>OW569406.1:24111704-26800566 GCA_937654795.1 Cistogaster globosa
AATATTCCCGTGATTTAAAAAGTTTTAATTATTAAATTGCAAGTGCCCGTGTAAAAAACAAAAATAAATTATCATAGTGTTTTATGATATTTTATTGTTGTCTTCATTTTATTTTTCAACATATTTTAACTGTATAAAAGAGCCGAAAAAAAGTCAGCCGTATACAGTGGATAAAGAAAAATGAAATCAATGTTAATTATTGTTGTTTTTGCTTAAACTTTGATTTTTGTCTTTACTTTATTGTTTGGACAAAAATCTTTAGTTTATTTAAAATGTAAGTGAGAAGTTTCCTGAAGAGCTAAGTAAGCGGTAGCGAAATGGCCATCGAAACGTGCTTTCACCTTTAATAGTCAATATCGGTAATTTTAATAATTCGGTCGGGATAATTAGCACGATTTTTAAAGTTTTTATTGGTAGTTTAGCACATCTCCTTATATTTTTTAACAATTTTAAATTTGTAATAGACATAACAGTACTACACACAGAAAACAGATTATTAAAAAATCTTTTGAAATTATTAAAATTTACCCACTAACATCATAATTTACTTTTTATTCTGGATAATATATAACTTGACATATTTTCTATATTTCTTACAAGAGAATGATATTTGTAATTAATAGTCAGTCGCAGCAACAGTTCAAAAAGTAAGCTCGACCGTTTTGTGTCATTACTATATTCATTTCTGTTAATTGGAAAATGCAACAAATTTAATTTAGCACATTAACACTGATACTCAACTGTTGGTTGTAAGAACCATTACTTTTCAAAACGAAAGTTTTTTGACGTTTTTCAAAAATAAAGAAAGCAAAAGTTCACAAAATAAAAACAGAAAACGATATTTTATTAAAAAAAAGAACACAATGAACTATGAGAGCGCAGAAAAATTAACCAATTTTTTTTGAAAGGTATGTTAAACAAGAGCAAAAAAGACAAATCTAGAAATAATTTTATTTACATATGTATGTACACACAGTAAAAAGACGTAAAAATTCCATCGATATGTTCAAGATTTAATTATTAAAATAATAATTTGAGTTTTATTATTAATAAATTATAATCTTGACTTATTTTTTTTATTTAAAACTAACATTTGATATTTGCCTCTAAATGTTGGTTGTAACACCTTTTAAAAAGGTTAACCTGACCGATTTGTATCTTTATTAAAATCTATTCTATTAAATGGAAGATGCAACTAAACTTATTCAGCACATTACTACTAAAAACCAATTTTTTGTAGTTAGAGCTACAAAAATCAATTGTATTTCCTGAAATAGAAAAATTACGTACTAAAATTAAATTAGTACTCATTATTTAAAAAATCAACAATATTTCAGTTTAAATGTACAAAGATTTTTTAAAAGTGGTGTAAAGTTCTCCAATATTCTTTAGTGGTAAGTGCATAATTATCTCACAAAGCCATATGTAAATAAAAGAAATTTTAAAATGTTTAATACTTTTTACAGAGGCAAGACGTGCAGTATAGGATGGCAAGTTAAAGAAACTGTGTGGAAAAAAAGAATCATGATGTAAGAGAAGGAGTTAGTTAAATTAAATGGTTCGAATCATGAAATTAAAATAAAATCCTATTCCCGTAATTTATTTTTTTAATAAAAGTAAATTTAAAAAAATCATAATGTTTTATTTAATTCACAATAATATTCTATAGTCACCCAAGAATCGTTTATAAAAATAGTTGTGAGTGCCATACTCATTCAGTTATTACAACCGAATTCAAGATAATACACACAACCTCAAAATTCGATTGGCAACAAATTCGGTTCCCACAACGAATTTCTTTTCTCTGTGTAGATAACATTTGCATATGTATAGAACTTTTATATAGAAGAAAAATGGAAGAAATTTTAAAATAGCAAGAAAGGAAGAAATAAGAAGAATTAGTCTTGAGGTCTTATTCATCTGTTGAAATTATTTTTTAAATAAAGTTTTCTATGAAAATATCAAGTTTTTTATTTTATTCACAATAATATTTTAAATTGATAGTCGTCATTCTTTTTTAATTGATTACTAGTCGGACATATTCACTCATTCATTTTAACCGAATTTCAAATAATTCTCACAACCGACGAAATTCGATTGGCAACAATTTCGATTGTCCCAACGAATCTCTTTTCTCTGTGTAAGATATTTCTTTAATTTACCTAATTATAATAATGTGTTGAATAAGCATGCGATTTCGGAATAAAGAATGTCTATAATTTTTTTTTGCTTTACAATCCTTCTTTAGTTTCATATTAAATCCAAAGTTAAGCTCTTTTTAATTAAGCAAAAATAAATAAATTTATTGTATGGTCAGAAATAAAAGTATAATTTTTTACAATTGAAATATTGCTGAGTATTTTTGTGTTTTTCTTTTTAATTTTTTTAATAAATTAAAACTACGCGTGATATGGAATATTAATTCCATTTAAAAGAAGTACAGAGAAAATACTATCACAAAAATACAAGCAGCATTTATTAACGGGTTTTAAGATTCATTTATTATTGCGAATCTTAAGTAGGGTTGTTCCTTTGGTTTCTTTTATTGAACAGGCTAAATTACTGCAGACATAAAAAAAAATTTTTTTTTAATATTCATTTTAGACCTATTGTTTTGAAAAAGATTGAAAGGAAAATATGGGTCAAATAAAATAATAATGTGGGTGATTTAAAAAAACTGCGGAATCGGGCTTTCAAATATCATAATTATCAAATATAATACATATATGTACATTTATTAATGTAACAAAGAATTTAAAACGATTAATTACACATTCCCATCGGTGATATACTTGTTGTGATCTTTTCGTTTGCCTGCCTCATTCGCAGGATATAAAGGGGCTTTTCTAAACCTGAAAAAATTTACAAAAAAGCTGTCAAACGATCTGTCATACTGTGCTAACTTTTTGACATTCATGATCAGTAAACTAGACAGATTTACTTTGAAATCAGTTTTTTATTCGCGCAGCTTTTGGACGATTTCGCGGTTTCACGGACAAATAATCGTCTATCTGAGAAAGCCTTCCGTCGAACTAAGGATAGATTTCACATCACATGCTGCACAAATAATGCAATAAAACTAAAGCAAAGAATGTTTGTACTAAACAGAATATCGTCGCAAAAACAGAAATTGTAAGAGACCAAATTGATTTGTTGACTTTTTGTCCTCTAATTGGAAAATTCTGCACAAAGATCGTAATCTAAACTCGTAATAAGCACTGAAATTAAAGCAGATGAGGCTTATTTTTAGTTCGAAGAATTTTCTAGTAATCAAATTTGCCGCAACAGATCTTATAAACACCATTACATTTAGAAAATGGAATCGTTTTGGTGGCATCTGTAAGCCTAGTTTCTTAAAAATATAGCTGGAGCTCGCGTAACAGTTAACGGAAATCGTAAAGTAACTCGCTTATGTTGATAAAACAGCAGAAATAAGCTCCTTGAAGGCGAAAATTGTTCTTGTTATTCTTGACTTCCGGCTTGCAATGTTCAAAGAAGTGGCTCAAAAGTGGATGTCCATAACACGTGTCAAAAAAGCAGCCATTTTTAATATTAACATGGGAAATGAAATTTTTGTTATCATATTAACATATGTATATTGTTGTACTAAAATTCTATGGGACAGTCTTACATAATTTTATGCTTCATTTAAATATGAAATACTTGAAGAAGATGTAAACCGTAGAAGGTGAGACCTAGGGATTACCTTAAAATTTAATAAGATAATCACTACTACTACTCTATGACTTAAGTAGAGGTATCAGAACTTATTAAATAAACTTGTATCATTTTAAATTTTGATGTATATAAAATGGCTCGCATCCAAAGAATGTTGTGCTACTCTAAAACAGCTTAAGCTTTGTGGTCATGTGAAAGGCCAATGGAAGCTTTTGAAAATTATAAATCCTCTCCATTTTTTCCTGCCAAATATTGTACTTCTTTTACTTACGTAAATTAGTTCCAACCCCTTCTAGAAGATATTTATATTATACTCTATTTAAGTTCTATATTGTTAAGCATAATATACTTAAGACGACTTTAATAATAATTAATAATAATTAAGGACCACTGTATAAACAAAAAAATAAATAAATAAAAAAAAAATTTAAATACTTTAATACATATTTCCAATTTTCTGTAAAAACATTGTTTCTATATCATTAACTTCGAACTTAGCATCTAATTCAATAGATCGTTAATGGAACAGCACTTTGTGTGGAAAGCCTTCTCGATTTTGCCTGCTCATAAGCACTCGTTTGTCGAAATTCGATTGCTGAGCGAGTGATTAATAACAACTTTATAAAATTCGACCAGAATTTCTCTTAGCCCTTAAAGAAACAATTGCAACAAGCTTGTCGACGTAGTCCTTCAACAAGAAAGCTTCATAAAATATAGTATTTTCCTGTATTCACACAATATGCAGAATTAAGAGAGTAGAAATATAAGTTGAATATGTTAACCACGCTTTACTTAAAGAGAAAAAACATTAAACGTTCGTGGATTTATTTATAACTTTTGACAATATAATATTAAAGAGCAAAAACAACAGCATAGTTTTTGTATTTTTAACATTTCAAGTCAAAGAGAAAAAATTGAGTTCGATTAGCATTATTTTATATATATATATATATATATATATATATATATATATATATATATATATATATATATATATATATATATATATATAATAATGCTAATCGAACTCAATTTTTTCTCTTTGACTTGAAATGTTAAAAATACAAAAACTATGCTGTTGTTTTTGCTCTTTAATATTATATTGTCAAAAGTTATAAATAAATCCACGAACGTTTAATGTTTTTTCTCTTTAAGTAAAGCGTGGTTAACATATTCAACTTATATTTCTACTCTCTTAATTCTGCATATTGTGTGAATACAGGAAAATACTATATTTTATGAAGCTTTCTTGTTGAAGGACTACGTCGACAAGCTTGTTGCAATTGTTTCTTTAAGGGCTAAGAGAAATTCTGGTCGAATTTTATAAAGTTGTTATTAATCACTCGCTCAGCAATCGAATTTCGACAAACGAGTGCTTATGAGCAGGCAAAATCGAGAAGGCTTTCCACACAAAGTGCTGTTCCATTAACGATCTATTGAATTAGATGCTAAGTTCGAAGTTAATGATATAGAAACAATGTTTTTACAGAAAATTGGAAATATGTATTAAAGTATTTAAATTTTTTTTTTATTTATTTATTTTTTTGTTTATACAGTGGTCCTTAATTATTATTAATTATTATTAAAGTCGTCTTAAGTATATTATGCTTAACAATATAGAACTTAAATAGAGTATAATATAAATATCTTCCAGAAGGGGTTGGAACTAATTTACGTAAGTAAAAGAAGTACAATATTTGGCAGGAAAAAATGGAGAGGATTTATAATTTTCAAAAGCTTCCATTGGCCTTTCACATGACCACAAAGCTTAAGCTGTTTTAGAGTAGCACAACATTCTTTGGATGCGAGCCATTTTATATACATCAAAATTTAAAATGATACAAGTTTATTTAATAAGTTCTGATACCTCTACTTAAGTCATAGAGTAGTAGTAGTGATTATCTTATTAAATTTTAAGGTAATCCCTAGGTCTCACCTTCTACGGTTTACATCTTCTTCAAGTATTTCATATTTAAATGAAGCATAAAATTATGTAAGACTGTCCCATAGAATTTTAGTACAACAATATACATATGTTAATATGATAACAAAAATTTCATTTCCCATGTTAATATTAAAAATGGCTGCTTTTTTGACACGTGTTATGGACATCCACTTTTGAGCCACTTCTTTGAACATTGCAAGCCGGAAGTCAAGAATAACAAGAACAATTTTCGCCTTCAAGGAGCTTATTTCTGCTGTTTTATCAACATAAGCGAGTTACTTTACGATTTCCGTTAACTGTTACGCGAGCTCCAGCTATATTTTTAAGAAACTAGGCTTACAGATGCCACCAAAACGATTCCATTTTCTAAATGTAATGGTGTTTATAAGATCTGTTGCGGCAAATTTGATTACTAGAAAATTCTTCGAACTAAAAATAAGCCTCATCTGCTTTAATTTCAGTGCTTATTACGAGTTTAGATTACGATCTTTGTGCAGAATTTTCCAATTAGAGGACAAAAAGTCAACAAATCAATTTGGTCTCTTACAATTTCTGTTTTTGCGACGATATTCTGTTTAGTACAAACATTCTTTGCTTTAGTTTTATTGCATTATTTGTGCAGCATGTGATGTGAAATCTATCCTTAGTTCGACGGAAGGCTTTCTCAGATAGACGATTATTTGTCCGTGAAACCGCGAAATCGTCCAAAAGCTGCGCGA
Source organism: Cistogaster globosa (assembly GCA_937654795.1). Taxonomy (NCBI): domain Eukaryota; kingdom Metazoa; phylum Arthropoda; class Insecta; order Diptera; family Tachinidae; genus Cistogaster; species Cistogaster globosa. The sequence continues at coordinate 24,118,047 of OW569406.1, forward strand.
ATAAAAAACTGATTTCAAAGTAAATCTGTCTAGTTTACTGATCATGAATGTCAAAAAGTTAGCACAGTATGACAGATCGTTTGACAGCTTTTTTGTAAATTTTTTCAGGTTTAGAAAAGCCCCTTTATATCCTGCGAATGAGGCAGGCAAACGAAAAGATCACAACAAGTATATCACCGATGGGAATGTGTAATTAATCGTTTTAAATTCTTTGTTACATTAATAAATGTACATATATGTATTATATTTGATAATTATGATATTTGAAAGCCCGATTCCGCAGTTTTTTTAAATCACCCACATTATTATTTTATTTGACCCATATTTTCCTTTCAATCTTTTTCAAAACAATAGGTCTAAAATGAATATTAAAAAAAATTTTTTTTTTATGTCTGCAGTAATTTAGCCTGTTCAATAAAAGAAACCAAAGGAACAACCCTACTTAAGATTCGCAATAATAAATGAATCTTAAAACCCGTTAATAAATGCTGCTTGTATTTTTGTGATAGTATTTTCTCTGTACTTCTTTTAAATGGAATTAATATTCCATATCACGCGTAGTTTTAATTTATTAAAAAAATTAAAAAGAAAAACACAAAAATACTCAGCAATATTTCAATTGTAAAAAATTATACTTTTATTTCTGACCATACAATAAATTTATTTATTTTTGCTTAATTAAAAAGAGCTTAACTTTGGATTTAATATGAAACTAAAGAAGGATTGTAAAGCAAAAAAAAATTATAGACATTCTTTATTCCGAAATCGCATGCTTATTCAACACATTATTATAATTAGGTAAATTAAAGAAATATCTTACACAGAGAAAAGAGATTCGTTGGGACAATCGAAATTGTTGCCAATCGAATTTCGTCGGTTGTGAGAATTATTTGAAATTCGGTTAAAATGAATGAGTGAATATGTCCGACTAGTAATCAATTAAAAAAGAATGACGACTATCAATTTAAAATATTATTGTGAATAAAATAAAAAACTTGATATTTTCATAGAAAACTTTATTTAAAAAATAATTTCAACAGATGAATAAGACCTCAAGACTAATTCTTCTTATTTCTTCCTTTCTTGCTATTTTAAAATTTCTTCCATTTTTCTTCTATATAAAAGTTCTATACATATGCAAATGTTATCTACACAGAGAAAAGAAATTCGTTGTGGGAACCGAATTTGTTGCCAATCGAATTTTGAGGTTGTGTGTATTATCTTGAATTCGGTTGTAATAACTGAATGAGTATGGCACTCACAACTATTTTTATAAACGATTCTTGGGTGACTATAGAATATTATTGTGAATTAAATAAAACATTATGATTTTTTTAAATTTACTTTTATTAAAAAAATAAATTACGGGAATAGGATTTTATTTTAATTTCATGATTCGAACCATTTAATTTAACTAACTCCTTCTCTTACATCATGATTCTTTTTTTCCACACAGTTTCTTTAACTTGCCATCCTATACTGCACGTCTTGCCTCTGTAAAAAGTATTAAACATTTTAAAATTTCTTTTATTTACATATGGCTTTGTGAGATAATTATGCACTTACCACTAAAGAATATTGGAGAACTTTACACCACTTTTAAAAAATCTTTGTACATTTAAACTGAAATATTGTTGATTTTTTAAATAATGAGTACTAATTTAATTTTAGTACGTAATTTTTCTATTTCAGGAAATACAATTGATTTTTGTAGCTCTAACTACAAAAAATTGGTTTTTAGTAGTAATGTGCTGAATAAGTTTAGTTGCATCTTCCATTTAATAGAATAGATTTTAATAAAGATACAAATCGGTCAGGTTAACCTTTTTAAAAGGTGTTACAACCAACATTTAGAGGCAAATATCAAATGTTAGTTTTAAATAAAAAAAATAAGTCAAGATTATAATTTATTAATAATAAAACTCAAATTATTATTTTAATAATTAAATCTTGAACATATCGATGGAATTTTTACGTCTTTTTACTGTGTGTACATACATATGTAAATAAAATTATTTCTAGATTTGTCTTTTTTGCTCTTGTTTAACATACCTTTCAAAAAAAATTGGTTAATTTTTCTGCGCTCTCATAGTTCATTGTGTTCTTTTTTTTAATAAAATATCGTTTTCTGTTTTTATTTTGTGAACTTTTGCTTTCTTTATTTTTGAAAAACGTCAAAAAACTTTCGTTTTGAAAAGTAATGGTTCTTACAACCAACAGTTGAGTATCAGTGTTAATGTGCTAAATTAAATTTGTTGCATTTTCCAATTAACAGAAATGAATATAGTAATGACACAAAACGGTCGAGCTTACTTTTTGAACTGTTGCTGCGACTGACTATTAATTACAAATATCATTCTCTTGTAAGAAATATAGAAAATATGTCAAGTTATATATTATCCAGAATAAAAAGTAAATTATGATGTTAGTGGGTAAATTTTAATAATTTCAAAAGATTTTTTAATAATCTGTTTTCTGTGTGTAGTACTGTTATGTCTATTACAAATTTAAAATTGTTAAAAAATATAAGGAGATGTGCTAAACTACCAATAAAAACTTTAAAAATCGTGCTAATTATCCCGACCGAATTATTAAAATTACCGATATTGACTATTAAAGGTGAAAGCACGTTTCGATGGCCATTTCGCTACCGCTTACTTAGCTCTTCAGGAAACTTCTCACTTACATTTTAAATAAACTAAAGATTTTTGTCCAAACAATAAAGTAAAGACAAAAATCAAAGTTTAAGCAAAAACAACAATAATTAACATTGATTTCATTTTTCTTTATCCACTGTATACGGCTGACTTTTTTTCGGCTCTTTTATACAGTTAAAATATGTTGAAAAATAAAATGAAGACAACAATAAAATATCATAAAACACTATGATAATTTATTTTTGTTTTTTACACGGGCACTTGCAATTTAATAATTAAAACTTTTTAAATCACGGGAATATTTTTTTAATTTAACTTTAAACTTTAAAAATCGTGCTAATTATCCCGACCGAATTATTAAAATTACCGATATTGACTATTAAAGGTGAAAGCACGTTTCGATGGCCATTTCGCTACCGCTTACTTAGCTCTTCAGGAAACTTCTCACTTACATTTTAAATAAACTAAAGATTTTTGTCCAAACAATAAAGTCAAGACAAAAATCAAAGTTTAAGCAAAAACAACAATAATTAACATTGATTTCATTTTTCTTTATCCACTGTATACGGCTGACTTTTTTTCGGCTCTTTTATACAGTTAAAATATGTTGAAAAATAAAATGAAGACAACAATAAAATATCATAAAACACTATGATAATTTATTTTTGTTTTTTACACGGGCACTTGCAATTTAATAATTAAAACTTTTTAAATCACGGGAATATTTTTTTAATTTAACTTTAAACTTTAAAAATCGTGCTAATTATCCCGACCGAATTATTAAAATTACCGATATTGACTATTAAAGGTGAAAGCACGTTTCGATGGCCATTTCGCTACCGCTTACTTAGCTCTTCAGGAAACTTCTCACTTACATTTTAAATAAACTAAAGATTTTTGTCCAAACAATAAAGTAAAGACAAAAATCAAAGTTTAAGCAAAAACAACAATAATTAACATTGATTTCATTTTTCTTTATCCACTGTATACGGCTGACTTTTTTTCGGCTCTTTTATACAGTTAAAATATGTTGAAAAATAAAATGAAGACAACAATAAAATATCATAAAACACTATGATAATTTATTTTTGTTTTTTACACGGGCACTTGCAATTTAATAATTAAAACTTTTTAAATCACGGGAATATTTTTTTAATTTAACTTTAAACTTTAAAAATCGTGCTAATTATCCCGACCGAATTATTAAAATTACCGATATTGACTATTAAAGGTGAAAGCACGTTTCGATGGCCATTTCGCTACCGCTTACTTAGCTCTTCAGGAAACTTCTCACTTACATTTTAAATAAACTAAAGATTTTTGTCCAAACAATAAAGTCAAGACAAAAATCAAAGTTTAAGCAAAAACAACAATAATTAACATTGATTTCATTTTTCTTTATCCACTGTATACGGCTGACTTTTTTTCGGCTCTTTTATACAGTTAAAATATGTTGAAAAATAAAATGAAGACAACAATAAAATATCATAAAACACTATGATAATTTATTTTTGTTTTTTACACGGGCACTTGCAATTTAATAATTAAAACTTTTTAAATCACGGGAATATTTTTTTAATTTAACTTTAAACTTTAAAAATCGTGCTAATTATCCCGACCGAATTATTAAAATTACCGATATTGACTATTAAAGGTGAAAGCACGTTTCGATGGCCATTTCGCTACCGCTTACTTAGCTCTTCAGGAAACTTCTCACTTACATTTTAAATAAACTAAAGATTTTTGTCCAAACAATAAAGTCAAGACAAAAATCAAAGTTTAAGCAAAAACAACAATAATTAACATTGATTTCATTTTTCTTTATCCACTGTATACGGCTGACTTTTTTTCGGCTCTTTTATACAGTTAAAATATGTTGAAAAATAAAATGAAGACAACAATAAAATATCATAAAACACTATGATAATTTATTTTTGTTTTTTACACGGGCACTTGCAATTTAATAATTAAAACTTTTTAAATCACGGGAATATTTTTTTAATTTAACTTTAAACTTTAAAAATCGTGCTAATTATCCCGACCGAATTATTAAAATTACCGATATTGACTATTAAAGGTGAAAGCACGTTTCGATGGCCATTTCGCTACCGCTTACTTAGCTCTTCAGGAAACTTCTCACTTACATTTTAAATAAACTAAAGATTTTTGTCCAAACAATAAAGTAAAGACAAAAATCAAAGTTTAAGCAAAAACAACAATAATTAACATTGATTTCATTTTTCTTTATCCACTGTATACGGCTGACTTTTTTTCGGCTCTTTTATACAGTTAAAATATGTTGAAAAATAAAATGAAGACAACAATAAAATATCATAAAACACTATGATAATTTATTTTTGTTTTTTACACGGGCACTTGCAATTTAATAATTAAAACTTTTTAAATCACGGGAATATTTTTTAAATTTAACTTTAAACTTTAAAAATCGTGCTAATTATCCCGACCGAATTATTAAAATTACCGATATTGACTATTAAAGGTGTTAATTATTGTTGTTTTTGCTTAAACTTTGATTTTTGTCTTTACTTTATTGTTTGGACAAAAATCTTTAGTTTATTTAAAATGTAAGTGAGAAGTTTCCTGAAGAGCTAAGTAAGCGGTAGCGAAATGGCCATCGAAACGTGCTTTCACCTTTAATAGTCAATATCGGTAATTTTAATAATTCGGTCGGGATAATTAGCACGATTTTTAAAGTTTAAAGTTAAATTAAAAAAATATTCCCGTGATTTAAAAAGTTTTAACTACCAATAAAACAGTTGTGACATGCTGATCTTGTCATTATAAGGGAATATGTCTTTGTCACTATAGGTAACAATTATAAACCTCTAGATTACTATGATTTCACTTAAAGATCAAAATTTTTCCAAGATATATATATATATGCATATATATATATGCATATATATATATATATATATATATATATATATATATATATATATATATATATATATATATATATATATATATATATATATATATATATATATATATAAAATTAAATATCAACTGACACACTGTCATCGTAATGCGTTTTGATTTTTAAATAAAAAGCGTAAAGAAAAGCTTGGAATAACTAAGCCAACAAGAACAATTTAAATACTAAATTTAAAACCACATTTTCAATATACATAATATGACTTAATCAACATTACTTGCTGAAAGAGTCTAGCCATTGAGTATCATATTCATCTTCACTATTTACTTCAAGTTCTTTCTGGCATATTCTGTTAAATTACCTTTTCTGTACGAAAGAAAGGTGAAAACAAAGTGTAAGTTGCTAATAGGAAGTCGGTGTATTTGCTTGCTCTCATCCTTTAATTTTATCTATTTATAACTTCTTTCCTTTTATATTAATTTTGTAATAAAAACATCAAATCATGTTTAAGGTCAAACAAGTTTTTCTCATTAAAAGTGCGAAGTTCCCATTAAAATATTATAAAAGAATATAGAGTTTTCAATGGCATATACCAAAGCAAGGCCATTGAATAATGGTGAGTCAAGTAATTTAGAATTTAGTTTTCCTTGTTTCTTTGCTAGAAAAAGCCAAAACGAGTAGGATGATTAAATTTAAGCTTGTATAACTAATTAAGTCTTTTCGATTTTTTGCTAGAAATCTGTATGTCGTTCCTTCGTATCGAACGTTACACAAATATGCACTTTAAACAGACAGTAAGAGTAACTGGATTGTTTATTCGGAGGCTCGCTATTGATGTTATATATATCCATCTCTTATTCACTTAAGTTTTGACTATTGATAAATAATACTTTGCAGTATTCTTCAGGTGCATCATTAATTTTTATGCATTATAAGAAGACCCCTACCTATAAGCGGAAAATCAAAGAAGAAACATAGCAGTTGTAGAGACGATAAAATAGGCTGGCTGGAATATTTTCCCGACTACCTCATCTTTTAAGGCAGGTCTTTAATATTATTCTCTTTAAATAAACGTTATAAATCGTCAACACATTCCTTTGCAAAAATGCATCTTTAATCTGACTGAAAGCAGAACTCCCGGCAGGCCTTAGGTAATATTATAATATTATATCCGATATCTTTATGTGTATAAACTATTCCAGTTGTTTTGCTTTCAAGATATTGTAGATATTTGATATAACTTGATTTTTGGCTAAGTAACCTTTACTAGACATATATTTCAAATATAATTTAATCGGTCCTGTAAAAATTGGGATACAACTTGGTGAAAAACTTCGCATCGAAAGCGTTTGGCCAAGCAGATAAGAAACAAGTAAAAAACAAGTTGCCCATTTTTTTAACAATTTAAGAAGTATTTGAATAAATTCTTGTTTAATTTAAACCACAAGAATCCGCGATACCGTTTCTACTAAATTTTCTTATCTACGTGTTTGTAGTATAGTTCTATAACTTCTACTAAGCCTGTATGTTGCAGCGTACATCGCTTTATTATTAGGATTTTATATTTGACAACTAGCTATACCTGTTCCGCTTTGCTACCACTCTTTTAATCCAGCAAGTTTTTATTTGATTATGCACACTAATGTAAAAGAAACTTGTCCGAAATTTTAAGACTCTTCCACTTTAAGTTGACTAGATAAATGACAACTACTTTTGACTTTATGTAGGGGGTACCACGGCAGTATTTCAATTTAGCCAGTTTTCCGTTCAAGATTGTTTTATGCCTATAATAATTTTTTAAATTGCTGTGTCCACTTGGGTACGCACATACGATATATTACCGAAATGATTTCGACATACGAACAGCCCATATAGATAGCGACAATAGACAATAAGTCCCCTAAATGACAGACAATATTCAGTTCGTTATCAATGAACAGGCAGGCAATGGATTGAAATGGACAGCCAACGGACCGCAAAACTACGCACAAGGTGTTCGCTCAACGGAACCCAGAGGGTGATTAATAAAGCAAAAGGGGAGCTTCAAGAGACACTAGATGAAGGTTGAGTGGCTAAGAGATCCCAAAAGAAAATAAGACACAGGAGCAAAAAAATCCTGACTTTATGTTTTTTCTTGGGTCATTATGCTTCTTTTTACCGTGCACTGCAATGGTGCTGTTTTTTAGACTATTATGGTCTTATTGCTTTCAGATCTTTGAAATGTTTGTACGAGAAGACAGAGGACTTAAACGAGGAGACCGAGGGCATGCCAACCCAGAGGCAACAAAATAAAACTCAGCGACTTATGATATCCGTATTGCACACAACGCTTATTTTTTATTTCTGCTGGAAAATACAAAAGAGCAATACAGAACCAAGAATACGTGTTCAGTGTACCGCAAAGGGCGGATACTGAACTGTGATAAGGCGATCAAAAATTTTCGGAGATTAAGCAAAACTTAAACGAATCTTTAAACTCTAATTATAAATTATATGATATGCTGACAATTATGTGTTTAGTACTCTTTTAGCCAGTCACGATTCACGACTTTTTTTAAAAATAGTGACTTACGACTTCTGAATCATATATCTAAATCAAAAAATATTGGCATGACACTTTGCATAACACTTAATTTGTTCTATAAAATAACGTTAGTTGTGAATAAATTTAATGTACCATTACAAACGTGTTACGTTTCTTGTGTAGTGTAAAATGTCTGAACTTGTAAGCAGAACATGCCACGACCAAACAATTACATTAACAAACAAGTGAAAAAAAATAAAGGATTTTTGCTGTATTTAATGTCATGAACATAGTGCTGGTACAATTACGTACAGAAGAAAACACAATTAAAAATAATAAAAAAAAATTAAATGCATAAATTTAAGAAAAAAATTATGTATAATAAACACCACACTTAATAAAATACTTCAAATTAATGAGGGAGAATGACGCGGCAATAAAAAACTCTTTATTACTGCCGAGAGCAAAAACTAGAGCAACGAACACACGATTTTGCACACTTAGTTGCCTATTTAAGAAATAATGTCATTAGAGTTTAAAATATTGTTATGTGAAAAAGAAAATGAATGAACACATCAACTATATTTGAACTAAGCACAGATATAAAATGTACACTCACACTTTAATAATTTGTAATAGACTTGTGTAGTTCATAAACGAACTAGTTTATTTAAACGATTTCATCGATTGAACTAAGTAAACTGGTTCATACTTTTAAGTAAACCTAGTTCATTTTTTAACTATACTTTGTTTTTGAACTACCAGACAAGATAAACTAGAATCCAATTCTTTTTTTTCTTGTTGACTATTTCTGAGATGAAATTAGTACTGCCACGCATTTAATTTTACATTCGTTATGGCAATGCTACAGTATTGTTGCCATCATAGTTTAAAAAGAACATTTGAACTAAAAGAGCCTTGAACTAAAGAAAGCGTTTGAACTAAATTTTGAACTAGTTTATTTTCAAACTTTGAACTATAAAGAGCGATCACTATATTGAACTATATGGCACAAGTCTAGTTTGTAATAAACTATTGTTTTAATTTGTTATTTGTACTAATTTTTATTAAACAGATATAATTTTATACCCTGCTCGTATAACAATTTTCTAGGCGAATTAATTTTATCAAGTGGTATCAAGGCAAATTAATATACGGTGGGAGTGATGGCGAATTCATTGATTTTCGCCGGTAGGGTAACTGTCAAACTCCATATATAAAAAATCGGGTTACTATTTTTTTTAAATGTAGTTTGACATTCCTGCTAACAGCGAAAATTAACGAATTGTCATCACTCGCACCGTATATTTATTCGACTTGGGTGGTATCGTTGCGGCAGCTACTATTTTTTGCTAAATTTTGTTAAGTGTAGAGTAGTGAGAAAAAAATTGCAGTTATTAAATGTGTTTTAAAGTTTATCGACATTAAGTGCCAGTTTTTCTTCTTATTGTTGTAGCGGCGCACCCACATAATAAACAAAAATGTAGGTTGGAAAATTTTAGATTAACATAAAACTTTATTTAAAAAATAAAAAAACATTAATTATAGCAAAATACATAAGTAAATAAAATTTGCTTATTTTCGGTTGTTAGTTGGTTGCAAATTGGAAGTAACTAGCTGAAAGTAGGGATGACCAAAAAAAAAACATCGATGTTTTAAAAACACTCGATGTATTGCGTCGAAGCATCGATATAATCCAATGTTTTTTTGCTCCTAAACAATCGGTAAACATCGATTTTTTCTTTCAATTTATCGAAATGACAAATTGTATACAGAATGTGAAGATTGATATATCGATGTTCATAGAAATTGGAAAAGCAATAAGAGTGAAGATATATTGTCTGATGAACTTTCAATTTAGTTGAGGATTCCTGTTGGAAGACTGAACGAAAATCCGTTGGATATTTGAAAAGATTATAAATCGCAGTTTCCTAAGCTCTACAAAATCGCTTTTAAATACCGTCCGAAAGACTATTTTCACAAGCGGCGCAGGTGTTGACTCAACAAAGAAACAGATTAAGAGGTGAAAGACTTGGTAAACTTTAATTTTAAACAGTATTGAAAAAAGTATTGGGAGATGTAAATTAAGCATAAGATTTTTCGAAAATATAAAAATAATAAATAAAAAAAACATCAAAACTTTAATAATAAATAATTAAAAAAAAAAAAACACAATCGATGTATAAAACATATCCATGTGTTTAATGAAATACTGATGTATGTTTGTGATGCATCGCATGTAAAAAACATAAATGTTTTTTTACAGTGTCCATCCCTAGCAAAATAGATAGGTACGTAAGTTTCATTAATACATACCTTTTTTTACAGGAACTTACCTGCGAATGGAAGCAATTTGTTTGCCCGGTGGACGGACAACTGGCAGAACAGAACTCAAAATGGTAAGTTTTGCTGAAAATAAAAAGTGAATTAGTTTTCTTATAAACACAATTTGCTCTTTACAGGAACTTACCTGCAAATTGAAACCTGCAAATTGATAGAAACTGGTAAGTATTATCTGAAAATAAAAAGTGTATTATTATTTTCTTACAGTAACTTACATATAAAACAAAAGCCCTTTTTAGGGCTCTAAAATATTTTGAAAAGAGATAACATAAAACTTTCAAGAGCCCAAGAAATACTTAAAAACAATATAATTTAAAAAAGGAGATAAAATGAAAGTGCGTAATATATAAAAGACTATCGTTCTTACCTCAATTTATCTTTTCTCATAAAAATCTCAGCTTGTTTTTAGTGTCTTTGTGTTTACATCTTTTTCTTTCGTTGATGGAAAATTGGCAGTGTCTAACCCAGAATTGTGAGTATCAACTGAAAATAGAAAATAATTTATTATATGGTGATAAGCTTGCTATATAGGACTCAGAATATTCAGTTTTCACAGCAAATACAGAGTAAGTTAATAATTAGGTTTTATAACCAATCATTTTCTTGCAGCCTTTTACCTACTAATTGTTCGACAATATTGAAATCCGAATGATAGATGTTCGCTTCATCTTTGAATGCTATAAAGTTAATTGCAAGGCAATTTCAAGGACAAAAAATTAATTAACATTTTGGTTCACGAAATAGCTGATTTTTTTTACCTTATCTGATCTAGATCCATCATGTTCTGCTATAAGCAGCATCACCTCTTGTTGGCTGCGGCAGTTCACCACGCATGAGGGTTTTAAGTAAGGAGAAACTAAAAATGCATAAGCATGTATTCGCTGCACTTACTCTTGGATTGTAAAAAAAGCTTTTACTTTTTAAAAATCCTCAGTGCAGCCCCACCAAACACTAAGTCAAAACCTCAGAAATCCTGAAGGCCTATTATTTTGTCTTTAAGCCTATCGTACTCCAAAAAAACTTTTCAAAGATATTTCGTCACAAGATACACTAACATACTTTTCTTTCTCCGTAAGTACTTTAAGTGCTTCAAGTGTGCCGTTAAAATTACCTGTTTTTTTGGCCAATCCTTTTTAAAACGCTGTAAAATTTTACGTCAGGCCAATCTAATAGTACTTTTAAGTAACGATAAACTAAAGGAGATAGATAATATACCGCTAAGGCAATTGGTTTTAATCCAATTATATAATGGCGGTTTTTAGCTTCACGCAAGTGGTTTGTTAAGCTATTTTCAAGATATATTGATATCGAATTGGATGTTTTTGCTGTCATGGCATTCTTTTTCTTTTCGTTATCTGCTTTAACTTGGAATTTTAACGTTTCTCTGTTAAATAACCGATATCGGTCGAGCGCAGTTTGTAAAGTCCTCGTCCATTTTTTTTTAAGTATCAAAAGTTATGCAATCTACTTCTATAACGTCACTACCTCCAGAATTATTCTTTTCTACGTTTTTATTTCAATATTACTCGGACCTTTCAAACTATTTTTCCTCTCTACATTGGGAAAAATTGGAGTGTGAGATGAATTTTTTGATTCGTCTGATATCTAATATTGCCTTAATTTGCTTTAAGATCGGTATTTTCATTTTCCAGTATAGAAAATTTTAAAATTTTTTTGACAAATATATATTGCTCCCAAAAGTGCCGACTGCGTGCATATAAACGCTTACCATTTAATTTGACAAATAAAATGCAAAGCCATTCCCTAAATAGTTGTATTTGTTTAAAAAAAGTGCTTCACACATATACGTATATTGAGCCCTTGACATAAAATTTGGCAGAAAAAAATGGAAAATTGCACCAGAAAATGCAAATTTCTTATTTTTTGCTCCAATTTGTATTAAATTGTTCAACAAAATGTAAACAAAATAAAATGTCATTACCTCTATTAAGGAAAAGAGACAGAACCATACAAATAAAAATTTTCTGTCTTGTAGAAACGAAGGGGTTATCTAACTATGATGCCACCTTCCGCGTCTTATCTAGTCGATAATCTATGACTATACCTTTACACGATGCACCAACCAACTTTCACTATTTTGTAACCTGCAAGTACTTTTTCCTTTTTAATTGTTTTGCTTTAGCAAAAAAGTGATTGTTGCTGTTTTTAGCGTGTTTGTTAAAATTGTTGTTTTTAAAATATTTCTTTTTATGTACTCTAGCCACCAATTATTTTAAAGAAATACTGGCGCTATTTACATTTGCAAAAATGCTAAATTTAATAGATTTTCCCATTGTGATTCTGCCAATCACTTTGTTTTTATTTAGTATGTATTAATACGACAAAACCCGTTTTGTTTCTATACGTAATTTTTTGATACACCGCGACATTTGTTAGCGAAAGCGGTTTTGTCGCCCCTTATCCAAATACGAAAAACCTTTCTATCAGTAATACATTTTTTGCTTTAATGCATCCAACAATATTAACAATTATTTGTTGAGACACAAATAAAGACGGCAAAGCTATATATGAAAATATAGAAAAGGCAGGTAAACAGCAGATTTCTGTCTTTTCAAAAATTTGCATTGAAAATTTTTTAAGAAGGTGTTTCTTAGTAGGAGCTTAGTGCATGCTTTGGTATTATAAGTGCAATTAGATGTCACTATTCAAACAGAGAAAGCCTAGAATTGCTTTAAAAAAGAAATTGTTTTCTCTAATATCGTGTTGCCATGTTTGGAAAGTGATTTATAAATTTTACAAGTTTTATTCGGTTTTATTAGCAAATTACAAGGAAAGAAAGATTCATAACACACGAAGCAGCATTGATTTTAGAAAATTTCCATATGTGTAATGTGAATTTGCGGCAAAACTACACCCAGATTTCAAACCATTCAAAAAAAATAGTGATGTTGTTTTACTTTTCAAACTGCACAATTTCTGTAATAACACAAAAACCAAATATTCTGTGTTTCAATCAAACAAAGGCGGGGTAGATGTAATGGACTTGATCCTAAAATAATATTTAACAAAACGGAAGACAAATCGCTAGCCTCTCGATCTTTTCTACAATATGCTAAATATCGGCCCTTGCAGCTTTCATAATATAATCAAAAATTAGTCCATCGCATTTTACATCCAAAAGACGTATTTATTTTTTAATTTTTAAATTAATTAAAAGTCTTAATTAAACTTTTTTATATTCTTTGTATTATATTTTTTTATATTTATTTTTTTAAGGTAAAAGCCTTTTAAAATAAAATGAATTATAAAGAAAAAGCATACAAAAATAGTGTCATGTATTAAAGAAAATGTTTCAATTAACTTAAAAAATGCTCTTATATTGATCTTTTTAAATTAACTTTTGTACTTTGAAATTAGCCACTGAGTCGATTGCATATTGGAATCGAACCACAAAATCAAATATTATTGCGTTTTTTATGTTGCCTTACTTCCATATGCAAATAGTGCCAGAGCTAGGGTTAAGCATACAACTTTATTTCTGTTGTTTTTTTTTTAATTTCCTACGGATAAGTGCCTCTAATAGTCGCAAAACATCACAAAAGTTTTCACGAGAGTAGTTTTAGTTTGTTTGCAAGTAATTTAGTGAATCAAGTGAGGCAAAATGGCACGGTGTGAATTTTGAAGCGACATATTTTGCTTTGTTGTTTGTGCATTATTTGAAATAACAACTACAATAACGAATCTGGAAATTAAAAAAGGAAGCGGTAAAACTCGCTGAAACTTTAAATCAGAATTAAAAAATAGTACGTTGTAAGTCTGGACATATAAAAATGCTTCAAAAAAGTTATGCATCTTTTAGCAAAACAAACAGAGTACAACTTCGGTAACTTTATAAATTAGTTATTTCGTTTTCAACTTTTACATAAACTCTTATTCGCAATGGTGAACAGAATGGTATGTTGCAACCGAAAAAAAACTTTAAATGAATATATCAGTTTTATTTGTCAATTAGGAAACATAAATAATAGAAATTAAAAAAAAAAATAATATTTACGAATTCTGAAATTTTTAACAGTTTGGTGAAATACTTCATCTAAATATATAAAAAATGTGTTTAATTTGCTCGTGATTGTTAAAACATCAGAAACGAAGTCAACCAAATTAAACGAAAACATAAGAATGTAGATTTATAGTATATTTTTTTAAAATATTGGAAGTGAAATTATTTTATTGAAAGTGTTTTTTAAATTCTTTGTCGTTTATGGTGGAACTATTTCATTCAAATAATTTGGAATGCTCTTTCTCTCTTGGCATTCCAACATTTTAAAAAGATCCAACAAAAGTGAATCTTCTAAGTCGGAATCATATCCAATAAGATCTATGACGTCGTCACAATCACTAGGATCAATTGAACTCACCACCAAATTTACAGCAATGTTTTTTAACTCATCTTCATTTGCCATTATAAATTGTCTTTTATAAGAGAATAACTATTTCACACTTTTTTAAATATTGCTAATGATTTTTTTATTTGTTTTTATTTTGTTTATGTTTTACAGCTGTTTCACAAATATAAATAACTTGCACAAAGAAATAGTTTGGGCTGTTCCGTGCAAGAAGGAAAACTTTATTCTCTAAAAACCGCTTCATTCACCCAATTTTTAAGTACCGGAACGCTTTTCGTGAAAACTTGGATCCCACGGGATCCCAAAGTAGAGTAAAGAAACAGACCCAATATAAATTTAACATCTGCACTACAACGTATTCAACCCCACCCTCTTTCTAATGGTTGTTTTTTGCAGTATAAAAGCACATTTTTAAACTAAAACGTAAAAAAAGAATATAAAACTATGAGCAATCTTATATTTTTTTTATTAGATATCATACGCGAAAAGAGAGAAGGATATCAGATGGTTAAAAAAAACATTTCATAATATTAAAGTAATACTTAATTACTTATTTAATATACAATCAGTTGCGTAAGGCTTCAAAATCATTTATTTCCAATTGAATTAATTCACAAACGAAATTATTAGATGTATAATATACGTTAACAGTCAGTCTTATATATAGCCTTAAACAAATGTAGTAATGTATAGGATGTCTAAGATTTGTCATTGGAAACGCTAATGCAGATTATAGCCGACTTTTGTTACATTAAAAGCTATTTACTGTTATATTAATAAATATTGAAAGAGTATATTTGTATATTTTGATACATGAACTTATCATCTAGAATTAACTTGGAAAGCAAAAAGACTGCGATTGTTCAATATACTTTTAATAGCCTACTTAAAAGTAATATAAGCAAAAATATGCTTTTTAAAGGCGAGAGTGCATTTTTAAATGCTAATTATGGACTTTAACAATTAATCAGTTTTCTAACTAAAATTTTATTTTTTGTTAACAAAAAGTTTATTAATTCCGCATTACTTTTGGTATTCGTCTTAGCTTTTAGAATAAAACTCTTAAGCTTTCAATGTTAAGAGGTATCATTAAATATTTTTTCTTGTTTTACTTTCCTTACTCAACAGTACAACATTGAGCTAATAGATATTAGAAAAGGCAACTCTTAGTAAGAGATTTGACCCAAAGATGAATCAAAGAAGTTTTTCTTACATTTTTACATTATAAAATTTTAGAGGCGCTTTTACTAGTTTAGGGCACTTCAAAACCCTGCAAATTTTCCACCTGCATTGTTTAACCGAACTTCTAGTAGATCAAGTATCTGATAGCAGTTTTGACCATACGAGAATGATGAAAGAGGAAGGATCAATACGCGAGCCGATGTCAAAGCATTAGCCGAGAGGGGGCTTGATAGAGTATACGGACTCTTGATATCTGCTAAAGTAAAATTTAAATAAGGACTAACTTAGATGCTTATACTCGTAAAACAAAGACGGAAAATCCCGGAGAGATCACAAAGAAGGCTGGTGGCATCGTGTTAACTGAAACTACCAACGATATTTTCCAATGATGGAGAAAAAAATCTTCTAAGCACAGTTCAATAGTGGTGCTGAAGGAATGCCGGACTTCTAACTGTATTGTAAATTTGAAGAAATCATAGAAGAAAAATTCTCATTACAGAAAACAATTTATCTGTGGTGAATTGAATGCACCATATGAGCCGTAAATTCAAAATTGTCTCAAGAAGCTTAAAAATGTGCCTCTGTTAATAAGGTAACATAAAGAAACAAAATAAAGCCATAGCTGGAACAAAAGAAGCAGTTATTTATGAAAGATAAGATAAGCTTCTAGGTTTTTTAGACCGAAACCCATGATTCTGTTTCAAAAGGAAATACAGTGCTTTGCGTAAGGCTGATAAAGCAACGCACATCGTGTGCGATGGTAGCAAAATGGATGCAAATGCAATCAACGATTTCCTTATAAAAAAAATTTGTGTGATTACGCAAGACTCAATCTGCTGAATTCCACTAATCAGTAAAGGCTAAAAGACTTGCTAATATTGAGACGTATGGTTGTTGAAAAATCTAACAAATGTCCGTACTTCTGACAAAAATTGCACGTTGGAAAAAAAGCTAAGAAATGTAGCGTTGTAACAAACTTTTGAGACTATTGCTATTCGTCCGTAGCAATTCTCCTAAATATATAAGAATCACAAGAAACGAACATTTTTATCGTAAAATGTTTATGGTAATGGTTACATCAATATTGGTAATATATATATATATATATATTTGAATGTGTTTGCATTTTGTAATTAACACAATCTTAGTTAAATATACCAGTGATAAAAAAAATCATCAAACTGATTTTGTAAATTATCTCTGAGCTTCCCTCATGTTCGCACATAAACAAACTAACTTATAAAACTATTAATTTTCTAATCTATAGCTTAAATTTAAGCTAATGTTTTAAATGTTTGCTTTGAAATATTTTACTTATGTGTTTATAATCAATAAAAAAATAAAATAAAAAAATAAAAAATTTCTAATTATTACTAAGTTGTGAAATTGGTCGCTAAGGATGAAGTTTGCCAAGAAACTCTCAACATCCAAGTAAAATGATTTAATATTTTAGATCAGAAATGAATAAAGAAGAAAGTACCACAAATTATACAAGATAATTCTTTTTTTTTACATCTTTTTTTCTCTTAATGATAAAATGGATGCAAATGTAAGGTTTATGTATGAAATTGCGTGTCAAGGAAATTACCTATACGGCTCTGCTGCGTCATGCGTTTTCTGCAATCATCACGCATAAGTATGGCTGAATTTCAGTATTTATGTAGTGCTACCGCTACGCTTCTATAACTAATACCCTTATGACATAAACTTTAAGAAAATAAATCGGCATTTTTAAGATATTCTCCGAATTTTAAGCATTTAATCAAGAAATTGGACATCATGCGAAAAAATCCCTTTCCAGGATGTACAGCATGCTTCATCGTACTTTTGAAGCCACCCAAATTATGCCGTGATGCCACAACACACTATAGCAATAACAAAGTCTTGACTTGACTTGACTTAAAAAGGAGAAATATTTTCCTGTCGACACTACATTGCACATCACACTTTAAAATTTTTCTGTTTTAAATTCTAATAAAATTTTAGTTAATCCGAATATTTACTTACATATGTACTTCGCTTTTTACAAAAAAAAAAAAAAAAAAAAAAAAAAAAAAAAAAAAAAAAAACTTAACACACATAAGCATAAGGGAAATATCCAGATTTTGCCCTAGCACCACGCGAAAGTGAATATTATGTTATTTACGAAAACAATTTGTTTGGGTCGTTTGAAAATAGAAACCTCACCTACAAAAGCGATTTTTTAAAATCAATCCATACAAATTTTAAATATATTTTTAGTAAATGAAAAAAATTTTAAAAGTTTCTTAATTATTAAAGGACATGAATTTCAATTTAATTGTGCGTGTTGTCTTGCTTAATGGGTAAATATCCTATACCTATTTAATATTTTGAATAACTGAATGTTCTTCTAGTATCTTTTAAAATATTAATGCGCGTTCTTGAAACCTGCTAAAGATTGTTCCAAAGCTGTGAAGTTTTCTTTGTTAAAAAGAACATTCTCTACATATAAACTCACAAATTGGTTTAGGTTGGAGAGTAAGAATTGCTCCCAAGTTCCATCCGACGTTGATTAATGGTGGTATTACTTTTAATTGTAATACCGAAAATTTTTATTTTCTTTTTTTGGTAGTATTCAAACGCAGAACTAAGCTGGTACAAGTATTGCATATCGTAGCACCATTTAATGTTTTTCAGTTTTACGTTTTTTTGATGCTGTATATAGTTTCGCTTATGATCCTAGTAGTTACTAATTACATCCGAAACAAAATTATAGGAGATATTGGGATATAATACATCCAATAACTCATCCATAACATGCCTTAGGACCAAGTCTAAACAGAGTGTTGAAATCCGACATATTGTGGTATATGAAGATCAATTAGCTTATATAATTATAATAGTAACTTAACAACAACGTTTTTTTTTTTTTTTTTGACTAGTGCTTACAATCATTGTAACGCAAATAGAAATTTTTATAGATTTCCAGATATCATATTTGTTTCGGGTTTCTTTGTCACCATTAAATATTGTAAGGGCTTTCCCATTTTCCAAGAGGTACTAATAGTTTTATTTCTTTGTGTTCGTTTTTAAGAACTATTACATGGAGTTCTTTACTGCAAAATTTTTACTGTCGAAATCAAAGTACCAATTTTCAATTTTAATGGCTTCTTTAAAAATTTCTTCTTACGGCCGCTTTCATTACAGCTTTATAAATAGCTGGCTATGATGAAGTTGCAAATTGATCTTCAGATCTTGCTATTTCTTTGCAAACTTTTGCTACTTATATTGTGAAAAACTTGGCTTAAGTAACTAATGGAACGGTTAGATTTATCAGTGATTTATTTAAGTTTGAGTTTTCCGGTGGCTTGTAATTGGAAGAGTACTGGCTCTCATTCTCTGATACCGAGTTTTCGTCTGTCTTTAAAATTACTTAATTCGTACTTTATACTTATGTATATATAATGAATATATCTTCTACTTGATGATGGCAAGATTACGTTTTTAATATCCTTAGACCATTCGAAAGCGTTTGGTACCAGGGATCATAGCTTTCTTTGTTACAAACTCAATTTTTTTTTTTAATTTCTCCTTGACTGTTATTCAGTTATTTTCAACATGCTTACGTAAACATGCTTACGAAACTAGAGCACAGAAATTCAAGCCACTGCCAGTAACCAGAAGGGTACCTCAGGGGTCTATTATCGACATTCTGACGTGGTCGAACCATATTAACTATGCTTGTGGTCGTACTTACTCTATGATTAGAGCTCTTTGGCGGACGCATAATAATAAGAATCCTACTTTCCAAAACTTATCTGATGTCCGTTTGGTTGTGAACCATTTGTTAATGTAATACAATAAGCAATAAGAAATTAAATATTGCATTTAACAACATAATCCGATACGTTTATGAACTTAATAGACGGTCTAGCGTATCTTTGGTTTCGTCACAGTTATTAGGCCTTTCTTTAGATAATCTACTAAACACAAGGCTATTAGTATTTTTACATAAAATAATCTATGTTTACCCACAAACCTGAATATCTGCATAAAAAACTTTGTATAAGGGATATAAGCAGGGGCAAAAGAATTGGGTCATTAAGATACAAAAGGTTAACCTCGGAGTGACATTTCTACATATTTGCAGCTCCCAGCACGAAAACAATTGGACAAACAAAAAGCCAAAATGAAAAAAGTTATTTTATGATAACAATAAATATACTTTCAATAATGTTGCAGATAAACAAATTATTACCCTTAATCCTTACTTTTTTATAACACTACTTATTGCACATTTGCATTAATGAGTCATTAATATCACCCTCGCTTTAATTTTCAAGTAAAGCCACTATTTACCAATGATCAAAAACAAACTGCAATGGTAGGCTTATAATTGAACTAAGAAAAAACCAATAATAATAACAATAATAAATTTTATTATATTTTCAGGATCACTTAATACAGACGTTTGAAATTATTAATTAAATAGCACGTTTGACATCTTCTCAAGAAGAAAATGGTGAATGTTCTATTTCGTTCGACAATACTCCAACTACGTAAAATGCTGCACTCTCTAAACTAGTACAATATTTGCAACTACTCCTAAATACATCGCATTTAACAACACAAAATCAAAATTATCACATTAATACCGAAATATATGTAGAACGTGCATCTAGTACACTTTCTATAGTCTTGACCAAGTTAGGATCTAAGCTATCAAAAAAGTCTATTTCTAATATATTAATAAAAAATTAAACCGCTCAAACCTTAAAATAAAAAACAGAAAGTAAACAGATATTAATTTTGTCCTGAGCAAGGAAATTCCTATATGTACATATTTTGTTCATAAAATAAAATAAATATTACATAAATATAAATAAATATGAATAATTTTATTTTATAATAAAACAAGCACTAGGTCAGTTTAAGAATAAAAATAAAAATATTGTTTATTATTTTTTATTTATTAATTTATTTATTTTTTTTTTTTTTTTTTGAAAACTGACCCAGTGCTTGTTTCATTATAAAATAAAATTAATTATAATATAAGGTCAAAAAACATTAACATTTAATAAATATAAATAAATTTTTTAAACTAAATAATTTTTTTTCATTTGCATTTAATAGGTTTTTCCGATTGCCAATAGATAATTTATTGTCTATCGTACATGTACTTTTTTGCCGTCCATACACGCATTTATTTTTCTTTTGCATGTAAGTTTTTTCCGTACACGAATTTATGTCCATTTCTTCATGAACGGTTTTTCCGTGCACGAATTTATTTTCATTTCTTCGTGAATTTTTTTTCCGTACACGTACTGAAAATAAAGTTTTCTCAAACTTCTCTATCCTTCATGTACATTTTTAGCCGTAAAAGTACACGAAGAATAGCTACAGTCGTACATTCACGTACGTGTACGCAAATAAATATTTCAATAAAGTACATTCGTGGATGTGTACGGAAAATTTCAAATTTTATAGACGTACATAAATGGTATGAAAAGAAAAATATGTACGGGTAGTTTTGAGCAGAACATTGTGTGTACGATGTGTATAATTTCTGAACTCTGGTTATACCCCTAGAAAGCATAAGATTTAAGATGCATATTTGCGGTAATTTTCTTACAAATATTTTTTTACTTAATCGATTATCACTGTCAAAGCATTTCTGTTCTTTATTGCAAGAGAGTTTTTAAAGTTTTTTTATACTATCGTACAAACCATGTGCTGAAAACTAAATGTCAAATAATTTAAAGCTTTGTGTTATGCCGACAATCATATAATCATAAAGAATAATGGGCATAACATGAATTTCCTTGCCGATATACAGTAAAAGTGAAAATCATAAAGTCTCTTAAGATTCGATTTGGTAATGCAATATCCGAAGAGTATTAAAGTAATTTGTTTTCATACGTTCACAATTACGTTTTCTACACAATATATCACACAAGTAAAAGTGTTTATCAAAGAATGCTTACATTATTGTTTGTTTTTGGTCACGAAATATTGCGTTAAAGAAAAAAATAGATGACTAAAATCTGTGCCTAAAACTGGTCAGATTAAACAAGTTAAGTTGCTCACTTAAAATAGAAAAAAAAAAGAAATATAAAAACAAAATTATTGACATATGTAGTAATAAACTTATCAATGGATTTGGGTTGAAAAAAGACTAATTTACACAAGCAAACAAAGCATCTGATATCAGTAACAAGAATAAATGTTTCATGTCAAGAAGAGGGACCTGAAAGATTAAAAAGCGGAATCCTGAATCAGAAGAAGAAACCATTTTGAAGCAACAATAAATTCCTCAATTTGATTTTTCCATATATCTAATTTAAATACAGCATTATTAAACCTAAACGCAAATCAATTTAGCCAAAGCGCAAATGAAATGAGGCTAAAGTGATCTCGTAAATGCACTCAATGGTAGTTTAATTAGGTCGTAAATTTACCAAGCTAAATTATAGGTCTTTTCGTTTACATTTAAAGAAACGATTTTTATACTCAGTAATATTGAGGGTAGCCACAATCAAAAAGCAACCAAATCATGTAAATTTTTTTTAATCTAACAACTCTATAAACCAAAATTGGAAAGCATATGTAAGATTCGGTATACCCAAGTATAGCGCTCTTCTTTTTTTCTGTCTTTTAAATTCTCTTTTACGGCATAGAATAAAATAAAGTTTTTCCTAGCTATTTTACGTTCAACCTACTTTCTAACTTTTTAATATTTTGAGACATGCTTTTCTTCATTTATTTATGTCTGTTTTTTTTTAGTAAACCACAGTTAGCAAAACCATTAACACCCACAACATGGTTAAAAAAAAGTTTTTCCTTCAAGTACTTTGTGTTTTTTTCCAAAAATTTCCGGCCCTTGTAAAACAGAACAGACAAATGAAAAATATAAATACAGTAAACAAAAAAAAAAATAAAAAAAAAATAAAGCCATGAAAGAAATATCATCTTTGTCAAGAGACGTGAAGAAGAAGAAAACTAAAACTTCCGTTCTAAATTTAAGATTAACGATATTTCTTTTAGATAAACTTAAAGATTTAATTGTGGCTATAAGCTAAGTTTTACTTAAATCATATTTAAATAAAAAATATTAAAAAAAAATAAATTTAGAAGCTATGAAAAAACCGAAAATTTTAAAATAAAAATCAATTAACTTTATGTAAAAAATTTTCCTTTAAAAGTAAAAAAAACAAAATTTTTTGTTTATTTCTTGCATTTCTTAGGTTTTCGTATTAATAAGTTTTTGGGATTCAACATCTGTTGAATATGAGGCTACTGAACACAGATTTAATATATATCTTTTTATAAAATGGAAAGTATACTATTCCACATAAATTTTAAATTATGAGAGGGTCTGCGAGATGAGAAGCAAGTTACGATTTTAGAAGGTTGCAAAAGCCCATGTGTATAATCTCATTTTACACATGTTAAATTTGCATATTATTTAAAGGAAATGCGAAATATTGCAAAAATAACTGAAATAAATCTTTGTATGCAATAAATAAGATCTAGGCTTTTTTAATGGTTAAGCAATTCATGCTATTGCATTATTTACTGGTGTTCTTATTCTGGCTTCTTATACAAAGCCGTATAGTAACACCATATAAAACTAGTTGGACTTTGAGTTGTAGTCGATCAACCTGACTTCGAATGCTGCAGTCGACCATAGTGTTTATCTTTCGTTTGTATCTATTTGTGCTCCACCATAATTCATGCATGATTATCTTTAACATTTTTATTCATTATTAGATTCTAAACGCTTGATATTTTTTATTTGTCATTGTGGTTTATCTCTTTGTATATCGCTCTTGTTACCAGGCTGAAAAAATTATAATCGGGCATTCACAATATGGTCACACAATATGATTGTGCAATAAGTAATTATGACAAATAAACTATTTTGTTACCATGCGACAGCTCAAAGCTTTTATTCGCGGTTAATTCATTTTTTGTTGTTTCAAACCAAATGATTGTGTAATAAAATGTATTTTATGTGCAACAAAAAATTATTTAAACATTGCACAATGGTTTAAGAACGATTTATTTTTGACAAAATTCAGAAGTCAAAGCAGAGGTGCTTTTCAGTGAATGTTCGGCCGGTCTGGTTAAGACGGCCTATCCAAAAGGATCACATTTTGGCCGACCTTAATTTAGTATATTGATGTAGTACACTTTTTAATGATGGAATTATAACTTTATAAAATATATAAAAAACTATTTAAAAGTTTTGTTTTGATAGCGCTTTTCTTTAAAAAGTTTATAGCTTTTAAATTGACAAAATGTAAAAAATAAATAAATAATAGTTGACCTCAAAATGGTGTTATTCTTTTTTTGCTTATGTAAATTAAATTTACTATTTTAAAGGAAACCTATAAAAAATGTGCAAAAAAGAAAAAAAATTTTAAACCAAAATTTATAAGTTATTGTAAAATTTCGCGGAGTACAAAGCATCGATTGAAAAAACTCAAAAGAGCTTTTAAGTCCCCCATTGTTAGCTACACACTCTAAATAGGATTTGATAGCCCCGAGATTAAAAAAGGCAGGGCAGCCTCTTTTGTAAGAGAAATTTATTTTTTTTTTAACATTCTTCACCGTTCCGTAAATTTATATGTTGAGTTAAAAATAAACTTTAAATGACATTTAAAAAACTTATATGCCCGAGGTACCCAAATTTCGTGGATTAATTTAAAGCCTTGAAGTTCACTGAAAAACATATCTGTTTTGTTTCTGTAAAATTTCATTAAGATATCTTAAGTGGTTTATAATATACCGAATTTTGTCCAAAATAAACCGTTTTCAAACCACTGTGCATTGTGTTGCTAGTTTCACAATGTCGGTTCAAAACAATGGCACGCTAAATAAGTAAAATTTTGTACGCTTTTTTAGAGGTTGGTAATTTTTATATACCAGGCGGCTAAAATGATTTTTCGTAAAATTTTATTTTAAGGGGCTTGACATTTTTTTTGAGTTTAATTTAATTTCAGATTTTTCTATTTTATTTCTTCGTTTCTATTTATGCGTATTTTACAAGATATATTCACTTGCCATAGTTGTGGTATTACTCGGAAATTTTTTGGAGGGCATGATGCCAAATAAATGTATCGTGCAAAATTATATGCGTCTTAGCGATCAGCATTTTTTAAAGTTGTTGATTTTCATGAAAATCAAAGCCACTATAGGTTAATATTTTTGTATTCTTCTGGTGAAGTCTCCATGAACTAAAAGCAAGCGCTTCAAAAATCATATGGCACGACTGAAATTTTGAGTCTAATGCTTTATGAGAAGAAACTTAAAACTAAAACATCAGAAGTAAAAATATTCACGTACGTAGATTTTGAAAAGGTACACTTAAGAACTAATAAGTTTAAGAGTTTGCTGTTTGAAATTTCCAAGCATTTACGTTTTAGATAATTTTATATCGAATATGTACTTAATGACACTTGCAAGCTATTTGTAATTTCAAAAGAGCAATGTTTACTTATATCCCAAGAGTTGTACCAAAATGTTAATACCAATTTTTTAATACTTTTTACAACATAAAAATAAAAAGCAATTTAGAGACACCTTGAAAAGAAAGCAAATTTACTGACATTAAAAACTTCATGATGGAAATTAATTTATATAATTCGATTTAAATCTATGTTTAATACTTCATATATTAAAAAAAAAAAATAATAGATATAGTAAAATATTGTATGGTGTAGAATGTATTATACTTACATTGTATTATAAATAATAAAATATATATTAATGGCCTATATAACCTTATAGTTTTGGGGCCTTATTTCCAAATAAATAAATAAAATAAAAATAAAAATAGTTGTAAGAAGTAAGATATATATAATAATAATATATTCAGCTCGCCCGATTCTTATATGTACTTTACCAAAGGAATTTCGAGAAAGAGTTTTTTTTTGCAAAATTTTTAAATTGTTGATACTTCTAAATTATTTTTTGTGCTTTTTTAATAAATATTTTTTGAAATTTTAATCATTTAGTTAAATTTCCATTTTTTTTTAATTTTATGTTTATTGCTGAATTTTGTTTTTATTTTTAATTTTTTCTTGGCTAATGAAATGTTGATAAAAATGTAATTCTTTGATGACCTTGGGATGGTTTAGTAATATTTCAGTAATATTTCATACATCAATTAACCTCTACTATTACAATACTCTTCAATTTCCAAATCCATATTTTATACTTTTAGTTATGGCGAATTTATCAATATATGTCCTATTGTAACGCTCTTTAACCTGCAATTTTAAATACTTATAGTTTTTATTATAATGTTCATCGTTATCTACATTCTGTAAAATATGTATGTTGTAAAGGGACATCCTCTATGTATTTTTTTAATTTTGAGCTTTAAATTTAAACGGGACCAATCTCTTAGCATAACCCTTCGAAAGAAAAAATCGTTTTAGTTATGTCTGGATTCTGCGGGCACAAATATAAGTCAGCATAATCAGACGAATTTTAAAAGTTTTATTCTTTTTAACATTACATATCCTCGGCTTTTATTTTTTAGTTTTAAATTTTACTTGTACAATTATGAAACAAACATGACCCAGTAATCGATTCTATGGGGAATTTTATAGAAACTAAATATAAATAAAAAACTAATTGCCTAAATTAAGGTAAAAATTTAATCTGCTTTGAATGACCTGGGATCTCTAGCCCAAATAAGAGTGGCATATTGTTTTAAGTTATTTCGGAAAGAAAATGTGTTTTTGACGAGTCTTGGGTTTTACCAATCTTTTCAATTTTTGATAGTTATTTTTAATTAAATTTATTTATTTTAAGTATGCACACATTTTTTGTTTAATTCCAAGAATTATTCTTTTGGAGTTTTTGGTTTAATTTAATATTAAAATTTTTTGATGTTTAAACAGCTTTTCAGGTCATGTAATTAATTTTTTTTTTGCTAAATTTTCATTAAACTGTTGTTTTTTGCAAATCTCCTTACTGATGTTGCTCGATTTCAATAGCATCTATTTGGAAGATATGCGTCTCTGGGGCCTGTCAAATTTGATTTCAATCCGGTTTCGGACAGACACCGCTAAATCGACTCCATTATGAAGGCTACAGAATATATATAGTTAATCCGGTTCGAAATTATATGTTAAGATTTAGTTAGGACAGATAGAAAGAAATACGAGGATAAAAGTCCTTTGATCTGAATATAGTAAGAACGATGTAAAATGAAAACAAATGTAAAAATTTTATATATTGCTAGTAACTAAAATTTAAAATCAAGATATGATAAAAGTTAATATAACTGTTAATTTGTCCAAAATAAAAAATTCACCAAAAAAAATTAACTATTAAACATTTCCCTAAAGACATTTTTATTACTAAAAGTCTATTAAATATAAAGCTGTATATTTGGAAAATCAACAATAATTAAGAAGAAACTGAAGAAAAAAATGCCAACATGGAAAACAAACACAGGGAAAGAAAAGAAGAAATTTATTTTACCAAGGGCGTAGTAAAAACATATGTGATCACAATATGTTTTAATACACAAAAATTAAATTATATAACAAAAAATAGTAATTTATTCCTTAATTCAAAAATACAAGATTATAATAGCAAGAAAAAAAAACAAAAATATATACCAAAAATTTAATTATTTACAAAAAACTTTGCTATTTTCCAAAGGGCGAAAATGCTTGAAAAAGTTATATTTTAACGGTAAAACTTTTTTCCAGTTAATTGGCATAAAATTTTACAAACAATTTAACACAAAAAAAAAACAGTAAACAAACCAGAAACTAAATAAAAATTCCAACAAAAATCCAATAAGAATTCAATTATTTATTTTTAAAGAAAAATATTAAATATGTGTTAAAGAGTTTTAAATTTTAAATCACCGTAAAAAAGATTTTCCCTAAAATATTATAAAAACATTATCCAAAAAGTTAGTAAAAAACCAGTTTTTTCACCAAAAAGCATTAAATTCCACAAAAAATTTTAAAGGAAATTAAAAAAAATGCAAGTGCACTTCAGAAATTCACGTTAGGGAAGATATAATCTAGTGCAGTCAGATGGAGAAATTTTTGTTTTTATATCATCATATTCTGATGTCTAACTTACATACGTATATTATTAAACTAACTCCTCTTGCGTTCTTCCATCAATAAATAAATGGTTATTAGAAATCAAATTGTCTAACAGAATAAAATTTAGTATATTTGGGCGCTTGTAGCTCAGTTCTTATTGTGTTTTTCTATTGGTTCCTTTCCATTCACAATAATTTTTTTTATTGTGGCAATATTTTTCAAATCAAATTAACGGCCATATAGTGAGTTCTTCTTCCTTTTTTGTTTATTGTATGAATTATCTTTAGGATAATTCAGTTCCTTTGAAAGTTAAAGTAGGGAAGACATTTTCGGAATTAAATTATTATGTAACTTTTTCGTAAGTGTTGTGGTTACTGAAATAACCGGAATTATTAAAAAAAATTAACTTCGTTTTCTATAGAAAACTACAATAACACTCTAAGAACAATATTTCTAGTTCGGCATCATTTACCAAAAACAAGCTTGTTTGACTTTTCAACTGATCCATTGTGAGAAAGTTGTGAGTAGAGTCAATTTGTTTTAATATCAAAATTTTCTAGTAACCAATCTATTTTTAAAGGAAGTTTTGAATAACTCGTCTGTGGGGGCACAGATGGTAAAACTTACCGTATGCTGCTGGACTGGCAGATATTGAAAAAGAGGTAGTCTGTTTTTCTTACAAAATTTATTCTACAGCATCCCACGCAAATAACCCAATTGCCGCAAAAGATCAGCAATGCAGACTTTAATGGGAACGGGTAACCCTCAACGCAAACCCCACATCCGAAAATCCTTACGTCATGTTTTACTTAATCGTGAAAGCACACAGAATGTAAATATATGGAAAATGTTGAATTTGAACGTGAGAAAAATATACGTTTTATAACCAACATAAAAAAATAACAATCGCAAGAGATGTGTTCGCATACAAAAGAAGAAAAAAAAAAAATTCAAGCATGCACTGTGATTAAAATTTTAATAAATAAAGTGTAAAGAGTGATCAACAAGGTCAGTTTAAAACAACAGTAAAAGAACATATTAAAATAATGTAGATAATAATAGTTCTATGCATTTAAACATAAAAAAAATGATTTGGTGTCATTCTCGTACTGCAAAAACCAAAAAATAAAATCTAATATAAAAAGATAAATTGATATAATAAAAAACAACGCAAAAATCCCTAAGTCTCGTGCTGTAGAGAAAGTAATAATATATTAATAGAGATACACATGTAACCGGCTACAAACATTTTATCATCAATATTAAAATTAATTATCTTCTAAAACTTCTAAGAAAAAAGAAGTAGAATTAATTAAATTAATTTAATTTAAAAAAAGGTAATTTTGACAATCACCATCAATTTTTCTTATCATTTCTTTTTATAATTTTTTTTTTTGTCTTTGGGATTTAACATTTCTAAAGTATAGCACGCATACTCTAAATTAATATTCTGTGCATGACAATATATTTAGACAATGGTTAAGCTGCAAATACTTCCACCACAATAGCTGACTAGCCGGAAGCCGGAAATAGTTGCGTGCTGGGTGTTTTAGTAGTTATTAAACAATAAAATTACTGCATTCTCGAAATGCAAATCGGTTATGTGCTACAAGTTGCAAATTTGTGATTTTATTTTACTAAATAAAATAAAGTGAATTTTAAAAATTATTTAAAATACAAACTTTACCACAAACCTCATAATCATCAAAAGCTTTAAAAAAATTCTCATGTTAATTGAGATACTATAACCGAGTACAGCAATTTTACCATTTTAAACATATTTAAACATTGTGATATGTTATTTATGAATTTTATACAACAAAATTTCATTGTTTAATTTTTTAATAAAAGTTTTACCTAGCAACTGCTAAAAGTCCTTAAAAGCGAATGCATATGAATTGCTAAATTTTATGATCAACAAAATAAATTAATACTCGTAATAATTTAAAATGTTAATATACACAATGGCGCACTTGTTCCTAGCAAAGTTGCTACTGTTATTTTTTTAACAAAGGTTACAATGGCTAATTGTTTGAAATTTATTTTATGTAAATTGTACAAGAAGTAGAAAACATAGATATAAAAACATGTAATCATGTTCGTACATGCACATGTTGTTTAAGTATTTCTTTATACAGACATAAAAATGAAATAACAAAAGAAATTTTTTATGAGCTAGAAGATTAATTAAATATACAAGGTTTATATAACTCGTTATACATAATAAATGCAGCCTTATAGCTGATTTATCAAATGTTGTTTTATAAAAAAAAAACTTATAAAACTTAATATGCTGAAAGCCAAGAAAAAATTATTTAATATGTGTCCGAAATCTAATGAAATGCTATTTAAAGAAAAAAAAGTAAAATTTCAAAAAGAATAGAAAATTTTCTATAAAATCGAGTCAAACTTAAAACTTATGGTTTAGTCCATATTTAAGGCGTAGAAACGTAATATTATTGTTTACGACACGATCTTAGTCCATATGCCACAACTTTTTATCTCTTTAATCGTTACAGTTAAACTATAAAAATTAATGTATTCCTATATTCGCTACAACAAAATTACTATAAATTACGGGGTGACGTTATATTAAAAAAAAAACTATTTCTTTGGTAAAACCTAAATTTTTTATTTAATATTTTTCTATACTTCCACCGAGATAAGTCACGTTTTTAGAATAAAACACAAGGTAACGATATTGTACTATATAAACATAAAAAAAAACACTGGAAAAGAATTTTTTTAATTATTTTTTCAAATATTTGATTTAAGAACTGCATTTAAAAATTCAATAGACATACTGGCGCTGGTTTTAGTTGCAAAATTTCCAACAATAGAAAAAACCCTTTCACTTTCTACTGAGGTTGTGTTGTCAACAATGCGTTATAAAGATTATACATGTTTGTGTTTCAAACGTTAGTGGCTTCGAATAACTCAAATTCGTTTTTAACCAAATAAGTAACCTTTAGTTTTTATTTATATCTTACTAGCAGTGCCCACGACTTCGTCCGCGTATCATTTCTAATTTCACTTATAGAGTTCTTTAAAAAGTGCTAAAAACTACAAAAGTAAAATATACTAACAACTCTTCTAATACCATTATACCGATAAAATTGGGTGGCTTCACATTGGTATCTCTAGTTTCTCTACGATATTATATATTTTTATGAAATAAAAAGTGTTCTATATTTGAACAAAGGTTTGCAGTTTTCGCGTGATGCGAACACAGACAGACAGACGGACAGACGGACTATTTACACCAACATCAAAATATCCAAAAAATATTTCATTACAGATGTGTAGATGTAGTAGAATTCACACGAAATGAAATGCTTCAACATTTTTTAAAATCACAAACAAAATATTTGAAATACAATCAGTGTATTTTTTTAAATGCTAATGATTTTAAGCTTACCGTGTCCTGGGAATTTAGCCACGTTTTCCCGAGAAATTGTGGATAGATTTTCCCAAAAATTCCTTCCTGGGAATTTCCGTTTCCCAAACCGGATACAGTTCACTTAAATACAAAGTTTTCCTTGGTGAAAAATGCTTTTGGTAAACCTTACATAAACATATGGATACAAGAAATAGAAGGCATTTTAGATTTTTTTATACACAGGATGGTTGCTTAATGTAGAAAATAATAATGAAAGTCAGATAACCAAAAAATTTTTAATTTTTTTTTAAATTTTTATTTATTTGCAATCTTTTCACAATAAAAATATTAAGCAAATTTTTTGTAAATAATACATTTAAAAGAAAAACTTGTTTGATATGAAAATCTTATGTAAATGGGAGATCTAAGATATGCAGTCTTTTTAATCTTCTCGTTTCATCCGTATCGTCTTGTAAAGTTATTGCCAGTACATTTGGGTGATTGCTTAATCTATTGAGGTAATAAGTGCTGTATTTTTTGATTTCGTCTTTAATTTTAGGTACATCAAGATCATTGTGTATGATATCATTTCTAACAAACCACGGAGCGTCTGTGATAAGTCTTAAAGTTTTTGATTGATATTTTTGTAAAATATCTATGTTTGAATACGCAGCAGTGCCCCATAACTGTATCCCATAGGTCCAAATGGGTTTCAAGATAGTTTTATATAAAATAACTTTGTTCCACAAACTGAGCTGCGATTTTAGGCCCAATAACCAATACATTTTTTTAGTTTTAATATCAAGTTGATCTCCTTTTAATTTTATGTGTTTTTTCCATGTCAATCGTCTATCTATATTTAAACCCAACTATTTAGCACATTCAGCTGAAGGAATAATTTCTCCATTCAACGTTACTGGTGGACAATTGCCTTCTTTGAGGGTGTAAGTTACATGTGTTGATTTCTTTGGATTAACCTTTATATTCCATTTATTTAACCACTCCTGCATTTGGTTAAGCTGTTTTTGTACAACCATGGATGCTTCAGAAGCAGTTTCTTTGGATGCTAATATTGCTGTGTCGTCTGCATATGTGGCAATAATCACGTCATTGTTAGAAGGCATATCTGAAGTAAATATGGTATATAAAACAGGACCCAATACGCTACCCTGTGGCAAACCTGACTTAATAGATCCGATTTCAGAATTGTCTTCGTTAATGTTAACATAAAAACTACGTTCAAGCAAATAAGATTTAAAAATATTGAGCCATAAAGTTAAAAAAGCTACCTGATTGTTACGTTTCTTTTTTTTTTAATTAGATCAATTATGTTAATCATTTATGTTCTATATTTAAAAATTTTCTTAACTTCATATTCAGTAATCATATATTTTCTTTAGCCAAAAAAAAAACACTTTTTTGATTTGAAATTTATTGAATTTAAATTATTTTCACAGATGTTTCAGATACTTATTACATTCTCAATCTCAATTTTCAAATCGAACTTGCGCTTTTGCTGGTATTTTATTAGATATTCAACTATGTGTGTAAATGTATTTAGTTTTAATAACCAAATTGAGTTTCATCTAATAAAATCATCATATTTTCATGTCAATCATTGTCACTACTTCTAACACAATTTATACCTTCCAGTTCAGTCGACGTGACGGCCTTTCAACAGGATTAACTTCTGAGTTTCCATGATGACAGAGACCTCCCGCATCGAACTAATATGAGTTTTATACAACTCTGAGTAGATTTAACCGTTTTCACTCAGCATTGTACTGTCTTTTTGATATGTTTTAATACGATGAAAATACCAGCATATGACCAGCACAACAACTGTGAGATGCAACAGCAAGCTGGTGACAATAAGGCAAATTATAAGCAAAATATTCGAATTTAAAAATTAGTCATTCTTGAACGTTTCTGATCCAACGACTTGAGCATACGAAATCTTAAATCATTTCGACTCAAGGTGCACTTATTGAACAGTCACATTACGTAATCACAAGTACAATTCCAAGGATTTAAGGCCAGTGAAGAGTGCACTAATTTTGGCGTACGCTGAAACGTTTTCTTCACTACCGTTAGATTATTCTTGCCAAATGCACGATTCAGTATATTGTTTTTAAGCTCCAATATCGACAAAATAATGTAAATCTGCAAAGAAATGATTTTCCAGCATTCCATATTTGATTGCTTTTCAATTTCTTAAAAAATTGTGTGATAAATTTAATTCGATTTTCAGAAAAATCTTGTGTAAACTATGAAGGCTTGCTTCATAAATTCTTATCTTCTGAGTTTGGGTATAATAATGTTTGATAGATCTACATGCTGTTACTAATTAGTCAAAAGATTAGGTATTGTCTTTTTGCAAGAATTCTAATAACACCTGCTACAGTTTTGCATCCAATTAGAATTGCCAACCGTACACTTTCTATTAACAAACAAGAAGATTTGTGGTAAATACAATTGTGTTAACCAACTTTTCAGGCGGTATATTTTCATTTTGTTGGAAATGGGAAGAACATTTTCTGAAATCTTGTAAAATAAATGAAACTGTTGATGGTAATTATTTAGAAACAGTTGGAGCAAATGATTTCATAAAATTTGTCAGTAAACTAAAATATTTTAGACAATAATTAAAATACAAGTTATCTTTTTTTATTTCTTTAACTTGTTGTTTGTTAAAGCTAATTACAATAAACTTTAAAACCATCTGTTAGCTTGGATTGCCGTCACTTTCTTGTGTTTACTTTTTGCACTAGTGCAAAAATGATTATGAGGGTTATGTTTGTCCTGAAAAATTCTTAATCAACATTTAATTTCTGTGAAATTGGATGCTTCTGTTGCTGATAAGACAGAATAAATTTTGCTGTCGTTGACTGTTATAGGTTTGATGTTGGCTGTAGTTATAAAATTCGTGTTGTTAACTTGTTATTATTTAATATTCTCAATTAATTTTTTGTTGAATCTTTCTGCAGCCTCTGTTAATATTTTAAAGTTATTGTTTTTTTATAACACGCAAGTGTTATGTATATTAATTCCTCAAATATTAAAATTGATCTCAATTAATTCCAGTAAGATTCAGAAAGGATTTTTTTCACAGCTTGCTATTCTTTAGGGAACAAAATTTGCTGACTTTTACAGATAATTACACACTGTTTTAGTTTATTTCTGCACAAAAATTTCGCTTTTACTGTTTTAAATTACTTTTTAATTACTATTTAAATTTCTTAGAATTATTTTCTTTGCGTCATATAAAGAAACAAAGAAACCTAGATGAAAAGGGCAACTAATAACTTTAGTGCTCGAAAAATTAATATCTGATGTAAGACAAATGAAAAAGAAAAAGAATTATTGAAAATGAAATATATGCAAAGAGAATAATCCGAAAAATAATTTAGAGTAATAGTTTTAGAAACTACACCTAGTTAAACTGTAGTCAAAGTGATAAACACGTTGACTACAAACCTGGTTTTCCAAGGTTCAATCCCTGCGGCAACCAAAAAATAAAAATGTTTATTTCTGTTTAATGGTATAAATACATATTCAGAATTAACACTAAAAACATTCAGCCTCCTTCGTCGGTACTTCTTCATAGCATATTCGCCGGCGAAGTAAAATAATTAATAAAATGGCTTTATATATCTTTTCACCACCTGCCTTATCTCTCATCTATCCATTTCCTAAAGAATGTAGTACGGTTACGAAGATACCTAAATAGGCCCTATTGCCTGAAGTGCTAATTCTGTTAAAACAGAAAAAAAAAAAACGCTCATACCTTACATTACTTCAGCTGCTCCAAGCCTATAGATGTACACTACGTAATAATATGATGGGAAAGAATATTTGTGTTAGTGTAGTCGCTTTATTTCAAAAATTAAGACATGATGAAGCTGATGAGAGTCTAGTTTTAACTCAAAGAAAGAACGAAAGTTGCGTCAAAGAAGGGCATTTAGATACAACTAGAGTAAACTTTTATTGTTGCGTTGATAAAAGGATTTAAAAATTAGATAAATACAATTTATCTGCAAAAAAAATCAAAAAAGATTTTGTCCGAAGGTGTTGCCAGAAAGAATATAAGAACGCAAGGTACATTGTTTGTTTAACGCAGACTGTCACTTTAATATGGAACATCCCCCCAAAAAATGCCCTAAAAAATCAAACAAAATCATTAACGGTTCTACAGCGTACACCAACATTTTTTTTTTGAGTACCCTTCAGATTAGCTCTTTTATTTTCACTTGATTTAAATAACTTTTGCTAATATGTACACAAAAAGTGTTTTCTAGACGTCCATATTTTACATGACAGTTGCTTTGCAGATAAATTGATTTGCTGGTTTGTTATAAACAGAATTATACGCATACCATTGATGTTTGTTCAACGATAAAGTTTCGGTTTATTAACTCTATTGATTGTATGATCCAGCCTTATTTAAATATATAAACTATATTGTTTATGTCGATAATTCCTAACCGTTTGGAAATTTGGAACACAGTATTTCGCTAGTAATTTCCGCAACCGACCGTCAATTGGCTGAAATAATCCATTTCAGTGACATTAAGAATATTTTTCTTTGCCTTTTTTTATTTTAAATTTATAAATCTTTGAAAACTAAAATTTCTTAAAAATAAAGTAAATATGTTTTAACTACTTGTTGTATCACTGATCATTTGTTTTTATTTTTTGTGTTAATATGGCTGTTGGTTTTACTTCCTTTGCCAGTTTTTCTTTGCTTATGTTTTTAATGTTACATTAAACAAGTCTTAATTTTTGACAAAATTAACACAAAAGTAGACCTTTTTTTATATACCCGTAACAAACTGTCATCTGTTTAGTTAATTGTTGTTTCCAAATGTTCCTAAATATTTTATTATACATTTTTAAGACGTGATCAAATTCTGTTAAAATTTGGTTGTTATGTGAGATGTTTAACTTACCACAAGTTAGGACAACTGCTTGTGTTGTATTTAAGAAAGGAAAAAACTAAGCGTTTGCTGTTGGTTTTTTTAACAGAAATGACCTGAGTGTTACGTATTTGTAAATTTTTTTCTTGTGTTGAACTTAGCTTAATCTACAGCTTTGAAGACTTTAATTGCATAGATTTGTCCCATTAAGATGTTATTGTTAGCGAAAGAGCATGGAAATAAAGTACGAGTAAGTGTTAATACAAAAATTTTATCTTTAAAATAGCAACTTTTGAAAGATTTTAAGGATTAAATAGTTGTTATTTTAAAACATTTAAAGGTTGCCATTTTACTTTTTGCAAGCTTGTAACGTCAAAAACATTTTTTAAAACAATGAATACCACTATCAGCGTTCGTTTACGGAGATATAACGAAGGAAATGCTGAAACCTCATCCGCTACTTTAACAACTGCAGCAGGGATCACAAAATATATCTTTAAACTTCTGCGAATTTCGCTTTACAACAAAGTCTTCAGTGAACATATACACTCCACAGCGGTAAGTTAAAAAAAGAATAAATAAATCTGCAATTTCTTAACGAGCAAACCTATTTTAATACAATCTTACGTGGTTAAAGAAAAGGTGTAGTAAAATAAGAGTTAAAAATTTTGACACTGTATTGATAGAGAACTGCCATCAGCAGACGTCAAAATTGCTCACCTCGTGAATTTAGTTAAATTAAACCGGTGCCAGACTCTTATCTTAAATGTTTGAAAGGTATTTTTAAAAAGTTAATTTCTATAATAATGATGAAACAAAAAAAAAAAAAAAAAAAAAAACTAAGAATATCTTTTTTCCGTGCCGTTTGCGGTTTTAATACTTTCTATCCTGTGTTCCTTTTCTTTTGTATAAACCGAATCAGCTCGTCGATCAAGCATACCCAAACCTTTTTTTATTCGAACCTGCGGACCGATGCGAACCTGTTATCACGCGAATCTGCGAAGCCGATTTCGTTAAATCTTAAGTTAGTTGGCTATAGTATTGATTTTCGTTTTGAATTATTGTTTTTAATTAAAACTTAATAAAAGTAATTAACTCCAACGAAGGGAAAATATATGTGTTATCACTTACTGTTTTTGGATCCGTAAATAATAACTTGGACGCAACTGAGCTACCTCAACCAAGGAAAAAAAAACATAACAGTATGTTAAACGACAACAAACGTTTTCATGTTTTAGATTCTTAAAATATTTTTTACCAAAATGTGGCGACTTTATTCGTATTTTTTTTTTCAGGACATGCTTTTATTAATCATTGTCAAAAGAAAAAATAAAAAAAAAGAAATAATAATATGGTGCACAATCATAATCTTCTATGAAAAGTTCAGAGGCGCTTAACTCGTAATGTATTGGCGAGCTCACATTTTTTCACTTTATGTTTTTTTTTATTGAATGAAATGAAATAATTTGGGGCAGGCGTGGTGTTTTTCCAGTTGTCTCGAAGGACGTTAATCAATCTTGCTGATTCTCAATAGAAAAATGTTCGAGACTATGTCTGATCGATTAGCGTATTTTATTTTCTCTAGCTCATCTATTGCCTTGGCCAAGTTGATAGACGGACATCCCTCAATCATATACTTTATGGGGTCGAAAATGGATATTGTAGAAATAACAAACGGAATGACCAACTTAGATTTACTCTCTTCCTACTTTTTTTGGTGAAGGGTAAAAAAAGGCAAAAAATAAAAAAAAGAACACATTTTGCTCATGAGACGTATGCAGTTTTAAGTGCGTCTGCCATTTGTTCATTATTTGATGTATATCAAGTTGTCTCTTATCTCCTTTTGCTTTTATTTTAGTTTGTCTTAAATTGTTTTACTTGTAAAATTAGAAATATTTTGCTAGAAACTTGAATCGACAAATGCATTTTTTAGATTGAGTGGAAGGGAGATTATCAAGCAAATTGCTTTATTCCTATCTTCTGTTTATTATCCGTTGGCTGCCTTCCACACAGTTAACAATATTCGATTTAGAGTTTTTTCATTGAAAATGTTTAAACAATAACACTAAAGTGTCTAGTGCCACCTGATAAGCTGTTTATTGCTTCTACCTTTATATGAGTGCAAAAGTATTTGTTCTTTTTTATCCATTTCGTGGGTTCGATAGTTCTTTCATAAGTATTCCAGATTTTGGTTTATAGGTATTTTAGTGTGGGTTTCTTTAACTTCTAATTACGTGTCATATGTTGAAAGCTTTTATTTAACTTAATTCATGTGGTTTTTGGTTAACACAGAAGAGAAAAAATAGAAAAGTAAAAATGAAATAATTGATCATTAAATACTTACGTATAAAAGCTGAATAAAAAACAAAGCAATGACAGAAAAATGTTCCAGCTAGTTTATGAATAACTTATAGTAGATTAACATAGGTTTTTCATTAAATGTTTTATTTTCTAGCGTTATAATGGCTACATTGGAATTTTGCCACCCAAAATCTCTTTATGTTCCACAGGTTGTTTGCTTTGAGTCTTGAAATGGAAACCAAACAACGTAACAAGCGATTTTACATTAAGAATACAAGCGTCTTAAGGACCAGCAACTCATAACTAGAACGAAGTTTTTCAGGATTTTTTCAGTGACTTAACAGGAAGTAGTAGTACACCCATAGAACACAAACCCTGCCAAGTTGGTGGGGAAATGCAGCTTTGGTAGTAACGTGATTCCAGTGATTTCAACTCAAATCACTTAAGATAGCGTAAGGACTTACATCATCTTTCAAAAGATATCTCCAAGGCTAAGGTTATTTCGATAGTCAAAACAACAAAAAAGTCACTTTCGTAACGTAAATAGGGTTAGGACCTTGGCAGATATTTGGCTATATGATCAGCGTAAGTTAAGTCTTTGCGACAGTTACACATCTGTTATAATAAAGAATTGTGGCTGCCTTGGGCTTAATTTAGATATTGCGAGAATAACGTGTCAATCCAGTTCAAGATTTGTTACGGCAAGGTAATTATGAAAGCTTTTTCGTCTTCCTCAATCGGTTGACTACAACCTTATCGCACAGGAGCCTAAAAATTATATTCCAATTAGATACTTAACTATTAATGTGCATTTTCCATTCAGTGCTTTTGGGAAATTTAATAAGAGTGTATATAATGATAACCTTCTTATTATAAAATCCTTTGAGCATAAATTTACTTTTGTTGCATTTGGCCTACTTAGTTTTAAACACGTTCATAAAAAAACAAATTTGGTACAAATAAAGCTAAAGGCAGGAAAAATAAAATTAAAAAGAGAATGAAAAACATGTACAACAAAGAGTCAAATTAAATTGCATTTTCGGACACTAGAAAATAGTGTTTGTATACACAATTATACATTCCTGCTAACAAGAACTGTTGCAACTGAACACAAAGATTAAAAGTTTTATTTAACTTTTGCCACAATCACAAAAAAAAAGGAAAACGAAAAGAAAGAATTAGTTTTTAATTGTGATTCTGTTTTTTTAAATTGGACATGTTTTTCTTTTTTACAAAATCCTTGGAATTTTAAATGCACGTAATTATTTGTAATTCAAACTGTTGCAAATATAACTTTTTTGTTCTTAATATAGAACTTATAACAAGATTGTAGATTGTTAGGAATAAAAATTAAATTATGATATTAGTGTTTAAATTTTAATAATTTCAAACGATCCTTTACCAATCTGTTTTCTGTGTGTAGCATTATAGTCAACAAATTGTTGCAAAAATTTGACTGCATGTTATAATTTTTCTAATTTAATAGAATATTGATTGTGTTAATTTTTAAAACTTTAAACTCCTCAAAAATACATTGAAGCACTACCAATACGAGCTGTTATAACAGGCATCTCATAAGATATATTAAATATTAATTTGTTTTAATGCAGTACTCCGAACGAAGTTTATATTATAAAATTTCATTTCAATTTTAATTTGCCAAGTTTTGCCTCATATCAATAACAAGCACTCCATTTATACATATGACACTAGGGAGTTTCTGTTTTGTCATCTTTACAAGCAATATAAGCCAAGCCTTTATTATCATCATTATTTTAAAGCTACAGCTGAGCTTGATACTCATATTTATAGTATCAAAGAGGGAGACTTCCTATTTTCTCCTCTTTCATGCAGCCGCAAGGTAAAAATAAATATTCGCAAGCTAAATAAATAATTCCGAATGTCCTTTGAACATATAACCATCGTAGATTGAACTCTATTAAATTCAAGCAAATGTGAAAACATTTCAGGATTGAATTTCCTTGTCGAATTTTTGATCCAGAGAAAAAATTGTTTACCATATCCTTGCTTTATTGTAGAATAATATTAAAAACATTTCCGAGTACTCCAGAATTACTTATGTCGCGGTCTTTAAGAACTGAAACTCGGTCTCTGAAAAAAACTTTAAGGAATTTATTAAATTGCGCAGTTAAAGCGTATGTCTTAACAAGGTATAAGATGTCGTCTTCTAAGCGTAAGACAAGTTAAGGCGCTTAGTTTATGTTTCCGGAAAACGCTTTTTTATTAAAAATTATTCTAAGTATAAATTTTGTAGTTCTCCTAAAATAATATTTTAATTAACACTTCTGACTGTGCAATCAGTTACGGTATTTATACCATTTAACCCAGGCTTTCTAGAAAACTTGAGTTAAGTTTAAGGAATATTTGGACTGTTTTTTGAACAAAACTAAAAAAATTTATTCGTTTATGGTAGAAGGTTTAAATTTATCGATTGGTCGTTTATCGTAGGAATCGGGGCTCTGTCCGTGTTAAAGCAAAGTTTTGTTTAGTAGTTAGTCTTGTTATTCACTTATTGGGTTTGCTGTATAACAAAACTCCTGTATACTGAGTAAAATTAATCCATTCCGAGATCACCAGAATCATTACACCGAGGAAAATGCTTTAGTGCGGATTATACTTTGGTTGAATCTTCAGACGGGGGTTCGCATTACGCTTGAATTATATTTTTACCCCACTAATATCAGCTCTATTTTGCTTGAAAATATGGATGATAGAGATCTGGGCAAAATGTGGTTTTAGCAGGATGGCACAACGTGCAATATGAGGCTTCCAAGGTCATAATGTTTTATACCAAGATTGGACGTCCATACTAGGTTTCGTAAAGATAAGGCACGGTAGCTATTTTCCCAAAAAAAAATTTTGATTTATTTTTTTTTTTTTTTGCTTTTAACAATTTAAAATTTTATCAGGCACAAAAAGTACCATTTGCAACACATTTGGGCCTTTACAAGCCCTATATCTATACAAATGGACATACAGATAAACAGAAATTGTTAACTTGACTTTCTTTTGTTTATGGTTTCAAAATATATATAAAATGAAGTAGGAAATATATAACCGTTTCCACTAGATTTGATTAGCGTAAAAAACTTTCAATTCCCCTTTTTGTTTGCTACTTAAAACATTTCAGTTAGCGAAAAAAGGCACTCGTGTGGTATTAGAGATATTATCTCTGTAACAGACAAAATATAAATGAATCAACTAAACAAATGTATATTTTGCTTCTCTTAAGGCTCAATAACTTTATTTGTCGCTGTACAAGTTTTATACGAATCAACATAAAAG
This sequence comes from Cistogaster globosa, assembly GCA_937654795.1. Taxonomy (NCBI): domain Eukaryota; kingdom Metazoa; phylum Arthropoda; class Insecta; order Diptera; family Tachinidae; genus Cistogaster; species Cistogaster globosa. Next base: position 24,159,965 of record OW569406.1, read on the forward strand.
GCATGTTAAAGAAATATTTACAAGTTTTTTTATTTAAGCTAATTAATATTATTTTATTCATTATTGATAATTGAAAACACAAAAAAAAACTCTTTTTGATTTTACCTCTCTATGACTTTTCTTCTAAATATCGGATTTTTAATATTAACACCTTCCACTTTTTTATTTTGCCAGAAGGAGAAAATGTGTATTGTATTGCAAAAAAAATTTAAAAAGTTTATAAGCTTCTTCATCTTACTGCTTTATCTTGATTAACAATACAAAGGTTAGTAAAACGCAGACCTATGAAGAAAAAAAATAACCAAACACTGGAAGGAACACTCTTTGTAAAGCTGTGTTTCGACTAAGCGCTGTACAGAAGACATTTCGTTTATTTAAAGAGTTGGAACAATTAACGTCCACAACTGTTAGACCCATACCGTACTTTGCTTAGGCTCCACTTTAGAACAAATTAAATTATTCCCAATTTTTACTTTAAAATGTCGACAGCAAACAGGCTTCTAAACTTAATACATCGCAGTGAAGCATGCCCTAGATCATCAGTATTTTAAAAATAATGGTCGAATTCTGGTAACAGAAAAGACTGCTCTGAATAATGTGGATTTTGTCAAAGTTGGAGTTTCTTATTTCTGTTCTGCTTTGAAGATTAATCTCTGAAGTAAGTAAGTAAGGGTAAGCGAAGATGCAGCAGCTTAAATTTTTTACAAGGAGAATCAAATAAAGAGAAGACAGAATGAAGGGCATCGAAGCTGAAGGGAAAACAAAGTCATTATGTATGGGTACAGCGATGAAGAAAAATTACGGTTTTCAGGAACAAGTTTCCTGATTTCACAAGAGCACATTCGGTTGTAGTAATGATAAAACAGTGAAACACACTCCACATTGCGTCGATGCTCTAGTCAGTCAATAGAACTGGTTACTGTTGTATCACCGATGAGCTTCTTTGCTCTCTCCTGCACGCGGTCGAGTAACTCCAAAATATACATTGGAGTTTTATTCCATTTAAGGTCTGATAAGGGTGACATAGATAGCAATCAGATCAAACGGAAAGAAGTATTTGAAAAATATGCTTGTTCCAACGAACATCGCATTGAATTTTCATGCCAAGAACGTGGAGAGCCTCTGATTCCTTGATATATATATATATATATATATATATATATATATATATATATATATCACCTATAATTACAGATGAGGTAGCATATTCAGCCGTACGACTCTGCGAAAACACACAAGATGAAAATTAAGCATAAGCAAATGAAAAGTCTGTGGGTCAGCAACTTCAGATACCTGGGTCTAACATAAGGCGGAAATATCAGGCCGATGAAGACAACTGTGTACATACTCAGAAAAGAAATTTGCTTTCAAACCACGTATGTGGCAGAAATCAATTCTAAATCTTCCTGTCATTACAAAATGCAAAGTTTCAAACCTTTTCTCAATTTTATAATACTGACACCCCTGAAAACACTGATGCTTTTATGACTAGTTAGTTACCTTCGCCACTAATTAGTCAAACAACAGCTAACACAAAGTTACGATTTGCATTGTAATGAGCAATAAAAGCCCTGGTCTGGTCACTTGCGACTCGTTGTGCCATATCTGTGTATTTTTTGTTTTTTTTTTGTTGTCTTCTGTTGAGTTGATGTGTTTTTTTTGTGTTAATTTTTGATGTATTGTTTTATGGTTATTTTTTTATTTTGTAACTATTATATGAATTTATTTTTGTTTGTTTGCTTGTATTTTATTTTTAGTATGTGGCTTAACAATTAACACTTTATTTTAAGCACAACATAAATTAAAACAACGACGAAACAAAAATGCACGCGGACAGGACAAAGCCTGGGAAACGTCGTCGCTTTAATTTTTATTAAAATTTTTTAATTTTTTATAATCTTTGAACACACGTCTAGAGAATCCGGTGTTGCACACTCATGCCGGTATGATTGTGCACTTATTGCAAATACATAATTGAAACAGCAAGAGAATGTAGGAAAAAGTGAAAAGGTCAATCCTTTTACAAAAAACTAATAAATTAAAGCGAACAAGTTTAATTTAGTAAATTGTTTTTCGTCTAGTTGCGTTCTTGTTCCTTCATTAAAAATGAAATATGATTGACAGTTGTTTGCGTAAATCTAGATTATTTACCTCTTACGAGCGGAACTTAAATATCTTTAAGCTGTAACATAGTGCAGATTAAGAGATATAAGTGATTATAAAATGGGTTTCTATATTGTACAGACAACATTTGTCTTATACAACTTTAATATTTAGTAGAGCTAAACCTACAATAAGCAATAAAAAATAAATTGCAATTTGTTTTCGACAAAAGTCATCATGCTACATTTATTTTTTTAAAAAATGTTGAAAAAAGATATTCCAGGATTTAATGCAGGTTATCGCAGTCATCACCATGGCAATTCATACATGCGTTGTGTGGGTGGAACCCACAAAAGCACTCTAAATATTAAAAATTTATAAGTGCATACACGAAATTGCTTGCACTTTGTTTTAATATTGCATCATTTGATAAACTTTATACAACTTTTGATGGCTACATTTACGTATGTGTACTTCATCATTAATATGTTGCATTATACAACTACAATAGCCAATATTTTTATATGTGAGTCAGCTTTCAGTAAAAGTGATAGGAATTTCGTAAACAGGCAATTTATTCCAATTAATGTAATGCAAGACAATAAACTGGAATACACTACTGTCACCGATAAGCCTACTCGCCGCTATAAAGGAGTATTATCCAGATTAGGAATTTTGTTCTTAGATTACTGAACCTTTGCTCAGCCATTTATCAGAAACTTTAAATCAAATATGTAAATATTTTTTAAATACAATTTCGGAAAATGTCGATATTCGTAGACATTACACGCCAATAATGACATTAATATATTGGTGAAAATTCGTCCTTCATGATAAAAATCTTTGTTATTCTGATATTTTTTGTTTTATTATATCTCAAAATTATGGAAGAATATATTTTTCTTTTTATACCGTTCACCAAAAAAGTGGAAAAAGGATATAACTAATTTTGTCATTCTGTGTGTAATTTCTACGAAGTCGATTGAGCGATGTCCATCTGCTCGACCGTGTCAAGTTTAAATACGAGAACCTACCAGGCATAGTGTCGAAAGAGATATGGCTGGAAATTAGCTAGGTCGGTCCATGTTTTTTAACGCAGCGCTCAAGACACCACGCCCACCTCTAGGTTTTTAACTTCATTTGAAACAATGAAGTAACTCCAATCAAAAAAGAAATATATGGGGCTATAAAAAATAAAAAAAATAAAAAAAAAACAAAAGTGAAAAAATTGGCGCCCGAGTTACTGGCCTCTGAAATTTAAAAAAAAAATTTTTAAGAATTTACTGCCCTAAAGTAGAATTACATAGATGGTAAAGATAATATAAGATTCGGCATACGAGTTTATATCAATTTTGTTAAAATTGTAAACTTAATTTTGGAAAAAAAATTTTTAAATAATTGTATCTATCATTCTTTATTTTATTAAATCAGTTTGAAAATATGTATATTTTAACATTCCTAAAAAAATACTCAGTTATAGTATGATGACATCAAGTGCAATTTGGTTACTAAACCAGCACCTGGCAACAATGGCAAGCATATTCTTATGTACTTCGGCTATAAAGTGTTTCTTTAAGAAACGAGCTAAGCATGCTCCGTCTTGCAAAGATATTGAAGGAGTAAGTTTGTTTATTTCCTGTTCTATTTGAAAGATGCCGAAAATATACAATACCTTGAACCCCTTAAATACAAAACAGAAGGCCTTTTATAACCAGATAATATAGTTCATCGAAAACTTTATACAAATTAATACTGCTGTCAAATGAAGAGCCATCATATTTATAAACAACCATAAACAGCAGCATATAAACTGAAACTTTAATAAAAAAAAGCAAAATAACAAATATATTTTTTCTTTGTTTTTTTTTAATATTAACTATTCTAGTTTTTAGTATTCACAATATAAAAATCACAATTCAAACAATTAAAGAAAGTCTAATTTAATAATGTTAAACTGCATTAAAACAAATTTAGAAAATAAGGCTGTGATGACAAGAACCAAGGTGTGGATTCATAATGTAATGCAATGTACACCGATATCCCTTGTTTGGGGCGAAATCCCCATATTAGGCTAAACTGGTAAGAATAAAACAAAAATGAGTATAAAATTATTTACCAAAAAAGAAAACTTTTAGCAACATGAATGAAATGTACCACCAAATAAAAAAAAAAAAAAAAAATAAATCACGTTCATATACCAAATTGATTTGTACTTACTTAATTTCACAAAACCTAAAGTAAAGCAATTTATTAAGTCTTAAAAATTGGTTACTAAGAAAGAAATGACTCTTATGTTACTGTTTGTGTGTAAAGAATATAGAGATAAATAAAAACAAGAATTTAAAATTTGGTGTAAATAGCTTTGTTAGTTCAATATTACCTTTTTCAAGCAAACAATATGGTTCTCGTTCAAATTGTGCTAAATGAATTAATTTTTTAGCAGAAATTTAAAGTTTTATCTTTTATATTCAACACTATTAATATTGACCTTTTAAGCTTATTAGGTAAATTTACTACTTAAATAGTATAATTGGCAGCAGCTACGACTATATAAAATAATAAAATTCTTGAAGTATTTCATGAAGATAGACACTGAAAGTAACTAGATACCAAATATTTGTTATCCAAAAAAAGATATATATTTAAATAACAATAATAAATAAACAATCAATTCAAAGAGTGAAATCAGCTAAATGCAGTATTTATTTATTAGCGTTATATCAAGCCAACTTATTGTATTTAATAAATATTGCAACAATACAAAGAAATGGAGAATACTTCAAATTCCCGTAATTATTTATTATTATATATTACCTACCATATACTTTGAGCAGTTTATAAAAATTTTTCGGGCGGTTGCTAACTCGACGTAACAGTAATTCAACTATTTCATATTTTTCGAAGCAATATTTCAAAGTCGTATTGCTCAGTATCTGTATCGTAATTTGTGCACTGAGAAAACATATAAGGCCAACTTCTGTTGTGTTGCTATATCTGTTTTCCTTTAAAAGAAAGTAGATAGTTCGTTTTAAATTTTATAAACTTTTATAAACTGAAAATATAAAAGCCCAGCTGTTTTTTAGATGAAGAGAAAAGTAAGAAACATTAACCAAAATCAAATTTGGAAAATTAAATGTGTAAAATAATATTATCGACCTGCACAAAGAGGTTCACATTTAAGAATTTTCTAGATTTCTATTAAATATTTATGAAAAAATGGACGGGATTTAAACGTAAAAGCTTGAAAATTAAAAAAAAAAAAATAATAATGGTATAATAACAACTTTAATTGTGTGTGCTCCAAAAAAGCGATGTTTCACAGGTTTTGTTAAATTATATTTTTTTTTAAACTTCCTTTTTCTGAACAGACAACAATATTTTATATCTTGAGTTATTCAGCTGAAAAAGATTTATTCTACTAAATAAAATAAAAATAAAATAATTTTATTTCAAAATTTTTATCCCAAAAATATATGAGAATATTTATCTAAAATAATTACACATATAAATAGTATAAAAGGAACATACCAATAAAAAACTCAGAAAAATATCCAGTCTCTATCTTTGAGAGTCTAATTTGTATACTTTAGCCGAAACGCTTTATTAGGAGGCAGGAAGACGTGAAAAATATTTTCTAACCAACTAATAAAAAAAAACAAGAATTTTGATTTGTCATACCATTGAACATTTTCACAATTCTTAGGTCAAGGTTTTTTATTTTTATAATTTGGAATCGGACCTATTATTCCAGTCCAGCTTTTTTCATCTATTTTCCGTTGTACGACTTTTTAAAAAGAAAACTATTTATTTATGATCACTCCAGAAAAATTCTAACATTAAATGCTGCGCAACACACAGTAGAGTTGTATGCTTTTTTGTTTATTGAATATTAAAGACTTTTTTCCAGAACTGTCCATTATTTGAAAAATTTTTCTACTCAGTAATAAAGAGCTGTAATAATCTCGGGGCAAATTACGGCATTCGAAATCGGTCGAAATTTCTATAGAATTTAAATGTAAATTTCGATACGCCCCCTGATCTATTTTTATGAGAAACATGGAATAAAAATAATTTATTTTTATATTTGAAGACTACGAAATAAACATAATTTTTTTCTATCTTATATATAATAGCAATTTCAATTGCAAATTTAATTTCTTTCTTTCTTTCTGTGAATAAATTGTTATTATTAATACTAACACCATTATTACCATAAAGTCAAAAAACATCAAGCATTAGGTTAAATACGTTTCATTCTCATCATATGAATATTAAATTTTTGCAGTTTTTTTATAGTTTACTAACTGCTCGACGTTACTTGATTTTAGTGACAGAAAAAAATTATATAAAATCATTAAACTCTTATAATAATAATAACTCAACGAGAAAAGAAAATTGATCACGAAGTTAATTTTTCTTTTAAATGAAAACAATCACTCCATGACCCTTAACGAATATAAACTTTAATTAAAAAGAAAAAAAATCTATAGAAAATGTTCATGAGAATTCAAATTAAACGTGCAAAGTGCCGAAGAACTTTGGACAATAATTTAAATTATTGGTTGTGATTTATTGTCAAATTGTTTAAAAGCAATAAAAGTTAACAGGTTTTTATTATTATTGCTCGTTTGTGTTAATGCTGATGATGACTTTTGTGTCTGATTAATATCACGTTTAGGCAAAAAAATTTTACTTTAGGTTTTTGTTGTTTTAGATTGAAAATAAAAATCAAATTAAAAAATTTATTACACAGACAAATTCTAAGCAAAATTTTTACAAATGATTTAAAGGCAACAAGATAATAAATTGACGAAATTGACTGGGGCAAATCCTGAGTATGACAACGGGTAGAAAATACAACACTATTTAAAAAGTTTACCATAGTAGCGGCCATGTTTGAAGTCCTCCGGAAAGTCATAGGAGTAGCCTTAAAGATCGTAGACTGTATAATGCAGAACAAAATAAAGACGGCAACACTGGGAAGCTAGAACCACGTTTTTTAGCAACGAACTGAACAAATTTTAACCAAGATACATTTACTATAGAAGTTTATATTTTGTTTTTAATGGGGAATTTTTCTTTTCATTTTTCCAATTTCATATAAATGTTTTATAACACATCGATTTTAATGCATTTGTTTAATAAATGGAAATAACCAACTTAGTTAAAACAATTATTCAAAAACGAAAAAAAGGTGTGAGAAAAAAAACCTTTAAAGAAAAGTAAGCAACGGTAACAGTGGCCATTAGGTAAATTACAAAAACAAAATGTGTATTCTTGTTAACATTTTTATAACAACTGTTATTTGGTTGTTTGATATTAATTATTTTTTTTAGTTAATTACAGATTTTCCTTAAAATTTTGAAATATTATTTTAAAACGACAAAATAACAAATGAAGGAAGCATATAACTGATGATATTTATATTGCAAGAATGGAAAAAACACACCTATAATATTTATAACTAGCAAGGCCCACGACTTCGTTCGCATATCATTTATAATTTCCTTTAAAATTAAATTTAGAAGAAAAGTGTTTTTAAATATTTATTGTTGATATCTGAAAACAGCGTTAAAAACTTTCCATCTACATAAACAAAGTGTACTAAAAACTGTTCCAGTACCAGTATGTCTATAAAATTTGATGACTTTATATTTGTATCTTTATTTTGTCTACGAAATAACTTATTTTTAAGGTTCTAAGGGACATCCACACAAAATTTTATAAAGATCCTTTCATCAGTTTTTGCGTGATATGAACACCGACAGACAGAGTGACAAATATACAAAAATAGGTATTTTGTATTACATATCGATTACTTTCTATACCAACATCAAAATATCCAAAAAATATTTCAAGTGCTGAAATGACCCCGTTACTGTGTTATTATGTGTATTTAAAGTTAGAAAAAAGAAACATTCATTTGTTGTGAATCATATGCACAATGACAAAATTTTAGTGATGTACGTAATTTAAGTGGATTTTTTAAAATGTTGCAGAAAACGATAACTTCATTTTTATTTTTCCTAATTTTTAAAGAAATTAAACCAAAAATCCTTTAGCATGATAATGAACGTTAAACTCCAAAACGCTGTGGGTTATTTATAAAAGAAGGGTGATGAAATCTGTAGTTTCTAAATGGGTAGTCTAGTTTTAATGAAACTTAACTACTAATGAACGGAGCCAAACAGAATCGAATTGAAAATAATCAAATAGAATCGAATAGAACATATTCGAAAAGAATCAAGTCGAACAGAATCAAATAAATTTACGTAGTATCGAAGAGATAGAATACAATCAATAGACTCCAACATAATCGAATAGAATCTCTAAAAGTGTAGTTTTGCAATACTTTAGTTTTATTTAAAATTAATGCAATTGAATTTTCTAACGCTTACTAAATTTTGCCTTCCTTTAAGGTGTACACAGCAAAAAGAGATTCGTTCTGACAACCGAATTTGTTGTCAATCGAATTTTGTCGGTTTTGAGAATTATTTGAAATTCGGTTGAAATGAATGAATGAATGAATATAGACTCGTAAGTAATTAAAAAAAGATTCGAGCAAGAAAAAGTGCTTTATTTTTAAAAATGTCAAAAAAGCTTTCGTTTTCAAAAGTAATATAATTCATTTTTAGCTCTTACAACCAACAGTTGAGTATCCATATTAATGTGCTAAATTAATTTTGTTGCATTTCCCAACTAACACAATTCGGTCGAGCTGCGACCGACTATTATGTAGAAATATCATTCTTATGTATATAATATACAAAATTGATATAAAATAAATGATCAAGAATAAAAAGTAAATGATGATGTTAGTGGGTAAATTTTAATGATATCAAATTATTTTTTACCAATCTGTTTTCTGTGTGAACAAGACTTTGCTTTAAAACTTGAGAAAAATATCTCTACAGATATCAAGTAAAATTAGACTAGCTGCGATTAGAAAACGAGATTTTTTTAATTGCTGACATCCACGTTTTTAAAAAATCCCTACTGTGCAAAGAAAATTATTATAAATATTAGACAAAACGGGTAAAGTGTAGAAGAAGGTGAAATGATTTGAAAGAAAACGACAATCAGCTCTTAGAATGAAAAAAATTATAGGAAAGATATATCTGCTGCTATAAAAAAACTCTATTAAAAAAGTGTAATATGTAAGAAAACTATTGGTCTATGTCCTTCGAAGCAGCGCTCCAAACACCGTGTCTGTCTCTAATTTTCCGATATCATTTGGAACAATGAAGTAACCCCAATAAAGAAAAAAAAAAATAATAATAAAAATAAATATAATTATTAAATATATGAGACAATAGAGCCAAAAAATTATGTGAAAAAATTTGTGCTCGCCTATATTTTCCGAGTTGTGGGCCTCTCAACTTTTCATAGAAAGTTATGATTGTGCGTCATATTTTTAATATATCAATTTTGGTATCATTAAAAGGCTTTTAAAGAGATCTTTCAGAAAATCAAAATTTTTTTAAATACCTCATCCATCAGGAGCTAATTACATTTTGATGTAAAACGTTTCATAAATTTTTTAATTATCTGTCACGTCAATAGTTGTTTATTTAATTGTAGTTACTTCACTCAACTAGATTTTCATACATGTTTAATGTTAACTTTGTATTCGTAGGGTAGTTGTGTTTGTGATTAAATGAAATTAAAGAGAAAAGAAAAATTTATCGGCCTTACATATAGTACAGCAAGTTTTTCATTTACTTAGCTGTAGCAACAACACCAAGAATTAGTGTTTGCGAACAATAAAACTTTTTTTTGGCAATGAGAAATTTGCTGTGTGGTATATGGTCAAAAGGATATAAGTTTCGGCATAGCCGAATATAAAACATAGTACTTTTTCTTGTTATTTCTGCATTTATTTTTTGCTCTTTTTAATTTCTTTTTTGTTTTTTTTTCCACACTGTACTTTTTCTTTAAGCGGACATAAAAATACTTGAAACTAAAGTGTCTGCCTATTGCAGCTTTAATCCAAGGCTTACGTGCATAAAATTTCTTAACTATTATAGCATACTTTAATAAAAAATTGTTTTTATACGTGTTGCTGATATAGAAGACAAAGCTTGATACACTTTGTAAATTTGATGTCGGGCTACACAGTTGGAAAAAAAAAATATATTAAGAGCATCATGTATACTTCGGAACCTCTTAAAGTATGTGTTATTATAGCAGCTATAATAATACATCTTCTCAAAAAGTATCCAGAGTCTAGCAGTCGCGCTGAGTTATTCAAAGTAAACAGACGTATTCTGTGTATTTATTTTGTGACTATTTCATTAAAAACAAAGGTGCATTCTTCAAAAAGAGAAAAAAAAAAACAATAATAAAACAATAATAGTAAAACCAATTGTACATTGCATTCAACTGCATTACTTTAAAATTAACGGTCAAGCTAAACAACAAAATGCACTATTGCCTCGGCAATGTCTACAGATAGTGATGATGATGATTGTAGCTCTAGTGAAGACAATTTACTTAGCTGGCAATATGTTACAACAAAACGTAAAAAGACAATTAAAACAACAAATATTTCAAAAAAAACAAAAAAGTCATACTGATAAGCCAAGCTGTTCAAATATTAATAAATTTGCTGAACTTGCTAATAATATAGATGACAAAAATGATGACAATGATGATGATAATGAAGCTGAATCCACTGCAAAGCCGCCACCAATATTTGTTAATAATGTTACTAACATAACTAAAATGATAAAATGTGTAAGTAGTGTGATTGCCAATACGGATTTTAATTACAAAGCTTTAAACGACGGTCAAGTAAAACTTAATATAAAAACAGTAGACTCTTATCGAAGCTTAGTAAAATATTTTGATACTAACAATTTAAGTTATCATACTTACCAGCTAAAAAGTGAGCGTTCATATAGATTTGTAATTAAAGGACTTCATTACTCTACTAAGATAGAAGATATAAAAGCAGATCTCTTATATAAAGGTCATCTTGTTAGACATATTACCAACGTTAAAAGCCGATTTACAAAACAGCCTTTACCAATGTTTTACGTTGACGTTGATCCAAGTCCGAATAACAAAAAAGTTTTTGATATACGTGAAATAAATCGTTGTGTAGTACAAATTGAAGCCCCTAAGAGTACAAACGATATTGTACAATGCCACCGCTGCCAACAATTTGGACACACAAAAACTTATTGCAAAAAACCATTTGTATGCGTAAAGTGCGGACTTGGCCATCCCACACCCAACTGTCCAAACGACATAGAAACCCCTCCTAAATGCGTCCATTGTTTGAAGCAACATACTGCTAGTTATAAAGGATGTGAAGTTTACCAAAATATATTAAAGAAAAAACTTTCGGATGGAAGACCAATTAACCATCAGCGATTTTTAATAAACAGAGACAATTTTCCACAAATTAATCCCAATTCCAGTTCGAATACTGGGTATAGAAATACATATTCAGGTGAATCATATGCTAATGTAGCAAGTCATAATATCAACAACAATATTATGAAAAACATAGAAAATTTATTAAATAAACAAATAGAATTAACTAATACTCTTATGAATATGATGTCACTTTTAATTAACAAATTATGCAAATAAATCTGAGAATAGCAGTATGGAATGCGAACGGATTAACAAACAAGCTGAACGAAATAAATCATTTTATAAAAGAAAAGCATATTGATATATTTCTTATTTCTGAGACTCATTTAACTGCAAAATCTTACATAAAAATTAAAGGCTATGATTTTATACATACAGATCATCCTGATGGAAAAGCTCACGCTGGAGCTGGCTTATTTATAAAATCTAGCATTCGATATGAACTAGCGGAAGAATATAAAAAATCTTATTTACAAGCTGCCGGCGTTAAAGTAATTTGCAATAATTTACCAATCAACATATATTCTATATATTTCCCACCAAAACATACAGTAAAATGTGAAGATTATGATACATTTTTTAAAGCATTGGGTTGTCGTTTCATTGTTGCTGGTGATTATAACGCAAAACACCCTTGGTGGGGATCCCGACTAACTAATCCGAAAGGTAGACAACTATATAAGTGCATTTTAAAAAATAATTATAGCGCATTATCAGGAGGTAGACCAACATATTGGCCTACTGACCCCTCAAAAATACCAGATCTCCTTGATTTTCTTATCTTTTCTGGCATCTCCAGACATTCTCTTGATATTTTAAATGATGATAGTTTAAGTTCGGATCACACGCCTTTTCTTGTTAATTATAATAAACATGTTAAACTAGTCCACAAAAGTACCAAACTTATCAAACGAAACACCAACTTAAGCATCTTTAGTGAATTTATCGAAAATAATCTGAATCTAAACACTGAAATTAAAAATGGAGAAAATTTAGATGATGCTGTTGAATCTTTTTCTTTATTGATACACGAAGCTTCGCTTTTATCTACACCACAAGTAGTTAATTCTCAGGATTTAGGTCGTAAAGTCCAAGCATCAGCAGCGGTAAGAGAAATGATTAGACAATCTAGAAGATTAAGAAGAGTTTGGCATCGTACGAGAAATCCAAGGGATAAGACCAATTGGAATTTGGCAATAAAATTATGCTCAGAAATGTTGTCAAAAGAAAGAAATGAAAATATAAATTTATATCTAAGAAAACTTAAACCTCATAACAAATATAAAGAACATGAGCTATATAATGCCACCAAGTATCTAAAACGACCAGCCAACAGAAATGTCCCCATTAAAAGTTCAAATGACGTCTGGTGTAGAACAGATTTGGAAAAATCTAATGCTTTTGCAAACCATTTGGAAGAAATTTTCAAGCCTCATTACTCCAGTAATAATATCGACGATATTTCGAATTTCTTAGATATAGCGTGTCAAATGGAACTACCTATAAAGCATATTTCTCCAAATGAAACAAAAACAGAAATAAAAATGTTAAATAACAAAAAGTCTACAGGATACGATAAAATAGATGCCATTACAATAAAGTCATTACCATCTAAAGGCGTTTTGTTTCTAACTTTGTTATATAACTCTATTTTACGACTGCAACACTTCCCTTCACAATGGAAATGTGCGGAAATAATCATGATTCTAAAACCTAGTAAACCAGAAAATGCACTTTCCTCTTACCGACCCATTAGCTTGCTACCAATTTTCTCTAAAATATTTGAAAAATTACTTTTAAAGCGTTTAACTCCTTATCTCAACAAAAATAAGATTATTCCCGACCATCAGTTTGGTTTCAGAGAAAATCACGGTACACCAGAACAGTGTCACCGCATTATTAAAGTGATATCTGATTCTTATGAAAATAAAAAATACTGTTCAGCTGTGTTTTTGGACATACAACAAGCGTTTGATAAAGTTTGGCATGAAGGATTACTTTACAAACTAAAAAATATTCTTCCAGCTCCTTTTTATTTGTTTTTCTTATCGTACTTTAAAAACAGATGTTTTTATGTTAAAATTAATAATGACATCTCTAATATTTGCCAAATAAATGCTGGTATTCCTCAGGGTAGTGTGCTTGGCCCAGTATTGTACACCATATTTACATATGATATGCCAATAACGGATGATGTTACTGTTGCAACATATGCCGATGATACGGCTTTTTTGTGCTCACACACTTCATCATCAGAAGCCTCTAGAAAACTTCAAATACAACTTGATAGTCTTTACCAATGGCTTTTAAAATGGAATATTGTAGTTAACACTCATAAATCAAATCATATTACATTTGCAACAAGGAAAGAGAATTGTCCACCTGTATTTCTAAATGGATCCGCTATACCTAATAGTGATGTCGTTAAATATTTGGGTCTTCATCTGGACCGGCGACTTACATGGAAATCCCACATAAACTCAAAACGGAAGCAACTAGATAAAAAGTTTTGTCAAATGTATTGGTTACTTGGGCGTAAATCCCAACTATCACTCGAAAGTAAAGTTTTATTGTATAAAACTATATTAAAACCTATTTGGACCTATGGGATAGAATTATGGGGAACTTCCAGTAATTCGAATATTGAAATCTTACAAAGATTTCAGTCAAAGGCATTACGGTCTATAACAAACGCTCCGTTTTACATAACAAATAAGGCATTACATAATGACCTTAAAATTCCTTTTATAAAAACAGAAATAAGAAAATTTAGCAGCAATTACTTAGAAAGACTCAGTAACCATACTAATTTATTGGCAATTACACTACTAGATGAGACTGATGAAGTTAGAAGACTTAAACGAAACCATATTTTAGATCTCCCTTATGTTTAATCTTAAGAATAAGTACATAATTAAATAATAATAAATTTAATTTTTAATATTAATTTATTTACAATGAATATATATCTATATTGAAATTATCTGTATATATAAATGTTAATACATATATAAGTTATATTATTGTTTCTAATGGGAATCAATAAGTCATGTTATTTTAAGTTATAAAATTTGCTTATTATTGTAAAATAGATTGCAAATAAATTATATATATAAAAAAAAAAAAAAAAAAAAGAGTCTAGCTATTATGATTCCAGGGAAAGAGGGACGTAACAGACGGATAAACATTGTAGCGTAAATAATAGAGTTGAGTTCTAACCCTTTCGGAACGGAACCTTAAACGGGCTCCACTAGTCTTAATCATTGAAAAAAATTTAAGATAAAATAACAAATTGTATTCGTCTAATGATTTACAGATGTTTAATCATGTTTCTTACTTACAAACAACTTTTTTATAAAATTTTTAAAAATATTTCATATAACCTCATACAGATATCATAACAGTATGAATGATATATACAGCTGTGCCGAAGCTTATATACCCTTTACCATATTGAACGACTTCTTCGTTAGCAGAACCACAGATAAGGATGCATAGGCTCCAAAGGCGAGTACTCCTCTTAGACTTATCAGAAATGTTGCGAGGACTGTGTCTTCAACACTTTCGGAATGTAGAGTCATGTGAAGCATCTCAATAAAACGTTTTTTCGATTGGATTGAAGTCAATTATCTTTGAAACATTCGTGCTTTGTGTCCAGGATCTAGAATTGTAGATAAATAATAGGTTTCATTTTTCTCTAATTCCTCAAATCTTTCATTCAGAGCTGATGCCAAAATGGTCGCAAATTTTTGGGTCTCCGAACTAATTTCCATCTCCGTTGATTCCTGTATAATAATAATGTTCAAAGACTCTTAACTAGCGGAATAGCCTCAGACAATGTAGCACCGGCATTGCTTATGGATTTTGTAGCCTCTTGAAAGTAAGCCAAAATTTTCACCATTATCCTTTCGTCAGTTGTAACGCAACCCTTTGCTGTAGCAATAATAATAAATTTTTTTTTTTAGAACTGAATAAATAATCAGGAAAATATTTTTATCTGTATAAAAAATGTTTAAAACATTTTATTTTATGATATGGATATTCTATAGTTGATAAAATATTTAAGGTGCGGTCAGATAAGTCAAATATTTGTCCATAAAAGCATAATCACTTTTTTAAAAATGTTTATTCAATCTTCCCGTACAAGTATCATTACGAATAACCGATAAATAACGATAAACATCATATCTTACCTTTCTTTACAATTAAGACAAATATTTTTTCCATAGTTTAGTGGTTACGTTTTTTTGAACAAAAATTTTCTCTAATCCGACCGTATCTATTACGAATTTTAAAGACCGACATTTGGACTAGTCAAAAATATAGCTCAGTACATCAAAACCAAAAAAGATATGTTTTATAAAAATATTTTATTTATTATTAATAGTAGTAAATTATTGCATAACACAAAACGAAAATTGCCATGTCAGTTTAAAGTTTTATATAAGCAAAGTTATATACAAAGAACTGCTAAGCAATATGTTGGTTATAAACATGGTTATTTGTATAAAATATTTTTTCAGGTCCCATTAACAAGTTCGCTGTAAAAGTGTTATTTTTTAACGTAGTAATCTGTACGAAAATATTGAAATGGGTTATAATAATTCGCTATAACTGGTATCCGCTATAAATGTGGTCGATCTTATTTAGTGTTTTTATCATATTTAAAGCCATTCTTATTTGTTAAACTTTTTTCTGCACGTACTTAAATTCTAAAAAAAATGTAAATTATTTTTATAGCGTACATCGCAACGAAAAACTTTTCAAGTACTCATAATAAAAAAAACCTATGAAGGCAGTAAACAAACCAAATAAAAAATGTTAAAGCTTTCAATATTAATGCAGCGTAAAGATTTATAAATAAAAACCTAAAATTAATGAAACGGAATATTTAACAATGTAAAAACTATGTACATACATATTTCATGTATATCGCATTAATTTACACATTTACAAAAATTTGAACTTTAGCGAGGAGAAATTTAATAGTATAGAAAATCATATGAAGTTTAGATTTTGGATCTTAATTAAACGTTATATTCTAATGAAGATTTGCACAGTAGTCTTTTGACGGAGAGACGCTTTTGTAACAGGCCTTTATTTTAGAAACATGCTTTTCAGTATGAAATAGGTCCCTATTGCGACTCTCTAGATATAGGAATCAGATTATAATATCAGGTTCATTACTGATCAAAAATCTAAAACTTAAAAGATTCGGTCTACCCGTTTAACTTTCTATAAGGGAAAGATATATATATAATGCATTGTACTGAAACTAGAAAAATGAAATATAGAACAAGTGTTGCGGTTTATTGCACAAGAGAATTTTTATTTTGTTGGCCAATTGACCTGAAATACGGGAGATCCAAATGATAATATGTTATGAACAAAAACGTACGTGAAGTGGTTTAAAAAAAATTGCATTTAATTTACCATATTCCATTGTTGTCGCGAAAACGTAACAAAAGCATTTCCATTTTGCCGATGTTCTATTTAATGCAGTTTAATTTCTCTTCTACCGCCAACCATCATCCTCGTCGTCATATCCTCTTCTGTACACCATAAAACATTCAATATTAGACTTCAAAAATGCCAAGTACACGTACATATACATATTTTGTTAATCTACTTAAAAATAATTTTCACTTTTAAAATTTTTAACTTTTTTGGAAAAATAAATTCAATTCTTATTTTATTTTTTTTTTTCACAAAAGAAAATGCAACTAACATTAATTTAACAATTGCATTAAGGAACTAATATTTTTATTATTATTTCTAAATAATCCTAAAACTTATTATTAATATTTTTCCTATTGTTATTTTCAAATAATTGTAACATTTTGCTTCATATTAATTTTACCAACTGTGTAAGTTTTCAAAGAATTTTAATATATTTTTATTGTTTTTATTAATATTTGTTCAAGTGTTATTTCCAAATAGTTGTGACATTTTTCTTATGTTGCATGTCCGCAAAATTAGCGAAATAAATAATTCCAGACATATGTATTAATAGAGAATTTATTTTCGTAACTATTTTAACAGCTATTAATTAATATATTTTTTTTTTTTTTGTTAACAACGAACATGCAGTAATAAACACAATATAAGTATTTAGCTAAAGCGTAAATAAAGAAATGCAGCATTGTTATGACACCAGTAAAACAGTTACCTTTATTTTTTATCTTCGTATTTCTTGAATAAATAAATTTTCTTCGCGTCCCTATACCATCAAATTTTTCATGGCATCGGAATTTGTTTATTTCGCTTTTATTTTAATATTCGTTTTTACAGTGCTTGTGTTGTGTGTTAACTATATCCTTACCAACCAACAAAAATTTTATCAACCTAGTTACATAAAAATGCGGTGGTGTAAAATGGCTCTAAATCGTTACGATATGGATGTTTCTTGAATACAGTTTTTTGCAAATAAGTACGCATGCAGAAAAATGAAAGAAATAATTCTTGCAAAAAAAAAAAAAAAAAAAACAAAAAACGACTTCTAAACAGATTTATAACGGCTCAAAAGTGTGACAAAGTACATCAAATTATTCCATCTCCAAGCTTGTTATAGAAGACTTATGTAGCGCTACAGCTCCTTGCTGATTTCATTCGTATGTCTACAACTGTCAACAGTTTGGCAAAACACATCAAATTACAGCTACACTTGCTTCTGTAGTAGACTTAACAATCAGATTCTTAGCTGTGTGTCTATAACGGCTAAAAAATATGCGCACATTAACAAATAACATCTAGTTTTGCTATTTCATTTCATTTCCAAATCCACATTTTATATTTGCTGTTATAGCGGAGTTAGCAATACAGGTTCATTGTAAATTTCAAACGTCGTCTGTACGCAACTATTAAACTATTGGGACACTCCTTTAAATTATAATTTTATACTTGTTATTTTAATGATCATATTAACTGACATTCTGTCAAATTTTTAAGTGCTTGTTTAAACCGGTTAAAAGATAAGTCCATATAGGTCAATTCACGCTACCTATGATGACACCCTTCAATATAAGATTTATTTTTGCAATTGGGAGCTAAAGTGACACTCAGTTTTCTTAAATTTTAGAGTGGTGCTCTTTATTTGTATGATACCACCCTTCAATTTTGAAAATTATGATTTCAAATAAAATAACAATTTTCATAATCAATCCTAAAATGACCGTGTTATGGATGCACAAATATAAAAAAGCAACGTTCAGTCGAATTGACTATCTCCTTATTTTTAAGTCGACTAAAAGTAATAGTTGCTTAATAGTTACTGTGTTTTTATATGAAATATTTTTGAGTTTTTATACTCTTTTTTGCTATGTTTACTTAATGTATTTGTATTTAATTAACTTAATATTAGATTCTTGAGTTTTCATTTTGCAATTTTTATAATAAATATTTTATGAAAATATTATGAAATGTTTATGTTTGAAATAAGACTAGATGAACGTTTAAAAGATTCCAAATAAGAAATTCTTATATTAAACAAAATTTTTGTTTAACAGACGTAAGTGTTTCTTTACAACCTAAATGATCGTAGTTTTTCCAATTGTGTATTCCAAAATAATACGTACTAACCGCCATTATTAATTTTATAGTTTTTTTTTTCTCTTTAAATATGGATTTTTTCCTTAAAAACCAGTCTCTGTGCACATAGTGCAACACTCAATCTTAGTTTAACTTTATGTTCAATGCTAAGGCTTTAGTAATAAACTCTTCAAACTACAACAATTTTTATTTTGTTTTGTCCTTTTACTATTTCTATGCATAATCTTCTTAGTTTGTTTTCACACATTAGGTAAAGGTTCCATTTGTTTTTTATTTTCGAATATTTCTCAGTTTTAATTGAAAAACGCAGTAAATAAAGGAAGCAATATTTGGTTAAAATCATTAATTTAAGACACAAAATGCCATGATGTCTCTAGTGATACCATAAAATCTGTAAAAATTATTATTTTAAATTCATGCTGTTTTATGGTGTGGTATGCCAACAGTCGCTTGCGGATACATCTGTATTTATAAATGTGTAAGAACACACATTTTACCATCTATATTTATAATTTAAACAAAAATGTACCCGCACTTTGATAACATACAAAATTATTTAGTTATATTTATACACTGAAAGAAAAATTTGGGCATTTCATAATGTTGTTTATATAAGAAAAATCGTTGAAAGTTTTAACATAATATAATATATAATAAAAAGATATATTAAAAATTTCGCGTATGCGTCAATCAATGCAATGTGCAATAGTTATTCTAGCGATCCCGGTTAACAGGACGCTTGTATAGAACTTCCGAAAATACTATTCCTTTTATCGCCTTCCTTACGTTAACACACTCCCTTAAGACGTTTATTGTTTGAAAATCAACAAGTGCACCGGTAAAATTTTTACAAAGCTTTCAAACATTTTTTTTGAACTTTTTTAACACTTCATTAAATTTAATATTACATATAGTTATATCTTCATTCTGTAGAAAGTTCATTTCCAAACGTTTTAAAAAATATATTCAAAGCATAGATTTTGTTTTATACTACATATTTCATTAAAAATTTTTTAAACATTTGAAAACGTTTAATTGTACTTCGCCTGCAAAATTTTCTTCTCACAAACAACTATATTTTTGAATATAAGATAGTAAAAACTGGAATTCTGCTTCTTAAATTTAAACTAAACATATGTCGTCTCATAGAGCAATTTATACGAAAAGCTAAAATAAAACAAAAGGTACATGTTTTAGTTCCACAAACAATAATACTGTCGACACCATCCACATTTTAGTAGTCATTATCGCTGTTTAATATGAAAATGATAAATGGTAGCAAGAACTTAATATCATTCAAAGCTGAACAACAATGACTCACAGTTTTTTATTTTCTGGAGCACAGAATATTAAACCTACAAAATTATGAGTTATAAGAATTGTTGATTACGAAAAAAAACAATCTACTGAATGTGAACGTCACCAGTTGTTAAGTTGGGTGGAAGCCTCATACATAATTCTACATCTATTACTTATTGAGAACTTTATACTAGGAGCTTCTTCATATCAAGTGTTCATATCAAGTTTAACAAGGGTCATCAGACTACAAAAGGATCTTTAGAAAGATAAAGCCCATGAAAACTAATCTCAATTATCGCTATAACTAGCTTTGGCAGAATACTCTCGATAGAATTCCTAGATAGGAACTTGAGGTAAAGTGTATTGGATTGTATGAGAGTATGAATAGCTTCAACGAACAACTCGAAGATAAATGGGGACATGAAGGGTATTATCTCCTTGTGCAGTATGGATCCACGTTTTGTAATCCAGGACGATATTTTAGGGGGAATAAGATTACTTATGAACTGCGATGCACCGTGAAAGATCCTGGAATAATTCCAATTTGTAAGGAAGTTGTTTTTATAGAACCAGCAAAGCATTATACTAGGACTAGCAAATTAAGTTATAATAAGGAGGACAGAGGAAGTAGTACTTGCTGATATTCGACTTGCGTCTCTATGCATTGAAATGACAGGAAGGTCACCGCATGGAGTTTATTCCACAAACGAGCTGCTCGGCTAAAAATACAATTTTTCTCAGTAAAGCGCAGTGTGATTCACCACAATGGAATGTTCTCTATATAAAGGACGCGTTTTAAGTATAAAACTACGGTTTTTAGAACATGTCTCCTGACTTTTTTAGAGCACATTCCGTTATAGTAACTATAAAACAGTAAAACACATTTCACTTAGCGTCTTTTCCTCCAGTGAGTCAATAGGGATGGATATCATATTGTCTTACTTTCTTCGCTCTCTCCTGTGTACGCGATCGACTAACTTCAAAATAGTTTTTGAAGATCCATAAGAATTGTGTTCCATTTCTGATCTGATAAAGATGAAATAGATTGCAAGGAGATCCTTTGCACCGTTTTAAAAAATCAAAACATGATTGCCTTTCCGAAAGTTCCGCTAGCTTGGCGATATACCTAGACTTAGGATGATAAATGTGATTAGATTCTTTCCGAGAGTATGGTATAGTTTATGGAGATTTATAACTTAAGGTAAACTTCGGATTAAAATCAAAATGGACCATAAAAAACTATTAGTTCACCAAGCGAAGACCTTGACAATGTTAAATATATATTTCTTGTATTAAAAAAGTTAACTTTTATTTTTTTTAATATTTATTAAAAAAACTAAGAAAATTATTTCCTATTTAAAAAATATTTTTTAAAAACCTAGCAGAGCTTACGACTTCGTCTGTGTGTCATTTCTAATTTTATTTAAGTTAAATTCAAAAAATTCGTTTTTAAAAATTTGTTGTAGAGATCTGTAAACAGTGTTAAAAACTTTTCATCTACAAAAATAAAATGTGCTGAAAACTGTTCTGGTACAATTATACCAGTAAAATTGGGTGCTTTCACATTTGTGTCTCTAGTTTTTCTAACAAATTACATATTTTTAAGAAGAAAAAGTATTCTATAATTAAACGAAGATTCTAAGCGACCTCACGAAATTTTATTCATATCTATCTAGAAATTTTTACGTGATGCAAACACAAGTTGACAGACAGACAGACAAAAATTAGGAAAATAGGTGTTTTGTATTCCATATCGATAACTATCTACATCAACATCAAAATGTTCAAAAAATAAATTAACTTATTTTTAGCTTAGAGAGTCCTTTTTTATTTTATAGAAATTGCAAATATTTTTTTATTTATTTTTCAATATTTCGGTACTCCTTTGTGTACCATCTTCAGGAATTAAATTGTTTTTACATGTATATAAAAAATTTTTAAAAAAATAACTCAATTTTCTAAATATAATGTTAGAAATTCTTTAGAGTTCAAAAATAAGATAAAGAATCTTAAAATTGAAAATAATGAAAAATTGGTTTCTTTAGATGTTATATCTCTGTTTCCTAGCATACCAGTTGATTTAGCAATTGACACCATTAATGAAAAATGGGATATAATTAGACAACATACCAAAATTGAAAAATGTTTATTTTTACGAATTCTAAAATTTTGTATTGAGGATAATAGATATTTTCGGTTTAACGAGAGAACATATGTTCAAAAACAAGGACTTCCGATGGGATCTCCAGCATCTCCTATTATCGCTGATATTGTTATGGAGAGACTAATGGATTCGTGTATAGAAAAGCTTATCATAAAGCCGAAAGTAATTACTAAGTACGTAGATGATTTATTTTGCATTATTTCAGAAAGTGCAATTGATGATATGTTCACAATATTTAATTCATTCAATGATGATATAAAATTTACGATGGAGAAGGAAATCGATTTCAAACTTTCTTACTTAGATACTTTATTGAAAAGACAGGGAAATAAATTGTTAATGGACTGGTATCAAAAACCGACAGCATCACGTAGAATTATTAACTATTTTTCTAAACATAACAAAAGTGTAATTATTAATACAGCTAAAAATTTGATAGATAGAGTCTTAACAATTAGTGATAAGGAATTTCACTTAAAGAATAAAGAAAAGATTAAGAAAATTCTATATGATAATAGCTTTCCTAAGGGACTTACTTATAAATTAATTAATCAATTTAGAAATAGTAATAATATTAACATAAGAAACGTTACGGAACCTAAAATTTACAAATCTTTAACTTATGTACCAGGTTTTTCCGAACGTTTAAGAAAATCTAATATCTTTGATAAGAATAAATATAATATGGCCTATAGGACAGATAACACATTGAATCGGTTATTTAGTAGGACTAAGGATAAAATTAATAAATTTGACATTTCTAATATAGTCTACAGAATACCGTGTAAAGGAAACGATCAGGAGAATTGTAGTAAAGTATATATAGGAACAACCAAGAATAAGCTTAAAACAAGAATAGCTGGACATAAGTCTGACTTAAGATATGTTAATTCACAAAGAACAGCATTATCTTCCCACTGTTCTGAATTAGGTCACTATCCAAACTTTGAAAATGCTTCAGTTATAAATATTGAAAAGAATTATAAGAGACGTTATATTTTAGAAATGCTACATATAGTTAATACACCAATGACAAAAAGAATTAATTTTAAAGCTGATACTGACAATGTTGCACATATATATAGATATTTAATACATAAAATTACATAATTATTTGTTTATACATGGACGAACACAAAAACATTAGTTAAGTTTTTTGTTTTTTTCATATATGTATTTGTATTTGTTGATATGACTTAGAAAATTTTTCTTTCAACTTCATTATGAAAAAAAGTTTTTTCATGTTTTCAAATTTTGTTTTTTGTTCAAAAATTTTTTATATACATGTAAAAACAATTTAATTCCTGAAGATGGTACACAAAGGAGTACCGAAATATTGAAAAATAAATAAAAAAATATTTGCAATTTCTATAAAATAAAAAAGGACTCTCTAAGCTAAAAATAAGTTAATTTATTAATAAAAAAAGAGTCAAAAAATTGTTACTTTTGTTCAAAAAATATTTCATGTACCGAAATTACCCCGTTATTGTCTTATAATATGTGTAGAAGAATTGCAGTTAATGAAGAAAAAAGTGGTCTAGGGTATAAAGGTTTCTCCAAACATTATTCACATAACTTACTTTTAGGAAAAGAAGAGCATTTGGCTACCGTTCGGCACCCCATTATTTATTGGTATTATTTCTTTTATTTGCAAGAATTATTAATTATATAATTTTTATCAAATTTACTAAACATCTTAAAGTGCTTATTAAAAAAAAGGTACACACAGTATGAAGCTGTGTAAATGTGATTGGTTCAATTTTAAAATTTTACTTAACAGGCTGGGAGTAATCTGGATACTTTTTGATTTGCTACTTTTTGTTGGTGTAAGATAAAATAATGTTGTGCTTGGGGAAAAACATCCTAAAGTGTTTAATCATAAGTCAAATTATCATGTATGAAAAACAAAAACGTTCGAAAATATTCATTGTCATAAATTTTCACTTTAATAATCTGATGGTGAAAAATATTGAAACCTTTAAATTTTTCTGAATATTTTACACAAGCAAATGTGTTTTTTGGTAAAATTCCAAAGAGAATAATGGTACAAGAGTAGCAGTAGATATTCTGTTACACTTTTTATTTTTATATCGTACATTTGTAGGAGTCGTACACATACACAGGGGTAAAATATTTTCATATCCACTATATATAAAAGCAGCTTTATAAACAAGAAACTAAAAATATATTTCAGGTATTTTAAGTACACGAAATAGCACGCGTCTTACATTAATAAATTCTGAAATAAAATAATATATCGTCAATTAAAAATATATAGTTTTAATGTAAGAAAGCAAAGAATACTGGAGTTGTTAACCTGTACAGGTGTTAGCTATCTAATTTAACAACAATAAAGGAAGGCATTCTGCAACACATATTTTTAAAAAATATAAACTCTAATTAGCCTTTTAGAATTACCTAGGTCTAGACTTCAATAGCCGAGTTATTTATATGGTTCACCAAAAAATTTTTACGTCAAAAGACAAGGTAACTACTGTAACAAAATATAATGTTTAGGGCACATTAGTCTCTTACGTTGCAAAAGGTTTAACCACAGAGGAAAAACACAAGATACTTAGTTAACTAATTCAAATACAAAGATGCTAAGATGAAAAGCACATTTTATTTCCTACAATTTTTTACTTCGATTTTAACTTTCCATTGTTATATCTATAAATTTACAAAATAAAATAAGGCAATTGAGAAAATACAGTTCACTTTCCACCGGTGTTTTAATGTCTTTATTTGCTTAAGCTAACAAATTAAATGACCATTACTTTACTTGTTTAGTAATTGTGTCCTTATCTGAAGCAGAGATAAGCTAAAATAAAAAAAAAAAAAATGAACCCAACAGTATAAACACAAAATTTTAATGCAATGGTCTAAGGCAAGTGGTTTTGTTTCTCTACCCTTTTGCACTAAAAAACTTGTACTACAAAGAGCTGTATACATAAACGATCTCTGAAGTTAATTAAAAAAATGTTTGATGGTTTCTATATATCAGGAATTTTGCATATAAAAACTGTGTTTGACCAACCCAAACTCACCGCAAAAATAGTGCAGTAGAATAATGGAATGAGATAATAAAAAATTTAAATTAATTGAAAAGAAGAAAAATTTTGAAATTTATTTCGTTAATCATTGTGGACTTTAAGAGCTTAAAGGGTAAAAGTTAAAGAATATGATATATATTAATTTCCTTTTCAAGATATTAAAAAAATTAAGGGGCATAAAAGAAGTCATTAAACAAAATAATTATTGAATCATGACACAAAGGGAAGTATATTGAATATTAATGCTATATATATATCGAAACCATCAGTTTAGAGGTACCTGTCTAGCCCAATATATTTTAACTTTGGATATTTGAAAAAAAGATTTATTTATATATTTGGACTTCTGACTTTTAATTTTTAAAATACTTCTAAAGCAAAAGCGGAAAGATCAGCTTTGGAATTTCAGCTTAAGAACTAACAAAAAAAAAGTAAAAAAGTAACAGTTTTACATTTAACTTAGATAATGATAACAGAAGGATAGCAGAAGTAGTTTAATAGAAAACCTTTTACTTAATCGAAACTACAATGATTTGTTAAGTTAAGCAAAGTATGCACGACATGTTCTTTACATGTGACTATTTAACGGTGTGAATCATAGTAATTTTTCTTGTGTGTCAAAATTGGAATTTACAGAAGACTTTTAACATTCGGTCACAATTTAATTTAAATTGTTTTTTCTTAAAAGCGATTATATAAAAAATGGAATCAAAAGCTAAAACAATTAAATTGTGTAGTGCTATTTCAATTATTTCAATAAACAACAAAAAATAAAAAACAAAAAATTAAATTTCCTTCTTTTCTCACTATACAGATATCCAAACTGTTCGGTTTAAAAATGGCTTTTTGCCGTCTTAAAATATTTTTGTGTGCGTTACGGAATTACTAAAGATCAATTTGCATTGAATAATGATATAGAATTTACATAATTGTTATCACACAGTTAAAAACAATTTCAGATTTTGGTCATATAAAATATAACTTTTAGCCTGCTGATGCTTATGCCAATGATCAGCTGATAACTGTTTTCATGCGGCATAGTTTTTTGGCAATAAAATAAATTAAATAAATAAATTTTGTTTTAAATTTTAACTGCAGTAACTGAAACTTAGCCTTGTATATCATACATGGGCGTAAATAATAATTAGATCGACTTATTATAAACCTCAATTTATTAGCATTTAATGATAAGTAATGCTAATCTTTTTTAGCATTACCATTATTTATATTAATGCTATTAAGTGAAATGATGAAATGAAATGATATCATTAGAATTCTATTAGCATAAGTTGAAAACAATTACAATGAAAAAAAACTTACCAACCTCTTTATGTTACCGATTAGTTTAAAAACCAATATAAAAACCAATTTAATGTCACAGGAGCTTCAAATACTACTCGTAAACATAAAATAAACAAAGCTTAACCACATTAGCGGACGGATTCAATTATTTTCTATGTCTGGTGTGGTAAATTAGCAACGTCGCGAATAACCTTCATTAATAATAATTTCCTGAAATCACTGAATCATTTGTTTATGAGAAACCTTTTCAATAAAAAGCTCAGAAATTATTAGTGTTCAGCATTTTTCAATGCTGGTAAAACTAACAGTTAATTAGTCATTGAAAAAACCTTCTGGTATGCTCAATATTTAACTTTTTTACTTTTTTTCTCTTCAGCCAATTTATTATTGTACCTTTTTTAAATTATTATTTCCAAAATTTAGTAAACTAAATTCTAGTTAAAAACAAGTTAGAATGACATGCTTAATGGTTGGCTGGGAAATCAACAGCAAAACAACCCTGATAAAATGAAAATTCATAATTTTTAGAAAACTTTTTAAAAATATATTTGTGTTATGGGATGTGAAATTCCTTTCCATATTATTTAATGTATGTGTATATTATATTTGCATAACACCATCACATTTTTTCATAATACTTAGGTATTTGATAAATCTTAATACTCAGTATTAAAGTGTGAAACGGGCTTTAATAATATATTATGTTAAAAATAATATAATAGTTTAAAATAGGTATAACGATTTGTTTGTTGTTAGAATTTTAGTAAAAATTATTTACTTCCAGCCATGTTGCACTTTTTAGGCGCACAGTTATACTATGTTTCCAAGAGCAACTGGATGTTTTCTGCAACAAGAAAATGTGATCTGACAAGATCTACATATCTGAAGTCAACAGTGTTTTTGTTGATCGTATGTGTGTTGTAAAAATACATAGGTAAATATAGTTATCCTTACTACTAAAGGTGTGAGCATATAATCATACAACATTTAGGAAATAAAAGTGTAAAACAGAAGATTTCGAAGTTCATTGTAGCACTAAAATCAATCAAATGGGAAACATCAGTACAAAACTTTCTAAAAGAAAAGACAATTACTTGTGTGAAGCTCTGGCAGCAGATAAGCTAAGAAAAATTTGTATGGCAGAGGTAGCTGAGAAACACAATAGTGTAGAGTTGATGTCTGAGTTTAAAAGGCAGCAATTTTAGCAAGTTCGAGACCAGATAAACAAATATAGCTAGACAGGAACGAACATAGCTAGAGCGACAAAGAAAGAAATAGAAAATCTATAGTGTATCAAAGCAGAGCAAAATAAAAAATCTGTTGTGGTATTAGCAAGCAAAAATGTTCTTTTGTCCAATATATCTGTGTCCACAAGCAATAACAGCTTAAGTCGAGTTAAGAACAAATTGAGTTATTGTTAATATTATACTTTTAACACTCGAATCTGTAATGCAAGTCAAAATTCATCTTTGTAGCTTAAAAACTGAGTATTTTTTACCTTAAAATCTAAACAGCTAAAGTCGATATTCCCTTATTTAACGCCAAAATATTACAATTAAAAATGTTTTTGAAAACTTCCAAAAAACGAGTTAAGCTGTTATTGCTTGTGACCACAGATATTATAGCTAGTTCAAACATATACTACAATAAATAGCTGGGGCTTAATGATATTTACGAACGGTTTAGTTAGGTAGTTTAATTTTGCGCAATCAAAAATATTTCAAGTTCATAAATCATCATTTTTGGTTCTAAAACAATTTTTGGTTCAATATTCTGCGTTTTTCATTAATCCATTGGAAAATTCGAATTATATTGATTACAAAATGCATTATTGCTTGCCGCACTACCGTTTTTATTTTTAGAAGTGTTACTTACTATTCCTTTAAGGTGCTGTGATTGCCTATTAATTATTCTTCCTGAAGAACAAAAAAATAAATTAAAAAAAAGAAAAGCCAAATAGAAATTAGATCAGAAATGAAAAAATAATATTTCTATGCTATTGTCTTACTGTTCTTAATTACACCATAGGGGTGATTTTCAAAATATAATAATAAAATATCTAAGTTGTTTTGGTATTTTTTGGGTCTTGCGACCATTGTTTTTTCTTACTTCTGTGTCAATTCTTGATGACAATTGCACAGTTTCTTCTCACTTAAATACGAGCGTGTTATA
This sequence comes from Cistogaster globosa, assembly GCA_937654795.1. Taxonomy (NCBI): domain Eukaryota; kingdom Metazoa; phylum Arthropoda; class Insecta; order Diptera; family Tachinidae; genus Cistogaster; species Cistogaster globosa. The sequence goes on from OW569406.1 coordinate 24,188,990, forward strand.
TGACTACGGAATGATAGCTGATCCATACGACTATCGGAGTTCGTAATGCAATATAATCTCCATGCATTTGAAGTACTCATATCCACTAAGGCCCATTACAACTTCTTTCCTTTTATTGGAATTCGGTACATACTTATAGACTGATCTTTTATATCTTCTCCTTCCATCCCTTTAATATAACTTTAAGAAACGTGAGGTATATCTGCATCAACTTTTTGTTTTCTCATGAAACACCATCCTTTAACTTTATCTAATGACTATACAGTATCAAAATTAGTTCCAATAATGAAATTTTCATTTGTCTTATCAAACCTATGGTCATTATTAACTCTGGATTTTTACGCATATCTTTGATGAAATCAATGGATACTGTCTCGTTTTGTTTTCACGTCAAGTTACAGTTGCTCTGTATGCAAGGCTCTTGAGTTTTACAAGCAGGCTGTAAAAGTTATCAAAATACACAACAAAAGTTATTTACTGGAGCTCTTGATAGTAAGCCCTTCTTAAGGCGAGATCCCAGAGGATCCGTTGTAGCCTCAAATGTTTTTCCGCAATATATATATTAAATGTAGAACAATAACCATCAAGGCTGGTTATTATGAATTACGAACCAATATCGCATAGGTTTACCCATTATAAATTGTTAAACAGAATGGCGACCAACGTACTTAACCATTGATTCACCAATCGATATATTTTCATGCAACATTTCGAATTGACAAAACTTGTTTTGCAAAATATTACAAAGTGAACTTATTTTGAACATATTGTCATATTGTTATTGTAACAAGTAAATATAAGAATGCCTAAGAATTATTTTTTGATAAAAATATGTCGTACCTATTGTTTTATCCGGCATATATTGTGCTTTTTAAGAAAGCAGAGAAAACAAATAAATTGTTAAAAATGTTTAGTATTCCAAATATACGGACAATTAACTTAAAACCTAGTGATGGAATAATAGTAAATCATAATGTTAATATTAAAATGCTATAAGAAAAGTCTCACATATTTAAATTACAAATACTTAAAAAGAGAATAATAATAATGTAAATCATAGAAGTAAAATCTTATTTTTCATTGAGTATATATATATATATATATATAAATATATATATATATATATATATATATATATATATATATATATATATATATATATATACTCCTTCAAAGCGCTTCTTCAGAATTAACAATTATTTATTTGTACTTTTGAAACACTATGTATATTTCACACCTAAGATCATTAGATTTTTCACCTATATATTGTACAACACAGCCAAAGGTTCAGGCATCTTATTTTACATCTTTAATTTATAACTTATACGATGAAAATATTCCTTTAAAAAGAGTGTTTTGTGAGAATTTGAATAACTGGATGGATCATTCTGAGATTCGGGAGGCTAGATTTAGAAGAGGCGTAGCTTTTCAAGCTATGAGAGAACAAAAATCAGATGCTACGATTAGAAATTATTGTGTTTGTAGAAATAAATTAAAATCTATAATTCGTAAAATAAGAAGAAAGTCATGCATTGGTTTACTAGAAAACTGTAGCCAAAAACAAATGTGTGAGAGATTAAAATTAATTTAACAAATTTTCCAAAATGCCTCCATTATCATCCTCTACGATTTCTTTTGATACAGACCGCTATCATAATAATAATGGGTTTGAATTAAGAAATGTGACAGAATGGACGTATTCAAAGCTATTTCGAAACTGCGCTTGAATTCAGTAGGTCGAGATGAGATGGGATATGGATTAGAGTTATTGGGATTCGATTTTGATGACTTTATAAGATCTCGGCAAATAGTTATATTTTACAAAGTTAAGAAGTTTAACTGCCCTCATATTTAGCGGCAAAATTCGAATTCGGTGTGCCAAGCAGAACCAATAGTGTAGTCTATCCTAATTATTTAACGCTGATAATGAATAGATCATTTGTTATGAAGGTTACAAGGCTTTGAAATACAGTTATTCCATATTAAAAAAGAAAATTTACACACACGATATCAGATTTTTTAAACACATCTAAAACACATGTTTAGGAGTCAGTCAGCTGATAATTCTTCTTATTTTATTAAATTCATTTTCATTTTTTTCCAATTGTTTACTTTGCTAATTGTGTTTGTACAAGTAATTTTTGCGGGGCAAGACTAACAAGGTAATAATATTAAATATTATATATATATATATATATATATATATATATATATATAGATATATATATATATATATATATATATATATAATTAATTATAATTAATTGTATGTCATTATAAAATTTATCTGCAGTTAATTGGCCTTAAAGGCTTACAACTGGCATTTAGAAAATAAATAAATAAATAAATAAAATAAATAATGGCTCAGATATGAGTCTTAATACTTTATACCTTATGAGTTTTTCGGATCAAAACGTTAGTGCGTTTTGTTTGCAGTCAAAAAGTTTACATTAGTAGATAGTTAAAGACATCTTTCGAAAGAGGAACTAAAAAATATACCAAGAAATGAGGATCTTTTCTGAAATAAATTTATCATAAGCCATCATTTTTTGAAGGATTTAAAATCGGAACTGATTATTTCCTATTTTTATGAGCGTGAAAAAACTTTGAAACCTTAAAAGAATTGTTTACATGAGAAGATGCAGCCATTTAACCTGATATGACACGTAAAGTAATGAACAACTTTAAAGAATGTCCTTGCCAATGTGTAAACAGTGGGGAAAACTATTCAAGAGTTGTTGTTAAGTTATCTTAAGTTTAAAATTGTTATTAAAAAGTTATTTTACTTTATTGTTTGGTTTGTTTGTCACTGTATTAACCAATATTAATTTTGCATTTTACTTAAATTAAATAAAATACATTATACTTAAATTATGTTAACTTATATCAAAATTACAACATTTGCACTATTTATAAATAATAATAAAAAATATATTTAAATCAATTCACTTAATAAATTCTTTTATATTAATTGCACTTTTATTAAGGTCAACATTATTTAAGTATTTTTTGTTTATACTCCTTTCCGTATTATTAAAATTATTTACGTTATCATTTAGTATTATATAAAGAGGTGAACAATTTCAGAAATAAATTAATATTGATTCAACAGTCTTCATATAAAAACATATTTTCTTAATCTTTTTATAGTCTTTCAATTCAAGTACTAGAAAGACAAAAGGAAATACAAAATAAAGTTAGTTCTGACGATACGAATGAATTAAAAACAAACTAATCGTAACATATTCTTGATCGTCACTTCTAGTAATTAAAAATTAAAATCCTCTAACTTATAAAATTTTGTTTTTATTATCTTCCCTTTGGCAAGAGTTTTTCTGTTGGACCATGTATATGCATTTGATTAAACCAGCTCATCTGATAACTTTTCGCACATTTTTAATAAAGCTTTTAAATTTTTGTAAGTGATTCTAAGTCAATTTTTATATTTTTATGAAGTTTTTGTACTTAATAAGAAATGTTTTTGGATCTTCTAAAAATTTGAAATTGAAATGCTTATAGATATCAGTGTTTTCATTTAGCAAATAAATTTCATTATTAATGAAAATTAAAATGGGACATTAACATCATATTTGTCAGTAATATCAAATTAAATTTAGAAATAATTTTAAAACATTATATATAAAATTATTATTTTTAACTTTGTGCAAAATAAAAATTTGTGATGCATCGCATCAACTTCTAAATAAGTTAGAAAATTTTGAATAACCATATCAAAATATGTGCTTTAGGTCATTACATCGTCCTACGAGTACATATCAAAATGTCAGATGTAGAAAATTAACAAAAAAGAAGAAAAATACAAATTAAAGATAAAACAACAATGACACGCAAGCGATATCAGATTGGGGAATTATATTACAAAATATGAGAAATTTTTAAGATCATCAAATAAAACCATCATATATTTACCTGATAAATGAAAACTCAGAATTAAATAAGAAATACCCCAGAATGCAAAATTTACATCATTTTTCGTTTATATTTCTGTTTGACTTATTTTTTAACTGAACATGACAACTTGTTACACTTATTGCATTTAATTCGTTTCTTAGCTCACAAGTAAATATTTTGATTTTAAATTATGAGTGTGTGTTTATGTATCTGCAACGACCGGTCATTTATCTACTAGCATACGTTTTAGGTCGAGGATGTTGAAAGTCTAGCTGCTTCCTAATTTATTACTGGTTCGTTAACATCAAATGAAACAAGTGCATTCACATTTGTAGAAGTACACTTATATAAATATGCATCTACTATTTTAAAAGAACCTAGTGGTTTCAAATTTCTATAAAGTTCTATGGAATACGTGCAAACACTGTCTTTTCAACAATTGAATGTTTTTTCGCGTTTTCCGTAAACTGCAGCCCTTGTTAATACATATTTGTATACCCTTCATCACAGGTGGAATAGTTTGTCATTTTGCTTGTAATTTTTACAACTTCCATTTGCGACCTCATAAAGTGTATATATTCTGAGATGTCACTCGTAGCGAAGTCGGTTGAGCGATTTCCCTCTGCCCGACCGTGTTAGTGTTGAAGTGAACTTTGGAAAGGCACTAGGTGAGCTCGAAAAAATATTAGTATTATATATAACAAGTAAGAGTGCAACATTCCACTATGCCGAATAGTATGTACCCTTCACCATCTATGTAAGTCCAGTTTAGTGAAATAGCTCAAATCGAAAAATAAAATTGGGGTGACAGAGGATTAAGAAATAAGATAAAAATTTAAGTACTACATACATATACTTTAACGTAAAAATACCGTCGGCTCCTAATGAGGTAAGCATTTAAAAAAAAACTTTAGTATTTCCTTAAAGGTCTATTTAAAAGCATTAAAATGATACCCATATTGATATTTAATAAAATTGATAATTTCAGAGGCACGTAACTCGAAAAATATGGGCGAGCACCAGTTTTTTTATTTGATGTTTTTTTTTACTTATTTTTGAATTCTCGATGGCTTAATGTATTTGTTTGGTTGATTGGAGTTACTTCACTGTTCTAAATGATGTGAAAAATTAGAGGTAGGCATGTTGTTTTTCCCGCTACGTCGAAGGGCATGACCGATTTTGTTGATTTCCATTAACACTTCTTTCAACGCTATGTTTGATAGATTGGCCTATTTAAATTTTGTCTAGCTGATCAAGTGCATCAGCAAACTAAATTTCAAAACTAACACGGCCGGGCAGACGCACTGACGGACGTCGCTCAATCGACTTTGCTATGCAAAATATTTACTTTATGGGGTCGGAAATGGAAATTGTAAAAGTTACAAACGAAATGACAAAATTAGTTATACCATTTTTCCACTTTTTGTGGTAAAGGGTATAAAAATACGTTAATCAATCGTACATAGTTTCTAAAAATTTGCTGTTAAAAATCAGTAAGATCGGTCCATGTCTTTCGAGGCAACGGGCAAAACACCACGACTGCCTGTAATTTTTCCATATTATTTGGAACAAATCTAAATAAATAAAGTAATTATAATAATAAAAAACAAATGTATAAGGAGATGGAGAAATTAATAATAAGAAAGAAAAAAAAACATTAAGTGAAGAAATGTGTGCTCGCCAGCATTTTACGGTTATAGGCTACTGAACTTTCATTTAAAAGTACGATTGTGCACCATATATATATAAATTTTTTTTTTTGAAGAGACTTTCAGGAAAAGTCGAAAGTCGGATTGGCGAAATTTTATGTAAAATTGTATATAAGTATTTCTCTCTTATATACTCTTACTTATTTTATTTGTTTGGTGTTAGGACGAAATTAAGGTAAATCTCAGGTTATTTTTAGTATAAACTTATTTTTGTCCTTATGTCATTAACACTGTTAAACATACGTTACGTCAAATGCTGAGTTAGGTTTTCAAACATTCAAGTTGTGAGAGCCTGAACGTATTGGATATTAAAAAAGAAGAAACCATTTTTGGTTAAGTTTCTTTTAGCTTTTATTTCTTTCGCATATTTATATTTAAAACAAAAACAAATTTTCATACTTTGTTTATGTTCTCAATTCAAGTATGCGAGAGAAGTGATAATTTGCATTATCAGTCGTATCAGACTATGAAACTCAAATAAAAATGTATCAAATAGAACTGGAAATATCTTTGCTATTTTGTTAATAGTTCGAAAAGCTATATTATCCATCCGCATGTGGTGAAAATATCTGTTAAATATTAATGATCGTTGTCAGCCCAGCCAGCCATTCATGATATAAAAATTGCAATTGCTCCCCATTACAAAAAAATATACTCAAAAATTTAGTGCGTTTAATAAACAATCTATACAGAAAATTTTGTAAGTGCTTTCTTTGCTATCACGTGCAACTTTCAAAAAGACATAAACTATTCAAAATATGATTTTGGAATAGAAGCAGTATTCTCCAACTCAGAAGTAAACTCGAATAGTAACTTTTGTTTAAATAAATACCTTTAAACATTTGATTCTTTAGACTAGAGGCTCCACTAAGATCTTTAGTAATTTCAACTCCTGTGGTGGTAGCCAAAAAAGAACTCCTAGTAGACCCTACAACGGAGATGCTGGCTACAGAAGTAAACTTTAAAACGAATATGCTAATCCATGTTAAGAAAGCATATGAAAGGGGTGCGTGAGTAGAAGTGATCTAGATGTTTAGTATATGAATACAAAAAACTCCCTAACTCCACATTAAGGATAGCATTACTTGTACAGAAGGCCGCCAACGACAACTTGCAATATAAATTAATATGCAAGATTGCACCGATCAGGAGCGTTGCTCAACGAACACTGCTTCCTTTCCGATAGGGGGTTACTTCAAGAGCCTGAGAATTTTGTCAGTTATATATATATCATATTCGGAGCTTAGCGTGACAGCTCAAGAAACGATAGAGAAATGCCAGTAACTAAATTTTGAAAAACTTTTGCAGTAAATAAGGTCGATAACGGTCACTATCCGACTTCAAAAAACGAAGGATATTGTTTTTTTATGTTTGTGCACATAGAACTCAGTCACTCCAAACCATTTTTGAAAATTATGTATTTAAAAGATTATGCTTCCAGATTGGCTCCAGTCCAAAAACAGCTAATTAAAAAAATTAAGGACGTCTCCATACAACACCATGTTTTTTAGGCGTATTATGAACCTCAAGGATCTTCAATATGTAATAAAATTATTAGAAAGATGAATCTAAAAGTCAAGGGGGTCCATATAGGTAACGTAAATTGCCTTATAGACAACTGCTTAAAGCTTGTAAGTAATGTCGATTACTACAACTGTTATAATAACAAGAATAAATTAAATCAATTAAATTAAATTATAGATTATATGGTGTACCAAAAGTTCATCAAATTTGATGTATATGGCTTTACTTTTGAATGGTTGAAGACAGGTGAATAAAATTTGAAAAGAATTGCTATAAAAAGCAACATATTTGAAATTAGAAATAAAAATGTTCTACCATAACTGATATAATATGTCATTTAGAGTTCCTACCATAATCTTTCTGGAACATAATATAACCAATGTAAGATTACCAACCTAAAGAAACATGATTTTAAATAGTTTTTTAGGAATGATTTCACCGAATATTTGATAAGAAGTGTACAAAAGTTATTACCATTTTTGTGAAATATTCATTAAAATATTTGACGCAATCAGTGTTTAATTTTTTACTATTTGCTTCTTTATGTATAGGTTTAGTTAATATTCTCTATTTTTCCTTTATTAAAAACACATAAATTCAATTTACGTAACTACATTTATTATTAAAAAAATCCCAGAAAATAAAAAAACCCCACTTTTTGTTATGTCTGTTACTAATGCTTCTAAAGATAATCCAATAACTAGCTAGCTAAAAACGGATATATAGAAAATTTAGTAAAAAACAACGCTCGAAGCAATACATTACCTTGGCTGTTCTTCTCCCAGAATGATAGCCCTCCCGCTTTAGGTAAGAAACCTCTCCATGATACCTTTTACAACCATTTACCCCAAACTACTTACCGCATCTTAAAATCTTTAAGCCTCCATATTAATTCCTACAAATGCTCATATTTAATTCATTATACATTCTTTGGTTTTAATATTCACAAAAATGAAAATAAGTTTTCTTACGATTCTACAAATACTACAAACAAAATTTGATTTGCGAAAAAAATGAAATTGTTTTATGTTGCAAAAAAAAAAAATATACAAATTTCAACTATGAATATTTGTTTTTATTATATTTTCTTCCAGGTTAGGCTGCATCTCCAGGTAGTAGCCCTTCTGTCTGCTAAGTTAATGTATGGGCTTCTGATCAGCTAAGTTGTCTTTAAAAAAAAGCTCACTAACACAGCGCACTCAGGTCTAAAGTTTTCCTGAGGAATCAAAAGTTTACAACGAAAAGGTTAATGCTCACAGGTCGTCTGTCGTTAGTGCTAGAAGTCTAAGGTCGAATACCTGGCACCGCCGGAAATGCTCAATTGAGTTTAAGCACTTTTTATATGTTTTACATATTTCAAGTATATTTTTTTATTACATGACACATCGTAACTTTCATATTTTAAGAAGAAATAAATTTTATTTTTGGCCTCCCAGAAAACCTCTTGGTTGCCGTGTATGTTCTCCATTTTTAAATTTTATCATCAATTAAAATTTATGTTTTTGCCTGTTTTTTATTATAGCTTTTTTTCTTTCCCTGACCTTGCTCCATTATTAAAAACATTTTCTAGGCGTATACAACAAAGTTTTAAACAAATTTTTGAATTTTGGTCATTTAATTTTTAAATATTTGGTTTTTTAAATGATAAAGTATCAAGTATTTTCCAACGTATCGATAGGTATCCTTTTTATTGCAAAAATTGGGAGTTGTAAATGCATATTCCGTGAATAATAAAATAAAATTTGAAAAAACATCATATATTTTCATTTTCCACTTTCGTAGAAAAAACCATAAAGTCTAATTCTCGATATGATTTCCTTTTATATTAACATTACAAAGTTAAGTGAACTTAACTTTTGAATTCACAAAAGTGCATTGCTATGTTATATGCTTTTATAAAAACTTAACTTAATTCAATTGCTTAATTCTTATTATCATTTAATGCCTCTGAGTAATTCATCTACATTTTGTCAAGATTAACACATAAGCAAAAAATTTTGTTTAATTTTTGTTCCCTTGAAATCATATTTATTGTTGAGCTTCCAACATATAATTATGTATTCTGAGTGTTGACTAATGTCGTTATAAACAAACAGCCAAGAAGCAGACCTAGAATTTTATTTTTTAATACATATACGTACATAAACATTATTATACTCAACCGTTTCCTAAGCCATTATTTAAATTACTTTCATGTGGCTGCATAATAAAGTGCATTTTGAACCTAAACAGCACTCGTAATTCATGCCGTATTTAATACAAAATTTATTCTAACTGCAGTTTTTTATGTTAGCAGATTTCGCTATTTATCCAAGTAAAACATGTTTGTTTGCATATTTTTATTTTAAACGGGTGTAAAAACTTCTGAGGTTTTTCTCACAGTCACTTTTTTGTGTTTGCTTTAGTTTAGCATTTTAAATTTATCCACTTAATTTAATATCTGAAATGTATAGTTTAACGCAAAAACACATACCTATGTGTGTAGAATGGGTGTTTTCAGTAAGGAGCGGCAGTTGTTAACATTGAATAAAATATGATGCGCATGAAAGTGGCACTTAATTTTTGCGTGTATCCTAGAATTAAATTAATTTGTGATTCTGTTAAAATAAAGTATTTCAAATCCTCTTCGTTTATTGGCGCAAAAAAGCAAATCCTGCGAACTTGTAAATATATTTATAAAAGCATCAATCTTTTTGCATATCTTTTAGTTTGATTGGATGATCTACATGCCTGTCATAGGTTAAGTTTAGCTCGCCGCTCACATTATGTACTGACGAACATTTACTCCAACATTTCGCTATAGTACTATAGCCATCCCAAACCATAAGAACTACCTGACACTCTTTCCAAATACCTTTATTCCATTCAGTAAACATCTTTATAACAGTTCTGGTCCTTAAAGCATTTTTTAACCAAAAGCTTAAATCTTTAGCAGTCGCATAGAGGATTTTAATTTGACTTATTTGCCCTATAAATCATAGAATATCGTGTTATGAAAATTGGAATAGGTTATAGAGGCTGTCTTTGGAAAGCTTTATCTAACTTCTGCGTCAACAATTAGGTCAGTTGTGCTAATATTACCCCTTACGTTAATAATTTTCAAGTTTGGTCCATTTTTTGCACAAACATTGGTCATCTCATCCCGATACTGAATGCACCCAGGAACACATGGTACGTATATCGACGTCCTAGCATAATAAACAGGGTTAATTATGTCGCCTAGGCTGTCTAAAAAATGTCAACAGTCGTTGCCACTTGTAAAGTTTTTTAATTTTTTATCTGAGAGAATTATTCAGTTTCTGGGAATTTTCAATTTTGAAAGTCTGAATATTAACACTAAACACGTTGCGAAATATTAATATTTTACAGGAAGTTAAAAAGTTTATTCACTTCTGCTTTGCTTTGCAGTAAAAAGTAGATTTTTTAACCTATGTTCTTGAAAAGCTTTAAAATTTATTGTAAAAAATTGCCATCTTTTATTTTTTCTAATGGAATATAAAAAATTTAAGAAGTTAGAATTTTTTTAATTAGTGTTTATTTGTTTTTTAATTTATATTCTAAAGTAAAAATTTATTTTTATAAAATCGTATTTATTCATACTACATGTTATTTATCATATCTCCGTCATACTAATTTTCTTCTGTTATAACACATCTTCAAAAGATATCTGAAAATCGCGTGTGTTGGCACCCATAACCGATGCGGTCTTCCTTAACGTGCTTGTTTTATGCGTCTTTTTAAATTTAGTAAAACGCTAAGATTAAAAAGCAGAAAGCTTCGTGAATATTGCAACTGATATTTAAAAAAAAATTACCAACAGTAAGACGACATATAAACTAACGCAATATTTTTATATTACATAAAATTTTTATTATATTCAGGTTAAAAAAATTTAATTAATAAAAAATAATTAAGCATAGGTTTTGTTTGCAAATTTAGTTTTTAAAGGTTTTTATTGGTGACATGTCAAAGTGCCCCAGGACACATTGTGACGTTTTTTAAAGCGAAATTGTGTCGTTTATAGTTTGGACACAGTGTCACTTATGAAAGTGTCATAATGAAAATTAACGTTTAATAATAATTATATTATTAATAATTATATTATTACACATTGATTTTTCTAATTATGTTTCATCACATATTCATTCATTCAATAATGTAAATTAAAACAAGTTGTAAGAAAAATCATAATAGCCTATTCACACATTACTAAATATTTACGCTTTCGCAATAAAAGCTCTTATTGAGATAATATTCCATACAAAATATCAATAATTTATTGCGCAATAAGCACGAACTTGTTATAATATTGAGTAGAAATTAAAATACACCACTTTTCATAAACCTCAGACACAAACCAATTGCGTTTAAATTAAGCAAAGTTTTGAATTTTAACATCAGACACAAACAAATTGCGTCTAAACTAAGTTAAATTTCGAAATTAATCGTCAGACACAAGCCAATTGCGTCTAAACCAAACTAATTTTGTCAATACACAGAATATTGACTCAATAAAAGAGCATGTATGAACATACTATAAGGATTTAAATCAAAATTAAAATTTATGTATCAACTGTTTCTTCTAATTTGTCACTAGAATAATTAATAATAAAAATACTCCCCTGAAGAAGTCGCAAAAAAACTGACAAAACGTTGGGAAAAAAATGAAACAAATTTTTTATTCGCATCGAAACAAATCTGACCAAAAATAGCCCGGGATACACTCCTCACAGTATTAAAGGACTTACTTTATAAGCTTTCTACACTTGCATACATCTATGAGGAATATGTGAAAATGAAAAAAAGATGTTTACATTCAACATCTTTCATCTTTGACAACAATTTTGTTAGGCGTATACTAAAAAATTAAGTAATTTAATAAAATAAAGTTAGAAAATTCTATAACAATTGCTTTTATTGTTATTATTGAAGACCAAGAAAAATTATAATTGTATTATGCAGAGTTTATGCTGCTATTTAATATTTAAATAAAAAAGTTTTCGGAAATAATTTTAAAGTTATTTTTGTCTGCCCTAAAATCATTCTTTTTAACATTTAGATTTACGTTTTTGTTTATTTTCTATTGATCACACTTTAATTATCGAACGATGGTAGTATAATATAAAAAAAGTAAACTTGTTATTGTTAAATAATAATTGTTATACTAGCATATTAATCATAGGTTTACGAAGTTGCTTGCGTTGCCCGACAAAGTATGCTTTAAATTAATGGCGTTTTCTTGTCTGGAAATAAATGTTACTCAACAATCACATAGCATGTCTTGCATGTTACCTAACCCTCAAAAATTGCTACACAGTTAGTTAGCTAGTAAGTTAGTTAAATTTTATTGAGACTTCTTATTTTTTTTATATTACAATATTAGCCAAAATACACTTTTGAGGAGAACTTAAAACTGTTAAGTATTATTTTATTTACATAATTATATATTTGCACATGCGCCTTGCTTATCTAGATTAAGATACATTAGTTATAAAAAATTAAAACATATTAGTGTTGTAATAAACTGTGCTTGCTCCCGGCACTTACAATTACTAGTAGAGTTAGATCTACTGTAAATAAACTTAAAACTAAATCCTAAAACTAAAACTTAATCTAAAACATAGCAATAAAAATACAAAAATTAAAATCAAAGCTATTAATTGTTCAGTAAATCGCATAACGCATAGAGACAGATTTTTTGATTTTTGCACATTTACTTTTTTTTAAGTTTTAATATCAGTGTTGTATAATATTTGCAGAATGAGTTCTTCCTGCTATTACTTCCGAGTTCTATGTATCCTATTTCCTTTTGCCTTTAATAAGCTAGCAACTTTTTGTTCTCTGATTTTAATTAAACAACCAAAGTGTGAACAAACTTTGTAAATTGCTTTAATATTTGCAACAATCTTTTTATTTCAAACCCAATTAAGTTGCCTCTCGAACTTTTGCTGTGCTTTCCAACCTTTATTTACTCTTATCTATAGACAACAATTGAAAACTCTGTGTCAGTATCTTAAATTTTGCAACTAAGCCAAGAAACAACATTCATGTTTTCTTGCAGTTGGTTTCAATTCCTGTTAATTTATAATTCATAAATCATGCTTCAATTTTTAAAACCTGGGTATAACCCAGCAGTGCACTTGTGCACACGCTGTGCTTATTATTGCTTTTATTATTCGACTTCCCACTGTTGCGTTCTGTTCTATTAAGAAAAGTATTAAAGCTTTTTTTTTAAAGTTCAGGAAAACCTCTCAGATTATATAGATTTTGTATTTCGTTTGGCCTAAATAAAGATTTAGCATTTAAACGAGGAAGAATAAAATAAATAAAAAAACCTCGTTAGTGAATGGTTACTATGATTCTCTTGCCATGGCTTTAGAAAGAAGATTAATTTGTTGCACTTAAATTACTTGAAACCAACCACCCGAGAACAATGTTAATGTATATAGAAATATTTTTATATACTAGCGATTTTAATAATAGCGATTGAGAAAGAAAAAAAAAACAAAATAGAGAAAGTTTTGTGTAAGAAAATTATAAATAACAGTTATAACTGTCACTTTAGTGCTTGCAATAACATACAAATAAATGAAGAAAATTTATTTCCTTAATTATATGCAACTAATTAAAAAACTAAAAATTTGTACTTGCTTGTAATGCCACATATTTTTTGTAACACTGCACATTGATCAAAAACCATTTTTTTCTGGCCAAAATGTATTTTTGACAGCTCTTACATTTCTCATTGACAAAAATTTCACAAAAAGCAATACCATAATATAACCAAAGAATATACAAAGAAATTGTAACATATTTCCACCATATTATAGGGTTCTGGCAGCAAAAGTTATCTGCAGGCCTAGCAATAAATTTGAAAGCGAAAAAGCTGTAAAAGTACCTTTACATATGCTATTGCAACATACTGCAACAAGAATTGTAGGAACGCAGAAAGAAGTAGTTTTAATAACAATGGACATTAATAAAACATTATAATATTATCAGTATTAATTTTAAGCTATGGATTTGCAGTAGTGACCAAAGTTTTATAAATTCGAGCTTACCTCAAAATACCGAGTGTAATCTCTTTTCTCATTGCAGCTACGGTAATACCATAGTAACTTATCGACAATTCGAGAAACCGCTTATAATATTACTCGTTAATCAACAAGATATTGCAGGCTACTAAAGCCAGAATTTGTAAAAGAAACACCTGAAGTAATACTGAAGGAAAGCTTGGGCATCCAAAAGGCAGCGCCAAACACTTCCTTAGGAAGTTATTAAACTATTATCTTGCAAAGATCTTTGTAAACAAATATCATCTGCGTTAAATACAGATTTATGTCACAGACGAAGAAGCGTTTAAGAAGGAGTTTGAAGAGAAACATGAAGAAGATAGTTTGACGTTAGAAAACGTGCTGAACATAATCAACAATTTAGTATTATTTAATAGCTATTAAATCAAAATACATATTTTTGCACTTTCTTGCATTGTTTTGATAAAAAAATATGATTTTTATTAAATACAAACAAATGTGTATATAATCCCTAAATTTCATATATTCGATACAGAATTCTTATATTTATTAATAATAACTAATTTATGAACAAAATAATGTGCCAGAAAAATTGGATTTTTGATCAATATGCACTGTTGAAATAAAAAAATAATAAAATAAAAAAATAATAAAATAAAAAAATAATATATTACATTTACCATATTTTAAATCATTTGTCACTACTTTCATATCTTATAGACCGTTGTGAGTAATAGAATTTTAAGCATGGAGAGCTTTGGTGGATAGTAATAGCTGTAGAGCCCTCATGAACATTAACGAAAACGTAAGTTGAGATAAGCTTATTGAGGCGGAACCCCAAAGAGAGCAAACGAATATGGACAACTAAAGACGGCTCCACACATTCCGGAACATTTAACGTGAAGTACTTCTTTATTGAACGTCATAAATAAAGTTACCCTGCTATCTAAAATTAAGATAATAAATTCATGCAGATTATTAACCTTAAGGAAAAAATACTGCTAATAAATAATGACCGTTCAATACCTTTAGGTAAAAACCCATGTACCAGATAAATTTAAAATATATTATAGCTTCACAAATTTAGTATATTATATTATATAATTAATACATTATTTAGAAGTTTACATTCCGCCTGAAACTTTAAATGTATCAACAGTCACACGCTCTCCAGATAAAGTTTTTTTTTTGCATAGCGAAGTTACAGGACAATGTACCAGAATCAGCGGAAACAGAAGAGTGCAGTAGAATTCAATGTTACATACAACTACAAATTCACGGTACTGAAAACATTAGCAACTTTGAAACGGCGAGCTACTATATTACCTATATTATTATTACAGGTTATTATAAATTGAAGTATGTAATCATTTGCCATGTATGCATATTTGTGTATGTAAATATGTTTTTATATTAATTAACCCAGTAGTAATAAAAAACATTTGATTGTACAACACGACATACGGCATAATTTGAAAATTTGCACAGATTTTTTTTTAAATCACGAGAGACATGACGCCAGAACGTGATGTGAATTGATGGCTTTAAATAAAACTTTACTTCTATGACATTTTTTACTGGTTTGTTTAGCTGATTAAAGTTGCTATTGTTAAAAACAGAATAATAAAACTCAACGAAAATGTTTGTTGAATTACAGGCATTAAAATATATACATTTTTTAACGTGTAAATAACAGCCAAATATGCTTAAATTCATTTTAAACCGAGAATATTTTCAATACGAAAATTTAAAGGCAAATGTTATTAAATATTTCATTGTAATGGGAAATGAATATAAGATTGTGCATAAAACGACTCAGTGGTGGTGATGGCTTATGGTTATTAGGATAGATGGATGGCAAAATAAAAGCTGTTTGAATGTTTATTTCTTTTCTCGTTCGTTCGTTTATTTATTCATTGATATGAAAAACGTTACTTAATGTTAATTGTGGTATCAGCGCAGATTTTTCAATTTATTTTTTAATTTTCCTTATTTTGCGCAATTTATATTGTTATTGGCAGCTATAAAATAATTTTATTCATTTGCTTTGCCAGCAGTTTTTCTATATAAAAGCAAACATACAAGTTTGCTTACGCTAAACTTAAACCTTTGATAGTAAAGACAAAAATTAATATCAGTATGGTTTTAAATCAAGAAGAAAATTATCAACATTACACTTTCTGCTTCTTTGAAATGATCAAAATTTTCTTTTGCATATAATATTCTTTCGAAATGAGCTCGAGTTATCTTTAGGCTGTAGAAAGACCAGTAGAAATTCTGCCTAAGTATAATTTTTTTCTCTTCCTAAAACAGGAAGTTATCGAGCATGACGATAAAGAAGGCCTTTCAAGAATGAAGAAACAGCTTTATCACTCAGGAACAATTTTACCTCAGTGAAAATGGTAACGAAAATCAAAAGAATTATCATTCTGCCTGCATAAACTAGTCCAGAGACAGCAGTTTCTACAACCCACATAAACACCTAATAAGGTGCCTTTTACACAGCATCCTCCATGTTAAAAGAGTCACTGGTGTAGTACTAGTAATGGGTTTTATTATTTTGGCATTTTGTTACTTAAAATCTGATGTAATTTTTCTCTCTTTTTGCCAGATAATGGTGTAAAATCTACAATATTTTAAGTGGCAGAGCAGAGCATGTACTTTTTATGTGTAAAAAATTTTTATAAAATTATCATCATTTCGGTAAACGTTTTTTCGTTAAAGATATTTCTTCTTTGCCATTGTTGCCCATTTTACGGTGCCGAATGTTAAAGTTGCTTTAATTTGTTTTGTTTAGTTCGCGTAAATAACGAGAATATATTTAATTTTTTGCCAATATATTTTCATGTTTATGATGCCTGTCAAAGTTAGAAACAATTTTTTTTAGTAATAAGTTTCACTTTTTTTTTTCTTATCGTTTCCACGCTATTTATGCCATAAACCTTTGTGGGTGGGTGACAGCTGACACAGCTGACGGCTTTTTAGCGTCAACAGCTATTAGAAATATCCGTGTATCTTTCTTTAAAAATCTTGTTAATGGTTTTTGAGATATTCGAACACTACGGGTGAGTATTTAGAGTGCGAGATTGCAGACACAATAACAAACTCACTACACAAGCCAAACAAATACATTAGACCAGCCCTTTAAAAAGCGGCTGCCTATAATTTTTAATCGTGCAATGAGTATCAAGCTGGTAAATAATTAAGGCAGATTTGCGGTTCAGTTTAAAGTGCTTTCAAACAACGAACTTTAAATAAAGGTTTATTTTATAAAGCTGAAGTGCAATGAAGGCTTTTAATTTTTACTCATTATATTATATTATATTATATTATATTATATTATATTATATTATATTACTCATTTTATTTGTATTTAAAACAAAAATTTCTTTAGGCAGTGAAGTTTGCAATGAGATATTTCAGGCAGCCTCATAATAACTCCACTTAGAAGTCTGGCCTTTTGAAAGCAAAGCAGCGGTATTTAAGGTTTGGGGACTAAGAAAATATTTGCTTAAACTGCGACTTATATCTTCTTACATATTTATCTGCTGGGCGAAGAAAATTGTAATCTTGTAGACACATATCTGCCTCCATTACATAATGTATGTACTTGCGTTTTGTTGGATCTTTACACAGGTGAACACTTTTTCTCTACTATAGTGCGACGTTGATAAAATATACCATTGAATTCAAAGGAACGGTTGATGGAGACGCACTAAACAGACTGGAAACGACATTTTAAACACAGAGGATACAGATAAACTTACATTCGGAGCTTAGTACGTGACCATAAGTTCAAGAAAACTTACCCTAAATTTTAAAACCGATCTTATAACGAAAAAAGCAAAGTATTGGTAGTTTGAGAGACAGCCATACTAAAGCATCAACCAGGGAGCAAAGGCTGCAACGTTGAATACACTGTTCAAATACACATAAATGCTGTTAGTTACAAAGAAATCAGTAAGTCCACAATTATCTCTATCACCAAAAACCAATAGACCACAGTGAAAGCCGGAATACGTTAAAAATTACTATTGGAGTGTTTTGCATTGTCTATTTTTACATATTTAATAAGAAAGTTATTTGAACAAGACTTCAAGGTGTTACCTACTACTGTTGCTAAGTTACTCGAGAATAAGTATTTTCCTTGTGAGGAAAATACCATGCCCACGTTTAAAATCCAAAAATTTAAGATTAGTTTATCCCTAACTTTCATGCTCTCCTTATTAAACTTGATTAACTTGAGTAATATTTTTTTTGTATTCTTTTTTGTTTTTTTTTCTTTTTCATCGATTATGTTTGAAAGCAACCTCGCATCTCATGCAAAACTTCGAAAAGACTAAAAAGTTAGTTGACTTACTTGCATTCATAAATCCAAACAAATAATCCCAAAAAAAAAAAAAAAAAAAATAACCTTGAATGTAGAAAATGCAAAACGCCTACAAATTCTTTGTTTTGATTTAATGGATTTTCTTCAACAATTTCAAACACACATACACATACACGAATCTTATTCGAAAAGCAAATGAAAATGTATGTTGTATTTAAAATATCAATAGAGATGTGTTTAAAACACGTGAAAATGATAAAAAAGATCAACGAAAAAATGGTTAAACAAGTCTTGAATTTTTAAATAATTTTATTTAAGTTTTTGCTTTTTATTACCCAGTAACAAATATTCGTACTCACATTTTTTCCTTTATGCTGAAAATTTAAAAAAAAGTTTTTTTTGTTTTTTCTTTTTTATACGAAGAACGATTTTATTGATATTAAATTAAAAGAAGAATGGATGGAAAGGTCAAGCAATTGATGGAAAAAATGTAAAAAATCCAAAATAAAATGATAAATATCTTAAAAAAAAGACGATTTTAGTGACTTAACTTGAAAACTTAATTTTTTTGATAGCAAAAAAAGATTTCCATAATTTAGTCTTAAGTATTAAAACTAAAATCTTTGAATCTACAACACTTACTTACAATTTTGTAGATGAACTTCTATGTCACTTCTAATCCTGTCAATAATTTAAGGGCTTATAACATCAGTTTACGTTCATTTATTAAAAACAGCACAAATATTTTACATTTTACGGCCATGAGGAAAAACAATTTTACAAAATTCGTTAAGTGGGGCGTACGAACAGGGCTTATTTTAATGCCCTTAAGACCTAAAATTGTATGCTCTCAATCACACAAGTACACATAAGCAGCTTAATCTGTAACATTGCCTGTTCAAGTTCCTAAAGCTAAAAACCTGCAATCAAGGCAATCTGATAAGGCAACATCGGGCAATATTAGCATACTCTTATCATTGAAAGGTAAAGTGTTGAGACCGCTTCAGTTACACCGCTAAAATAAAGAGTATTCTCGTAGTGATATATTTTTCACGTATAAAGCATTTTAAACTATAATAGGAAGAAAACATAATATTAAAACTGAAATTGTGGCTAATGTCCGGTATGGAAACAACGAGGGATGACAAGACTTAAAAGACTGGGATTTGTTTGCGAGGTGTTTTAAATGTCTATCGATTTTTGATATTTCTTCAATCTATTAAATTTACTTTCAAAATGGTACTATTTAATGATCATAACGTGCAGTTTTAAGTCATATATATCATTCCTAAAACCACAACAATTCTCTTTCTTTTTGCATTTGAGAAAATATTTTTTAAAATTTAGTTTTTACTCTCTAGTTTTGCTAGTGAAGTTACTAAACAGACTTATTTTCTCTAAACCAACAGGTGCTTCAGGTAAAGTAAAAACATTTGGATGCACTTGTTTTAATTTAAAAAATCTATGTTGTTTCATCACTGCTGTATAAAGTTTATACGTTAAACAGGCAAACAAATTTACTGTGCGGAAATTTCAAACTTATGCAACATATTACTCATATGCTAATTATGAAATATATTTAACAAACCCAAAGCAACTTTGTTACATTTCAAAATGTCTTTTGTTTGACACAAAAAAAAAACAAACAGATGAAGAAAATTAAAATAATATTTTATTTACTTTTTTGTGAAGACTCTTAAGGAAAAAAAGAAAAATGAAATGACTTGTGTGCATGCATTTATATTTACTGGTTGCTCTTTAAACTATAATAGAGAATATTACACTTGAATTGTGAATAAAAGCAAATACATAATGTAAACACACCTTAAGCTAACACACATTTGGGTCAAAAAGAATGAATATTGTACTTTATAAACTCAACAATTATAAAAATTTCGTTGTGTTTTTATAAAAATAAGCAATAATCTAGTAAAGCCTTGGAGTTAAAGAGTAAGACGCAGTTACCGGCTTAAAGTTGTTAGAAAAAATTAGAAAACGAATTTTAATTAATCAATAGCCTAAAATGTGCGATTTTATTGCAAATACGTTGTTCAGTGAGTTTTGTCTTTTGTAGAAAGTTGGGCAAGAAATTTATCGGTAATTAGAAAAAATACTTTAGTTTTTCTAGAATCGTTTCCATAATGAATTCAAAGGTATACACCTCAAATAATCCAGAGTCAATGCAATGAATTTTTAATGACGTAGAATCTCCAAATGAAACATGGGCCAAAAAAGTGCCGTTAAAATTACCGTCACAATTTTCTTGAAATACCTAGAGATTTTTATATTGACATTGTGTAAAAACAGCCAGCATTTCATCATATAGAAACTTGAATAATGTGATATTACCAAGGGCTTTAAGTCTTTGATGACAATTGTACAAACTTTTATTAAAATATGTGTTGTTTGCTCGTTATTTTGATTTTTCTTTTAAAAGTCAAATTGGAAAATTTTTGAAATTTTTCATTTAAAGAAAACACAGTTTCATATCATGAGAAGCCCAAGAAAGTGGTAATATAGAGAAATAATATTTATGTACACACTCGTATGTGTATAAATTTTCTATATAATTACAAAATAGAGAAGATATTTGTGTAAATTATAAAAGTGCATACTTTTGTTTTTTTTCACTTTCAATTTTAAAAGAACAAAACGTTAACAGTGTACCTCATTCTTCTCTTTTTCATAAATTCTAAAGTGAAAGTTGGTTACAGGGCATATGCAAATATAAAATTTTAAAATTAAACAATATATGTCTTTTCTAATTTAAACAGCTAACGCAAGTACTTGAAATTATTATTGATACGGTTTTTTGAAGTGCATACTCTCAATATACTTAATTTGAATAAAAATTCGTGTGGAGTTTAAAAGAAAATGAAAGAGATAAGAACAAATTTGAAGAATATGTCTATTTCTATCGCACTCATGTTTTGTTAACGCTCAGTGGTTAAAGACATTCAGTTTAAGCATTTTCACGTGGAACAGAAACTCTCTCTGTGTGTTACACAAAGAAATGTTCCGCAGAATCTTTTTCTGTCTAGCTTGTGTGATCTACTGCTTAAAAAAATACCCGTTTTTATCTTAGAGGCATCTCTAAAAATAGAATTGCATTCAATCCTGCTTAGAATTATATATATTTTATATACTTTTGTAGTGGAACTGACTTTCGTATTAAAAATAGTTATCGATGCGAAAACTGACCGAATGTGAGCAGTGAGTATATCAGTGAGTTTATAATTCAAAACGTAAATTAAGTAAATAATATCAAAAGATGCCACAGCGTACACTGAACAAGGTAACTAGATACATTACATTCTGTTCGTATCGAGTTGTTCTGTTTTCCTTAAAAATTATTACATAACATGTAAATAAAATTTAATGCATTTAGAAAATAAAAATACATGAACTGAATATAATTAATTTTGCCCAAGGCTTTCTAGATTTATTGAGAAACGTGAACGGTCGTCGTTTATTTATAACTATAAATTTAAATTTTCATAAGATTTATATTTAATTGACAAATTATTTTTTAATTTATTACGCATATATCACATCACTTAAATATGTTCTAGTGCTAATTTAAGTAACATATAAAGCTTTAATTTGATATAACACACGTACCTTTACAAATACATAATACTCGATTTAAATCCTCATTTATTAACATATTTAATGGGTGGTTGTTATATTTGAATATTTTTGTTGTATTAACCCTGTAGGATTTAATAAACTTGTACACAAAGCCACACACACCCAAAACTAAAAAACCTTCTCACTTTATTCACTTTACCTTACAATAAACAGTTTAATAGATACAATAATATGTGGACACAAAAAAAATTGAAACGATAAATTTAATCCTCATATGAGTATGAATAGATATAACTTCATTGCCATAGAGAGATAGAGAACAAAACGGACACCAAGAAATAGATAGTTTAAAACCTAAACTATAGATAATCGACAGAATAGTAATTTACATTTAATAAACAGACCTTCGGCAAATAGCTAATACGAGTTCTAAACAAATTCCCTAGTTCGTTATACAGAGCAGTTGTATGTTTGTTGGCGAATTTGGCAATAAATAAATAACCCAATAAATGCAATCAAATATCTTAAAACCTATTATGCTCTAAAAACTTTACATAGCATTATATAATATTTCAAGAAAAAAATTAATAACAGCAACGCAAAAACTAACTTACAATAAAAAATGTTATCATGACTTATAAATATTTGTAAAAGGGAGTCTCTTGACAAGGAGCTAGATAAGTGAGGACCGAGAGAAGGGTGTAATTTCTTCCAAATTAATTTTAGTCCTAAATAAAGATGTAGAAGAAAAACTTGAGTTATGGTGTTGTGAAAAATAGGGCACGACTCTAAGCTAAGAAGAAGCTATTTGCGAGAGTCTTCTTTTCTAAAATGTATGCTTAGATGTGCAACTGCAGTAAGTTTGATTTACTTTAGACATTATTTGATCTTAATGAAAACCCAGGAAGATGAAGCTACATGCCTAGTTCTAACAGTGGCTAAGATGGCAATCAGTGTTGCGTACGAATATTCGGCACCAGTGACCTATAGCTTGAGGACCGCTTCTAGACGTGTACTTAATATCGGTGACTCAAAGGTATTTAACATAAAGTATGACCATTATGTGAACTCACTAATGAGAAATGGCTTAACAGCCACCCGTAGATTTAACAATTGATACACAAAAATCTTTGATTTTAAAATGGAAGAAAAGTGAGTTTCAGAATTTTTTTCACAATGTCGTACTTGGAGAAAATTTTAGGAATCACGATTTAATACATAAATTTTTTTTTAATAACTCGTAAAAATTAAATAAGGGGGAATTAAAGAGATAAAAGAAAGAAGAATTCTCTTCCATTTAATAAAATTTTTTTGATATCAATATAATAACTGTGCTGCTATAATACAAAATTATGACAAAAATTTTTAAAGGATTTCTTGCAAACTAGAAAGCGTTTTAAAAGAGAAAGGACATTTTGTAATTTGTCATCAAACCTATATGTTTGTTGGGTGGTAGTTGTCGTGTCAGTTGAATGTTACTGTTCGCCTCATCGCTTTGTCAGTACTTTTAAAAACACAGCTCATATTCTTTACGTGTGCTGCCACTTTCGTGAACGTGAGTTCCTTTGAAATCATTCAACAATGACAAGTTTACAAATGATGTATTTTTATTTAAAGGTTGTGTGAACTTTTTTAAATGACTCACATGTGAGATACATCATGTATTCATTGATCTTGTCAAGATTTTAAATGAATTTATTATACAAACAATATTTTATATAACTTTTGTTTTTATATTTGTTCAAGTTATATTTAGGAAAAAAATTTATTCAAACTTTGTAGTAGCTGTTATTATTTGTAAATAAAATTCTAATAGAAAGCACAAGCTCTACAACTGCAAGTTCATAAATAATTTGTGTGACTAACAAGCGACATATAGCATTTTAACATTCATTTGTATACAAATAATAACATGTCCATTTAAGCTCTACTCTGACATAGAGAAAAATTTATAGTTTGCTTTTTCGGTTGAATGACCGCGGGTTTCAGCTAGTGAAAAAAGAATAAGTTAAATAAAAAGTTATTAAAATTATTCTATAAAATAAATGTGTCTATTGTTTTTAGATAAGATTTCCCGAAGTTTTTAATCGTAAATAAACAAATCCAAATTTAAAAATTTGCAACGGTAGAGCCCGATGAATATATATCACACTTTTTTTTTCCTCGTTATATATACAAATAAGTAATTTTTAGAATTTATCACCGTGTAAGTATTTTTTGAATGGAACTTTTTATTTGTATACGCCTATATTTGTGAGCTTACCCAGCTGCTTGCGAAGGGTCCCTTTCTCATGTTTGTTATAAAATGTTAGGAGTATGTATTGTGGTATAAATAATATTAGAAATGGATATCATGAACGTGTCTCCTTTTCCAAATTTTGGCAATTTGCATATTTTTTTAATATGGCAGTTCACCTTCAATTTGGAGTCCTCAACAACTAGTAAAACGGTTTAGGGGAATTCTTGCTATATGTCCTATTTATACACAATTTGTATGGTCTAATGTGGAAAGGCCCTAAGTCACATAAATATAACTTTACAAGAGATAGTAAAAAATTATAGAATCTTTAGTGATCAAAATTTAATATTTAAGGTATAAATGCTTGTAAAATCGTTATTTTTGATATTATTGCATTACAATTTTGTGATGCGCTGTGTTTATCTGAACTGCATTGGAATCAGTAAAAATTCAAAATAATGCATTTGTGGGCATTTCTACAGGAGACCAACTAGAAAATAAATAATAGATAACTATGTAACAGATTTATGATTTTTCATTCTGTAACATTTAAAAGTTTTAATTTTGAATTCTTAATCACCTCTTGCCAATTTAATATATTCAGGTGATCTATTAAACTTTCCTGAATGTCCAACATGTCTTAATAATTACTATTTCATTCACACACACACGTTACAAACATTTGCCCGAAATCGTCAAATATTTGTTTGCCGTAGTCTGACCGCAAAATACTTATTAATAGAAAACAACACCACAGCTAATTTTGGGCAAATAAAATTATTTTCTAGCAAACAAAAATGCTTCTAATGTGAACATAGTGTCACCACTCGGCAGCAAAGATTTGGCTCATTTTTGGGCAAAAAAATATTTGTTCTTACAAAATATTTGTAAGAAAAAAAAGGCATGCAACAGCTCTATTAATAATGTTGCTTAGTATATAAACTAAATAATTAAGTTTCGCGAAAAATCGCGGAAACTTACAAATAATAGTAATAATGAAATGCAATTTTTAAAAGAAAAGGTAAATGAAAACTTAGAGGAAACGCATAATTTTCAAGTTATATATATATAAAGTTATTATATATTATTTGGTATATTTCGACATTTTCGCTTTAGAATGGACCACGGTTTCAAAATATTACGTAAAAAGGTTGTTCTATTCCACGTCATAGCTTTTAAAAACCCCGCTGAGATACAAACAGTTAATAATCGAGATATAATATTAAAAAAATTATTTTTTAAAAACTGGAGGACTTTATTTCCCAATTTAAATTTCCGACTTTCTTATTTATAAGTTACAGTCATTGCTATCACAGTGGTTTCAGAAATGGATGCTTAACAGTCACAAACATTTTAAAACTTAAATAAATCGTGTTTTTTATACACACTTCAGTACAGCTTTCTTCTTATTTCTTAGTGGGCTTTACTCACAAAACTTTAAACTGGATTGAATCTCACTTTATAAGCAAATAAATTTTTTTGTCCCCTTTATTAAATGATTTACCGAGTCTTCTTAACTTTTGCAATGATTAGGAACGCAGATGATGTGAAGGCTTTTTTGAGTTACAAATCCTCGGCAGATAAATTCTTCTTGCAATAAGATAAGGTTTTATTTTTGGTGTAAAATTTACCTAAAAGACTATTATCAAATTGCCTATTTTACAATGTCACAGGATAAAGCATAATGTGACGCTTTAATTAAATTAATGAATAGTGGTGTCGTATCAGAAATTTTTTTTAAAAATATACAATTGTTCCTCGACTATTTATCTACCATTAAATACCGTTACATCTTTAAGTTTTCCACATTACTTAGGTTAATACTGATCCTATTAGAAGAATGTGCAAATATTGACTTTTCCGTAAATGTTATTGTTGTAAAACGTAACAATATATTGTTTTTAATGACTTACAATTAAATTATTAAATTATAATTGTAAATTAGTTTTTAAATTTTTTCTTTGTTGGACTGTAAGGATATCCATAGACTTTGAATTAAATAAATGATTTAATAAATCAATTTACTTTTGTTGTGCTTGATTCCTTCAAATATAAATATTTCACGATATTTATATTTAAAATATTTATATTTGAAGGAATCAAGTAAAATTAAAGTAAATAATATATCCTTAGTTACAGTTTCAATATTTTTGGCAGAGCAAAAATTTTATGAAATTTTTTATTTATTGGTTATTCAAGTTTCTGCTGCTTTAAAAAAATGCTGTGACCTGCCGTGAGCTGATTTTATTAAGCGGTCATAACAGTGTGATATTAATTGTATTATATTCTGTACAAATTTATTTATTTTTGGAGGAAATTAAAGTTGTATAAAATTTTTCTTTCTGTTAGTCTTATCTACTTTCCACATATAATTAACTTTATATAGAAAAGGATAAATCAGATATAAGCAGAAAAAAAGTGGCTGATAAAGTTAGTAAACAAACATACATACACAAAATCTATGTAAGTGTTTTGTTGCTGTAACAAATGAAAGCAAAGGTTATTACTTGTAAGACAGTTATGCCAGTCGCATAAGGAATTCATACACATCTAATACAGCAAGCCAAGTCTTTTTGCGAAAAAAATAAAAATTTTTTGTGGAATGTACCGTTAATGTAGATGCATAGTCCTTAACGTGTTAATAAACTTGTGAATACAAAAGCTTAAATTAAAATAACTACGTGAATTAGGTCCTCTGATTGCAAGATATAACAGATTTTTTGTCTTAATAAGTGAAATGTTGTTTTTGGTATTGATGAGATAAATCGAATTCGTGCTATTGGAAGTGGATCACTATGTTGCTGATTTTAAAAGAAATGTCAAATTAGCTGTACAACATGCAACTAAGGCTCGAAATTTTCTCTCGTATAAAAAACTTCTTTGCGAAACTCAAATAGAGATATTGAAAATGCTGCAAAGCCACTTAAATGGTCGTAGGCTTGTAACTCAACAAAGAGATTTTAAATTTCGCCCTAAACGGTTGCAGAAGGGATTCTTTAAGATGGTATTTAGAGACCTTTCTTATACTTGCTATATTCATACCACATGCAAGCTAGCAATCATGTCCATACTTCGACTCGACACAGCTTTTCTAAGCAATCACGAAAACCCTAATATAGCATTCTTATATATACAGGATCACATACGTATTACCTAAAATTTTATAAGAAGAAATTCATTGTTTTACAAAATTGCGTATGTGTGAATGCACATAATGTTAGGAAACTTGTAATTTTTCTTTACACATATGCACACATACTTTTTACTAAACCTTAAAAATGAAGAGTATATATTTTAAAATAGCTTACATCGCGAAAATCCCTTGAGCACATATTTTTAAGGTGTCACATTTAAACTAATTAAACGTTTAATACTCCATATAATGTTTACACATAAACTACATTTTCGAAAATGTTTTTTACGTTCCTTTTACTTCTTTTTCCATTATCTTGTAGTCTGTTTCCATTACAGATGGAGGGAAGATTAAAACAAAAAAAAAAAAACAAAAAAAAAATGAGCTGCTGCTTTTTTCTTTAGTAATTTTAAATTTTTATCATATTTTACTTAAAAGGATGGCCAAAAATATGAACTAAGCTCAAATTTAAAGAAGACTAAATTATTATTATAGTGTTCTTTTCTGTAACACCATGATAGCAAAAGGAACCCATATAAAATAAATGAAAAATTTCTATTTAAAGGTATCAACAACAACAAATGTATATTAACATAAAAAAAAGGATTTCATACATTAACGGTCTAATTCATAAAAATTTCGTAATTTAGGTTTAAAATTTACAATAGTTATTAAGTTTTTTGTTTAATAAATTGTTTTTAAAAAATTGTTTGAAAAACATACAATAACAGTTTTATGACTAATCTACACTTTAACAATAACAGCTTAACTCGTTCTTTGGAAATTTTCAACAGCAATTGAAATTTTAACTATGTTGCGTTCAATCAGGAAATATCTTTAGCTGTTTAGAGTTTAGGGTTAAAAATGCTCAGTTTTGAAGGTACAAAGATGAAATTTGACTTGCATTACAGATTCGAGTGTTAGAAGTATAATTATAGCAGTAACTTAATTTGTTCTTAAGTAGGCTTTAGCTGTTGTTGCATGTGGACACAAATATATATGTTTAATTACACCTGAGCCAGAAATGTAATTAAAAAATTATAAAAAATATGTTTTGTTTAGTTTGGTAGTAGATAAAATAAAAAGTATTCGAATAACGAGCTCTAAGACGACCTGTTAACGTTTTATATGCTTCACTATTGTAATTAATTTCTATAATTTGATTTTTAAATTATGAATTAAATTTAGTTTATCCCAGCAGCTCCAAATTTAATAAAAAGTTGTCCGGGGCTCAAAAAAAGAAATTTTAATGAGAAAGTTTTATGTGATAAATCTTGCGAAACCTTATATGTTCAGAGTTACGAATCCCTAAAACTTCTATATAAAATTAAAAGTATTATATGGCAGATTGGAGCAATGTGGGTATCGTAGGAAAGCTTTTTAAATAAACTATCAGGATCCTAACAAAATTATATTACAAAACTGTTAGCCCATTAGAAACCAGTTAAATGTTATTGACGTTTTATTATTAATTTTGCAAATATTTTTGCAAAATTTGATCCTTTTTGTACTAAAAATATTTTGTTATATGTACATACATAGCTATCAATGAAATTCGGGGTATTTAGTTAAACTCAATTTAAGGGCTAATTTTTAATTTTAACTGCTTGAGAGTCTTATTAGTTGATGATGGGTTAAAATTTTTGTGCAATATTTATGAAAATTTGTTTGCAATACATACGATAGGATCGTCTATGAAACTCATATTGCCCTATTCCGAAACAAAGTGTTAGAGATATGACAAAATATTATAAACACTATGGGGTTACGTAATTTTGAAAATATGGGTTAACAACAATTTTATCAGTTAAAATTTTCTTCTTAAATCACTTTTTTTACCACAGGGCAAAAATTAAAAAAAAATATCTTAATAACAAAATTAATTTTATTTTTGGCTTAAATTGGGTAGAAGGTACAATAAAAAATTTATAGTTATTAAAGGCTTATAAAAGGTTTATTAGGCTACTAAACGTTTTTGAATACTCTTTTGTCGACTTTTGATTATTTGAGACTTATAAAGTCTTCAAGTGCATTAACGAATATGACTCTAAATCTTCATATTGATAAAAATTATTAATAAAACTATCTTTTTGTACCTGGCGTTCCCTTCCTAGTCACTGCAGTACCTCTTATTCTCTTGTTTACTATATTCTGTGTGCGATCAGAATCAAATTTCGACGATTCTGATGCATAAAAATTTTCAACAAAATTGGAGTCCCGGTTGTCGCATCAACAAACAATCAAACTTACAAAGAGATTTATAATATATCTTGGATTTATAAAGTTAATTTTTATAAATGTGAGTACCTTCAAACCTACAGGTGCTGTTAAATATTTTGTTGTATTTTTGAACAAACTTGTTTTGAAACTAAGTTTAACAATATCTTTTTTTACTTAATCTAAATAAAACTGAAACTAATGTAACTAAGCAGACAAAAATAAAGAAAATATTTAAATTTACTCGTTTTAAAAAACCAATTAGGTAGTAACGGGCAAATTGTGCATGATTATTTACAATAAAAGAAGATTTTTTAGACACCTATGTTTTTACTTAGTTTTTATACAGTTGCTATTTACTTCAGTGAATTTAATATTGTGTGTCATTAAAGTAATATGAAGGAAGTAGATGAAACAGCTCAAACCATTAATTCCCGAAACAAGACTACTTATACTTACTTAAGCAACAGTGTTAATCCTTAAGCCAATTATATACTTTTTAAAAATTATATTATAATTAAAATATTGCCAGAGCTCCGTCAGATGTTACGCAAAATAAAACGTACATATTTTACATTCTGCAAGACAAGTTTTCGCAGCATAACTGACTCATCACGTCCCACTGAACTAGACTTTATTGATTGTGATTCTGTTTTTGCATCCACTTCCAATTTTGCTAAATACATATGAACATCAACAGTTATGTAAGAATCAATCATAAGAATTATGAAATAATCTATAACATAACGTGGTCAAATGACAAGTTTCAGATCAGCCCTTACTTAGGTTATTCAATACAATAGTTTAACTAATAACTAGTATGTAGGTAAATGTTAAAATAAAAATTTTAACGGCACTTTTTGGGCAAAGCTCTATATATAGTCAATGCTCGTACATTTTTAAAATAAGGTTATTTTTTTAAGAAATTAATACCTCAGTGCCTTAATGTGTTGGCAAAATGTACATTTTATACAAAATAAATTATATATATTAATCAGAAAAAAGATCAAATAAGAAAAAAATAAATATTAAAAAAATGTATTTAATAATCAATAATAAAAAATAAATATTGTAAAAAAAGGAAAAATTAAGATCTTTATTTTCAAGTCAGAAGTGTTTACAAACTACTAGAATATAAATTTTCAATGAGCTTTTAAATGAGGAGATTCGGTTTATAGTTTTTGAACTTTCAGGTAATTTGTTAAATTCACCCATATATTCAATCCTCTGTTTTGTTATCTCCAACCTGCACCGAGCAATAGCCAAGTTGCTATTATTTCTCGTAATAAATGGATATTTGTTTTTTAAGATGGACAAGGTATGGTATCCAATATTATTAACGTACTTGAAGACATAAAGCAACAGTTGATACTTATACAACGGATGAAAAATTGAAGTAAAAACATTTTTATATAACGACATAGTACAGTATGTGCGAGGAAGGTATGAAACTACCTTCTACTCTTTGAAGAGATTTAAGTTCAACGGTGTTCTTATATTAATATAAAATTGCAAGATAGTTAAAGTCACTTTGCACCATTGCTTTATGAATCAAAAGTTTTGTTTCCTTTTGAAATTTGCTTTTAAATTTACCCAACGGGCCTACGGCTTAGGCTGTCTTCATTTTCAGATGACGAATGTGTAAATTCCATGTAAGATTACTTTGAAGATATACACCCAAATACTTTATGGAGTTGACTTCCACAAATTTTTCTCCATGCACGTACACACTAAATTTAGTTGGGAGATAATTGTGTAGCCTAAATCGAATAACCTTCGTTTTACTAGTATTTAGGACCAATTTGTTAATCCTAGCAAACTCAAACAATAAAGAGGCATCACGTTACATGTATGTTTTGGCAACTGCTTCATGCCTATACGGGTAGAATAGGCAAATATCGTCTGTATAAATATAGAGCTTCCCGTTAGATTAAGATTTGTAACATCGTTTAAATACATTAAGAAGAACAGTGGTCCTATACACTGCCTTTGCGTGTTCCGTTTTTAACCAGACGAAGAGAACTTTTGCTATTATTAACTTGGACAAATTGCTTACGATCTGTTAGATAGGTTCTAATTAGAGTTAAATCTTTTCTCCACACTCTATAATATTTTAGTTTTTTAGTTAGTATATCATGATCTAAGAGATCAAAAGCTTTTGTGAAATCAAAGAAAACACTAGCTACTCTACTGCATCCTTCATCCAGAATACGACATATATAATTTACAACATTAACTAAAGCTTCTTCCGTTTCACATATTTGTTCAATAAATATCCTTTTTGTATTTAATTAAAGATTTGTGTATGCAAGAGTTTTTCAAAGACGTCATTGATGACAGATAAAACTTCAATTGGTCGAAACCTGTCAATAGAAGTGGAGTTTACTTTTTCGGTATTGGAATTTCGTGTGTTTTCAGGATGTCAGGATATTTTGACTGATTTATCATTTTGTTAAATAGTTTTTAGTTTGGGATATCTTATCTGAAAAAACACAATTTTTTAAAAATTTATTTTTTTATTGTTTGTTTGTTTTCGATATTTTAATGATAGCATTACCGCTAATGTTATCCTTGTTTTCTTTTCTGCTGTATTGCATCTATTGACCTTTGTTGGATTCCCATACCTTTCAAACAATGTCGCTTATTTTCTTTACCCTTTCTGTTCAAATCTCAATGCGATTTTTTGCTAGTGCATTACTTTGATTTTCCTTTCATATGTCAACTTCACGTTTGTTGTTTCTATAGTATTCATTTCCGATCCCTAAAGTATTTATATTTTAGCCAGATACTCATTGGGGATTCGTCCATCTATCCGTAATCAGGTTGACAGTTTGATGACTTAAGTTCTGATCATATTCCTATAATTGTCAGTTTCACTACCAACGTAAAAACAAGTCTAAGCTATACCAAACTTTTCTCCTCGAAAACTGATATCAGATTTTTTAAACATCTAGTTGAAAATAAAACTAAATTGAACGTGTCACTCAAAACTAGGTACGAAGTTGAGCAGGCTATGGAAAAATTTTCACAAATCATCCACGAAGCTGCATTTACGTCTACACCTTAATAATTTTATGACTACACTTCAAGATTTCAAATATCAATGAAAGTAAGGAATCTAATTAATTTGAAAAGGCAACTTCGAAATACATGGAAAAGAACCAGACATCCTTCTGATAAACGTAATTTTAATCGAGCAGTTAGCCATGTTAATAAGAAGTTAAAAGAACTAAAAAATAATTTAGTACGCAGTTTTTTGATCAAATTAAGCCCAGCGAACAATAATGAACCTAATTTATGGAGAGCTACTAAATACTTAAAACGCGCCCAGACGCGCAACATTCCCATAAAAAATTATAACAACATATGGTGTCGATCAGACTCAAGCAAAGCGGAGACTTTTAAAACTTTTCTTGGAAGCATTTTTAAACCTTTTTCATTTTGCTCAGCCCAAGAAGCAGATGAAATAAATGACATTATTAACATTCCATGTCAAATGAGTCGACCTGGAAATTAAAAAACTTAATTTAAACAATTGCCCTAGGTATGACATTTTAGACTCCAAGGTTCTTAAAGCCTTACCACACAAAGCTATCGTATTTCTCACAAGTTTATTTAGTGCTGTATTAAGACTTTCGTGCTTTCCCACACAATGGAAGTATGCTAAAATAATAATGATATTAAAACCAAAAAAGCCTGAACATTTTGTTGAATCGTATAGGCCTATTAGCCTGTTGCCAATAATTTCTAAACAACTTGAAAAACTTATAAAAAAACGACTATCTTCGATTCTCGAAACACTACTAATTTTACCCGATCATCCATTTGGATATCGGAATATTCATGGGACCGCCAAACAGTGCCATAGAGTTGTTAGAGCAATACAATACTTTTCTGCAGTATTTCTTTATGTTAAACAAGCTTTTGATAGAGTGTGGCATAATGGACTTTTATATACATTAAAACAATTACTTCCGCTCCATTTTACATTTTATTAAAGTCATACTTGAATAATCGCAGTTTTTATATTAATGTCAACGATGAGAACTCCGAAATCGGCTTAGTAAAATCAGGCGTTCCACAGGGAAGCGTATTAGGTCCAATTCTTTTCAAAATTTATTCTGCAGATTTACCCACAACAAACGATGTTTTGACAGCTACCTATGCGGATGACACTGCAGTCATTGCCACCAATGAATAAGCATTTAAAGCTTCGTCCCTTGTTCAATCACAACTTGATTTAATAAGCAAATGGTTAAATAAGTGAAATATAAAAGTTAATGCTGGAAAGTCAACTCATCTTACTTATAAACTTAAAAAAAGTGATTGCCCGCCTAATTATCTAAACGGAACTATAATTCCCAAATCAAATTGTTTCAAATATTTAGGTCTAAATATTGATAGACGATTAAATTGGAAAACTCATTTGCAGCTGAAGAGAAAACAGTTTGATATAATAATATGAAAAATGTATTGGCTACTAGGCCCAAGCTCAGAATTAATTTTATATAATAAAGTAATACTATATAAAAGAATTTTAAAACCTATCTGGACTTATGGTATTCAGTTATGGGGAACCGGTTCATACTCTAATATTGACATTATCCAGAAATATCAGTCTAAAACCTTAAGAATCATAACAAAGGCACCATGGTTTGTTAGAAATAATAACATTCATGCCGACCTTGACCTAAAGTAAGAGATGAAATTAAAAACCTAAGCTAACTAACTAAGACTCAGTAATCATAAAAATATCCTTGCCATAACTCTTCTTGACGATACTAATGAAGCTCGACGGATAAAAAGACGGCATATTTTAGATCTTCATTTTCTAGCTGAAACAAAATGAATAAAGTTAATAAATGTAAATGTAATACTTAAATACTTTTAGTTATAAGTTTATTCAAATCTATGTAATAAAATTACATATTTAGCTAGAACTTTAAATTAATACACTGGTTAAGTTCAATGGAACTTAACGCTTCTGTAATTGTTGTCCTTATAAAATTTTGCTTATTATTTAAATCTGTTTAAACAGATTGCAAATAAATTAATATTAAAAAAAACATACAATTTTTTATTCTTCTGAATAGGATGAAAATACCAGCATGATATCAGTAACAACAGGTGGCAATAATTATGCAAATGAAGAATAAGATATTTGTGTTTGTGTAAAAAGGTGTAAAAAGGTGTTAATCCATATGTTCTATTCAAAACGCTGCAGCTATTGTTATTGATGAGCAAAAAAATTATCAACTTGCATTTAATTATCACAAATATTTATTATAAGTGGTAGGAGAAACCTTTTCAGTAGAAATTAAATGTAATGCAGGATAAAACCTTGAAATATTAGAAATTATCAGCCACTTATGATAAAGCCACCTTACACTGCGACAAGGCAAGTTTTGCCCGTCCTGCCGTAGAGCGACTAAATTTGAATTCTACGTAAAATTTTTGTCTCATAGACAAACATTTCCGTACGCAGTTCGCTCCTTAATTTTTCATCCACTTAATATTTTTTTTTTTTTTTTTGGAAAATATTTTTCACATGTGGTGCAATTTCTTTCATAAGCTATTAATTTCAGATTTTTATCAAGGTCATTGGCCACCGAGGAGGTTGTCAATTTTTGTAATCTGCTGCAAAAAGAAAGATTAGTAAGTTCACTAGTCAGTATATCTTTGGTAAATAATATTACCATTACTTTGGGAATAGTCGGAAAATTTATTTCAATATGGAAAAATTACACTAATTACAAGATGGTCAACATGTGTTCAGTCAAGGTGATTCGAAATTAAAATCTTTATTATTAAATTAGTTTTCGCTTTGAGCTAATTACATTAAACTACTCAACCATATGTTAACTTTTCTCTCAATAGGGTTTTTTTTTTGCTTTTACTCT
This sequence comes from Cistogaster globosa, assembly GCA_937654795.1. Lineage (NCBI taxonomy): Eukaryota > Metazoa > Arthropoda > Insecta > Diptera > Tachinidae > Cistogaster > Cistogaster globosa. Next base: position 24,224,579 of record OW569406.1, read on the forward strand.
TCTCAGCTGAGTCTGTTTAGTGCCCCAAATTCAAATCAGCTTGTTTTATGATTTTGTACCGTTTGCTTTCTTGTTTCGGTAGTGCTGCTCTTGTTATTGTCTTGATAAAGTTGTTAATTCCTCTGAAATATTTAATGATTATAAACTGAAACCAACATCTTATGTAAAGAATGTTGCCGTGTACGTAGAAAAGAGCGTCATCGTTGCTTTCGTTACCGATGATAGCTTTATTATTAATTGTACTGTTCAGGTGAATGTCTTTACTTTTCATTAATTAATTTTCTGGTTCATTGCTGTATGACTTGATTTGCCGCTTATATTTTATGTTGCCTTGTGATAATAAAATTGCTGATGTTGCTGTTATAACTCGTTTTTATATGCAAGCAGTGTTTTACAAACACACCTATATATATATATATAGCATTTTGTAGCGGATTTACTTCTGTTAATTATATTGTTATTGTATTTAATTATTGCAGCTATAAATAACATGATTATAATAGCGTTTATTTTTTGTTCTGTTTGTTGTTAGATTAGCATCTGTAAAATATAAAATATTCAAATAGAAAACTTTTTTATGTAAGACTATTCATGGTTGCAATATATTCCTTTATTTCAATTAAATTTTAAATTTGTATGGATAAATAGGGAAATAAAAATTTTTTGAAATATATCGGATTTTTAAGCTTGTGTTAATTTTTGCGCTTCGCAGAGGAGACTAAAAGCTTTCTATATTTAAGGGACGATACTTTGTAGTTACATATAGGGAACCTTGTAAAACTTTAAAACTTACCTTTTTAATTTTTTTTAATTCGATACTTAAAATAGTTTCAGACTTATGAAAGCCTTCGTTATGCTAATCAGTTTATTTTTATTATTATTATTTTTTTTTTTCGTTAATTCAATTAAAGTTATTTTTCGCTTTTCATACTAGTGTAAAGGGGTAAAATTCGTGGTTGTCAGCGGCGCTGGATGGATTTCATTATTTTTTGATATTTTGTGTTTGCGATCGTGCGATCATACCATCATGGTTTTGCTAGAGCACACGAGTTACATTAAAAACTTATAAAGATAATATTAAGAAATTTTTAAAAGTAATAGGTAAATCACATTACGTTTGAATTCATATTAATTGCTGCTGCAAGGTTTGTACTTTTATATATTTGCCTTTTAAGTTTCCGTTTATAAGGCAAAATTCCAACTAATTTAGGTTAAAATTAAAAAAGCAGTAAACAGTTCCCAGGAATTGCTTATTAATAAAAAAAATTAACCATTTAAAACTTGTTTTATTTTAAAGAAATTAAAATGCACTTTTCATATATTTATATTCACATTCCCGCTCTTATCAAGATAATGAAATACATTAAGTTAATGAACTTTTTAACATACATACTTATTTGAATAAAAATTAGCATAATTTAGAACTGTATAAAAGAACCGAGAAAAAAGTCAGCCGTATACAGTGAATAAAGAAAAATAAATCAATGTGGATTATTGTTGTTTTTGCTTTAACTTCGAGTTATCAAAATGTAAGTAAGAAGTTTCCTAAAGAGCTAAGTAATTAGTAGCCAAATGACCATCGAAACCTGCTTTCACCCTTAATATTCAATATCACTGATTTTAATAATTCGATCGATATAGATATTATAAAGTTCAAAGTTTAAATAATTTAATGTTCCCGTGATTTAAAAATTAAGCATAATTTAGTTTATAAGTTTAGTTTTAAGTTTTACCTTCTTCTGTTAACGTCAAAATAAAGTTTTAAGTAAAAAAAAAATAAAATAATATTTTTTTAAATAAGTAAATAAAGTTATTTGATACACGTTTTAAAAGAATTTATTAAGGTACTTAACTTCACAACAGTACTGGAACAGCATCTATAATGTTGTAAACTAAACAAGTAAGAATGAATAAAAGAAAATGCATTCGTGATAATCCGGTGGCTGATACAAAATCCAAGAACAAATGTACCGGACAAATTATAAAGGAAACAGTGAAGAAATACTTTGGTTTGTGTATCGACTTCGTCTAACCAAATTAATATTTTTTTACAAATTTAGTTGGTTAAATAGATGATGTTTACAATGTACAAAAACTAAGTAGATAGATGGATTTGGCGGTTCTGAAAATGCGGCATTACATTCTGCCAGCGTCTAATTTTTCTTGTTTTCTTTGGGAAACGTTCGCATATATTTGTAAATAGTTTTTCTTTCTAAAAGTATGTTTAGAAATTAAATTCAAATGGAACCTTAAGCCAAAAAAAGTAAGATTCTATTTAATTTATAATATCCATGGTTCAACTCCCCGTTAGGAAAACTTTTAATTGTTATTTTACCGGAATTTCGGCAAATAAAAAACTTTTAGAAAATTGAAAAAAGTAAAACCGTGTGCTACAATTGAAGTTGTAAAAAAATAAATCTATTGCAACTGACTTACGCGCCATTACAAATACGAACTTTAATGTTTAGTATCTGCATGCGCACTAATGTTTGACAAACGTGGCGTTATAGTGTAATAGCAAAACGCTCTCTCTCATCAGGCCATGCTGACATATACCAAGTTTGACCGTCTGATAGCCGCTTTAGTTAATTGTAGTAATTTATTCATCTCCAGTTTTACCACGCACATACGGACACTAACAACAGCAACACTGTCGATTTTAGATATGTAGGGTTGCCAGATCATATTCTTATAACTCATAATAATAAGTTACCACCTAATTACCTTCTGGTTTCGCAATACAATTTTTTCTTAAATAATTATAAAATCTGTCACATTCCAAAAATACGAAGTTGTCACATGAGTTTGTAAAAGCTAATTAAGAAAAGAAATGCTCACAATGATTAAACGAGTTTAAGCCACTTTGAATGACATATTCAGCAAATTTTCCAAAAAGAAAAAATTATTAAAATAATCTTCATTTAAGTTGTATTGTATTATGTGTGGCATTGTTTTTCTTGTTTTCTTCTGTCAAAATAAATTTTTAGATCTTAGACCGTAATAGTTTAAGTCTTACGTAAATATGTTTAATTTATACGAACAAAGTTTAGATGAGAACTTCTATAGTACCCGGGTACATCGATCACAAATAGCAAGAATTGCTATCGAAAACCAAATTTTTTGAGCTAAGATTTTTCAATAGTAGAAGACTTATTTTGAAAATGAGGGTTGGATTGCCTCCAGTGGTCACACGTCACAATATTACCGTGATAAAATCAAGCGAGGGTATTTATATTAACACTTTCAGGGTATAAATATTCAGTGCAGTTTGGCATCGGACTATAAAATAAATTTTTAAAGAAGTCATTAAGGACAAATGTAAATGACAATATCTCAGTGGGACTTAGTGGATGTAGCAAGAGCGAAATTATTAGTCGACAAATGCCATACATCTTTATTTGTTTCTTTTACTTAAATTAAACTTTTAATAAAGCCAAGAATAATTTTTTTAATCTTTAAAATGTCCATTATCATATTCTTGAGTTTTTTTGTGTTAAACACAGCAAATTACCTCTTATTGTCTTTTATAAAATATTTTTTTGTTTATTTTCTTTATCTAACATTAAGAATGTCTTAAATTTTGGGCACAGTTATTATAAGCACAAAACCTTTTGTATTTACTAGTAACAAACAACATTCATTTCTTATACCCCTTATCACAAAAGTGGAAAAAGGGTATATCTAGGTTTGTCATTCCGTTTGTAACATGTAAAATATCCACTTCTGACCCCATAAAGTGTATAATTTCTGAAATCTTTTGCATAGCGGAGTCGATTATGCGGTGCAGACGGACGTCCGTCCGTGTTGGTGTTGAAATCAAAAGACACTACATGGGCTAGAAAACATTTTAATACTTTCCGAGTTATGGGCCTCCGGACTTTTCATAAAAAAGTTCGATTGTGCAATATATTTTTTAAGATTTTAATATATGTATCATTTAAAGACTTTTGAGGAGATTTTTCAGGAAATACTAAAATTTGTTAAAAATGTTTAACCAACTGTAAAACTAAAAACATAGTATTTTGTTATTCCATGTCATCCCATTATTTGTTTTTGATATTGCTTCACTAAACTAGATTTATATACATAGTGAAGGGTACATAAGACTCGGCATGGCAAAATATATCACCATTACTTTTGTAAGTCCTTAAAAATTTTAACACTGTAATAAGACATAACATTTGCTACCGTTTTTCAGTTTGTGTTGGTGTTTTTCTGTTTAATTCAAAAGTGAATGGGTTGGTTGGTTGGTTTTAGCTTTTTTACAAAAATATTCAACCTTTGACACACGACCTGATTTTTACAAATCACCTAAATCCATTTTTGTTTTGAGTTTATTTTGCTCTAGTTTTTTTAAGGCTTTATTTTCTGACATAAATATTTTAGTTTTTGTCTTTGTAGTTGTGAAAGTTGGCTGGTAAAGTATAAATCCAAAGGAATGTGAAGTATTAAGAAAATAAGTTGCTACTGCTAAAGAGAGAATGTATATATATATAAAGAGGCCAATAACTTTGAAAGCGGCTTTCTTAGGATAATAGAAGAGTTAAAAACTACTAGGGATTTCTATAATTACAATGAACAGCGTTGTCAAATTGTATAACAGTTAGGCCTCTTCTGAACTATGAGTTTCCTATTTCAAAAACATTGCTTAAGTATATGCTGTAGATGAAAATTAATTTATTGGTAAAAAAGATACAGGTTTCTCTGTATTCATAGAAGAATGAAAAAGGCTTACATATTATGTTCGAAATAAAACAATGAAGAGTGCTATAATCGGTTGTACCAAATCTTAGTATTACAATAAATTTTTGCTGCAATTACAAAATTAAGATGTTTAAGCGACAACACTAGAAATCTTCTATACCCTTAGGAGAAACTTAGGTTATTCCATTTTATTTCATTGACCACCACCTTTAGATATAATATTCCTAACTGTAGTCCGCTTAAAGTCCTATGTTCAGTACATCCTCTTGTTATTAAAATAAAAATGGGTATAACCATTGAAGTCCATTTATGTTCTTTCTTATATTTTAAATTTAACATTAGTCGACCAGAGGTCTATTGCTCCATCTGCGGGCAATCTGCAAATCCTTGCTCATATTAAAGAGAAAGTTTTTTGCGATACTCGGAATTTTTTTGATCAAATTGTGCATTTTAATTTTATGTAAAAACAATATTTTTTTTTGAAAAATTGTGGTGAAAATTATAAATTTGTATAAAAATTGAATCGCTTTTGAAATTGTTGATAATCTTTCTTTTCTTCTGAGTTTTCCGCTTTTAGTGAAATTTAACACAAACTTTTTGTATAAATTCCATTGTTTAGTGAAATTCTGACTATTTATTCAAGAGCTTTTGGGTTTTCACTATAATAAAGTAAGAAATAACAATAAGCTTCAGAAATGATACAAAAACATCTGAAGAACGAAGAAAAAATAGAGGTGCTGGGTTTCTTTTCATCATATCTCCACAATCTATAGAGCGATGTTGCTGAATTTCAATAGCACCACCTTTAAAACAATGCCTGAAAGATTGAGGCCTTGGCATATATAATTCAAACCAGATAGACGGATATTGCTAATTCAACTGTAGAAGCTACCAGGGGAATGACAAACTTTCAGTGCCTTAAAATTAAACCCAGTTGTTGCAACCATTTGAAAAGATACAACTTAAACATCCAGCTAAGCAAAATCCGAGCTCATAATAAGGGTCAGGGCCACTTCAAGGACTGAAATATCGACCAAAACTGCACGAAAACCCAATACATGTGTGTCGATCCTCTGTAGTCAGGAATCATGACGTTGACAATACAAAAAGGTTATCCGTTTGGTTTTAAACTGACATTGACTTCTATCCGCTAAGTGTGTCTCTCAAGGGCAAAGCCTCCAGTAATCGCGAACTTTACTATCTGTCTTTTAGGTTATACATTGTAAATGTGAGAGGAAAAAAAATTTGCTGTGATTAACGGATTTTAAAAATACAAGCAAAGCCTCTGTCAAGAAATAATAATACAGTTATTAAATCATTAATTATTTGGATGCGTTTCTTACCAATTTTTGTTAGACTTGGTTTAAGTTGATAAGATGACACTCTTACGTTACCTAATTTATACATACATATGTCGAATAAGTTAAAAGTTAAATTCAGAAAAATAAGAAACTTTTCTCTCCAACAAAAGCTTGTAGAATATTTTATACTTGCTACCCATTGTTCATCAAAGATTTTTATTAATTCCAGCAAACAAAAAACAACAAGAAATAAGATATAAATTTTGTGTAAAAGGAAACCCGTCTTAACTTTTATGCATATTGCAATAATCAAGAAATGAACGCGTACAACTTTGCTTGTTGCTTTGCAACCATGATAATAGCAGCAAAAGTTGCAACAACAAAAAATTATTAAACACAAATATAAAAAATAACAGGAGTTACATAAAAGCGAAAAAAATATAGAAGTAAGCGACATAAATTGTACAAACCAAAAGAGAAATTCTATAAAATTTTAAACTTTATATTAACGATGTAATAGTAAATTTACTTTTATTTTTCTTCATTATCATAATGAAATAGAATAATAAAAAATAATCCGTAGGGAAAGTGTCATACTGATTGCATTTCGTATTTTATACAATCAACATGATGTGATTCCTTATTCCTGGTAAATACACTTATATGAACAAAGTAATAAATAAACACCTTTTGAGTTATTAATCTATTTTGCTCCTCTTATCATCTTTTAGTTCTTGGTAAAATAAAACTTGGATTTAAAATGGAATTTATTTTGAAATGGTTTCGTGAAAACAGAATTAGCTCCTCCTAAGCATTTTACACAAATTTCCACTTGAAAGCTTGGTTAGATGGAGACTAAAATATTTAATTACAGAATCGTCCACTGACAGACTATCTGAGGGGTAAGGCAGACTTCATTCAATAAACAGCATTTATTATTTTTTTTAAACTACAATAAAATTGCAGAAGCTGAGACGGGCAGAATAACTCTTCTATAGGGAGCAATGGATGAATGACACTATAGGTATACTATTCGATCTTCTCTATTTTCCTTTTAATATTGCTCTAAATTCACCTTTGCTTTTCTTCCTCTCATATTTCTTCTCAATCTTCGTTTTGCCTCTTTTGCGGGTAAAACAAATGGATTTTCAGGAAAGGTTATTACAAGCTGTCTGCCCAATGTTACTTACCCTTCCACATAATCCATTATTAATCAACATGTGAAAGTTTATCGAGCAAAAATCTTAATAAAGGATAACATAGTTAATTTTTCTTAAAGACAATTAAATAACAAAATTATATAAAAAGGTAATTTGTTTCCTTTTCACAGGTTAAGGATAAAATTTTTTCTGAAAAAAAAAAAAAAAATATAGTTTGAAAGAATCAATAGGAATAACAAGTTTAGTTTTTTTATATTTCATTCTGTTAAAACTAGTACGGCATTTACACCATGCAATTTTTCGCGGAATTAGCATGAAATTTTTGTTTGTTTGATAAAGCCAGAGGTGTAACCAATATGATATTGCTTGAACTTAAAGGAGATGTTACTGTTACTTCAAGTTTTTTTTTTTTTAAATCACTCTAATTGTTGCAACTTAAATAGAGAAATGCCTTAAAAACTGCATTATGTAAATCTAGACCATAACATTTGTTTTTTTTTTTTGTTTGTTTTTTATTCACTTTTAGAAAAATTTTATGGGTACATTCTACTTAAGTTATTTTCATTTATGGAATTTATTTATTTACTATTTCTATTATTTTTCTTTCTGCTTAAACACTTTTGAAAACAATATCGAAATATTCGGATTCAAGCTAATTTTTTCTCAACTATTTTATAAGAATATTGTACTTAATTAATTTTTATTAAATTTAATTGTCATTTTTATTGCCATTTTAACGTTTTTTGTTCTGAGTTGTTTATGTTTAATTTTTTGCTAATTATTGTAACGATTTTAATGAGGCACTCTGTTGCTTGGGCTTTTATTTTTGTAACTTGATCCCATATAAATGTTATTTTTAGTATTTTTTAATTCTATTTTAACTAAAAGACCTCAATATCTTAAAAAGCTTAGAGAAATTGTCCGGATATATTGAGCCGTCTTGGCTCAAATATATTTTGTTTTTTAAATAATTAAAATGAAAAAAAAAATACCAAATCAGCTTAGAAACATATTAAGTATGCGTATAATTCAACACTTTAACCTTAAGTAGGACAGTGGAGAAGAATGCAAGAACTTTGAAAATAAATCAGTCATTTTTAAACTGCTATTGATTGAGAATTTCATATAGCAGAGTATATTTTGATCTTAACTTTGACTCTAGTCACCACCTATTTGTAAGAGGCGGCAATATTTAGTTTAAAATTTGCGAACCTTGTACCTGCGAATTGCTTGTTTACGATTTTAAAATTTGGTCGATTCTTAGAAAATGTATATGCTCTTAAAACTAAAAATTTATGTTTGTATATGTTAATTATGTAAAACACAAGTAAAAGGAATTTCAATATTCAGGTCCTTTTTTTTAAATTATTGAGTACAGTTGTCTAAATTCAAGTTTCATTTAAATGCCATCAAGTACTTCAGTTAGTGAGTACTATTCGAAATATTATAAAAGAAGTTCAAGATGACATATTCTATGAGTATAAAACTAAATAAATTTCTGTTTAAAATTTTTTAATTTATATCTGCCTTTTTTATATTTTCGCTGATTATACCACAATCAGTCATTTCATTCTATAAGAAAAACTTAAGTAACTGATAAAAAATTAAAATTTTTCTGTAAGTGAATTTTAAAAAAAATTCCTTAAAATAATCACACTTTTCGGTGCAAGAAACAAAAAAAAAACTATTATAAAGGAAGAGCGTATACTGCCACCGTATATCATGATTCCTTTTCCATTTTGGCAAAAAAAAATCCAAATTTTTCACTATTATTCTCAGTTTGTGAAGTAATATCAATGTTGTCTCTTAGTGTCACTATTGCAGGTTGTAAGGTCGTCTATATGTTGTGATTGTGTAAATTAAAGACGATAGATAGTGTAATATAATAATTAAAAAGGGACTTTTATTTAAGCACAAGGTTATCTCAAAGACAATGTAAAAAACGGAAGTGAAAGAAAGTAAGTAAAGATTACAATATAAAGAGTTGCACTGAAGTGCAGTAAAAACAGCTGCTTAGGTGTAATGCCAGATTTTCTATTTACCAACACCTCCACTAAAAGCTGGCTCGAAATTTCTGAGTCCCAACATCTTGGCGCATTTGAAGTGTTTTTCTTTAGTTACTGGTTTTGTGAGGAAGTCTGCAGCCATGTCTTCGGAACTTTTATACAGCAGCATTACGTTCCCATCATTAACTTTGTCGCGCAAGAAATGGTGGCGGACATCTATATGTTTGGATCTAGCATGGTATGCATCATTTTTTGCTAAATTCAGAGCACTTTTGTTGTCGCAAAATATTGTTATTTTTTCTTGTGAATTATTCCACAAGTCGTTTTTTAATTGACGTAACCATTCAGCTTCTTGAACTGCTGTAGACAAAGCCATATATTCGGCTTCTGTTGTTGAAAGGGCCACAGTTGTTTGACGTTTACTATTCCAACTTATAGCACCTTGTTGTATGAATATGTACCCCGTACATGAACGCCTATCTGTTACGTCACTGGCGTAATCAGCATCACAGTACCCAATCACTTTAGGGTTTTCCTTTTTAGAATACGTTAATTTTACATTCATTGTACCTTTTAGGTATCTAAAAACGCGTTTTACAGCTGTCCAATGAGAGTTATCAAAATTATTGTTGAATTTACTTAAAAAATTAACAGCAAAGGCAATGTCTGGACGAGTTCCTTGTACCAAATAAAGCAAACTGCCAATAGCTTCTTGGTATGGAATATTATTAAAAGATTGTGAATTTGATTTTGGATTTGTAAGTTTTGTATTTACATCGAAAGGCGTCGATACCGGATTAGAATCAATCATTTTAAATCGATTCAAAATTTCCTCCACATAAACTGATTGATCTATATGTATCTCACCTTGTTTTCGATTTCGGGTTACACGTAATCCAACACAGCTTCGGGCCTCTCCCAGATCCTTCATTAAAAACATTTTTTGTAGACCATTTTTAACTTTAATTTTCAATTGTGTATTGTTAGAAAATATCAATAAGTCATCAACGTATACGGCGATAAAAAGCATTTGGGAGTCATGTACATTAAAGTATATGCATGGATCAACCTTTGATTGTTGCAAACCCATTTTCTTTAGGGCCTGATCCAGCTTTTTGTTCCACTGACGGCTTGCCTGTTTTAGGCCATATATGGCTTTATTAAGTTTGCAAACTTTGCCTTTCGGATTTTCACCAACACCTTCCGGCGGTTCCATAAAGATCTCTTCGCAAAGATCACCTTGAAGAAATGCGGTGACTGCATCCATTTGTTCAATATCAAGATCAAATTGTGCTGCAGTTGATATTAAATAACGAATTGAAGTGTATCTCACCACAGGAGAATACGTTTCCTGGTAGTCAATGCCTGGCCTTTGAGAACAGCCTTTTATTACTAAACGCGCCTTGTGCCTCTGTACATTACCGTTTTCATCACGTTTTCTTTTAAAAATCCATTTGCATTTAATTGGTTTTGCATCTTTGGGCAGTTTGACCATGGTCCAAGTGCTATTGTCTAATAAAGCTTTGTGTTCATCATCCATTGCACTTTTCCACTGCGCTGCATCACGACTACTCATGGCATCCTGAACGGTCATAGGATCACCTGTGTCATTTGCCTCTACTGAATACAAATGGTAATCCTGCATATTTACTGGTTTTGGAATTCGTTGAGAACGACGAACGTTATTGTTGTTTTCTGTAGGCAGTATTGTTGTATCATTATTTGATGTAAGAGTATCATCAGGTTCGTAGTAATCGGATGATTCATTGCTTTCTTGATCGGTGAAAAATTCTGTTAAGCTTGTTTTATCATCATCATCATCATCGTTGTCTAGATTTACATTGGTAGCCTCCACTGCATCGACATCCGGTTTTAGAAAATAATATTCATGTTCATCTGAACGATTCTGTTTTTGTAAATTTTGTAGAAATTCATTTTCAAAAAATACGACCTCACGACTTTTAATTACAAGCCAACCAGCTGGGTGTAACAACCGATACCCTTTGCTATTTTCACAATAGCCAACAAAAACTAAATCTTCAGCCTTTGGATCCCACTTCTTTCTTTTTTCTTTGGAGACATAAGATATTGCACGACAACCAAACACTCGAAGATGACTCAAGTCAGGTTTAACACCAGTCCAGATTTCCTGTGGTGTACCTTTTTGAATAGCAGAGCAAACGGAACGATTTAGGACATACACGGCAGTTGTGACAGCTTCAGCCCAAAATTTATTTGGCAGCCCAGCGTGTATTAGCATACATCGGGCACGTTCGACAATGGAGCGATTCATGCGCTCCGCAACGCCGTTTTGCTGGGGACTGTACGGCACAGTAGTTTGATGCTGTATGCCTTTTTCTAACATTAATTTTGACATATGCTGATTGCAAAATTCGGTGCCATTGTCCGTACGCAAACATTTTATTTTATGGCCAGTTTCATTTTCGACATGGGCCATAAATTTTTTAAAAAATGTTGGTACCTCCGTTTTTGCCTGCAGAATATATATAAAGACTTTACGCGAAAAGTCATCAATAAATGTTAAAAAATACTTAGCTTTGCCAATTGAAATTTCCTCCATCGGGCCGCAAAGGTCCGAATGTATAAGCTGAAGTAATTTTGATGAACGAGATGTTGATGATTTAAATGGCTTTCTTGTCATTTTACCTTTAATGCATGGAATACAACTTTCCTTTGATTTCGGTTGAAATTCCATACCGGTGACTAACTCTTTTGTTTTAGTCAAGTCTGCAAAATTTAAATGACCCATTCGGGCGTGCCACATTTGAGCATCAATATGTGTTGCCGCCATACACATTTGATTAACATCACGATCCAATTTAAACATATTATTATGTAGATGGGCTGTAGCAACGACGTTACCATTATCGGCAATTGTACATTTCCCATTTTCAAAATTTACGGTATACCCTCTGTCTATTATTTGACTTACGGATAGCAGGTTTACAGTCAACTTGGGTATATAAAGTACATTGTGAATGGTAACATCTACCACACAACCATTGTTGTCTTTTATACGTATTTGTATGTCACCAATACCTTTTACGATCAATTTTTCCTTATTTGCAACGAAAATCTCTTTTATTTGAGATTCTTTAACGTTCACGAACCAATCAATTCTCATTGACATGTGCATGCTAGCTCCGGAATCCACAAACCACTCATCAATATCAATGGCACCTGCTGCATATACGGTACAAAAACCGACCTGTTTGTTGTTTTTATTTTGCGTTTGCTTATTTGCTCGACAATTGGCTGATTTATGGCCGTAGCGATTGCAATTGTAGCACCTAAAACCTTTTTTAACCTCATTTTTCTTCTTCGTTTTAGAAAAAAAGGCAGTGGTGTCACTTGATGAGGATTTTTTAACGTCTTGTAGTAATTTAGTTTTTATTGAATCACAAGTGATTTTAACACCGGAACTTTCTATTCCCATCATCATAGGAGCGTACTCTTCGGGTAGACCGGCCAACAGAAGTGTTCCAATCCACTCATCACTTACTGGCATGTCAACCTCTTTGAGCTTGTGTGCAGTTGAAACTATTTGGCTTCCGATGTTGAAAGACGTGTGGTAATTAGTTGACGTAATAATCCAACTCTTCGCGTTAATCCGGAGTCCTGGAATGCATTTTTCAGATTGTCCCAAACTTCTTTTGATGTCTGGGCATCTTCGACATGGACATAATTAATTTTATCTACCATCAAGATAATTTTGGCTTTTGCTTTTGTATCAGCCTTCACGTTGATTCCAGTATTAGGATGATCACCTTGAACAGTTTCCCATAGTTCTTCATGTTGGAGAAGATTCTTCATTGCAAACGACCATGATGCATAGTTCTCTCTACCCATCAATTTTTCAACATTAAAATTTGTTGACATTGACATTATATCGAAATAATATTAATTACACTCGAAACGGATCTTCAACTTTTTATTTATCACAATACCTGGGCCCATAACCTGTTGTGATTGTGTAAATTAAAGACGATAGATAGTGTAATATAATAATTAAAAAGGGACTTTTATTTAAGCACAAGGTTATCTCAAAGACAATGTAAAAAACGGAAGTGAAAGAAAGTAAGTAAAGATTACAATATAAAGAGTTGCACTGAAGTGCAGTAAAAACAGCTGCTTAGGTGTAATGCCAGATTTTCTATTTACCAACACTATAGCTTCCAAACATTCTATTTTAAATAATAAATACTTCTTCAAAATTTTTGTGTTTTTGTAGATAGAAATTAAAGTGGAATACAAAACACCTTTTTGGAATTTGTGTTTTTCTGTCTGTCCGTCTGTCTCTCTGTTTTCGCATCACGCAAAACTGCTTTGTGGATTTGAATAAAAATTGTTGTGTCGAGGTCCTTTAGAACCCCGGTTATAAAATAGAATATTTTTTTTTTTGGTAAAAATAAGATATTTCCTAGAGAACACATAGATACAACTGTGAAGTCACTCAATTTTACCGGTACAATAGTACTTTACTTTTATGGAGGGGAAATTTTTAACACTGTTGAAAGAACTCTACGCATATATTTAAAAACAAAGACTTCTCAATTTTAATTTCAAGAAAATTATAAATCATACGCGGACGAAGTCGTGTGCACTGCTAGTTATAATTATATCTGTAAACTTTTATTTCTGTGATAGATTTTTAACTGTCTGCCTTCGAATTTTTAATATTTCTATTTCTTTTAGGCCGATTACACATTTAAATTTTAGCATATAGTAAATAAAAATATATCGATCACATTGAATATTTTCGTGGACTGGCACTAGAATAAATTTGAATAGTTAATGTAGAGCAGAAGGAGATTAAGTCTACATACAACTTTGCTCTTAAAATTTTTTTTAAATTATTTGATCAAATATGTTTTTTTGCAGCAGTATTATATTTAGATAGATTCAGTTGCAAAAATCTAAACAAAGACGATATTAAGTAGAATTCCCTGCCGATCATAAAACGATTTCTTTTTGTGAAAAAAGCTCTGATCTGTGAATCAATCGAAGTAGCCGCTTACAAACTATTTGAAATTATTCCTTAGTATTTTAATTCTATTCACTGTGCGTTCGGATAAAGCTTTTTAATGAGTCGACTAAATTATCTTACAAAAAACAAGTACATTATTTAACATGAAGCAAGTCAACATCGAACTTATAGTCAAATTAAAAATCTGCTTTAAAGTGTTTTTTGTTTGACATTAACAAATTCTCAATTTTCAATTATTGATTGCAATGCAAATTTCAAAACATTAGTTTTAGTTCCTATTCAAGATCTTAGGAAATATTATCTATTTTTCATCCCTAGATCAAAAATAAGTGCCTTCAAATATGTATGTGTATGCAGGAAGGTAAATATTTTATAAACCCGTTTACTTACTCCAATATATTTGCCTCTTCTAGGGTAAAAGTAAAATGCTGCTTATAAAAAATAAACAAAAAATAAATAATTGAAGGAAAATTACGAATATTGCAAAATATTTTGTACAAAATTTGTATGCGTTTGTAAAGGTAAGCACTTTTGTATTATTTTGTCTGTGAAAAGAAATCTATGGCCTATTGTTTATATTTCACTTTTGTCATCATTTGGTTTTGTAGGCTAAAATGGAACTATTTTGCTAAAGACATTGAACCATTTGTGGGATTTGTTGAAACAGAAATTGTCAAATAAATTGCTACATTTACACACATTCAATGTTCTTGCTTTTATGTCTGCTAATTGTTTACATTGAGATTTACGGTTCTGTTGTTGGTATTTTAAGTGATTTTTGAAGCTATTGAGCTGGTTTTTAAGTCTCTTAGAAGTGGGTTTAGTTTTCATCAATGTAAAATGCTTTGAATATTTTTCAAATGTTAGCTTTTTTAATTTTGTATGTTTAATCAAAAGTTTATATAATTGAACTATAAATAAATAACAGTGCGTACATGCCTTCATATTAAAGCTTCTTCCCAAGTAAATATTATATATTTAATTCCAATGAGTTATTTTATATAAAAAACATCTAAATTATTTCAACTCATTTATTTAATTATAAGATTTAACATTTCATGCAACATTTTTCTACCCAACGACATAAGGTAATAAATTATTTTCGCTCAAGTTTTTTGCACGAGATAAAAAAAGATATTAAAATAAGATTAAGCTTTAGACTACATGATCAATGTAGTGTCTTACAGCTATATAAATTAGCTTTTAAAATGGAGTTGAGCTGGATTGTATTGAGTAGGATATATAACAGAGATATGCGCTTCTGTACTGAGAGTAAGACTGCAATTCATCTAAAATTGGGTGAGGAAACATGGAGTACCTTCGAAGTTACACTAATCGAATATTTTTCACAAGCCTATTGTCTTGAATTTTATACCAAACGCATTACAAAATTGCTGTATAATAATAATACTAGCCGAAGGCCTCAAAATCACATAAAATAGACACTTGGGAACGATACACAGAAAGGTACGTACAATGATTAACTTTATAATTGTCAGATATTTTTATAATCAACACAAAGCAAGAAATAATTAGTGGTTCCAATATTACTTTATAATTTTTATATCATATATATAAACTAAATTTGCTTAATGACAAGTCGTCAATTCTCGAGGCGAATGTGGTTAAGACCATTTCTGAAAATACACACCCTGGCTTACAAGCTTTTAAGAATACAAGCTACAAGACATATTAAAAACTATTTCAAGGATGAAAGATCTCACGAACCCAAATAATTGGCACGGTGTTACTTTTATTTATATTGTCAGCAAAGTCTCTGAGAAAAGAACAGGAGGTTTTTTTGCTCCATAAATTCACTACCGAATATATAACCAGTCTCTGGGTTCGCGTTGGGCAATCTGTTGAATGGCGATCGCAACTCCACATGAGCTTTACTGATTTCTAAAAAAGCTTTTCTCAGGTTATGTCATTGTGTGTCTTAGGGAATGCCGGTGTTAAGCAGGAATGAAAACTGGAAATCGCTACAACTTTTAAGCTAAACTGTGGCCTGCAAACTGAACGAAAAAGTGAAAGAGCACTGCTTGGAATTTATCAGCTAAGTAAACCAAGAAGACAAACAAAGGCATTAAAAAAGCTGGCCAGATGACAAATTTGATTCTTGAGATGTATGTTTCTTATTGTATCCACAATACATAAATTTGAACTTGCATCAACATCATCTGGGTTTTTGAACAGAATCAATAGCAAGAATTCAGCCCTTCGTTTTCATAACACTTTATGATATTTAAAATTTTAAAGACAACAATGTTTAATACTATCTCAGTGTATTTACTTAAGGTCACACTTGACACACATAGCCTGAAATCTTCCAATATTTGTTTGCCGTAGTTTGACAATAAAGTTATTATCCAGCAAACAGAAATGCTTTTGATGTGACCGTTTGACGGCAAATATTTGACTCACTTTTAGGTAAATACATTTTTGTTCTTACAAAGTTTTTGTAATAAAAAATAATGGCAAATATAGCTGCATCATTAATGTTGCCTAGTATATAAACTAAATTATTAAGTTCCGAAAAAATCGCAGAAAATTAAAGGTTTAAAAATCAGTCAACATCTTTTTTTAGTACTCCTAAATATTAAGGGTTACTTACAATTATAACTTCCCTACATAAGGATTTGGGAGAAAAAATAAGAATTGTTACTGAATGTTTCTGTTCTTTTTTTTTGTATATAGAACCTTTTGAGTTTTTATTGTTATTTTTTTTCTGCTTTGTGATTTCAGTATAGTTCTCATTTAATCAACTTGGCAATAGATGTAAGACTTTCTAGTTTTGAATACAAAAATTGGGTTAAATCCACTGATGAGCTATATGAGCAGTAGCGAAATGGCCATATGGATATGCTTTCCCCGCAGTAATACATTTCATTTTGTAGTTTTAAATAATAAATATTTCATGAGAATATCATGCAATATTTATATATGAAGGAATCAAGCACGATTAAAATAAATTATTATAAAAAAATTTCGAATAACAAAATTTCATATTTTAAACTAGTTATTATAAAAAGCAAGGATTGAAGATAAAAATTTTAAGCGCTCTACAGAAAAATTAAATTAAAAAATTAGAAGGTTTACCTATATATAGTTGTCATGTCATAACGTCTAAGGACATAATGTTGATCAACATTATGTTGTAACATAAATTGACATAATATCTATCAATGTAGGATCATAATGTATATCTTATGGTATTTTATGTAAGAAACATGCAACGTTTTTATAACCTGGCTTGTACGGATATGGTTTTCGTGGATATTGAGACACTTTCTAGTGCAACATAGAGTCCATGGACATTATTTTCTTGGACACCATGAGATGCCACCGTACACGTAGAAGAACTGATGGGTAAAGAGGGACTTTCATTTTTTATATTAAATAACAAAAAGGTGTACCATTCCGTGTATCTAACCCTTCACGTGCGTATTAAATACATACCTAGTGCATTTATTTTATTCTATTTCAAACACAAAAGTATGGCTTTTATTTTGCTACAATAAATCAATATATAAAAAGTGTTATTTAATTTTACTCAACGGCTGCTTCAATTATGACTAGTTTTATGGATTTACTTGTGGATCTCGCACAAATATTGCGCGTCTAGCGATATCTGAAATATTGTTAAAACTTTAAAAGACAATATATTGCTCTTTCATTTTAGTAAATAATAACAAAATTTTCACTTTAGTTTTTTAATTTCACACTCGCTGATTTCTTTTAGAACTATTGTTATCGACCGCTACATTCGTTATCAGCATTTTTCCCCTAATTAAGTCACTTGTTTTAATATCAAACGGTGCAACTAATATTTTTATAAATTGATACTTTTAAATGTAATAAATTATATTATAACAATATAGTTTGAGGCTGTGTGTAGGTTAATTTAAAAACTTTTTTTGTTTATTTTATCACATAAGATTTCATTACAAATATTAAAATAAAGAGTGGTATTTTTAAAAAAATATTTGTTTATTGAGTAAAATTGTGGAATACAGGGTGAAAGATTATAAAAGTAAAATCTACGTCTTTTTGCCATAAAGCTGCGTTTTTCAGACATACAGCCGTGTGTTTTAAGTATATATCCTATTATAACATCCAAAAGTATACCGCCATCACCGTTATATTTAATCTACCTTTGTATCGCCATTCCTCCCTGTTTTTCGCTATTTGTTCCATATTTTCTGGAAAACTGTTAAGGTGTGATAACAATAAATCCACTTTTAAACGCATTTTAAAATTTAGGCTATGAAAGACCTGACGTGAAATTTAACTACTGTATTTTTTAATTGAAAAGTCTCACGCCGATAAGTTTTTAACAAAATAATTTATTAGCATATCGTTTATTCTGAAAAAACAGTGTTTTTACGGCTACTCTAAAAGTTGAAGTAGCGGCGAAAAAAAGCCTATTTTTTAAGATACATATTTGTTTAAAAATTGTAGCCAATATTCTGCTTCTACTAATACATTAATATTTTAACAGCAAATTATTAATACGGCTACAATTCCAACTTTTTCAAGTTGAAGTAGCGGTAAACGCTGTATTATTTCATATCATTTAAATTTTTTTTAGTTGCAGCTACTTTTCAAAAAAATAAGGTGGCAAATAGAAGTAGCCTCTTTGCTACTTCAACTGTGGTATCGCTATGAGTAGAAAAGAGCAAAAATATTCTACTTAATTTTTTGCTTTAACTTGAAGAATAGCCAAAAACAAAAACATTATTTCTAAAAACAAAAATATTATTTTTTAAACTGCATAAGAAAATTTAATATTCCCATTAAAATTAATTTTGTTATTATATTGAGAAATAATACTATTAAAAATACCAAGCGAAAGTTGACGAATTATATTATTATTATCTTACCGACAGAAAGCGATGTACATGCAGCTAAAGTAAAACATCCTAGGCTAGGACAGTCAAATTTAAATTTAAGTCTCTTCGGAGGTCAAGAAGCTACTGAATTATTTCCAGTATTAATACTTATTTAAAAATCTCTGTTTAACGAAAGCGTATACATTATCTGTATCTATTAAAGCACATACATTAGTCATACGCCAACAATATATTTCAAACAGTAGATAAGTATGCCATATATTTTTATATATATACAAACAAAGCATCGCCAAAATGGCATATCGAAGGAAAACGAAAAACTACAAAAAATATGGGCGGCTAATGGTTTTTAGAAAATATTAAAAATGAACAAACTGGTTATTATTTTCGTGAAAATTTCAATATCGATTTTTTGGAGTTGAAATTTTGTCCATTGTAGGAATTGTATTTTAATTTATACAGCAAATATGTTGTTAATTTGTTTAAAATTAATGTGGCTGTCCTACGCTAGACAAATAGTTAGCGTGTGCTTAATATTTATAAATATATTAACATTTAAACAAGGACGCTTAGCTTAAGCAATCTTTTCCGCTTCTTAGCTGAAATGCTACAAGTGCTGACAAATTTAATACAAGCTGCATATTTTTTTGTGCTTGACAGCCATTTATAGCAAACTGTAGTGGGATTTAAGAGGAAATTTAAGGAAATGAATTTTATATGCATTAAATTTTGCAACAACGAAAGGTCACCGACGATAACTGTGAGGCAATGTACAAGATTTTTAAGTAAAGGTATAAAAACCATAGATTGTTATTTACAAATCAAGTAGATACTTTACTTGATTAACCAATGGCAAATAGCGAATCATCATCAGGCTTGAAGCAGCTGTTGGATACAAATAATGTTTCGCTATTACGAACAAACATGAAAAAAATCTTAAGAAATTCAAATTCTAAAGGACATACTTAATTTTTTTATACAACAAGTTTAAGCATTAAAAGCAACTTACAAAAGCCAAGAAGAGAAAACAAATAAAAAAATAGAAACTGGTAAAGTTTCTAATGTGATGGACTCAAAAAAAAATTTGGTTGACATTGCTATATGGATAACCATGCAATAGCGTTTTGCAGAAAATATTTAACTTTACCGATTAATGAACGAAGAAAACTAGTTTGCAATAATAAATGTTGTTTTTAATGTTTAGATCACAAAAGCAACAGGTGGTGTAAAAATAATATTAAGTATTGTTATTGTAATAAAGGATTCTGCATAACTACTGCATAGGTAAAAGTACATACGACAAATGGAGAAGCAGTAACCGTTCTGCTCTACCTCTTTCATTTCGTCGAGATTCAAATACTCATTCATAAACTTATGTAGTTTTTTTAAGCTCCGGCTCTCGATCGATTTTTTTTTCAAAAAAGCACAGCATTCCTCTGTCAGGAAGTTGCTCTAGCTCCCAGAACCTCTCCAAGTTAGTTACAGCTGATAATAATTTTGTCGACTTTTGTTGTGCACTTATTAAGAAAATAATAAAAGAGGACTTCTATATGGATAATCATGACCGGAGCAGATAATATTTAACAATGTAAGAACATTTGGCATCATATACAAGCACAGATAAACAATTTTGAATTTAATTAACGCAAGTGAGTCTCAATTCACAAAACAATTATAAATCGTGAAGACGTTACCAAGGAGAACACAGAATAATAAAAGTAATTTCAGATGTGGCAAAAGTCTTTGATCCTTTGAGCTGGATGTCTCCTGTTACTGCACTAGCGAAACTATTTATTCAAACACTATGTTTGCGGCAATTTTTCTGGGACGAAGTGTTATCAGTTGAGTTTCAAGCGAGATTGAATTGGAAATTTACGGGTTTTATATGCCCTTAAAAAAGCTTATGCCGCTGTAGTTTAGATTAAACCAAATTAATTTTTTAATTTACTGCCAGCTAAAAGAAAAGTGAACGCGATTGAAAACAGGAAGACTCTGCCAAAATTAGAACTGTATGCTGCTCACCTTCTAAGCAAGCTTTTGCATAGATTTGTATTTTTGATGGACAATATAAAGTTTATGCATGGAGCGATTCAGCTATATCGTTAGGTTGGATTTACAAAAATAAAAATAAAGACAAATTTGTAAAAAACAAAAACGAATTTTTCTGAGGCGTCATGGATTCACATAAGCATTAAGGACAATCCAGCAGATATAGCTTCCAGAAATATTAATGCTGAAAAATTTTAATATCACTCTTTGTATTGGAATAGTTTAAATTCGTTATCGAAATCTTCAAAATTCTGGCAGGTATACGCAGCCAAAATCAAGAAATACATTGAGGACTGCTGAGAAATTGACGAGCTGCTATATAATTAACAACTCTGCATGCAAATACTCCAAACTAGGCTTGTTACATAGAATTGTTCGTTACGTACTTCGGTTTGTAAACAAAAAAAAAGAACATTGGCGGCATCTGACCATTCCAAAAAATTAAATTTTTAATCATTAGCATATTAATTTTATGACGAGATTATGACACTGGAAAAGGAACTTGCGATGAGAAACAAAAGCTAAATAGTATGTCCTTTTCTATTTCTCTGTAAAGATGGCATTCTTCAGTGGCAGATTGAATAATTCTATGTTACAATAAACTCACAAACATACACAGAGGCATTCCACGCAGCCTTAAGAAGATTATTTTCAAGAAGAGGCAATAGTATTCCGATAATGGAACTAATTTTTTTGGTTATGTAATTAATTAGATGCTGACTTTGAAGCCGCAGTGGAAAACAATAGGGCACTTACTCCTAACCTGGCTGAACAAGAAATACATTGGCTTTTTATTTCTCTTGGCTTCCTCTCACTTTGGAAGGATTTGGGAGGCTAGAGTAAAGTCGATGAAGTATCATCTCAAAAGAATAATTTGCAAAACAAAATAGACTTTTGAAAAATTAAATGCTTTGATGGCACAAACAGAGATGTTTTAAGTTCCAGGTTTTTGTTTGAGGTGAATTCTGAGGATATTGATGCAATGGATGTGTTGCTTCCGAGTCACTTTCTTATTGGAAAACCAGTTAAAGTACCAGGGAAGCATATTAAAAGCGCTGTTACATCATCATTAAATAAATTGAAACTTATTCAGATGCTAAATAAAGATTTTTGAAATCGCTGGAAAGAAAAGTACCTTGTGAGATCTCAACAACGAAATAAGTGGAAGCATTTAGTAAAAAAATTTTAAAGAAGGAGCAGCAGTTCTGGCCAGAAATGAAAATACTCATCCAGGACGATGGCCTCTTTGAATAATAACGGAAGTGAACAAAGAAAATGATGAACAAGTTCGAGTGGTACAGATAATGTATAAAAATCCAGCTACCAAACGCCAAAAATTCAAAAGAGAGCAATCAGGATGAAACTAGAAGTTTCCATAAAAGTTAAACTACCGAACGGAAATTACTTCCTTAAATCCTCTTAGTTATGTTGTATGTTCTTGATGTTGAAAGAAGGATAAGTAAATAAACTAAAGCATGGTATGGGTGTCGAAGTAAAGTAATTATATCTGAATAAAGCGTTACATCATGGCAATATTGGAACAATGAACGTTTTAAACTCCAAATAGAACTTAATGGTATATTACGATTTAAATCAATATAATGGGGATATAAAACGAATTAAAAGACTGGAGGAAAAACTCAAAGACCAATGTCCCAATAAGAAACTATAAAGAGGCTTGCCAAATGGTAATATGGTCAGTCAATAAAATTTTCTGCGTAGTGGATCAAAATAACAATCTGTTGCTGAAGAAGGAAAGAAAAAAAAATTGCCTTTTAAACTTGTTGACTCAATCTATCACGTGCTTTTCACAATGGTGGATGCCGAGTACCTGAAATTAATAAAAAAGAATATGAGAAATACTTCCGAACCGAGAATAAATTGCAACCGCTCGTGAAGCAGCAGACACCCATTGTTAACTCTACATTGAATATGCTTAAGAAAACAACTAAAGAGGTAGACGATAATTTTAATGCAATATACCGGCAGTTGAAATTATTCTATGAGGAATTTCAAAATGACACCAATACTGAGCGATTGATTCTTATGTTTCAAGTTATGACTACTCAGCTGCATCGAATGGTCGATAGGTGCAATGAAATTTAGTCATCTATCATAAATTTATTGATTAATGTTAACCACGGCTATATCAACCCAGATCCTCTAACAGCTACACAACTGCAGCAGGAAATTTCATATATTAGAATGATCTGATCTTGCTCCGAACAAAAATCATTTGATTTTTCACGGTTGGCGATCAGTTTGTATTAAGCATAGACGGAAATAAAACATGTGACTGGTTAACATTACCCTCAAAGGGAATACTGAATTTGCCAACTGGTTGTACAGCAGTATATAAAGGAATAACTTTGTTTTCTTTTCAACATTTTACAACCAAGAAGAAAACTTTAAATCAGAATCCTCATTATGAAGTTTAGCGAGCAAGTAATAAGCTGACAAAGCCAGTTGATGTAACGATAATCAACAACATCAAAGATATACAAAATATACACTAAAATCTACAGAAGATAGAGGCCGACAACACTGAACTAAAGAAAATGAAACATCACCATGTATCCGTACATTTATCAATTATTTTAATTATTATAATCTTAATTTTTATCTATTTAAAGTATAAATGTAACGATAGTATAAGTATTAGATAGTATTAGAGTTTTCATGTATTTTGTGATAAAAATTATGTAAATTAAATAGTTTTGTTTGTTGTGAGAATTAGGTATTTTTGTATAATTATATTCTATAAATAATATGTTGTGTTAATATTATAAATAAAATTTCTAACGACTTAACTTTTCTGTTCATTTCATTTTATTACAAAACCACAAACAATTGTAATAGAAACATTTTACAATAATTTGCTAAACAAGCAAAACAAATTTTTATTATAATTTTAAATTAAATATGCTGTTTTACAACAATCAAACCACCACCATCTACATATAGATAAAATTGTTAATTAAATAGAGTGACACATTTTAATATAACGTACCAAACATACCTGAGGAAATTTTTTGACAAACCTCAATTGAATACAAATTATATTTTAAGTTAAAAGCATTGTAAAGTAAGTAGAAATTTTAGACAAATTTTAATTCAACAATCAAATAAGTAAAATTGCTAGTTTAATGCACATTAAATTAAAGATTTTTTTGCCGAATATGGATTGCAAGCAACTTTATTCAACTTAATGCAACTTTGTATGCTCGGCTGGTCCCAAGTTGAATCAACCAAAATATATGCAGCTGGAAAACAAGAATAACTAAAAATGTTCCCGAAAAAATTTACTGGCAGTAATAGCTAGTACAATAGTTTTAAGAGACGTAAATAAGTAGAATATTAAACTTTGCTTCAGATATTATTCTACGGGGAAATATTATAAATAACGCGAACCATTTTTTTCCAAAATAAAAAGAACTATTTAGACTGCTATATTCGGTACCCCATCAAGTACCTTGTTACAGGTTTTATCAATACTATTTAGATCATACATTTCTCTTTTAAAATCAGTAAGATTAAATCAAAGCTGTGCTGCTCCTTCACTATTTATAGTTGCTAAGTCAGTCGCATCCGCCATTTTAATTATTTTGCTTTCTATATGTCATATCCTGCCTACACTCCAGACGGAGTTCGCAAGGGTGACCCATATACAATGGATCTTTCAAAATAATTAGTTATACGTAACAACAAAATTTTTTTGGAATGCCACATTCGCCATCAGCATTCTTCGCATCTTTCTTAGCTTGTGTACATTGTAAATATGACATATTTTTTTTAATAAATTAAGAATGCTGGATTAATAATAATTCATACGTTTATAATATAAACATAGTTCGACTATTAATTAAATTTAAATTTGATAATATTAAGATATAATTTTATTTTTAATTTAAACGTTTAAACGGTTTTTATCAGTTATAAAACAAAAACCTTAAATATTTTGGTGAACGTTATTGCTTCTATTAGCATATAAAAGAATTTTTCCATTAATATAAACTTCGCCCAAAAATTTATTAATGGTGACGGTGGACAGCAGTATTTTTCCTAGATGAGAATTGTTAACAATAGAATTCTGAATAAATTTTTTTTTGCTTCGTTTTTTTTTTTTTTTTTGTTTTTGATTTATATTATTTTCTTTAGGACAGCATCAGCTTGAAACGAATAAAAACAAAACAAGTAGGAGTGATATATTCGAAAATGCCGAATCTTATATATCCTACACCGTCTATGTATATCTAGCTCAGTGAGGTAATTCTAATCAAAGCAAATATTGGGGTGAAAGAGAACTAAAAAATAAGAAAAAATATGGTTAATATTACAATTTTTTGTGTAATTCTCGTTAAAATAAATATTTTATTAAAATTTTCTGAAAACTTTATCGTTTTTTTTTTTTGCTAATTTTAGATTTTTTTTTTATGTTTTGTTGAATATTCTGTTTTCAATAAAATTGTTGGTGTTTTGGTGAAATACTAGTGAAAGTACAATATTTTTGTAAAATTTAGATGGTTTAGCAATGTTCCCATTATCTGGATGTTTGTATCGTTTTTCTGAAATTAAATTTTTAATAGAAAAAAAAAAACAACTATGGCCAACAAAATGCACAATTGAATCTGAAAAACTTGAGGAAGAAAAAGCCCTTAACATTTTTTGAAGATTTTGTTAAGAATATCTATTTATTTATAGGTTTATATTTTTTAATACTTATAAAAATTCACCTTGTTCAACGAAACTTTGTTAGTTCTGACAATTTTGTTTTCTGAACGAATGTAAGTAAGATTTTAAATGCAATTTTGCTTGCAAATTTTCTTAATTATATTTTAAGCGTGATATTTCACACTATAATTTTTTTTAATTATTTAAGTAAAAGTAAAAATAACAAATATTACTTACTCGTACTATTTATTGTAATCCATTTTTCGCTTACCTTACCATTTTAGTCTAACTTTTTTACAATGGTTTTATTTTTTTTACAAAGCTTTTATGAAATGGTATTTACAACATGTGCCACACCTACATATCTGTAGCAATATAACAACCACATTAATTTTTAAGATTTGTTTATTGTCAGAAATACACAAAGTTTGATTTACTGCACGAAAACAAACGTTAAAACAAAGTGACTTCACGTTGGGATTATGCTTTTTTATATCACACTTAACAACAAAACGGTTATCGACCGTAAAATCTATACACATAACAAAACAGTAATGGGGTCATTCCAGTGCATAAAATATTTTTGAAATTTTGATGTTGGTGTAGATAGTAATCGATATGGAATACAAAACACCTGTTTCTGGAATTTATGTCTGTCCGTCTGTCTGTGTTCGCCTTACGTAGGAGATGCTTTTCACCGATATAATGGTACTAGAACAATCGTCACTACATTTTATATTTGTAGATAGAAGGTTTTGACCACTGTTAACAGATCTCTGTAACAAATGCTTTAAAAAATATTTTTCTAAATTTTAATTTTAAGAAAAATTAGAAATGATACGCGGACGAAGTCGTGGGCACTGCTAGTAATAAATAAATAGAAGACAAAAAAACTTGCTATCTGCACGATGCATTTTTTATTTAATTGCTTGCAGATCCTTGTTTTATATTTTAAGTTATTATTTATGACTAAATATATATTGGTTGTCTTCGTTATGTTTAAAGTTAGATCCCATCAGTACCTTCAAGTATCTGTAAAGTCGTTAGTTAATGTTTCGTATTCTAGCACCTGGTAAGGCAATCAGAATTTGATCGGCATATAAAACTAAAAGATTCTCTCGTAGCGCTTGTGCTATATCGGAAACAAGGATATTGTATATCGCAGGCCCCAGTAATAAGCCCCGTAGCACTTCGGTAGAAATTGAGCCCTAATCAGTCCCTACATCACCTACACCTATTCTGAAAGATCTGTAGCTTAAAAAGGTGTCCACTATATGGCAAACGCTCAAACCAAATCTCATGCTTAGCATTTTAATTACAAAGCCATCATGCAAACCGTATTAAAAGCCTAAGCAAAGTCTAAGCTGAGAGCTAAAGTGGGATATCTTTTATTCAGTATCCTGGCAATAAAGTCCGTCAGTAGCGACGTAGCGTGCGTGTCGAAAGTCCTTGTCCTTGTTAATCATTACGTCATTTATTTTTGCCGGGAGAAAGAACTCAAAAAGCTTTCCAAAGGCATGCAGCAGGGAAATAGATCTATAGCTTCCACACTTACAAGGATCCGATCTGGGTTTTAGTATAGGAACGACAAGGGCCGATCCTCACGCTTTCAGAAAAAAACAGTATTAAAACAATAGTTAAAAAATATAGCTAGAAATCTTCATGGTATTTAACTGCAAAAGCACCAACTTTGTCAAGACTGTTCAAAAGTCAGCCGCCAGAAAAGCATTTGCAGTGCTTGACTTTAATGTCAAACTGGGTCAAAGCGGTTCTTATCGACATTATCGACAGATTTATTCTGGCCTAAAGATGAAGTTTTAGGAAGCTCCAGAACCGCAGCAGCTTAGCTGCAGCAGCATAAGATACCCCGTACTTTA
The DNA here is from genome assembly GCA_937654795.1 of Cistogaster globosa. Lineage (NCBI taxonomy): Eukaryota > Metazoa > Arthropoda > Insecta > Diptera > Tachinidae > Cistogaster > Cistogaster globosa. Next base: position 24,252,208 of record OW569406.1, read on the forward strand.
CCTTACTTTGAGTAGGCCCACGGGAACTTGGTCCAGTCCTTGCCAGCTTCTTACCCTCGAGTTGACAAAGCAGCTCAAGCCTACGGTAGCACCCCTTTGAGCTAGCCGCGCGACCTTTTACGCCACAAATTACACATTTTACAGACAAGCTAATCATTGCAACCTGTATAGTTCAGTATCAGTTATGAAGATTTCCGAAACATTCTCTCTCTTGCTCGGACTATGAGGCCCCCCGTACTTAACGCAACTATGGGGCATTCAGCATCTATGTCCGAGTCTCTTGTTACCCTAAGAACCCACTTATCACTCTCCAGTCGAAAGAAACCAGAAGTGTTCGACTTAATCTGGAGGCCGATCAGATACCCTAATACCTCCTCAGTATTAAAAGAGTCTGAAAGGCCCCTATAACTAACGTATAAGGGCGCAGGCTTTTAGGGGTGTATATGTAAAAATACACCTTTAGGTCCTCAAGAAGAACTTTTGCCCTTTTAAAATCCTCAAGAATGCAGAACTTTATGTTTGTCACTATAGAGAGACTACGCGTTTTATTGTGGAAAATTTTGAGTTTAGCTATTCATTATTAATTCATTACCAACTGAAGTTAAATTTTAAATCTACAGTATATCGAGCTTATGCTATTTTTCATCAAAATACGATATTGAACTTTCTTATCGGACCATACTGAGCCACTTTTATTCAAGGCTGAATACTACACGGGAACTTCGTCTCCCCTCTCCAATGTGATTTTCAAAAACCATGTAATATTCACTAACGATAGAGTAGATTTTTCTCTTGCAGATGTGGACCCGAAATATTGGAAAAGCTTAGGGTCAATATCTAAGTCGATATTAAAAAAAAAAATAAATATGTTTTTGTCAAAAAGAATTCTGCAGTTATTTGCCTCAACACAGCTTTAAAATATGTAGATGTTCTAGAACTATTTCTTTCTATAAGCTCGGCAGCTGTTAGAAATTAGATTGGCTAGTGTTGGTTTTGCTAATACTCTAAAAGTTGAGCCTACGTTTTTTGCAAGAACATAATTATTTTCCATAAAATTATGCGAGTATATACGTATACTAATTTCTTATAAGCAGTTTTTTCTATTGTGATATAAGGTATGAACAACAAAACAAAAGCAGAAAAATAGGCATTTAAAAGCATTTAATTAAGTTGTGTATTCAGGACAAAAAGATTTTTTACAACACATAATTTTATCTTCTTACTTATAACCACCATTTCAAGTAAAAGTATTAGGGTTTACTTGAACTTTCGGAAAAGTAAAGAATAAAAAACTACTTGAAATAGTATGCAGTACTTTTTAATTGTGCTACAATTAAAGATAAAACACTTTTTTGCTTAAAATGACATGATTTCTTTAAATATCGTTAGTAACTTAAATAAGCGTAATTAGATAAAGTAGAATTTGAACGTCTAGCAGAAGCACTGGTACAAATAAGTATCTTAAGGGTTGACTTCACAATTTTTTATGAGGCACTGATACTGTGATATTGTAGGGTAAATTATTCTTTTACTGGTTATTTTCAAGCGATATTTCAGCCCTAAATCATGTCCACGGATTCCAGTTTTAATATTAGATCTTTTAAAGATAGAGTTTCTTTACTAAGTAGTAGTTTCTTAATACTTTTTTAGTCAACTATTATTCAGTCTTCATTACTATAGAAATGTTTGCAAAAACTTATACTACTACTTACAAAATTCTCTGCTCCAAAAGCTTAAATGGAAAAATTTCCTTTTATCTTACCTCGTATGTAAAATGTCATCAGCTCCTGAAGGGCTAAGCTTTTTAAAAAAAATTTATAATTTACTGAAAGATCTCCTTAAAACTTTTTTAATGATATTCATATTGATATATCAAAAAGTATGGTGCACAACCATACTTTTCTATAAAAAGTTCAGAGGCCCACAACTCGGAAAGTATGGGGGAGCGCTAATTTGTTCACTATTTATTTTTTAATTTTTTAAGTCTTTTTTGATTGCAGTTACTGCACATAATTAGATTTGTTCCAAAAAAAATAAATGTTACAAGTAATGTATTGGACGCTGGCTTGAAGTACACGAACCGATTTTGCTGATTTTCTGTAGCATAATTTTCGAAACTACGTCTGATCGATCGGTGTGTGTTCTCTAGCTCATCTAGCGCCTTGAAAATCGATTTTAACACAAACACAGACAGACGGATAAATTGCTCAAACGACTTCGGATTGAAAAACTAGATATACACTTTTCCACCTGTAATGAAGGGTTTAGAAGAAACTCAGTATTTGCACTATGAGTTTTTTTCTTCGTGGCTATTTTTTTTTTTTTTTTTTTTTTTTTGGTAATATTCGGTTTTGAATGAAATTTCAAGCACAATTTTGTGGAAAAATTATAATTTTTGTTAAACTTTTCGTAAAAATAAATATTTTGGTTTTATTTTAAATCGTCTAGTGAAATCGAAACTTATGTCGCCAGTGCAGGGTTATTTTTTTTTTTGTTTTGTTGCTGAATTTGCGGTTTTAATAAAATTTTATTTTTTTATTGCAAAAAAAAGTTTTATATATTTGGTGAATTTTTAGTGCAAATGTAATATTTTATAATATTTTTATCCGGTTTTCAATAAAATTAAGCAAAGAACAAGAATAACCAACAAAAAAAAGTACAATTAATATACAAAATATAGCCGAAATCCTTTTTTTGCACATATCTTTACCATTTATGAACCGAAGTCGCTCCGCTTGGGTTCTCTTAGGTTTCAAATCTCTGAGAGAATGGTGGTCATAAATTGTCTGTGGACCATCTAGGGATGTGGCAAGACAGATTTTAATCCGATTATGGACATATTTAAACAAAACTACAGCAATTTAAACAAAACAAAAGTAATGAAATTCACGTATAAAAAATTGAAGAACAAAATATAAATCAAACTAGGATGGTTTCCCAATGAAAAAAATATAATTCATATATAAAAACACTAACGCACATATTTTATTTATATAAATTATGATAATAAAAATAGTAATAATAGTAATAATGTAATAATAATAGTAATAGTAATAATAATAATAGCTTAAACAAATAACTGGGCCTGAACTTTGTCATCACAACCAGTGTAAAGATAAGGAGATTTCTCCCCAAATTGGGGATTTCATCATAATTTTGGTGACAGAAGTTCGTGGAAAGGGACATGGGGATTTTTCATCTTAAGGTTTTTTTACTAGTAGCACTTGTTTGATTTATTGGCATTGATTTTTATGTGTTGATTTTTTTCTACCTCTACTACTGTCGAGTTAACATCCAGAAGAAGCACTAAATAGTCAATTAAATATTTTTGTACGGCAAATAAAAATTGCAAATTCTAGTATAATTTCAATTGGTCATCCTTGTAATTTATTTTCAAAAAGTGTCCAAGTTATTAACTATAACGCTAAAAATGCACCGGACAAACTGGTAGGCAATAATAAAATTTGTATGCTGATTTTGAGAGCTGGTAAATACTCCTAACTGATTGGTGAGAAAACCGATCTATCGAGTTAAATGGATATCAGTTTGAATTCGGTATTTTAACAAATAAGAGGTGAAAGTAATGACAGAGTGTGTGGGCATTTTAGTTGTAGCAAAGGTAACAGCGATTTATCAGTTTGTTTTTTAACTTGGGCTTATGTCTTAATAATTAAACTGCCATTAGGACAAAAAGTGTAAGCAATATGTGTGAGGCTTATGTTTTTATGTTTTCCCTTAAAACGACAAAAAGTTTAATTAAATAAGTTAAATGCCATTGACATTAACTAAGTTCATGCAGCTTGGAAGCGGTTAAATCAATCTCCAACCATACCGAATTTCATGAAAAGGAATTATAAACATGAAAAATCTCTACAACCACAAAAAGTTACTGTTTGATGTGCATTTTGGGCAAATGGAATCATTGGGCCATTTTTCTTCAAAGATGATGATGGAAATGCTGTTACTGTGAATGCTGAGCGATACAAATCAATGTTGAGAGACTTTTTATGGGCGCAGTTGAATCACATTGATGTGTCTGACGTCTATTTCCAGCAATACGGTGCTACATTTCACACAAATTGAGAAAACATTACGCTTTTGCGATCAAAATTTCCTCAACGTGTAATTTCACGAGATGCAGATTTCAATTGGCCTCCAAGGTCATGTGATCTAACACCATTAGATTTTTTTGTGGGGTTTTTTGAAAAGTCGAGTGTATGCTAACAAGCCACAAACAATTAGTGATCTAAAGAACTACATTCAAGTTCCAATTCGTGAAATAACACCAGCAACATGTCGGAAAGTCATTGAAAATTTCGATATTCGGATTGATGTCTGCAGACGCAGTCATGGTGGACATATGAATGATATTCTATTCCACTTATAATTGTAATGGATCATACTTTTAATAAAAAAAAAAAAAAAACAGCTTGAAAAAATTGCAAATAGTTTGTGTTTTATTTCAAAGAAACATGTAGGCGCGTTTTTTGGATGACCCTTTATAACTATTTCTAGCACTCCGTACTAGATTCAATTTTAATAAAACAAACAAATTTTTGAATGTCACCGACATAGATGTTGGCATAGAATGTTGTGAAGAGTTTCAACTGATAATATTTCGGACCAAATCAATTAAAAAAATTTTTAAATACTTAACTTTTAAAAACAAGAACTTAAAAGATTTCTTGAAAATATGATAAACTACGAACTCTTTAAAAATTTACAATTTAAGAATATTGAAAAAAAGAATAAAAATGATTTCTTGAAAAGAATTTTAAAAACATCCATAGACTCGCAGACTTAACGCAACTACATACAATAGCCAGTGGAACAAAATTGCATATGTTTGGTGGTACAAATGCTAAAAATTCCATTTTTGGCTTCTGGGCAATAGTTTATACGAAGATAATGCTGGAAATTGTTTCTTTCATGAAATCGCTGCCTCTGTGTTGTTACTAAGGAAAATCTTTGTACCTAAACACTACGAAAACTAAGCTGAGGAATAAGCTACAGTATGAATTGTTGGAATCACTAATAAGAATAAAATCTGAGGTTCTTGAAACAATGCCGCCTTTAAATTCTTAAATTTTTGACGTGTTAACATAAGGTATAAAACCATTCATTTTTATATTAATTATATAACACAAAATATATTTTCCTAACCTAATATTTTATTTCAGAAAAACCTTCATAATGGTTTGCGAGTTGAAAAAAAAAATATTTAATTTTGATTTGGTTTAGCATTTAATTTCACTTTATTTATTAATTTTATTTGCATGTAAATCGAAAAGACGTGTGTGTACTAATGTATACGAGTATAGACTTGTAGTATACAAAAACGTCGTCATCTAAAATGAAAACTCATTTAACTAACAAATATTCAAAATTTATTCATCTATTGAATTTCATGCTTTAAACGGAAATGTATATTCCTACAGTAAAAACAAACCTATCATGTTTTGTTAAGTTACATGAGTTTTCATTTTAGCTTACAATATACTTTTGAATTTTTGATGCATATTTTTTAATTTGTAAAAAATTTCTGTATATTATAGACTGTTATAAAACTTAGTTTAAAATATTACAATTCATGACATTTTATATATGTGTGTATACGTAAACAATTAATAATAATTTTTTTTTTAAATGCGTATACTAAATTGTTTCATTTTGAGGAAAACGTTGGGAATTTTTGTTTAGAAATGGAGGTTTTTGGGGACTTTATTCTTTAAATCGGGGACAAGAGCCAGAATTTTTCTGGCAACACTGGTCACAAAGTTTAATAAATTCTTCATGAAAAAAAATAACTTGTTGAGCAAGCGTGGTTCTCATTCACCTTTAAAGTATTCACTTTTGTTCTTTATACATAAATTAATTTATATCGAACGCTTTTAGGACTGTCTCCTAGCAGAGATATTTTATTTCTCATAACTATGTTTAGCTAGAAATCCAATGCTCCTTTAATGTTTTCTTGTTTCTCATATATGCTTATTGCATTTTTTTTATGACGCAACATCTACATATGTGTACGAATAACTTTTTTTAATTGTCTAGACGATAGGCACACAAAGAACGTGTCGCACTAAAATGCCATATGAAATGTACTAGTGTATTGGCCTCAATTCTTTTATGAATAAGTAGAAAATTTTTTTTGCCAGTTTTCAGGTAGGATATTAAAAATCGAATGCTAATAAAAAAATTTACCTATGGAGTATCTAATACATTTATTGTGTAAAAATGCGAGGACTATGATGTTTTCATACTGTAAGGGTGAGACGGGAACACAAATTATGCCTTAATATCTAGCGCTAGCAACCATTACCATAGGAAACAAAATACTGAATATGCATCCCAAACAGAGCATTATCGATTACTAAGATTTAGCGCCAAACACTGTAGAACGAATGTGAGCAGAGAGGTGCTTGAAAGTATTTAATTTACAATGCATTCACATAACTTAACAAAGAAAAAAGGGAAACTAAAGTGATTTAGTGTCTGTCGTAATATAAACTTTTGAAAAAGGAAACTGACATAACAGAAACAAAGTAACGGAATAAAAGGAACAAGGTTTACTATTGATCTATAAACATTGAACGTGTACTACCTACAAAACCAACGAACGCTTGAGCGAATGTTCATACTTTTGTTTGAACTTTGAAAAAAAACTTTTATTGTTTCAAGAACAATAAATTCATTTACAATACAAACATACTGTATTCTGGTTTTTATTCAACAAAATTGTTTTGCCACAGTTGTGATATACAATTTTTATTTTCACAATAATATTAATAAGAAAAAAGTAATAGCTTTTTATTCCTCTGCTACGTTTTTGTTGTGTTTTTTGGTCTGTTATATATGTAAGTGTAGATGCATAAACAAATTAACTAACCATAGAAAATTTATTGAAAATCTAAATGTACCTTTAAAGCACTAATTGTCTACGTGTAGGTATTTTCCCGTTAGTCAAATTAGTTCGTGTTACTTGACAAAAACATTTAGTGGGGGGTCAAATTAAACACGAAAATTTTAAATGACATTAAATCCCAATTATATTCCTTACAAGCACTCGTAACTTGAAAATTACTAAAAAAATGTTAAATTCACCTTTATCTTATACGTTCTTTTATATAAAATTAATTAATAATTAAATGCTTAGCTTATGAATAGAAGCAAATGAATAAATTGCTTAATTTAACGCAAAAAATGACGTTATTAATAAATGGTGTAAATAAGCTTAAGAAAAAAATAAATAAACAAATTTTACTAGCTATAGTTAAAAAACTTGAAGTGCTGTGTATGCGATTAACAAAACTAGAATAAAAAATTAAATAAAGGAAATGTTCAATAAGCAATTAAAAAAAAATTATAATAAATTTTGTGAAAGCTATTTGTCATGCCTAATGCATGATGATTTGACTTTGTGCGTGGATGAGTTGTGGTAAACATTTAGGGGTTGACTCAATTGTTTTTTGTAGATTTTTCATCTCCTCTAGGTTGAGTTTGTATTGAGTTGCTTTAGTATTAACAAGAATCTTTTCTAATTCGATATGTTTTAGTCTTACATAGGAGGTATGTATACTATTTAATGCTTTTAAATCCCCTTCTATTGTTTCTCATTACACAATTGAAACCAATTTCTATTTTTAACTGTGATGAACGCAGGTTTCATGTCATATTTCCTTGACGCTTCAATGTCGGTTGTAGTAGCAATGATCCAGTTATTTTGACCATTCAGTTAATTCAAAGTTGTTCTTCCTGGGATTTATTGAAGATTGCACTTGATTGTTAATTTATTATTGATAATATTGATCCCACACGGATTGGAATTTGCATTTTTTCTGTTGATTTTGCAAATTTGTTTGTCAGCCTTGGCTTTGATGCAATTTGCTACATCCTCTGATTTCAAAAGCATATGTATATTCATCGCTGTGTGCATCTGTAGCTAGGTTTGAGGTATCTGGTTTGATAGCGGTTAAAGTATTATTTTTCTTATTGAAACAGGTATTATTTTGAAGAGCTCGAAAAACTGTTGATTAAGTAGAGGTATTTTCACTTTGAAAACAACATCGTATTTTGTTACAGATCTCTTTACATTATAAAGTTTTATTGAGTTATTACCTACTGTTGGAAGAGTATATGACGCTTGGAGATTAGCATTGATGAGAGTAATTTTTTTTAATTGATCAGGATATAATTAAACAGGACTTATTTTTAAGTCCTATTAAGTCAATGCTTTCGGCCTCTATTCTCTATAGATTTATTGCTGTTAACGCCAAGTGAGTTGACAGAAGTCGAACAAGTTTCGAGTTGTTTAGTTAGTAAGATTCCTTAGCTACTTTATTTTTGTTTTGCTCAACCATTTTTTAGGTCTCATTTACTTTTTTCTGAGTATAAACCTCATCTTCTTTTTTGACGTTGATGGTTGAACCAATTATTGATGTTTGATTTTTTTAAAGACTAGTTGAGTGGCGATGTTCGATTTTGATCTGTTAATAGTCCTTGATATTTTTTCTGCGAAGTCTGTATCAGGAACACCAAAAAGTGGACGTGCGAACTATATTAAATAGAGATCTTTTAAAACGTTTCTTGATAAATAATTCTTTAACTTGGAGTAATTCATTATAATTTGCTTCATGTTGTTCACCAAGATATTGCACATCGAGTGTTGTTGCATTACAGAACACAGCTGCTGCAAGGTTTGCAAACATGATGACAAGGATTTTATTTCTAAAAAAATGGTCTTAAAACGTAAAACACTAACCTTTTCTATTCCGCCGTGTTCAAATCTGGGTTATTGTTAGCTGGTATAACTAGCAAATTAATGCACAGCACCATAGAGGGTTATTTGTTGGGTACTATACTTTTCATCTTTCTTGGACAAATTTTGTCCTTGTGTTGGATTTATTTCTGTTGGGACATTATTTTTTGACAACAGTGGAGCCATCCTGGGAATGGGTCGCTTAAATACCGCTGTTAAAGTTTTTACTTCAACCATTCTTTCAGCACCATCATTACCAGTCAGCACATTTAGAATCCCTCCTAGAGGCCACTTCATCTTGGGAAGGTTATCTTCTCGATGATGTCTTTTGTTTCCATTTCTTACAATTTTGAAGTTCATGTAGATATTTCGCTGACCAACTTTTACTGAATTGGTATTTTATGTGTGAAACATACTTACAGTGTAACATGTTGGACGTCTTTTGAGTGTCAGGTCTTTTTTACTTTGATGTTAGCGCTCCACTAATACGAATATGACCCGATGTCAATGGTTCAGAACTGTTTGAATTTTTCGGTAGTGGCGTGAGAAGGCGAGAATTTAAAATTGATTCGATATCTATGATATTTGTTTCTAACTTTTTAGCGGTTAGTGCTTCAGTTTGTACAGTGCGTACCGAGAAATGTTATAGGTCTCTGAAATGTGGTGTTCTTGCTGGGATAAAATGAAATTGTGTGCCCTTAGAGCTGAAAACTGAAATGACCTCTCTCTGTGTTTTGTCTAAATACATATTTTAAATAATTCTGCCAATCTGTTGTTTTTGTTTTTTTTTTTTTTTGCTGTGGCGAAATTCACAATTAATATTTTGACTGTAACAATGACGAGCACTTAGGGCCCTTCTAAACGATTTAGTTAATAATTTAGATTCAAACTCTAAGCGGACTGCCATTGTGGAAAACAGCAGAACACAGCTAAGTAAGGTTTGGTTAGATTTTTACCTATGACATTGCAGTGTACCCAAAATTGACCGAAGTAGTCTACATCAGAGTTTATATGTAAATGGTCTAGCAGAAACTAGAGCAATTCCCTTTTGGTATAGTTGCAGTCGCACTCTGTTGCACCACATTTATAGTTAACTAATAAAAAAATCAGAAAATAAATTTTTTGTTTGAAAAATTATTCAAAATGAGAAGACTTATTAAAACAAAAAGAGAAGTAAAGAAAAACGAAAAAAAATGGAGAAAGAGGTTAGGTTCGGCGGTGCGAAAAAGTCAATATTGAAATTTGTAAAATTTTTCAGAACTTCAATTAGTTCTTTCTGCTTCGTAGCGAACAATATAGTTAACACTATATGCGGCTATTTCAGAATGCTATACATTTTTCACACAGAGAAAAAAACACAATTATGTTACGGTTAAAGTAAACATATTATGCTTTTTGTATCAACGCAAATTATAGTAGTAATCAACAATTCTTCAGTCACGATAAAAATCTAGTTGATAACATTTATAGCACAACGTAATGTAAGTCTGGTTGATATACTATTACTATACTGTTTTCGTCATTTTTGTTATCGTTGCAAATCCGTTCTTCAAAGGAAGAACAACAGCATGTTCATTCCTCGTAATGAATTCTGACCTGGATGCAAGTTTTTATTCATAATGTATGTTTCTTTAATACACATAACTAAGCAAAACTTTTTGCATACTTTTTAAAAAACTACTCATTTGTTATCTTATTGACACACTTATTATATCTTGATATTAAAAATTAAAAATCCCAGACAATTTCAATACTCGTAAGTGCTTTAGTGATATCACCAAGCCGAAATAAATATTTATTACTGCAACTGATAATTCAAAATAATAATAGTATTTTTTGATCATTTTTTTTGATACCACTACTGTGATTTTATTAAAAAAAAAAAAAAAAAAAAAAAACTTCTCTTTTATTAACAGAAAAACGTTGCATCGAATGTTTTTAGCTGTTGACAAAAATAAATAAAATGACACTGTATTTGTTAAAAAATAAATTGATTTAAAATTGTTCTTATAAAACCTGAAAATGTATCTTTAATATGACAGATAACAAATAGGACAAAGTGCCTTTCAGCATGACAACCTACAACATAAGTAAATTAGTTAATACGGAAAATCGGTGACGTATGCTAATATAGAGAATAAAAGCGAAGTCATTGTCAATAATAAAAACTAAAACTTGAATGAGTTTAAAGGCGAAATAAACATTACGTTCTGCGTAACAAACTCAACATTAAAAAGTAACTACTAAAAGATTAAAACTCTAAATAACAGAAAAGAAAGAAAAAAATATAATAACTAACTATGTATGTGAGCATCTCTTTATTTTTGTTAGTTATTTGTAAATTAAAAGCAGATAAAATTATTTGAAGATATATCCATCGCTTGGTTAATAAAAGAATTAAGCCACAAAATTAAATAAATCATGAATACAACATTAAAAATGATATGAAAACAAGCAAACCAAATCAAATATAATAAAAGATATTCCTATAAGAATAAAGCTAAGGACTGCTTTTTTATATCCCTGTGCGTTAGTTTTTGTAAGAAAATTAAAAAATTAAAATAACAAACTGACTCAAAAAAGTTAATTCTTATGTTACTTTCTTAAAAATAAAATAATCCATTCCCACATTTTATTTTTTTTACTTTTTGAGCTGCAATTATTTATAAAAAAGGCAAAACATAATATGTTTACGACTCTCTAATTAAGATTTATTTTTTATTTGTTTTTTTTTTTTGCAATTTTCCCACTTTTCTTATTTTTATACCCGCACATTCTATTGTATTAAATTTTCTTTTTATTTCATAGAAACCAAACATTTAACATTTTGTTTTAATTTTTATATTTGATTTAAAAGAATTGCATATCGTAATAATAAATTCATTTATGATACATATGAAAAAGTGTTTCTAATCATTTTCTTTATAAATACGAGAAGAAAAGCATTTTTTAAACAATCAGCGCTCAAAGAGATTTGCTGACATTAAATGTTTTAATTTATAGATGATAATTATTTTGTTAAATTATAAGCTTAAAAAATTGCTGTTTTGTTGTATCTTAAAGTAAAATTTTAAAGGCAAATTAAAAAAAATAAATTCTTCGTTAAAGTCGTATTTATTTCTTAATAAATATAGGCAAAAGTAAATTTAAACAGAGTTGATTACATTAAAACTATAATGTAAAAGAGTCTAGGGAATGAGCCACAGAATTGCTTTTAAGAAAAAAAAAAAACATGATGTTAAAATTTATGTACATATTTATTTTCGCGTTTCATTCATAATTTTCTTGAACTTCCAATGTAGGTAAATATGCTTTTTATTATGTATTTTAGAGATCTGTAAATAGTGTAAAAATTTTTCATCTATAAAAATAAAATGTATTGACAACTGTTTTAGTAATATTATACCGATAAAATTTGGTGACTTCTTACTTGTGTCTATATTTTCTCTACGAAATAACCTCTTTTTACGAAACAAATAGTATTTTATATTTAAACCATGGTTCTAAAGGACTTCCTCACAAAATTTTTTTTAAATCCATCTTGCAGTTTTTACGTGATGTAAACAGACAGACAGCAAGACAGAACAAAATACAAACATATTTTGAATGTCATACAGATAACTTTTCATACCAACACACCTTTACTGTTTTATTATATGTACGGATATATAAATAAAATACATATTAAAGTTTACGTTAAACGAGATATTTTTAAGTACTGATATAAGTTTAATTTTTTGTTTTTATTGCGAAGAATTTTAATTACGATAACAACAAACAATGGCATAAAAAATATTTTTAAAAATAAAAGTCATTTCCATATTTTCTTTTGAACCCCTTTTTGTTTAGTTTTGGGTTTAAAAATTGACAACGATTTTCTTTTTTAAGTTTTCATTACATGCAATGAAAATCATTGTGTTAACCATTATCGGAGTTCCGATTTGCATGCACTAAGGTGAAGATATCGCACTTTTTTTATTGGATTGGATAAATGATATGTAAAATATAAAAACAGGCGTGGTGTTTTCGTGCTGCCTCTAAGGACATGGACCGATCTTGCTGATTTTCAACCGAAAAACTTACAAAATCATGTATGATCGATTGAAGTATAGTTCATCAATTGCCTTAGCAAAGTTGATTTCGGACGAACAGACGGTTAGACGGACATCACATAATCGACTTCGCTATGTATAAGAACTCAAAATATATAAACTTATGGAATCGGAAATGGATATTGTAGTAATTGAAAACGGAATAACAAACAGATATACCCTTTTTCCACCTGTGGGGAAGGGTATAAATAATGGGCTTATTATCCAAAATATTAGAAATTCAAAGCAATTCCAAACTCATAAAAAATTTATAAAATATCATAGATTTTTTAAAAGCAATGCCAATTTAAAATCTTAATATGAATTGGATGGACCAGCTAAAATCCGTCGCCAAACAAGACCAACCCTCTTGCATACTGAATTGAACTATCTAAGTTATTTCAACTGCTCAATGAAAAGCATGATATAGAAAAAGCCATTTGCCAAAGCCAATAAATATTTTTCTGAGAAGACGACTGCTTATGCATATCAACAAATTTACATTATGCTTACTGAAGAGAAACGTTCATGTCATGACTCGTTTATGGCAAAACAGACGCTTAAAATAAATGTGCATGTTTTATATGACATAAAGTTCCCTCTTGATACAGTAGCGAGTAGAGCATTATTTATAGTACAATTTTGGAAACACTTCTTTCCAATTTACTTTAAATATGTGTTTCTAAGACTCTCATCGTAGTTTAGTTATTTCTTCGGTTCAAAGCACTAACATCATTATAGCAATTCATTTATGGTACTAGCAGCTTCACTTATTGTGTTAGATTTTTTCTCTCATGTTGTTTATGCAAATTCACTTAGTATTGTGCTTCTCTACTTTTAAAATGTGCAGATCTGATGGCTCTTGGTTATAGCAGTGTATTATGTTATTATGTTAAAATACAATATTGTTAAAATAAGTAGAAGTGTCTGCTTTTAGGAGGTCTGAAGCTGTGACACAAATTCCAAGTCCTCAAAAATATTAGCACTCTACTTGCCAATATCCCCACAACCACCATGATGTCGTTAGAGCACTGCATTGTTTTATTACCAATTGAATTTAATATACGTAACAAGCCGTCAATTGGCACGTTCCAAAGTAAAGGTGACAGAACTCTACCCCGTGGAGCACCTCCCAGTTTTAGTGACTTAAGTAATTTCCGCTGTTGAACTGATAATCCTTTGGCCTAGTTCGTCCGATATGAAACTTGTTAACCGGCTCACCAAAGCCAAGCCACGATAATGCACGAGTACTTGACATCGGTTCGATATTATTTTAGACGCTTTTAATATTCTCTCCGGTGTTTGAAACAAAAACGAGGTCTCATATATGGGTCTATAGTCATTTGGGAAATAAACAAATTTATTATTAGTTACACAGCAAACAAAAAACTAAGAGATATTAAGAAGCAAATACACTAGTAGTGTAAAATTTTATAGTTTTTAATACGCAATTTTTATAATTTATATTCCGGTAGATTATGTTGATCCCTAAAAAATGCTGAATGAATGAATAATGTCAATCCAAATAAACTTTCGTTTCTAATTCTCTAAAGAAGAAATTTGCAGGAATTTAAACCACTTTCGTTTGGAATTCAGTTTCTTGTCATGTCTGATTGAGTTTCTTAGAATATTTTATTTTTAATTAATTTTTCTTTTCTTCACAATTATAGTAAGGGAAGTCTACTTACTTGATCTTGGAATTCTAAAAGTTCGTTTAATCAGTTTGGTAAACCTATAACCGTTCAAAAGTTTTAAAACATACATCAAACTAAATTTAATATTGGGCCATCCTTTAAATTCCAAATCAAAATTTTATGCTTATTGTTATGGGTGGGTTAGCACTACAGCTCCTTTTTATATCAACCATCTGTCTAAAACTGTTCAACAATTTGACCATATTCATCAAAGTACATAAACTCTAAGGGAATCCTTTATATTCCAAATTCAAATCTTTTAGACGCTGTTGTATTAGACTTAACAATACAATATCTTCATAAATGTTAACCGCTTGTCTATACATGTTATCTTAATACTATCAACTATAACTACTTATATTTTTTTTACAATTTTTTTCTTTGAATCTTTCAAATACATATGAATGGTTTCCAATGGGACCCCTTATGTAGAAACATGAAAGCAAAAGTTAAAATAGTTACACAATGGTCACTGTGTTTTTGTATTAAAAATTTTTGAGTTTTTATTGTCTTTTTGCTTTGTTGATTCAATGTAGTTCTCATTTAATTTATTTGGTATTTGATATAAGACTCTTAGGTTTTCTATACAAAATACACGTGCGAAAAAAAATGGCCTCAAAGATATTTTCCCTGCAGTGCAAAAGAGAACATATATTGACATCATGTTTTGTTTAAAAACGCAAAGAATAATGATTGCTTAGTTTTGAATTTCTAAATTATTAATGGTCTTTTACAAGATATTTTGCAGCAACCTCTATGTTTGTTTTTACGAAACCTTAAGTACAAATTGATATTCCGTAAGCACTAAATAAAGTTAATCTAGTCAAAGTCAAAGTCGTCAAGAAATTGTCACAGATTAATTTAATTTTAATTTAATTAAATTAAAAAATGTGTGAACATTAAGTATTTATATTCAATTAGATATTTATTATAACTGGAAAAATAACTATTTTTGTTATTAAACTTTTAGAATTTCTTGAAATATTTTAAAAGTTGATTTTCGTTAATTGTGCTTGATTCCTTCAAATATAAATATTTCTTGATGTTCAAATAAAATGCAATAGTGCGGGAAAATAATATCTATTTTAAAATTGTGTCATTTTAAGTTTTCTTAAAATTCACATTTACACAAATGTTGTTTAAAATGCATCTTTATTGTGGATTTCTGTAAACAGTATTAAAAAAAAAAACAAAATGTTCTGATATATATTTTAGCACCACTATAAAGGTAAATTGGGTGCTATTTTCTCTAAAAAATGTCTTATTTTTATAAATAAAAGTATCGCATATTTGATCTAAGGTTCTCCGAGAACCACCTCACAAAATATTATTCAAATCCATTTAGCAGTTTTTACATAATGCCAACTCAGACAGACAAACGCACAGACAGACAAAAAGACAAAAATTCCAAAAATTAAAAATAGATGTTTTGTATTCTCTATCGATTATTATCTACACAAATATCAAAGTTGTCAAAAAATATTTCATGTACAGAAATAACGGTTACTGTTTTATATGTATAGATTATTAGTACCAACGACTTCGTCCGCGTATCATTTGTAAATTTCTTGAAATTAAAATTTAGAAAAATGTGTTTTTAAATATTTGTTGTAGAGTTCTGTAAATGGTGTGAAAAGTGTTCCATTTACAAAAATAAAATGTACCGACAACTATTCTACTAAAATTAGGGCTTTCACATTTGTATCTCCAGCCTGAACCAAGGTCATCACAAAATTTTGTTCAAATCCATTTAGTAGGTTTAACGTATGAAAGACAGACAAAAAATCCAAAAAAGGTAATTTTTATTACATATTGATTACTATCTACACGAACATTAATATCATAGCATATGTAATATACAGGAGTGACCCCGTTACTGTTTTATTATATGTGAACAATATTATTAGTTATAAAAAATTAATTATTATAATAGGAATTTTAAAAAATAAAAATTTTACCCCAGTGATAGTGTGTGCATGGCACATTGTCATAATGTTTAGGAAATGGTCATTTAGACTTTTCAAGTTACTAGCTTATTGTTAAAATTAAGATTTCTCGGTAACAACTGACTCTGTCAATCCTCCATGTCCATTTTTTTGCATTTTTTGAACATTTTTTTATTTCATTAAAAAATTTTTTTTGCTAAATCATGACTCACAACTACAAAGAAACTTAAGCTATAATTAAAATAATAACCAGGCATGTCACTTACTCCAATTGGAATGGTTTTATTTCCTTCTTACCTTCATTAGATTTCGACCTACGTTGTTTGTTTCTAAAGAAAATGTTCAATCTTAATTTTGAATGTAGCAATATTGCGCCTACTAATGAAAACAACAATTCTAACCTAAGTAAGGACACATAACAAGAGTAAATTTAAGTCCGCAAATAACAAAATTTCAAAGAAACTATGTTCCACTTTTAACAAAACAGACTCATAAAGTTTATATTGCACAAATAACCCTTCACTATTTCATAAATTTCTTGTTCCTGCTATGTCCGTTTGATATATACGAAATACATTATTTCTTGATGTCTATTAATCTAAAATTAAAGAAAACATGATTTAAATCCGTCTTAAAAAAAATATTAGGATACATGCAAATCTAGTCTTAAATTGTATTCAAAAAATACTTTTTACTTTTTTTAATTAACGAATATTTAAAGGTATCATAGTTGACCCAAACGAATTTGTTTTCGTTGTTATATTGCAGCCATAAATGTGTAAATGAGGACTACTTTTTTTAATTTTGTTTATAGTCTAGCTAAAATAGAGTTGTCTTAAATTAAAAAAAAAAATTACCGAATATGTAAACGACAATGTGGATATCTGAATAAAGATGTAAATGAATTAACCCCAACGTTTTCTTTTTTCAGTTACTGAATTTATTTGTGTTTTTGATATTTAAAAACAAATTGCTAACCAGCAGGGAAATTAAGGCACATTTAAAGTAGAAATAAAGAAAAACATATAAACGTTTTCAAAGGAGGTTTACAAACAAAAACACATTTATTTTCAATTTCAAAACAAATTTACATAAAGGACACAGTTAAAAAGTTGTTTTGTTAAGGTCAGCTACAATAGACTTGTTATAGTGCAAATAAAATATGTCAATTTAAACACATATACACAAAAAGAAACTGAAACATAGTTTCTAATTGTTGTATAGCATTCTTGGTGTTAATTTTAAAGCAAAAATTCCAATACCAAAAGTGATGTTGCTGGAGAACACTTCTATAAATAAAGGGTGTTTCAAAATTTAAGGTAGGTTTTATTTTTGACTTTTGCACTTAGTTATCTTCGTTCATACAAAAAAAAATGTATTACTCCTTAAAAATGTAGAATTAAAAAATATTATAAAAATAATGTGTGGTTTCTATAATACAAGCCATAGACTTAAAAAAAATTTGTAAAAAAAACACTCATTTTTATTTATTTTTATACAACTTTTTTGACGAGTATATTGCTTGTAATGCAGAAGAAGCATATAGAGCTATTTTTTATGCCCTGCGCCACAGGTGAAAAAGAGTATATACAAGTTTTTCCTTCCGTTTGAAATTTCTACAACATCCATTTTTGACTCCAAAACGTATATATAATTTGAGCTCTTATGCACAGCGAAGTCGATTAAGAGATACCAATCTGTCCCTACGTTTTCGTGTTTAAATAACCTTTGACAAGGAACTAGATGAGCTACAGCAATTTTAAATACGATGCATCGATCAGGAGAAATTTCGAAAATTTGGACCTTAAATTTTTTCATATGTTTTTTTCAACTTTCATTTGTATTCCTGCAGGTAATTGTTTTTATGATAAAAAATTGGTAAGCTTTCACCTGATATAGCAACCTTTGACATTTTTCGAAAAAAAAAAAATTATTGAACAATACAACTTGATGGTAGGAGAAAATTTTTATGCCGATTTTGAATAAAATTATTCGAATTCGTTATGGCCGAATATATCACTCTGAGGCTGACTTCCTAAATGTATATTTACAATGTATCAATACAATATCAATACGGAGTTGATACACTGCATAGTTGCTTTTTAATATGTTGCATACTAATACTTTGTAACCCTGAAATGGTTTAGGAACATTTATTGGCATTGTATAATTTATTATAAAGTAAACAAAGGCGGAAGAGAATATTTTAATGAAAAATGTTCAAGATTTTGGCGAACAACAAAATTCCAGCTCCAATACTGTTGCAAACGTTATTAAAAGGAACGTTATTAAAAGGAAAAGGAAGGACTTGCTATTTCACAAAAAGAACCACGAATATTAAAAGGAGTTCCAAAAAACAAAAGGCTATGTCGAAATAAATTATGAAATTTCTGACGATATTTTTAACAGCCACTTTATAGTGGAAACAAAAACTTTTGAGGTTTGCAAATAAAAATCTGCACGTATAAGTTTACTTCAGCTAATTTGTTTTAATTTTCAGAAACTCCTATGTTTGTTATATAGTTCCCACAAAAAGGCTCAAATTGGTCGCCTTAGTCTTGAATTAAAGAATATTCTTTTATGACGCTGCGGAAAATTTTCAATCAAACCCGTTTTCGTGAAGTAAGCGATCGTTTTAATGTTGAATTGGATGCGTGCTACAGAAGTTTTGTTACACAAAAGCTTTTTGCTACACAAAAGCATCTTATAACTTTTCCAAATTCGGAATCAAGCAGATTTTGACTCATTGAGATCGCACCCTTTTCACACGTTTTGGAATTTATTAATGGTACACACATCATGATATTACATCCATCAAATGTTACTATCAGTTACTATAATCGTAAGGGAACATATTCTATAATAGTGCAGGTAAATTGTTGTTTTTAATTGTTTTTTTCAACGTAATTTACTATTTCCAAAATTTATTTGTTCATACAGGCTGTGTCTGATAATAAGTTTCGATTTCAAGATGTTTTAGTAGGCCATCCAGGTCGTTGCCACGATGAGAGTGTGTAGGCCTATAGTCCTTCAATGCGTGCAATTACATCAGGTCACATTGCTTTCCCATCTAATTGCCACTTATTAGGCGATGCAGCATATCCCTTAGAGATTTATTTAATGGTACCTTATCCTGATAATGTGTACTTGTTGGCCGCGCTAAGAACATTTAACACAATTTTAAGTTCAACTCAAGTGCGTGTAGAACAAGCATTTGGAATATTAAAAAAAAATCGGATACTGAATTATTTAAAAGTTCAGGATGTAAAGCTAGCAAAAAATATAATTATGTCTGCTTTATTCTCCATAATATTATTATTAACATGGCACCCAACGTGATTAAAAATTAATACCCATATTAAAAAAAAATATATATATATATATTTGAAATATATTTTAGAACAAGTATTGTATGAAAAATTAAAAAAAAAAATTTCAAATATATTTTATTTTTCATACATATGGGTATAAATATAAAAAAAATCATTTAAGAGTCTCGAAAATATCGACTCAATTTCGCTTCCATATGGGAGGTCAGCTTTCGTGTTGGTACGGAGTTGCTTGCGACGTGCATGGCTTATTACTATCCCCAGTCAATTCTGCAAACAATGTTTCAAGAGTTAATTCTAGGTTGCATTCTGGCTCAGCTATGTCAGTACGGCAGCCATATTGCGTTTCTTAATGCGCTTATATGTCAACATAAAATTTAGAAATTTTGGATATATGTCATCCCATGAAAAAGGGAACGTGTCATGAATGGACTTTCTGTTTCGCAAAAATCGGTTCCATAGTATAACACGCTTCTTTTTTCTCACGAAATTCTTTTTCCATATTCAGTCTTGCATTTATTAGAAGGTTTTTATAGTTATGCGTTCATTTTTTACTCTATTAAAAATTCATATAAGTAAACATAAAAATATATTAAATTATAAGAAAAACACTTACTTATCCTATTGCGACGACATTGTTCTGTGTATTTACTTTGCATCTAAATTTATTTGGATACCTTTCTTGCTTTTTCTTGCGTATTAACTGCAACAGTGTTGCAAATGAGAACAAGATACATTGTAAAAATTTTCAGAGTTGCATTTACGAACACGCTGCAATATATTACTAAAAAGCAACATGCATTTAGGAAGTCAGCCTTACTTGTTTTAAATAAAATGTTACAACTGAAGGAAGTATATTTTTCATTTGCTAGATTTGCCAGCCACAGAACATACATACAGAAATTACATATACAGGCAGGATTTATCCACTGAAAAATAAATTCTTTAATTGCTAAGTTGAGAAACCCAATCTTCTTTATGGTTGTAAGTGTGAAAATTATTCTATATTTTAAACGATCTCCGATACATTAACACTTGTATATCACAATATCATTTATTTAAATTAATTACATAAAAAGAATTTCAATAACGCAATGTACTTTTTAAAAATTATTTCAATTAATATATAACGCAACAATATCTTTTGTATTTGAAGCATTTTTATATATTCTTTATCATGTTTTTCGTTGTTCGCTGCGGCTTATATTTATCCTTTTTATATAAATTTTTTGTTTTTTAATTTTTGTTAGTACTTCCTTTAGATCAGAAACTACAATAAATTTTGTGCTAAGGCATTTGTAAAAAAAATTAAACAAAAAAACAAAAATTATTCGAAATAATGTTTTAATATTAATCATTTCAGCAAAAGAAGGATGGACGGTTTAGATATTTCCAAGGCGATGGACAAAATGTGGCATGGTGCACTCACATTATAACTTATTGCTTTTGGTGTCGGTAATAGCAACACTCGATCTTTATCGAGCTTTTTCAGGGATCGCACGATAAGAGTTGTTATAGATGGGATCTCATCAAACGAGTTCAAGAGTACCGCAAGGTTCCGTCCTTTCCCCTACCCTATTTCTTATTTTTCTTAATATCCATTTAAGTCAGAATTCCACCCCTATCAATTCTTTCGCAGATGAAAGTAGCATATGCTATATATTTTCGTTTCGCAATAGATTACGCCTTCGGAAAATTAGGAGTATGAGAAATCACATGGACGATACCCTTATTCGTGACCTTTTGGTAATTTCCGAATGGGGTCTGGCGAACACGGTTCAGTTTAATGCTCACAAAACTCAGTGCTGTGTGCTTTCGCACAGGCATACTGCTGTAATTATGAGTGATATATATATATATATATATATATATATATATATATATATATATATATATATATATATATATATATATATATATATTTTAAGGAATCAGAAGCTCTCGATGTTCTTGGCATGAAAATTCAATGCGATGTTCGTTGGAACAAGCATATTCTTCATATCGCAAAAGAAGCATTCAAGTGTCTAGGTTTTCTGAAACGCTTTTAGAAATACTTTACTCCATCTTATCTCCTTACTATCTTTGTCACCTTTAACAGACCGCAAATGGAATACAACTCCTACTTCAAAGTCTATTTTGGAGTTACTCGACCGCGTGCTGGAGAGATCGAAGAAGGTCATCGGTGACAGTAGGATATCCAGCTCTATTGACTCGCTGGAGCATCGACGCAATTTGGGGTGTGTTTCACTATTTAATCGTTACTACAACGGAATCTGCTCTTATGAAATCAGGTAACTTCTTCCTGAAAACCGTTATTTCATACGCAAACGCGCTCTGCATCAAGAGCGCATTCTTTTGTGGTCGATTGGTCAGTGAATCGCACTACATGTTACCGAGAAAATTTGTTTTTTAGGCGAACAGTTCGTATGTGGAATAAACTCCCTCCAAAGGTCTTTTCTGCCACTTTTAATGTGAAAAGATTCTAATAAAATGTCCACAAGCACTACTCTCTCCATCACCCTTCTCACAGCCTAATTTCCTAGTTCTGACACAATGCATTGCATAAGTAGGGGTCATCCCCTGAGAGCTGGTCCTAATTTAAAAAAAGGACATTTTTATGTTAAGTTGTTAAACTATTCAAACGATATTTTCAACTATTTATTGTTTTTTGTATTAAAAACTTTAATGCTGTTTCTGTTATAAGAATTCAACTTGTCTGAACAATTTATTTAAAAAGCTCCCACAATTTTTAGTCATTACAATATAAAAATTTTAAACGAAACACCAGATAAGTTTTAAGCTTTATGTTGTTTCAAATGCTATAGTTTGTTAACAATTTAAACAAAAGTTTCTGCATGTATAATATACTTAGGAAGAAGAAAATAATATTCTAAATAAATAAATGATTCAGTCAGTAAAAATACTAATTAAACTTTTAAGCCTTTTTCTCCTTAAAATTAGCAAACTATCGTTTTAATAAGTTATAGTCATTTAGTAATTGTACTCAAGTTCACATACAAAATTTTTATTGTGCAAAAAAACTACACGTTTTACGCAAAACTGATATTTAAACAAAAAATTATACTTTTACCCAGAGATTTTATAAAAGGTCTTTTTTATATAAATCGAAATTAGAAAAAATTCATACTAACCTAATAATAAGATTGCATTTTAATAATTTTTTTTTTTAAGATAACAAATACAACAATAACTGCAATTAATAAAAATCCAAATTCCAGCAAAACTACATTAGAAAAAGAAGGAAACATTAAGCGAAATCTAAGCAGTAACCAAACGTAACTAATCTAAATGAATATTTAATAAAAAACAAAAACATCAAAAATTACTTAAAGCAGCATTTCAAAAAGTATCGTACGATAAATAGAAAATAGAAATCCTTTAAAAAATTATGCACTGTCATTAAATTAACGAAAATGTTTAAAGAAATCCATTTGCGGTAGCACCACTCTACAAAAAAATTAAAATTAAATAATAAAAAAAAAAAATCCAAATTAAAAAAAAAAAATTATATAAAAATTAACTTCAATTGTACTTAATTCCTTCAAATATAAATATTTTATACTATTCTCATAAAATATATATTATATAAAGCTAAAAAATGATATAAATTACTGCGGGAAGACATATGCATATGTTAATTTCGCTTTTTTTTCTTATAGAAAAAAAGTGGATTTTACCCAAATTTCGTAAAGAAAATCTAAAGAGTCTTATATCAGAAGACAAATTACTTAAACGTCACATTCAATGTAGGAAAATTTAAATCGAAGGAGCAGTGTTTGTGGATACAATTTTTTAGTTCTGGCACAAAAAATTGCTTAAGTAAAAGTCGTGACCTACGTGCTTGTTCTTAATAAAAATAAATTCAACGTTATAAAAACTTGATATATATATATATATATATATATATATATATATATATATATATATGTGTGTGTGTGTGCGTGTGTGTGTATATCTTTCATGCTAGTTAAAATTAGCAAAAGAGGAGCAAGGTGGCCAAGAGGCATTTAACGCGCATCGTACATTAAGACTCACACTCGCGCTGCTACAAATAAGTTCTGACGCAGAGTCCAATGCTACACAAAATCTGTTCTTTACCTGACGTAAACAGTTTTTAAACACACAGAGCCTATACTTTTCATACATAATGGTTTAAATAACATATTTGTGTATCGTTGGGCATGTATTAAATAAAGTGTAATAAATTAAGTGTCATTAATATTATTTGAATTGTTTTTTATTTTTAATGAATTAATTAATTTTTTATTACTTAAATTGACTGTGATATACAACATATGATGAGTTCGATTAAACTTTTGCTATATAATACCATTAAGTTTATAAAAAACAAAGCGCTTCAGACATTTTATGTAATGTGTTTATAAAATCATTACATTAGGGGAATTAAAACATTGTACAAGTGAAAAAAGATATTAAATAAAAAAAGAGTGAATGTGATTAATACAAAAATAAATAATTTATGGCTTTACAAAAAAGGCTTAAGCCAATTTTTATTGCTTCTAAACTTCAAGATGAAAGTTCCCTATTTTAAGAACTACAATATGTTGGTTGGGAGGAGAAAATATAGATTAAACATAATATAAAACATGGAACATGTACTCATTTTCTTACTGCAAAAACTATTGTACACACACATAACAGATTGGTAAAAAATCGTTTAAAACTATTAAAATTTATCCACTAACATCATAATTTAATTTTTATTCTGGATAATATATAATCTTGACATATTTTCTATATTAATTCTTTTATAAGTTCCGGAAACTTGAAGATTGATTAATTATAAAATGCTTACCATGGATTTTATTGTTATGTCGTAAGCAAATTTAAATTTAAATTAAATAAAATAATAAAATATTGCATTTTAATTCGAAATCACTTTTGTTTATGTAAGCACATATAGCAATTTTTCTATTAAATTTCTATATTTTAGTTGCACGCAAAACTTGCATTTTCTTCCTAATATTAATATAATACTTTTAAATATTATTTAATAATTATTAAAATAAGTACAGTTCAGTTATTCCCTTTTTTCATTTCTTTTATAAAATTCCTTGACATTATAATATAACAAATATAGAAAATAAGTAAATGAATTTTAATATAAATTATATTAAAAAAAATAAAATTTTTTTTATACCCCAATCATACACGTCGAGTGCAGGCTTTATAAGTTCTGAATGCACAGAAAAAAAAATTGCATGTGTAAAAGGCATACTTTTCCACAACCTTAAAATTATTAAATTGTTCAATAATTTTTTAATCCGAATAACAATATTCAGAAAAGGTGGTGGCTTTAGATATTCCAAGGCGCTTGATAAAGTGTGGCATGGTGCACTCACATTAAAACTTATTGCTTTTGGTGTCGGTAATAGCTTCAATCGACTTATATCGAGCTTTCTTATTTTTCTTAATGACCTTCTACGTCAGACATCCAACCCTATCTATTCTTTTGCAGATGACAGTAGCATATGCCACACATTTTCATTTCGAAATATTCGAAGCCTTCGGGAAATTGGGGATACGAGAAAGTACATGGACGATACCCTTAATCGTGACCTTTTGGTATTTTCCGAATGGGGCCTGGCATACAGGGTTTAGTTTAGCGCTCATAAAACCCAGTGCTGTATGCTTTCGCACAAGCGTACTTCTGAATATGCTACCTCATCTGTAATTATGAGTAATATATATATTAAGGAATCAGAAGCTCTCGATGATCTTTGCATGAAAATTCATTGCGATGTTCGTTGGAACAAGCGTATTTTTCATATTGCAAAAGAAACACTCCAGTGCCTAGGTTTTCTGAGACAGTTTTAGAAATACTTCACTTTATCTGATCTCCTTACTGTCAATGCCACCTTTATCAGACCGAAAATGGAATACAAAACTCATCTATGGGCCGGTGCATCAAAGTCTATTTTGGAGTTACTCGACCGCGTACAGAAGAGAGCGAAGAAGCTCATCGGTTACAGTACTGTAACCAGCTCTATTAACTCACTGGAGCATCGAAGCAATTTGGGGAGTGTTTTACTGTTTTATCGTTCCTACAACATTATGTGCTCTTATAAAATCAGGGAACTCATGCCTGAAAACCGTTCTTTCCTACGCGCTACGCGCTCGAACCAAAAGCGCATTCTTTGGTGGTCGATTGTAAAATTCGTTTTTTAGCTGAATAGTTCGTATGTTGCATATGATCCCTGCAGAGGTCTTTCCTGCCACTTTCAATGTGCAAAGATTCAAATCAAATGCCCACAAGCACTACTCCATCTATCCCCCTTCCCACAAACTAATTTCCTAGTTCTGGCACAAGTGGGGTTCATCCCCTGAGTGCTGATCCTAATGAAACAAAAAAAAAAAAAAATAATAATAAATAATAAATAAATAAAAAAATAAAATTTTAAAACGCCTTTAATTATTTTTCCTAATATATTTTTTGTTGGAAATTTTAGAATTGTTTAGAATACTATCACATCTTTTTCACGCTTCAATTTTCTACGACTTTAACCTTTTGGTTTAAAATGGAAAATGGAAATGGAAATAATAATAAAGAAAATAACTCGAAAAAAAAAAATTGTGGGAAAAGTGCCTGCCTCTTAAAAAAGGAAAATTTAGATAAGGTACCGCGACGGCTGCTTATTTTATTTCAATTTTTGGTCTTCACATTTTGCTTAGTTTTAGTTAAAATTGAAGAAAAAAATAAATTTAATTTAACGGATTTTTATAGAATAGCAATTAATAATATTTATTTGCAATTAATAATATTTATTTCAATTTAAAAATCTTTCTTCTTCTTTAAACATATGCAAAGAGGAATGTGATATAATGACCAACACAGTATACCAACAGCGAAAAGCTGTGTTGACTATCCTTTTTATTTTTCTTTAGTAATACAATTCATGATTAAGTATTGAAGCTTCTACTGAAGAAACTTTTTTGCCATATTATAATCAAAACAAATAAACAATAAACCCATGAATAACTCTTATTTAGCAATAATTATTGCAAAAAGATCGGAGCCGCTACCTCTACTCAATTTAAATCAAAAAAAGAACATTTTGATTGTAAGATGTATTAATATGTATGTACGTCACCAAGCTTTCAGTTTAATATATCGAAAGGACACTGCTTTTTTGATTCTTGCTAACTTTTAACATTTTTGTGTATCCTACCTTTTTCCTTTTGAATTTATTAAGCTGATTTTTAAAATTTAAAGAACATTAGTACCCTTCTTTTGTAGGATTTGGATGTTTCGAAATATTTACATTCTGTGTTTAATATAATTGCCTACAATAAAAATTTTAAGGTGTCGAAATTTTGGCACAACCTTTGTCTTTACCTTTAAGATACACATTGCTAATACCTTCATTTGTTTTTGCGTATCCAGCAATACTTCAATTTAGAATAAATTGGCACTGAACGGCAAATAATATTATTTATAAAACTTATAAACGTAAATCATTGTCTACAATTGTAACGACACGTTTTACGCTGGTTGCTGGGATAGCTACAGCGGAGTCCAGGGTCGTTAATGTTGTGTCTGTCGTCTCACGACGGACGGGGAATAAAACAATTTTTGTTTTAAAAACGTTATAAAACGTAAATCCAAGTTTTATTTTCCTATAAATAAATGTTACAACGACGGATTGCTAACGGATGATGGTCGGGTGACGTAGTTGGAGTTGACAGCGCGGTTGATCAGCGTCAGCGTTTAGGACGATGCGCTTCCGTTTGTTGTGGTAGTTGACACGGGTTCGTGGCAGCGACGTATGCTGGATGCTTAGAGTGGCTGTAGTGGCGGAGGCCAATGGTGGCAGCGTTTGTGTAGGCCAGGCTAAAAAGTAGACGAAGCTGCCGGCGGCAATCGGCCGCTGATATCGTAATAGATGGGCTGCGGTGACAGTAATCAGCGGCAGCGTCGTGACGTAGGCCGAACACACACACTCTATGAGGCCGGCGGCACAGGGCGGCAGTAGTTGTGCTAGGCGGCTGCGGTGCCAACAGTTAGTGGCAGCAGACAGGCTGCGAGACCGGTGGCGGCAGCTATTCGGGACGAACTGCAGTGACAACAGTCAGCGGCAGTGTCAAGACGAAGGCCGGAAAACAGGCTATGCAGCCGGTGGCAGACGGCGGCAGTGGCTGTGCTAGGCGGGCAGCGGTGACAACAGTCAGCGGCAGCGTCGATACGTAGGCCGGACAGCAGACAGGCTGTGAGACCGGTGGCAGCGGCTGTTCTGGACGAGCTGCGGTGACAACAGTCAGCGGCAGTGTCAATACGTAGGCCGGACAGCAGACAGGCTGTGAGACCGGTGGCAGCGGCTGTTCTGGACGAGCTGCGGTGACAACAGTCAGCGGCAGTGTCAAAACAAAGGCCGGACAACAGGCTATGCAGCCAGTGACAAACGGCGGCAGTGGCTGTGCTAGGCGCGCAGCGGTGACAACAGTCAGCGGCAGCGTCGATACGTAGGCCGGACAGCAGACAGGCTGTGAGACCAGTGGCAGCGGCTGTTCTGGACGAGCTGCGGTGACAACAGTCAGCGGCAGTGTCAAGACAAAGGCCGGGTAACAGGCTACGCAGCCGGTGGCAAACGGCGGCAGTGGCTGTGCTAGGCGGGCAGCGGTGACAACAGTCAGCGGCAGCGTCGATACTTTGGCCGGACACTTGGCTGTAGCGTGGTGGTCGCTGTACGCTGGAACACTCAAGGGCAGCGCCGGTAGGTCAACCGGACACCAAACAGTAGGTGCTGTAGCCGATTAGTTGACTCTCTGCACCGGAGTCGGTACGTGCGCGAAGTACTAGACGCTAGTATCGGGCTGTAGCGAAGTTTAGAGGCAACACCCGGGTTTTATGCCAGACGTGCTCCTGGCAGCGCCTAGTGGTAGTGCTCGACCACGCAGCCTAACCCTGGGGAATTGTATAATTCCTGGCCAAGGTAAGCGACAAGACCGAACCAACGCCGGTAGAAGTGTAACTTCTGTGGCGTTGTTTTACCAACAAGCGTAGCAACTGTCGCACAGCCGCGATGAATGGCAACCACTATGGGATAGCTAGGCAGCGCAAGACTTAACCTGGGGAATTGTATAATTCCTCGCCAAGACTATCTTCGCTAGTCGAGTCACCCACAAATGCAGTCTTACTGAAGATAAGAAATAATTTGGGGAATTGTAAATTCCTCACCAAGCAACTTCTTACCTGCAGGCCAGCTGCTTACAAACTGCCCTTTTCAACTCAATGTTCGCCTTTTTATACTTGTGCGTGGGCACACACATTCATTCACACACATATTCTTATTCGGTTGTGTTTACTCGGCAAACACAGCCGATCGTTGTAGTTTAGTTCGTGACAGTTGTGACATTGTTGATTGTTACAGCTGGTTGTGTATTCTGCAGGTATTCTCTTCAAGAGGGCGTAATGTGTCACCCGACCGTTAATTCAAACTATAATCAGGTAGAAAACTTATCATAACCTAAGTATAATTCATTCTATACAGGCTTAATTCTTAAGTTAACAATAAAAGAAAATATTTTATTCTAGCAATAAAACAAATAAAAATATTTAGGTGTTGACAAAAACGAGGGGGCGACTTTTGTCGTTACACTGCCCCCCCTCCGGCAAGGCCCAGGGCTCCACTTACTGTGCCCGAAGGATGCGAATCTTGCCACTTCGTGCGATCCGAATTTTGTATCTCTGACCCTCATAAACTCGCAACAGACGCAGTTGTTGGCGGCTGCGCCGTCTCTTGATGAGTTCCTCCACTTCCGCTTGTAGAGGGCCCGGCGTTTCTGCTAGGGAAATCTCGGCGGTGTCCTCGTTTAGGGATGTGGTCAGATGTAACTCCGAGTCGCCTACCACGCCCGATGATGACGTCACTTTGCTCTCTGGACGCCTTGTTGAGACGGCCCGACCCACTACGGGTGACCCCGGCGATGTGCTTGTCGTCGAGTTTGATAAGGGTTCTGTGTACGGGGTTGACAAGGATGATGAACAGGAACTTGCTGTTAGCGGTGGCGGCATTAGGCATGTCGAAGACTGTGGAGTAGTCGATGGTATGCGCACACTAGCAAATATACAATCCCTTCCGGGTGTCGGTGGGATTTTGTCGATGACGGCCTGCATGGCTGAGTTACGTGGCGCATATCTCAGCTTTATGGGTCGCTCGTCCCTCATGACAATCTTGTGTTGGGCAATATTCGACACTCCCTTGATTTGTTCGAACATCGCGAGTTCTTTTCCCAAAAGCCTTGAAATTCTTTCCTGCTTTTGTGGGATCTGGTTTCTACTCTGCCCGATTTTAGGGCTGCCTGTTGAGGTACATAAAGAGTAAGCCATAGTGCTTACCTTGGCTTTGTTTGGGCTGTGCCTATTGTAGGCCGGACGTCTCGAGGATTTCGGGCGGCCTCTTGCTACTAGACCGGCACAACTGAACATGGCCTTAAACAAACACAGTGAGTCCAGCCCCAGAATGAGGTCTTCCATGGCCTCCTGCATTACCAGGAATTCACACGGCATGGTCCTATTGCCGAGAGCAACCTGGAGCCGCACCGCCTCGGTGATGAGTTTCTTTGACCCATCTGCTAAAAATACTTCAGTATTTACCGTAAGCCGCTTGAGGGATGTCGACAGCCGATTGAGTTGAACCGGTGAGATAAAGCTTTTGGTAGCTCCTGTATCGATGATTGTAGTAATCAGTTGCCCATTTATTTTGACAATCGCCTTGAGCTTTTCCTCTTCCCACACTATACAGGTTTGGTTTTCCTTTTTACTGCCCGTTCGGCAGGTGGAATCCGATGTCTTTTTCGCTTTTCTACCTCATATCATGCGGTGATGCTCCCCTCGATTGGGCTGTGAGGTCGTCGGAATACATTCTAACTCATCAGCTAGCTGTAGCAGTTCGGCGAGCGTTGAAAAATCTTTGCGTCGGATGTACCATCGATAGTCTGGTTGGGAGTTTCGGAAAATTCTTTCCAGCTTTTGTTGTTCAGTCATGTTGGTGGGCCGCATCAAGTTTTGTAGCGCTAGTAAATAGTCTTTAAAAGCCTCCTTGGGACGTTGAGTACGCTTACGTATTTCGTCCTCCAGTTTTTCGAAATAGCGTGGAGGGAGGAAAAACCGGTAAAAATCCTCCTTAAATTGACCCCACAACTTCCAGTGACGATTGTTGTTCCGCAACCAAACCAAGGCTCGTTCCCGCAGTACTTCTGGCATTATTTGCGGCAGCTGATTCGTGTCTACGTGGTACATTTCAGCAAGCTCTTCCATTCGTTCGATGAACTCTAATGGGTCTCTGCCCCCGGTATACTTCAAGCCCCATTTCCTGACGATCTCGATGACTCCAATAGGGTGATCTTCGTGAAGTGGCGTAACGTGGGATGATGATAAGGTCGCTAGGTTAGGTTGGACGGATGATTCTGGCCGCTTCTCGGGGGACTTCGTACATTCAGCACTAGTTTTTTGGTCTTCTAGTTTGAGCGGGGAGGCTGGTCGGCTATGTCCGCTTTCGGTGGTTGCTGAAACCTTGAGGGTAGCTTCATGCTTACCTTGTAAGGCCAGGAGCTCCCTCATTTGAGTTTCCTGGTGTTCGATGGCAAGAAATTTGGCAAAACGTTTTCGTAACTCTTCCACATTTCCAGTGTTGTCTTGGTCATATTGGCCAAGGTACTTTACTAGCTCCTCCTTCTTCAAGGAGTACACCCAGGAGGTTCGTAGCATCGCGGTAGCCTTGGTTATATCACAGCAAGTTCTGGTTTTCTTTTAATTTTTTTTGTTTTATTTGAACACTATTAGTGTCCCTGCTCGGGCGCCAATGTAACGACACGTTTTACGCTGGTTGCTGGGATAGCTACAGCAGAGTCCAGGGTCGTTAATGTTGTGTCTGTCGTCTCACGACGGACGGGGAATAAAACAATTTTTGTTTTAAAAACGTTATAAAACGTAAATCCAAGTTTTATTTTCCTATAAATAAATGTTACAACGACGGATTGCTAACGGATGATGGTCGGGTGACGTAGTTGGAGTTGACAGCGCGGTTGATCAGCGTCAGCGTTTAGGACGATGCGCTTCCGTTTGTTGTGGTAGTTGACACGGGTTCGTGGCAGCGACGTATGCTGGATGCTTAGAGTGGCTGTAGTGGCGGAGGCCAATGGTGGCAGCGTTTGTGTAGGCCAGGCTAAAAAGTAGACGAAGCTGCCGGCGGCAATCGGCCGCTGATATCGTAATAGATGGGCTGCGGTGACAGTAATCAGCGGCAGCGTCGTGACGTAGGCCGAACACACACGCTCTATGAGGCCGGCGGCACAGGGCGGCAGTAGTTGTGCTAGGCGGCTGCGGTGCCAACAGTTAGTGGCAGCAGACAGGCTGCGAGACCGGTGGCGGCAGCTATTCGGGACGAACTGCAGTGACAACAGTCAGCGGCAGTGTCAAGACGAAGGCCGGAAAACAGGCTATGCAGCCGGTGGCAGACGGCGGCAGTGGCTGTGCTAGGCGGGCAGCGGTGACAACAGTCAGCGGCAGCGTCGATACGTAGGCCGGACAGCAGACAGGCTGTGAGACCGGTGGCAGCGGCTGTTCTGGACGAGCTGCGGTGACAACAGTCAGCGGCAGTGTCAATACGTAGGCCGGACAGCAGACAGGCTGTGAGACCGGTGGCAGCGGCTGTTCTGGACGAGCTGCGGTGACAACAGTCAGCGGCAGTGTCAAAACAAAGGCCGGACAACAGGCTATGCAGCCAGTGGCAAACGGCGGCAGTGGCTGTGCTAGGCGCGCAGCGGTGACAACAGTCAGCGGCAGCGTCGATACGTAGGCCGGACAGCAGACAGGCTGTGAGACCAGTGGCAGCGGCTGTTCTGGACGAGCTGCGGTGACAACAGTCAGCGGCAGTGTCAAGACAAAGGCCGGGTAACAGGCTATGCAGCCGGTGGCAAACGGCGGCAGTGGCTGTGCTAGGCGGGCAGCGGTGACAACAGTCAGCGGCAGCGTCGATACTTTGGCCGGACACTTGGCTGTAGCGTGGTGGTCGCTGTACGCTGGAACACTCAAGGGCAGCGCCGGTAGGTCAACCGGACACCAAACAGTAGGTGCTGTAGCCGATTAGTTGACTCTCTGCACCGGAGTCGGTACGTGCGCGAAGTACTAGACGCTAGTATCGGGCTGTAGCGAAGTTTAGAGGCAACACCCGGGTTTTATGCCAGACGTGCTCCTGGCAGCGCCTAGTGGTAGTGCTCGACCACGCAGCCTAACCCTGGGGAATTGTATAATTCCTCGCCAAGGTAAGCGACAAGACCGAACCAACGCCGGTAGAAGTGTAACTTCTGTGGCGTTGTTTTACCAACAAGCGTAGCAACTGTCGCACAGCCGCGATGAATGGCAACCACTATGGGATAGCTAGGCAGCGCAAGACTTAACCTGGGAAATTGTATAATTCCTCGCCAAGACTATCTTCGCTAGTCGAGTCACCCACAAATGCAGTCTTACTGAAGATAAGAAATAATTTGGGGAATTGTAAATTCCTCACCAAGCAACTTCTTACCTGCAGGCCAGCTGCTTACAAACTGCCCTTTTCAACTCAATGTTCGCCTTTTTATACTTGTGCGTGGGCACACACATTCATTCACACACATATTCTTATTCGGTTGTGTTTACTCGGCAAACACAGCCGATCGTTGTAGTTTAGTTCGTGACAGTTGTGACATTGTTGATTGTTACAGCTGGTTGTGTATTCTGCAGGTATTCTCTTCAAGAGGGCGTAATGTGTCACCCGACCGTTAATTCAAACTATAATCAGGTAGAAAACTTATCATAACCTAAGTATAATTCATTCTATACAGGCTTAATTCTTAAGTTAACAATAAAAGAAAATATTTTATTCTAGCAATAAAACAAATAAAAATATTTAGGTGTTGACAAAAACGAGGGGGCGACTTTTGTCGTTACACAATTTAGAAATAAATTAATGTAACAAAAACAACTTCAAGCAGAACAAAACAAAAACCTTAACAGAAAACCATAAATCATTTGACATTTTAATGAAAATTTCCTTGGTAGAAATATGAAATTAGATACACAGAGCAAAACGATTTGGCTTAAGGAAATATTACTTAATGAAAAAATTTTAAATTAAATAAACAACGCACTTAAGGTGTCCACAATGAAAGGTATAATAAAAAAATTAAAAAATTTTTAATAAAAATGTCAAAAATCATGCATTCGCAGTTTTAATTTCATGACGTAAAAACACTTGTTTAACAAGAATTTCTGGTTCAAGGAACACAATACAGTAATTCATTTTTTTTTTTTTTTTGTAAAATTGTTTGTGGAATGTTAAATAAAAATTTTACAAATATTAAGTTTTTTTAGAATTCTATCTTGTTTTTCTTATTCTGCTTTTTCTCTTAAAATTATGCATACTTATTTGTCATCACCTACAGGTAGATATTTAAATAAGTATTGTACGTATGAGCAATATTTAACTTAATACATTAAATATTGCTTATATGACATGATCTAAGCACCGTTTTCATAATGGCTAAATCGCTACATCCCTGATCAAAAAAAAATTACGTGATACGTTAATCTTGCAAACTAAATGGCATCATGAAATAAAATAGCAAACGCATCATAATTATTTGTTTGGTCCACAACAACAAATACAAATTTAGGTGTTTCTAAAAGTCAAATCCGATTTATTGCCTGTAACGCTTGATTCAAGGATGGCTGCTTTAATTAAAAGACTTTCACTGGGCATTAGCAACTTTTTCTTCATAACGGTCTCCTCCAGGCTGTTCTTTTCGAATGTTAAAAAAATGTTTGTTCGCTTGATAAATTTGATAGTCATTAAGCAAAAAGTTATTAATGTATTTTCTTTTTTTCAAAATATAAATTACTATTTACCTTCTTTCACATCTTTACTTCACTACCTAATGATACTACTTCGTTTAGACGTTCGCTGGTGGAAAGTTATAGTGACACCTAGTCTCTCTATAACACCAACCAATATAATATAGCGCCACCCTATTTTTTCTTATTATTGTCAACATAAGTAAGTGCCTCCCTATTTTTCCGTACACGCGCCAACATATTTTTTAGTTTACATGCGCGTACAAAAAATTTAAGCAATAAATTTTAATTAATAATTTTGAGTGGTAAACAGTTCCCAGAATTGTTCACCAATGAACAAACGCATTTTCAATTTTTTATGCTTCTGGTTGTTACCAACAAATTTTGTAAAAGTGGTTCTATAATAATACAATTTGGTTAACAATTGCACGGAATTGTTTAACAATGTAATTGATTTCCATTTAAATGGTAACAATTCCTAGAATTGTTTGTTGATTGAATTCATTTAATAGAATGTGAATTTTATGAAACTTATGACTGCCTCTTAGGAAAAGAGGTATTAAGAAAGTATAGAGCCATAATAGACTTCTATAAAAATCATTTGATAATGAACACCAAAAATATTCCTATAAATTTTCTGGGTGCAAATACCATAAAATTTATTATAAGTACCAAGAACGGCTTGGTTCATGTAAAAGATTGTTATAATATCAATGGGAAATTAATACTTAAAGAAGGCATATATGATTCGCAAAATTTTGCAATAGCAGTTGATACATATTATCATTGTCCCACTGAGGTAACATTAAAACCCCAAGATTCTTGACCTGTAACTCACGAAAATTACTATATTTATGATAAAAAATCAAACAAAAACTTCCCAAGGGAACCACCCTTCAACTGTCCAATCAGAGTGGGTCATACGAATACCGAGGAACGCGAAAAGTCCTGAAACGTAATAAGAAAATACAAAATTAACATTTACCAACTTTATGAAACATCGATGATAAGCCTTTTTTTTTTAAATCACAAGCAAGAAGTAAGGAAACAAATCCAAGAGATGGTAGATTATAATATAATCCGACTTTCTACTTTACTATAGTCAGCCCCTATTTGGAACGTACCAAAAAAATTATGCAAGTGGTGAGAAGAAATGGCGTCTCGTTATCGACTACCGTAAATTAAATGACAAAACTATTGACGATAAATATCCCATCCCTAATACGGAAGAGATATTAGATAAACTAGGGCGGAGTATGTACTTCACATCTCTTGACATTGCTAAAGATTCCACCTAGTCGAAATAGACGATAGAGATATGCATAAAACAGCATTCTCCATGGAAGGGAACCTTAATGAATTTTTAAGAATGCCTTTCGGCTTAAAAACAGTACTAGCCATATTTCAACGCTTGATGAACGTAGTGTTGGATGATTTGTTAGGGAAAATATGTTTGGTCTACCAAGATGACGTTATAGTCTACTCTACGTCATTTGAAGAACACCTGAATTTATCAGATTGTTATTACATCGTATTAAGGAGGCTAACTTTAAAATTCAACAGGACAAGTCTGAGTCCTTGAAATCAGAAACAGAATTTTTCGGGTATGTAGGTACCCGAGACAGAGTAAGACCAAACGACAAAAAGGTGGATGCAAGTAATTTCGCATTGGGAGCTGTCCTTTACCAAGACAACCACCCAATCTGCTATGCGAGTAGAACACTCAATAAGCATGAAGTAAACAACAGCAATATCGAGTTGGAGCTCCTAGTAGTAATATGGGTAGTTGGGTACATTCGACCTTATTTTTTTGGCAGAAAATTTATCAATGCAAGGGTTATTTTCAATTAAAGAATTAAATTTAAAATTGATAAGGTGGAGACTAAAATTGGAAGTATACGATTACGATATCATTTACAAACGCGGTATCAATAGCGGGAATGCCGATGCGTTATCCCGAATTACAGACAGGAATCCTCAAATCAATGCCATAGAAGAAATTAGAAAAGTCGCAATGCCGATAAATTTTTATAAAAATAAGATTGTCATATCCAAAATTATATCTGGGTCCTCCAGAATACGCAATAAGAAACATTCCAAAATACCAGGAGAACTTTTCACTTAAAAAAACTCGACCATACAATAATGGTAACTTTATTTAAAACACATTTTAGTCCAACCCAATAAAATGCAGTAATCATAGACGAGTGATCATAGAGACATTTAGACGCACATACACTGAAACTACATTAACAACTGCGAAGCTTGTATATTAGAGAAATACGACCGCAAACCACCAAAAATACCATATAAGATTACCGAAACACCAAATAAAGGAAGAGAATTAATTCATATTGATGTGTTTTATACTTTAGACAAAAAGCAATTTCTAACAATGATATATAAGTTTTCTAAGTACGCTTTGGCTTTTCCGATATACGGAAGAAGTTGTTCAGAATTAAAAGTAAATTGTTACAAGTTACAAGTATGTGCGGAGAAATAGAAAAGATAATAGTGGATAACGAACTTGGATATAAAGCATTAGAAATGCAGATATTTTTAGAAAAGGAGAATATTTGTGTTCATTTCACCTCAAGTAGCAATCACATCTAACGCATTATAGAAAGATTGCATAATACTAGAAATTAACATATACCACTCTTGAGAAATTACGAAAAAACAAGGACGAAACAATAAAAGAAAAAATGATAAGAATTATAGGGTTCTATAATAACACAATTTATAGTACCACTGGTATTAAACCAATAGATTTTGTAAATTATAAAATATATGAAGAAAAATATAAAGAAATATATGACTTAATGCTAGCAAAGTCAACTTAACAAAGATAGGACAGATATGGAATTAAAAGAAGGAATCAATTTTATTAAAGAAATAAGAGGCGGGAAAGCCCATAGAAAGAATAGGAAAATCAATGCCAATAAGATTGACGATGATCACTTACAGACTAAACGAACCAGACACAAATACTACAAAAAACACGTTAGACCCACAAGAAATTATCAAGACAGAGACAATCCTAACAACAATTAATAAGCTCAACAATTTTGTTTCAGATGACAAATTGGATACTTGCTCTGACATTTCTCACAACCGTTACATCTCAGTCAATAGACATTCAAGATTTAACTAACAATAACGGATACTTACCAATAAAAACAGATGAACTTAAAGTTGTAGAATATTAAAACAAAATAATTCACATCGTCAATAAAACTTCTTATAAGGAAACTTTGGACTTAATATTGAAAAATATAAATACCTTGAATAATACCAACACCGAAACAAAGACTTCATTAAATACGACGAACAAAAATTTCCTTTTTACTTAAAGATAAAATAGAAAATCTTATCCCACAGTTCAGATCAAAATGAGGACTTGCAGACATTCTAGGAAAAGGTCTGAAATATATAGCAGAGACTATGTATAGTGATGACGAGGCCCAAATCTACGAATCCTTGAAATCATTTCATAAAAACTAGAAAATTGTAACTGAAAGAACCAACAACCTAATATATTTCAAAGATATGATGACCGCTCAAATGCATAACATAATATATCAAATAAACCCGAAACAATTTTTAATTGACTTTAGAAACAGAAGTCACATTTTTGTTACATATTTACCAAATAAACAATGATATCTCACCCTTAAAAGACGATATCGATAATGTTGTACAAATTTTATTCTCTAGTAAACTTGGCATTATCCCTTCAGGCATAATGACTTTATTAGACCTAATTAATGACTTCGACAAATACTTAAATATAAAGTAGCAGTAGCTTTGATGATTCTAGTATCTTAATTATTCTCCTTATACCACAATATTCGAAAACTACTGTTTTAAAAGTTGTATTTGAACCAATTCCAAATACTGATAATAACTCAGTGGCATTGGAAAATAAAGAAGTGCTTATAGATTTGTACAACAACATTTTTAATAAAAATTTAAAGGAAAATATAAAGAAAAATTTGGTTAAAATAAACGATAATTGTCTAACAAAAATAATAAATTTTAGAGAAACATTTTGCAATATGGAAAAACTGCAAGAAACAATTGTAACTCAAATCACACCTGGTGCTCTTGTATTTAAAAACTTTTTCAATTAACTAACACAACTGTAACATATATAATATAAGTATGACAGGAATCTTCATTATAAGATTTGAAAATTATGAAATAAACGCCCTAAATACAACATTTCTAAATGTAAAAATTAAAGCCTATGATAAATTTATATTGCCTAACGTAATTACAAAAATAAATAAAAAGCCTAATGATAAGGCCAATTTAAAATCATTGTATATAAAACAAGCAAAGCATGAAGAAACTATAAAAACAATATTATTAATAATAGAACAAAAACTCAAACATAATTGGTAAAAGTGTAGACATAATAACAATTATTGTATTATTTATTATAAGTATAACACTTTTTACAAGGAAATATATGTCAATCTTAAAAATATCATCGGAGCCTCAAGCTAACGGTGAGGGAGTTAAAGTGACACCTAATCTCTCTATAACACCAACCAATATAATATTGCGCCACCCTACTTTTCTTACTAATGTATACAGAAATAAGTGCCTCCCTATTTTTCCGTACACGCGCCAACATATTTTTTAGTTTAAACGCGCGTACAAAATATTTATGAAGTTGCACTTTTATATTTAAAATAAATTTTAATCAATAATTTTAAGTGTTGAACAATTCCACAGAATTGTTTACTAAAACAATTGGATGCCAGACCAAATAAAAGTGCTAAAATTGGCACTTTTTTTAGTATATAACCTTGAATTTAGAAGATAAGAAATCAGAAAAATAATACAGTTTGTACAATTCAGTTCAGTCAATTAATTAAAATTAAGTTAATAAGTGTAATGTGAAATAAGTAAACACAGCTAAGTTAAACAACTATATAAATAAATATTTTTTTATAGGAGTACAAAAGAAAAAGAAGAACCCTTACTGTGGAACTGAAATTTTAATTGTTGTAATTAGTTCTAAAAAATAATTATATATAAAAATTAATTTTAATTTACCGTAATCATGCTTGATTCCTTCAAAAATAAACATTTCATGATATTTGTATGAAACATTTATTATTCAAAACTACAAAATTAAATGTATTACTTCAAGAAAAGCATATCCATAGTGCTATATCGCCATTTCGCTACTTCTCATCGTTGAATTGTAACTAAATTTTGTTACGAAAACCTACGAGTATAAAATCGAAATTCAATTTGATTAAATGAGAAGTACATTGAATCAGTAAGCACGATTAAAGTAAAATAACATAAAAAAGATTCCGAATAACAAATTTTCGTATTGATACATTCATGGTCGAAAGGATTCCACTACAGTTTTCTAATACGTGTAAAATGCGGAGGGCAATATTAATACTTGAAGTCCATTTTTTATTGCTTAATGCGTTTTTATCGTTAAAAAGCCCATGATATAATTACACACAAAAACTGAATTGGTTTGCAAACAGTTATGATCAAAAAAATACTTATAAGTAGCTTGCACTAGTTATTAAAAGTTAATGCTTATTTTGCTTATCCGTACAGTAACGTAGCTACGACGGGAATAGGACCAAATAAAATATTATTTATTATGTTGCAACACTATATATATATATATATATATATTAATTTGTAGAGCCAATAATATATTTCTTAGTCATATTTTAAAATAAAATATGTACTTAGTACGTGTAGCTAATTATTGACTGGCTCCATCACTGAAATTCGATTACAATAATATAAAAATGAACGTTAACGCTTGTTCAAAGCTCCTAATCGAAAACAAACTATACTCTATTAATTATTTATTACAGCAATAATTACCAAATCTTTCTAAATTACAAACGAGTAGCTGTTATTTGTGAAAAAATTTTGTGTATGGAAAGAAAAATAAAAAAAATAAATAAATAACAAATTATATTTAGAATTTTTTTTTTAATTTTTTTCCCCAGCCAGGGGTTGAACAGCATATGTACATTTGAGAAATAATTTTTCTTTGTAAAAATTTAATTAAAAAATGAACCAAACCCGAAAAAGTAAATTTTATTTAATTAATGAAAATGTACGGTTCAACCCCTGGCTGGGGAAAAAATTAAAAAATAATCTAAAAACACGCAAGGCACAGCGTATATTCATTCATACCTAACTCATCAAAGTTAATACGATACTGGAACAGCATCTATAAGATTGTGAGGAAACAAGTATAATGATTAAAAATAAAATTTGCATTTCGTGGTTATATCGGTCGTGTAGTACAAAAGCAACATATGTACAAGACGTGTTGTAGAGAAAACAAAGAAGAAATACTTTGAGTTGTGCGGATTTCGTTAAACCAAATTAATATTGATTAGTTGGTCAAATGGATGATATTTACATGGTATACAACTTAAGTTAGATATATGCGAAGTTTGCTGATGAGGGACTTGTCGGTCCTGAAAATGCGGCATTACATTCTGCCAGCTTCTAATTTTTCTTGTTTTCTTTGGCAAACGTCTGCATACATTTGAAATCCTTGTGATTCAAAATTATGCATAATTATTTATGCATAGATTTAATACAGAAATTGTAAACAGGGTGTTACATATTGGTTGAAAGACACACTGTGTATTATAAGCAGTAACAATTTCACAGTCTGTTACTCATAGTTAACTATTTAAATTAAAAATGTTTACTTATGCTTTCACAAAGCGTCAAAGTGGTTGATAACTGTCAAGAACAGTTAGGAAAAGTAATATTAATTGAAATATATATATAAAAGAATGGTGACAGAGAGAACTGATTAAAAGACTATTATTCCTTTTATATGGGAAAAAAGATATTGCATGTGCAACACAAACAAAAAGAAACTTTTAAACTTATATACAAACATATATTCATGCTGCTGCATGATGGTAAAAAACAAGATTGATTTTTACAAAACTTAAAACTGTCTTTAATCAGGCTGTGTTGCATATTAAATCAAGCTTGGTTGGTATAATTCGAAAAAGCATTATTTATAAATACTTATTTTAACGATAGCACTCATTTGCTGAAACGAGCATTAAATATTTTAACTGAATTTGGAAGGCCAGTGAGATGATTGAAAATAAAAAAATAAAAGAATTCTTTGAAGCCTACTTTAGCTTTTTTATTAAGCATAACATATGCACTCAATTGCGAAAATAGTCAATCCAAAAAATTCTGCATCACAGGGAAGATTCGATGTCCTGTTTTATTAAGCAGGTATTTTATCATCATCAGGTGCGACTGTGATATACTCTTTTCTTGTCCCTTTGGTTTATGTTTAAACCATAATCGCATTGTCAACAATACAGGTTACTTAGCTAACTGTTCTGCTGATTTGCTAAATAGTCATTTAAATAAACCTCTTTACCGATTTTAAACACAATTTCCTTTCTAGAGGAGTCTCTACGAGGTTTGAACCACTGTTTTTATATATATTCAATTTTAAAGCACTTATTTATCGCAGATGCCCAACAACAATTATGTTCTCTTAGACTAAAGGATTCGTTGAAGCTTAAACTCTGGTCTTTTGTTTAACAAACAGATATCTCTAATAAAGGCACCAGAGCGACTGCTCAGCGAGTGCTAACTGACTGATCACTTTCTTCTACCTACACACACTTAATTTAGTTAGTAGTAAAGGAAACAATTTATTAATAAGATATATATCTCTATTGTTTTCGCTACAATATCTGTCCATTTGGTTGTCTGTCCATCTCTTTCTGCAACGAAATGGTGTAAAAAACTAAAAGGAATTCACCGTAAAAGTATATTTAATATTAATGGGTGTCACCGTAGAAGAAGCACACACTTGAAATTATTACAGCGGATGTAGGACAACGTATTTTAAGTGTATAAAATATTATGAGAACAGCAAATTAGCATAAAGTTAACATAGGTGACAGCATTACCGTATTTTTACGTACTTTTTAACACTTAAAATTATTAAAGAATGGAGTCATGACCTATTACTATATGTATTATATGACTATTTTAAGTACTAAATATGTGATCATTACTGAAAATGGTTTAAAATGAGGCATCAAATAGATATGTAATGACAGCAAAAATATCATTAAAACTTTTTTGTTATAGTGAAAAAAAAGTTTTATAATTTTAACTCTCTGATTAATTAACATAAAGTCTAGACTTTTTACAATTCTGTGGTTGCTGTTGAAAAAAAAAAAACTTTGTAAACGATTGCAAAGTTTTTTATTAAAAGTTTGTTCACTTTATTTTTTTACTTTGTGTTTTCAGTTTTTGTGCTCTGTTTTATGAACACCTTTCCGCTCCATAAAATGGAAAGCAAAGAAATTACAAATTTTTCTCAAATCAAGTAGCAATAGAAAAGAAAAGTGTAAAGAAAATGTGTACAAAAAGTTTTAAAATACGTTTAGGTTTGTTGACACTAAGGGTCTTTGCTGCACATAAATCAGTCAAAAGTAAATGACATGGAAGTGGAACCACTTACTGAAGTTATGAATTTAGTCAAGATAGATAAATTAACACTTATGTTACAGAATTTTTTAAATAAACTAATATCCTCATCTTAAATTGTTTTAAGTAACCTCAATTTCAATACAAATTCTGCAGCTTTTATCTAAAAAATGATATGCATACCCTATTAATCTTGTTAACTTTTTAATCACCTGTATGTACAGGTTCGTGTTAAAATCAACTTTGCTAAGGTACAAGAAAATTTTAAATACGCCAATCGATCAGATATATGGCTAAGCAATCTCTAATCTAATATACAATAGTTTATTGTAAATATAAGATTTCTGCTACTTACTATACATCTGAGTTGAATGTGTCGTCAGCGGGCTAAGAGTTTAACTTTACATATATGTGGAAATTCCGTAAGATTATTTTTAGATAAATTATCTAGTATTTTGCAAAATTTTATGTTGTCTTAAATTTACTTTTACATTTTTATATATAAAAGTTCCAATGCCAGATTCAATTTCATATTAGATCTGTAGATTTAAGAATGCATATGAATATAGTAACTATAATTCCGGGAAGATCACAATTATTACCAAACAAATGGTATCGCTAAGTTCAATAAGCCCGTAATTTGAGGAATTCTTCGTCTTTTCGTAAAGAAGCAATTTTATTTAAATAACTTTAGGTTGGCAAATATAAATTACATAAAATTTGTTTTTAATTTATTTTTAAATAATCAAAATATATTTAGTTGATTAAACAAAAATCAAGCTTGTTTCGGATTGAGTAAATAAAATGAGCAAAGGTTGTTTTAGTGTTAAAAATAATGATCAAATCTGTATGTCATCAATGTTGTGATGTTAGTGGTACAATAAAAACTGAATTGAACACATTAAAAGAGAATTGACAAATCTAGACCAACTATCTATCTTACATGAAAGTATAAATTTTATGTCGTTTAATTTTAAGGCATAACAGAAAGGTGTTACTGAGAATAAGAAGAAACTGGTAATTTAGTTAAATTATTGCACGACCAATGATAACAGAACAATTGTATAATTCGCAATATTGATATTAAATCTGGTTCGTCAGTTGCTGACGCTGTAATGCCATTTTTTCAACGAAAACAAAAAAAATTTAGACAGTAAAGAACATAAAGAGAAGAAACAGACTGTTGTAATAAGCTTCAAATAACGCTTAACTTCAATTAAATGCTTACCGAAACTTGATGTCTATTAAAAGAAAAGTGATTTCTTAGTGGAAATATGGTTAGCTTGATTAGTTATACAAAAACATTAAAAAAGTTGGCTATCATGCTATGTATTCCTTTGGCAGAAAAATTTTTACAAAAAGAAGCGAACTGTCCAAAACAAGATTTTTTAGAAATAAAGCAGACTTTCATAACCTGTTGTATGAAGCTACAATGAACAAACTAAGAGATTACTGATCACAGCTTTTAAAAGATGATAGACACAATTAACCTAACGACTTATATTTACCACTAAATAA
This sequence comes from Cistogaster globosa, assembly GCA_937654795.1. NCBI lineage: Eukaryota > Metazoa > Arthropoda > Insecta > Diptera > Tachinidae > Cistogaster > Cistogaster globosa. Next base: position 24,296,906 of record OW569406.1, read on the forward strand.
GATTTTTTACTATACTTTCTCCTTTTTTTCAATATACCTTATTATGATTAATAATCAATATTCTTATAACTCAAACTCATTTAAAAACTTTGTTAATCATTATTCAATAAACTCTATTAACGTCAGAAGTATTTCTTCAATTTAAGTGCTTAATAAATAAATTTAAAATCCTTGTTGATATGTCTACCCTATATTTTAGCTATCCAGGAAACGTCGTTTGATGAAAAATTAACTCAAATATATTGAATTGCTTGCTTTACTGCTGTTCGTTGCTGCCGATCTAAGGTCTTTATTTCAATGTTGAACTCTAAAAAAATAAAATAAAATATTATGTTGATATAATTGTTTTATCATTGGTGGGCATAAATTCGGTAGCAAAATTGTAAAATTTGCATCAGTTCAAAGGTCTCAAAATTGCAATTCAAATATATATCTTGTTATTCTGCAAAAACTCTGTATTTTTGCTGAGGACTCATATAGAGATATTTAAGGTACAAATTTAAGAGGTGGTTTTTTAAGCTTGCTTCCTGACTATGACTTTAAAATTTGTCACTCATTAATAACACGTGCAGTACTAACACCCCAATTAAACATGTTATATTATGTGTCTTTTTAGAGTATATAATGAAAGTTATGAAATCAAAATTTATTCTCCGTAGTTTGCAAATGAAAAATGTAAATCAAGTTTATGTGGGCGATTCAGGTTAAGTATTTGATTTAGATTGTGTAAATGACTGCGCCCATGAGCATTTACCAGTTTATTTATTTTTATTTGTTTATTAATTGACATTATTTATACTTAAACTATTATAAACACTAGTTAATAATAAAAATTTTTATATATACAAAGTCCCAAAATCGGGATCTAAAGTATTATAAATATAATGGTAATTTGGATTTTTCAATCTAATTTACAATAAATAATTATATATCACCAGCTTCTTGCAATGAAAATTAGTTTAAAATCATTGCATATTAGTGAGTGGGCAAGGAAAGGCTGATTTCAAGGAATAAAAAAAGGAGAAAAATTATGTTAATCCGGAAGACCACCAAAAGTATTTGGTCGAAAATTTTTTCGTAAATCTCAAGTCTTTTATTGATATGCTAGTGCTATACCTCATAATAAAGTGTTCCAAATTACAAATTACTGCTTTTATATTGGCACGTCTATACTCATGGTAGAAGACCTGAATGCCATTTTCTTTTTGAATAATTCTTTTGCTCTCAAGATAAACAAAAGCCTCAGGAGGAACAAATCCCTGTTTCTACACATTGGGTAGATCTTACTATATTATTTCTGATTAGGTTTATTATTAAATTATCTATCCTTATTATAGTAGCTTTTTCATACAATTTCTGGAGACCTTTATAATGACGTAGATGTTCTTAAACATTTTCTTTCAAAGTTTCTAATCTTTTCTATGTATGAAGGTGACATATTGAACCAAATAGGGCAACCATATATTATTTTTGGTCTAATAAGAAATTGATGTATTATAATTTTAACCTTGGGTTTAATGTATTTCGAATAAAATAATTGTCTATACAAAAAAGATGGCTTTTCGTGCGTTTATAAGTATTTCCTTTACATGGTGGTTAAAATAAAAAAAATTGTCCAGGTATATACCTAAATTATTAACTACTTCCTTATTTGGAATGCTACAATTGGATTGATGTGATTTTATATCAAACTGTTTCCATTTTTTCTTTATGTTTGAGTCACACTTATCGACTGGTGGTCTAAAAAGTATGGTTTCGCATTTTTTTTTTTGTGTTAATTTTCATGTTCCAATGTACATTGTTCGACTCAGTTATTAATGTTTTGAATATTCAGAGTTGTTGCTTCTATTTTGTCATCAGAATAACTTACAATAATATACGATATTATTGACTTTAAATAACAGATCTGGGATATATAAATTAAAAAGAATATGAGAATTAACTTTTCCTTGTTGTAATCCGTTAACAATTTTGAAGGATTTTGAGCTTTTTAAATATTAATAACAAACCATAAAGTCTTTATTGCTTATCATATTATATATTAGAATAATTTGATTTATTGGGAATTGTTATTTGAACAATTTAAATATTAAACCTGGAATCCACACACTGTCAAATCCCTTCACTGTCAAATGTTTAAATTTAAATCCGAACTGTTTTTCACTTCTTAGTTTTTATTGTTACAGAATTTGTTAATTTTGTCATTGATGCATACTTCAAAAATTTTGCTGATATTAGAAAGTAAACTTATGGGACGAAGATTTTTGGGATTATTCGGTTCTTTATCTTTTTTGATAATATCACAAACTTAGCAGTTTTTCAATTATTTAGAATATATGAATTATTATGCTTATGAGCATAAAGGGACTCCAACAATGCACCTATTGTACCTAACATTTGAACTTGATCATCTACTAAATAATTATTCAATACATCCCTTTCTAAGTTTAGCGGGTTAATACCAGCATCGGTTAAAAGAAATTCTTAATATTGTGAAACTTTTATTTCCTGAAGATTTAATGGCTTGAATTTTTTCAAGTTCTTTTTTATATGACAAAGCTTTTGCTAAACTTGCTCCAGAAATTTAGTATTTCAGCCTGTTGTGTTTTTTAATAATAGTAATAGTTCTGCTTTTTTCTTTATATAACGTTTTTATAGTTCATTTGGTTATTTTTGTGGATTCATTTTTTTTATTTTTGTATTTTGGAACGATTTCCTCTATTGAATTGGCTATTATATTACTAAGTCTGTCCAAATGACGGTCTATTTCAGCGTACGTAAGACTACGATTTCTAGGAATATATTCGTCTTGAATAATTTTTCGTATTAAATTCTCTTGAAACTTTTTCCAGTTAGTAATTTTATAGTTGTATTTAGATTCAGTACTTTCTTTTAAGATTGTAAAGTTTTGTTATTCCTTGTTCACGGAAGTGATTATTATGAACGCTGTCTTAGTCTAAGGTTTTAAGACAATTTAAACAACTATTTTCGGTAACAATGAGGAATCTGCAGTCCGGTATACAAACATCTAAAAACGATCATGTTCGAGGGTATGATGGAATACTTGTAGCATAAAACTTACATCTATAACGGATTTTATTGTCTGTTAACCATTCTTTCAATAGGCTTCCTTTTTGATTCAAGATTCGCTGCTACCGACGCTATTTTTTGACAAAAGAAAGATGAAAATTTTAAATTCGATACAACAAAGTAAAATCAATAATTCAGCTGAAATTTTGTATGATAAGAGGCCAAATGTGTTATTTCAATGTGTGAAAATTCAAGTTTGGATTTTCTGCGGAATTTTGTATTATTTTCGTTTTAGTGCTTCAGATATATTGTAAATAATTAAAAGAACAAAAAATTAATTATTTAAATTATATAAACTATTAATATTTTTTTTCGTTATTTATTAAATTTTGCACATAATAAAAAATTACATTTGAAAACTTGTAAATTATTTAGATAAGCAATATTTTGTATAATTAATTTAACTTACAGCTGTTCTGGCTTAAAGTAATTTTATTATTATCATCTATGTTTACACTTGCATAAAGATCATAAAATGTGCAACACCTGTATGAAGTCTGTAAAATACACTGATATGTGAGTAGTACATCATATTGATCTATATTGTTTCATATGAATTATGCAAACATAAAAAATATATTTAAATAAGAAAAAAATAATTTCACTTCTTGGAGTCTAAGTTTTCCATAAGTTATCTTCGATGGTTTATTAATCTTCATCAGTAAAAACACAAAATAGGATGGTTACGTATACTTAATAAATTTATTTTTTCTGTACTTCATAAAAATAGTACTTTAATGAAATACAAATATGTTTTTTGAATATCTTTTTTTAATCATATTTAACTCTTTCTGCTTGTATCATAGTTACAATTTCCTTATCCATATTATTTCATCTTTTGGAAATACTCTAATTAAAAAAGTAAAAATAACAAATGCCCTAAATTATTTTTTGGCTATAAAAGTCCAACAACTCCATCATGCCAACACACAAAAACAGTACAACTGACTTCACGATTAAACAAGATTAAGTAACTTTGGCTGTATTTTAAAGAAATAATAAAGGATTATAAATCATATAAATGAGCCAACGGCAAAAGGCTCTTGCAAAGTATTAAGATGTCTAGAAAACTTAACGTAATACGTTATAATATATTTCAGGAAGTTATGAACTGCAAGGTGGTTAAAATACCCTTTGGTTGACCAACAATTTGTTTATTTTATTTTAGTTACTATGTTAATTTGTTTTAATATATAGGAAAAACCATAGGAAAAACTATAGGGTGGAGCACATATCCTTAAAATTTCATATTAACAACCGAAATATTTAAAACTTTACTATTATAAATAAGATATATTTCTTTTAAAATTAACTTGCCCTTCCCAATGTGATCTGTAATACATAACACAAAGTCTTTCCATACACAATCCTGCCTTTCTTTACTACTCTTTGATTTGCTTCAAATATAATTTGAATACTAACTTTGTTCCTATGTTTTCAGGAACGAAAACCCTCTCACGCTTAGCCTGAGTCAAGACCCTTCCCAATTTGGTTGAGATACTTTGGTATGTTTTTCAACTTTTTACACTGACTATAAATCAGCACTCTGCATGTCGTTGTTTTTCACAGGATTTTTTATAATCCAAATATGACTGCACTGCTCTAACCTTTCATTAAATTTTTTCTCTTTCTTTTATTTCCAGCTAAATTACTAACTTATTTCGCACGCCAAAAAAAAACATTCTGAAGCACCTCTTCTTTTCTTTTAATTGCTAAAGCTAACCACAAAATTATTGTTTTGAAGCTGCCACATATATGATATGTTCAAACTGATGGCTACCTCTTCTCCTTGGTATAAAGTTTTTTTCCGTTTGCTCCGTTTTAATCATATCCATCTAATTCTCCTCCATCTTCTTACCCGCTAGTTCAACCAGAAATTCTAGTTATAATAAGTAGGTCCTCTTACCAAATTTAATCTTGCCCTCTACTGCTCTACCTATAGCTCTACCTATTGCTTTATAATAAAAGATTTGGCGGATAGTATCTGCCTCCCATTGGATTGATATACTTCATCATTCCTCATGGAAAACTATCGCAAATTTTATTACGATTTGGTTTATTTCAATAAACATTTACTTCATATAAGGGTCTTTACAGTAATTGGTTCCCTATTAACTAAAAATTAATTTAAGAACGTAATTCAATTTTGAGATACACGTATTGGTATTGCAGCTATACGAGTATCGGCGCAGGAGTTGTGTTAATGGTACCATACTCCAATCGTTTGAGTAAATAGAAAAGATATGATTATACTTTAACAAAAATACATATTGTCACAATAAGCAATTACTGGTTAATATTTATCAGTAATATGATTGCGATATGTTGATTATAAACAACAAAATTATAAATATATTTTAAACATAATTTGGTTATGCATTATTAATAGTGTCTTTGGGTTTAGCAAAGATATTAATTAGGTTTTGAAAGTTTTTTATAAATATATAATTTTTTTAAGCTTTCACTTAATTCCAAGACAATATATTGCTTAAATCACGGCTACCTCAGCCAAGTTTTTTCGTTGTGAAAGGGCTTAATTACTGTCATTTTAAGAGTTTAACAGCCTTCAACTCAGTTTGTCAAATATGTCATTCCGTTTGTAATTTCTACAATATCCATAAAGTATATTTATTCGGAGTTTGAGTCGATTGAGTGATGTCTGTCTAGCCATGGCACTATATGAGCTAGAAAAAACTTAATGCGCCAATCGGTAAGATATACTTTCGAAAATTTTGTTATCGAATAACAGCACTATTGATCCATATCCTCTGAGGCAGCGAAGTTAACAAAAACAGGTTCTTAGTTTTTGTTCTAGTAAATTTTATTAATTGAAGTAAACGTTATTCTCATCTTCCTAAAATAAAACTAAACTTTAACTTAAAAACCAAAACCTAAATAACAATTTCGTTGTTCCCGAAATTGCTGAGTTTGCGTCTGATATTTTTACAAATAAAATCAAATCGTATTTTATGCTGAATTTCCGAGCTGTGTCCACTTATATATATATATATATATATATATATATATATATATATATATATATATATATATATATATATATATATATATATATATGTGTGTGTGTGTGTGTGTGTGTGTGTGCATAAACATAGGTACATGTGGTTATACAAATGCGGTTAAGGGAATATAAGATCCGAATATAACACTTTTAATCTTTAAAAGACTCTTCAAATAAAATCTTAGGCAGTTATTTGTTAAGTATTTTTTTTTTATTAATTTTATGAAAATTATATTTTAATACATATACTCGTATAAATTTCGTGTAAAGTTTGTTGCAAATACTGTTTTCTTTTATTTTTTTTTTTTTTTTTTTTTTTTTTTTTTTTTTAAAAGAGAAGTAGCACTTCAGGCAATAATGCCTATTTAGTTATTTTTGTAACCGTGCTACATTCTTTAGGAAAGGGATAGATGAGAGATAAGACAGGTGGTGAAAAGAGAAAGATAGATATAGCCAATTTATTAGTTATTTTACTTCGCCGGCGAATATGCTATTAAGAAGTACCGACGAAGGAGGCTGCATGTTTAATGTTAATTCTGAATATGTATTTATACCATTAAACAGAAAAAAACATTTTTTATTTTTGGTTGCCGCAGGGGTTGAACCCTGGTCAACCAGGTTTGTAGCCAACGTGTTTACCACTTAGACTACAGCAGCCTTTTATGCTTTTTCTTGGCAAATTAAAAAAGTAAAGGAAGTATTTTTGCTTAATTGTCAGTTGGGAAAAATCTTACATTTCTTAATGGGCTTTTAATATGAACAAATTAAGTGGTTACCTTTTTTGATCAAACATCTCAATAAGAATAAAAAACAACGTTTTTGCAAAATTGTAGGGATTGAATTAATGAAATCGGTAATACTTTGCTAATTGCGATTATTAACAGCCACCAATATTATTATATATGCAATATTTATAAATTGATAAAATAATAGACGATCAAACAGCCTCACATAGAGCTATGTTGCAAGTTAATTTATGCTTGTACAGAAATTCAAAGAAGAAATCTGTACGTGTTTGTTTTCAATATGTCATCTATTTTTTATTAAGACCGGAACTCAGGGAATATCCCTACTTATACAATGCATTGTGCCAGAAATTAGGTTGTGGGAAGGGGATAGGGGGAGTAGTGCTTGTGGACATTTAATTTGAATCTTTGCCAATTGAAATTAGCAAGAAAGATCTCTGCAGGGAGTTTATTCTACATACGAACTTTTCGGCTAAAAAACGAATTTTCTCTGTAATGCGTATTGCGATTCTTTAGCATATCGATCACAAAGATATGCGCTATTTATGCAGTACGCATTGCGCGTACGAAATTTCGGTTTTCAGGAACAAGATCCTGATTTCATAAGAGCTTATTCCATTGCAGTAACAATAAAACAGTGAAAAACATCTCACATTTCGTCTCTACTCCAGTGGATCAATAAAGCTGGATACCCTACTGTCATCGATAAGCTTCTTCGCTCTTTTCTACGCGCGGTCAAGTAACTCCAAAATAGACGTTGAAGCACCGGCCCATACATGAGAATTGTATTCCATTTTCGGTCTATATTACATTCTATGTTTGATTATATATGCAAGTATTGCCAACCCGTTTTTGGTACGGCTAGAGTTTGAAACCCGTAAATACAAGCCCGGGACTTAGGATACCTAAGGAAATTTAGAAATTATTAGCATAATAAAAAACCAAAAATAGTTTATTCAATACTGTGCTTATATATAAGAAAAAGAGGACAAACTGGACACTTGTGCATCTAACATATATTTCATTTTTTATTTTATTTCTTTAAATTTTAATGTTGGTATACATAGAATCGATATGGAATACCAAGTTCCTATTTTTGTAGTTTCTGTCTGTCTTTATGGCTATGTTCGCATCAACTAATAACTGCTAATTAGATTTGAACAGAATTTTGAAATGAGATCCACTAGAACCTTGGCTAAAATAAGAAGAATTTTTATTTCATAAGAATATGTCATATCTTAAAGAAAATAGTGATATGTGAAAATACGAAATTTTCTATATCTATACATATAATTAAATGGTAACGGGGTCATTTCCGTACATGAAATGTTTTTTTTTTTAATTTGATGTTGGTGTAGACAAAATAGAATACAATATAGCTATTTTTGGAATTTATATGTCTGTCCGTCTGTCTGTGTTCACATCACGTAAAAACTGCTGAATGAATTTGAATAAAATTTTTTGTAGAGGTCTATTTAAACATTGATTCAAATATATAATATTTTTTTAATATGTTAATTCGTAAAAAAAGAGATACAAATGTGAAGCCACCCAATTTGATCGGTATAATGGTACTAAGTTTTAAAACAAAATAATATATAAAAATTAAAATTTGTGCATAAGGACGAATATAATTTAAAAAAGCAGACTAGAACAATTTACAATAATCATTTGATTCTGATTTAGTTCGGGATTGCAGCTGCTTTATACAAAGTGATTTTTAACTGTTTTTTCTATGTGCAAACCGATGGTGCATCTGTAGCTGCTCACATTTAATATTCTAGCAGAAAATTCGCATTATAGACTTTAATTATTCCGTGGTTAATACTTTTAATAATTTTAAATGTTAATAATCCTTTGTGAATGCCATTTAGCGAAAAATACTTACGCAAAACTTTGAAAATGCTTCGTAATCTAATAAGAATTAAGCCTCAAAAACTATGAACTGGAAATACTATCACGAAATAATTAAATTCTAAAGTGCAACTTATAAAGTAAAATGATTTAGGCATAGTTCGTTGCAAAATTTTTTTACCGTTAAAATCAAAAATGTAGTTAAGTATTAAATAAAGAGCTATTTATTGATAAAATATCATATTGTATAACTTAGACGGCAATTAATATATAACATTATTGTACCACATAACAAATTATTTAGTACATTAAAACCAAAAACTTTATCAACTCTGGTCAACTTATAAAATGGACATTCTAAACTTTACTAAAACATAGACCTATTTCTATTTAATACCTGATTTCAGGTATCAGTTATCCAGTCATAAAATATTATAATGGTGGTTGACAGTAAATTTTGTAAATTACCAAATAGTTTAAAATAAGGTCATGTTAGTACATAAAATATATGAACCGAGTCACAGAAATACAAAGGTGAAAAATTCTAGATAAAGAAAATAAGCGGTTAAAATAACAAAACAAAAATAATCTCACAAAATGATTAAAAGCATGATACTATTTTAAGGCGTACAGATTCAATCAAACTCTATATAAGCGATAGATGACGCCTCATCAGAGTTTTAATATACTATCTCTAAAAACACTCTTTTAATTACAAAATATAAAAACAAGTCTTAAGTTTATTTTAAAATGAGAAAAGAAATTTTCTAAAATTCGACGGAGGCAACGCCGGGAACAATAAGCTAGTTTAACATAAATTTAAGTGCTGACTTTTAACTTAAATTAAATATATGTATGTGTTAGAAAGTGTAAAACTATCTAAATGACTTTATAAAACAATAAATCAATCAGTTAATTATATAATAACATAACTTTATTCTTTTATTTTTTATTATTTTATCATTACAAAAAAAATATTGCAATATTTCTATATTCAAATTCAATAAGTATTATTGTTAACTAAACACTTTATTTTATAACCCAATTTTATATTAAGTTCATTGACCATTGTTGTTGTCTAAATATTTATTCTTTCAAGTTCAATTACCTTAACATTTTGTATTAATTTTTATTAACCGTTATTGTTGACAAAACAGAAATTATTATTTTTACTTTAATAATAAAAAACAGGTTGAATTATTTTGCAAAATATATTCTTCTGACTAAGCATTTTTAATCATATTATTATAAAACAATTTAGTATATAAGCATGGAAAATATTTAAAGTAATTAATCATAATTTTAAAGCATTTAAGGTGTTTTACTCTTGTGATTAAGCGTTCTTCAGGTTCAAGTGCTTGTAATAACAGAAGAAAATAAAAAAAATAGTGTTAATTCTGACGAAACGTTTGAACTAAGTTACACCAAAAATTCCTTTCTACACAACATCCAATGATTATTTAACAACTGTCAAGAATCAAAGTGGCAGAATATCCAATTTATTAATTTATTGTCTACTTTATCAGTAACTTTAATTCAAAGCAGACTTGATGAAACCCACATGCAATTTGACAATGTGCATTAAGACATTGTTTAAATACTTTTAACGCTTACATAAGTAGCTGAAAAAAACATCTGTTTAATAAAAATTAATATTTAATGTATAGCAAATTGTTGGTTTTTAGAAGATTTTCACATTTCGTTAGGAGATTTTTTACTTTTTTATAGCAACATCATTTTACTTCCTTTTATTTACTGCCGAATTTTCTGTGGGAGATGCAAAATTTTAAGACTATTCGTCTTATAAAATTTAATTTCGGTTGGTTTGTTATTATTATTAATATTATTATTATTATTATTATAAGATTCTCTAATAAAATTTTTGAACAATTCTCAGTATGCGTTTTTTGACGAAAATTCAGTTTAAACTTTAAAGTAAATATTTTGCTAAGATATATTGGTGTAAAAGCCATCTTTGTTAGGGACAAGATTTTTATAAAATTTGATATTTATTTTCAAATTTTGTTTGTTTTTAGCACTTTTGAAATTTTCGAGAGTACTTTTTATCAATAAGCTTATTTTTTTCGAGGCAGATTTTCGATTTTAAATTTGTAGAAAATAACAAATCTTTTAAACTTTTAATAAAAGCTTAATTATCGGCAATTATTGCATTTTTTTATTATATTATAAGAATTTAAATATACTACGGAATTTTGATTTAAAGTTATCTACTTAAAAAAATATTATTATTTTTTGCTTGAATAAATATTTATGTATGTAAAAAATTGTTGTCTAATATTAAAAAATTTTGTAACTACATATTTTATAAAATTATTTTGTTAAATGAGAGAAACACTCAAACAGATAAACCTACAAATATTTGTAAATATTTGGTCGCAGGATATAGACCCAATTATAATAAGTATTTTGTATAAGACAAGTCCTTCAAAACTTGAACAAAATGGCGTAAAGATTTTACTATATATCGACACATTTTTAATACTTTTTTTTTTCGTGACGTACAGAACCCTTTTATTTCAAAATTCTAAATTGAATTTTAGTTCTCACAGCGAACTTAGCAATAAAGATTCTTTGTAAATTTCAACAGTATGTTAAAACTGTTCAAAATTATGGCAATATACATTAAAAATAAATGAACCATTGGGACACCCTTTAACTCATATTAAGAATATTTGTATTTGTTATTATAAAAATTATAGTAATTGACATTTTGTCTATTTAATCAGCGCTTTGGTAAAAAAGGCTCCTATAATACAATTTATGTTACTTATGGAGACACTTTAATTTTTAGATTTATTTTTGTATAACTTTATGCTATTAGAAGCTATAGTGATATTTAATTTTTTTAATTATAAAATTGCACCGTTTATCTGTCAAAAACATGTGTATTGTGTGGGGTCATCCTTTAATTTTTGAAGTTATAAATTATTTTTAGAACAGGACCAATCTGTAAGCATACACTTGAAAAATCATTTAAGAAATGACTGAGAAGACATCAACATAAAAAGATCAATTTTTAGACAAATTGATAACCTCCTTCTTTTTTGGATTTAGTTAAAAAGAAAAATTGGTCTTTCCTGTTAATCATTACAAAAAGCCACACATAATAATTAATAATTTAATTTACGTTTTTGACAGCTAAGTGGAATTTTTTTAGCGTATTGTATGCAAAGCCAATGTTCTTACAGAAACTCATTTGTCAAAACCATAAGGCTGTGTTAGTAAAAGTTACTTGCGTAGGTAGTTACATGATTGATTATACGTTTGTTAAATTATTATTGCTAACTTTGTAAGTATTTAAATTACTTTTCATTATTAAATAATAAGACTATTTTTAATTTTATTTTTAATTCTTTATTTTTATTTTATTATGTAGAGCACATGTGTTTATAACTAAAAATTTGAAAATAAGAGAGTATTCAATTAAGGCAGTATTATTTTGAAATTAAAAGAACTTAATTGCGATTTGGTTATTGTAATTTTTGAGTTTGTCTTATATAATTCTGGCAAAAAAATTTGCAAAGTTTTTAAGTTATTTGTTAGTCAGTTATTGCAGAGTTATTTTGTCTTAAATATCGTATATTTAAGGTTTAACTCAGAAATTACAATAACTTTTCTAAGTAGATGTTGTTTAGATAATTAAAATAATTTTGTTTTTTTTCTATTCCTACATTTGTGATTTTTATAAATTATTTTAACTTGTTTAGTATTTAGTTGACCTTTTATATTTATCTAAAAATTTGAATATTTTGATGTGGAGACTCGTGCTTTAGGTCAAGTTTTTTTTAGCACAAATTGAGTATGTCAACGTTATAAAAATTTAGAACATTAAGACTGTTCAATAGTGACTATAGTAAAAGAGTTGAAATTTTGTTCACATATGAACAGGTTTTGATCAATACGTAAAAAGTACCGTATTATGTGATAATGGCTATAAATAACATAAAAACACGAATATTGACCATGTGACGTATGATTAAAAACTGAACTAACCATTAATAAACTAAGAGTTCTACGCTTAGTTTTAAGAGTTGATGACGACAATAACTCTATAATGTGTGGTATAACTTTAAGCTCTTGAAACGTATAAAGTATATAAAGTATTTAACTTGTGTTACATTCCTTCACATTCAGACATATCTGAAAAACACATACATAAGCTATTGTCTCAGAAATTTAACTGTCAAACCTTTTTCCTTCATTCATAGATAAATTCCAAAAATTGTTTCTTGATTATACGTTCAGAGCTATTTTTTTTAAATTTCTTACATAATTCCAGATCTTCGATTTTCCACTGATTCCGGATACTAAGGATGAATAATCTGACGTTGCCAATTATATATTTAACAAATCTTCACTGTAAGATCTTTTGACAGCTTTCTAAAAAATATAAAAATTATAGCAGTGATTTTCATAGCTTTCTAGTTTTTGATTTTTTATTTAAAAAAAAACTTTTCGCACAAAATTTTGAATACTGTTAAAGAGTTAAAAAATATCATATTAGAACGAAGTGAAATTAATTTTATTCCGCAGAAATAATAAGACATATTTTTTTGATCTTTAATAATATTTTCTTCTTGTAAAAATACCCAAAAAGAAAAATAATTAATTAATGAATATTTTTCGTTTTCACATTGTTTTTTACACTAATAATTGCTTCCTTAGCCTGGTAAAAAACACTTTAATATTTAAATCATTCTATAAGTGTTCGAAGCTTATATTTTGACAAAAAAAAACGTATTTCGTATCACAATTAGGAAACCAATTGGTTTCTACACAAGCGCTTTTTTTATTATTTTTAATTTAAAGGTTTATTTTTCTTACAATGAATTACATTTATTTTGGCTTAAGTTTATTTTATTTTATTACTTTCCAAAAAATTTTAAATAAAGAAATTATATACAAATGTATGCGGACATTTTTCAAAGAATACAGAAAAAATAAGACGCCAGAAGAACTTTATGGCGCATTTTCTGGATCACTACATCCATCATCACCATTCTTCACATATAAACACCCTAGCTCGTGTTTAGTATTAACACCATCAATTTAACCAACTAATTTTTTAAATAAAAATTTCATAAAAATTAATTTTTTTTAATGAAATTTAATTGGTGTGAGAAATACAGTGTGTAAATACACGACGAAAAAATTTAGACTTGATTAGTACCAAAGCAAACAGCTGTCAAAAACGTCTGGAAATATATGTGTAGGGGTTTGTGAAAAATAAGCAAAATTAATTGAAATACATACTCACAGATTGACAGTGACAGCTAAACAAACTTTTACAAAAACAAAATACACGTAAATGCTAATTGAGTCACCTGTTATCAATTTGCCTTGCTCCACCACAAAAAGTAGACTTCTTATGCATAGCGAAGTCGATTGAGCGATGTCCCTCTGCCGTCTGTCAAGTTTGCCGAGGCACTAGATCAGCTAGAGAAAAATTTCTATACGCCAATCGATCCACTATAGTGCCGAAAGAGGCGCTATTGGCAATCAGCATAGTTGGTTCTTCGAGACAGCGGAAAAAATACACCATGCCTACCTCTAATCTTTTCACATCATTTCGAACAATAACATAACTTTATTAAAAAAAAAAAACAAATATATGAGGCGATAGAGAATAAAATAACAAGAAAAAAAATCATCAAGTGAAAAAATTGGCGCTCGCCCATATTTTCCAAATTACGTGCCTCTGAAATTTACAAGTCTTTTAAAATATCAATAGATCTTTAAGGAAATACCAAATTTTTCTAAGGTGCTAAACCCGTTACAATCCAGTGGCATTTTTATATAAATTTAGTACTTAAAATTTTTTCTTATTTTTTAATTCTCTGTCACACCAACATTTGTTTTTTTTTGGCAGGTGCTACTTCACTAAACTAGATTAACATAGATGGTGAAGGGTATACAAAATTCGGCATAGCCGAACAAAGCACTCTTAATTTTTTTTGTTTTTTTTTTTTTTTGTTTATGTTTAGAGTTGAAATATTTTTGTTAGACTGGTAGCCTTATATTTGTTTTGGTTTTATAGCTTAATTCTAATTAATTCTCTTTATAAAAATTTGATTAATGTTATTCATAGTTTTCATTTTGATTATTTTTTTAAATGCGACTTTTATGCTGTAAGTAAGCAATATATTTTATATTACTCTTATAATTATATTATTTTTATAATTAAAATAAGTTTTGATTACTTTTGGTATGACATCATGTCTTAGTGCAAATATGAATGTATAGAATATTTTTTTTTTTTTTGTTTTTTTTTGTAACATGGGTTGGACTATATAAATTAAACGTAATTTTTTAACTGCTGCTTTCAGTTTGTTCACACGCCTTTAAAACAGTAACATTTCTTTCAATATAATTGTAGACACTATCGTTGTAATGCAACTACAATAACCGGTGTTTACAAAACAATAGGGGTTTGTTAAAAAAAATTATTTAGCACCAAACAGGCAGTCCGCAAACTAACATGTGTTTATTTAAATAATTTTTTCCTTTTTTCTCTCAAAGTGTACATTTTTTTCTGGCAATACCATCTATTTTCTTTAATGGTAAATCAATTCTCTCTCAAAATATAAATTGTAGAAAAAGTATTTGACTTAACATCTGTGCCAAAATGTTAATTTAACTTTATCTGGCTTCACAGAAAACGCCACCGCAGCAATGACAGAATGAAGATTTTACCTTAAAACAAGATTAGAAGATTTTTTTTCCAAAATTAAAATTTTTTGACAACTAATATTGCAACTTATTGTTAAAATTTAGTGAACATATTGAGCTATGTGAAACAATTTTTTGTAAATTAATACTCAAAAAATTTTTCGCTCCGCTTATAGATAAATATGTAAATAATGATAACGTTTACCAGGTCATTTATATTTGTCAAAACTAATATTTTCGAGAAAATTTAAATGTTTTGTAACCTTTATAATTAATTTTCTTTTTTAATTTATTAAACACTTGGTCAGGTTTTAAAATAAAAATATTTTTTTATTTATCAATATTTCGCCACAAACACATTGTTTAAATTGTGCATTTTCAAAAACAAATTATAAATTGATTTGAAAAAAAATTTGTCAAACTAATTCACAAAATTTTTCTAAAAACAAAAACAAAAAATACATTGAAGATGCCACCCAACGGTGTGGCGAAATATTAAAAAATAAAAAACAACATTTTTATTCTAAAACCTGTCCAAGTGTTTAATAAATTAAAAAAGTTTTTTTCCGCTAAAAAATTTAATGTTACTGAATTAAATAAATTCATTGATAATTGCATTTCCTTTTACATTGAGGTGTATAAACAAATAATAAAAAGACGGCGCGCCGCGGCGCAACCTTACAAAAGCTTTCTTATATTGATCCTCAAAACATTATTAATAAACATGTTTCTTCACTAGAAATTCTAATAAAACTTTTTTCAAATTTAGTTGAAGACAGTGAGATAAAAAAATTTTGATGACGAATTTTGGAAACTCCTCCTCATGAATTTAATCAATATTTTAAGAATGTAGAAAAAGTTACAGTGGAAGAGATTTGGCACACAATTTTATATATGTATTTATAGAGCTGATAGTAAGTTAACTTTGTCAAAGTGTGCAATAAATTTGATATGTCTCCCTTGTTCATCCGTTAATTTCATAAATAGAAAGAAAAAAAATTCTGAAGATTTTACTTTTCCTTAATTAAGATTTTTTTCGATAAATAAAGATTATTCAATGAAAAATTCTGGCACCACTGCGACACCGGGATATAAACTTGCATATATTTATGAGTTATATCTTAATGGTTTGTACATTACCTGAAAGTGGTAAACAGTATGAAGATGTATGTAATTGCAAACAAAATATGATATTTGATATTTGCAAATTAAATTTTATAAAAATTTTTATTAAAAAAATGTTTTTTTTTTACTTTTAATTTTAAGTAAAAATCGGTTAGTAGGTTGAAACGTGATTGGTATTAATTGCAACTGCAGTTAAATATTTTTAGTAACAAAATATTTTGTCATGATAAATTTATAAAAATATTTTAGAGAAGAGGTAGGGTAAAATGTTTCATTACATTAAACATGCAAATGTATGTAAGAAAATGTTACATTATTGGTTCTTTTTTTAAGTAACTATTTTTTTCTCCACTTTGAGAGTTGATTTCTTGAATCTCAAATAGTAGTTAAAAATAAAGCCAAATATATTTCTAAAAAAAATCAATATTCTTTTATTATTAAGTAGAGTTCTTTAGTAACTGACATTTCTATAAATAATTTAATGTCTACCCCATCGACTGGACTTTACGAGTAAATAGAATTTACAAAATGTTCAAATGAAACATTAACAATACATAGTACAAAATAGCAATTCAAAGTTGAGATAACTTATTTTGTTCATGTTTTAATTTCTTCCAAAGTTGTTTTGACCAAATTTTTTGTAATATTTGTGTGAGCGTCAGCAGCATTTTTTAAAAGCATAAATGTTTAAAAATATTAAACCCAAAAATTTTAATGCAAAAAATTACATTTTTCATTTCATGCAAATAGAATCTGGTCGACAAATAAAATTTTGCAAAACTTTCTTTTGATTATTTTTCATTATATTGCACTTGAATCTGTTTTTATCTATTAAAAATATATATAAAAAAATATTAAAAACCTAGTGCTTAAAAAATTAATTAAATATAAAGGATGGATCAAGATATTAAAAAAAAAAATCAATTGCTAATTAAAAATTCTCAAATTATCCTGTCATACAGCATTTAATATTCTTTGAAAAGAGAATAATAACTACTATCCTGAAAGTGTCAGTTATATTTTAGGGTTATGCTTTTTTCATTGATTAATTTAACGACACAACAATACAGTCAGTACAATACATTCTTTGCAAATAGTGTACATCAATACATGACAAAAGAAACTGTAAAGTTGTCAACAGTGATGCTTTAAATAAAATTGTGGTTTGAGAAAATAAATACACATTAATTAAAGTAATCTTTGTTCAATAATTGAATATATTTCCTAGAAAAGGAACTTTTACTTAAGAATTAAAAAAATTTAGTGGGTAGAACATTTCTTTTTGTTAAATTTAGCCAATGCTTGTCATTTATTTTTAACATATTATGTATCTAAAATAAAAAAATCTGAAGGATGAATTTGTGTTCGACAAATATATCCTCTAAATCTAACCTGTGACTGTGTAATAAGTTGCTTTAAGTTTCTAAAAAGTAATAAATTTCTGTAACAACCAAAAAAAAAATATTTAGAACAAAATATTTTAAAAGTTAAGCGTACCATTTAAACCACTAAAAAGACAACCTGTAAACTGATTGAAATTTAAGGCTTTTGAATAACCACTGCCTACCATACATTATCATTTGAACGGCTACCCAAGCTCTTTTAAATACTCCTGTATTTCAATTAAACTTTACTTTGGTTTATTTTTAATTTACTTTCAAATGTATGCGGACGTTTTCCAAAGAAAATAAAAAAACTAGACGCTCTTGTATTTCATATCGACTGAAAATTGGAATAAATGTAGCACCTTTGCATTTATTGCCACAATTATTAAGGCAAGAAATGGCTACTTACATTCATAATGGTCGATTTGATAAGAAAAATCCAAGCAACAAAAATTTGATAATCTTCACACATCATTTCCATCATCAGCAAATAAACAGCACAATGGGTTATTTCTCTCATTATGGAACTTTACCCAAAGTTTGTTAAGATACAGCACGTGTTATCTGACACCATACTTTCTAACACAAATACAAACAATTATAAAATATTATATTCTTTGGCACATTATATTTAATAATAAGAGTAACTGCTGTCAACGCTTTATTAACAAGATATTTATGTTCCTTTTCTAAAATATAATAAAATATTAACGCAGATATGTTTAAAATTTATAAGTCAAGTTAAATGCAATGCATCGTTGTGAAGGAATTAAAGTCCCATCACGAGTTTGCGTAACCTCTGGAAGTTTTCGATCTCAAAACCTGACATGGTAGTATGACAGACTGATTGACCAAAATTATGTGATGTTTCTTTTCCGTATAATGACTTTATCTCCTGTGGACATCACCACTTTAGAAAATTGTACAATGAACCAGGACTTGAAGCTGTATATAAAATACTTTACGAGTGACTTAGTGATGTAAGACCGATCTATCAAAGTTTGACTATGACGAAATAAACAGACAAAAATTTACCAACAGATTAACAATAAATCTTGAACAGAAAGGTTGCTGAGATGGAATTTGATGAATATGTTGAAGCAATGGAATCCAGAGGAGGCAGAAGATTGGGGTTGCTGCCAAAATACATTTTAAATTCATCGACCAGAAGAAGGTTATGCGAAATCTGAACAAAGAAGGGTATGCAAAATTTGAACAAAATAATAAAGGGGGCTATAACTGCTTTTGAATGTGACCATTTACTAGGTTCCTTCAAAACATTCAAGCATGTATTTAAGATGATGAGTAAGGGATTTTGGTGTGGATATTTGCTGTATAATGAAAAACTTTCCACACAACGGATCCTTTAGGGTATGTATGGGTGATGTTTGCTGTGAGGAAGGGTTTTTTCTATTTTTTCCCTCATATCAATGCTGCCTGGTGGGATCTTTGACTTATCTATGTTAATGATATTCTAAGTGCCATTTCAGTTGCGAGAGCGGGCTTCATTAATTAACATCTGAATCGACATTTAACAGTACTGATGGAATATTTTACAAATAGTTTCTAAACTTAAACAATAGCCGTAACGTTTATATTTACTCGAATTGTAGACCTTACATATACCCATTGGCTATCGAGCGAAAATTCTTTAAGACAACTATTTCAATAAAAACTTTTAGAACTATCTCCACTGTGGTATGGAAATATTTTTAACCTTTGGCGTTAAAATTATTATTGCATTCTAACGATTGTATAAAATGTCATAAAAATTTTGTTTGACACTCATGCCCGGCTCACTAGTGTTTAGATACTCAGCATTTTAATGAAGATTTCAAAAATTTATTTTTCTGTAAAGGCATTTATAAATCTTACTAATATTGTACAAAGTTTTCGATATGCGTAGTGTTATTTTACTTTAAACATCTCTACGAACAGTTATCGACCAGCAATCTAAAAATATTTCAGGAAACGGAAACCCAAAACTCCTGCGATTTTTCAACTTACTCGCAGTGAACAGTTTTTCAATTCAATTTAGGAATTTTTATGAGCTTAACAGATTTTTGTATACTGCACATATATTGTTATGCATAAAATTTTAAAACAGAATTGAGAATCTTTTTTAAATAAAAAATTAGTAATTTGTTTAACATGTTACAATTCTGACACAAAAATTTAATTCCTATCAAGAGCTTTTTCGAAATAAATTGGAATTTAAACGAAATTTAACAGACAAGCAAATATTCTTTATTTTTA
This sequence comes from Cistogaster globosa, assembly GCA_937654795.1. Lineage (NCBI taxonomy): Eukaryota > Metazoa > Arthropoda > Insecta > Diptera > Tachinidae > Cistogaster > Cistogaster globosa. The sequence continues at coordinate 24,317,071 of OW569406.1, forward strand.
ATTGATTATTTTTTTTTAATTTTAAAATTAAAACTGCATAAGACTAAAAAAAAATAACAATATTTTTTTTTTTACAAAAATGTCAAATTAAAGTTTGTACGAGAAAGATACAAAATTTAGAATATGTATTTATGTCTTTGCTTACAACTTATAAATTTATAATTGTTTACTAAATACACAAATTTCATAGGAGAGGTAATTTTTTTGGAAAGCAATATTGCATTCATTTCAAGTTTTTAGCTAGGGTTTTAATTTTTATTATTGTTATTTAATTTTTGGTTTTTTGTTTTTTTTTTTCTTGTCTTCAAAAAATAAAGCGGCATTTTTTTAGCAATGCATTAAAAACAAATGAGAGTTTTCGTTTATTTTATTTTAACTTTGAGATAAGATCTAGGACACGTCAAATTCAAAACCAGTGACAATTTAAGGTCCAGCTATAATGTGCATAAGCTAGCTTGAGCTTATGTCAAAAACCCAACGAAAAGCCTGTTAAATGCTTTTTTATGTGGCTACAATAAATTTAAAAACTAATTCGCCACAGTTGCACATTTACGTTTCAATTGTACTTTCCCAAAAATGTATTTTTTTAAATAAATAAAATTTGTAAAGAAAAATGCATCGAAAGAATATATTATATATGATTAATAACATTGTTATAAATAAATGTACTTTTTTTTACTAGTCCTTAATAAAATTCGATAAAAAATGGCATGTTTTTTTTTGTTTTGTTTTTAAGGCCCAACTATAATGTGCATATACTAGCTTACGCCAACTTATACAACTGTTCAAATACATATAAATCATATGTGGTAAACTATTATGTACTTGAGAGAACTTTTCGTCAAGTTTCGTCTAATGTCATTTGCTTAAGCAATATACGAAACTGATCGCACATTGCGTACAGAAACAGAAAATGTAGAAAAAAAGAAATGCTTATATGAGAAAAAGGACACGTTTTATTATAACAATTCGATATAAAACTTATTTTTTTATTGCTTTCCAATTAAATCATGCACACCGTTGCATCTTTTGGTACTTTTGGCCAAAACTACATAAACAAAAAAAAAACATGCCATTTTTTGTCGAATTTTATTGAAAACTAGTAAAAAATTGTACGATTTAAACATAAATGTTCAATTGTGCCAAATTAGTTTTTAAATTTATGTAAGGGCATTGTAGCCACATAAAATTCTTTAAAGAATTACCTAAGCATTTGGCAGGCTTTTCGTTATGTTTTTGACATAAGCTCGAGCTAGCTTATGCATATTATTATGCTTTTAAGCAAATGACATTTGAAGAAACTTGACGAAAAGTTATCTTAAGTACAATTTAGTTTACCACATTTGATTTATATGTATTTGCACTGTTTTATAAGTTGGCATAAGCTAGTATATGCACGTTATAATTGGGCCTTGAGTTAATACATTAATTTAGAAGATATCAAATTAGTTTTAATGCAGTACCAAACGCGCTTACTTATTTTGTTATTACTGTATGGTAATTATATATTTCTTTTTCTTAAGCAAAATTTCCAAAGAACTGAAGAAATGATTGGCCAGAAAAAAATGTATATTAAATAAATTAAACTAAACTAAATACAAATCAAAATAAATACTATGTACTACTATTACTTTCACAAAGATATTATTAAGCAAAAGTTAAATATGTCCATTTCTTTAATTAATAACTATAGTGATTAACTAAAGGGCAAACGCAAAAAGTTTTATCGTCCTATTCAAAAAGTTATCTAAATGTAAATATTATATTTTGTCACTATTTTAATATTTTGATTATATATAGAAACCTGTTTTACAGTATTAAGGTTTAAAAAAAAATTTCGAATCTTGAAGGAACGTAAATGGCAAAGACAACATTTATCAACAAATTCTATAGTAGCTATTGGTGTTCCACCAATCAACTAGTTTTAAGAAAAATGCTTCGAAAAGTAAGAGTCTTTTGTAAATGCGAAGTTGTAACGTAATACGGACATTTTCTCTGCGAAAGAAAAACAACCCGCACTTTACTCTTGTAAAAAACGTTTTTATTTTTAACTTGTTTTCTGCTTTTACACACTTTGGTTTCTTTCTCATGCATTTGTAACAATAACCATACTTTATTTATTTGTTTTTCAAATTTTATTTTGTAAATTCTAAAATTTGTTTCTATTTAAACTCATTTTAAAATCTTGACAATAACATTGAATATCAACATAGAATAGCTTGACTATACAACCATGTGTAGATCAACTCGCCTTTGATATATGATGGAAACTGGCCGATTTAAATACGTTGTTTTTAAAGAGCGTAAAAAAGTATGAAAAAATAAATTATATAAAACGAAAACAAGTTCAAAAACGATTGTTATTTGATCGATTTCTATCACATACCGGGTTGTTTCTGGCAAACAGTCTTGTCGCCTTCCCGTTCGAAATGATAAAAACAGTATCCTTTATGTTGTAAATCCCAATTCCGTTAGAATCGGTGCGATACAAAAAACAAATTTACCCACTTATGGTGGTGATAATGGAAAAAGACTTAAATTCGCTATTGCTAAAAAATAGTTGCTTTTTAAACCAAATAAAAAGTTTATTAAGCCACAAACAGTTTTTAAACAATAGTTTAGCTAAACAAACGCAATTTCTTGCGAGTTTTATTAGAGAGGAAATTCTTTGAACTAGCAGACTAATTAGTTGTCAAAACTTTACGGAAGTTAAAAAACTTTTTTAATTTAAAATTTTGCTCACTAATTCTTAATCAAAACAGTGTTACTATAAAACACATTTATTTTTTTAATGTTCCTGTTTTTTTTTAGCTGAAAGCACTTTTTTTAAATACTTTATTTTTATAGAATAAAACAACCCAGCAAAAAATTAGACATTACATTAAGATGTACTTGCCATATAATGACTTACTTTTGTGACCGCCAAATTTTGTTACTCGCTTAAAAAACACATTACAGTAGTTCGCAAGTAAAGAAGCAGTAATTAAACTAGTTCTTTACGTTAAAAAAGAATACCTTAAAATACATAATAATGATTATTATTATTTTCCGCAATATTCAATGTAATTAATTCACAATAATTTATTGTAAAAGTCTAGTTGGGAATTCCTTCGATCAAAAGTATTTAATTTCACACTCGATTACCTTTTTTTAACATTTTTTGCTGGGAAAACCATGTATGTTTAGGAAATACTTTTTGAAATTTTTGTTGTTAGTCCGAAACATAAATACCAGTTTTATTCCACAACTCCTATTGGTTTTCCTAGTACGTTGATAAGAATAGATTGTTAAAGTAAAAAAAAAAAAACATTGCCTGTATTTAAATAAAAATAATTTAAATAAAAAGAAACATGTCTAATTTCTTGTGGCCGCATCATCCGTTGTTATTTACGTCGTCATCTTGAAACACTTACATTCACATCATTATCATAGTTAACTGTTACTATCGTCATTTTTTTATTATTATTACTGTTGCCATAGCAGTTACTGCTTAAGTTTTTGTCAGTGTGACATTTATTTTAATAAAACTGGAAAAAAACAATGTGTCTCCATGACACGGCAAAAAATATTTATGAGCACGATGTTTTGTTTTAAATATCTTTTGGATATTGGGTGAAAAGCATCACTGGAACTAAAAATTTTTATATTTTAATACCATTTTACTTGTTTGTTCAGTCAATTGACTCATTTCGAGTTCTGCTTAACAAAAATGTGTTTTGCTTAAATCAATTAAATTATTGCGTACAGAAAAAAACATTATCAAGCATAGCAGAGTGTTTAATACTAACATCCTACTTTATTCTAAGGTGTTGAAAGTTAATTTACTTTTAAAAAACTTTACAGCAAATTATGAAATATTTTAAAATAAAATAACAGCTTCTTTGACAATAAAGAATATAAGTTTTACTTGATATTTTTTGCTTACAAAAAGATACCTAATTAATAAATAATTATATTAGTTTAAATATTTAATAATATAAACAAATAAATAACATTAATTTAGACTTAAATTAAGGTTAGAAAAAATATAATGTCATGAGTTAGTCTTGTTATATGTCTACCTTCTTTTTAAAGCCATGTGTTACTAAGAAAAAACAATTAATTCATGAAATCATCATTAGTGTAGAGCGAGATGTGTGATTTTAACATTTGGATTAATCAGCTACACTCCTAAAGTGCTTGCTCAAAGCATGATAGTGATAAACGAAAAAAGGCTCTGAGTTAACACGCTTATTCCAAGACCTTAAGAGTCAATTATGTCAAGTATCTTGAAACGTAAAAGTCAGTTCTAGCAGCAAAAACGAAAACTGGTACCCATGGCGTGAGCACAAATTTAGAGCTCGAGGCATATATTTCTGAGAAGTAAAACCACACTAGAAGTAACAGGAGATATGTAGGAGAGATTTTTAAGTAGCTGTTCCATTATCGAAAGTAATAGTAGTAATAGTAAGGTAGACCAAAGTTATAAGTCGAACATTTTTCTACATTAAATAAATTAACGTATAAGCAATACTACCAAATTATCTAGATTTCCTTTGAAAAATTAATAAATCCGCCAAGTACGAGTTTGGATCACCTTTCACTGAACTATAAGCGACTATATTATCAAACTATAGAAATACAATCTGAATTCAATGTATAAGCAATGCCAATGTATATCCATCAATTTAAACCTTAACAACTCTTAAAATCCTGAGCTTATTTAGTTTTAAAAAAGATTATCTTAAGAAAGAACTTAATGAGCTTTCCAAAGACAGACAGACCGAAAATTGGTCTACAGCTTCCACACATACCTGGGTCCGTGGAGGGCCTTTACCCATGCTTTCGGAAATTAACCACTATTAAAACAATTAAAAATAAAAAAATAATTTTAAAATATTTTTGTGTAGAAATTTGGGAATCTTATTTCAACAGCCAAGATGACTGAATGAGAACTAAATTGGACCAAAAAAACAAGTAAAAACTATAAAGCGCATTATCCATTAAGTAACTGCTTTCAGTTTTTCTATTGCGGATTTAGTTAATAATTAAATAAATAATAATTAATAAAATTATTAAACATTAAACTTTTATTGAACTTTAATACCTTTTGCTTATATACATGTAAAGCAGTTTACTACATCACACATAAAATTGAACTGCAATCTCTTGTTAAATAAAAGCAATACCATCACTAACCACAAAAGACTAACGTGAGAAGCTTTAACGCCTTTTATTCATAGGAGGAGCATTTACAGAGTTGTAAATATTAACAGCTTAGAATTAAAGGTGTATGTAAATGGGTGTACGAGAGTACGTTCAAGTGTGTGATTCCATGCAGGCGTTTTTTAATTAATTTGATTAATTAATATTTTTTTTGCTGTGCGTTGTGTAGCCTGAACAAAGGCAATGCTTTACTAAATGTTATTTACTATACATTTTTTGTATTCTGCAGGCCATAACAGTGCAATGTTTTTGAAAAAAAGACTTATTGTAGGTTGATATAAAATAAATTTATATAATAAATGCTAACCAACACAGACAAAATTGTAGGCTTTCCAGCCTTCTTAGACACTTAAACATAACTAGCTGTTAACTTGTTGTAGATTTTATAGAGTGTGGTTATTAAAAGCAATCGTTTCAATATTATATTCTCTTTCTTTTTTATTCCTTTTACAAAATAGTAAACAAATACCACACGTACGAGTGTTCAGGAAAAGGTGATAACAACAAAAAACTCTGCATACATGGTGAGGTAAAGAACTTTTTTATTATTCATATATTTATTATCAACGCACGGAATTCGTTTGCTTACGAAATATTTGAATTTAAATTTTATTAAAAGTATCTAAATGGAGTGTCATTTTAAGGAAAATACTGAAGCAGTATTCGTTCAGGGCCCCCTTGAAACGACCTTACAAACTTCAGATATGAGCAAGAAAATATACTCCCGAAAATAGTATATCTGTCTTTACAACAAACCAAACGGCTACTTTTCTCAACAATTACACCAACGCCATCCAGTGTTCTCCTAAACGAACCATATCTTCTTCTACTTAACATAATCAAAGCAGTTGCTCCCGTGATAACTCTATGTCCAGCCAGAATCATAGCTTGCACGCCTGTTTCCTCACTCTCGATGCCTGTTAATTTACTGATTTACAGTAGTGGCTATCTGCTTCCATTTTTACCCATTCTATTTCACAGAGTCTTCATAAAGCATAAACAAATTTAACATTTTGATAAAATTGTTCGTAATATTTAAATAGTTATTTAATAATAAAATACAAAACACGAAAACAAAATTGATTTAAAACAACCCCAATTTAAAATTATCTGCCAGTCCCGCGATGTCGCAATCGTTCGTTCGTTCGCACAATTACATTCAAAACAAAAATAAATTCTTAAAAATTGTTTTTGTTTTGAATGTAATTATGCGAACGAACGATTGATTGCGATATCGTGGAACTGGCAGTATATGTGTGTCGTTACAAGCTACTAACATAAAAAGGTACTTTGAAGCCTGTAGGAAAAATCTTAGTGAGCATAAACCTTTGTATGGCGATGAAGCACCATCCTATAGCACTGTGAAAAATTGGTATAATGAATTTAATCGTGGCTGAAGCTCGCTCAAAGACGAATTCTGTGAAGGTCGCCAAAAATTGGCTGTTGTGCCAGAGAACATTGATGCAGTGCGTGAACTCATAATGCAAGATCGACATGCGACATACCGAAAGATAGAGACATCCTTGGACATTTCTTCCACCAGCATACATTCGATACTGCATGAAAACCTGGCCGTAGAAAAGTTTTGTTCTCGTTGGATCCCGCACAATTTGAAAGTCGCTCAAATAAAGGCTCGTGTCGATTGGTGCAAAGAAATGTTGCAAAAATACGATTGCGGTGCTTCAAAAGACGTTTATAAGACCGTCACAGGTGACGAATCATGGATCTGTGCTTATGAGCCCGAAACGAAACAACAGTCGACTGTGTGGGTCCTCAAAGACGAGCAAAATCCAACGAAAGTTGTTCGTGCAAGAAGCACTTCGAAGCAAATGGTCGTCTGTTTCTTCGGCAAAACTGATAATGTGGCGACTGTTCCGCTTGAGCAACATAGGACGGTCAATTCTGAGTGGTACACTACAATTTGTTTGCCTGAAGTCATTGGAGAAATTCGAAAAACCAACAAGAGAAGACGAATCACTGTTCACCATGACAATGCGAGCTCTCACACATCGGCTCAAACCAGAACGTTCTTGGTCGGCCAAAACGTCGGATTAATAGGTCATCCGCCGTACAGCCCTGACTTGGCACTTAATGACTTCTTCTTGTTTCATCAAGAAAAAAATGCGTGGTCAACGATTTTCGTCGCCAGAAGAAGCTGTTGAAGTGTTCAAAAACCATGTTTTAGAGGTATCTCAATCGGAGTGGAAAAAGTGCTTCGATAACTGATTTGAACGCATGCAAAAGTGTATAAATCATGCTGGAGAATACTTTGAAAAACAATAAAACCATTTTTGATTAAAAATATTCGCATTTTCACTATAAGCCAGAAATATATAGAGCAGCCCTCGTATTGATTATTGAGGGTAAGAGCACATCTCAAAACAACACGACTGCTACACATTGTTGCTGTTAATTCCCGTCGCTAACTAAAGCTCCCTTTTTAAAATACAGGTAACTTGACCATTATCCTATGCTGCTCTGATATTACTAAGCGCCTTTCCTAAATTATATGCCATGTATTCACACGATAGTTGTTTTTCTTTTTATAATTTAGATTTCTGGCGGTTTGCCTTTTTTATATTCCTCATGCAATTATTATTTCTCTATTTACGCGATCTTCTAATTTACAGTAGCACACGCTTTGTATCAAGCATGAACATGATCGACATGTGTTAGTTAGCTTTTATTCTATTTACACAAACAACTTACTAACTCACATTTAACATCTATTCCGTCTAACCTTCTGTGTTGTGTACATCATGATCTAACAAAAAGTTCACATTGTAACGCCTTTCATTACTAAATATCACATTGCTTCACTTGATGTACTTCAAGAGATTTTCTTTAACAATTCAAATGTCTCTGCTTGATTTCAACAAATTACACAAATGACTGAGAGTAGCGGTGTACTCTTTCACATGCCCCTATCTAGGTCTTGACTACTAATTTTTAAAGGATTAACAATAGAATATATCAGAGGAAACTTATTAGAGTGAAAAATAAAGAAGAGAAAACAATGATTTTACTGTTCAAGGCGAAAATAAAAATCTTCCATTTTTTAACTTTCTATTTTTATTTGCATGCTAAAGATATCAAAGAGATAATAAATAGTGGTAACTTTTTGTAACAGAGTTTTTTCACGAAAACTATTTTGCAACAATTGTATTTATTTTTTCCATATATTTTCCAAGAGATAATGAACAAAAGTTGTATTACTCACTTTCAAAATTTTTCTTAACTATGCGTACCGAGCGTAATGTTTTGTGACTGCTATTGGTGAAACTGTCGTTTTCATTATAAAAAAGTCTTATAAAGTGTATATCATTTGTGATATATGTAAAAGGTTTTATTCATTGCTCATCAATATGTCGAAACGGAAACAGTCGGATATCTCCTCTTTCTTTAAGGAAAAATGATAAGTGGTTATAATTCAAAAGGGGAGTGCGGCCTTGTTTTATTTCGTAAAATAGCTTGATTTTAGTACCTCAAGTTCCAAAATAATTCCAGTAATCCCGCAGTGTCAACATATACCGGAGGAATTTTACGTGACTACTACTTAGCCCCCCCCACCACAAAGTAAAATCCTGGATCCGCAACTGCTGTAGGTAGATGTATAAGGCACTAGTTTTTTTAACGCCCTACTGGTCATACCGTTTGACGTAACCTATACAGTATTTACCTTTGTTATTTGTAAAATAAATCTAATTTTTTTTTAATTCATGTACGAGTATACCTTGAACTTTTATTTTTTATGAGGTAAAGTTGAGTATAGGCCCCTTAAGATTACTTTTAAATAGTCGTCATTGTTTTTACAAATTTTATGGTAATTTCCGGTGTAATTTAAAATTACAAAAACGAAGACAAGAAAACAAATAAAACGTTAATCCACAAAATATTTTGCATTTGCGATAACATTTGAAAGTAGCCAACATGGCTGTTCTTGACGAAGCGCATACTTGACGCCCCATATTGGGCCATTTTTTTTTACTTTCAAGCAGTCAATTTTTGCTCTGACCTTACGTACCCCGCATAAAATAAGCAAGTAGTGCAAAGCGTGTGACCTTGAAGGCCATTTGATAGGGACATTTCTCAAATCAAATTATTGAAAACTTTGAATTAAATAATAATACGCTGGTTACGGCCGCCGTGTGGCACGTATCGTCATTCTGTGCTAAACGCATTAAATTGGTGGCAGTGTCTCCCATATGTTCAATGAAAAGATCATTTATCATAGTGCGGTAATGATTTACGTCCAACGAAATGCGAATTCAGACTTCATTATTAGGAAATAAAGCCCAATGGTGATTATTTCTTTGCAATGTTGTCCTTAGGAACTGCTGTGGATTGGTTTTACTCTCTGTGCTGAAATTTTATTTAATAACAAGTCAAAAAGAGCCTCGTCGCTGAGCATAATTTGGGATAAAAGATCAGATCTGCTTAAGCATAATCGGCGTTTGTCTTTTTGCTTTAATTCCTGCGACACTGTATACTATGCAGGCATATGCCAATATCTTTTCCAGTGGATGGACATAACACTTATTTCTATGACCGACGATAAATGAATAATTCGAGACACTTTAAACAACTTCTTTTACAGGGGCGATATTCTGTTTAGTAAGAACTTCTCCACCGACGTGTTGGGTAGTTATTGCATTATTTACAATGAATGAAATGAAATGAAATGAATGAATGAAATCTATCCACAGTTTGAAAGATGGCTTACTAAGATTATTATGTACGTCATAAACATCACAAAGTCTTCCATAAGTTACGCGAATTTATGACTGATATTCAAAATAAGTCCGGAAAATTTGGTAGCATTGTTAAAAACCTTATATGTTCGTGATTATTTGCAAGAATATAAATGTCAAAGAGGCAGCACAGTCAGTCGGAACTTCTTTTTGCAGCTTTGTCATCATCACGAAAATACTTTTTGATTATTTTTGCAGCATCTGGAAATTTTTAATGTTGTATTTTAAGTCTTTTGTGTTCCAAAGGTAACAGCACATATTGAAATAGTTACAATACTGATACCAATACAAAACTGATGTAAACCAACGTAGAATACCAGCAAAAATTCCATTTCTACTTTTTGTATAAATATCCATCTGGATATTTTGTTTCACATATTTTTTCCTTTTTATATGTTTAAGAAACAATTTCTTTTATAGTGTCAGTATCTTGCATTGTGTTGTTTCAATGATTTGCATTAATGAATGTATTTAAAAGAGCTTAAATAAGGTATGTGATAATATTTAAAAAAAAAGAAGCGATACAAATATTTTAATATAAGCACAACAAAAAAACTATGCTAATTTAAAGTATTTCAACGTAATAAACTTTTTTTTTTCTACTTTAAACAGATCAATATTTATTATTGCAAAACAAAAAATTAGTTTAACGTTGGGCTTAATACAAAACTAAAAAAAAACGTTGATAAAAAATAATTAAAGAAATATATGTTTTCCCGAAAAAGGATGTTTATCGTTTACTAAATATTGTCTATCGCTCAATTGTAAGTTTAAAACCAGAGGACCAATAAAATAGTTGTGATATGTTGAGGATGTCCTTATTAATGAATATGTCCTTATAATTCCAGGTAACAAGTAAAAAGCTTAAAAAATATCGAAGAGCACGTCGTTAGCATGCAGACATTTTTTTTGTTTTGTTTGCTTTTTTCTTTCTCTAACTTACTCCTGTACTAATGCTCACTCTTACTAAACAGGCAAGAAAACATTTGTAAAGCTTAACTTAGTTTGTTCCTCATTTAATATTTTTAGTTTGTTTTATTTACTTAAATTTAATTTACATTTTGTATTTCTGCTGTCAAACTTTTCAACGTACGTTAAAGGTATTTCTGATGATAAGCTTTTCAACGTACGTTAAAGGTACTTTACTTTGAAGAAGACGTACGGAATAGAATAAAACTCATAGCAAAACTTGTATTTCAACTTAGTTGCCAGTTGAAAAAAGAGACGTATAGAGTATGACGGATTCTTAGTTTCCCGTCCCATTAGGCAAGTTGGCTCGTTACATTTCTTTTTTTATTTTAAAACAGCAGACATATCACTTTTAGAAATTAAATAAACAACCTGACTCAAATTTGCTTAAAATATCATTGAGAAAAAACTCAATTTTACGTCAACGGCATACATACATGTGTACATAAATATACATAGATTTAAAATAAAAAACTAATTTATATAATAATATATTTTTAATATTTTTAATAAAAATAAACTTCTAAAAATGTCAGGCAGTTGCTATAGTTATGGTTTAGGGTAAAGAATATTTAAAATTTTCTGTATTTCTAATAAAAATTCTCTTTTAAATCTCATTTTCAGTGAAATTCAATGGCATCTGTTGGGTGACTATGCAAGAACTGCCAAAGCTTCTGGCACGAAGATTGATTACACAATGGCGGATGAAATAGAGTCTGCAGAAAGACTATCAATGAAAATTCGCAAAAAATTAATGCGACAACTAATAAATGACGAAGAAATTATGTATCAGAAAGAACTTAACAGTATAGGACTTTTGCATTCACATGATATCACTTGCAATGAGATAAGAAAATGCAGTCGTGATCAGATTAGAAACGTGCCAAAATATCCGTATGACTCACGTAAATCATGTTTATTTAAGTTGTTAAGAACGTATTTGGACTAAGACTTTAAACCTCGCATAATTGTCAATAAAAAGGCATCAAAATGGTTTGGTGCATCTACCCATGTAAAATATACATACTTATGTCAATTTATTTACCTTGTTATGAGAAACTGGAAGATGTCATCCTTATTATTAAGACTTTAATGTATGTTATTGTATTATCCAGCATCGCGGGTAGGGCTACTATAGCACATATATATATGTATATATATATATATATATATATATATATATATATATATATATATATATATATATTTACATGTATATACGAAATAGCAATTTGAAAATTTTTATATAATTTTTTTCTTTTTTGACAGTTTTTACCCGCCTAATTAAATCATTTTTTTAATTTGCAATTTGTTTGTTGCCTTTCTTTCCATACCTGTTACTCTATCCTCAATGCAATAACCTACTTTTTAAATTTTGCCGAAATTAACAAGAGTCAGTTATTTAAACTTGTGTATAATATTAGGGAAAAGCAATCTTTGTTTGAATTTACCTTTTTTTTTAGTTTCAGTGGTAAAATCTATCACACCTTAAAAAAACATTGCTTTCAAAGTGAAAGGTTTATATCACAAACCAGAATCAGTGTTCGTGGATACAATAAATGAGTTTCCCTTTAAAAACCCGTGTAAAATTCTTTGTGTCCTAGCGCTTAGGCTATCATAAGGTTTCTTCATTGAACTTTTACAAACTGAACGGTTGCTTCGCTGCTCATATTTATTTCCTTCTCTTTCTTCAGTTGCCTAGAAGTCATAAAAATGTAAACAGTAAAAAATGTGGTAAGAAGTAAGCTTGTAAAGAAAGTGAATAAAATATTTGTCAAAAAAATGCGTAAAAAGTAAAATACTACAAATTAAAAACGCAAGAGAAAAAACATCATTTTTTAATTTTAAGCGCCGCACTGGGACATATTTGGCGAGAAGGCGGTCAAAAGACCGTAAATTTTGCTAGAACCGGAATTTTGATATGTGCTTATTAGTAGGTGGGGACCTTAAGCTTTAATTTTTGATAAAAAGCATAAAAGTGGACCGACAAAGAAAAAAAGGTTACGAAAATTTACGGTTTAATATTAGCTACCATTATTAATTGAATTTGATTGTAAAAGAAGAGTGTTGAAAAATTTTAAAGAATTTTCATATGTCCTTCTCTTATTGTTACAAATTAAAATTATTAATAGTCTTGTAAACTTAATCTTGTCAGGAAACGCCAAATTAAGGCCCCTTAATATTTTTAAACTTTAAAGTACCTAGGGCCAAAGGTTGTTTTTTTAAGCCGTTTAAAATAAAAAATTAAAAATTTTTAAAAAGTTAAAATAAGCTTAATTTTATTTTCAAATTATTCTTTAACAATTTATAAATTAAATATTATTGATTAGTTTTAAGCAATTTCAGTAAAAATTTCTTCTAAATTGCATTGATTTTCATCTTCTTATAGTTTTGCAGCCTCCTCTTCTTCTAATTAGACTGGAGCTGTTTTCCATTTTTGCTGAATTTTGAACATACATGGACTTCAGATCACAAAAAAATTTTGATAAGTTATTTATTAGTACAACATCTAGACATTTTTCTTGTGCTATGTTCGCGCAAGGATCTGCAGTCTTTGTTCCTTTTTTCTTGCGCTTTTTCAGACAGATATCCTATTGGTAGCATATTTTGAAAAATGATTTATTCCTCATGATACAAAATTTTATGAAATTTTTTAAGATATTTATCTCGAAGAGTATTTTTAATTGCAAAGTGCAGCTGCTTTATTGGCATAATCTCCAAATTTTTTGCACTTATCTCTGCCATGTGCTGACTTGTAGTATGATTTTGAATCGCAAAAAAATCTGCTTGCAGTATTTTCATCATTCGAATTTACTTTCCCTTGTTTAGGTTTATCGATTATAAGGCCTAGCTGAAGATATCTCTCTTGAATTTGCTCGTTTTTTTTTCTTTCGCTTTTAGCATTTTCTTTACGGCTTCTTATGGTTTCACCTGAAGGACCAAATTCCAAATCATAACCCAATTTAAGAATATGCTCCATAAAACGAATCGTAGTACGACAATACAATTCGTAAGGTTCCTTAATGCTATCGTCTTGTGCTGGAGGTTGATTTATTTTGCTTGATATCTTTTGGCACATAATGCAGCTTGACGATGACTTTGTTTCTGCGAAAGCTGGCGAAAGTTTTCCATAAATCATTGTTAAACACATTTTAAAACTTATCTTGATTTTTTGCTCTTTAAACTTAAATATAACGCGTTGGAGGTCCTAATTTGATATTTTATCTTTTGAACTTCTTCTTTTGTTTCCTTTTTGTATGCAAATTTAATAGGCCTACAATACTTTGTTGATAAGGGAATTTCATTTTCCATATATCAATTTCTATTGCTCTACTAGTTGAGAGCTCTAGGCTCTTAGAAATTTCTATCAAGCGTATCAGAACAAAAGATACCACAAATAAAAGAACATCTGAAGAATTTTCAGCATTACATTGCTTATATTATTTTTGACCAGACGCTCCATCACATCCCCACTTATTAATTAAAGTAATACTGCTGTTTCCGAGAGTTTTCAAATGTCTACTATCAAGTGTATTTAGCAATGTCTTTGCGGTATGCTCAAGAAGACTTTGCACTTTTATTTCTGCTGAACTTTAAGTAAAGCTAATAGAAGCTTGTAGAGGCAAATATTTTTTCTTGACAAAAACTAAATCACCATACTCAGGAAAAATTCCGCAATTCTTTTCCTTAGCTCTCTTGCGTAGTTCAATATACTGACATTTAGTCAATTTTAAGAGTGAGAATGCTTCTTCAGGAGTAAAGTTTTTTCCTCAATAGATGTAGGAATGCTTTTTAAAATCCTGTTTGTACGTCTCGGTGCCGCTTGAACTATTTTTTCAATTATTTTAATTTTGTTTTTCTTATTTTTCGTTGGTTGAATTTGGTACAGTCATCAATAGGTTTTTCTAGTTGACCCTTTTTGCCACATTTTTCCACAGCTGTTATAAAGCTCTCAAAAATAAGATCTTTTGATAGCCATTCGTCGTAACGGTTATTAAGCTTTCCATTACTTCGAGAGCACTCAGTATACCGTAATTTTTAATTTACTGCAAAATTTCAGATTTTTTTATATGTTATCTTTACAATTGCATATTTTAAAGTATTCATTGCTCAGTATGTGCATCATTATATCACCTTTTTTTAATAAATATCAGCAGGAACTTTATAACAGTATTTAGCCGTTATTGAATTATTTATTTATTTATTTATTTGTGGTTTAGGTAATACAATACAACAAGAGCAAGTCTTTTATTACAGTATTGGGTAGTGATTTGGCAGATAATTTGAAATTACAATTAAAAAAGTAAAAAAAATATAAAAAAGTAAAAAAAAAAACAAAAAAACAATATACATACAAAGATACAATCAAAATTTAAGAAAAATACTGGAATATGGCAGTTTTAAATTTGCTTGCATTATTAATAATTTGTATTTGAGAGGGAAGCTGGCTCCAGAGGCGTATTGTATTTATGAAGAAGTGTTGCTCAGAGATAGCTTTATTGTATTCGATATTATTTATTTTGTGACCTCTATTTGACCTGGAAAAAGTTATTCTGTCATAGAGGTAAGAAGGTTTTTTATTATGTATAATTTTATACAAAAACAATAGGGAGCGGCATTTTAATAAATTGTCAAAGGTAACACCACAGATTTCCTTCGCACAATGCGAGATGCTTCTGTTCCTTTTAATGCCGAATACATATCTGGCAATGTTATTATACGTTATGTTCAACCTGCGTTTACTAACAGCATCACAGCTAGAGAATAATTCGCATCCATATATTAATGTCGGCAATAAATACGTTTTAGCGAGAAGCATTCGAATATGAATGGGTGTATAGTATTGAGAAATATATAAATTTCTTAACATAGAAAAAGTTCTCCCGCAGTTTACTTTAACATGATCTGACTAATTAAGCTGTTTATTAAAAATTACACCAAGGTTTTTTTGCGGTTTCGACAGAGTTTATGACTACATTATTAATCTTAACTGGTGGAATGCCTCAATTTGCACTTTGTGATACTCCAATAATCATAGCAACGGACTTTGTTGGGTTCAGACTTAAGCCATTTGCAGACGCCCAAAGATTTATATGATGCAAGTCTTCATTTATCATTTGTATACAGTTAGCAATGTCGGATACACAGCAGCTTGTATACAATTGCACGTCATCAGCGTACATTTGAATATTACAATGTTTTACATGCAAAGGTAAATCGTTAGCGTATAAGGAATATAGGAGCGGTCCAAGTATTGATCCTTGTGGTACGCCTTTAGTCATTAAGCAGCATTGTGAAACATTGCCTTCATGGAAAACACTCTGACATCTGTCACTTAGATAAGATGTTAAAAGCTTTAATGCTGTCGATGAAAATTTAAACATATATTTTAATTTCAGGCTAAGAATAGAATGATGTACTGTGTCAAAAGCTTTAGAGTGATCGAGCAATATTAGAAATGAAACCATTTGGCGTTTATCAATATGGGATCTAATTTCTTCTGTGACGTCAATGAGGGTAGTAATACAGCTATGTTGAGGTCTAAATCCAGATTGCCTATTACTTAAAAGGGAATTTGTATAAAGGTAGTAGCTTATTTGCTTGTGAATTAGTCGTTCAAAAACTTTTGAGAGATATGGCAGAATGGCAATTGGTCGATAGCTTTTATCTGGTTTTAGAACTGGTATGATTTTGGCATGTTTCCAATTAATTGGGAATGTAGATGTTGTTACAATCATATTGAAGAAATGCGTTAAATAAGGCGGCGTGTATGGAAGAGTAAGTTTGATAAATTGTGGATGTAGTCCATTATTACCAACAGCATTGGATTTTATGTATAAAAACGATTCTAGTACATCTTCCTGAGTAAAGCATGTTAACAGGTTTACTTCGATTTGTCAAACCCATTGTACGAATTTCTCTCCATTTTTTCCGCGAGTCGATGGATGTTTTAAATTTATGTTGGTAGAACTTTGACTTATTTATCCTTATTTTTAAATTTACGGGAGCCCTTGCAGCTTTAAAGTTACTATAAAGGTCTGGTGTTCTAAACCGTTTCCACCTTTTGTACGTCCGATTCCTGTTATCAATGAGAGCTTTTATCTCAGCTGTAAACCACGGTTTTTCATTCCTTAAAGTTCTTGTTTTAAAAGGTACATACTTTTCATATAGATAGCGCAGCCTTTGATGCAGATAATTTAATTGTTCATCAACAGATGTCATACTAAAAACATTATTCCAATTTATGGAACATAATTCAATTTCTAGCGATTGGTAATCAATATTTTTAAAATCTCTATATTCCAGCACTTTGGAAGCTGTCTGATTGAAGGTTTTAAAATCATAGGCTAGAAATAACATATCATGCTTGGAGAACATAGAAGCTGATAGCTGGTCAAATGAAAGGAGGTATGAACTCTTATTAACAAAGCAGAGATCAAGAAGAGTACTTGAGGTTGACGTAAAATGAGTTGGTATTCTATCATTAACCAAGTACAGTCCAATAGAATTC
Source organism: Cistogaster globosa (assembly GCA_937654795.1). Lineage (NCBI taxonomy): Eukaryota > Metazoa > Arthropoda > Insecta > Diptera > Tachinidae > Cistogaster > Cistogaster globosa. The sequence goes on from OW569406.1 coordinate 24,334,507, forward strand.
ATGTCTTCTACCATACTTTCGTCTTCCAAAATATTTGCATTAAAGTCACCAATTACTATGACATGATCATATCCAAGAGTATAAGCGCTCAGTTGATCTAACATATGGTCCATATTTATAGCTCTGTGAGGTCTGTACATAGTTCCAATCAACAATTTTTCGGTATTATTACATATTTCGATTAGTATATGTTCTATGCTTTCTGAAGAAAGACTTTTGTATTTTTCTCTACACGAAATACTTGATTTTATGTATGTTGCAACGCCTCCGCCATTAGTTGGTCTATCTGAACGAAACAGTCGATAACCACTCAAATTGAATACTATGTTGTCGACATCAGGATGAAACCATGTCTCTGATATGCATATGACATCAATGTCCGAGTTTTCAAAAATTTGTTGGAATTCGTCCATTTTGTTATTTAAGCTCTGAGCATTAACGTGGCAGACTTTAAGACCAGATACATTTTTAGAAATTATTCTGACCATAGCTCCCAAGTGATCTCTTGAGCCAGCTCTCATATTATCAGAATTTAATATCATTGCAAAAAATTGTCTGCTTAATAATGCAAGCAATGAATATTATTTTAGGAATTACAAAACATTTTTTTAAAATTATATAAGGCAAGGAAACAGAAATTAATTTTGTGTAATATATTGATAATAAATACTTGTACATTTGTGCAATTAGATAAAAAGGATAAGAAAATCTTAAAATTATAGTTCTGTTAGATATGAGGTGCATCGTTGTGTGGTCGAAAAAACTGGCTTAATTTATTTATTTCATCAATACGTACTGGCTCATTACTATCAAAAGTTTTAACGTACACAGTACCTCGGAAAGTAAATGCTGCTGATAATGCTTTGTCCTTTTTCATTCGATACGCGCGGAGGAAAACTTTGTGGTTGTCAGGCGTAAGATTTTCATTTAAGAAAATATTTTTATAAATAAGCTTTCCTGTAATGAAAATAAACCCTTTTAAGAGATCAAATATAGAAGTTTGTTTTTTTTTGTTTTTTGTTAAATAGAAATGTTTACCCTAATTTGTGTGTTCGTATATTCTTGTGCAATTAGTATGCGTATCTCTTTTGCGAACACTTTAAGGCAGCTACACATTATAACCTTTGTGGCAAAAATAAACTGCTACTAAAATTAATCAGGTACAGATCATTCCATACAGTGTTGCCCACATCTTTGTGTTATTCAATTAAGCAAAGACTTAGCTTACATTTCCTTATCTATTTGATAATTAAACTTACATTTGAAAAAATGCTATAATAAACATGTGCATTTTTTATTGATTCATTATTCTGAATTCATAATTCATTGTGATTTTATTGTTTTATGATATATTTCCCATTGCCAACTCTAATGTGTAACCAAATTTTCATTGAATATTTAGATTCTGCAAATGTGATAGGTACAATATAGTGTATTTGTATATTACTAGATGCCATCGCAAAAGTTATAATTCAAAAATAACTCTGTAGAAAAACAATTTTATTCAAATTTTGTTTGTTTTCATAATTTTAGTACATAATGCCTGACCTGGCCGGAACCTGGCGCATATATAATGGGGGTATAAGTAAGTAGGGGAGGTTTTGGTGGAGGTTTTTTTGTAGAGGCCGATTTCTCAAAATATGTGCCACTGTGCGCCTTAGAGTGGTACATATAAAACAATTTTCAATAAATATTGCTTGTTTAGCTTTCGTTAGCGATTTTTACCATTTCACAGTCTAGAGGCCTTTTTTATAAACAAAAAATAAAACAGGTTTATTTTTATTTCTTACGTCGGCGAACGACGGACAAAGCAGCATAATGTAACTATGTTTGGTCTTAGTTTCCGAGTGTTTTACTGAATAAATTTATTTTACTTAAATAAGTCATCAGCTTATTACCCTATCAGGTTACAAACGGTTAACAAAAGAAAAAAGTAAGCAAATTTTTTCGGCGTTATTGTGCTCTATACGACGAACTTACGCAACGAAGTTTTAAGAACAAATTCGTCGTGTTAGACGAAGTTCTCGTTCGTCCCAGTTGTGTCCCTAGCATTATTTGAAAAATCTTCAAGCCAATAAACAATACAGGGTTCTTCAATTGCCAATAGCAAAGATATTAGCAATTAAAGTTGACAGATGTTAGTGGATAATCGTCACCCTATTAGGCAGTTTTAAGATGAAAATAGTTATGAAGACCTTTGGCTAGAAATATATTATATCCTTTAAAAAAACTTTAAGTCAACAATGCGTCGTGGTAATCTAATAGTGTTTCATGAATATTCTGGTTTCCATACATAAGCAACAACGTTTAGTAGATAATCCTATAGGTAACTTAAAGTAAGTCTTATTAGTAGAAAGTAGCTCCGTTAGAAATGCAATATATAAATTTAATAGATATTGTTGTTTCTTTAACTTCATACATCCATCAAATTTGTCTAACCACAATTCTGCTGCTATCAAGAGCAATTATGTTTCATAAAAATGGCTAGTAAAACCTTTGTTCAGCGATATTTTTCTTCGTTTGAAAAAGAATAATTTTCGAAAATTTCAGCCAAAACCATCAGCTCTCATTTGGAAAATAAGCAAACTAAACCTGATCGGCAATAATAAATGTAATGAATAATGGAAGTAACTTAATACGAAAAGTACTGAGCAGCACTCATAAATAAATTTAATTACCTCCACAAACCTTCCACTTTTACAATGTAGAAGAAGATGGGTTCATCAGTGGATTCCACCCAAACTTTGTATAGAAAATTAAAAAATCTCATATCTCAAGCCAAATTGATACAGTCGAAACTATATTGCATAAACAAAGCAAAAAGATAACAACACTTATGCTAAGAAGACAAAGCACGAATTTCGCAGAACATAACGAATTCGTCAGCAAAAATTCGTTGTGAAAAGTCGTCATGGAAACATAATAATGAACATAATAACGAAAAAACAGTGGCTCAATGGTTACTGCTTTTTTGTTTGTTTGTTTTTTTATAAAAAGCTTTTGTTATAGTTTCGACACCTTGATTGAGCATAGTCGAGATAAAAGAGATATAAATTTGGTTAGAATCCACTCTTAAGCTATATAAGCTTTACCGAAATGGCCATAAGGATGTTCTTTTAATTGTTTTAATTGTTTAGTTTAAAGTAAAAAATACTTCATGAGAATATCACGAAATATATTTGAAAAAAAGAAGCACAATTTAAATATATAACCTCAAAAAAAAATTCCAAATAATAAATTTTCACATTAAACACAAATATTATCTTCAAGAAATCTCAAATGCTCGCCCAGATAACAGGAATATATGATGAATTAACACATGAACTGATATCAATTCAAGAAATATAATATTGTGATTAATATCTTAACATTAAAAATTTGTTGTTGCCCTGGGTAATTATTATTAGGCATTTCTAATTTACCATAAATTTGCATATGATTTATAATTATATAAGCTTGATTTAGCAGCAGCAATGACCCTGGCTATTTATTTAAAATAATTAATTTATTTAAAATACTATAATGCTATGCCTTGGCTTTCTTACTATTGTATTTAGTAAACAAACTATAGAAATGGAGCAATATTACTTTCGGTTTAATTAAAATTCTTTATTTTAATTTTAACAATATTTTCAGCACTAAATGAAGTTATAATGATGATTACGGTAAATATATGATCTTTTTTATAGAACTTAAAACAGACGCGAGCAATGAACGAAAAGTAGAAATTTTTCTAAACAATAAATATATGGAGTAAAATTGAAAATGGTTTCTTTTGTTTAATTGAGTTTTCCTGCGCTGACTTATGAAATTTATTTTACTGTCACCTCAATAAAAACAATTCAGCTAAAAAAACGGAATGTTAAATGAAACTTTCTTTACCGTCTTCATACTAAGGTCAGTTTTCAGTTTACTCCTTTGATATCACTTCACTCCAGATTTTATAAAATCCGGTTGCTTGCCTTATATAAATAAATCATACTTAAGAGAGATTGCAGCTTGAAATATCGAGCTTTATTTTGCTATTTGAAATGCTTTAAATTTTATAGAAAACTAAAAAGTTTTTTAGGGCTTTTTGAGTCACCTGCGTATTTATTTGTTTGTATCCTATGTTAAGTATTTAATTTATAATAAATATTATTTTCAAATATTTAAAATGTGCTTTTTAAGCAATAAATATTAATTCATGGTAGAAAATATGAAAATATTTGTTTTGATTTAAGATCAGCTCAAAAATCCATGTTTTCATAAAAACAATACTTAAAATAAATATGTTTTTATAAAATATTAAAAGATATCTGTACAGTTAAATGATAAAAAAAATGCAGTGCCTCATGACTGTATCCTGTTCTACTCGATTATTTTTTGAATATTAATAAGAAAAATTATGTATCTAGAGCACTGAGAAAAAAATTTTAATATATTTTTAGAAACCTAGATAAAGATTGTAGAGCGCAGATATATTCTGTAATATAAATAATTTATAACAAACGAAAATTTGTTAGAGCAATGTTTTAAATTCATTAGATTGCGGGTGTAGCACAATATTCAGCAGTTATCACGACCCATTTTATTTTGACTCTGGCTTCGTTTAGCGAGCTAATACTTCAATACTGCAAATAAGAAAAATATAATTCGCCCTTTTTTACTAATGGTAATCTGAAAAAAAAACAAGTTTAAAACAGTGTTTATGTCTTCATCATGAAAAAGTAAAAAGTTAAAGACATCCTCACCATAAAGTATAAGATGATAAGAAAACAAGAACAATAGAAGTAACATTTTAACCGACACAATGTCATCGTCATGTACTTGCGTCTTGTGTGGCAAATGCCTGAAGGGAAAAAAGGAAATAGTTAAACAAGAAGAACAAATTATTACATAATATGACTGTAACAACATGAATCATTAGAAAAGTCTGGTCGTCATTCAGCATCTTCATTTTTTATAAATAATGATTTTGTAGTATAAGTTTAAATTATTATACCCTTAATTATAGGTAGAAAAGGGGTATATCTAAATTTGTTATTTCGTTTGTAATTTCTTTAATATCGAGTGGAAATCTACTTTGCCAAGGCACTAAATGAGCTACAGAAATTTTAAAAACGCTAATCGATCAATTATTGTTTCAAAAATTTTGCTATTGTAAATCGGCATATTAAAAAAAAAAACTGTATGAGACAATAGAGAATTAAAAAAAAAAATAATAAGAAAAATTTTCAAGTGAAAAAATTAGCACTCGCCCATTATTTCCCAGTTTTGGGCTTTTTATAGAAAGGTGTGATTGTGCACCATATTTTTTAAGATATCATCATAAGTATCATTTAAAAGCTTTTGAAGAGGTCTTTTGGGAAGTACCAAAATATTTAAAAAACGCTTAACCCATTAAGAGCCGGTGACATTTTTATACAAAAAACAATTTTTAATAATTTTTAATTCTCTGTCATCCGAATATTTGCTTTTTTATTGCAGTAACTTTGCTAAAATAGATTTACATATATGGTGAGGGATTTAAAAGATTTCGCATAGCCTTATATATCACTCTTATTTGTTTTTTGTATTCTTGATTAATTGATAGTCCTTTATTTAAATAATTTTTGTGATGAGGAAAGTAGAAAACGAAGGGTAAATGGTTAAGAGGACCTGAGGATGTTTGCTTGCTTTATCTATTTATTTTTATTATTCTTTTATTTAAGATTTTGTAATATAAACAACAAATTATGTTTGTCAAACAAGTTGTTTTTATTAAAACTTAGAAATTCCGGTTAAGAAGCTTTGAATGAATAAATTAAATCTTGAAATATGGTAAGTTCTGTGGATAATTGTCTAACTTTTACTCATTTCTTCACTTGTGTAAATCAAAACGGGTATAATGATTAAGATAAAATTCTTACAAGCAATAAAAGTAATTTCAGGTTTTTCTGCACGGCAAAAGAGTGTTTTTCTCCCTAATGCTCTCGATTGTATATTGAACGGTGCAAAAACATATTTTTTAAAACGGAGAGCAAGAACAACTGATTTGCTTAGAAACTTGGAGTAACACCTCTCCTGATGTAACTTTACATAAGTGCAATTGAATTGATGCACAGTGTTTACCAAATCAAAAATAATTTTTCTTTTTTCCACTGAAAGCTCCATTGAGGTCTGAATTTATATTTTTTATTTAGGGTGCTCAGGAGTATAATATGATTTTTGTTTTTTTTACAAATACATATATGTTTATTTAAAAAACATTTTTGTGCGAATATCTGCTTATTTTTTATATGAATATACACATGTCTTACATTATATTGTTAACGGAAGAGTAATAAATTATTAAGAAGTATTTCACTCATCGTTCTGAATTTTGTGTTTTAATACCGTCACAATACAAAATAAAAAATTTATAATGTGCAAAATTGTTTGTATAGAAATAGATTTCTTTTTAAAAGTAAGTAAAAAATTTGCCTTTCTTTATTTATGCGTAAGTAAGGTTGCTTTATACAAATTTCTTGACTGGATATATGTAGCAGCAACTCAAAACAACTTTTGTCAATTGTACTACTTTGTCAACGTGAACACTTATATGAGGCATCTTAACGATATCCTTTCGATATGCAATTTTTTAATAACACTACAACGTTAAAACCAAAGAATAAAAAAATCGTGAAAATACTGAAAATACTGAGCCTTAGCCATTGGATGTAATGAAAAAGTCATTGGGTTAATCAAAACAATAGCTGAATGCAGAGAAACCAATTAGTACAAAGAACCAATATACCAGATACCTAGTGCAACAAACTCCACAAGGTTAATGATGAGGCATAGTGAGTGATAAATTAGAACAATTGTTATCATATTGTAGCTCAAGAAAGAATCTGACGTGCCAACATAGAGGCATAAGCGTAAAGAATCTCCGAGGAGGTTAATATTTTGATAATTATAATTTGGTTCAGTTTATAATGCTTAAGTATGTATCTAATATCAAAAATTGAGGTACTGTTTCCCAGGTGACATCTAGCTTAGTCTTTAGTAGCCCAAAATGGCTTTAGAGGTCTGCTTAAAGAGCAAATTGGATTGAGGAATATTAAGGATCAATAAAAAAATTCTATTGTGTGCACTAAGCCCTTGCGTAGACTTAGGGAGCCCGCAATGGCCAGTTGTACGTCTAAATAATGAACCGCCGAACAGCATCTCAAAGATATACTCTTTTAATAATTTGATATTGTTAAAGAGTGGATACATTTACTTTAAATATATTTACAATACATATTTAAACCTTATTTTACTCTAAAGTTTTTGATCAAGATAGGTTGTTTTTAAAAAACTTAATGCATGGTACAACAACATTAATAAAATGATGGATTATAAGTTATAGAATAGTAAATAAAAAACATCTCTTTAAACTTGGAACTTTAAAATATCGTGCTGATTATCCCAAACGACTTATCAAAATCACCGATATTGACTATTGATTCCCTACATGTATATTAGACTAGCTCCTACTTAAATGAATAAGCTTCAATTTTTTTTCATTCGGATCTTCCGAAGGGACTTAATTTATGCTTATACTTAGACAAATGGATAACCAATTTTTGAACTTAAGCTAAACTTAAGCACGTAATTTTTTTACAATTTGTTTCTATACTTCTGATTTATTACTTTATATAACGAGCGTTCTTTTGGCCAGTCAGGATACTTCTGAATCATACAAATTCGAACTATTTAAAATATTTTTAAGGCACTTTGTATAAGCGTAAAATTTGTTTATGGAACAAAGTTAATTGCGAATTAATTTGATTAAATGTACCACAACAGACAACCTTTTTTGTCTAGTGTTAAAATGTCTCGACTTGTTTACAGAACATGCCATGACCAAATAATTACATTGATAAACAAGTGCAAAAGCAATAAGGGACTTTTACTGTAATTAATGCGATGAATACAATGTGTCACTGGTATATTTATTTTTATGTTTGTACATACATACACAAATATAATTGTAAAGAAAAGCAACTGCATAAATTCAACGCAAAAGTATATATATTATATATATAAATATATATATATATATATATATATATATATATATATATATATATATATATAGCGAAAGTAATGTTTTTTAATTATTTCTTTTTAAATACAAAGTAATGAGAGATAACGGCGCGGTAGTAAAAAATTTTAAACGATTGCCGACATTAAAAAGGAGAGCAGTGCAAACATGCTTTTGCACAAACATTTACAGATATAATAACTTAAGTTTTTGTTTTTTTTTTTTTGATATTTTGTTAATATTAAAAACAAAATGAAAAATTTTTACATAGGCGCTCAATCGTTTTGAACAAAAGATTTTTGAGTTTTATTTTTTATTTGTTTTGTTGATTTAATTTTTATTTAATCAACTCGGCTGGTGATAAGACACTTCAGTTTTCTATATGAAATCTGTATAGAATCTACATGGTTGTGCTTTCCCTGCAGTAATGTATTTCATGAAATGGTTATATTTGAAGGCATCAAGCACATGGACTTAATGTCCGTTAACATTACGATGCGGCTTAATGTCCTTCGACGTGGAGTCATAACATCCATGGATATATAAGTATATTTTATGTTATTCTGTGTAAGAAAACGGTGCATTTTTATAAACCAGCTTACAGAAAAGCTTTGCCTAGTAAAGCCAACTATGCAGAAAATCTTTGGTAAATGAAGCCGGTTTCTGATAGGTTTTTTGTAAGGATCCTGATAGTTCCCAAAAGAATATTGAAACCATGAGGTTACGCAGGAATTATCGCATTCCTTTTTCTTCATAATTAAATTTGTTGTACGCCGGACATAATTTTGTTTCTTATGGAGCTACTAGGATCAACTAGGTTTACTCCATTAAATACAACTAAATTAAGACAAATTTATTTGAATCGTGAGTAAATCATATGAAACGTATAAATTTGTAAGTTATATTTCTTGTTCGTGTATTTTGCAAGAACCGGAACATATACTGTTACCTAAAAGGTTTCTGTGTTTTCGTTAAATAAATATAAAGGGAAAAGCATATTCCGTCATCTGGTAATTTTTTCAATTAGACGTGCCATACCATAACGTCATAGCCGCAACCGTGGCCATAACCGTAATTATATTTGATGCCAGCGATAAACAATTCTTATTTGTATTGCCGTTGGTTAGAAGACAAGTGCAAAGAAAAATATATATTTAATTAACCAGTACAAAGCAGCAGATGTGAAATTAAAAACCAAAATTAAAAAAATATTTAATACCTCAATTCTATGGTAAACTGTATATTGATATAGTAAAAAGTCAAAATATATTTGATATCTATGATTACGGTTACGGTTATGGCTAGGATTGAAATGAGTACAAAAATGTCCTCATCTCATATTCGTCTTCATACCTTTTAAACACACTCAAAAATATTTAAAGGTAATTAAATGGTATCTCCCAACAAACACGTGAAGATTGTCATCACTCCACATACGGCAGTTTTGACTATTGACATATCCATTTAACCAAAAGTGAGTATCACTACTAAACAAAATTTACTAATGAAAATCTGGATCAACAGTATTCTTGTTTCGGATTAATTTGAACAATGTAGTGTATTCATGTTGAAACGCCAAACCAAATATAAATCACTGGACAGCTAATTAAAAGCATTGCACTGCATTACATTCCGCTACATTCAATTTTCCCTGTTTTCTTTAAAAACTAAAGCATAATTATATTCATTATTTTTCCCTTAACATATTTTGGAACTGATATGTTCTTAAAAATACTGAATTGCGATTATTTGCTTAATTTAATACAAAAATATTGCCACAGATAATTTCAAAATATTAGAATTTGATTCTTAAATTACTTTTAAGAATACCTATCCTGTTTTGAGAATATCACTTAATAGATTTTCAGGAAAACGTAATTTTCGTTCCGAATTGCATTAGAACAAATGAGAGTTAAGAAAATTGGCGCCAAAATATTAAAGCTTATGCGAAATACACACAATCAACAATATTTGTATGTTTCTTATATTCGTATCTTTACAAGTTGTAACATTAATTTTAAAATTATTACAAGTATACAATTATTTGCATTTAAGTTTTGTAACAAAGTTAAAATAAATAGTTTTCTAAATTTATATTTCCAATTTGTATGTGTAAAAATTTTTATTTTTTATTTTCTTTATCTTTTTTTACTAAACAAAAACAAGACTAATTTCATGTTGTTGGAATATATTGTTTTTTGTAAACACATACAGACTCGAATGCATTTTTACTTATACATTTGCTCTTTTTTAATAGGAAAAAGTACACACTAACAAAACATTTCATTTCTTCAACTTTTGTTTGAAGTACACAATACAAAATGTAAATACATATACATTTTATTTATTTTTTTAGTGTTACTTCCGGTACAACGGAAAAGGAAGTGTTACTTGCAAAAATGCGTTTACTATGGAAAAAAATATTTTTTTTTTCTTGCCGAGTTTAATAAAAACATTATTTTTCTGTTATTTTTAGAAATATTGCGCTTAAATTTTCTACATTTATTATTATTTTTTTTTTGTTTTTTGCAAAGTTAATATGGCAAATGTCTTACCACACCCAGGCCTTGAGTTTTGAGTTTTATAATCTTTAGGAATCGAAAGCGTGATTATTTAGCCAAAAAAAGACCCTAGAATCTACTGCAGCTATCCCAACAACCAGCGTAGAACATGTCGTTAAAGGCTATTGAAAAAACTTTTACTTGCATGTGAACTTATTTAACCATGTCAATTACTTTAAATCCAAACATCATTTAGTTGTTGTTTTAGCACTTGCCAGAAGTATTTTGGTAATAATAATAAATATTCATGTTGATTTTGTAGATGTTTATTTTATATATTATATTTAGTGCTTTCTCTTGATATTTTCAGTCATTTGCTTGCTTTTCGACAACTGATGTACAGTATGTAAAAAAAAAGGAATATTATATTTGGCAAGAAACATTTTAAATATTATTCTTAATCCTTGATAATGTTTGATTATATCATAAAATAGCTTACATTTTAGGAGCCTCTGCTTACCATTTTGCTTGCATCACGGATTCGATAATTGTTTCCTGAAAAAAATGGTTTTTGGTTGGATTGTGCTTAACATAAAATTTTAAAAGCTAATCATTGACAGTATTCTATTGATCTATTGATTTACTGTGATATCGATTAACTAGTGAATCGCACTACGAATTACAGGCTAGATTCGTTTTTTATCCGAATAGTATGTGGAAAAAACTTTTTGCAGAGGCATTTCTTATTACTTTTAGTGTGGAAAGACTTAAATCAAATGTCCACAAGCACGATTTCTTCTATCCCCCTTTCAATGACGTGATTTCCTAGCATAAGAAAGGGTTATATCTTAAATGCTGGTCCTAATATAAAAGAACAGCTAATTAAACTTACAATAAGTATTTTTATTTATATTTAACATGTTGACGTGGGGTTGGTAGAAAAATACGCAAAAGTAGTGTCGTCTTAAAAAACTGTGATCAAATTTAGATGAAAGATATCTCAAATCTGTTTTTATTGCTATTTTTAATTCAAGCGGCCTTTTAAAGTTTATAATTTTTGAAGCCTAAATAGATGATAGTGTGTTTTATCTTCAAAATAATGGAAAATGTATAATTATATACTGAACTATTTTAGTAACGTTGTCAAATACAACAAACTCTAAAAATGTTTGATTTATAATAATGCGGTAGTTTTTGCAATCTTAAAATCTTTTTAAGATTTATATTGCAAACATGTAATCCCCTCAAATATATTTCGACTTGCGTAATTTTCCTTCAGTTTTTTTCGTTTCTCTAGTTGTAGGGTTGAAGATAAAAATTAGTTTTATTTCTCATACTATTTTGTGGTTTCTAGTATAATTTCTATGACCTCTTCATCGTAAAGGAATTACCATAATGACTATGGTGTGTAGGAACTTACCGATAGAAGAAGCAGATCTGTGGATTTTCTTGCAAAGATTTCAAATCGCATATATTACTTCCTTTCCCCTACTTTTTAAAGTGAATCTGCATTACTGACAATTTAAATTAATAATTATTTAATTTGCTCCACTTAGGCGTCGCTTTAACGATTAAGGCGATATCATAGTCATAAATTTCGTTGATATTACTTTCAATTGGTACCCACATATTTACTTGTTCATCCTTAAAATGGATATTATATGGAATTTTATGTATTAACTTATAGCATCAATCTTATCTGTTAGCATTTGTCAGATTTGCCTGCAGTCAAATTTATACCAATGATCTCCACTGGTATATTCATTACGATCTGCTTGAAATTTAGCAATTGCTAAAATTTATAAATACATATTCAGAATGAACAAAAAACGTGCATTCTCCTTCGTCGGTACTTTCTCATAGCAGATTCGCCGGCGAAGGTGAAATAAAAAATAACTCTCTCTCTCTCTCTCCTTTCACCACCTGTCTTATCTCTCATCTATCCCTTTCCTAAAGAATGTAGCACGAACAAAAAAAAAAAAATTTAAAACTAATTAAAATTACAAAAATTCTATACTGTATCTACATAAAAACCCAAAGCCTTTTTCACAATGTAATAAAACTATTAAAACTTGCATTGGATTTTATAAGAGAGAAATGTAATGAGAATTGTTATAATTTAAAAAAATCCAACGTAACATTATATTTTGTTTTCACACTATCACACTTCAAGAAGAATGTATTGTGGTCATTTCGCTGCTTTTTATATAGCTCGTCAGCGGATTCTTACATAAATCTGGCTTAAAATTAATTTTAAAAATTAATATTAATAAAAATATTAATTTTGAAAAACTTTTTGATAAACTAACATAAATATGCAACTTTTTGGTTAAAAAATATAAGAAAATCCCTCACCGTAATCTTATAGCTTTTGACCTGTACATATATACGAAAATTTATTGTTCGTCTAAAAACAAGATTAGAACAACGAGAAGCTTTGTAAGAAGAAATTAAATTAACAGAGGCAGGACATTAAAAAAAAATTATAATTTTAAAAGCCGAATAGCTCCTAACTATAAATAATCATTCGAATTTTAGAGAAGCTCTATTACTATTGATGAGACCTATTTGCAAAATTTAAAATTTGAAAATCCATGAAAAAATACTAACTTTTTTAAAGCATCGCGTTGCCGGTTCCTTAATCAGGACAATACCCATATTTCAAACCTACGCTCAACTAAATTCTCTTATAGCCTTGTTAACTCTATATAAAGCCGTTTGTAAACCATAGAATTATTTGTCTTTCTTCCATTTCTACTATGAATCCCTATGACAAATCAAAAGTTTTGATCGCTGTTTTGCAAAGTTTTGTACTTTTTTTGATTAACCAGTCTTTAATACGGTATATGACTTAAATAGGTGAGTTTACAAACCAGAAATTTGCAGACAAAAATTAGTGACAACAATTTGCTTTCAAATCAAATTTGGTAAAAGGTTTCTTTGCCAAATACATTTCTTTTATCAATCAAACTGAAAATAATTATTTGAAAGACAGCTTATACATTAACTAACCTAGTAGAGGTGTGCTTCACCTTTTAAATAATAAGCTAAATATGTTAAACAAAATAGACCTGAAAATATTTGAAAAACGCAAAGTTTTGAAAGTCAAGTTAAAACGGGCGGCAAGTAATATGTCTGAATGTCTACTCAGTCTGTTAAGGTTATACAGCTTTGTATCTGTGAATGTAAAGGAGAATATATTCACAGGCTAAAGCAATACTTGTGAATTTGTGCACATAAACAGAAAAGTAGTGTTGTTTTATTTATTTATTTTTTTAATTTTATACTACTTTCGTATAGGTTTGGCCTAATTAAAAAAGTGATTGCTTTGCTTTAGTTTAAATCTAAATACATATGTTTTTGGTATTGCAAATTGAATTACTACGAGTAGTAATATTTCTCGGATTTCCTCTAACTCAAAAGTTTGATTGAATATTTGAACATGACTTAATTGTATTATTTTTCTTGGTAACCAAATTAAAATACAATAAAAAAAATTAATTTATCGTATACTTGCAAATTCTTCGCTAGTTGCGGTGCTAAATGTAACGTATAATAATATTGCTAGATATATTTTCTACATATAAAGGGTTAATAGCATTTAAAAGTTTGCAAAAAAATTTTTAATCTAACCATTGATAACTTCTTAAGATGCGGTACTCTAATCTTTTTCCCTATAATCATATATACACGACAACCTGTACACTTACAATTCCTAGATCGAACGAAACTAATAAGATAAAAAACATGGAGCCAATTACCCCCTCAAAGACATGCTATGAACTATGTTAAAGTATATAAATCTGCCATTTTCAACTTTTTCCTTAACTGTTCACTTACACTCATGATTATGAGCAGGAATACCTATTATTATTATTATTGTTATTATAATTATTCACTAAAAATTAGTTAATAAATTACTATTTTTATTTTAATTAACCAAAAAATAAAGTGTGGCATGGTGTACTCATATCAAAACTTATTGCTTTTGATGTCGGTGATAGCTTTTCTCGACTTATACAGCGCTTTCTCACGGATTGCACTATATAAGTTGTTATAGATGGGATCTCATCAAATGAGTTCAAGGTAAATTCAGGAGTACCACAAGATTCCGTCCTTTTACCTACCCTGTTTTTGATTTTTCTTAACGGTCTTCTACGTCACACTTCCATTCCTATCTTTTTTTTGCAGATGACAGCAGCATGTGCCATTCTTATTTATTTCGCAATCGATCTTTTGGTAATCTCCGAATGGGTTCAATTTAACACTTGTAAGACCCAGTACTGCGTGCTTTCGAACAGGCGTACGGATGAGCATGCTAACTCATAGGTAATTATGGGTATATTAAGAAATAAGATCGCTCGACGTTTTTGGCATGAAAATCGATACGGTGGAACAAGAATATTTTTCATTTCGCAAAAGAATCATTCAAATGCCTAGGTTTTCTAAAATACTGTAAGAAATATTTCACTCCATCTGACGTCCTTGCTATCTATGTCACTTTTATAAGACCGAAAATGGAATACAACTCTCATATATGGGCCGGTGCTCCAAAGTCTATTTTGGAGTTACTCGACCGCGTACAGGAGAAAACGAAAACTCATTGGTAAAAGTAGGGTATTCAGCTCTATTCACTCACAGGAGCATCGACACAATGTGGGGTGCGTTTTCTGTTTTATGTTACAACAACGAGCATTATTCCCTCTGTCACCCTTTCAACAACCTTATTTCCTAGTTCTGCACAATGCATTGCATAAGTAGGGGTCATTTCCTGCGTTCTGGTCCTAAAAAGAAAATTAAGTATCATTGTACTTTAATTGCTTTATAAATTCGAAATTGTTTAAAAAATTAATTGTAATCATCGTATGCCAAATAACTACCCAGTACTTTGATATTAAGCTTGCCTTTGTTGTATTTCATGTTTTTGTTAGTTTTTCAAATTCTCAACTAAAAGTTAAAGTATTTAATTTGTCGTGTTAAATGAGGTTTTATTTAGGGGATGTACATATAGCGTTAATTATATTTTCGTTTATTTGTTTGGGTTATTTCATGTCAGTGTGTCATATTGTCTAGAGTAGAGTCTTATTATAACCCATTAGTTAAATCACGTTAAATTTAAAAAATGATAACACACAAAAGAAAATGATATTCCCTTACAAAACTTTTATTGAAACTTCGGCAAGCGGTTAGCCGTCTAAGTAGCCATACGCTTAGAGAAGATTTTTAAGCTCTCCGCTCTATCAATATTTATTTTATTCTTTGGTACATCAGCCGGACAGCCTTTCGTTGCATTAGTAAAAGACCCCAGGTAACAACTCTATATATTCAGAACTAAATATCTCAGTTGCAAAAGAGAATAAAGATTAGTAACCTATTAATTTACATCTTGAAAGCCGCTTAACTTGGAAAAGCTATATAAATTACAGTTAGATCAAGTTGCAGGGCATTACTTTTATTCCAAGGTTAAAAAAATTAGTGGGAGCCAAATAAAAACTTGAACCTCCACAAAACTTAAACGTGCCATTGATCAAATAGAGCGGGAAACAAATAGCTAAAAAAAAGCTAACAAATATCGGAACACATTTTTAATGGTCGTGGTTATATTTTATTTAATTTACCATAATTAAAAGTGGCTCCGATTACCAAAGTTTTCCTGCGCAGCCGGCCTTCTCCTTTATGGTATAACAAACACCGACTTCGCTTACTAATGGTTTTCTTGATAGCTGGATTGAGAACAAAAGTTTACAAGAATATTTTTATGTGCGCTTTCTTGTTATTTATTATTTTACTTTAATTAGATAGTACTTTTAATTGCAATTCCTATGATAGCCACATTCCCCTATAAAATAGAAGATATACTTTGGCGGCCGTAACTACGAAACTACAATGTGAAAAATACAAGTATTGCAGTTAAAACCAGTTAAATGAACTGTATGCTATTTGTTAAGTTCTCCAATATTTTAACTCTCAAGAAAGTCTTTAATTATTTTTCCATCGAGCTGATGTTACGTTTATTTTAAAAGTTTTTCTTGCTCTTAAATTTCACTTGAAAAATGGCTTGCAATCAAAAAAAATTGAAATTTAACAAAATTAAATATACTAAAAAATTACAACATTTGAATTTGAACAGTAGATATTTTGGTTCTTGCCTCGTGGTTCCGGAGAACGATTGTGTCGGACGGTTAAGTGGTTTGCATGTACAGTATACTCTCTCTTAAGCTTATGAGAGGTGTCCGCAAGGAGAGAGTACACTGTACATTGTGTTTGTAACATAATGAGGATACATGTAGATCGCTCGATCGTCTGGCGCATTCGTTGTTTGGAGCCGTAGGGTTGGAATTGGATTGTTTGTTGTTCTGAATTAAAATTAATTAATAATAAAAATTATAAAAATATATATTCATAGTTAGCTTTACTCAATTTTAGTTGTGTTTTTATTGAAAAAAGTGTATTATGATCTTAGGGCTTACATTCTTAATAATTATATAAATTTATTACATATTTATTCATTTTTTGTATTTCTTTTTTAATAATAATTATAATTATTTCAATTTATTTTATGTATTTCTTTTTTATGTTTATTTATAATGTTACTTTTATAACGTTATCTTCTAAGATCTGTTCTATCAAACAATCCGTTAATTGGGATATATTGGTTAAATAAAGTAAATAAATAAAAAAAATAAATAAATAAAGATATGTATGTAAACCTACCTGTAAATTCATTTTGCAATCTGTCATTTATATTTCATATTAAATAAGAGATTTTTAAATAATTTCACAGAATGGTAAATGGTGGAACTATTCACTTGTACCGTTATTTTTGTGCAATTCTATCTTCATTTCGAATAAGATGATATTTACACAGAGAAAACAAATTCATTGAGACACCGAATTTGTTGCCAATCGAATGTGATCGATAACAAATACTTACACAAAATTCGATTGTAATTACTGTAAATTTCTTTCTGTCGCACTGAATCTATATATATAATAAAACAGTAGCGGGGTGTTTTCCATACATGAACTATTTTTTAAAGTTTTGATGTTAATGTATTTACTAATCAATATGGAATTCAAAACACCTATTTTTGTAATTTTTGTCTGTCTGTTTGTCTGTGTTTACATAAACTAAAAACTGCTAGATGAATTTCAATAAAATTTTTTGTGAAGCTCCCTTAGAATATTTGTTCATAAAAGTTATTGTTTCGCAAAAATAAATTATTTCATAGAGAAAATAGAGATAGAAATGTGGTTACCCAATTTTGTAGGAATGATGGTTCTTAAACTGTCGCCAGCACATTTTATATTTAAGGATGGAAAATGCTTAACACTGTTTACAGAACTCCGCAAAACTATTTAAAAACACACCTTCTACTTAAATTTAAACAAAATTATAAATAACACGCGGATGAAGCTGTGGGGGCTGCTAGTTTGTTATATGTATGTATGAGTTATAGCATAATTAGTTATTTGTATCGAAATTAAAATTAAAAATTACAAAAATTAAAAAGTACAGTTAAAATTAAAAATTACATTTTAGTTCTTATCAAGAAAAATTGTTTAGCCTTACTTATGTAGTTTAAACATCGGTATGATAAAAACTCATAAATAATTTTTTTATATTTATTTTAATAAATGTACATATTTTTAAATATTTTAATATTATATAGTTTTTATATTTACAATGTAAAAAAGACGATTTATTATAATAAATTCATGTGTTCAAATCCATTTGTCAAAAATCCTTAAAATTTATATTAAAATGGCTACAAATAAACTAGCAATTCCATTTAACAAAATTCTCTTTATTAGCTGAAGTAGCAATGTGAAAATATAGGTTAGATTTATTAGTTTTGTATTTATATTTCTGTTTCACTGTTTATTCTGTGTGAAAAGAAATGATTATTAAAGTACCATGTTTAAACAATGAATTAAAAATTTTTTTTGGCTTATGTTCGTTTTTTAACTTCTAAAAATATTTTTTAGAAAGAAAAATTATTTTTAATTTCATTAAAAATTAAATTTTTAAACAATTTTTACACAAAAAGAAAAGTTATCTTTATTATCAATTACATGTTCTACTAAACCAAAAACTGCTTCAAAATTCTTGTGAAAGTCTGGAGAAACAACTTCAAATTTGGTCTTTTTATATTATGTTTAAGAAGATCTTCTATTAACAAAAACATTTTTGAACTGTTGCCAGATTATTGGAGTTATCTTAAAAGCAGAGTTTAAAAACCTTTGTTAATTTTTTTTTTTTTTTTTTTTTAATTTTTATGTTGTGAAGACTTATAGTTAAAAAAAATTTTTAATAAAAATAATTTCAACAAAAAACGATAAGTGCTTATAAAACATCATATAATGATAAACAATGGGGCATAAATATAATAATTTGAAAACAATTCTGTGGGTATTGACTAAAATCTATTCTGTTAATTGGAGAATGTTTTGAAATGAAGAAGGGTCTTTTCCACAAAATTAAAAAATTAAAAAAAAAAATTATTTAAAAAATAACCAAAAAATAATTTTACCAAATATTTTTGAAAGACTTAAAAACGGAAAATTGAAAAAAAAATAATTTTAGGACGTTTTCGCATTGGCATCACAAATGGTATTTTCAAATCTAATTTGAAATGTAAATTAAAACACATATAATATTACAGCGACTCTCAAATAATTGTTTTAAGTTGTTACTAATACCATTTTTATTTACTTGTATATATATAGCAACCGAATTCCAAATGAGGTACACAACCATAAAAATTCGATTTAAACATTTTCGTACGCTAATGCAACACTATCCTTCTTCAACTTCAGCTTCGTTAAAACTACAGATGTTCAGGGAAAATTAAACAAAGCCAGGCATATATTTTCCACCATATAAAGAAAATGTTAATTGCTTTAATATGATGTGCTGTTGAATTTTGTAAGACAACATAACTGTAGTAACCAAAATCCGGACCTTCCGTAACCAGAAATCATCAATATATCAGCTGATTAATCGGTTTTAGCGGAAAATATCAGAAAAGCTATTGGCAAAATTTTATGTGAAGGAGACTTTAAAACATAAAACTATTATTTAATAATTTGTAATTATTTCAATAAACTTTTATTGAAATTCATTATTTAAATAAAAAAATAGCGAATATAAATTAAAAAGTAAACATTTTTTTATTTGTGTAGAGATGATCTTTAACTCTCTATAAATTTTGACAAAATCTTCTCAAATTCTAGATATTAGATATTGATCAGTAAAAAAGGCTATAGAATCTGCTATACTTGGGCACACTGCATATTTTAATTGTATCGAGTTAATTTTTATTGATAATGAAAGTTAGTTCCCATAGGCAGATAATTTTTTTGATTGCTATAAAAATATTATGATTACTGACTGATTGACCCGGCAAACCTTGTTTTGCATTTAAAAGGTATTCATATAGAATTTTAACATCTGAAAAAAACGTCGTAACAGGAGGCGTGGTATTTTTGTTTTTACATAAAATTCTAGGTTAGGGTATAGCAAATATTTGAGAAGAAAAATTACTCAGATCGGTGCAGCCGTTTTTGCTTTACTAAGTTTTTTAGAAATTTAAAAAGTGTGGGCATAAAAGGAAGAGTTGCCCAGTTTTTTTTTTCCATTTAAACCTAATAAGAAAAAATTATCGAGATCGGTACAGCCGTTTTTACTCTACTAAATTTTAAGAAAATTAAGAACGTGGGCTTAAAAGAAGGTGTGGTCATATATTAAAACAAATATTTGAGAAAAAAGAATGAGAGGAATTCGTTTAGCCTTTTTAAAGTCTACTAATTTTGATATTGCATAACCGATAAAAGTATTATTCACTACTCTATTGGCCGAAGCGGGAATATCCTCTTTTGAGAAGAGAATTCTCGAGGCAACTTGCCAACTGATTCCAAATTTATTTATGCGTCGTAATAAAATCTTGCACTAGGATGTAAAAAATATGCTCATTCTTATTATATACCAAAAAAAAAAAAAAAAAATTTTTAACGACTTAGAAAAAGTGTGGCAGTTTTTATTTAGCGATGGATTTGCCACCAAAAAATTAGACATAACCTTAAAAAGTACTTGCAACATAATGACTTACTTTTGTGATTGCCAAATTTTGTTACTCGCTTACAAAACACATTATACTCGTATTTGTTTGCAAGTAGGGAAGCAGTAATTAAAGTACTTCTTTAAGTTAAAAAAGAATACCTTAAAAGACGTACTAATGATTATTTTAATTTCCACTGATTGATTATAAAAGTCTTTTAGGTTGGTAATCCAGTTAGGAAGACCTTCCACCAAAAATGCTTAATTCCACACTCGATTACATTTTTTGAAATTTTTTGCTGGGTGATTTTACATATAATTTTACATCTTTTGCAATAGCGCAACAGAATGGACATATAGTTTACACTACTACCATTCCTCAAACTTCATAGCATAAGCATTATCAATATACCTTTGTGTAAAATTCGCATCAAAAAATTGTCTGAAGTACATTGTATGTACTGACAGCCTTTCTGTTATCAAAGCGCTCGGCAATTCTACCAACGATTTACCTTTAATTATGGGAATAAAAAAAAAAAAAAACATTTGCATACAACACGCTGCAAACATCAAATTACGTGGGTTCCTTCTCACATGGGCATTACAGGCAACGAATATACTGATCTAGCAGCAACCGAATCTGGGCGTTGACTTCCGATGTTGTTCCCAATCTGGAAACCACAGTATATTTTAAATGGTTTATTTAATTATTTATCATTGCTTTAATACAAGAATGGTCAACCTACAGCCACCGTTATAAAAATATGAAACCAAAAACGAAAAATCCAGTGTTTTCAACAAATTGTTCCAGAAAAGAAGTAGCTACAATAGTTCGCCTTAGAATTAGACATTGCGGATTCTCTTACAAACGTCCCCCGATCTGCACATTTTGCAACACCCGCTAAATTCTACATATATTCATGACGAATGTCCCGTTTACAACACCTGCAGCGCAACAATATATAGATTGAAACCCCCATTAAATTCTTTAAAGATATAAGTGATGCTAATATTAATATTTAGATTTATTTAAAATCATTGTAAATATTAGCTTCACTGGTGAAATGTAACTTTTCTTATATAAAAAAATCGATTCAAAAGCCACAGCTGCCAGTACTCTTTTTTACTAGATTAATTGCAACAATTTATTTTGTAATTAACATTAAAAAAGTAAATAAATAAAATATTTACTTCTGCTTACTTTTTTAAGTAACTAGTCAAAATTTTATGGTTTTATTTATAAAGCAGCAGTGTCCACGACTACATCCGCGTGTCTTAAATTTTAATTGTAGATATCTGTAAACTGTGTTAATAAGACTAAAATTTTTGAATGCTGATTTCCTACATTATTTGAGTGTTCACTAATTAGTAAAAATTTACTGGTGGTGTTGTGAATTATTTTGAGATATAAAAAAAATTAACTAAATGCTTTCTTATTGAACTGTATAGTGCCCAAAATACAAAACATCCGTTTAATTTTTCTTACAAAAAAGATGAAAAAATCTTAAATAATTACTTAAACTATTAACTATTCTTGTTTTTTTTGGAAAACGTCCGCATACATTTGTTAAATTAGTTTTTCTTTCTAGGAAAAAAAAAAAGGTTTTTAGAAATTAAAAAAAAAAATAATGAACTCAAGCCAAAAATAAATTTTAATTCATTTATATCAACAGTTCAACTCTTAATTTTCGTAAAAAATTAAATAAACTATTAACTTTAGACGTTGTTTAATTTTTTATAAATATAAAAAACTAAAATTTTTAAATTTTGCATGAAAATGAATTAATCCAGATTGAAATGGCAAATCGTATTTTGGAGGCGCACAATTTGGAAACATGTGCCTCAAAAAACGAACCCACCCAAAATTGTATCCCAAATACAACTTAATTTACTGCCCGGGCTTTCTTTGCAATGATTTCGAAAATTGGGCTGAGCTGCAAAAACGATTTCTGGTACAGATGGATACTTTCGAGTTGTCATATTAAAAACCGCAAATTGCTCATGTCGATGACAATTACATAAGATGATTTCTCTTCCCAGTTCTAATGATTATTGAATCGCATCCAAAAAGTGCAATCACTATTTGTTAATTTCTTTATTTGTTTGTTAATCCCTTTGCTCGCTACGTTCTTTTTAATTAATATTAATACTTTAAATGCATCACTTATAATTTTTGATTGATCATATTAATGATCAATTTGTATGGTTTAAATATTTTTTTAACCCAAATATATATAGTCTTAGTCTTATGAAGTAAGCAAAGAAATTAATCTCTCGCATTTTTCATTTACTTACTTAAAATAAAAAATTTTTTTAAGCGTCAGGCAATCAAACCGTAATCTTAGAAAAAATACAAAAATGGCTGGTATATACAACGAAAAACGTTTGTCGATTAAAAGCCATACTCTGTCGAAACTCAAGTAGAACTGGCGAGCACTCACAACACTGGACAAGGAAGATGTTGCACTTGTGAAAGTAATCAACTATGTTAGTGTTTCACACAAATGTGGTAGTACGTATATGTTTTAACCTTACATCCATGGAGTTGGTGCGGATAAAAGATTCCAGTAGGTTGTGTTATTCAATCATATTGACATGTCTTTAAAGATAAGATGATTACTTTTACCAACCTCACAGTGGGGCAGAATAAAAATATTTTGAAAATACCTCAACTGTTTGTAAACGTCTATGCCGATTGATCCAAAATTTCACATGAGTATAGCAGAGGAGTATAGGAACTTAAGTTTTAAAGCTACGTACCGCCGATTACCAGGGATGGCGGTATAGGGTCTCAAATTTGAGTACCTCGCACCTGCAAATTTTTCTAATGCTTGGCGTTTCTGAAATTTTTGTCTGATGGTTTATAGTTATACATGGTCTTAAAGGCCTAGGGAATACCCACATAATAAAGAAATCGATGCCATTGTACTGTTTTTTTTTTTTCAAAATATTGGGTAGAATTTTGAACATTTTTATTTTTAATTTTTTCTTGCAGTTACCGAGCAAAATTTAAAATATTCTGGAAAATATTTGAAGATCATATCCCTTCCGACTTAGAAATCATAAAATTTTCAAGTTAAAAATTCCAAAATTATTGCACGTTGTGCATTATAGCCTGAAAAGGCCATCGATCTTGTTTTTTTGTAAAAAATAAATTTCTTAAGAAAATTCTTCATTCATTCTTCATTCTTGTAGAATACGGTGGTCCTTCAATTTGACCTCTTTTACACTGAACTTTTGAGTTTAACCTTTATGTTCTAAAATCCCAAAGCTGGGATCATAAAATTTTATAAGATTTGCTTAACTTATACAAATTTTATTTTTTATATTTTTATTTTTCTCAGATTAGACCGTTTTTACAATAATATTTCGAAATTTTTAGAGATCAGCAAAAAATTAGAATTTTGTTATGTTTTACTTTTTTATGTATAAAACTATATATAACGCAATTCCTGTCAAATGAAAGAAAGATTCACCTCAATATTATTCATATATGCAAAACCATGAGCGTTCCAATATCGATCTCAGTTTTATTAACTTAAACGATTATTCGTGGAAAAAAGTAAATAAGTAGCAATTCTTATTAAATAACAATTTTTAACAAGTTTAGATAATAATAACCTTTTTTGTTTATTTTTATTTATGAATATTTCGTTTAATTGTTTTTGTTTTCTTGAAATTGTTATTTATTTTCTATAAAATAATCTGTCATATCATGATGCATCTCTAAAGTGAATCCTTTAGTTCTGTTTTGTTAGAAGGTGAACAAGCCTCATTTTTTTTCTTTGATGAGAGATCGGAAGATAAAAATAGCCTAGAACATTTTCGATAACTAAATAATTGGATGTACTAAAAATCGCAGTTTTTTACTTCTTGGGCTTCTTCTATTAATTTTCCAAGAGGAGCAATAATCGAACCTATATTTGTTTTACAATGATGTAATATTTTATGTAATGAGAGCGTGATATACCTCCATGGATACAGAAGATGAGTAGCTGATATTTTTTAGCTGTAAATTCTTCAAAGCGAAAAGAATTAATTAGAGTATTGCTACTAGCTGTCATTTAAACTACGTTAACCATTCTAAGAAACTCTTTGTCAATTTCAGTTGTGCTTGAAGTTGTTTCAAAATCCCCAGAAATTATGATTGAGTGATTAACGTCGTTAGTGTTTCCTCTGCTATAGAGAGGTTTATTTATTAAATTTTGTTGAATTCTACTTTTCTCAGAAGCTCTTAGAGCTTCTAGTTCATTATTGTTTTTGTTTTTTTTTTTTATTAAATTTTCTGTTTTACTTGTGTACTTGAAGTCGTATGCGATTTGCAGAAAAGGCTTCAAGAATTTTATTCTGGCATAAAGGGGGAAGATTCCGGAAGGTAGAACTTCTTCGTTGACTACCTTGGTTTTTTTTTGTATCTGTAAATTCCTGGTTCTTCTCATCACATATGGAACATTTCCAATGAGAATATGTGTTAGTTATAGCATTACCAACTTTTCCGTCATTCATTGTTAAACTTAGTTAAAAGAATATTTGAACATAATATTCTTTAATTTTCCGTGTTTGATATGTGTGATTAATTTTTTGGTTATAGTATTCGACTCCTTCACATACTCAAAACAAATTGGCCTACAAAAATTTTTAGAACCTGTTGATCTGTTTTGAATGTGCTGATGAAGATGCAACCAGTGAGTATGGTCGAAGTCTTACTGGTATAAAGGGTGCCATTAACACGCTCTTCAGATCTATTGTATTTTTGTCTGTACTCAGGATATATTTGGTCACATGTCACCAACACATCAGTACCACACCGCAGTTTTGAATCATTTTTAGTTGGTTAGTAGAAAAATCTGCAATAATCTATGTCGCCGTATTTTCTAGCAAAGAAGATAGTCCAATACAAGTTTCGTTTCATCAACTGTTATTTAAGATGGCAGAATCGCCAAGCGAAGCTAATGTAAAATTTTCAGGTGCGGGGTACCCAAATTTGGGACCACATCTCTTGGAAGTATATAATAACCAGCTTTAAAACTTAAGTTCAAATACTCCTCTGCTATACACAAGAGAAAATTTGGTTAATTTTACCTAGTAGTTTACAAATGGCTGAATAGTTCTAAAGTATTTGCGCACTGTGGAACATATAATACCGTACTATTGATAATATGCTCTTTAAACAAATTAAAATTTTTGTCATATAATTTTATTTTTCATTTACAAGTTTTAAAAGATTTTTTTTTAAATATTGTAAAATATATTTTACTCCACTTAATCCCCTTGCTATTTATTTACTCGACCGTAAGGAACTCCCTATTTTACTTCTTGAACATCGTCGCAATATGGGTTGTGTTCGCTCTTTTATTGATAGTACAAACTAATGTACACTAATGAGAAAAAGTATCTCGGTTCCTTTATCAGCACGTTTTTGCATACAAGATGCGTTTCATTAAGAGCTCATCCATTTGTGTTCGGTTGGCCAATAAGTCGCTAGCATTAGGAGTCATCCCCTGGTGCTAATTTGACAAAAAAAAAAAAAAAAAGTAAAAATATGTGTGGGTTCTATTGAAAAAAATATAGAGAGACCTTATTGCTTTAATATTATATTAGAATACGTAACTTGTACTAGTTTAAATACTGCGTGAAAATAGTGACAAACGGCAGTTAATTTAATCAAATATCAAGAATATATGACAGGCAATTTTGTTAAATATAAGTAATAGGAGTGTTCTAAACACGGGAATAGTAGTATATATTCGACTTCTATTATCGTGTTTATAATTGCTGAATGGTGGAAAATAAGATGAAAGAACTTTTTCCCTTGTATGTATGATTTTTGTATTACTTAGCTTTTGTAATCCAAGCTACCCTTAAAAATACATAGTTTTTATATATGTATTTAAAAGTAACTTAGTAAAAAACTGCATTAGTAATTTGGCACACAAGTCTGACAAATAAACCGTCGTTATGTTTTTGGTTCGTGGCAAAGTTATTGTAAAAAATATTGTAAAATGAATTCCAGGTTTTTATATTTTAAACAGAAAAACAATAAGTTCAAATTGAAGTAGAAAGAAAATTTATATGAGACAATATTAACGGTATTTGCGGCAGCATTACACGAAACTTTGCTTCACGTTTTCAAGTACTTAAAGGAAGATTTTTTTGATTACCAGTTAGTTTAATTTTTTTATTTTTAACATTTACATTAGCTCATATTTATTATTTTTCTTTTGTCTAAAGTCTTTTAAACTCTCAATATAATTGCGTAGCAAATTATCGCTTCATTAAAATTCTCAAATTTATCAGTCAATAATTTTAAAGTTTTCGTTTCTACTAATTTTGAAGTATTTTCAGTCTAGGCTTTATAAACTAAAATCAAATTGAGCAAGATATTTTCTTGTGTATATAAAGGAAATAACACTTTCAAATACTGGATGGGTGATAATAACCGTATTGATGTGCTCCAAAAATTTTTGTATGGTTGTTGGTAAATTTCTGGATTCATTATATCTGGCCTGCCAAAATTAATTGTACATATCTTAAAACTGTAAACATTACGAAACTTTTTTATACTGATATTAACCAGTGAACAGTTTACAATGACTGTTTAGGATGGGGTTTGATTAATTCCTTTTGCAATAAAGGAATATATATTTGATTTTTTATAGATTTTGCTAGTTTTTTTCACTACTTGCAGATTCCATAGTTTCACACAAAAATAAAAACGTAATTTGTTTAAGATTTTTACTGTACTTAGACAACTAAGACTAAGCCCACAACAGCATCTACTTTCTGGGCAATAGTAGCACAGCACCCACTTTCAACTATATATTAAGTTCCACTGTTGTTTTTTGATTTTTAAAATATTTTAGAAAGCCAACAAAGGTTCTTAAAAACCAGCCGTTTAAACGTTAACGAAAGCACCATAACTTAAATTAATGTGTCTTGTCTGCTTCCATATGTGTTTTTTTCTACATCCCTTGTCTCATGTCCATCGTTTGAAAACTCTTATATTTTACTGTACCTGTCTCCTTATTAAAGTTAACTATTTTAACAGTCTTTAACTTAGTTTTTTACTTATTTTCTATGTAAATTAAGGCACCAATTAGAATTTCATTTGTTTTTTTTTTTCTTTTTTTTCTGTATAGAAGTCAAATAATTTTGAAAACATGTTACAAAAATAAAATTTTTTATTGTTGTAGGTGTTTTAGAACTGCTGTTAGCTATTAAATTAAGGAGGCCACAGTAATTATGCCACTTGTAGTTACAATATCACTACGGCAATTTACACCACCCTCATTCTCAGTTTTACAAATATGTATATTTGGAACTAAACTTTAAGGTCTTTACCTTTATCATCAAATAGTTGATTTTTGCTGCCATGGCCACTGCGTTATTATGTAAGCGATATTTTCTTTTCAGGTTTTGGTTATGGTCGTGGTGATGTTTTCGTTAGTTTTGGAACTGTGATACTTTTGCTAGTTTCGGTGGGTAAAGTGGCGGCAGTGCAAGAGGTGTTGTTATTAGTACCTTTATTATTATTGTTAAAAGTGCTGCTAAGCACAATGGTTACACCCGCATAATAACGTGCTGTAGCTTACTAGTGGTCCTTATACGGCATCATTGAATGGTGAAGCTGTTTGACCAGCTCGTGAAGAATTTGGTAAATTTTATTCGCATTGTTTGTTATATTGTTTGACTGCTGTCGTCTTTGTTGATGGAATTGTTTTTTTTTCTGTCTTTGATTATTGAATGCTGTTGATGTTATTGAGTTTGCTTTGAGCTAATCTGCAGCGAACTATCAAGTGTTATTTAACTGTTAATGGTTGTTTTTATTTGACTTCAGAGCAGAGCTTCCACCAGCAATTCTAAATTGTGCACAAGCTACGCTTGAAATTCAACTGTAGTTGCTGTACTTGTTTCAGTTGAAGCTTTAAGTGGGTGTTCGAAGAGAAGAAGTACTTCTGGAGTACAAGTTATTGCCATGTGGTTCTGTTTATTAACAACCGAAGCCGTAACTATAAGTGAGTAACCGGCTGATTCTGGTGATGACTGCAATTTTCTACAGCCATAAATATCTTTAGATACTGTAATGTCACAAAACCATACACACGTATGACATAACATGTTATATAGGCATAAGCGGGGGGTAAGTAGTGAAGAATGTATTCCAATCTAATATACCTCTGGTGTGATTCACTACTCTTTTTTAATGACTGTCGCTTGGTCCAATTGACTTAACAGCAAAGTAGTCGATTTTGCTATTCAGTAACACTTTTGACGATGTTCGCTATTGCTTAAAACCAGATGATATAGTTAGCGAGTTCCTTACCGTTAATTAAACGACTGTAATTTTGTTGTTAAATATTTCGAAAAAACGAACGACTTACAACATCTCTATGTACACTCATGCACACATATAAGTATAAACACAGAAAATATATATTCGAACAAAAATGCATATGTTAATAAAATAAATATAGTCGGCATCAATTTAATTAAATTAAACATTCTTGTTTTATTAAGCTTAACTAAGAACATTAAAAATTTATTTAAAAAATAAATTTTTTGTTAAAAAACATTTACACATAAAGGTGTGTTTAGACTACGTCTATAAGTCATATGGAATGTCAAAATTGCTATCCATATGTAATTTCGTGTGTATGTCAAAATCAGTTTATACGGTTTATAATTATCATGTTAAAACTTGCATATATTACGTACATATGACATAACCTCTGGTCATTGAAAAAAAAAGACATAAATACTAAAACCAATGATATCAACTATTAAATTTTTTGCAATAACTATTAAGAACTTTACAATTTAAGTTTAAGCACAAGACTGTCTTTCCTAATAAAAAATGCTATAGTATATTAGAGGTCTGCACTTAGGTACTTGCCTATGTTCGTTTCAAAAAACACGAGCTCAAAACTACAAGTTCTCAGGTACTTGGAGTAGTTTGTATAAAGTACATCTTACCAAGGCATTTTTACATTTTAAATTGTTAATTGCGCTAATAAAGCAATTAACATGCAATTCTTGCTTATTGGTAATGCATTAGTATACAAGTGTTATTGATAAGTTGTAGAAAAGGAAAACATTTCAAAAATTTCCATTGAAGCAAGGATTGTTGTAAATAATTTAATTTTTAGGATGTTTTCTAAAGCTTTCGTAACGTGAAAAACGCTACCTTTTATATAACAAAAAAAATTAGGACGCTAAAATAAATCAAACTTCTAAAAACCAACGCATGATTATTGAAGACCAATAAAAGCTTATTATACCCAAGAGACCTTTCTTTTATTTGTTTAAAATATTTACATGTAAAATTTAAAATTATTATTTTTTCTCTTTACATACAAACATACAAATGCTTAAAACTAATAGTTAAATACTCGTCGCATCAAAAAAAGTGATAATGATTTTTGAAGTACACTTCTACTAAAAAAAATAAAAATAAAAGGAGGCCATAAGGACAATAATTTAGATTTCAATTCATTTTTTACTATATACTTTAGCGCTGAGTTTGCTGACGTAGTTGTCGTATTCGTGGAAATGCCTATATATTACTGTTTAGCCGATTATAACAACAAAAGTTAAAAAAAAAGTTTTAGAAATCTTGCTTTTATCTTTTAGTATTTTGAGTGAAAATTTTAAAAGTAAAAGTTAGCATCACTGAAAACATCTGTTGTCATAAGGTCTTACATGCCAAATAGAGCGTGCTCTGAATAAAAAACTAACACATGTTATAACACATAGAAAAATAACATATGTTGTGTTTCATGATGTTTACAATATGTGTGTTGATTTACATATGGAAAATTTGACATTCCATATGACTTCTACACATAATGTAAACACACCTTAAGCAAATGTTTAAATTATATTTAAGAAGAAGTTCCGCAACCCTTCAAACAAAACAATTAATTTGCTTCTTGTAATCTCAAACTCCATACATGAATAGTAGATAATACCCCAGCAAGAAATGTTGACAGAAACTAATACTAACACAATTTGTACATTAACACATTTGCAAACAATTTTATATTGAACAGCGTTGCCGTTGTAGCGTTTTTGGTACTGAATTGGGATGAAATTTTTTTTTTAATAGACTAAATCTTATTTTTCGCTTGAGTTTATAAATAATAGAGCAGCAAACTATAAAATACAGCTTACAAAATGTTTTGTAGTTAAAATTGTGCCAAAGGTCAAATAAAATTTTTATTAAATTTGTTGTAAAAAGTTAGCCAGTTTTAAGGAATTTCTGTAAACTTTGAAAGAAAAAATTAGGAAGAGAAATTTCTTGTCAGTTGCAACGTTGTTTGCCACAAAAAACAAATCATATGCAAGAGTGAAACAACTAATATATGTTTTATTTCGTGAATGTTTTATTTCATGACGTTAAGAAAATTGCGCATTTATCAAGTAATTATAAAAGTGGTACGGTGAATTATTAAAGCAAAAATTAAAGAAAAAATAAATAAAAATGAATTTAAAATAAATATACTTGTTCAATGTGGAATAAGAAAGGTAAGTTGTATTTGGGATTGCAAGCAGTCGAAGTGCAGAGATTGTTTCCAATGAACCTGACACTGGAAACCCAAAACTTTACAGACGTGTTGCGGGTATTTAAAACCGCCACAGCCTTTAAAGAATTAGGTTCGAGTTGGAAGACCTTATAAAGCCTTTAAATCCAAAATTGTAAGTTGTTTTTTAATGTGTAAAACTTTTCCTTATTTGCTTAATTTTATGTAATCCTCTGATTTTCAGTCAACAACAGTATTTGGTAGAAACACTCAAGATGTGTGCCCCAACATCACTGTCGTCCAAAAGTGATCGCAAATACAAAGGTTATTTATAACGTTTCAAAAATTATATTGGTTTAAAATATTTTTCAATTCAAGGCATTCCTTCCCTTTTAAGATTAGGTCCAGGGTCAGAAGGGAATCCGTCTATCGGCTGGCTGGGGAGACTTACGACTCAAAACTTTTTAAATCGTCAGCATACTCCCTTTGCAGAACCTTATAGCGGTGGAAGAGTTGGAGAGAAAAGTGGAGGAGTCGAAAGGTTTCACTGAAACAATGGTAAAAAACTTAAGTACTTAAAGTATTTTAATTTATATTTTTTAGACATCACATTTACATATGATTAAGGGTAAATCGCAGGATGTCAGCACTGTGATGCGCTCAATTTTTACCGACCACCTATTAGAAAAATATAATTGGGATGGAAGGTGGGATAAGCAAGCCCTCTAAAGGCTCTCTTTGGTTAATAACTCCTTGCGAGGTATGTACTGCAGATTAGTCAATCAAAAAGTTATTTGTTTATTGTGTATTAAATTATTTATACATAAATGTATATCTTCTTTTACTTGAAGGTGTTTTCCAACAGCAATGAGTGTGCGAAGAAGTCATTATAACGAAGCCACTGCAGACTACAACAAAAAAAAAAATATTTAAAGAGAAAAGAATTAATTATTATATTATAAATAAAGTCATTTTTATACTGTAAAGTATTATTTAGATATTAAAAAAGAAACATGTATATATATGTATTAGAAAATATTAAATTTTGTTTTATTAAAAAAAGTTCGATTTTTCAAATGAGGGCACTACACTACATAGAAAACTGCAGTAGTGTGAGCAGTGCAGATACATGTATTTCATAATGGAAATATTCCTTAGATAGAGGGCAAAATCACATGTACACAAAAGTTTCCATCAAGTTTTTAATTTTTCCTTTAATGATTGATATTTCCATTATCAGTGATTGTCATTAGAGAGATCAAATGATGGTCACTGTTCTTGTAGGGACGTATTCATGAGCGTAAATTGAAATTAAAGAAACAAACACATGCATGTGCCTTGTTCGAATTCACATGTTTTTATTCTTCTCTTTCGTGTTTTTCGTATATTTGCTGACGGAGCTGCCACTCAATTTCAATTTGTCTTTTAAGAAAATTAAGATGTCTAATATCCTTTAAATGAAGCTAGAGAAGCAGCTAGTCACATAAACACGTAATAGTTTAAAGTATGTATGTATTTTGCTATGGTATTTGGAGATGTTTTACCCGAAATGGATTAAGAATTTGTTTCGTTATCTCGTTTGCCTGCCTGTAAGAAAATAAAAGTTTTTTTATTGAAGTATCGTGTTTTAGTGAATTTAAGGTTTATAGTTTCGGTACTGAGTTCAATAAAATACCTATTTAAGTGAAATGATGACTTTGTTTCGTACAATTTTTTATTGAATAATTGTAACATAATAAATATGAAATTTTAACGGAATTTTGTTTTTAAGCAAAATTGGGATTTTTGAGGCATTTTAATTTTCTAGAACTTTTAGTACAGTCTAAATTTCTTGTTTCAATCTTTTTAAATAGTTTCTTCATTTGTTGATAAAATCATTTTGCTAAAGTAAAGATTTGTTAAGGTAAAATTTGGATTCAAAATTAAATGTGAGCATCCCATACGAGTATAATTGAAAATTCAAATTGAATTTATGTGTGTATACCCCAATAGTTATCCTGAACTGCAGCTCACCTCATAAGAAAAATATATATTATTCAGATTAACAAAAAGCTAAGATATGGTCGGAAAATGTTGAGGCTGTAAAGTTAATATATAAATTGCTAATAATCATATTTAATAGAAAACAAAAACAATGTTAAACACACAAAAACTTTTAAGATCACTCTCTAAAATAAATCGCAATTAATAAAAAATACTTAAAAAAAAATTGTGTTAAAAAATTAAAGTAAATAAATTTAATGTGTTTGTAAAATCAACGTTAAATATTTAAGAATACTTACCCTTAATTTACCTACAATTACTTTTGCAATTGTTCCTAAAGAAGAAAACATAAAATGTCAATAAACTTATGTAAGTTCTATAACTAAGACTAGAAACTTCTATTTTATTTACTTGGATTTACCGCTGAAGCAAGGCATAGTGTTGTTTCCCTCTAACCAGTCGAAACAACCAATTTTGCACTTTTTAAGAACTTACGCTTAAGTAACTGGATTTAAATTTATATGAAAAGAATGTGGTATATAAAATTCCACTGTAAGTCACAAAAAAAATGGACATATGGTGCAAAAAGTGCACCATAAAGTTTCAATTTACAATACAAATCCCAACTTATATGTGATTATTTTAGAGCATTTTTACTGTTTCGTAGTCTTAACAAAGTATAAAAATCAGTGTCATTGTATGTCAGCCTTTTGTTTTTTTTTTTTTTTTTTTTTTTTTTTTTTTTTTATACAAGAGGAAGAATATACTGTGTCCGATATGTACAAGTAGCATCTTAAAAAGTTTTAATGTCAGTTTTATCTGATGGTTTGTAGTAAGTTTCTTTGCTTGTTTTTCTAGAAAGCTAGAAAAACAAGCTATTTAAAGTGAAAGCTAGCCTTGTAACAGTGGATCTTTGTTTTGCAACTGTATTTTTTTGTAGTTGAAACTGTCTGAAGATTATATTTGCTGTTAAGATGAACATATGTAAGAAACGTTCGTGAAACGGTTACAGCTCATCAGCTTTTTCAAGGTGAAATAATGATGGGTGAAATAAACAGAAATAAAGAATCAGAAACTACGAAACCATCCGTAGGAAGTTAAGTTAAAGTATAAAAAAAGTGAGAAACCTATGCTGAAGTATGAGAAACATAAATAGATTAACGTTATTTGTATATATAAAAATAAAAGCTATTGGAGGTGGAATATTTATTTTTTTTAATTCACTTACGCCGAGATTGTTCTTCACTTTCGTTACCATGTCTGTAAAAATTTAAAATAAAATTTATTATAAAAAATGTAAATTTTCGCAAAAAGAAAAAAATAAGCACTTCCATCTCAAGAAAAAAATTTAATTACTAAATTATGAGTTAAGTGCTAAAAAGCAAAGCTAGCAAAGTATCACCAAACGCTGTTGTACTAAACATCTTCACTTATTTTGAAAATTAGATGATAAATAAATTTTCTAGTATCAGGATATAAAAAGTTGAGTACTGTATCCTCAGCATAGTGTTCTTTTGCTTTTGGTTTTTCATTGTTAAAAAAGTAAGGTTTGCATTTCACCATGTATTTTGTAACAAACTATTGTGTAAGAAATGTTTCTCGCAAATTTCGGCAGGCTTTTCAAGTGGTTGTGATAAAATTATGTACCAGTTTGGACGTTTACCCAACAAATCAGATGCGAAAAATACTATCCAAGGATAATTTTTTGCTGTAAAAAGTAGGTAGTTTATTGAACTGGCAAAACAGAGTATTAAATTTAGCAAATTATTTTGGCTGGTTAATGAGCAGCCAAATGTTTAGTCTAGTATAACAGAATATTTTTACATATTATTCGGCCCTATTTCCGTTAGCATTGTAGTTTGAAAATGAATATTACAATTAAACCCACGACAATACTTTTAATAGGGTTGCGTTGAATCTCTCATGTAAAAGAACAAAATACTATACGAAGAAGCTAATGGGTACCATAGGAAAGCTTATTAAATAATCCCTGGTTAGCCTTTTAATGGGCCAGTTAAATGTTTACTTTTTGTTATTAATTTTGCGAATATTTTCACCTTGCTCGTGTTATTAATCTTAACAACAAAAATTATTTCATCTTTTGGTTTAAAGTAGGGTACAAGCTACAATAAAAACTGATATGTGTTAAAGGTTTACAAAAGCTTTAATATAATATAAAACGTAAGTAAATACCCTTTTGTCCTGTTGTAAGAGCTAATTATGTTGAAAACCAACTCAACTCTGGTGCCGTTGATGGCTGACAATGATGGGTTCAAAATCATTTGGAGCTTAAAATATGAAATTGTTTATTTATTACTTAATATTCTGTTTGATTGGTTACTTCTTTACTTTCTGGTAAATCTTGATCTTGCCGCTGTTATTATATTATTAAGCTTGCTGATGTTTTTCTATTTTTTTTCCTTTTTTGTAGTAAGTTTTTGTTTAAAACTATACAACTATGTTCCAGCTTGTCTTTTGAGGGCTCATACCTCCACTTCTAATTGGTTCCGTGACGTCTTTCTTAAAAAAATGAACTTCAATATGTTGCGTTACAAGTTACCAATTTGTGTTAAATAAATTTAGATCATACAACTTAACATAAGGTCAATATAAGCTTACGTCTTACATATGAAATATATTTTAAAAATTGCACTGATTTTTCTTAAGGCGTATTGAAAATGACGTATTATTTTAATTCGCTTAGGTCTTCCTAATTTTATATTTTATACCTTTTACTAAAGAGTTCACACATTCTTCATAAATTTCATGTGTCTACCAATTACAGTTTGAAAGATAAGATTATTTGACTCATGTCACCGGCTATTATTTCGTAATTGGATGTGAAAGTGAAACAATAGAAATAAACTTTAATAAATTTATTAAACTTTAAATATTTCTTTTTTGTATGATAAGCAGTATACCAATTATCTACGTGTAATAGTACACAACAGCTTTTACAAATATATCTCGTTTCGCTTCGTTTTCCCTTTGAAGAGCATACTCTACACGTATCACGAGTTTACTCGTGGCCGGTCTGCAACGTTCGGCCATAAAAATACGTGTTAACTTGTGACCGGTCAACAATGTGTTAATACAAATTTCGGGTGTCTAGCCTTATATTTCTAGGATGACCTGTACCGAAAGGACAAACCGCCGTACCTTTTATGACAGAACCCTTTCTAATCAAGACGATTTTATTGATTTTTACCATATATTTCCTTTTATTCTTTAAATAGACTTGTTAAGATTTACCAAAACTTTATGGTTTGAAACTTTATTACCTCACTGGCTGTTTTTATCTGTTTGCGTTAAATATTCTGTGGTTTCTTCTTTTCTGCGCTCATTTTCCTTATCTGACATTAAATACGTCTTAGTTTTTGTCATGATTATTATAAAAAAGCCCTAGCATAAGGTATTTCTTATATTTTCCTTTGTTTTTTTTTTGTTTTTTTTTTTTTTTTTTTTTTTGTAAAATGTTTTATTTTTGGACGTGATTAAATTCTTTAAGAATTTTGTCTATTTTACTTTACAAAAAGTAAGAACAGAAGAAAAAACCATTCGCTGTTTTTGAACTTTTTTCTTTCAATTTTTTAAACTGAAGCTGTTTAAGTTGCTCTTATTTTTTAAATTATTCAACCCTTGGCAAATGATATGATTATTATATGCCTATAAATTTCTTTCTTATTTTGACTCTTTTTTCATCTACAATATTCAAGGTTTTAATTTGTATACATTAATGACGTAAAGATGATCATTTTGTCATCACTTTGCTATCAGTTATTGTCAAAGAAAGTCCATCGAAAAGAGTTAAAATTTTATGGAATGAAAATTTAGTATTTGAAATAGCAAATTTAATTGTCAAAACAATTCAAATGAAAAGAAGTAAATAGTTAAGAAAAATAAGGGTGACATAAAAATCACAGTACTTAAGTCAGAAATATTCTCGAAAAATGGTATACCACTGTAAACATTTGTTTCCAGGTTAGAAATATAACGAAGGAAACATTATAAATCTACCTAAACTCCCGAGGATATCACCTTATAACAAGGTTTCAGTGAACACAAAGCACAAAAAAAGTTTAAGTAAGAAATTAAGAATTCGTCCTAAAGTAGCCATTTAAATTGGCCACCTCGTTAATAAATATTAATAAAACAGGCACCAGGTTTTCGTTTTGACTGATTCGAAATAATTATTGGTATAAATAAAACAAAGAGAAGTGAATAAGACTCAGTTTGTACAATACAAATCACATGATTTCCAAAAGCATTTACTTCCTCCCCTGCAGGATGTTTTTAAGATTTTTGCTCCCGTGATTGTAAGTATCTTATTGTCTTAAATCGGGTTTCAAGATCCTTTTGCGAATACCTAGACAGTGTTTACAGACTTTATTGAGTGCAATATTAAAGTGAAAGATCCTCTGCACTGTGCTAAAACTATATTCTCTAATATTTTTAATATCGAAGTTGAAAACTTAAGAAAATCAGAAAATTTTTGAAAGCGAATAAATTTGTCCGCTCGTTATAATCGTGCTGGCAGTTTAACACTTCTTATTTTTATTTTCAATAACATAGACAAAATATAACTTCAAACAGAAGGTAAAATAAAAATAAAATTAAATAAACTTATATTAAATTTGGATAAATAAAAAACATTCCTTATTATACCAACCACCATTACAACAAAAATGTTTTATATTTATTCAACGCATGATTATTTCTTTATTTGTTGAACAAATCAAAATCAAAAGTAAAATATCAAATCGAAAGTAAAATATTAATCAATAAAAGAAAACTTTTTAACATTGATGTAAATTGTAACATTATCACCAACGTAAATAATACGCACAAGTTTGTTTGTGTCATTACCTTATATGAAGTGTACGCTGCAACCACAAAAACAGAGAAACAACAGTCGCAACAACAAAAATATGTATTTAAGTTATGCAAATAAGAAAAGAAACATAGAAGAGAAACTAGACAAAAAAATAAAATAAAAAACAAATTACAGAAAACAATGAGCAGTTCAATGAGTTTTTAATACTCTTGCCTTGGTAAAGCAGCAGGATCTATACAAAATCCCTATCAAATGATTGTGGCAACAGCATTTGCCACTTGATTATATATGGCGACACATAAGTGCAATAACTACACATATAACTACAAAAATGGAGAAGTTTTTTTCTCGAAAAGTAGAACGAAAAATACATGTGTGTGTATGAACTTGTAAAGAGGCAACAAGTGAAACAGCTCTAAAATAGAAAAAAAAATTTTCTTTACATTTCTCACTACATTAACTCGTCAAGAAAAAAACGAAATGAAAAAAATGAAGACGCCGAAAGTCTTAACCAAAATAACAATTTATAAAGTGTAAGATGTAATTTTAAATACATTCTAAAAAGCAACGTATGAGCGGATCAAGGACCCAACCTGAATAGGAGATTATGTGAAAAAAGCGTTCAGAGCAAAATAAATACGGAGATGGCTACAAGTTCCTCCACTGAAGGTTATATGATTGTTAAGAAGATTATGCCTGTAATAGATAGGCACACTAAGCCAAAGTGTTAGCTACTGACATTAAAGAAAGCAAAACAATAAGCAAAAGGCATTGAAGTAGGTTCCTGAAATTAACTGAGAAGAAAAATAAGTAAGTGTGCTGCTTTATTCGGCTATGCCGAATCTTATGTACCCTTTAATATTTAATTTAATATTTATGTAAATATAGTTTAGTGAAGCAACTCCATTAAAAAAAGCAAATATTGGGGTGACAAAAAATTAAAAAATAAAAAAAATTTTGGTACTGCATATATATCATTTTTTTTTTTTAAGAGAAGTAGCACTTCAGGCAATTTTCAGTTATTTTTGTAACCGTGCTACATTCATGAGAGATAAGACAGGTGGTGAAAAGAGAGAGATACATATAGCCATTTTATTAGTTATTTTACTTCGCCGGCGAATATGCTATGAAGTAGTACCGACGAAGGAGGTATACAAAATAACAAAAGGAAAAACAATAAGTCGATCCTAGTCATAATAAATTTAGACGTTAATATTAAGAAGATTAGCATTGCACACGACTTCGTCCATGTGTCATTTCTAATTTGTTTTTAGAAAAATGTGTTTTTAAACATTTGTTATAGAGTTCAGTAACACTGTTAAAAATTTTCCATCTACAAACAATTTAATGTACCGACAACTATTCTAGTACCATTATAACGGTAAATTTAGGTGCTTTTACGTTTTTATGGA
Organism: Cistogaster globosa; assembly: GCA_937654795.1. Classification (NCBI taxonomy): domain Eukaryota; kingdom Metazoa; phylum Arthropoda; class Insecta; order Diptera; family Tachinidae; genus Cistogaster; species Cistogaster globosa. The sequence continues at coordinate 24,373,849 of OW569406.1, forward strand.
AAAAAAATTATTCAAGTTTCTAAGGGACCTCCTCACAAAATTTTAAACAAAGAGTTTTTACGTGATGCGATAGACGGCAGACAGACAAATAGGTGGTTTGTATTCCATATCGATTACTATCAACATCAAACATTAAAATTTTCAAAAAATCTTTTATGTACAGAAGTGACCCAGTTACTGTTTTATTATATATACAGACGCTTATCTCATTTCTGCGATATTAAAAATTCGAAAAGCTCATAAAAATAGTTTAAGTAACTTAAAGTTCACATTTCTCTAGTGGTGTTAGTTGCATCCATTTTTATATATTTTTTATTTGCATATTTGTTTAAAATCATGCAAACCCAACAAATATAGTGAGTAACAAAATATACTTTTTCTATAAACGTGTAAATACACGTGCTTAACATTTAAAGGCTGATGTACAAAACAACAAGTTTAAGGGTGGATTGACACTTACATTAAGCTGATTTTTATTTTATCTTGTTGTTTTTTCGTCATTGATTTATGTTATTTCGTTTTACTTGTTGAGGTTAATCTTGTTTTATTTTTAAAACACTTTTTACTAAAATTTGGCAATACAAATAAACGCTCATTTATATGGCACACATTTTTTGTGCTACTTCGGTTTTGATGTTTATCTTTTGTCTATTTTAATTAAATTGAAGCTTTAGAATTCGGAAGATATTTTAGTGACGAAGAACATGACGGATATGCACAATAAATTATTTTTTTGTAAATAATGTTATATGAAACTTGTGGTTTTAAGGGCTTTTCTGGGTCTTTGAATGCAGACGAAGCCCCGGGAGAGGGGTTTCCAAATTAGCATAAAGATAAGCTGGATGGCAATAGGTGGTTAACTCAACACGTCGGGAATTATGCCTTAGGAAAACTAAGAAGAAATAATTTAAAAAGTAAAATGTTATTAAGTCTTAGGTAAGTATTCAGTACGTTAAGACAATATAGAATTAGAAATAAATACGTATCATAAATATATATCTTATATCAACTATCTGTATCAAAGGGCAAGTCGACTTTGCAATCTTATATTAAAACAGAGGTAGAAGTGGAAATGGCTAATTAATCAATTGCTTACAAGTTGCTGATAAAGAACCTGTATTTAAACTAACGCTTGCACTTATCAAATTTGTGATTTGTTGCGAAAAACATTACAAGAATAAATATTTCGTTATTCCGCAATTTTGCGTCCATAAGAAAAGATGACGGAAATATCAATTATGAAAAATTTAAAAAAAAATACAAAAACTTTGACAAATTTAAGATAGTAGGAGCATCTCATGGATCTTCCTTTGCTACTGGTAATTGTACAAATGATAAACACTGAGACATAATTTAATTTGTTACTTTACGGTCAATTATTGCACTTTAGTATACTACATTTCATTACAGTGGGGTACTTTGACGTATCAGTGGACAGAAGCCTAGTTTCCATTCGATATATATGGGAAATTTTGAATAACTTTCTGGCAATAGACGAAGAAAAACTGTATAATTTGGTCAAATTTTACAGCAAATTATCGAAGAAAGGATAGAAGGAAGATGAGTTATAGGAAAAAACAAATTTTCTGGCTTAGGAATAAAAGAAACTGGACGGGGCTAAGAACTATTGGCCAACATATACTCTTTTCAAGAAGTCGGGCTGAATTTCATGGAATATCAATAATTTAAGTTAGACTATATTGTTTATACTAAAATGCTTTTATTTTCATAAATTGTGCATGCGACCACTTTGTATCGAGTATCAGTTAGTAGTAATAAAGATTACTACTACTACATCAAATTTTTCGATGCAAAACTGGACCAAAAAACGTAAACAATAATTATGGAAAAAAATGTTTGCCCATCACAAATATTTATTTAGAATATAAGATCCTAATCACTATAAAAGGTAAGATATCACATTTATTATATTACAGATCGTCAATCGTAATGATACGTGTTAGCAAAGATTGAATAAACATTTGTAAATATAGTGGTTACGTTTTTTTTTCTGACCGCGACTTAAGTACAAAAATACCCCGTAAAAATTATAACAAGGCCTTAAATTAAACGCATATAAAAATAAAATGTGTTTTCATTGGCTTACTGAACAACAAAGAAAGTTTCTGTGGGTGTTGCGAGCCCGCAGAGAGTTAAAATGTATACCCTCTTAGGTGATGTTTTTTTTAGAACATAATATAATAAAATCAAAAGATCCAAATAAATATGTTAAAAGAACAAACTAATTTGTTTACATTTAATCGAAAGATATGTTCCATTGGGAAACTTACTTCTTTTGCGAAAACTCGTATGTGTATGTACATACATATGTATATTCAAGACAATTTTTAAAAAGAATTAAAAGAATGATGAAAAAATTATATTTTCCCTTTCGAAAGCTATAGACAGTACTATTTGTAAGTTTCAGTAGTTTTAAGTTGCAGTTTGTGGTTATTTTTTACCCTTCACCACAAAAATTTGAAAAAGGGTATGTTTAAGCTTGTCATTCCGATTGTAATTTCTAGAATATCCAATTCCGACCGTATAAAGTATATACATATATTCTGAGATCTTATGCATAGCGAAGTTAATTGAGCGATGTCCTTCTCTTGGTCTATCTTTCTGTCCGTCCGATGGATCTGACATAGTTTCGAAAGAGTTGCTGTTTAAAATCAGCACTATCGGTCCATGTCCCTCGAGGCAGTGGGCTAAACAACACGCCTGCCTCTGTTTTTCCTTATCATTTGGAACAATGAAGTAACTTCAATAAAAACAAAAAAAAACAAATTATGGAGCGATAGAAAATTATTGTTATTAGCTCCTGAAATTTTCATAAAAAAGTTCGATTGTCAACATAGTCAATATGGGTATCATTTAAAAGCTTTTGAAGAGATTTCTCAGGAAACACTAAAATTTTTTAGAAATGCTTAACTCAATAAGAGCCGGTGATATTTTCATGTAAAATAATATATAGTACTTAATTTTTTTATTTTCAGTTATTTATTATCGCAATATTTGTTTTGTTTTTTTTTTTTTTTTTTTGATAGGATATAGTTCACTAAACTAGATTTTTGTACATAGTGAAGGGTATATAAGATTCGGCATAGCCGAATATAGCACACTTACTTGTTATTGATAATTTTGTCACTTTTGTCGTTAAAACTGAAAATGAAATAATAAATAAAATAAAGAATACTTTTTTAAATTTATTCCTTAATGCAAAATAAAAATACATTTTTTAAATTGATTGAATTTGTGCGTTTCTGTGAGATAGCAACAAAAACTATGTTGAGGAGACTAAGAATTAATTGGAAATTTGTTTTCTAAAATTAATTAAACGAAAAATTAAAATTATTTCTAAGTAAGGAAATAGAAAAAAATATATTTTCATATTTTGAACAGAATTGCTAATAAATAGTATCAAGTTTAAATTGCAACAAATTGTATCGATGATTTATTAAATAAAATTTTACTGTAGAATTGGTTTTACGCTCTCAATAAAAAAGTGCTATCAGTTTTTTAATAGCGTACAAACCTTTTGATCTCTATTTTGCTGATTAAAAAATTTTTAGTACAATAAAAATTTAATACTTACAAAACATATGATTTTTAAGCCTTTACACTCCTTTAATAAAATTAAAAACCAAACAAGGTCTCAACAATTGGAGAATAAAAAAATTGTCCGAAAATACTTTTCTCATCTCACTTTTCTAGTTTGTTTTTTTTTTCCCAATAAAAGAGTACCATTGAGAAGAATAAAGAGAAGATATAACCAGTTCAACCTAAATAGAACACTTATTATAGTCGTAAATTAACCTCACAGATACACTATAAACACTTCCGATTGAAATAAGTACGACAGCAAGTGTGAATGTATATGTGCCTGCTTTTATAGCGTGTGTTTAATTAGCAATAAGAAGAAAAAAAAAAGTGATATGGCATAAAGGATAATGTCCTTAAGAAATTATGTTTGTAATTAGAATGCTACATTAAACTGAAAATATAAACAGAAACAGACTAATGAAACTAATGGATGTTATAGAGAAACACAAGTGTTGCATATAAGATTTACGTGGTTAAAGTTAACTCTTCAAAATTTTCTTTTCAACAGCATTAGAAACTCAGATTCTTTTAATTGTAGCTTAAAATAAAGATTATCAGCCTGTTTATCTAAAATGAAAATATTTATTCGTTAATTAAACAAACAAAGGATAGCAAATCTTTTTCGTAAGTTAAGCTTAAAAAGTTTTTTTATATACTTTAGGATATTATATCCATAAAGAAATGATTAAAAAATTGTGTTTCGAAATAAATTGTCTGTGTTTAGTTATAAAAACTTAAGGATTTTCTTATGCACCACTAAAAGATTAAAAAAGTTGTAACGGTATCAAATTGCTTAGAGAGTTTAATAACACAATGCTTTAATAACAAATATTCAACTACAAAACTGTACTTTTTATCAAGTTTTCCCTTTTCCTGTAAAGAAGGACAATCGTTAACGATATATGCACTGAGAAAAAGTGCACTTTAAAATTGAATGTGAACACTTTCAATTTTTATTTAAAGTACCTCAGTCTATAGGTTCTTATAGGGGGCTCAATAAAATATTTTATAAAAGTGCTAATTTTAAGTATTTAAAAGTGTTTACTCTTAGCGTTAAAATTAAAATTTTTGTTTTTAATGTAAAATTCTTAAATTAAAATGATTTTATTTTGTAATAACAAACATTATATTTTGAAGTAATATATTTTAAGTAATCACTTTTAAAGTTGTACTAAAACTGAATCTGTTTAATTTAAAATTTTTAAACTTTAATAAATAAAATTAAAACGTGTTTCGGCCAAGCTTGCTCTTTTTATTTATCAAACCGGAAACAGTATTATTCACAAAAAGGGGTTACATGGTTGTATTTTCTTATATATATGAATGTTCGAAGTTGCGCACCTGAAGGTGGAATCTCTTGGTTAGAAGGTGCCAGATCCCCTATATATTCTACTACAATCTCGGCCGACCTGACAAAACCAATCGACCTCGATTGTTACTCCCCCTCCACAAATTCCTCCTCCAAGTACTCGCAATCTTCGCATTCCGAAGTTTCGCCTTCAGGGTCTCCCAAGCTACTGTAACTCTTATGTTCCAACCATTTTTTTATTCGGCTCGAATCAACTATGCCCCTATATGACATCTGCGTTATTTGGCTATTCTCAATGTCGGTTATCTCATATCGATCGTTACCTAATTGTTTCTGAATTATGTATGGGCCGCAGTATTTTGGTATTAACTTTTTATTTACCCCCGGCGTCGTATCAACGTTCTTTAATACTACTAAGTCTCCCACTTTGAATGTCTTCGCCGGCACGTGATGTTCATTAAAATACTTCAAGTTGTTCTTTTGTGATTTCTTTATGTTTCTCATTGCCTCCTCTCTTATTATACTGATATCACCCTCTTTTTCTAAGACCATGTCTATCATATGCTCCGTAAACTCGTCAATTACATCCCCTCTTTGCTCCACACCGAACAAAATCTCACTTGGAGAGTGTCCTGTAACGCGTTGTACCGTGTTGTTTATTGCAAACTCTATCTTCGTTAACTTATTCACCCAATCGCTGTGTTCTATCGGTTCCGTTAACTTGGCCAGCATGGCCCTAAGGTCCCTGTTTATTCTCTCTACTTGTCTGTAGACTGGGGCGATGCCACGGACGTCTTTATGTGCATTATGTTCCTTTCAGACACAAATGTATTAAATTCGTTGGATGTGAAGCAGGTTCCCCGGTCACTTATTATTCGTCGTGGCCTACTGTAATATTCAAAATATTTTTTTAAGGCACAACATGTTTCTTTCGTTCCTGGCGTGTTCACGGCATATAATTTTATAAATTTGGTTAAGGCGTCCACAACGACCAATATATGTTTTCGTTTTAATTTTATTGACGGCAAAGGTCCGAAGTGATCTTTGTGCAAGGTGTCAAAAGGGATCGGTTTCTTATCTATATTGATTAAGTTTCTTTCATTCTTTTTTTGCGGAGTGGAAAATACATTTGAGGCAATTCCTTATAAATTTGTTTATTTTCTCTTTCATCCCTGAAAACCAATAGCACTTTCGGATTTTGTCCAGACACTTTCCCTCACCCGCGTGACAGTACCCCTCATGTACTGCCCTTATTACGTTATCTTCTAATTCTGCGGGAACATATAGCTGTCGTCGCCCGTTCCTGTCTACCTTAAAAACGAGTCCATTTTCCAGTGCATACTCTTCTATGTCCTTCACTTCCAGTTTGTCCCTAATAGTGCGTATGTTTTCGTCTCTGGTCTGTGTCGCCTTTATATTTAAATCGATATCACTTCCATCGATTATAACCGCTACAGGTGCGCGACTTAAAGCATCTACATAGGACATTAACTCACCCCTTCGGTGTCTAACCTTATAGTCATAGTTTTCTAATTCTAACGCCCACCTTGCTATTCTGTGGTTTATTTCCTTTTTACTTAATGTTAAGGCAAGTGAGTTACAGTCAGTTACTATAGTAAAGGGAATTCCCTCCAAGTATACTCTAAAACGTTTCAGTGCGTTAATGATTGCGAGAGCTTCTAATTCAAAACTATGATATTTGGCTTCAGAGGCCGAAGTACACTTCGAATAGTATGCCACTGGATGAAATTTATTATCTTTTTGTTTCTGTAAAAGTACTGAGCCATATCCTTTCATGCTGGCGTCGGTATGCAATTCGGTTTCATAGTGTGGATTATATACTGCTAATACTGGTCCACTGACCAGTTTTTCCTTTAATGTCATAAAAGCCTCTTTGCACTCATCCGTCCACTTAAAATTTTTATTTCTCTTTAAGTCCGTTAGTGGTCTTGCGATTCTGGAGAAGTTATAAACGAATCTACGGAAAAATGAAAATAGCCCCAGACACCGTTTTAAGCTCTCGTGATCCACTGGCATTGGGTATTCTTGGATCGTTTTAATGTGGTCTTCATTCGGTCTTATGCCGTTTCCGTTGACCTTGTAGCCTAAGTAATCCAATTCTTTATAAGCGAATTTACACTTCTTAAGATTCAATTGAACCCATTGTTTTTTAATACCCGTAATACGTCAGTAAGAATCTGTAAGTGTTCTTCTACGGTCTCCGTCGCTATACTTATATCATCTAAGTAAACAACTATTTTGCCTGCATCAATAAATTCTCTTAATATTTTATTTATAAAACGCTGAAACACTGCGCCCGCGTTCTTTAGGCCAAACGGCATATAGCAATACTCAAATTGTCCCATAGGAGTTACAAATGCCGTATATTTTATTGACTCCGCATGCACTGGGACCTGATGGAAACTGTTTTTTAATTCCAGGGTCGAAAAATATTTCTTATTTCCTAAATAGTCTAAGCAGTCCTCTATTATCGGCATAGGGTAATTATCCTTCAAAGTGATTCTATTTAGCGCTCTATAATCGATGCACATCCTTAAGTCCCCATTTTTTTTCTTTACTAGAACTATAGGGGATGCATACGATGTTTCACTTGGACGAATTATCCCTGCGTCCAATAGTTCACTTAATTTGGCTTTAACTTCACACTTTTCGCGAAATGATAACCGCCTGGGGCAACAGGATATTGGAACATCATTTAATAGTCTTATTTGCATACAATAATCTGTTACTGTTTTCGGGTTGTCACTCATGCCCTTTAGATAATTACCTCTTATTATTGACTTCAGCTTAAGAATGTCCCGATTTTCCATTCTACAGTCTATATCTAAATCGCTCTCGTCCTCAACAAAACATATTACCCGTCCCAATCCGCCATATCCCACGACCCCATATTCAGAATCAATTATTTCAGTTTTCTCAACAACTTCCTTAAAATCCCCACAATTATTGTCGCAATTATAATCATCTTTAATAGTTGGAATTTCTATCATAGCTTCGGAAACCCTATACAAATTAAGTGACTTAAGCGCACTGACATAGTCATTATATACTTTTTTATTTTTATTTAAATTCATTTGAAGTAATTCACATTTTCATATTTTAATCTCATTTGGTGCAAGTGTAAATTAAATTTTTTTAAAAGGTCTCTCCCAATTAGCATAGGCACAACAGACTCGTCGTCTGGCAAATTAAAAAATTGTGGCATATTTTTCTGTTTCTAAAAAAAATTTCACACCGGATCTGACCACACGTAGTTATGTTGTTTCTTCCTACACCTCTATATGGTGTAACCATTTTGACTTCATTGCATTGAAACGGCACTATGGACCTTTTTATACAGCTAATTGGGCTACCAGTATCAAAAAGGGAGAGACAATTGATTACCTCAGTGCGCTTATTTTCACAGAAAAATACCAATCCGGTCAAAAGTTATAGAGTTTTGACCGCTATCTCGCGAAATTGACCACTGTGCGACGGAAGATTAAATCCATAACCACGGAATAGAGTTCTCAAACAGAACAAAAGAAATTGTTTTTGAACTGATTTATACAGTCAATGTGAACGTTATAGTTTGGGTCAAATACAACAGATCTATATTCTTAAATAGGTCTTACAAGAGAAGTATATAATTGTTTCGTGATATTTGTGTCCGTAAACTCTTTTGCCCACCTTTTTATAAAGACCAATGCACCACGAGCTTTGTTTACCATCATAGTAATATGCATCTGAAAATCTAACTTACGATCGAGAATAGTACCAAGATCTAAAAATTCAGTAACTGATTCCAATAAACATCCATTACGTGTATATTGTAGAGTAGAAATAAAATTCCGTGAGAAACGCATCTTTAAGTCCATTAAGTTAATTTTGCACCAATCATAAAACCTGCTTAAATCTTGTTTCAAGAAGAATCCATCTGCTGACAATTTTAAACTTAAAAAAAATCTTTACATAATCTGTATTATTAAAATCAACTCTTTGCGTTCTGCTAATGAAATAAGATTTAATCTAGTTTAAAGTGTTTTGTGTAAAGCCAAGCCAATTAAGTATAATTTCTTAAGATGAAGGTTGTGGTTAACTTTATCGAAAGCTTTGCTGAAATCTGTATAAATAACATCTGTCGTTTGACCGTCATTAAATCCACGAGTTTTTAAAGTTGTAAAATGTTTGTGATTGTTGAGCATCCTTTACTGAAACCATGCTGAAGCGGTTACAGCAATGACTGCATTCTAAAGCTAAGAAAGTCGGACATGAGCTTTTCAAAAAGCTTTGGTATTGCACTTAACTTTGCAATGCCTCTCTAGTTCATAACGTTTGTCTTGTGATTTAAATAATGGAATAATGTAGGTACATTGCCAAAATCGAGGAAAGTAACCATATTTTAGCAAGATATTTAATATGATTGATAATGGTGTGGATAAGATAAAGGCGCAATTGGTTAGGTCACAAGCTGGAATCCCATCAGGTCCGCTATATACGTATGGACTTATAGTTTTTATGCAGTCAACAATCTGAAAAGTAAAAACAGGTGGAAATGATATTGGTTGAGATTCAACTCTAACTTCCATTTCATAGGATATTGGCACATTTGGTCAAATTGTCCATCAGAATAAGTTGCCGCAAAAAAGTCAGCAAACATTTTAGATAGAGATAGACTAATTACATGACGATTTCATTGGCATTAAATAATAAATAATACTTATGATTTTTTACAGTTGAGCATTATTTTAAAATGGCAATTTGGTCAATAAGTTCAATAAAATTAATGCGTTTTAATTTTATCAGGAAAAATGTTAGGTGGCTTTAGATGCCAGACATCAAGTATGTTCTATTTTATGAATGTTTTTTAAGTGTCTGCAATCAAAATTTTGTGTTCTATAAAAACAATTATTTTAGATTCAATTGTAATTACTAATTAAACGATTTCGTTAAAATTTCATTGCGATTATCAAAGATAATTATATTAATAATAATATCCTAAGCATTAAATGGTAGTTAAATTTTTTCATTGGCATTATTTTAATAGTAATGGAAAAATTCCAAGTATAACATGTATGTTTATTTTTTTATCTTAATTTTTATACGTGCTTTTATTTAACTCTCCATTGCTTTCGACTGTTTTTCTTTCGCACTACTTTTAATATACCAACACAAGTTAATCAACTATTTCATTCATGCCATCTAAAAATTTCGCAATCTGCTCGAAACTCTAGCACCTGTTCATTGCTGACCATCAGCTTTTATAGTATTCATCATTGTGCGTATGTATATACATACATATGTACGTTGTGTGTGTTGCCAATTTTACTGATCTTGTGGTAGCTTAAACTTTTTTTTTAAGTATCATTATTTCTTTTAGTTTTTCTCTTGCAGTATTTTAATATATGCATTACGAACGTTAGAACAAACATAGAATATCCTTCTTACCTATGATGTAAATTATAATGTACAAAATGATCAAGAAGCTTGTATGTCAAAAGTTAAGAGTTTCGATAGTACAAAATGTATCGAAGCAGTACCACGGTATTTTTTAGAGTGACCTTCTTTTTGTTCTTCGCTATTTTCTTAAGTGTACTTTTTCTTTTAATTTTTATACTCTTTTATACTCTTCATTCATTTTCAGCTCCTGAAATACACATATCTGTAACGAAAACGAAGCACAATATGGTTTCAAATTGTTTTTTTCTGATTTTACAAACACTTCTCTCCTACTACAAAAAAAGTATTACAGACAAATTTAACCGGTATTCTTCCTGCTATATAAAGGATGATATCAATTTCGATGTCTTGGACTAGCAGAACCATAATACCTACGATTACTCCCGATTGCTAAAATTAGCAAAGAAAATTTTGGCTATATCTACTAGTAGTGCTGCCTCCGAACGTGTTTTATCTCTAGCAGGCAATATCATTGCCGAAAAACAAAATAAATTGAGACCTAAGTCTGTAAATAACATATTCACCCTTATTCTGTTTGGCGTCGTCAATTTTAAGACAACATCAATACTAATTTGGTATTCCATAAAAGTATTGTTTATTTAAATTTATAAACGTCTATTTTATTGAGTTCTTTAATTGCAAAATAAATAAACAGAATTTATTTACTAATTTAAATAAATTCCACTTTAATTAGGCGATTATTAACTTATTCGCGAAGAGTACACAAAAATACGCGATGGCAACTTACCACTGTTTAGCACAAGATCTATACAGGCTGGCGTTTACACTAAGAGTTGAATCAGCCTGTATGGCCGTTGCTTTTATATACCCAATGTTCAGGCTCTTGAATATGCCAAGACTTCCTCCATCTGTTGGTAGAATATTTCTTTACTACGCATTTATTATTTTAGAAACATGATGATGATGTTATTTGTATCCATAACTATCCATTATTATTTTGAATTTATATATGTTTTGTATTTTTATTTGTTGCCATGTAGGTGTTAGTGTGGTTGTTTGATGCGTTTATTTTTATTGCTTTGTGTAAGTTGTTTCTGTTTTGTGATTAAGAAGTTTTTGTAGAAACTTCTGTCTTTGTAAACAGACACAATAGGTCATTTCGTTTTTCTTTGTCGGTTACAATTATTTGTATTTCTTTTTATGACCAAAATAAAGCATCTTCGCAACACTGCCACCCACTTTGCCATATTTGGCCAGCCATTCGAGGTCAACAACTTTAATTTTTGACCTCAGGCTATGGTATCTCTGTATCCGGTAAACCACTTCATTCAATTTCTTGATTACCTTGTTTGGTCCCTCCCAGTGGGTCTGCAGTTTAGGAGACAGTCCTTTCTTGCGTTGTGGGTTATATAGTAGAACCATTTTTCCTTCAGTAAATCCTTCCGTATTTGCTGCTCGATCATATCTGGCTTTCATTTTATCGCTGAACCTTTTAATGCGGTTACGGACAAACTCATGAAGCTCATGCAGGTCTTCTTGCGCTTAAGGAAAATATCCATTGTCTTCGTCTGCAGGTCCCGGCTTAACCCCAAATTCTTAATCTGATGGCAGTTTTAGTTTTGTCCCGAATGACTACGTAAGGTTGAATCATGTAAAGCTCACCGATAAGCTAGAAGGAACTTTGATATATGCTTATTCCAATCCTTCTGGTTTGAAATAACCGCTTTTCTGAAAAATTCCTCTAGGGTAAGAGAGGAGGCCATTTGCTAAAATAATCAACAACTGGTTTCCAGCATTACTAACAGAGAATGAACCTGCTATATCAATAGCTATCTGCTCAAAGGGGGCACCTGCGTTGTATTTCTGAAGCTGGCCACGACTCTTTTTTGCAGGACCCTTGGACGCCATGCACTGTTCGCAATTTGCTATCCAATCGGCTACGAATTTTGGGCAGCCTATCCAGTTAAATCGTTACTTTATCTTTTCCAGCGTTTTTGTTATACCCATATGACCCCCGCTGGGACCATTATAAAACTGCTTTATTACCTCACTGCTTTTAGAAGTTGGCACGACAATTAAGTCTGTTGTGGTTTTGCCATCTGTACTTTCCCAAGATTGGTATAAGCAGCCATCTACCACTTTCATGCCATTCCACTCAGCCCAGTACGATTTTGCTAGGCGGCTTTCTGCCGATATTTCATTATGGTTCGGTCTTCTGTTATTTTGCTTAGCCAAAATTGGGTCCTCATTCTGAGCCTTCGACCTCTCTTCACTTAACCCAATTTGGGTACGCCGCACGTCAATGATGCACTCCTTTTTCTCAACATTTGTGCAGTGCTTGCACTCTACAATGCATGACCGATGTTTTCCGCCTTTTCTATGCACAATATTCAAGTCATAGGTTTTGGTCTTTTTCGTCCGTTTTTTGTCCTTCTGTGGCGCAGCAGATCTTGAACCTTTCTTTCTAGATCTGCAGTTGCGCTGGAAGTGGCCGAATTTACCGCAGTTAAAGCATTTAGCACGAGACTTACTCCTTTCCTCCTTTATCATTTGTTTGACAATCTCCTTTATCTCGTTCCTTTTGTCGCCGTGGTTATAATCATCAGTCTCAAGACATCGCAACTTGTACACCTGTGGTTTCGATTACTTTTGCGGTCTCCTGTGCTAGCGCCCTTAACAAATCCTTCAATCTTCACCTGATCCAGGAACGGATGATGTTCTCCTGGGTAAGCCAGCTGCACCAAACGTTCAATTTCCATAGTGAAGTCTTGCAGTGTCTCGTTTGCTTTCTGCACCCTACCTCGTAACTCCATTCTGTAAAGTTTTCTTTTGTGCTCAGTTCCGCCCTTTCGGTGTAAAGCTGCCATTATGTCCTGATAACTATTCCTGCCACCGACTGGTAAACTTTCGAGAATCTCCCTTTAAGGCCAAAATAAGCTGTATAGCTTTTTCTTCATTGTCCCATCTATTCTTGTTAGCCACTGTTTCAAACTGGAACTTAAAAACATTAAAAGGTGCGCTGCCGTCAAAGCTTGGTCTGTTTGTCTTGCTGGCGTGCTCCGAGATAGCTCTCACCGGACCCTCTCGAATTTGAAGTTCGCTCATTTGCACTTCTAATTTATTTAATTCCTCGTTAACTTTTCTTTCTAGGCCGCTGACTCTCAGCTCCACGACGTCCACTCGTTTACTGAAGGCTTCTGAAATTTCTTGAAGTTGCTCTTTTACCTTCGCTTAAAGCCTTTCTCCGTTGACACTAGAGGTTTCTTGTATTGCTCTGAGGCTGTCTTGAAATGCTTCTTGTATCTTCTTGTTGTTTTCTTCTAACTTTATCATCTGTTCGCTCTGCTTCTGGTAGTTTTTTACCAGCTCCTGGTTGTTTTCTTCTATTTTTTTTACTTGGCTGTTTTGCTTCTGGTTGTTTTCTTCTATTTTCTTTATTATCTGGTCGCTCTACCTCTGCTTATTTTCTTTATTATCGCTGCAAACATAGAATTCAAGTCCACAACGCTTATTATTGCTGGGGTACATACTTCAATCTCTTCTTGTTCTTCTTTTTCTCCGAATTCGTATGTCCAAATATTAATCGGACTTATAATTACTGTCGCAGTCGTATTTACACCTAAAGTCTTAGAAGTAGGAGTTTTAAATTTCTCTTAGCACCAGGTAAAATTTTGACTACGGCGATTTTTGTAAAATATTAAATAAACAAATCCCTCAAATGTAAATTTAAATACTAAATACTAAAAATAGGAAAAATAAAAACAACATAATTAAAAATAAACTTAAATAAATCATTTATACTATTTTGCATTTCATCTAGTTCCATTCTTTTTCTTAATTTCTATTTCTTCTCTTCTAAGCTGTAGCAACTCTTTTCTATATTCACTTTTCTTTTACATTTTCCTTTAAAATTCCTTATTTCTCTTCTTTTAACTTGGAACTTTTCCGTTGGTATTTTTCAATTTCTTCTTAAGATTTTTTTTCATCAATATACAATGCAGATTGTATTTTTAGTTGCTCTTGAAGAAGGTCGGTTTTTGTAGATGTCTTCTTTTTTTTTTTTTTTTTTTGTAAAAAGAAATTTGCATTAATTTCTTTTTGCGGTAGTTGTTCCTTTGTTAAATTTGGGGTTATAGGTTTCTCATTTTTTTAAACTGAAGTCTCTTCTATAGCTGGAGATTCTTCAGCAATATCTTTTGAAATAAGACGGCGGATTTCATTGCGTATAATTCTAAATGCAGGTTTCGTATTAAAAATTGAATCCAACTGCAGCAGTACTGGCAGCTTCCTCTGCTGCAGATAAAGTATATTGCTTGTAGGATCCACCATCTGTCCCCTCAATTTAAATTTATAATCAGCCCAGACTTTTATCCAACCTTCCACTGTACGTATTGGTGGACTCAAAATATTTATTTTCTCCCCAATTTTGTTCCACTCCCCATTTAAAATAGTTTTTTTAGGGCCATTGTTTAATCCTTTGGCTAAATTAGGATTTTGCTGCAGGAGCTTAATCATCTTGTCGAATTGCTTTGAATTAGTAATTTTAAGTCTGAAATTGATTGAAGTGCGGTTAATAATGTTAACAATACATTTTGTTGCAAAATAACTTAAATTTTGTTCGAATCCATTTTATTTGTTGTTTAAGTCGTTAATAAAATTTTGAACGATATTTTTCTCCTGTTTGACGTTTATGAATGCCACTTGTTGTAAGGAAAATTGTAATAGAATAGCGAATAGAGTTGATTTTTTGATACAGTATTGTCGCATACGACAATCATAATCGTTTCAAATAAAAAGTACTCGTTTTCGTCTCAAAAACTATACGACTGCGACACCCATGATAAGGGCGAATACCTCTCTGCTTGAATTCGTCTATCAACCGCTTTTGTAATTCCGCTTTGTTGCTAGTGTTGGCAGATCCAATTTACCCAGCTCCTTTTTTAGCTGCTCAACCTTTAGCTCGTCAAATTTCATTGTGATTTATTTATTATTTGCAATTTCACTTCTGACACCAATTGGTACATTTATTTAAATGTATAAACGTCTATTTTATTGAGTTCTCTTAATGAAAAATAAACACAACTTATTTAATAATTTAATTAAATTACACTTTAATTAGGCGATTATTTACTCATTCGCGATTACTACACAAAAATACGCGATGGCAACTTCACCACTGTTTAACACGAGATCTTCACTGGTTGATGTTTTCACTACGAATAATCCAGCCTGTATGGCCCTTGCTTTTATATATCAAATGTTATGGCTCTTGAATATACCAGAACTTCCTCCATCTGTTGGTAGAATATTTCTTTACTACGCATTTTTCATTTCAGACACATGATGACTGTTATTTGATTCCACAACCTTCCATTATTATTTTGAATTTATTTATACATGTTGCGTATTTTTATTAATTGTTATGTAGGGGTTAGTGTGGTTGTGTGTTGCGTTTATTGTTATTGCTTTATGTTAGTTGTTTTTGTTTTGTGATTAAGAAGTTTTTGTAGGAACTTCTGTCTTTGTAAACAGACACAATAGGTCATTTCGTTTTTCTTTGTCGGTGACAAATATTTTTATTTCTTTTTTTGACCTAAATAAAGCATCTTCGCAACAGTATGTTTCCACGGCACCTGCTTCGCTCTCTGTTCGTGCTTCACATTTCAATCATAAGCAAATCAACTTGCTTCGCCGTACAAAATTATGAGAGCGAAGCTGATAGATTCATATGAATCTACTTGCGAAGCATGAAAAATTTCTGTCTTCTCTAATTTTTATCGCAAGTGTGTGGCTATGTGTAATATAAAAAACAAATAATTTCATTAAAATTTTAAATTATTTGAAAGGTGTTTTAGTTTTTGTGCAGACGCCCATTTGAAGTATGTTGCATGTGTCGTGTAAACAGCATGCTTCGCAATCATGATTCATTAATGACGACGTTGATCGATGATATAAATAAGTAAAGCACACATATCTAATGTTTATGTTAGTTGATTAAAAAATAAAAAAGTAAATAAAATAAAAAAATAAAAACTTTTAAAACAATTAAGTTAAATATTGTAAGGGCCATTATTGCAACTTGGCGTTAGTTAAACGTATGATTTTTTCTGCTTGATAAAGACGGTATTCATGAATGTTTTCGAATAACTGATGACATTTAGGTAATACATGTAATACATACATCATCGGCGTATATATTCAAAGCAAAAAAAGCAATGCAATTTCTTTTCTCTAGTTTGTAACACTATATACTATATTGAGTAAACAGGTCAAAAATTAACATTTTTTAATGTCAAAGCGCGTTAATTTTACAGCAATAGAATACTCCTCTTCCTTTTCATAAAGAGAAACTCACAACCAGTTATGGCGATTTCTCGCAAAACGTGGAGACAAATAATCTTTTTGGCGATAAAAGTGATGATTTTCTTTAAGATAGCACTGAAATTAAAAAAAAAAAAATAAAAGCCATTGGAGATTTATTTTATATGTTTAAGTTCGACTTAAAATGTTGCTTTATCGAAAATTAAATAAGTTTGCTTTAACTTCTATATATATTAACTGGCTTACATATACATAGATACTAATTTTGAGTTAAATGTCAAGTGAAAAAGAAATTTTGTATTTTTTAAATGTAATACAAATGAAATGTACCGCAGCAAGGATACAAGAAACAATAGCGACCATGAACCAAGCTAATGTGAAAGTTTCGACTCAATAGTTAATATACGTTCTTATATTTATTTTTAAAAAAAATTTAAATACTTCAATCGATTAGACATAGTGTCGAAAGAGGTTCTCTTGGAAATCAGCAAAATCGGTCTGTGTTCTTCGTCGCAGCGGAACAATGAAGTAACTCCAATCAAAAATCAAATATATGGGGCGATAGAGAATTAAAAAATAAGAAAAAAATTCAAGTGAATATATTTTCCGAGTTACGGGCCTCTAAAATTTTTAAAATGTCAATATGGGTATCATTTTAAAGATTTCGAATAGATCTTTTTGGAAATACTTATTTTTTTACTGATTAACCTATTAAGAGCCGATCTCATTTTTATAGACTTTTTTTTAAATTTTTTATTCTGTGACATATCTATTTTCGCTTTTTGATTGGAATTACTTCAATAAAGTAGATTTACATAAATGGTGAAGGGTATATTAGATTAGATGTAGCCGAATATAGCACTCCAACTTGTTTTTATATGATTTAGTACCACAAGTAACCCCAGCTATAGAAAACTACAACAATAATCTATAAATATTAATCTATTATTTTATTTATAAATATAAATATTATTTTTGTCAAAAATTAGTTTTTAAGCGATATTGTTGTTACATTTTGGAGAAATTTTTCAAATAAAATTTCAAGTTTTTGTAGATATGAAAGAAAGTTAGCGTGTGGTTTTATTTTAAGTCTTTTAATAAAACAATAAACAGAGTTCTCTTCTATAAAGATCTTTAATCATCTATTGAATATATATTATCCACATAAATTTTTGTTGTGATGCCATTTTTTGTTTTTATTAGAGCAAGCGACATATGCAAAATCAAAAAAATTTACTTATACTAGTGTATATAACAGCGCCCTCTGTCGGCAGTTTTTTTTACAGCATCGGCTGTACTAACCACAAAAGGTATAACGGATCTACTATCTAAAGACTTGTATTCTTTTTTACGACGTATGTATCTCTTTCATTTAAAAGTTAGAACTTTTCCTTAAAAATCTAAAAACGCATTTAAAATAGCTATAAATCGTTTTGACTTTTTTCATAGTGAGTAGCTTCAGATTCATTTTAAGTGTGTTAAAGCCTGTTTTAACCGCCACGAAAGATTTTGTTAGCATTTCAAAGTTGAGCAGTCGCTATGATACAGATAATCGTCAACTTACTATATCACTCGACATATTCAGGTCTCCCATTATTCATGTGTGTAAAAAATTAATTTAAATCTCTTAGTAAGTTTGTCTTTCTTCTAGTAACGACAAACGGTTACACCGATTATATTTATTTTGATATATATATTTTTTTAATACTTGGACTAAGAGGGTGATCAAGTGCAAAAACCGGTCATTTTATTAAAATAAGACACATAGATATATTGCTACACAAATGGTGTAGTAAGTTCGGATATTTTTTTGTACTCCAAAGGAAGATAAAAGAAAGACCCGATTTTCATGATGGATCCCTTTTTAAAAGTTGCAATAGGCATTGGTAAAACCGAGTAATTTTATGTAGACCTCCAATAGGCAACGCATTTTTTCAAAATTCAGACCTATAGGGTTGGTAAGGAGCAAAATGCGGTGATTTTACTGCTATTTATTTGACTTTGTTTACCTTTTACATTACTTATCAATCATTATTTCATTTTAAAAATTGTTTCTTCTACGTTAAGAGTGGAGAACCAGAGGGGAAAAGAATTATAAAAGGTTATTATATTTACTAGTGCTTTGAAAGGCGTTAGAAGTAGATTCAAGCAACGCCTGGTTCAATAGGACAACATATTTAATGCTTATATAGAGAAAAAAATTATTTTCATATTATAAATTTTAGATGCATGTAATACTAGTCGTGCTTATAAATTTTTCCTTTTAGTTTTTAAATGAAAATAACATTGTTTGTGGTTTCTTTTCTATTTTCTTAATAGCGTCAAATGACGTTCGTGTAGCATTTACATTTCCTAAACACCTTTATAAAATGTTTTTATGCTTATTTAATGTCAAAGGCGTTAATTATATACCAGGAAAATGTTGTTGTATAAGTAAGATTTACTTCTTTTGTTCAAAACATGCAAACTTTTAGTTTATAATTACAAATAAAAACAAATTCTAATAAAATTAATCAGGTTACTTTGTTACATGGAGACGTCCTTAATTTAAAAAAATTATAAATCAAACACATTTTTTTAAGCTAGATGCTTTGGTCAAGACTGTTGTATATACAGAATTATAAAATAACTTTCAATAACGCTAAGGCTTCTAGACTTTTTTTATATCCTACTTTTAGTTAAGTACATGTGGCTAGAAGACCATGAAAGAATCCGCAACAAAATTATAGGACCTGACGTGATATTTGTTATGTATCTTTTTAAAAATGTTATTTGTTTCAGTTGTCTAAACGTAGTGTATATATACATTTGTAGCAATATGTATTTCAAAATCTAGTAAATCGTTAATTGCGGGCATAATGTAGCTTTCATTTTTTAAAGGCTGGTTTGCTAAATACTCTGCTTTCTATCATGTTTCATGCTGTTTCTTAGTTGTGCGCGGCATCTAAACCATATTTTATTAATAGTTATGTAACGGTCAGACAATAAACCAGCATTGGGAGGTAAAAGCTGCAAAAGTGCTTCCTACCACTGTTTTTCTAAAACGAGATAACAGACTGCTTAACAAATCCATTGAAATAACTCTCAAAACAAAAATAAAATACCTAAATCCTCATTTTAATGAAAAATGTAAAAAAGAGAAAAGAAACAGAGATCAAAAGTACGAACAAAATGGAGAACAAATTATCAAATAACTGGCATCTTAAAATTATATTAATTACAATTAAAAAAAATATAAATAAAAAATATAATAAAATATTATAAAAAACAACTTAAATGAATTAGAGAGAAACTCGAACAATATTCTTGTACAAATCCGTTTGAGGTTTAATTTATGAAAGTGGCTTGTATTATTCCAATCATAATAATCAGCTTTTCTTATCAGATTTATCTCACAATGCCAAATTGTGGATATGTTCAGTGGTAAAAGAATGCAGTATCTCCAGATCGTAATTAAATTTAAAATTTATCTTATGTTCTCCGTGAACCCAATACATTTTTTTTTGAAGAGGTTAAATCTTAGATTTCTAATAAATTTTCACTTTAGAAGACATTGCCATATATTACAATAAAGGTCGAAATAAAGTGCAATTGACAGATATATGAATAAATTATTGTTTTAAGCTGTATTTCAACTTTTACTCCCAATAAAATTTTTTTTTATCAACAAGTGTTCGTAAATGAAAACTTCGGGTTATTAGACTCTTGATAAACATTATTTATAGGTAAAAAGTACCAAAGGTTTTTTGGACTCTATGCCCAAAGTTAAAAACGTTAACCTATCGGAAAGCGAGGCCGATGGTTAAGAACTACTGGCGGCGACAAACAAAATATATTCGGCTACAGATAAAACGACAATGACTAGGTAAAAACACGCGGTTAACCACCAGGTTAAGTAAGAACTTAAAACAAATTTTGAATTTCGTATTTGCCGTCATGAGACTTATGCAATTTCTTGTCTTATAAAAATGGAAAGTTTGCTCGCTTTTAAGATATGATTTTATTATTAAGTTCTTTACAAATTAAACGTTCACGCAGCACTGCTTATATTTGTATACTAGACGATATGAAAGGAAATATAGAATTCGGCTAAGCTAATAAATCTGCACATTCCGGCGGTTGCTTTGTGCCTTTAATGAAGCTCCTATGCGGCTGTTCAGCAACTGTTCCTCGGCCACGGCTCTCTTTCTTTTAAAATTTCAAAAAAGCTATATTACTTTAACTGCTTATATATTCATGATAACAATCTGAAGGCACTAGTTTATACACAAACATTTTTAGTCTTTTCGTAGAAGTTCTTACCTTTCAATTAATAAAACAAATACAAACGAATTAGTTTGACAAAGTCAATAACGTATTTGTTGTCTAATCGATAATAACTATGACTTTATACTGAAATACGAGGGCTGTTCTATATATTTCTGGCCTAATAGTACAAATGCGAATATTTATAATCAAAAATGGTTTTATTGTTTTTCAAAGTATTCTCCAGCATGATTTATACACTTTTGCATGCGCTCAAACCAGTTGTCGAAGCACTTTTTCCACTCCGATTGAGACACCACTAAAACATGGTTTTTGAACACTTCAACAGCTTCTTCTGGCGACGAAAATCGTTACCACGCATTTTTTTCTTGATGTGCGCAAAGAAGAAGAAGAAGTCATTAGGTGCCAAGTCAGGGCTGTACGGCGGATGACCCATTAATTCGACGTTTTGCCCGTTCAAAAACGCTCTGGTTTGAGCCGATGTGTGAGAGCTCGCATTGTCATGGTGAACAATGATTCGTCTTCTCTTGTTGGTTTTTCGAATTTCTCCGATGACTTCAGGCAAACAAATTGTAGTGTACCACTCAGAAGTGACCGTCCAACGTTGCTCAAGCGGAACAGTAGCCACATGACCAGTTTTGCCGAAGAAACAGGCGACCATTTGCTTCGAAGTGCTTCTTTCACGAACTACTTTCGTTGGATTTTGCCCGTCTTTGAAGACCCACACGGTCGATTGTTGTTTTGTTTCGGGCTTATACGCATAGATCCGTGGTTCGTCACCTGTGACGATCTTATAAACGTATTTTAAAGCACCGCAATCGTATTTTTGCAACAATCGACACGAGCCTTTTTTTGAGCGACTTTCAAGTTGTGCGGGATCCAACGAGAACAAACCTTTTTTACGGCCAGGTGTTCATGCATTATCGAATGTATGCTAGTAGAAGAAATGTCCAAGGTTGTCTCTATCTCTCGGTATGTTGCATGTCGATCTTGCATTATGAATTCACGCGCGGCATCAATGTTCTCTGGCACAAAAGCCGTTTTTGGACGACCTTCACGGAATTCGTCCTTGAGTGAGCTTCGGCCACGATTAAATTCATTATACCAATTTTTTAAAGTGCTATAGGATGGTGCTTCATCGCCATACAAAGATTTAAGTTCATCAATGCACTCTTGTCGTGATAATCCACGTCGAAAGTTGTGAAAAATGATGGCACGAATATGTTCACGAGTTAATTCCATTTATTTCTATATTAATTTTTTCAAGTCACTGTAAATAACACAAATAATGGTCGTACGTCAAAACGTTTTGAGTAAGAGTATGCTTAAAAATGACAAACTTTCCAATGGAAATGTCAAATTGCACTTGGCAGCACTCAGTGTTGCCAGGCCAGATATATATAACAGCCCTCGTATTTAAAATACCATTATTAATTCGTCAAAATTCTTTTAAATAAAAACGCTTTTACAAATTTAATACTTGCTGCTGTAGCAGACTTAGCAATGCAGGTTCTCTTTAAGTTTAACCAACTTTTCAACAGTTTGGCCATAAACATCAAATTACATCCACTTTCAAAACACTCTAATTTATAATTTTAAATATTTATACTTTTTATACTAGAAAAAGTTGGGGATATCCTGTATAATTTTCATTTGTTTTTATATAACGCTTCAAAAGGTAGGGCCATATATTTTTAACAATACAAATTATTGAAAGACCTTTAATTTCTAAATTCAATTTTTATACTTCTTGTTAGAAATAAAGCTCTTTGGTAAATCACTGCTTAAAAGTATCCCCATACATATAAAAGTAAATGAATTATTAGAGCATCACTTATTATTTTAGCAGTTGTAGTAATCAAAATTCTGCCTAATTTTCAAACGTTTGTGTGTAACGGTTAAGGTTTAGGATTACCTTGAATTTTTTTTTTCCTGGGAAACAGAAAAAAAAATTTGCATTTCCGGAATTTTCCGGTATTCTTGTAAAATAATTAATTTTAGAAAAAACAAGATTATTTAAAAAAATATTATTAAAAAATTCATAGTTTTATTAGAACATAAACAAACAACAAAAACAATTGCTAAATAATGGTATTAACAGGTTACAAAACTTAAAAACATTTCAGCGGGGTTACTATGTTTTACGATGCGTAAGAAAATCTGAACGAAAATGAACAATTAATACTCTTGAATGCGATTGTATGTTTGGCTTTCGCATCTTTTATTTTTCTCAATTGCAAGTCTGGTATCACTGTCAAAAATATTTTTTACACACAAATACTTGCGCCAAACAAAGAGCAAACGCAAAGGAAGAAAAAGATGTAAGTAAGTACATCCATAAAATTTTTTACTTTTGATATTTAATTTATTATTTAATTATTTTCTCCCTAGAAAGGAAAGAAACTGTTGACAACCAAATTTGGTTTTGGTATCTGCTTTGTCCCAGTTATTTTAATGCAGCGCATAATTTTATCATATTTGGAATCGATGTCGATCGCCTTGCAACTTTCAGCTCATGTTGTGTACTGTTTAAAACATAAACAAACGCGTCTTTATTAAGACGAAAATTTTATACAAAACTAAAAAAACAAATTCTTTACAACATTTTTCACAACAAATTATTTGATTCTTACATGCGTTCACTTAATGAGAGTTGATGAAAACAAGACGGTAATTGAATAAACTCTTTCCAATTGGTTAACAAATGTTTATTGACTGGAAATATTACAATGTAAACACATTAATATGAATTTAATATTATATAATAACTTACAATTTTATGTGCCTTTATCAAGATGTTTTCGACTAATGAAAATTTTCAAACAATATTTTCAAAAGCTTTCAATAAAAATTTAAATCAATTTCAAAATTAAATTGAAATACAAAGTGAAATAATATACCAAAGAACATTTTAACAACATCATATAAAAAACAAATAACAAGAGTATATCGCACCTACTTCTTAAGATTCTTCTTGTAATTCGTGCAACAGGTTCGTTGTCATCTGCCATCCATATCGCTACGGAATCCATCAAAGTTTTATTTTGCACTAAAAATATTTATAAAAAATTAATAAAAATAATATTAATATATTTTTATTTATAAAAATACTCACAAAAGCCTTACACTATGTCCACACGAAACGAATTTTCATCATAATGCCTAATAAAACGCCGCCAGAACAATTGTCAAATTTATACTGAAATCAGTTCAAAGGGGTAGACGTTGATGATTTAATATTTTGATGAATAAATCTTTATTGGCCACTGTGAAGGCAATATGTCCAAATAATTCTGTCTAAATGTTATTTTTTTAACTTTCGGTTGGTTTTCATAATAATAATATAATAAAAATTGCCTAAGCTTGAATAATTTAAAATTTTATTAAAATTATACGTCAAAAATAAAATTACATATAAAACGACTTTTTATATATCATGATGAATTTATTAGTCTATGAGCTCTGATAATTATATCATAACGATGATATAATACTAATAAATGAAGTCTACACAGGATGAGTTTTCATCATGATATAAATTTGACTTTCATTAAGATATAAATTAATCAGGTGTAGACTCCCTGGTAAGTTTGTTTTGAAATGTTATTTATTTTTTCTTACTTTAACAGTTCATAATATCGATGTTAGTGTTGCATACATTTGCGAAGGAGTTACAGAGTACCAAATTATACTCTTAACGCATTTACCCTTCGCATCGAATATGCTTTCGCATCGCAATAGAGAGTAACCCCCAGATGACAAAACATACATACGTACACTTGTACTACATAGTGAGTACGGTTTGGGATTACCCATAATTTTTTATTTCCCGGAAAACGGGTACAAATTATCGCATTCTCGGGATTTCCCGCTGTTTCCGGGAAAAAGCAATTCTTAAAGAAAACAGTTTTATTTAATGAAATAATATGGAGAAATTCATAGTTTTTAAAAAAATAAACAATAAAAATAATTGTTAAATAATAGTTTTAACAGTTTATAAAACTTAAAAATAATTTAGGTGAAAAGGCATACATATTTACATTTGTACTATATAATGAGAGATAGCAAAGATAGAAAAACTGAAAATGTGTCTTACTAATTAACTTTAGCCGTTCTGTTTCTTGTTTTCGTTGCAAAATTTCCAACAATAGAAAAAACCCTTTCACTTTCCACTAAGGTAGGATTTGTTGTCAACAATGCGTTATAAAGATTATATTTGTTCCTGTTTGAAATGTTAGGGGCTTTGAATAACTTAAATTTCTTTTGAAACAAATTATTTACTTTTTACTTCTATTTTATATCTTACTAGCAGGGTCCAAGATTTTGCGACATATGCAAAATCAAAAAAATTTACTTATACTAGTGTATATAACAGCGCCCTCTGTCGGCAGTTTTTTTTACAGCATCGGCTGTACTAACCACAAAAGGTATAACGGATCTACTATCTAAAGACTTGTATTCTTTTTTACGACGTATGTATCTCTTTCATTTAAAAGTTAGAACTTTTCCTTAAAAATCTAAAAACGCATTTAAAATAGCTATAAATCGTTTTGACTTTTTTCATAGTGAGTAGCTTCAGATTCATTTTAAGTGTGTTAAAGCCTGTTTTAACCGCCACGAAAGATTTTGTTAGCATTTCAAAGTTGAGCAGTCGCTATGATACAGATAATCGTCAACTTACTATATCACTCGACATATTCAGGTCTCCCATTATTCATGTGTGTAAAAAATTAATTTAAATCTCTTAGTAAGTTTGTCTTTCTTCTAGTAACGACAAACGGTTACACCGATTATATTTATTTTGATATATATATTTTTTTAATACTTGGACTAAGAGGGTGATCAAGTGCAAAAACCGGTCATTTTATTAAAATAAGACACATAGATATATTGCTACACAAATGGTGTAGTAAGTTCGGATATTTTTTTGTACTCCAAAGGAAGATAAAAGAAAGACCCGATTTTCATGATGGATCCCTTTTTAAAAGTTGCAATAGGCATTGGTAAAACCGAGTAATTTTATGTAGACCTCCAATAGGCAACGCATTTTTTCAAAATTCAGACCTATAGGGTTGGTAAGGAGCAAAATGCGGTGATTTTACTGCTATTTATTTGACTTTGTTTACCTTTTACATTACTTATCAATCATTATTTCATTTTAAAAATTGTTTCTTCTACGTTAAGAGTGGAGAACCAGAGGGGAAAAGAATTATAAAAGGTTATTATATTTACTAGTGCTTTGAAAGGCGTTAGAAGTAGATTCAAGCAACGCCTGGTTCAATAGGACAACATATTTAATGCTTATATAGAGAAAAAAATTATTTTCATATTATAAATTTTAGATGCATGTAATACTAGTCGTGCTTATAAATTTTTCCTTTTAGTTTTTAAATGAAAATAACATTGTTTGTGGTTTCTTTTCTATTTTCTTAATAGCGTCAAATGACGTTCGTGTAGCATTTACATTTCCTAAACACCTTTATAAAATGTTTTTATGCTTATTTAATGTCAAAGGCGTTAATTATATACCAGGAAAATGTTGTTGTATAAGTAAGATTTACTTCTTTTGTTCAAAACATGCAAACTTTTAGTTTATAATTACAAATAAAAACAAATTCTAATAAAATTAATCAGGTTACTTTGTTACATGGAGACGTCCTTAATTTAAAAAAATTATAAATCAAACACATTTTTTTAAGCTAGATGCTTTGGTCAAGACTGTTGTATATACAGAATTATAAAATAACTTTCAATAACGCTAAGGCTTCTAGACTTTTTTTATATCCTACTTTTAGTTAAGTACATGTGGCTAGAAGACCATGAAAGAATCCGCAACAAAATTATAGGACCTGACGTGATATTTGTTATGTATCTTTTTAAAAATGTTATTTGTTTCAGTTGTCTAAACGTAGTGTATATATACATTTGTAGCAATATGTATTTCAAAATCTAGTAAATCGTTAATTGCGGGCATAATGTAGCTTTCATTTTTTAAAGGCTGGTTTGCTAAATACTCTGCTTTCTATCATGTTTCATGCTGTTTCTTAGTTGTGCGCGGCATCTAAACCATATTTTATTAATAGTTATGTAACGGTCAGACAATAAACCAGCATTGGGAGGTAAAAGCTGCAAAAGTGCTTCCTACCACTGTTTTTCTAAAACGAGATAACAGACTGCTTAACAAATCCATTGAAATAACTCTCAAAACAAAAATAAAATACCTAAATCCTCATTTTAATGAAAAATGTAAAAAAGAGAAAAGAAACAGAGATCAAAAGTACGAACAAAATGGAGAACAAATTATCAAATAACTGGCATCTTAAAATTATATTAATTACAATTAAAAAAAATATAAATAAAAAATATAATAAAATATTATAAAAAACAACTTAAATGAATTAGAGAGAAACTCGAACAATATTCTTGTACAAATCCGTTTGAGGTTTAATTTATGAAAGTGGCTTGTATTATTCCAATCATAATAATCAGCTTTTCTTATCAGATTTATCTCACAATGCCAAATTGTGGATATGTTCAGTGGTAAAAGAATGCAGTATCTCCAGATCGTAATTAAATTTAAAATTTATCTTATGTTCTCCGTGAACCCAATACATTTTTTTTTGAAGAGGTTAAATCTTAGATTTCTAATAAATTTTCACTTTAGAAGACATTGCCATATATTACAATAAAGGTCGAAATAAAGTGCAATTGACAGATATATGAATAAATTATTGTTTTAAGCTGTATTTCAACTTTTACTCCCAATAAAATTTTTTTTTATCAACAAGTGTTCGTAAATGAAAACTTCGGGTTATTAGACTCTTGATAAACATTATTTATAGGTAAAAAGTACCAAAGGTTTTTTGGACTCTATGCCCAAAGTTAAAAACGTTAACCTATCGGAAAGCGAGGCCGATGGTTAAGAACTACTGGCGGCGACAAACAAAATATATTCGGCTACAGATAAAACGACAATGACTAGGTAAAAACACGCGGTTAACCACCAGGTTAAGTAAGAACTTAAAACAAATTTTGAATTTCGTATTTGCCGTCATGAGACTTATGCAATTTCTTGTCTTATAAAAATGGAAAGTTTGCTCGCTTTTAAGATATGATTTTATTATTAAGTTCTTTACAAATTAAACGTTCACGCAGCACTGCTTATATTTGTATACTAGACGATATGAAAGGAAATATAGAATTCGGCTAAGCTAATAAATCTGCACATTCCGGCGGTTGCTTTGTGCCTTTAATGAAGCTCCTATGCGGCTGTTCAGCAACTGTTCCTCGGCCACGGCTCTCTTTCTTTTAAAATTTCAAAAAAGCTATATTACTTTAACTGCTTATATATTCATGATAACAATCTGAAGGCACTAGTTTATACACAAACATTTTTAGTCTTTTCGTAGAAGTTCTTACCTTTCAATTAATAAAACAAATACAAACGAATTAGTTTGACAAAGTCAATAACGTATTTGTTGTCTAATCGATAATAACTATGACTTTATACTGAAATACGAGGGCTGTTCTATATATTTCTGGCCTAATAGTACAAATGCGAATATTTATAATCAAAAATGGTTTTATTGTTTTTCAAAGTATTCTCCAGCATGATTTATACACTTTTGCATGCGCTCAAACCAGTTGTCGAAGCACTTTTTCCACTCCGATTGAGACACCACTAAAACATGGTTTTTGAACACTTCAACAGCTTCTTCTGGCGACGAAAATCGTTACCACGCATTTTTTTCTTGATGTGCGCAAAGAAGAAGAAGAAGTCATTAGGTGCCAAGTCAGGGCTGTACGGCGGATGACCCATTAATTCGACGTTTTGCCCGTTCAAAAACGCTCTGGTTTGAGCCGATGTGTGAGAGCTCGCATTGTCATGGTGAACAATGATTCGTCTTCTCTTGTTGGTTTTTCGAATTTCTCCGATGACTTCAGGCAAACAAATTGTAGTGTACCACTCAGAAGTGACCGTCCAACGTTGCTCAAGCGGAACAGTAGCCACATGACCAGTTTTGCCGAAGAAACAGGCGACCATTTGCTTCGAAGTGCTTCTTTCACGAACTACTTTCGTTGGATTTTGCTCGTCTTTGAAGACCCACACGGTCGATTGTTGTTTTGTTTCGGGCTTATACGCATAGATCCGTGGTTCGTCACCTGTGACGATCTTATAAACGTATTTTAAAGCACCGCAATCGTATTTTTGCAACAATCGACACGAGCCTTTTTTTGAGCGACTTTCAAGTTGTGCGGGATCCAACGAGAACAAACCTTTTTTACGGCCAGGTGTTCATGCATTATCGAATGTATGCTAGTAGAAGAAATGTCCAAGGTTGTCTCTATCTCTCGGTATGTTGCATGTCGATCTTGCATTATGAATTCACGCGCGGCATCAATGTTCTCTGGCACAAAAGCCGTTTTTGGACGACCTTCACGGAATTCGTCCTTGAGTGAGCTTCGGCCACGATTAAATTCATTATACCAATTTTTTAAAGTGCTATAGGATGGTGCTTCATCGCCATACAAAGATTTAAGTTCATCAATGCACTCTTGTCGTGATAATCCACGTCGAAAGTTGTAAAAAATGATGGCACGAATATGTTCACGAGTTAATTCCATTTATTTCTATATTAATTTTTTCAAGTCACTGTAAATAACACAAATAATGGTCGTACGTCAAAACGTTTTGAGTAAGATTATGCTTAAAAATGACAAACTTTCCAATGGAAATGTCAAATTGCACTTGGCAGCACTCAGTGTTGCCAGGCCAGATATATATAACAGCCCTCGTATTTAAAATACCATTATTAATTCGTCAAAATTCTTTTAAATAAAAACGCTTTTACAAATTTAATACTTGCTGCTGTAGCAGACTTAGCAATGCAGGTTCTCTTTAAGTTTAACCAACTTTTCAACAGTTTGGCCATAAACATCAAATTACATCCACTTTCAAAACACTCTAATTTATAATTTTAAATATTTATACTTTTTATACTAGAAAAAGTTGGGGATATCCTGTATAATTTTCATTTGTTTTTATATAACGCTTCAAAAGGTAGGGCCATATATTTTTAACAATACAAATTATTGAAAGACCTTTAATTTCTAAATTCAATTTTTATACTTCTTGTTAGAAATAAAGCTCTTTGGTAAATCACTGCTTAAAAGTATCCCCATACATATAAAAGTAAATGAATTATTAGAGCATCACTTATTATTTTAGCAGTTGTAGTAATCAAAATTCTGCCTAATTTTCAAACGTTTGTGTGTAACGGTTAAGGTTTAGGATTACCTTGAATTTTTTTTTTCCTGGGAAACAGAAAAAAAAATTTGCATTTCCGGAATTTTCCGGTATTCTTGTAAAATAATTAATTTTAGAAAAAACAAGATTATTTAAAAAAATATTATTAAAAAATTCATAGTTTTATTAGAACATAAACAAACAACAAAAACAATTGCTAAATAATGGTATTAACAGGTTACAAAACTTAAAAACATTTCAGCGGGGTTACTATGTTTTACGATGCGTAAGAAAATCTGAACGAAAATGAACAATTAATACTCTTGAATGCGATTGTATGTTTGGCTTTCGCATCTTTTATTTTTCTCAATTGCAAGTCTGGTATCACTGTCAAAAATATTTTTTACACACAAATACTTGCGCCAAACAAAGAGCAAACGCAAAGGAAGAAAAAGATGTAAGTAAGTACATCCATAAAATTTTTTACTTTTGATATTTAATTTATTATTTAATTATTTTCTCCCTAGAAAGGAAAGAAACTGTTGACAACCAAATTTGGTTTTGGTATCTGCTTTGTCCCAGTTATTTTAATGCAGCGCATAATTTTATCATATTTGGAATCGATGTCGATCGCCTTGCAACTTTCAGCTCATGTTGTGTACTGTTTAAAACATAAACAAACGCGTCTTTATTAAGACGAAAATTTTATACAAAACTAAAAAAACAAATTCTTTACAACATTTTTCACAACAAATTATTTGATTCTTACATGCGTTCACTTAATGAGAGTTGATGAAAACAAGACGGTAATTGAATAAACTCTTTCCAATTGGTTAACAAATGTTTATTGACTGGAAATATTACAATGTAAACACATTAATATGAATTTAATATTATATAATAACTTACAATTTTATGTGCCTTTATCAAGATGTTTTCGACTAATGAAAATTTTCAAACAATATTTTCAAAAGCTTTCAATAAAAATTTAAATCAATTTCAAAATTAAATTGAAATACAAAGTGAAATAATATACCAAAGAACATTTTAACAACATCATATAAAAAACAAATAACAAGAGTATATCGCACCTACTTCTTAAGATTCTTCTTGTAATTCGTGCAACAGGTTCGTTGTCATCTGCCATCCATATCGCTACGGAATCCATCAAAGTTTTATTTTGCACTAAAAATATTTATAAAAAATTAATAAAAATAATATTAATATATTTTTATTTATAAAAATACTCACAAAAGCCTTACACTATGTCCACACGAAACGAATTTTCATCATAATGCCTAATAAAACGCCGCCAGAACAATTGTCAAATTTATACTGAAATCAGTTCAAAGGGGTAGACGTTGATGATTTAATATTTTGATGAATAAATCTTTATTGGCCACTGTGAAGGCAATATGTCCAAATAATTCTGTCTAAATGTTATTTTTTTAACTTTCGGTTGGTTTTCATAATAATAATATAATAAAAATTGCCTAAGCTTGAATAATTTAAAATTTTATTAAAATTATACGTCAAAAATAAAATTACATATAAAACGACTTTTTATATATCATGATGAATTTATTAGTCTATGAGCTCTGATAATTATATCATAACGATGATATAATACTAATAAATGAAGTCTACACAGGATGAGTTTTCATCATGATATAAATTTGACTTTCATTAAGATATAAATTAATCAGGTGTAGACTCCCTGGTAAGTTTGTTTTGAAATGTTATTTATTTTTTCTTACTTTAACAGTTCATAATATCGATGTTAGTGTTGCATACATTTGCGAAGGAGTTACAGAGTACCAAATTATACTCTTAACGCATTTACCCTTCGCATCGAATATGCTTTCGCATCGCAATAGAGAGTAACCCCCAGATGACAAAACATACATACGTACACTTGTACTACATAGTGAGTACGGTTTGGGATTACCCATAATTTTTTATTTCCCGGAAAACGGGTACAAATTATCGCATTCTCGGGATTTCCCGCTGTTTCCGGGAAAAAGCAATTCTTAAAGAAAACAGTTTTATTTAATGAAATAATATGGAGAAATTCATAGTTTTTAAAAAAATAAACAATAAAAATAATTGTTAAATAATAGTTTTAACAGTTTATAAAACTTAAAAATAATTTAGGTGAAAAGGCATACATATTTACATTTGTACTATATAATGAGAGATAGCAAAGATAGAAAAACTGAAAATGTGTCTTACTAATTAACTTTAGCCGTTCTGTTTCTTGTTTTCGTTGCAAAATTTCCAACAATAGAAAAAACCCTTTCACTTTCCACTAAGGTAGGATTTGTTGTCAACAATGCGTTATAAAGATTATATTTGTTCCTGTTTGAAATGTTAGGGGCTTTGAATAACTTAAATTTCTTTTGAAACAAATTATTTACTTTTTACTTCTATTTTATATCTTACTAGCAGGGTGCAAGATTTTGTCCGCGTATCATCTCTAATTACCTTAAACTTTAAATTTAGAAAACATTATTTAAACATTTGTTGCTGAGTTTTGCAAACAGTATTTAAAACTTTCCATCAACAAAAATAAAATGTACTGACAACTGTTCTAGTCCCATTATACCGATAAAATTGGGCGACTTCACATTGGTATCTCTTGTTTCTCTGCGAAATGACATATTTTTTTGAAATAAAAAATAAGGGACCTACTCAAAAAATTTTGTTTAGATTTATCCAGCAATTTTTACGTGATGCGAACACAGACAGACAGACATACAGACAATAATTTTAAAAATAGGTGTTTTGTATTTCATATCAATTACTATCTACACCAATATCAAAATTTAAAAAAAAAATTTATGTACATATGTATAGATACATTAGAATTCACACGTAGAGAGATATTTGAAAATTTTTCAATTTCAGAACCAAAATATTTGAAAAACAATCAATCTATTCTTTAAAGTGCTAATGATTTTTATCTTCCCGTTTCCCGGGAATGTAACCAAAACTTTCCGGGAAATTGTGTAAAGCTTTTCCCAGACCCTAATAAAGGTTCAAAAGATAGGCCCATATAGGTTAATTTACAACACCTATGGGAACATTCTTTAACTTTAAGATTTATTTTTGCATTGCTTTGTGCTATTGGGAGCTAAAGTTATACATAGTTTTGTTAAATTTTCTAGTAGTGCCCATTACGGATAATATTACACGTAACAAACATGTCCCTTTAATTCTTAGACCAATCTGTAAATTTTTTCAAATAATTAAACATTTTCAGAATCAGTTTAGAAATGCCTGAGTTTTTTAAAGTCAGTTAAAAAGGGCTTAAAACGCCAACATAAATTTAAAACCATATTTATATGGTCACAAATACTGCGCCCCATAAACATTCCGTTAGTGAATTTTATTCAAATAAGGTAAAGTTAATGCAACGTCATTGTTGCAGAAGACACTGGCCGCAGGGTTTATAAAATTATTTAATGCATGCAATTTCATTGTAAATTATAATTTCTTAATTCGTTCTTTGATGATCATTTAAAATTTTTAAGGAACTTGTTTTTACATTATTTCAAATATTTTTGGAATTTGATGTTAATTTCAATTAGTCAGTGTGGCTATAAAAACATGTGTAAATATATAAATTACAAGTTTTTTTTTTTTGACTTTGCTAACCAAAATGAATTCGTTTAAAATAAATATAGATATACTATATTGTTACTAACGACATTAAAGCTAATATAGTATTCTCTTCATGGGAAGGGATAAAATAAACAAAGAATTCAAATCATAAAGAGTCTGGGAACTTCGCCCAGGTCTATAATACTGAGCTAAAAATTTAAATCGCACTAAGTGGTTTTGTAACTTGTACTAACGAAATTTCGCGCATTGTGATTCAAAATTTTTGTGTTTATATTACATGTGATTTCAATTTTTAAAAATAAGGAAAACGCTTTATTCCATTGCTCCAACAAACAGAATTCTTTCTGACAAAAATTAATTTTAAAACTTGTCGTTTTGGCACTACATACTCTGTCTAAATTTCTAGTGTCTGCCCGAAATTGTTTCTTGTCGTTTGTTAAAATATTAGTTTTTAAAATAATTACAGTCTTACAGTCTTTTTTCAATTTAGGCAGAAAATATTTTCTTTACAATTCGTCATATAAAAATACAGTCTTTGGGTAATTTAATTATTACTAAAATTTGATATTGCTCTAATAGTTACTTTGCTTATAACTTTTATTTTGGAACACTGGAGACCTATCCAATATAAAAAACATAGACAAATAATATATTGTTTTTTACAACTTGTGGGCATTATAATAACATCTAAGGTAAATACAAAAGTAACACTTATCGAACTAAATATTTTTTTTTTCGAAAAATCAAACTCATTGTTTTTGTCACGTGTACTGGAACTTAACTTAGTCACTAGATAATCATTTTCTTAGTTTGTTTTTAATATTGCAATAAGTTAAAAATTAGACCAAATCTTCAATACTTTTTACTACAATTTGC
Source organism: Cistogaster globosa (assembly GCA_937654795.1). Taxonomy (NCBI): domain Eukaryota; kingdom Metazoa; phylum Arthropoda; class Insecta; order Diptera; family Tachinidae; genus Cistogaster; species Cistogaster globosa. The sequence goes on from OW569406.1 coordinate 24,408,516, forward strand.
ATCGGCGTTATTATTATTGTTCAAAAATTTCATTCGTTAAAGTGATTTAATTGTATGTTTTACTTTTGCACAGATAACGGTGTTGTAAATGGCGTTATATAGATTATAGATTTTTTTCTCATCTCTTCGTTGTCCTTCTTATGTTCAGTTGCTTTGAAAGATAAAAAATCAATTCGCTTTATCTAAATAAAAAATACCATATTATTTTTTTTTTTTTGAACAAAAAGCAGAAGGCCAAAATAGGAATTCGTTTGAGTTACACATTTTCTCTATTTAGATTTTTTCATAACCATGAAAGTATTGCAAGTAGAATTTCTTATATTCTTAGCAACTATGCTAACGATACCTGGTGTTTATGCTAATGTCTAGGCTTAAGCCTATTATTCTTATCATCAACATAGAAAAATGTTTATACATTAAAAACTGTATGTATTTTTTCCTGTATTTTTTTAACCGTGTGATACGGTCCTTAAAAATCATAATACTATTAGTCATCCTGAAATTTTTGTACCAGTTCTTATACAAATTCTTACACATTTTATTGTGTCTACATTTGTTGATTTCAATAAGTTTTTTAACATTACAAAATTGTCACTAGCGACAGTTGTCAATAGATAGTCTGATACAATTAAATCTTTAAAAGAAGGATGCTATAAGAAACATATTTTATTAACACGAAATCTCTGTCTTTTTAATTTATTTTCTAACATTTGCAGCAGTTCTTCTAGAGAAATGGATGATAATAAAAACATAAAATTTTTAAATTATAACAAGTAATATAATGTACAAACAGCATTTTAAAGACATGATGTATGTTTTTGAGCGGGATAGTTTGACTTATTGCTACTTAAAAAAAAACTATTAATTATTAAAATAAGTTACTTTAATAAATGCAAATAAAGAACTTAGTAATCAATATTTATTTTTTACTAGCCATACTCGGTGTGCTTCGCTACCCGATCTTAGATACATATAATTGAAAAGTTAACATTTTCCTGCACCTCACCCCAAGCTGTTTTTTAACTCAAAAATCAAATTTCAAAATAAAATCATTTATTAATTTAATTTTATATTAATCATGTCGATCGAATTTAATTGACCTTCTTGAGATTCCATTCGATTTTGCATATTTTGTAAGAAATTTTGGATCTCCATTTTTTAATTTTAAGAAGGTAACGTTCGTCACGCTTAAATAAAAACAGACTAAACTAAATAAGAATACAAAAAAAGTAAGCCTTAAGAGATCAAAACATTATCTGGAGAATTAAGACGACTTTCGATTGGTACTGATCTCTGTGACTTGCCTGCATATGAAAAGTATTCAAACATAAACTTGTATTTTAAAATAAAAACATGAAAATTATTTTTAAAGGGAGCCGACATTCAGGGGTGAAATCTTATTATCTAGCGCATTAAAAATAAATTTTTCTGTAACGCATAGTGCGATTCACTGGCCAATCAGGCAAAAAGTAATGCGCTCTTCATGAAGAACATATTGCCGAGAACAACAAAAAAGTTTGCAAAAATACACTTTTCAATAATTTTAGTTTATTTTTTCAATAAATTTGAATATTCAATTAATCCTGCAGAACCGATGTTACACTAATATGTTGTAAACAATTAAAACAGCAACAGAATATAAGCAAAAGCGAAGAGTAAAAAGGAAACGCATATTTGCACGAAGTAGGATAAATTAAAACCGAACATAGGGTATAGTTTAGATTCGTACACACTCCGTTTTGAAAAATTTTTAACTAAAAATAAACATTTCAGACCTAATCTGTTAAATGTTGTAATCTAAATCAATTAAAGACATTTCGTTTGACAACTTTTTTTTTCATGCCTCAAACATTAATCAAGCATTTGGGTTAAATATACATATATTTGCTGTACAAGAAATTAATTACCATTAACAGTATTCAATAGCAGATACTATACGTCTCTTATACCCCCAAGCAAGCAACAGAAGAAAAAATGAAATTGCAAGATGTTGCTGTCAAGTGTCATCAGGATAAATTTATTTCGTAAAAAATAATATGTGCAAATAAAAGGATATGCCAGGACTTATGCAGCAATTTTCAGTTTATACATGAGGCACGTTGTTGGGGCACAATTTTATGTTAAGAGCAGCTGAGTGACAAAAAATTATGTGTGTTAATGGAAATTGGTTGCATTTTATTTCATTTTTTTAACGTTTCAAAAAAATATACAATTTATGATTAATTTTTGTGCGTATGTGCTGTTTTTGTCGTGCCATAAAAATAATGTGTGTAATTTTTTATAAAATTTTTTTATAATAAAATATTCGCCGGCGAAGTAAAATAACTAATAAAATGGCTATATCTATCTTTCTCTTTTCACCATCTGTCTTATCTCTCATCTATCCCTTTCCTAAAGAATGTAGCACGGTTACGAACATAACTAAATTGGCATTATATCCTGAAGTGCTACTTCTCTTAAAAAAAAAAAAATAAATAAATATATTGCATTGCAAAAGATAATATAAATATAAACTGTACAACCTTTTATCGTTTTTTTATACGCTCTTTTGGCGACAAGTATTTCATTTTTTTTTTTTTTATTAAAGCCAGCACTGAGAGAGTAACTCCTACTAATGCAGTGAGTTGCGTCAAAACTAGGAAAATAACATATGGTATGAAAGACGGATATAATATTTGAACATATTCACACTGAAACTAATGCGAAAATACTCTGCCTAACTACTATACGTGGTTGGGCCTGAGACGGACAACTTTTGCACACAAAAAACGGGTTAACACAGCTCCTTCTAAACGTAACAAGAGAACTTTGCTGGTAAAAGCTATATGCCTCAAAAGAAAATGTATGTTACAAGGATGGGGAAGCCGAAAATGTACAGAATATATCAGCATTTGATTTCTCAATATTAATTATTGCCCTTAATAACTCTTTTATGCCTTAAAATAATAAGTAAGAGAAACTTATCATGCCAGAAACAAACATTATACTCTTTTAATTTTACTTGAGGTCATTATCAAAATTATTTTGGCTATTTTAAAGGCATGTGGCAAGGTGGTTGAGTGCTAGTGGGCATTTTGATAAGTCGGCTATCCTGTCACCGCGATTGCATATTGTATCTTTAATTTAGCAGAACAATGCAAGGGTGTGGATAACCAACCTAATGTTACTCTAGCTTGTGTAATAGTAAATAGTAGTGAATTTTTGGTAATAAGTAGGCAGATGTTCGACTCAGGGCTGGCCCCGCCACGGTTCTCTCTAATGCTGTATGGGTCATAAAGCTGCTTATAGGGCCGCTAGACAAATTAAACTGTGTTTAAATAACAGGCGCTTGGTATTATAGGCAGTTGTTATATAAAAATAGCAATGACATCTCAAGGTTGTTGGTCTAGCTAACGAATCATTGGACTATCGATACACATGCTGGTAGCCGTGGAACTTGCCTTTAATAGGCAGGGTCGCATCTCATGTGTGAGTGCCAGGTGTTACATTCTTTAAAATGCAAATTTTTTGAAGCAAACATAATAGACAACTTATCTGAATTACCAGAAATAAGTCTTGATAGCCTTGCTAAAAATCTCAACGCAACAGGTCTCATTTACCTATCTACCATTATTCACATGCGGATAAGATTTATAGTCTGGAAGAAAGGGTTGATCTCAACAGAGAATCACTTGATTCTACTAATTTGAAACGGGAATCAACCAACCAACTAAGAATAATATTAATATGAACTATTGTTCAAAAATATGAGTCGCACTTCTGCTACAAATAGCAAAAACAAACTGATAGACTTATTTTGTGAAAAATAAAAATGTGCATGTTCAACCATATGATGCAGCACAAAAACTGAAAATGAAGCAAAACAAAAAATATAAAAATTATTTCCTATTTTAGTTAAAAAAATAATATTTTATATTTAAGCCTTCACAATATATTACAAATATACCACAATGCAGACAATAAAAGAAATTTATTTCGCATGATGATATTAATTAATTGTAACTAAACCTGAGTTACCAAATTGCATTGAAAGAATTTTTAAAAGAAAGATGTTAATAAATAATGTTGTTCACACAATTAATTGAGTTTTTTATAGAATGATACAAAAGTGTTTGCTTTCTCTACCTTCAGTTTGCATCCAATTGAAAACTCTTTGAAATGAGTTTGATGTTTCTGTAGTAAAAATAAAAACATAGCAGAAACAGTATGATGATTGTACAAACTGTTTAACACGATTGCAACACTAGATAAAAATAAACCGAGTTAAACTCACGCAGGCAGGGATAAGATTTTTTTTATTTTTAGAGCGAACATAGTAAGACATAATTAATGTAAATTAATAAAAGGCCTGTGAAAAGGATATTGCTACTAGAACACCTTTTAATTTATCATTTTGAGACATTTTGAGAGGTTATGCTTATAGATTGGTTATATTTTAAATGGCACCACCTTTAAATTAAAAAAAAAAAAACTGAATATCACTACAGCTCCTAAAAGCAAAATCTAAAAAAAAAAGACTAGACATTTAAGAGTAGCCACATAGGTGAAGTAAATTTACCTATATGGGCCTATCTTTTGAACCATTATAAAAAAACTCTTAAGCAGTGGACAAAATGCCGATTACTATGACCGTTTCTTATAAATTTTCAATATTATAATTTAAAGGGTATCCCTTTAGGGTATAGTTTATTTAATTTGATTTATATGGCTATGTTTTTGAACAGTTGTAGACAGACGATTGAAATATTTCATATAATTAAATGTCTGTGACCAAATGTTTCAACCGTAAAAATTAACAAGGAACCTGCATTTCTATGATCTAAATGGCCGTAACTTTTGAAACTTTATACGCGAACACTTGCAAGTCAGACAGAATGCTTACTGCTGTTGAAATTTACAAATATTTTATTGCTATGTTCGCTATAAAAACAAGAAAAAAAGTTTGATTTGGAAAGTAAAGTATGTCCCTATAGTTAATGTAATTTCTTGTACATCTTTCTATATTTAATGCAGAAAGATGGATGGAATTTACAAGGAGTTGTATTGCTATCTCCACTTTAATAAAACGTATAAAATTTAGAATTTAAAGTTTGTTACAATAGTTAATGTAATGTTTCAATGTTGCCAAACTTTTAAGCAGTTTCAGATACACAGCTGAAATCTCTTTTGAAGTCAGTTTTATGTTTGCAAAAATTATTTTGATTTCTTTATTCTAACTAAATTTACTGTCATTTTCGCGTGATATCTTGTTGTACGTAGCGATCAGTTAAAAAATACTATAAAGAAAAAAATTTGATTCCCTCGTAGTAAAATTTGGTGTCTTTAATCTTCCTTAAATTTACTTCCTTCAGTTAACAGCTGCTCAATATGAAATACGTTATCATTGCACTAAGAATGTAAGTAAGAAGAATAAGATCTATAAAGATAATGAAAGAGTAATATTTATAGAAACGCATTAATAACTTAATTACAAGAAGAAGAAGCTATGCAACATCTAACTTTTAGTCCGGCATGCAAGACCCATATAACAACTTGGAGTAACCCGATACATTGCTACTAAGGCAGTTCAATTAATTTTGGTATTAGATTTATTATTTCTCTAGAAAAAAAATTATTCCATTTTGTGCTCTTTAGATTTTCCTATACTCTATAAAGCACATTTTCAGTCTGCGCCGTAGTAACTGATATTACATTAAAAATATTATATAATAAAAACTTACATGGTATGAAGTTGTCATTTGTCAACTTAAATTAAACAAATAAAAAGCATTACAATTAAAGTCTTTTGTCTTGCTTCTTCTATTTTTAATTACTTGTTTGCTTATATCTCATGATTGGAACAACAGTTGTAGTTAACACTTTCTTTAAGGGAACGACTCTTATTGGTACAATGCTTCGTGCTGAATTATATCCTAGATGTTATCACGCAGATCTTATATATCTTTCAAAATGAAATGTTTATAAATGAGATGGGGTTGACTCTGAAAATTTAAAAACAAAAAATGTAAATCCTAGAGGTTATATCTTAAATAAATTATTTGATAAGCTTAAATGTACGAAAAAAATATCAACAGTAAAAAAAAAAACAAGAATTTAGCTCAGTTTAATTTTGGCAGACAGCTAAAATTTGAAAGGAACCTGTATTGCTAAGTCTACTATTTTTACAAATATAAGATTTACATTTGGAGATTTAGGGGTGTCTTAATAGTTGATGAATTTTGATGGGTGTGACCAAGTTTTAAACCGTTTTAGAGAGAGATTTAAAAATTACGAGGAACTTTAATCGCTAAGCTCGTTATAATAACAGGTATACATTTTAAATTTAAAAATTTAAGAGTGTTCCCATAATTAATGTATATGGGACTGTCTTCTTAACTATAATATACAACTACTTGAAAATTAGAAAATTTTTTTCACTAGTTCTTCTGGTATAATAAAAAGTATAAATATTGAAAATTATAGATTAAAGGGTGTAACATTTATTGATGTAATTTAAGTATATGACCAGACTGTTGAACAGTTTTAAACAGGCTGTTGAAAATTACAAAGAAACTACATTGCTAAGCCCGCTATAAAATTAAATATAAAATTTGGACTTGGAAGTTAAAGGATGCCAATATAGTTTATGTATTTTTATGTATATAACCAAAGTGTTGAACAGTTGCAGATAGTTAAATTTTAGCAGGAGCTTTATTGCTAATTCCTGTTTATTAACGAGCATAAAATTTGTATTTGAAAATAAAAGGGTATACCAATAACTAATATAATTTAAAGTTCGTTGCAAACGTTTAAACAGTTAAATATACACAGCTTAAATCTGTCTTGAGGAAAGAAAAGTTTAAATTTTCCAAGATATTGTTATTAATTCAAGAATGAATTCCTTTAAATTAGCTAAGCTTAAATTATTAAAAAGTTTTTAAAAGTATAAAAAAAATTGAGTTAACACAATTTTATTTGAAAATAATTTTTACATGAAAATGTTTTTTTATATGAAAATAATGTTAATCTTATAACCATAAGTATGGTTCTGTGCAAGGCTTTATATAAAATGCATTTCCTGTAGGTGTGGTTTAGGTGCATTTTTTGCCGGTGTTGTATAAAATGTTAAACTCATATTTATGTTTCTTTTTCCCTAAAGAAATTCAACAAGAAATCCTAGAATAAGAAAAACATTGCTTATTACCAAAACCTTTGCAAATATATTTCAAAGAAAAGTGGGTGGTTTGACAACGGAGATGAAAAATATTTAGTTTCTAAACGTCTTGGCAAGTTCTGATACTGTACTGTAAAAAAAGATCAAAATAAAGTAGAATGTAAGATATTAGAACAGGAATAGAATGGGATAGAAAAGAGTAGAAAAATATAAAATAAAACAAGAGATAACAGAGAAGTGAAAAACGTTTAATGTAAGACATTGTCGAAAACTGAAATTAATGCAACGCGAATTTCTAGCTGTTAGCTAATTAACCTACCCTTTAGGCGCATAAAATTTAACATAGAAACAAAAAATATTTTCTATTCCTAAACATATAGTAATACAAATTAAACTTTAATAAAACAAGATAATTGTGTAAAATGAAGAAAGATTTTTTATGTGATAAATTCTATTCATAAAGGTGAGTGTAGAAGGTAGGAAAACTAGATCTAGGCGTTAAATTTAACTTTATGAAGGCAGAAATCTGTTACAACTTAAGTACTATTTATAAGAAAATAGAGAGAAAATAGAGAAACATAGTTAAACAACTGCTGTAGTTGGCTACAAATCGGGTTGGCTAGGATCCAACCCCTTCGGTAACCAAAAAAGTCAAATATGTTTTTTTCTGTAATATAATATATTGGCAAAATCTTTTACCACGTGGTGGCGAATTCATTAATTTTCGCCATTGCAGAAAATGCATAAAAAATAATCTTCAATTTTTTTTTACATAAAGTTGGACATTTTCTGCAACGGCAAAAATTAATGAATGCACCACTGCCATATAATAAATATATATTAAGAATTTAACTATATAGCACATTCGCATGCGGCGTAAAATAAATCATAAAATGGCTATACCTCTCACCACCTGCATTTTCTCTTCTCCTTTCATAAAGAATGTAGCATGGTTACACTAATTGAATAGGCATTGTTGCCGGAAATGCTACTTCTCTTAAAAAAAAGGATAAAATAAATTTACTATAAAATAATAAGGAATTTATAAAAATAAAAATTTTGCAAAAGCATAGCAAGTTTAGTCAGAAATTAATGAATGAAAAGTGAAATGAAATTGCAAAAAAAAAATACATTTTCCCAACAACACAAACAAATATGGCAATTCTTCAAAAACTAGAATTTAAAATATACGGTATTTACACTATGCATTTTTTCATGAAATTAGCAATTAATTTTTATTTGTTGGTGAAGCAGAAGAGGTAAGAAATATGGTATTGCTTGGATTTTAAGGGAATGTAACAACTGTTTAAATTTTTAGTGGTGCATTAGAGATTGATTTATCAAAAAATGCATAAAACTTGAGTTAAAAAAAAACGAGTTAGGGCCTTTCTATATTGAGGTAACGATATTTTAATCAATAAACAAACACTTTTTTAAAACTAAACTTTCAAATTTTATTAAAAATTAAAAGCTTGTAAGTAAACAAATTTCAAAAAAAAAAAAATCACCTTATGTACTGTAAAGTTAATAAAAGCCCTCCATGTACTCAATCAAATCGAAAAGAATTTTTAATAATAATAATATACTTACTTTATATTCCTGCATTAGAAAAAATTTAATTTCTCCTTTAACTTACTAAATAAATAAATTTTATTTACAACAATTCGTCGAAGTTAATTTCAACACAAACACGGACGGACATCGTTCAATCGACTTCGTTATGCATATGAACCCTAAACATATATTTATTATGGGGTGGAAAATGGAAATTGTAAAAATTTTTCACCTATCGTAAATGGAACCAACAAACACACACCCACACAGTCATTTGATCAGTAGAATTGCTTGCTTGCTAAAAATTCTATTTACCATCATTATATATTTTACAGAGTTAAAAAATCTCGTTAACTCCTACAGATTTTTCCGCATTCAAAAACCAAACAAGAGGTTTCGAAAAAAAAGCTCTCTGGCATTGCATAATTTTTAAAAAGGTAATGTTAGAGAAGGCTTTGCATCCACAAGTCAAATAACAACAAAAAAAGGTCATAACAAATTCCTCACTATGAAATAAAGGTCATCTCACTGTTTAAGTAACGCGACTTTAACTTACCGCGTTCTTACCGCTTACACTTATTGTATTTGATTTCGAAGTTTAAAACTAAAAGAATATTAAAATCGGACTTCATTTTCGTTTGGATTTTAAAACAGACTTAATTTATTAGATATGACAAAAGTACCTTAAACTGGATAACTGCGTTAGTGACAGGTCATGGAAAATTCGACTAATATCTGGCCAAGATGGAGGTCGTAGAAGGTTATACTTGCGCATAAGACGTATGGCCTTGGGCAGGCACTAAGTGTCGACCCCACTATTAGGGATTCAGTGATGAGGAAGGTCGGCAGTCTAAAATCACTGTCAAGAGTCAAGGCTTCTAGAAGCACGTGAATCAATAAAGTTAGGATTTCCGTAAATCCGAATTGAATGAATTGACGACTGTCGGAGTCCATAGGTAGAGGGGAATCAACAGATAAACAGTTGTAGCTTTCTAAAAGCTTGAACAAGGAAATTCGCTGGGTAGGTCAGTAGGATAGTTTTAGTTTTTTTTAGTAGTCTAGGAGACCTTTTATATTTCAGGAACAAGGTTAAATATATTGATGAATGACCAAGGCAACTTCATTTATAATTTTTCTCAATAAGTGTCAATTATGCTCATGATCTGAACAAATTTCGATGGTTCTGTCTAGAAAATCTAACTACGCAGGGCCAATCGTATGAAGGTGTCCAGTACTGGTTATCAATTAGCTTAAGCTGAGGGCAGTCACACAGATAATAAGGGCGTTACATGAGAACTCTGTTTAAAGCCTAATCATTGCGTTTTCTCAGAAATAGCAAAACCACTGTTTAAAAGAAATATCTGTTTTTAAATTTTTTTTATCGTATTCTTCTAATGAATTGAATTCAAAATTTAAAGCCTTAAAAACATAACTGTAATACATATATAAGAAGAAATCATAAGTTTTAATGACTGTTGGTGAATTAATCATTAGAATAATCTGATTTGAAATGCAAATTGAAACAAAATTATTTTTTTACTGTTCTTTATTTTAATATATTAATTAGCTTTATATAAAATAATATCACAGAAAAATTAACCAGATCTTTTTTTTAAGAGCTTATCTATAAAATATAAAAATAAACCCATAGTGCTTGTTAAAATCTTTCTCACCACAGTTTTCAGAGTGACTGTGTAATAAAAACAAACTGCATATCAGCCATTTTTAGACTGTGACTTAAGGTGTATATTGTTTTATTTCTTGTGCTTAGCATGCAGTTGTTGTCTATTTCAGTAACACGTCCCCTATGGAGATGTGTTTATGTTATTGCTTGTGCATTACAAGGGAAGAACCTTTTAAGGTTTAAAGAAAAAATTAAATTTAATTTATAAAATTAAAGGAATTTTTAGTTTAAAGTTTTTCATCATAAAAACTTTAAAAACTGGTTTAAGAGGATTGGATTTACTTATGTGATTTCCACAATTAAGTGGACTGAAAAATCAAAACAAACGACACTTACATGAAAAATTTAAGTGTCGAAAATTTCAGTTGTGTTTTCTAAATAATAAATACCTCAATGTACATGATCGTCTTAGCCATCGCGGGGAAAAGTTACTAGAAATGAACAAATTACCACTAATATTTTCATAAGATTGTCATTTTAGTCCGTGTGTCTTGTCACAAATTTCTGAACTTAAGACAACATACAAATACTTGAGTTTATAGCTATTTGAGTTAAATCTGATATACAAAGCTTTTTATTAGCTCTATATATAGCAATTAATATATTTATGATTTAAAAAATAACTTGATATATATTAAAATTGAAAATAGTTTAATAAAATAAAAATTAAAAAATTTTGATTTGTAATTAAATACACAAAATACAGCCCAGAAGACAACTGTAATAAATATTTAAATATTTTTCATTATTTATTTTATCTATAACATTTTAGTACATTACCCTCGCTACGAAAGTTTTATATAAAACAGATATATATTAAACAAGTAAGAGTGCTGAATCTAATATACCCTGCACTATCTATGTAAATATAGTTTAGTGAAGTAACTGCATTCAAAAAAGCAAATATTGGGGTGAAAGAGAATTTAAATTAAAAAGAAAAAAATTGAACTGCATATATATAATTTTACATAAAAGTGACATCGGCTCTTAATGGGTAAAGCATTTTTTAAATTTTTCACATTTTCCTAATAACCTCTTTATAAGCTTTAAAATGATACCCATATTGATATTTTAAAAAATTTGAAAGTTTCAGAGCCCTGTAACTCAATCGACTTCGCTATGTATAAGGATTCATAATTTATGTACTGTATGGGGTCGGAAATGGATATTACAGGAATTACACAAGGAATGACAAACTTATATATACCTTTTTTTCACTATTTCTATGCTTAAAAAAGTCTTGTAGAAAGTAATATACAGTAATAAAAACGTTTGTTATTATGACAATTAAAGCTCTTTACTAACAGCGCTCAGTTTTAATTGTGGATAATTTAATGTCTACCTGCCTTGCCAGCTCGTTCTTATGGGCTTAAGCGTATTGTACTACAAAATTAAATTTTAAGCCTCATGGCCGCTTAAACACTGCTTCCTACTGCCTTCACAAATAAACAAAAAATGCTTTCTTTACTTCAAATTTGCATCTTTGCTTCGGTGCTTATGTAGATCGAGTACATGCAATGCATATACGTATCTTTAAATTTAAGTTTTGATACATTTTTCTCCTTTATTATATTCGGCTAAGCAACAATTTTCAAGAAGTTTAAATTAAGAACAGTTCTGGTTGGACTTTAAATTCTCTCTTTTTAGTCTTAAGCTTGTGACAATCTTAAGTGATAAATTTTTTCCATATCTGTAGTACAGAATTTAAGGGACTAAAGTTAATGATTCAGTGAAAATTATTAGTTCCTATTTTAAATTTAATTTAACATTTAAGGATATTTTTTAAGTTATAATAGAAAAACAAAAATGAACTCCTTAAAAGTATTTTCGCGTGTACATAATTTTCCTTCTATTCAAAAACTATCGCTTGTATAATTTTTCATGTGTCTGTTTTGTATACTTTAGTTGAGACAAAATTTCTCTCCTCTTTGAAGGTTTCTATCGTTTTTGTTTTACTTTTAACTTTTGCGGTATATTTGTTTTGTCTAATGAATGTAAATAACATTTACATCCGGTACAGATGCAAAATTAAGATGAGAAAGTATATTTTATTGTTGTTTATGGTTTTCCAAACAAATAAACAAAAAATGCTTTCTTTACTTCAAATTTGCATCTTTGCTTCGGTGCTTATGTAGATCGAGTACATGCAATGCATATACGTATCTTTAAATTTAAGTTTTGATACATTTTTCTCCTTTATTATATTCGGCTAAGCAACAATTTTCAAGAAGTTTAAATTAAGAACAGTTCTGGTTGGACTTTAAATTCTCTCTTTTTAGTCTTAAGCTTGTGACAATCTTAAGTGATAAATTTTTTCCATATCTGTAGTACAGAATTTAAGGGACTAAAGTTAATGATTCAGTGAAAATTATTAGTTCCTATTTTAAATTTAATTTAACATTTAAGGATATTTTTTAAGTTATAATAGAAAAACAAAAATGAACTCCTTAAAAGTATTTTCGCGTGTACATAATTTTCCTTCTATTCAAAAACTATCGCTTGTATAATTTTTCATGTGTCTGTTTTGTATACTTTAGTTGAGACAAAATTTCTCTCCTCTTTGAAGGTTTCTATCGTTTTTGTTTTACTTTTAACTTTTGCGGTATATTTGTTTTGTCTAATGAATGTAAATAACATTTACATCCGGTACAGATGCAAAATTAAGATGAGAAAGTATATTTTATTGTTGTTTATGGTTTTCCAAACTACACCAGCATCATCATCGTCAGTGTATTTCTGAAAAAGCTTCGCTGATTGAGTTTTGTAGAAACTAAGACTGCTGTGGTTTTCCACGAGTACCACATAAAACGTGTTGTTAAGCATTAGAAAAAAATTACTATTTAAAAAACTTTCGTAACTTACTTACACAAACGTTTATGATAAAAAAATTAGAAAACCTAAAATAAAATACGTGCACATAAGAGATTGACAGTGTGTGTGGTTTTAAAATTTATTCATGTATTATGTTAAAAGTTTGAAGTTGTATGAAATATACACAAAAAACATGATTATTTTTTGTGTATCACACCGAAATAAAATTAAAAAAATCGTACAGTCTAAGTAGTCCTCAATCCTCGAGTCCTTAAGTAGCCCTCAATCAAGTAGGAGTGCTATTTTCGGCAAAATGCTATATGCCCTTCACCATGTTTGTAAATCTTGTTTAGTGAAGTAACTCTAACCAAAGGCAAATATTGGAGTAATAGAGAATTTAAAAAATAAAAAAATAATTACTATATACAATTTTACATAAAAGTGTCACCGGCTCTTAAAGGGTTAATCATTTTTTTTAGTTTATCGTTTTATGAAAGATCCTTCCAATAGCTTTTTAATGATACCCATATTAAATATATTAAAAATTCAGAAAAATTCAGAGGCTCATAACTCGAAAAGTACTTATTTTTTAATTCTTCTTTACCCCACGTATTTGCTTTTACATCCTTCGAAACAAAAAGTGGATTCCATTTGTTATATCTACAATATCAATTTCCGACCACATAAAGTATAAGTATTCTGAGACCCTATGCATAGAAAAGTCGATTGAGCGATGTCCGTTCATCCATCCTTTTAGTGTTGAAATCAAACGTAATGAGCTAGATAAAATTTAAATACTCCAATCGATCAGACATAGTTTTGAAAATTTTGCTACTAAATATCGGTCAATGTCCTTCAAAGCAGTTGGCCAAACACAACTCCTGCCTCTAATTTTTATCTTATCGTTTTGAACAATGAGGTAACTCCAAACTTTATTTATTTATTTCTTTAGTTTCCGAAATAATTTTCTTGTTCTTTAAAATAATAAAATATGAAAAGACTGATTAAATAAATTATTTTTGTTTCAATATCGTCTAATATTTTATTTTCGTTAAAATTTTGATCTGAAAAAAAAACCAATTTAACAGCTTGACTAGAAACTGTTGTTTAAAATAAGAATTTGGTAATATTATATTTATTTTATAATTTTGTGGTATTGTAATAAAACTAATATTCAGCACGTTTAATTAAAATTTTTCAGTTATTAAAAAAAGTCCATTTACTTTCTATTCTCTTCTATTTTTAGAAGCAAAGTTGCATTACTAAACCTTACATTTTCTTACGAAATTTGCATATAAAATCTAGATACTTTCATTTCATTATTGTTATTATTATTCTCCTTATTTTATATTGTTATTTAGTTATTTGTTTATTTCCTTGTTTCTTTATGATTAAAAAAAATTGTTCTATTTTAATGTGTCCCATTTTTGTTAACTCTAAATATTTATTTTTTATTATTTTTTTTAATTTTGTTTTATTTATTTATTTTTTTTTAAGAGGAGTAGCACTTCAGGCAATAATGCCTATTTAGTTATTTTCACAACCGTGCTACATTCTTTAGGAAAGTGATTGATGGGAGATAAGACAGGTGGTGAAAGGAGAAAAAAAGATATAGCCGTTTTATTAGGTATTTTACTTCGCCGGCGAATATGTTATGAAGAAGTACCGACGAATATGTATTTATACCATGAAACAGAAAAAAAAAACAATTTTGTTTTTTGGTTGCCACAGAGGTCGATCCCTGGCCATCCAGGTTTGTAGTCAACGTGCGTACCACCTTAACAACAGCAGCCACTTTTTTTGCTCAAAATACGTTAACGTTAATAGTTTTTTAAAACTAAAGGATATAATTCATGAAGGTTTATTTTTTCAAGAACTTAAATGGATCTTGGCACCCAGATTCCTTTTCATATTTTCATACATACTTATATATGTACATGTATTTGTTTATATTTTTTATTTATATTAATCGTGTTTTTTGAAAAACGATCAAGACGTATGCCAACTCATTTAGTGAATTTCATAAATAAAAGGGTGACTAAATTTAAGTACAACTAATATAAATAACAGAAAAACATCAACAAGAGGCATAGAGACAATATTAATTTGTACAAGTGTCAACTTACATTAATTACAAACAAATAAATAACGTTGAACATTAAATATATTTCCATTTAACGTTTTAACTTTTATAACTTATAGCAAAATCAGGGAAATACGATCTCCCAATTAAATAAAAATAAAACATTTCATCATTATTACCATATATTTAAGTACAAAATAAAACCACATAATTACACAGTTAAGCATATAGATGAATGGGTAAATAATTGATTGAGGGCATTTACTACGTTCTTTATTATTAAAATATCTTTCAAATTCCTAATCTGCAATAAATTGAAATAGTTATATAAATAACGGTTTATTTTTTATTGCCACAGTAACAGTTTTGGTTTTAAAAATAAAATAAGATTAACGTCAAAGAGCAGTAACGTAATACCTGAAACAAAACTCAATGATAAAGAAACAAAAAAATAAAATAAAAATCAGCCGAATGTTATTGTTCATTCAGGTTGCATGTCATAAGTTAGGAAGGTCATAATGTGTATAGCCGACTTTCGGCCGGACGCAAGGGTTATCTTCTCTATTTTATAACCAACACCCAAAAATTATCTGCATGGACATTATGTTCTTAAATATTAAGACATGACACCGTCCATTGATTCTTATAATTGTTGTTCCATACATCAGCATCAGCCATCAAATGTTAAACCTCGCTATTTTAACGGGATTGCATGGTTTTCAACAAATAAATATTGTAACAAAAAGCAACATTACACAAAAAGGTCAATATTGACAGCACTTGAGAACAAAAAACTTTGATTATTTAATTTTTTTTAATATTTTGAATCATTTAATATCGCAGAATGAGCTGGGAATACTTTATAAAATAAAAAGATCTTTGCTAATAATAACATTTGTATTTTGCTCCAATGTGAAATTTTATGATTAATCAAAAATATATGACAAATCGAACATGAAAAGTATTAATACTTTAATTTATAATATATCGTGTTGTAAAATGTGGTATTATTTGGGTACTACTGGGAACGTCTGCTTTTTGCTTATAAAAAGTTAGCTTAATTCAATTTTAGTGTTTATTATTGTACTGTAATAATAAATTTTGATTTAAACAGCAAGCATCGTGAGCACTAATTTTATAAGTGAATACTAAACTGAAAAGCGTTAAGTAAACAGAAGTCTTACTTCATAAGTACAAATTAATAAAAGTAACTGATATTAAAAAAATTTTTTTTAATTGTTATGTGTAATGTTAAATTATGTTACTAATTTACATAACTTCAAATTTTGTTGTTCTAAATGTCTGCTTTTATAATGTTTGGACTATTTGAGCAAGAGTGTTACAGTTTCCATGGGAATCATCATATTTTTTTCGTGATCAGTAAAAAACTTTTTCTTAATATTTTCTTAAAACAAAAATGTTTTGTTTATTTATTTATAATTTACTTTAACTTTTCCTCGTTTGGATTTAAAAAGTTTATGCTCATTTATTTTTTAATTAAAAAAACCCAATTTCGGCGAATTTTTGCTTCCCTGCTTTTAAATTCCCAAAATCGATGCTATTTCTTCAACGCTATCTTGGCGAACGTTAAAATTTTTGGTGCAACAACAAAAAATAAATGACAGTATTATTATACAGGCTACACCAATAAATTGTAATTTGTATAAAATATCAAAGAGTATTCTATTCATCAATGTACTTTTAGTAATAAAAAAGTAGGTGTATCTTGGAAACCGTAAGTGGGAAATACTTGCAATTTATTTTAAGTTTCTGGTTTTTAAAGGTCAAAGCAGCGAATATTATAAAAAGCAATAAAAAACCAAAGGGTATTCTATCAAATTATGTATTTTGTAAATTTTACCGTATTTTCAATTAATAAAATATATAAAACTATCCTGAAGTACAATCGACGTCTCCGCAAGACGAAACTGACAATAATTCATTTTTCGAATCTCTAACTTTTTATATATTACTTCAAGCACTTCAATTGCCGCACACTTTGTATTGGCGCTACATATCAACCCACTCTAAATACACCCAATTTAACAATAAATAACATAAGTTATAACAAAGTCACACAACTTCCATCTTTATACGAAATACGAATGAAACCGTTAGATATTACGTATTGCAGCATTAAAAATATTTTTCAATACTCTTTAAAATTAGGTCAGCTTGCCTAAGTGGTACTTGCTGAACCAGGCAAGATCTAAGGTCTCAAAGAACTTTCCTTCAATTATTTTAGTTACAAAATTGAAATTTGAGTAGCTGGATAGTTCAACGCTTGAAATAGAAATTTTGTTTATGAACTAGGTTTTTTTTATTAAAATTAAAATTTAAAATAAATTTAAATTTTAATTAGTTAATTTAATTTAAATTTTATTAAAATTCTTTGTCTATGCCTTGAAATTGCTAATTTGATTGAAACAATTGTGTATTTTTTTAAAAAAATTTTATAAAATAAATTTGGTTGAAGGAATTGTCGTTTTTATTTGGAACAGTTTAATGAGTTGCAGAAATTTTTATGCAAGTAAAAAGGTATTTTATAGACCTTCGAAGTGCTCATCAGTGTTATATATGTACTTTATATATGTACTTTTTTCAAAAAACTTAAGTCAACAAAAAAATAGGTTTGAAACCGTAATTTCGGTAATTTTTTCCGTAAGGTGTTTGTTCCATTTTGTTGATGTTGTATTGGCATTTTTGATATTTTAGAAAATTTCATGAGTTTCCCTCTCACAGTTTCTAACACATAGCAAACTTTCAAAGTTTTATACTTTAACTCAGACCACGCCCTTTAAATTTTAATTGTTGTAGTCTTGAAGATTTCAAGAATAAGTGTTTATATATTACATTATGGATAAGAATATATAACAAAACTTCAAAAATACATAGTCTTATAGAATAACTTCTAATTCCTTTGTTTTCTAGCGGTCGCTGCTGTTACTTCTAAAAAACTGCATTATTATTTGGTGTGGTCTGTTAATAATTCTGTCATGTATTTGTTGTAGCCTTAAAAGTTTTAATTTTATGTACAATCAATCGTGTACATCATAAATCGTGTGTTCGATACACTCAAACAAGCTCTAATTATAAGGTACATGTGTTTTATCATTACAAGAGACATGTTTTGTTTTGCCGAACAAGTGTTTGCGTAGCAACTAGATATTAAAAAATAATACAAACAACGGCAACATTCAAAATTTAGTGACAAAGCCATATAGGCTTTGTTCTGTATCTGTTTACATTTATGTACGATATTTGCAAAATATATGTGTTATTATCTAAGCTCTGAAAAAAAATAAAGAGCAAACCACTACCGGTTATTTAGTTGGTTCTTGGTGTTTAATGATGGGGAAAATTACTTAAAAGCTTTAATTAGTTTTTGAACTTTTATTTTTATTGCCGATTTTTTAATACAATTTTTTAAATATTATCTTTTTATTATAAAATTATTGATTAGTTAATTTTTAATAATTAAGCATAAAACAAAATTGAAAAAAAAAAAAATATATATATATATATAGATATATATATATATATATATATATATATATATATATATATAGATATATATATATATATATATATATATATATATATATATAATTTTGCTATAATAATTCTTTTTCTTTGCTTTTTTATCAAGTCTTAAAAACAAACAAATTTAATTAAATACGAGACCACAGAATTCAAAAGACCTTGTACGATGAAAAAGTATTACCAGATAGAGCCAAATAGTAAGAAGTAGAAAATCCAGATGCCACAGTAGTATTTGGAATCAAAAGAATACGTAAGTTTTTTCTTAGAGGGAAAAACGTAACAATATTAATTTGGTTAGACGGAGTTCACACACAAAACAAAGTATTTCTTCTTCTTCTTCTTTGTGACAAGCGTCAGTTGGTCACGAATGTCGTTTTTATTTTAAGTTATTCTTACCTGTTTACTCACAACATTATAAATTCTGTTTCAATATCATATTGATTGTTACGAATTAAGCATGAATGTACTTGCGCTGTGCTTTGCGTTTCTTAATTTAATTTTTTATAAAATTAGGAGTTGAACTGGATATTATAAGTAAGTTTAAGTTAATTTTTGGCTTCATTTTTAAATTTCTAAAAACCTTTTTTAGAAAGAAAAATTAATTTTCAAGTGTATGCGGACGTTTTCTAAAGGAAACAAAAAATTTTATTAAACATTTATGATGTTATGCTATGAGAAAAAAGTGGGACTATGTTAAAATAATACTGCAGCATAGGGAAGTTACACATTTTTTTTTTTTTTGTAAATAAAGAACACTTGACACATTGACGATTAAAAAAATCTTTAAAAAACGTTTTAAAATCTACCAGTTTCGGATATATACATATCTTATATACCCTTCACCATATACTTATGTATAACCACAAGTACATTTAAATATGTGCAAAGAATTCCCTTCTACCATTAAATTTTTCTGTTAAAAAAAGGGTCGAAAAGGTTTTGTTTAGGGTTATTGTCCTATCAACTTTCTTTTGTAGGTCTTACCTCATTGGAATTTAAATAAAAATTGAAAAAAATATTTGGAAAAATTAGAGGCAGGCGTGTTATTTTATTCACTGACTCGAAGGACATAGACCGATCTTGCTGATTTTTATTGGCATAATTTTTGGAACTATGTCAGATCAACTGGAGTATTCTAATTTTCTTTAGCACATCTTGTACCTTGGAAAAGTTGATTTCAACACGAACACAGACGGACATCGCTCAATCGACTCTGCCATGCATAAGAACTCGGAATATATACACTTTTAGATGTCTGAAATGAATATTGTATAACTTACAAACGATGTACCCTTTTCTATCTGTGGTAAAGTATACAAAAATAAGAAATATTATTCGGTTTAATACTTATTTATTAGTATAAGTCCTACGGATTCTTTTAGCCAGTTTCTGCAAAAAAGCCTCGTTGATATAGGTAAAAATTTCTTTTGTTTAATAATAAATAAATAAATAAATAAATAAATACAGTACAGAAAATAATGCAAACAACTAAATTAAAAAAAAATAATCTATAATGAGTTGCAGTGCTGTTTCATATATTAGTGTGACAACAAAACACATTTTAAGAAAAAATTTATAAGTACTGTTTTGCGATAAAATTTGAAATATTATACGTGCCTTTGGATTTAATGGTTTTTTCTTATCAATGTGAAAAAGTACACATGAGGCCGATTTTTACTAATAAAAATAAATATAAAACAAATAGAGGGAAATATCTGTTAGTGCTAATGTATTTAAGTTAAAACAGTATTATCTTTAAGGGGCACACGTTTTTTTGAACTTTTGGGAAATAAAAACTTTTTTAAGCAATCTAACTGATTAAGAATGTTGATCCTTTATCTGTCGTGAATGGCTAAAAAAAATGAACTTATACAGCTGAAAATAATTTGAAAATTTATATTCCCATTAAAAGCCTAGTGGTCCCATATATTATTGAATGACTAGGTTGTTCTACTATCTTAAAGGTTTAATACAAAGACTGTTGCTAACTCTTAAAGGAGATGAGTAATTGTGTAAAATAGATAAGAATACTGCATATTCACTTTTATTGCTCATTCATATGTGCATGGTTTTTGCCATTCATTTAACTGCCTAAAATGATTAATGCACGTGCTTGTGTTTAACTCTCCATTTGCTTTGACCTTTTTTTTTTCGCAATACTTTTACTATGCCAACACAAGTTAATCAACCAATTTATTCATGACATTTAAAATTTTTGAAAACTGCTCGAGACTTTGCTACCTATTCATTGCTAACCATCATATTTCATAGTATTCACCATGGTATTCATAGTATTCATCCATAAATAAAGTAAATTGCAAATGAAAAAATCTATGCTTGCACGAGCAAAAACCATAAATTGTGCGTATGTACATACATATATATGTATGTATATTGTACATACACAGAAATATAGACAGTGTTGCCAATTTAACTGATTTTGTGGTAGGTTAAGCGTTTATTTTAAATACCAAAAGTATCATTATTTCTTTTAGTTTTAATATTGCAGTTTTTCTGAAGAACGAAATAAAAAGGTAAAATTTTAAACATGTGCGGATTTTTATAATAATTAAATACTTCGCACACAATCTAATGAACCAATAGTTGAGTTAAATCAAATGAACTAATAGCTAGTCTAAAAGTAATTATCTAATGTGAGTATATTCTTTACATAGCATAGTAAAAGCTCTGGAAAAAAATACACGAATTAATTGTGCAAATCATCTTTTTAATAATGTGCTTAGCTCCGCTTTTAATGATGCTGAAGAATTAAAGCCAATATTGGAATCTTGCAAAAAACTTGTTAAGTATTTAAAAAAAAGTAATTTACAGCACTTGCTTGCAACCTCCTTAAAAAATTATTGCATTACTCGCTAGAATTCTCACCTGCATTTATTTAAGTCAATTGTAAGCAACTGGGTTGCAATCCAAGAAATACTAACAAACAACGCAGAAGTGCACAGAATTGCTGAAATTAACTTTCCTGTACTAATAGCTTTAGATGAACTCTTCGAAAACTTTGACAAAATAAACAATAGCTCCAGGGAGAAAATTATGTAACAATTAATTATGTATATTTATCAATCAATAGTCTCAAAAACATTTGTGAAGCTAAATCTTCCGACTCTGCGCCTATAGCCAAATTGAAGGTTAACATATTAAAAGAAATAGACGAAAAATGGATACCTAATGGAAGCATTTACCAATATGCCGCCTGTTTTTTTTTCCCACCAACCAATCGCGCTTTAAAGGAGGAAGTTTTAAGCCAAGTAAAGGAATTTTGCATATCACAAATTTTAAATAGTCCAGAAATCTCAACTCCTGAAACACACATGCATATCTCTAACGAAAACAAAACAACAAGTGACTTCAAATTGTTTTTTTTCTGATTTTATAAGCACGAGAAATCCTACTACAGAAGAAAGCATTATGGACGAACTTAACCGATATTCTTCCTGCTATGTGAAGCCTGACATCAGTTTCGATGTTTTAGACTGGTGAAACCATCACACGAACGATTACCCCCGATTGTCAAAACTAGCAAAAAAAATTTTGGCTATACCTGCTAGTAGTGCTGCCTCCGAGCGTGTTTTCTCTGCGGCAGGCAATATCATTATCGAAAAACGAAATAGATTGGGACCTAAGTCTGTAAATAATATATTATTTCTGAATTCAGTTTTTAAATACAAGCAAGCCTAATGTAATACGCTATTTATGTATCTAATTTTTTATTAAACCTTGTTTTTAAACCTATTTTGTATAATCGCACTTATTTTCTGAAATAAATTTGACAGTGGACAACACTCATCCTACGTGCAATACTAAAATTCTCTTTTATGTGTTTTAATTTAGTTTTTAGTACCCTTCATTCACAGGTATTCACAAATGATTCATGAATACAGCGCGGCATCCATTCAATCTTTGTGAATGTTTGTTGCCATTTAGGTAACACATGCAATACACACATCATATTTCATCATACGATCTTTGTGTGAATGTGTTTTCATTAGCCTAGTGTGTAGTAATGTCAACAACATTATTTTTGTGTGAATGTATTCAAAGCAATAAAACCAATGCAATTTCTTTTCTCTATTGTGTAAACAGAGAAAAACAATTATTTCTGACAACCAATTTTGTGGCCAATCGAATTTTTTGGTGCTATGCATTATATATATATATATATATATATATATATATATATATATATATATATATATATATTATAAATTATTAATTACGGCAATAATCTATAATAAAATACATTTCATTAACCGAATTATTTGAATTAGCCTCAGCAACACGCTCTCCTATTTTACCCGATTTCTTACTTTCAATTTATTTATTATTTTATTATTTTAAATTCAACTAGAAAAACCCTACGTTTGTTCTTATTTACAAATGACAAATGAGAAATAAATTATGGGTCCCTTTGTGACCAGTATCAAAAGAAAAATTCTCATTTCATGAATACGAAGATATAGCAGGTAGCATGGAAAGTCACAAAATTTTGCAAAACTTTGGCAAATAGAAGATGCAATAGAATTCTACGAAACTAAGAAATAAAATGAATTTAAATTTAGAAATACCTACCCCAGACACAATTTAATTTAAAGTTTATATCTAAAACAAAAAGACAACATATTTGTTTACAATATTTTCCAAAATTATCAAGAGTGATCTTTATTATTTTTTAACGTAAAAATTAAATAAACATCCTTCATAAAACTTTAAGCTGTAAGGTTGCCACGTCTAGTTTATGGTAATAAGACTTTCAAGCCATCAAAAAGTTTTTGAGTTCAAGTCAGTGCGTGTGCAGTCAAGGTACCCTTCGCGATAATAATATTTTATTCCCAAATAATAATATTAAAGTTATGGTAATACTAAGAGGTATAATCATATGTATTCACATGTACCCTAAATCTCAGATCTTTGGCGTTAAAACCCCTTTTGCACGATATGAATTCTGGCATTACTTGTGCTCACGATCACAACTAAAATCATATTATAATTTTTTGTGATTGAAATTTGTAATGCAAAGTTCTATAAGTTTGAGTTAAGCCTTTCCTTAGTTTCAGTTAAAGGTTGTTAATCAAAGTATTTTTGTTTTATTTTGTTTAAATTTATTTTATTTATTCATAAATTGATCGAAGTGTATAACTGCCTTCGTTAAGCTAAAACAGCACAGAAAATACACATGAACATTAAAAAACGATTGCTCACAATTTAGTAAAAGACACGAGCCCATATTTAAAAAGACATGTGCAACTTCCTTTAATATGAAGCAATCTAAATAGAATAACTTTATGTGTTTGCTGGAGAAAAGAATAATGAGCATAGGACAATAGCAGTTTTACTTGAAAATGAATTCCCAGCAAGAAATGAGTAAGGGAAACTTATACATACACAATTATTTACTAACACATTTGCAGCAATTTTATACGGAAACAACGTTGCCGTTGTACGGCTTTTCGTATTAAATCTAAATGAATTTTTTGTTTGTTAATTAAATCTAAGTTTTTACTTAAACTTGATTAGCAAAGTTCAAAATATAGCTTATAAAAAGTATTGTAGTTAAATTTTTTTCAAAAATCAAGCAAACTTTCATTATAATTTTTATAAAGAAAAAGTCAACGGTAACGACGCTGTTTCCTGTTTCACACGTATACAAATATTTACATCAAGTTTTTCATTTTCCTTTAAGAATGTGATAGAAACTTTGTTCTACGCAGTGATTGATATTTCCATTATTAATGATTGTCATTTGATGGATCAAATGATGGTCACTGTTCATGTATGGTAGCTACTGCTGAAACACTGAATAACCTAATAATGCAGGGAAGTAGAATAGATTTTGTTTATTATTAGTATTACGAAAACTAAAAATATTGTTGTCCTGGTTAACAGCCATACCAAGGTTTTAATTGTTAGTTAACAAATAAACAAGTTAATTAATAGGCATCGTTTGATCGATAAAGAAATATGCACAAAGGGACAAACAAAAACAATATAAAAAAATGTGATAAAAATAGCTATACAGTGAAGAAAGTTTGTTTTATGAATTCTATTTTCTCTAAATTCTTTTAAAGTTTGCAACAACAATAAAAAAGGAAACCCTCAGCACAACTAACTTATCAATGTAAATCCTATAAAATATTATACTTTAGTTCTTTTTTTAAGCAACAAAAGTTTTAATGTGTCCTTCTTTAGTAAAAAAAGGTGTAATGTTGTAATTTAAAGTCTTGTTTATATTTTTATTTAAAAAGTTATTTAATATATTTCTATGTATATTTTATAATTCATTTATTTTTGCAAGAAAATTAATTTAATCCGTTTTTATACTTTTTTGTTTTGCGGTTGTAATTTTTACAATATTTATTTCCGATCCCACAAAGCGAGTGAGCGATGTCAGTCTGTCCGTCTGTGTTATTGTTGATCTCAACTCTGTCAAGACATTAAACGAGGTGGATAAAATTTACATACGCCAATCGATCAGACATGGTTTCGAAAATTTTCCTTAGGGCACCAGACAAAACACCACGCTTGCTTTTAATTTGTCATATCATTTTAAACATTGAAGTAACATCATTAAAATAAGAAAAAAAAAACATGGGGCGATAGAGATTTAAAAAATAAGTAAAAAGAACACATCAAATATAAAAATTTCGTTCGCCCTTATTTTCCGAGTTATGGGCCTCTTAAATGTTCATAAAAATGTTCGATTGTCAACATGGGTATCATTGACAAGTTTTCAAAGAGCTCTTTCAGATAGCGCTAAAATGCTTTACCATATAACATGTTTTACCCATTAAGAGGCGGTGACATTTTTATATAAAGTGTAAAGTAATACTACTTAATTTTTTTATTTTTTAATTCTCTGCTATTCCAATATTTGATTTTTTGTTTGGAGTAACTTCAATAAACTAGATTTACATACATGGTGAAGGGTATACAAGATTTTCTGAAATGGCATTTTTTATAGCGTTTAGACATAAAAGGTTACTTTTAAAACTGTTGTTTCAAAAACAAGAATTATTGCTATCTTCGAAAACTACACATTCACAGTAAATAGTTCACAATTTGAAAACATTAATTGCACAAAAATGCATATTACTGCATTACAAAATTGATTAGAATATGAAAAAACAGGGACAGTACCAAAAATTTAAATTAAAACTTCAATATAATAGCTTTCCGAATGTAGTATGAAGTAAAAACAGGAAACTTCACTCTCACATCACATAAACTGAGCTTGTGTTATTTATATTGACAAAAAATAAAGTTTGAGCAAAAATTACAATAATCTACGAAAGATTTAACTTTTCTTTATTCATCATTTACCGCTGACCTTTTTCTTTAATGCAATTAAAAGATGAAGAAAAATGTTCTGGCAATCGCAAATCGCCTAAAACTTGCGATGCAAGTTGAAATCGTATGAAAGGTTTTCTGTAGTTCACATTTAAAGTGTTAAATTATAAATTTATACCTCGAAAGGTAACCTTAAAAAGACGTATGGTTTTTAACATCCTTTTAAAGACTTAAAAAAATAAAAATTGGCACAGTAGTTATTGAGATCAATTATTTATTGAATTTTCTCTTTGATAGCAAAAAATTTTGTAAATAAAAATAATAATAGAAACAAAATAACAACAAATTCAATAGAGATCACCACAGAGATGGAGTACAAAATTAAAAAGGCATACGTCTGATAGACGTAACTTACCTATGCAGGGTTAAAACATGTCCTTTGTTTTATTAATTGATTGTGTTGGTTTTTTCTTAATTACGGGCGATTTTATAAAAACAGCTGTTTCACTTAATGTTCGTGCGGTTATTTTTATTTTAAATTCTGAAAAAATATGCGGTGCTTATTAAATGGTTGATTTAATTTTTAAGGTACCTTAATGGGTTTATTTCAATTTTTTGATGATCTGCGTTTCGAACTAACAAAATAAACAAAACTACTCTTTAAGTACTGATTACTCACGACATAAGTAATCTTTTTCTTCAAAGATGCTAAGTGCAACATCACTAATAGAAATACCATTTGCGGCCAAAATATCTCTTGCTTTGTGTTATTATTTTTTTTAAATTAATAAATATTCATTGGATGGAAAGGTCCGTTTCTTAACTCGTTCTATTTTTAATTGAAAATTGTTTTAAAGAAATTAAACAAAGCAAGAAGGCTGGTGGCATTTTTTCTAAATTCCTTTTTTCATGCTTTGCGCCGTCAAATCATATGTTTCTGTTTTTCGTACATAATTTGGAAAATATTATCGTAGGCAAAACGTGTGACTTTTAGAACATGTTAAATAAAAGTTGGCGTTTTTAATACTAGATGCGATTTTAAAAACATGCGAGTGTCAGAACATGCCTGATATTTTTATATTTTTAAGTTTTCTTTATGTTTGTATATCTGCAACACATACATATAGCTCATAACCATGAATATGATACTGAAACAGCATCTATAGTCTTGTTAGGAAACAAGTACGAATGATTAAAAATAAAAATTGCATTTGCGACAATACCGAAGGCAAAAAGCAAAGGCTGCTAACTACTAAGTGAATTAAATGAAATTTTAATCATGCACTTACCCTTGTATCAGCAGTTACCTGATTTATTCCTGAAATGTTCATACAAATCAATATAACCTCAAAATTAAACTCCCATTATAAAAATGATGTGTACAATTATGTATTTAACGGAGGAATACGTTAAACATTGATGCTAAGAAGCAGCCAAAATTTAGCAACCAACACTATATAGTTTCTTGCTATTATTAAATGTCTATGGTCCTTTTGCAAATTTCAGTGTTATGGCTGTCTAGTTTCAATTAAAATGTTTTGCTCAAGGATATTTTACAAGGACAGATTTTAAAACTCTCCTGAATTTGAAGCAAAGTCAATCGTCTACAGGAAAATGAGATGCATAGACGGAAATTTTATAATAATTAGATGATCAATCGTTAAACAGAATAACATTTCGAAAATAAGAGTAAAAGATATTGTATATTTCGAAATGTTGACATTAACTGCCAGTCCCACGATGTCGCAATCGTTCGTTCGTTCGCACAATTACAATCAAAACAAAAACAAATTCCTAAAAATTGTTTTTGTTTTAAATGTAATTATGCGAACGAACGACTGATTGCGATATCGTGGGACTGGCGGTAAGATTTGGCCTTCAGTCGAGTTAAAACCAGGATGCATTAGTTATGCTCACTTTATTAAAAGGAAAAGAGAAAATATGTTTGAAGTTAAAAAAGATGAAGAAAAGAAACGTATTCTTGAAGAAAAGGTCAAATCAATGAACATAATATAAATGCTGATGCCAACTTAATCAACTCTTAATTTAAGTCTACAAATTTTTTTTTTTAAATTGAACACATGAATACCTCAGACAGTAAAGATAATCAGTTCCATCATTTTGCCGTACTATTTGAAAACCGATTAATCCAGGCACTCGGGCGTTGTCGTTGAGCGCGTTCCGTATGTTTTCATATCATTTTTCATTAAAAAAGGAATGTACCGAAAATCTCGTGTTTTCATAATAAAGAGTAAAAAGTTTTTTAGTTTTTACTATGAACCTATAGTTTTATGTTTTTATAATAAAATACCAACGATTTCACTTATAAGTCTAGCAGTGCCGAGGACTTCGTCTGGGTGTCCTCTCTAATTTTCAAAAAATTCAAATTTAGAAAAACGTTTTTTTAAATATTTATTCCAGAGTTCTGCAGACAATGTTAAAAATTTTCTATCTGCAAAAGTAAAACTGCTTTCATATTTTTATCTGTAGGTCCTTTACGAAAAAAAAAACACACACACACACAAACAAAAACACATAACTTTAATAAATCCATCCAGTAGTTTTTACGTAATGCGAATACAGACGGACAGAAAAAATTTTCAAAAAAAAAGGTCTCTTGTATTCCTTTTTCTATGGATGAGCGATCGCAACTTTACATTTTTGTTGTTGTAATAAGTAAAAGTACAAAGCAATGAAGCCTCTTTGTCTTGTAAAAGAATAAGGTGTCGAAAGCAGTAATACTTTTCTACACAAAGTAAAATCAAATTTAAGTTTCTACGTTCAAACTCAGAACTGTTACTTGATAAACTCAGTTACTGTAACGACCAGTGTTTTTATTTACAGTGATTGAATCCCAGGTACTGATATATTGCTCATCTCTACACCAGCAACGAAAACTTAAAAAAATATCTTATGTACAAAAATGATCCTGTTAGTGTTTCATTATGTGTACAGATGGAATTGCCAGTTGTTTTACTGGCCATCAGTAGCATATAGTAATTGCTTCGCTTTGGTTTACTGCATCGCTGAACAAGTAGAATGTTACGAGAGCTATATTCACGGTACGAATTAACGCATTTAAGAGAGCGACGTTTTCTTCTGTACGATAAAAAAATTAAAATTAAAACATTATAGCAC
This sequence comes from Cistogaster globosa, assembly GCA_937654795.1. NCBI lineage: Eukaryota > Metazoa > Arthropoda > Insecta > Diptera > Tachinidae > Cistogaster > Cistogaster globosa. The sequence continues at coordinate 24,437,787 of OW569406.1, forward strand.
CAAATATGCCAACGGCTTCACATTTGGAAAACACACAGTAACAGTTGGTAGATAGCGCGAACATTGTAAATTCCCCTTGTTGCGTTTTAATATTGCAAATGTTCTCTAAAGCTACGTGATGTAAAAGATTTACAATATCAAACCGTTAATTCCACTAATAAATATATAATTTTAATTTCTTTACTACACTTACAGCAGTCATTGTAGATTTTAGAAGCTTATCTTGATTACATTAAGATTATTTTATTTTTTGTTCAATATGAGCGTGAATAACTTTTTATAGTTGAAAATTTCGTGCAGCATCTTTTGAAAATAATGCAATTTGCCCAGAAAATCAAGCAATAAAACCTTATAAAATAAATAGGGTTTATTGTTGTTTGTTTTGCTTGTTCCACTTTCATAACAAAATGAACGTAATAATTATTTGTAAACTTAATGAGTTTAGGTATGTGTGTATGAATGATTTATTTGATGGCATTGTATAATTTGTTCACATTCAAACTAAAGGTGTGTGAAATGATCCGACACATTTTTTAAGTTATCTTGTTTAACATAACTTTTCTTTCGCTTCTCTGCACGTTATATATTTTACTTAAATGAATTTAACTTAATAGGAGGCGAAATGCATAAGATTCGAATCGCCCTAATACGAAAAAGGTTACAAATATATATTAAGGACTAACACTTCAAAAGTATTTATAGCAGTCATCTATGTCCAGATTTCAAATGGGGATATCTTGGTGTTTTAATAAATTCTTCAACATTATTATCTCAAAGTACTCTCCATTTCTTTATACGAATAAACGTAAATTTTTTCTCTGCGTAAAAGTTCCTCAGACTTTCAGCAGGCCGGCCAAAATAAGAGGTAACAAGAGAAAGTAGTAGTAGAAAGAGTCGAAGTTAATAACTAGTAACATACAATGAAGGTTTTTTTCGACAAATAACAAAATTCTCTAAAACAAATTTTTAATAACAATCATGAAATATTTATAATATGAAAGTAGGAAGACAATCTTTAATGTAAGTTTTTGTTAAATACATTAATATATTTATTATTTAGTGCATTACGTTATAAGTTTTTTTTTATTACTGATATTAAGGCAGATTATTACAAGAAGAGACATTACTGAGGGTATTAGAAGTAAGTGTTGAGGAACATTTAAGACTGGTTAAATTTAGTCTTGCACCTCACCAAACATGTGTTTACATGTAAACCATAGAAACTGTTCTACTAGATACACAAAAAGAAATGTTGAAGGTAAAATTAGCATGTTACACTTTATGTTTTGTCGTGTATAGCAGTGTTTCTTGTTTAATTTTTCGGTGATTTACGAAATATTCAAAATGCGCTGATATTTTTAAGAAACTTTTTCCTACACTATGTCTTGACGATCATTAGAGGTAAACTTAAAACATTTCCAGAAGGCTCCCGTTTGAAAAAATCCCTCCGTTTTGCCTGTGTAAAATTTCACTCAGATAACTTCAGTGTTTCATGAGATACCGAATTAAGTCCAAAATAAATCGTTTTCAAGCCACTGTGCATCGGCGGAATAGGGAAGTATATTAAACTGTTTTTTACTGTTTTCAAAATAAAATATTGCCTCGAATCAATCCTCAAATTTAATATTTTCAAAAATGAAGTTTGATGGCTGACTTAGGTGTATGAATAAATTTTCATACTGCATATTACATGTCTTCAAAATTTTCTTCAGCCACTCTTACTTTACAAAAGCTATGGTTAGACTCTTATGTTGAAAAAAATTTAATTGAATGATTTGCCATAAAATTTAGCTTTTCCTCGAATTATTACATGTAGTATACCTTTATACTTCTAATTAAATTCTATAATTATAATTAATTATTAGTGGCTTTTTTTGTATAAGCACGGTTGTCAAATGCCATAAGTTTTTAATAATACTCATTATCAGTATGTTGACAATTGAGCCCTATAAAAGCATTAAAATTAAAAAATAAGCTTAAGATAAAAATATTAGTTAATTTAAATTACATTTTTTAGAACTGTATATCGATGTCCTTGATGAATTTTCCTTTATGCTAAAAAAGCTAATGCAAAGTTAAAGAAGAAAGAATTGTATAGACATATTTATTTTATTATTGATAAACAACCAATAATGTTAAAATGTATTTTCATTTAAAAAGTAATGAGAGAATTAGTTTTCCATATACTTCAGAAAATTTAATTTTCTATGAAAGTCAGAGAATTTAATTAAGTTTATTTTATCACGGCTTTGAATTCCTGAACAAAGATTTTAAGCCCTTTTAAGATAAAAAGAAAATAAACTCTAATTTTCTACATGCCTTCATGATGAGCCTTCTTATCAACGTCTTTCTTTCATCAAGAACAAAGATTTTATGTAGAAAAATTCAAGATTTTAATATAACTTTTTTCCTTTGCAAACTTGGTATTTAAAATAAATCTGGTTGATGCTTAATGCTCGTGTTATTTAACTGAATGAGAATGTGTGTCTATTAAATATGTATACTCGTTTGCTCAGACAAGCACATAAGCACGATTCAAAATAATGTATTCTTGAAATGTTATTATTCCAATAAATATATAAATATGTATTGCTCACAAGAACTTGGTATTTTGCAAACATCAGATTTTAAACATAAGTTTGTGAAAGTTATGTGCTTGTGAACATAATGAACCCAATTTTCTTGTGGAGGCAAGGTCGTTTGTATTAAATGCGCAAATTAAAGCCTCTGCAAATATGTCAAAAATCTCCTTCGCTCTACTACTATTTTAATATTACTATACGTCCTTACTTATTTCTAAAGAAATTAATTGATTTGGTTTTAGAATTCCCTTAAAAAGGTTAAATTAAAGCTGTAAGAATTAAAATGATATTTTAAAATAAGAATGAACTCTTTTAAAATCGTTTGTAAATAACACACCTGAAACAGTTTGAATTGCATGTTAAACATCTGAAAGTTAAATATACATGCAAAAATAGTCATGAAAAGAGTATTTAATGCAGTTTAAAAATATGAAAGAAATCTTATCGCAGGAGAAGACCACAAAGAATTAAAACAGAAACTAAAGCAAAAATTGCAAATATAAAAAATACATACGAACTTTGGCGTATTTGTTTGTTTGGTAAAACATTTCTGAATTTAGATTGTTTTTCACATAAAAAATCGATGGAAGGAAGTTCCTGTCATAAATATTACAAACAAATTTTAGAAAATCTAACGTTTTAAAGATATGATGAACGAATTTAATCTTAGATATAAAATTATTGAAAAGTATTTCATATGATTGTAAACATTTCGTAGAAATCATTATGATTCGCAGAAATCATTATGATTCCAAAACCAAACAAAGATGAACATTTAGTTAGTTCATACAGACCTATAAGTTTACTACCAATTTTTTCTAAAATTTTTGAAAAATTATTGTTGGAAAGGATGTTGCCTGTTTTAGAATCAAATAACATAATTCCAGAACATCAGTTTGGATTCAGACATAAGCACGGTACTCCAGAACAATGTCACAGGATTGTAGACGTCATATCAAACACGTTAGAAACAAAAAAATACTGCTCGGCAGTATTTATGGACATACAACAAGCATTTGATAGAGTGTGGCATTCAGGTCTATTGTATAAACTTAAAAAGTTACTTCCAGCTCCTTTTTATATTCTTTTGAAGTCCTATTTTAGTGAAAGAAAATTCTATGTTAGAGTAAACAATGATCAATCTTCCTTTGGATTAATTCAATCGGGTGTTCCACAAGGAAGCGTCTTAGGACCGGTATTTTACACAATTTATACCTCAGATATGCCAGCAGCGGTTGGTTTGACTATAGCAACGTATGGTGATGACACAGCTATAATAGCTTCTAGGAATACACCTTCGGAAGCCTCCCTTTTTATACAAAATGGATTGAATCTTATTCAAGAATGGTTGAACAAATGGAACATAAAGGTAAATGCAGAAAAATCTGCTCACATAACATTTACATTGCGAAGAGGCGATTGCCCTCCAGTAACACTTAATGGAATAACTCTTCCACAAACTACAAATGTAAAATATCTAGGACTTCTCCTAGATAGACGATTAACATGGAGTGAACATATTAAAGCAAAGCGGAAACAGTTAACTTATAAATCAAAAAAAATGTTTTGGCTTTTAGGGCACAAATCAACATTAACATTGGAAAATAAATTGTTGTTATACAAAACGATACTAAAACCAGTTTGGACGTACGGTATTCAGCTTTGGGGAACTGCTAGTAACTCAAATATAGAGATTCTTCAAAGGTATCAATCCAAAACATTAAGAATTATTGTTAATGCTCCATGGTTTGTCAAAAACGAAGTAATACATCGGGATCTTGGTATAACTACGATCAAAGAGGAAATTAATAATTATAGTGATAGATATCTTTATAGACTAAGTCATCATCCAAATATTTTAGCCATAAATCTTTTAAATGACTCAGATGAAATTAGAAGGCTCAAGAGACATCACGTACTTGATCTCCCTTTCAGAAAATAGTATTAAATTTATGTATATATGTATTTATATATTTTTTTATTGAGTTCACTGGAGCTCAATAAGTTAAGTCGTTTTTAAATTTATAAAATTTGCTTAATGTTTCTGTGGAAAATAGATCGCAAATAAATGAATATTACGAAAAAAAAAAAAAAAAAAAAGGTAAGAGCGTTGATTATAAATATCCTCAATAAAAACTACTTTCAAAAAGACTCTGAGGCACAGAGTGAGCATTTTAACAATTTAGAAAAGTAAAACAAAACTAAGCAATATTATAAACAGAAGATTTGATTTTGGAACGAGAGATGTATGTTTCTTGAAGTTGACACTTTCATGGACAAAACAGAAAGTAGCAAAAATTGTTTATAAAGTTCTTTTTTCTTCCTTTCAGCGAACCAGTTATTTGCCACAGGTGTTAACCTTGAAAGTAAGTAAAAGTTTTAGTTTTCGTGCATTAATGCATTCATAACTAAGTCCAATAGTGGTCAAAGGGAGGAGAGTTATTTCATAGCCTGTTTGCTTTTTTTTAAATTTCCAGAAAATTACAGTGCCTTCTACTAGTGCCTAAATTTCAGGAGAAATTTAAGTTCAAAATTAATAAAATTAAAACTAAATTGTTTGTTTTTTCGATTTTTAAAATTTTTGTTGCTGCTAATAAAATGGTTTCCACTAAAGTTGTTTTTAATCTGCAGGCATTTTTAAAAGATTTTTTTATATCTTTTAAATAATTTCTGGCAATAAATACTAACAAATTAAATATAATTTACTGTATATAATTAAAAAAAAATTGAAAATATTTTTATATAAGATATTTATTGGATTCGGGTTATTAGAGAATTTAAACAGAAAAACTCAGTTCCTAGGTGCTGTTTTTTTAGACAAATTATTAACATAGTTCGTACAAACGTAAATACTATTTATTATATTCTTTATCGATTTAGTCAGAGAGTCATTTATAATTTTCTTAAAATCAAAATTTAGAAAAATGTGTTTTTAGATATTTCTCTAAGCAATGTTAAAAATTTACCATCAAAGACTCCTGGAAATTCAGTCAGCAATAGAGAAAGATGTTAATCCAGCTGTTCGTGATGGCCTCAACCATTCAATTAAGAATCGCTAAGTGCTTGTGGTATGAATAGACGTCATTCCACGTGAAGACAAGGGTATTTGTGAAGTTATAAACTTCAAGAAAAGTTATACTTGACCACTACGTTTAACTCTGTTTGAGCCCGTTGCCGAGTTGTAAAAATTATAGGAAATACATTGGTAGGAAAAATTAGGTGTTTAGTGGTGCTTAGATTCAGCATGAAATGAATTCTAAATATGAACTCTGCAACGTGGACTAATTAGGTGCTCAAAAAGGCGTATATATTCAGAAGATTATAAAAATGAAAGAAAACTTATATTAAGCACGTTTAGTGGTAGAGAAAAATGTTTGAACCATATGAATGTATCAGACTAAAGAAATATTTTGGTACTATTTAAGAATATTTGTGTAATTTATAAGCGTGATCAGTAAAAATATATAAAGTTGTTTAACTAACATGGTACCCCAAAGAAAATTAATGTTTATTTTGAAATAGACAGAAACTGCAATTTAAAGAATCTTACAGATGTCTTGGTGAATAATATTAATGGAATAATATTAGTCGACAGCATTGATTTTTAATTTTCTTTAATGTAAATTTAAAAAAATGTATTTTTTAATCAAAAATTTACCAATTGCAAAAGTAAAATGTGCTTGCAATTATTTTAGTACCATTATACTGGTAAAATTGGGTTTCATATACATTTTTATCTTTATTTTCGCTACGAAATTACATATTTATATGAAAAAAAGGTATTCTATCTCTGACTCAAGATTCTAAGGTACCACCTCAAAAAATTTTTTCCAAATGCATTCAGCAGTATTGACGTGATGCGAACACATACCAACATACAGACCAAATTACAAAAATTGGTGTTTTGTATTACATATCTACAACAACAACATAATTAAAACAAAAATATTTCATTTACTGAAATGATCTTGTAACTGTTTTATTTCATTGTTGAACCAAAAATATACTAAAAGTATAGTTTGTCTTAGGATATCTTGAAAACTACAATTATAATAGTATTTACAAGTTTTTACTTCCTAGTTAAACAAGGCTTGGGCTACAGCTAGTGTACTCATAAACATATTCAAATGTAGAATAAAAATTAATTAACAAACTATTGGTTAATGAGTACACTTCGTAGTAATTCGTACACAAATTGTAAAAGCGTCTGTCTATTCAAATTATGTACATATTAAGATAGCCACTATAACAACAAATATTAAAATTAAAAGTGGCGTATAGTTTTTGAAAATATAGTTATATTTTAGTTGTAGGCAAAAACGTTAAATTTGCAAATTATCAGAAAAATTATGTAAGCTATTGCAGAAAGTGAAAAAAGTAAAAGTTTAAATTAAATGTTGTCCCAATATTGACATGATTATGGTTTACATGGCCTTACATTTTCAAATGTACTAGGCGGACATTTAAAATTCATAAAGAGTATTAATTTATATGTCCAATATTAAAATAAAATTTACACCATTAGTTGAGGGTTGTTTCCCAAAGGCCGTGAATTTGATGAATATGGCATTATATTTTAAACCGTTAGAAGCAAACGCTTGAAATTGTACAGAGGATGTACTGCTATAAGATTACTTTTTATGGGTTATAGTAATAAAATTCATTATTTGAATATATTTGGCTACTTATTTTTTAGTTTTAGTATAAGATTGCAACCTTCAGTGTTTTTTTTTTTTCAATTTTTGAAAAGTTTAACTCAATATAGTATTTTGTAGTCTTTTACATTAATTTTGATTTGCCAATTTAGGTTCAGCACCTTTGGCTTCGTTTTATCTATTTTAGGTGCATTTTTTAACACATAACTATGTATGTATGCTATTTAATTTTCACAATGAAAACTTTATCAACTTTTCTTAAATGTGTTATATTTTTTAAGATTGCTTTTCTTCAGGCGACATATAACATCTTATTTCTCATAATGACCATCTAAGATACCTATTGGTCGCCATGGTTATTCTCTATTTTTAAATTGTTGCAGAAATTAATATATATGCTTATGCCTAGTTTCACCTGTGGCTCTTCTTCAGCCTATCAGCTGACCACACTGGATTATAAAAAAGTTAATAGTGTGCATAAAAGGCAAAATTTGTTTAACCTTATAACCAATAATCTTATAAAAATCAGAAATAATTGAAGCACTTACCTTGAAAATAAATTAGATCCTATATAAAGAGTTTTGCTTTAACATTGATAGCAAAAACAACAAATAAGAGTGGACGTTTACAAAATTGTCAGTATTAAAATCATATTCAAGAGGGTGACACATAAATCTAATTAAATATGCAGTATAAAACTGCAGCTCTCAAATAGTTTGTTCCAGATTTAATTTGCTGACATTCATACCCTAAAGTTGGTCAATATAAAAAGAATAACATTTAATAAAGAGTAGTTCATAAAAAAATTTAATGTACGTGCATTTGTCAAAACCAAGGTCTGAATTTAGTGCATTCTTATTTAGTCCTTGAGTTCGTTCGCTGACCCATTGAATATTTTGCTTTCTTTTTTCATAACGTTAATAAATATTTCTTACTGATTTTTTTATACACTATACCATGAAAAGTGGTGTTTTTTATTGGAGTAACTTCATTAAACAATATTAACATTTATGGTGAAGGGTATATACGACTTGGCATAGCCGAATGTAGTACTGTTGTTGTTTTTAATTTTTTCGGCTTTATTTCATAAAATTTCATTTTTTTAGAGAAATTATACGGTTCTGCATTGTTCGTCCTGTTAAATTTCATTTGTTTCTTGCATTTTCTATTTTTATTAGAATTTTTATTTTTTGTATTTTAATGGCTTAAAGTCTTGTGGCATAAATGCATTCTATTTAAATACTCGTCTCTTTCTACCAAGTGTCTGTAAATAAATAGTATGATTTAATTTAAAACAAAAGTTCTCGAGCTTAGTAGTTGGTCACAAGAAAACATTTTTTGATAATATTTAGTTGCTTGATAAAATCCTTTTAGCGAAAGGACCTAACCTTTTTAACAGATATTATCTGTTGGCTTGACATAATCGTTATATGAGAAGAGTTTTAAATGTCTTCTAAAGCAAATAGAAAAAAAAATTTAAATTGACGAATGCAAAAAAATATAAATTAAAAAAAAATTTTTTAGTAGGTTTTAGGTCGGAAAATGACACCGAGTGTAGAATTCAACATTTTCGAATCAAGAAAACTTGAATTTCGGAAGGGTTCTTAAAGATATAATGTAATTTAAAACCTAGCAAATTAAAGAGTTAAATAAAAATGATTGTTTCAGGAATTCATGAAAACGTACTTGAACAAATAATACGTTTATTGTATTTGTGATATAAAAAGTCTTATACTGGTCTCAAAATTAAAAACTATATAAATGGCCAAGGCATAAAAAGCGCAATAATTAGATTTTCTCTGAGAACTGAAAATTTTTTGGAAAATATTGAATTTTTCACAAATAGAATTTATGATAAAACTAGTAGCACAACATATAAATTAGAAAAAATGCCCAAGAATTTAAATATAAAAAAAAATCAGAAAATATATTTTCATTTAATCAAAATAATTTTGCACTAACACAAGAAAAAACAAAAATTATAAAAACAAAAAATACAAATTTGAGAAAGAATTCAAATTTACTATAACATCCAAAAGATTGCATTTGTACAACAATTACAACATTTGTTGGTTTCATCATGTTAACGAAAGCTATTCAAGATTTTGCTGTATCGTTGATACAAAAATTCAAACTTTCATTTTTATATGTTAGTGTGTGGAACACCCAAAAGAGGAACCTTTTATAGAACGCTGCGTAGGACTTAAAAAAAATTTTTTTTCATATTCTTTATTTACAATCTATCCCATTGGGGATAGTAAGCAAATTTGATACAGTAATATATACAAGTAAATGTTGCACTCCATTGAGAGCAACATCATTTTAACAATAAATTTTTATATTATAATAATTATTATTTTTTAAGCTATCTTACAATAACAATTATCGAAATGGTAAATCAAGTATATGATAACCTTTAAGTCTTTTCACTTCATCAGTTTCGTCAAGTAGAGATATCGCTAGTGGGTTGCAGTGGTTGCTTAATTTGTTAAGATAGTTTTCGCTATATTTCTTTATTTCATCTTTAATTGTTGGCATGTGTAAGTCATTATGAATAGTTTTATTTGAAATAAATTTAGGAGCATTAACAATTAGTCTCAATGTCTTATTTTGATACCGTTGAAGATTTTCTACATTGTAGTTACTGGCAGTTCCCCACAATTGTATGCCATAAGTCCACACCGGTTTAAGTATTGTTTAATATATTATTAATTTTGTTTCAATGCTTACTTCAGATTTAGGCTGAAGAAGCCAATAAAGACGTTTAGTTTTAATATTAAGATGTTCTTTTTTTGCGTTAATGTGAGCCAACCATGTAAGCCTTTTGTCAATATGAAGACAAAGATATTTTACACTGTCTCTTATGGGAATTGTGTTGTCATTAAGGAATAATTGTGGGCAATCTCCAGGACTTAAAAAAATAATTTTTTTTTTTTATTTAATTAATAGATCTGTACAATAATATTAACAAAATTAGATTTAAGTATCAAAAAATGATAACTGGCATAACTTAAGGTTGTAAGCCGGATTGGACAAGATAGCAGAAATTATAGGACTCGCCATTGAGTTTGTTTAAAGTTTCTTTGTTTGAAAAATTTTATTCTGAATACGTTGAAAATAGGATAGATACCAATAAAATGTAAAGTATTCTCCGGAACATGTAAGTTGCACAGTGTGCAAAGCCCCACTGTCAAGCCTCAAGCTCTATCAATTATATCCAAAAGGTCACCTCTAGGTCTTATGACAAAGCTAATAGCGCGAGATGAAAGTAAGCAAGTTTTGATTTGCAGACAAGAATAATCTAGTTTTGAATATAAGTCATTTAATTGCGAGTTTCTTTCATCAGAGATTAAATTTTGAGGTTCACATATTTTGACCAGCTGTAAAATTGTCTTGCATTGTCTGCTAAATTGTGTTGAGTTATCATTTGGAACAAGGCCAATTGTAACACACAGTTTCCTCCAATGTTCAGCACAAAAGATTTGTTTAGCAATTATCATTTCGGCATGTTTGCGAGGCAATCTTTAGTAAGGCATGTTAAGTACCTTATTTACATAATCAACATGCAGTTAAAACGTTTCAAGATATAGTGACGTTAAATCCGTTTTTGAAGATTTTAGTTTATTTATATTCGATATTTTGGAATGGTTATATATTTTGACTAAAAGGAAGTTGTTGCCATTTTTGACGACGTTAGTTTCTTCCCTAAATGTTTATTAAACGATAAGTTGTAACACAGGTCCATTCCAAGGTACTTGTAAACGTTAACTATTTGGATTACATTATATCCATTAGTCTACTTTAAATTATTAGCACCATTACGGAAAACTAAAACTTTGGTTTTCCCAAGGTTTACTTTTAAATTCCATAAGTTGCAATATACATTGAGGGAATTAATCATACTTTGAAGACCATTTGGCGAATCGGATAAAACAACAAAATCATCAGCATAAAGAAGAACTTTTATAGCAATGTCCCCAATCGATACTCCACCTGGTAGAGCATCAGCCAAATCATTCAGGTACAAAGCAAACAGAATTTGGCTTAATGTACAGCCTTGTCTGATGCCAAGGTTTACATCAAACGAGTTAGATAAAGTGTTGTCGAACAATATTTTGCTAGAGGAACCGTTATACGAGTGTTGAAGTATGCGTATTGTTATGGACGATAACCCAATATTAGCCAGTTTATAAAACAACGAGTTCCTGGGAATCGAGTGAAATGCATAGAGAAATCAACAAAAAGAGTGTAGGTATTTTTACCATTTAATTTGTTTGAGTGAATAATATTAGTTAGGTTGAACACGTTATCGGTTGAGTATTGTTTTCTAAATCCGGCTTGGTATTCATTCAAAATATTATGTTCGTTAATCCAAGTAGCAATGCGATTCAAAATCATTGTTGATGGACAATTTGGATCTTCTTTTTTAAGTAGCGGGATGAGTAATGCAGTCCTAACTCCATTTGGAATATTTTCTTTGAGAATTATTACTTCAAGAAGGTATGCTTCTAATATATTTGGTATACGCGGCTGATATCTACCTGACACAATCCAACCCAGCAGTGTTTTCTGCAAAACTGGTAACCCTTCGCCTAATTTAATTTATCCTACTAACAATATATCAAAAAATGTTTCTGTACCCATTAGAAGATCAGTGTTATTTGATTTAAAAAATTTTTCATCAGCATGTTGTATATTTGTTGGAACGTTCCAAGATGAAACATCAATTTCGCTGTCTGGTTAATATGAAATATGCGTTGTTACACAGAAAGATAAAGAAAGCTCCACTTCGGCAAAACCTGATTTAATTGACGTGTTAGTAATTTGTTTGATTTTGCTTTGTGAATCACCAATTCCAAGAACTTCTAATGTGCTTTTATTCGTAATAAAATTCACATGCAAACACGAACCAAGGAGCGCGCGATCCATCTGATAAGTACCTGAAGAATCACGTAGTAAAACTATTGCTGTTGCTGGTAGTATTTGTTCTGAAGATGATTTATCTCGAAGCGAATGTAAAGCAGCAATTTGAACTGTTGTTGATGATGGTGATTGCTCTTGCAATGATAATGAATTTGCATTTGTAACAAATTCGTTTGAATCTTTATTAAAAAGGATATGATCTGTCTTTGAACAAATTTTACATTTAAATTGAGAAGAACATTGTGCACAGCGATGTTTATTAGATAAACAATTTATATAAAGCTCGTTTAATCTAACAAATTCAAAACGACGGCATAAATTTTTTCTTTGAAACGAGCACAGGAACTTATATAATAATCCGAACTAGAAAAAAACATGCATGAATTTTTTGTTATTGAAAACGAAAAATTACGATTCCGTGTTGTTTGTTGTCTTTATTAATTTTGTCAGAAATATGATGATCAGTTTGAGTAGATGAACTTTCAAAAGATTCAAGAAATTGACAATGCTGCTCGAAAAGCATGCGGCAATCTTCTCAAGAGGGTATCAATTTAAATTGATCAGCGAATCTGCAACTTGCTGATGAGTGCCCAAGAACTGTAGAGAGCCATAAAGCGCTGTAACATTATCGGCAATATTACATAGGTGTCGACAGTTTTTTCTTGTAGTTGTAGGTTAATCAAAAATTGCTGTTACATTCTCTAAAAATATTAATGTATTATTATTATAACGATCTGCCAAACGTTTCAGTGCCTTCGGATAATTTTCGTTTGTCACAGGAAACGCTTTCACTGTATTAAGTGCTTGGCCTTGCAGGCTATCTAATAAATGATTGAATTTTCAATATTTGATAGATAAAGTTCGCGGTCGATAATTTGTGTGAATGATGAGACAAAGTTCTTATATTCTGCAAATTTTCCGGAAAATGTAGGAAGTTTTAAATTTGAAAACTTACGCGTGGAGGCCACCATTGGTAAGGTGGAATCCATATTAGTTATATTGTTGGCATCGTCACCGAAACGCGATTGAATTGCCATTTTAGTTTCAGTGTATACACATGTCTTCAATTTGTGTCTGTAGAACCAATTTTTTTCAATTTCAGTTTGGTAGCTTAATGCTTAAACGAAATAGGATTTCAAGATTCCTAACCGGCATTTTAATTTAATTGTTGTAAGTATATGTACTTCATCTTCCACTATGTTTTGGATACGAGTTATATTTGCCCTTGTATTTGTTCGTTGTTTTTTAGTTCTTCAATAGTGTGATTGTTGATCTAATCAATTAGTAATTAATAGATTAATGATTTTTATAGATAAATTATTGCGATGAATAGTTGTAGTCAAATTGAGTAAATTAATAAGAATGTATTGCCAAAAATGCACGAAGATAAATTTATTGTTTCAACATCTAAATGTTCAGTAACAAGTTGACAGTATATTTGGAAAATTGGTGGTGACAAAACGTTTTGAAATATTTTTGACAAAGCTAGAATTCAAGAATGAAACAAGTAGAGGGATATTGTTGACGAAGCAAGTTGATTAAGTATGACTCTTGAAATACTAAGGATGATGTTGTGGTACAAAGTAAAGAAAGTTAATATACATAGCAAGATGCAGATATCGATGTTGCAAATTAAACGAGGATAATAATGCAATAGATCAAGTGTATGACAGGTTCTGAAAATGAATTTATGGTGAAATAATTCATGCAAATTCGATTTCTAAATGACGAAATGACTATTTCCTAAAATCGAAATTTACGAGTTTGAAGACAACAACACAAAGCAGCATGTAAAAGCACAAATTGCCGATATAATAACACAAATATTGTATAAAATGCGCAAACAACATAACATTTTGTAGGCAGCCACTATGGTAAAGTTTAATATTGCGATGAATTCTTCCATAATCACTTAGTGTGCTATAACACAAACTTCCAATTACAGCAATTTCCAAATCGATCAACTCATATGTAGATGATGAATCTTCAATTTAATGATGGTTCTCGGACCTTTGTTCGTGCCCCACGTTGGGCTCCAAAAATGTAGAAGTAGGAGCATTTTCCTTTTTAATATATAAAACTAAAAACGTTTAAGTCTAAATGAGACACGTTGTGTTTTACGTCACATAAAAGTTATAACTGCGTTTATTTAAATTCTTGACAATAAAAGAAACAGTTAGAGATAAGCTTAATTACTAGGATGTAAACAAATTATTGGAGAATTAAGTTAGCAAAAAAAGAAATATAAAAAAGAGAGTACAAAGTACATAGCAGTCGTGAGAATGATAATTAAGAGTATATTCAACTCATTTAAAGTATTGCCTTAACAACAATTTTGGAAAAAGTAGTTTAATTTTTTAGTTTTGTTTTTATTGATAAGATATACACTAGCGCAGCAACACCTTATTATTGTTTTTATTTATTTTCCTTGAAATAATCTAAAATATCAGAATTAAATAGATTGTTAATTTCCTTTGCTTCTTGGCTATCCTTCTCTACTTTCATAATAATTTTAGGAAATCACTTAATGGGAATAGTATTTAATAATGGATCAGAAAACAAAAGTAAATGGTGCTTTAGGTCGGAACTTCGAGTGGTTCTAGAGCATTTTTATGTGTTACACAACAGATATTGCTTGACATCTCTATTTGAAGCTTCCTGTGCTTCTTCCGTTAACTCTCCAAAGGAAAGAAAGTTGTTTCAAAATTTTTTTAGTACGCCAACACTTTGTGGACAGTAGGTGTAACTGGTTTCCAGGGATACAACTTCCTAACTAACATTAAGAACTCGGTACTTATTAACTTTTTGCTGTTTAATAGCTGTTATGACTTGAAAACGCCTTACTAAGCTCTCGTCAGCAGCAGTTATTACAGAAGTTGTTTCCGGATTTTCATCATACGAGCTACTGTAACCACATATATTCCGATGTTCTTCAATATTACGGTAGTTATTATTAAAGGCAAAGTGCAAAATATATTCGATGAATCCAATTCGGGCACGAATAGGAGATATGCTAAGATTTCAAAGAAGAAAGTAATAAAAAGTTGAAGCACTTGTTGGAAGAACACAATAAAACAACATATTTTTTGCGCTAGGTACCATGATTGTGTGCATCATTTACGGCTGTTGTAATGCAAAAACGTTCACACGTTGTATATCAGTGGATAGGTAATAACCTCTACGGTAGTTTTTTAAATAAAAAGGCTGTAAAAAATAACGCTAAAAACTAAAAAAAATGTTTAAATGTGAAATTTAGCGAATGAAATCTTGCCTTGAATATCTCCAAATATATAAACGATATTATGTCAGATTTTCATCCCATCAAAGACCAATATGTACGTAACTAAAATGAATAAAAATTGGCAAACAGTAGATTAGAACATTATTTTTTGTGAAGATAAAAAATTTTCTCTTCGAAAATTATAAGTTTTTCTCCAATCGCCTCCCTAGATCCCATTTGTGCGCAGGATGTCTACAAAATTTGACAAATCGTAATAGAATAGTTGGTTTTAAATAGAACGAAAACCAAAATTTCACATATTTTTAACTTTTTATGAAATTTCAAATTAAAAAAATACTATTAACACTAACATAATAAAGTCAAAAAAAAAAAAAAATTTTACGAGTTATTTCTTATAGTTTTGGCTTTTTAAAGCGATTTTTAAATAGTTCTATTTTGTTTAAAAAAAACTACAGGTGAAAAAATAAAAAATGCCAAGGAAAAAATTTGGTATTTTAAATTTAAAAGTCGAATTTCTCTAGAAGTATAAAAGATACCATGCAAAATTCTGGCACGTTTTTTCTTTACTCAACTTATAAGCTCTGAAATATTTTTCAAATCCTGTGTTACAACCCTGTGCTGACAATTTCATGAAAATCGGGTAAATAGTTTAAAAGTCCTAGACTTTTCTTTCATTTTTTAATTTCACGCTACTGTCTCGTCTAGTAGGTATAATGCTACTTATTGTTCTTTTTTCATTGAATGAATAATTGCAGAATTATTAAATATATTCTTAAATAAAGAGCTATTTAGAATTCTTATATATAACAGCTACAATAGTATAAATTTCAAAGAGAATTTGAAACTGCCTACGAAATTCATTCAATTAATTAATTAATGCTAAATTTACATTGTTTATATACAAGTCGGTCCATATCACGCTGGTTTAAAATTAAACTGCATGCACACATATAAAGAAATAACGCTAATTTATGTAAAAAAGTATTTTTGTCATTGCATTTTTTTGTTTTGTTTTTTATTTTCATTGATTATAGCAAATATAACCAGAAGGGCTCGAAATTTATATATGTTGTAAAGGTTAAATAAAACCTTAACGTTTATATATTTTGGAAAAGGTTTAATTGAAAATTAAGTTTTTTTTAATAAAAATGATAAAATGAGGAAAACGTTTGATATTCTGCCTGTCCGACAACATTAAATTTAGAGTAACACTATAGATTTATGTGATTATTGCTCGTGCTGATCAATTTAAGTCCGTCAAAGGAAGCAGACTTCTGAACGTCATACCGTCTATTTTTCTTTACCTTTGTAACTTCGTTAGGGCCAGTGCAATGAACTGGATTATTTTAATCCCTACCAAGATACCTTTTTTTCTTCTTTTGCGATCAAAGATTTTCTGGTGTTTATCTTCTACTTTCTAAATTTGATGTTTATTTTTATATCTCATTTGGTGTCGTTTGTTATCAAATTGTGTAGCAAGTTTGATTTTGAGGAGATCTACTATATCTTTGCAGCATTCGTTATTGATTTGCACGTCAAATATATATATATATATATATATATATATATATATATATATATATATATATATATATATATATATATGTATATATATGTATGATATTATTTAAAGCCCTCCGAATATTATTGATTTATTTGTAACATATTCCTGGTCTTTCTGCAGATAGTTTCGATAATGCAGACTCTGATTTTGTTCTATATTTTTGAAACCGCAAAGTCTTCAAACGACTTTGATGTAAACACAGAACTCCGGTCACTTGTAAGGTGATGTGGATGACCATTAAATTTTTGGTGATCCCAAGACTAAAGTCTTATTGAGCGTTGTCACAATCAACATATGTCCGTTAACGTAAAGTAGGAAAAGTGGTCAACTTTTAACTTTTGACGTACGTTGAATACATTGATAGCAATAAATTGCTTCTTCTTATTCTTTGTTTTCTTTAAATCTTGCTGTGTTTTAATTGTATTTTTTGATAATAATAAAATAATTTTGGTGGCAAAAAATAAAATACAAATTTAATTAAATTATCAGGTGAATATAATAGAAGTTTAATTTAAAAAAGAATAACAAAAGAAAGCAAACTTTGATTTAACATCCGTCAGCAAAGTATTCATTGTGCCAACCTCATCCGTCGTTACTTTAACTTTATTTGAATACGTCACAGTACAACGTATAAAGGATTCTATGTGTCCTGGCCTTTACTCACAACACTATAGATGCTTTTTCAGTATCATTTAAAGTAATATAATAATATAATAACAACATAGTTGCTCGTCTGCAGTTATGGACTTATAAGATCGAAAATGAGTTTCCAAACATGAATTAATCATTTCAAATACATCTCTTATTGGAGCTTCTTTATCTTCAGACTGGCGAACAAGACTTGTGATATGATTGTCGAAACGGATAAAACCAAAAAGTTGTTGTAAACGGCGCACGATAAAAAGGAAAAATATTTTGCCTCCAAATCTTACTTAACTGTTCCTTTGATGATTTAAGGGTCCATCTAAAGTATAATTCCTTGGAATACTCTTAATTTATTGTCAGTAATTTTTAGCTCACGTCAGAAAGTATTTGTGTGGATTGTTACCATTACATTTGTTATAGAGTTCTTTAGGTTTATTTTTAGAAAATATACAAATTTTTATTTGTTTTCTTATACTATTTGGTTTTATCTTTGCTACTAGAATAGTTATTATTTGTATAAAAAGCTGTTTTTCATTATCAGTTTCATTACTATTAACCTGAATACTACATTTTCCTCTAAATTTTCAGGTTTTGATTCCAAATTTGTAACAGGAGGTAAATATTTTTCGTCGATAAGCTTTTTGTCCAGATAAACTTCTTTTCACCTCAATTAGTTTTGGCAGCTTAAATATCTCGAAAATATTCTTGCTTTACTTTATAACTTAGTCTACAATTCAACGCTTTTATTAAAGATAACTATAAAAAGCTGTTTTTTACATAAGATCATATCTTGAAGCTGCTTCTGTGAAAAGATATTTAATAATAAAACAAAGCTGTTTGTCGTTCAATAATTCGAAGTTATAAGCTGTCCTAATTATTCTTATCAGATCTTCTTAGATTTTAGCAACAAAAAAAAATCCCATAAATAAAAATTGTTACACAAATTAAATGTAAAAATTCATTATCTACCCAGGTAGATATTATGAGTTCACGTAGAAAAATAACTAAATGAAAGCCAAGCTTAAAGCAGTATATGTGGAAGAGAGAACTTATGCTTTGTAAAGGTATTTCATATGATTGAACTTTGTAGGAAATAATCCTTAAAATAATCCATACTCTCACACTGTAAAAATTGTGTCATTCAACAAAACTGCCAACTCACTATAAGCACCAAAATAGGTCTCGGTAGAGCCTCTTGTCCTAAGAATAAAATATTTAACGGTATTTATTTTACAGAAATCTTCTTTTGGTAAATGTTGTTTTTTTTTTGACAAATGCTACTGCCGTTCTAAAAACATATCTGATATTAATGACTAAGGGTTAGGGAACACACAAGCGGATTAAAACTTATTACGACAAATTTTAATTTATATACAACTGTACCACTGCTTAAATTTGTTTAGAGAAACTGAACCGAACATTTTCTTCTCCTTAAAAATGCTTGGAAATATGATCCAGCATATATCATAATAATCGAAATTTATATTCAACAGTGTTAATGATAATGCGTCAAAATATATTAAAAATATATTAAACTAGACAAAGATTTATTACATTCCAAATTTCATGTCAACACCCACCAAATAAGAAAATATAAACAATCAAGTGCAGTAGCATTCGAAGAAAAATACAACGTTTAATTATTGAAAAGTAAATGTTTGCAGGAATTCGTTACAATTTTGGTACCAACCCGTTGCAAATGCTGTTAACGGAACAGCAGCTACATTTTCGACAACTCGGACATAAAATTTATGCTGCTAAATGCAATGACTGGTCTTTACAGACAATTACACACATACTCATGCTTTCACATCAAAAAAAACCACTTGTGGACTAAGGAAAAAAAAATCACATAAGTGTGACAACCTATCATGTTCATTTAAAAAATATGTCAAATAGAAATATAAACGAAACAAGGATGACTAAAAAAATAACAAAGATATTAATACAAAAGACAGTGATTGTCATATGTTGCAAATTGCATGTATCATTTATTATTATCAACAAATGAAAACTTACAGATATATACATATGCACATAATTGCATAACATATTTACGCCGAGAAGGTTACCCTAATATTAGTATTGTAAGTCTGAGGCATCATAAAAATACAGCATCAAAATTTGTACCTTTATAGATTTAACTTGTCGTTAATCTGACTGTGCTACTTAAGGATTTCTTCCAGTTTACAACCAATTCAATAATCACAATAACATAAAAATTTTAGTAGATAAATATAAACACATTATGTTCACTGTAACAATATATAAATGTGGCAAACAAATTTTAATTGTCTTGAACAATACTTCAGAAACAATAAACATTTTGTGTTAACATGTAATCATTATATAGTTACTTTGCAAACGAATGTTTTTAATTAAAGACAATATAATATATTTAACCATTATGTATTATTATAAACCAAAGTATGCTTAAAAGCAAACAAATAGTATTTGCTTTCAAAAAATAGTTTGCTGTAGAACTTGACTGACAAACTAAACAAACAATACTTTAAACTTATGAAAAGAGTTTAAAGTTTTATTTGTTAGCTACCGATTATTAACAAAAATTTTAAAAATTAATAAAAATATAAAAATTATTAAAACAAAAAAAATAAATAATAAATACTTGAGAACATTTTTAATTTAATCAAGTTGCATAATATTTTTAACTGTCTTATGATATTTTAATTAAACCATTTAAAGTTTACACTTAAACATAATTTTATTTCTGTTATTTATAACATAAATATTAATTTTAATATCTTTTCATTTTAAACATTATTATGTATATACTTTATCATATTGTTCTTATGCTAATAAGCAATATGGTCCTAAAACTATCTTTATTATTATTAAATGTAACAATACTATGATTTCCGTACAACCACAAATAAAACAATAATATGTTTTACTTAGATTATGGTTATCTTAACCAGTTTGTTTTTTTCTTGTAAAATACTTTTAAAGTTCGTAAGCTATATCAAGCGGAGTTTCATTTTTGTTATATTGAAATTTGATCTAGATATCAAGTTTTTAAGCGTCAAGTAGTCTTTTAGTTTTTGTGATTTTACGGTGAGTAGCAAAATTTACATATGTTTTGATACATTCCGATTTTAGGTGCAATTGTAGTAATTTTGCGAAATTCCTGATAAGTTCGTTGAATATCTATAAAATTGCTAATAAAATACCAGCTTGCAGTCAAAACTTTTGATTTTTTTGGCGATGGTTTTTTTAGAACTGTTAGTGTAAAACTTTAAATGTGAATTCTTATAATTTCACAATTTAATCCTATATGTCCTTTACAAATAGTGATATTATTTAGTTTTACTTTAACTAAAACAAATTTATTAAGACATAAAATTTTTTGTTCACAAAAAATCTAGCAGAAATTATATTTAAATACTTTCCAAGCTAATATCACTTGCGTGTCGGTGTAGTTTTAACATACATTTGTGCTCTACTTTTTTGTCTCTTTTCTACTCCTGGTATGTTGACACTTATATGATAACTCAAAACAAGTATTTTGTCATAATTAAAATTTTCTGACTCATTTGAAAATTAAAAATGTTCAACAAAATGCACAAGCAAAAATAAAATGATTTAATAAATAAAAAGCAAGACTAGTACACATTTCGCTACCACTTGTGCAGTTTAATTTTTGTTAACCCGTTTTTTTATTTTTTATTAAAAAATTATTGTTATTTATGCCCAAAATATAAAAAATATTTTTATAAATAATTTAATAAAATTATTTTTGGATTTGATAATATTATGCTAACAACCCTAAATATTTTTTTATAAAAATGCAGTTTATTCGTTGGTTGAAAAAACTAGTATAAGCATTAGGTAGCTTTAGCTTTTTATCTCATCAGGAAATAAAAATTGATTGAATACGAAAGTCATTAACCTTTATTATTTAAGGAAGGTCGTTGCCTACCTTCGTATATATTTGATATATAAAAATAGGTATATTTGCGATACTTCGAGTAAAAAAGTTGCGGAATTGATATTAGAGTCTTATTACCTGTTTTTCTTAAACAGGCTGGTAAAAATTTTGAAGTAATGTGGTTCGAACATGAAGAATTCAATTAATTAATGACAAGTTAAATGTATATAAGATAATTGTCATTATACTAATATATTCTTTGGGGTATGCCCAGTATGTACTAGTCCACGCTGACAAACCAAAGGCAAGATATCCATTGCACCACAATACCAAATTATTTGTGACAGTGTGTAAAATTAGTCTTCCAAATGTGCTACCTTAAGCCAGCTATGGCCACCATAGGGACGAAAGCCTTTTCAAAGATTAATGACACAAAATTACAGTTTTAATAAAAAGGCTTTTTCCTTTATTTTAACTAAAGGTTATAATTTCGAAAACTCCTTTTTAATATTTCAAAAAAGAAAATGTGCTTAAGTCACGTAACTTAGCTACACACATAAAGAAAAAAATCAATTTTCTTCAATTTGTGTTCAAAGACTTTCAATTCAATATAAAAATGACTTTGATTGAAATGTACTCAATTTAAAATAATCTTCAATTATTTTCTGATTTTTTTTCTATTGAAAAATGAGATTTGCTTTAAATGGTAAATTGTTGTATTCTAAGGAATAACATTAAAATATAATTCTTTTTATTTTGACTACAATTCATATCATAAACGTTAATAGGATTTAACTCAGTACTAAGAAAAATTAATTACGTTTCATTGTTGCTTGTGAATGGTTAAAAATGAGAGTAGATATAGGAAATGTTGGATGGCAAGAATAGTTATGCATATTTTTTTTTTTTCATTCATAAGTTGATGAAGCAAATTTCTAACAGTTTCGATTGATGTTAGTAATTTTTGAATGTATTTCTTTTAGTACAAATAGGTATGTCAACAATAAAAAACTAAAAAAAAGCGGTTTCCACTTCTAAACCTCAAGCGGCCGAAAGGGTCATTTTATCAGACTCAGGTAGGCGTGGATGAGTTACCAACCTAACAAGATATCACGTAACAGATCTCTAGTGCAATTAACTAACTTTTACTTTTTAAAATACAACAATCGTTATGTTTGTCGAAATTTTCTGTTGTTTGCAGTAACGATAAAGTTTTTCACTAACTTCAGCTTGTGTTTATTTTTATAATATCAAATTATGCACATGAATAGGTTTATTCTAATATGGATCTGTTAAGCATGATATTAAAAAAACATAATAATTGTTTTGGTTGTAGAGTTGCGAATACCTCTTCAAGTCAAGTCATTTGTTTGTGTGCAATTTATTTTTAAAATTAATCTTTAATGTGCCTTTATCTACTTAATTAAACAAGTATGTGTGACTTGAATTCAAATAAAAAATTACACATCCGTATCTTATTATAAACATCTTTTGTGTCATATAGAAAGGCGCTAACTCGAATTTTTACAAAATCAAGTTTTTTTGTGATTCAATTACACTATACACAGGTGGACCTTGTCACAAAATTTTAATGCAATATTATCAAAACGTTTTAACGAGCATTTACTTTCTAAATATTATATTTGATAAATATAGTTTCTATAAGGTTTTTACCTTCTCATGTGGAATCATAAAAAGTCGAGTTAGGGCCTTTTTACAGCAATAGATAGATTGATTAGAAATTTTAATTTTTTTAAGAATCCCCACTGTGCATGAAGCAGGAATATTAAAAGATCTATTACTTAGAATCTACTTTGTAAGAATGATTTATTTAACGAAATGTTTCATAGCGGGTAAAGTATATCCATAAGGCCTTTTCTTTATGCTCATATAACTCATGAGAGGATTCTTCCTAAATTTTGTATTCAAAGCTAAAAAGTCTCATTTCAAATGCGAAATTGATTAAAAGAAAACTACAATGAACAAACAAAGTAAAAGGACAATTAAAACTTGATAATTTTTTGCACAAAAACAAAGTAACTATTGAGTAACTATTTTTGCTTAAGGGTTCCTATTGGTTTCGAACGTTGTTTCATATGTTGTTGAACGATCTACTAAAATAAAAATTGTAACCAATTTTTACAATAAGCAATGTGCACATGCAAATATTTCAGACTTACTTAATATTAAAACAAAATATAAATTTGTTTGTTATATGTACGACATAATGGCCCATATTCATAGTTAAAATAAAGGCTACTGTGAGGGAACTAAAGTCGATTTTACTTTAGAGTCGACTCTAACTCATTCATAGACAATTTAAAATATACTTTTGACGTTAAAGTCAATTCTAAATTTAAATTTAGCTAAAGCTGTTTTTAATAATTTTTCATTTTTTTATTTTATTTGGTTTAAGAACACAATACTCTTAATCTGATTTTTATACCAAAGTAAACAAAATAACAACAAAGTTACTTTTTTCTAATGTTTATTTATAAATTGTATGAAAACATTTATCAAAGTAGAGTTGACACCCAGTTAAAGTCGAATCGACTAAAAGTATGCTCTATTTTCGACTATGAAAGCAAAAAAGATACGAGTAATAAGAGCTTTTTAGTTTAGAGTATACTTTAGCAAGAGTCGACTTTAGTATATAACTATGAATATGGGCCAATGCTTTTATAATCAGAAAAATATTTTTATTTTTAACCCAAAGGCATCTATTTTCAAACTAAAGTGCTTTATAGAGAGTGAAAATGCATTAATGTAGTGTGTTTTATTTGATTTTTATTAATTTTTATTATTATTATTGTTATTATTTTTTTTATGTTTAAGCACTAAGATTGTTAAAAGTTTCTTTTTTTTTAACAAATTTAACAACCTGATTACGTACAACTATAGCTGCTACGCTTTCAGCAAGAAAAAATTGTTAATAACCAATTTGGTAACAAACAAAGTGTTGTTATTATTGAAAGGTTTTAATGAACAAAGTGGAATAAAATTAACTTTATAACTTTGACACTTATATCCCGTATCTTATATAATATACAAATAGCTAGATTTGAAGCGTACAGTATTAAGCTGAGAAAAGCATAATACTATCTATTACACAATTAATACCTAAATGTCACAATTAAACAACCACTTCATGTTGGGCTTAAAAACACTTGCTGCATATTTGCTTTATCGAATAAATGATATAATTGCATCCCTTTATCGATCTGAATCTTTATATTTTTCTTTAACAGGAGTTATTATTAAGAGAGACAAATTAATACCTTAAGCCATTTATATCAAAAATATCCTTATCATTTTTACTTTTTTCAGCTACAGCGCTGTATCCTCTCAAGCAATTTTACATGAAACCATTATACTGCGAATCCCTAAAGTATTATTTATATTATATTATTTTTTTCACATTTGTTAAAATTAGAAAAGACATAACATATTTGCACTGAAAGAGATAATTTTTATTCAACTCCTAGTATAGTGGGTTATGGAGAGGAAACGTCGATATTTTCAGTACTACTTGCTCTTCATTACAATCTTTGGATTTTTATGCACAAAATGAGGAAAAATTCGCATTTTTTATACTCTTAGGCATTTGATAATTATATTTTATCTTTGCGTTAAAGCTTAGAAAAAAATATATTCGGAATGAGTTACTGATTTCATAAAGCGTAATTTAGTAACTACAACCGTTCGCTCACATAACTTATTTTAACTTAAAATCCTAATAAATTTCATAAGTTTTTTTTGCTCTTTCTTAAGTTTTTTTTTGCATTTTTTTTACTAAAGTAAAAGGTAATTATGAAGAACTACATCAAAAAGAGTATATATCTTATTCTCTTCGCTTCTCTTCGTTTCATTTGCTTTTTGTTTAACGTAATTTTATTGTCTTTATAACATTGTTGCCGTTTGGTTACATATTTTACACTTTTTGTAACTTTTAATGGCTCCACGTAACGTGTATAATTTTGTTATATTTGGCCAAATTTTCGTATCTTCTGGTACAGCCGAAATAAGGTAATATAAGTGAAAAAGTGCATTTTCCGTTATTTAAGGGAAAAGCCCCTCTTAACATATTCACCTTTTAATAACAAAGTCTACGTGCAAATGCTATCAAAATCCTACGTTATATTAGGGAGAAACCACGAAATATTTTCTGCTTCATGTTCAGAAACAGCAAAATGTTTCTGTCAACATATTTTCCTAACTGTGAAATAAATGAGTTGCACATATTTTATGAGGAAAACTACTCCGCTTTTAAAATTTGACCACTTGCTGTCTTTTAATTTTAGTAATTTTATGTTAAAGTTTTAAGCAAATAAGACTAAAATTAGTTTTTAATAACGGTATTTTTAAAATTATTAAAGAAGTAAATTCTATCGAAGAAAAAGGTTAAACGGATTAAGTTAAAAAATCCTACCTTAATAATTTTATGGAATGGCGAATTTCGTCCTGATTCAAATGCTCATAAAAATCATGGGGCTGAAACTGTTTTTTCATACGGTTTTCTATTTATTTTATTTTTATATTGTATTTCTGTTTCCTTTTTATTTTCCCTGAAATATGGAATAAAACGTTTTACTATATTTTATATATATTACAATAAATTACAATTTATTTAAAGAAATTTTCAAAATGTAACTTAAATGAAAAAATGTAACTATTTTAAAGGAAAAGCGTAACTTTTTCCTGTCCCTCGATGGCAACACTGCTTTATAAAATAATAGAAGATTTTATGAACATATGAACGTGAACTGTTACTTTAAGATATTAAATATATTTTTAATAAAATTTTGAGTAAATAAGTCTAAACTGTTGTTCTGATAGCGATTTTCGATAAAAATTACAAGTCTCTAAATCAGAAAATGCAAGATATATCGTTTTCTTTTTCTGCCCCAAAGAATTGGTATGCTTCTTTACTTTTGTTATCTAAACTGACATTTGTGCTAGAAAATTTGAATATGAGAAAACTAGGTCAAACGTTATAACGGGTCTCCAAAATTGATAAATTATTTATAAAACTCTCCGAAGTGCAAATAACCAATTAAAAAACGTAAATAGATTTTCTTATCCACAATTGTTGGATGTATACACCAAATAGGTTCAGACAACCCTGTCATTAATAAAGGCAAGGTAGCCGCGCTAAAAATTGTTTTTTTTTTTTTTACCGGAATTCATTCATATTGTTTATATAATATAAAAATTTTGTTAAAATATTACGATGAAGTTTTTTAAGTAAACGTCATTATAAATGGAGCACGAAAAAAATCAATATATTATATTAATCTAGAAGCTTTCCTTTGATGCCACCTACAAGTCACGTCTCATGATTTTTATTTTCTTAATTTTGATAAAAAGCTTAAAATGTGTATACACATTTGCTGCCAAACTGGAAAAAGGCAATATAAATTTTTACGTCTGCACCTTCAAATCACTCGTTTCTTATTATTTACCTGTGAACGTTTGAATTATTTTTAATAAAAAAAAAACATATTTATTATTTTTGCTTTTATATTTCTTTATTTGTTTCAACAGTTATTAAATCGAGAACTTCTGCTCTTTCTTTTCGTTCATGACATTTAAAATTGTTATTTCATTTTTCTGAATAAAAATTATTTTTCAAACTTTTTCAAAAATATTTCACCGTAGTAAATTCAGAAAATTATGAAAAATATAATTCCTATTGAGATTTTATTTTACTTTTTTTTACTTTAAATCCTTTATTCTTTTTTTTAAGGACTTCCTATTGTTTTTTTCTTCTTTCCCTTTGAACAAAAAATTAAATAAATAGAAAATATTCTTTACAAAAAAGGTTTTATTTTGTGTATAAAACCCATTTCAAAGCTATAGTTCTTAATTTATCCCAAATTTGTAAATTATGTCATAATGAGTGCTTTTATTGTTTCAGCAAGAGAATTGAAATGTAAAATGCAAATAAGAAGGACAAAACTACTAAAAACGGAAAATTATTAGCCAATTGAAAAGTACAAACGTTTGCATAGAAAAATTTTAGTAAAAAATAGAAAATAGAAAACAAAAGTTTATAATCACTTGTTTAAAAAAAACAAAACAAGAAATGAAAATTTTTTTAATAAAGAAATTTTAAGTGGGCAATTGCTATATATATTTTTTGAACGCAGACCCCTATTTTATTTATTTACTTATTTATTTATTTATTGTTTTATTTCTATATTTGTGTTGCTCCATACACAAGACCTAAAGCCTTATATCTCAGTATCAAACTGATAATATCTAGGTTTATAATTATAATCATTAATCAGATAATAAATAAAGCAATTAAAATTAAAAACAAGAAATTGAAAAAAGAAGTAGCACTTCAGGCAATAATACCTATTTAGTTATTTTTGTAACCGTGCTACATTCTTTAGGAAAGGGATAGATGGGAGATAAAACAGGTGGTGAAAAGAGAAGATAGCCATTTTATTAGTTATTTTACTTCGCCGAAGAATATGTTATGAAGAAGTACCGACAAAGAAGCCTGCATGTTTAATGTTAATTCTGAATATGTATTTATACCATTAAACAGAAAAACACATTTTTATGTCTTGGTTGACGCTGGGATTGAACCCTGGCCAACCAGGTTTGTAGTCAACGTATTTACCACTTTGACTACAGCAGCCTCAATATAATATAATAAGTATTTTTGTGTCATAATATTAAATTTATGTTTCAAGTTGTTATGTTGAAAGAGCTTAAAAATACTTTCCTTGAACTTTCGTGCGTTACTTATGAGCTGAGAGCTATGGGGTAAAGAATTCCAGCGAGATACTGCAAATATAAAGAAATACCACTCCGATGTTGAACTTCTGTACCTAAATTATCTAATTCTTTTACCCCTGCTTATATCTGAAATAAACGTTCTCTATAAAGCTAATCAGGTTAGTGGGTATATATTATTTTATGTAAAAATACTAAGACTCTTGTGTTTAGTAGATTATATAAAGAAAGGCCTTATAACTGTGACGAAAACAAAGACACACTAGACTATCTATTAAGTCCATATACGTATCGGATTATGTTGTTAAATGCAACAGTTAATTTTCCTTTACTAGTTGTATCACATTTAGCAAATACTTTACAACCATACAGTAAACCGGGCTCCAGATAAGTTGTGAAAAGTAAGATTCTTATTCTAAAGTATGGTTGAACTGCGTACGCAGTATCCAAAAAATATGGCATTACACTTTGTTAGTGTCTTATTTTGCTTCCCTTATTTGAAAAAACGTCCGCATATATTTTAAATAGTTATTTTCTCTGAAAACTAAAAACTAAATTCCAAAATAAACCTAAGCTGAAAAAAGTAAATTTTAATTCAATTTAAATCATTTATAATAGCATAGGCACAGCGCGTCTAGATTCATACTTAACTCAAAAACGGTAAGTATGAAACTGGAACAGTATTTATAATATTGTGAAGAAACCAGTATGAATGATGAAAAAACAAAAATTTTATTTCATGTTCATACCGAAGGTACAAATGCACAAAACGAGTTGCATAGGAAAAAAAAAAATTGAGTTATGTGTGGTCTTCGTGTAACGAAATTAAGATTGATTAGTTAATTAAATAGATAATGTTAACAAAGTACACAGCCTAAGAAAGATAGGTGTAAAGAATGCTGATTAGGGATCCAGAAAATACTGCTATTCATTCTGCAAGAGACAAATTTTTCTTGTTATCTTTGGAAAAACGGTCGCAATTATTTTTAAATCAATTTCTTTCGAGAACTTTTTGGAAATTAAATAAAACTTAACTTAAGCCGAAAAGAGAAAATTTTAATTTTTTTATAATATCCATGGTTCAAGTCATGATTGATAAAAAAATTACAAATTTAAGCCTTAGGTGAAATTTAGATTTTTGTATTTCTCTTTTAAGTTTAATTTCCTAAAGCTACTTTAAAACTTGTTTTGAGTTTTGTACACTTCAACAGCTTTTAAAATGTTTGAAAAGGCTACAAATAAAATAAGATGTTTAGGGAGAATAACAATTTTTTCCAGCATTTATGATTTTTGTAAAATATTGATTTTACGAAATACCAAATTTTTCAATAAAGTGTTGTCGTAGCTTCAATTTTTAGTCAAACAGATGGAAGCGCGTTAAACTCGGCGTCAAGTAAAAATTCGTAAAATAAGAAAATTAATATCTATGCAAAAAATTTAGGAAGTTGCTACTGTGATGAAATTTGCTTACATTTTGCAATTATTATTATATTTTTTGTTAATATTTGCTTACGTTTTTTGATTCATGAATGAATAAACTCAGAGAGAAAGTATCACTTACCCTTCAGCTCAGGTGGATAAAGGGTAAATATAAAATTGTCATTCCGTTTGTAATTACTACAAATTCCATTTCTGACCTCACACTGCATAATTGTTCTGAGTTCTTATGCACAGGCAAGTCGATTGAGCTATATACGTCTGTCCATCCGTGTTTCGGTTGAAATCTAAAATATAATACAACGGGCATAATTTTGAAAATTTGGCTATTGAATATTAGCCAGATCGGTCTATGTCCTTCGGAGCATCAGGCAAAACATTGCGCCTGCCTCTAATTTTCCATATCATTTTGAACTTATCTAGCTTAGTGAAGGATAAATAAATCGGGCGATGGAGAATTCATATATGAGAAATATATATTGATATTATATTCATTTTTGTTAATTATAAAGGTAAAATATTTTTAAGGCTATAAGGACAAAAATAAAAAATTCTAGGTATGAAAAGTAACGTTTAAATTTTGCATGAAAAATCTAAGGGAAGTTTATTTGCTATAGAACCACTACTTTAGTTTCATGTACTACGATTAACTGTGTTACAATATTTTTCTTCAGTGTGCTATATAAGGTATAAATTACTTTCTAATTACTGGTATGGTTAAACGGTTGCATAGAATAACCACTTACGTGAAGGAAAGGTAACTGTGATAAAAGAGACAAGCTAGTTCTTTCACTTAAAGATGATTAACGACTCAAAACATAAAATATTAAAAACGATGTAACAAAAACTTGAAATACAGTTCAAAAAGCTTATAGACAATAATGTAACTTTGTATATCAATGCCGACCCTTCTATTGGAACCTTTCTACATGAACATAAAACTCCTTACATATACCAAGATAGTGAAAAAATTAAAGTCATTTAAATAATTTTCCTGACTGGCATAAAATATTGATCCCAATTGGCTTTTTTTGAATGTTTAAAAAACGAATGATGAAAAGATTGCTTTTGAAATTATTTGAGTATCAACAAATTGTGGCAAAAGTCCTGTCAAGGCCCCGTTCTTGATTCGATGCTTTTTACTATGTACATAAATTACTTAGTTAATCAGCTATTATTTAATAAAGTACACAATTTATAGAAGCAGAAATATAATACACATTTATGGCTGTGTCTATAAATTTATTTAGGTTTCTTATATAGCGCTTATCATAGCCGATGCAATAACATACACTGCGTAAATTTTAAGTTTTTATCTTTTATATTTTAAAAGATAACAATATAAACCCTTTAACTTTTCTACATCGTTTATCACAGCCGAACACTGCGTAAATTTCAAATTTGTATCTTTTATAGTTTAAAAGATAACATCATAATCGTAAAAATCACGGCAATTGCGTGACACCTTTAACATTTCTACAGCGTGTATAAAGCCGATGTAGCTAAATACGCCACGTAAATTTAAAGTTTTTATCTTTTGTAGTTTAAAATATAACACCATAATCGTAAAGTCATAATTGCGTGACACTTTTTAACTTTTCTATAGAATTTATCTTAGCCGATGTAGTAACATAAACTACGTAAGTTTCAAGTTTTTATCTTTTATAGTTCAAAAGATAACAATTTAATCGTAAAATAACGTCAATTTTTTAACACCTTTTAACTTTTCCACATCGTTTATCATTGCCGATGTAGTTAAATACACTATGTAAATTTCAAATTTTTATCATTTATAGTTCCAAAAAAAAAACAAATTTTTCAAAATCACGTCAATTTTGTAACACTCTTTTACTTTTCTATATCGTTTGTTAAAGCCGATGTAGTAAAATACACTACGTAAATTGCAAGCTTTTCTCTTTTATAGTTTAAAAGATAACACCATAATTGTAAAAATCTCAATTGCGTGACACCCTTTAACTTTTCTACAGAATTTATCATAGCCGATGTAGTAACATAAACTACGTAAATTTCAAGTTTTTATCTTTTATAGTTCAAAACATAAAAATATAATCGTAAAAATCAAGTCAATTTCGTGACATCCTTTAACATTTCTACAGCGTTTATAAAGCCGATGTAGTTAAAAACGCTTCGTAAATTTTAAGTTTTTTCTTTTATAGTTTGAAAGATAACACCATAATCGTAAAAATCAAGTCAGTTGCGTGACACTCTTTAACTTTTCTACAACGTTTATCATAGCCGATGTAGTTAAATACACTACGTAAATTTCAAGTTTTTATCATTTATAGTTCCAAAAATAACACAATAGTTTTCAAAATCACGTCAATTTTGTAACATCCTTTTACTTTTCTACATCGTTTATCAAAGCCGATGTAGATAAATACACTACGTAAGTTTCAAGTTTTTTTATAGTTTAAAAAATAACACCATAATCGTAAAAATCACGTCAATTTCGTGACAACCTTTTTCATTTCCACAAAGTTTATCATACTTGATGTAGTAACATACACGCGTAAATTTGAAGTTTTTATTTTTTATAGTTCCAAAGATAACACAATAATTATTAAAATCACGTCAATTTTGTAACGCCCTTTAACTTTTCTACATCGTTTTTTATTGCCGATGTAGTTAAATACACTACGTAAATTTCAACTCTTTATCTTTTATAGTTTAAAAGATAACACCATAATCGTAAAAATACATCAATTGCGTGGCACCCTCTAACTTTTTTACAGCGTTTATCATAGCCGATGTAGTTAAATACACTACGTTAATTGCAAGCTTTTCTGTTTTATAGTTAAAAAGATAACATCATAATCGTAAAAATCGCATAAATTGCGAGACACCCTTTATCTTTTCTACATCGTTAATCATAGCCGATGTAGTTAAATACACTACGTTAATTTCATGTTTTTATCATTTATACTTTAAAATATAACACTAAAATCGTAAAAATCACGTCAATTTCGTGACAACATTTAGCTTTTTCACAGCGTTTATCATACTTGATGTAGTAACCTCGTAAGTTTCAAGTTTTTATCTTTTATAGTTCCAAAGATGACACAATAAATGTCGAAATCACATCAAGTGCATGACATCCTTGAACATTTCTACAGCGTTTACCATAGCCGATGTAGTACCACACACTATAATTTTCAACTAAAAAAGAATTATTGTAAATAAAATGTATGTCTTCAATCTTTTTTTCCTTCACATAAATGCATTCGAATTCTAATTCATATAATTGGATGCCGAGTGAATGCATTCACGACGTTTATCTTAATAAGAAATCTCCATTCGAATTCTAATTCGATTTTTGCTGACAAAATGAATGCATTCACAAGAGCTATCTTGTGGTGGAATTTAAATTCTTATTCACTATCCTACACATCGGTGTTACCGTTAGTAATTATTGTTATTCAAAAAGAAGTCTGTAAAATGTTTAAAAGAATTAAAATGTTTTAAAAAATTTAATAACATAATTTCCTTTGATGTGTTATGGATTTATGAGAAATAGCAAGCATATAGAACACGCAGCTAGCACCGTTCAGTCCAATTTCCCAAGCCTTTTTTATGTTTTTTAGTGTTGTCTCACGCGCAGCTCGGACAATATTAACATTAAGAGTGCGATTTCTTTTAAGGTTTTTAGCACAACACGCGTTGTCAGAAAAATATATTTTTCAGCCAAATTCGAAGTAGAAACGAAATAGATGGTTACTTGCTTTTAAGAGCTGATTCAACTAGATCTTTTAAGAACATAATAGAAGATCCACGTCTAAAACTTTCAAAAATCTTATTATCTTTGATTGCATCCGTTTAGCCCCAGAAGCCACATTTTTGTCGGTACGGCCTGTACAACGACAGGTACTATTCGTGTTTTCTACCATGAGGCCAGCCTCAGATACTTTTTGTACTAATTTGCCTTGGTCACTCGCTTAGTCTTCGCCGAAACTACTATTTATCATTGGCAGATAGCTGTTTAAGTGGAAGGCGACTTATTTTGGTCAGCTTTAGACATGATACTTACTGACAGTCAATATTTAGATCAGAAAAAATCTATCAAAACTATTAATATTTCTTATAAATCTACATAAATTGTGCTTGGTATCTTTATATTTCATGATATTTAAACTTAAAAAATGATATGCATTACTGCGGAAAAGGCATAGCCCTATGGCGATTTTGCTACTGCTCATCAGTGGTTTCAACCCAAATTATTTGGTTGCATCAATTCTAGCCAACACATAAGTTGTATGTTCGCCAAAAAAAAAACGTTGCCACTTTTTTCATGAAGCATAATTTTTATACTCCTACCAAAGGTAGGCCCAGGGTTTGTGGCCACTACCTCAGATACAGTTTAGAAAGTTGTGCTATGGAAATTTAGCACTATTGGTCCACAAATGCTTGAGACATGTTTAAGTAACGACAATTACTCACACTGCTTTGTATGTTATTTATTATTGTTACTTTTGTTTTAGAATAAAAATTTTAGTTTAATTGAAATTATACCAGAATCTTACATTTTTACCTGTGTTTCACCAAAAATATAAAACGTTGATAAAAAGTTGATTTAGCCATAAAAAATTTAAAATTTCACTAAGAAACTCACCTTAGTATGTATTTTCACGAAAGTTCCACTTCAAAGCTTTAAGTTTCCCGAAAAATTGTATTTTCAATATAAATTTTCATTCAAAACTATTACCGATATAAAAGTTTTCTAGAAAATCCCACTTTCGCAAAATAATCAATTATATATATTTCATACTGGTTTTAAGTTTTAGTTCGTTTAGTTTCGAAAACATTAACATTAGTTTTGAATACATTATTTGTTGAAAGAATTTAAAAATTTTAATAACTGTTTTCATAATTAAAAATTAATTAAAATTATTTCAGTTACTATAAATTATATCGGTTAAACTGTATAAAAAATACATTAACATTTCACCTATGTTATTTTGTACATTGTTAATAATATTTGCTGTAGTCAATTAAAATCTGAAATTTCATAGAAGTCATATATTTGTAATTGAAAAATATATGCTATTGTGATCTACATTTCTATAAATACACATATATTTTTATACATAATTAACACAACTAATCAAAACTCTTAATTCCTTCAATGGGTATTTATACTTTGAAATTATAAAACCTATTTCAATATGAATTCAAAACCAACCAAAATCAGGAAGAAATTTTATATAAATGTTATATTTTCTGCGAAAGTTTTTTTTTTATAAAACTTTTATACTATTAATAATTTTGAATGAAATTATCAAGGCGAGTAAATATACGATAACTGCGATGGCAAATTCGTAGATTTTAGCCGGTAGCCTAACTGTCAAACTACATATATGAAAAATCTGTAACTATTTTTTATTCGGGCTAACGGCGAAAATTAACGCATTTGTCATGGTCATGGCGAAATAATACCAGGTGGTCGCAATGGCGAATTCATTAATTTTGCTCAAAACCTGAAATGTCGAACTGCATATATAAAAAATTGAGTATAATTTTTTTTATGTGGTGTCTGACACTTAACGTTTCGGCGAAAATCAATGAATTCGCTATCGAGACCACCTAGTATTATTTCGCCATGGCTCCCACCATATATTATTTATTAGACTTAGATATTATTTACTGCAAGTACAGTTTTTCTTTTTGTTCAATTTTCAAAGCAAAGCAAACTAAATCTAAATAAGTTAGAGTGCTTTATGCGAATCTTAAATACCCTTCACCATGAATGTAAATCTAGCTTAGTGAAGTAGCTCCAATCAAAAATCAAACTTTGTGGTGACAGAGAAAAAAATTAAGTACGATACATAAATTACATAAAAATGTCATCGGTTCTTAATGAATAGAGCATTTAAAAAAAATTGTTGTATTTCTTAACAGATCTTTCAGAAGATACCCATATTGACCACATTGACAATCGAAGTTTTTTATGAAAATTTCAGAGGCTCATAACTCAAAAAACATGGACGAGCGCAAATTCTTTCACTTGATTAATTTTTTTCTAATTTCTTAATTCTTAATCGGTTTTTTTATTGGAGTTACTTCATTGTTCCAATTTATATAGAAAAATTAAACGCAGGCGTGGTGTTCAGCCAATTGTCTCAAGGGTTATGGACCGATCTTGTTGAATTTCAATAGCACCTCAATATAGAATTAAAAATAAATAATGCGTTTTCATTCCGCTGGGGATTATAATATTGAACATGAGATTATTGCCTTGAGAATTACACACATATGAATCAGAATTGTGGTAAATTATCATGAATAAATTTCCTTTTCTTATATTTTTATGATTTTTTTTATTTTTTTTTTTTTTTTGGAAATGAATTATTTGAGAATGAATATTATAAAGAATTAAGAAAAAACTAAAGAATAAAAGAAAAACTAGCCTAAACCTGTTAAGCAGCAGCTGCATTGGTTGAAATGGTTTACTAAGTAATAAATCTGACTTCGTTTAAGCAAATGTTTATTAAACAAAAGATCATGAATGCAAATATAATCAGAGCTACTGGTTGGCTGTGCTGGTGCAAAGCGATTATCAATATAAGCCAAGATATCATAAACTCGTGTTCACAATGTATAGCGTTGTGGATGGCTGCGAAGTTCTGTTACCTTATAAGTAAAGCAGAAAATATATCGTAGATAAAAATTTGGCACTGGCAAAATGTAGAAAACAGAATGCAAAAATCCAACACTTGAAAAAATTTTAACATTTCAGAAAAATTTTTATCTGTTGTTTTGAATATATTTGTTAATAAATTCAATAAAAAATGTATTTTTTGACACTTATGATTTTTGAGATACATAACAAATTCACAACGAAGAGAATCACAATGTCACCGTGAATTTAACTATTTTATATAAATTAATTAATTAATTAATTTTAAAAGCCACTTTTTGCATTTTTATTTTTCTTAGTACTTTTACACTAAAACTGTAAACATCTTCAAGCAATTATTACTAAGTATTACTATTGCGAGTAGTGATGTGGTTTCTCTTCGCATCGCTCCTTGTTTTAATAATTCCTATATTCAAAGAGTATTTTGATTTTCTTAACAAAAGATTTTAACGCTTTATTTATAAAAATTTCTAACTAAATTCTTTGTGCACATATTAACATATGTATTTTTTCTGCCCGAAGAACTAACCTTTTGTTTCTTAAAAACTTTGTTTTGTATTGTGTTTTTGTTTCAACTTGTTCGTGTTGAATAGGACTTTGAATTGTTAAAAAAAAGTGAATTTTAGAAAGTTACAGTAATGTTAGACATATCCAAGTCCAAGTGTCATAAATTCTAATTAAAGTATAGGAGTACTATTATGGCTGGAATTTTATATGCAATAAGATATTCTTTATACCAGATATATTGTTTAATTATATTTTTTAAATTTAATATACATTTTTTTGTTTTTGATTTCCATATTTTAAATATTTCTTGAAGAGTATTCACTTACAAAAGTAAAAAAAAAAATTGCATTACAGTATTTTTCTTTTTCAAAATCCAGCTCAGCTTCAAATAATTTATAATAATGTTACAGCCTCTTCTTTGTAGTTTTATATTTTCATTGCAAATTGGTTTGAAAACGGTTTATTTGGACAAAATTCGGTATCTACTGAACCACTTTAAATATCTTAATGATATTTTACACAGGCAAAGCAAAGGTATTTCTGAGCAGAGCTGAGGATAGTCGGCCTTCCACGGTGAATGTTGACTTCTGTGTAGACCCCAAAAATTAAATACCTGGGCTCAATTATAATAGTTAGGATATTTTTATTTGCGTTTATTAGTTGAATTATAAAAACTCTTTTAAAAATGTCCAAATAAATTTTATTATTATTTTTTTTAGTAAAAATATTTTTAGATAGTAAAAAGGTTGAGTTTAAGCCAAAACAATTTAATTCATTAAATAGGTATTGAATGCATGAATTATATTTATCAATAAATATTTTTTTAATTACGGTATTACAGACAAATCCATTCTCCATTCTAAGTATACGTCTACCACATTTTGTTTCGTGGATCTTAATTTATCAAACGAAGTAATTACTCACAGTCTTTCATTTGGATATTTTCTACACAAAGGAAACATGTTAGGTGCAGCTCGCCTAGGTGTATATTCGTCCTCAGTCTTTGTCGTACGTCTTGATTACGATGAAGAAATAGTTTCACATCAATTCTTGTATCAAAGAAAGCAGTCTCTTATTAATGTTGAGCACTCCTTATATTAATGTACTCTAAGTGTCTTAGGAAAATATTCTATATTATTATCTAAGAAAATTTAAAACTGTCACGTAATTTTGCTGTTCTTTCAAAGAATATATGGCAAAAGTTTCCAATATTTTATGCAATTCAATATCCTCTATACAAAGTGTTCTTTTTGAAATCTATTGTAAAATTGTCACATATTTATTTAATGTCGTGATGATAATTATTTTCTTGCGTGTTCTTTGCCCAAAATAAACTTAAAACAAAAAATATAAGAATTCTGGCTAAAGTAAACTTAAAATAAATAACAATTTAACACATAACAAGAATGTAAATATTTTAAGTTTTCATTAACATCAGTATTAAATGTACGTATTTTGATACGTGAATGCGTAAGTAGATGGTGTTCCTAAATTTACGTAATGTTTTAAATTTATTAATTAAACAAATAAACAAATTTAAATTAGCTTAACTTACGTTTATTAAATTTCCAGATTTATTAGAAAAGAAAAACTATTTAAAAATATTTGTGTTGATTTCCAAAGAAACAAATTGAGATACCAGCATGAGTTTGCGTAGCATTTCAGTATCGCTATATCCGTCATTAGGATTCTTCTCATTTATCTATTTAAAACTTGCACGTTTTAAAAATCATCAATAAAAATACACGGAATATTTAAAGTCAGTTAATATTTAATTGTATAAAAAGAAGTACACACACAACCAAAGATTTTTTATGTGACAATATTAGTTTTTGCTTTCTGTTAACTATTGTTGTTTTTACAATAAATAAAATTTCAAAGCTACAACGAGTATTAAACACGCAATCTACTATTTGATGTAGATGCCTTAATAAGTTAAGATAACGACTATACAACTTGGTTTGTGAACTGAGCCGAATTAGAATTATTTATTACTTTATAATTAAATAATAATTTTTCAAACTAAGACGGTTTCTCTTAGAATCTACTTTAATTTTTAGACCGTTCATTAATTTTTGCCATATTATATTGAGAAGTAAATTACTTTTTAAAAAATTACCAAATTCGTGGAGAAAATAATGAAATTGCTCAACAAACCAAAAGAAAAATTCAACTTGTACTAAGAAAACAAATGGGTACTTTGGTGGACATTCCAACGACAGGTTCGGGGAATACAAACACTGAAAATACCGCCAGGATATTTTTCGAGCAGCCAACCTTGGCCTGACAGCATTAATTCTGAAACCTCTGACACTTATTTATTTATTTTTTTTTTTATAAACTGTAAAAAAATATAAAGCAAAAAAAATCATGGTAAATATGACCTGGGACCCTTTACAAAAATATCTTGTTGGACAACATTTAAATAGACACCTTAGCAATCCTAAAGGCTGTATTTGTCTTAACCAGACCTGGGGGGATTCAATTACATTTCATTGAAATCAGGGACTAAAGTCAATTACAATTACTTGTAATTTGTAATTGAAAAATTTCAAATACTAATTACATGTAATTGTAATTGTAAATTTTCAATTACAAATTACATGTAGTTGTAATTGTAATTAGGCGATAATCATTACTTGTACTTGAACAAAATTCAATTACATTTCTAAAAATATTAAGTTTAACTAAAAATTCTAAAAATGAACTTATAAAACGTTTCGGATAATTTCAGCAAGTTTATTAAAATTTATATTAAAGCTCAGAAGAATATTACGGTGAGGACGTAAATGAAGGTAATAATCGCTTACGAAAAATTAAAAATTTTGATTTCGTTTATATATTTTTTCATTTTATATTCCATAGCCATTAATATATCCGATTGTAAAGAAGAAAGTAGTTTAAAATTTGAACTTAACCTTTACTTGCGTGATCTGAATTCATCTCTTAAGTGCCTTAAGAATTATCCTATAATACTAAAGGTTTTTCTACGATCAAATACTCCCTTCTCATCTTCAGCGCCAGTTGGAAAAGTTGTTTTCATTCGCTAGTATAATTTTAACACATAGGCGGCAAAGCTTAACAGATGAAAATTTTGAAAAAATGGTTTTATTTAAAGCAAATAAAAATTTTGTTTAAATTTGCACTTTTTTTAGTATGTACGTACATACGTATGTGCTATATTTTCCTTAAGGTTGTTATTATTTTTTGCATGTTTATTATGTGTATGTAATTGATAATTTTTGTAATTAAATATTTTTTGACTAAAAATAATTACAAAAGTAATCATTACACAATTTTGTTTCAATTATGTAATTATGTAATTCAATTTTCCAATTACAAATTACAAGTAATTGTAATTGAAATCAGGGACTAAAGTCAATTACAATTATATGTAACTGTAATTGAAAAAAACTACAATTACAATTACATGTAATTTGTAATTGCATGTGTAATTAATTACAAATTGTAATTGACATCCCCCAGGTCTGGTCTTAAACATGTGGAATACAATTTTCTTACCGAATTTCGTCAAGGGTCAGGTCCAAAATGACTGTTTTATTGGTTGGATATATATGCATCTACCCATCTACTTTAAAAACAAACAAATTTAAAAATTTAATGGAATGGTTATATATAAATATATATAAATTTAAAAAAATAATCCAAAATTTTGATATTTTTGAAGTTATTAACAAAGCGCCGCTAGATTAGATATTTCGGTCACTGTGCGGCTGTGACAAGGATGTGAATGCAACCCTAAAAATAGCATAAAGCAACTTCAATAAATGTAATTTTTACATACATTATATTGCTCACATTTTAAAAAACAAGCTCATACTTCATTTTTACATTCTTGGCAGCACTGCTTTACATCACGCCGTTGTTTTTTTTTTTAACATTTCAGAAAAATTTTTATCTGTTGTTTTGAATATATTTGTTAATAAATTCAATAAAAAATGTATTTTTTGACACTTATGATTTTTGAGATACATAACAAATTCACAACGAAGAGAATCACAATGTCACCGTGAATTTAACTATTTTATATAAATTAATTAATTAATTAATTTTAAAAGCCACTTTTTGCATTTTTATTTTTCTTAGTACTTTTACACTAAAACTGTAAACATCTTCAAGCAATTATTACTAAGTATTACTATTGCGAGTAGTGATGTGGTTTCTCTTCGCATCGCTCCTTGTTTTAATAATTCCTATATTCAAAGAGTATTTTGATTTTCTTAACAAAAGAT
This sequence comes from Cistogaster globosa, assembly GCA_937654795.1. Classification (NCBI taxonomy): domain Eukaryota; kingdom Metazoa; phylum Arthropoda; class Insecta; order Diptera; family Tachinidae; genus Cistogaster; species Cistogaster globosa. The sequence goes on from OW569406.1 coordinate 24,478,882, forward strand.
TTTAACGCTTTATTTATAAAAATTTCTAACTAAATTCTTTGTGCACATATTAACATATGTATTTTTTCTGCCCGAAGAACTAACCTTTTGTTTCTTAAAAACTTTGTTTTGTATTGTGTTTTTGTTTCAACTTGTTCGTGTTGAATAGGACTTTGAATTGTTAAAAAAAAGTGAATTTTAGAAAGTTACAGTAATGTTAGACATATCCAAGTCCAAGTGTCATAAATTCTAATTAAAGTATAGGAGTACTATTATGGCTGGAATTTTATATGCAATAAGATATTCTTTATACCAGATATATTGTTTAATTATATTTTTTAAATTTAATATACATTTTTTTGTTTTTGATTTCCATATTTTAAATATTTCTTGAAGAGTATTCACTTACAAAAGTAAAAAAAAAAATTGCATTACAGTATTTTTCTTTTTCAAAATCCAGCTCAGCTTCAAATAATTTATAATAATGTTACAGCCTCTTCTTTGTAGTTTTATATTTTCATTGCAAATTGGTTTGAAAACGGTTTATTTGGACAAAATTCGGTATCTACTGAACCACTTTAAATATCTTAATGATATTTTACACAGGCAAAGCAAAGGTATTTCTGAGCAGAGCTGAGGATAGTCGGCCTTCCACGGTGAATGTTGACTTCTGTGTAGACCCCAAAAATTAAATACCTGGGCTCAATTATAATAGTTAGGATATTTTTATTTGCGTTTATTAGTTGAATTATAAAAACTCTTTTAAAAATGTCCAAATAAATTTTATTATTATTTTTTTTAGTAAAAATATTTTTAGATAGTAAAAAGGTTGAGTTTAAGCCAAAACAATTTAATTCATTAAATAGGTATTGAATGCATGAATTATATTTATCAATAAATATTTTTTTAATTACGGTATTACAGACAAATCCATTCTCCATTCTAAGTATACGTCTACCACATTTTGTTTCGTGGATCTTAATTTATCAAACGAAGTAATTACTCACAGTCTTTCATTTGGATATTTTCTACACAAAGGAAACATGTTAGGTGCAGCTCGCCTAGGTGTATATTCGTCCTCAGTCTTTGTCGTACGTCTTGATTACGATGAAGAAATAGTTTCACATCAATTCTTGTATCAAAGAAAGCAGTCTCTTATTAATGTTGAGCACTCCTTATATTAATGTACTCTAAGTGTCTTAGGAAAATATTCTATATTATTATCTAAGAAAATTTAAAACTGTCACGTAATTTTGCTGTTCTTTCAAAGAATATATGGCAAAAGTTTCCAATATTTTATGCAATTCAATATCCTCTATACAAAGTGTTCTTTTTGAAATCTATTGTAAAATTGTCACATATTTATTTAATGTCGTGATGATAATTATTTTCTTGCGTGTTCTTTGCCCAAAATAAACTTAAAACAAAAAATATAAGAATTCTGGCTAAAGTAAACTTAAAATAAATAACAATTTAACACATAACAAGAATGTAAATATTTTAAGTTTTCATTAACATCAGTATTAAATGTACGTATTTTGATACGTGAATGCGTAAGTAGATGGTGTTCCTAAATTTACGTAATGTTTTAAATTTATTAATTAAACAAATAAACAAATTTAAATTAGCTTAACTTACGTTTATTAAATTTCCAGATTTATTAGAAAAGAAAAACTATTTAAAAATATTTGTGTTGATTTCCAAAGAAACAAATTGAGATACCAGCATGAGTTTGCGTAGCATTTCAGTATCGCTATATCCGTCATTAGGATTCTTCTCATTTATCTATTTAAAACTTGCACGTTTTAAAAATCATCAATAAAAATACACGGAATATTTAAAGTCAGTTAATATTTAATTGTATAAAAAGAAGTACACACACAACCAAAGATTTTTTATGTGACAATATTAGTTTTTGCTTTCTGTTAACTATTGTTGTTTTTACAATAAATAAAATTTCAAAGCTACAACGAGTATTAAACACGCAATCTACTATTTGATGTAGATGCCTTAATAAGTTAAGATAACGACTATACAACTTGGTTTGTGAACTGAGCCGAATTAGAATTATTTATTACTTTATAATTAAATAATAATTTTTCAAACTAAGACGGTTTCTCTTAGAATCTACTTTAATTTTTAGACCGTTCATTAATTTTTGCCATATTATATTGAGAAGTAAATTACTTTTTAAAAAATTACCAAATTCGTGGAGAAAATAATGAAATTGCTCAACAAACCAAAAGAAAAATTCAACTTGTACTAAGAAAACAAATGGGTACTTTGGTGGACATTCCAACGACAGGTTCGGGGAATACAAACACTGAAAATACCGCCAGGATATTTTTCGAGCAGCCAACCTTGGCCTGACAGCATTAATTCTGAAACCTCTGACACTTATTTATTTATTTTTTTTTTTATAAACTGTAAAAAAATATAAAGCAAAAAAAATCATGGTAAATATGACCTGGGACCCTTTACAAAAATATCTTGTTGGACAACATTTAAATAGACACCTTAGCAATCCTAAAGGCTGTATTTGTCTTAACCAGACCTGGGGGGATTCAATTACATTTCATTGAAATCAGGGACTAAAGTCAATTACAATTACTTGTAATTTGTAATTGAAAAATTTCAAATACTAATTACATGTAATTGTAATTGTAAATTTTCAATTACAAATTACATGTAGTTGTAATTGTAATTAGGCGATAATCATTACTTGTACTTGAACAAAATTCAATTACATTTCTAAAAATATTAAGTTTAACTAAAAATTCTAAAAATGAACTTATAAAACGTTTCGGATAATTTCAGCAAGTTTATTAAAATTTATATTAAAGCTCAGAAGAATATTACGGTGAGGACGTAAATGAAGGTAATAATCGCTTACGAAAAATTAAAAATTTTGATTTCGTTTATATATTTTTTCATTTTATATTCCATAGCCATTAATATATCCGATTGTAAAGAAGAAAGTAGTTTAAAATTTGAACTTAACCTTTACTTGCGTGATCTGAATTCATCTCTTAAGTGCCTTAAGAATTATCCTATAATACTAAAGGTTTTTCTACGATCAAATACTCCCTTCTCATCTTCAGCGCCAGTTGGAAAAGTTGTTTTCATTCGCTAGTATAATTTTAACACATAGGCGGCAAAGCTTAACAGATGAAAATTTTGAAAAAATGGTTTTATTTAAAGCAAATAAAAATTTTGTTTAAATTTGCACTTTTTTTAGTATGTACGTACATACGTATGTGCTATATTTTCCTTAAGGTTGTTATTATTTTTTGCATGTTTATTATGTGTATGTAATTGATAATTTTTGTAATTAAATATTTTTTGACTAAAAATAATTACAAAAGTAATCATTACACAATTTTGTTTCAATTATGTAATTATGTAATTCAATTTTCCAATTACAAATTACAAGTAATTGTAATTGAAATCAGGGACTAAAGTCAATTACAATTATATGTAACTGTAATTGAAAAAAACTACAATTACAATTACATGTAATTTGTAATTGCATGTGTAATTAATTACAAATTGTAATTGACATCCCCCAGGTCTGGTCTTAAACATGTGGAATACAATTTTCTTACCGAATTTCGTCAAGGGTCAGGTCCAAAATGACTGTTTTATTGGTTGGATATATATGCATCTACCCATCTACTTTAAAAACAAACAAATTTAAAAATTTAATGGAATGGTTATATATAAATATATATAAATTTAAAAAAATAATCCAAAATTTTGATATTTTTGAAGTTATTAACAAAGCGCCGCTAGATTAGATATTTCGGTCACTGTGCGGCTGTGACAAGGATGTGAATGCAACCCTAAAAATAGCATAAAGCAACTTCAATAAATGTAATTTTTACATACATTATATTGCTCACATTTTAAAAAACAAGCTCATACTTCATTTTTACATTCTTGGCAGCACTGCTTTACATCACGCCGTTGTTTTTTTTTTTTTTAAGAATTCCTGTACGCATGAAATTTTAGGCCGTTGAAATATATTCCCTGACACTGCATGTATTTCGAAATTATTTTTTGATTTGGCAACTACTCGTTAATATATATAGTCGCTTTCAAAGTTAATGCTAATATTTCAAAAACACATACTCTGCTTGTTCACAAGGAGAATCATATCTGGGAGTTATTGATAAAATGGACTAACTTTTTGGCAACTTAATAAGCGTTAAATGATTAATATTACTAATGAGTTTTTAAATGTCATTATAATGATTAATTGGTTTCAAAGCATACCATTCATGAATTCATTCCTTGTATTTGAATACTTATTAAACTATATCCAACATTTTTTTAACTGGCCATTTTTAATACAAAAATTTTGTAAAAAACATGTTTTCCACTCGCAAGAAATTGAAACACTACAAGAAAATATGTTTGTTTTCGTGTAAGAAATAAAAATCTTAAACCTATCTCACTGATAACTTATACAAATTTTCAAACATTGATTCATCTACAAACAATGAAGGTCTCTTTATTTTATGCATAGTTTTTTTTTGAACTGCCATCACAGATTTATTGTCTACAAAAACAATTATTTTTTCCAATTGCAAATACTAATTAGACAGCTTCGTTAAAAAAAAATTTAATTTAAAAAATTATAATAAAATCATTAGCATTAAATAGTAGTAGTAGTAGTAATTTTTTTGTTGTAGTGATTTTTTTGTTTTATTTTTTTCAAAGAAATCTGATAGAAATAACAAGAATAAATAAGTACAAATATCGTTCTGATTCCTAATGGCATTTAGCAGCTACACAGCAGCAAATTAAAAGAATTGGTTATGGAACTTATATCTTTATTCTTTATCAAATACTTACTTGTTTTATTTAATAATAACTTAATGAAAAACCTCAAATAGGTGATAATGCCAGGACTTAAAAAATTTTTTGGTTTTATGCCGTGCAATACTGTGTGTTGATTACAATTCCGTGCCAAATAAACCCTGTTTTTATTATTTTGCAATAGGGAAAAACTATTGGTTCTGAACAAACATGCAGCAAGAAAATTATCATGACTTTTCACGAAAGGAATTGATTATGATGTAAGCAACATTGTTTGTTATTTATGGCTCACGAAGCTATACCTTCAACTTCAAAACAAATACGTAAGAAGCGTTGACAGTAATGAATTGTGGTTAGAAACATATATCAAAGCTTTAATAATTTCTGTTTTTGTCTTTAAAACAATTTTAATTTGTTTGTAATTGGAAAAATTTGTCCTGATGATTTCGTTTTAGTGACTATACAGGTTTGGGTTTTTAGCATAATAACTTTAATAACATAATAATAATCTCCAAATAATTTTATAAATGTCAGTGAATGGTATTAAAGGCGGACTTCAAAGAAATATAATGTTTGTTTGTATGAAATCTCCATCTAGTGCAGTGTACAACATTTATATTTTTTTTACCAAAAGTACCTTTGAATTTTCTTCTTCAGTATATTAAAAACATATCGAAATTTGTACCGCTGATCATATTTTCTAGTATTATTGATACAAAATTATATTTTTTTCTTAATGAATTTGAGACATGTTTTTATTTATTTATATGGCATGAAAAAATGAAAAAGTGCAGCGTTTTATCATGTTATTTAAAGACAGTTAAAAATCTAGAACTTGAAAATCAAACTTTTTAAATAAAATCCTGTTCAAAGCAATATTTTTTTTAAGTGGGATAGGAATTTTAAAAGGTGTATTACTTAATTGTCAGGTTTTTAAAATCAAGATTTTATCATTTCATTTTGCAGACCAATTAGTACTGCAAGGTCATACCGCCGAAGAAATATCCAAAACAGATTTGCGAACCTCATTAAAATGTCGAACCGTTATGTTATGACAATACGAGTAATACGCTCGCTATACTACGTGCTACCAAATTAAGTAACAGCAAAATAAGTGTAAGTATTTAATTTTTTACTAAAACTAATTAGCAAGATAATTACATAAATTATTAAATACAAAAACTATAACTTTTTTACTTATATGTATGCGAAATTTTATTATTTTATCACACCAAGTCACAAAAAGCTTCTTCCCCTTTATTTGTTTTCTTTTATTATAAAATATCCATTATTGTTGTACAAAAGTGGCTATTTTGTTAGAACTTATTTTGCATGTATAGCTTGCGAGTGATAATATGTCTATAAACGTTTCTTAACTAAAGTAATATTTCCATTAACGTATACAACATAAAAAAATATTCCGTTCAATACGTGTTTTGTTAGATTTTTTATTTTAGGTATTTATTTATGTTCTCTTGGTCTTAAATGAACCCTTGATTAAAAAACCGTGCATTCAGCATGACGATGTTAGTGTATTTTGTTTTGTATTATTATAATAGAAACATAGATACTGATATTAAGACGTGAATCCATTTGCATTTGTTTTCTATAACTTGAATTGAACATAAATAGAACCGAGAAATTTTTCATATCTACCAAAATAACAATTTGGTATAATTTGTATAAAAAAAATTTTGGCGCAAAGTATAGAAGAAATACGTAAGCATGCTATTCCTTAAAGATTCAAGTATTGTGTGTTGTGCTTAAATAGAAATTACTCAAAAAACCTTTGTATTCAAATTTTCTAGGCGAAATATTTATCTAAAAGTCAAAACAGCATTCATATTATGAATAAATTTAAAGAAAACTGCCTCATCGTGAATAATTTTTTCCTCAGATTTTTTTTTTGGTCTGTAATTAAATCTGTATGTTTTCTTCATCAAAAATTTTTACCTTTGGCTTTGTATTGCTTGGTTCTTTAATTTTATTTAAGCTATCAGGTATGGAATCAATTGAATAAGGTATATATTGTATTTGACGACCACAGATAATGTAAAACAATAATGTCATATTTTAATTGCCGTCTTAATTATATAACATGAATGTGACTTTTTTCTTCTAGAGGTATCACAGTTACTGAAAAATTAAAAAAGAAGATCTTTTAAATTAGCTTTTAAGTAACTCTAAGCAATCTCGTGTAGTGAAGGCATAGGAAATAATCTGTTTAAATATGTGTCTATATTTTGTTAATAAATGGCCCTTGTTCTATATACAAAACTACAGTTTTGAGTTTTGCCATGAAAAATTTACAACAAATTATGATTAATTATTTTACTTTAATAGTTCGCGCTTTACTCTTTATAAATTTCGTGTCAGTATAACTAGTACAGTAATTTTAAGTTGAGTTCTAATGTTACACTGCAATATTTTTGAAAGATTTAATATGCAAATTAATTGCAAATTTTGTAAGCGGACACAAAGGCAAAACAATTATCAATCACTTCATGGAAATTAAAACGAGCTAAAAATTTAAAATCAATCAGAATAAAATGGTTATTGCAAATGTTCTAGGTTCGCAGTTTAAAAATATAAATATCCTATTTTACCATGAAGGCAGATATATACCTGTGTTTAAAATGTCATAAAAGCTCGTTGAGTCGTTTAGCGCTGATTGACGTACGTACAAAAAAGCAAACAAATAAACAAACTTTCAAAGAGATTTATATTATATGTATTTTCGATTTCCATTTGAAATGCTCATCTTATATTTAGAAAAATATTCCTTGTTTCTAATTATTACTTTTTTTAATAAATTATTTTACATTGATTCATTAATGTTGATTCGTGAACATTAAAGCCGTGACGGCAGAAGTTTAAAAACCTGTTAATCTAGAACTAAACTGTGCTGACTCTTATGATATTTAAAATACTACGAAATGGACAAATGTGACATGGTCTATACACACACACACACAGAAAAAAGATTTGTAAATTGTTATAATTTATTTCTCATTATTAGTTTAATATAATAATGGTTACTCCTATCAAAAAGTTTTTGCAATACTAATAAAAAAAATTACTATCAAAAAATGTTAACAATATTTTGGTTCAAAAAAACAAAGATTTTCTGAAAATAGCGAAGTCAATTTACATATTTTTATTTTTAATTTTATTTTTATTTTTAATTTTTCTTTACGTGCTGAGTATTTTTCCAGGACTTATATTATTTGTACCAATAAATATATTTATAGCTTGGTCATAATATTTAATGTTGCTTATACTTAATAATTTCCTAAAAAAAATGGAAAAAAGGAGGTAAAGTGCACATTTATAACAAAAAACAATAACTTACAACTAAAAAAAATATATAAAAGAGCCTATGAGGCAGTGTTGTACCCTTCATTAAAAAAATCTAAGGTATTTATTCTCCTACGATAAAATTAGAGTAAAGGAGACCCCGTCAAGATCAATCGGTGACAAATATTTTGCTCTTTCAATAGACTTGATTCCCGAAATAGACTGTTGTCTAGCCTCCGAGCTCTTTCGGTGGAGGCAATACTTGAATATTGAAAATAACGCAAAGTTGTCTGAAAAAGACATTTTAAAATACAAATAAAATATTATATTTACTTTGTAGTGACAACAAGTTCGGTATTTACTAATGGAATGTAAAATGAAAGAAAGTAGGTGGAAAGAAAAAAGTCGGAAAAATATATAAATTTTTAATGGTTTGAATCATGAAATTTCTGTAACTTATTTTTTTAATAAAAGTACATATGACAGTTGCAAAAGTTGCTTTATTCACCACACAATAATATTTCATATCGACTGTCGAATAACCTTAAAAAGGCTGTATCATCTTAGCCGTATTGCAAACAATAATCACAACCGTCTAAATTCGATTAGAAACAAATTCGGTTGTCGGTAGCAAAACTGCCATCAAGACGTACCTTTATTTTCAATAATCAATGTAAGCGAGTTAAATAATATTGTTTGGCATAATAGCACGATTTTTTAAAGTTTAAAAATCTAATAATCGTTGTAATTAGCTTAATATAGGAATCTTGTCGCCATAAAAAAATACTTTTTTACAAATTTAAAATAAAAAAATTAATTAAAATCTAGCCTTTACCTAAAGTCACATTTGCTTAGAATTTCGATTAAGCTTTAATTATTGTATAAACAGCTTTATTAATTTCCTTTCGATTTCTAAATGCTATTAAAAGGAAATTATAATTTCCCTACGAAATGGAAATATAAAATCAATTTATTTAAGTCAAGCATTAAAATGATGTAAAGTAAAACACCAAAAGTATTAAATTGTATGTAGTAAATAAAAAGTTTAAATATTTTTTAAGTAAAATATCTTACAAATTTTACAAAATATGAGTTAAAAGATAACTTTGAAAATGAGAGTATAGAGTAGATAAGAGATAATCATTACACGATAGAACAAAAAAAAAAATTTTAAACCGATCGTTTTAACTTACGTAGGCTTACATAACCCACTTGCATAAATAGTTGTCACATTGATGTAATATCATAACAGAGCTTTTGCTTTTTCTGTTTTGATAGCGAATATTTTGTTCTTCTAAAGAAAACTTATTGAGGAAGCCAAGCACGATCAACTTAAAAAATAAAAAATAGGGACACCTTTATTTTTTTTATAATTACAATTAAAAGCATTACGGAAGCATTCAATCGCTCACAAAAAAATATGTGGTCCTCAGAAACTAAAAAATTTATTTTAATTTATTTATTTTATTTTCATCAAAATTAACTTGGTATTTCGAGGAGACTTTTATTAATGGTTTCAAATTTTTCATATTTTCAGTATATTTCAAAAAGTTATTATAGTTTGTTTATACAATTTATTTTGTTTCTTAATTTTATAAGTATAAAAAATGAATTAATTAATTCGGCTTGATTTTATTCATGTAGATGCGAAAAATGTTAACAGTTGATGCGGCTATCCAGTAAATGCTGCATTATCTTTTGCTAGTGTATATTTTTCAGAGTTCAGAATTTTTCTTTTATGACCATTCAATTTTAAACATTTTTGATATTTTTCATAAATGAGAATTCTACGGTTTGTTTTTTATTTTTCACGTTGATAAACGAGCATCAAAAAATTTTCTGGCTGCGATCACACATGAATGTGCCTCTCTTTCATTTTTAGGTATTCATATATGAAAAAGTGAATAAGAAAAAATATCCCTATTATTCATACATGATAAGAGATGAATAATATCCTTCTCATTAATGCTACTTTTCAAAAACGAATGGGTATTTTTTTCAGCGTTGAAAAGTTTTCATTTATGAGAATTCAAAAAGAGATTTATGAAATTTCTCATAAATGAGAAAAAACAAATTATTTCATTTTGACAATTACATATCAATGTGTGTATTAGCATTGATACAGGTAAGGATGAAAAACAAAAAAATCAGTATTATGTAAAACAAATTTTTAATAAAATAAAAAATATAAATTTATAACAAAAAGACATTTCTAACAAGCTTACGATACATTTCTATACATATTTTTTATACAAACATATTAATGTATATGTGCCTTTTTCCTTTTAGATTAAACAAATAAATAAATGTTAAAATAACTTATAAGGAAAACTTTTTAAAGTTCTAAATGGATCCGAAATAGTAAACTATGTTAACTAAAAAGTAAAATTTGTTCACCATATTACATTTTCCATGCCTGCAGTTGTGTGAAAAATAGATCAATTTAAAATGTACATGATTGAGAAGTGAACGCTCAATGAAAAATTTTTTGTACGGTCTTTTCACTTATGAAAAATTTTTAAAAATTTTAAATTCTCCTAAATGAGCACTTGCCTGAAAAAAAAAATATTTTCTCATTTTATCACTTTTGTATAGAAAGAAAAAAAAAAAATAAATCATCCCTCTCATGAATTAAAAAACCAAAATATTTTCTACACTCTCACTCGTTTTTGAAAAGAAGCAACAAAAACTAAAATGTCTCACTGCTCTCTCATGTGTGAGAAGTGAGAGAGCATTTCGGTACTCTGATATTTCTTCTTGTTTTGTTAAGACAACGTCCACGAACATTTGTACATAATTTTTCTTTCTGCATTTATTAATTCGTTTGTTATAACATCAAACACTTCAACTCATAATTTGAATAAAATATTTAAGTAATTAATCATTAAATATCCGTCTTTAAATTGAAACATCATATTCGTTGAGATTTCGGAATTTTATATATTTATTAATCTCCTTGAAATTGAAAGGAGCGCAGAAAAATCATACGGACCAGAATAATTTTAACGACATTTAAACTCAAAAACTAAGAAATTCTGCCTAGCCCTTAGAAAACAAACCAGGAATTCAAGTTATTATAATTTGAGCCCACTGTTTTTTGATCAATATTATGCATTTTTATTAAAAGAAAATTTCAAGTTTCAAATTTATATTTGTTATCCAAAAAATTTTACAAAGGTTCGGCTTTAAAACTAAAAAATCTTAGAAATATTCTTTGGATACAAAAGTATTTTTCAGAGAATGTCATATTAGTTTAAATCTTGAACTTTTGCTACACAAATTACTTGTTAAAGTCTAAAAAACATTACATTTAATTCCACAAAAGGGTAAAGAACGGATCTCAAAAAAATTTAATTACAACAAATAACTAAAATAATACACAAAATAATAACTTAAAACTATAAAATCAAAAAGGAAACGAAAGTAAAAGTAACAAGTTCATATTTAACAAAAATAAACAAATATAAATAAAAAACTATAACTAAATAAAACTATTGGGCAGTGTTATTATCTGCGTTCTTTCACCAAGGAGTTTTTTAAGGATTGTGCGCCCTCTAAAATAAAGAAACAAAGATATTGTAAAGCACAGGGCCCAGTAGAAATTGAGTCCTCGTCAGACGTTACGTCATCCACACGTTCTCTAAAGGATCGGTCCCTTAAGAAGTTGTCCACTATTCGGCAGACGCCCACACCAAATCCCATGCTTATCATTGTCAAAAGCCTTTGAAAAGTTTAAGCTTAAGTGGGGCATCTTCTATTCAGTCCCCTGGCAATGCAGTTGTCTATAATAACGTCATTTATCTTTGCCAGGAGAAAGAACTAAAGACCTTTCCACACGCACCAGGATCCGGTCTGGGTTGAGGTATAGGAACGCCGAGAGCCGATCTCTACGCCTTCGGAAAATAACCAATGTTATAGCAGTGGTTGAAAACTATAGCTAGAAATCTTCATGCCAAAGATGACACAACTGCCCTCACATTCAAACCGAATGGATCCGAGTGTATACTGGGATCAGAACGACCCACCTGAAATTACCGGATTGCTAACAGGTTAGCCATTTCCGCATTGTCAGGTACAATGTTTTTATCAGCACACACCAAGTTCTGAATAAAGGGCCGATTGTAGAGTCCCGCCGCCGACTTTATGTTTCTAAATGTCCTGTCATTAAGTCTAATTTTTTTAAGAAAATTAGTCCAGTGGTCGCGTTTAAAAGTGGCTTTGAGTTCTTGTATTATTTTGTCCAATTCTCAAACGTCCGCTTTCAAAATATTTTGTCTACCTGGATCATCGCACCTATGTAATATTTGTCTTAGGCGTTTCTTCTTGTCAATGAAATGAAGAATGTGTTGTGGAAGTTTCCTTAACCGCCTACCCCTTGTGGAGATTTTTGGTATAGAATACTCCATAGCATGTTGGAAGGGTCTTTCCATTGCTCAAACATATACATCCATTTCTGTATCTACCACGTCTCTGTCAAATGATAGTCCACACGTGTCAAGATTTGGAGCTAGTCTGCTCGTGAATCTTTGTCTGTCCATTCGGATAGCCAAACCTGGTGGAGTGTTCTCGAATCGCAAGGTGACTAGTCAAGATTTCTATTACAACAGCCTTTTGCTCCGATTCATAGTCTAATGTTCTAAGCTGATTTGTATTTGCTGTAGTAATGTACACAGAAGTCAAGAAATAAACAATGAAGGAAGGGGACACGTCATTAACTCTTGTCGGTAGGTAGTTTACCGTATTTTCATGTCGGGACTAGAAAATAAAAATTCTCGCAAGTTTCGCCCACTCGCATTCATAAGCGGGTCTCCCAAATAGGGGTGCTTTGCAATAAGGTCAGCACCGATTACCACACTGCAATTGCGTAACAGTGGCGAAAGCGTCACTAAGCTTAAGGTATTTAGCCTTCGAATACGGACAGCCGTATTCTCAACCGAACCAGGGCGTAGTACCTTTTCCTCGCAATGTAAATCATTCCTAATGAGGACAGCAGTACCCCCTCCTCTTCCATTCTGCATGTCACGTCTAAAAATCCAATATCCTGTCATGTCAAACTTATGGCGAGAGTTTAAACGGTGCTCCGCCATAAGCAGTACGTCTGGCTTTTGTCGCGTAAGGAATAAGCTTAAGTAATGTCTCTTGTGTCTTGAAATAATCGAGTTGACGTTTTTAAAGATAATTTTGATTGAGTTAGCCATTATGTCCCAAAGTCAAAAACATGCACAGCAAAGCATTCAATCTGTTCCCGTCATTGTCCAACATGCGGTATTTAACATCAAAACCTTCGACAGTTCAAAAGCCCGCTGCCAAAAAAGCGTTTACAGTCCTTTTTAATATTGTCAAATAGGGCTATAGCCCTTTCTAACGATATTTCGGTCTTATCAGATCAGAAGTTTTGGGGAGTTCACGCGCCGTGTACTTAGCTCTTATTTGGTAAAATTTTGTATTAATTATTTCCATAAAGTTTAAATGTGATGTAAATCTATATTAATTATGCTTGATTTATTCAAATATAAATGTTGCATGATAATTATACATATTTTTAATTTAATACTTAAAAATTAAATATATTACTGCGTGGATTCTATCCGTTGATTTTGCTTGAGGTATAAGATTCTTGAATTTTCTGTACCAAACCTGGATAGAATCCACTAATTAGCTATATTTGAAATGGAGAGTATCTGTAAAAGTGAAAGTTTAAATAAATGAAACAAGTTTAAAATTTATATTGGGACAGCAAGTGCATGTCAGTGTCCAATGACATACTGGAAATTATGTTGCACTCAAAAGGACATTGTGTCGCTTGAAAAAGTGTCAGTGTGTCGATTTTAGTAGAGACATAGTGCAACGTAACGTCAAAAGACAATGGCTTTGTCTTTTGACGTTATGACCTATCACTGAGACAGCTTATTATCGACATCTTTTGATCAGATTAATATAAATATTTCCTAATAACTTTTGGTTTGTTTATATATTTTTTTATAACTGTTTATTTTGTTTTTTTTTTTGTTTTTTTTTGATAACTTTATAATTTCTATTTTCTAACAACAAACAATTTTGTGATATTCTCACAAAATATCCATCATCCTTTATGCCAGTGTTACTAAAATTTCATATAACCATTCTTAAACTATCTGTGAATTTCATTACTTTAAAACTAAATGTAAGAATTCATAGAGTTAAATAATATTTTATTTTTTGAAACTGAACATTCAGTACAAAATACCATATTGACGTTTTAACCTGTTTATGGGATAGAATAAATACAACATATTTATTTTCTCGAGTCATGCTGCTTTAAACCTGTCAATTAACTTTCCATTGCATCAAACATGTATGTATTTGTAAAGCAGCATGCTTTTAATGCACAACCAGAAGTTTTTGTCAGAAACTCTACGAATACTTTCAGAATTTCTTGCCACAGCAGCTGTAACAATAAAATATTTAATATTTTTACCTTAGTTTTAAAGTACTACTATCACCATTAACATTGATGGTATAAATTTTTAAGTAATATCTTAGATGTTGCTTTATTTTTCCTAACGTAAATAAATTTATCTTTACTCATGCCTGTTATTTACCCTGAGCCACTTTTTTTAATCTTAGCTATAGCAGGTTTGTTTGGCTGTTTAATCTATCTGCAGCTTTTATAACTTTTCCTATTATTCTTTTTTTCTTAGTTAAAACATGAATATTTGCTATTTTTCCTTTGTATATTTGCTAGTAGTCTTGAAACAAGGTAACTTATATGAGTGCCATTTATATGAAATTTCGGAAGAAAAAATGTTCTTATAAATTGAAAACTCACAACTTTACAAATTAAAAATTTTCTCTAAAAAAATTCGTAGGTCTTTAAATACAACAGCAGCAATTGTAATGCTACCTAGAGAAAGCTTTGTGTATTTGTGTTGTATTTAGTTTAGAGCTTGTAATCAAATTTTTCAAGGTAATCAGTAGGAAATTACATTAAATAGTTTTATTTCTCAAAATAGTTTTAATTCTCCTTAATCTTTTCCACTGGAGAAATTTCAATCACCTAAACTGTTGCACAACATCTTCCTTTAGCAGACTTTTTCAATTTAGGAAAAGAAAACACCAGGATGAGAAGCCTAGCGAATATTTCGCCTTATGTTGCTTTTCGAGCACGACTTTTTGAAAAATCTGTCACAGCAATGTTTTAATGATGTTACTGCCCATTCCATAGATTTTTTATTCATTTATTTTTACTTTTATTTTAGGTTATATAGTTTTTCCTTTATTGGATTTTCAAGGTCTTTGCTTATGATAATGTAAATTAAAAACTATTATTTCATTTTTTTTATCCAGCTTCATCAGAGATAAGTTTTATTAAATCTGGCATCGATATATAAACATAAACAAAATAAATAATTAAAAAAAACTGATCTGACTTACATGTAGTTTTTTTTGTCAATTCTGCACACTTATGTATATATTTTTTTACTTTTACTTAAAAGTAATTTCTCATCTAAACGAACTTAATTATTATCATCGTGATCCGAGTTTTTTGGTCAAGAGATATGTTTTTATTTTTTTTTTTTAATGAAAGAAAATTATAATAATAGTTGTTCTTTCTGATTTCGACTGAACTATTTAACAAAAAATCAATAATATATCGCAGAATAAAACCTGTATGAAAAATTTAAGCTTCAACTTCCTCTTCACTAAATATTAGATTAGAGACCAAAAAAGATTTATTAGCCATCCAAAGATGAATGTGACGTTAAATGAATCAACAAGTAAATGGCATCACAAATGGCAAAAAAAACTTTGAACCTGCAAGACAAATTATGATAATTCTGGAGCATAAACTAAAATAACCTTTAAATTTATTATCTAACGTTTTCGTTCACAACTAAAGCAAATATGAATGAAAAAGCTATGTGTATAGAGCAGATTTTGCCGCGCAAAAAAAGACCACGGCAATTTGTAAGTTCATGTTAAACACGTAAGCTAATCATAATGTGTTAATATATCAACATAATAAAACAGTTTTGCTGAAAAGTTTCTCTGATAAATGAATCCATTTCAATATTCAAATTAAACATAATAATGTCAAGGATAGACAAACAAATATGGGGTTTTGGTAGAAACATGTATGTATGTGTCGTAAAATTTTATTGAATTAGATCCACCTCTAACAAGCTGTGGATGGTATTAGTAGAATAAAACAAAAACTAAGCGTACAGATGTTGTACCACCTATATAACAAAAAATATGAAATTTAAGTTTAACTCTTAAAGAATCATTAGTTAGCTGAGATAATAAAAATGTTAAAATGGTATGTGGCGGTCAAGGTTAAGATGAGAACATAGTTGGTAAAAAACAAAGATCGTGAGTTTAAGTATTGTCGGACGCATATTTTCTTCGGATATAGATTTGTATGTTTGCTATAAAAATATCAAGTATTCTGGCAAAAATCACAGAATATTGCAATGTAGAAGACATGTTTGTTTCATACAGTAGACGTTAAAAGGATATTTTGGAAAGTAAGAAGCATTGTAATACCAGAACTGAGATACAGTACAATACAGTAAGGTATAAAGACAAGGATTACCTTAATTTTTTTTTAGTATTACATTTGATGTGTAGAAAAATTTGTTAATTTAATAACTAATTTAATAATTTGTCACACACAATATGCTTTTTTAATCTCAGCATATAAAGGTCTTATATTTAGCGGGAAGCACCTTAATAAAATTTTTTCTTAGCGTGAATAATCATAAAAATATATTACATTTTGGTTAAGGGGCATGCAAAACTATAAACAATAAAAAAATGTTTTACGAAGCCATCTTATACCAATTTGTTAAATATAAAGCAAACTGAATACTTTAGTTCCTAAAGATATCATACATTTTCTAAAATATGTACACATCCTTTTTTTGCACAAAAACAATATCTTTCCTTTCCTTTTTTAGTGAGAAGAACTTTATTGCAAATATTTCGTACAAAATTTCATACACAAACATTTTAACACACTTGGTATTTTATGTACGTACAGTTTCTATTTTATGTTTATGTTTTTATGGTATTCTTTGCTATAGCCCCTTGTAAACTATTCACTACATACATTATGCTCTTACCTTTTATATGCGCCACTTTCTTATGGCTTACCATATGTTTAACAACCAAGGCAGCTCAAATCACTGTCTGTAACACAAAGGTTTTCCTTTTTTATGTTTACAGTTTTATTTTTATAAAATGCCCGCCTCTTTAACAACAGAACACACAAACGCGAGATATAAGTATATAGAAAAATACAACAAAAAATTAGAAATAAGCCCTAAAAAATATGAAGCTTGTAAAGAGAAATCACAACAAAAAGAAAAATAATGTTACAAATTTAAGCCTGTGGTTTTTTAAGAAAATAAATTTAGTTGCATTTTTTTCTGAATTTATCTGTACTTAAAAAGTTTGCGAAGAAAATGATTTAAAGAAAGAAACTTAAAGACATAAAATTTAAAAAAGTTTTTACTTGAATTTCAAATTTAACAGAAAGAGCATTTTTATAGTTTCGTGATTGACGTTTCTGTTTGTCTATCGATTTTACCTTTATATTATGTAAACTAATCATAAAGAATTGCGATTATCACATAATTGAAAATCGAGCGAAAATTGCTAAGATATTAATTTAAGCAAATGGTCCTGACATTGGCATGGATAAACTTTAAGTTAGAAAACTAAAAAATTAAAAATTTCTAATGTTTTAAATATTATATCAAATTTATAATTAAATATGGTATTTTACAACCAACACGTATCATGAAAAAATTTCATTTTTTTTATCAAGGAATCAACCTTTTCTAGTTTAATAAAAATCATAATTTCGCACAATTTTAAATTAAATTAAATTATACGAAAAATTATTAATTGATAAAAAGTTAATAAGATAACCGTAACTTTTTATTAAAACACAAACTACACATTAGTATTATTCTACACTTCCTTAGCCAACCTTATTTATAAATTAAGCGGACGATCTTCTAGTCGCTTCTACAGAATCGCCACCCGAGCCTGTAGCTTCGCAATGCTAGTCAATCGAACATAATGTATTAAATATTTGTTAATTCTTCTTCGTATTCAAACATTCCGCAGGTATCTTATGCGTCATCTTTAAATCTTTACATTTCTGGCTTGACCGAATAATGGCTTGTGTTAACATCTGTAATTACTCTTCGCAGCTTCAGTCTCCAATGGTTATGTTTTAAAGATCAGTTTTGCTTGTTACGAAGCCATTTACAGATTTGTCTGCAGGTAGCTTTACCGACTTAATTATTCTAAAGCTGCACCCTTTAGAACCATTGTTTGCCAGTGCGTCTGAAACTGATTTAAAATTTTACCTGAAAAATAAGTTTTTAGAGGGATATAAAAAATTAGGTTGAAGAAGGAAATCAAAATTTACAAAACCATTAACAATGTTCTGAGTAAAAAAAACCCAGAAATTGTAAAATGTTCAGTTTCCAAAAAAAAAAAAAAAAAAATCAAAAACCAATATAACCGCAAAATATCTCAAAAATTGAAGTCAGTCATAAAAGATTTAAATATATTGACTGCAGATAGCGCTTAAAAGGTATTATTATAACACATAAATGGGAGTTTACCATTAACGGCGTACGAGGAGAAAGAAAGAAACTCATTATTCTGCTTATTTTTTGGTACCTTTGACATCGACTGGAATCACCTAAACTCCCTTTAAATAAATATGTAGTGTAACTGACTGCAAAAAATTAAATTTTACCACATTATGCAATTTCAGTAAGTACACATATTGGCATTCAAACTATCTTCCGATTAACACACAGCATCGTCTCAAACTTAATAGATTGCATTAACTGCTGAGATTTTTTAATTGATAACATCGTTTTATTGTTCCAAATCGTCTAACTTGTAACTATTATTCGTTTTTAGCACTAACGTAGTAGATTTATACTTACAGTCAATAGCTTGGTTTCTTAAGATTGCTACAAACCAAAAACTTTATTTAAGTTTAATACATTGTAATATTGGTATTATTACCTAGCAAAAACTTTACTTACTAAGAAGCTATTAATAATAAGATATCGATGTCGCAATTCGACTGAAAGAACTAAATATTTTTGCTCTGAATGTCGCTAAAAGAATCCTTTACAAATTAAATAATTATAACCCAAAAATAAGCCATTCTTTAGTACTTATAAAAGTTTTAAAAGTCATGCCTTTTTTAAGTCATGTAATTTTTATAAAAGAGAGCTTCGATTTTCATCACCACTGCATTTAAATGTATTTAAATTTTAAATTATTTATTACAGTAATATGTTGGCATAATCCACCAGTATGTTTAAAAAAATATTTTACATCTTACAAAAAAAAAAAAAACACATTGTTATAGTTTAATATAACAGATTAAAAAAAAGATAACTAGTATAACGGACAATAAAATTTTCCATTTTAAAACTAAATTCATTATAGTTTTATAAGCAGATAATGAGTTATATGAATTTATTATTGAACAGCTACTGAGTAATGCATTGAGTGGCAAATAAACCTACACACTAGTGCATTGTTGGGTTGTATATTTTACTTTATTTCTTATGATAATAGTCTGGCAAATTATTTTAATTATTTAAAATATAAGTTCTAACCTAAAGATGCTGAAAGTGCCTCATAGCAAATTCGTATGAATTGCTTAATTTTACGAACATCAAGAACATATTTTTTAAAAACACATGTATATTGCGTGTATTTTATGTCTTGTTTTTGTAATCATTTAACATCTACAGATGTTACAATATTTCCAAACAGGTGTTCTCTGTACTTTGAAAAAACCAAAATACATAATATGTACATATACCATTTGATGCAATTTGTTAAACAAGTAGAAAAACATAAAGATATTAAAAAAAACTTACACACATGTTGTAAAAGTTTCCACTTATGCAAAAATAATAAGACAAGAAAACAATTAAGAAAGTTGGTCATGTTAATTTTCTTTTTTCAAATATGTTATGAGGGCTGGTAAATAAGAAGCCAATACCGTGAAAAAAACAAATAGCAACAGTTATACATTTGCGTTAACGCAAAATTAAAAATACAGTAAGTTGGCAGAGATTTTTGCACGGGCATTTGCAATTCGTATAAAAAAATATTATTAGGGAATAATTAATTTATTTAAATAACCTAATTGTAACTCACTATATTTTCGAAATTATTGTATTTATTGTTTATTTTAATTATTTTATTTATTTTTATACGTTACTTATGTAAGTCCCAAATTGAATTATCGAGCGGAAGTCTACCATCAACGCAAACAGAAATAAAAAATTAAAATAACTGGAGAAAAATATATTTCAAAGAACAATAATTTAAAGTTCAACAACAGAAAACCTCTGAGGGCAAATTACGGCATTTGATATCGAACTAAAATTTCATTTAAATTCTATTGAAATTTCGATCGATATCGATTTTAATTATGCATATAAAAATTGTGACAAAAAATATTGTAATGCGATAGAAAAATGCATACAAATTTGGGATGAAATTGATGTGTTTTATACGAACTTTAAAAATAATATATCGGAAAAAATCAAGTACATTTAGAAATTTAAATAAAATTTTTTGGAGATCAATTATTTACTAAAAACTTACTAAAGTTATGAAATTAAGGATAATGGGAGGGAGGTAGACTTGGATCTCCAAAGACCAGGAGAAAACTATTTAGGCAACAGTTACTAATTTCTGCTTTATTCTAATCTTTGCTGTAGATAAAGGCAAACTTCTAAAGGTAAAGATACTTGAGAGTCGTGTCCTTGCGTCGAATGAAATAAATTTCATAACACAGTTAAAAACCACTTTAGACAATCAATATGGGGACAATGAACTATTCTGCGGGACTTTATTGGAGACCCAAATTTTTTTATATTGGTAAAATAAATAATTTGAAAATTTTCAGTCATTGTTCAACGCTTTAACAAAGAAGTATTATTATATTAATGTTATCACTGAAATGGTTAACGTTATTTCATTCATGTGGTCGTATCTTTTTGTAGCTCCAGTCAACAGCAGCAGTTCTCATTTTTTCGTATGTTTCAAAGACAAGATAAATGTATAGATTTGAAGGACAATACGCAACAACTGTTACCTTTATATGATGCAATGAATATTAGAAATTAATGCTATTGGGAATCTTTTGTGTAATGGCACCTCCTTAATATATAGGAAAAGCTTGAATATAACAACCTTCCATTGAGTCAATTAAGCAATCACTTAAGTGACTATTGTTGCATGTTATGTGTTTATCTCATGACAAGTAGCTGTTACGTTACAAATTATTGGTGAAATTCATAAAAATTACAACAACACATAAAAAAACATTTCATCAAGAAAAAGAAACCTTGTTCAAACGAAAAACTTATAAAATAAATAAAGACGGTTCCAAAGGGAATATAGAAAATTTTTCTTAAGAATACATATCAATCACTGTTTCATTTTTATCATACACGCAACTATGAAGTGTAAAATTTAATTTTAAAACTTTATCAAAATTTTAATTCAATACATAATGAAACATCAACCTTAACTACTGGTATTTATTTTTGTTATGCATATACAATGTGAGATTTTATATAAAATTGATCACTATTTGCAACAAATACTTATAAGTGTTAAAAATAAAATATAGTTGACTTTATTTGCTATTAAATAAATTCTAGAGCATTGGTCGGCGAATGAAAATTTTAAAATTTCCTTGCGTTTAAAGCGAAATGACTGTTCGTTATTAAATTTGTAATTCGATATTAGTTGGTACCTCTACTTATTATTTCCACTTATTATTTTATTTAGTTCTAATTCAAGAATTTAAGCCTTAGGATAGAATCTTATCGTAAGGATTTTTGGATAAAATGTGTTTATACTTTTAGGTTTATGTGAAAAGAAATTATGTGGAAGGCCCATGAAGAAGAACGCAGCGTGAAAAGAGAATGAGTCGCTTTCGCTTCAGGATCTGTCATCTATTTTTTTCATAATTGCATACAAAACTAAGAAATCTTGATATTGGATTTTGTCGGCACCAGAGATTAACAATATATTTTTGTGATTTATATACACGATGAAAAAATTAATTAGCTTTTGAGCGCAATCATATTGCTTAACTATATATCCACTCTTCTGCTAAGCTCGTCAGTGCAATATGTAGTCATCAAACGTTGAGTGTCATATCATAACTGCTCAAGCACGTCATAAAGTTATGTTATGTTAATAGTAAAATTTCTTATGTATGTAGATAAACTGTAAATTTTAAAATAAACCATAATAAATCAAATACTTGTATTTACATTTTGTAACAAATACATGTTTGTAAAAACCACAGGAATTTGTTAACTAATAATTAATTCTAAGAACTAAGGTTATATTGTATGTATTTGTCCTAAAATTGGTATGTAGACCATGAAGTCATATTATTGATTTTGTAAGAAATAGAGAATTCCTTTAATCTTTTTACATTTAAAAACCATAACATTACTGTTAATTATCTTACTAAAGAAAATGCTGGCAACGTTTTGTTTTTTTTTTGTTATCAGCAAATAAAACAACAGCATTAGTTTAAAATAGAAAAACTGTTTTTTTTTTTGTTGCGTTTGTAACAGCGTAACTTTAAAAATATGCAGGGTTCAGAAACACAAACTGAGCTGACTCTATATAAGCTGCGTCCAATGGAATTTGGTTTATATTTGGGCTTGGTTTGCCATGCAATGAAAGAGTTTACCGATATCGTGACTGTTTTCCTTGATTCCTTACCTGTTCAAGTTAAAGAAAGTACACCATCATGCTTTAAGCACATTCACCATAGCAATTACCGACTGCAAAATTTCAAAAATAGAATACATGTGTGCATATGAGAATGATTATTTTAAAGGCGGCAAGGCAATATGGCGAAAGGTTATTGTCTAGTCTGATTTTGCCGCTGCAGTCCAATTAAACTAGTTTTTATCTTTGTTGACAAAAATAAACAGTTAAGAGATGTCAGTACTATAAAAATCTGTATTCTGAAAAGAAAAAACAAAATCAAAAAAACTTAAAATAATTTTGCGTTATTTATTACAATATTTATTTGTTTGTTTAAAGATTTAAGTGTATTTAATATTAGTCAATTTATTATTGAAGGCTTTTTCATATTAGGTAAATGTATATGTATTTTTGTGTATTTTCTTTGTGAAAAATACTTCAATCGTTATGGCTAAAATATGTGAAAAATAATTGTAAAAATTTCAAAGGAATGTATTTGAGTATATAAAAATTACTATTCCTTTTTGTGTGGAAAACATTTAGTTAGATATGTATTTACTTTTTTGATATGATAGTTTTAATTTTTCTATGTTCATAAGTAGAAGGTTTCTTAAATAGAACACCTGTACATTTTTAACACAATTGTGTTTTTGGAAGATATCATAGAACTGTATAGTTTCAACATTTTGTTGTTTTTAGTATTTTTTATTGCAGTGGACTAGTAACTTTGTTACCTTTAGAGTGACGTACTAATTATTGCTTCTGAGAGATATTCAATATGTTTTCAGCTTTAAAGACAAGCCAAACTAAAAATCGACGTGCTGTTAAATAATATTGTTTTAGTCTTTTAATAGCCTCCTATACAATAATTTAAATATTTATTAAATCTTAAACCAGAACTGCTTTTTTAATAAACGCTAAAAAAATATTAAAATGGGATCACAGAAATAAAATAAATCACGTTTTTATTATGTAGCTGCTGCGTTTAAAATAATTATGTAGATGGATATATAACGGAAAATGTAAATAGCAGCATTTGCTGTCGTGAGTTCGCGTAGCCTGCTGTGGCAAATATGTTTAAAGCTTCGCGATAAAAGTTTTATCAAAATCGTTCCTCGTCTGCAACGAGCATAGATAACACCTTTCAACACATTCGATAAATGATGTTCAAATATGCCTTGCATGAGGTGTCGACCGATAGGATGTACTAATGTTGACGAGACTCGTCAAGATCTTCCTTCACATGCCTTGAAGGAATGTATAACTTTGTTTAGATTGGGAGCTTTTTAAGGTGAGCGCGGCAACTCTAAAAATTCTTTGATCCCGTGGTGCAAATTAGTGCTGCGCCATTCACTACGGACCGTCCAATTTTCTTATATTTGGACTAGTGGTATGTTGCAGTGGCTATAAAACATGACTCGATAAATCTTAGGGATAGGCGTCAAGCTAGAAATTGGGATATACTCAGCACCAAGCTCATCCTAGTTTTCTAACATCCGAATTGATATATATTCAGCGGCTTAAAGCTTTCATAGCCTCACTAGCCCTGAAAACGACGAATATTTTGTTGGTTCTCACGATGCGAGTACTTTAAATTACTGTTGTTCTAATTATATCTGGTTTTTGATCTATAT
Source organism: Cistogaster globosa (assembly GCA_937654795.1). Taxonomy (NCBI): domain Eukaryota; kingdom Metazoa; phylum Arthropoda; class Insecta; order Diptera; family Tachinidae; genus Cistogaster; species Cistogaster globosa. Next base: position 24,503,394 of record OW569406.1, read on the forward strand.
ATGGAAGTGCCGTTCTGCAATATACAGTTCGAAAAGGATAAATAAGTAAATAGATTTACGTTTGGGAAATTCCACGAAACCTTTAGATTTTCGAGCCTTATAGTTATATTATCCTCTTCGCAAACTGTTAAATCTGGCATATTTGTGCCACTATTTACATTGCTATTTGCGAAAGTGTCGTTAGTTCTGCAGAACGAAGAGTATTCAATTTGTTCCTCTCCGATTTTCCCGCTAGGACCCGCCACGAAATTTTAAATTGCCTGATAAAACTAAGGCATCACCTTGTAAAATTTATGTTCCTTTAATTATTCGCTTTTACGATGTACAAGTGTTAATAGCTAAAACAAAAATATTTGCAGAAAACTGTCAGTTATGGCCTTTCAACTTAAAAATTTTTGATCTAGCTTGAAAAATAGGAAGTCGACTTATTCTGCCATGTAGCCTAAATCATATCATATAGAGCTATACTGATGTGCTCACTGCTGACCAAGATAGAAACTCCTGTCATGAAACTTAAATTCTCTTTGTCAGCTTATGCACAACTGGGTGCAATCCTGAATATCAATGATAATATTTCCACCATCACTTTAACGTAAAGACCTCCGCAGCAGTAATGCTGGGTTCTACGTCCGTGCACTTAAGACGTATTTGGCCTGACCAATATCCGTTATGAGTCCTGCAGATCAATTTCCTGTATGACCAGAAAGGTATAGCACTATAATAACAGATTTTATGCACTTATATAACAATACTCTGTAAAAAGAATATTGCTTTTGGTTTTTATCCGGGTCATTGGCCATTGTGGAAAATTTGTCTGTTTTGAGAATCACCAGCCTGTTAATGCCACATGCAGCTAAACTAAAACTAAAAATGTACCTTAAGAAACATAAGTGGCACTGCTTCCACTATTGCAAGCAATATGTCATTTTGTTAGTCTTTAGGAATGACAAATCTATAATAATTACATGAATGAAATAAAGACAACGCCGATGATGATAATTATATTATAAAAGTTGGGAAAAATTATTTTAATTAAGTTGTTGCTAAGTTAAAATATTTAAATCACAACCATAAGTTAAGCTGTAGCTTTTTTCTTTTTGTTATGTGGCCCCAGTTAAGAACAGCTGAGGTTGTTTTGTTATTTTGTTATTACTGATACTGTTATAGTCCCAATCAAACTATTAATTTTCAATGACTACAAAGCGAAATCCACTACTTACTTTAGGAATCTTGCTCTGGATATATGGAAAGAGCGTCAACGGTGCCTTCATTGACGATGATGGCGATCTTGGTGGCTGTACTATTAAAATGAATTTCGTTGACTTCTTATTATTTAATATTATTACTTCTACACTTGCTTGACTTAGTGCTATGATTTGCTCTTGCCCCGTTTCAATTTTATTGCTTTCGCTGGTTATGTTTTTATGCTCTTTTTCTTTTTGAACAAACACTTCTCTAGCTAAAGTATTTGTTTGCTGATTTTCTGACACTTACCATAATAACAGTAGACAAAATTAAACGAAAACAGTCGTTTTATATTAATTTATTATTATTTAGTATTTAAATAATATAAAGTCTTTTAATCTGTGCAATAAGAAATTATGTTATGTAAGAGTGATTTCAAAATATCCATCTTGTACCTAAGCAGAATCAAAATATTAAAAAAACGACAATATTTAACTATCAGAAGAGGAGCTCTTTCTGCATATCAGCGGCAAGTCTTTATACTTTGAAATTATTTTGAAACTCTAGCGTTTTGTTTTCTTACACCACAGTTGTGGAAATTTGAGACCTTAATACCAGTCCTAATTTGTTTCAAGTCTTTGTAATTAGTCCATGCATTCGGTTGTGAACGTACGATGAATTTGTGTAGCCAGTTTTACTTTACCCTTCCTTGCATCGTCAATATCAAAGACAAAAAAGTTATTTTTTATATTTTTATTTTTCTTGTAGTAGTGCAACATCCAGAGACTGATGCATAACAGGTCTTCCATAGCACATAACCTGGGGCTTATTAGCGGCTGAAGGTAGTCGACCGTTGCCCTTTTTCTTATTCTTTATTTAATTTAAGATTTCTGTTAATTGAACTTTGTGGCTCTAGTTTTTAGATATATTATTACTAATATTGTTATTATTTATTTGTTAACATGATATTAATACTATATTAATATTACATCTTTAAACAATCCCATAGCATAAAACAGGAACAGGACTTTCAATGCGCATTAGCTGTAGCTTTTTAGCCTCTGACTGTAGCCGACCATTGATCACTTTTTTACTCTACAATTAACCTTGCATTTCTCTTAATCGACAACTTTACATTTCTCTAATGCGACTTCAGTTCTTAAACATTCTCTTTCAAATTCGTGTTTTCAATATTTTATTGCTAAACTCTCTCCAAAAAACTTTATTTGTTCTCGTATCTCGTGTACATTACAAATGTGATTGTAGTCGCAATCATGATCTTAACTTGATGATGTTAACTTGATAAATAATTGTTAATATAATATCTTGGCTGTTACAAATTTTTTGATACAATATGCATTGTCAAGAGAAGTCAGTCACTAATATTTGGAAGCTTTATAAAATTAGACTTCCAGCTTATACTGATATTACTTAAAGTAAGTAATATGAAGTTGTGGATATGTTAACCTATTTCCTCTTTTATTGTAAACTGCAGCGAAATGCACGAAACAGAATATGAAAAGTCATAAGGAAAAGAGAGGTACAACTTTGATTAATCTCTTCGAAAAGATGGCGGTAGTTAGTTATTAAACAAATTTGTCCGAGCGGCTGCAGAGAGTGATTTATAAGTGATGAAAAGACTCTCCGAGTGAGAAACTGGTCTAACTGTAAAACTCAAGAAAATTGACGTTTCATCTGACGGCTTTAAGGTCAGAACTCCAAAACTAAGAAACTAAACTCCAAAATTAAAATACCTCTTCTAGAGGGGAAAGTATGTAGAACAAATTTGTAAATAAATTTGAATATTCTAGACACTAAAAGTGCATTTAACCTCAGTACAAATAAAATTTTATGCTTATAGAACCCTTGCAACTCAAAAAAAAAAAAAGATAAAGATTAAGGGTTTCCTTGAACTTTTCCTACAATTGTGCAAAAACGAAAAAAATTTTAATTACGTTGAGTTACCAAAATAAAAACATATTTTTTTCCAAAGTAGAAAATTTTTTATTTTCTTCAACGCTCTGTGGAATTTCGATTCCATGTCATTGTTGAGATTAATGCTTGTACGTTTCCTTGAGGTTATTTAAAAAATTAATATACAATGCAAGCAAACATCAGCGAAACGCTCTTCGTAGCATATCTGTAAGTGTGGTATATTATCAGCGATTTTTGTTGCGAAGCGTGAGTGCTTTATTTTAAACAGGTGGCAAATTTACTGCAACAGCTGATTTTTAGAAACTTTGATAAATTACTTTAAAGTTGGGAATGAAAATAGTATAAGTTTTTTTAAAAAGCAACTAAAAAGTAATGTCTTAGAAAAAATAAGATATGAAATTATAAAATTTATGTTTGAAAATAGATGCCAAATGCGGGACAGACGTCAAGTCACTAGATGAGCTAGAGAAAATTTAAACATGCTAATCAATAAGACATAGCTTGGAAGAGTAGCTATTGAATATCAGCAAGATCAGTCCACGTCCTTCGAGGCAGGGTGCTAAACACCAATCCTGCCTCTAATTTTTCCATATTACGTGGAACAATGAAGTAACTCGAAGCAAAATACAAACATATGGAGCGATATAAAATAAAAATTTAGAAAAAAATCATTAAATGAAAATATTGGCGCTCGTCCATGTTTCCGAGTCATGGGCCTCTCTAATTGTCATAAGAAATTTGATTGTCAATACTGGTATCTTTTATGAGCTTCTAAAAAGATCTTTCAAGATATACTAAAATTTTTTTAAATTGCTTAACCTATTAAGAGCCGATGACATTTTTATGTAAAATTATGTGCCCAACTTAATTTTTTTCTTATTTCTTAACTCTCTGTCACCGCAACATTTTTGTTTTTTTTTATAAGAGCTACTTCACTAAACTAGATATACATACATGGTGAAGGGGATGTAAGATCCGGCATAGCCGAATACAGCACTCTTATTGTCTTTTTGTAATTTTAGTTATTTGCAGCCTTGATTTTGCCTTTGACTATGTGAAGCTTTTGTAGATAAGTAGTTGCGAAAACTTGAATACGGAGTATCTTAACATCACTAATTTCTTTTTTTTTATACCTTTTTATGTAAAATTCTTTTTGTCAGATTAATTCATTCAATCCTTTTAAGGCACCATTGTCTTGTAGTTCATTCATAAAAAGGTTTACATTTTAAACTTACACTCCTCATTTCTTCAACAACAAAAACGATAACAAAAATGTAAAACGAAATGTTACTTTAAATTAAGTTTTTTCATCAGCTTTTAAAATAAAGAAAATTGTATAACTTATTCCTAAAAAAATGTGTGCAGAACAAATAATAGGGTTTTACAATTTAACAAATCTTAAGTTTCAACATCAATTTATTGACTATTTTAGCGAAAAGCTACAGAATACTGGGTGTTTTAAATTGTTGAGTGCAGCTGAAAAAAGGCAAAAGAATTTTCCTCAGTTTTAGATGAATGTTGCTAAAACTTTAAATCATTTGCGAGTAAACAAACAAAAATGATGAAAACCGCAAGTTTTAATTATTTAACTAATTTATATTTTGAATTATCCAAGTTTAGAATATTACTAACACTTTTTGATTTTATTTAACTAAATATCAACTATATCTCCATTTATTATACCATTTATTATTTTACGAAGTTACCCAAAATAATATACTAATGTAATTGCGCAAGTGGGGTCTAATGCAATTATTTTTACCGTTTATTCGTCCAATTTTTTGGGTGTAATTTTAACCCTATACGCTACTAAATAAATGCTTGAATGAGTATGTCGTGCATACTTGGTAGACTAAAGGTATATAATCTTTCCACCATTGCACAGTGGGGCAGAACATAGCAGCGGAGTATTCGAGCTTACACTTTAAATATTATATAAGTAAATTTTAATGAAAAATAACTTTTAACAACTACATTTTCAATTAAAAAACGTTCCACTTATATTTCATTTTACTTTAATTTCCAATTGTTTTTGAATGTTGATCTTATAACTAACAAAATATGTAAAAACAAATAAATTTTCTTTTATTCCAGCGCACAAAAAAACATATCAGAACATTAAAAAGTACTGGTTTTTTCATTTATTTTAACTAACAAAACACAAACTAGCAAAATATTGGTCATAACTGGTTTTGTATTTATTTCAGTTAATATATTTAAACCTAGGAAAAAAGCAAACTTAACTACTTTTTCATACATGTTAACCCCCCAAAAAGAATCTATCAAAAAAGTAAAACAAATCATTTTTCTCATTAATTCCAAACCTACGAAAACATTAAAAACTGCCGACTTCTTATATGTTTTAAGCATAAAAAAAAAATACTCAAAGCAATACGCAAACACGGTTTTTTTCTTAATTTATTTATTTTTTTCTTTTAATTAAATATTTTCCTATTTTGTTTTTTCTTTTTTGGGTTAAATCATAAATTATTATTGTCTTCAAACTCTCCTTGTATTTGTTTACAAGAAAATCTAATGAAATTCTGTCCTATGTAAAATAATTGAAATAAACGTTTTGGATATTTCTTTAAGAATTTGTTTTACAGACATATTTTCAAAAACCTTTGTTTGTAAGTTTTATTTTTTTAAATTATTGTAAAAAATTATTTTTCTTTTTAAAAGCTTTTTTTTATGAATACGTATTTCAAATTTACTGCAACAAGGTAAAATTTACTGTTAATTTTGACTGCACCGAAAAACACTATTTTATTGTCGTTCGTTTTTAACAACAAACATAAAGTAAAATTAATATTTTTTCCTAAGACAACTATATTTTCATTTATTTTTATCTTAAACGATAAATTCCTGAATAAACTACAAACAGTTAAAATTAAATAATTTTAATTGTAGGTTTTGAAGCTGGGTTCGAAAATTCCTCAGGTGAAAGTTGCCCAACTTTGAGCCCACATAGCGTCATCCCTGGAAAGTTGTTGGTACCCACCTTAAAAACTTAAGCTCAAACTCTGTTGGTCATGCCAAATTTTGATCAATCGGCCTAGCCCTTTGCAAATAGCTGAGTTATTTCCAAAATATTTTGAATCTGCGCACTGCGCAAAGTAGCAAAAAAGTTGAAAGAAATTGCAGTATAAAAATCAGCCAGCCTACTAAATTTATTTTTTAATATTTTTTTAATAAACAAAAAAAAAAGCAAAATAAGGGAAGCCTGAACAACATTAAGAAGTATTAAAATATTGCTCAAACTATTCTATACTCCCTTTTCCATATTTGTGAATCTATTTGGAAAAAATATAATCGGTTCCTAGTGGGTTAAGCTTTTTTAAAAAATTTTAATATTTTCTGAAAGATACTTTCAAAAGCTTTAAAAAGGTACCCATATCGATATTTCGAAAAATATTCTGCTTAATCGTACTTTTTACGAAAAGTTAAGGGTCCGTAACTCGTAAAATATGGGCGAACGCCAATTTTTCAGTTAATTTTTTTTTTCTTACTTTTTAAATGTCAATCGCCTCTCATATACTTTAATTTAACTGAGGTTCCTTCGCTAATATAGATTTGTGATTGTTTCAAACGATATAGAAAAAATTGTGGCAGGTGTGGTATCTTGCAATCTGCCTGAAAGGACAAGGATTTGCAATAGCAATATCTTCGAAACTATGTCCGATCAATTGGCTAATTAAAATTTTCTCCAGTTCATCTAGTGCCTTGTCAAAGTCGTTTTCAACCAGAATAATTCAATTGCGTTCAGCACATGTTTTAACCACATGTACCATACTGCAGCTTTCCTATTAAATATTTGAATAAAAATAGATACAAGATTTTCATTTTTGCCACATATTCCACCTGTGGTGATAGGTACAAAAGTTTCACAAAGACTTACAGAACGCCAAAAAAGGGTCAAATTGCAACTTTTGTCAGCAACTTTCTTAAGCTCTTAAGAGGAAAATTTTTGAAAATACACTGCTTGAATAATAACATGTTTTTACTATGTTTCTGTTCTCTGCTGCGTATGCAATGGGGTATAATATATTTACCATTTTGTATTTTATTTTATTTATTTTTTTTTATTTTGTGATTTAATTTGTTTCCTCGGTTTTTAAATCCAGATCTTAAAAGGCTTTTGCTCTGCTATTGTCTGCAGTGCAAAGTTTTTATTCTCTCAAAAAAAAAACTTGCTTTAGTTTGTTTTCCGTGTTTTTTTTTCTTTTCATTCTGTAATTTTAATTATTTGCTGTTGTGGTGCTGTTTCTTTTGTTTTTTAATTTACATTAAAATTTTGCTTAGATCCTGTGACTATAAGCAGATTTTCTACCAGATAGTAGAGAAAACTTGAATACGAATTATTTAAAGACTACTAACTTCTTTGTTTTTATACCTTTTAATGTAAAATTCTCTTCGCCAGATTGATTCCTTCAACTCTTCTAAGGGCGTTGCCCCATTGTCCACTAGTTCGTTCATAAATAGGCTTACATTTTAAATCTCCACTTATTTCTTCTTAATGAAATCACTGACAACGATAAAAAATGAAATACAACATGGAATTTCTGACATTGTTAGAAGTTTAAATAAGCTTTTTTCATCAGTTTTTTAAATAAAGAAAATTTTATAAATTATCCCTAAAAGAAAAATGAGCAGAACAACTAATAACAAAGTTTTACAATTTGAGAAATCTTAAGTTTCTACACCAACTTATTTATTATTTTAGCGAATACAGAAAATATTTTAAATTTGAGTGCAGCTGAAGAAAAGACAGAAGTATTTTCCTAAGTTTTAGATATATGTCCCTAAAACTTTAAATCATTTGCAAGTAATCCAAGAAGAGTGAAGAAAAAGCAAATTTTAATGAATTGACTAATTTTTATTTTTAATTATCCAAGTATATAATATTACTAACACTCTTTTATTCTATTTACTTTATTTAAATCTCCATTTTTTTAGAAAGTGGCTAAAATGTGAGTGCGCAAGTGGGGTTTAGTGAAGTTATTTTTGCTGCTTAATCGTCTTATTTTCGCTGCAATTTTAACCCTTTACGCTACAAAATAATGCTTGCCTGATTGCCGCGTACATACTTGGCAGGCTAAGAATAGCGCAAGAAGTGGCTGGCATGTCGAGGAAGCACTGATGCATATCATTCGTCATCAGAAAAATTCGTTTCAGTACATTGCTAGTGAAAGACTTGAAAATATGGCCTCACAAATTGCAAACAATTTACAAGTTTCTGCTTTCTGACCACCAAGTATGGTTAACTTACCCATTCTCTGTTAAACTTTTTGCAAAAAATTTTAGTTTTTAACCTCGTTATGAAAAAACTTACATTTCCAGGGCACAACGAATTTACATTAGGTGAAAAATGGCAGTTGCATCAATTATTATGTTAAAGAAGTCGATGGAAACGTTGTAACGAAAACTAGTTAGGTGAGCGTTGGAAGCAGTTTCTGAATGGGTTTTTTCCTGATTCTGCGGAAGTGGCGACAAAGCTCGGATAACGACGGAGAAAGAAGACACGAATTTCCAGTCCAATTCATCTGCTACTTTGAAGATCAAATCTGATAATCTTGACCTTTTATATATAAAGCACAAACTTTGAGAGTCTTAAAAGATCAAGTATTCTGCGGCAATAGTGAATTTACCGATGTAATAAAAGTAATAAAAGCAGAGCTTGATGCTTTTGTTTGTAACAAAATGGTACCTATTTAACTTTATAATATTATTTATGCGCCACCTAGTAGAAAGCTAACTAAACACACGGCAGCTTCGGCAAAATATTTTGGACACCTCGGTTGATAGATTTAGGTACAGCGGGTTTTGAATACTGTTTAATTTAACTATGTAACATTGCTAAAATTTTAATTATATTTATTGCATGTATTAGTGTGATAAGATACAATGAACTAGCACAAAAAACAAACAAAAAATAAAACAAAATAAATAAAACAATCGAACACTAAACAAAGTTGACTTTCAGCTTTTTTTTAAGCGGATTCAATATTATAATAAATAAATAAAACTTAAAGTTTTTCAAGAAAATTACCTTGAAATCAATCGATAGCAATTTTTATCTGATAAGCAATTTATGAACTATCTACAAATTAGTGAGACGAGAAAACAAATTCAAGTAACATCAAAAAACTTTTGATTTGTAAACATATAAAAACAAAAATTAACAAATAGTGAAATAATGCTGAACGCTGAACTTAGTAGTAAATTGCTAATCAGCAGTGACGGAAAGTAAAAAAAAGAAATTTATGTACTTCAGTCCAACACAAGCCAAATGTTTATAAAGGTCGCTTCACTTAAAGTTTAATCAAGAAGAAACACAACCATGATCGGACTTTAAAAATGCCTTGCAGGATTTTAGAAAAACCCCAGTATACCATTAAGAAACTTCTGTCTTCTTACTAAACATACTCAAGTATGAAATTTAAAACTAGAAATTAATGGGTGGCATGATCTTGACATTTTGACAAATTTGCAATTTGATATACATAGTATAATCTTTTGAACTAGTATAGACAGAAACTTGAAACTTAAGTCCGATGTAACAATATAGAAGAATGAATTAAACTTTAAGACTTAACCTTTTGAGTTATTATTTGTAGATACTTAAAATTAATAAAGATTGTGCATTGCTTTTGAAAACATGTATAAAATCAGTGTAAAATTATTTTATACAGCATCTATGGTCAATCCATTCTCTTTGTAAAAAAGCTACTATTTAGTTGAATAATTCGAATGACATCAATTACTCTAAAACTGGAATCACACTAACTTTTTGTCACTTAAATTGCTAGTTTGTAGAAGATACAGCTGGCAAGCTAATAAAAGTATCCATTGACTAAATCATGTATCGTGTCAAAAATTCACTTCATCCACAGATATAGATTTTATTCATTAAGGTTAATAGTCCTTTACTATTATTATTAATAAGCTGCGTATGAAATTTACAAATTAATGTTTAATTCATTACGTATGTACTACGAAACTTAAATATGTTTTAGTGTTAATTCAATAAAAAAGCTCTTATCTATACGAATAACCACTCGTATATATTTATATTCATAACACTGGGCGCCTATAAGGTGGCATGCCATAGTGTCTACAGACATAATGCCACAGCCATAATGTCGAACTCAAAAGTGACATAATGTCCATGTCCAGTCCTTGCTTTTTAAAAATGTTCTGCATAGCCGGCCTTCGGCCATGCGTAAGGATTTTCTTCTCTGTTGTATAACAATCACCGGCTTCGCTCACCAAATATTTTCTGCAAGCTAGTTTAGTAAACCGTTACATTTTCTTACATAGCAAACAATCAGATATACTTAAAATATCCATGGACATGAATGCCTTTGAATGTTGTATACTGTAATATGTGGTGGTCACAGGATATTTGGGAAAAGAGGATCTTTTGTTTTTTTGTCTTGTTATTACTGAGCAACTAAGATACGCAAATCTGTTTGGCGGCGAGCGCCTAATATCTCTATATTTATCCGTCGGAGATACGCCAATTGGTCAGCGTCTAGCGTTTATTCACCTTTATGTTTATACGGTCAAGGTCTGCCAATTGTGTTTGAGTTTTTAGAAAATAAACGCAGTGATTGCGAGCAAGGTTTTCCAAAAACTAAAGTTCTTGTCAAACTTCTTTCTTTATTTATACAAAAAATGTTCAGCTTAAAATTAAAAACTAAAAGTAAATATTGCTAACTAAGCATTTCTTTTCATGGTCAATAATTGCATTCAACTACTAAGTAATTTAACACTTTTGTTCACAAAGAATGCAATGATCGATAGGGAAAGAACGTACCTGTGTATTATTGCAATGCATGCATAAATTAAATAAAAAAAAAGAATATTTAAAAGTATGATGTTTGCTACATTCTAAATTTATAGTATATTTAAATATGTAATGTATATGCTACGTTCCAAATTTATAGTGTATTTAAATATGTAATATATAACTAACGGCTTGTAAAATTTCTTATTTTATTTATGGACTATCTTATTAATTTTAGGTGGTTATTATGTACGTGTTTTCTTCTGTTTTTATATTCTATTATTGAATTAACACCTTGGCGTTCTAGTATTTTATAAGGACCTTTGTACGGGCTATTTATTTTAGTTCCTGTATGGTTTCTTAAATAAACTAAATCTCCTACGTTAAAATCTGATATCTTAGATGTTTTATCGTAATATTTTTTATTTTTAATTTTTGACTCAACTAAAAGTTTTTTGGCATTTTCATGCGCGTTTTTTAATCTTATTTGGAGCTCATTTTTGAAATCATAAAAATTATAAATTGGTTTATTAACATATACATCATTCGGTAAATTCGGTAGTTTACCAAATATTGAATCAAATGGCGTATATTTTGTGCATGTGTGTGGTGTTGTGTTGTATGAGAATGTGTAATATGGTAAGCTTTTATGCCATTCTGTGTCTTCAGTGCAGCACAACAGGTATTCCTATAAGACTCTGTGATTTCTTTCTATTACACCTAAAGATTCGTGATGGTACGGGGTTGATGTAATTTGTTCTGAAATCGTTTGATTAACAAAATCTGCACCCGTATCTGTTTTCATTGTTTTAAAGTGACCATATTTTAGAACGAATTTTTATACTATCGTCCTTGCAAACTCTGATTCCTTAGAAGTCATCGGGTAAGCTTCAATATATTTGGTCAAATCACATTGCAGGGTTAAGATATATCTGAAATCATTTGATGGGCGTAGTGGCCCTACTATGTCAATTGACACAATTTGAAATGGATGAGAAGGAGTATCTGTGATAACCATTTTTTCTTTATAATGCATAACTATTTTATTTTTTTTGCATATTGCGCATTTTTGTATAAACTTTTTAACCATTTTGTTCATGCCGTTTCAGACATAACGTTGTTTTAATTTGGCTATCGTTCTACTTACTCCGGTGTGACCTCCGAGTAAAGACATATGATTTTCTTTGATAAGACGTAACTGATCAGGTTCGTCTGTTATTGATTGAGGGGGATCAAATAATATAATTTCAATAGGAATACGCATTCCTTTATTTACTTGGTTTTGCATTATTTTATCATATAACCTTTTCACGTCAAGTAGGTTCATATTTTTAAATAATAAGTCTTTCTTTGAAAGAGATATTTTATTTATGCCATTACTTTGTAGTAGTGATATCAGTTTTTCCCAAACTTGGCCTGTACAGTATGGTTTATCGCTTGATTCAACTAGAACGTTGTTTTTAACTATGGCAAAAGATTGCATATTCTTATGCTTTTTGTGTTTGTTTTCCCCTTGCCTTTGTACAAATTTAAGTACTGGCAAATTTCTGACGTCCGATATAGATATATATTCCCACATGTATGGATGGCTAATCGCATTTGCGGGGGTAGGTGGTCTATTTGGACGTGTCACATTTTTATTTGCACTTCTAGTTATCGCTGCAATATTTGGTATAAGGCTTTTCAATTCATCAGAATTTTTCGGTATTCTAGATAGCGCGTCAGCATTGGTATTTAATTTTCCTTGTTTATTTATTATCTCAAAGTCATACTCTGCTAAGTCCATGCGGACTCTAGTTAATTTTGAAGAGGGGTTTTATGTTTAAATAGTGAAACTAGTGGTCGATGGTCTGTAATAATTTTAAATTTTTTTCCGTAAAGATAGGGTCTGAAATGTTGTATTGCCCATTGAATTGCTAAGAGTTCTTTCTCGATTATCGGCTTATTTAATTCATGTTTAGATAAAGATCTACTTGCTTATGCAATTGGAATATCGGAACCTATCTTGCCTTGGGAAAGTAATGAGCCAATAGCATGATTTGAAGCGTCTGTTGCTAAAATGAATTCTTTTTGCATATTTGGGTATTGCAATATTGGAGGATTTATTAAAGATTGTTTTAAGTGTTTAAATGAACATTCGCATTCATTGGTCCACTTGAATTCTACATTCTTTTTTAAAAGATTATTTAAAGGTTTTGCTATTTAAGCAAAGTTTTGTATAAACTTCCTATAGTAATTGCAAAATGCAACGAATCGTCTAACTTTTTCTGCGTTTTGGGGCGTTGGAAAGTTTTCTACTGATTTACACTTGTCTGGATCGGTACTAACTCCGTGGTGAGTGATTTTATGGCCTAAGTAAATGACTTCAGTTTGTAAAAATTTACATTTTGATGGATTAAGTTTCAGATTACACTGTTTTAATTTGGTAAAAACACGTCGAAGATTTGCATTGTGATCTGCAATGGTTTTACCGAAAATTATAATATCATCTATATATATGAAACAGATAAATGGCGATTATTAACATTCTTTGAAAGCTCTTTGAAGCTATTTTTAAGCCAAATGGTACTGTTTTGAAATGGAAGTGTCCATTGCTCGTAGAAAAAGCAGTTAGAGGTCTTGATTTTCTTTTTAGTGGGATTTGATGAAATGAATTTGTCATGTCTAGGGTTGAAAAATATTTAGCACCTGATAGCTTGTCAAGCATATCTTCTAATCTTGAAATAGGAAATTTGTCATCGACAAGTTTTAATCGCCACTTCTTTTGTTCATCTGTACAATTCTTTGGTACAATCAATAAAGGAGAGTTATAAGGGCTTGTGGAGTGCTCTATTATGTTTTTGTCTAAAAGTTCCTGAACTTGTCTATTAATTTCTTCTATTTGGCTATGGGCAATACTATAATTTTTTATGTATATAGGGCTAGACTCTGTGAGTGTTAGCTCTTGCTCATAGAAGTTATTTACGGATAATTTTTCATTTTTTAAATAAAATATTACTTGTAATTGTTTGCAAGAACACTGATTGATTCTTTTGCTGAATAATTTAAGTTATTTAAGTTTAATTGTTCTTTTATTTTGACCATCGTTGTGTCGCATTTCTAATTGTTCCCTTAGGTATTAAATTGGTAACCAAAACTTATTTTGATACTCTTTTAATACTGCTGTCAACAATGCGTTATTAAGATTATACATGTTGGTGTTTCAAGTGTTAGTGGCTTCGAATAACTCAAATTCCTTCTTAAACAAATTTTAAACCTTTTGTTCTGTATCTTATAGCAGTACACACGACTTCGTCCCCGTATTATTTTTAATTTCTGATTTTACATTGGTGCCTCTAGTTTGTCTACGAAATGACATATTTTTATGAAATAAAAAAAATTCTATATTTGAGCAAAGGCTTTAAGGGAACTTCCTACAAAATTTTATTCAGACAAAAATTAAAAAATATTTGTTTTGTATTCCATATCATATATTCACACTAACATCAAAAATTTCAAAAAATATTTAATGTATAGATGTAGTAGAATTCACACGAAACGGGATATTTAAAAATTTTTAAATGTCACAACTAAGATATTTGAAAAATAATCAGTGAATTAAGTCAAAATCTTCCTGGACTTCGTTCCCGTTTCCCAAATACGCTTAAAGCAAATTTATCTTTTGCCAAAAACATTTCCTGCTTTGTGTTATTTTTTCTTTTTAAGTAATAAATATCCACTGGATTGAAATAATATCTAAGCATCCGTTTTTTATTTCGTTCTTGTTTTATTTGTATGTTATTTTAAAAAATAATTTAAGCAATAAAGTCCCTGGCATTTTGTTTTATTTTTTATATTTTGCACCGTAAAGTCATATGTTTTTGGTTTTCAAACTTAAGTTGGAAAAAGCAAATAACAAGCAAAACGCCTGAGGTTCAGAACATGCCTGATAGTGTTTTTTCTCGAGAATATTATATATATATTTACCAAATTTTTGGGATAAAAAGACCATTGTTAAATTATGCTTTGCTACCATGCATGTCAAGGAAATCGACTACTTTTCTTTAAGAAGCGTTTCCATTAATAAAAATAATGGTAATACCATAAAAATCATTCCCACTATTAATCATAAGATACTAATAAAATTGGCAATTAATTATTTAACATAACAAACTACTTCCATATAAGATATATTGGTCTGTAAAATTAATAGTTCTTTTCACAGGTTGTATTCAAGGATAAGGTGTATGTTAAATCCTTTATTCATTCATATCAAAGTATTTAACAAATGATGTTTTGAATTTGTGCTTAAGTGACACAGAATATTATGTGGCGTTATGTGAATAATCCGAAGTTTTCTTGTTATATTTTGTTTTACTTTAGAGGTAGATATTTTGCAGCAAAATGCATTCAATAACTACTTAATGGTTGGCTTTCATTTAACAGTCAACAAAAGTCGCTATGGGAAACTGACAGCCGACATCTTTGTGGAAAACATTCAGCTAAAGCAATAAAGTAAATCCGCTGTGTAAGTTGGTATAACAAAGCCAAAACAAACATCACATACATACGCAACTATAATCCACACAACCGATATAAATGTAAATCGGTTATGGCAAATTCTTGTCAAGGTTGAATCGCCCCAAGTAATATAATGAATATTTAACTGAATATCACGGCTGTGTGATTGTTGCGCAGTTGTATGTACGGTGTGTATACACATAAAATTACTAAATAAAAAGTTAACAGATTATTAGAATAAAATAACAATATAAGGTAAAATAAAATAAATATAAATTAAATTAAATATAGTCAGAAAATAAAGTTTTCATAAAATGAATATATGCATGACATGCCTCACGAAAAAATTTTAGTTCTTGTTATAGAATTTGTTTTAAGTGCAAAGCTATTTATTGTTATTTTTTCGCAATATAACCTATAACCTAAAATAGTAGTATTAGTATTTTCAATGAACCTAAAACTATTGAAATTATATTTAATGATATTTTGATCTATATCTGACATAGTTACTGATACTCTTTTCAGTGCGGGCAGTGGTTGATTACTTTTCGGCAGGTAAGAATTACTTGCAAAAACTTTTAAATACTAAGTCACTCTAGCATGTGGCACATGTAAACAAAAATATATATTCAAATTAATTTACAACTGAACAAGTTTTTCGTCCTAATTGAGTTTTAGTCGACTAGTTTGCGCAATGATGTATGATTAAAGAATTCGTAGAGCTGTGCGAAATTCATCGTTCATCGGTGTATTTATTCCACAATAATACATACATATTTATGTACTTTCAGCTGACTTTTATATAAGCAATCAAAAAAATAACGTCGATTTTGGGAATTAAAAAACCGGGAAGTAAAAATTACCCGGGATTGGTAATTTTCAATTTAAAATGAAATTAGCATAAATTTTGGAATCTAGAAGAACTAAAATGTTTGTAAATTATAAATAAATAAAACATTTGAGTGTTAATAATAAAAATGGGTTTTTACTGATAAAAAAAATACGATATTTTTATGAAAAGTATAATACTCTCATGCCAAATGACCATACACTATTAAAGTAGACGATTTAATGAATAAAATTTGCCAACCGTGCTACAATTCCGCCGAGCCGTTTTCGAGAAAAGTGGGTTCATCCTGAGTGTGCACAAAGAAGCGTTGCTAATGAATCCCATGAAAATTATCTTACTCTCGCCCGAAATGACCATACACTATTAAAGAAGACCCTTTAATGAATAAAATTTGCCAACCGTGCTACAGTTCCGCCGAGCCGTTTTCGAGAAAAGTGGATTCATCCTGAGTGGGCACAAAAAAAGCGTTGCTAATGAAAACTATCATTATACTTTTCATAAAAAAATCAAATTTTTTCAGTAAAAACGCATTTTTATAAATAATACACAAATGTTTTGTTTATTTAAAATTACCAATCCCATGGAATTTTTACTTCCCGTTTTTTTTTTTTTGAATTCCCAAAATCGACGCTATTATTTCGACGCTATCTTGGCGCACGTACTTTTGACATAAGCAACTACAAACCAACTGAGCGGACGACACTACCTAAAAAATAAACATTGTAGGCAGTGTTTGCATATGTTCGCACGGCATATATGTGACTTTTACATTGAAAATTTGATAAGTAAAGCTACATATCGTTTGTTAAATTTTGTCACGAGAAATCTAAATCCATGAGCATAGTAAAAGATAAGCGGATAAAAAATTTATGAACTTAACAGAGATTCCTAGTAGTTCAAAGATATTATAAAAAAGAAAATTGTGAGAGAAATTTTTGAAAATTTTTTAATTTCTTTAGGAGATGAATTCCAGGAAGGTTCACACATCACGCAATTCGACTTAATTAATAATATTTATAGAAGATAGAAAGATATAAGAATTGCGTTATTATCAATGCTAATGTAAGTTTTAATACATTTCTTAAATTCAAATATGGTCTTTTTATATATTTGTTTTAATATTCAGAATATGGTGCTCATAATTTATTTTTTCATAAATACCTAGCAAAAAAAGACATGCAAAAGAAGTAGGTAATTCATGGGTTCTACGTAAAACGAACTGGATCAATTTAGAGGAAAAACGCATTAGCTTGTCATTGGCGAACATGGGTTCACATAGCTTGGCATTTAAATGAATGCTAAGAACTAGTGACAATTCGATTATAAGGATACGTTTTTTCATTAGTCTTTGTTTTTTATAATTTATTGGTTCATGAGTTAAAAGGTTGTAACTTAATTAAAATAAACAAAAAATGCATTATAGAAAACAAGTGCAATTATAAGAAACAATGTTCAAGCCAGTGCAGATAATACCAAAATTTCCTTACAAAACTTTTGCTACTAATGCGTTTTTTTTTTCTTTTTCAAATATAAGAAAGTTACTGAACCAACATTATTTTTATTCTGTCATTGCTAGTAAAGCTCCTACACAGAACTATTATTGAAGATTTAAACATTTTTTTTTTGTTATTTATTCCACTTTTACTGACGTCAAAATTAATTTTGTTGTCTTCTGGGTTTTTCCATAACATTCAAATGTGTCAACAGTGAAATTGCTAGAGAAAGCTTTAATTTTAGGATTGAATTTATATGAATTAATTTTAATAAACAAACTTGAATAAGAATGCTGTTAGCAAAAAGGCATCTTCATTTAATTATATTCTCACATTAAAATCAAAACTAAATACATATTTTTCTCTTTTTTTTTCGTTCATATTTAATTCTATAGTTTCAAAATTAATTTTAACATCAGAAACATATATCAATTCATCTCTTAAGGTACGGTCAAATTAGTCAAATATTTGACAAAAATGATGTACCCACTAAACTATGAATACAAATTTTTGTCTTTCTCAAATACTAATTAATGAAAATAAGATCCATCTCAATATAAGATATGAAGTTATCACATTCATTATATTACATAATCAAGATTCGTAACGAAACGTGTCAGAAAAGATTGAAAATACTGGTTCCGCTTTTTTTTTGCTAAAATATTCGACAGATCTGACTGCACCTTCAGATGTACTGAATAAACACGTCAATACATTCTATTTAAATACTTCGAAACCACCAACCAACAGAAACATGTATGATTGAACACAAGTATGATTAAACACAAGTGTTATGTTGCATTAATTACGAAAGTAAATTGCTTTTAGATTTTATATCGATTTCCATTAAACTTTTTCAACTCTTTAACTTTAATAAAAATGAGAAATGTGATTATCTGTCACATTCCTAAATATAAACTATCCTCCTAATTTCTAAGCTTTCATATAATAAATTAGACTGATAATTAAAATATATACCGAATAACCAACCTGTATTCTTTTGATTGGCAAAACGAACGTAAGACTTTTTGTATTAAAAATAAACTTTCAGCATCAACGATAGTATTTGTAAAAACTTAGAGCATAAATCAAAAACAAAAAATACTATAAAAGTAATAAAATAAATAAAAATCATACATCGAATGTTAGCCATGCTCACACGCAAGATCACTTTCTTGTCTGACTTTGCTGACAATATTTTTTCAACAAAGGAATAAAGGCAAGACGTTAAATTTCCAATATGTTTCCGAATGTTGGGAATTAATGAATTGCTAAATGGAACTGAATAGATTTTTACGATTTTAATTCTGTATCGACCTTTTGGTTACTTATTAAATATTTGTTCCCTATAGTGTCCTCTTGTTAGGCTTTTAGAGTTTTTATTTAAGTTTTTACCTAAGCAAATGCACCATCTGATCTCAACCTTTTTGTGGCGAATATACGTACTAAGATTAGAGTTAATTCGAAGAAATATCAATGAATGAAGCTTAACTTTGAAAACCTAGACAATCCGGTAACAAAAGCACACTGAAGGATCATATTAACACGGAAATAAAAATCAATGCTGTTTTCGATGACTCAGAAGAGAAGGTGATTTGGACACCATTACCAGGAACAAACATAACTATGTGTGAAAAATCAACTGTTCTAGATGATATCCTGTCCGAAAGATTTAAATCCATTGATGGCAACAACGTTGAACTTTTAACAAGGCTACTAAATTATGTATTTATTACTGGGAACTACCCACAAAATGGCTTAAATCACCATTTATAAGCATTCATAAAAAACGTCACTATGAACAATGCACATAGGTCTGGCGAGCCATTTTTTTGGCCAAAGCTAAAAAAATTGCACAACAACATGTTTTGGAATTAAAGACACAACTGGTAATAATAAACATTAAATTTATTAAGTTTTCATTAAGTTAAATCTATTTTTAACCCATCTATTGTCAAAGGAACACTTTAGTCATTTCATGTTTTAATAATTAAATAATATTATTGGTACTTTTTTGGTGTACTATAATGATAATTCTTAAATGAGCAATACTTACATACACTATTTAAATTTAAAATTTTCAAGTATATATCTTTTTCTTTAATTAATTTTTTTAAAGTTAATAAGAAGTTTTCTTAAATTTAACTAGTCAGTTATTTCGTTTTCCAATATTAAATTATCTTCTTGATTTTATTCTTCAGATTTATCGTCAGTGTTTTCTTCAATATATATACTCTTTTCAGATGCAAAAATTTCAGGAAGATCTTCGCAGCTCAACAAATCGATAACTTGAGGTGGTAATGTTAGGTGCTTTCTTTGATGTATGCGTGTATTTAAGGGAAAATATGATATTAAGGGATCAGGTATCCAAAGCTTTTTTAAAAACATCAGAAAGATTGTCGGTGCGGCTAGTGCTGCGCGCATGATGTAATCTATCGCTCTTATATACCTTATTTCTGGATTCAGCCGCATCCTCTCCAAAACAACGTACCGGAAGTAACGTGTTTAACATTATGTCTTTAGAATGAATAAGGACCTTATGAACAGTAGACGTCATGGGACACCATTCGTATATATTTTGAATAATTTTCGCGGCTTTAAAACAATAGGTTTTAAACTTTTTCAATTGAAGAGGAAATTGACATGATAAGCATATTAAAATTATTTTTAAATGAAAAATTATTTGTAGGTCAATCCCAGTTATTTCGGAAAATTTTTCATTTTCTAAGAACGCTCGTCGAGAGGTGTTGCCGTCATTTGTTGATCCAAACCCCCCTGCTTTCGGCATATCAACACGGAGTCTTAGCTTTGACTAAAAATCGTTTTGAATACATTCTTTTCTTGACTTTACATTCTCCTTATCCTCATTGTTCATTATTTTCCACTTTTTAACATCGCTTTTATACGCTTGAATTGAGATTGGCCGGTGCTGCTATCGAACCCACAATTCAAAATTAACTCTGTTGAGATGCAGTTTTATTGTTATTCATTATTGATAAAATAACTTCTCTCTGCATTTCAACTATCCTTGTTGCAGTGTGTATCAAAAGCTCTCGTAGAGAAACTTTAGCAACGGTTTCACTTACACAGACTCCATTTGGTCTACAGCTATTTTTTGCTGCCAAGACTTTCATGTAGGATGGAAATATCGTTGCTTGCTTTCCATTCTTATGTTGCAATATTGCCTCTTCGTAAAATTATTTTCAAGCAAAAATGCCAGAGCTTCCTCATCAGATAGAGCAATTAGACACATATCATCTTTGGAATACAATTTCCGAATCTTAGACGGTCTTGTAGGGCTTTCCATAGTGTTTTTGAGAACAACCACTAAATCTTTCTTACCTTCTTTTTGAGCCGACATTATTGATGCTTGCGTTAATAATTCAGTCTCATTTGCTGTAGATTTTGTTAGTTCCGCCACCTTATTTCTCTTACTGCGATTAGACTTGTCCGAAAATTTCATTCGAGGACGTCCACAGGTAGATTAGGACTTGCATCCTTCATTTTCTCCTTCCAACAAATTATAATTTACTTCAGTTGAGTAAATTGTATGAGGATTTTTTAATACAATTTGATTTGAAGCCAAGTATCATTTTGAGTATGAAAAATGTTAATTGATCAACGAGCTTTCTGCCACTTCACATCCAGTCTAGCGCAAAATACACGAATTTTATCTTCCACATACTTCTTATATTCATCTTTAAAATAATATTATTAAAAACATTTTCGGTTTTTTCTTGTTTCATATGCCCACTCTGCCAAATTCGTAGTAGATCAGAATTTTTAAAGCAAATGTAGCCTGGAAAAAAACAGATTTCTTAAAAAATGGCAACTTTTGGCAGAATGTTATTGCTGATTCGTATGCACCCCAAATCACTTCTATACAGGGTGTTGTTGATTTCTTAAGCTCCTTTGAACATTTTAAGTTATATCTTATGCAAAAAAAAAACTAAACATCACGAAACTTGCATTTTTCTACATTATTTCTTATCTCATACCTTTTATTAAATGTTTCACTATAAACATTCCAAATACTTACCATTGTCATTAAGATCCATAAATAGAAGATTAAAAAAATTTATTTTTTTTCTTGTAACTTTTGATTTTCAAACACAACAAATTCACACCACGTGTATAAGTTTACCACTGCAATAGAAAACATTGAACTTCCACGCTTCACAGAATAACGGTTAATTATATTTTGCAACAACAAATTATTGTTTTTGTTTCGTTAAAGTGTTTGCTACAATATGTTAATGACAAATATGGAAATAGAAGTTATGGGTTTTGGCCAAAAAAGTAGGTGTCGGAGATCATTGTGCAATGTTGCGGTCACCAACTGATTATTCTAATGAGCCACGCCCTTGAAAATGCGAACAAGCTATGGTGACAAGTCAGTTTAATTTCAAAGACAAAATAGGTCACGAGAAGCACTATTCTGCAGGATTTTATTATTTTACAAAAAAGGCTACATCATGATAAACTTGTAAAAATACTCGCGACCACTAGAATAGATGAAAAAGAGATAAGAAGATTGATATAAATAAAAATTTAACAGATGAAATATCAATATCAAATTGGTCAGACAAGTATGTATTTATATGTATTTGCTTTTTAATTTTGAGTGAATTTTAAAGAATCCCTCAAACACATCGTAGCAAGGGTAGAAATCAAAGGTGTTTACGTAAACAACATCAGGAACTAGGGACTATTAAAAATGCAGATATGAAAATAATAGAAGCTTTTGAGACAAAATTCACCGCAGAGTATTGAAAATACCTTAGGCCGTGCACGTGGTAAACTTCGAAGTACATAATTAAAAAATAAAAAACTGTATAAGCTATTGCAAACAATTCTGAAAACAAAAATGGTACGAAGACGTAATTTATATAATTGTATGATCGTTAGAATTCGAATACGCAATATGCAAATTAAGATTAATACAGGATATTACCCTTAGTGAAAATATTGTTATAAAAATTAAATTTCTCAACTCTATACATATCACAACAAAAGGTTGATAACAGCTGCATTAATTGTTACTTCCACACTTGCAAGGTGTGGTGTGTTTAAACAACAAAAAGTTAATCTTTCATAATGCGTACTGAGCAGCAACTTTGGCTGCGTTTGCAGAGAGGTCTGCGCATTTGTTGCTCACACGGTAAAAGCTTAAGTCCCAACAGATTCCTTACTAAAACTAAACAATGTTCACAGAGTGTGATGTGGGTGGCTGAGTAAGTTATTTAAAGGGTATGTTTGGAAAAAAAGATTGTGGTTACAAACCTACTTAGCCACAAGAGAAAAATAATAAAGATTAAGGTGGTTGTATTTGCTTTATATGGAAACATACTGAAAAGGAAAAAAATTACATTGTATAAGATATTACAAGAATTTACTTAAAATAAGTAATATTGAAAGAAAATCCGAAACTAAAAATTTAAGATGTATATCGTGTTCATTTTCTCTTTTTCGATAATATACTTTTCTCTGAATGTATCAAAGTTGTTAACAGTTTACTAGTGTTTAAAAAAAATTTGAAAATAAGCCATGACAAAACAAACAAAACACAAAGCAAATTTTGAGGGACATTTAAAGGCTTAATACGAAGAAATTGATTCTAGAACGATTTCTAGGTAGCTCTTTCCCAAGAAGATTAACACATATTTTCAAAGCCAATCATGTTTTTAATGCTTTATTCAGCTTTATTTTTAAGGAAGTGTTCTACAATAGCTTTTATACTTGTGTTCCTTCTACTTTTAAATGCAGGAAATTGCTCATAACTTAACTAGCAGAATTGTTCGCCATAATTAAGACATCTAATAGAAACGTCTTCAAATAAGTCAAATTCGTCTACTAATTCTATCCGAGTTCTGAGCTAAAAATGTATGAAGTGTTTGAACGAAGTCTTACAGACAAGATATTGATTGGAAGTTATAACTCTCTATTCGATGTTTCTGTCAGTGGTCTTACAGAGTTCTAATAAAACGACATTGGAAATTCTTCAACATTCGCCGATATTTCTACTGATTTCTGATATATCTGAAAGAATGTCGGATATTATTCTTACACTTTTCGTATAGATTACTTGCAAAAATCTGATAGCTTGTCCAATGATTTATGTATAAAATTTTCGTACAAATCTGATCACAATTAAAATTTGTATAGAGCAATTTATTTTTTTATTAACTTTATTTATTAAATATGTACATAAAAGATTAAATGCATGAAGGATTTAGGTTTACTTTTTATTTTAATTTACTTAGTTGTTTAATTTTCTTTTTTACGTTTTTGAATTTACATATTTTGTCTTTAAACAAATTGGATAATCTCTTAATAAGGTCATCTAATAAGCAGCTTGTAGTTCTTGGAATATTTCTCATCGCAAGATCTAATGCAATAAGTTTAACATCACGTGACAAAGTTTCGCACAGCAAAAAAACGTTAATCTACCTTTTAAAATCCTTCTAAAAACAAAACATTTAACACATATATTTCCTTTTGCGTTTTTCTATGAAAATCGCATATCCACGTCGTGTTTTGTTTAACAACATACAAACCATCAAAACGTACCAGGTTGAGCCTTTTTCTCATAGTCCCTTAGTTCCCAATCAATTTTCAGAATATCTTCTTCCGTGGAAAGATCTAAGGGATGATATAAAAAACAAAACTTTTTGAGCCTTTAACTCTACGAGCGAATTATCCCCAGTCCTCTTAAATGTTATAAGTTCTTCCGCAAGTTGTGTCAAGATTTTTTATTTCCTTCCATTAAGTTGTTATTTTTATCTAGGAGAGCTTTATTCTGTTCGACTAGCGTATTGCACAGGCTCTGAGTATCTGTAAAGATCAAAACAGTAATTATCTGGTAAGAGAATTATCAAACTGCATTAACTAAAAAAAACTAATAATACATATACAAATTTTCGATCATCAAACATGTTCTAAATTTTTACTTACTATTTAGCACTGAAGTATTATTGCAATTATACAAGTAAAGTTAAATATGAAATTTTTGACATCTTAGAATATTCTATTGGTGAAAGCTCTGCTAACTAAAAGCTATTCTTCTATAACTTACATTTTTATAGAGTCTTTAATAAAGGAGAGCGCGGAGCAGCCCCGAAGCTGACAAATAAAAAGCTGAAGTTCATATAAAATTCCTTTGTTTTATTAAAGACATAGAAATTCCGGTGAAAAAAATATATTTATGTAAAATATTATTTATGTATAGGGCAAAGCTGAACAAAGCACTCTTACTTGCTTTATTTCTTTTTATTTTTGAGGAAATTAATATCTTTAATACCCTATTTTATATAATAACAATAATAAAAGCCCTTAAATTTTACGCCCTACATAACGAGTATTCAGATTTATTGTCTACGGTTTACATATTTAATATAATATTCATATCCATTAATATTTATACATTCATATTCAATATTCAATTCTTCGTTTTACTAGTAAAATGATTTAAAGAATTCCTGTACTATTTTATTATCGTGTTTATACAATAACTAATTTCCTGTTCCACTCCGACAGGTTTTTAATGCTTTTTATAATTATACGCCTTTTTTAATATTCAATTCTCACGAACACATGTTTCCTATTATAGGCAAAGTAACGTTAGGTAAGAATACAAAGACTGCCAACCTAAGGTACCGATTCACATGTGTCCTGAATGGTCCCCTTGTGAATCTCGAGAATAGATGTGCAAAGGATTTTTAGGTCTACACACTACCACTTGATCAATCCCTAAACCAATCCAAAGCCCGGATATCCCAGCTTTATCACAGCCCGATAGATTGTAAGACTATAAAGTCCGCTCTATCCTTTGATAGAGTTGGACGATGGCAGAGCGAATGCTCTATCGTTCCCTCGTCCTTCTCGTCTTAACGACTTCTGCAGATGTTATGATATGGAAGATTCATTCTCCTAGCATGGGCACCTCAGCAGATTTGCAGTTCTTCTGCTATCATATTTAGGCCAAAATATCTTCGAAATTATGCAATCGACCATCTGGTCGAAGAGGCCTTAAGAAGGTCCTGCAGAAATACAGCAATTAAACGGGACTCTCGCTTGTAGATCTATCTTTCCATACCTCAGGTGGGTTTCAGAGCTAGAGAGCACATCCGCAACTATGTAACCGGGTATGTCCCAGTGTGCTGGACCCAAATCAGTTCCAGTTTGGAGTGTCTCAACTGAAAGCATTTGACATTCACGAAGTAATCTGGATGCCGAAAAGAAACCCGATAACGAGTTTATTGTAGTCTTGCTGTCAGTACAGCGTCGATAATATTCTCCGTATACTCTCATCTAGCTTACCGCTCTTTTTATGACTAAAATGTCAGCCTAGATTGTGATACATTCATTCTGTAGGCTAAGTTTATCCTGATCTGAAATTCAGGAATAAGAAGCCTCCCCCAACTCTAGTGTTAAACTTGGATCCGCCTGTATAGACATTAAGCACGTTACTCGTGATCCGAATAAGCCATAATTTCTGACCTGCTAGACACTGATACTGATACGAATCCAATGTCAGACATAGGGTGGAAGAGCAGTAATCGGTATTATCGGAAATAGCTGAGGCATATCCCAAGATGGCCACATGGCCAAAGTCCTGTGGCTTCCACACCAGAGTAGAATTTAGCCTTGCTGCGGAGTTAATAGCCAGTTGTTTGGCCATGAGATCGGCCAGTAACTAGTGAAGTATAGTAAAGAGTGCTTTTGATGGAGTGGTGCGTATTGCACCAGTAATCATTAAGGCCATAGTGCGCACAGTTCGATCTTGAACGTGAGTGTGATAGACGTATTACGAAGATTAATGATACTGTCGCCTTTAAAAGAATTTATTTCTTTAATAACTTTCTTTTGTTAGTGTAAATAATAAAATCAGGTAATAACGATACTCATTTAAAAACGGAGATCCATAGCCTGTTTGAATCTATGAATTTACAAAACACAAATAATTGTTATATTTTAACAGGGGACCTAAACTGTAAACGTATAGAATGGGGCAATGCTAGTAATAATCAAAAGGGTAATATACTTCACACATGGCTATTAGATAATAAAATTCGTTTTATATGTAAACTTTATGCTACATGTCGCCCATCATACCCGCGAACTGGTTCTTACCTAGATATTTGTATAGTCGATTGTAGGCTTCATATTGTTATTGAAAATGACACAATTAACTCACTTAAAACATTACATTATGAAAGCGACCTCGATACTGCACAGATAATAACCTACAGGAATAAAGAAAATGAAAACTTCACATTTTTGAGCGAAAACGTAAAGTTTATTTACAACTATCAAGGTACCAATTGGAAAAAATTTCAAACAATATTAACCCAGGATATGCAAATTCTAATAATCAAAATCTTTCGAATTCAGAAATAGATACTTAGACAGACTAAATGATTCTGTTCTTAAAGCAACAGAGGAAACAGTTCCTAAGCATAAAAGTGGCTAAACGTTCTCAAAAATAAGCAGCCCAAATAATAAAATGTTATATTCTGAGAAGGGCAGGATATTAAAATTAGTCAAAAAGCACGATATGTTAGAAATAATACTTTCCGAGGAGATGCTTACATAAGCGAAAGAAAAATGGAAATAATTAAAAAATTAATTAAATTTGGCAATGAATATCAATAGACAGATAAAAGAAAAATTAACAATGTAGACCCCAAAGATTCGAGAGATATGTACAAGCAAATTAAGAAAAACCTTAAAATATTAATATCCATAAGTTAACAAGAAATTACGATTCCTACAAATGATGTATTCCTTCTAATTAACGTGAGGATAAACCCTCAAAGTTTAAGGAAAGATAATCAAAATAAATATATTGTGAAAGATCAGTGTGAAATGCTAAATACTCTAGGATCATATTTCGAGTTCATACATGGCGCAAGGAAACTATTTCTAATAATTTTGTTCACCAGCAAGTCCAAGCCACTTTTAGTGGGTTTCTAGAATTGAAAGGAGATATGAATTTTTCTATTGACTTTTTCATAACAAGAAATAGTATATTTTATTTTTTTATATTTTTTCTAAATTAAAAAATAAGTTGTCGTCTGGAATTGACAATATACCAAATGTAGTGTTAAAGAATATTCCCCAAAGAATGATTTTTGATTTCTTTATATTGTTTAATAATATGCTGAATAATTCCTATTTTCCTATCAAATGGAAAAAAACTAAAGTAGTGTTCCTGCCTAAAAGAGATAAAGTACCAAATAGTCCAAAAAATTTGACTCCCATAAGTTTACCGCCAAATATCAGTAAAATTTTTGAAATTTGCGTAAATAATGTCATGCATAAATTTTGTAATAATAATAAAGTATATAGCGAAAAACCGTTTGGTTTTAAATTCAAACACTCTACTATTACCGCAATTCATAAAATAACGTCCGATATTCCAATTGAATTGGCATAAAAAGTTTTGTACAGGAGCATGTCTTATAGATATAGAAGAAGCATTCGACACTGTTTGGACTGATGGCTTAATACATAAATTATTTCAATACCCTTAAACCAAATAATACTTATTTATAATATGATAAGTAATAAGACATTTAAGGTCTCGTACCAAAATATTGAAAGCGATAAATCATTTAATATTATTAATAGACTACAACAGGAAACAGTACATTCTCCCATCCTTTTCAACTTTTTTATTTTAGATCTACTTTACCAAGTCGATAACATCATTCCATTTGCTGATGATACTCGTATTATAATATACCACCATGACCATATCCTACAACAAGGAAGAGCAGTATGCAATCGATTGGAACATGAAAATAAACGCACAAAAATGTGAAATTATACTGTTTAGACCACCTGTGAATAACTGCAATCATGATATAAGGAAATATTGGAAAAGTTTTCAAATTAAGCTAAATTGATTAATTGCAACATACCAGTAAAAAAAGTAGTTAAATATTTGAATGTAAACATTGTTATTTTTTTTGTTAAAAGCAAATTATTATGTATGCTGCTTTATAATACTAGAGCGCTCGATTTACAGACATTGTATACATGAATTTAAATAAAGAAATAAACAATTAAAAAAAGGCCATAGTGCGCAAAAACTTGTTCAGTATACTGCAGTTAGTCATTCTGCCGAACACGGGCCACCAAGCGATAACGCCATACATTAGTATAGGTTTAATCACCGTGTTGAAAAAGCAGTACGCCGTGCCGGGTTTGATACCCCAGTTTCTGCCTACAACTATTCTATGCACATAAAGAGCCACTAAGGCCCTGCCCACCCTAAATTGGACTATAGGGTTCTAGTTACTTCATGTTCATCCGAGTATGCAACAGCCCTTATCCTTGGAGTGCATTTCTATCAGCAGTGAGTTTATAATAAGATTCCAAAGAAGGGCCGATAATAACTCACCCCTTCTTGTGGCTTACCTCGCTTAGCTACTCTATATGTCGTGGCTTGCCCCATATTGGAAGTTATGACTCCATTGGTCAAAAGATTCAATACTAAACTAATTATCGACGGATTTACGTTCTCCCTTCGGAGCTAATGTAATGGTCTCCACTGTCACGTTGTAAAGTATAGTATAGGGTAACATTTTCTCCAGGTTTTTGTTATAGATATGTAAAATACAACAAAAAATTTATTTGTTTAGCTTGTTAGATAGGCTAATTTAAAATTGCTTTCGGGTTAAATAGTCGTATTTTTATTTGAAAGCAGTGCTTGTAAACTAAAATCATAGGAAATATATTTGTATGGTATTGCAAAAATTTTCCATGCTCTATCTTGCATTGCATTGGTAAGCTGATTGTTGAAAATTTCAATATGTACTACCAAAGTTATTTACGTTTTATTTGGGTATATTCTTTTAGTGAATAAATTTTCATTATGTGCCTTTGAAAAATTGTTGGCAAAAGAAATATTTGAAGTTGGTTTTTTAGCTCTTACACAGCTTCAAAATCCGATTGTTAAATTATTCGGGAAAAATTCGCAAAGAGAAAAAATAGAGAATCAAAAAGTTAACAAAGTAATTAACTAAAAAAATGAAAAAAATGAAAAAAATAGTATAAAATTAACTTTTTATAAACTATACTGAATTTAAAAAAATAAAACGAAGAACAAAATATTAAGTGAAAATTTTAATATAATTTCTTACTTCGCATGTTATTTTAGATTTTTAAATTATTTTTTAATAGAATTTTTTAGCATATTGTTAAAATAACTGTATTAATAAAAAAATAAAATAAGTAAGCGATAAAAAATTCTTATAGCAAACAATTAAAATAAAAATAAATAATAAAAAAATAAGTCGTAATTACCTTTAACTTTTATTGCTTTATTTTTTCTGATTGTAAGTCGAATACCTGTCGGCCGCCTAAATCAAAACTGAGAAAGTATAGCAATAAGTCACATTGATATGATTTATCTCTTTCCTCATTTTGTAAAGAAATATTGGCTTAGAAATAACAAACAATAAAGTTCCCCCGAATATAAACACCAGACTTTTAGTAAAAAGCAAAATACTTTTCAAATTTACTTCTACTTATAAAAAGGGTCCCTTGAAATAAACTTGGGGATTTCAGTGAAAATTGCCTAATCAACACTTTCCTTAAAATTTGTACTTACAAACAACTAAATAGCTTTCTAGCACTTTATAGCAATTTATATATTAATCCTGGATGATTATGTCTAACCAAGGGGCTTAGAAGCATGAACTTTAGAGATGTGTTATCCTACAAAGGCATGTTGAATTAATGATGTCTCCCTTTATATTTTTTTGATAATCATGTCACATGTTAATGCTTAAACTAATATCTCTTGGTAAATTAAACTTTCGGCTACGTGTATACGTTATCAAACAACTAAAATTATAGTTAAATTATCAAAAAAAAAAAAAAAAAAACAACCTCAAACTTACAGACCTATAAACTATTTCCAAGGCATGTAAATTGTTGACGACTGTCTCAAAAATATGCAGATGTTCTCTTACCAACGATTTCCTTCAATTATTCTACTGCTGGTTTAGTAATTTTTATAGAAAAAGGAATAATAAACCGACACCAAAATACATTTACGAAAGTAAAATACGAGTAAAAATTCAAAAATTTTCATAGCTTCTAACATAAAATTATATTTATTTGCACGTAAATGACAGTGAATAACGCTGTATATTTTTTTATTGTTATTTCTCTTTCCATTTTGTTTTGTATACGTGTAAACTTGATTTATATACAAGTAATTTAGGCTAGTATACCGAAAAATACACCAATAGATGTGAGAAACCAACAATAAAAAATCCAGGCTATTTTGAAGTCTGCGCTATTGTTTTCTTTTGGGTTTTGTGTGTTCTTTGTTCTTAGTGCCAGAGGCTCTACCGTTTTTATAGTGTCGATAATAAAACATTTGTTTATGAAACCAAAATTTTTACTTTTGTTGTATTTAGTATAGACTGAGCACGATTTCTGTTTTAAATTTTAAAGTTCTAACAATTTAACGTGTGGAAAAAATCGTTGAAGCAAAAAATATAACAGGGCTTTACTTCTTAGCTAATATTATTAGCTATTTTCAGCAAAATACTATGCAAAAGACGGTGGAAAAAAGATAACGAAACGTTAAAAGACAATGTGAAAATTAATCATATTCAGTCTCTTGTTAAAATTACATGAAATAGTACAATTTGTATTATACAAAAATCTAAAACGTGCTATTGTAAGTTGATAAAAATATATTCCAACATATGTGGCGTGCAAGTGGAGGCCTTGAATTCCTATCCTATGTAAGCCTTCTCTACGAAATTCCTGCAACGGTTGAGATATATGTGATATTTTTAAATTTAACTTACTAATGAAATGTCATTTATTTATATCGCTGACTCTCATTAGTATTAATTGAATTGGCAGTAAGATTATGGCAGAGTTTTTAGGCTAACCGACGCATCGGTTAGCAATCCCTGCATAAAATTGTGTGAATAAATTTTCATGTATCTTTTCACAGAGAGTCGTTTGTTTTAGGGAATGATTCTTGGAGTATAGAGTGCAAACACTTCATTTGAAAATAATTTTTCATTTTTAATGAAACTTAAAAAATTATTAAAGTAAATTCACTTTGTAATTGTTAATTAGAAAGAGCAAGGAATTTTCCTTTTGCAATTTTTATCATGAGCGTGAAAAAATAAAATGTAATCATTGTTCTTTAAGTGAAATGGTAATGAGAAAGGTATATTTTTATTCGTTTTCAACTCAAAAAAGCCACACGTTTTCTTTTCACTATCAAATTTATTTGCTAACGTATTTAGTACAAAACTTTTTGTTGTTACTAATTAAAAAAAAATTCATTAAAGGAGTTCATGATTACTATACAAAATATTTTAATTTTAATTAGCATATCAAAATTAAAAAAGAGAACGTAATTATTTAACCGCATAAAACTTTAAAGCTTAACTCATAAATACTCTTATTGGATATTTTATGATAAGGCGGCATAAATACCGAAAAAATAGCTCTTTGAACTAAAAAAAAACTATTTTAACTACTAGATTTCTTGTACACTCGATTATATGATAAGACTTCAATTTCAGTATTTTAATAAAAATAATTTTGTGCAACATTATTCTAAAAGTCTTTTAAGAAAAATATGTATATAAAAACAAATATATTAGTTAAATCATTTTTATTTTATTATTAATTTATTATCTATTTATTTATTCTTAAAACATTCTAATCATCTGACCAAAAGTGTACATTAGACAACCACATAATGCAAAATTGTAAGGAAATTTTTATCATGCGATAAAGAGTTAGGAAATAAATGAATGTATTTTAACACCAAATAACAATACGTTAGTAAAAGAGTTAACCAGGAGTGATATTATATCTCATAAGCAGTCCACAAAATACAAGCGACATTAACCAGTTTCCCTTGCTCTTACTTGTATGATCAAAAATTGCCTACGAGATTGATGCCATGTAATTCGCTACCCTATCGTGTTATTTCAAAGCAAGTCTATTAAAAGTATTTAACACTTTCTTAAGAGAATGAGACAATAAAAAATTTGTATTTATTGTCTTGCTAAATTCTTGTGCTCGTTTTTAAACACCCTTTTTGAGGATGTAATATTTTCAATCGCCATTTTATTACAAATAATTGCTATTTAATTGCAATGTGTAAAAATTTCAATGGCCTTTTAATTAAAATAATTGCTTCAACTTAATGGATTTATGAGTTTTTATCAATTTTATTATGAAATACACGTAAAATATTCCATTAATTTTTATAATTAATAAATTTGTTGTTTACTCTTACATGGTTTGAGGAGTGAAACAAAGCCAAGTATATATATATATATATAGAAATAGATATATATTAAAGACGCATTACATTTCAGCGTTTGATTAACATTGCATTGTGTTAACGATATTCCATAATTCTAATGTCTGCTGCAACTGAAAATAGCTGTAAACGACGTAATTAATGTATACATATATACATATATATATATATATATATATATATATATATATATATATATATATATATTACTTTAATCTTTAATCTTTAATTACTTTAATCTTTAATCTTTACTTTAATTACTTTTAATCGTACTGAAAATTCTAATCCGTAATAAATCTTACCTGGGAACGATTCCCTAAGAATTAGCTCAAGGTTACAATGGATTAGATATTTAAAAAGTTATAATGCCGTTGTAATCAAATTTGTTAACACGTTGACTACAAACCTGGTTGGCCAGGGTTCAACCCCTGCAACAATCAAAAATAAATTTTTGTTTTGTTTAATGGTAATATATATATATATTCGGAATAAAAATTAAAACGCCTAACCTCCTTCGTGGGTCTTCTTCATAGCATAATCGCCGGCGAAGTAAAATAACTACTAAAATTTCTATATCTATCTATCTTGCTCCTTTCACCACCTGTCTTATCTCTCATCAAACCCTTTTCTAAAAAATGTAGCATTGGTGCGACAATAACTAAATAGGTATTAATGCCTTAAGTGCTACTTCTCTTAAAAAAAACCCGATAGCCCTAAATGTTTTCGAAGTCCAGAACTTTGGTCTGAGCCAAATGCGACCAACCAAATTTTCGTCATAAAATGTTTGAGACATTAAAGGAAGTTTATAAAAAGGAATGATCATTATTAATACAAATTTTATTGAACAATAAACAAATACATAAAGTATTCAAATATTTTAATGAAGCAAATAAAATATAATTTAAGGTAAACTTACTGATCTTCCATTATTTTTTACATTTGGTTCAAATACTAACTCAAAAACAAAAAAAAAAATGAAAACAATAAAGATGCTAAATATCTTCTTGTAGCTATGAAAGGGAAGATGAATGCAATGCAATGCCCGATTCAAAAGCAACAAAGGTGTATATTTTTTTTCAATCGAACAATACTTGTACTCCCCTGCTTGTGAACGCAACTAAATATTAAAAAACAACACATTTATGATTGTGTTCCGCAACGCACATCGTAGCAGAATCAAAATATTTTGGGAATAACTGAACCATTTCTAAAGGCCTAGGCCGATTGATCTAAAATCTGACATGTTGATAGTAGAAGAGAACTCACTTTCCAGGGATGGCGCTATGTGGCCTTAAAGTTGGGTATCTAGCACCTTTCCTAATGATTGCAGTTATTTAATTTTCTGATTTTTCAAAATTTTCTAGTTAATAACTGCAAAATAATGCTTTAATCATATTAGCAAATTTTTGTATTTTTACTCCTACTTATGTCTTGCTATAATCTACTAGTTATTCCACAATTGGAATAACATTAACACATCTACTCTTCTAATGCAGCTAACTAACTAATTGATCACCATAGTAACAATATTTTTCTAGGTACGCGATAATAAGTGCTCACTTTGTATGGGAGGTACCATGCTCACTATCCCAATTTAGTCTGAAATTCATTAAACTATATAAAATTATATCCGAGTTACTTGTGCATAATTTCGAGACACAAACTAATGTAGTTCTCTAGGTATGCGAATTACGCTACTATATTGTGTTTATAAATATATACTGCGGATCGTATTCATAAACAAAATATTAACTAATAAATGTTCAAGTGAATTTTCGCAATTTGCGGAATTGAAACCACTTTCGATCGGAAGTGAGTTCTGTGATATGTCTGATAAATTTGTTCTTTCTACAGTCTCAAAAATATTAAGACAAATTCCATTTGGCTATTGTTTTAATATTTAAAAATCCATTTACAAATTAAAAATTCTTAAAGTACTGTAAAAGCTACCAAAAAATTATAATAATAATAAACAAAAAGACATATTAAGAGAAAGAGAAAAATTTTAAGCCTTTTCTATGTCTCAACTATTATTAACGTATAGAAACAAACTTTTTAATAACAAAAGAAAAACATTCTTTACATTTGTTATTCAACTAAAAAGGTTTATAGAGTGGCTCAAAAAAGGCTATTAATTTTTTAAATTAACTTTTTTTTATCATCAAAAACGACAGCGGTAGAGCATGACAGAAAATAAAAATACAAACATACGACTTCGATAAATATAGAAAAACTGACGGTCATCAAAACTAAAATAAGTTTTTAAATAAAATAAAATTTATCAAACAAAGATGAATTTTCTTTAAAAAAGTTAAAATACATTGATTTTGAACTGTCCTTACATTGTAACTAACGTCTGCTTGTTTCATCTATGATTGTTTTTATGTTTTTAAAATAAGTTTTAATGAATAATTCTCATTTTCATTGATTTGATTTTTTTAAAACAATGTAAGTTGCAAGAAGTCATAAAAAATCGTTGGGTGCAATGTGAGACCTAAATATTCCATTTGATACAAACACAAAAAAAAACTACAAAAAATATTTGAATAATAATAAAAAATTTAATAGAAATTACATTAAAATAACAAAAAATAAAATTTATTACTAATACATTTTTTTTATTTAAATCGCTATTCAATGCAGTTTTTCTATAACAAATCCCACACGTAAAAAGCTTTTTTTAACGTAAAAGTATTTGGACATATATGAAGATAAAAAA
Organism: Cistogaster globosa; assembly: GCA_937654795.1. Taxonomy (NCBI): domain Eukaryota; kingdom Metazoa; phylum Arthropoda; class Insecta; order Diptera; family Tachinidae; genus Cistogaster; species Cistogaster globosa. The sequence goes on from OW569406.1 coordinate 24,539,187, forward strand.
ACGAATCGCATGTATGTAAATCACATGGATATACTTTGATTGTAATCATTAAATTAAAACAGAAATTAAAATTATTTGTATTATACGTAACATAATCATTTAAATTACGATTTCAACTTTGCCAAACGCCGCATCAAATTTGTAATAAAATTAAGCATATACCGTTCCGAAAAATTTTGCTTCATATCGTTGAAATTTACCCCTTTCAACACTGGGAATCATATTCTCACTGCCAAATTGCATAAAATTTTGTTTTAATTATTTTTCATAGTTTTTTAAGCTAAGGTAGGATTTAAAGAGGTTTTTAGCATTTTTACAATTTGTTTCACCACATATGGATTATTTTAAATATTATTATCAGATCCTTGGAAAACGTCAATGTCCTTAGTGGTTTCCAATTTGATTTGTAGAGTTATTACCGACACAGTTCAAAATAGATATTCGCTTCTGTGTAAAAAATTTTAATTTGCTGTTATTTGAATTCTTAAATATTTTTTTTTTTCGTATTCTATTTTTGTTTTTTGTTTTTTGTTTTCTGTTTTTTTTTTTTTTTTTTTTTTTTTTTGCATAATAACAATTTTCTAGCACAGCCAGGTTACTACTCAAATTTTTTACGGAATATTAATTTAAGGTAAAATTTTAATTTTTTTATAGTTTGCTTTTTTGTTTTAAAAAAATGGGGATATAAAAAATTTAGTATATAAAGATTCGGTAGTATGGACTACTATTAGTTTTTAATTTTACATTTTCTGCTTTAATAACAATTCTATTATTGGAGCTACTGTGCAAATCTAGAATTGTGCAATTTATTAACAGAAAAATATATGAATAAAACCTTGTTTTTTAAAGTTCGCTAACGCAATGAAAAGATTTATCAGGAAAATATATTATATACTTACTTCAATTTAAATTATTATTTGAAAACTATAAGAAAAAGCTTAAGGTTAACCAAAATATAAAGTGACCAAAAGTTAAACGAAACATTAAATTTCTCCTTAACTAAACTTAATACCCCATGCAGATATGCATAATGTGCTTACAAAAAAAAATCTAAACCTAATACTAAAACAAAGAAAAATACCTTATAGGCTAAAAAATTAATACAGCGACAATTAAAACAAAATTTTAATGGGAAACACTTTTATTATATCGGCCTCTTCCCAAAATGCAAAAACACAAAGATGTTGAAAATATGACAGTGACAGGAACACCCAGTAAAAGAATGCTTAAACATGTACAGTTGAAAAAGAAATAAATCTTTTTTTTTCATTATTTACATAAAATTAAACAACAGACTTAAAAGGCTTTTTAAAGCAACTATTACAGGAACAACATTATTTACTTTATAGTTGGCTACAAATGTAGAAATGTTTTAGAAAAGCAAAGAATTTAAAAGAATATTTGCCATCAAAGCGAAAGGTGCCGCTGTAACGTTCTTTGTTTTTGCTTGCAAGTTTTGTTATGACTTGAAAGAATATTTTTCAATGAAACCTTAAATAATTACTAATATTTCGAAACAACTTTAGCAGTGAGTACTTCCAAGACGAAAATTTATAAAGAAGTTCAAAAGAAAGTTACAATAATACACAATAATAATTGGTAAAAATAGACAGAATCAAAGCCATGGTTACCACACAACCAATGTTTAAAGAAAATGAAAGATTTTATTAGAAAGAAAAAGTTATTACACCATTTTTAAATCTTAGTTTGACAAAATTAAGGCAATTGCAGTTGCAGATTCTGTGAAATTGTCTGACCTATATATTTCATGTTTAACCAAACGACTTACATTTAACATAATAGTGTTGATATTTACTTATTTGGTATCAAATATCTAAAATATTGCGTTTTAGTGCATTTTTTCCATAATTAAGCGATAAAACTGTTAAACAAAAAAGAGTAGTACTGTTTTATTGCAAAATTTCTCGAATAAATCTAACCAATCCTGAAAATGTTTGTTATGTTTGCGCTGAGGTGATATTAAGTAAACAAAGGTATTAAATATCGCCTTTAATAAAAAATTATAAGCCTTTGGTAAGCTTTTATTAATAGTTACGATATTATGATTTCAAAGTGTCACAATGTAAATAAATTCTAAATATTGCAAGTTGTTGCAAGTTGCCAAATTATTTTTGTAGTTAACAAATACGTTATTCAGACACTGACAATTATATAAAAAGTATGAAGTGTTGAAAATATCTACTTAATTCTATAACGACATACTTCTCCTTTATTATTGTGACCATACCGTGAACGCTCAATTGTGGTAATTTTATTAATATGAACAATTGTTTTATATCGTATTACGAAAAATTATGAATTTACTTTATATTTCTTTAACTAGATTTATAAAAACCATGCAAATTAGTTTTACCACTTAAACTTGTGTTTCATTAAATAAAATTTTCATACATTTTATTCTAAAATTTTTATTCATTATTTATTTATTTCGTTTATTTATTTTATTTTAGTTCCGGAGAAAGTTGATTAACTCACAATTTAAACATTTTCATGTACCCACTACGATTCACAGCTGACGCAGCAATTTGTCATCTGAACCATGGCACATAAACTTTCACAGTTCTGATAAAAGAAAACATATCTTTTTAAACTACACATTTCTAGAATTATAAAAATGTAATAAATTTTAGAAACGAAAACCTAAAGCTAGATGCGTTGGGTAAAGTATATGTACGTAATTCGAATTTGGTGTAGATTCAGTAAAGAACGTTGAATAGTTGCCGTTAGAGAAGAATATTCAAGAATAAGAATAAAAATAAAAATAATAAAAATTTTAGGATATTTTCGCTTAACTTAATCCTCTGTATCATAATACCGAATGGCTCAAAAATAATTGATACATTTTTTTAACATAATCGTGCATAGAATAGCGTGATTTACATTATGAGTTTATGACCTTGATTCAAAAAAACCATTTTGGTCGCACTACTTGGTGTAAAGTGACACTTGTTTATTTTTATGTTGGGTGTTATAGCTAGATAAATTAATTGAAGTCATTTTAAACACTTTTAACCTTTTAATGTACTTTATTGGTACCTTGTGTTGCCCGTAGGCTATATCCGGCGAAAAGGGTAAAATATTGGTATTAATTTAATTAAGTTAATTAAATAATTAGTAGAATAGTGGTGGATTCAGGTATTCATTATGGTTGTATCTATAGGTAGATTGTTTCCATTAACACGAAATATTTATTAAGAAATTTCCATCGACAGGTAAATACAACAAACACAGCTGGATACAATAAATTAAGAAAATATTTTAGTACTTTATATACATAATTTTACATTACAATGTCATCGGCTCTTATGGGTTAAGCATTTTTTGCTTATTATATCCCTAAAGATCTCTTTAAAAGCTTTTCAATGACACCCAAATTAATATTTAAAAAAATATGGTGAACAATCGTACTTTTCTATGAATAGCTCCGAGGACCATAACTCGAAATATATGGGCGAGCGCCAGTTTTTTCACTTGAAGTGAAAAATATATATATATATATATATATATATATATATATATATATACATATATATATGTGCTTGTTTACACGATAAAAATATAAAACATGAAATATAAAAAAGTCCTTGCTATGGTATGTAATGGATCGCTCATCAACCGTATAAAAAACTCTAATATAGCTAAATGCTTTAATAAAAATATTACATACATATATTGCTTTTCAGCAAGAACTTTGTTTTCTAAAATAAAATTAAACAAAAAATTTAGATGATGATTAAAATTTTGATTATATATCAAAGAGAAAATTTCGGTGAATATGAATGAAAAATGATATCTTACAATTTTTAACCACAATAACGCTAACAGATGTCGACTTTTTCATCAAAGTTTTTAATTGCCTTAATCACGTTACTGCATTTCCAGCCTTATTTTGAAAAAAAAAAAAAAACATTGGCCCAACCACGTCTCCAGACCACATAGCACACGTTGGGCAAAGAGGCATAAATGCGAAAAAGTACAAAAGGACTTCGTCTGAAAAAATGAATGAATTTTCGTAATAGATTTTACTTACGTTAACGCGATTTTCGGTATAAACTACGAATACCTCGTAAGTAAATGTCAAAACTATCACGTTGTAGGTGTTGCCACTTACGTACTTATAATAAAATTGTAACGGGGTCATTCATGTACTAATTTTTTTTTTACTTTTTTTTAATTTTGATGTTGGTGAAGACGTAATCGATATGAAGTACAAAACATCTTTTTTTTACATTTTCGTCTGCCTTTCTGTCTATGTTCGCATCACGGGAAAGTGCTTTATATATTTTGATAAAATTTTTTTAAGGAGGTCCTTAGAAACTTCATTCAAATATAGAATACTTTCTCGTAAAAAATATATTTTTATGCAGAAAAGGTACCCATTTTTAACGCTATAAAGGAACTAAAACAGTTGTCAGCACAATTTATTACTGTAAATGGAAAATTTTAAACACTGGTTACAAAACTCTGTAATAAATAATAAAAAATACTTTTCTAAAATTAAATTTTAAGAAAATTAGAAGTGACACGAAGACGATATCGTGGGTACTTTTAAATATGAATAAATGCCTGATGCAAGTTAATTATCACAAATTAAGTTAATAAACTTTTTACCGGGTGACCAAGAGAAGTTTAAGAGGCATGTCCAGTTACATTGGAATTTTCAAACCAATATGTATAAAATATGTCCAGTCCTCATATCTGAAACATTCCTTAAGTAAGTCGGACCATCTATTGGATATGTATGTTTAAAGTATACGACGAAACAAATGTTTATTTATAAAATCTTTAATCGAAGGATTTCTATGACAAATAGTTCATGTTATTTATATCACGCCTTGCACCTTCAATAATGTCAATAATGAAATAATTTTATAATTTTTAAAAACAATATTTAAATTCGCCGATTAACTTCTGAATAAATTCGAAAGAGTTAAAAAATATTATATTGGAATCACTAAGTTTTCATGATTTTTGGCAAATATTGAAAGACAATTCTTAATTTAATCTTTTTATTCATGACAAGAACAGCTTCTCTTGCAAAAAGACTTTAAAAGAAAATAATAACGATTGTTTTGTTCTCGTAAGTGATTATATTGGGTTTTTCCCATAGTTATAATAACTTCCTACATCGGATAAAAGCACTAAAACGGTTAAATCATTATGTAAGTGTGTTCGTAAAAGAATATTTTAAAAAATTTTACGATACTTCTCAAATTCGTTTTTTTTACGAAATTAAGTATTTGGTATTTCAATTTAAAGACAATTGTTTTTTTAATTGTTTTTAAATTATATACTATGTAATTATTTACGTTAGTTCTTTCACTACTTTTGCAGTGAGTGAAAGTTTATTATCCTTTAAGAAACAGTTAGTTGGTTCCTCATAAGTATGTACATATACAATAAAATATTTAAATTTAATCAGTTTACAAATGAAAATACTTAATCAGCAAAACCTCTAGAATCTTGTGTCTCGTTTGCTTTACGTTAAAATTTTTATTCTTTTATTTCTTTTTGATTTTCTTACTACTATTATATTTCTTAAAATTTAGTAATTATTTATTGATGTTTTTTTGATTTTAAATATTTTTTATTTAATGCTATTAGATTTAAACTACTGAAAATGTATATAAATTAAAAAAAACCGGTCTAATAAATTAAAATTGTTTGTATTAAAATTTTAATGGTACAAAAGTAAATCTAAAAATACATGAATGAAAGTGTATTTTTTAATTTTATTTGTACACATGAGTTAGTCTTTAAAATTGAATTGCAATTTCCTTTTACACATTATTGCTTTCGATTTACGACAGTACAATTTTTTACAATATAGTTCTAAACAATATCACTTTTATTCGACCGTTATAGCCGGTGTTTACAAAACAACTGAAGTTTGTTAATAAAACCAATAAACGCCAGACAAAGAGGCTTCCAACTTAGCACCATTATTTTAAGCAGCTTCACAGAAGCGCAATACACAGATAGACATTTTTACTCTCACACATTTGTGCAAAATACTGAAAAAATATTTTTTCTCTCCAAAACGATTTGTTTTCTTACTGGCAATGTCATCTATTTTCTCTTAATATTAAAATTTAAGAGAGTACATATTGAAATTTACACATCTACGATAGGACTCTAGTCAAAACCTCATTAAAATTAAATTAACTTTAAAAATAAAACTACTAGAAGAAATCTGTATGACGTTATCTAATTTCTCACTTAAATGTTAAAATTTCAGAAAACGATTTTTATTGGAAATTATTTAGGACAATTTTGGCAAAAAAATAAGTTATTTGCCAGCACAACAACAGCACATTAACTGCAATTTTTTTTACGTTATAGTAAAAATAGCCAATTATCGTCCATATCTCCCCACAATTAAAATAAACTTAAATTAGACAATATTTATTACTGAAAATAAAGAAAATTAAAAATTAAACTTAACATATATAGATTCTAAAAACAACTTGACCGAGAAACTATGGATCTTTTATCAAAATCTAGCTTCCGCCGCGGGACGTGATGAAATGGAAAATGGGAAAAATCGTTTAAATTTAACAAGAGTGTTTTGACACATACAGATGCTACTATCTTAAAAAAAAGTACTTTAGATACAGATCTTATTTAGATTTCAAATAATAGATAATGAGAGCAAAATACTGTTTTAAGCCAAATATAACACATTTTCAAGAACGATGGGTTTAACATTGCTTAATTTTTCAATCCATATTTTAGAAACCTTGATTCAGAACTTTTGCCTAGAAACTAAGGGTTTATCGGTTCGTCTACTTAGAGTCACTGCTGCAACATCATCAGGGTTCCTTGCAATTACTCGTAGTGAGACATGCGTTCGTAACTAAACACATCGCTGATGGTGAGCCAGAATTCATGCATGTTTTAGTGGTAAAACTTCAGGTGCTCGTGTGGGTAAATGGAGGCTCAGGTAATATTTTATCGTTACCCAAGTCAATATTTTTATAAGCCCTAAGTTAAGTTGAATCATACAATTGTTCACGACCGTACAAAATTTTGTTAATAGCTCTTTTACTAAGAAGTTTAATTTAGTCGAAAAGTAATGTTATCAATATATATCCGGAAAGGGCGAAAAGCTCATTGCTTCGACGGTTTTGTTTAGAACTTCTCAAAGTTTTTGTGCAGCATAGTACTGCCTATTTTGCGTTTACTTTGGAAAAATTAAAATTGTAAAATATCATGATAAGTTTTAAATTAAGTTCACTAAATTCACTTGAAACGCTAATAATACTTACTTTCTGATTGTTAGAAAACTTGCTCCGGAAGATCAACTCATATCGCTACTTCCATTATTTAATTTGAAAACTTTTTAAAAAAAGAAATTAAAATATCCTTCCTTTTTTAAATAGGTTACATTCAAGTACATAAATCAAATTTATCAAATAAGTAAATAATTCGTATAAAAATTAAAGCAATACTTAGTTGCAACAGAATTTATTTGTAATCAAATAAGGCTTAAGAACAAATGGAATAAGAAGGTCTAAAAAGAAAAACTATAAGTTGCTAAGTTGTTTTCATGTTAGACACATAGTTGCTGTGGGTAATTTTCCTTAAATTTTAAAAACATTTTGATGTCACTTATACGCCTGTCATATCATTCTTACCAAAAAAAAAAAATAAATAAATAAATAATATATATACACACTTTAATATATATGTTCTATATGTAACTAAATGTAATTCCGGATTAATAGAACTTTGGTGCATTATGTGATCCACTCTTCGTTTTAACTAAATAACTGCGATTGGTATTATTTTTTATTATGTAAATGTAATTAATAAAATTTCTTATTAGATATTTTTTAATAAATATATGTATGTTAAAAGGTTTCCATAACGTGTAAAGTAATTGAATTTGTACAATTACAGCTAAATGTTCAGTTATAGGTTTTATTTATATATATTTTGGTAAATTCCTTACGGTCTTAACTGCCAACTAGTTATTTAAATTTAAGCTTAACACATTCATTAAATATAACAACTCTTTCATTCTTTCTTTCATTCTTACTAATACGGCATTTCCCTATTGTGTACCTAAATATTTCATTTATACTATAATATAAATGTTTGTATTATAATAGAAATGTTTAGATACAGCGAGCTATCGTTCCAATTTTAGAACCATTGAAGAATGTAAAAAATGTTCGAAATAAACAATAAAAACAATATGAAACAACAATTTAAAAATTTATTCTATTTTATTTTTGGTTTGTTTTATTTTAAAATAAATTTTGACAAATTTTGTTTAACATTTTATATAAGGATTCATATCGTCAACTTCAAGACGAAATAACCTTTCTGCAGTTTTTCAAAGCTTACAGGAGAGGGAAAAATGTTATAAAATTGGAACTATTTCCAATATCGAAAAGAAAATTATATATTTTGACAAAAATGAAACCAAAAATAAATATAAGTTGAGAAAAAATTTATTTTTAAATACAGCTTATGTCATGTTACTTAGGTGATATCCCAGCAAAAAATTTGATATTACCTTAAAAAGTACTTGCCATATAATGACTTACTTTTATGATTGCCAAATTTTGATACTCGCTTACAAAACACCTTACATTAATTCGCAAAAGGACAAAGTAATAGAACTAATTTTTTAAGTTCTAAGAGAATACCTTTAAATATCCAAGTTATCTGCATTTTTGTAAAAAAATTAAACACCATCTTGAAATGTTTATTTTTTAACCGACTTAAAAAAAGAATTGATATTCGACTGAATGTTGCTTTTTTATATTTTTGCTTGCAGAACTCAACCTTTCTGAACCGATCTTTAAGATTGTTTTTATTTGAAAGGGTATGCTTACAGATTGGTCTCGTTTTAAAAATAGTGCATAGTCTTAAAAATTAAAGGGTAATCCCTTAAAACATATATCATATTATAAACCATAAAGGGAACCACATTAAAATAAAAAAATACTAAGTATCACTATAGCTCCCTATAGCAAAAATTAATATAAAACTTAATCTAAAAATTAAAGGGTAGTGAAAATTAAAAAAAATGTCCACTGCTGAAAAATGTCCACTTGTTAATAGTTTATTTGGTAATTTGTTAATTACTTCGTTATTTGTAACATTGGATGTTTAAAATTTGGCACACATATGCATTATGATATAGGGAATAATAATTCATATAAAACTCAATTTTAAAATTTTACAGATAGGTTTTTTTTGTAAAAAGAAGTAGCACTTCTATTTAATTTGTAATCGTGCTACATTCTTTAGGAAAGGGATAGAAGAGAAAACAAAGAGGCAGTTAAAGTATAGCCATTTTAGTCGCTATTTTATTTCGCTAGAGAGGGTGCCATTTAGAAGTATGCATTTTGATATACCATTAAAAAGAAAAAAAAAACATATTTTTGTTTCTTGGATGCAGCGGGTATTGAATCCTGGCTAGCCTGATTTGTACTTTAACGTGTTTACCGCCATGACTACAGCAGCCTCATTTTTAGGTCTTTAATATTAATTTAAGTTAAAAATAAATTAATTTATTTGGAATTCAATTTATATTGATTGCATGGAAAAAAATTAATTTTAAGTGTAAGGACCTTTAAATAGAATACCAAAAGATGCATAAAAATAGGCCAACAGTTTTTTTTAATCTTGATAAAAGAATTAGTAGCGGTTAAATAATATTGGAAAATTTTCGCTATTAAAGGTTTATCAAAGACTATGTGTGCCAAAGATTTCGTCAGCGTTTCCTTTCTTATATCCCCAAAAAGATTTTTTTTTTAATTTAAATTAACTAAAATTTATAAATGAAATATTACTAATATCAGGTCTGTTCTGAAAATCACCTGATTTCAAATCACGGACGGTTTCAAAATCACGCCAATGACAATCACGAGATATTAAATTTTTCGGCGTGGTTTTAAATGTTCGAAAATGAAGGAAAAGAGCTGATTTTTAGATTTGTGCTTAGTTTGTTTAGTTTTTTAAATTAATAATTAAAATATTATTGGAAATTCAAGAAAGTTAAAATGTCTGAACCCAAAATAAATTAGAGAATAGAGTACATATGTATATACATATTATTTTCATATTGGAGCTGATTGGACCCAGGTTACAATTAAATTTAATCTAATTAGAAAATTATTTGTATAAAAACCCATACTTTATTTCATTTTATATTATTTTTTGGCAATTAGTTAAATAAAATATACTGCTCGCAACCATATTCGTCAAAGGTGTATTTAAATGGATCATACAACGTATGCTTTTCAAAATAAAAGAAGATGACAAGCTTATAGTGAAAATATTGAGAAGGGTAAAAAAAACTGTAAAATTACAACATATGTTACACCTGTCTATATTATTAGTTTATATTCATTTCTAAAATTCTCTCTTTTTATACATTCCACGAAATCACGTATAACGACCACTTACATTAACAAAGTATTCTCATACTTGTGTGTACTGCTATCGAAGAGCCGCTAGATTGGTAAATTGTTTTTGTTTAAAATGCTTTTTTGTTCAATATATTTCACTGGATTCATAGTTTTTCATTTGTATTCTTGCTATAATCTATATGATTCAATAAAAAGACAAATGTTTATTAGCTTTTATTTACTCAGTACATAAGTTTTTGTCAGCATGTTCGTAGTCTGACTTGCTAAAAATTCCAGAGTATTTCAGGTCTAACAGTTGTGCAAAAAAAAATATATATATTTATACGCCAAATTGTTGATTTATTATTATTATTATTATTATTATTATTATTATTATTATTATTATTATTTTTTTTAATATAGAGGCCGTCTTGTAATGTATTTATCAACTCGGATTTCGACTCATATCAATTATTTGGGTTTAAAATTAATTTGCTTAAAAATTATTTTATATTATGTGACATGCCATCGATTTATTCTTATGGTAAAAAACTTATAAATTTTATTGTCTTATGTTCAATTGTAGATCAGAACTGTTGAGATCTGTAGCAGTAGTTTTTTCAAAAATTTAATTTCCTATACGTGCGCTAATGTATCTGTTTATGTTGTGTATTATATGTGGTTTGAAGAAATAAGTACATAAGAAATACAACACAAATAATATCTTTATTTTCAACTTCCTATTATTTCTTCAAGATTAGTTTTCAAGTAAAACTTTTGAAAATGTGACAACTTTTCAAGAATATCTTATTATAACTGTGGATTTATGGCTTTGACGAATTATGAATGTTAAAGTGCAAGAGAGATAACTTATATGAATTATTAATGAGAAAACGCGTGAAATTCCTCTTAGTCTTTTCTGTTTAAAGGTTGAAGTTTAAATATTAACGACTTAGGATACGTTGCTAGCAATAACTGATTTTTTTGTTATTATGAGTACATTAATTCTATAAAGTTTTTTTTTCATTTTAATAAACAAGTTCTTATATCCTTCATCACAAAAAGTGGAAAAAATGTATATCCAAATTTGTCATTCCGTTTGTAATTTCTACAATATCCATTTCCGACCGAATACAGTATATATATTTTGAGTTCTTATGCTTAGCAATGACCGATGTCCGTTTGTTCTTTCATGTTAGTGTTGATATGAACCTTTCTAAGGCACAAGATGAGCTAGAGAAATTTTAAATACGTCAATCGATTAGACATAGTATCAAAAATTTTCCTACTGAAAATCAGCAAGATAGGTCATTGTCCTAAAAATATGCCTCTTTTTATTGATATTAGTTCCCAAAATGCTTAAACAACTCATGCTTTTTCTAAATCCGTATAAAAGGTCTTTTTGTGAGCCAAATTTCATCAGAATCGGATTTGCCGTTCAGACGTAATTGAGGAAAAAACTCTTAAACATTACAACTTTTAGCCATCTTTATTATTTTCTGTTATTCTGAAAGGTATAAGCGAAAATGTTTTTTGGGAAAATCGCAAATTGTTTTATTTAGAAAATAATGTAATTATAATTCACGTAAAAAATAAAAATTTCTTTGAATAATCAACAAGAAATATTTTTTGAAAATATTATTGGTGGTACAAAAATTAAATAAAAGATTAGTTGTTTAATTTTAATTTGTATTCCTGTTTTGCATTACTTTTCTCTCTATCTACTAACGCTGTTTATTCAAAAAGATTGTTGAAGTTATCAAATACATTGCTCGTGTTTAAATAACATTTGTTTAAATAATATGAAAATGTCTTAATTACTTTATCCTTGTGGCCATTGTTATCTACGTCGTAATCTTGAAATATATTTTCATTACCATTGTTTTCGTTACTGTTTTCATAATAGTAACAGCCTAAGCTTCTATCGGTATACAAATATTTTTTAATAACACTGGCAAACAACAATATGTCTAAACGACACCAAAAAAAAAAATTTATTAAACTGGTAAGAAAATCTTATAATTCAAATTTTTTAAATATTGTATAGTATCGATATTTGTAAATTAAGTGAAAATCGGGACCACAGCAAATAATCTTTATGTATATTTTAAAACTTTTTAATTTATTTGTTCTACCAATTGGCTCTTTTATATTTCCGCTCAGTTAGAATTTGTATTTGCAAAATAGAATACTTATTTATTCTGTGAATTGACTCTTTTATAGTTCTGCTAAGTTAGAACTTGTATTTGCAAAAGAAAAAATGTTTGGTTGACTTGGTATATAAAGTTTGTACAAATGATTATTGAATTAGTACCTTTATTAAAACGCCATCAAGCACAAGAAAGTGTTTAATAATAAAACTTTATTTAAACCCAAGATTCAAATTAGTCACTTTTGAAAAGCTGAAAAATAACTTTAAAATAGTTTACCAAGAAATAAATGTTTCGTGTCTTGTATGCGTGATTATAGAAAGGATTATTTTGCTCAGATTAGAAAAAAGATTTTTACTTGATAATTTCAATTGTTAACTACAAAATTACAAAATGTTTATATTTACGAAACTATTTAGCGTAAAACCACATGTGAAATTTCTAAAAATTTGATAGATAAAAACATTTTTTTTATCGAGGTAAATTTAGTTTGAAACCTTGAATTAGTGAAGTTTGAAGTAGTCTGCCCCAAGCTCTTATTATAAAATTATATCCTTTGTAATCAATTCTTCTCAAACGGCAGGGTAACCACAATGCCGCGATTTATTGTTATACTCATATCAACACATTATATGAATCTTGCTACCCTAAACCTGAACAAAAAAGTGTAAAAAAGGGTTATTAACTTAGAACTTCTAATTTATTTAGTCGAATCCTTATTTGCATACAAGAACCCACCCTTTTTAGATATTTTACTAAACCATATTTATGTACATGGTACTCCTGCAGGGCGTACTGATTGACAAACTTGTGTATAGAAAGATATTTCAAAATTTCCGTATAGCTTTTGCAACTCTTAAGCGATTTGAACAATTGGATTAAAGTCAAAGTTGAAGAAAAAAGTTTCCTAGAAACTTGTAATATCTGCTACACTGTTAAAATGCCGCCACGACGATGATGATGAAAAACACGTTCTTTGTAAATAAAATTATTTTCAAGGTCGAAACAACTAAGAATTATGCGGATGGTAAAGTATCTTTCAACAGGAGAAACCAAACTGGTAGCTACGGAGTGGGCTCGCATTCTTGGATTACCATGTATTATTCGCAAGAAAACGGTAGACAAACGCTAGGAGAAATAGTGGATAAATACACGATAATACTACTTTGGTAGTCAACTGTCTAGCAAAGAATCTTAAGCGCATTAGCCCTTGAAGAGTCCATTCCAATGGCGAACTATAATGAAATCTTATTACTATCGTGTAATCTTACATTTAACTGGAAGATTGAGTCAAGTAAGAACCAGCAGTTTCTACTATGCAAAATAGCAAACACTTGATTTTGAATATTACTTGCAGTAGCTGACATTAGGATGAGGAAAGTTAACAGAAGTGTATTGAATATAAGGATTTGAAGTAGTGGCCACTGGTCGATTCAAATATTTTAATTTTTTATTTTTTTTTATTTTTACCAACCAGGATTTGAACAGTGGGTATTATAAATAACTTAAAATTTTACTTTTTCGGCTTTAGGTTCATTTTTAAATCTAATTTCTAAACATTTTTAGAAAGAAAATTTATTTACAAATGTATGCGGACGTTTTTAAATAGATGATGTTTACAATGTACGCTACCTAAGGTAGATAGATACGAAGAATGTTGATAAAGGATGTAACGATCAATAACAAAAGGTTAAAATAAATTATTCAAAACCAAAGAAAAGAAAATGAAAAATGTTGAAAAAAAACTTAAATGCCGACTACTAAAAATTTTGAAAATTGCAAGTAATACAGTTGAATAGCTTATTTTATTTGGCGTTGACTTTGTCAAATTGTTGCTGCTTTCCTGGCACGCTCGGTTCTATCATTTGAACTCATTTGACTACAAATATAAAAGTCTTTGGTTACATACTGCTAAATGTTTTATTGTGCTATGCAGTCATATCATATTTTAATTGCCGTCTAAGTTATATAACGTGGATGTCAGTTTTTTCAATATAGCTTTTGAATAGCTCCAAAAGACGTCGTGTAATAAAAGTTCAAATATAATCTAATCAGATACATGTCGATATATTATAATTAAATAGCTCTTGATTTAGATAGCAAGCCGCCGCTTTAATTTTTACTATCAAAAGCTTTGCAACAATTTATGCTTTAATAATTCTACTTTTAGAAATCACACCATAGTATTACCAGTTCAGCGTTTTTAATGCTAATTACTCATTTTATACCGTAGTATTTTTAATAGGCAATGTTTGGTTAAATTTTATACCTAAATGACAAACAATTATCAAACGTAGATTATGTATTATATTTATTGTAAGGGCACAAGAGCGGCATCTGACTTCCTATAGATAAACAACTATTTAATGATTATTCTGTAACATATTTAATGTACTTTGGAGAAAAATGTCTACGCGTGTTTCAAATTTCCTTAAAATCGGTTTAGTACTTTAGCCGTGATTGACGCAAAAACAAACAAACTAAAAACGAAAAATAACAATTAAAATACTTTTTCTTATATGCAAAAGCAACAATTCACCTTCATTTGGCAAAAAATTGATTCCAAACATTTATAAGTTTATATTGAAACTAACAATCACATAAAGGGACAAACTTATGGACCCAAGTAATTACCTTTTGTTTTAGATATGAAAGTATGTTCTGAATTCCACAGGAAATTTTCACTTTCGTATTTTTCAACGCATTCAAATATAAAAAGAAAATTTCGTATGGATTTCAGAACATGTCTGATAGTTTCAAAAACATTATAATTTTAGACAAAATTACAATTTTAATACAGTTTTCGATTAGATTAAGTTAGCAGCTTTCATGCAGCACATAAAATAAATTTACTCCGACTACAATTATTTATATTTTCGTGATTGAGAAGAAACCATTCTAACTTAATACTCCATTCTATCTCAATGCTAAATATTTTGCTATGTTAACAATGCTAACGTGACGCAAAATGCTGGGCAATAGTTGAGAAGTTTGAAAAAATCAGTTAGCTGTAAGAGTAACTTCCATAAATGTATCGGAACGCAAATTTTTTGCGAGAACAAATATAACTGTAATACTTATGAAATATATCCTTTAAAATTGTAGTTTCTTCGAGGCAAAGTAGTGCAGCCATAACGTCAGTTGTGCGTAAAGTGATGAAAACATGATGTTGTTGTAAGAATATAGCAAAGACTTATTTTAGGAAATTTTTTTAAAAGTCAAATAGCATTATAAAATTAGACATCCAGCTTAAGTTTAAAGCAAAAACAAGTAACCATATATGTAGATCAAAAAGAAAAATATTGGGATGACAGAGAATTAAAAATATGAAACAAGTACTATATATCAATTTCAATAAAAATATCATCGGCTCTTAATAGGCTAAACATTTTCTCCTTCAAAGCTTTTAAATAATATCCATACTGACATCTTAAAAAATATGGTGCACAATCGTACACTTGATGCTTTTTTTTTTTTTTTTAATTTTCTGTCGCTCTATATATGTGTTCTTTTTAATGGAGTTACTTCATTGTTCCAAATGATATGGAAATATAAGAGAAAGCTGTGGTGTTTTGTCCGCTGCTTCAAAGAACATAGACCGATCTTGCTTATTTTCAGTAGCAAAAAACTATGACTGATCGGTTGGCATATATAAAATTTCTGTGGCCCATCAAGTGCCTTGGCAACGTATATTTCAACACTAACACAGACGGACAAACAGAATAGAACATATATACTTTATAATAAACAGATATTTAAATAGTAAAACTTTAAGTACAATTTTTAGTTTTTGAAGTAGTCGCTATTTGAAATTAAAACAGACTTAAACAGTTTTCTGCCAACATGATAATTTTTATGCTAACATAACGCATAAATATGGTTTAGTAAAAGAAAAACAAGTAAACTTTTAAACTTTTATATTGTTCGCTGTAGTTTATGATAATGCTGGTCCTTAGGAAGATACTTAAGAATAAACATTGTTTAAGAGATTTGGAATTGTAATAGTTGACATAGACATACGTATTAGTTAAACATGAAGATGCTTAAGGGATATTAAATATGTTTTCTGTCAAATAATCGTATGTCTTTATAATATATTATTAAGCAAATATCATTGGACATATGCACTGAGTAGCTTGTACAATATGCAATTAGATTATTTATCGTATATGTTGTCTTTAAGTTTAAATGCAAAACAAGTTTTTTTTGTAAAATTCGAACATTTATCTAAATATATTGTATATATGTATATTTTTTCCTACTTTACTGGAGTTTAGGCCGTAAAATATATCGATATAAATCCCAAATATTTTATGTAATAACTTTTATTCAAATAAATTCAATTTGTCTATTGATAAGTATTTGAGATTTCAATAAACTCTCTAAAATTGCATACATTACCACTTTTCTGTTTTAAAGAGGATAAGTCAAACAAAACTAAGTCAGACATCTAGGATATAGAAATTTAGGATACTAAAGTAACGTAATAATTAGCTTGCTTGTTTGTTTAACGTACGTTTTTACGCTAAAATCATAATAAAATATAGCAGAGCTGTGTAGAGGGAGCTTGCTAAAAAGGTTTAAGTATGACTGTTATAAGAGAAAACAATTAAAAATTTCAAAATAAAAGAAGCCCCTATGAATAAGGAATTTTGATCAAAATGGCTCTTTTTCTGAGTAACTTTTATTTTGCAATAATTTGAATAATTTGAAGCATTCATTTAGCTTATTGCAATGCGTACTGCGATTTCTGTTTACTACTGATTAATTACCCTGTGTTCGTTATTTCGAAATTTTTCTACGCTATATTTTTTTTGTTGGTCTGTTGAAATGCCTTTATTATCTTTTCGGTTTTTGTTTTCCTGTTTGTTTATGAGTTCAAATATTTTGTTCCTTTTAATTTTGTGGTTATGTTTTAGTGTGTTAACTTCCGTTTTATATGCTGGTGTTAAAACTGATAACAGCATATATGCATATTCACCCACATTAATATTGGTTCTTAACGTTTTGTGTGATTTTTTATTTTAAATAATTGTAATCAACAAGAACACGATAGTATATATACTTATTTAGTGATCAAAGAAAAAATTGTATTTTTTTATAAAAAATTAACACTATTTTCTTTTTTACCCGTTTAACTAGCAGTTAAGTTAAGGTAACACCAAAACGCAATATCAAAAATTTTTGAGATATTGAACATATTTAAGTATAATCGCTTAGAATTTTAGAAGAAAATAATTTGTTTATTAATCCACAAAATCACCATAGTTTGGCTTATGACAGTAAATGCGTATTTTCATGAAATTATAAGACAGAATGTCATAGCCTGGAGTAATTTTTGCAAATATAGAGGTGTCCGAAAATTACAAGGATGTTATACTCCACCCTCGTAAAATATAATTCTTGCTTTAGAACATCTGCGGCCGATGAAAGGCTTTACTCTAGTTGTTTGTTTCTTTCGGATATAAAATTTCATGTTTCTTCGAAAACCTGATCAGCGTCAAATATTTAGTATTTATTACAAACTCCAAAGAGTCAAAATCAAAATAATGGTAACCTGTAGAAACAGAACTTTCTGAAACCACTTTTTTCTTGTCACATAAGCAAATCGAATTTTACTCTCAACAGTTTTCTTTCCACATACTTAATCCACTGTTTAGTTTATTAACTGTCTACTTTTTTTAAATAGCAGTAATTATTTTTAAAAACTTCACGGTAATATTTATGTCATACCTTCACGGTTTATATCTTCTTCAATTATATCCTATTTAAAAGCAAAAAGTTAAGTAAGACAGTCCCATACAATTTTAAATTTTAAACTATAATACAAAACTATTTCATTTTCATTAAGGAAATATATCATTTTTAAATCAACATTTTTAAATGATCTCGATCATTCTGGGCACCCAATTTGGCTTTATATCTTTCGAATAAGAATTTCAAAGATGAAGGCACGCAACAACAAGATAAGTACTTGTGCAAAAGTAGATGCTACATTTGCTGTAATTTCATCACAGAAATATCACCAAATTACGTACAGCTATGAATTTTCGCAGCACTTAGAAGTTTATAAGATTTTGGTTTAAATAATTTGTTCCAGCGGTTATAGTACATACGTTAAATCAACTAATAATAACATTCGAACTTTCGATTCCGCTATTTGTTTAAATCACCCACTCCCTTTTTATATTTTACTCACATTTATCCTTTCAATCTTTTTCAAAACAAAACTCGTTTTTCCTAAAATGTATCTATAATGTTATTGTTTTACATTTTGTTGTCTGCAGAAATGAAGTAAAATATATTATTCCATTAGCCTGTTGAATGACAAAACAAAATAAACCTACTTCAGATTTTCAATAATAAACGGTAAATAAATGCTGGTTTTTTGTGATAATATTTTCTCTGTAATCGACTTAAATGGAATTTACATTTTATATTATAGTTTTAATTTATAAAAAAAAATTAAAATAAAAAAAAAAATAGAAACAACACAAATGTTTCAATATTACCACAACAAAAGCAAATCAACTTATTCAGAAATATTTTAATAGTATTAAACTATATTTTTATTATAGACCTTAAACAGAATTATATTTATTATTGCTAAATTAGAAAGGAGTTTAGCATTAAATTGATACGAAACTAAAGAAAGATGTTATTATAAAAAAGGAATTATACAAATTGATTTATCACAAAACCGCAATATAATTTAACACATTATTTTAATGATGTGAATAAAAATGTTATGGTTATAGCGTCATAATTGCAAATTTAAAACTATTAAAAGAAAATAGGAAGATATGCAACAGTACTAATAAAACAAAGAATTGAATAAATGTAATAAGGTAAATTTGGGCTGCTATACCGCGAAGCAAACAACAACCATGAGTACAGTATAAATCCTAGGTTTTAATTTTGATAGTAAATTTAAAACAAAGATAAAAAATAAAATTAAAGTCTTCATAGCACAAAACGCCATAAGATCTTTAAATCTAATTTTTATACTTTATTTATCTATAGATTTTTCAACAAGAGAGTTGACATGAGATAGAAAAAGTGTAGTTTTTAAACATTACAACAAGTTATTGTGATATAATCTCAATGACAAGCCGGTGCAGCCGTAATGCTAAGAGGTTTTAGCATTGTTCTGCTTTCCTAACAAATAGTTACAATGAACAACAAACAATCCGATGTTCACTAGGTGCACTTCGATGAAGTAAATTTAAAAGCCTTGCTTTGTTGAGAGTTCAACATACTATTTCTTTGAATTAATATATATCACGGTTATACTAGTCTTTTTTAGCTACATGGTCACTGTTGGCGTGAGCGTCAATACGCATGTTTCCTATATAGCCGTTATGATCAGCCACCAAATGAAGTATCAATTTGTTGTGGTGTCGTAAATGTTACACAGTCATTGACTTAGGTCTTGTCATATGCTAGAGTAAATTTTAACAACACAATTCCATTTCATAAATATGGATATTACAAGACTTTATCCAATGACCTTTAATTGCGGTTTTCATAAATGAATGTTCTTCTTGAAAGTAAGAGCGGACTATAAAAACTTCTATTTGGAACATCAGCAACCACAAAAAAATGCAAAGAAACCCCTAATAACGTAATTTGAATTGTACTAAATATCAGCCATTAAGAATTTCACCAACCTAACAAAAGTAATTAAAAATTAAACAGTAATAAATTTACAACATTTCTCATAAATAAACAATTTTATGAATTTAAAAAAAAAAATTGAACTGTAAAATTAAAATCTACAACAATAACATAAAGCTAGAATTGTACAACTTACACTCCTAAAATATCATAAAGGTTTAGAAAAATGGATTGTTGTATATCATGTATTAAAAACAAGTACAAAATACCAAAAATCAGAAATGTGTTGCAGAGGATACCTGGCATTGGAGATGACATACAAGAGTGAAGAAAAAATATATGTGTTAAAAACTCACTTTTAAGTAGAATGGCAGTCATAAGCGTGATCAAATTAACGTACATAAATGTACATAATAAACAGCATTAAATGAGACCAACTGTATAAAAACTACGAATAATCTCCAAATGTTAAAAGTTTGCAAAGCTAAAGCAGTAACAATCGCCGTACAGACTGGATCAACCTAACTGTCCAAAAATTTTTTTTCATTATTTGAGTATAGAATTTTACGCAAATAAAAATTAATGAACATAAGCACTTAATCTCATGGTTATTTAAAAGAAGTTAAGTGTTCAAGGGCAACTGAGGAAGCTATCAAAATAATGGCCCAGTATAAGATAATCAGGGATACAATTGGAATCATTCGATTCTAACGGTATCATCCATTTCGCCAACGTCTTTCAAGAAATTTTACCAGAATTATTATTTTTTTTTAAAGAGAAGTAGCACTTCAGTCATTATTACCTATTTAGTTATTTTGGTAACCGTGCTACATTCTTAAGGAATGGGATAGATGAGAGATAAGACAGGTGGTGAAAGGAGAGATATAGAGAGTTAGTTACTTTACTTCGTCGGCGAATATGCTAAATGAAGTACCGACGAAGGAGACTGCAAGTTTTTTTTGTTAATTCTAAATATGAATTTATACCATTAAACAGAAAAAATATTTTTTATTTTTTGATTGCCGCAGGGGTTGAACCCTGGGTAACCAGGTTTGTAGTCAACGTGCTTACCACTTCGACTACAGCAGCAGAATAAGGAAAAGTCCGAAACTGTATCACAGGAATAAACTCTTTCTTCAATATTATTACACGAATACTAAGAATTTAAAGTTGCGGTATACATTTTTAATAACTGCAGAGTTTAATTGATTTATGCTATTATAGTTTAGGAAGATATTTAAATAACAAGAAAAAGCATAGCAACAAAGTCGCACATTTGTTATTTTTCCTTTACCATAGGTAATATACGTAAAGTATAATAGTAATTGTGAATAATACCGATGCCAGGGTTTCAACGCATTTTTACGTTTTAAGCTTTCCAATATTTTTACTTAATATGGAAAAAAAAAAAATCAGTGCGTTTGGTTGAACAGTATACATATTTGGGAACAATCAGAAGGGTAAGAGGGGTAGTTAGATAAGGACCCCAAACAGAAAATTATTATTTTTTACGATTCGAATAAAATCTGAATTTTACAATTTTTTATGTACTCGTAATATATCAATAAAATATCATAAAATATCTGTTTTCATGCGGTATCGTACAGTTAGGTTTCCACAATTTCGGTGCTAACTCATGCTTTTTTATTTTCCAAATGGTGGAGAAACCATTATATAACACAAATGCCTCTATTTTCCTCATGTTTGTCAGATATTTTGATGTTTCTTATGTTATTCTTGTATTGAAAACGAAATAAAAAAAGAAATTGAGATGACGAAGTACCGGATAGCCATGTAAATTTCACATAACGATCAAATTTTCACCAAAATGATTTACTTTCAACCAAAATTTTGCTGTAAAACATAAAATTTACCTATAAATTTTGTTTCAAAATTGTTCATGATTGGATAGAGGAAGAGGGAGAACCATTACAATTTTTGTTTTAATTTCCTTTAAATTTTCATTTGGTATAACATGGTTTAAAAATATTTAATAGTAAAAAATTAATGTGATATTTTGTAAGTCCGTAAAACAAAACAGTTTTCTTTACATTTACCCAATAAAACTTTTTAACGAAAAGTGTTATCAGAACAAACCTTTAACTGGTTTATTCTTAATTTCATTATGAATAAAGAATATATTTTAAGCAATAATCCGATCATTAATAAGTGGACTACGCCAAAAATACTAAGTTAAAATCAACCAAAATTAAAAAGAAAAAAAGTGTAAATCAAATTTTTTCCGAACTAAATGAGATAGCTTAAATGCGTAAACACATTTTTAAAGATTAATTAAATTAAAAAAATACCGAATTACATCTAAAATAAATCCTTTTTAAACCACTGTGCACCATTTATCTGTTTTCATGTATATTTTACACTTACCGAAGATCTTTCACCTTTCTAAACTTCGTTTAAGTATTTAGTACGCGCCTTATCAAGTGTAAGAGCTACTTTTTAACTGTAGTGCTACTAAATATGTTGAAAAAAAGCTTTTTTTTAATGTTCTTTAAGTTATTCTAATATGGTAGAAGAAGGGGCAGATCAGGTATTTGATCTGTCCATATCTCCATCGAGGGATAAGATGCAGTGTGCAACCCCAAATGCAACATCATCAGCTTCGAAGAGAACGCCGCGGTACGCAAAATCAAAGCATAGGAAGGAGGAGGACAGCACAAAGAAGCAATTCTTAGAAATTGCTGGTAAACAAGCTGATGCTTTAAAGGTAATTTTTTATGTACGTTATTGTCCATAATTAAGGCACCACCGAGTAGTCTTTAAAGGAAAATTGGTATTTTTTATGACACACAGAAATTTATTTATTATTTATTCATTTTTTAAGGGAATTTAGAAACTTTTGTGTATATGAATAAAAAATGAGCCAACATTTTTACATTGTTAAAATTTAATATATTTATATATATATATATATATATATATATATATATATATATATATATATATATATATCTATGGATCACAAAAAAATGCTTTCCTTAAGGGCATTGCTGTACTTTCATGTCTATATGCTTAAGTATTTTATAAAGTGTCTTACATACATACATATCTCCTTTTTCTAGTTGCTAGCCGAATCCAGTGCAGATAATGAAAGGCTTTAAAGGTATGTTTTGCTTAAGAAACTTTAATATTTATTTGTTTTTAATTCTGTAAAATTTTCTTCAAGAGATGTTAGCAGAATGCTCTGTTGCTACGCTTGAAACTAACCGAACATTGGTAGATGCTGTCAAAGGTTCGGCCGAGAGCATGACATCAAAAGCCAATGCGGTTAATGCATTTGCGAATGCAATAAATAAGCTGCAATAAAAAGAAACAGCACCCCGAATTCAATTTTTAATTCAACAAAATAATTTTATTTTATATAATTTAGTGCCTACAACATATGCCTTATATTTAAAAGTTATTTATATAAGACTGAAGGAATACATTTAATTTAATTTTGTTTGTTATACCTACTTATTTTAAATGCACATATACGTATGTATACTCGTTTTATACATAGTCCAGATTTACACTATGCAATTTTTTGAGGCATTTTTTTCTCAATTCCTTATTTAAGTTGCAGCGATTTGCGCTATTTAAAAATAAACATAAGCGAAAATAATATCCCCTCAAAATCCCAGTAATACCATATTGCTTACTCCTCTTGCTTCACCAACAAGCAAAAATTTCATGCAAGTTTCATGAAAAATTGCCTAGTCTAAATGCGGTAATATTCTAAAATAAAAGATATTGAATTTTATGTTTTATATTCATTGTTTTATTCTATTTAGAGGATATATTTGGCAGCTTTTGAGATTCTAAAGTAATGAGTATTAATAGCAAATATATAATAAATTATTTAACGCAAAGGTATAATTTAAAAAAAAAATTGTTTCAAAGTAAATGATTTTAAAGTTAGTGTCAGGAAATACTTATTTATGTACATACATGCAATATTTTCGATTTTTTGCATAAATAATAAAATGTCAATATATTTTTTCATATGATATGATCATTTATTTTATATCAAAACGTATGTGAAAATATGTAGACATGTATTTCTTACTTTTATGTAAAAAATTTGAAACTAGCCTTTCTTGGACGTGCTTGGCTGCTGAGTATGGTTCATATTGCATAACTACATTGTTACTAGTTGCAGGTTCTATAAAGGCGTCATCGCTTACGCTTTTTCTTTGACTTAAATTGATTATATGTAACACTGTGCAGGCATTCACTATTTTTCCTACAAACCCGGTTTATACAAAAGCGGTCTTTGTTTCGACAAACATCGCCATGTTCCCTTGAGAACTCCAAAAAGTCGTTCAATTATATTTCGAGCTTTGCACAACGACTCGTTGTATCGAAATTTTGGACTTCCCTCTGGATGGTTTGTTAGAGGGGTCATAAGCCACGGTTCTAATGGATATCCGGAGTCTCCTGCAGATACATTATACATATATGATTTAAATTAGTTTATTTTTCGTTCTTAATTTAAACTATAAATAAACTTACCCAATAAAAACATGTTACTGTTTCCATTTTCAAAATTTCTTTGCATAACCCTGCGTACTGCAGAGGAACTCCAAACGTACGAATCTTGCCTTGCTTCGGGATATTTAGCATTTATGTTTAAAATTTTCAGGTTTGGGGCACATATCTAAAAATCAGCAACAATATTTTCAATGATATTTACGTGCTATTTTGTTCACTTACCATTTGTACGTTTATGGAGTGGTAGCCATGATAGTTGACATAAGACTCTTCATGAATAGTTGGAGCCAAAATCGACACGTGCGTGCAGTCAACAGCCCCAATAGTGACTGCTACAAAAGGCGAGGATGCTGCAGCAAAAATAGCTTTTGCAGCTTGACGTTCTATTTGTGTCATAGGGAACTTAACCTTTGCACAAAACATAGTCTCGTTTATTGCGTTGGTAACACGATGTAGACAGCGGCTTAGAGATGACTGGCCCATCTATATACCCCGTTGCTCTGCTACGGGACGTTGATAGCATCCTGTTGCATAAAAACGCAAATCAGCAAATATATGTACATATGTAATTCACCTGTTTTTCGCTTGAAATTGCTGTTACTCTGGAACCTTTTATCATCCCATCTAATTCATAAACCAAATCTTCCACCAAAACAGGTGTTAGCCTGTAAAGTTTCTGGAAGTCTTTTACATTTAGATCAAATTGGTTTTCCACGT
Source organism: Cistogaster globosa (assembly GCA_937654795.1). Taxonomy (NCBI): domain Eukaryota; kingdom Metazoa; phylum Arthropoda; class Insecta; order Diptera; family Tachinidae; genus Cistogaster; species Cistogaster globosa. The sequence continues at coordinate 24,564,550 of OW569406.1, forward strand.
CGCGTAGAGCTCGGCGATCGACTATTACATTGCTATAATTAGGCTGCTACAATACATTGTATGCCAAATATTCAAAAGCCATTGTTTCAATTAAAATTTTAAACACTTTGTTCTTAAATTTGTTCCAATAAATATATTAAACACTTTGTTGTTAAAATAAACACCACAGAAAAAATTGTCGCTTAATTAACACCAATTAGCAGCTCTATGATAACAGCTGATTTTAAACGAAAGAAAATAGTGTTAAAAAATGTTATAGAATAGCAAAGACACTAGTATTGGGTATTAACTTATTTTAACGCTTTTGTTTGTGTTGAAATATGTTAGTGAATCGCACTACTGAATTGAAGATTGTGGTTTCTAAAACTGTTATTGGTTTTCAAGACGGGTAATAAAAAAACAATAAAAAAGAGGGCGATAGCAAATTAAAAAAAAGGTACTTAGGTAATATTATTATTAATATGGGTTAAGCATTTTCTGAAACATCTCTTCAAAAGCTTTTTAATGACGCCCATATTGATATCCTTAAAAATATCGTACACTATAGCTCTATTCTATGAAAAGTTCAAAGGCTCATAACTCGTATAATATGGGCGAGCACCATTATTTTACTTGGTGTTTTTTTTTATGTTTTAATTGTCTGGTGCCTTTATGGGGTCGGAAGTAGATATTGAAGTAATTACAAACGGAAGGACAAGCTTAGATATACCCTTTTTGCACCTGTGCAGAAGTAAAGTAAACAAAGTACATAACTTGAGTATGAAAAAGTTTTGTGTGTGGAAGTATGTGTTTGCATTGTTTTTATCCTGAAAAATAATACCTCAACTGTAGTTTGAAAAGTTATGTATAAAGTTTACAACTTTTATAGATTAATGACTATTTAAAACTATTATCCAATTGCTATTTTTTCTTTTTGTGTACAGTAGGAGATTCGCGAGAAATTAGTGTAATCTGTAGTTTCGAAAGTGGTCGTTCATTTGATGGAAGCCTGGCAAAAGTTTAAATTTAAAACTTACTGTTTTGGAACCGTTAAGGTAGGGAAAACACTAAGAAAGTGAAAAAATTAAAGACTGGCAGTTAAGAGATGAGTTTTCTTTGGAAGCACTCGCTCATATGACGCTGATTGGCGACTGTAGAATCGGCTCAGTCAAACTGTGAAAGCAGATGATATATCGCGGTTATGGTAGTGTTAATATCAGATCTCCTTCGGATTTATTTAGGAAAAAATGAACAATCAGTACTAAGCTAAAAGGATAAAAAATAATATCTTTGAATACATTGCGCTTAAAACAGCTAAAAGATGGTATGCAAGTAAGCCTTTCTGGAAAACTGGGCTGCTAAATAAAGATCTTTCGAATGCTATCTAATTTTTGCATGATGAAGATTTTAAAAAAAATGAAATGTTTTCAGAAATAACTAGTAAATTTTTTTTTAATTCCATCGAAAAATTTACTACTTTTTTACTACTACTTTTTTATTTAGTACAAAAAATCACTTTATTAACGGCAATTGCACTGAGTAACGTTTCTCTGCTTCCAAATTTAAAATAAAATCTTAAAAAAAAAAATTTTTACCTTTCTTTTCAAAGAATTTTAAAAAGTTTAAGAACAGCCAACTGAATAATATTTAGGTATAAAAAAAGTCAAGAGGAAAATAAATTTTATTTGTTATCTTTTAAACAGATGTTGACTTCCCATTCTACAAGAATCTTGCAGGAAAAATCCTTTTAACAGTGTAGTATTTCCAATAAAAAAACAACAAATACATATATGAGGCGACAGTGAATCAAAAAATGAGAGAAAAAAACATCAAGTGAAAATATTATCGCTCGCCCATATATTCCGAGTTATGGGGCTCTGAACTTTTCTATGAAAGGTATGAAAAGTACGATTGTGCACTCTCATTTGTCCATTAAATCTTCTGTGGTATTTTTTTAGTACTAGAATTATACATATGAATCTGAGCTGAAAGCAGTGTTGGATATAACGAAACGACTTTCTGAAAAGCTAATTTTTAAGCTATTGTGGCCCAGAACTATTCGCTTTGACCGAACATTACCTCGTAAACATGCGCGGTGGTTGAGCGTCTTATTTAACGATTTCTACCAAAGTTAACACTTAACGGAGGAATTTAAATGTTCGCTATAAATAAACTACCTTATAAAAATAATGGCTTTAAAATTGTACCCAGGTTGGTCTTACATTGAGGAGTCTTTTTTAATCAAGTTTTGTAAGACAGTAAGCTCAGAGGTGCACCTTGGCCTTACCTTATTCAAACTAAAGTATATACGAATAGTCAAACTTGAATATAATAAATATATTAGTTTAACATCATTTTTACGAAAAATATATTCGTAAATCTTTGCAATAAAATTTCAAGTGTACAATTTTTTACGATTATTAAGTTTCAGAAACCCAGTCATTTAATTTCTTATTATTTCTTATTATTAACTAATTATCTTCTTTTCTCTTCTTTGGATAATTTTTAAAAAACAAAAATGTAAATAAATAATTATATTAAGGAATAAAAAATGATTCTTTCCTTTCTAAACCTTTTAATTTCTGAACTTTTCACAAGCATGACAAGTAAATATTTTTTAACTTCCGATTGCTTGTGTTCCATAAATATTTGCAAAAACTTTGTACATGAACTTATACGATATAAAACCACAAACAAATTTGCAATGATAACACATTCTATATAATAAATTGTTTTTATTATCTTGTGCAAACATACACGTATAGGCTACGAGGAAATGAAAACAAAAAGACATAATAAATGCAGTTGAAAAAAACGGATCCCGTTTTTATAAATTTTACAAGTTTATTGCACTCTTATGCCATTATTATTATTTGTGAGACACAAACATAAAAGAGACTAAACAAAAAATTTGTGTAATTATGCGAATATGCTGCATTATGTACGAATAGCTGGCAACAATGATGACAATAACTGTAAAAGCGCAGCAATATGAGCAATAACAGGGAATCATTTCAGCCGAATCAAGAGAGTTAAAAAAAAATACAAATAGAATTGTTCAAATGAAAAAATGGCAGCAGAAAAAGCAAATGCTGTTGATTTTTTTTTATCTCAGTAATATCATTCAAAAATATAGAACCTCATGAATGTGTTTATATATTTTTAAAATAAATTGCACAGGGCAACACGTAATCAGTTTGTTTAAAGAAGTCTTTACTATGTTTTGTGAATTGATACCAGCTCATGTGATTTATCATTATATAAACTGTCTTGTTTACGAGCATATCCGAATTCTTGAAAACACTTTGTTTATTTAATTGTTAACTGAACACGACTAACTTAAAGTTAATAAACCAATGTTTTTTTATTTATTTTTAATTTCTCAGCATTATATACATATATATATATATATTGTATTATGTATCTATTTTTTTTATTTCGGTTTTAATTTTCTGAAATCTTAATTTAAAGTGAAAGTTCACGTTCTGTTGTTGTTGTTGGAATTAAAATATGAAGTCGAATATTGGGTAAAATGTGAATTTTTAATATTTTCGAGAATTTTTCTTTTATTGAATTTTAGGGCTTTTGCAATTTTTGAGCTCTGTTTTCAAACTATTAGAGTTGGAAAAATATATCGCTTGAAACGAAAAAACAACTTCAAAAATAAAATTTTTCCTAATCAAAACAGTAAACTAAAAAAATACGAGTAATAACAATTATTTATTTAACAATAAATAGTAAAAAAATATTTATATATTAAAAAAAAACTAAATCATCAATAATTTAATTTAAGTTTGCGTTTATTTTAATTTTAGTGTTAATTTTTTTTGCAAAGCAATTTAACAAGCAGTCCCAAATAGTCATTGTAATCATCGTTCCATCAACCGAAAATTAAGCTATCTATAGCCGAACCTCTCTGTAATGAACTTCTATACAATGAAGCCATCCCTATTATATATTCATTTTTAAAACACATTTTTTTCGTTCGAATGTTAATGCATTTTCACCTACTTATAGTGAGTTTACATGCAGGGAATCTTTATTATAAAACTAGCAGTGCGCACGTCTGCGTATCATTTCCAATTTTCTTAATTAAAATTTAGAAAAATAAATTTTTAAGTATTTATTGTAAACAGTGTTTAAAACTTTTCATCTACAAAAATAAAATTTACTGACAACAGTTCTAGTACCATTATACCGGTAAAATTGGGAGTTTTCACATTTCTATTCCTTCATTCTCTACGAAATAACATACTTTAAGAAAAACAAAGTATGTATCCTATATTTGAACTAATGTTCTATGGTACCTCCCCATAATATATTATTCAAATCCTTCCAGCAGTTTTTGAATGATGCAAACACAGACAGACAGACCAAAATTCCCAAAATAGATGTTTTGAATTCCATATTGGTTACTATCTACACTAACATTAAAATTTCCTAAGAATATTTAATAAAATATATTTTTATATGTATAGACAATTTTTGTTAAACTTTTTTGCGCTTTTGTGTCCGTAGAATTTCCAAAAAAAAAAAAAACTTTAAAAAATATTTGATGCGAATACTTCATTGACAATACCTACCTTAAAACACGTCTCTTCATCAATTGATGTAATACGAACCTTTATAAAGACTAGGACAAAGATTCCGACTGATGTATCAGAAGCTTTTGTTGTAGAAGAAAAATGGAATAGTGTCATCCAAAAAAAGTATCGTTTTACTTTCAATAAAAGTAAAAAAAAATTCTGCATAATGAAGTTTAAATATATGAAGTGATTTTGTAGTCTCATGCAGACTTATAGTAGGAATGTTCGACTGTATTACATTTCCTTGTATTAATTTGTTGCTAAATTGCTTAAAAAGTTTATTTCGTACTGTGTATACTGAAAATCCTTTGATCTCAAAGAATTTATGAATACCCAATATGCAATAAATTGGTTTGAAAAAATTAAATAATTTTTTTGGACTTTTAAATCTGTGTTCACCTATTCGGCACAAAATTTTCAATTCAGATAACACAAACTGAGAACAATACAATTCAACTCAAAATTACAACTTAGAACTTGATCCTACCTGGTCAAACTAGTCTTCAAGACAAGCCCGACTGGTTACCCTGCTGCTTAATAATCTATAATGTTTGTCTCATCGACCGATACTTTCATGTCCGTCTACCATAAAATATTTTTAATGGATACAGGGCTTAGGGTGAATATTTCCGTCCTGTCTCGAAAAGCACAGTATAAATTTGATATTCCATTTTTGACAATGGACGAATTTATATAACTTTTGTAAAACACACATATAAGTGAATTTTAGAAACTTTTAGGTTTTTATTATTAAGTATGAATTTACTGATAATTTTAAAAATAAGAATTGTTGGTTACTGTGACAAAAAGGTAATTGAGTAATTTTTATATACCTGCGTATATATTCTATTATTACTTCACCTTGAGTATTGCGCTGCTAACGTGTTTCTTACTATTTATTTTAAAAATACTATAAAGCCATGTTATTTCTTCCTTGCTATTGCATTTTGTTTTAATCAGCATTAAATGCGATCATAATGATGATGAAAATATTCATTTCTGTTATTTCAGATTAATGACATTATGCGCAACTAGAATTGAATTTTAATCAACTACTTGTTTAAGTTAACTCTGCTGAATATTTCCTACTTAGAATAATTGTAGCTTAAAAGGTATAACCAGTCTCTCCTTTAGGGGGTCATTTCTCAATAGACTGCCGGAAAGTATACATTTTCAAAGTTCGCTTTTGCAGTGCAATTGAAAATAATTTCTTTTGTTTTATTACAATCTCCAACAAGAAATTTAAGGAAATCCCGTGAAAAGGAAGTAAAATGAATTTGCAAAACAGACCAAAATTGCATATTGCAATACTTCCAACTGAGTACAATAAATATTTAACAATAAATAAAATATGCAAATTTCAGTTAATTCGTTAATTGTCCTTAATTCATTCAAATATAAAGAATGCGTGATATTCTTATGAAATATTTATTATTTAAATTTAAATATGAAATTTATTACTGCAGTCATAGAAAATGAAAGATTCTTATATATCAAATTAAACTAATTAAATGCGAATTTTAATTAAAAACAAGTAAAAATCTTAAAATTCTTTATACAAAAGTACACCAGTCATTTAGAAACCACTTTTATCCTTTCTTTTATCTTTCTATATAATACCTTGTTTCCACGGAGCCAAATATTCTTCCTTTACTCTTTTATCCTTGACTCACAGCCCACCCAACGTGCTTCGTCATACAAAATATTAAGAGCAAAGCACATTTTTTTGAGACGATTCAGTTTGAATCTACTTACGAAGCATGACAAGTTTCTGTGTTCTTCAATTCGTATCGCTAGTTTATCTGAACTAGCTTTATAAAATGTAAACAAAACAATGTTAAAAAATTTAATTATATTTTAAAATGTAATAAATTACAAATAAAAAAATAGAAACGAAAAATAACATTTAAGAAAAAATTATTTGCATATTGTTTTAGTTTTTGTGCAATAGTCCAACCGATGCATGTGTCGAAGCATACCGACTTGGAAACATATTTTAAGAGTTGCACTTGGAAACAAGAATCTTGAATTTTTTTTTTACAAAATTTGGGTAGAATCCACTAATGAGTATTATAAGCAAAATGGGCATATTACATTGGTCTCCGCTATTATGTAAAAGTTCAAGAACCGTTCAAAGAATTAGTGTATTCCTTTTGTATAATTGATCTTATATTTCTACACATATCTTTTTTCGAAAAAAAGTCGGCCGTATACAAAGGAAAAAGAAAAATAAAAGCATTGTTAATTATTGTTATTATTTGCTTTACTTTATTGTTTAGAAAAAAATCTTTAGTTTATTTAAAATATTTGTGAGAAGTTTCCTGAAGAGCTAAGTAAGCGGTAGCGAAATGGCCATCGAGACGTTCTTTTACCCTCAATCAATATCGGTGATTTAAATATTTAATCGGGATAAAAAATTTCTCGATTTTTTAAAATTAATTAATTTAATATTCCCATTGTTTTTTGTTTAAAACTCAACAGATACTTTACGTAAATAATACGTATTTTAAGAGTAAACAGCGACATAAACTCAGCTGTTCGCATAAAATGTGATGTTTACATTAATCTTATGTCTACATTTGTAATATGAGCCACCTACATACATATAAGTTTAGTCTTGACGGAAGATTATATTTATGATGTTATTTTTTAAATCATGCTTTTTCAAAAAGTAATAACATGACGTAGGGTTATATTCAACACCAAGATTTTAGATTAAAATACATTTGCTTATAAATACATAAAGGGTGTTTTAAAATTAATGCAAGATTTCAAATCACACATTCGTTGCTTTGCTTTTTTTGTTTATTTATCAAGGATTTACATATCTTATGATAAAGTTTGGAACACAGTATAGTACTAGGGCCGTCTATTAAAATATGGCTAAAAATCAAAAAAAAAAAAAAATATTATGCCTACAAACCAAAACAATTGATAACAAAATTACAATCCATATATGAAAAACTTTCCATTCTCATAGACTTAAAGGATACTAAAAAATGAGCAGTGCACTGTTTAGAGCATAAGGAGTACAGCATTGAACTTCGTCTCTAAATGCAAAAGAAATTCAAAGAAAGTTGCTATAAATATTCGACTTAAAATAGTTCGGGAAAGAAATTCATTGATGTTTCTAAATTTAATAAAGCCAAATTTAAATTTCAGAAAGTTAAAATTTGCGCAAAACCAGTTTTTAATAAATTCTGATGTAATTTTTTTTACGGGGTCGGATGACTTTCCGAACATCCTTTAAAAGTTAATTCGGATAATTATCCTTACAAAAATTTGTGCTTCTGAAAACATTTTATATTAACCTTTATCAGAAAACCGTCAAAGCTTATGTTTTTTAATCATTGATATAATCTCTATATTGTTCACGACATTGAATAATAATCAGTTTTCTAACCATTTGCAGTTTTAAGTTACAATTTCTTAATCAGCAAAGCTTTTAGCAAAGTTACAAGCATAACTATAATAGTATTTCTGCGATGTCTCTCTGCCAGTAACAGATCCCTATCTACAAATCGCATCCTTATTTTTTTTGCATGACTGCTATTAACAAAAACTAAAATTAATTCAAAACTTAATTAACAAGCTGACACTTTAAATTTTCAACAAGAACTCGAACTTCCAGGGTTTATTGTCTTGTATATTTTCACACTCATCAGTGGTTTTATATATATATATATTTTTTATTTTAAATTTTATTTTTTTGGTGCCAGCATTAATGATAATAATTTTTATTTAACACATTTTTTATTACTAAATATATATGAATTTAATTTCTTTCAAGTCAAATTGTCAGAATTTATTTAATTAATTCTCTTTTTATCTGGTAATTTATTCTCTTTGTTTTTTAATTACCAAATAACATGAAACTCATTGCGCAAAAGCATAAATATTTTAAAAATCTTACCCAAACTTTTTTTTTAACTTAAGTTATAAAATATCATAAATACATAATATTTTTATTTATCAAATAAACTTTTCGTAAAATTTCCCGCAATTAAAATATATTTATGAATGGCGTTCTGTTAGTAGTTTCTATGACATTCATTGCTCCCATAACTTTGACAATTTTTTTTTGCGAAGTTGTTGGCTATAACTGTTAACAAACTTTACCAAAGCAATTTGTGTTTTTATTACAATATATTCCTTCACTTGAAACATGCAACCAATCACATTACAGCTGAAAGCCAAGTATTAAATAAAATTAAACAAAAATAACTAAACAAAAAAATACTGGTGAAACTTAAGATAGCAAGAAATTGGGTGGACATAGTGGGAGGACGAATTAAAATGGTATAAAAATTATACATCCACTGATGACGGATCTTACGATTCAGAAAGTGATGCCTTTTATTTTGCTAGTGTTTAAATTCTTATTTTTCTTGTTTACTGTAAAAATCAACTTAAGCCGAATCTATATTTTTTCTATATACAACCGTCACAGTTAAATGGTTTTTAAATCATTTAAGCACTTTAAGACAACATTACCAATCCTTTTAAAATATCTTAACATAAATTAAAACAGTAACATGGTTATTTCTGAACATGAAATATTCTACGAAAATTTTGGAGTTCGTGTAGATAGCAATCAAAATGGAATACAAAACATCTATTTTTGAAATTTTTGACTTTGTGTTCGCATCACGTAAAAACTGCTGTTTGGATTTGAATAAAATTTTGTGTGGAGTTCCCTTACAAACTTGGTTCAAAAATGAAATACCTTTTGTTTCGTAAAAATGTGAAGTCACCCAGTTTTATCGGTATAATGATACTATAACAGTTATTAGCACATTTTAATTTTATAGATAGGAAATTTTTAACTCTATTTACAGATCTATACAATTAAAAATTTCAAAACACATTTTTCTAAATTTGAAGCTTAAGAAAATTATAAATGACACGCGGACTAAGTCGTGGACACTGCTAGTGTTTATATAAAATTATGTTTTTATCTTTTAACAACACAAAACTACATTGTTGTGCAGTGAATTCAATCAGTTATTTTTTAATCATTTGCAACCGACGTTAATTTACTCTTCTCTTGCACTTGTTTTATTTCCTTTGCCTTCTACTTAACATACACTATTATAAACATGCGTAACCATCCTTTCTACAACTCTGTACTACTGTAGTGGGATTCGAAATACTAAACATAACCTGTTCTCGAACGTTACTCCACTAAAACGGCTGATTGATTTATTTATTGTTTTGGCAACAATTCCTTATGGTTATTTAATAGCAAATAGATTTATGGAGCTGATAGAATAAGTTGAACTCATGACTCGTAAATTATTTTTCTACAAGTTAAAGTTTTCACCGATTTATGTTTTATTCTTTCTATTATATTTAGCTCAGAAAAATTATACGGCCAGAGTATTCAGCAAGTTTTCATGATTTAATATGTATGTATGTGAATGCTAGAAATGCAATAGTTTCATAAAAAACTGTATCTCAAACTTAAAACTTGTAAATATTTTATTATTAACTGTCTGTTTTATATTTCTACTTGCAGGTTTCAATCGCTTCTAAACCAGTTTTGAAATGTTTGTTGAATTAAATATCTTTTCAAAAGCTATTAAATGATACACCTATTACCCTGATATTTTAAAAAATATGTTGCACAATCGTATATTTGTTTGAAAAGCCAATATTTTAAATTGATGCTTTTTTTTAATCTCTATCGCTTTATATCATATATGTATATTGTTTTTTTAATGAAGTTACTTCAATAAAATAGATTTGTTCCAAATGTTTTAAAAAAATTAGAGGCAGGCGTGGTGTTTTACCCACTGCCTCGAAGGAAAGAAACCGATTTTGCTGATTTTCAATAGCAACATTTTTGAAACTATATCTGATCGACTGGCGTATTTTAATTTTTTCTAGCGCATCTACTGCCTTGCTAAAGTTAGTTTTGACCTGAAATCGCACGGACATTGATCAATCGACCTTGCTATGCATAAGAACGCAGTTGGAAATGGATACTGTAGAAATTAAAAACGGAATGACAAACTTAGAAGATATAAGTTTTTTTCATCTGTGGTGAAGGGTATAGAAATATTTGACTACTATAAAAAATTAATAATTAAAGTTTTACTTGTTAAATTGTTATCAATTTAAAAGATTTTGTATCAATATTTTTTCTGTTTGCATTCCAACTTGTTTATTTAGTTAAATTGTGATAAATATTGATACAATATCATCGTCCTTGTATAAATTATTTCCGATTTCTGAAGTTTAACACAAATTTGACCTGTACCTCAGAAGGAACATGAAATAAACTGTACAAATGAAATTTTTTTATGAAAAATTATTTTGGCATAAAATTAAGAAATAATTATGTATAACGTTCTGACTGATTAATTTTAGGAAATCTCTTTAAATTCAAGCATTGACGTGTATATATTGTTTATAAAAATATACTCTATTCATTGAGTTAAAATTAAGCTTTATTTAATACTATCAGGTTGTTTACACATATTTGAAACTATCAAAACATTGTTTCATATAGATAAGTTATAAAAAGCAACACTTTGTTGAAATAATGCTTAAAGTTTATTACATTTACGGTGTAGCACAATATTAAGTAGTTTTCTCAACACATTTTCATCTGACTGTGTCTTAAATCAACGAACTGCAAATTTTTTTTCTTATATTGATGATAACCTGGAAACAAACACAGTTTTTAAACAATATTTATGCCTTCATCATGACAAACCCAATTTTTAAACAATATTTATGCCTTTATAATGACAGAGCATTGAGAAAAATGCATTCTCTTAACAAAGTTTAAGATGGTAAAGAAACCAATGCATCAAGAAAAAACACATTTTGACTGACACAGTCATCGCCATGTACTTTGGTTCGAGTGCAAAATGCATTTAGAAAAAGCGGAAAAAAACTTAACCAACAAGAACAAATTATTACATGAAAGACTAACATTAAGAAACAACTTGAGTATATTTAATATGACTACAACAGCCTGGCTTGCTGGAACAGTCTAGTCGTCATGTAGCATTTGCTCGTTTGTTATTTACTCCAAGTTGCCTCTTGTATCTTCAGTGCTAATAGGAAATGTGTGTATTTGCTTGCTTTCATCATTTATTTATAGATATTTTCAATTGTGTTCCTTTATTTTATAATTTATAATATAATCATCAAAGTCAAACAAGTTTTTCTTATTAAAACGCAGAAGTCCCGCTAAGAAATTATGAATAAAAATCAAACAATTTGTTGCATACACTTAAGCAGATATTTAATAAAAACTGATGTTTTTAAAAAGACGATGAGTCAAATGACTTAGAGCTAAGTTTTGCCTTCTTTCTTTACTAGAAGAACCCAAGTCGATAAGGAGGATTGAAATAAAACTTTTGTAATCAGTAAAACTAATTTCGGTTTTTCTCATACGTCAACAGGCGAGTTTTTCTTCCTGATGTATAGGTACTGCTTGATATCTGTATGGCGCTCCTTAAGATGCTAATAATATATGCAATAATAACTAAACTGCTTATTCGAAGACAGCAACCGGTCAAGTAAAAATGCGTACTTTTATATATCTAACCTTTGACTATTATTAAATAATATTTTGCACAAATCTTTTGATTTTTAGACGTATGAGCAATTTTAAAAGTAACGAGGCAACGACTTTGCTCTTGAGGTAAGAGGCTTACAAAGTGATCGTCGATGTTACAGAATTGGAATGCATTGAAGGAATAATTAATTCTGAAGATTATGCTGCAGTTCATATTTTCTTTTAAAAACTTTTTAAGAAGGAAAATTGCTTTCACATGGTATGCAAACTTTAAAAAAGAAATGGAAAATTTTACGTATCATTTTCTCACATTCGTTATAGATCGTCTTCAATGTGACTTAAAGCAGTATCTCCGGCAGACTAGCTTGATGTGATATCCGATATAGTTGCTCCAAAATATATACAACAAAATAGCGTGAACTGACGATCCTTTGTTTACTCCATAGATGAACTTATTAACTCAAGCAAAATATGTGTTTTTCAAGTGAACTCTAAACTACTGCCAACCGTTACAGGCCACTTTACTAAAAAGTTATTCACTGGTTTGAACTAAGTAAGCAAGTAACTCAGCAGCACAGCCACTACAAAAGTTCAACGATTTTTAGCCTACTTTTCTTTTCTTTTGTTTGCATACATACAGTATTGTTCGAAACCTTAGCAACTTTTTCCCACTAAGTAATAATAGACTCATATCGTTTCTTTAAATACATTTATAGAAATTTTTTTTTTATTTACTACTGCAAAATGTGTCTATAATCTAAAAATAACAACAAAAATTAAATTCCATTTCTTTGGAAGTTACAATAAAATAAAAACAAAATTAACTTAAAAATTAACTTAAAAATTCGCTGTTCAGAACTTAAGCAACATTTAATATTTGGTATGATATCCTTTGTTTCTTACGACCTCAGCGCATATTTTGGGCATAGATTCAATAAGATTCGATAGAATAGGTGTTGATATAGCTTCCCATCTGATTTTAGACAGTTCATCAACTCCTGTGTATTTTTAAAGCGTCGAGTGCCAACTCTCCGTTTTAAAATTCCAAAGAGGTTCTCCATGGGATTCAAGTCTGGCGATTGAGGTGGCCAATCCAAAACTTGAACCCCATTAGGTAATAACCAATCCTTGCCTAATTTCGATGGCGTTTTGGGTCATTGTCATGTTGAAACACCCATCGAAGTGGCATTTCCCACTCAGCATAGTTAAGCATGTGAGTTGCTAAAATGCCTCTGTAGACAAAACTGTCCATTTTTGTTTGAATTTCTACAAAGGCCAAAAAACATGTCCAAACCATCACATTTCCAACCCCATGCTTTATTGTGGCTTTTGAGTAACGGGGATGTAGCCGCTTACAGTTTCGTCTTCTCACGTGGCAAACTCCATCTTAATTAAGTAAGTTAAAGTTAGATTCATCACTAAACAAAACAGTTCTCCATTTAGATATAGTCCAACCCATATGTGCTCTAGCAAAATCCAACCTAAAACAAAGAAAAAGCTGAGAAAATCAGAGACTACGTGACAATCAATCAAACAAACCTCTTTTTTAAATGCTTCTTAGTCAGCATAGGCTTCTTAGATGGCATGAAGCTCCTTAAGCTTTGTTCCAATAAACGTTTTCTTACTGTGGAACAACTAATCTGAAGTTCAGGCTCATTCACTATGTCTTTCGACGATATAAATCGATTTTTTTTAACTAGACGGAAAATTTTCAAGTCTGTTCGCTCAGAAGTTTTTTGAGGTCGCTCACCACTATTGGCTTCATCTACTTTCTCAGTAGCTTAATCTTTTTTATAAGTCGGGAAACTATTGATTTATTAATATTTAATTGGTTTGCTATAGAAATTTGGGATTTATCGTTATTAAAAAGTTCAGTAATCTTTAGCGTAAAAGCTTATCCATAACGTGTTCGCGTCATGGTCGCACTTCTAAAGAATTTAAATGCATAAAATCAACCAAAATTATTTTTTTTCAATGCAATCATAACGGGACTAAAATTTTTGTTTAAAATGTTTGTTGTTGTTTTAGTTAATGTTTCGAAACAAATGCAACAATGTAAAAGTTGCTTAGGTTTCGAATAGCGAAATTTTAAGTTAATTTTGTTTTTGTTTTATAATTTCTTCCAAAGACATAAAATGTATTTTTTTGTTGTTATTATTAGTATGTAGACCATATGTATAATAATAAATAAAAGAGAAATTTTTCATTAAACTATTTAAAGAGAACTTATACGACCATGAGTATTTATTGGGGAAAATTTGCTTAAGTTTCGAACAGTACTGTGCATATTTCTGCTAGCTTGGAAATTTAATAGTTTAATTGGTTATATTTATATAAAACACAACGAAACTTTTTAGTGTGGAACAGGGTGAAGAACATATGTTTTTTTTCAAGAATATGTTAAGATATATATTCTAGGTCTGATTGATTCTCTACAGTTATTTTTACAACGTTGCGAGGTAGCTCCAAAAACATATTAATATCTAATTTATTAATGCTAGGAGCTTAAGTTGGCCCTTTTCAGTGTCTCAAATCTCACATCATAAAGTATTTAATGTTTTCGGGGAAAACATGGTTTGTATTTAGTTTCAGTACCTTACCATGCACAAACCCTAGTCGAAAATGCAAGGACTCACATTGCTTGCTTGCTTCTTTGTCATGCAAAATTTTTAGCGTACATTGATCTTCATTAAATTTTCTCTCCATTTCAGTTTCTGGTAACTTCTTTTTATTTTTAAATTCAACAGTTTATTTTAAGTGTAAAGCTATATTGTTGTGAAACTAACTGAATTTTAACAACAAATAGTAGAAGTTAATATTATATAACATAAAAATGTGAACAGTGTTTATGTTTAAAATAACTAAAACTTCTGCGCAAAAAACATTTTTGTTTCTCTGCGATAGCACACCGGTTAGAACAGATGAATAACAACAGTCAGACAAATTTAATGTCGTCATTAAATCATAACTAATAATAAGTAACTGGTGTTTACTTTGTTTTCATTGTCATGAGTATAATGAAATAATGTCATCAATATTTTTTTAAATTATAAAAAACATTCCTCAGTCAATTAAATAAGTTGTTGCATACAGACTGTCAAGAAATTGCTTTTACAACGTTTAATGAAAAGTACCTTTATTTTACTGTAAAAAATAAATACTCTTTTATACATGCGGCTTTCCAAAAAAATTGTTAAGTTAGTAGCTACAAACAAACATAAAAATAAAATTAAAATTAAAATAAATTAAATTTATTTGAAAGAAAATGACTGAGTTCTTGCTTATCATTAGATTTTTACTAACATTTGTTGTCATTTCAGAAGCTGTTTTCTCAATAAGTTATAACTAAATCGGCATAAAAAATTTAATCGAATCGAATAAAAAATTGAAAACATTGCAGTCTTCATTAAATTCAGAAAAATGCAGCTTACATTAGGGTCGATAGAGATTGCACCGTGATCAATAAAATTTTTTGTTTGAAAATGTAAATGACATTGATTCGAGCGACACATGCTTTAAAGAGGATAGCGATATGTTTCGGTGACCACAACCATTGAACGTGCAAAATGCGCTTGGTTAGGAATACCCGCGTTGGTATTGTTCCCAAATCGTTTTTAATGTGTCTTTCAAATAAAAAAAAATGAGCCGATAAATTACACTTCATATCGAATAGCCTAGTTCTTTTGTTTATATTTATAAGCGTTTCGATATTAAAAATTTTTATACAATCTTAAATACAATGTCCAAAATCATAATTTGTCGTTCAGCAAAATTTTTTTCTATTAATCAGTAACATGATCACTTTAAACAAATATTACACTTTTCCAGACTGTTAAGCTTTAATTTTTGCATTAGCAATATGCTTGACTAGTTAATTTAATGGCTGTTAGTCACATCGTAATTTATAACAATGATTCAGCTAACGCAATGAAAATTATTTTCATCACTAGGCACTGCAGTTTGTTCTCATGATGTTCACCTTAACTTATGAATGTAAGCGCATATAAAATATAAATGAGTAGCAAATGCCCTACTGTTTCTGCAGGCGGATCATAGAAAACGTTAAGATAAAGTCGGACTTATTTTCCAATAAATAACAAACTCATTTATAATAGTGGATTTAAATTTTACCAAAATCTAGTACTTATGTTATTTCGAGAAAAATATAGTTAATTTTTTCCAAACTGTGCCAAAAAATACTACCCTCACAAGAAAAACTGACATTTCTATGAAAATACAAAACTAATAAATTTTATATTTTCATTAAAAATTGCTTAGGAATTTTAAAAATATTATTTATTATTTTATGCTAATACCCCATTTACATTTTAAATAAAAATACAATTTGTTTGTTGGTTGGAAAAGCAAGTATCTATCTATCTTATCAGGAAATCTTTATCCGATTTTTAGAAAGTTCAAAAACATTTCTTTTAAGCATAAAAACTTAAAAAACAACATTAGAGTTATTTCAGAAGCTAATTTAATAATGTTAAAAATAAAATATTCTAAGTCATACATATATTAATAAAACGATGAAATGGACAAAATTAGGAACAATAATGAAGTATTAACTGCAAAGTTAACAAAACTTAATTTTTAAATGCGCAGTAACCATTAGAGTTTTTACGTTACTAGAAGGGCTTGCATTATTTGTATACTGTGACTGTTAGGCTTTTGCTTACCACTTTCTTCCGAAAGTTTTTTTGTTAAAGAGGAATACCATTGCGGGCTTTTAAGTACACTAAGAAAAGCTGCGTCTTTAGTAGAATGCAATGCACTAAAAGCTGGTGGGCATGCCGATATAGGTAAATTTAAATTAAACTTAAAGCATAAGAAATCGCGAAATATTACTTTTTTCTTATAATAAGTAATAGCTAGCTATTCTCGTTGCGCTTTGCTACCCCAATCCATTCTGTCTAGCACACGTCAACAACTATTGATTTTTATAGAGGGTAACACAAACACTATTTTGCTCATACTAGTAAGAGGGTTAGTCCTAAAAATTTCAACACTGTAGTAGGTGTGACAGTTTTCACTTTAAATTTTTTGCTACACTATATTTATAAAAGAGTTAATCGAACAAAGGTTAATAAGATCCCTTGAAATATAAAAAACTTAGTACCCTGAGCTACCAACCGCATATTCAAAAACAAAGTAAAAAAATTTAAAAAAAAATCGGTCACTGCTGCCTACAGCTGAAAGTTTTAAACAATCTAACAAACTTATTTTTACTTTTTATATGTATTTTGTGTAATCTTCTTATTTAAGGTATGTTTACATAATGTGTACAAGTCGTATGGAATACGGTTTATAATTTCAATGTTCAAACTTGCGTATGTTTTGGTTATTGACATAACCTCTTGTCGTCGAAAATAAATCTTTTTAAGCGATAGCTATTTAGAAATTTACAATTTAAGTTTAAGTACAAGACGGTATTTCCTTCTAAAGTTTGCTGTAATATATATAAGAGGTCTGCACTTAGGTACTTGGCTATGTTCGTTTTTAAAAACACGAGCTCGAAACCACAAGTTGTCAGATACGTGTCGTAGTTCGTATTAAGTACGTCTTATCAATGTATTTTCACATTTGAAATTGTTAATTGCCTTAATAAAGCAACATACAATTCTTGCTCATTGGTCCTCTTGTTTTGGACATCCGGGGCAGTCCTACTTCTTTTTCAACAAGTTTCCGGGGTTGTTCGGCTTTTTACACCTTCCTTATTTTTTTTTTTTTGGTATTTAAACTTTAAATCACAGGTTGAAAAATTAAAAAAGAAAAAGATTTAGGTACCTGTACAATTAGTTTTAAAAAAGTACGATACATGTTTTAAGTTTCTCTTTGTATAAAATTTAATTTATATTTATATTTTCGAAGTGGCATATTATAACTTGGCTATTATATTTAAAACCACCGCCGGTTATAATAGTCGACGAAGATCTCTGCTTGTCAGCTGTGTGTTTTTCATAAAGTTTGTTTTTCAAAAATTGATGTAAGTTTTGAACAGAAATGAAAGCATAAAAATTAATTAATATTCTAATTTTATACTGTATAGTGAATTGCACGATTGCAAATACAGGAGTACAAGACACCTATAATCATTTAGAGACACAAGATTGTTCCACGAAAATCGACACAGTTTTTCCGAAAATTATGGTCGACAATGAACTTCGAGTCACTGACGGTTGCATCGCCTATCACACCATTGTTCATAACATGTCCGTTTTATCTTTGGCCTGCAAAATTGAATTAAATAAATTTCTTCTTTATGATTCTCAGAAAGCTGAAAATATATCTTGCAACCGTACTAAAGCCACACCAATAGTTAAAAAAGTTTTGGCGGCCCTTTCAATGAAAACGATAAAGAAAAATATGGAACAAATTCATCTTGTAAGTATATCATCCAACACGAATAATTTCGATGCTGCTAAGCTATTGCCAATAGTTGCTCAATACTTCGATGCAAAAAACAATGGAATTCAAGCAAATATATTGGATGTATTATCAATTAAAAATAAAACATCAGAGACTATAGCGGGAACTGTTTTTAAAAAATTGGAAGAATATTACTTAAAATCAAAATGTGTTGCTTTTAGCGGTGATATTTGCAACAGCAATTTTGGTGGCATACACAGATACGGCCAAAATGCTCTGCATAAAAAAGCAATTAGTGTTGGTTGTCCAGCCCATATAATAAATAATGCAGTTCACAAAAGTTGTGATACATTGTCCATAGATGTGGAATCTGTTGTTATGAAAATTTACATTTATTTTTCTTTTTAAACTGTCAGAATGGAAACATTAAAAGAATTCTGTGAAGAGTCAGAAGTAGAATATGCAAAGCTACTTTACCATAGTAAAACAAAATGTCTTAGTTTATATACTGTTATTGAGCGAATTCTTAAATTATTTGAGCCCTTGAAGAACTAATTTTTGGAGCTAGAAGGCATACCTAAGGTTGTAAAATGTTTTATTTTTTTTTATAATATAAGCCAGGCATATATGTTTCTAATACATTCCCTGATGAATATAATTAAAAAAAACATTAAGAAGATTGAAAGGTCTGATATTTCCTTGCTTGAAGTAAAGAAAATTTTAAAGGAAATATCAGAAAATTTAAAAGAAAGAACATATTTTTTTTTATTGAGTAGTATTTTAATACTTTGAATTTACATATTAATTAAATTGACACTAATATATGTGTTTGAGTGTTCTGAACTAAATTATTTCTTATACAATTTACAACATTTCTTCTAAATAAACTAATATTTTGTTCATTTTTGGTTTCGTTTGGCATCATGTTGTAAAGTCTCAGTCCTTTTTGAAAAAGCGTTCTCTGCATCATAGTAAAGTTAAATAAAAGCTAAGAAATTATTAAAAATGTGACTTATGAACAAAACGGTATTCTGATGGAAGAGAGTAAAACATTTTATAACACTATTAAGAACTATATCGAATTATGGACATTACCTCTCAAGGATTTGGCAATGTTTGACTGGCTATGTTTTGAAAATTTGAAGAATGTTAATTGGACTGATGTACAAAAATCTGTTAAATTTATACAAAAGTTTAACATAGATTTAAATGATTTATTTAATGAACTTCTTGTCCTGAAAAATTATGTAAAAAACTTAAATTTATCAGACACTGCTGGTAACAAGTTTGATGTTTGCCATCAACTGAAAAAACTTTTTGAATTTTATTTTTGTTTACTAGCACATAATGCCTACGTAGAACGTATATTTTCTCTGATCAAGGCGCAGTGGACGCCAGAAAAAAGGAAATTAAATACAGACGCTATATGCGATATTGTTAAAGTCAAATATAACAAGAGTTTTACAAATATTTGAAGAGATGCAAAGTGTTGAAAAATATACGTTAAACTTTTGACACTTTGTATTAAAAATGTTTGAGAATGTATAATGCCGATAATTTATGCAATGAATATTGCTTTTGATTTTGACTTGTTGTGTTTTGTAAAGTTTTTATTTTTGTAAATAAAGTTTTTTTTTTAAACAAATTTTGGTTGTTAATTTTTATGCTGTTATTAATTGTATAAAAATTTGGTTGTTTTAAAAATGTTTTCTTTTTTCGAGCAAATGTCCTACATTTTTAATACTGGCGTCCTGTTTTTCTCAAAATAGAAATGGCAAACCTAGTCATGCATAAGTACGCAAGTGTTATTGACCAGTTGTAAAGGAGAAAAACATTTCAAAAATTTACATTGAAGGAAGTTTTGTTGCTAGAAATTTTTAGGATGTTTTCTAAATATTACTCGTCGCACCAAAAAGTGATCATGATTTTTGAAGTACACTTCCACCAAGAACGGAGGTATTAAGAGCAATAATTCAGATTTCAATTCATTTTTTACTATATAATTTAACGCTGAGCAAGGCGCATTGATACCTGGTGAATGCATTAACTTTAACGTGTATTTTGTTTTTGTAAAAATTTTTGAGCTGTAAAAAACGTCTGGCAATATGTGTGTATGTATTTCAATATATTTTTAGTGGCTTTCTTATATTTCACAAATCCATACACACATATTGCTAACCATTTTTGACAGCTCAAAAGTTTTTATACAAACAAAATACACGTAAAAGCTAAAACAAATGTTGACCGCATGATCTAATACAGTCACCTGTTCAATGCTCCTGGGCGCTGACTTTGGGTAATGTGTATGTCGTATTCGTGGAAGTGCCTATAGTAGAGAATTAAAAAAAAAAATAAAAATGTGAGAGCGAAAAAATTTGTTGCAAGTTTTGGCAAGTAAGATTTTTACTAGCAAGAATTAGCAAAGCAGCTGTTTCTTACTTTTGTTTACAAAGTAATTGACCTTAAAAAAGTCTGATGAAAGAAAATTTTTGTAAGATTAAAAAAAAAGAAATTCAAGTATTTGGCAATTAAAAGAATATAAAAATAATATTATTTTGTTATTTCGTTATTTCGTATTGTTTTTAGGACTAAAAGTAAACAAGCCAGTGATGAAACATTCAATGCAATGTACTTTTTTTTGGTACAATTTAAAAAAGAAATATTAAATTTTATTTTGTATAATTATCAATAAGTTATATAAATGTATGAAATGATTATGATCTTTAACATGCATAAATATTTTTACATCTAAATCACAATAAGCATGTTTTTTAGAACTTGATCAGAAAAAAAGTTATATTCATAATGCGCTTAAACATCATAAACGCGTTTGAAAATTACCTAATTTTGTGATCTTTGTTTTATACATTTTGCCACTCTAGTACATTTTCTTTAAAAAATGGACTATTTAGTGATCATACCGTACAGTTTTTAAATCTTACATATCATTCCCGAAGCCACAACAATTTTCTTTGCTAATTTTTGCTAGTAAGGCGTTCATTTACTTCTTTACATTTAGGAGAAAAATTTTTAAAAATTTCTGTTTTACTCCCTCGTTGCTAGTTTTTGCTAGTAAAGTTACTGAACAGACCTTATAACAACAAAAAATAAATTTATTTAAGCTCTTGTTTTTATCCTCGTATTTCGAGTGGAATTTTTAAAAGTAAAATTTAGCATCACTGAAAACATCTGTTGTCATAAGGTTTTACTGAAGGCATATTAATTAATATGCCTTGGCTTTACTTATCAAATAGAGCGTGCTCTACACATGATATAACACATAGGAAAATAATATATGGTATGTTTCATGAGGTTTACATTGTGTGTTGATTTGCATATGAAAAATCTGACATTCCATATGACTTGTACACATAATGTAGACACACCTTTAATCATGGTGGCCAAAGAAGTCTTTAATGCTCAATGGGTTTAAGAATATAATGACTAACTGTCAATATGTAAGACATTTGTTTTTTTTTATCGTCCTCACACATAAGTACATGTTTATCTTACAATTTACTTTGGCTTGTGTATATGCAAGTATATGGTAATACTTACATTTTTATAAGAATGCACACATGTTTTAAACGAAATGTTGATATAAGAGTGATACGTTATTTAAAAATAATCCTGTCAAAGACACATCGTTTACAATTTGTTTCTTATTACAGTAACTAAAGTACTAAAAGTAATATATATTCAAACACACAAGCATTCCAATTCTTATAATCACAGTTTATAAGATGTAAAATAATAGAAAAATATATTAGAAAACAATGTAAAAATATGAAACTGAAAATAATAATAAACAAAAAATAGCCGAAGTATAAATATTATGTTTAACACTCTCAAAAATAGACATATATATATGTAATTAATTAAAATTTCCATATTTTATATTCAGATGCTCATGATGTACACATGAAGAAATAAAATTCCTGATTTCAACTTAGCATTTACATTTTTTAAACAAATTTTAATGCTTTCAAAATAAGTGAAAAAATTTGCTAATTTTCGTTTGACTGAATATACCAGTAGCTTGAGATTAATTTTGCCTTTAAAACCAAGGTTTTCTGGTAAACTTCCGATTTGTTGCTTCCACGGGGGACCGCACATGAGACGTCTTCGCCATACGTTGATTTCAAAATATAACTAAACATTTAATTTTAATATAATATTTTGATTTAGAAGAAATACACGAATAAATAATCACAACAATGTTATGCTATATAAAGAATTAATAAGTTGTTATTATACGCTTGAATAATAAATGCACGTCCATTAAACACTTTTTTATTCCAGCTATGGACTATCAATGGACACAAAGGAGCAGCAATAGGTTACAAAATCCGTAGAAACGAAAATAAAATTCAAAGAAGTTAGTCAATAATAGCCAGAGGCTGTCTAATAAAGCCAAAGGAAAATTATAGGTATCACTTAGTCGAAGTTGGGAGGCTAACAAAGATTATTTTTTTTTTTGTAATCTTTATTTATTACTGGTATGCTATGCATTACAAAACCACAGCATAGATCCAAAGGACGTTATTATGCTATCATTGCTGTGGAATGTGTGAAAGATCTATAGGAAGAAGTAGACGAAGAACGAGGCCAATGCAAACCAAAAGGCTATTAAGAAGTGATTTTTTGTTGTCATACCTTTCGGTGAAGACCGTCGTCACTGGCTGTTTATTTAGTACGATTGGCGAGCGCTTTCGATGTAAAGACATCATTTTCAAGCCGCGTTTTGATTAGTAGTGGTTAGATAGTGTAACGTGTTTGTTGCATAGATAGTGGTGGGTACAGGTAGTTTTGTCCGTTAGGATGGTGTCTATTTAAAAATGGTATTATACAGGTAGATTGCCTGATATCTGTCATCTTTATTGAAGGTATATAATTTTAATATTTCTGTCTTTTATTATTAGGTAGGTAAGTGTGACCATCTGTGGGTGTTTTGCGTTTGTAGGTTTGTTTTAATAGTTTAAGTGGTGTAAAAATTGTGTCCGAGGTTGTATTTACCTGTTCGTTAATAATATCTCCGTTAAACGTTCGTGTTTTGTATATTTCCATGTTTTCAAGAATGTCCAGTCTTCGTCCTTTTTTACTAGGATGTATTAACGTCATACATTCATCTATTTCCCTTGGCTCGTGTTCATGTGTGTTAAGGTGTATTGCGAAGTTAGAGTCTTCTCTTTTCCGTTTATATGATCGTATGTGTTCTGTGAACCTTGTTTTTAATGTTCGTCCAGTTTGTCCTATGTATGTATGGTTGCAGGTGCAAGTAAGTCTGTATACTCCGCTGGTGTTAAATTTATCGGTTATTTCTGTTGATGTCTTGAGATTGTTGCGTAGAGTGTTGCTCGTCTTTAGTGCTGTCTGTAAACCTTCTTTTTGAAAAAGGTTAGTTAATCTATATATTTCTGGTCCTGTGTAAGTAAAAATGTGTCGTCGTGTTGTATCGATTGTCTCCTTGTTTTCTTTCTTCTTGTTTTTAGTGTTGTATTGTCTAAGTAGTTTGTCGATAGTAGTGCAGTTGTAACCGTTATTTTTAGCTATAGTGTAAATTGTGTCCAGTTCTTTGTTATATTTTTCTGGTGAAAGTGGGACTGTCTTAAGTCTGTTAATCATATGTCTAAATGCTGCGAGTTTATGTTGGGTGGGATGGTTTGAGGAACTGTGGATAGTAATGTCTGTTGTGGTTGGTTTTCTGTATATGTCAAAGTTTAATGAGTCAATTCCTCGTGTTATTGTTATGTCAAGATAATGTAAAGTTCCGTCTTTCTCTTTTTCCATTGTGTATGTGATTTTATTATGTATTGTGTTTAAATCCGTTAGAATTTCTTCTGCGTTGTCCCTTTCTAGGATGCATATTATGTCGTCTACGTATCTGTAATAATGAGTTATTTTATGTTTTTCCATTAGGGTTGTGATGTGTAGTTGTTCTAAATGTTGCATAAATATCTCTGTAAAAATTGCGGATGTCGGGTTTCCCATGCCGAGTCCGTCAGGTAATTTATAAAAGTTATTGTTAAATCTAAAGTAGTTTTGTTTTAGTATCGTTTTTGCAATATCCATTATTTCGTTAATATATTGATTGTCGTATAAGTTGAAAGGCATGTTACGTAGAATTGTTAACGTTTCTTGTGTGGGTATTGATGTATATAAATCCTTAATGTCGTAGGAAACATGTCTCGTATTTTCGGTAATTTTGATGTCCTTAAGTTTATTGATAAGGTCTTGTGTATTGTGCAATATGTATATGTTCTGCAAATTTATTTTCTCTTTCAATAATATGGTGAGGTGCTTAGCCAAGTTATATGCAGGTGCAGGTTTGTAATTTACTATAGGTCTGATTGGTATATTTTCCTTGTGAATTTTGGGTTGTGCTCTAAGTGTAGGGGGTCCTGGATTCATGTTCATGTATATGTATAGTTTACCGTCAGTAAACGTTTTACAGCGTTTTAGTAGGCTGCGTATTTCCTTTTGGAATGAATCGGTTGGGTCATTTTTAAATTTCGTACATTTTGTCTGTTGAATGAATTGTTGTGTTTTGTCTATATAATCTTTTTTGTACATTATTACAGTCGTGTTACCTTTGTCTGCTTTAGTAAGTAATAGATCATTATTTCGTAGTTTTGTCTTTATCTGTTTAGTAATTTTCTGTTCGCTAGGATTTGTTTTGGATATAGTGTGTTCTTTTATTGTTTTTTCGAGTACATCGGCTATCTTGTGTCTTAAGTGTTCTTGTCGATCAGTTGGTAAGTATGTTATAGTAGCTTCGGCGTCTACAATTTGGGTTTCAATTGTTCTTTGTATTTTGTCAAAAGGTAAATTATGTTTTAGTCCCTTCTCTATTAGCTTTGTTTCATTGTCGCTGAATCGTACGGTTGTAAGGTTTTTCACACGTGGGTAAAATTCTGTGTTTGTGCGTTTGTCGGTCTGTTTTGTAAGTTTTGTAAACTTTCTTTCCATTCGCTTGTATTTGTCAGTCATTTGATTTTGTATCCTTTTGTCTAAGTAGTGTAAAAATGAGGGAAATAAATGGTAAAGGTTTTGTTTTGTTAATAGGTCTGTTACTTCAAGATGAATGTGGTAAATTTCTTTGTTAAGTTTGTCTTTTTTAATGTAAAGAGAGCGTATCTCAGTCTTTATCCATATCAATTGCGCTACACGCTTTGCGTGTTGGGAAGCGTATGTTTGGGTTGTAATGTTAATTGTTATGTACCGTGGTGTAATGCTGTTGTTAAGGCATTGTTTGTTGTACCGTATGTTTGCTATTGTCTTGTGCAGTTGCAGTGTCTTGTTAGTAAGCCTAGTTAAAAGTACCTTAGCTTGACTAGCTGTGTTTGGTATTAAGTTAATTGGATTTATTCCGCCAGTAAATAAAATACTGTTGTCATACCTTTCGGTGAAGACCGTCGTCACTGGCTGTTTATTTAGTACGATTGGCGAGCGCTTTTGATGTAAAGACATCATTTTCAAGCCGCGTTTTGATTAGTACTGGTTAGATAGTGTAACGTGTTTGTTGCATAGATAGTCACACTTACCTACCTAATAATAAAAGACAGAAATATTAAAATTATATACCTTCAATAAAGATGACAGATATCAGGCAATCTACCTGTATAATACCACTTTTAAATAGACACCATCCTAACGGACAAAACTACCTGTACCCACCACTATCTATGCAACAAGCACGTTACACTATCTAACCAGTACTAATCAAAACGCGGCTTGAAAATGATGTCTTTACATCGAAAGCGCTCGCCAATCGTACTAAATAAACAGCCAGTGACGACGGTCTTCACCGAAAGGTATGACAACAGTATTTTATTTACTGGCGGAATAAATCCAATTAACTTAATACCAAGTGATTTTTTCTTATTTGTGTAAAACACGCAGAATGAACCGTATGAAGTTTTCATTCTGCAAACAATGCTGTTTTTCTAAATAGAGATTGCGTACATGAAGCGATCACTGGCGAACAGTGGATCAAATGAAGCAGGCATCGGTGGATAAAGAACAATAGAATTACTTATGAAAAAAAGGGTTGCCTATGGGAGGTCACGTCGCCGTCAGTTTTTTTTTTTTTTTTTTTGTTACTATGTTCATTGGACCAGTGGAATGCAGAATGCCCAATTAGTTTTAAGAATAAATGATGCAGTTGCAGACTCAAATAGGGATAACAATGTTAACGATGAGAAAAGCGAGTGGTCAATGAGTTCAACTGAAAACATAATGAAGCTCTAGAACGTATCTTACTGGTCAACAAAAAGACATATGGCAAGAGACTCCCCGAGGTGACTAATAATATACTAATTCGGGTCGGTTTATTTTGCTTATATATAAATGTAAAAGTAGAAGAGGATGCAGTGTCTACTTAGGGACATCTAAGAGATACCATGATGCTTCTACTAACCAAGGATGGCATCAGAGGACTGCTTAAAGAGTGAGTTGGATCTAAGAATATACAAAATATTAATAAGGGAAACGAAACAATGCGTGACGATCGGTTGGATGTGCATGCGATTAACCGATAAAAAAAATTGATAACAGTATCTTAAAGATATATTTAGCCAAAAATTCAATATTGTTAAAGAGTTGATAGCTTTTTTTCTCACATTTTTAAAATGAATATTTAAGTATCCTTAAGCGTTAAATTTGTCACTGGTTAAATCAATCAAGCTACAAGGGGTTTTTAAATATACTTATAACGTAAGTTGAAGCACAATTTTTGAACAAAAGCAAAACTTAAACATCTACGACCAGCGAAAATACTATATTTTAGAACAAGCTGACTATTTTTGTACTTTTAACACATCACAGCTTTTTTTTAAATAGTGACTAATGAGTTTTGAATCATAAAATATTAGCAAGGCACTTTGTGCAATATCAAACTTGTTCTATGAAATAACGTTAATTGTTAATAAATTTGATTTAATGTACCATAACCGACGTGTTAGCTTTCTTTTGTAGTGTAAAAATCTCTCATCTTGTGTGCAGAACATGCCACGACCAAATAATTACATCAAAAAGCAAGTGAAAAATAATAAAGGGCTTTTGCTGTAATTAATGTCATGAACACAATATTGTGTAACTGGTACATTTACATACATAAAAGTACATAATGGCAATTATTTCTAAAGAAAAAAGTACTGCATAAATTAAGGCAAAAATATATGTATAATAAAAACAATATTTTATAATTTTTTTTTTCATAAATAAAAATTAATGGGAGAGAATGGTGAAGTCATAAAAAAATCTGAATTACTGTGGACAGCAAAAACAAGAGCAACAAAAACACGTTTTTGCATAGCAGTTTTACAATTACTTAATTGTGCCAAAAATAATGATATTATCGCTGAAAATGTTAAAAAAGAAAAAGAAAATAGCTAAGTATTTTTTGGTATATATTGTTAATATTAAACAGAATAGCAAAAGATAAGATTATGTAACATTTAACAGCTTTTTAACTTAATACAACTATTTAATGGAGAGACGAAAATTTTTATCGTGTTTACATGGGCTTCACCACATCTAAGTAAGGAAACATATGAATAATCTTTATGTTTAGCTCTTTTATATTTGCTTATATTTATACAAAATAAAAATTACAAAACAAAAATCTGTATAAACAGATTTGCATAGTAAAAAAATCACTGATTAATACATAATGAAAAATATAGCGTTTATTAAAATTAGAATTTTAAGGCCTGTTATTATTAAAATCTACTTGCAAATTTCTTGTTGCTTTGAAAAAATAATAGTTGTTTTCAACAGTTCAGTTACAATACACATTCTTTTTAACATTTAATCATTATTTAAATCATTAAATGGTCTAAAAAGGGTTTATAACCAAAGTTTTTAAAAATATTTTTTTTAGGACTTTACGGAATGGTCTTCTATACGATAAGTGATGTATTGGTTAAGCTGCCTGAAGACGAAAAGTTTTTTACATATGGCTTGTCAGTTTAAAAAACCGCATGTAATTCCTTATCTATGTCAAAGAAGTAGTTTTACATATGGCTCAAAATTTCACGTTTAAACGTTCATGCAAATTACGTCTGACATTAAGTACAAAGTAAAGCAGTGTTTTGGTGAGCGGCTCTGTTAATGCTAATGAAGATGTCAACTTTATTTTGCTTTTAGCGGTTTTAGTGCTTTTTGCACTTTTTGGTCATTTAAAAACGGTTTAAGTGAAGAAAGAAAAAAAATTTGCACCACTGGAAGTCGTGTACTTTGTCATGTAAAATAGAAAACGCTCTCAATGAAAATTTGTCATATGCTTTTTACCCATGTATTAAACATAACGAATATTTTAAATCATTTACACAATACATATGTATTATATTATGAAAAATCTGACAAGTCATATGTAAAAAACATTTGTCTAAAGGCAGCCGGTAGCTAGCATTTGTAAACTATTAAAATTAAAAAGTTATTTATTGTTGGAATAAATGAATTTAACAGAAAACATTAATATACAACATAAATAACAAAAAAAAAAAAACATATGACGTATTTTACTTTGCTATTGAAGTTACCCCCTAATATAAAAAAAGAATATATTTTATTTGGAATTTACGTTTGTTTATGATTTTTGTTACAAATTATTAACAAATAAAACAATAAATTTATTTAAAGTTATCTTTTCACTTAATATGATATTTCCAATCAAAGCATGCTATTTTAAATGATAAAAATATATAATATTTGAAGATGTTTGGTCCTGTTGTTTTCCCTGCCATTTAAATTCAGCTAAAGTGAGGGAATAATAGATTTTAAATACTTAAATTATTATTCGTTATTACTATTCCTTATGAAACAAAACTAGTCTTTTTGAAATGTGCATGGCGAAATCCTTTGGGTGCTCTATTTTCTGCGTTAAAACTCTCTAGCATTTTATCACATAACAAACGTGGTCTGGAGAGCAGGCCCTGATGTGTTTTTATTTTTTCAATTGGAAACCTAAATGCACAAACCTTGCGTTAAAAGCTAAAGAAAGGAATATTTTCCATACAGCTTATAAGCAAGGTTTAGTTTAATGATAAGCAAATAACCTATTCGAAAACATCCAACCTTTAACTGCATTAACTATCAATGGCTCAGCACACTTTGGCTTGAAAACGATTTATTTTTTACAAAATGCGGTATCTCATGAACCACTTAAGATATCTTAATAAAATTTAACAGAGGCAAAGCAAAAGTGTTTTAAGTGAACTTCCGAAGAAGTGGCGCTTCAGGGTTTGCCATCAGTATTGGGTACATAGGGCATATAACTTTTTTTAAATACATAAAAATGTGCTGCGTGTGCAGGTTTTCTTTTTAAGTTTGGGAGAAAATTGGCGTACAATTTTTGTTTTGTTTTTTAATTTTGGCTGAGATCAATATAGTATTTTTCGCGTATTGCACTTATTAATGATCGAGTTACGAATCGCATTTACTTTAGGGCACTTCATACGAGTATTTTCTTAATTAAACTAAGTATAAAGTAGTTTAAAATTCTGTTTTGATAGCGCTTTTTGTTAAAAAGAAACAAGCATCTGATTTGAGCAAATCTTAAAAATACTGTTTTTTAAAGTTTTTCCCAAAAAAGATAGTATATCTTTTTTGTTTATGTAATTTAAATTTACAAAAGTATTAGCAAATTTGCAATTTAAGGACCATCTACAGCAAATGCGAATAAAATAAAAATTAAGTGAAAATCGTAAGGATTCTTCTTCTTCAAGTCTTAACAAAAATTGCAAAATTTAAAAATCATTAAAAAATTCCTCGAGTTGCACTTTTAAGTCTCCAATTGTTAAGTTCAAACTCCAAAAAGTATTTGACAATTTCATGATGAATATAGGCAGGCTAGCCTCTTTTGTAAAAAAAAAATTAATTTTCCCCATTCCGGGAATTCATATATTAAAATGAAAAAAATACATTTTATTTCACCATTTTATTAAAGACCCTTTAAAACTACTGTGCAGTTTTAGCATATTTGATTTAAAATATTGAAAGAAATATTTTTAAATAAAAGAAGAAAGCTTTTAAAATTAATATGCGCTAATCTATAATGATTATGAGTGAATATTTTATAAGGCTAACGAAAACTTCATAGGGAGAAGTTTGTTTCATATAAAAATTTTATAAGAATTATAAAGGTGGATCTTTATAAAATTAATAGAGATTTCTCTTAGAATGAAGTACAAAAGCCTGGTAATATGGGGAGGAATGACAGGTATCCTTAATAAAAAAATATTGTATATTACCATATATTCACAGTAGTACAAAGTGAAATATTTAAATTATGGAATGAATACACTAAAGCCCCGAATTGCGTCGTCACGTCTTGCGTCGTTTCGATTTGAGTCGCTTTTTGAAAAATGGAAAAATTCGATTTGTGTCGTTACAGTTTTAAGTTGCGTCGTTTTTAGCCTGCTTTGCATCGTCTTAATTTTGATTTGCGTCGCTAAAAACAATTAAATTTTTTACTGCAGCATTGTGGATTACAATTTTTCGGATTTGTGGTACCTGATTTGGCATCTTCTCTGTTTAATACAATTTACAACTTCTAGCAACACTGATCGTCATCCGTGCGTTAAAAAATTTTTAAATTGGCTAAAATAAGGGTAATTCCTTATGTTTTTTTATATTTTTTCTTAATATATTGTCTTGTTATTTCTTTTTTATAATTATAAACATTTTTTAAAGTAAATAAAATAAATAAAAATGTATTCATACTTGTTTTTTATCAAAAATAAAAATTTGTTTGCTTTGTTTGCAATATTTTCCTCAATAATATAAATTTCAAAACATTTATATAGAGAAAGGTGATTCGATTTGCGTCGTGTTTCTCCGGTCCCTATTAACGACGCAATCGGGGCTCTAGTGTACTTTAAAATTACACATTTCGCCTTGGCTAAACAAGTGGCAAAAAGGAAATGTGGAGAATTGCTGCTTCTTAAAAAAAAGTTATTTTCGTATGTTTAAGAAATTAGTCTATTAAAATATTCGGTGGGTAATTCTGTGCTGCCGTAGCATAGTACTGAACTCTACTAAGTAGTTATTGATTACCGCTTTCAAAGAAATATATTGTTGTTTTTGGTATAAATTCTTACTTAAATTGCCTGTTTCCTACAAAAATAAAAATCCTGTGATATTTTCATTAAATATTTATTATTATTAAATATTAAAAATAAAAACTAATTAAATTGATCTGACAGCTTAGATTTCATAATGTCTTAGATAAAAAATTTTTAATGGTTTATCAATATCTTGATACGTTACGAACTGAATGACACACTTAATGTACCTGCCGAAGCTCAAATTTTCTTATGCCTAATAATGAACTTTCATATGAACATCGGTAAAAAATTGATAGTTTTTCATTTTATAATAAGTAACCATTCATTCAATCGTTAAGTTAACTAGTTGTTTATCATTGGCATACATACATACTTTTTTGAGCAGTTTGTAGCGATGTTTGACATTGCTTCATTCAACATTTGCACGTATTTCCCACATTTAATTAGCAAAAAGTAAAAGTCATAGAAAACAGCAAAATTTTTGCCAAGGTTCCCTATTTTTTGACACGTTATTATAAGTGCTTACACTCTTGATAGAAACAGAACTATAGCACAAGAGTGTTTGTACATTTTTTGCATTCCGAATATTATTTTTTATGGTTTTTATGTTTTTCATTTTCTATGTATGATAATTCTATAGAATTTCGTAATAAGTAAGTGTCTCTATTGAATGCCATGCTTGAACATTAAAGTGACAACCAAAAGGTATTAATACAAAGTTTTTATTCAGTTGTAGTACCCTACTGTGAATGTTACGTTATCAAAACTTATAGCTCAGTATTATTTTAATATTAGGCAGCGTTTTAACATATTCTTTCTAAAGCTTACAAAAATATGTTTTCTTTTAAAGACCTAAAGCGGAAAACCTTGCAAAACTTCAGACCAAAATCTTTAGCAATAAGTCTAAGAGGAGAAGAAAATTTTGTAATCTTACATATTAATGTATCAAGTTTTTGACGAATAATTATCAACTTTCTTTTCTATTACAGGCTGCCGTATAATTGTTTTCTTTTGTTTTAAACTGAAAACTCCTATTGCTTGCATATTTAATATGCTTCTTATTCTACTGACACGCACGCTGTATGGTGTTATCGTCTATTTCATGGAAACATGCCATATAACATCTTTAGTGATCATGTCCTGGCCTTGTACTTTGAAGGTTATCAATTATAATTTTTTTTTATTTTCTTCTTAAGCACTATTCATACATATGAGCAAGTTTTTTTATCTGCTATCTTTTTAGACTATCATTATGAGGCTTTAACCAAGCCCGTACAATCCAATACAAAAAACAGATTTATTCCCCTTCACTTCGTTGCGTTTAATGTCGATGTGCCCTTTCACGTATTTAGCCTCTGTTTTTCGCATTAATTTACATTTTCCAGAACAATGAAAATTACTTTTGTTGTCATTTAATTCGTGTACATTTTAAAATAATTTGTAGCTGTATAAGACACCTTATAGATTGGTAAAATTTGATCTAGATTTGCGTCAGTAACTGCCATGATGACATAACGGTAGTTTAACCAATGAGTAAAATACACAGCGTCAACTATCGCCCCCTATAGGCGCAGTCAACAGAGTTGCAATTTACAGAAAATGGCTGTTAGGACCATGAACATTCCTTTGATTGAGGCTTAGAGACTATTCAACCCCGTCGTTAAATGCAACAGCACATTCGAAACGCACCGCACCATCCCTGCGGACCAAACTTAATCAATAGCCACTACGTGTATCTCAAAGGGACCTCAGCAATAACTTGCTATAGAGATAGGCGGCTCTCTGGTTGGGCCACCGATTACCGTCTATCCAGATTTGGTGCCTGCACATTGGGGGCTGGTTCCCCCTATACCCCGAAGGCACTATGTCTGAATCTAGTCTAACACGGCCAGACCCCCGGAGGACTTGAACTGTAAAGAAAATATTTCTGGAGTCTTCTATATTCACTTATTTAAGGGTAAAAGACAAGTGGTCTAAAATAAAATGCTACCATTGCCTTCCTTTGCAATTTAAAAGCTTTTTAGAATTTTCATTTTACCTGTGAATTGTATACTTTGAGATCTTAATAAACCTATTTTTATTGTAATAATTTAACTACAAAATATTTCGCTACTCCTTTGGGTAGCATCGTCAGGAAACAAAAAATTGAATTAAAGTCGTATATTAAGATATATGCTAACTTCGTGGAGCCTTAAGTTTAACGCACAATTCAAGTTTAGTCCACTGATGAGCTATATGAGCAGCAGCAAACGAATGTTCTTTGCAGCAATGTATTTTATATTTTAGTTTTAAATAATAAATAGTTCATAAAATTATAATGTAATATTTATTTTTGTAAGAAATCAAATACAATTAAATTTTACTTAATAAAATAGTTCATTCCAGATACCGAAATTGATCACTTGATCGTATGGTTTTTTCCAGCTAGAATTTTAAGTGGTTATTTGAAATAAGCTGTGTTTTGCATCTAGTATACAACTTCATTTAAATAAAAGTTTCCATTTAATGTCTGTCTGTTTTGTGTACTTTAAAATTCAACAAATATAAACAATGTAGGAAAAAATAGGTCTCGACGACTTCAATTTAACACCAGACTTCAAACAATTTAATTTCTACCGAGTTAAAAATATATGATTCTTTTTAAGGTAGTGTCGCGATACAAAACATTCGTTGTCAGAAAGTCGACATGTATACATATGCATATGTAGATACAAAAATGAATATACCAGTTTATTTGAACTTTTTGTTGGTTGGAAAACTCTAAAACTGGCGAAAAGCCATAAATCGATTTTAGAATATAAATGACATACTTTATTGTTTGTAACAAAAGAGAAATTTAAATAAATAGATTTTCATATGTTTCTTTGTTTTACGACGCAGAAGTGTGCAGACGAAAACACCGTCAAGCAAAAAAAATATTGAATGAAATTAAAATTTAACTTCTAGAAAAAATTAAGTCTATAATAACAACATATACAGTGCAATACCAAATGGCAAAAGCTTAAGTAATTTAGAAGGATATACATACACAATTATATGAAAATTAAATATTAAAGAACCATCAGTTAAGAGATTCTAAAATTATGTTTTTGTTGATTAAACTATATTCCTATTTTAATAGTAGAAATTATCAGAGAATATGATCTTAGTTCTAATTTTTTAACCGATAATTTCTGAAAAATACAACTCAGTGTTGCCACTTTATTTGCGTTTTTCGCCAAATGACTTCTTGGATATCGCCAATATATAAAAATATTTAATATTAGTAATAAAGAGATTTTTATTTAAATAAATAAAAGAAATTATCATAAAACATAAAAATTTCATTGCTTTTAACAGTCTGTAAAAGTTTTTATTTAAAAGTACAAAATAGAATTCATTTGTAAGGTACAAAACCAACATAACATTTAAGTAATATTATAATAATATAAAAAAAGCAAAACTTATTGAACATTAAAATAAATAACTTAGTTCGAGAGTAAAACCAATCAATCAATAAATTTGAAGTAATCATTATAAATAAAAATTGGATTAAAAATATACAGGCATGTTGCGAAATCTGTACGAAGTTGTCACTTTATATTTTTTAAAACATTGTTGGAATACAATTGTTTTTTACAAAAATAATGCCTTGAAAAATACAAAAGTTAAAACTTCATGTGGATTTCAGAGCATGCCTGATATATTGATCATTGAATCAAAACTTTCACACTCATTTCTTTCAATGCCATTAAGGTCTCTTGTATCCTTGGTGCGGTATATATCATTTGTATTAAATCTACTTAAGATACTTTCTGAAGAAATATTATATCAATTATATATTATTAACATTCATAAATAAAAAAGAAAAGCAGCATCCTGAGTAAGAACTCATACTTTACTTTTATTTATGAAAGGAAGTTTTCTCCCACTATGCTTCATAATTAGCAACTGCGTCACTAGGGACTCCATATTTTTTAACACTTCTTTAACTGCATAAGGCTAAATGTGAAATACAGAGTTACTGCATTTTGAAATTAAAAATAGACAGTAAACTTTAGAAAGAGATATGTTTTTTGGATCAAAATCAAACATTTATTTTAGCAACCTTTTATAAATAGGAAACAACTTTTTTGTAAAATCAACGAATGTGTTACAATGAAAACAATTTTGTTTAATTCAGTTTTAAATTCTATGCCAAAATGAATGTTATCCGTACTTAAAAATGAATTTTGTAAATGCAATAAGAGAAAGGTGGTATAAGGTTTTTGATGTTTAATTCCTGTATCCATAAAATCGGATAGGCAGTCCATGTTTAAGCTGTTTAGTTCATTTGTAAGTATTTTTAACAGGTTTATTATTTTCATTCATTTATATTAAAGAAAATGATGATATAAATCCACTCACTGTATTTCACTTCCTTTTTTAGCACCTTTATCACTTCACATATAGTTTAAAAATTAGTATTTATGATTATACAAGGCAGATTAAAAATATAGAAGTCAAAGCTAATACGCTTTCATTTTATGTCGATCTTAAACATATAAAATAATGCTGCAATGTTTTTTATTGTCATGTTATTATAAAGAAAATCATAAAAATAGCCAAAAATATCACCAAGAATTTAAAATATCGCCTGATATCTATTCTAAAATTTTTTTTGCTAAAATGGTTTTTTTATCGCCGTTTTTAGCGAGAAATCGCCATAACTAACAACACTGATACAATTTATGTTTGTAGTGTAATGTTTCATACCAACCACACATAACTTTATGATTAAAAAAGCAAACAAACACTACAAGAGTTCTTCTTACACACATTAATGCATTGAAGCAAATATTATGTCTCTTTAGTGTTTTACAAAACGCCTAAAAATTAAATTTATTCATTCATATGAATTTACTCTACAGTGTTAAACATAATATTTTCGAATTCAAATCATAAACATTACCCTTGGGGTACATTTGTGCTTAAAATTGCTATAAATATGAGCAGAAAAGGGTAAGCAGATGAAGAAGGAAAATACGTTCAGAATAATAATGCTAAATAAACAAGTTTATTTAAACAAAGTACACTATGAAAATATGTAAATAGCTGTACAATATATGAATACATGTACAAAAATAAAGTAAAAGTAGCTTAGTATTCAGAACAGTTAAAATTAATATTAGAGTTTTATTCAGATCTTTTTCGCTTTTATTTTTTGTTTTTATATTTTCAGGGTTGTCAAAACGGCTAATGAAATTTAAAGATTTAACAAAAACTAAAAATTTTGATAAGAATAGGTGCTAGGTGGTTTTCAACAAGAACTTTGATTTTTAATTGTGGCAACGCCATCAATATGATAGTTTTGACATTTAGTTTTCTAAAGTATTCATTGTAGATGAATTGGCAATTGTTACAATAAATTGAATTTCGTGAAAAACTAACTTAATTGAATTACAAAGAAAAAACATTCAAAAACAAACCGCTGGTTTTTCTGAAATATTAGTTTTATTAAACTAAGCCACTTGTCAGGGTATGTCAACAAACAAAATTGCAGCTTTTGAGCTCCTGCAAATCCTAGAGCGACTATTGAGAAGCCTTTTGATACTTAACGTGTCACTGTATGGTGCGCTGTGTGGTCTAGAGGTCTTTTCTTTACAAGTTTTTTATACAGTTAATAGGCTTTTTACACTTGCACACATTTATGAGGAATGCCTGGAAGATGTTGAAAATTAAAAAGAGTTGCTTACATTTGCAACATCTTTCATATTTAATAAAAAAAATGTTTGCGTATACAAAAAATAAGCAATTTATTAAAGTAAAGCAAGAAAAGTCTGCAATAAATGGGTTAATTATTGCTATTGGAGACCAAGAGCAATTATTATCGCATTATGCAGAAATTATGCTAGCGGACGAAGAAATTAAAAAGTAAGAGCTACTACATTCATATAGGCTTTACAACTGGCATGTTATATTTCTTTTTCGCTTTAAATCTATACATAAAATAAAACAGTAACGGGTTCATTTCTGTATATGAAATATTTACTGAAAATTTTAATGCTGGTTAAGATAGAAATCGTTATGAAATACAAAACACCTATTTTTGAAATTTCGGTCAGTTTGTGTTCACATTACGCAAAAACTACAGGTTTGATTGGATAAAAATTTTGTTGGGTTGTCCCTAGAACCTTGGGTCAAATATATATTTTTTTTTTCATTAAAATATGTTATTTCGTAGAGAAATTACCCAGCAAAAAAAATTCAAAAAATTAATCGAGTGTGGAATTAAAAGTTTTTCGCGATAGTACTTCCCAACTGGATTACTAACCTAATGATTTTAACAAGACATGAGACTTTTATAATCAATTATTGAGAACTAATTACAATGATTATTACAGGAAATAATAATAATCATAAGTACGAATTTTAAGGTATTCCTTCTAAAGAACTACTTTCTTGTTTTGCGAACTAATGTAATGCGGCTTGTAAGCGAGTAACAATTTGGCAATCACAAAAGTAAGTCATTATATGACAATTACTTTTTAAGCTAATGTCTATTTTATGCTGGGTAGAGATACAAATGAGAAAGCACTCAAATTTACTGTTAAAATGATACTAGAACAGTTGTTTTATGTTTAATTTTTGTTGATAAAAAGTTTTGAACACTGGCTACAGAACTTTACAACAAATATTGAAGAACACATTTTTCTAAATTTTTAGGAAATTAGGAATGATGCGCAGACGAAGTGCTAGTTAAATAATAAAACTTTTTCCAAATAATTTAAAAGTTATATTTGTCTGCCGAGCAATTGTACATTTCGATGTTCATTTTTGTTAACCTTAATGTCACTTTTCTAGTGACACTAAAATAATCAAAAGATGTTGAGTGGAACAGAATAAGATAAAAACATCTTGTAAAGATGTTGAATTTTAGCCTTGTGTAGTTTTTATGGAGAAGATGTTTCATCTTGACAAATTGATGAAAGATGTGAGCTAGTGTAAGAACGCTATAAAAGATGTGGGAAAAATGAAATTAAAATAACAACAAACATGCTTTTTGCACGGGCACTTGCAAATTAATAATTTAAATTTAAATTACGGGAGTATTAAATTCATTAAACTTTAAAATATCGTGCTGATAACCTGTTGATCGAGAAGCACGTTTCGATGGCCATTTCGCTACCGCGTACTTCCTGAAAAGAACGATATTTTAAAGCTTAAAGAATTTAATATTCCCATGATATAAATATTAATTATTTTTCTAAATTAAATTGTATTTAATTTAATTCGGCTTATGTCTAATTTTTTTATTTTAAAACCTAATTTAATTAAGAAAAATGCATACGTCATCAGCATTCTTCGCATATTCTCTGTTTATATTATTTTTTTCCACAAAATTATTTGCATTCAAGTTTTTTAACAAAGTTAATATATAATTGTTTCCCATATTTATATTATAAATTTGTATACAATTGACAAATACACTTTTAAAAATTGAAAAATATATATAAGTATATATTTTCTTTATTTTTATTATACTAAATAAAAACAAGGGTACGACGACAAAGTAGAACAAATTTCATGTTGATGGTGAGTATTGTTTCTTGCAAACATATACGAACGTTCATGTAGTTTTATTTATACATGTGCGCTTTTTAATAGATAAAATATTTCGTTTCTTCAACTTTGTATTTATATATATACAGAATGTGTTATACATATATTTATATGTTTCTTTATTATTACTTTCGGCACAGCGAAAAAGGAAGAGGTACTCGCATCAATGCGTTTATTATAAAACAAAAGTAAATTTTTGTTCTTGCCAAGTGTAATAAAATATTATTATTTTTCTGTATTACTTTAAAAAAAAAAAACTTGTATTTCTATTTTCTCTATTAAAGAATATTTAACATTATTGTTACATTTATAAGGAAACGTTTTATGTCAATGAAATGAATTATCGTACTAAAATTCAATTGAATATTTACCCATTCTTCTGTTTCAGTTAGTAGAATTCCCATATATCGATCACCTACCGCTGCACATTTTTTGATAATTTCTTTCCCACATCGCTTTTATTATCCGACCAAACCTACGGTATAACGCCTTATCATACTGTCTAAGCAAAGTTGTTTTAGTCCTACGTTACCTTTCTCCAAGAACTTGAATATTTTAACTCTTAAAAAAAAAAATCACTTCCATTGATTATAATATCTGGATTTGCTTTATTGGATAACCGTTAGCTGGTATCTTTAGGAAACAGGAAACAAAAAAGTTTAAAATTAGTATTTTCATATGTATATGTAAAAAAAAATTAATTGAAAAAATTTGACAAACTAACTCAAAAAATTTAAAAACTAATGTTAGGAAAAGTTAATTTATGTAGATACATACCAATGTTCACCATTTTTATGCCCTAAATGTTAATAAAAGTGCACAACATTAACAGTATTAGCCTTAAGTTTTATTCTTTTTGTAGATAAAACTTTAATTATTTGTAACATCTCTAACATATATCGACGTTTGTGATTATTTTCTATATATAAAACTGATGCATTTTTAAAGTTTAGATAACGATTTAATCAGGCACAATAAGAAGATAACGCAGTTTTTATGGATTACTAATGTCTCTATATCTTTGATCAGACATATGTAAAAAAAAAAATAATAATTAATTCAAAAGTCAGCACAAAAAAATATATATATGAATACAAAGAAGACAAGATGGCTTGTTTGTAACTTTGATGGGGAAAGTCTTTAAAACCAAATCCACAATAACCCTTTTTTATTCCATGTCGCAATTATGGAATTGTACCCAAATAATTATAAATTCAACAAAGAATATTATCAACATTTATAAAATCAAGGGAAAATGGCAAGTTTAACACATTATGGAAAGATATTTAGATGATAGAAAGAGGAAAACTTTTCTTGCAACAAAAGTTTGCAATTTGCCAATACGTAAGCAAATCTGGCAACAGTGTATGGTCCAATTAGCTATAAAGATAAAAATTAAAATGACCTAATTTTAACGAAAATTTTTGAATTATAAAGATACTTGAAAATTTAAAAATAAATGAATTTCTTAAATTGTTAAATAAGTTTTTTAACAATTGATGTTTATGAATTAAATAAAAGCCTGTTCAAACAAAACCAAGCTGCATCATAATCGAATCTAAATATGAATTTTAAATTCTGTTATAAAATAAGGTATTTAAGAATCTTTTAATATAAAATAAACTGTTAAAGATTTTCCTGTTACTATTATAGCTTTGTACATATAAAATTTTAGAACTAATTGAGGCAAAGGAAAACTTAACATTCAGTGCGACATTAAGAATTGAAAGTATTAATTGACAAAAGTCATCGAAACAAATAAAAAAAAATATTCAACCGGTGCTATTCCAAGCTTGTCAATTTACTTTTTTTAATTAGGACCACTCAGGGAACGACCACTCCTTATGCAATGCATTGTAAAAGAACTAGGAAATTAGGTTTTGAGAAGGGGGATAGAGGGAGTAGTGCCCGTGGACATTTGATTTGAATCTTTGCACACTAAAAGTGGCAGGAAAGACCTCTGCAGGGAGTTTATTCCATATATGCACTGTTCGGCTAAAAACCGAATTTTCTCTGTAATGAGTACTGTAATTCACTGGCCAATCGACAACGCTCATGAGATTAAGGTTTTCAGAAACAAGTTTCCTAATTTCATAATAGAACATTCCGTTGTAGCAACGATAAAACAGTAAAACACACCCCACATTGAGTCGATGCTCCAGTGAGTTAATAGAACTGGATACCCTACTGTCACCGATGAGCTTCTTTGCTCTTCCCTGCATGCGGTCGAGTAAAATAGACTTTGAAGCACCGGCCCATATATGTGAGTCGTATTCCATTTTCGGTATGATAATGGTGATTTCGATAGTAAAGAGATCAGATGAAGTTAAGTATTTCTTACACCGTTTCAGAAAACCAAGGCGCTTGAATGTTTCTTTTGCTATATGAAAAATATGCTTGTTCCAACGAATATCGCATTGAATTTTAATGCCAAAACATCAAGAGCTTCTGATTTCTTAAAATATATTTCACCCATAATTAAAGATAAGTTAGCATATTCAGCAGTACTCCTGTGCGAAAGTACACAGCACTGGGTTTTATGAGCGTTTAA
Source organism: Cistogaster globosa (assembly GCA_937654795.1). Lineage (NCBI taxonomy): Eukaryota > Metazoa > Arthropoda > Insecta > Diptera > Tachinidae > Cistogaster > Cistogaster globosa. The sequence goes on from OW569406.1 coordinate 24,606,223, forward strand.
CTGAACACTGTTCACCACGCCCCATTCGGGAATTACCAAAAGGTCGCGATTAAGGGTATCGCCCAGGTGCTTTCTCATAGCCTTAATTTCCCGAAGACTTGGTCTACTGCGAAACGAAAATGTTGTTAATATTGGTAAAAGGAACTCTTATTTAAATTCATTTATTTAATGGATGATCTAATTATAAGAACATTTTAAAAATTAAGTAAAATGAAATACACCTAATATTTTGTTTATAATTAATTAATGTTTTAAGTACCAAGTTCATTGCTACTGTTTTGAGCCGTAATTTCGATGCCAATTTGAAGCTTCGGAGCAGGGACTCTACTCATTTCATCATTCTCTTGTGGTGAGTAGTTAAAGACCGATACTGCCCGATATATACATTCGCTTGTATAATTTTTCCTAAAAATATTTATTCACATCAGAATATTAAGACTTGTTTGTCATTATTGCTAATTTTAAGAAGGAAGAGCTTTTAATACTAAGTTCATGTAGTAAATATTTTTCAGTTTTTATTACATTTTACAAAAAAAAATCGCACGTTAAACGTTTAATATCTTGCTCTATTACTTGCCGGTACATAATCGGCAAATTTAAAAACTTTTTTTAATCATTCATTCATATATTTCTGTTAATTTATGTAATTGCTACTTGGGGAAAATTTGCGACAATATGACTTAAAGCTTCATACGGTGAAATTTTAAAGATAAACATCCAAACCTACTTATATCATACATATGAATGTTATATAAGAGTGTAAATTGTTTTATTTTATTTTCTTTTGTGTATTAAAATTTATTTTTGCCATTATAAGCGTGGAGCTTATAAATCACTTTACATATTCTTACTAGGTATTCGTTGATTGCTTTCTGGGGTTTAATTTTCCATTTGATGTGTGCACAGGTGAATTTTTAAAAATAAGTTTATTGTTAAAAAATAACCATAAAACGCAATGCTAAAAAGGTGTTCTTAAAGCCAAACGAAGAAAGACACTTATTAAAATTGATACTATTATTTTCTGCAATGTTTCATAAGTTTTTTTTTTCTTCAAAATAAAAACGGTTTCTAGCGAAAACTGGTACCTCATAAAGCATTCGGTAGAAGAACTCAGTATACATATAATATGAAAAGCGTTCCGTTTATTGCTTTCCTCTTTAGCTATATTTGAGCTTTAAAATATTAGGAAGTAACAATAAATAAAAGGGTGTTTTTTATGTAAGGGGGTTGTGGTTTTAACAAGACGCACAACATGTTACACAGCTCGTGTGACAATCGAATTACACTACGTTCGAGCCAACCGTGGTGGTCATATAACAGAAGTCATATTTTAATTATAATGATAAAAGATTATCTTTCGTAGTAAACTAAATGTTATGTTAAATTAAAAAATTCATTCCTTTAAAATTCAATGTTATTAATAAAGTTTTTTAAATAACGTCTTTCTAGATTCTGGTTTTGCAACAAATAACATCCCACACAATATTATCTAAAAGTTAGAGGCGTGAGTCTGTTTGCAAAGATTATGACATCCATTTCAGCCTTCCGAAAGTTAAATTTCGCTGATTGGGTAAGACCGGCCTAATTATTTTGTATTCTGGGATAGACTTAATTTATTTAAATCAATACAATCATCCATCACGCTCTTGATAGTCGACGTGATTTTCAAATCACTGTTCTCAGTAATATGATTTTCAAGTCTTAGCTAGGGGATTTTTTCAATATGCGAAATTTCAAAACTCCCAACTTTCTCGCATATCGAAGTCAGAAAATGGAAAAGGGAAACATTAAATGTATAAAACAGATACTATGCACTCTATTCTTCAACCCCTCGCAAATAAACTTTATCTTTCTACTTTTCAATGTCCACATTTAAAAGGGATTAAGTATGAAAAGGTCTTCGTAAAATTAATTGAATAAATGAGAATGGCATTCAATCAAAATAGCAGATAAATATTTAAATTAAAAAAAAAATAAATATAAGAATTTTTATTAAATGGAACTGTAATAGAAAATATGATATGTGTATTTTGAAAATATTGATTTAATAAATTTTTGCGTGCTTAATATGGTTTTTTGCATTAAAAATTCATGTTTTTATAAAATATTGCATTAGGTTTTAGTAATCTAAATTATTTTTTTAACACTGCAACAAACACTACGAAGTGGGACAACATTTAAAATCAAGTGCAAGCTAAACTGGAGAAAGCAAGCAATACCAACAACAAACAAACAATGATTTCCTCAGGTTCACGTCATTCCATATACAACATATGCCTATTCGGTTATATGCATCGTCGAGAATCAATGCAATGTAAAGCAGTTAGAATCTGAAGTATTCATTATGAATAACGAAAATTGATGCAAAGCCAAGGACACACCTAAAAGGAAACATATATGGTACATTGGGAAGAAACTTGTTTGTGGCGAACATAACTCATACAATTGTAATGAAAGCACTTACCCAACAATCACTGTGCAAATTAGTAAAACTTATCATAAAAACGTCAAATCCTTAAAATACTTTTAGTTGAAACCTTGTAGTGCAGCAGAAGAGCTTTCAATAAAAGTACTAAAAGTGAAACACGGTATCTTCTATTCAAAAAGTTAAACTTAATTTGTTTTAAATATATAAAGAATACTTCTTGCGTAAAGCACGATTTAATAACGAATGGAAAAGTGTATGTATAATAAAACGTTTTTTGGCGCTAGAACGTTTGAATGTATATATACATTTAGGTTGAAATAGGGTTTCACTTTAACAAATACCTATAGAAAAGTATTTTTTAATCCAATTACAATAGCCCAAATCATAATCTTAGGAAAAAGGTCTTTCTTGCCTCATAGCAGCTGCAAAATTAAAAAGTATATTTTTGCTCTACGCCAACAAAACGTTCAGCAATGCATTTGCACCTCTGGAACATTTGAATGTAAACCGACAGCTGACAACCAGTGAACAAAGGCGATTGAAATTTATTCTTATCAATCGCTGTCAAAATATTTTTTCACCAAATATTTGATTTAGAAAATCCTCGACGGCACTCCATCACAAAAGATAAATTTTCTGATAGTTCATCTAAAATTGGTTCCTCTGCGTCATCATTACTTTCCTCTTGAACAACTTCGCTTACTTAGTAAAGAAACAACAAATTATTCTTTGAAGATTTTCATATAATTTTTTTTTTTTAAAATTCAGTGAAAAATAATTTTTTATATATTTGTCAAGAAAAATTGCAAACTAAACCAAAGAGTTCACTCAGAATTAACAGAAATTTTCTATCTAATATGCACGCGAAAGTGAATTGATTTAATACGCTTATTAAATTGTGGTTAAAGAACGTGATTCAATGATTTTGTTTAAATTAAATAATTTAGTAGGATCGACATAGAGACATGTGTATGTAGAGCACAGAATTGTACCTTCAACATCTGATGAATGATCAGTAAAAGAAATTCCCGGATGAGTTTCGACATATCTCTTGAATTTTTTACAAGCTGTAATGACAACCTTTAAAGATATGGACTGCCAGTGGTGTAGATCAGCCACTTTGAGGAAGGTTTCTGCACCATTAAAACAAGTTAAATTTCCTCCCCTTAAAATTTTTTTTCTTCTAATAAAATTTCTAACCGACCAGTCACTTCTGAGTTTGGTTTTTACAGAAGCTCCTTCGGGCGTCGATTCTAGCCGAAAAATTTACTTTTCTTAAATGACGCATCATCAAATTGACAGCTATATCACCAAAAAATTGTGGCAGTTTAGTATGGATCTTAAATTTATAACATTAATTGTTTACTTATTTTAAATGCTTTCGGAAACATCGACCTAGGGTGGGCACTATAAAGTCGTCCTTACGGAGCTTTTATGATTTTAGTAGGACGGTGCACCACATCAAACAGTTCTTTAATATTGGTGTCTTTAAAGTTCGATTCTATTAAATAATCCATACTCGCCTAAGACTTTCGGGTAATTCCTAAGATACCGCCAATGAAGTTTAAAATTTGCACGACAGAGCAAACTACTGCCGGTATTGTGCAAAATTTTGCAAGGTGCTTCAAAAACAGTAGATTACTAATGCAAAAATTAAAAAATACCTTCTTTAATATGACGTGAAAGCAATGAACAAATTAATGGCATCATAAATGGTTGAAACAGAGCTACGTACATACAACGCATTTTATGTAAATATTATAACATAAACAAGTAGAACAAAGCACAGCAGCAGCTTATATTCCTAGACAAAACAAATATATTTCTATATGAAACAATCTTAAATACAGGTGAGCGAACAACATAGAAACTTGCAGAAAAAAAAAATAACTCCTAATAATTTGTGAGTTTGTGTTAAGTACGTTTAAAAATCATGACATGCAAAAATATTAAAGCATAATCTTTTGTGAAAAGTTTCTTTGACAAATATATTTTTTCTATCATTCAATCTGAATATAATGACGTTAAGGACAGCAAAAAAGTCTTGTGTGAATAGAAAGAAAAATACTGTTTTAGATATTTAGTAAAACTTATAAAATATGAGAAATGAGAAAAACGAGAGATAAAAAATATTTGCAAAAGTCTAATTTTTACAAGTCAAGGTAAAATAGGCACCGAGAAAAATTTCTTATTGTCTATTCAATCTGTTATGGTTATCTTAGTTTATATTTGCAAATGTAAAAAAAATATTCTAGCAGGCTAAAGTTATACTTGTGGATTTGAGTGCACAGACCAAAAACTAATGTTGTGGTTTAAGCGTTTTTCTTTTGTTAAATTTTGTTCTACTTTTTCTATAGTTTTGGTATAATTGAAAAACTTTATAGTGTTTGCTTTACTTGAGGTAAAATTTAAACAAATTACTCTTTGGTGCTGCAATTTAAATTAGAACTAAAAGTAATATTTCTAAGATTTCTTCCACACAAACCAGTGCTACTTATGCTTTAAAAGTTACATTAAATATTTAAACATGACTTAACTGTATTAATGCTTGTCTTACTAACCAAACGTTTAAATGCAATAACATAGCTACATATGTTTGTATACGGCCATAATGCCGAATATGGCAAAACTTTGCAATTTACTTAGCTTAAATTTAAACCAAACGATTTGCAATACAAATTAATGTATTAGTTAGTGTTAAGGTGTTTTAAGACTTTTTTCTTAAATTTGTTCTAAAGACAGTGTTATTTGCCTTTTTACCTTTTTCGATTATTCTATGTTGGTATGGTAGGTGCTCCAGAATAGAATCTCATTTGTAAGATACTGTCTCCAGTATAAGGTTTACAAAGTTTGGTATTTATTATAACTTTTTTAAGATTATATTTAAATACCACTGTGGCACATTATATATTCTTTATGTCTGTCTCTGCGGTTATACCTAATCTTATAATCTATTTACTGCATACATTTTTGTGTAGAATCACAACTTTTTGTACTTCTGTGTCTCTAAGAATTTCATACTCTTTAAATGCTCCTCGATTGAGAGAATTTAGTACAAAATTGAAAAATTTAGCTGTTATTTATCTCAATCGTTAACATTTAATAATAAGATATCGCTTTAACAACAACTTATAAGCAACATTTCATGTTAAAGCTATGATGAGTATACCCAGAATATTTTGAGTAAAATGTACGTTTCGATAACTAAAAAAAACGAAGTTATCAGTTAGCTTTTACTTTCTTATAGGCTTTTTAAACTGACTTACATCTCGGCGAAACACATGGAAGATGTAAAAAATGTGAAACATTCGTTTACATTGAAAACATTTAACATCAACCATCAACTCAGCTGTCAAAAACATATAAATTAACGATACGCATAATTTTTGGAAGTAAAAATAAGTTTAAAAAATGGATTTCGAGGACACATTAATAATTGGACTTAGAACAAATCTAGTAATTAATGCAGTGTATTTAAATAATAGAAGACATCCTGGAAGAAGAAGATGAAGAAGAATTTTTGTGGATATAAGTAGGCTTTTACCCCGAAAAGTTTGGATGTTTGTAAGTCACAATGCACTGGATTATAAGCATTTATTTATTTCAATAAATACATTTATTTTTAGGAGCCACTATGGAGCATTTTAGGAAAAATATGTCCAAATAATTGTGCCGAATTTTAAAAAAAAACTTTCGGATTGAAGGAGATCATATATCTTTATTAATGCAAAAGTTAGAAGTTTTATGAAAAAAGGACACAAATTTAAGGCATGCTTTATCTTTAGAAATGCGAATTGCACTTGCTCTTTATAGTCTTGGATCGCTAGCAGATTATCGTACTGTTGGAAGACTTTTTGGGGTTTCAATAAGTAGTGTTTGCAAAATTTTCCATGAGTTTTGCAAAGCTGTTATTTAAGAGCTTTCTGAAGAATATCTTCCTCCGAATTTCCGTACAGGATCCAAAGTTGAAGAATGTGTAAATGGATTTAATATAATACGCTTTCCACAATGTTTAGAAGCGATTGCTAAGCAAATACATAGATATTCTCGGCTCATAATGACTAACTAAATAAAATTATAAAATCTTAAAAGATGGATGCCACATTGAAGTGAAACCTTCAGCCGCTGATGATGTCGATCATTATAATTATAATGGTTGGTAATCGGTGGTGTTATTCGCATTAGTTGATTTTCGGTAAGGTTTCCTGAAGTATTAACCTCTTACACATGTGCAATAATTATTTTCCCATATAGTTACAGATTTCTTTATGTTAATATTGGCTGCCCAGGACGATGCCGAATTCTAAAAGATAAAATCAACAAAATCTATAGACTGTTGTATAAATTTTTAAAATATATTGAATGTCTTTTTACAACACGTGAGCTCGTTAATGTTAAGTTTGAATATAAAAAATTTCAAGCATAGATTTTGCCGAAGACTTTTTAAAAAATATTTACACACACAACGAAGATTAACATTTTCTTTCACATGTACCATATAAACTTCAAATAAAACTCAGCGAAAGGTTTACAATAAAAAAAGCTTAAGCAATAACCTTACTCAGTAGCACGATGATAGCTTTCGGCAAAGCTAAAAAAAAACTAGGCTTACAGTTAAGTCTGAATAAAACGATTTTATCGATACTTGTTAAACTCCCAAAATTTTAACTTTTAAAGTATTGGATTTTTTTGCAAACAACGTTAGAGCTCTTGGTATATTTTTGAGAAAAATTTTAATTGAATTAATTAATAAATTTAATTTCATTTGATTTTGACTCAGGCTTATCCGTATTTAAAAAAAAAAGATAAAACCTTAATAAAGAAAAATTAAAATATTTTAAAGTTTTTGTATTTCAGGAACAAAAGAAAATTTTTAATATTTTTTTAGTTCTTAGTAGTCTAATAGTGCGTTTCCATTTATGTGATTTCGTCTAAAACACTTGATTTACTCAAATCAAGCGTTTTGCTACTTGATTTGCCATATATTTTTTATGCTACGAAAACCACTTAAGTCACTTGATTTATTTCAAATCATGTCGAAAATTTATTTTTTCGAACTGATTTTGTCTTTGCAACACTGTGTTGTGTCTGGGATATTCAAGTTTAGCTCCGTGTTATCTATTCAGATTGGATGTTTTTATCGAAAAAGTGACATTTAATTTTAAGTTTAAAAAAAAAATAAACTTTATGGTACAAAAATTGTGTTTAAAAGAACATTTTATTAAGTATATGTAAAATCAAAAACAAACAAAAGCACGCACTCGATTTTTTACAAAATTAAAATAAGGATTGAGAAAAGTGTCAGTGTTATGTCACAAATTCAAATATACAAAACTGTTTTGTTCAATGGAAACACTTCGAAATGTTTTCCTCAAAACTAGTTGATTTGAAGTCAATGGAAACATAGTATAAGCGTTTGTTGGTACTTTTATATTTTCATATGAATTTTCGATTTTTAGTGTAACTTTTGGTTTTTGGTTTTGCTGCGAAAATTTTCAATATTTTTGGAAATAAGACCAGTTTACTAATGGACTTTCGTTTTATCTAATATCTTTATTTATTTTTTTATATTTTAGAGTTTTAGTAAGAAAAATTACGAGTACATTGGAATAACGTCAAGAACGACAATTTCTTTAAATTTTCAATCCCAGAGGCTCAAGTACTAAATATATCCGAGATTTTGGTAGACTAAAATTTTATGGTAATTTTGTTTTGCAATCCTCACATTTTCATAAATTTTTTTACATTATGTTGTAATGTTGAAACGTAAAAGAAAAAGTACCCTTTTCAGTGGAATTTCATTGTTTGGAAAATGTTACAATTTAAATTCTCAATATCCAAATTTTGGTGTAAATACACTTAAAGCAATAAAAAATATCCATGTTAAGAACTCACTAATTTTGTGTTTCAATGCTCTAAGCCTTATCACCATAACATAAAATTGTGCTAAATAATGAAGTTTTAGTTAGTTTTTTATTTGTTAAAAAAAACCGTTCGACTTTTTATTTACTACTTTGAAGAGTTATGTAATTCTTGAAAAGATTTTTCATTATTGTTCTCTTTCACATCGTAGTTTTATACAGCTCCTCTTCCAACTTTCTAAGAACTTGTTAAATAACATTTACTTTAATGAGTCCTGAGCTACTTTAAACATTAGTGGATAGACTTTCGCTCTTAATTCTGGCAAAATTACTAACTTTGTCTTTGTTTTTTCTTTTTATTATGTTGCTTCAAAGCGGTCTTATTTGTTGGATAATATTTTTTTTTTTATTTAGAATGAAATGTTTAATTTTCTCTTCTTCACCTACAAAAAAAGAAATTTTAATGTTATTTTCAACAAGAAAACACAAGTCTTAACGAAATTGCAAGTCTCTTAGCTGTGAACGTGTCAAATTTAATATTTACAAAACTATCAACGTTAAAACACGCTTTATTGTTTAACATGTAAACAACGTGAGTGATTGTATTGTTGGTGAACAGAAAAAACACCAGATTATGTTAAATAATATAACCTTAAAACAACAGAAATAATCTATATTTACGTAATTATAAAACTAATAAATTTCTGTCAATGTAAAATATATATAAAGGAAGCAATTTTTCATCTAGTTGGTTCGAATTTGTGAAACAGTATAATTTTTGAAACAACTTTTTTTTATTTAGTCGCATGCAAACTACTAATAAAAAGGTTAAGCAAGATACAGAATTTTATATTCATCCAAAGATTTTTATTTACCAATATTCTTCGGGTTTTTCAATACCGCAGCACCATTTGTACAACGAATTGGGTGAGTGGTTAAAACAAAAATAGTGCTAAAAATTCCGAAAATATTACAAAAATATATTAAACAGTCATATTGACTAGTTTTTCTTAAAATGTGACAAGTAGCGCTAAAATGACTTTCCCACACTGCTTAAAGAGGCTTACAACTCTGCTGCATGAATTTGCTTTTACTGACAACGGGTTCTTAACTGCCTCCTTTGTGTTTTATTGACAACAAAACTTGTTTTAAAAGCATTTTTTTATTATACACATTCTTCTTCGAAATAAAGCAAAATTGAGATAATCAGAAAAGTAAAGTTAACATTAGTTTAGATTAAAATTTATTTTTTTATATATAAACTTTTGATCTACAAGATGTTTTTATTTTTAGTTTTTCCTTTAAGGGCATTATGGACATTGTACTTTTACAATTATTTCTATGGATATAAAATGCTTTCTTATATAATAAACACAAATAAATTACAAAATTATTAATTATTTAAGTAGACGGTAATTTAAAGTTTAATGATATTTAAATCTATTGAAAATTCTATAATATTATAGAATTTATTAAATTGATTGCATATCCTTCTAAATGGATCAGTATTCGGGTAGTTTGATCTGTAGTATTTAAGTGAAAGTAATTTGAAGTGCCGAGATTGGCGATTAGGAATATTAAATAAAATATTATCATGCAGAAAATCAGAAAAAGTATCGCCATTAACTATGTTTAACATAAACTAAAGATGAAAAATAGGCCTTCGGCTTTTAAGAATTGGAAGTTTTATTTGAGCTAGGCAACTAGTGTAAGGTGGAAGATCTAATGGGTTCCGCTGTAGACCACGAAGGAGCAATAGTAAATTTTTTTTACAGATTCAATGAAATTGTTGTGAATCAAATATGCATGATCTCAAACTACAGATTCATATTCAATGACAGGACTCACGAGGGACTCATTAAGTTGCTTCGTAACGTATGAGTCTTTAATTTCTTTTTACGACCTTTTGGTAAAACCCAGAACACATCGTGCTTTATTTACAGTTATGGAAATATGCTTAATAAAGTTCAAGTTAGTGTCCAACAAAACTCCAAGATCTAGTACTGTAATTTACATTTATATGGTTTCCTCTATAAAAAGACATATGTTTAGATTTGACTTTTTTAAAACGGACACATTGTTTTTGACTTACTAAATAAGACTCAATAATTTTATGAGAGTTATATTAAAACCCCATTGAGTTAAGTTTCGCCAAGAGCAGTTTCTAATTTACCTTGTCGAACGCCTTACTAAAATCAGTGTATACTATGTCAGTTTGCTTACTTTGCATAAAACCCCGGTTAAAAATGATAGTTAGTTGTAAAAGGTTTGTTGTAGAGAACGGACGTCTCCCATTTTTATGAAAGGTCTCAAAAATAAAAGATTTAGAAAGGTCTCTCAAACAACATTTTGAATAGAATTTAATTGAAATACAATCGAAGAAAATAGAATAGAACAGAACAGAATAGAATAGAATGGAACAGAATAAAATAGAACAGAATAGAAAGAATAGAAAAAAATTAAATAATAAAATAAAATAACAATACTACAGAAGGGGAGGTGAGAAAGACGACACAGGTGCTAAAGAACCTTATTTAGATTTGCTCTGCAGCCGAATGGCAGGATTGATATTGGTTCTAGTGTTGGCAAAAATAGTTGTTGTTAGTTGGGTGTAATAATATTTTATATCCTCATGAGTATGTGTGCGTTATTATTAGAATGTGTACGCATCGATCGTGTTCTTTCAGCGTTCTAAACAAACAGTGAGATTCTTAGATGTTTTAGGAAATGTAAAAAGCAAATTAATTAAACTTATAATTTTATTTATTAACCCCATTTTCAAAAATTTTTAAATTTTCACTAGACGGTAAGCTATGAAAAAAAATTGATGTTCCGACGCAAGCAAATTCTTTACTGCGGAATTTTGCGTATTCATTAAAAACGTAAGAAGTGAAACAAGTTATTTATGGTAAAAGGAGTGTATTTTGGCTGTGAACGTTTTACTCAATATTGTCGTTGATCATAGTGATGAATTGTAATTACTAAAGATATACATGCATTTAAATAAGGCTTCATAATTTAGCAAAAAAAAAAAAAATACCCTAATTGAGTGTTCATAATAAATTATATTTTGTCACGAAAAGAAGAAAATTATTGAGGAAAAAAAAACTAAAATAATGAACAAATAAATATTTTTTAATATAGATAGTCACTTCACTTCTTGAGAAAACTACGTTCCGTATACAGCTTTGCACACACAAAGTATATTGCTAGAAAATCATAGGCAAATCCGTAGTATTAATAAACTGCGTATAGACTCACTTGTATATACAAAGCAACAAACAATTAAACTCAAATTTATTAAAGATTTTTGATTCTTAATTTCTATTAAAGAAAGAAAACTTCAAAGTACTAACATTTCTGTGTGATATATTTTTTTAATTGCATGTGCTAAAGACATCACGATCATACTATATTTGCTGCTTAAACTATTAAAGAAAACACTTTAAGATATATTTTTTAACTTTTTATTTAATATTTAATTTGTTTTTTTTTTCTAATTTTTCTAATTTTTTTTTAAACAAAGAAAAAATTCAGTTAGAAGTGCTATTGTCCAAAAGCTCTACCAGTCAGACATCTTTTTTTCACAAGCCAAATATAAGCTTAAATAGCTTAATTCAAATTTATGTATACTTTGACTAAATCAAAAATAAATTAAAGTCTAAAAAAAAATAATTTCTGATTGAAGAGAAAAATAATAGAAATAAAGCAAACCAAAAATGTATCTATACTTAATGAAGTAGTTTTGGCGGTGCAGTTGGCATATATAAAATTTGATAAACATGTCTTTTTGACCGGTTTAAATAACAATACCTTCTTTCCAAGTCCCATTTTAAACCGAAAAAAAGCACTACTTGCTTCAAAATATCTTGGTCAGGCTACTTAAAAGTCTTGTACTTTTTAATTTTATGTGATGACTTGTAAATATAACAACGAAAAAAGGTTGAGATTGTTTTGGGACTTCGTGTAATTAAAAATGAATATACCTTGCAATCTTTGTTCCTAAATAAAGATAGTTAAATACATAATGTTTTCAATGGACATATCCTAAGGAAATAGATGCGAAGAATTGTGGTGAGGAATGTAGCGATCCACAAAATTCTGCTTTGTTATTTATCTTCGATTTTTTCACGTTTTTACCTTAATACGATGAAGGTTTATAGATAAAAATTAACAGAATATGAAGCATATGGTTATTCTCTTATACAAAATATTTTGCACCGTTGCTTTTTAAAAAAAACTTATTATAATACTGACGACCTTTGTTGAACAAAATACAGTAATATCTACCAATACAACCACCGCGGATTGTCGGCAGGTTTTATTATCTTTTTTTACTATGCCACACAAACACACAAAAGTGACACTTTTTGTTGTTGAAATCAGAAATATACTTTACTTTTTAACAAACAACAAAATTACCTTAGGTTGATATCCACATACTGGCCAAGTCTCTTTCTTGCTCTCTCTTCGCATATATCTGTAAATAGTTTTTCCTTTTTAATAAAAAAAAATATAAATTACAGTAAAAATAATTTTAAGCCCAATTAAATAATTCTTTTGTTGTAATAATATATTATAAATTACGTTGTTTGATAAAATTTTTTTAAAACTTAAAAATATCAATAAAAGATTCTAAATTGTAAAAATTAATAAGCATCACAGTTATACGTAGCGCCATAAGCTTAAAGATTCACCTCAAAGCTAGTAGTAATAATGCAAATTAAAATCTTGTTGCCACTTTTCCAAAATAGTTAAGGCACGTTCGTGAAGTAAGTGAGTGTTAATAAATGTGTATTATTTTAAAATTAGGTTAGGTTAGTTATAAACTGTCTAAACATTATTCTAAGTCGATTGGCCTTAAATGGCTTAAGACTTTTACTTAAAATAAATATAGAAAAAATAATAGTGCAAAAGTGTTCATTACTTCTACAAATTTTAGCGGTTAATTCGAAAACATCAATCTCACACAACAACAGTGATAGAGATGGTAAAAATGTTCTGTTTAAATTTACATATATAAATGAAGTCTTACAAATCTTGCACTAAAATCATACCTACCATATTCTAAAAATTCATTAGCAGTACTTAAATTAGGGCAGCTCAAATTTGTACTATTTAAGTACAGTGTATTACCCTTTCACTAAGGGTTATTTCGGCCGTGAAGGTATGATTCGTATCACTAAGCTGGTAGTAAGTGAGAAAAAAGAACATAATTGTTTGTAGTAAGTGATAGTGGAATGGTTATTGTTTTAAAAATCTTATACACTCAAACACTGTTCAAAAGTACTTAAAAGTAAAAAGCGGTATTACTTGTTCTACTTGATAGAGCCCTTATTCAAGTGCAAAATCTCTCTTAAATTTGCCTTCGAAAGTTAAAACTTTGGAGATCTCTGCTTTAGTATCTTCTTCTAAAACCCATTTTACAAACTAAGGTTAATTCGTTTTCACTCTTCAGAGAATCTATAAAAGTTTTCAGTTTAATCTGAATTAGTTACTTGATTTAAATTTGTTTTGTGTTACATCACTTTAATTAGAAATTTTGTCTAAAATTATTACCCACATGTTGATTGCACTCACAAGCAAAGGCCCTAAGCTCTGCAGGTATTATTAAAATATACCTTGCCTTTTTAAATAAAGCTTTTTTGGAAGGTAAATTAAATAACACTTTACCAGTAATGTAGATAAAAGGCCTTTTGACAAAAAATAATAAAAAAAAATAAGTGAAAAAAAGAACAAATAAACAAACCTTTTAAACTTGTTCATTTAAAAGTTTTTTTCGTTTGCGTATCTTTATTCTCGCTTTTACAATAGGCAATCAACAATTTAGTAAACTTTTAAGCTTATTTGCTTCAAAAAAGAATAACATTAGAAAATTATGCACAAGATAGTGTTTGCCATAAAAACCAATTGTTTAGACAAATTTAATTTTCAGAAGACAATTAGGCTTCTCATTAAAAGTTTAAATTTCAGATTTAGTTTATTTGTCTCTTTTTTCTTGTTTTTGGCAATTCCCTTAAACTTTGAAATTATCTCGAAGCATATGCGAAAACATACGATGATATTTTGTATACTTTAATAACATTAAACAAAATTTGAATTTAATGATGAAATACTGTTAACTGAGTACCAGTCGTGAGTAAGCTTACACATACACTACCGAATGAATATTTTGCCCTTTTTTGGCACAAAACCAAATTTGAGGCTGCTGTAGTCAAGATAGTAAGCACGTTGACTACAAATCAGGTCAGCCACGGTTCAATCCTTGCGGCAACTAGAGAATTTAGGTATTTTTTTTTGTTTAATGGTACGCAACCTCCTTCGTCGGTACTTCTACATAGCACATTCGCCGGCGAAGTAAGATAACTAGTAAAATGGCTTTACTTTCACCAATTGTTCTTTTCTCTTTTCTATCGCTTTGCTAAAGAATGTAGCACATTTACACACTTATTAAATAGGCGTTATTGCCTGAAGTGCTACTTCTCTTTAATAAAACAAAAAAACTTTATTAAAATTTTTTTAACATCCTGAAAAAAACAAATCTCACTAAGTTCACGTTACTTTGTATTTGCTGCTTTCACATCAATGGATATGAATAAATATACGGATGAGCTTCGTCTACTGATGTTGTAATTTTGTAATCATCATATATTTAATCGTTTTATAAAAGCTATTTAAGTAAACATTTGTAGAATGTTATCTAATATGCTATTTCACGATTATTTAGAATTTAAATATCAACATCTTGTACACATTGAATGTAGAAGAATAAGTTCTGTAAAAATTGTTAAATTAAAGTTAAATAAATATACATAAATCTTATTCTTGGACATTGCTACTGACCCAATTCAAATTCTAAACAGAATATCGTCATTTTGTAACTTAATGACGTTTTTAAGGAAAAGCTGTACTGCACAGCTCTTTCCTACACCTTGCTTTAGCGTAGTAAATGCTTTTGATTTAAAAAAATATTAATTAGTAATTTAAATTTGTTAATTATTAATTAGCTGAAATGCATTAAAACTTGTATAATGTATGCAGTCCCCAAGCAAAATCTAAGTGAACAAATTAAAGTGTAAGTAAAAAATTTTGAGGGAAAATACCATTCACAACATTTGTTTACATTAAAAATTGTTCATGTGAATTATTCACGATTGCAATTAGTGATAAAGGGAAAACATTTCGAGGGAGAATAAAACTATAATAGGAGTAATTGTTAAATTCTAGTTTAAGTTCTGTGAAAATATTTTATTTCATTGCCATTTTCTACCATAAAATTTAACTTCATTTGACAACTTCGGTAGCTATAAATAGGTTCAAAGTTGTTTTATTTTATTAAAAAAATATATAAAAAGTAGGTTTCCTATCACAACATGTTTCAATCATATAGGCTTCTTAACATATATATTAAGTCTGCCAAAAAAATATATCTGATAATCTGGCCTTGTTCTAATCTTTGTCGTAAATATTCCGTCCTAAAGGCCAGCATTGACTATAGTGCTCAGTCGTACGATCTATCAAAAATTGCACGTATGCTCAAAAGGTATGATAGTGTGGATTAAAAGTGGGTATGTGTGACAGACTTTTTGACAGATTTGTACGATTTTATAATCTTTTAAAATAACTTATAAAATGATTTTTTCTATGCGATCAGGGTTGATTTTTTTGAAGATGAGAAGAAAAAACAGCAAAATATTAAAAGCATCTGTTGTTTGCTTTTTTGCATAATAATTTGGCACCTACGACGCCATTTTAAAACGACGGACAGAATTTTTTCAGATTTTTGTGTGAATAAATTGTACGATTGTGTATAATAGTTAATTCTGGCCATAAAGAAGCATAATTGTCTACAGATTTTACTATTTTTATTATTGGTGATGTTTTTTGTACATATATGTATACATTTTTATTTTTGATAAGAAACAAATTTTTAAAGTGATTCTTTTGTAATTTATATTACCGCCTATTACCAGCTATGCCGAATCTTATATACCCTTCACTATTTAATCAAATCTAGTTTAGTAAAGTAACTTCAATCAAAAAGAGAATTAAAAATTTTTAAATATGTATAATTTTACGTAAGAATGTCACTGACTCTCAATGGGTTTGGCATTTTTAGAAAATGCTAGTATTTGATCTGTCGTAAAAAAATGGTGCACAATCGTACTTTTCTATGAAAAGTTAGGAGGCCCATATTTCGGAAAATATGGGCGAGCCGCAAATATTATCCCTATATGTTTTTTTTTTATTTTTTAATCCTCTATCTTCCCATATATTTGTGTTTCATTGTTCAACATTATATAAGAATGGCGTTGTGTTTTGCCTGCTGCCCCTAAGGACCTGGACCGATCTTGCTGATTTTTAAAAGCAAAATTTTGGAAATCATGTCTGATCGATTTGCGTATTTAAATTTACTCTAGCTCGTCTATCGCCTCAGCAAAGTAGATTCCAATACTAACACGGAATAACAGACGGACTCATTTGACGTTGAATCGACTTTGCTGTGCTGTGCTGGCGCACTTAATCCCCTTGCGCATTTATAGCAGCTTCTAATTCTTTTATGTTACAGGATGCACTTCCATTTTGTTTAATTTCAGTGTTAGTTTTTACTTCTTTATCTTGCGCTTTAGTCAATTATTTTTTTTTACATCCAAAAGTTTATTTAGTTCTTGCTGTCATACGGCTTCATTTTTTGTTGAAGACTTTAGTTGTCTTACTTGTTTACCTTTATCCTGAGTGGCCTGAGGAACGAAGGAGCTCCATAATCTGGGGGACCAGTACATTTCATCTTCATTTCGTCAATAAAACTTTGTTTTAAGTTAGTAAACAGTGGTGCTGGCTTGCCAATCTTAAGACCAGGCGGTAAAAATACTAAGGTAAAAGATTTTCTAAAAAAATAATATGTGAAACAAATGAAATTTTTATAACTTAAATTTTTTAAACCAAAAAAATAACTTGGAATTACTCTACCCATTTTCGAAAAAACAAAAACCTTAATTTTAGCAACTTAACAAGATGAAATTTTTAAGTTCTGCTGAAACAGTAATTTTGCAAGCATAAATTTTAAAGCAATATGTATATATAAACATTTTGGGTGCTACGTTATAAGTTTTTCAAAAAAACTGATTTTATGCATACAGTACAACCTTTTAGGTAACGCTAATTTTTACTTAGGTTTCAGATGGATTTTGTTGTTATTCTGTTTATATTTTAGGTGTCAAACGATACTCAAAATAAAATAGAAATACTTACTCGGCATTTATATATGCCTGACTCGCATTTAATTCTTTAAACATGGTCCTAGCTGTTGTTGACATATACGAAAAAAGGAGATTGGCCAAAAGACAAGCAATATTACAACATAAACCCGCTCTAAATTTCCCTTCATCGTTGCGCTTTAACAGAACCCAGTATTGTTTGGATTGCATGTAGTTATTGCTATCGCGCAAACGCGCTATTTACGGTTAATAAGAGCTAGTAAAATATATTCTTCATTGACTAAATTCAGAGGTGGCACCACACCGTTATAATTCTTTTCGAAAAATACTAAGGCACGATTAATAAAGTTGTTAAGTAGTTCACAATTATTGCAAACTACCAAATCATTCCAGCTAAAACCGGAAGCCTATCCCTCTCGACGAGCTGCGGCCAAGCAAAACATCAGCAGGAATACTTGTATCCTAGAAAACAGATTATTAACCAGGCTGCTAATAATCTTCCTGGGCATCACTACCGAACGTACCAATAAAATAACTTTTACTAAATTTGCCACAGTCATAATTCAAATATTCTGTAGCCAAGATGTGTGATACCAAAGTTTAGCCCTTAATAGTGGCCAGTAAGGCACTAGGCCGTACAACCGAATGGAAGGGCACATTATTTTTAGCCATGAATAGGAAAAGTTCAACTTTGACATCCTTTTCGAATAGCCACCACTGTTTAAACTCTTTGGAATAACGTTTGCTCATGGAAACATAACCAGAAGGTGCATCGAACCACACATAAAATACTTTATTCTCGAAACCCTTATGTGGCACAGGAATACGCTTATTTTAAACCACGAGTAATACAACGTGGCATTATTGGACCCACCTAGTTCTGAATGATCAACCCATTCTCGCAATCTGATTTAAATTTTAGTTAAATCTAGGAACAGTTTATCGGAAGATCTTACAACAGGAGATATGCTGCATACTTTACAGCGGGGACGTAATAGTTCAACAGCATTTACCAGTCTTCCTTCGACAAAACTTTATAATATACTTAAATACTTTTTTAAAACAAATAATAGATGATATCTTAACGATCAGCTAAGAAACTATCACACTTTTGACAAAATAGTTGTTCAACACTTTCGGATAAAGTATGACCACTTTCATAGACATCTTTAAAAGCTTCTTTTATGATTCTAATAAAAGTTAATTTTCCTACTTGACTTAATTTTTATTGTGTTTTCAACTCTGTTACTCTGTTTGCTCTTGTGTTGTTGTACGTCCTAAGTAATCGAAGCTAATGCCAAACCAACAATAGTTGCTGTTGCGTAATTCAAAGTACTTGTCACAGATTTCACTTGGTGTTATATTTTCAGCCAGTGCTTTATTTTCAGTTGCTTTATTTCAGTATTATAGCCAGCTGCACGTGAGTACCTATTGAAAAAGAACAGCCAGCGTATATACAGTATTTAATCACGAACTATTCAAGCCTTTTTTATACCCTTCACAACAAAAAGTGAAAAAAGGGTATATCTTAGTTTTTCATTTCGTTTGTAATTTCTACAATATCTAGTTCTGACCCAATTGGTCAGAAGTAGATTGAGTGATGTCCGTTTGTCCGTCCGTGTTGAAATCAACTTTGCCATGGCAGTAGATGAGTTAGAGAAAATTCAATTTAATTCGGCTATTAAAAATCAGCAAGATCGGTCCATGTCCTTCGAGGCAGCGGGCAAAACACCACGCCTGCCTCTAATTTTTCTACATCATTTGTAACAATGAAGTAACTTCAAAAACAAAAATATGGAGCGGAGCGGTAGAGAATTAAGAAAAAACCATTAAAAAAATTGGCACTCACGCATATTTATCGATTTATGGGCCTCTAAAATTTACATAACAAAGTTCGATTGTCATTTAAAGGCTTTTGAAGAGATCTTTAAAAAAATACTTAAACTTTAAAAAAATCCTTAACCCATTAAGAGCCGATAACATTTCTACGTAAAATTATATATCGTACTTAGTTTTCTTTTCTTATTTATTTTTTTAATTCTCTGTCACCGCAATATTTTTTTTTTTTTTTTGATAGGCGCTACTTCACTAAACTAGACTTACATACATGGTGAAGTGTATATAAGATTCGGCATACACGAATATAGCACTTTTATTTGTTTTAGCTTGATTTTAATAGTTTTGAAGTTACGCATTTTTTTAGTTTTATTTTACTAATATTTAAACTGTAATCAGGCAAGCTACTTTTTAATATATATGTAAAATTGGCCAAAAGTGGATTTTTATATTACATTTAATTTCGTAAATAATATGGCATATATCAAATATTTGATTACGAAATGGGACAATACGGCCATTATTGGAAAGGTTATATAAGGGCCTATTAAATGAAACAGAGAAAAAGTAAAACAGGAGGTAAACATAAGTTTACTAAACGTATACTTTACGTTACATATATGTATATAAGTTAAGGTATAACGGCAACTGCAACTTATTTTATGCTGACGTAGTGTCTGCGAAAATCATTTCAGTTGTTTTGAGTTGTAACTTGAAACCGTTGTTTTTAACTTTAAGAATGCGACAGAACAAAAATGCAAGGTAATAAACAAACAAAATTATGCTTCTTGCTAATTAGAAGATTAAGTCAGTTAGAAATAACCACTAAAGCCGGATCATAGACCAGTTAATAAACGTTTCCCTTTGAAGGCTCTATAAAATAATAAAAATGTATAATAATAAAACAATAGATTAAAATAAAAATTAAAAGTGATAAAATAAAAAAAATATATGTATTTATTTAAGAAACCAAATACGAAATAACTTATATACATATATATATATATATATTATATATATATATATATATATACCTGATGAAAAATGGGAGAATACATATGTTTTCTTTTAAAAGCTTTCATTAAAAGCGCTAGTAAATATAAATCGCAACAGAATAAATAAACATTTATAAAATTTTTCATTAGAAGAATATTTTATTTATTTTTTATATCTATTCTAGAAAGTTGTCAGTTAGTTTTAAGTTTTAGTTTTATATTTATTTTTATGTCATAATTTTTTTCTTACACTGATTAAATTCACGGGTTAAAATAACAAGTAAATTTTTCATGACTTTACTTCTTTGATATTCATCCCTAAAGACGAAAACTAGTGACTTTGTTATCACGATTGGGTAAGAAACCATTAATAAATATTAACAACAATCGACGTGTATTGTAACATTACCCTCATCCATTAATGTTGAAGAGGCAGTAGCTAAAACAAAAAAGAGTGCTGTATACGGCTATGCCAAATGTTATATACCCTTCAACATGTATAAAGTATATATATATTCTGAGTCCTATGCATAGCGACGTAGACTGAGCGAAATTCGTCTGTCTGCCTTTCTTCGAGTTGAAATCTACTTTGCCAATGCGATAGATGAGCCAGAGATTACTTAAATACGCCAATCCATCAAACATAGTTTCGCAAATGTTGCTATTGTAACGCTCGCCCATATTATTCGAGTTATGCGCCTATAAATCTTTCATAGAAAGGTACGACTCCGCACCATATTTTTAAGATATTATGAGTATCATTTAAAAGCTTTTGAAGATATCTTTCAGAAAATACTAAAATTTTTATAAAATGTCTAACGCGTTACGAACCGGTACTATTTTTATGTAAAATAATATGTAGTACTTAATAGAAAACTCCATCAACTCCTACGTTTATGGGTGTTTGTTTATTTTTAATTGAACTCCATTTAACTGCAATCTCGCTACATCGAGTGTCACTTTTATTCGTTTAAAAAATTTGGCCCCTTGCGATTACGAATTAGTACGCTGCAATATCATATGAGTCATACTCCTGCATGTTAACTTCCTTCTTTACCCATAGTCGTCGTCGTGTAATAAGTTAGCGAAGCCACCAATGTGATTGTGTTTTCCTGAAACTGCGTAGGATGTTCTGATCAGTTAAAATAAAATATATATAAATTTTAATATAGAAGGTTGAATCTGCCGTACAATTACTATTTTTAACGCATTTCTAGCGAATAACAAAGTAGTAAGGACATCGAATTTTATGCTAGTACTCAATGAGATATTTGCATAGTCTGTAAAAAAACAAAGAATGTGAGAAAAGTAAAAAAAGAAAATTGAAATCTGTCATCATCTATTTTGTGAGAACTACTAAAAAACAGCATTTCCGTTATTCTTCATGCACGAAACCATTTTTTTAACGCGCAGAATGCGACACCGCTTACACAGAGTAGGTATTTTATTTTCTGTGATATTTATGTGCATAACTGAGTTACAAATTTACAACATTAAAACTGTAAGTATGACATTGCCTACACAAGTAATATATGTCCATTCTCTTCCTAAAGCATTAGGTGAAAATGGAATAATTAGTTTGGCTTTAAAAGCGTTACTATTTGAATATTGAAAATGTAACACCCTACACACTGTGTGTCTACAGAGGTAATCGAAATATTACTAAGAATTTTATTGTTAATCGTTGTAATCCTACAAAATTATCAATGTGCGTAGTTAAGTAAAAATTGGCGGAATGTAACATCAACCATGTTTAACATAAACAATATCTTTCAAGTGTTGACTCATATTTAACAAAGATTAATAAGGCTTAAATAGACAAATCAACCTTACATCCCATGTTATTAAATTTATTTTGCTTTGTTTTTTTCAGTGTAAACAACGCTTCCACAACTGCAGTTGGAAAATTGTGCTTGGCGTTCTTGTCGCTGATATTGTTGTTTTTCCTTGAGGACAAGGATACTCATACTTTCTAAGCATTTGTGCATTTGTGATTTTTATATAAAAAAAAACAACAAAAATAAAAAATAAAGACTTTATTTATTTAAATGTTGAATAGTATATTCATTTTTGTAACAATATATGTTGTAAATACTGCACTACTACATACACAACGCCATCATTTTTCGAAGGCTGCTTTTTGCTATTAAGCAAATATGAAAACACTTTTTAAACAAAAGCGAAAAAAAAATAAAAAACATGAAAAATCCTGTTTTTCTTTCACTAGATATCCTTCGCCAAAAGAGAGGAGAATGTCAGATAGTTCAACAAAAAATGTTTGAATACTTAAGTATTCCTAAGCAAAACTTATAATTTTGACGCTATTTCTTATGCCGATTGATATGTATATGTTGTTATACATTTATGACGAAGGGTATATAAGATTCGTCATAGCCAAATATAGAACACTTACTTGTTAAAAGTTATGTTCGTTTTTTTGCTTTCATTAACTGTTTTCTTCGCATGTGTCAAGGTTAGTTATTGAGTAGAGTATAGTCGACTAGATGATGGTATGTCCTTATTCGTCTTGTACGCAAAGTTTACAAATTCACAAGTCACAAAATCAGATTTCAGCTTTCTACTTTTTCGTAACAAAAAGTTACGCAAACCTGAATTATTATATTATGAAACCTTTAATCTTTTTATTTTAAAAGGTTGCATTCAAATATTTTTTCTTGACCCAAATCGTGAGACAATCACGAAAGTTTTGTTTCAGTTTTTACGTTATAATATTTTAGGGGAAGTTTTTTAGTTGAAGGCACTTGAAAAGGCTGGAATATTTTCACCTACTTTGGAAGTCAACTGTAATTTGCAGACAGTGCGACTTATATATCCCTGTGGCGATGGTTGAAACGAACTTCTAGTCGCTCAAGCATCTGCTAGGGGTGTTGACCATACGAGACTGGTAAAGACAAGTGGACTTTCTAACAACACCCAAGTCTATGTTGGAATAGCATGTTTTAGTCCCGTTTAACCGGGAGAGAGCTTGGTCGAGTATGCTGACTCCGAATATCTGTTGAAGTCACACTTAAATATAGAATTACCAAGATACTTATACTCGTGAAACGAAGATAGAAAATCCCACAGAGATCACAAAAAAGACAGGTAAGACTAATTAGGTGAAACAGGCGACGCCATTTTGCAAGGGGAAGAAAAACTAATCTTCAAGGTTGTAAAAATCAAGAAAGATGCTGAGAGCACGGCAGACCTATAAACGTAATTTTGAATTGGCAAAGATGTTTGGAAAGGAAAATTTTTATTACATAGAAAAATTTATATGTGGTTATGTGAATGCCAAAAATGATCGTGAACTGAATATTGTCTCTAGAAGCTTGACAAGTGTGTTTCTCTAAATGAGGTAACACTAAAATAGGCAATAACAAATAAAAACAGTAAACAAAGCTTGTGATATTCATGAAGAGAGAGGATCAGCTTCTTAGTTTGTGGACCAAAACCAATGAGGATTTATTCCTAGCCTCAGAGTTACAATTGCTAGAGTACTTTTCCCATAATGATACTTTAACACGCTTTAGTTTTTCAGCAAGGACTACGTTTTATAAAAACAAGTAATTAAGAGAAATGTTCGGCAATTTTTAATGAAAAATGATATCTGGCAAATGTTCACCACGACGATTCTGACAGATGTCGATTCTTTCATCGCAGCTTTTATTCACTTCAATCACATTACCTTAAAAAACGTTTTTAGGGGATTTTGATTACTAAAATGTGATTTCCGAGTGATATTTAATTCATTGTAACAAGTGCAAAGCATCTAATAAGACTACGATAAGAAACTTAATGGTAAAACTATCATGTTTGAAAGTTGTTGAAAAGTCCATTTTATTTTATTACATTGTTTTTTTTATCGTAAATTTTTTATGGTTATGACTATATCAACATTTATGTTATATTTTAATAGAAAATCATTTGCATATTGTTATTGTGTTCTCTATATGTGGTAAACAAAATCATCAAATTGATTTTGTAAGTTATTTATCAGCTTCCATCATGTTCACATAGAAACAAACTGACTTATAAAACTAAAAAGTTAGGAGATATTTTCATGTCTGTAGTTGAAACTTATGCTAATATTATAAAATATTCTTGATCTAAGCAAAAAGTTGTTTTATTAAAAAGTTTTGCTTTATGAAATAATGTATCAAAGCAACTTTTGCGTGTGTGTTTATTCTAACGATTTTAAACAAAATATTCTAATTATTACCAAGTTGTTAAAACAGGTCGATGAGGAAGAAGTTTGATTCCAAGAAATGCGAAATTTTAATTAAACTAAAAATATTTTTTTCTTGGTTAACATCATTCTAAATGATAAAGCAAGGTTAAGTTTGAAATTGATATGGGAAAAATTTTCTTTGCTGACACATGCGCCCTTTTGTCGAAGCATTCTACAATCATTATGGATAATTATGGCTGTATTTGGCTTCAGTATTATTGCAGGTACTACCACTGCGGTTCTATAAATGTGATCTTAACTTGAGAAGAAAAAATATTTTCCTTTATTGTTTTTTTAAGACAAGTAGCACTTCAGGTGATAAAATGAGAAAGATAGATATAGCCATTTTATTAGTTATTTTACTTCGCCTGCAGATATGCTATGCAGAGGAACCGACGAAGGAGGCTGCATGTTTAATGTTAATTCTAAATATGTATTTATACCAAAACATTTTTATTTTTTGGTTGCCGTAGGGGTTGAATTCTGACCAACCAAGATGGTACTCAACGTGTTTTCCATCTTGAATACAGCAGCCTTAAAACTTCCAAACTTCATTGCAAATCACACTTTGGCATTATTTCGTGTAGAAATACCGCTAAAATTTTTTATTACTCCGCAGTTCAATTTACATAGGATATTTACCGTTAAACTTAACCTAAATTTCAAATCATTTAAAGCTTTGTGCTATGAAGAATATCAAATAGTCATGAGGATGTATGGCTACGACACGAATTGCTATGCCGGTAGAAGGTAAATGTCAAAATGAAAAGGTCACTTAGTTCTTGTTCCGTTAATGCAATATTCAAAGAGTATTGCCGTAATTTAATCTCAAACGGTCATGTTTTAGTTTTAATCACAATATGTCGGTTTGGTGGGTTCCAAAAAAATCTGCATTTTATTATATAATGGTAAATTTACATGCGTTTAAGAAAAATATATAAGAATAAAATCAGTGCCCCAATTATTATTAAATTATTTAAATCAAGCGCAAATCAATCAAGTGCGCAAAATTTATTAAACTAAATATTTTCCTTACAAAAATAATGTCATGTTTAAGTGATTTTGTAAATGCACTCGAAGCTACTTTTTTTTTTGTAAAGTTACCAATCTTGAATTATAAACCAAATAACTTTCTACATTTAACAAAACTGTTTTTACACTCAGTAATATGTGTCGTCGCAACCGAAAAGCAACCATATCATCAGCGATTTTTTTTAAATCCAAAAACTTTATATACCAAAATTGTAAAAAATTGTTTTGTTTCTAACTAGCAGTGCCCACGACTTCGTTTGCGCATCATTTATAATTTTCTTAAAATACAAATTAACAAAAATACGTTTTCAAACATTTATTCCAGAGTTCTGAAGTGTTCAAATTTCAAATTTACAAAAATAAAATGTACTGATACCGGTAAACTTTTATGCTTTTACATTTATAGATCTACTTTCTTTGCGAAATGACATAGCTTTACGAAAAAAACTTATTCGTTTTTTAAACCAAGGTTCCAAGGGACCTCCTCACAAAATTTATTTAAATCTATTTAACTGTTTTTTTTTTTTCATTTTGGCGATTTCGCGCTTGGCATTTATTATTTTTGAGAAAATTTTAAGAGGTTTTTTCTCACGGTTTCATAGCAAGCTGTCAAAATTTTATACATTAACTGAAAGAATGCACTCTTAATTTTAACTGTTTTAATCTGTATAATATGATGCTAACTTAAAGTATAAGTGTTTAATATTACATTATACAATTTCATAAATAGATATCCTGATAAAATACACTTAAATTTTTTTATTGGTTTTGCTTAGAATTAGCTACTGTGACCTTTAGAATAGTGCATTACATGAAACATTTCAAGAGTTTTTCACATACAGTTTCCACTATACGGCTAATTTTCAATATTTTGTTGCTAAAACTACATTAGCTGGTAAAATATTCTTCATGTTTTATTTTGTATAATTTACCAAAAAAAAAAAAAAAACAAACTTAAAACTAGAATAACTACATATAAATCTGAACAAAGATAAAGAGACGTTAATAAACGACAAAAAACTGCATTTTCTACTCTCTGTGCCAGACTAAATCATTATCCTAATTTTGAAGATGCATGAGTTTTAAATATAGCAAATAGTAAAAGTGTGTGTACGAGTATGTCTGTGTATTAAAGTTCCAACAAGAACAAAAATAAACTTTATTGCTGATACTGATATTTTTGCGCAGTGTATGATATTTGTTCTGTTACCTTATTAAGTGCTGTTGGACTCGGTGAAGGGAGCTAATATAGTTGTATAAGTGTTGGTTTGGGCTTAGAGCAAAACCATCCTTACTCGCAGCCGGTTTCCACCCAAATTTTCTAAAATAGCTCGATAGGTTCCTTTTCCAGACACAAATGAAAGAATAACAGGGGCAAGTAAGTTTTAACCAGCAGTTTTCTTCAATTGCGGTTTGAGACGTTTCACACCAGGCTCCTAACACTCCCATACGAGCGGCTGCTGCAGGGATAAAGTGCTATTCTAAATGCTGAAATCCACATTTTTCCACCGCAATATCACCTAGCTCTTGCACTACTTTTTTAAAGCTAGCTTTGGTTTCTCTTGCAGCTCAAACAAAATTTCTACCATTGTCTGAGTAGATACATTTTGGGAAACCACGACGAGCAATAAAATGAGCTAAAGCCGCCAAAAAGACAGGGGTCGACAAATCGCTTACAGCTGCAAGGTGGATTGCCTTGGTAGAGAAGTACACAAAGAGACACACGTAGCCTTTTGTTATTTGACAGTGTCGATCTGTAAAACTCTTGATCTAATACGGGCCCGCAAAATCCACGCCTTTATTGGCAGCCATGATTTAAGTCTGAAGTTTTTTGCTGTGTAAAACACAAGCCTAGTATAATCAGATGTTTTTATGATAAGCCAAACAAGATGAAGGACTAAGACGACCGTTAGCACGAAAACATTATTCTTGTCCAAAAGGGGCGTTAGGGTCTACAAAGGATTTCGGGAGTCAGTTTTCTTACTAGCGGTCAGACAGTAGAGTTGCTGGGTCAGAAAAAAATGGCCAATTTTTAATGAAACACAGCTTACTGGCAGAGATTCTTAATAACCCAAAATTCTGATCCTTACATCGAATTTTACTAGTAAAAAAAATCGAAATATGTACGCTAAACGCTCGAGTATGTCTTCTATATCAGTCGATCTAGGAACAAAAGTAACTTTGGTGAACTTTATTTTCAAAGAGTACAATGCGGCAGCGTAAGCTAACTCAGGTGAGTCACAGAAACCATGAAATTCGATATAACAACTAAGAGATTATTAAATCCAACGAGGCAATTTTATACTTTCAATATCTTTATAATTTTCGATAACAAAATACCACTTTTGCAAAGCTGCTGGTTTTATAGGCTCGTCCCATTCGATTTTATCGAGCGACATCTGCTGCATTAAAATTTTTGCCGTAATAACTACTAGGGCCAACCAATTTGTTGGATCAAAGTGCTTTATCGCCCTTAATGTTTTGTGGTAGTAGAAATTAAGTACACGAAATAAAACGATTTAAGTGTTGGTGGAAATTTAATGCACTAAATATAACAATTATAGTGGTAGAGGAAATTAATTGCACTAACTAAAACGATTTTAGTAGTAGTGGACTAGAATTCCATTTGCACTATAGTGGAATGCAGTGGATCTAAAGCAGTGGAACTGCATTTTCATTCCACTATAGTGCCAATGGATTTCTAGTCAACTACCACTAAAATCGGTTGATTTAGTGCATTAAATTTCCACCACCACTAAACTCCGTTTATTTCGTGCACTTAATTTCTACTACCACTAAAATTGTTAGAATTAGTGGTTAACTATTCCCATCTGCCAGTATTAGTGACTGGAATTCAGCTTCATTAATGCTACGTCGTTGTAATGTAGACGATAATGCATTATTAATTCAATGCAATAAACCCAACTCTGCAGCGAGGAAGAAGAAAAGTTCACAAGATGCTCTTGGGGCAAATTTTTTAAAATTTGTTTTGAGTTAGATGTCCATTTTCGCAGCTCAAACCCTCCTAATTAAAAAAAAAAAAACCCATTAATTGGTCACGTGCCAACAAAGCATCAGAAATAGAATATGCTCCGACTAATGCATCATCGACATATATACATTTGCGTTAGATTCGAAACCCTAGTGGGAAATGTCGCTCTTCAACATCGGATACCTGTAGAGTGGTCCAAATATGGGACAGAGTTTATGCCAATAGTAACAGTATTAAGCTGATAATTTTTTATCTCATAATTTTCGGAACTACGAAAAACGATTCTCTTAAAGGCCTATGTTCAGCTTTAACAAAAAATTTAACTGTATATCTCTCTTCGGAATTTCTTACGGTAGTAAACCAATATATATCCTCGCATTTTTTTATCCTCTTCTGGTAAAATCTTCTTTCGAGACACTTCTTCTAATTCCAATCCAGCCAAATACTGTCTAATGAGCCACAAGGGATTAAAAAATACCATGCTGGACTCCTTTACGCAAAATCAAATGGTACAAATCGCCTCTTAATCTACATCACCGCCCTCATAAAAAGTTTTATCTGCATATTAAGAATCTGGCAATACTAGATTTTCAGTTGGCTTAAACGAATATGTAGGGACACTACCAACCAAGCCTAGCACTACTCAAGCACCGACATTGACAGACATGTTCTGATCATACTGTGACACAATTAGAAACGACGCCATTTTAGAAGCTTTGCTTATAAATTCTCCGCCTAAACCTGTAACAGTGGGCAACTTAAGCCGTCTTTGTACTTTTCAGATATGAAGTTTTCATCAGAATACGGACTTATTAGGACTCGAACTTCATAAAATGCATCAAGGCTTTTAATTTTCACCAACGCTGTGGCTAACATGACTTTCTTTGCTACTGACATGTGATGCGACTGCCCAACAGTAAATGGACCATTAAAATTAGTGGACTGTAATTGGCTACTACTATTTCTATTTTCACCATGCTTTTGTTGACTTTGACTTTTTGTCACAAAACCTTTATTCGCATGATCTCTATGTAGCAACGCGTGGTGTTTCTTTCTGCATTTCAACTCCTGCTAGTCGGACTATTGCATTCATTATATAAATGGCCAGTATTTAAACAACAGAAACAAAATCGAAACTTATTCAGAACCGAGATACGATTCCAGTGGTTTAAAAATTTACTGCAACTACTTAATATGTATATGGTTTTCCCTACATAATTTACATGGCACAGAGTCAAATTTTGTATGGTGAGATTTATACTGTTTTACTTTAAGTGAGACTCGATTAGGACTTTGATTGGACAAATTTCTTGTATCACTTATTGCATTATTTGTGGCCATAATGTCTGAAACACTTTCCAGCGCGTGAATTACATTATTCAAAAAGTTTTTTAATTCATCCCATTTGGGAACCTCTGTTTTGTTTTTTACAGACTGTTACCATAAATTCAAAGTGCACTTCGAAAGTCGCGATGAATATTGGAACATAAAAATTGGGTCCTATGACTCAAAATCAACACTGTACAGTATAAGGACTGCCATGCAATTAATTATTTATCTTTGAAGCCTTTTTATATCTAAAACAGATTCACACGTACATGGAGCCAAATTAAAAAGAACCTTAAGTTGACTATTGATTAATACTCGCTATCTTCGTACTGTGATTTTAAAGTGTTCCACGCAACTTAAAAATTATTGCCAATCAGAGCTTTTTCTAACAAATAAAAATGTTTTTCAACTATTAATGGCGGTAAACATGTACCTGACTGTGGGCCACGAGACGTAATCCCCATGAAAAACCACTGTGTCACATGGAGGCATGATCATCGAACCACAAAGGTTGGGAACCACTGGTTCTGCATTTTCTTTAATTCCTTCACCTGCATCATTTCTAGCGTTATCAAGAATATTTATACACCGTATGTATGATTAACGTACTTGTGGGTGTTTTGATTGAACTACCACTAATTCTTTTTTATTTTCTACTGTCTCAGCGGAACACTTACTCGTATCATACAGTTTCTTGTATTTTGTCCATGATTTTGTTAACTCATTTTTCTAATTTCGAAGGCATCTTTAGAGTATGCCGAAAAGTCTTCCTCACTAAGAATAGCCTCAATGCTAGTCAATTCTTCTGCCGCACGCATAAACTTTTCCAATGAGACATTTAAAGTTATATTTAAATTGAGCAACAAAGCAGCAAAGAAAAACAAAAAATTCTTTTAAAAGAAAAAAGATGAAAGCCAAGAACTTTCTGGTGTAAAAAATCAACACTATATACAACGTAACTGTTTATAATTAAATGCTACCATACGGCTTTGCATCACGTTTTAATTTTCACAGTTGGGTATTATAACCTTACTTTTACCGAGCCACAAATTTGAGACACCAAAAGAACTACACAGTTACAAAATTCAATGTACACACCTTTTTTCCAAATTCCCGGTAGAAAGACCAAAAATCTTATGTTACCATATGAAGTGCTTTTGGAATCGGTGGAGGAAGCTAATATACTTAGTTGTATAAGTGGTGGTTTGGGCTTAGAGAAAAACCACTCTTATTTGCAGCCGGCTTCCACTCAAATTTTCTTAAATAGCTCGATAGGTTCCTTTCCCAGCCGCAAATGAAAGAAAATCAGTGGCGAATACGTTTTATAAAAAAACTTTTTTAAGCTTACTGATTGCGGAGTATAATAACAAAACGAAAAAAAGTTTAAGCCGATGGCGCAGTTGGCCGCTCATAATACATATATCAAATAACGCATATCACCCAAACCTTAATCGCATGCGCAGATTCGTGTTTACAGCTGCTAACATTTGCATGATGACCAAAGTAGACAATGTTCTTTGTATATATTAATTTTTTGAAATTTAAAATAAAATGTGTTTTGCGTATTGAAAATTTATGAGTATATTTATGTTAAAATGTTTGATTTTTTTCTTTCTTTTTTAAATTTTTTGAAGTTTGACAAATTTTTTTAATTGAATTTATAATTTGTATTTAAACAAACATAATTAACAAAAATTTCTTTCCTGTGTCCTGAAAATGTCACCCAACGGTGTGACGAAATATTGAAGAAATAAAAAAAATAACTAATGTTTTTATTTTAAAAACTCACCTAATGCTTAAGTAAACAAGAAAACAATATTATCTATAAAGGTTTAAAAACAATAATACTTACTAAATTGCAAAGTTTTTTTGTGTAGTGTGCATAATAATGCTTCAATATATTTGTTGTAGCGCCAAATGTTTTCATTTTTTAAGCAATCAATCGTGGGGTTATACACTAATGGCGTGTTCGATACAACAAGTATTAAAAAACTACACAAACGTATACATATGCAAGATAAAATTTTTTTTTTATTTTTTCTGATATTCACTTAAAAATCGTTGTTATATTTGAATTAATTCAAGATCAATTCAACACAAATTCAACAGTTAAAAATGAACTATATTTTATTTTACAAATTTATAGGAAACGAATTTATTTTTACAAATTTCATTCAATTCATATTTTTTATTTTTCAACTAGAAATAGATTTAACATAAAAAACTGATTTAACAACAAGAAATTATTTATTGTAAAGGTATTGAAATACTATTTGCTCTTTTGCATAAAAACTAAGTGACCTTATGATTTTGATGCAAACCTTGTGAACATTCGTGCAGATGATTAAAACTGCTGAATTTTATTTTTATTTTTTTTTTCACAGCTAAAATTTTACTACCATCAAGAGGGGAATTTTCTTAAGGTTATTTTAGTTAAAACTATATTAAAGCTTAATGCAACTAGAGGTAAATAAGGGCACTCGATGTACTGACCAAAGTTAAATAGAATATAAATATGATTTTCGTTATTTACCCCCTGTATTTTAAAGTTCCTTTTCCATAAAGAAAAAATAACAAATTTTCGAAACTATTTCAAATAAAGCAAAAGGAGCCACATTTAATATTTATCGTTCGCAAAGATATTTTGGTTAATACTTAAGTTTTAACTATCGATAAGCTAAAACTTAAGTGGTTTTAATCATCCGCTCAAACGTGTAGTGATTTTCGAGAAGGATACCCACTATTAAGTTTAATTGTTTGGAATACTTTTCTGATTTCGTTTTCTTTTTTGTGGATCTTCCATTATTATCTACAATTTTTTTTTTTTATTTTTCTATTATTCCTGTTTTGTTAAAAACTTATAGACATATTTAACAAGAAATAAAATGACATTTTATTAATCTTTTACCCCAAAATTTTATTGTTCTGAAAAAAGACATTTATGAATTAGAATCATTCTTTTTCCACTAAAAAGTTAAGTCAACAAATTTACTTTGCTAAACATCCATACAAAATAGCTTAAGCGTAACTATTTGATCACCCATTAAAACTACATTTGTGTCTTTTTTACGATATACACTACCAAAGCATTTGTGCAGTAGATGATTATAGCAACGTACACAAGACATTTCTCAAATTTATTTTTATTGGTAAAAAGACTATAAAATCCGTGCTCTCCGGATATAAATATACTGCATTATTTATCAACTTTCTTTTAAAAGTGGGCATAAAATGTTTGCCTTTCTCAAAATCTACATATATTAGCTTCTTAAATTTAACATGAACTTAGAAATTAATAAGAGGTTTTCTTACTAATGAAATTTTTAAAACACGATAAAATTTTCATCTTCGAAAAGGCTGCAGCTTGCTCTGGAAAATTTCTTTAGTTAGGCATTCTCAAAATTCTTTTATATTATCAAAATTGATTAACGAAAGATAAAGAATAGTGGCGTAGCAATTTTTCATTGTCAAAAGGAAATAGTATATTGGGCACATAAATTATAGTCGAAAGTAAATTGTTTAGACACATAATTATTAAATTTTTCGTACTTTAGCTTACAGAAATATTTACAGCGCGATTAATTTTACTTAATCGTCATTAAAATTTTTCTTTCTTATTTTCTCAAGTTTTTTTACGAGGGTAAGCCAGCGGCAGTTATACACTAGCAATACAGCATAAGTCCAGTTATTAGTAAAATGCCACCAAAATCGCTGCTAGAATCGTGTGGTAATTTGACATACCAATTAAATTATCTATGCAGCAGTAGCAGTCACATGATAAAAATCACAATAAAACATGATAAATCATAACACATATGTCCAATAAGGTCAATTTTATTGTCTTATGTTTTAGACGCCTGTTATATCATGTTATTTTGTTTCAAAGATTTAGTTGGAAACTTCTGTAAACTTCCTATATAACACTTTCAAATTACAATAAAAACAAAACAAGGGAAGGGAAATATATTGGGTTCGATTATTGATTCCGTTCCGCGAATGCGGATAACATTTTTTGTGCGGAAGCAAGAATTTGCAATTATTCATTCCGTTGCTGCGGTATCCTTCCGTTGTTGCGGTAACATCTCTGTATTTGCGGTATTGCCATATTATTGATTCCGCAAAATAGATATTTTCCTCCATTTTGCTTACGCTTAATTCTAATTGCGGAAAGTTAACGGAAAGAAGGAAAATGTAAGGAAATTTAAAAATTTTTATTAAAGTGTTCTTAATTGTGTAATTAATTTGTTTGATTTTTGTTTTGCTATTTTTATAGGAGCAAAAGAGAAAAATATACAAATAAAATGCAAATAGAAGCAATGGTAGATTTAATGAAAAAAAATCAAGACATTGCTTGTGGCTTCAGCCAGCGCGCTCCGGCAGATATAAAAAAATTCTGGGAAGACTTGGCGCTAACCCTTAATGGTTCCGGACCGCCTTTAAAAGATTCTAGTGGTGGGAAAAAGGTACACAGTGTAATTATATTTTTACATGTTTTAAATATGACTATAACTTGGTTTTACATTATAGGTATGGACAGATTATAAAAGTGGTTTAAAAAAAAACTCACCAAGAATAAGCAGCTTCTAGTCGCAACGGGAGGTGGTCCATACAAAGAAATTCCACTAACCGACACAGAAGAAGAGGTTAGTGCTCTTTTAAATCTAAATACTGCGGTTCATGGCATAGCAAATGTGAGCAAAGCTGGTTCACATTGTTAATTTAAAATTACTCTCTATCGTTCATCTGCAACACATCTCCAGACTTATAGCGTAAAACTCTTCTTTCCAATCGGATGTCCAAAGAATCACTGTCACTACTATCTTCAAAAAAGGCAATTGTGTCCATATTTTATTTATAATAAAAATTTAACTCTCGATTCTAAAAACACAACTAAAACTTGTTGATTTTTTTCAATCAGCTGACACAACATCAACCCATAATCACTTAAAACAGGGATGTTAAATTAAGTTCGCGGAAAGAGAATACCGCAGGAATGAATAATTGCAATTTTCATATCGATCGATATTTCTTTCCGCTAAATTTTCCTTTCCGTGCGGAATCAATAAAACCACACATTAAATGTTAAAAAATGAAAGTGGAATAAAAAAATTTTTACACGCTTTTTTTTAAACTGAAATAACTGAGCCAGAGTGTTGCTAAGAGGAATAAAAGAAAATGAATAAAAAAATTTATTATTTGGAATCTTTACTATATTAATTTACTTAAATTGTGCTTAATTCCTTCAAAAATAAATATTTCATGGCCACTTTAGTACTGCTAAATCGAAAACACAACAAAACTATATAAACTTATGTCATATAAGAAAATGAATAAACTTTAAATTCAATCATGTATGTATATGAGAAAGTGTGATTACAACTACTTTTATGTACATATACACATACCATAAACTTTCAACAATGTCCTGCAAATATATTTCCAAAGGTTTTCCTTGCCAAATACTGCTAGTGTTTTTTTTTTTGTCTTTTACAAACTAAGCACAAAGCAAAACGGAAAAAATCGAAAAATAAAAAGTTTTCGTTGTTAATTTACTAGACTGTGAAAAAATTTGTAATTTTTCTGAATAACAAAGATAACTTAAGAAAACTATTCTTACAGAGTCCACGATAACATGAAAAATTCCTTTGTTATCAATAATATGAATACATAATCAGAAACAAAACTGAGAGTTTAAAGCAACCAAATGAGCATTTTGGGACAACAAAAAATAATTCCATTCTATAATCAATAGTATGAATCATGGCGTAATAATACCAGGTGTATGCATAAGATTATATATTTATTTTGTTTTTGTAAAATCTTGTTAAGCTGTCAAATATTTTGCAAATATGTGTGTATGTATTTCAAATATTTTTCGTGGCTTTCTTATTTTTCACAAATATATACACACATAATGTCACACGTTTTTGACAACTTAACAAGAGTTTACAAGAACAAAACACACGTAAAAACTAAAACATATGTTGAACGCATGATCTAATGCAGTCACCTGTTTAATGCGCCTTGGTATGAATGAAATACTACACAACTAGAAGCGAACTGCAATAATCTGCTAAAACCTTATTAAAGCTTATTTCGAGCAAGTGGGTAAAAACACGACGCTACATAACCAGTAGTTGTCGCTAAATTTAATAAATTTTTAAGCCAATTAGAAATAATATTTAAACGTTCATTTTTAAAGATGACCGCAAAACTTTTCCGGGCTTATTACTAAGTTTCATGTATTTTATGGTTATGGTTGTGTTGGCACAACAATATAGGGAAGATATCTTTTGAGGTTTCAAAACATAATTATTTTTTATGGGAAAAATATACAAAGTTGTCTGGAAAATTAAAAAATATTCAAAAACAATTTTGTTGCGAATAATAACATTTAAAATTATGTTAATAGATTTTGACAATAGCAGTGGTTAATGAATACTGATAGTTTTATCCAAGCACTTTAAAAAACTTATTTGCTTGTTATTGACAATATTCGAATTTTCAACTTTCGTTTAAACAAACAAAACAAAAAAAATATACATATGTATCACAGACTTAAATGACTTTCTCAATAAAATTTTTAAAAGGATGAAAAATAAAATGTTTGAAAGCTATTAAAAAAAATATATATGCTAAGGGGACTTTTAAAAAATCTTCTTTCCTTTGTCCACTTTTTGTGGTGAAGGGTATAAAAATAGAACAAAGCATATATTTTGAAAATTATATAAAATACAAAACTTACCAAAGATCACAGAATGTATAAAACCAAAAGGTCCATAATCAAAACTTTAAATAGTTTTCAATATGGTAATGGGCAATACAACTAAGTAAAACAATTTCACTTTTTTATCACATTATAATATACATACATCTAATATAAGAAATTAATTATATTATTTTTAAATAAAAGTTTTCCCTTGTTACTGCTGAAAGTGCTTAAAAGCAACTGCATAGCAAATGTGTAATATTATGACTAGCAAAAAATATTTATAATATAATGTTAACATGTACAATGAAAAACTTGTTGCTAACAAAGTTGCTACTATTATTTTTGCAACAATGGCTGCCCTAAAATTGTTAAAAAAAACTGACACATACTTTATTTTATATAAACTGTTTTACAAGTAGAAAAACATTAAAATATAAAAAATACAACCATGTTCTCACATGCACATGTTGTTTAAATTTTTCTTCCCACAAAGATAAAAAAGGAGAAAATTTGCATAATATAAAAGAGGACGAGAAGGGGGAACTTTTACATATCAATTTTAAAATGATTATTCTGCATAGATTAACCTTTTAATTTTAAGATATCAAATTATGTTTCATAGGAAACTTCGGTGCGCTTCGTTATGCAAATTTTTTTCCATTGTCCAATTCAGCCATTTTTTTATTTGAATATGCCTTTCCCTTACAATTCCCTATGCAAACGAGAGCTACATTTGAATTGTTATGCCGACTGTCCCAATTCATGCATGAAGTTTTTTGCTCGACTATGCACATTAATGGGGCTCTACGTAATAGAGCTCTCTTGAAACACGATGATAGCATTTCACTTTACGTAAGAGATGCGAAACCTACTATTCAAAATCAGGCATTTTTTGTGCTCCAGCTGTGCACATTAGCAGCAGAGTTACTAGTACACAATTTCCCATTAAAAAAACAAATCTTAAATTGAGGACTATATATAGTTTTACATAAATATGTCATTGGCTTTTAATGGGTTAAGCACTTTTAAAATATTTCATCATATATGGAAAGATCTCTTCGAGTGATACCCATATTGATTTTTAACAATATATGGAGCATACTCCTACTTGTCTATTAAAAGTTCAGAGACCTATAACTTAGAAAATATGAGTGAACGCCGATTTTTTTCTGGATGTTTTTTTATTATTTGTTAATTCTCTATCGCCCTATATATTTGTTTTTTGATTAAAATTACTTTATTGTTCCACATGATAGGAAGAATTAGAGGTACACGTGGTTTTTTGCCCGCTGCCTAGAAGGACATGGACCAATCTTGCTAATTTTCAATAGCAAAATTTTCGAAACTATGTCTGATCGATTTGGATATTTAAATTTTCTCTATCTCATGTAGTGCCTTGGCAAAGTTGATTTTTAATCTAAGATGGACGTACAGATGGACATCCCCCAAATAACTTCGCTATCCTTGAGGATTCAGAATCCATACATTTTACCGGGTCGGAAATGGATACTGTAAAAATTACAAACGTAAAGACAAACTTTGATACTTCTTCAAACCTTTTCCACTTTTTGTGGGGAAGGGCAGAACAAATTAATAAGGAGATAGTTGTAGAAACACCAAATCCATTTAAATTTATGATGATGAAAAAGAAGTTTAAAGCAATTTATGTTACTTAGATTAAACTTTAATTTAGGAATATGGACCATTTATTCGCACTAATATCCATAACGTTACGAGATTCACTTTAATAAGACCCATTTCTAAGATCACGTAGAAAGGAAGGACACTTCCTTCTTTAGTGTTGAATAATATTTATTTGGTCGTTGACTGTACAAATCCCCAAGATGAACTTAACTTCTTTAAAACACTGCAATACTGCAATTAAAACGTAGTTCGGTTGACGCTAGAATAACGCTTATACAAGAAATATTTTTTCTATCAATTGGAACGCCTGTATTAAGAGAACAGAACAAAGTGACTAAAAAGGCTTTTAGAAACTTCCTCTTTTAAAGTCTCTATTAAAGAAACGAAACAGTCCACATTTTTTATTTGAGTAGATTGTGTAAATTTCAAAATAGGCAGCTGCACGCGAATATTTATTAAAAGTATTAATTAAAATTTTTATTTCAAAATAAAATAATAAAATAATTTTAAGAACACACAAAAAATTAGTAAAAAAAATATATATTATAATTGTACCTGTATATTTTAACATCTTTCTTTGAAATAAAATGTTGGTTTTGGTTTGGTTTTAGTGTTCATGTACTTTTCAATATTTTTGCTTATAATTGAGGTTAATTTTTTTACCTTGATTTTCTCGAACTGTTGCAATAAAAAAAAAACATTTTCCCATTAACTTTTTTTGTCAATTATATGCTTTAAACTACAGTTAATAATTTCTCAAAAAATAAATAAATAAAAACAAAAAACAAAAAGCAGTTAATAAAATTACGGTCAGTTGTGTTCCAAGTCTATAAATGCATTACGTTAAAAAACATAGATTTGTTTTCTTAATCTGAATTAGATATTTTTTTTTTTGCACAGAACAGTGTAACAACCTCTTTCTAGGCTTTTCTTGAAAGGCAGATACATAGATATATAAAATGTAATCGCTAAAACTATTTTTTTGCTTGCCTCATTCTTGTTTAAGTTGAAAACATTCTTGTATGAGTACTTGTAGCTTTATGACATGTCTATAGGAAATTGAAACAACAGAGTAAAACAAATTATGTATTTGGGGTTTTAATTTTCAACAAGAAACAATAACTGTTAATAAACCATTATTAAAGGTTGGATAAGGCAAGAAACAGTGGGGCAAATAAGGTTTTTTGGATATAAATCAACAATTTCTAACAGGCATACCTAAACAATAGCGGAAAAGGGAACGTTTTCTTCCAGATAGCTTTTTAACACCCACAAAGATTCTTCTTTCTAGTTTCGTATGCCTGAACAAGAGACTACTAACTACTTAATAAAAACCTTCAACTTATTTATTTCTAACTCCCACATAGTTTGTCATTAAACCTAGTTCTGTATAAAGAGGAAGTAGAAAATTTTTTCTTTTTGAAACAAACATAAATTTTTTTTGTCACCTGCAATTTAGAATATGGGATATAATTTGCAGTGGATTGTAATGAAAGAAGCATGAAAGTTGATTAATCTACCTGGAACTGTGATAATAAAGTTTCCACACATGTCTTTGTTTCAATATTTTTCTTTATAGAAATCCATAGTTGTTTAAGCCATCTACAAAATAAAATGTACTGGCAACTGTTCTCGTACTATTACACCGGTAAAATTGGGTGCTTTCACATTTGTATCTCTAGTTTCTCTCAGAAATTACATTTTTTTTTAAGACAAAAAAAGTATTCTATATTTTAACCAAGGTTCTAAGAGACAAAATTTTATTCAAACCTCTCTAGAAGTTCTATGTGTTGCTAACACAGATAGACAGACGAACAGACAGCAGATAGATAGGCAGACAATAGTTCCAAAATTTGTTGTTTTGTATTCCATATCGATTACTATCAAAAAATTTTTTATGTACTGAAATGACCCCGTTGCTAATTTTTAATATGCAAAGATAATATTTCTAATAGATAACAGTAATACATTGGCTTTTTTTAGCCTGATATCATAGGTAATATTTTAAACGAAGTGTCATTCTGCGCTGTAGCCAGCAAACAATCATGAATTGTTTTACACATGAAAAACACTATCAAATAATCCAGATTTACTTTGAATATCAGATATTGATTTGTGCATAATATATACGTCAAATTGAGTTTAGGATGTGGCATGTTTTTGAATTAAAAGATTTAAAATCAACAAAATTTCTGCATATGAGGTGCAGTTAATGTACAACAGATCCAGAAGACTGTTTTATTCACAAAAACTAAACTTTTAATGCCGTTTACACACTGCTGCGCGCTAATAGCAACGTTGTAGCTTATTTCTTTGAAAATAAAGACGAAACTCACGTCACGGTCGATTGACATTGTGATCTATAATTTTTTTTGATGAAAAATATGAATAACGTTGATCCACACGGTGGCACTATCATACGCTGACCACAACATCGACTTACTGAAATCAATATTTTGGGATAAAATAATTTTGAGAAATGAATCTGGCAGTTAACCCGATTGTTTACTTTGTAGGACCCATAAGAATTGACTAGCGATTTTGATAAATCGGCAGCTATTTTCATTATTATGACAGCAATGTTTGACGTCCAGAAAACGCTTCATATGTTATAAATTTAATTTTTTATTTCATTTTAATGCAATTAAGTTCGTGCATAGAAAAACACCCTATAAATTCTATGAACCTTATTTTATTAAAGTTGAAATTTTTTGTAAGTTTGTTTATTTCTATAACTTTATAGGTGAAACAACAGAGGCATTTCAGCTTATTCAACGTTATGTAAAAAACGAATTTCTTCGGTAAAAAATAAAAACACTCTTCAATCAATTTTCTGAACTTCTATCGAGATAAGCCTCAGATTTTTAAAAATAAACAAATTTGATTATGTGTTTAATTTTTAATTAAAAAAAGTATTTCTTATATTTATTAAACATTTAGAATTTAATCTTATTGTTTAATATTTTTATATTTAAATTTATTAATACAAATATGTTATTGAATATAGGTTCATAATTTAATGCTTAATTTATTTTTACAACTTTTATAAATCAATTGTGGTAAATTTACCACAATTTAATGCATTTGTGTCAAAAAAAAAAAAAAAAAGGCAAATCAATAACGAACTAAAAAAAATAATAATAATAAAAATAAAAAAATTAAAAACTGCTATTGCTCTTGTTGTTGCTGTAGTTAATTAGTTATTGTGGAAGATATAAAACAAAACTATTAAGTTAAATATATGCAAACAAAAATCTATTAATGCGCTTAAATGATTTAGTATTTAACATGTTAACTAAAATACAAATAAAGTG
The DNA here is from genome assembly GCA_937654795.1 of Cistogaster globosa. Taxonomy (NCBI): domain Eukaryota; kingdom Metazoa; phylum Arthropoda; class Insecta; order Diptera; family Tachinidae; genus Cistogaster; species Cistogaster globosa. Next base: position 24,647,815 of record OW569406.1, read on the forward strand.
CGTTTCAAAATTATAAGGTATCCTTTTTTATTTTAGCTTCTGCAAAAAATTAGGGCTCATAAATACTTTATCACTTGTTTTCTATTTATATTTACTTTCAGCTGTCTTTTAAAAAAATATTTAACAATCAATTTCTAAAAAATTTTATGTCATTTACAATTTTTAATCGCGTTTGCACAGAAAATATTTTTTTTTATCAACGTTTATTCATGAATTTATTGACATATGCTGGGAACACAATTGGAACGAACGACGAATTTCGTCTTGCACGACGAATTCATCTGTAAAAGTTCGCTGCGTAAATTCGCAATGTGGCGCACAATTAGGACGAAAAAGTTACAGCTGTTATAATCAACAACATTGTTTACTGTCTATGACAAAAAAGTGTTACCATAGAACAAAAAATAGTTATACAAAAAATTAAGCATTAAGAAAAAGCCATTAGAAAGCAATTTTATGGAAAATAATTGTGAATGTTTAACTTAATGATGTATATTAAGAAATAAACAATAATTAAGGTAAAAATAACTTTATTTACTAATATATTTAAAAGCTGAAAGGAGAAACAGCAACCCTGTTCCAATTTAGTCGTCGTTCGTCGGCGTAAGAAATAGAAATAAATCTATCGGAGAGTTCGTCACGCACGACGAATTTCGTCGACGGCGGTGTTGTGTTAATTTTCATATGCACCAATGTGTTTTATTTTTGACGGCGAATATGCGCAACGAAAAATTCGTCGTTCGTCCCAATTGTGTTCCCAGCAATAGTCATGTGAAATAAACTGTTTGAAAATATTTTTAATAAATAAATGTTTTATATGTTTTATAATTGATGTAAAAAATACTTACTTATGTATGTTCAACTTAAATTTATTGTTAAATTATAACATATTGTTTTAAATTTATTATTATAATGTTTATGAGAAAATTATTTAATTGTACTCGTTAATTGTTTTCGTTTTGATAATTTAGCAATAATAACATTGCAATTTAGTATTTGTTAACTTATAAGAAACAAAGAAACAAATTATTATCTGAATTTCTCAGAAAACGTAGAAAAATATCAAAAAAAATTCTGTCTATCCCACTCATTCAATAGTGTTATTTTTTAATTTTATGTTAAAAATAAGAAACTAAGATCAGCGGCCAAATTGCTTCAAACACTTTAATTTTGTCAGCCGCAATGGCAAGATGAAAATTTAGAGTCAAAAAGGTAAAATAAGCCGACACAGCAAAACCTGATCCCACTTGCTTCGGACAAATCCATTCAATAACTTATCCGGTGGCATATCGTTAACGACCTGAGATGGAAAATATTTTTACTAACAGTTATATACCTGATGCAAGAAGAAAGAAGCCTAAGTAAGCCAGAATACCCTGCAGAGTATAATTTGGAAATATAAAACTTTTTCTGGCTAAATGCTTTAAAGGTTGAAGCTTTAAAAGAAACGCATGAAAAGTGTATTTGTAAATCATAAGACTTATTTATTCATTGTGCTAGTTAAATCTTGAACATATAATTATGGGAAGTTTGTAAAGTAGTTGCCTAACTAAGTTTCCATACATTCCAAACAACGCTGCTTGCAGACTTTAAATCACAGTTGATCTTCTACTTCCTCAAAAGTATGCGTACTCGAAAATTTGCAAATGGAACATTTAATGCAATTTTTAAAATTTAAAACTGGTTTCGAAAGATATTTTTCCGAAAAGGATCCTGAGTGTCAATGAAAATTTAGAAAGAATAAAGTCAAACTGAAGCTTTTGCTGCTTACAAAACAGAAATAAAGAATTCTTCGTTGTCAGATAAATAAAATTTTGTATATGGGTTTATAAAACTGAAAAAAAAACTAAAAACTAAAACAAGGTCGCACTTTCTTTCTGCATTGTTGTTACCACTGTTCACTTTTTTCTTAAAGAAAGAGGAGATATCCGAGTGTTTCTGTTTCGACATATTGATGAGCAATTAGTAAAACCTTTTACATTTATCACTGAGGATAAACACCTAATAAGACTTTTTCACAATGAAAACGGCAGTACCAATAATAGCAGTCACAAAACAATACGCTCGGTTCCTCGCGCAGAACGGATGTACGTCAGCATTGTTAAATGCCAGACTGGCTCAAATTTCCCACAGTGTTCTGAAGGAATTTCCCGAATTTAGCTTTTAGCGCCATATTTAAAATAGCATTGGCTTTAATTGGAGGTTAGGTACGTACTTATAAGCGCTGTGTTATTTACTATATTAAGAAGTTAGCGATATCAGCAAAACCGAACACATTATACAATTTAAGAATGGATGACAAATTAAAAATAAATTAGATTAAGTTAGCTTTTAAGGCTTTTAATCGGATTAAATACAAATAAATAAGCAAACAGGCGATCTTTAAAAATAGATATTTTAATAGAGAGCAATTTATTATTATAATTTTGAAGTTGGGGTGGGGGGCTTTAGCCCCGGCATTTAAGCATTTGCTTAATAATTTTATATTTATTTCGTAAATGTTATTGTTTATTTGATATTTTCATAAAATACATAGCTATCTCTTACTAATTTTACGAGGAGTTCATTTTTGCTTTTGCCACAATTTTCCTGTAAATTAAAGGTTTCATTTTAGCATAAGGATATTAATTTATTGGTGCCTGTAACAGGAATTAATAATCTCAATTTTTTTAACGTTAATAAAATAAGGCTTTTTTATTTAAAAAAAGCGACTCATCAAATTCTTGTTTCAGAAAATATACAAATATTAATTTAATGTACGGTAGGCAACAGTCATCTGTGCACTAAGATGAGCAATTTGCTAACGCAGACATCTTATTTAATGAAACTTGTAACTCGTATTTTTCTTATAAATTATTATCTAGATAAAAGAAACCGTTGATATTCTATGACTATAATTGCCAAAATCTATTTCCTTAACCAACGTTTACTACGATTAAGAATATCACCCAATGGATGTAGATTTTGTTCTGAAAGAGAGTTATAAAGTTAGCGAGTCCTCATTACATATACATAGTTTGACTTGTAAAAATGTATAAGAAACCAAAAGTTGTAAGACCAAGAGAACACTTAAACCAAGAAATTTTATCGCGTCAACTTTAGGAGTCGAAAAACTTTAAATTTATTGAGGGATATATGAGCTATTATCTTTTTAATTTTTTTAACACAAATTTTGACAACTTCGATTTCTTATTAATATTTTGAAAGGGTTATTATCTTAAGCTCCAAAGCATCATGCTCATAGGTAGGTTAAAGATTCCCACAATAATCTATGTCTAAAGTTGAATGGATTGGGTACGTTAAAATCCTGCCCTACATTTCCATGGGTGTTGGAAAATTATAAGAATATTAAAAACTTTTGTTGAAAGAATATTCAATTAATACCTGACAGTTAAAAAAAACTCTCTAAATATTATCTTATTAGACTTCTACCATTATATTTCTATTGTGTTTTATTGACTTTCTTTTAATTCTTAAATTATGTCATTTTGTGGCAATAACTGTTGCTTCAAACTCACTAGCTCTAAAGGTTTTGGTTTTTTAGACTTGTACTGTTTGTCCGTTATATGGATGTCTCAATTGCCTTATTATTTAAAAGTGTCTAATAAAATACTATCAGGAAACAATAATAATAATGCTACTGAAAAGCCTTTGCATTAAACTCATATAAACTTCTCTTTACGCAACCATGCGTTTCCTATACAAAGTCAAGTTTGTTCACTGTATCTCCAGGAGTGAATGTGTTAAAAGTTGAGTTTCAACGTCAACTTGAAATAGATTCTAAGTTTATCAGGCACAAAGAATAGTTGAGGAAGAAGGTATATAAACGGGATCCAATCCAAGAGACAAGTTGAGGCCTCACAGCATGTTAGTACGAATAATGTGTGAATAAAATGCCACCAGGCAATCCAAAAAATGAATATCATATTTTAGTTAAATATTTAGAATTTTTACGAGCCATTCCTATTAAATAACATGGATTTAGCCAACTGAACAAGAAACGTGGATAACCAAAAAATTTTGAATTATAAGACACAAAAGCAAAGTTGTTCCTCCTGTAAATATAACAATATAAATTTATATTTCTGGGCTTTAATTTTTTATTTACTTATACTTTGTTTTATTTTTTATTATTGATTTTTTTTTTTTTTTTGTTTGTTTATATATTTTTGTACATGATCTTAGCTAAAGCTGTTGTTTAAAATTAAATATAATTATAATAAAATTGAACATAATTTGAAAAACAAAAATTTCACAATATAATATGTTGTTGTTTTTATACATGTATATATCTAACAATGAAGATCAATGATTAAGAGGTCTTTCAAATTTAATACTCATATTCCAATATTCTAATTACAAATGTTTTTTATTGCAGATTAAGAAAAATTTTTCGTTTATAAATAAATCTAAAATTTCACTTTATTAGATAAGCTAAATCATAAACTAAATCAGTCATTTGGAACACAAAACGAAAACTCTCCAGACTCTGACTAATATAAGCACCAGTTTAGCAGTTAAACGAGAAAGTTGTAATGACACGTTCTACGCTGGTTGCTGGGATAGCTGCAGCTGATTTCAGGGTCGTTGAATTTTTTTATCTATCGTCTTAGGACGGAAAGAAAATAAAACAATTTTTGCTTAAAAACGTTAATGAACTTAAAACCTCGTTTTATTCTTATTAGCTATAATTTCACAACTGAATAACGGTCGACGGTCGAACGAGGTAAGTTATAAGGCCGGCGAAAAAGGCAGGCAGCGGTGCACGGGTAGCTGCAAAACAGGCAGCGGTAGTCCGGGTGGCGACAAAGCAAACGGCAGCGCTACTAGTCAGCGGTGGCTCAGGTGGCGGCAAAATCATCAGCGGCGCCACCAGGCAGCGGTGGCACGGGTAGCGTCAAACAGGCAGCGATGGCAAGAGTAGCGTCAAAGCAGCAACGATAAATGTCGCTGGTACACGCCGTGATTAAATAGGCAGTGTCACTACCAGGCAATGATGACGCGGGAGCGATAAAATAGGCAGCGGTGGTACGGGTAGCGTGAAAACAGTCAGCGGCGATACCGGACAGCGTTGGCGCGGGTAGCAACCAAACAGGTAGCGGTCCTTGGCTGCGGTAGCTACGGAAGCCTCGCTATCGCAGCGATTTCTGCGGCCTCTTGACCGTGTTGGACAATACTGGGGAATTTGCAATTTCTTACCAGAATTGGCCACAGGCTTGAGCCAACACCAGTAGAAGTTTAACTTCTGAAATGGTGATTTTACCAAACAATTTCAGTCGTTCTGTCTATAAGAAATATATTGGGGAATTTAAAATTCTACACCACTGATCTCTAATGTGCAGGTAGGGCTGCCATATAATTTTGATAACAAATGTGCATTATCGGCCGTTTAGTTTCATAAGATCAGAAAAAAATCGACAAATTTAAATTTAAATACAATTGAAATTATTTTCATGGACAAAAATATCAAAATAGTGCAATTTATTATCATAAGATAACACAAAATCAATGAGAATAATCATTTAAAAATATATTTTTTTTCGCTTTCGGTCGGGTAGGAAATGCTAATAAATCCGGAGGCAAACTAGTGCCATATGTATCATCAATATATGTATTGCGAGTACGCGGGCTGTTGTATCTGACACGGCCTAAGAATTTGTTTCGTCGTCTCGTAGGTGGTAGTGTCCTGCAAGAAAATGAAGAAATATTATTATTATTAATTAAAAAAAAAATAATAACAAAACATTAAATTTTATGTTATCAGTTGCGAATAACCCAGTCACAGGAGAGGTCCTGCATATGTTATTAGGCATGTAACTATTTTTGTTTAATTTCGTTTTTTTTATATAAATTCAATTAAGATATTTAAATTAAATTGTTTGTTAGCTTAACTATATTTTTTGTTATTTATATTTTCTTTCGAAAACTTTAATCTAAAAGTTCTAGCGATTCTTTGTCTATACATTTTTTGTGAATTTTAAGATTCAACAGGAATTAAGATTTGCAAGTGAAAATTTTATTTTAATCTTTATGAAATTAGGAATTAAGCTGTGAACACAAATGAATTAAAAAAGATTTTTAAAACTAAAAAAAAATTAACTTAACCCAAAAAAAAATTTAATTCATTAAAACATTATTTTTTAGTTTTTTTTGTTCATACGAAACTTAAAACTATACATCAACAAACAAAATTTAATCAAATTTCCTGCATAAAAGATTCGCTAAATTTAATTTTAAATCTCCATAAGGAGAGAAATACAATATTTACTATAGGTAAGGTAAAAGATAACATGTCACCGTGCCACATGATATTAAGGAAAAATGGCATTTAATTACTAAATTCATAAACTCAAGTAAACAAACAACCATATAAAATCTTAACAATAACATCTATAAAACCAATTACAAAAGTAAAAAAACTTTAAGTTAAATTTAAAAAGTATTAAAAATTAATCATAAATTGTCCAGTGAAATAATTGTTAATAACTAAAACTATGTTTTAATTATTAACTAAAAAAAAACTATGTTTGTGTAGGGCTTAAATTATTCCCTTTTAATGACAAAATCGATATAGAAAATCACATGACTTACATTTAAACTATACAAAGTGTTCTGATGATTTATATAAAATACTACGTGAAACATTTTTAAATCATTTTAATCCTTTCATACCTTAATGTGATAAAACAGCACGCCTATAAACATTAAAATCAAATCCCAGAAATAAGTCAAAACGTTGAATATGTTTAAGTTTTAATTAGTTAACTTTAAACTCAGGAAGAATTTACGCTGAAGTGTCTTACTTAACCCCATTTTAATTAATAGGGAAAAGATGTGATTAGCAAAATTCCACTGTGAATCCACAACAAAATAAAACAAGTAAGTGTGCTATTTGTGGCTATGCTGAATCTTATGAGCCCTGCACCATGTATGTAAATATAGTTTAGTGAAGTAGCACCTTTCAAAAACAAATAATGCGATGACAGATAATTAAAAAACAAATTAATTAACAAATTATATAAAAATGCCATCGGCTCTTAAGGGTAATGCATTTTTTTTTTTTAATTTTAAGGTTTTCCTAAAAGATCTCATTAGAAGCTTTTAAATGATATCCACATTGCCCATATTGACAACCGAACTTTTTTATGACAATTTCAGTAGCCCATAACTCGTTAAATATGCGCGAGCGCCAATTTTTTGGTGTTAAGCCCACTGCCTTTTGGAACATGGACCGATCTTGTTGATTTCCAACAGCTTCTCTTTGGACACTATGTCCGATAGATTGGCGTATTTAAATTTTCTCTAGCTCATCTAGTGACCTAGCAAAGCTGGTTTGAACAATAACGGATAGATGGACATTGCTTAATCGATTTCTCTATACATAAGGACATATAATATATATACTTCATTGGGTCGGAAATGGATATTACAGAAAGTACAAACTGAATAAGAAACTCTTTCCGCTTTTTGTGGTGAAGGGTAAAGAAACACTTTTCTACAGAAATTTATTTTATAAACATAAAAATGCAAAGTTCAATACTGATATACTGCAACATAAAATAAATGCACCATAAGGTTTCAATAGAAGAAATAAATTTACTTATACGTTATATTGTTCACGCAAGTCAAGACAAGCAATTTTTTAATAATTTCGTTATTTTAACAAATGAACAAAATCATTGCCATCATATGTCTGCCTCTTGCTGTTCTTAACTTTTCTTTTCAATTTTATCTGATGGCCTTTTGTTAGTTTCTCTGTTTTAAAGTCTTCGCTTTTTTGAAGAACACACAAGTATATTTTTTCTGTTTCGTTATTCAAAATGTTTTAAGAGTGCTCGTCTTGTAACCCTAGGTCAAATACTTACTGTTGTTTCTCTACTGCTTTCTTTTAAATGTGGTTAAAGCTGTCTGTATATTTCTTTTCTTTTAAGTGAAACATCATGTTCGTTAAACGGTTACATCAGAGTGGAATACTTGGAGAAAATATAGCCTTAGATGCTGTCAAGCATAAGTTTTAAATAAAAAACACTAAAAAAAACAAAATTTTGCATCAATTTTTATTATTCACACCCCTAGGTTATATTACTTTGAGGCATCGCGAGGCCGTCACACTTATTATGATCCAAACTTAAAACTTAAACTTGACTTAGCCTTTACTGTCTCAATTTCAATATAATTGAGATAACCGTTTGGGATTATTTCCTTTTTTGACTAAATCCCGCACAGTGCAATTGGCAAAACACACTGAAATAATTACGGATGGCCTGAGAGCTAAGTTAAATTAAAAGAACTATTTAAATAAATAAAGAAATGTGAGATAAATAAGCAAATTAATGGCTTCTAAAAGTGTAAAAATTATATTCACTTGATTGCATTTAAAAGTTAAAAATTGGTTTCTATATTCATTTATGGCAAGATTACTTTTGTTATTTTAAAATGCCGAAGAGCTAACACATTACTATATACAACTAACTATAAACTGACATTTTTAGGAGTGTTGTAATTCACTTTAAAAATAGGGTCTTAAATGCAGCTTAGATAAACAGTTGCTTAATGAAGCTATTATACATTATCAGCTTTTGTATTATCTTTACGTCGTACTAATTAAAAGTAAACCTAAGTTGAGATTATAGACTGGAAATTCATAGCAAATGTTCCCACAAGGCAGCAAGGATTCAAACAAAAATAAGTATAAATTTGAAACGAATTGTATCTCTTGGTTTTTAAAATTTTTATAAAAAACCTCATAAACAAAGCACAATAATATTAATATTAATGTTATACACTTTTCAATTGAGCGATTCATAGAGTCGTGCATTTTTAAATAATAATGAAAAAACGTGAAAACTATTATGTACGTTAAAAATAAGAAAAGGTTTGGGATCACTGCTCTTGTTTTTGATAAACTTTTTGAAAGTGATTTAGCAATCAGTATTTTGTATCACATAAACTATTTACAGCTAAAAATATTTTTGAATTGTATTCTTACTTACTATTGCATAAATTTGTTTATTATTATTGTAGGTAAACCGTATTAAATTAATATATATCTTTAATAAATGAATTAAAATTTAGTTTTTTGGCTTTGGTTCATTTTTAATTTTTAGAAAAAAAAAAATTATTTTTCAAATGTAAAAGAAAAATTAGACTGGCAGAATGGCACCAGTGAAATTTGGTGTAATCTGTATGATACTACTGGCATGTATTTTCTGTTGTAGCGTCAAAAGTTTTAATTTTATATTTTTATATTAAAGAGCACATATAAGCTTATACTTATATACTCGGCCTTAAAAAGAATACTTTTGTTTTCATACTCCTTATAACATAAACCAATTTTTAATCAACTTCAAAATATTCGTTCGTCTGAATGTTGCTTTTTTAAATGCTTGTGCCTACAGAACTTAGTCATTTCAGAACCGATTTAAAAAAATTTTTTTTTACTTAAAAAGCTAAGACTACATATTGGTCTTAGTTTATAATTGTAAAACTTAAAGATTGTTGCCATACAACACACATGTTTTTAAAATGTATTATGAACCGAAAAGAGCGTTTAGAAAAGCTGCGTTCCACTTTAGTTCCCAACTAAAAGAATAAATATTTAAAATTATAAATTACAGAAGATTACACTAGTTGACATAGTTTCATGTGTGTGGCCAAACTGTTAAGCCGTTATATACAGCAAGTAAAAAGTTTGAGCTTGGAATTTGCCTATAAAGTTGATATAATTTAATATGTATGCACAGTTGTAGAAAAGTGTATAACTCCGTAAAGTATTACAGTTATTGAGATTTAAATTTACTAAAAAGTCCTTTACTTAATATTTGTTATTTTTTTATTTGTGTTTTCCTAGTGATTTTTTTGGTAAATTTTTATGCTGGCGCTTTTGTTTTTCGTTATATCACATTAAGTTTTTGTATGAATTTTGTTCATTATGGGTTAACATCTTTACAATATTAAAATTATGGATTTTTTATTATTTATTTAGTTTAGTTTTTGAGCTTTCGAAATAAAAATTGGTGAAAGTCATTAAAAGTTTAATAAAATTCTTAATTTGAATCATTTGAATCTTCAACTCATTTTCGAGTATATAGAACAATTTATTTATATTTTTTGTAACCTAAAAACTACGAAAGATAAGTGCTGTATTTAATTTCTACGCCTTTTCTTATTCAACAAAAATTTTTTTATACGAAAGGTTCCAAAAGAATTTAAGCCAACGCAAGCATCGCTGTGCACATCCTAATTGCGCACAATACTTTTGTTATTCTGTAGCTGGTTTTTGCGGTTATAGATGTGTAAAAATAAATCTTCTCTGCTATATGATTGTTGTTGTTGGATATTTCAAAAATCATATTGACAGTTGACAGTTTTGGGTTGGAAAATAAGGTATGTATATTTCAAGTAAGATTTTTTTTTCATTCTTGGCGAAATTCCAATAATTAAGAAAGTTAATGTTCAAGTTTTGACTATAATGGCTTTATCAATCGCAAGATAGTTGCGTACAAAATACTTATTCAAATAACAAGCTACTGAACGTATTTTTTTTTTTTTTTTTTTTTTTTTTTTTGTTTCTCATAAGTTGCGAGTACCTGTTAATATTTAATCTGATCGTTATAAACTACAGCTCCTAATATCATCAAGTATTTATTATGCGTAACATCTAATTGACAAATATTATGTTTGTAGGTTAAATTTTTGTTAACTGAAACTGATTAATTGACCAAAAATAAATTTATCATTTATTGTTAATAAAATCTTAAGCAATACTTTAAATAAATAATATCACGGAAGTAAATTATAAAGTAAAATAAGAAATTCCTTTAAATGTTTGTTGAACGAGTTTATGTGTATATATTACCTAAATACTGCTATGTAGAAAATAAAACTTGCTTAAATTGTTAAGAAAAGCTAGCAACCAAAATATTACATATAAATCCTTGATAAAAAATTTTCCCTACATTTAATTGCAATTTGCAAAGAATGTACAAACGCATTGGTGCCAAAAAAATTTTACCCTGGTGTTGGTGCCACGTTTGGTTAGGAAAATGGTATATGTAATTTAACATGTCGCCATTCAAATTATACTCAACTTTCTAATCTCTAAGCCTTCTAGCTTGATCCAAATATACTTAGTAATCGAGGAGTGCCCATTTCATAAGTTTTGGGTGTGAATGTGGCTTTCTAATAACAGATCTCTTTCTACAAACAACATTAGTCAAATAAATTACATTTGAATAATGCAACCACCGATAACGCAAGCATTAAGAAATAATAGATGTTATTTCTCGTCTCATAGACACCCATACCCGAAGACGTGTAGTCGAACGAAGACGTGCAGTATCGAACGGAGATAAGAATTTGTACTGGCAGAAAATTATAATCAAAATCTTTATAGGTTACATACCATACAAAATCTAGTAAAGAAAAGTTAAACTTCCTTTAGTAGGATACTTACTCTTACTTCAGGGATATTGTATCATCTGTGAGCAAGCTGACAAAGAAACAAATCCTCCATAACAGGGCAATCTACTTTTGCCCTGAAGTCTAACCTTGCTCCGGAACGTCGAATTGTCTGTTAAATAATAGAGTAACCTGAGCTATATCAGCACACATTACACACTCTGTTTACACGGGGTGATTTTGGGTATTAACGAGTTCTTTTTGCTTTATTTCAACAATGAAAGATTAACGCATTCTTACAATATGACTATAATATTTTCACGTGAAATAAATATCACTAACATTGCATAACCAACGACATGACACCAATAATGTAATTTAATGGTATCTGGACACTGTAAATCAGACCACCCAGCTTAAAATGGAGTGAGAAAGAGTACCCCTGAAAAGGCAAACGTTTCTCTTGTAACATATATATAAATAGATCAATCTTACTCAAGTCCATTAAAGCTTTTGGTGTCTTTCGCCACAGCATGACAAATTGTTAAAAGCCTGTTACTTTGCTGTGCTTTTTTCTTATAATTACACACAATAAATAACCCAGTAAACACAAAATTATAAATTTAGAATTACATTTTTTTCCAATCGAAAAAAAATAAATCTTTTTTAATAAGAATATCTTTGTTGAAGATATTCAGTATTTTAACATTTGATTTCAATTTACGCTTATTAAATGTTGAACCTACATAGTTTAAATTCTACGGAAACTACATTACGTTACCTATTTTACTTAAGGTTTTGAGTTTTCAGTTGGGAGTGAGCTTTTCCTGAATGTAAACATATATTTTTGTATATGTGATCCAGGTGTATCCGTCGGATATAGAGGTTTTAAGCATCAGAGTTAAAAAGTTTAGATATAGATATGTATATGTGAATGAGCATTATATTCAAAATTTAAGTTTTTTAAGAAACACAGAAAAATAAGTTTCACATGATTTAGTGTTCTTACGGTAAAAACAAACTGATATATTAATGGTGATAGTTGAAATAGCCACAGTTAGACGAAATCCTTTACTTGCTTTAATGGTTTTAAATTAATATATAATAATCATTGTATTAGGTTATTCGTTAAATAGTTGATTTTAAATTTAATTATATCACGATTTTGTCTTATATTGGACTACTTAATATCCCGAAAATAGAAGTAATTTATTGCTTATATTGTAGCAAATAATTCGAAAAGACTTTTGGGAGAAAGTAGACTGTAGTCTGTTAATGTGATGAAAATAGATGCTTAGTTTAAACTTTCATACCCATACATGTGTTTCACAAATTATTATGTTTTTTGGCTTAGTCGTCATTGAATCTGCAAAAGTAAATATAAACATGGCAAGGTGACGGAAAATGCTTTCAGTAATGTTTAATCCTTCTCATGTTATTAAATATAGAAAGAAAAAAGAGCTATTTTTTCATAACGCTTTCTGACTCTTTTCATACAATTTGAATAAATTTAATAAAAATACAAACCAGAATCTTTATTCAAGTAGAAGATAATAAGAAGTCAGAACACCAAAATAAGTTTAGCATCAAGTTAAGTAAGTAAAGATGTTGTTATTTAATTTTTTAGCTGAAGTCTAACAATTTTCAACACTCAGCACTGTAATCTACGGTATTATGTGCCGCAATTAAGCTTTTTCAAAACGTTTTCAAAATCTATTTTTTTTTTCTACTTCTACATAGTTCATTTAATTTTGCAAAAAATAAAATATACAAAGACTTCTGAACTTTTATTTTTTTATAATTTTTTTTTTTTCATTTCAAGTAACATTTCTTTCACACATTAATTATAAAAAAATGTACAAAGTTTGTCTCCCAGTGCAATTTTATTGTACTCTCCAACAACAACATTTTTATTTTTGGACTGTGGTATCTCTTGTCGATTATCCTGGATTTGGCTTTTGCTGCATATAAGTACAGTGTATGATATTTGTAAAGGTTTTTGAGACTTTAAATGCTGTTAATACTTGAAATGCAATTAATAAGATTTAATCGTGTTTAATAAGGCTTTTTTAATAACTGCTATACCTTGTGTTCTTTCAATCGGCACTTAGTAAAACGTTAAAACAACTAATTATCTTCATATTGACCAGATGAATATTGTGCACTTAAATGATTATCAGTTCTTACCGCTGTGTGTTAAATTCCATTAAGTTTACAGTTTTATATTAAAGCCTGGATATAATAAATTATAGAATTTAATTTTTCATAAAACAGATCAACAAGGTTTTTGTCAAACGAATCCTGTATGCTAATTATCACTTTACTATATACCATCATTGCAAAAACACAAACTAATTTGTTTCTGCCACCTATGATTTTACCTTAATTTTAGTTAATTCGACTGTACGTACAGTTAAGTTGCATTAATTTTTCTTAAAAAAAAGCGTAATATTTTGAGTTTAAAATACAGAAGATATCGTTATTATATTCTCAACATGGAAAGGAAGTGTATCAATCATCATAATTCTTTTTGCTAAGTATGTGGTGAACTAACCTTCCAAAGTCAGCGAGGAAATTTTACTTAAATGGTAAAACAGTGTTGTCGTAATTACTTTGGCCTCTCTGTGCCTCACCAAGATAAGAATTAGGCACCTCATATATGATGTACGACATGTGTCAAGAATCTTACAGGTTGGTCAAAAGGAAAGCGATATATGGCTTTTGGAAAACTCATGATTTTGAGCGAGCCTGTAGACAACGTATCTGATACTTACTTTTGCCTAACTTGTATAAATGCTATAATATAGCATAAAAAGCTCATTTAAATATGCAAATGTACATTCTGCAACACGTCCATTTTCTTATAGCACTGATTTACCAGTGCCAAATCCAGGAAATGACGCAGCAAATAATGACATTGAGTAACTTTCATGTAATACAATTGTAGATATAATTCGTGATCCAAACTATGTATCTTATAGTAAGAAACCTCATTTGATAGCCCAAGCTAATCTTTACGATCTTAAGGATCTAGATTAAAAGAATGGAATTTGCTTCATCCAGATACTAAGGTGCGTCGTTCTCTTAACCGTGACGAACAACTAAAAAGGTTTTTTTTTTTTTTTTAAAGAAAATTTAATTTATTGCGATGATATAAATTTGGTTAAGAAGTACCTAGATATTGAATTTGAATCAAAAGTCTGGCGTTTGTTTATACACTCGTTAAAAACCAGTTTGAAAGCTTTACTCTTGCAAAATGGAAATAGATTTTACTCTGTTCCAGTAGCACATGCTTTCGGTTTGAAAGAAACTTACGAAGGGGTTAAATTGGTTCTAGAAAAAATCCAGTGTAAAAATTTTTTATCTAAGCTATGCGGAGACTTTTTGTGGGCTTTTTATGTGAGCGAGAAAGTAAAGATCGAAACAGTCACTACTTCAAGAAAGACTTGCTAAAGCGCGAGGGACTCACTTCAAAGGAAAAAATATTTTACATCCCCTCTTGTTGAGCCCTTCAGAGTTTAATAGAAAACTTTGTTGAAATCATGCATCGCACCGGCTCAGCTTTTACTTACTTGAGAGAAAAGATTCGTTAAGTTAGTGACTCAAAAATTAAGGACGGAATTTTCTTTGAACCTCAGATTAAGGAATTGTTATAGAAAAACATATTCAATAAAAGTTAATTTTGTATGAGAAATCTGCTTGGAAAAGTCTTAAAAACTCGCACTAAATTTTTGGGCAACCAAAATGGAAGTAACTACAAAGATATGATAGGAGAACTATTTTTGACGTATCAAGCATTGGGTTGTTATATGTCACTCAAAATACACTTTTTACGTTCCCACCTCGATTTCTTACCCGAAAACCTAGCAGTTGTTAGCGACAAACACGGCAAAAGGTTTTATCAGGATATTTACAGCATGGAAAAACGATACCAAGGCAAATGGAGTCCTCGAACGTTGGCAGATTATTGTTTGACAATTGCAAGAGACCAGCCTCAGACCAAATGCTCCAAAAAATCATAGCTTTTATTTTCTTAAACATATAATCAAGTATAATTGTATGTAAAATATTAATATTTTTATGAAATATAAAATTTTTCTACCTGGTCAAAGTCAAATTAAGGTAAAATGGACCAAAACAGTTCAAGTGACAAGGAAAGAGTTTATTTTTGCCTTTTTAAAGGACAACACTTTTATGAAATAAAAAAGGAAAAGTTAAAGTTGTCGCTTTAAAAAGAATTAAAATCTGATTTAGGAAAAAGCTTTTACATTTTTGATTTGAAGATTATTAAAATAATATTATCATCATTTGAGATAAACTTTAATTTCGAATCATTTTCCATCTGAATTTTTAAATCGATCTTGTGTGTTTGCTGGTGTAATATTAGATATGTTGATATGGTTGACCTACCAAAATGAGTTTCATCCAACAAAGTCTTCTTAATCTCATGTCCATCAGCGTTACTACTACCAACACCATCAATACTTTCCAGTTCAGTGAGACGTGGCGGCTTTTATAAAGGATTAACTTCTTTCAATAGGCTTTTTTGCAATTTAATGTGTCATTCACGATCGACCTGTTATGGGTTTTATCTACCTTTGAAGATGTAAAGCCGTTTTTACTTAGCATTAGTATTGTCTTTTTGATACGTTTTAATACGACGACAATACCAGTATACGACCAACACAACAAATATGAGAAGCAAAAGTAGGCTGGTGACAATAAGGTAAATGATAAGCAAAATATTCAAGCAAAATATTGAGGCTGCTGGCCTGGTCGGCAACCAAAAAATAAAAATGTTTTTTTCTGTTTAACGGTATAAATACATATTCAGAATTAACAATAAAATGCAGCCTCTTTCGTCGGTACTTTTACGTAGCATATTCGCCGGCGAAGTAAAATAACCAATAAGAAACGGCTTATATATCTTTCTCTTTTCACCACCTGTCTTATCTCTCATCTATCCCTTTCCTAAAGAATGTAGCACGGTTACGAAAATAACTAAATAGGAATTATTGCTTGAAGTGCTACTAAAAAAAATATTCTTAGCTCTTTCGGAGGTGATAGTACTCATGCCGCCAGTAATAGTGACACCAGCTGTGCCTTCCAAAGTGCTTTAGTTGTCACCATTTGTGAGTAAAAGAAATTCAGCTTCGGCCTTACCACCAGGATTATTGGCTATACAAGTGTAGGAACCTTTGTCGCTGGAGTGTACACCGAAAATGTGTAATTCAGAATTGAACAAATTAGATGATTCAGAACGTTGCTTTTCCAGCGAGATGAGTATGCGAAATCTAAGATCATTAGGATTTATGGGGCGTTACTTGTACAGCCCTGTTACATTTGGTCGTGGTGGGCCTTCAATGCGGCAGGAAAGTGTTGTATTATCCGATTGATTTTCAACGTATGAGCAAACTGAAGCCAAAATTTTCGGCGTGTAAGCAAAATTTTCCGAAGGAATTTCATTGTATAATTTTCCCTCAAATTTCTTGGCTCATTACAGTCAGCTGGCGGTGTATAAAGATGATGATTGCTGGCAAAATCACGAAACTCTTGCAATTCTCAATTACGATTCTGAGGATTTGAGGCCAATGACAAGTTCACCAATTTGAGGTACGTTGAAACGTTATTCTTCTCAGTATTGTTAGATTATTTAATTCTACGTAGACGGTCGAAAGTACAGGCAGCTGGCTAAATGCATGAATATCTATACGTTTTAGTTTATTGTTTTTAAACTGCACTTGTGACAAAAAATGTAAGTCTGCAAATGTAAGTGGATTTTACTGTTATTCATTACAAATTACGTAGCTTAGCAAGATCGCTAAAAGTGCGTATGTGTAATTCTTTAATAAAATTGTGCGTTAAATCTAATTCGATTAGTGTGCCAGGACCTCTAAGAGCGTCTTGATTCAGTTCGTGTATTGTGCAATATTTTAGGAAAATCTTGTGTATATTTTGAAGGCTCTTTTTCATAAACTCTTCTCTTCTGCGTTTGGGTATCATATTGTTTTATAAGTCTGTTACCCACAATTCATTACTCAGATCATTAGGTATTATGGAGATTTGTCTACTTTTACAATCGGCTGTCTTTGTGTCAGGATTCCAATGATATTGACACATGCTACAGCTGTGCATCCAACAGAATTGCATTAAGAAGCAGAAGAAGAATTGTGGTAAATATAAATTTGGTAACCAGTCTTCAAGGAAGTATGTTTTTATTGGTCTTTATACTTTGAAAATGCAATATTTTCTGAAATCTGTTAAAATCATGCTGATAAATTAATGATAATGCTGATGGTGGTAATTTGTTCAGTTTAAATTGGACAAAGTAATTCCATTAAAATTGGTGGTGAATTAAAAACTTTTCGGCAGAGATTAATTTATTTTTTAAATTTGTTTTTGTCTCAAGCTAATTGAATGAAACTTTAATGCCATCTGTTAGTTTTGCTTTTAGTCATTTTCTTGTTTTCGCTTTGTGCATCAGTGTGTTTTAAGTGGCATTAATTTAGGCCAACTTATGTAATGGTTGTGTGCAGATTGCTTTCGTGCTTTTCCTTTTTCTATTTTGGGTGATGTTGGTCGTGTAAAAGTCTCAATCAACTTGTTAATTACTGTGGAATGTTAAATGGTTATGAAGCGTAATCAGCCTTTTGGATGCTGCTGCTGCTGTTGCTGATAAAGACAGAATCAAATGTGATGTCGTTGACGATGATGGGCTCGGTGTTGGCTGTAGTGTTAAAATTCGTGTCGTTAACTTGTTATTATTAATATTCTTGTTTGTTGATTGGTGGTTTGATTTTATGCTGTTTTTTCTGTATCCCCTATTATTATTTTAATGTAATTGCTGACGTTGTTTCTGTCTTTCGTCTTTTTTGTTGTACGCAAGTGTTATATTAACATTCCTTTAATTGTCAGCATTTGTTTGAGCATTTACAGCTGGTAATTTGAACAGCATTAGTGTTGCTGCATTCAATAAATACAACCACAAATATATTAATTATTATCGTTTTATGTTTCGTTTTTGTTGTTGCAGCAATAAAGTCTGGAAAATTAAAACAAAGCAGATTTTAAAAATATTAGCGTTAAATTAAAATAATTGTAACAAAATGATAAAAAACTAACTACAGAATTATAAAATGTTACAGACATAATTAAATTTTTTATCAATGATTAATTACACGATTTCTTGGTTTGAGCAGGGAGGAACATGAGCTAAAAATTTAAAAAGAAGCAACTGCAGAGTTTTAGATCGGAGCGAAGCCGTATAAAACTTAAAAACAGTTACCGTTTTAATTCAGATCCACACACCAGGATTACGTCAAGACGGAAGATCACACTATCTCCTCTAGTTAGCTTGGGACCTCTTAGTCAAAACTAATGCTCAAATGCACTATTTAAAGAAAAACCAATTTCTTATTAAATTTAGATCTTATACCTTTTTATTAAGTTATTATATGCTTATATTTCACCAATCAAAAGATGCACTGTTTGTTAAGAGTTATCGAATATTTTATATGTTGAATATTGCAGCCACTAATTATTCACTTCTCAAATATTAAAATAATAGTTAAATAAGTCAAGTAAAGTAAAAAAAAACTATAGATTGCAATTCTTTACTTTTTCTTTCTAGTAAAAACATGCTGACTTTTGTAGATTATTGGTCACTTTTTTACATTACTTTTAAACAAAAAAATTTTTGAATAGCCTGTTGTGACTCTTTAGACCTATTTTTTCTTTTATTGTTTAAAATTTCAAGAAATAAATTTTTAAATTGGTTTTTATATAGTAACGACTTATTTTTGTAAGAGTAACGCAACGAAAGCTTAGGAGGATTTTGTATGAGGCTAATTCGGGTAACAATGTGAGACGATAAGACAACGAAGTATATCAATTTAATATAGGACATTCTCCTAATGTCAGAAGAGAATTTTCCTGAGGCAAAACTAAATTTATAACTTTGTGTAAATATTAATGAACGCAAGAAAATTAGCAACTGGCAGACTACAATGACAAATTATTCTAGTAAGAAGGTGACTCAAATAATCAATCAAAATCAAAAATAGTCTTCCTATGTAAATCAAAATTTTTTCCTTTTATATACCATCTTTATTAACGCGTTTATTTCCACTTGATTAAAATAAATTTTTCTAGTGTGTACAGAACGAGTGTTTTTTAGACGTTTACATTTGATAGCTGACAGATTTTTTACCATTATGTAATAAAAAAACTACGCATTTAAGTTTTTGATGTTCCACACACATTTCTGTTCAGCGACAAGTTAATTGGCCCTAAACATCGTGCAATCTAGCTTCATTAACGTATTTATACGAATTTATAAACTTTGAAAACGATTTATTTTAGGTAAAATTTACTAAAACCTCGGCTCCTCTTGTTTTTTTTTTTATTATTTGCTTTGCCTCAGAAACACCTCTACTTTGTGAAATTTGATTGAGATATCACTGGTTCACTGGTTCACGAAATACACAATTATGTCTAAAAAAATCGCTTTCAAGCCACTGTGTGTCGATTATTACAACCGATTTGAAACATGCAACACAGTACTTCATTAGCTTAAATGAAGATCCAGATTTCATTACCTACTCACCGAAATCTAATGCAGCCAGTTTTAATAATATTTAATATATTTTTTTTTGCCTTGTTTCACTTTAAATTAATACACATTCCCCCAAAAAATACCGTTTAAATCTCCTAAAAATAAAATATTTACGTTTTAACTTCTTATTATCTTACTAGCCTTTTGTTTTTATTTTTGTGTTAAATTGGCTGTGATGTTTTCTTTCTTTTTCCAGCTTTTATACGGCAATTTTTTTCTATCTGAAACTAGCATGCGAATACCGGATAAATACGTCTTAGTTTTTGACAAAACTTTTACGAAAATCAACCCCTTTTTCAGTTACCCGCAGCAAGATGCCATAATTTTTTATTGTTATTTCCAAATGTTCTTAAAAATTTTATGATAAAATTTTCGGACGTGACTAAAATCTTTTGAAATTTTTTTGTTATATGAAACGTTTATTTACCCACAAGTAGGAACAACTATTTGTGTTGTGCAAATTAAAAAAAAACGTTTGCTGTTCGTGAATTCTTTTCATTCCGTAACACAATAACTGTATTAGTTTGTCCTATTTTTTAAATTATTCAAACTTTGTCAAATGACCTGATTGTTACATATTTCCAAATTTCTTTCTTTTGTGGAATTTAGTTTAAATTGCAACTTTCAAGGTTTTAATTTGCATATGTTTGTGAAATAAAGACGTTAGTTTTCTCATCTGCTTCGGTTTTTATTACCCAAAAATTATAGCTGTTTTTAAAAGGAGTAAAGATTCTTATGGTAACAAATTTTCAGTTTAAATTAGTAACTTTTAATAATAACGTTTAGTAATAACTTTTAATAATGATTTAAATTAAAATAAGTTAGCAGTTGGATAATTTAATAGCGGCACAAAGAAAACAGATTGCACTGCTCACATTCTTTATTGGGGCTAGCTCAAAATCTGTAACTTCAGGCAGATGGAATACCACTGTAAGTATCCGCCTTCACAAAGAGAATATGACGCCGAAAATATTAAAAATCTACCCAGTACTCTAACAACTGCAGCAGAGATCGTAATATATAGCACTTCACCTCAAGTGAGCATAAAAACCTAAAAGTGGATGGTTAAAAAATTAATCAGTAAAACGAGTTGCGCTATTTTAATACAATCTCGAATGGCTTTAGAAAAGGGAAAGTGCCCTCCTCCTCTAAGTTAAGAATTTGGACACAACACCATTAGGAGAAGAGCCGCCAGCAGCCTTCGAAATTGGTTAGGTCGTGAATTTAATTTAACGATGATGGTGTTTTAAAATTGTTTTTGAAAAGTTTTAATTGTATATTTTGCTTAATGAGTTAAAAATTGTTAATCATTATTACAGCTGAAAAAAGATATATCTCTTAAAGTATATATATTTTGAGTTCTTATGCTATCCATCCGTGTTCGTGTTGAGGTCAACCTTGCTAAGGCTCTTGATGCGCTAGAGAACATTTAAATGCGCCAATCGAGTTTCAAGACGGGTCCATTATCCTCGAGGAGGTAGCAGCTAAAACATCACGCCTGCCTCTAATTTTTCAACATCACTTGGAACAAATTTTGTTAAGTGAATTAACCATAGTAGAAAAAAAATAATAAAAATAAATATATAGGGGGATAGGGAAAATAATATATATATATATATATATATATATATATATATATATATATATATATATATATATATATATATATATATATATATATTTTTTTTTATTTTTTTTATTTTTTTTTGGAATTACTTTACCTAACTACATTTAAGCTTTTTTCTCAAGTTTTAGTTGCATTACTGCTGCCGGTTGTTGTTTACGTTAATATATTTATGATCTTTCGCCTGATACAGCAACATTTTCGGAAAAAAAATTTATGATAGAAAAGAATTTTTTACGCAGCTTTTCATTTAGGATATTCAGTTGAAAATCTGCAGTATATTATGTGTGGTTATGCATATGAAAGATTCGTCATAGCTGAATATAACACACTTACTTGTTTTTTTAGGATCTATAATTCTGAAACTTGTGATTATTTATTTCTTTTTCAAATTATTTGATGACAATTGTTTCTAGTTTACTAACCCCTAACTGGATTAAATTTTACAACAATGCTTACAATTGAAAACTTAGTATTTGGCCAAGAGTGCAAGTATTAAAAAAGGGGTCATACAACAATTACTTTCTTTAAGATTTTTTTTTAAACTCGCCATGCAATACAAAACACTGTTAAATATTTCGTGGTCATGGTCAGAAACTCCAATCAATGCTTAAGTTCACATTCGATCAATCGACAAAGATATTTTTGTGTTTTGCTTTTAATAAAGTTCTATTGAACTAAATAAATTCATAGTTTATACCTTATCGGCAGCGCAAAAAGAAACCACTAACAAAACAAAGTCACATTTTGATACCTTTTACCACAAAACTATGAAAAAGGGTAAAACTATTGGCGTTTTCTTTTCTTACCAAAGTACACATTTATAAAATAAAAAATTTTAATCAAAATGAATAAATGAATTAGTTTTACCTTCATCACATGTTTTGGTTCCAAAATGTTAAAGTTTAATTTTACTGGAATAGAAATCTATAAGATTTTGTCACTGTTAATACTCCTTTATTTCTTCAACAATAAATTATTATTTGCATTAAAAAAAAAAACTATAATCAATAATAAAATATATTAAATCTACATAAAAATAAAACTTGTTTACGTTGATGCAAATTGTAATATTATCAGCATAAGAGTACGCTGCAATCATGAAAACGTCAACATCATATATATTTAAATTACGCAATTATAAAACAGCAAACAATCTAAGCAAAATATTCGTACAAGAGAACTAACCACAAAAAATAACAACAAAAACCAATTGCAAAAGCAATAAAGCAGCTCAATAAAATTTTAAACTATAGCATAATGACTTGCGATTGATATTATTTATTATACACAATACTCAATACTTTGGTGATAAAACAGCAGAAAGGGTCTGAAAGTAAATCTATAACAAATGTATATAATGTTGTTGATGGCTGAATGTGGCAAGCGAAATTGCCACATGATTATAAAAAGTACCACGTAAGATTTGTATTTCAATTATCGAGATCGGTGCAATGATGGTTTATATAAACATGCATATAGTAGATGAAGCAAACTTAAATTTTCGTAGCAATATATAACAACTTAATCTGCAGAATCCTTGAATTAAGCCACAACAAATTCAAGGCAATTTTTAGCAAAATCTCTTCAAAAAGTTTACCAAATTCGTTGCTTCACTTTTGCCTATAAAAATAACCCAGAAAAAAGGTAAAGTATGTGTGAAACCATTTTTAATAAAGAAAACTTTATTTATTCAATGACTTGCTTATAATATTGATATTGATTGATTATAGATGTAACGACCATAAAATCCTACATTACTGCCCAGCAAAAAATTTCAAAAGAGGTAATCGAGTGTGGAATTAAGCATTTTTGGGGGAACGACTTCCAAACTGGATTACCAACCTAATGAAAAAGTCATGAGACTAATGCAGGAAACAATAATAATCATTAGTACGCAATTTAAGGTAGTCATTTCTATTTTAAAGAACTAGTTCAATCACTACTTCCTTTATTTGCGAACTAATTTAATGTGTTTTGTAAGCGAATAAAAGAATTTGGCAATCACAAGAGTAAGTCATTATATGGCAGGTACTTTTCAAAGTTATGCTTAATTTTTTGCTGGGGCTCTGCTGGTGTCTTATTTTTTATTTATTAATAATTTTTCTTTCTTTAAATGTTTTAGAAATGAAAACAAAAACGAACTTAAGCTGAAATCAATTTAACTCATTTGTTGTAACATCAAACATTTCAACTAATAATTTAATAAAAAAATAAAGATGATAAAAATAAGAATACAAATAAATACTAACAAGGTGACTATTTATTAAGGCCAGCAATCAATCAATCAAATAGGTGGGATACTTAACCAGACAAATGCTTTGTAAGGCTCTTTTTATATCTTTTACGTAACGTCTAGCTCTTAAAAAATTCTTATAGTTTTTTAGGAACCTTTTCAGACTTTAAATAATTTAAATTTAGATTTTATCAGTCCTTTTATTTAAAACACTACGCACTTGCATTAAAATCGCATATAGCAGTAACAAACCGCCAGTTGACGTACTGAATAAATATGGGAATGATGTTCTAGGACGGTTGGCTGATTCCATGCTTCGTTTAGTTTTTTTGCAATTTAAAATATTATTATCATTATAATTGTAATCATCGTTAATATCATTATTTTGTTCAAATACGAGTTTTTATGCAGATTGAAGGAATAAATGAATATTATACGTAAATTATCATGCTGTTGCATGTCTACCCATGAACGTACCAACTTTCATCATTTATCATTTATTATGAATGCAAGTAGGCATTGAATGTCTTTTTTTACAAAATCAACATAATGAGCAACGATTGTGAATTTGTTGATGGCCTTAATTTTTTGCTGTATTCAATGATTCTATTGCAGCCGCCATCACGTCAAAAACTTTTAAGGGTGAATATCACAAACCTAAAATTTCACAGACTCAGTAAACACAGAATTTAGAAATTAAATTGTTCTTTAATTAAATCCAAAACGGACAAAAATATACTCAAGAGGGTATCGTTGTTATTTTTGAAGCAAAAAAAAAAAAATAAGTATATTATATAAAAGTCAAACCATTCCAAGCGAACATGAATTAATAGAACATTTGCTAAGCAATCTCTCAGTGGATAAACGAAAAATTTTTCGAGTAAAATAAGTTCAACAGGTTCCTTTTAAAAATTGCTAGAGAATTTTATTCGTTGCAGCGATAACCAATAACCCAGTAAAGTCTTGGATTTATGATTATATAATTTTTTATTTTATGTATATATACGAACATTAAGCATGTAGTTCTACCGAATTGTGGTAAACTTTATAACCCTTAGATATAAAAATAAAGGTAATGCACATGGAGTGCAAAAAAAATTTTTCCGTTAAAGACAATACGCCCCAAAATCAAACCAACGCGGGTGATTACAATTCTTGCAAAAAAAAACCTACTTCAAAATACATAAGTACAGTAAGTAAGTAAATAAACTATCGGGACACCCTTATATTCAATTTCCAAACTCTATACTTGTTCAAACGTTTACCACGCTCGCACGCTTTAATACATAAATTTTAAATTTATACTGGCTGTTGTAGTAGACTTAGCAATCAGTTTTTTTCATAAATTTTAACCGCATGATAATAACGGTTCAACAGTTTTGCAATATACATCAGACTACATCAACTATTTAAAAACCCTTTAATTTATAAATATGTCATTTATACTTCTTACTATAGTAAACAAAGTAGTCTAATTTTTAAGTGTGTGTCTTTAACTGTTCAAAAGATAAGGCCGCATAAGTCAAATTACATTAATGTTGGGAACACCCTTTAATTTTTTAATTTATATTATAAACTTGTTAAAGCGGACTAGGCAAAACAGGTCCTTTTAGGTTTTAACGTTCTGCCTAAAACTTTTCATAAGCATGGCCACATACATCAAATTACATCAACTGTTAAGTCCAAATCCAAATTTTATACTTGTTATAGCTGAGTAAGCAATACAGATTCGTTGTAATTTCAAGCATCTTCTACAAATGTTTAAAAATATGGCCATATACATCAAATTAAATGAGCTCTTGTGGCATCCTTTAATTTATAATTTTGAATATTAATTCTTGTTATTAAAGTGGTCGTAGCAATCGACTTTCTGTCCACTTTGAGCGTTTATCTATAACGGTTAGAAAGATAGGCACTAACAATTCAATTTACATTAATAATGGCAACACCCTTTAATTTCTAAATAAAATTTATAAACTTGTTATGAAAGCAGGTTCAGCAGTACGGGTCCATTTTATGCTTTAGCGTTCTGTCTAAAACGGTTCAAAAGTTCGGTCACATACCCCAAATTACTTCAACTATTGGGACAACCTTTAACTTCCATATTTTATACTTGTTGTTATAGCAAACTTAGCAATACAGTTTCAGTGTTAACTTCAAACTTCTGTCTACAACTCTTCAAAAGTATGGCTATGTACCTCAAATTAAGTAAACCATTGGGACACCCTTTATTTAAATTTTGAATATTAAGACTAGTTACTGGAATGGTCACAGCAATCGACATTTTGTTTAACCGACATTCGATTCAAAAGATATATAGGCCAATTAACGTCATCTACAGGGACACCCCTTTATTTTTTAGATTTGTTTTTGTATTACTTTTTGCTATTGGGAGCTATAGTTATACGTTTTTTTTTTAATTTTAAAAAAGTGCGCTTATGGTTCATAATACACTTAAAACCACATTTATTATACTTGAAAATGAGCAAAATAAAATATACACATTTCTCAAACATGAGGATGAACAAAAAAAATTTTCACATTTTTCATCCATGAGCAAGGTAAAATGAGCAAAACAAAAAATTTATCATTTGATGAAAAAGAAAAAAAAAGCGTAAATCCTCTCACATGTGCGGTGAACAAAAAATAAGCAAAGCAGATTCTCACTCATGTGAAATGAGTGAAAATGAGCGAAGAATTATGAGCAAATACTTACTCGGGGGATACCCTTTACTTTTTACGATTGTGAACTTCTCTTATAACGGACCAATTTGAAAGCATAATCTATTAAATTAAAAAAAATTAAAAATCGGTTCAAAAATTATTGATTTCTGCAGGCACAAACATAAAAGAGCAACATTCAGTCGAATAGATAACCTCCTTTTTTTTTTTTGAAGTCGGTTAAAAAGCTGTTACTAAATATATTTCTGGCTTAAAACTACAAACGTAATTTTAAATTACAATTTGTTCTTGTTGCTTTTTGTTAAAGGAAATAATTTTTCCCAAAACATACAAATATAAGGAGAAAAGATTAATTTCACGTTTATTATTTGCAACAAAAATATCATTCGAAAAAAAGTAACAATAATAATGACAATAAAAAATTAGTTTCATGTTGTTTATTATTTCTCTTTGTCATTCTTATCTTTCTATTGCTTATTTTCTTTTTATTGCTTCTTCATGGTATTTTTATTGATGGACTGTTATGACTTTATTGCCTCATTCTTTTAATTAATTCTTATCTGTTGTTTAAATATTTTTTGCAAACAACATTGTTGGAATATCCGGTTCCTTTTACTTTTAGAAATTTTATAAAGAATATTGGTTTTAATTCAAATCTTCATCAAATTCTTTGATTTGTTTTTGTGATCGTTAACATTTTAAAGTTTATTCTTGTTGTTTTTTGATTTTTATTTTATCTTATATTTGCTTATTGAATTTTTTTCTTATTCTTCTTCTTTGTTTATTTTTTAAGGAATTTATGAATGAAGGCTGTACTGTTTGCATATTTATCATTATGATTTTGTTTATAAAATTAAAGTTTTTTTGTCAAGAATTTATCGATTTAATATAAAAATACTTAATTATACTCGTGATTAAAAATTCACTCCTCTGCATCGCTGTTGAATTCTAACAAACTGACCAAATCACAAAGCGCATTTTTTAAAATTGTTCTATCAACAATTAAGTATTTTAGCAATTGGGGACTTTGAAGAATAATCAGTGAATTGTAGGAAAAAGTTCCTGTTCTATACAGTTGCGCAAATAGGTGGATCACCAATTCCACCTCACTTGCGAGAATGTTATAAAAATAATTTCATTGCACAGGATATTTTTCATGTGGATTATAATGGGAATTTTTTCTATTTACGTTCGAGAACAATGGCGCAAGCTTAGATGTGCTAAGCTACTCTTCTGTTACTGCATATAATTTAAGTATCTTGTTCCGAATATGATCACGCTGTAAGGAATATATCGTTATTCTGTGAGGACCCAACTTATTCCAAAATAGAGAGATTTTTTTCTTGTAATTTTTTTTTGGTGTAAGGATATTTAAATTAAATGTTTACATATTCTACTACCTCTATTATTTTTACCAGAACAACCTTATATACGTAAGTCAATCGATTTTGATTTCTTAGCAACTTCTAAATTCGGTCTTTTCCATTTCGTCACAGCAAAAAATTTGTAGAATATTTGGAATACAAAAAATTTATCAAACACATGCAAGCAAAACACTAACAAAAAATCAAAATATCATTCATCATAAGAAATTTACCTAAACATGAATTAAAAATTCGCAGAAGTAATTACCAAAAACACGAACGTTTATAGACTTTTCACTTGTTACTTTTCAAATATATTTATGATTAAATTTATTACTATATACAACTACGAGTATAAATAATTCATTCGTTATTCATTTATTTTAATTCGTTACGTAGTAGTTTAATTTTTAATGAATTCTTTTCACAACCAAAAAGCATTTATTGAAACTTGTAATAATTCAATCAAATTTGACAAAAATGAATTTCCATTTCCTCATGTGACTTTTTAGAATGAGTTGCAGTTCGTTTTTAATTGGAAGGAATTCTTTAAAGTGAATTGCAATTTGTTTTAAATACGTTTGACTTAAGAAAGTCATATGTAAATAATCTCCTGTGATACTAACTTAAGGAATAGAAAACTAAATAAATAGAAAAGCTAAAAACCAAAGAAAAAACTTTAAAAACAATGAAGACTTAACAACGAAATTCTAACAAAAATGTATAAAAAAAAAAGAAAAATTAAAAAACAAAAAGCAAAAAGCTAATGCTGAATTCCTAAAACCTATAACGCGTTCAGTCCTAAAAACTAAAGATCACGTTCGTACTGTCAATATACATGCAATCACTGCCTATTTGAAGTGAAAAACATTTTTAATCAACAAATCTTTTAAATTATTTAAATGTTTGACCTGAAGTGACATTAGGCCCAAAACAGATATTTTATTGAATCTGGAAGCTTACGCTGCAGATCCAAGAAGCTTCTCTGTTAAGCACGTCTCTTCACACGCCTTAAAGCGGTCAACAAACCTCTTCACGGGTAATGTTAGTTATTGTTATAAATGAGAAAAAATGAGTATGTGTGTAAGCCAGTTTTGACTTACGGAGCTTCATAGCAATGATAGAGCGCCAAAAACCATATCCAACGTTTTCAAAATAATAATATAAAAGAATACCATAACCTAAACAGAATTCTTGGGGAAACGAAGATCACGGAAGCGATACCGATCTAAGCGTGCAGATAAACTACTGGAACACGTAAATAATATGTTATATGTTAGTCTCAGAATACCTGTAAATAAATGAAATGAATATTTAAATGCATTTAATTTTAAGTGACAGCATAAAAAATCACTGCTTCATTGCGCATCTTGTGATATAAACACTTCCAACTCTTTTTTGTTTATTCCTAGCATGTTCTATTTTTATTTTCACGTAATAATTCATTTAGTTCTGTGTTTTTTAAATTGACTCGAGGCAGAGTTCTCGTTGGTAGATTTTTTTTGTAAACGCATAAAAAGTTGTTTTATTATTTATATTTATCTTCTTCATCCTTTGCCCCGTATCTTTATAGCGAATTTTAACGAGAAATTA
The DNA here is from genome assembly GCA_937654795.1 of Cistogaster globosa. NCBI lineage: Eukaryota > Metazoa > Arthropoda > Insecta > Diptera > Tachinidae > Cistogaster > Cistogaster globosa. The sequence goes on from OW569406.1 coordinate 24,677,328, forward strand.
CAACTTGGGATTCTAGGTGTATATAATTTTCTTGTCATGATCTAAATTAACGTGTATTGCAAGTTTCTACTAAAAACAATTTTAAATAAAAGTAAGCAGAGTTGATTTTAAAGGATTAATATAATATGTAAAATTTTATTATACATACAATTTCATTTTATTTAAAGTTTTTTTTTCAATATTTATTTTTGATACAAAGAAGTCTGAGAAACCAAATAATGGAAATTAAACCTGCCTGTTTTTTTTTTCTTTGTTTAGCATAAAATGATTATTCGACATAGTTTTCGTTCCATTACATTTAACATTTGCTTAATAATAAAAAATACAATAGAAAACGAAATAATCATAAAAAACATTTAAGTTGAACCGAAATCAATAACGATAATGGTTTTGTATCCACAATTTTTATTTTTAACCATTTTGTGTACAATAACCCTTAAATCTTTATCGACTATAAATATATAAACGGTCCTTTTCGTAATGTAGAAACTAAAAATAATGCAGCGAAGTATTCATATTCAGCAATAAAGTTTCATTAACCGATCAATACAGTGGCGACCAAAACACTTGCAAATGAGATACAACATAACATTTTGTTTATCTATATATATATATATATGTATATATATATATATATATATATATATATATATATATATATATAGATATATATATATATATATGTATATATATATATATATATATATATATATATATATATATATATATAGATGTTTTTTGGAACTTTTAGGGTGTGATAACTTTAACACAGAGGTTAGTTTCCTACTTAAAAACTTGCAGTAACGTAAACATTTTGGATGAAAATTTTTCTATTGGTTATTAACGCAAAAAATCAGGATTAGTTTAAATATAATGGCACATATAAGTGAAAAAACTGTTAATTCGGTTTTAAAATACAAATCATTTATTTGGTTTTTCAGCTCTTTAAGCTTGGTATGAATAAGTACGATATCATTATTAAAATAAGCAAAATCGATAGACAATATCAGCGTTATGTATAACCAAAAGTTAGCCACTGTTTATAAACTGTAGTCAAATAGCTGCCAACTAGCAAATCGATTTGGCTTAGCAGCTTCTTGGCACAATGTTTATTCAAAACGATTTGTAACTGACTGCTAACTTTGAATAAATCAACTCTGAAAATGAATAATACCACTACTAAACTATTTTTTTTTCCTTTTATCACCCCTGATTTTGACGTTTGAACATACGTTTATTTTCCCTCCATATTAAAATAAAATTTGCAAAAAGTAGATAAATAAAAAAGATTTTATTGTTTACTAGTAAAATGGAAGAAGTTGTAATAAAAGAAATAAACCACCATTTTTTGTTCCTTTAATATCTGCTTGCACTAGGTTTATTAACTTTTTGCAATTTTCTTTTGAAAATCAATATTTGAGACGAAACTCTTCATCGCTATACTCCACAAATGGGTTTCTTCTTTTTTTGTAAATTTTTTTAGAGCGATTCCGGGTTCTTAGATATTCTTAATTATTTAAGACGTCTAATTTTTCCATTATATTAATTTTGTGCAAAACGTTTTTTTATTTTTTCCACAATTTTATTTTAAGCTTAAATTTTTTATTTTCGCCAACAATTTTATTATTCTTTTCTTTATTCATAAGAAATTGGCACTAAACAGCTGTTTCACAGAAGATGGCAAGTGTTTGACAACTCACTAACAAGTGTTTAGCAGTAAGTTGTTCGCAGATTGTTTGCTAGTTATAGTTAAACTCTATGCTAACTTCATGCTAATTTTTAGTTATACATAACGCTGTATGTGTTTTTATTATTATTTTTAGACTTTATAATAGAATTCGACATTAACCTCGGATACTACACTTAAAAGAAGTGGATAATTAAGTAAAAAATCTGGAGGCAGGGTTTACTATATTCTGTTGTTAGCTTAGATTTTCCAAGTTTTCATTGATTTTTGATCATAAACACGTAAAAAAGACGTCATGGTAGTGCAATTTCTCATAGATAGCAAAAAACAATTTCCGAACACCTCTCAAGTTGCAGTAGTGTCTACAGTCAGAAAAAGCAGCCTAATATCAGAGAAGACAGAAGCAAGCACCATTTAAAGGTGATAAATAAATACGTTTTTTTTGTTGAAAAACAGTCTTTAAGAAATAATCCAAATCCACCGCGTAATACCATACTCAAGCAGATGGTAAGAAAACTGAAGCATGACGTTTATTATGCAGACTCCAGATATCAGTAGGACTTTAATATCATACAGACCAGGCAACTATACATTTAACTTTCGGGCCAAAAAGAGTTTAAAGCAGAAAGTAATTGAATCTTAAAAAGTATAATAGTGAAACTCATCCAGCAGTTGTTGGATTTGTTAAATCTATAGTTTAGAGACGGCAACTACTTATTGATAAGCACACAGTATAAAATATTCTCATTATATGTAGATGCGGTGAGGGATATAAATATAAAGGATAGAAGCTTGAGATCAATTCTTTAGTGAAAAATATTGAGTTATTTCGGTTCTTACATATTTATATAGATACCATGGAGGTAACAGCATTAGGTTTAAATTATAATTGCAAAGTAGAAATCATTCTAAAAAATAACGTAAAAATTAGTCAACTTATTATTTAACAAATAAGCATAGCTCTTAAAGTGAAATCATTTAAATGAAAGTTCTTCCTTCTCAAGTTCGCTATAGGATAGAAATATGATCAAATTGAACAGTAAAATTTGGATTTATATTTCTACTGTCAAAAATATATAACTACAAACAAAAAAAGTAAAAAATTGTAGCAAAAGATAGTTTACTGAAACCTAGGTTAAGAAACAATAATACATATTGGCTTAAAGTGTTCCATAAAAATTTAGTTTTTTTTTATAAAAACGCAATATCAACAAAAACAAAATATAAAAATTTTAAATCGTAACAAAAATTGACGAGTTTAAAACAAAATTTTTCAAAAAAACGATATTTTTTTAAAAATCTAAAAATATAATAGAAATATAAATAAAATATAATAGAAAAACTTAGAAACAAATCGAAATTAATGAAAAGAAATCAAAATTTCATTAAAGATAGAAACTTTACATTTGGCACGTTTGCCAAGAAACTGGTTTTCCACTAAATATTCATACTAAAAATGAAAAATTCGCAAATATTATAAAGGTTCTACAAATAATAATACAAGACGCAAGGAAATTAAGTGCTTACCATAATCAAACGAGAGTTTGCAAAATAGATAAAATATTGGCTAAAAATGTTAGTTTTACGAACAGAAACAAAGAAGATAAATTATAAGGTTTAGAAATCCTAAACAAAATAGATATTTTAAGCGAATCAAATGTTAATCTTAGTGAAACTTTTTCTTTTTATTGTTGAAATATCAGAAGGTTTAGGTTATATTATAAATAACCTTCCAATGCAGCGAGTTTTTTATTGGAATATGCACACTCATATAGAAGTTAATTGTACACAATTTTTAAATCGTTTTCCTTATAGTTCCTCAGCTGGGTAAACGACAGCACCTTTTCGCTTAGAATAAAAATAAAAGTTTCTGGTACAAAACTTCAAGATTCTACACGTTATAAATATCTAAATACATTATGATGATATTTTGCTCTGTATCTGACGTACCACGCTCACTATTCCAATCCAGCAGCGTTTTCACTAAAATATGCATATTAGTTGATGAGTAATTGGAATAAAATATCAAGGTATTAATTGTTAAAGTTTCAATTACCACCATAATAAATATACACTTTGTATGGGAAGTACAATGCCAGCATGAAATATCAATATCTTTTTCCAAGTGCACGTCTGGGAAAAAACTGTGAAAATTCTAGATAGATCGACCCATAGATGTATGCAGCTTTTACTTCGCATAATATTACGACAAAAGATGCGGTTGGATATATTTAAGATATGCCCAAAAAAGCATAACCACTATTTTTTTTAAATATTTGTTCAATATTCTAACACATAGAATTACGCGTGGCGATTTATAATAAAATTTTTGCTACAAAAATTATTTGCATAATTTAGTGGTTACGTCATTTGATCCAATATTTAGTATATCTGATAATACTTTAAAGGTGCGGCACATTTAAAATCGGCATACATTTGCTTGCCGTAGTCTGGCCATGAAATATTTATAGGAGCAAACAACATAACAGCTGATCTTGGACAAATAAAATAATTCCACAGCAAACATAGTGTGACCATTCGACGGCAAATATTCGACTAATTTTTAGACAAATATATGTTTGTTCTTACTGCGTTTGGAGTTATATCACATAATAATCAGGCATGTTCTGACAATCGCAAATCGCCTTAAACTTGCGATGTGAGTTGAAATCGCATGAAAGGTGTTCTGTAGTTCACAATCGCAAGAAATTTGGCGACTTGAAATCGCAAGCACAGACTGAAGTGAAGTTATAAATTTCACTTAAAATAAACTTTAAAACAATAATAAAACTATACACAAATAAAAATTAATATGTTTTCTTTTATTTTTATTAAAATTTATTTATATTTTTACACAAATAAAGCGTTAAATAATAAATTTAAAATATGCACTTTGTTTTATCAATTGTTTGTGTTGGTTTTTTCTTGAGTACTTACGATTTCATAAAAACAGCTGTTCTTATTGATGTTCGAAAATATATTAGTATTAGTGCGGTTAAATGTTTAGTCGGTAGTCAAATAAAAATGCGGTTGATCACATTTTAAAATCTTAAATATGGGCGATTTAAGTGTTATTATATGGGCGATTTAAGTGTTAATGTACGTTAATAAATATATCTCAATTATTTTTAGGACGATCTGCGTTTTGAACGTGTATGTTATAACTAACAAAATAAGCAAAAATAATTTTTAAGTACTGATTACTCACGATCTAAGTAATCTTTTTCTTTAAAGTTGCTAAATGCAACAACACTAATAGAAATTTCATTTGTCGCCAAATTATTTCTTGCTTTGTATAAAGTTTTTAAATTAATAAATATTTATTGGATTGGAATATCCAATAGATTGAAATTATCTCTAAGCATCCGTTTTTTAACTTTTCTTTTTTTAATTTCATGTTTATTTGAAGAAATTAAACTAAGCAAGAAACCTGCTGCCATTTTTTTAATTTTCTTTTGTTTTTTATGTTTTGCACTGCCAAATCATATGTTTTTGTTTTTCGAACATAAGTTTGAAAAAAAGCAAATCGCAAGCAAAACGCGTGAGTTTCAGAACATGTAAAACAAAAGTTGGCGTTTTTGAAATCACATGCGATTTCAAAAACCTGCGAGTTTTATAACATGCCTGAATATATACACAATTTCGGAGTTATAAACCTCGCCTATTTTTTTTACTCATACCAGTAGTTTGGCACGCCTTAACTTAACTAACAGAGGTTAAACTTTAATTAAGATTTGCAAAGCGCACACATATTTAAAGAGCATAAATAGCCTAAAAAGGTCAGCTGTTTGCTGAAGGAAATTAATATCATTCTTTCGCTCACCCAAAGTGTGGGAGTAGAGCTTAGAGTTCTTGGAATAACCCATTTTAAGCAACTAAATTATTATTTCATAACTTTCGATTTATATTAAAAAGTTAAATAAAAATTTTTAACAGCACTAAACGAAAAAAATTTTAAATGAATATTAAAATTATTATTGAGAAGTAAAATCTTATTCCCATTTAGATTTTTCGCCTTATATTCTATTTCTTGAGAACAAATATTTGTGCTCCTTTATAGCATATAATATGAAAAATGAAACCCGCTTGTTCAAGTTTCTAGTGCCGAACTAGCTATTTTTCTAGAAATTAATACAAAGTACTAGTTACCGTCCAATCTGCTTTCCACGTATTTGACTGGTGAATTTAACAGAGAGTTGTCATAGTAGGGGTACAATTTTCTACCTTCCGCATTAACTTTCTCAGGTTATTTCACTAGTCAAAGCGGCCATATAAATTTTTAGCCAACTAAATAACTATTGAAATTGGGCTGGTAATTTTTTCGGCGTTAAATATTCTATTACGTTACTAAAATTAATTCGCTATCACTTTTTATAGCGGTAGATAGTTAGCGTAATATCTAGTTAGGAGTAGTCTATAAAATAAGAGAAATGAACATTGTTATCTTATAATTACTTTTTTCATATTTAGACTATAAAAAGTAAATAAATATTAAATTTTGCAAAAGTTAAATGCCTCGAAAAAAGTTAGTAGTTCGAATCACTCTTTGCTGTTATCGTAACGCTTTTATTTTTAAGCTGGCGTTTCTTCTGTCTCCGCATTGTTTTCCTTATTTGTTCCTCAGCAGGTCATTTGTCATCTGTATGTTATAAAACAGTTTCTAAATTATTAAGTATAAATATATGTACGTATAAAAAACTAATAATATTATTTAATCATTTACCTAGCAGTGCATTATAAAAATTTTCAAGGTCTTTTAATCTTTTCTCTCCATGAACACCATTGACATTAAAGCCCATAGTTACATGGTCATCAGTAATGTACTAAAAGTTATTTAATACACCTGCAGTGCCCAGCAGAGAAACTATTGCTTTAACGTTTTTAAAAATTGAATAAATCATATATATATATATATGCATAAGGCCGAGTCGCTTTGTATGGAGGAAAAAAATCACTCAAAGTACAAAAAAATCGTATTCTAGGGACTAAAATAAGAAACTTTATCGGAGAAATCATACCTCTAGAACGAAGTCTGATGTTCTGGAATTTGAACCGGTAGGTATGTGGTGCCTATACAATCATTTCAAAATATAATAATTCTGGCACATCTGAGTTCGTTAAAGAAGTATGGTTTCTTCGGCAAAGTTTCCTACTTTGATCCCTAGAATACGATTTTCTTTCTACGATGAGCGATTTTTAAATCGATTTGCCCTGACATGTGTGTATGTATATCGAAATAAAATATTTGTTACATAATATTACTTTCGTATTGATTTTCATTAGCTGCACTTATTTCTGCACTTAGCTGAATTAATTTTTGTTCCGTTGTTATTGGAAATTTCTTCTAAATTGAAAGCTCGTCATATTGCTGTCGCAAAAGTTTACCTAGAACTAGTTTTTTATCTGCCTGTGATTTAATTATAAGTTTAAGTTGACCTTTTGCAGGGGAAAATGTTTAAAAACAAATAAATAAAAAAAAATCGAATAGTATCGTCAAAATTGTTTTCTACTTTGATTGATATTCAGCTGATCTTGCAAATTGGCTGTGGTTTTTTAAGGTCTTCTAATAGATCTTATAACATTGATATTTACAGGAGCCTGATCTAAAAATACATTAATTTTAATAGTATTGTGAAATATGTAAAATATGGAAAACTGTTTTAATATATTTACCAAAATACTTACTTTCTGAATTCGTAGTAAGTGTAACTCTTCATATTTTTTAACCGGGTTGTTGGGGTCCAACATATTGTATGTTTTTGAATCGTTTAACTTGTTACTTGTATTAAAATAATTTTATATCTTCAGGTAATTGTAATTGCAAAATATATTAATGACACATATGCAAAACAGGCAGCAGTAATTGATTATTATATGGAAAATCTATAGCTTTACACTTGATATCTGCTAATGGAAAAATTTCAACTTCTATAATGGTTCTATGTCAACACAAAAATGCCTAGAGTTATTGAGTCGCATGGTTCTTTGTAGGAACTTTTAATATTTGTAACCCTTTGTCCTAGTATTATGCCGCCACTATCATTTGAAAACCCAAGGATTTTAACAGGTGTCTCGTTTTGAACATAACATAAATTGTTTGGCTTTTCTTTGGTTGAAATGCTATACGAAATCTATACCTATTTTGTAGTGGGTCTAGCCCGTCCGTTTCCTTCGGCATAGAGAACTTTTCTATATATTTGTTCAAGAATTTTTGATGGTCTTTTGAAATTTTTTTTAAGTTTTGTAAGTAGTTCTCAAAGAAATAACATGAATTTTTTTAATTAACATTTTTAAATTTCTTTTGCTCATTATTATTACCTTATTTATAAAACACTTGATTACACTTTAATAACTCAAGTTAAATTGAGACAGACACACGTGTTTTCCTTAAAAGTCCAGTAAACGAATGACAAAATAAGCAAAAGAACAATATCTCTACGAAATTCAGCGTGGGGATAACGGGACTTTGCTTACTTTGTTTTTGCAACAACTGTTTTGCAAACCTTAAATTCAATTATCTGTTCATTCATTTAACTGTCTACTGGTTATGCAGAGGGTGGACAATTATCGCTCTTATGCATTACTAAACTAAATAGTTCCGCAATAAAAGCTTAAAAAAGGTAGCCGTTAAAAATGTTGTAGTTAGTCTACGAACTATTTAAAGTATTCTAATATATATATTTCTCGTTGAGCATTTTTTAACGTAACGATGACGAAATGGGAGTTATGCGACCCTAAAAATCACTTAATTTTGCCTTAGGACTTACATTCTTATTTAAAAGACATCGCTAAGGCTAATGTTATCCCTATAGCCAAGATTAAAAAGTATCACTTTTGTGACATAAATCGCATTAGGTCCAGTGTAAGTGTAAGGAACAGCACATGCTTTAGACTTTGAAGACATGCAACTTTAACATTTAATTTAGATATTGCGACGAGTACATGTCAATCCAGTTTCCGATTGCTTACGGCGCGCCCCATAATGAAAGCTTCTTGCAATTAGTTGACAATAACCTAATCGAAGAAGGTGTGGGCAGTAACATTCCTACGGGATGGATAATTGATAAATGTACATTTCTTATTCAGTGCTTTTGGAAAATTTAGTAAAACTTAATAAAATGCGAAGATTTTTTAATAAAATCTTCTAAGCATTAATTTAATTTCGCTGTACTAGGACTGCGTAATTTGAAATACACTCAGAAGAAAAAAAAATTATAAAAATAAACCTAAAGGAAAAAAAACTTTAACTAAAACGGCAAATTAAAAATATGTACAACAAAGCGTAAAATTAAATGCATTTTTCAGACACAATAAAAATATTTTCGTGTACATAAAAAAATACTATCCTGCTAGCAAGAACTGTTGCAACTTAACAAAAAGATTAAAAGTTTCATTGTAGTTTTGCTACATAAAACAAAAAAAAAAAAAAAAAAACGAAAAATTAAAGAAAGAATTCTAATTTTTAATTTTGTTGAAATATTATAATTAAAACACATTTTTCTAATAAAAAGGATATTTTTTCTTTTTTACGAAATCCTTGAAATTTTAAGTGCACGTAATTATTTAAAATACAAATTCATACATTTAAAAGGGGAAATTTAACAATAATAACCTTTTCGTTAACTAAACGTTGCATACGTTTGACTACATTGGCTAATTCTATTTTCTTAGAATATCGACCGTGTTGATAGTTAAGCTACCAAGACGAGCTGTATGTAGTAGTTGTCCTCTCATAATATATATTAAGTTCAGAACAATTTTTTTTTTTCATAAACTGCTCTAAACGAAATTCACTTATAAATAAAATCTTAGTTCAGTTTAAATTTGACAAGTTTTGCTCAATGTTAGTCACAAACACTTTGTTTACATGTGTGACATTTTTTCTAACCATTATTTACCCTTCACCACAAAAAGTGGAAAAAGGGTATATCTAAGTTTGTCATTCGGTTTGTAATTTCTACAATATTCATTTCCGACCCCATAAAGTATACATATATATTCTGAGTCGTAATGCATAGCGAAATCTGTGTTAGTGTTAAAACCAACCTAAGCAAGCCACTAGATGAGCTAAAAAAAATTGAAATAGACCAATCGATCATATATTGTTTCGAAAATCACTATTGAAAATAAGCAAAATCGGTCAAAATGTCCTTCGATGCATCGGGCACTATTTCATTTATATACATTTATATATAAATTTCTAACAATAACAATAGAATAACAAGCTTTTGTATATAATGCCATAAGCATTTGTTTTATTTGTAACTCTGGGATTCCCCTTTGTATCGACCTGAAAATATTTTTTGTCAAAAATATGCCAAAGCGACTAACAGAAGAAGAAATTAGGCTAGCCGTAGAAGAAGTTGACGAGCAAACGACCAGTGATGTTGAAGACGAGAATATTTTTATACCATCTGATGGCAAAGAGAGTGAGATTAGCGAAAGCTATCAAGATGATGCTTCAGAGATGTCTGATACTGTTTTCGATACCGAAGAAGTTGCAGTTGAGGATCCTAGCGGAATTTATGTTGGTAAGGATGGAACTCAATGGTCTTCGACTCCAAAAACTCAAAGGCGTTTTCCTGCTAGTAATATTATTCGGTGCCCATTGAACAAAGCTAAAATTCCACCAGGAAAACAAGTTGAAGGCCCTTCAGGGTCAATGGAGCTGTATTTGAATAATGAAATTTTTTACGCACTTGTGAAATTTACTAATTTGTATGCAGAAACTACAAAAAGAAACCGACTGGCAGCCAACAAATGAAATAGAAATAAGAGCATTTATTGGACTTCTCATTTTAGCAGGGACAAAAAAAGATGGTACTGCAGAGAATTCTGAGTTTTGGTGTCCGCGATACGGCTGCCCAATTTTCCGCGCCACCATGAGCCGAGATCGTTTTATGAAAATGTCCAAGAATTTGCGCTTTGATGACAAAAGCACTAGGACCGTTCAACAACAAAAAGCCAAACTTGCACCTATTAGAATTTATTTAAATTTATAAACAAAAACTTTAAAAAATTTTACTGTCCTGGTTATAACATAACGGTCGACGAGCAGCTTGTTCCTTTTCGTGGAAGATGTTCTTTTCGGCAATATATGCCTAGTAAACCAGACAAGTATGGACTCAAGATTTAGTGGCTCTGTGACAGTAAAACAAGCTATCCATTGAATGCAATACCCTATTTTGGCACAGTAAGTAATGAGATGGGTTATGGTTTGGGTCAGAATGTAGTAGTAGAGGTAGTGCAGAATTATGAAAATACAGGCAGAAACATAACGTGTGATAATTATTTCACGAGTATTGAGCTAGCGAAAAATTTATTGGCAAAAGGCTCAACACTAACGGGCACTCTCAAAAAGAACAAACGGTGTGTGCCTTCATGATTTTTACCAAATAGAAGAAGAGAAGTGCAAAGTAATTTATTTGGTTTTACTGAAGATTTGACTTTAGTGTCCTACGTCCCAAAACAAAATAGAGCAGTTCTTTTCCTCTCGTCAATGCATTACACCACTCACTACGACTTACAAAATAAAAACAAATCTGAGATAAACCTCCATTATAATCAAACTAAAGGAGCAGTTGACACTCTGGATCAACTTACACATAGTTTTACTTGCCGCAGAAAATCTAAATGATGGCCGATTGTATTTTTTTGCAATTTAGTTGACGTTTGCGGAATTGCTGCGTACGTAGTTTGGAAAAACTTACATCCTTCGTGGAAAGCAACGCAAGCAAAGAAAGCTCGAAAACTCTTTTTACGAGAAGTCGCTGAAGGGATTGTTACACCCCAAATACGCCAAAGATCGAAAAATAAATTGCAATGACCTATCGTTCAACTAATGGAAGAAGTCCTTTAAGAAGGAATTGCAAATACTAATATGCAAAGTGCAACAAATAAACGCAAGAGGTGCTATTTATGCAATCCCAAAATAAGCCGTATTATTAAGCAATGCTGCCAAAAATGTAATAGTAATGTAAATGTAATAGTAATGCAATGAGCATGCTGTAAAAGTTCTTTTATGTAAAGAATGTAATGGATAAAAAATAAAAAAAGTTTAATAATTTTTTCATAAGTTTTTTATATGTGTCTTAGAGACACATGTCAGTAAGATATGTAAGTTTTTATGTCAGTATGATTAGGGTTAAATAAGAGGTTATTAATTCGTCTGAATGTTACTTATTTATGTTTGCGCCTGCACAACTCCGCCATTTCTGAACCGAGCTTACAGAGTGGTCTCGTTTTATAATCAGTTCATAATTTTAAAAATTAAAGGGTGTCCCCATAAAACATACGTAGATTGGCTTATATTGGCTTAACTTTTGAATCTTAATAGAAAAACGCTTGAATATAAATATTCAAAATAGTAAATTAAATGGTGCCCGAATAGTAAATTTGGCTATGAAAATTAAAGGGTGTCCTAATATTTCATGTTTTTCGAATTTGTGACCAATCTTTTGAAACGTTTTGGTCATACAGCTGAAATTTACTAGAAACCTCTATTGCTGGTACCGCTATAACAACAATTATATAATTTAAATTTAAAAATTTAAGGATGTTTCCATAATTAATGAAATTTGACTGTTATATACAAAACTATACAGAAGGTCCACTACTTTGTCTGATATAATAAAAAATTTAAATATTTAAAATTATAAATAGAAAGGTTTTACAATTGTTTATGTCATTTGATGTATATGGCCAAGCTGTTTAACAATTTTAGGCAGATGGTTTAAATTTAAAAAGAATCTGTATAGCTTACTTCGCTATAACAACAAATGTGTTTGTGAGCATTTTAATTTGTGTTTGATTGCCTGCTGATTTCCACAAGCTGGCTAAGAAAATACATTGAACGGAATGGAGAAAAAAACCTAGAGGGGTTTATTATTTCGAATGTATAAAAGAAATTTTTTTCACCTGCAGCACAAAGAAAAAAGCCATATTTGGTTCTTTAAAGACAAGCTACTGTCAATAAATTATAAAGGAGTTCTGCACATAAGGATACAGAGCTTTACGCTATATTCATCTCGAGAAACCAGTTGCGTTTAAATGCGTTTTTTTCTTCTTGGAAAACTGTACATTTTTATGATAACAAAAATGAAATATAATTATTTTTCAAGTGTATCTTTTTTTCACATAAAGTTTCACTTTGTCAGTGAGCGCTATTGCCCCTGATGTCAAGATGAATGTGAATTTCAAAGTGTTCATTTTGAGTTCATCATATTCTTCAGAGAGAATTAAAAATTCTCATTTTTACTGCATTTAAGTTTTACTTTTTTCTTTTCTTAAGATTATAAATTCTTGGTCGTTTAATTGTTTTATTTGTCTCGTTTTTTTTTTCATTATTTAGCTTTTGTTTTTCGTGAATGCTTCTCAGTTGTGATTCAATAAGTGCCATTATGCGGCAGTTTTCTGTTGACACAATTGGATTCTTGTTGTTGGGATAAAAGTAACGTATATATAAAATGCATTTGGCCTTTAAAATTTATATATGTACTTCAGTACAATAACTTTCAACCAGCAGCGGTGAAATCAACTGCAGCAAAAATAAAATTATCAAAACTGAAAATCATTAAGAGTTAATTATTTTTTAAATCATTTTTAATTTCTGGTTGTTGGTTTATTTATTGGTTGCACATGCTACAGTCAGATTATTATGCGTTGTTCTTCCACTTACTTCTTTATTTATTTTTCCTGTCTTTTATATTTACTTTGCTCTTTTCAATTATCAAAACATTTGCACGAGCTATCATCAAAAAAGAACATTAAAAGTATTGAGAAGTTTGAAGTACTTTCGCAACGGTTTCGTGAGAACAGTTTAGATTGATACAACAATGAGTATGCCATAAGTAAAATATGAAGTCAGGTTATATTTAACTTATCTAAGTACGAATTACACTAAATCTTCTTCCACAATTAGGAATATAAGTAAGTTTTTAAATATTATTTGCGCCATAATTGTTAGGTTTTCTTTTTTATGCTTGCGGTAATATTTTTTTCTTTTGCGAGTTTGGCTTATTTTTAATTGGCAATTAGCGATTGTGCTTATTGTGGTGTAAGCGTTTTATAGCGAGAAGTAGTAAGTTGTATTATGGTCTTAGCAAATATAGTTTCCTCTCTAAAAAAAACATATGTTGTCAGTAAAGGAATTATAATTGCTTGATTATTTTTTATAAGCTCAATTAATCATTAAAAAATTCTTATTAAAATATAGATATTTAATGGTGATTATTTAAAAAAACTAAACTTAACTTATCTCTTTTTGAATTTGGTCGCGATCAGACCATATCCTTTCTTTACTCGACCGCCGTAGGAGTAAAAATTCTAAAAGACAGCGAACAAAATTTTCAACATGTCGCCATAATTTCGCACTTCCCGAATTATTCTATCTCTGTAAACACATACTAAGCTGTGGTCTAAAATTGAATATGGAATTACTAATTTCAGCTTTTAAATTTTTAATTGCTTTCCCAATCAGCGATTGAATCGTGGAAAATTATAAATGAATAAAAATTTTTTTGTGGCTTAGGTTCATTATTTTATTTAATTTTTAGAAAAAAAATTACTTTTCAAATATATGCAGACGTTTTCCAAGAAAATAGGAAAAATTAAATGGTGGCAGAATTTAATACCGCATTTTCCGGACCGCCAAATCCTTCATCAGCATACTTCACATCTATCTACCCTAAAGTGTGTATATTACAATTATCATCCATTTAACCAACTAATCTATATCAATTTGGTTGGTAAAAATTCGCACACAACTTAAAGCATTTCGTTGTTTTTGCTTTTGTACCCCAAGCATCGATATGTCCACGAAAGGCAAATTTATTTTATTTTAATTTATTCATACTTGTTTCCTCACAATAGTACAGGTGCTATTCCAGTCAAAAGCTGTTATTGAGGTTGTGATACTGAAAAGGTAAAATAACCACCTTGTTTTTTTTAAGAATAGTGATTTTTTGGTCAAAATATGTAAAAACTAAACAATTTTTTAATATCAATTTTTTTTTATTTCGTTATACCCCACTGTAATACTCTAAGCGAGATCAGTAAAGAATATTGTAATTTCTAATAAAGATAATTTTTAAGATGATTCGTAAGCATGGACAACAAGACACTTTTAAGCAATATTAGTCCAAATTTACAACATACCATTTTTATACCCTTTACCAAAAAAAAAAGGAAAAGGTTTTAACTAAGTTTTATATATTCTGACTCCTTTGGGCAGTAGACTTAACTCTAATATAAGAACAAAAACAAATGTGTAGAGCAATAGAGAGTTCAAAAACAAGAAAAAAATATCAATCGAAAAAAATTGGAAATTTGGAATTATGGGCCTTTGAAATTTTCATAAAAAAGTTCGATTGCCAATATGGTCAATATCGGCATCATTTATAAGCTTTTAAATAGATCTTTTAGGAAATAAAAAAAACTTTTACATTTTTACATAAAATTATGTATCGTACTCAATTTTTTTTTCTTATTTTTAATTCTCTGTCACCTCAATAACATTTTGTTTTGTTTTTGATATTAGCTACTTTACTAAACTAGACTTCATACATTGTGAAGAGCATATAAGATAGCCGAATATAGCACTCTTGTTTTAATTTTCTGTGTTTATCGCGTCCCCAAACGATGATATGTTTCATGGCACAAAACGTAAACATTATGTACTACACAACGTAGTAATTCTGGAGAATCATCTGCGTCACAATATCATTATGACTATTTCTTTCTTGTAATCTAAAACAGCTATGAATACAAGAGTTTGTGTCTGCTTTTCAGTGCCTTAATAAACTTTTTATTTTATTATTATAAAAATCTCCTCATAAACTTTCCATCTTGCAATACTTAAATTTTATATTTCCACACATTTGCTCTTAATGAACTTTCTTTCAAGAGAAAACAAAAGAAAAAACAATTCATAAGTGCTAACAACAATCGAAGTTTTAACAAACTTTTATCATTTTTAGTTTTTCAAATAAAGAAAATTTTAAAATTTATTCTTAAGAAGAAAATGCACACAAAAACTAGAATATATTCATTTCAGTTGATTTAGCTAGCAGTTCGATTTTCACTTGATTATTCTTTTAGCCAGCGAAAGTTTTAATGTTTCTGTAAAGCAGCGAAAAAAAACATTACTAAGAAATAAAAATTATTTAAAAATATGTTTAAAAGGTATAACTTAACTTGAAAGTTATTTTAATCCCAATTTTTAAAAACGGAAAATTGAAGTTATTTTAAAGTAAATACTTCAATTTGAATTAAGTTTCATAAAAGAGCCACTTCAAATCAAAATTAATGAAACGTTCGATATAAATTAAAGCTGTTCTGTAAAAGTTTAACGTGCTCAGTAAAAAAATGGGTTAAGTTTTTTTTTTTATCACGCACCTTAATAAGGCGATCACACCAATAATTAACCCTAAGTATTTTTTAACTAGCTTAACAGTTTGTGAATTATACCGGAATTTTTGGCGATAAAAGGCATCCTGTTACACAAAGACACATATTTTACTAATGAAAGATTTTTTAAATAATTTAAAATTTTTTTAATCATTTGAAACTTACAGTAGAAAGTTTAATATCTTGGCAAGCGTTCTGGCTGCCGCCTAATGTATTACATAAAATTCAGCTTTACGCAAACTAAATTGAAAGCGGTTAAAAAATTAATCCGCTAAAGTACAGTGGTAATATGAAATACGGTTACGAATGCCTTTTCTTACTCTCAAATATGTTTGAATAAGTTAGACGAAAGTTAAGTGATTTTCACCCCGATATATTGAAAAAGTATTGAAGACAACGCAAGAATCTTCTGCCATATTAAGTTGTCATATTTCTGGTGCGTTAACCACAAAGACGTAACGGGGCGATCGCTAAATGCTGTGATTATTCCAAATAAATAAAACATGTTTCGTTTAAGACACTTTCAGCTAGCTTATATTTTAACTTTAATATTTTCCATTTTCAGTTATCGTATTGCGCATTTAATAAATGTTTGTGTAAAGTCTTTCACATGTGACATGTAACAAAATGTATGCAAAAAAAAAAAAAACAAAAAACACAAGCTAAATATAAAGTGACAGCATGGTTTTAAGTTTTGTTTTAACTATACCAGCCTACAGAATTGAAATTTTTGACAGGTGCTTTTATTTTGGGAAAAGATTTTATATTAATTTGATAGGCTGATTTAAAAAAAAATTTTTATTTCTATCATGTAGGATTTTGTTTGCAAATATAAAAGGAAATACAACTTTATTAAAGAGCTCATCCAATTTGGACACCCAGCAGTAGTCCGGTATAATTACTGTTCTCCATGTACCTTAATATCACCGTTCCCGTCTTAGTACAACCTCTCCTTTTGTTCTTCACAAACTGCTTTAAAATTTTCGATTAAAATTTATTGCACTGTAAAAGCAAGGTAAGATCTTTCAAACTCATATTAAAATCTAGGCGATAAAAGTCTTGCAACTAGAAAACAATTTTCGCATTCCCGTAAAAAAAGTAGTTCTTGAAGAAAAAAAGTTTATTTAATGAAATAATATAACAAATTCATAGTTTTATTAAAACATAAACAAACAATAAAAATAATTGTTAAATAATATTTTAACGGATTATGGAACTTAAAAGCAATTCAGATGACAAAACATACACATGTAAATTTGTACTATACAACGAGAGATAACAGAGATGAAAATTCTGAAAAAGTATTTTATAAATTATTTTTTTAAATTTATGATTTTAGAAATGCACTAAACATACTTTTATTAGTTTAAGTTGTGTTTATGTGTGTTAAGTTCAAAATAATTGTTATGTTGTGTTTATTTGTAAAATTTGATATTATTGTAATTTTAATATTAATATATATTAATATATTAATATTAATATATTAATTACCAGATATTTTCATGTAACTAAATAACACCAAATTTAATATTCCCCTTGAATAAGTGAACAAAAATTTACGAAACATCGGGAAAAATTGTAATAAAAATATTGGTTTTATTTACATCAAGAAAGATAGTCTCAATTAGCTTATAAGGAAAATACAAGAATACTGTTGCTTGTTTTCGTTGAAAAATTTTCAACAATAGAAAAAACGCCTTCACCTTCTATTGAGGTATGTTTTGGTTTCACAATGTATTAAAAAGGTTATCCTTGTTCATGTTTTAAATAATAGTGGCTTCAAAAAACTCAAATTCTTTTTTAAACAAATTAGTAACATTTAGTTCTGTTTTATATATTATAAAAGGTACTCAAAGATTCGACCGCGTATCAGGTCTAATTATCTTAAACTTAAAATTTAGAAAATTGTTTTCTTAAACATTTGTTGCAAAAAACTCTCCATCTACAAAAATTAAGTATACTGACGACTGTTCTAGTACCATTATACAGATAAAATTAGGTTACTTTACATTGTTATCTCTAGTTTCTCTACGAAATGACATTGCTATTTACACCAACATTAAAATTTTCGACAAGTATTTCATGTACAGATGTAGTAGAATTCACACGAAACGAGATATTTTAAAATGTTTAAATGTCACAATCAAAATATGTAAAAACCATCAGTGTACTTTTTTAAAATGCTAATGATTTAAAACGTTTCCCCGGGAATTCAGCTAAAAAGCTATCTACAATTTCCAGGAAGGAAACCCAAACCCTTAAACAACATTTTCGTAGTTTTTGTGCTTAGTGTTCGCAAGAGTTTTATCACTTACAATTACTTTATGAATAAGAACCCAGTAGTTTTTCTCGCCATTGGTGGAGACCGCGGACATGTCGGTACCATTATGCAATAAAATGTTAGCGTTAATCTTCCTTTTCAAACAGCACATTTCCTAATTTTGTCATTGATGTAATGGCAGGTGCCAGTTAATGCTTCCAAAAAAAACTTTCGATGCATCCTTTTGGAAGAGCGAATCTCTAATTAAGTAATTTATTTTGCTATGGTTAAACACTTTGGGGTCTTTACGATATGAGTAATCTGGGACGGAATTGGTTCCTTTGATTTTAACGATATAACGTTTTCTAGTGCTTTTGGAAAGGTTAAGCTTCATTGTTGCATTTCCGCTTCTGCGACGACTCTGTACCATTATACCGATAAAATTTGGTTACTTTATCTCTAGTTTCTCTACGAAATGACATTTTTTATAAAATAAAAAGTGTTCTATATTTGAACCAAGGTTCTAAGGGAGCTCCTAACAAAATATTTTTCAAATATATTTCAGGTTTTACGTTACGCGAACACAGACAGAGCTACAAAGATTCTAAAAACAGGTGTTTTGTATTATACATCGATTGCTATCTTTACCATCATCAAAATTTTCAACAAGTATTTCATGTACAGATGTAGTAGAATTCACACGAAACGAGATTTTAAAAAATTATTAAATATCACAACCAAATCAGTGTATTTTTTTAAAGTGCTAATGATTTAAAACGTTTCCCAGGGAGTTTAGCCAATAAGCTATCTACAATTTCCTGAAAGGTAATTTCCTAAACCCTTCTTGCAACTTATTTTAAATAACACTTTCCTAGTTTTTGTGCTAAGTGTTGCCAAGAGTTTTATTACTTACAATTACTTTATGAAAAAGAACCCAGTAGTTTTTGTCGCTATTGGTAGGGGACCGCGGACATTTCGGTACCATTGTGTAATAAAATGTTGGCGTTATTCTTCCTTTTCAATCTTGATGTAATGCCAGGTGCCAGTTAATGCTTGTAAAAAAACTTTCGATGCATTCTTTTGGAGGAGAAAATCTCTAATTAAGTTATTTATTTTGCTATGGTTAAACACTTTGGGCTCTTTACGATATGGTGTGAATCTGAGTAATCTGGGACGAAATTGGTTCCTTTGTGTTTAACGATATTACGATTTCTAGTGCTCTTGGAAGCTTCATTATTGCATTTCCGCTTCAGCGACGACTCTGTTGTTTTGCTGAAAAAGCTAATACTAACCTGAGTTTCCAAATCACAAATAATTCAAAAAATTAATTTATTTAAAAATCTTGGCTAATATAAAACAAAAACATAAAAAATTAACCTGTTGTTGTAGTAAGCGATTCCAAAAATACAAACTAGAAACCGACTTGCAAACATCGAAATCAGTGAAGACTTGTGTGTATTTGCTACGTATTAGTTTTTACTAATCTATATTTACATATATAAACCATGAATTATATTCATTTAGTTGTGTACTATTTTATTGGATAAGTCTGAAATTTTCAAAGTTTGTTTGGATAAGGGTAGAGGGCCTGATATCTCCCATACAAATTGAACAATTATTACCGCATAACTAAAAAAATATTATATGTAAAGTGTTGAAGTTTTGTGCGCAAGACTCCCTTGTAAGGGAGTAGTATTGCAAAACTAGGCGTGGTATCGCCAGCATAAAGTAAGAGACTATTATCGTAAACTTAGATAATTCTTTTTGTGGTTGCATTGGAATGGTGGACTTTATACAATTATTTCTATTAGGGCGGCGAAGAACACTAAGAATAGACGGTATAAGATAACTCATGCATTTAAATACAATGAAAAATATTTAATACGACGTTTTGCTGAATGTTGTCGCCGTTTCTGTTGATTGAAAACAAAAATAATTTTGTTATAAACAAAAGAAAAGCTGCTTTTAATCGTGAACAGATTATCAGTTCAGGCCAATAAATTCAACTAAAAGTGAAAATTATATGTTGTTTGTTTTTGTTTGGTTTGTTGTTTTATTCATTTTTACGATTTCGTAAAAAGATCTTATACAAAGAGAAGCATTTTCTATTGTGTTATAAATTCGATTTAAAAAAATATGCAAATAATAAACTTTTTTAAGCAATTACTCAAGAAAATAAAAAATATTTTATAATAATTTCTTCTAAGGCTGTGAGCTTTTTGTTCTTTTGTTACGTAAAAGCAAAGAATACTAATGCACGTATCGCCATGGTTGAAAAAATTTTGTTATATGGTAATGTATAACCATTTGTAAATTCCACAGTAATTTTCGTCCCACTTTTGAAATTTTTCACTTTTAAAATTTTTGAATTTTGTTTGCTTTACAGATTTCTTTTCGTTGTAGCTAAAAATAAATAACAAACATTAAGTGAACGTGAAAGTCATGAAAGCGTGATAACGTCCGCACTTCAAATGAGAACGGCTACGCTTACCAAAGATTTTCTGTATAGACGGCCTTCAGCCTGTCGCTGGTATAACCAACATCGGCTACGCCTACCACAGAATTTCTCCAAGCCAATTGTTGTATCTTCCATACACATAACACACATGGACGTTATGACTCTATGTTAATGGACATTATGCCACTTTCTGGTGCGACATAATGACATGGCACGATAACATTGAGCAAATTATCTGACACCAACTTTGTTACTGCCATCCCTAAATTAGCGCGTAAGGCGCAAGATATCTGTCAAAATTTCTCATGTACATACAAAATGTATGAAGCATCCCTAAATAGCACGGCGTCAACGCTTAGCAATTGGAAAATCCAATTTTGACAGCGCGGAAGGTAATGCAGTTGCCTGCAAGCTACTGTTGTTTACATATTTTTTTGTAGTATTTAAAGAACGTTATAAAACAGTAATGTCATTTTAGCTTTTTTCGGGTTTATCTATCGTTTTTATCACTGTTTTGCATTCCATTTTATAGGGTTTTATTAAAAATGATAAGTTATCATTACTGTTCACAACAAAACGTTGCGCTTTTATTTAGGTATGTCATTTCAGCGTAAAAGTCATGCGTTATTTTGCGTCGCGTCTTACGCGCTAATTTAGGTATGGCTGTTAAGGTTTAGTAAAAATTTTTCTCTAACATAAAATAGTGAAGTTCTTCCTTCTTTCATTGAACATCTACTACATTTATTTTAAGTATTCGCAAAGCAAAGATTTGGAGGAATAAAATTTTATTTTTAAGGGGCGAAATATGTTTATTTCTTTACTGGTCAAGAACTTTTATCAAATAAGAAGTCCAGTCTTATCAAATGTTTTCAATGCTTTAAAATATAAAATTCCATGAATAAAATAAGGATTCAAAAAATCTTAATTTAGCAAGAACTAATCTTAATTTTCTTTATTCTACTAAAAATTATAATTACACCAAAAACGCAATATTTTACAAAAAATAAAAATTTTGCATAAGATAAACATCAAAGACTTAAAATCGAAGGCCCTATGGCTAAAACTAGTTCATAGGCTTGATCTTGTCAGTAATAAAAAACTATTGCGACAATTTGATCAATGATTTTCTAAAAAATGTGCCAACTTATCATTCTTTACCCGCATGTTTATGGATTTAAGCGCAGGTTGGGATGTAATATGAACTACCTTTACCTTTACTTTCATTTGATTTTTTTTCTTTATTTCAGAAACAATGGCACGAAATTATTATTTGTCGTATTTTTTGGAATGTTAATTAAGCATGACTAAATTAAACATTTTTTTAAAAGTTTAAAAACGTTTTTTTTTTTAATTTGAATTTAAATGACAGGGGTACAAAACTACAGTGCAGTTCCCCAGGAACTGCACATCGACCTATACCTTCGTATAGGAATTGAGGAATCCTGAACAGGATATTTGTAAAGAAAATTATTTTAATTTGACAGAACGGTGGACACTATAAGGTGCCAGTTGAAAAAACACGTGCGCGTTGCGTCTTTATTTATAACCTTACTTTTTAAAAAAAGGAAAATCTGCTCGCACACAGATGTTCCTCCTTCGAGATAAAGTAGCACACTCACGTTTTTTTAAACTTGAAATATATATGTCATAAGCCTTCATTGCTTTAGTACAATTTGGGACTCAAAACCTTGAATATGAATATGTTGCATTGTTTATTCAGTATTTTAAATTTGAAAGCTTCAAAAATATTCAAGCAGCAAAAGGAGTTTTAGATTGTTAAAAAAATATTTTTAAAAATTCGATTTCAATTAATATTGTTACGTTTATTTAAATTAATAAACGTTTATTTTACTGAGTTCTTTTATTGCAAAATAAATAAACACAATTTATTTACTACTTTAATTAAATTACACTTTTATTTGACGATTATTAACTTATTCGCGATTAGTACACAAAACTAACAACTTCACCACTGTTTATCCGTTTTACCACAAGATCTTTACTGGTTGACGTTTTCACTAAGAATGATTCAGCATGTATGGCCGTTGCTTTTATATAGCCAATGTTAAGGCTCATGAATATACTAGAATTTTACTCCATCTGTTGGTAGAATATTTCTCTACTACGCATTTATCATTTGAGACACATGATTGTTATTTGGTTCCAGAACCTTCCATTATTAATTTGAATTTATTTATACATGCTGTCTATTTTTATTAATCGTTATGTAGGTGTGTGTGTGTAGTTGTGTGTTGCGTTTATTTTTATAGCTTTATGTTAGTTGTTTTTGTTTTATGATTAAGAAGTTTTTGTAGAAACTTCTGGCGTTGTAAACATACACAATAGGTCATTTCGTTTTACTTTCTTGATGACAATTATTTTTATTTCTTTTTATGACCTAAATAAAGCATCTTCGCAACACTGCCGCCCACTTAAGCCCTTTCGTCCCGAATAGGCTCAACATTACCTTTGCCATATTTGGCCAGCCGTTCCAAGTGAACAACCTTCATTTTTGACCTCGGATTATGGTATCTCTGTATCCGGTAAACCACATCATTCAATTTCTTGATCACCTTGTATGGTCCCTCCCAGTGAGTTTGCAGTTTAGGAGACAGACCTTTCTTGCGTTGTGGGTTATATAGTAGAACCATTTGCCCTTCAGTAAATCCCTCCGTGTTTGCTGCTCGATCATATCTGGCTTTCATTTTATCGCTAGACATTTTAATGCGATTACGGACAAACTCATGAAGCTCATGCAGGTCTTCTTGTGCTTGAGGAACATTTCCATTGTCTTCGTCTGCAGATCCTGGTTTAATACCAAATTCTAAATCTGCTGGCAGTTTTAGTTCTGTTCCGAACAAGATTTTTGCTGGACTACGTGAGGTTGAATCATGTACAGCTGACCGATAAGCTAGTAAGAACTTTGGTATATGCTCATCCCAATCTTTCTGGTGTGCACTGACCACTTTTCTGAGATATTCCTCTAGGGTACGATTAAATCTTTCTACCATGCCATCAGACTGTGGATGCAGCGGTGTCGTTCTCGTCTTTTTGATACCATACACGTCACACATCTCTTTGAATATGGCCGATTCAAAATTTCGTCCCTGATCTGAATGCAGTTCTAGTGGAACACCGTATCGACACACCCAATTGTTAACAAGAGCGTCCACTACTGTTTTGGACTCTTGGTTTGGAATGGCATACACTTCAGGCCACTTGCTAAAGTAATCTATAACCACTAGTACATATCGGTTTCCAGCGTTACTAACAGGAAATGGACCTGCTATGTCAATAGCTATCCGCTCAAAGGGTTCACCTGCGTTGTATTGCTGAAGCTTGCCACGACTCTTTCTTGTAGGACCCTTGGCCGCAATGCACTGTTCGCAATTTGCTATCCAATCAGCTACGAACTGTCGGCAGCCTACCCAGTAAAATCGTTGCTTTATCTTTTCCAGCGTTTTTGTTATCCCCATATGACCCCCGCTGGAACCATTATGAAACTGCTTCATTACCTCACTCCTTTTAGAAGTTGGCACGACAATTAAGTCTGTTGTGGTTTTGCGATTTGTGCTTTCCCAAGATCGGTATAAGCAGCCATCTACCACTTTTAGGCTATTCCACTCAGCCCAGTACGATTTTGCTTGGCGGCTTTCTGCCGATACTTCATTATGGTTCGGTCTTCTATTATTTTGTTTAGCCAATATAATTTTTGCCAAAATTGGGTCCTCATTCTGTGCCTTTGACCAATCTTCGCTTGAACCAATTTGGGTAAGCCGCACGTCAATGACGCACTCCTTTTTTTCGACATTTGTGCAGTGCTTGCACTCTACATTGCATGGCCGTCTTGAAAGAGCATCAGCGTTGTTGTGTTTTCCGCCTTTTCTTTGTACAATACTCAAATCATAGCTTTTGACCTTTTTCGTCCGTTTGTTGTCCTTCTGTGGCGCAGCAGATCCTGAACTTTTCTTTCTAGATCTGCAATTGCGCTGGAAGTGGCCGACTTTACCGCAATTAAAGCATTTGGAACGAGACTTACTCCTTTCCTCCTTTATCATTTGTTTGACAATCCCCCTTATCTCGCTCCTTTTGTCGCCTTGGTTATAATCATCAGTCTCAAGACATCGCACATTGTGCACCTGTTTCCTTGAGATGACTTTTGCGATCTCCTGTGATAGCGCGTACGAAACGGTTTCTAAAAAAGTGGATTTTTTCATAGCACAAACAGCATATTTCACATCTAAGTCGCGAATGCCATTCACAAAAGCTTCAATCTTGAATTGATCCAGGATCGGATGATGTTCACCTGGGTAAGCCAGCAGCACCAAACGTTCAATTTCCATAGCGAAGTCTTGCAGTGTCTCGTTTGCTTTCTGCTTTCTACCTCGTAACTCCATTCTGTAAAGTTCTCTTCTGTGCTCAGTTCCGTACTTGCGTTGTAAAGCTGCCATTATATCCTGGTAATTATTTCTGCATCTGACTGGTAAGCATTCGAGTATCTCTGCTGCTGCTCCCTTTAAGGCCAAAATAAGCTCTATAGCTTTTTCATCATTGTCCCATCTATTCTTGTTGCCCACTGTTTCGAACTGGAACTTAAAAACATTAAAAGGTGCGCTGCCGTCAAAGCTCGGACTATTTATCTTGCTAGCATGCTCAGAGATAACTCTTACTGGTCCTTCTCGAATTTGTAGATCGCCCATTTGCACTTTTAATTTATGCAATTCATCGTTCACTTTTCTATCTAAACCGGACAATTTTTCATCAAACTCGCTGACTCTCATTTCCACGACGTCCACTCTTTTGCCGAAGACTTCTGATATTTCTTGAAATTTCTCATTAACCTCTGCTAAAAGCCGTTCTCCGTTTATAGAAGAGCTTTCTAGTATTGCTGTTTGAAGCTTCTGGTTATTTTCTTCCATTTTCTTTATTTGGTTGTCCTGCTTCTGATTATTTTCCTCTATTTTCTTCATCATAGCTGCAAACATAGAATTCAAGTCCATAGCGCTGATTGTTGCTGGGGCACATACTTCAATCTCTTCTTGTTTTTCTTTTTCTCCGAATTCGTATGTCCCAATATCAATACCTCGCTGCTTGAATTCGTCTATCAATCTCTTTTGCAACTCCGCTTTATTGCCCGCTGTCGGCAAATCCAACTTACTTAGCTCCATTTTTAGTTGCTCTACTTTAAGCTCGTCAAATTTCATCGTGATTTATTTATTATTTGCAATCCCACTTCTGACACCAATTGTTACGTTTATTTAAATTTATAAACGTTTATTTTACTGAGTTCTTTTATTGCAAAATAAATAAACACAATTTATTTACTACTTTAATTAAATTACACTTTTATTTGACGATTATTAACTTATTCGCGATTAGTACACAAAACTAACAACTTCACCACTGTTTATCCGTTTTACCACAAGATCTTTACTGGTTGACGTTTTCACTAAGAATGATTCAGCATGTATGGCCGTTGCTTTTATATAGCCAATGTTAAGGCTCATGAATATACTAGAATTTTGCTCCATCTGTTGGTAGAATATTTCTCTACTACGCATTTATCATTTGAGACACATGATTGTTATTTGGTTCCAGAACCTTCCATTATTAATTTGAATTTATTTATACATGCTGTCTATTTTTATTAATCGTTATGTAGGTGTGTGTGTGTAGTTGTGTGTTGCGTTTATTTTTATAGCTTTATGTTAGTTGTTTTTGTTTTATGATTAAGAAGTTTTTGTAGAAACTTCTGGCGTTGTAAACATACACAATAGGTCATTTCGTTTTACTTTCTTGATGACAATTATTTTTATTTCTTTTTATGACCTAAATAAAGCATCTTCGCAACAATATTTATTATTTTTGTTAACCGCTACATAGGCAATAAACAGGAAAGATTGGAAATAATATTTTACTCTAAGACAATGGTTTAAAATAACAAAAACCTTTTGTAACAATAACGATTACACTCTTCCTGCAGATTCTGTTTTACAATAATACTGTCTGTTTTATGTTTGTATCTGTTATGAGCCATGTGAATGTTTGTTCCCTTTCGCATTTTCAATCGACCAAATGTAATAGATATTTACGTGAACACAAATCAAGCATAAAAATGGCCAGAGTGTTTAGTTTTGGGGTGGTATGTGCGTTTATGTATAAAATGATAAGAAAAATACAAAACATGAGCAAAACATGAGCAAATAATAAACATGAGCAAATTCAACATATATATTTATACCCAAATCCACACATGTATATTATTAAACGATGTACAAAAATTATTAAACTTGTATATATTCATATCTCGTGAGTTAACCAAATAAGACCGGTACCGTAAATCGTAGTCCAAATTTTTTTGTGTGAGACTAGTTTTCTTAAGGCCAAGTTGGCTTCTTTTCATTTATCCTATACAAATAAGCTGGATAATTTTTGATATTAATGGCTAAAAACTATAAATACTTGCAGACCATCTCTGGAACGGGCTGACGCAATGTTTAGGACTACTATGCTTTATTGTATCATTTTACATAATTTTTACATAAGAATTGTGGATTAAAATATTTAGATTTCTACTTTGAAACTAGAAACTAAAGGTAGACCTAATACTGTTTTATTTACCTAATGCTACACGTTCACTAGAGTATGCAACATTCATAGTTTGTATTGCTCGTAAGTGCACAGTTATCATAATAATCATAAAAATAACAAGAGCAGCATTTAAGCCCCTCACGGCAGACAACCTAATTCCGGTATGATTGTGTTGAAGCCATTTAAAAATAAAAATAAAACGCACTTGAAAAGATAGCAGCTCAAAATAATGCCCAAATTCTTGTAGAATAAAAGATGAGAAGGCGAATTAGGCAAACGAGTAAAAAAAATATAACAATGGCATTGTTTCTTGATAATTTAAATAATAATCTCCTTTATAACTTAAAAATCATTGCGATCAAATATAGGGGTTCCTTGGATAAGAGTTGATGATGATGATGACTGTCTACAAAGTCAGCATACTTTATGCCGGAATCACTTGGCGGAGAACAATCAACTACAGCTCTTGCTGGAGGGTAAATATTCAAAAGATTTTTTTTAAACCATTCAGTCGCCCTGGGTGGATACTACTCCCATTATAATCTTCAAACAGTGCTTATGCGTGAGCGAATATTCGGTGTGTTGGGAGGATTCAAATCTATGCAGCAAAAATATAAAAACCTAGAATAAAAGATTCGAATTCTAATTTCTAAGTAATAAAAAGGATAGTTAATTTGTATCTTCAATTTTGGCGATAGTGGGTTTGAAGACTCACTTTCTTCCTAGCAGACTTCTGCCTAATTATATCAGATATCAATACCACCTTCTTGTTTTTCAAAATAAGTCTCCTAGACAAATTTTCACTTTCGTCTATTCCTTTTGATCATATAAATTAAAAAAACAGGATTTCAATTTAAGAAAATTCTTTGTGATTTTCGATAGATTTATTGCTGACCCTTTATTGAGATTCCAGCAATGATGACTTTATTCAGCCATTATGATATAATGTATTCTAAAAAAATGTAATCAGTTCGACATCTTTAGATTTTTGCAACTATAACAAACCCTTATTTCTTTTGTTTAAAGCGTTGGAAAAATTAGTGCCCACAAATTTTGTTCAAATACAACACTTTGCTTTTGCTCCATTTTAAAAAATAATCTAAATTTTTAATTTTAAGTGTAAATAAAATTCCTTTCGGAACTAGGTCTGTTGCAGCGAATTATATAAACTTTATAGGAATATGAATCGAAGAAGGCATTGTTTTTTAGACATTCTTACACATGTAATATTATTTTAAAACCAAAATAAAAAAGTTGAGACATTCTTGGTATATTATATGCTTCTTTAATCGACCTTGGTTTGTGTTGATTTTTTTCTATATTCTAACTGTTGCTTTTATGACGACATCGTTAACTATAACGCGTTTTACGAGTGCAGTAATATAGAATTTTACTATCGGTAGTAGAGATAAGCGATATTTCAGTACCTATGAAAATTTTACGTGACTAAGTTTATCGAGTAAAAGTTCCATGTAAGAACGTTTTTTATATTAGTAAACAACTAAACTTAAATTTTATTTCACTTTGTGCAAGGAATAACTACCCATGCATTCTTTCATAAGTCAAAGCAGCTATATTGCTGTATAGCTTTTTCTTGCTCCTACCTTATAACTTCACATTCACCTTGAATAAAAAAAAAAATAACTGCAAATGGTAATCACGGTAACTATTTAAAAGAAGGGTGTTTTGAAAATCACGTTTACTGGTAACGATGTTCCTCAAAAGTTCCGGAATCGCTCATCCCTAATCGGTACTGATGTAACTAAAGGCCAGGATTCACTATCATACACAATCGAGCGACTTATCACATAACTCTGACAGAACCCTGTCCTACCATAAAAATCGTTTCAAAAAGGCGTTATAGTTGCCCCACTATTATACAAAAAAGGTGCGAAAGCAGATGCTTTAATTACTTTGTTGCTGCTTTCTCATTATCTTAAATTAAAATCAACTCTGATCGCATAGAAAAATTTATTTTATGAATTATTTCAAAAGATTATAAAATCGTACAGATCTGTCAAAAATTCTGTCACACTCATACATAACCCATACCATCATACTTTCTGAGCACACATGCAATTTTTGACAGATCATACGACTGAGAATGATAGTCAGTTCTGGCCTTAAAACAAACAATACAAAAGTAATTAGCAAAAATCTTAAACATTTTTTTTATGAAGCAAACAGTGAGAAACTATTTTTTCTACATATGGCGTTCTTGGCCTAGTATGCATTATGTTATGGCAGCATAAGTAACAAACAAAAAATTTTATATTAAATAAAAAGAACTTTAATAAAAGTAATCTTTGTTGATGCTTAAAAAGTTTTGCATTAACGAAACTAGCGCGTACTGCGCTAACCTTGACTAAGGAGCAGTCTACATTCTTGGTTGTAGTAAAATCATATTAAATAGAAAATTAAAATAAAGTGAACACATTTAAAACTTTATCACTTGTTTAAAATATTTCCGCTTACCAAGAACGTACGGTGGGGAAATCGAAAAACAGATTTGGAAAACCAATCGTTTACTTTCAAAAACAGTTGGCTTGACTAATATTGATTACATGATTGAGGTAGAGGACTATTTGAATTTTTCATGCTTAAAGATCAACACTACAGTTATTTCTAGTGAAATTGAGAAAAATGCAAACCAAAGAAAATTTACCAGTACTCATAGAGACCTTTAGATTTTTATCTGTTACTTCTCCTTCTAAAAAATTTAGGTTATTAAGATTTAAATATAAGAATATAATATATTCTTTTTGAATACCTTTCGCCCTTGTTTATATCTACGTAAATTCCGGTAGTTGATAGACAACACACCTCCATTCTTGTTAAGAGATCCCTTATGTCCTGTATGGTTCGCACATATAACATGTGTACCCACATTTATTTTCTGTGTTAAGAGTTAATGAGATACTACAACCATTTTGAAGTACCTTTTTGAACCCTGTCCCTGTTTGTTTATTTGGCAGCCTTTCTTCTTACTGATTTTAGATTTTTCACAGTTTACAGATATGACATTATTGTATCCTCTTCTTGTTCGAAAAGATTTTAGCGCTTTCATATCCTATTTTCGTAAGCTATTTAGCTCTTCCGCCTTGTTGCATTTTAAATACCATAGATGTACTCCAAGTGCATCATTCACAAGACATTTCTTCAAGCTCTTCTGTTGCTGTTGTTCTTAAGTGTGCTATAGCCGCATTACCGATGATTTGTTTACTTATCTCACTTGTTTAATGCGCTCTCAGGTGAATAAAATATTTCTTTTAGCTACTGCTTATTCTTGCTTCATTAAAAGGCGGGAAAATTTATGTGTTGTACACGCCTTAAGAAACAAAATGGATTCAGCCGAACCGAGCACTACATTTTTATTCCTGTAGTGAATGCATTTTTCGACTACCAATAATAGAACTTCAAATTTTGGTGTGCTTTTTACACATGAGGCTTATGTATAACTACCGTTTATGTCAAAGTGATTCATGAAGCATTGAACTATCTATGAGATGAATTTGAAAAGTAATTTGTCACATGTTCGCCGCCTACCCCTCCAAATCGATACCTTTAAATTAAAACAGTGTTACGCCTGTTATAACTCAGATAGCAAATTAATGTTGAAGAAAGTGCTTTCAATTATGTTTAGTTCGCTAAACTTTTCTATGTTATCTATTACTTAATTGGATTATTCTCTTGAATAAGTTTTTCTATAAGAATATTTAAACACGATTTGAATAATCCGTTCTTCTGGATTATCAAATAAAATAATTGCGAGAAGTCTATTCTCTTTCCAAGTTTATTCAGATTAAACTGTTGAAATATTTAGTATTTTTTTGCACATGTTTTTTATAACAGATCACATATTTTTTGATGGATAGCGAGCATATGTAACACACATACTTTGTTTAATATTCAAATACAAGTATTATTAATAAATCATATATTAAAATGAAACATACACTCAAACAGAAAGCATGTCCAGTAGTTCCCTCAACAGTTTTAAAGATATTTTTGGTAGCAATTCGTATTTTTAATAGACTTTTTAAAGTTAATTTTCTTGTTAATATGTTTACATTGTCGTGTAATTGGTTTACAACAACTGGCGAATTTAAATCTGAATAATGAAGTCAGATAATAGCTAAAACAGCCTATCTTAAAGATCGTTGCGTCTAATAGAGTTTTAAGCCTGGAGTGCTTTGGTTGATAATGATAGCTTTAGAGCCCTCATAAACACTAACGAAAACGTAAGTTCAGATAAGATTACTGACGCGAAGCTCCAAAGGAAGCAAACGAATATGAACAACTAAGAACGTTTCTACACATTTCAGAAGATTTAACGTGAAGTACTTCTTTATTGAACGTCATAAATGAAGTTTCCCTGCTATCTAAAATTGAGATAATAGATTCATGCGAACCATTAACTTTTTAGAAAAGCCTAAGGTCACTGCTAATAAATGATGCCCGCTCGTTGCCTTTATATAATATAATTTATATGTATATACATATTTATATATATATATATATATATAGGAAGTTTATTATATATTAAATTATATTATATATATGTATATATATATATATATATATATATATATATATATATATATATATATATATATATATAATATAATATAATATAATATATAATAAACTTCCTATATATATATATATATATATATATATATATATATATATATATATATATATAATAAACTTCCTGAAACTTCAAATGTATCAACAGCAACATGCTCTCGGGTTAGAGTTAGTAATTTGAAGTCCTGTAATTATGTACCAGAATCAGGGGAAACGGAAGATTGCATTAGAGTTCAATGTTACGTACAACTCTACGAATGGATGGTTTTGAAAACATTAGCAATTTTGAGACAGCGAGCTACATTAATTACATGGTATAATAAATTGAAGTATGTAATCATTTGCCATGTATGCATATTTGTGTATGTTTATATATATTTTAAAACATAAATTAATAAAAAACATTTGTTTATACAACATGGCATACAAATGATTTTAATTTGAGAATTTGCACAGATTTTTTTTGTAATCACCAGATTATTATTATTATTTTTATGACTCTTTTTTACTGGTTTATTTAGCTGATTAAGGTTGCTTTTGCTAAAAAAACAAAATAATAACACTAAGTGAAATAATTGTTAAGTTACAGGCATTAAAATAAATACATTTCTTAATGTGTAAATAACAGCCAAATATGCTTTAAGCTGAAAATACGTTCAACAAGAAAACTAAAGGCAAAAGGTTATTAAATGTTTCCTTGAAATGGGAAGTGAATATACGAGTACGTGTAAAATGACTAAGTGGTGATGATGGCTTATGGTTATAAGGATAGATGTATGGATAAAAAAAGCTGTTTGAAATGTTCATTAATTTTCCCTTTCGTAAATTTATTTATTCATTGATATTAAACGCCTAAATTAATATTGTAGTATCAGGGCACAATTTTCAATTTATTTTTTAATTCCCCTAATTTTTGCAATTTAAATTACTATTGAAAGCCATAAACAAAGTTTATTTATTTGATTTGCCAGCAGTTTTTCAACATAAAAACAAACATACAAGTTTTCTTTCGCTACACCTATACCTTTGATAGGAAAGAAAAAAAATCAATACCGGTATGGTTTTAAATAAAAAAAAAAAAAAAAACAACGTTACACTTTCTGCATCCTTGGTCAATATTCTCGTTTGCATATATTCTTCCTTCAAAATGAGCTCGAGTTATCTTTAAGAGAATGATCGAGTCTGCAAAAGCTAGTCCAGGGACATCAGTTTGAAAAAAAAAACATTCATCAAAAAAGTTTCCTTTTACACAGCAGTTTTTTTGTGTAAAGAGTCACTGGTGTAGTCAGTAATGGGTTTTATTAGTTTGGCACTTTGCTACTTCAAACGTGATGTAATTTTTCTTTCTTATTTTCTTTAAGTGGCAACAGACTTTTAATTTTGAATGTGTAAAAAAGTTTTCCAAAATTATTATCATTTCCGCTAACGTTTTTTTTTTTTCGTTAAATATATTTCCTTTCTTGCCATTGTTGCTTTTGTTATGGTAGCTGGTGTTAAGGTTACTTTATTTAATTTCGTTGCCTGTGAAAGGTAGAAACAAATTTTTGTGGCTAATCAGTTTTACTTTTTTTGTTATCTTTGCCACACTATTTATGCCATAATCCACTGTGGGTGACAGTAATGACTAGTAAAAGACAACTAACGCCTTAACAGCAGTTTTGTTAAAATTCAAACAGCCCTTTTTGCAGCATCAGCAGCTATTAAAAATGTTCGAGTATATTTCTTTAAAAATCTTATAACAGATTTTTGGGACATTTGATCGCTACGGGTAGTGTATTTAGAGTACAAGGTGGAGGACACAATAAAAAACTAACATCACAAGCCAAATATTACACATTAGACCAGTCCCTACAAGAAACGACTGCTTATAATTTTTAAGATCACAGTTAGTACCGGGATGGTAAAAAATTCATATCAGATTTACGGTTCAGTTTAAATGTGCTTTTAAGCAACGAACTGTAAATAAGAGTTTATTTTATTAAGCTAAAGTGCAATGAGAGATTTTAATTTTTATCTTTTATCATCATCACTTTATATCTATTCAAAACGAAAACTTCTTCAAGCAGTAAAGTTTATAATGAAATAGCCTTATAATTAATCGACTTAGAAGTCAGGCCTTTTGAAGCAAAGTAGTTGTATTTAATGTTTTAAAATAATTGGGGACTAAGGAAATATTTGCTGAAACTACGGCTTATATCTCCTTACATATTTATCTGCTGTGCAAAAAAAATTATAATCTTAATAACAACATCCTGTTCCGGAACATATTTGTCGCCATTAAATAATGTATGAACTTGCCTGTTGTTGGATCTTTGCACAGTTAGACACTCTTTCTTCTGTATCGTGTGACACCTTGAACACAGATGATACTTTAATCTTCGACGCCACCTGAGTTCGAGAATGATGTAGGAAGCTTAAGAGATCCAGCCCAGTGAGTGTAGGCAATGACAAAAGCTTCAAGCTACGATGTTAACTTTAATTCGGACCTTATTATACAAGCAATTACGAAAGAAGAATGTAGTCGCAGTTTAAAAGACAGTCATACTGATGCATCAACCAGGAATACGTTAATGAATTCTATTAGAGTATTTTACATTATCTATATTTCACATATTAATAAGAAAATTATTTGAACAAAACTTAAGTAAACATTTACTTTGTAGGGAAAGTACCATCCCCGCGTTTAAAATAAAAAAAATATGTGTCCTAACTATCCACTGATGTAGGCATAGGATACAGCTTTCCGACAAACAAATAAACAAACACGTTTTTTGATTTATATATACATATAAAGATTTATCAAGGATTTTTAATATTAGTTCATACCAAACTTTCCCTATTAAACAAGACAAAATAATTTTTTTTGTTTTTTGAGCCATCCTCGCATTTCATGAAAATTTTTGAAACGACTGAAAAACTAGCTGACTTACTTACATGCACAAATACAAACAAATAATCAAGAAAAAATAACCTTGAATGTATAAAACACAAAAATCCTACAATTTTTTAGAAAAAAATGTAATTTTAAATTTATATCCATACAAAAATAACATCGGCCTAGTTATATGCATCTTTTCAACAGTTTCCAACACACACACACACAAATACACGACTCGTATTCGAAGCAAATAAAAATGTATGTTGTGTTTAATATATTAACAGAAATGAGTTTAAAACAAATGAATTGAAAATGATACAAAAAATCAACACAAACAAATGGTTAAACGTGTCTTGAATTTTTAATAAATTTAATTTAAGTTTTGCTTTTTACTACCCAGTAACAAATATTCGTACTAACACTTTTTCCTACATGCTGAAAATAAAATAACAGGTTTTTGTGACTTTTTTTTTAACGAAGGACGATTCATTGCCATCAAATAAAACAAGAATAAATATACAGGTCAGGCAATTAAAACAAATTAACAAACACTTAACAAATAAATTAAATGTGTGTAAAAAATAAAAAAAATATTTTTTCAAGAAAAGTAAAAATTTTGCCGACGCAACTTGAAAACTAAAGTTTATTAATTACAAAAAAAGATTTCCAGAATTTAGTTTTAAGTATAAAAACTAAGACCATGGAATCTTCCACAATTATTTACCATTCTCTAGATAAATTTCTGCATCACTTCTAATCCTATAAATCAATCTACACATAAGTCATATAAGTCATATAAATAATTTTCCGCGGATAGGAGCCCAAGTCGGGCAATAATTACGAATGGTAGCGGAATCTTATCACTGAAATCATAGTAGCACCATATTTAAAGTTTTCACAGAAGTTGAAGTGTTACGGCCGCTTCTATAATAATGCTAAGTTTGTTAGTTAATTATATTGAGACTTGAAAAATTAATAATAATAATAATAATAATAATAATAATAATAATAATAATAATAATAATAATGCTAAAATAAAGGGTGTTCCCATAGTGATATACTTTTCTCGTATGTAACATTTTGAACCGTAGTAGGAAGGCAACATAAAAAAACACAATATTAAAACTAAATTTGCGGCTCATGCACGGAAACAACAAAAGATAACAAGACCAAAATAAATGGGAAATATTTGCGAGGTGACCTTCTATAGCTTTCTATACTGTGAATTTTTAACAGCGCGAGTAAGAACAGATTTCTGGGCACTTTAAATTTTCTTAAACTTTAGTTTTTCTAAAGGATGAGGCCAGCTTTATAAAAACAGTAAAAGATGACAAAACCAAAATTACTGGGATTTTTTTGGAGGTGTTGTAAAGGTCTATCGGCTTTATATATTTTTTTACTCTATTAAATTTACTTTCAAAATGGTACTATGTAATGATCACAACGTACAGTTTTAAGTCTAAAATATCATTCCTAAACGACAACATTTTTTTTTTTTGCAAATTTTTTTTATTATATCGTTCACTTTCTTTTTTGCATTTAGGAATGTCGTTTTGAAAATTTATTTTTACTCTCTAGTTTTTGCTAGTGAAGTTACTAAACAGACTTATTTTCTTTAAACCAACAGCTGCTTTGGGAAAAGTAAAACCGTTTGATGCACTTGTTTTAATATAAAAAAATTATCTATGTTATTTCATCACTGTTGTATAAAGTTCATACGTTAAACAGGCAAAAAAATTTACTTTGCGGGGATTTCCAACTTAAGCAACATATTACTCATACTTATTATGAAATATAGTTAACAAACCCAAAGCAATTTTGTTATATTTCAAAATGTCTTTTGTTTGAAAGAAAAGAAATAAATAGAAAAAAATTAAAATTATATTTTGTTTACTTTTTAGTGCAGACTTAAGGAAAAAATAAAAAATGAAATGAATTGTATGCTTCAAACTAGAATTGAAACTATTACATTTGAGATATGAATAACAGCGAATAATCTTACCAAGCTTACACACATTTGGGTAAAAAAG
The DNA here is from genome assembly GCA_937654795.1 of Cistogaster globosa. Lineage (NCBI taxonomy): Eukaryota > Metazoa > Arthropoda > Insecta > Diptera > Tachinidae > Cistogaster > Cistogaster globosa. The sequence goes on from OW569406.1 coordinate 24,714,228, forward strand.
AAAGAATGTTATAGAATTATAAAAATTTAGTTGTGTTAAAAAAAGCAATGAATCTAGTAAAGAATTAGTGTTAAAGAGTAGGACAAAATTAACGGCTTAAAGTAGAAAAAATCAGAAAACTATTTTTAATCGAACAATAACTTAAAACGTGCGATTTTATTGCAAATACTCGGTTCAGTCAGTTTTGTCTTTTGAGAAAGTTGAGTAAAAAGAAATTTATTGGCTAGTTGAAAAAATACGGTCCTCTAATGGATTCAAAGGTATACACCTGAAACAATTAACAGTCAATGCAATGAATTTTTATAGACAATTCAGCTCCAAATGAAACATAGGTTGAAAAAAGTGCCGTTAAAATTTCGGTCACAATTTTCTTGAAATGCGTATAGAGAGATCTTCATATTGACATTGTGTAAAAGCAGCCAGCACTTCTTAATTTTAAGACATATAAATATAGAAAATGACGAATTTATATATATATATATATATATATATATATATATATATATATATATATATATATATAACTGTCGCAAGTACTTTAGATTATTATTGATATGTACATATTCTTAATTTACTTAATTTAAATAAAAATTTGAGTGAAAAATCATTATTTAAAAATTTAAAATTATAAAAAACTTTTATAAAGTATTGAATGCAAAACCAAATTTTAAGAATTTATCTGTCTCCATCACACTCATGTTATGTTAATGATTAGTGATTGAAGACATTCGATTTCAGCACTCTCACAGGTGACAGGAACTTCTTTGTGTGATCTATTGGCTAATAACCCATAAATGTATAAGATTTTAATTAAAATCGTGTTGCGTGAAAAAAAAATTTTGCTTAAAAGAATGACTCTTCAAAACACGTTTAACAATGCGTCGCTATTGCAGTGAGTCATTATTGTGGAATATCCTAGTGTCACCGACTAATTTCATCACTCTCTCCTTTTATTTAATTTTCGGCCTGATAATTAACCTTACTTTAGCAAAAAATAGTGTACGGAAATACTTCACAAATCGACACATAAGCTAAAGTTACATCATAATATTTTTCAAAGTATTTCTCTCGATAAAACGCTAAAAAAGGTGATGATCTCACTTGGTTTTAAAACTCCAAGTAAAGCAAAAGTTACAGGTGTCTTTTTAAATTTAAATTCTTAAATGAAGATGGTCTCTGCAACATAAGACGAGTTACTTAAATTGCCATTAAAGTAAAGGAAATTTAAAGGACGATTATGGAATACGCTATGCTGTGAAGAATATTGCTTTAATCAAGGAAAGAACTATAGAAAAATAATTAACATTTTTCTTGCTGCTGTAGTCGAAGTGGTAAACACGTTGACTACAAAATTGGTTGTCCAGGGTTCGACCCCTGCAGCAATCAAAAAATAAAAATGTTTTTTTCACCGGCGAAATAAAATGACAAACTCTCTATCTCTCTCCTTCACCACCTGTCTTATCTCTTATCTACCCCTTTCCTAAAGAATGTAGTACCGTTACCAAAATAACTTAATAGGTTTTAATGCCTTAAGTGCTACTATCTTTAAAAAAAACCGCTTTTTCAAAAGAAAATTTATTTTACAAATTTATGCAGACATTTTACAAAGAAGACAAGGAAAATTAAACTCCAGCAGAATTAAATGCTGCATTTACGGGATCGCTAAATCCTTCATCAGCATTCTTCGGATCTATCTACTTTAGATTGTGTATTGTAAACATCATCTTTTTAACCAACTAATTTTGTAAATAAGAATACGAGGAGAATTCATATCAATATTAATTTGGTAAGACGAAGTCGACACATAAATCAGACTATTTCTGAAGCCAAACATAAATTTTAATTAATTTATATCCACAGTTAAAATCGTAATTTCATAACAATAAAAAAAGAATGACAATGTAAAAAATTATATAAATTTTCCTAAGAGGAAAATGTCTCTTGACAAAGAGCTAAATAAGTAAGGAAACGATTTCGAAGAGGTAAGTATTGTAAAGGGTGTCATATTTTCCAAACTAATTTTGGTCATAAATTAGTATGTAGAAGAAAAAGCCCTGCTTATGTTATATTTTTGCTTAAAATCTCATTGAGTTATGGTGTTGTGAAGTTGGGGCACGGCTCTATGCTAAGAAGAAGCTATTTCCGAGAATTTCACTTGAAGTATTCTTAAATATTATTAATGTATAGTTAGCTGTGCAATTGCACTAAATTAGAATTAATTCAGACATTATCTGATCTTAAAGGAAACTCAAGAAGATTAAACTACATTCCTGGTTCCACAAGTGGCTAAGATGGCACACAGTACTGCTTGAAAACATGTAGTTTAATGTCGGTAACTCGAAGGTATTTAACATAACGTTTCACAATTTTGTGCACATCCACCAGTCGACAGTCGGAAAGCATTAAAATGGTATGACTTAGATCTAACGACAAGTATACGGAAATTTTTGAGAAACTAAAAAATTTTTTAAAGTGGACCAGAAGTTAGTTTCAGAATTTCTTTTACAACGTCATATTTAGAGAAATTATGAATTAAGTTCATTTCATTAAATTTTAGGAATCTGGGTTTTATACGTTTTGGTTTTTTTTAATAACTCGTCAAAATAGAAGAAATAAGAAATTCATTTTGTTTTAATTTTTTTAATATCAACATAACTACTATACTGCTGTATAGACATCTTATTATAGCTATTATGGACATTTTTCTAAATTTTTTGAAGCTTTTCTTGAAAACAAGAACGCGCTTTAAAAGAAAAAAACCTTTAAGCCTACATGTTTGTTGGGTAGTGGTTGTCGTGTCAGATTCTATTTGCATTTCCCTGTTGGCTTTATTGGATTTTCAGTACTTTTAAAAATACAGCTCATATTCCTTAAGTGTGCTGTCTATTTTGTGAGTATGAGTTTCTTTATAGCAACCCAGTAAAAAATATATGGATTAATCCATAATCTAGCAATAAAGGAGTAATGACTTGTTGATCCATTTGTTTTATTGTTTATGCCTCGCTTAATACTCTAAATGGATCAATAGGGGATGTATCAGTTCTTTTTTGTTTTTTTCTGTTTTTTCTTTGACATAACTGTTAATTGTTGATGTTTTCGTTTTGTTTTTCTATTTATTTAGTTTAGTTTTAAAAAGTGAAAGACTTGTTTTTAAAAAAAGCAAAAAGTTACGGGTATAGTAACAAATTTGTTAACAATGTGTGAAAATTTAGTCTCTAAAAAAAGAAATGAAAAAATCTCAAATTGTAATCGGGAGAATTTAAGTGAACGAGAGGCATCAGCACCTATCAAAGTCAATGAATTATCAAATGCAGATAGCCAAACGGAAAACTTTGATGTTCATTATGATATAAATTCATAAAATATCAGTGAAAATTTTAATAAGAAGCTTCTTGGGTAATTGAAAATCGCGTTTCGAACGAATGCTGTAATTCACTATTCTGCATTTTAAAAAGTGAAGGTATGGACGCTCCACTATGTAGAGAAACATTGTTGAAAACAGTGCATCCAGAAAAGCCATGCTGCTTCACAATGAGCCCAGAAATAATTGATATGGCACCAGGTGAATACCTTCATTGTGGTTTAGAAAAAGCACTGATGATGCACGGCCAATACTTATCGCCTAATGCCGACTTACTGATCGATATATTTGTGGATGGAATGCCCCTTAATGAAAGCTAATCAAAGTCATTATGGCTAATCCTATGTGCCTTTTCAGAATTCAAAAACATACTTCTGTCCAAGGTTGTTCGAAATGTGAGCAAGAAGCTTCATATAAAAATAGAAGACTTAATTACACTATAGTGCCTGGAAATTTAAGAACTGATGAAACTTTCAAAGCACGAAAAACCAAGGCTTATCACTTACCCCAATTTCAAAGCGAAATTTATTCCTTGGAATTATGCGACATCAACATAATCACAAAATTTCCGCTTGACACTATGCGTTTGATTGATCTTGGAGTATTTAAAAAGATGTTGCGTTTAATTTTACAAAACAAGAAAAAAATATAAATTAAGCATTTCGGAATATAATAAATTAAATCACAAAATATTATATGTAGCGAATTATAAGCCAAAAGAGTTCGCTCGGAAAGGAAGAACATTTCATGAGGTATGCAGATCGAAGGCAAAGGAATTCCGACAAGTAGTGCTTTATACAGGAATAATAATTTTCAAGGATTTATTACATGACGATTTATACACCCAATTTTTGCAACAAAAAAACAATAGCAACATTTTTGAAAAAAATTTGAAAAATAAATGAATATTTTTTAGTTTTTGTAAAAAAATATACAAATTTGTATTTTATATGAATGATTACACCATTTATGTTCTATTAGGAGACAAAAACGATTACTCCCTTTATGCTCTCTTAGGAGACAAAAACTATGACTCCCTCTGATGTCATTTTCAAGCTCAAAGAGAGTACTCTATAAGGAGCTTAAAAGGAGTACTTATGTCTGCGGACATGCTGTGTTAAAAATCCAATAAGGTTTAGGTTTTATGGAGTAATCTATTACTAGCAAAGGAGCGCTCCAAGATTACTCTTTGGATGATCCTATTTTTTACTGGGAATGACAAGTTTGCAAATGATGCATTTTTATTTAATAGTTGTGTGAACTTTTGTAATTGACTTTTGTGTATCTCGCATGTGAGGTATTCACTGATCGTGAAACTTTCGTTTTGTATTTGCTTTATTATTTGTAGGTAGACAACTACTAATAAAAGCACAAGTTCTGCAATTTCGAGTACATTAATAATTTGTATGACTAACAAGCGACATATAGTATTTTACCATTTATTCGTCTACAAATAATAGCATGAGCATTTCAGCTCTATTCTGCTTTTTCGATTGAATGCCAGCTGGTTTTAGTCGGCGAAAAAGAAATTAGTTAAATAAAAAATTATTAACTTACATATTTGAGCCATGTCGCGACATACTATAACATAAACGTGGTTGTTGGTTTTGGATAAGATTACCCGAGTTATGTAATCCTAAGTAAACTAGCCCAAAATTAAAAGTTTTTAACGTTAGTGCCTGATGAAACACACCACACTCTTTCTCCCCGTTATATAAACAAAATATTAATTTTTCAATCTATCCACGCATAAGTATTTTTAACATGGAAGTCCTTATTTGTTAAGACCCTCCCTTAGCCAAGTGCTTGCGAAAATTACCTTTCTCACGTTTGTTACTAAATGTTAGGAGTATGTATTGTGATAAAAATAGTATTAAAAATTGATATCATGAATCTGTTTTCTAAACTAAATTCTGGTAATTTGCTAATTTTTTACTAAGGCAATTCACTTTTAATTTGGAGTCCTAGACAACTAGTAAAATAGGTTACGGGGAATATTTGCTATAAGTCCTATTTTTATATGATGCCTTTGGTGACTTAAGTGATATTATTGTTTATGCCTATATCGCTGGTATAATGTGGTAAGGCCCTGTGTCACATAACTGTAACTTTACAGAAGATGATGAAAAATTTATAGAATGTGTAGCTACCAAGATATAATATGTAAATATAAATGCTTGTAAAATCAATCAATCAAAATTCGAAGATTCTACGTGAGACCAACTTGGTGGGTCAGAAAATAACTACTCGTATGTAACATATTGGTAATTTATCGTCCAGAAATAATAAAAAGTTTTTATTTTGAATTGCTTAGCACCTGTTTCCAGATTAATATATTTAGGTGATCTATTACATTTTCTAAAATGTCCCAATATGTCGCATTTATGTAAGTTATTAATTATTATCCTTTCAACTAGTTCTTTTCCATTTTTCATGTTAAACAGCGCATTTAGCTGCAATATATAGATTACAGTAGGATGGGACTTACAAATACTTAACACAAGTGCTGGAACAGCAGCATGCCTTGGAATGCTGCTTTTTTATTTATCCAGTGTTATTTCCATTTCTATTTATTTTTGTCTTTGCATTTCCGAGAACTATGTTTACTCTGGTGAGTGTGCGTGCAAATGTTAGTAATACATTCCCGTCTATAACAACGGCCTGCCATTATGCAATATCAGACAACATTCTTGGCATATTTTTCAATTGCAGACATATAAGTTTTAATATGTATTTTTACTTTGTTTTCTTGTATTTTGAATTTTTCCCATAGCCTATGTCATTTGTTTCTCGACTGATTTAAGTTCTTAAAAATTTTTGACATTTACATGTCAGGTTTGAACATTTACATCTGGTTTTTACAGTTTATTTGCATTGGAGTTCAAAATGAAATTGTACAGATACATATGTTACAAATTATTAAAAATTACCCTAAATATAAAGAAAAACAAAAGCTAAAAAAGGTTCTTAAAGTAGACTTAGGTAACAAGCAGATAAAAAATAACTTTGATACCATGTTTTTGTGTTTTTAAATATTTTATTTTTAATATTTAAATAAAAATTAAGTTTCATTATTTTTTTGCTTTATGGTGGTTGTAAAAAAATGTTTGAGTTAAATAAAACATAATGTTTGTTATTTAGTTTAAATTTAACTGCTGTTAACTATTTTAATTATTCTTGCAAAAAAAAAAATAATAACATGTAAATAGTTAGTTGTGAAACAAATTACTGCTTTTGCGTGAAACATGCAAATTTTTGGTTTATAACTAAAATAGAAACATATACTAACTATGTTTACCGCGTCGTTTTGTTACGAAAAAAATCTTGGAAAAATAATAAACGGTACCATAAATATGACACTGTTGTGAAACAACTTCTAATGATTTTTCGTTACAAATAAGAAGTTATTATGAAATATTTCAAAAATTATATTGGATATTCATTAATATTTATGTAAACCACTGCGAGTTATAATAATTATTTTTTTTTGGAAATTTTTCATAACCAAAATATTTTTTTATCAGTTCTTGAGATATTTTGATTGAAAAATTTTGATTTTATATCGATAAAACTTTTAAAGATTTGAATATTTTAATTAAAGTTTTAACCTGGTTTAGTACCATTTTCGAGAGAGAAAGTTGGCATCTAAGGCAAGGTTTTTTGTTTTGGCGTTTATCCAAACCAGTTAATTTAAATTATCCTGTCTTACAAACATACGATTCGGACATATATCTTAGTGGATTCACTTACTTAATCTGCTTAGAACTGATGGCCCTTCATTTGCCTTTGCGGTAGTTTTTACTTAGCTGCTGCGAGATTTAACAGCTTCAAATTATTTTATCTTTGTGAATCAAAGGATTTTTAACTTTCCTTTACTGCATTTATTTTGCGGAGCGTATTTTTTTAAATGCTCCATTCCTAGACATACTTTACAATAAACCAATATCCTCAGCAGAAAGCATTTTAATAAGACAAGCCAGCCTCTCATCTGGCGACACTGTTTGTGGGAACTAAAGATTCTTCATCAATCAAGAAGATGCTGGATAAATAAAGTAAGAAAAGATTATTGTATAATTTTTTTTTATTTATATAACTGATAAGAAAAAATTAAACGATACCTTAAATTAGTTGTCATTTTTTTTCTTTTGTTATGAACATGATTTGAAATTTATTTAAGATATCTCCCTATTTTATTTACACATTTATTTTAGGAAAGATACGCCATACGGATCAATAAATTAAGTGTAAGGTGATATAAAAATAAAATTTTATATATTATTTGGTATACGTTTGCAGGGTTTCCAAAAGCTTAGGCAAGATCTGTTTTTTAAACTGAAAAAAATCAACTTTTATTAAAACAGTTGTGAAATAATTCTTATTGCAAGATTATGAATGCACAATAATATAATTTTAATACCAATTGCCTTCTAGATCGTGTTCAACCTTTTTTCTTAATATTAGCAAAGTATTAAGTTTATTTTAATGTTCCTTCCCCAACCGCTGTCAACAACAGTATCTTTACTCAATAGTATTAAATCGTCTGTGGAGTAAAATACTTAATAAATTGGCTGTATCACTATTGTGCGGACACTATTTAAATGAACCATTTTTAGTGTGGTCGGTAGCGATAATAAATATACATATAAGGATCGTAGAATGTCTAAAAAATAATTGCAGTCACACAGTCATTATTATTTATGCACTCTAAAATTGATTATTGCTAAAAATTTAACTTGATAAAAATTAACCCCAGTCAAAAACTGTTGTACTCTGAAAATTCAATTAAGTAAAGGTAAAGGTGTTGAAGGTTCATCACATTATTTAATAAACCGACTGCAAAAAGGGAATTTCTCCTTAGTACCGGTGCAATCACTTGTACCCTACGCTAGGCATCGAGTGGTCAACAAATTTATATGTAGTAGATCACACAATATATCCCAAAGGATATTATAATTGATTTTTATTTTAAACTGTTCAATCTATACTAGTCACATAACTGTTTTTTCTAATTCTAAACTCATAAAAGAAAACTATAAAAATATGAAAAAATTACAATGATAGGGGCGGAAATTCTCACATTTCCATTTAGATATAAAGGCTACTAATAATAGAAACAATATAATAAAAAAAATGTGTATGTTTTTATTTACAATGAATTTTAAGTGGTTCAACTAACTTTAAAAAAAAAAAAAGTTATGCTTTCAATTCGTTTTGTATAGCTGGAATCATCTACGTGCGATCAGTTGTACCTCACTGTAGAACAAACAACATATAAATTTGAGCATCATTTTAAATATTTTTCTTAAATCATATGTATCTCCTTATCTGAACTCTACTTTACTTTAGGTATATGAGTATGTACGACTAGGTTCTTTACAATTGCAATTTCTGTTAAATGTTTTGGTGAAATGCACAAACCACTTTTTTTGTTTTGTTGATTTATGTACACAAAAATAAACGTAAAACATCCTGTTGTGTTGCACTGCTGCTTTTGTTGTTGAGAAAAAATATTATATTAATATTATTCCTCAAATTATTTCACTAATATTGTTCACTTTGTCGTTGTTGGTGCTCTATCACATGTTTTTAAATGGATTTTAACAGAAATTATATTCTAGCGTAAGCGCTTAATTTAGCATTTCTTTAGTGGAAGAAACACAATGTTTTCTTAATAACAAGTAAGTAAAATGATAAAAGTTACAATATTAAATATTTTTAACAACTTTTTATATGATTAAATTTAATAACATTAATGTATTTAACAACAATATTAAGTAACTTTTTCTTTATTCTTATAAGTTTCCTGTAAGACGGTGAAGGAAAATAAGGCAATTAAATTTTGTTGGAAAATTTTTTATTAAATTATTAAAAGGTACTTAAGCTTTTTGTCAAACGAAATGGGTATTTCTTTTCTTAAAACGTAAATTTTGTGCTAGAGAAAGTGAGGTTACGTAGAAAATGTTTAAATTGTTGATAGTTTTTTTTTGTTTTTGTGTATTTTCGGTTTTTAATGAAACTTCAAACTTTTGATTGCAAGTACAGTTTTTTGAAAAAATAAAAATTTTTTCCAAAATTTTCTTGAAAATAAATATTTTGGTGAAATTTTAATCGTTTAGTGAAGATCCAAGATTTTGCTTATCTAGAGTTCTTTTGGCTAAATTTTCGGTTCCTAATAAAATTTTCAACTTTTTTTTAACAAAATATTTCCTTTTTGCATTTTTTTTTTGGTTTTTTGTTGGTAAAATTTAGACGGTTTAGTGATATTACAATTACATAGTAATGTATGGAATTATTTTTCTAAGATTTCGGTTTTTAACACAACAAAGCAAAAAACAAAAATCGCCGCAAGTAACTCTGTAAAAGGTAAGGAAAATAACAGATGCGCTTACCTTTTTTGAGTATATCTTCATCATTTATTACTAACGTTTCTAAATTTATAAGAAATACGCAACCTATTAAAACGCTGTAAAACGTTCACTGACGGAAAACTACACATACACAAGAACATGAATCCAGGTCCCCGCACACTGATAGCACAACGCTAAATTTATAAGGAAAATATACCGATCATACCTTTAGTGAATTATAAACCTGCATCTGTATATAAGTTGCCTAAACACCCGATCATATTGTTAAAAGAGAAAATAAATTTGCAGAACATATACATGTTGCGGAATACACAAGGCATCATTAACAAACTTATCGAAAATACGAGACTTGTTTCCTTCGACAATATGGGTCTAAAAACATTAATACCCACCCAAGAAACTAACATACTTTCTAACTTTTACGACGACATTTTTTAACCTGTAAACGATCAACGAAATAATGGATATTGCAATAACGATACTAAAACAAAACCATTTCTAATTTAATAATAACTTTAATAAATTAGCTGATGATGGGAAACCCGAAATCCACAATTTTCGCAGATATTTTTTTCAACATTTAGGACAACTACACGTTAAAACACTAATGGATAAACGAATTTAAGCACAATACATAAGAAAATCACATACACAACGAAAAAGAGCAATTCGGTACTTTACACTATCTTGACATAACAATAACACAAGGAATTGACTCCTTAAACTTTTACATTTATGGAAAAGCAACCACGACTGACACATTTATCCACAGTTCCTCAAAGCATCGCAGCACTTAGACATATGATTTACAGACTTAACATAGATATATATTACAAAGAACTCGACACAATTTACACTTTAGCTAAAAATAACAATTATAATTGCACTACTATCGACAAATTACTTGGACAATACAATTTTTACTTAAACGGGACCAGAAATAAAAAGACTACCTAGCTTTTTTCAGAAAGAAAGTTTACAGACAACACTAAAAACGAGCAACACTTTACGAAACAATCTCAAGACATCAACAAAAACAATGGATATATTTAATGCCAGCGGAGTTAAGAGACTTTCTTGCAGCTGCAATCAAACATACATAGGAAAAACTGAACAAGGTTCACAGAACATGTACGATCATATAAACGGAAACGACAAAACTATAGCTTCACATACACCTTAACACAAATGAACACGAGCCAAGGTAAAAAGATGAATCTAGGAAATCTTGAACACAATGGAATATACAAAGAAAAATATTGTTAACGAACAGTTATATACACCACTGACACAATTTTTTAACCACTAAATTATTAAAATACTCCTTCAAATGAAAAACACCCACAGATAGGTAAGTGTGACCTTCTATCCAATAATAAAAGACTAAAATATTTAATTATATACCTTCAATAAACATGAAAAATATCAGAAAATCTATCTGCATAATACCATTTCAATAGACAGTATCCTAAGGAACAACTACCTGTACCCACCACTATCTATGCAACAAACACCTAACACACTCTCTCCAGTACTGATCAAAACGCGGAAAATGATGTTCTTACATTGACGTTTTCACTGAAATGTATGGCAACAATATAATATTTACTGGTGAAACAAAGCTGATTAACTTAATACCTATCGTCGTCAGACGGACATCGCTTAATCAACTCACCTATGTATAAGGATAAACAATATGATAATTGATAACAAGAAGCTTTACTTTCGCTTGAAAAAACAAAATTAAAAAATTTTAGGCGCCATATGTATGGTGTCCAACATTTTCTTATACTTGATTTTTTTCGTTGTTGTATTCTACTAAAAGAACTGTTAAATTCACTTATAAATAAGAATTTTGAAACATTAAATTTATATTTTTTATGCCACTGTTCAATTTTAAATAATACTTTGCTGTGAAAAATTCAAAGGCCAATAACTCGAAAAATGGTCGCCCATCAATTTTTTTTTGCAGAATTTTGTTTCTTATTTTTTAAATGTCTATCGCTCCTTATACTTGTTTTCTTGATTGGAGTTTTTCATTGTTTTAAATGATATGGAAAAAATTAAGGGCAGGGTTGGTTTTTGCCCGCTACTTTGAAGAATATGGACCGATCTTCCTGATTTTTAATAGCGAAATTTTTGATTCTATTTTCTGATCGATTGGCGTATTTTAATTTTTTTTTTTAGTTCATCTAGTGCCTTGGCAAATTTGAATATAATACTGAAACGAACGGGCAGACGGACATCGAGCAATCGAGTTCGCAATGCCTATGAACTCAGATATTGTAGAAATTACAAACGGAATGACCCTTTTAAAACTTTTTGTGGTTATGGGTATAACAATGGATTTTATTTAAATTTAAAGTTTACCAACAATACAAATTTTTTTAAATATCTAAAATAACTTGAGAATAAATGTATCGTCATTCTGTCAATTTGGGAAATTTAATTTTTCTATTTTACTGAGAATAAATTTACTCTTATTGTTTTTTTAACTACAATTTTTTGAGAATGGGGTATATTTTATCTCGTTCTTTACTGAAATTATATAATCTTTTTCTACGGCAGAGCTTTATTATTAACTTTTTGGGACAATGAAGAAACCATATCAACGCAATTTTTTTAGAAACAAAATTTTTTAAGCTATTTTTTTTTTAAGATGAAACACGAATTTCTAAAAAAAGTTTCAAAAGCACCATTAAGTGTAAATAAGTACAGGAAATAAATAAAACTCTCCCTAACTTGAAAGTCATTCGAGTTAAAAATTGTTATCTTAATGGTTTTTAAATTACTTGTTCGTAAAACAAACTAAAAATTAATGACTGAAATAAATTTTTGGCAGATTTTATATATTAACAAATTTTTTGCAATACAATTCGCACAGAACTGCTAGTGAATTTAGCTGGCTAGTTGTAAAAGTGAAGGTATTATCGCCTTTTTCTGTTCATCTTTATGTGTTGTATATTTTTGAGGGCTGTGTGACAAATATTGATAAAAAGAAATAAATGTAAAACCAGTGATATTATTCAGGAATATTTAAATACCACATTTCTCAAGATAATTATAGTGATTGGCTACAATACCTTAACAAACAACCCACGCACACCTTAGCTAATTTTGGCAAAATTTCACTTTTTTTTACTCTTCTTTATTTCCTTTGAAAAGAAAAACAAACCAACAAACAAATATAAATCTCAGCTGATGATGCCGTTGGTGCCACAAAGGTCATTACCTGACTTTGAGCCTTCAATTCCTGCCTGTGTTACAAACCATTCGCTAACGTTTAAAAGCATTTATACAGAAGTGTTAGTACGTAGCTCAACTACACACACGCACTCTCAAGTATTAAGCTCAAAGAATTATGGTTAGTTCCACAAAATGTATTGGTACACATTAAACCAAACCACTTGAGTAGTACAATGACAACAAAAAACACAATATAAAAGTCATGATTTTTATTTTTATGACAAAAACCCTTACAATGCCCTGGGCATGCAACAAACAAACAATGGATGACAAAAACAAAATTCATTTTAGTTTTTAATTGTTTTTCTGCTTCGTCATTTGGTAATTTCTAAATCAACAACTTGACCCGTTTTTAGACTGTAGATGCATTTTTTAATCCCCAGCTTGTGCGAAATTCATTTTTTAACTCTTCTTAAAATAAGACTTGCAATACTTTTAAATGTGAGCTTTACAAAACTTATAAAAGCTTATTACTCATCTGTTATTTGTGTTTAATATAATTTAGTTAATTAAACTTTTTAGTCTGCTGTCTACTTTAATAAAATTTGGAAGAAATGTAAATCTGCTCCATAACCCTTCTTCAAGCTTATCAATTAAAAAAAAAACTCAATGACCTTTCCAAACATGTGTCTGATGATTAAATGACAACAGGTAGTTTTTTTTAGCCGATTTCTTTTTTGCCAATTATTCTAATGCAAGTTTCTTTTAGCTCATAACTACTATCAGAAACATACATTCAAGATACGTTTTTTGAAGATTCAGGTTGCTACATTAAAATTTGACAAGTTTGCTAAAACACGAAAGAAATCTTTTTTTAAATCCAATTGTAAAATATTATTGCAAGCTATAGAGGTACAATGCTTATATAGTACTTTCGTTTCTACGAATGTCCAATAGTACGAATGGCAATTTTGTTGATTCAATAATTTTTTTTTTTTGGGTTTTTATTTCTGTCAACTGCCAAAATTGTATGCACATACATACATACACATTTAGTTGTGAAATTTTATAGCAATAGCAAGTGTTTTGTGTCGCGTGTTTTACATTTGATGAACAGGAGATGTTTAAAGTTAAAGAAGAGAAAAAGAAACGAATATTTTTGGAAAACAAACTAAAAATTATAAAAGACAGTGAAAGTGGAAAATCTCTAAATTTGTAGCAAGTATGGGTCAACGAAGTCAACCATTTGCACTATAAGAAAACAGAAGGCACAGCTTTTAGCTGCAACGGGTGCACACAAATCCCACTAAAGGGTAGCAACTGAGGAATTTAATAGAATAGAAGATGCGCTGGACGAGTGGCTTTTGTGTCAAAGAAAAGCTCATATTTCAGTGGGAAGTGACCAATTTAAATCTAAAGCTTTGGAATTTCATGAAAAATTTTATAAAAGAGTCTTTTGTGCCTGTAGTGGCTGGCTTACGAAATTCAAAAAACGCCATGTTATAAGACTACTTAAAGAATCTGATGAAAAGCTATCGTCTTCAAAGGAACTTGTGGCTCCATTTATCAATAAGCTAGCTGCTATAATTGAAGAGCACGATCTTACACATGAAGCGATTTTTAATGCAGATGAATCTGCACTTTATTGGAAAATGTTGCGGATAAAACATATTTACACCAAGGCGAAAATTCTGCACCTGGAAGAAAACTTTTAAAGGAGAGAATAACGTCTATAATTTGCGCGAATGCGGAGGGAACAAAAAAGATTAAGCCTTTTGTGATGGGAAAAGCCCAAAAAGCAAGATGGTTTCGTAATAAAAATTTGCCGGTTGCTTATGGAAATTCAAAGTCTTCCCAGATGAATGCCTCTCTTTTTAAAAACTGTTTTTTTTTTTTAGTTTTTGTTCAAGAGGTGAGTTGTTATTAAACTAAAAATGTTTGAAGTATATCCATTAGCATTTGCAGGTGGAACATTTTTTAAAACCCAAAGGTCTCCCCATAAAAGCACTTCTCTTGCTCGATAATGCTCCAAATCACCCACCTGCGGAAGAATTGGTAAACCTAACTAAAAATGTAAAAATTTGGGTTATGTACATGCCACCCAATGTGACCCCATTAATACAACCGATGGATCAGGACGCGGTCAGACTTTTGAAGCTTAATTATCAAAAATTACGGCCTCATCTCAAGACTTTACAGGATCTCCAAAAAAGATAGATTAATTTGAAGCAGTACTTTTAGTTGCAGTGTCTTGGGAGAAACTCTCTTCTGAAATGCTAAAAAAATGTTGGAGAAATATTTTAGGTAACAGCGGTTTCGATGACGAAGATGATCTTCCTCTTTCATCATTAAGAGATGGCGAAGAAGTGCGTACAGTCAATAATTGTTTAAGTTTGCTTAATAAAAATTTTCCATTTTCTAACTTTGAATATGATGATGTGGGAAATTGGAATATTGACGACCGAGAAGAAGTAATTAAGCAAGATAATGATAGCGATGATGACCAAATTGCAGTTCCTTTGAATCTGTTGCCAAAAGTTAAACATGAAGATGCGATAAAATGTTTTGACATATGTATTCAATGTTGAAAACAATATTGAAATTGTGTCTATGATCTTACATTTCAAGCTAATAATTTCCCGAACACTTCTATTGAGATCTATTTAAGAAAAGGCGTTGGAAACTAAACTGCATAATAAAACACGCCAATGCCTGATTTTCTTAACAAACAAATATAATGACTGATTTTTTTTACAAATATATATATATATATATATATATATATATATATATATATATATATATATATATATATATATATATATATATATATATATATATATATATATATATATATATATGATATATGATATGTATGATATAATGTATGCTTTCACACTTATTGATTTAGTATGAATTTGCATATTTTTTAAGTTTTTTTTTACTTTGTTTTGTTTTTAATAAAAATATAATTTAAATTAAACTATTTGAATATGTTTTATTTTATATAAAAAAGGGTAAAATTTTTGTCCAATAGTACGAAAAGGTCTGACATTATATAATTCGTACTATTGGACGTCCACCGTACTTTTTAAAAAAATTATATCCAATCATATAATCCAACAAGCAGCATTAATATTGGCTCTGCTCAGGAAGATTTTCTATTATTAATTAACAAAGTTAGTCAGTCGAGGTATTGTGCAAATCCAAAAAAAAAAAAACAACACACACATAAACATCCACACACAAAAACAAACTTGTGTACATTTTTTATTCAAAAAGATTTACTTCTTAGCTTATTGCTTATTGCTATTTTAGCTATTTATAAGTGATCTGCGGTAAAACCAACAAATGCCGTAAAGATGTTACAATTTTTAATCAGAACGCTACAAAATGATATGGCTAATTTTATTTTTTGTGTAATCTTAACGCAAAAGAGTTAAAACCTTCTTTTAGAAATGTCATATATCCGTGAAATGTATTATAAATGATCGGTAGGTCGACAAACGAGTTATATCCTCAGCGAATGTTTACATATGTTAAAGAAGCTCCATCACATACCATCACAAAGCACCTCTCAGCCAAACACATAATTATTTCAATCAGTAGCATGATCGCTCTTAATAAAAAAAGGCATTTTTCAAAGAAATAGGTGAAACGTAAATGGCGTACGGTCCTTGAATTTATGAAACTCCGGCTAAAGAAATGAAATGACCCTGTATAAAAATACTGCTCAATCATTTGGATCTGAAAACAGTTCCTGCTATTCTTACTTTGATATTTACAAAGGAATTTATTGAAACTAACTCCCTGCATTTGTAGATTTAATCTAATTAATCTAGAAGGCTGTATGACTATGGTAGACATCATCTTTATTCTTAACTTAATGTTCTAAATCGTCCCACAGCCCATTTTTGTCCGTTAGCAATTCTTTTATAGGAAATAATATGCCAACTCCGACCCATTTTCGAAAATGTAAATTGAATTTAATAAACGTTATCAGCTTATTGATTTTATTTAACATGTTATATAACCGTTTAAGAGATTGGCCTTAAAAACCAAATTACAAATATTAGCGTACCTTTAGTTTTAAATATTTGTACTTGTTATTGTCCTTGATATAGCATGGACATTCTGTCTAATATTCCAGAGTTTCTCTGTAACGGTTTTGAAGATAAGACTATACTGGTCAAATAACATCAGTTATAGGATCACCCTTTAATTTCTAATTTCAAGTTTGCCAGTTGTTATAGCGGACTTAACAATAAGGTTTTGTGCAAATATCAACCAACTGTCTACAACTGTTCATCAGTTTGGTCATGTACATTTTATAACAGCAACTATACTAACGTCGTATAATTTATAATTTTAAATATTTATACTTCTTAATATACCCGACAAAATAGTGAACATTCTGTTTAATGTCCAATTGTTTGTATGTAACGGTTCAAACGATTCACTTTGATTTTAGGATTTATTTTAATATTACTTTTTGGTATTAGAAGCTACAGTATTACGAATTTTTTTTATTTTGAAAGAAGTGCTCTCTACGGTTCATAATACACTAAAAAAGATGTATATTATAGGCGGCAGCCTTAATTTTTAAGACTATGAACTGTTCTTAAAACGGGACCAATCTGTAAGCATAGTCAATCAAATTAAAAAAAATCAAAATCGGTTCAGAAATGACTAAATTCTGCTGGCACAAACATAAAATAGCAATATTCAGTCGAATTGGTAACCTGTTTCTTTTTTTGAGTCGGTTAAAAAACAATTAAATCAGGTACAAAACTGAAAATTAAATTCAAGCAAATGTGTTTTGTTTTTTTTTTTTTTTTAATAAAAAATTATAATTGTTTGATGAGCAGGATGGGAGAAATATTAATGCAGAACAACAAAAAATAGACTCGATAAGATTTGCTTGAGATGTGTCATTCAATTTATTTTAACTTTAATTTAATTAATAAAAAGAAATTTTTTTCAAATGATTTTTTAAAGCAATCTTGTACCTATTTACTTAAGAGCATTTGAATTTACAGTTTTAAGTACAATTTCGGCTAAACGCAAGATAAGATTTTTTTAATTTAATAAATTAATTTAATAACTTTTTAAAAGATTCTTACAATCTACTTTGATTTTTTAAAATTTTAGTTTTGATGATTTTTTTTATAACTGTGAAGAACACGTCCCTGTTGAAGAACGGATATTTTTTTATTTGTTGGGTTAGACCTTCGATGTCATGTTAGGTCTCTCGAGAAGAAAGCATTTCCTAACAGAAAATGTATTTTTGATATTAAAGAACCTAAATAGAAAGATCCTTATTATCATGTCGGCATAGCGAGTAACAGTAACAGCGACTGATTCACCCCACAATAGTGTACTGGTAACAGCCACTGATAAACCAAAAGCAAAACTGCATGTCATTGAAAATTACCTGCCATCAAGGTTGATATGTTACTGTTAAGCAAGTAAAACGCATTGTTTTCTTATGTATTTTTTTTAATACAACAAACCCGTAACTTTTAAGTTGGTTTCCAGAAATTCCCAACACTTTTAAAATACTAGTGGTCATACGAGCCCTTACCAATTTTAATATGAACACATTATACTAACAGTAAAAAGAGAATTGATAAATGGTAAAATAATTAATATTATAAGAGCAACAAAAAATTTTAAAAATTTATGTGCAAACATGTGTTAAGATTTACTTTTAACCCTTTTAATTGCTTCCTTACGAATACCACTGTAATTTCTATTACATGTATCCAAGTCGATTTACGATGTGGCCTCTGCTAATTGTGGTTACAATATCATAGCAACTACTATGGACTTTGTTTAAACAAATAGGAGATTTTCCATATTTAGACTAAAGTTTTTGTTAGAATCTTGCATTCACAATAAAAAACTTTGTTTAGAGAAAATTTTCTTATTTTGGTGCACTTTTCATACTCAGTTACATATATATGTACACAGATATTCATGTATAGACACATGTCGTTTTTCTAATACCATGACACTATCTTGCAACCAAATTGGTCACACATAAGTGAGTAAATTTAAAGCACTACAGCTACAAAACCAACAGCGTTAGTTTTCCTACACAATATATACTTAAAACTAAAGATTTATTTTGTTACAGCATTGCTGGCAATATCATAAAGGCCTGTTTCTTTCCCCACATCTGCAAATACATAAAAAAGTTTCAGTTCCTGCTTGTAATTTGATGGTTGCTTAGTCTTTACTATGTTGCTTTTAAATTTATCTGGCGTGACAGTTTTCATTTCTAATCCTTATTATTAGATACGATAAGTAATTTTGCACAAAAGTTTTAGAAGCAGCAGCTGTAACAGCAAAAACATTACATCGAAAACTTTATCGTTAATTATGAATATTCTTTTTTCTTTTTTTTTTATACTTTTAGAAATGAAAAGAACTTAAGTTTTTTGTATATGCCCATCACTAGAAGTAGGAAAATATTTTTAGTGCTTTATTTCGTTTGCTGCAGCTTAAAAAGAAAAACTTGCCAAAATCTAAAATGATTTTAAAGTAGTACAAAAGTGTTTAGTTTTTGCGCCTTAAAAACTTTTCATCAAATTTCAGGTTTCGGAGAATCCTGTTAAACTGTAAAGATGGCAAGGACTGACCCCAGTGAAGTTGTGTACCAGATTTTTTAATAGTGCCAAAAAAGGTATTTCCAAATGTATTTTTTACTGTTGACATTGTTACTTATTCTTACTTCATTAATTGGCTGCAATGGTGCCGTTAATGTAGAATGATTACCGAGATCTTGCTGACAAAATTTTAAATTATTGATGTAGATAAAAGGGATCGGTAATTAAAATTTTTTTTATCCATTCTTCAAGTGTAAATAAAGCAATTAAAGATTCATATTAGTTATAATCCAGTCGATGCATTAAAAAAAGGCATACAAATATTAGTGTTAAGCTGTACGTGGATTTATAAATAAAAACATCGTAAACGTGTGATAAATGAATGCAGAAAATTATCCGGTCGCTTAGTAACTGCACTTCGTTTTAACTGAAAACCCAGATTTGATTACTTACTAGCGATTTTGAACTGAATAAATTGCTGCACTAAATTTGAGTAGTCAAATGGAATGTGAAATAATCAGTGTTCAGAAAAGTACACTCACTGTACAAAATTCTTGTACATAAATGGAAAAAACATAACTAAAACCAACTCGTACATATTTTTCTTGTATATCAATTACGTGTGTCTCTAAATTTTAAAATTCTCCGTACACATCCACGAATGTGTTTTATTAAAATATTTATTTGCGTGCACGTACGAGAATGTACGACTGTTGCTGTTATATACGTGTTCGGCTAAAATGTACATGAAAGGTAGAGAAGTTTCAGTGTACTTTATTCTTAGTACGTGTACGTTTTCTATTTTAAAGTTTGAACAGCCGAATAGGTTAAAGTCTAATTTTGTTATTAATATATTAGAAATAGAGTTTTTGGATAGCTTAGATTTTAGTAGTTTTATAATGAAGCACACTAAAGTATAGCGTGGCGCTGATTTATTCTTCACATTTGGTTCTTATAGACTTTTTTGGTTTTCAAAAAAAAAAAAAACAAAGCAAGTTTAAGGCAAATATATTAAAATTATCTAAGCAACAAAATCAGTTATAACGACATTCCAAACACTTACTTTACGGAGAGGTTTAGTATGAGAAAAAAAGTATTTGTGATGCTTTTTTTTGTATCAGAATTCAAACAAATTTTGAAATCGTACGTTTTAAATTAGAATCCGAAATTTTTCGTTAAACAAAGTATGTCTGTGGGAACTTAAACGTATGCTTTACTTTGCAGGACTTAATATAAAGTAAATTGCAGAAAACTCCTTTTTTACCAGTAAGGTTTTAGTTCCCTGTAATACTTTAAGAGTTCCAGCTAAAAAATAAAATTTACTTTGATTACAAAACCGATTATTAACGCTAAATAATTATTAAAATTTAAAAAAAAAGCTATTTAGCTTTTTAAAACTTATAGCCACACACGAAACCCAGTAGCAATACTCGTAGACAGATTTTCAAATCAAATAACAGAACTTTACAAAATAAAAAAAGCTCATTAAATCTACAACAGTACATGATCTATCTATACCAAGAACATTTAGTTCCTACTTTAACTTGTGAAAAACTAAAAAACGGTAAGAAAAACCACTGCTGGGAAAGAGCAAAATATTTATTTGTAACATTTTGTATGATTTAGGTACGTGCTGTATTAAAATTTTCAATAACCACTTATCCATATTTAAGTTTAATTTAATGTGTTTCTTGTTTTTTATTTGTATACACTATTTTTAATTGCATAACATTAGATTTTCCAGAAAGATCTTAATACTCTTTTTAAGTTCGCTACAATCTCTTCTTTTTCTTCATTTGCTGCTGCTTCTTTGCTATTTTTTTGTGCTTTTTGATTTCCTCTTTTATTATTATTCCTCTTTTATTATTATTTATTATTTTTTATTTTTGCTGTCTTTTATTTGATTTGTATTAAAATTTTTTGTTGTCATTTTATATTTTTACATCTGATTTTTGTCCCCATTCTTGGAGTTACTACAAGTTTTTCTTCTTGTTATCTGCTATTAAGTTATTTATCTCTGCAAAAGGCTGACAAAACCACAAAAACTTACTTTACGTGTGGCACGATTATCATATATATATAGCTTTTTCAAAACGGAGGATAAATTACGAGGTGCGTTCAAGAAAAATCTTCCGTATTGTGCTTAAGAAGTGGTTTTTTATTAAATAAAAATTTCAAATCATTTGCCAACATAACGGCATTCACTATTAAACATCTGCTTTGAAAACAAAAATTTAACAGCTTTCTATGTATAAGGTATCTCCAGGCGTTAATGCAGTGATCAACTTAGTGTGGTGTACAATTAGTTCAGCCCTTCAGTTTATTTAAACAAGCTTAGACTAAAAATTTGATCGCCTTAAAAGATGATTTTACAAGTTATCAGAAAGATGCCAAAACTCTAGTGGCTTGAAGTGGACAACATCATAAATAAAATGTAAACATTTTCCTCTCCTTCTTCCAGTAAAAAAAATTGTTTTACATTTATATGATCATATTTCAAAAGCATCAGGTTGCTAGATCCGACGGAGTTCATAAAAATAACGTCAACAATAAATGACATTAAACACTAAGTATTTAGTGATATGATGTATAGGTGTATAATTCCTCGATTTCTAAATTTGATAATTATTAGAATAAAAATTTCCTAATTTTGTAGACACGTCTCGTATATATTTGCTCATGTGATCCAGTAATTGTGTCTACTCATGTAGATAGATAACTATCCATGAATTTTAATTGGATTTTTTTAAACAACGTTTAATCCTTATAAAGGCATTTCTTTACGTGTGTATTATATAAATTGTTATTGGAATTATTTTTTTAGCTAATAAGAATATGTTTTTATCTTATTTTACGTGTTGGTTTGACAACTGTATTAAATCAAATGATAGTATTTATAGTCACCTAGCTGCAATCAAATCAAAAAACAAAAATACACCTTTATATATTTACCATTATTAAGGTTTATTTTCTGGATTTAAGGAAAACTAAATTAATGACGGTACTGCTGTGTGTTATTAGTTGTCTGTAAGCTCTTTTTATATAATCTCTTTGAGAAACTTGTGGTGCTATAAGACAAGCGAGATTTATTGTAAAATTTAAAAAAATGTCAAGATTATAATTAAGAAAACAAGATTTAGAGAGATAAATTAAAATTAGGATAAAGTAATGTTATGTTAACTAAATGAACATTTTTAATCAATCCAAAGTTTGTTTTTTAGTTCTTACTTGCAAATTAATTTATTTTTAAAGGAACAGGAAATGTAAATTTAGTTATTTTAAGAATGTTCTCCATTTATCTTTTTTAAGACCTCTTCGCATCTTCCCCCTTCAGGTTGTTTAGCATTAGGTAGCAGTATCTCTTAAAGCAAATGGTTCATTTTGATGCAAAAAGTATTAAAATCTGATCATTTGTGAATAAAATATTTCCTATTCCCTTAAATAATAATTTAATTTGAAAAAAATGAAATCAAAAAATACAAAAATTATCATAAACAAAAATTGCTCAGTTCTTCGTGCATAATTAAATTAAATTTTAAAAAATTCTACTTATAATATTCACGAATTCTACATGTTATATTCGCGAATATTATCTATAAAATGAAAAACTAAAAATATTATACAGTTTTTTAAAAGAAAAAGTACAAAAATTTCATTCGCCAATAGGTTTTTTCCCTGGCTTTCTTTATAATTGAAGACACATAACTAATCGGTTCCAATAAGAAACGCATATACCATAAATGAATACTGCATAATCGCGGTTTTGTCTAAAAAGGCCCCAAATCGCAAATTTGTGACTTTACAGGATAAGGCAAAAACATAATTAAACTGTATTTATCAAAATTTAATATTTGAAAGGAAAATGCTTGTAAAACCGTTATTTTTGATACTATTGCATTCAAAGGGTATCTGTGTGAAATGTATTATAATCACGAAAAATTCAATTTTGTAAAAAAATGAACGCAGGGTCCTTCTGCATAAGATAAGCGACATGCTGTGTGTAAATACAAATTACTAAGCCTAAAATTTTGTTAAAAGCAGCAAACCTCAGTAATGATAAAATCCCCAATATAATGATTGCAGGGCTTACTCTCTCTGCACTCGTTCATGACCATTTTTTATGAAGATACAAAACAATTTTGTTCGTAAGCAAAAAAATTTCTTGCGCGTCGATAACAAAAAGGTGAAATAAAATTCCACTCGCAATTATTATTTTTATATTCCCGAATAGAATTTCTATAATTAATTTTCTTCTCACGTAATGTAAAAAAATGGTTGTGCTAATTAAGTTAAATTTTATTTAGCAGAAACATAAAATTATGTTGTAGTTACGAACCGCAAGTCGATACATATTGGAATATAAAATCAGAATAATTTTTGCTTGAGCAAGAAAAATATTTAAAATGTTAAGAAGTTAAAGTGAAAATTGAACACGATATTGTTTGCATTGACAAACACAAATATTTTTGACAAATATCTTTTTAGCAACTTCGTAAAAATACACTGTGCTGTGAGTTTCTTTAAAATAATCAAAGAACAACAACAATGCTCAATTGAATAATATTTGTAATTTTTGGTTAACAAAAATATTTTTTTTTAAACAATAACATACTTTTAAAAAAATATACAAATTATGCATTTAACACGTTTTAAATTTAAACAACCATCATCGTTGTAAATTTCATATGAAATGTTTTTTTTTTTAAAGAAATTTCAAAAGTAACATGAAAAATGAACCTACAAAGAGTATGATATTATTCTCAAGCACATATCGTCACTTAAAACGCAAAAGGACGTAGCAAGTAAAAAACTTAAAATTGATTTTTTGATTGATTATACTGTGCCAGTTTAAGAAAGCGACAAGCGGGTAAAGCTTATTCTAACCGCTTTTCTAGGTTGGGTTTAATTTTCGAGAAACAGCGTTATCTTAAAAATTGAGCGTCCGCCGCTTTTCGCCAAATAATAATCTTAAAAAATTTTATAGCTGTAATCTCAAAATGGAAGATTTTGTTAGCGAAGTTCAAATCTGTATGGTTTCAATCCATTTAATTTTATAAGCTAAGAGTACCAACAACAAATTCAAAGATCTACTGAAAAGTTATTTACTAATTGGATGAAACTAAAATTGAACCCAGATAAAAAATATTATTTATTAAAAATAATTTATTTTCATTTATTAAAAAGTATGCATGACAGAACATTTTTTGTACGTCTTGACCTAGGAATATCAAGTATAGTAGGATCGATTTAATCGAATGATAAATGGCATTTTATTATAGTTTTTAGTTCTTCAAGAGCCCAAGATTTTCTTATTTGGGGCCCCTGGTTCCGCTCCACCAAATCGTGGATTGTTCATGCTCAAAACTCAAAATGGCCAATACCTCTGATATGCATACATAAAATTTTGTTAAAAAACCTTTTAAAACTAAACAAGAATTTCTCGGCATTGTTTTACCATCTCTGAGGAAAATTTTTAAAATTTGTTTTCACTAAATGATGTATTTACCGTCATAAAGCATTAATCGACAAAAAATTCGATTTTTGTTTGTTTTTGACACGTTTTAAAACTAAACTATTCAATTAATTAAAACTTCACAAGCAAATTATTCAACATTCGTATTCAATATTCGTATTCCCTACATACATTAATTAATCCATTCTTTTAGTTTGAAATATTAAAAAATTGCTTAAAATGCCAACAATTAATTAAAACGATTTTATATGTTCACAAATACAGCGCAGCCTGAATCTGCCATTTGAAAATATTATTTAAATCAGGTAAGGTCTGTGTAACGCATTTATTGCAATTGACACTGGCCACATGGTGCATGAATTTATTTTATGCGTGCAATTTAATAGTAAATTATAAATTCTTAATACGATTGTTAGTCGTTGTTATTAGCGGATTAAAAATACACTAACACACACATATTTTTGCCCATTGGCATATATATGCCTACGCTGTTCAAATACTAACTTTATAATAAATATTTATATAAAATCGGAATGCTTTTGCGTGTGCGTTTATACGTGTTCCTGCGTGCCTTACCATATTTGCATGGTGGATTGTTGACAAACATAAAAGCTTATCGAGCATAAATGGTCATCTGTACAATTAAATCAAACCAACATATACAAATAATCCTCAATAATCATTACAGATGTTCTTAAATTAAAAAAAGACAGTATGTTTTATAAGAGCAAAATAAGTGTGGGAGTTTCGTATATTTGTTACGATTTCGTATATTTCTTTCTCGATCTCATGTATCTATTTAGTTATTTGTTATTTATTTAGTTATTTTTAGTTATGGTTGACGAATAAGCAGGACAAAAATAAGTGAATAAAACGCTTAATATTATTAGAGCCATTAAATCTGCGAGCGTGGCAATTATTTTATTTGAACTATTGTGTCTACTATGACCAAGTCCATCTAGCAACAGAAATCAATATAATCTTGATCGCGAGATTCCTATCCTTGAAGCCCGAGTGATATATTATATTCTCTTGAAGAAAAATAGAATTTCAACGAAGGTGCAAAGTTATTTTAGTAAAATGGGCCGCCAACAAAGAACTTAAAATGTTGGCAAAATAATCTAAAATATATTTTATGAAAAAAATTTTACGTAAATTTCGATCACAAGGTTAATGGAGTTTATTGAATAGAATAAAAAGTCGAATAGTCGACTAAAATATGAATTTTTTTAATTAAATAAATAAATTATAAATCTCCTCAGTTTACCAATCTTTTAGTTTGTTAAAAAAGACAAGTTCTTTACATTTTTTTCATTTTCCAAGGCAAATAGGAAAATTTGTACACTAGCAGAATGTAGTGCAAAATTTCTGGACAGCTGCATTCGCCACAAGCATAATTCGCATCCGTCTAGTTTACGTTTTGTACGTTGGAAATATTATCTACTGAACCAACTAATTTGTTAAAGAAGACGACCAATTATTGATTCCAAAAAGTAAAAATAATTACTTCTTCAGCATATATAATATTTAGAAAAAAAATTTTAAGATTTATTCTTTTCTTTTCTACTAAGCCTTCTTGTAACAGACTTTGTCCTGAACTGTGACGCTAACAACCGTTTTCATTAAAAAAAGTTTAAGAACTTAGATGATAACAAATTTTACAGAAATGCCTCTTCTGTACTTCCCTAAAAAAAGCTTTTGAGTTTTGTTATAAAAAAATGTTTTTTATTTTTTTTTTTAAATGAAAGATTTTTGATTATTATAACAATATTTTCCTTAAATTATTTTTAAGTTCAAAAGATATCAATTAAAAAATTTGCTTTTACAGTTCGAAATCCTTAGTACGCCAGATACCTTGCACCTTTTCTTACTGCAGAATCGCAATTCGCTTTTCACAAGATTAATTTTAATAAATAATTTTTCTTCTGATATTTTTTAAAAGATTCACAAGTTCAAATTAAATAAAGCAAAGACAAAAAGTGTTAATATATGTATATGAAACTAGATTTATTAAAAAGTGATTTTATAACATTAAAGTTTGAACTATGCGGCTCATCATCTAAGCCCGTATTTCCTCTTCTTTACACACTTTTTTTGTCAAATAACTCTATTACTGATAATTGCGAATTTTACATTGTCTTTGGATATTGGCGAAAAAATTAAAAAAACTTATATGTATTTCATGCCGTATGAGTCTTCGTGTCAACTACTGAGTTACCAAAAACGCAATAATCGTGGATCAATAACATAATCCGCTAGCGGGAGCATTTCGTTCACCATAATTTTGAAGCCAAATGAGTCCATGTTCTGTTGGCCTATTAAACGTATACCGTTGATTTCTTCGGGATGCAGAAAATATACATGTATCTACGGTGGACCTCAAATAGAAAAAGAGGGAAATAAAGAGAGTTGATACAAATCAATAGCTTACAAAGTAGACCATCGTCACTCTTTTTAAAAAATAAATAACATTTGAACTTAAGTTTAAATGATAGAAAAGCGACGGAGTTATTACTGGTGTCGCGTTGCGATAACTTTGCGTGAGCCTTATTAAAATACATTGTTTACACTTTTTTTCATATCTAAAAATTTTTAATTTTTTTTTGTGAATTCAGTTTTTGCAACTATTTATTTGAAATAGTCATTTTGGTAAGTTTATGAATAATCTAAGAAAGGTATAATCTACGTAGGGTTTATCAATAAATGTAAGCTTGATTACTCTAAAGAATAATTTCAAATAATATGGAAATTAACTTAGAGATTTTAAAATAAATGAATGAATAAATGAACTTAACAAAAAAAAAAAAAAGTCTTTTTTCAGTTGCTTTTACTGTAAGTTCTTTTACGAACCGTATAAATTGAAATAAAACAAATAGTTTTTAAAATTTATGCAGCACTATGTGCTTACTGTGTTTTATTTATTAAATAGAATTTTTATTAGCAGCACTATGTGCTTATTGAAAGTCTAGAATTCAATTGTTACTTAGTTTTACAATCTTAATATTTTATAGCACAGCCTGAGAACCATATGTGCCGACTCAGCTTATTAAGGTTTGCGCGTGTAGCGCAATTTGACACTTTTTATTAAGCAATGCAAAAGTAAAAAAATAAAATGAACAGAATTATAAAAATATGCAGACGCTGTGGTCAGCAATATTTTAGTTATTTTATTGAGAAGTGTATGTTGTGTTAACTTATACAAGGTTCGTTCTTTGGCATTGAGTTAAGTGCATTTAAAAAAGCGCACGCAATACGAATATAAAAATTAAAACACTCTCTTTAATGGAAGGAAGCGCTGTACATTTCTTCTGGGTTTCATTCAAATGTTACACAACTTAGAGAAATTAAAGTAACATTTAATAAAAAAAAAAAAATTACAAAATTACAACACTACTAAGGTACCCAATGAAGTGTGTGTCGTGTATAATTGTATGTGTCGTGTATAATTGTGTAAAATTTAATGTGAGTGAGGTTAGGTAAAAATTGTAGTTTTATTAAGTTTTTTATAATGAATCATATATTATTTATAATTTAATCTACAAAGCGTAATTATGTTTAATAAGTGCGGTACGAAGATTTTTGAATGTTAATAAATTATGCCACGGCATCGACATAAATGGAAAAACCACTATGGTGATACAGTCAGCAAACATTAATAAGTTATGTACTTTAATATGTAAATTATCAATGCAAACAATTAATAGTTGCTTTTAAAATAACTTAAATCATTAAGAGTAAGGAATAATGACGTAAGCACGTTTATTAGCTGGAATGTAGGTAACGTAACGCCAGTCACCAAAAAGGGAAAAGCTAACAACCCTGAAAACTACCGCCCAATTTCACTTAGCTCCATGCTCTCTGAAGTGATAAAGACTACGATAAATTTTCATTTTCTAAAGTGTCTGGAGTCCAACAGCTTACTGAGTGAAAGTAAAGCTTCAGATATTTCCAAGGCGTTTGATAGAGTATGGCATGCTGCGCTTTTGCCAACACTAAATGCTTTTGGTGTCGGTTATAATTTTTCTCGACTTATGTCGAGCTTCTTCAGGGATCGAATTATACGAGGTGATTTAGATGGGATCTCGTCAAACGAGTTTAAGATAAATTCAAAACCTTGTGGTCTCTGTTATTTCTACCAGACTCTCTCTCCCTTCCCTTTGTTAGACTTAAACCCTATTTACTCTTTTGCAGATGACAGCATTTGCTAATTATATTCATTCAGCAAAAGTTTGGCGCCAGGCGACACGCTCAATCAGGAACTCATAACAGTATTCGATTCGGGCAGGTAAATGTATTTTAATGAGATTAGGAACCTGTTAATAGCTTTGCTTTCAATCATACTTTATTTTATAAAAGTAATATAAAATGGTTGAATGTATTATATTACTTTAAAAGAGTTAAACAACTTTAGTTGTGTTTGTGAAATTTAACAAAACGATTGAATTTTTGTTAAAAACAACGGTAATTTGTCGCCGCAACTATACATTGTTACAGAGAATATAATATGGTTATTGGGACCATATCAAAATCATGTTTTTCCTCTGCGTGTATTTAATCAGTTGAAATGAGATGTTTAAAAATCTTCTACTTAATTTCCAAAAGTTGTATGTAAAAGAATCCTCTTGCAGCACTTTTTAACCGACCGAAAGTTTTTTTAAATCAAGGTATTTCGTAAAGAACGACACCACTTATTATCTTCCTAAATTTAAGAACGTGTTAGATTTTTTTATACTGCAAATTTAACTAGACCCTAAAGTTTAACTAAATGCGCAGACAGATGTTTTTTTTAATTAGGGATAATGTATAAAACACACAAAAGTATTAAAACACATCCGAAGTAATTTGATCTTTTATAATACTTAAGCAATAGATAAATGAATGCACGTAATTTACGTATATGTCGATTTAAGTACAGACGTAAATAGGCAATTTATAATTCATACCCGGAGAAAACAACACGTGTTGATAAACTAAGTAGTAAGACGATTTTGTTGTTTCTTAATAAAACAGTTTAAAAATCCCTATTTCCACTTTAGGCAGCTTCATGCAAAAGGAAAAAAAAGCTACTCGATGACAAAATCAGAAAAGTTCATAAAATAATAAAAGTACGTAAAGTTAATATATCAAAGATCACGTTCTAATTTCAAAAAATCTCTTGCGATGATTTAGTTCGGTTTGTAATTGTTGCCAGAGTTGATATACGCAACAAAAGTGTGAGGCAATTGTTCTAATACTATTTAAAACTTTTTAGCAGCTAAAAACACTAATATAATCTGAAGGCAATATTTTCCCGAATGTTGACAGAATCTACTAAAAAAAGTGTGCACGTAATAGCAAAAAACTAAGGACAATTTTTTATAAGGGAAAGCCTTAATAATAATTACTTATCACAATTAACCTATTTCTTAAAGGAGGAAACATTTTTTTGTTGGCCAGTGTAGTTGTCACAAATATTAACAAGAAATTCAAAGAATGAATTTCCATGGACGGATATTTAAGATTAAAGATAATTATGAGCATTAAAGAAAACTAATTTCATATATAGAAATTATATGTATTTGTAATATTTTCTTATATTTAATATAATAATGAATCCTTTTTAATTTTATTTATGTATTATATAAAAAATTCAATTTTTGACCCTAAATTTTAATATTTTGTATGGAAAAATTTAAACCGATTTATCCCGACCCGATTTATGCGACCTGAAAAGAAAGGGGCTTTAATCTGTGGGCACTTAAATAAATTTTTGTTTTTTTTTTCTTTGCTTTCTCAATATTTGATTGAATTTTTCATAATTTTTGTCTACTGGTTTTCCCTTGGCCTGCAATTTGGTATAATTTAATATTTCTCATTTTTTCATTTTTCTCTAGCTTCTTATTTCATTGAATTTTTCCCCTCCTAGCAAAGACATTTCAGTAAAGTATGGACAGTCAGAGTCTTAAGTCGAGATTAATGTTTTAAAATAGGGTATCACATTCAATAGCAACGAAAATTAAAAACAATATGTTAGCTTATTAGAAATTTACTTCCGTTCCCATCCTAAAATGAATAAACAATAGTTATGAACCAAATCTGGTTTCAATATAACAGAACCCTTTACTGCTAAGTTGGTAGCACAATTAATATGATGCTAGAATAATCGATATTAACCACTTGAATCAAGGACCGCCAACTTATTCTGAATATAATACATTTTCATTGGGTCAATTAAAGAAAATCATCACAATTTACATTGATTTCAATCAAGGTTACTAAAGATACAAACGTTTTAATATATAAACCTTAAAGGCTTAAGAAGACAACTTAAAGCATACTGCGATAGAAGAGAACTCAACTTTGTATCACATAAAATCATGTAAAATATTTTGCCTACAATGAAAATGAGAAATATGAATCTTTTAATTTTTCATATAAAATATTTAAATGCTTAAATTTCAATAAATTATTAAAAAGAAGAAAAATTCGTACAGAATATTCTGAAAGTCTTACAAGAAACGATTAATCGTTTTGTTTTTTTTTTTTGGTAAGTAAGAAAAATTGAAATTCACTCCACTGGAAAATACTTTTCTGCCATAAGGCACAGAATAAAAAACGTCTTTCAGTATATCCAAATGGTAAAATTAATTATGATAAATTTTGCAAATGCAATTAATAACACTGAGCCGTTAAAATAATTCTTTAATTTTATTACACAAAAATAATAAAAATTTTTGCTGCTTAAGCTTTTTTTGTTGGTTGTAGCATTTATTGAAGAAAATTATATTTTTATTTAAGTTTTGTCTTTAAAGTTTCCGCTCAACCAAAAAATATCTACTTTAGGAGGCGCAAAAAGCTTAAGGGCATTTAAAGTTTCATAAATATTTTTTGAGGCTAATATTTATGATTCTTTTAATACTTAAGCACATAGAAATGTACAAAATAAGCGGTAACACAAAGACTTTTAGAAACAACGTTAAAAGAAAATATATATTTTTTGCGAAGATGTACATCGCATAAATTACAGAGCAAATAAACGAAACACATAAACAATGACTACAAATAAAAATGCCGAATGAGGTGAAAAGAAAATACTGCAACGCACCTAAAATGTATAAAACACAGTTTACAACCATGAATAAATATTTAAACTGTACAAACACTAATGCAAACCGAACTAAAACTTTAACTTTGAACCTGATTTTTTAATGTTTGTTTAAGCAACCAAAACAGCCTGAATTGAAGAACAACAATAGATTCAATAGAGGAGAAATTATATATTAAGTCCATAAACGAACAATTTGTAGCTAAAAAAAACAAAACCAACAACTAAGTAGAACAAGACCTCAACAAATGGTAAAAATGTGCATGCCGGTAGTTCTTTATAGCCTTAATTCGAAGGCAACTAAATAAACATTTAAGAGAAGCCAATGCCTCCAAACAGCGTGACAGTTTCCTGTGGGTTTTGCACTAAGTGCTCGCGCCATTTCTCCAATGCTTTTGGAAATAAATTTTAGCCTTACAAACCTACAATAATTATATAGAATTGATATTTTGCACACTAAGTTCGGTAATAGTGTTATCAGAAATTCGCGCTAAAGATTAGATATCTCGAACCTGGAATTAGACCAACTTAAACATTTTCGTACGAGTAATTCATGTAAAAGAAATGACCAACAAAGTCTTGCAGAATTGTACTGTTACTATTAACTAAACTAAACTGTGCACAGTGGGGCAGAATCAAAATATTTTGAAAATAATTCAGCCATTTGAAAACGGCTAGGCCGATTGATTCAAAATTTGGCACGAGCATAGTAGAGGAGTACCTGAGCTTAAGTTTTGAAGGTGATTACCCTCCACTTTCCAGGGATGGCGCTATGTGGTCTCAAAGTTGGACACCTCGCTCCTGAAAATTCTTCTAACGCTTGGCATTTCTTCAATTTTTGTCTGATTTTTAAATATTTACATGGTCTTAAAGCTCTTACACAGGCATGAAAATTTTTACTTCCGTAACATAAATGTATAAAAGTGAGATACATATTGAAACACTCATATTTAAGAACGCATAGTTTTGCACGTAAGAATGATATTGAGGTGAATGTTTTTTTATTTAATAGAAAATTGCGTCATATTTATTCACATGCATAAAAAAAAATAAAAAAATGGAACAAAATTTTAATATTCGTTGCTGAGCTCCGAAAATTTCGAAAAATTATGGTAAAAACGGTCCAATTTGAGAAAAGTAAAAATATTAAATATGCTATAAAACTTTTATTATTTAAGCAAATCAGATAAAATTTTCTGTGCGTATGTACTTTGTTAACTAAAATCAAACGGTAGAAAAATCTGCAACATTAAGCTAAAGGAAATCCCATAATTCCCAAAATAAAGACGAAAAATCCCAAAATTGGAATTTTTTACTCTTTTGCCCATAAAGTCCACATATGGACTAGGGCTCACGAAATACTTTTTGAAACAATTTGGAGTATATATAGTTTTTTTATAGTATTCTTCTTTTTCCGATCCCAGCTTTGGAATTTTAGAAAATACGGGGTAAAGTCAAAATTTCGATGTAAATTAGGTCAAGTTGAAAGACTTACATCTTCTACAAGAATGATCAGTTTTATACGAAATTTGGTTAAAACGTACACACGTATAGTTAGCTTTAATAAAAATAAAAAATTTTTATATATTCCTTAAGAAAATTTTTTTCTATCTAAAAAATTAAATTAGTGTCCCATTTTAGGCTAAAATACACAAAAATGCAATAATTTTGGATTTTTTAAATTGAAAATCGTATAATTTTTAAGCCAGAAAAGATATTACTTTCAAATTTTTTTCAGAAAATCTTAAATTTTGTTTGCTATCTGCGGTAAAAAACTCAAACAAATTTGCTGCAAACTGTACCCAATATTTCGAAAAAACTGGACCAGGGTATGGAAAAAATCAAAAATTTTAATTTTAAAATGCTTATAACTCGATTATTTTTAAACACAAACATGCAGTTTAAAGCACCGTTTTGTAGGTATTTACAAGAGCTTTAAGACCATGTAAAACATTTAAAAATCAGACAAAAATTGAAGAAATGCCAAGCGTTAGAAAAATTTTCAGGAGCGAGGTAGCCAACTTTGAGTCCACATAGCGCCATCCCTGGAAAGTGGAAGGTAACCGCCTTCAAAACTTAAGCTCAAGTACTCCTCTACTATGCTCGTGCCAAATTTTGAATCAATCGGCCTAGCCGTTTTCAAATGGCTGAATTATTTCCAAAATATTTTGATTCTGCCCCACTGTGCTGTGTTTCATAAAAATTGGGAATATTCGTTATCTATTTATATTAAAAAACTGTAACAGGATCAATTCTGTACATGATATATTTTTTTAAAAATTTTTTAGATTTAGATAAAAATCGATATGGAATACAAAACTCCTATTTTTGGGTTTTTCGTCTATCCGTATGTCTGTGATCGCATTAAGTAATGGATGGTTTTGAATAAAATTTGTGAGAGGTCCCTTAAAATCTTGGTTCAAACATAAAATTTTTCTTTTTCGTAAAAATCAGTCATTTTGTAGAGAAAGTAGAGATAAAAATGTGAAAACTACGGTTTTATTGAATTTACCTTTTTATGGTCAACATTTTTTATTTTTGTAGATTAACCGTTTTTATCACTGTTTACAAAACTAAAATTTTAACAATTTTTTAAATGACACGCGTTAACGAAGTCGTGGGCACTGCTAGTTTTTATTAAATCCAAACTATATAAAAAGAAATAAGTTTTAGTTTATTTTATTAAAACTTTAAAAAGATTCTTGTATTTGGATCACCCACAAGTTGGCTGACCATACGGGCTTCTACATGTTCGGAAGTTATTATCAAATGTCGCAAATTTTTCTTTTAATTTATTTATTGGTTGTCAATACGTTGAAAGAATTTTCACGTTTAGGTGGTTGCAGGCCATCTTAACAAATATTAATTGAGGAAAGCTTAGAAGATAAATCAAGGTTATTAAGGTGGGAAAAAAGTTTTTGTTTAAATTTAAAATCCAATTACTATAATTAGACACCACATTTTGGCAACAAATTAATATAAATGTTAACTTTCATATTTAATAGAATATAAACCACTCAAAAATAATTTTCTAACGTAAATATTATATTTGTTAATTAAACTTTTCGATTAAGAACCTCTTTAAAATTTTAATTAAATTTTATCACCGATTATATGCCCTGGTAAAAGAATATTTTATATTTTTAAAAGAAACAAAGAAAAAACTATTTCTATTAGGTTCTTCTTTTAAATAACATTACAAATTTTGAATTTTTACTATAAAACTTATGCAAAAGATTTTTTAACTTGTTATACTGCTTCCTTTATTTTCATCGTGTGACTGGCCTGTCTCTGTTCAGTTTCTTTGAAACAAATTTAATGTTGATTAAGGTTTAAATTCAATGTTTGAATTGAAAAAATAAAACCAGTGAAAAATTTTACAAATTATCAACCCTAGAAATTAAATTTGTTCTGGGCGGTAAAAGCAGGAAAATAAAATAAAATACATCTCTTCCTTTTTGGTTATTTTCTCTAGTTATATTTGCCGCTTTCATAGTCGTGGGAGTTTTTCAATTGAATTTTTTATTTTTATTTTTAGCAACTATTTTAATGATGTCTTGCAATATTCTGTGTTAAATAAAACATACAAAAAGGCATACAAATGTCAGGTCTTGCGCAAACAGCACCAAAGACATCAACATTTTAAAATTAAAGTCATTAATAATTTAATGTTTTCTTTTCTTTATCTTTTCTAGTTTAAGAGTGCCTCTCTAAAATATACTACGGTCTTATAAATCAAAATGCTAACAGACTTCTCGAGATTTTTATAGCAATTTAAATATGCAAATTTTTGAAATTTAATTTAATGTGTTGGAATAAAAATGTCTACTAAAATGTCTGTATTTCTATCTTTCAATGAAATTCTTAACTTCACAAATTTGTCACTAGTGACAGTTGTCAAGTCTGATTCAATCGTTGTGCACATCTTTTAAAGAAGGTGGTACATCAACCGTTTTTTTTTATTTGTATAAAATCTGTGCATTTTTAATTTATTTTCTGACATGTGCAGATATTCCTACACAGAAATGGGTGAATGGCTTTTAGTTTTAATTCAAATCTCTGTGTGAAAGAAATCAGATTAATGAGAAGTTTAAATAGTATTGCGGTATTATGATGAAATTTATTAGGTGGAAAAATTTTGTTTCACGACTACTAGAGTAAATTATTAATTTGCAAGTTAAAGAGTTTAAATAAAGAGCTTAGCAACCAGTATTTATTTTGTTTTAGCCATACCTGGTATGCTTTTTTTTCTTTAATTTGAACAGTGTGACCTTTGAAATTCTACCGATGTAAGATAGTTTTCAATTACTGCTCATTGCCATAACTAACACCGCAAAGTTTTCATCGGACAAGGAATTTCGCTCTTAGAGAACTTTAAATCAAGTTGATTTTATAACTAGTTTAAGTAATTCCCTCCGGCCCATTCTAGTGTGGCCTATTAAAGTTTCCAGGTCTGTAGTAAGCCTTATTAGAAACTACACATTTTTTTAAGAAGTTTTTACTTGAACACTTTGACATAATAACAAATGAATTAAGCTAAATTCTCTCAAGTTAATATTCATTTTTATTTCAAAAAAATGTTTGAGAAAGAAAAGTTATTTACAATTGTATGGGGACATTTTCCAAAGAAACGCAAGACATAGTGCGCACTCATAAAAACAGTATGATAAACTTTTCTCGTTTTCTTAAAAATTTCAGCATACCTTTGTAACTAATTTTTCGTTCTAAAAATTTTTAGAGCTTAAATTAAGAAATGAACCTTAAGTTGAAAAAGTAAACTTTAGTTCAATTATCATATCCATGGTTAAAATCCTGATTGAAAATAATTAATTTTTTTTTCTGTGCTTTTGATAGGGTTCTTTTTTTATTTTATTTAGAAATTAGGAGAAATAATTTTAGTATCATGATATTGTTCTTTTTTTTGTACATCTGGGGTTGAGCAGAAATTATATAAGAAAAGGATTCAGTGTTTGCGTTTTAAGCTGAAAGGTTGTGTTTTAGAAATGTGTGTGCGTGAAAAATAAAATAAATATTCATATAAAAATCGAAAGGAGCAAAGACACTAATATAGGAGTCAGTGTTTGCTTTCAAGCTGAAGGTTGTGTATCGGAGTCAAAACGAATTATTTTAATACTGCGGGTGCAAGTGTAATAGATATAAAATAAAAGCTTCCAAAAGAATTTGATTTATTTCTCCTATGGCCGAGGAAGAAACTATCTCTGGAAAAAAGAAAAAAATTCCTGCAGGGAAATCGGTTGCAGCTGATAAAAAGATGACATGGAGGCGTTGGTGAAGCTAAATTCAAAATTACTAGAAAGGTTAGATGATGCAAGAATGCAAATTTGTTTTCTTGTGCAAAAAAATGCTTCTTTGAAAAAGAAGTTAGAATCCATAGCTAACAATCAATAATATGCTAATCAAGATGCTAAAAGCATTTCTTCACTCGAAGATGTGGAACCTGCAGCCAAGGATTTCAGGTCCAATTGCTGAAGAAGGCAGGACGGGAAAACGAAACATTAATAAAGCAATGAGCAAGTTAAATAAAAAGAAAGTAAGCAAATCTGCACCGGTTATATGATGTTAATGTTAAGTATATTTCAGATATAATTGATAAGATGTCAGCTCACAATAACTATTCGATAAGAGTATTAGGTAATCTCCGGGAATGTTTATTCCCAAGCCCTGACATGGAAATAAGACGAACTGACGGTCCGACAAGAATGAAGTTCCTCTTCCTTAATTGATTTTTTCTTAACATCTGTGAACATCACTACAGTGAGTACGAACTACCTTTAGACATTGGACTTCGAATCGCACCAAAAGGATGTAGTGATAGACTTTTTTACGACTAACTTTGTCATGCGTGAGCGATTCACTAGTTTAAACTATGACAAAATGGACAGAGACTGGTAGCAAATCTTGATAAGTGTGGACTAACTGTCGACAGAAACGTGACTGAGACAGAAATTGATTAACGTGTTTGGGGCGATATAAAGAGCCTTCCAAGATGCTATAGAGCATTCTGTACCGAAAGTTTTTACTGAAGGTAGGGGATTGAGGAAGTTGCCCCAGCACATTTTCTATTTTATTGACCAAAAGAAGCGACTACGACGAATATTACATAGATTTGACGACCCTGGTAGACGAAATATTTTAAAAGCGGACGTGCGAATTTTGGACAAAATTATACAGGGGGCCATAGGAGCTTTTGAACGTGACCACTGGACTGATTTTCTTCAAAAAATTTGACTTAATGTCAGCTGCAGGTCTCTACAACCGACCCGCTATCTGAAATCTGGTGGATACTGATGGCAAAATTGTTTCTGACAGTACCTGCTTGCAGCGCGGTTCTTTCTTTCTTTCTTTTCCTTCGCGTGTACAACAACATATCATGTTGCACAAACTACCAGTAATTGCAAAAATCCCCTTGCTGGTTCCTTTACATTCTTTGATGACAGCTAAAGGCCTAAGATCTAAGTTAAGAATTTCTTTATATTGAATCATTCCCCAGCCAGAACAAAAAAAAAATATTAAATTAGTCATATAAATTTGAACTATGTAAATACCGCTAGACATATTGTAAATATTAGATTATTATTTTTTAGCAATATCCGAAATATTTAATTTTTCATCAGGTTCGTGGAAATTAGACATATAGACTTTTAATACATAGATGAGTTATGAAAGCAAAAATGCTTTATAATCTCCTCCTCGGAACTTAGTTTCCATAAGGGTTAATACCCTAAATTGTACTTAAATGCCTTTATAAACCTGCATGTCTTTTGATCTAAATAGAACATTTAGTCTAAGCAGCGGTAATAAGTACCGTCTTAATTTACATAATTTGCCTAATCAGCCGAAAGCCTCCCGGCTGGGTTGGTTAAATTTAGAACATGTTTAAGTTTAAAATATGTATTCACAACTTTGGTGGTCGTTGCATGATTTGTATTAAAATTTGTATTTTACGGAACTGTTGTTACAATGCAGCATAAAAATGGTCGTCCTTCTTCATGCCTTTAAAGCTCACAATGGCTAAGAAATCCCTAATTTCGAGCCAGATGTTTTTTTTTTAAATACCGTTAAACGAAATAAAATAAATACGACCGATAAAATTTTTTCAATTTAATTAAATTATTTTTACATATCCAAAATCCTTAATTTTTTATTCATAATTATCTTTTAGCCCACTTCAGAGTTTCCCAAAACCTAGAATATCTCTGGTTTGAATTTACTGGGTTTGAATTTAAAAGTATTCTACATAATGGATACCATGTCATAAAGACATAAATTTACAGTGATGCCACTCTAAGAGCAATAACATGATGCGAATAGAAAAACTGTTTGCGCAGACTTTTGCCAAGGAACTATATAACCAAATGTACGTTATAACTAACTTAAAACTCATAATTTTACCTTTGATGGATTTCTTTATAATTATTTCATATT
This sequence comes from Cistogaster globosa, assembly GCA_937654795.1. NCBI lineage: Eukaryota > Metazoa > Arthropoda > Insecta > Diptera > Tachinidae > Cistogaster > Cistogaster globosa. The sequence continues at coordinate 24,753,757 of OW569406.1, forward strand.
CGATATTTGATGAAATTCCAATTTTAAATACTGTTTATATGATGGGATTTGGTAAATTTATTTAATTTATTTTAATTTTCTTGATTTGTCGCTGAAATGTTTTTTTTTTGTGAGTTTTTGATTCTTTGGATTTAATTTTAGTTTATTTTCATGGAAAGTGATTAATACCAAATTAATTTGTTCACCTAAAATTACGTTTTAAAATTTTAACTTTTATACTAAAATTTATTTCATTTTTTCTTGTAACAAAAACTCAAATGCTTGACATTTTGTTTTTTTTTTTTATCTGGATTAATTTTTTCTCTCTTTTTTAGATCAGCTTAGAAATATGTATATCTAAAAAACACCCAAGCAAGTTACACATTCCAATCGGAATGATTCAATTCCCACCGAATTACATTTACCTTCTTCAGATTCCGATAAAATTTGTATATTCATAAAAAATGTTGGATCTACTTCTTAATTTTAATACGGCAGTATTGGTCACACCAAACTAACAACTAGGCTTATTTAAATACAAAATAAAAGTTAATTTAAAAACCGCAAAAAAAATTTTTAAAGAAAACAAATTTTACCTTGGAACTTAAAAGTGGTTTCGTTCTGACAATTTTTCGTTTTCTGAAGAAGCAATATGCAGAATTACAACCACTTTCGATAGGAATTAAGTTTTAGAACATACTTGTATTTAAGTATTATATGGTTATTTAACCAGTATGTAGTAACAAAAACAAAAATTCTTGTGTACTCCGACTTTATTTTTTTTCGTAAACGGCTTTAGCTAAGCACATTCAGACTTGCAAACTTTAAGTGACAAATTCTTTTATTTCTTCTTATATCTGAAATATGCCGACAATATTTGTTTCTTTCAACCCTAAACATTCAAAATTGTTCAAAATAAAATGTGGAATTTTAGACAGAAATACTTGACATCCAATAACAAATGAAAAATAAAAAAAGATTTTCCACAAATTTATACTTACAGTAAAAATAAATAAATTTACACTGCTCTCAAATTATGTGCCATCATATTCATGTCCATCTATATGCTACAGAAAACAAAGTAAAATATAATAAAAAAAGAAAACGTATATATTTTTTCTCTTTTATTTAAAAAATACTATTTTTTAAGCCTGCACTATATAAAAATCACAATACAAACAATTAAAGAAAGTCTTATTGAGTAATATTCTTAATTATTTTTAATTAAACGTCTTGTCACCAAACTGCATTAAAAGAATGTTGAAAATAAAGCTGTGGTGACAAGAAGGAAGATGTGGACATGTAATGTGATGTACACAAATGCTTTATTTATTCATGCAGTGGAACCAAGCAAAAGTCTTTCTCTGCTCTTTGTTCGCACGCAATTGAAAACTTACTTAATAATTGATGTTAAGCTGCAAATTGTGTAAAATAGGGAGGGACTCTATTCCATACAAATCTTCAATTTATTGTAGTTTTTGTACTAAGAATAAAACAATAGCGAGAACAATGTGATTGTTGTAAAAACTATTTACCAGAAGGAAAAACTTTTAGCCGCATAAATGATTCGCAGCACCAAATAGAAAAAATAAAAAACTAAATGGACTTGTATTAAGCTACTTTCGGTGGCAGCTTCTGCTTAGAATATGTGCAGTACATCCAAGCGAAACTTGTACATCAACTTAAAAAAAAAATGTTTTATATTATATTTTTGAAACTAAATATCTTATTAACACAAATATTTTGATTTTTATTAGAGACCTAAATACTGCATTAAATTACAGAAATAAATTTTAGAGTTGTCTTCATTTATTAAAATAGCAACTTGTATTAAAAAAAAATGGCAGCTTTGGACGCCAGAGCGAAACTCGTACAGCTTAAATTTATTACACAACACTGGTATACTTTGTATCTAACGTCCTATTATTTCACGAAAACCGTTTAAAAGTCTATAAATCTTGAATTACTTTTCAAATTTTATAATATTATTCAAAAAAAAAAAAAAAATAATGGACAGACAGAGAGGACAAACAAGTGTTGAAGTTAGAAAACTGATAATTCACTATTATAAAAATAAGAAACCACTTCGAGAAATATCAGAAATTATAGGTCTAAGTCGATCAATGGTACAATATATAATAAAAAGATACAACACTGAGAAAAGAGTTTAAAATAAGCGGAAAGTTGCGAATAATAAAATCTTATCTAATAGTGACCAGCAACACATTCTACTGGAAGTAAAAAAAAATCCACTTTTAAGTGCACCGAAGCTAGCAAAAATCGCGGAGAAATATTTGGGAAAGAAATGTTGCGCACAAACTATCAGAAATATTTTAAACAAAGCTGAATTTAATGGCAGAAGAACAAGACAAAAACATTTTATAAACAAACGAAACCAAAAAATAAGACTGCAATTTGCCAAAGAGCATCAATCTACAGATTTTTAGTTTTGGGAGAACATGCTTTTCATAGACAAAAGCAAGAAAAATTTGTTTGGATCAGATGGCAGGCCCTATATGTGGAAAAGGTGAAAAGAAGAGTTTCTTGCTAAAAATGTGAAACCTACAGCAAAGCACCGTGGTGGGTCGGTAATGGTTTGGGGTTTGTTATCTGCTTCTGGGCCTGGTGTATTGCACTTTATCGAGGGCATAATGAATCAGTAAGCAAAAACTTGGTCTTGGTAATAGTTTTTATATTTATCAATACAATGATTCAAAGCATAAGGCTTATAATGTGCGAACACGGTTGTTATATAATTGTCCGCATGTCATAGATACACCAGCCCAGATATTAACCCCATTGAGGATTTGTGGAGCTACCTTGACAGGAAAATTCGCCACCATACCATAAGTTTCATGGACGATTTGCAAAAAAGCTCTTAAAGAAGAATGGCAAAAAATTGAATCTAGCTTTTGCAAAAAATTCGTTCAGAGCACACTAATATTTTTAGTTTTTTATTGCAAAAACGATTTTTAAAACAGTTTCATATTTTTGGCGAAATGTTTGTAAAAATGTAATATTTTTAGTGAAGCTTAGATGTTTAATGAAATCTCAATCTGTAGGTTACCATGTAAACTTACAGATTTTAGTTCAATAAAAAACAACAATAACTTAAAAAAAAAACTCAAATAAATCCTACAAACAATAGGAAAATAAGGAAAAAACTAATTTTAAGGAGAAATTTTCAGAAATATTTTGTGATATCTCATACATTTTGCTGCGAAGTGAGGCAGTATGGGCATCATAAGAGAGTAATGCTGTTAATAATTTAATCAATTTTTATGAGGTATAAAGAATAAAGTCAATTTAGTTTTACGATTAAATATCAATATCTTTTACACCTATTTCTCTAACAGCAATTGCAATAGCGAATTTAATTTATGTTTGTGTACAGATTTTCATTATTTAAACCTGTACAGTTAGTGTACAACTATTGACGTTAACACCATCACTACTACAAAGAAACAACATCAAGCAGTAGGTTAATTATTCTCAATATATGAATATTACATTCTTACAATTATTTTATTCGTTCACTTTAGTGATTAACATTTCTGGATTTTAACCACTAAGTAAATGGAAGAAAAGCGACAGAAAAGATAATATTTAAAAAAACATAAAAAGTAAACTTTAAAAATAATAGTGATGACTCAACGAGAAAAAAAGAAAATTGATGAAAAAAAATATATATTTTCGTAGCGATTTTTTTTTCTAAGTCTGGATAACCCTCAACAAATAAAAACATTTGCTAACTTAAAAAGAAGCCTATAAAAAGGTCATCAAAAATAAAGTTAAATGTGCAAAGTGCCGAAAAACTTCAGTCAATAATTGAACATCAGCTTGGGCAAAGTGTGAATATCCCTACAGGAATAAAACTAACATTTTGCGTTCTCAGGATTATCATATTAATATTGTCAAATTCACGTCCATTATTTATAGTTCAAAAGATGACACTATAGTTGTCAAAATCATGTCAATTTTGTAAAACCCTTATTTTACGTTTACGTATGTATATATATATGTATGTATGTATACATATATATCTGTATGTATGTGTGTGTACTATGCAATAAATAAAAATAAAAATCTTTTACAACAACCTGCTCAAAATTTGTATGGCCTACACAACAGGAGAAAAGTTATGTTCGATAAGTTCTACGAGTACATATACATACTATATATATACACATGTATATATACATGAAATCTTAAAATTACTAAAAACATTTATTACTGCAAAATAAATTCGAGAAAACACATCAATCCTTGAAATATATGTATACAATGTGAAAAAAAAGATTTTAATCGCCAAAGACCATAATTATATACATATATATATATATATATATATATATATATATATATATATATATATATATATATATATATATATATATATATATATATATATATATATATATATATATATATATATATATATATATATATATATATATATATATATATAAAGTAAAAATTTAACAATAAGAAAATGAAATATTCAGGCATGTTCTGAAAATCACAAGATTTCAAATCACAATTGTGATTTGATGGTGTTTTTAAAACCACAAAAGTTTAAACTTTTCGGTGTGATTTTACCTCTTCAAAAACAGCTGATATTTTATTTTAATTTGATGTAATTTTTTATGTATTAAAAATTTATTGGTTTTGTTTCTTAAAATATCAAATGAAAATAAATTAAAAGTATTGTTTTTATAAAAAACTAAAAATCACAAAGCAAATAATAAAATTTCTTGCAATAGAAAGTATCGGCAGGCTTTTAGCTGACTGGTTTAAAATCACACAAATTGTTAAACTTGTGTATACAGAACAGCTTTATTGTGATCTTAAATCACTTTCACAAAAAGTGATTTCAGAAAATGCCCGATTATCTATAATTAATTTGGAAGTCTTCATAGCTCTAAAAATCTTCTTTTTGAAACAAGTTTGTATGTTTTTTAACACAGTATAGCCGCTACTTCAGAGTGATATTTTTGTATTATAGACATCCAATTCGCATAGAAAATTTATACAAAACCACTACAATTTTTGAGTTATTTCTATTCTAAAACAGAATAAGCTCTTGAGTATGAATTTTCTCAAACTGTTCAGAGCTTGCTCATACAATCTCTTAAGAATACAAATTTGTAGCGCTCATCATACATACATGGATTTCCCAAATAGTGTTTAGGAAGGAGAATGGTAAAAACCCCGAAGTTAATAATGATCTGCTCAAGTATTCCCTCTTCCCTATAACCGTAACATAAACTTTTTGAAATTAAATGAAAAATTTAAGCTTCAACTCATATTATCAATGTTTTAACGAATTATCTGATAAGAAACCTTTTAAATTTTCTTCTATACTTTCCAACCGACGTAACTGTTATTTAAAATTAATGTAAAATAAAAAAACTCCACGTGCGAATTGCACATACACACAAAGGTTTCCGCACTATGTTTGAGGGTATCTTTTTTTTTTAAATATACTATTTATGATAACATGTTTTTCTAGCTGCCCAATTTTTACATTCTTTATGCTGCGGTTGAAAAGCTAATTTTAATTAAAGCATGTAACTATAGAAACCCCCTTTATATTTAATTACTTGTTCTTGTAGAGGACATAAAAATACTTTAGTTTGCTTTACAAATTGCACGAATCTACCTATTACGATTCTAGAGATAGAGGGTTATGGCAGACGGACAGATATTGTAGCGTAAACATTAGAGTTACGTTTTCACCTACTGGGTATAGAACCCTATTATTCACTAAAAATTTTAATCCTTGGAATAAAATTTGATTACAAAACAATTATTTAACTAACTTTTAAAAAAATAAAAACGCATCAAAATAAAAACTGATTTTTTAAATTAAAATGATCTAAAATGTTTTTTATTTATTTCGAGAGGACATTTTAACTCATAGTGCTGACCATTATCTTGATCATACAACTTTAAATGTGCAATTAAAGCCAGCTGCATTTTGAATATTTTAAAAGTATGATTTAAGGCACCTGTAGTTTTGTCCCTTGTGTTCTGCATGCAGTTGTTCTACATTGCAAAGCATGTCCCATATAAAACCGTGTTTTACTCGCTTTTTATTCGAAGTTTTTAGAAGCATTTTATTTGTATTTCTCGATAACAAAACTTTATTCCTGACTATGAAAAGGTGCGAACAACTCACACACACAGTTTGAAGTCCTTAAACAATAAGACACGAGTCGTGAAGCCAGATAAGGGGTTTTCTCCCCAAAATGGGGATTTCAACATAAGTTTGGGACATAAATCGTGAACAGGCATTTGGGGATTTTACATTCTTAGGTTTTTAAATTAGTAGCGCATATTTTGAATTTTTTACTGCCTGTGCTTCTGTCTAATCGAGTTAACATATTAAAAGGAACACTAAATAGTAACTTAAATATACAGCAAATTGAAATTTCAAACTCTAGTATAATATCAATTGGTCTTCTTTGTGATTTATATTCAAAAAATGTTCAAATTAATACTGTAACGCAAAAAATCCATCCGGCAAAATGGTAGGCCATAATAAAGATTGTTATAGCGCCAGCTTTATTAAAACATATAATATTGAATGTTAATATTGAATGCCGGTAAATAATTCTAAATGATTGAGTTAGCGGATCTATTGGGTTAGCGGATCTATTGAGTTAAATGGAAATTTTTTTTTAGAATACTTAACCGTATACAAAAAAAAAAAAAAAAAAAAAAAAAAAAAAAAAAAAAACTTAAAGGATTTCTCAAAAATATGATCAACTACAAACTCTTTAAAAATTTACAATTTTAAAATATTGAAAACAAGAATAAATTTGATTGCTAGCAAAGAATTTTGAAAAAATTTATAGACTCAAAAGTTTAATGCAACTATATACAAAAGTAAGTGGAACAAAACTGCATATGTTTATTGGCGAAGCACTAAAACGTCCTGTGTTGTTGTAAAAAGAATATTTTTGTTGATGAACACTACGAAATGCAAGCTACAGTTTGAATTGTTAAAAACACTAATAAGAATAAAATCTGCTATTATAAGTTCGAAGTTCCTGAAGCAATGATGCCTTTAAAATCTTGAGTTTTTGACGTGATAAATATAGGTGCAAAATCATTCATGTATATTTATATAGCACAAAATATATTTTCTCAACCTTAATTTCTATTTCAGAAAAACCATTATAAAAAGCGAGTTGGAAAAAATTATTTCTTAAAGTATTAAACTCTGATTAAAGCATTTGTAAGTTTATGTATTTAATTTTACTTTATTTTTTTAATTTTTTGTGTGTAAATCGAAAAATGTATATGTATTCATGTATGTAGACTTGTAGTATACAACATGTCGTCAGCTAAAATGAAAAATCTATTGAATTTCATGCTTTAAACGAAAATGAATATCCCTGCAATAATTGTTTTTAACACAAAACAATATTGAATTTTTAAAATTTCATTTTAGTTTGCGATATGCTTTTAAATTTTGAATGCACGGTTTTAATTAAAAAAAAAAATAAAAATATATATTTTATTTCTGTACAATAAAGACTCTTATAAAACTGAGCTCAAAATATGACATTTTGTATATGTGTGGATATGTAAGCAATAATTAAAAAGTTTTTTTTTTCTATTAAAAATGCGCATTTTAATTGTTTTCTTTTTTGGAACAAGATTGGGGATTTTCGTTTAGAAATGGAGTAATTTTGGGGATATCGTTCTTCAAATTGAGAACAAAAGCCAGAATATTTCTGGCAACACTGGGCACGACTACAAATGCCAAGAAAGCAGTAAAAACAATTCATATAAACTACACTCCTAAAACTAGAATACACTCACAAGTCAACACATATTCACGTGATATTAAACCAAGGATAAAGCAAAAATAAAATTAAATAATGAAAAAAGAGAAAAAAAAAAAGAAAATGAGGTCATCCCTGTTTATTTAAAAGTGTGGAATTTTATAATAATTTGCACACGTTATAATTAAAGATAAACGGCAAGTTCACTCTTTCGTTTTTTCATTCATTCATATTTAAATGCTGTGAAGATGTCTGTAAAGGCTTGTGGTAAAACAAAGTTGAATATTTTCTAGAATTATGTGAGTAAATCGGCATTTTTTGGTTACTAAACCAAACGTGTGCTTTAATACACCATTAGTTATGACTTCGTAATTTTTTTTCCTTTTTTCTCTGAAATTATTTATTTAAGTGTGTATAACAAAACACCTCCGGTAGCAATTATCTTTTCTTTATTATTTTGCATGCCCTAAAAACCAAGAAGTTCCTTGTTACACAAACAATATTTAACCTTTATGATGATCGTAGCAAAAAAGATACAGTTATAGATAATTTGGAAAACAATGTTTATATAAAGGAGCAAGAAAGGCATCCGATGTTGCAGAGGCTTGCTTTCTTAATTTAAAAAGTCATTCATGAATTAAGAAGGCGACTTAATTGTAAAGCTTAACAATTGTTCTTTAGAGATTCTAAGCATGTCAAAATAAATCTGCATTGATATCATTAATCAATTACAATTAAAATAAAAAAATGTGTGATTGTTAAAAACACCTTATTTATGTACAAAGTTAGTCAAATATCGTTAGCGTGTCCTTTAAAAGTAACCAGTAACCTATAGAAGAAACCAAAATATATACATAAAAGTACTTCTGCAATAGTAAGAGCGTGACATGTCCCATTAACAATATGAAATTATCGTTTTTATTTCATCTTATTTTTGAAAAACTATAAAAAGGTAGTCTTTTAACTTCGATGTACATTAAAACACTGCCTAAGCAATAATTTTTGTGAAAGTTGTTTGTTTGTATAGTTAATATTTAAAAAAAAAGTATCTAATATTGGCATTTTCTTCATACATTTTTAAATCTCTATTTCCTAAAATGGGGATACAACTAATTAGTTTATAAAATTAATTGTTCTCTTTCTGGTTAAATTTAAAATTTTAATAGACTGACTTTAGTCATGAAATCACCAAAATTTATTTTTAAAAACTAATTTACCTTGACTCAACAGGATTATTGCTACTAACCTATTTATTATTTAATTTTTATTAAAAATATTTGTTAAACATTTGTTAGATTTTCTTATCTTTTGGTAAACTTTATAATTTTGTAAAAAATGCAATGAAACTGTTTTTTTTAATTTAAATTTTGTATAGAAGAAATTGAAAACCATGTGTTTGTAAGAATAACAAATATTAGTTTTCTATAGCAAGCTTCACCAGTAGTGCGATTCACTGCTCTTTTTTTTTAATGACTATCGCTTGGTTTAATTGATTTAATAACAAAATTGTCAATTTGGTATTTAGCAATACTTTTAACGATTTTGTTGTTGCTTAAAACCATTTCCTATAGTTAACAAGTTGCTCATCTTTAAAAAAGCGACTACAATTTTTACGTTGTTAATTTTTTCGATGAAACGAACGACATACAATAAGTGTATGTACATTTATAACATACATATAAGCATAAACGTAGAAAATATATACATGTTCGAATAATAATAATAAATATGTAAATAAAATACAGTTTGATTTCAATTTAAATTAATACTAAGTTTAACTAAGAGCATTTAAAATTTATTTCAAAAATAAATTTCTTGTTAAAAAAGTTTACAGGTAACCATATGTTTTGACCGTATTCGAGAAGAAGTAAACGCAACTCAAAAATCAATTAAAATTTTACTTTTTCGGCTTTGGATCATTTTTAAAATAACTTTTATTAAGAAAAATTATTTTTCAAATGTACGCGGACGTTTTCCAAAGAAAACAAGAAAAATTAGACGCTGGCAGAATGTAATGCTGCATTTTCAGGACCGCCAAATCCATCTCCTAATTTTTCTTGTTTTCTTTGGAAAACGTCCGCGTACATTTGAAAAATAATTTTTCTTAATAAAAGTTAAATTAAAAATGAACCAAAGCCGAAAAAGTAAAATTTTAATTGATTTTTGATAATCACCGGTTCAACCCCTGGCTGGGACTAAAATTAAAAATAATTTTGTAAACGCAACTCTTCAACCAAAACAAGTGTTATACTTTTCTTAATGTCAAACCCAATACGTGCATATGATAAGTGTAAATTAACAAGAATTTTTATTCTTCTCTTACATGTGTTTCGTTTATTTGCTGATGGAGATGCCACTTAATTTCAATTTGTCTCATAAGAAAATAAAAAATGTCTAATATCGTTAAAACAGAAAATTACGACTAATCGTACAACAGGTGTACTTTGGAAAACTAAAATATATTTTGCTGTTAATTCCCTGAACTAAGCAAGTGTTAAACAAATAAGCTTGCTATATTCCTCTACCCTCTTTACCTTTTATGTATAACCACATTATGTAAAAAACATAATAATAATTAATAATAATAATTATATCTTATTTAATTTATTTGCTTATTATTTTTATTATTAAATATTAAGTACATATTCTATAATTTTTTTACATAAAGTGTTTAGGATTAATATCCTTTACTACTTAAGTATAAAAGACAATGATTTTTAAAAAAGGGTGGATTGCATGTTACATAAGGTGAAGAAAAAATTCAGAAAAAAAACCTTCATGAACATTTTTTAAAGGGAATGCTGACATCTGGAGTTAAAATTTGAAGTGAATTTTTATTCTATTTTTAACAAAAAAACGTTGGCGAAAGTGCGCAGTCGTTGTGTAGAGTAAAGTTGTACATCACTTTTAGAAGTTTATTTTGAGATACTTGCGACTTTTTTATATCTGCTGACGTAGACCAAACTGGAACGGCATAGAGTATTATTGCTTGCAATGTAGATTTGAATATCAAAATTTTATTGTAAATATTAGGCTTGAAATTTCTGTTTAATAACGAATAACGCAATCTAGTAGATTTCTAAAGTTTATCGATAATATACGGTATATGATGATTTAATTAAAGCTTGGGATCTAAAATTACGCCTAAGTATTTTACCTATCCCAACCAAGGGATACAAATGCTATCTACGGTTAAATTGTTCTGAGGTAGATAACAAGATTTTATTCTTCTAGAGAAGTTTTTTGTGGATTTACAAGTATCTTCCATTTCAAAAAATATTAATTTATCGTGCTAAGAGCAATCTGTAAGTTTTCCAGAACATCAAATGAAAAAATTTCCGACCTGAGTATAGCGGTATCGTCGTCTGCAAATATGGAGGCTGCACAGCCGTTTAAAATCGAGAAGTCTTCAGTATATATATTATATAATATGGCTGAAAGGCAGGATCCTTTAGGGCAGCCTGCTAATATTTCTTATCTTGTAGAATATTCTAAGCCAATAGAAATGGTAAAACTTCGTTTAGAAAGAAAACTTGAGATAATTTTATTTAGAGGAAAATTTAGTCGTATTATTTTATAGATTAGACCACTATGCCCAACGGAGTCAAAAGCGGCCGTAATGTGGCACCATTCCTCTTGATTTTCCTAAGATGAAATAAGAATTAACGATGTTTCGTATTTTGATAAGGGGCTGTTTTTTGCGGAAACCAAATTATTGATCTGGTAAAATATTTTAAGAGCCTATGAACTCATTAATTTTTCCTTTGATAACTTTTTCAAGTATTTGTATAAACCAGAAAGCAGACGAATAAGTCTATAGGACTCTGGACTATCAGCAGGTTTACCTTGTTTTCTTATAGGTACCACTTTTGATATTTTCCATGCTTTAGCAATGTAGTGTATTCTTATGCAGGAACTAATAAGCTCTGTGATGTATTTTACTTCTTTTTTCTGTAAGAAGATTGAACACTTATTCATTACTTCATTTTTCTTATTGCTTTTTCTTGGCTTAAGGTCATTTATCAAATTTTAAATATGATGCGGAAGAGGTTGCGTAGACTAAATTTCCTTTCTTGGAACACTCTGTTCTATAGCTGATAAAATAGTTCCATTAAACCTATTTATTTAAGTGTCTATTTGTTCCGCACTATTTGCGATTGTATATTGGGTAGGTAAATTATATTTTTTTCTTTTAATTAGGACCAGCACTCAGGGGATGACCCCTACTTATACAATGCATTGTGCCAGAACTAGGAAATTAGGTTGTTGGAAGTGGGACAGAGGGAGTATAGCTTGCGGACAATTGATTTAAATCTTTGCACATTGAAAGTGGCAGGAAAGGCCCCTGCAGGGAGTTTAAAAAGAACAATTTTCTCTGTAATGCGTAGTGCGATTCACTGGCCAATCGACCACAAAGGAATGCGCTTTTGATGCAGAGCGCGTTGCGCGTATGAAATTACGGTTTTCAGGAACGAGTTCCCTGATTTCATAAGAGAACATTCAGTTGTAGTTATAGTTAAACACCCCCCACATTGCGTCGATGCTCCAATGAGTCAATAGAGCTGGATACCCTACTGTCACCGATGAGCTTCTTCGATCTCTCCTGTACACGGTCGAGTAACTTTAAAATAGAGAGAGCATCTGATTCCTTAATATATATATATCACCCATAATTACAATGAGGTAGCATGTTCAGCGGTACGCCTGTGCGAAAGCACACAGCACTGGGTTTTATGAGCGTAAAACTGAACTCTATTCCCCAGGATTCAATCGGAAATTACCAGAAAGTCGCGGTGTCGTCCATTTGCTTTCTCATAGCCTCAATTTCCCGAAGGCTTGGTCAACTGCGAAACGAAAATGAATGGCATATGCTACTGTTATCTTCAAAAGAATAGATAGGGTTGGAAGTCTGACGTAGAGGGTCATTAAAAAAATAAGAAATAGGGTAGGGGAAAGGGCGGAACTTTGCAATACCTCTGAATTAACCTTGAACTCATTTGATGAGATTCCATTTACAACAAATCGTATAGTGCGATACCTGAGAAAGCTCGATAATAGTCGAGTGAAGCTATTACCGACACCAAAATCAATAAGTTTTTATGTGAATGCACTATGCCACACATTATCAAACGCCTTGAAAATACCTAAAGCCACCACCTTACTTTCGCGAAATGGTGAATTGATTAACACCAGTTTTCCGAAAGGAAGGCCAATAAATTACCCATAGAGTGTCCTTGACGGAAGCCATACTGTCGATCACTAAGTAAGCTATTGGACCCCAGATATTTCACCAGATGAAAACTAAGCATACTTTCCATTACTTTGGTAAGTGCAGAGCAAACTGCGATTGGGCGGTAGTTTTCAGGGTTGCTGGCCTCTCTCTTTTTGGGGACTGCTGTTACATTAGCAACCTTCCTACATGATGGGAACTCAACAACATGGTACAAAATACATTTTGCTAATGGACGCGCTAACGTCGAAGAACACTGTCTAAGACCAGCGCTGGAAATTTATCCGCACCAGGGGACTTGTATATGTTGAGATCCGTTAAAACCTTTTTAGCTGCACGTGCTCGAAAAAATTTATCTGGCATAGTTACTGTTATTCTTTCCAGTGCGGGGCAGTGGTTGATTGCTTTTCGGCAAGTAGAAGTTGCTTGCAAAAATGTTAGCCAAGTGGTTAGCTTTATCAACCGAGTCGTTAGTTATTTGATCGTATTTTAAAAGAGGCGAAATTGCGAAAATATCATTATCCTTCACTCTTTTAAAGAATGGCCAATAGCTCTTGCTACCCCGAAAAGTAGTAAGAATTTTAGCACGAAGGCGCTGCTCGTATAAAACTTTTTCGCGCCTTAGTACATTGGCACACGAAGATCTCGCCTTTTTGCGTATCAAATCAGTAACGGCGTTTTTTGTTACACCGCCATATACTGAATGCTTCCTCTCTGGATCTGACTGCATTTTGGCGCGGATTTGCTTATATGGAACGAAGGTTTTCACTGCAAGCAAAATATTGTTTACAACCATTTCCGCCATGGCATCGACTTTATTGTCCAGAAAACAAAGTTCCCAATTAAAATGCCGAAAAAGTTCGTTGACCTCAGAGCAACGAACCTTTTCGTACATATATTTTAATCGCTTCTTTGCCATTTTTGAAACGGTGTGAAGATTAGTGACTGAAAAGGTGGCGGAAATGCTGCAGTGATCCGAGTTACCGAGAAGCGTGAGAATACTTACCTCAGAGGTAAGGAAAAGGTTGAGAGTACTGTGCTGTTGCCCTGTATTATTGCGCGCGGTGGTTGTGCGTGGCGAATTATTCAATATATTGGCCCTTTAGAGTTGTACGGTTCGAATGGCAAATCCACGACGAGTTGTGAACATTGAAATCGCCAGCAACAACAATTTCACTATTCGAATAGCTTTCTAGGATTCTCGATATGGAATCGAAAGGAGAATCGAAGCCGGAAATAGAATTATCCCTTCTCGCATTCTGGCTTCTGTATAAAACCCAGAAATGACAGTTAATTCTGGATCATTCGTGCCTAAGGATTGCTGGCACTGGTGCACGACTTCATTACAAATGTATATCGCAAAGCCCCTATGTAGACTAAAAAAAGAAGAGAGTACCCAGCTTAATGAAAATCCTGTGGATAAGCATCCTCAGATACCTGAGTCTCACATAAGGCGAAAATATCAATCCGATGGAGACAACTGTATGCATACACAAAGAAAAAATTCGCTCTCAACCCACATTTGTTGCAGAAATTGATTCTAAATCTTCCTGTCATTACAAGTAGCAAAGGTTTAAAGCTTTTGTCTATTTTCTAATATTAACTCCCCTGTAAAAACTAAGTAAAAATTAAGCACAGCTGAACAAAAGAGGTAATTACCTATCCACTGATATACAATTTGTAAATTTTTTCATTACAACGGCCGTATATGATGCACACAATTATGGTACTTAGCGCAAAAAATCTATTGTTTTATCGTGTTCTTCTAATAAGTGCTTCTAATTTTTATTACTTTCTTCTTCGAAATCAGCAAACTTTTTGGCAGGTATCTATTTTTCTAATGCAATAGGTAAATATTTAAAAAAAAATATGAAAATAAATATAACTACCTGCACTTTTAAAGGCGACAAACCCAAGTGTGCGCACGCACCTATTCCGGTTTTTATTTTTTTTTAAATATAAAAATGCAATATAAAAACAATTTTGGGAATAGTTGGTTAATGTTGTATTTTTGAACTTATGCTACTAAATCTTCTTCCGTGAAATGTGCTTCTGCTTTAGGTTTTGCTATGCTTTTAACCATTCGTTTTAACTTCTTGGTGAAGCACTCGCTAGTACAGTTGCAATCTTTAATGCATCCTTCGGTTTGGGTATTTTAAAATTAATTTAAAGGAATCTTCTGTATGGCTTTCCGAACAAGAGTTAATCATATCTTTTTTTTTTTTTCTTTTAGTCTTATAATATATATCGTCACAATTTTTACTTGGGCGCTTGTACTTCTTTTTTTGGATTTCCATAAATAGTCCCAACCAATCCTCGTTTTATTTTGAAATTTATATTTTGAGTTATTGCATTCCGGGACCTTTTTTCATATTTAAAAAAAAAACACCATTTTGTTGCTCTCGTCAGCATTTATGGACAAACCATCAGTATAATTTAACAACTCCACCATTTCAATAATTTTAAGCAATCTTCAATTAACATCACTGAGATTTGTCCACATAAGTTTGCAAAGTGTTTTATATTTGATTGTAATCTCCATAGCAAGCTACATTCAAGTGATGATGTAAACTACTTTGTGATCATTATATACACTTACTAATAAATAGAGCTAAAGCAGTCTTTAAAACTAATATGCAACAGATTCAGGTACACACAGCTGCGTGAACACAAGTGTCGTTATCCTGATTGAAATATGCTTATGAGGGGTTTTTAACCCAAACCAGCTGAAGAAGTAAGTAACCTGCTAAAAAGATCACTAATTTCAATTACAAGAACACAATAAAACAAGAGAATTTTTGCGCTAGGTACCATAATTGTGTGCATCATTTACGGCTGTTGTAATAAAAAAAATTACAAATTGTATATCAGTGGATAGGTAAAAATCTCTACTGTTTAGCTGTGCTTAATTTTGTGCAGCTGTTTTTTAAATAAAAAAAGCTGTAAAAAATACCGCTAAAACCAAAAAAGATCATAAGTGAAATTTTACCTTGAATATCCCCAAACATATTAATCCAAGTTTTCATCCCACTAAACCAATAAGTACGTAACTAATATCAATAAAAAATTTTGGCAAACAATAAATTTAATATTATTTTTTGCGTAGATAAAAAATGCAATTTTCAAAGATTATAATTTTTTCTTCAATCGCCTCCCCAGACGCCATTGGTGCGCAGGATTTCTACAAAGTTTGGCGAATTACTGAAATCTAATTATTTATATAGTTGGTTATAAAAGAAATGAAAATTCGTGTGCAATTTTTTTACAGTCTTGAACATTTAGATTTTTGTTAAAAAATTTCCCACATTTGAACAATGCTGATTATAGGGTACTACACAAGAATTCCATAAACACACATCAGATGGACTACCTAAGGTTTTATCTCAAAGAGAAATTTAACAATTTTATAAATTTAATAAAAAACGTTAAAAATCTACTTAAAAACATAAAAGTTCTGTTAAACCAAAATTTCATTTTTATTAAATTTTTTATGGAATTTCAAATTAAAAAAAAATATTTACCACTAACATAATGAAGTCAAAGAAAAAAATTTTTACAAATTATTGACTTCTTCTCGAAATATACTATATATTTAAATTGTCATTATTGGGTCAACCTCTAGACACTAGCTGAACGTCTGTTTCATTCCAATCAATTTTTTTTTAATTATGAGAGTTTCATACCTATCTAAGCCAAGAAGTAGTGCTTTCTATGGCTATTTGTGTTTTGCACTATATATGAAGAATTCGTATTTATATAGCTTTACTATTCGAAAGTAATTTACGCCTGATTGACATTTTTCGAGTAGAAAAATTGGATATTTTTAAATTTTGGCGGCATTCATGTTTTTAAATTATTTGCACTTCAATATTGCAATAGGAGGTATATATATTTTATGTTATATATTTAAAATCAATTCGTCTACATCATCATTATTATCATCTTCAATTGTTTGAAGAGGTGTGTAATAATTACTACTAGAAGCAGCGATTTTTTGTTGTTTTGGTTTTTTGTTCACATTAGTAACATCTTCAACGAACAAGCCTTTAATATTGTTGTTTTATTTATTATTTTCAATTCTTTCTTTTTATTTAACTATTAAGGGAATTTAGTGATTCCGTATAGTTAATAATTATTGTGTTAACAGAAAATTTGTTTTGTAACACAGCACAACTTCGTCAGTTGATGATCACGATCAATCAAGTACTGTAAAGATATAATTATACATCAAACCAGTGGAGACGTAAACAAAATTGTTTAACGTGGCTAATTTTGTTGCTTAGTGATTAAAATTGCTCTGCTAATGTAATTAGCTATGTTATAAAATTTGGTTTAATATTAATTAATAAAACGTCTATTCCGCCTATTAAGATATGTTTTCCTGACAGTTTGGCGGTGACGATTGTTTTTATAATAAAAAAACCCATATTAAGAGATATTGGTAACGGAAGATATTAGCCTACAGCTACGCAGGCTATGCAGATATTTAGAACCCTAGAAGGAAATAAGGAGGAAATGGCCATTTTTATAAGACGAATTGAATTTAGTAAAATGTGCAACATAGATAGATCCTTTTCCAGATGATGTCTGTTATTCTACGCAAATGCCTTAAGGTTTCCCCAAAAATTTGTCTTTGTGTACTTCTAGCAAAAGACTTAAAATATTTCTTAAACTTTTATCATCGAAAGGAATTTTTGATTAAATAATTGACACTAGCACTGAAGTGTTAATTTTTCAAACTCACTTCACTCTATTTTGGGCGTTTTAAATTTTTTTTTTGTGCAAAAAGTTGTTTTTTTTTTCAGCATTATAGTTTACGAAAACTGCTTAATTGAAGTTAAAAAATGTGATTCCTTATTCAAGTGGCAGACAGTGTATATACGAAGCTCTTCATACGCTTTGGAAATAGCTCACCGCTCGTTGCCTTGCCCTTATAATAATAATGAAGACATTTAAAATAAATCAGAAAAGTGGTTTCAAAATTTAACGAATTTCGGTAAGGTTTGAAAAATAAGTACTTTTTTGTTTGTTAGACCTTCAAACTTTAATTATTTTATTTTGATGCGATAATTTATAATAAAATTAGTTTAAGTAGTTGCTACCATAGTTCACAATATTTTCTGTAACGTTACACACTTTCTTGGCATATTATATTATTTATACGAACCAGCGCACAGTGGGGCAGAATCAAAATATTTTGGAAATAATTCAGCCATTTGAAAACGGCTACGCCGATTGATTTAAAATTTGGCACGAGCATAGTAGAGGAGTGCTTGAGCTTAAGTTGGTTACCCTCCACTTTCCAGGGATGGCGCTATGTGGTCTCAAAGTTGGACACCTCGCTTTTGAAATTTTTTTTAACGCTTGGCATTTCTTCAATTTTTATCTGGTTTTTAAATATTTTACATGGTCTTAAAGCACTCGTAAACACCTACAAAACGGTGCTTTAAACTGCATGTTTATGTTTAAAAATGATCGAGTTACAAGCATTTTAAAATTAAAATTTTTGATTTTTTCCATACCCTGGTCCAGTTTTTGCGAAATATTGGGTACAATTTGCATCAAATTTGTTTGAGTTTTTTACCGTAGATAGCAAACAAAATTTAAGATTTTCTGAAAAAAATTTGAAAGTAATATCTTTTCTGGCTTAAAAATTATACGATTTTCAACTTAAAAAATCCGAAATTAATGCCTTTTTCTGTATTTTAGCCTAAAATGGGACACTAATCTAATTTTTTAGATAGAAAAAATTTTTCTTAAGGAATATATAAAAATTTTTTATTTTTATTAAAGCTAACTATATGTGTATACGTTTAAACCAAATTTCGTATAAAACTGATCATTCTTGTAGAAGATGTAAGTCTTTCAACTTGACCTATTTTACATCGAAATTTTGAGTTTACCCCATATTTTCTAAAATCCCAAAGCTGGGATCGGAAAAATAAGAATACTATAAAAAAGCTATATACACTCCAAATTGTTTCAAAAAGTATTTCGTGAGCCCTAGTCCATATGTGGACTTTATGGGCAAAAGAGTAAAAAATTCCAATTTTGGGATTTTTCGTCTATATTTTGGGAATTATGGGATTTCCTTTAGCTTAATGTTGCAGATTTTTTTACCGTTTGATTTTTGTTAACAAAATACATATGCACACAAAATTTTATTTGATTTGCTTGATTAATAAAAGTTTTATAGCATATTTAATATTTTTACTTTTCTCAAATTGGACCGTTTTTTACCATAATTTTTCGAAATTTTCGGAGCTCAGCAAGGAATATTAAAATTTTGTTCCATTTTTTTATTTTTTTTTATGCATGTGAATAAAGATGACGCAATTTCCTAATTAATAAAAAAAGATTCACCTCAATATCATTCTTACGTGCAAAACTATGCGTTCTTAAATATGAGTGTTTCAATATATATCTCACTTTTATACATTTATGTTACGGAAGTAAAAATTTTCATGCCTGTGTAAAAAATTGTGTAAAAAAACAATTATACCTGAATAGAGGATAACCAAGAGGCATATCTTAAATTAATAATCATTATAAAAAACATCAGATAAAAAATAAAATTTTCTGTTAATTTTTATTTACGAAAAGTCGTTAAAAGTATTTTTTATTTCCTTAAAATTATTATTTATTTTCTATAAAATAATCTGTCATATCATTATGCATGTCGAAAAGATAAAGTAAATCCTTTAATTCTGTTTTGTTAGAAGGTGAAGAAGCCTCATAACTAATCCAACGTTTTCTCATTGATGAGAGTACAGGATATAACAACAGGCTATAGAAAATGTCTTCGTTTTGTGACTGCCTAGAACATTTTCGAGAACTGAATGTTTGAATGTACTTGAAATCGCAGTTTCTTGCTTTTTGGGCTTCTTCTGTTAATTCCCCAAGAGGAAGAATATTCAATTCTATAATTGTTTTACCATGACATAATATTTTATGTACTGTGGGCGTCATATCCCTCCATGGATATAGGGAAACGAGTAGCTGATATATTTTTGCTGTATATTCTCCAAAGCGAAAAGAATTAATTTGAGTTTTGCTATTAATTGCCATTAAAACTACGTTAACCATTCTAAGCAACTCTTTGTCAATTCCAGTTATGTTTGAAGTAGTTTCAAAACCCCCAAAAAATTTTCTTGCAATATTTCCGTCGTTAGTGTTTCCTCCACTACGAAGAGGCTTATCAATTATTAACCCCGTTTGTACTCTAAACTCTTCTTGGATTCTACTTTTCTCAGAAGCTCGTAGAGCTTTTAGTTCATCATTGTTTTTTTTTTTTTTTTTTTTTGTTATTAAATTTTCTGTCGTACTTCTGTATTTTAAGTCGTATGCAATATGCAGAAAATGCTCCAAAAATCTTATTCAAGCATGAAGGGGGGATATTCCGAAAGATAGAACTTCTTCGTTGACTACGTTGTTTTTTTTTATCTGAGAATTCTGACTTCTTCTGATCACACATGAAACATTTCCAATAAGAAGTTGTGTTAGTTATAGCGTTACTAACTTTTCCATCAATCATTGTTAAACTAAGTTGAAAGGATATGTTAACACAGTATTCTTTTATTTTTATTGATATTGGTTCCAATGATCTTATTTCGTCTTTGATATGCTCGACTAATTTTTTTGTCGTAGTATTTGATTCCTTTACATACTCAAAACAAATAGGCCTACAAAAATTTTTGGATCCTGGGGTTGTGTTTTTCCATATATCTTTAAAAGTGTTTGCACGTACTGATGAAGATGCAACCAGTGAGTATGAACGAATTCTTAGTGGTACTAAGGATGCCATGAATATGCTCTTAAAATCTATTGTATGTTTTTGTTTGTACTCAGGAAGGGCTGATATTTCATCACATCCCCACTTACACATTAGTACTACATGGCAGTTTTTAACCTTTTCTAGTTGGGCAGTAGAAAAATCTGAAATAATCCGTGACGCCGTATTTTCTAGCAAAGAAGATAGTCCAATAGAAGCTTTCGTTTCATCCACTGTTATTGGAGATGGTATAATCGCTTTCTTTTTTTCTTGAATAGACTTATATGATGGTAATATTGCATGTCCTTTCTCAAGTAAAGCTTTTCTCAAAATTTGGTACTTATTTCGGCTTATTTTCATTTCCAACATCAGAGCAATAGCTTCTTCCTCCGTAAAATTTGACTGCGATGTCGGAGTAGGTACGCTGTTAACAATTCGTTTCAACCGTTTTGGAGATGCGCTGGGAAGAATATTGGCGATGTGCACTGACTCGGAAGGCTGATTTTCTTTTTTTAGCAATTCCTTGAACGTATCGGAAACTTCATCTTTTGAAACTGAAGAAAGTTTTTCGGTTAACCTTTTTTTCTTAGACTTCGAACATAAGTCATCATAAGATTTGCAGGGAGCTCCACATAATGCGATGTAGGTTGAGAATTTCGCAACAGTATCCATCCAAGTAAGATACTTTACTTTAAACTTATTTTTGTTTCCGCGAACTGATTTCATTTTTTGATCAAATAATTTTAAAATTTTTTCCAGTTTTGCAGTACCAATGACATCAACTCTGCAGTTGTATGTAGCCTAAATAAATTTTTTCATGGCCTTAATTCTATCAAGTCCTTTTGTAGCATCAGTCCACAAAAAAGAACACAATGTCTCAAACTTCAACGTGATCGGCATGATGTTTTTTTTTAAATATGATATCTATTGTATTTATGCAAATATTTATATGCGTGTTCAGGTCATCGAACAGTTGGGTACCTAAAGAAGCAAAGCAGCTAGCTAAAAATCAAAAAAGGCACTTAGGTAAGACATAATTAGTCATAGGTCATCCTAAAACGGACACCTGCACCATTATTTTTTAACCCTTACATTTTTAACCCTTTTTTCAGGTATAATTGTTTTTTTACACAATTTTTTACACAGGCATGAAAATTTTTACTTCCGTAACATAAATGTATAAAAGTGAGATACATATTGAAACACTCATATTTAAGAACGCATAGTTTTGCACGTAAGAATGATATTGAGGTGAATCTTTTTTTATTTAATAGGAAATTGTGTCATCTTTATTCACATGCATAAAAAAAAATAAAAAAATGGAACAAAATTTTAATATTCCTTGCTGAGCTCCGAAAATTTCGAAAAATTATGGTAAAAACGGTCCAATTTGAGAAAAGTAAAAATATTAAATATGCTATAAAACTTTTATTAATTAAGCAAATCAAATAAAATTTTGTGTGCATATGTATTTTGTTAACTTAAATCAAACGGTAAAAAAATCTGCAACATTAAGCTAAAGGAAATCCCATAATTCCCAAAATAAAGACGAAAAATCCCAAAATTGGAATTTTTTACTCTTTTGCCCATAAAGTCCACATATGGACTAGGGCTCACGAAATACTTTTTGAAACAATTTGGAGTGTATATAGCTTTTTTATAGTATTCTTATTTTTCCGATCCCAGCTTTGGGATTTTAGAAAATATGGGGTAAACTCAAAATTTCGATGTAAAATAGGTCAAGTTGAAAGACTTACATCTTCTACAAGAATGATCAGTTTTATACGAAATTTGGTTTAAACGTACACACATATAGTTAGCTTTAATAAAAATAAAAAATTTTTATATATTCCTTAAGAAAAATTTTTTCTATCTAAAAAATTAGATTAGTGTCCCATTTTAGGCTAAAATACAGAAAAAGGCATTAATTTCGGATTTTTTAAATTGAAAATCGTATAATTTTTAAGCCAGAAAAGATATTACTTTCAAATTTTTTTCAGAAAATCTTAAATTTTGTTTGCTATCTACGGTAAAAAACTCAAACAAATTTGATGCAAATTGTACCCAATATTTCGCAAAAACTGGACCAGGGTATGGAAAAAATCAAAAATTTTAATTTTAAAATGCTTGTAACTCGATCATTTTTAAACATAAACATGCATTTAAAGCACCGTTTTGTAGGTGTTTACGAGAGCTTTAAGACCATGTCAAATATTTAAAAATCAGACAAAAATTGAAGAAATGCCAAGCGTTAGAAACATTTTCAGGAGCGAGGTGTCCAACTTTGAGACCACATAGCGCCATCCCTGGAAAGTGGAGAGTAACCACCTTCAAAACTTAAGCTCAAGTACTCCTCTACTATACTCGTGCCAAATTTTGAATCAATCGGCCTAGCCGTTTTCAAATGGCTGAATTATTTCCAAAATATTTTGATTCTGCCCCACTGTGCAGCGTTTTCAGAAACTATTATTTATTTTACCCAATCTTTTTTGAAAATTTACTTTAAGAAGTTTTTTTTAGAACTTTTTTCGAAAAGATTTTGTTAACAGAATTTTATACATTTTTCTAAGAAAATGTAAGTATTTTTTTATTGGATAATTTTATTTTAGTAAGGAATTTTTTTTATCGAAAAAAAAAAATCGATTTGTTACTGAAAAATTATTAAAAATATCACCCCTTAAAGCTTTTGCAATGAAAAAGCAATATTTAATAATACTAAAATCCATTAATTTATGCAATTGAATAGTGTAAACAAATCAGAGCTGAATTCAAAGTTTAATTGTTAGTTTTTTAAAAAATACAAAGTTTTTTCCTATAACAAAAACTTATAAACTACGAGTGTACTAATAACTCTATAGCAACCCGGAATTCATTAAAAATAAATAGTAGTAAAAATAGTAGTGTCTAAAGTAAAGGCAAATATATAAAAATAAATTTATTTTATGGCATTAAATAAAAAATTTCATATACATAACGAAACTAAATTATGTAATTAAGATGAGCGTTCACGACTGCCTATGTGTGTATATGAGTATGATCCTTCGATTGTGCAATTTAACTCATATTAAAAATCTTACATTTTAAACTATAGTTTTACATTGAATTCTATACAATTTTGTTAGGCTGATATCTGATCTGCCAGTTAATACTAAATTCAACAGAAAAGTCAGCTCTTAATCTCATGATGAATAAAAGCGAAATAATGCAAAAAATAAGAAACAAATCAAAGAAAATATAATTTTTTTCAGGGAGCGTCCCGTAGTTTCATAAGAGAACAAACTAAAACATTTTAAGATAAAAGCGTAAGATAGATATGCGGCTAACCCCTGCCTTATGTACTCAAGAATATAATAATTTGAATTTCTGAATTTATATATATAAAACAAAACTAAGTAAAAATGAATAATCACTTACAGAAAATGATTTTTATTTTTTATACCGACTTTAAAACGAGAAGCAGGTTTTCAATTCATTTGAATGTTGTATTTTTTA
The DNA here is from genome assembly GCA_937654795.1 of Cistogaster globosa. NCBI lineage: Eukaryota > Metazoa > Arthropoda > Insecta > Diptera > Tachinidae > Cistogaster > Cistogaster globosa. The sequence continues at coordinate 24,778,025 of OW569406.1, forward strand.
ATGTGAGAGATATTTTAGTTGCACTCACACAAACGTTAATTTGTTTACGAAAAAAATTTTATTTTTACATCACAAAGGAGAGCAACAAACTAACGGACCTACGCAATGCGAAATCTTGTTTTTTTAATTCATGTGCCAGCAGCGTCATTGGACTATATATTTTCGTTGAAAATAACGGTCGTCATGGTATTGTGAGTGGGGAACGGTATAGTGCTATTATTACCGATTATTTGACACAAGTAATACAGCACAAGTTGCTATCGATTTATTGAAGAGTATGTTTGGTAAACGTGTTGTGTGACTAGTTTTTGAAATATCTCAAATAGTTTGTATTTTATTTAAAGAAATTTCCTTATAGGAATAACTAGTAATTTCCGTTTTCTTTTAAAAATGAAATCTTGAATGAACTTTTGGTTGTTCTGTTCATTTGCTTACTTGAGGTTTTTTGTAAATTTAAAGTTTTTAATAGAAATTATGTATGTTTTTTCTTCTTTTTTTAATTTCTTAAATTTTCCTTTCACCTTTTCGTTTGTTAAGAAATTTTTGATTTTTTACAACAACCACAATGACAAGAAAACTGACAAGTAGAAAAACTTCATATCATATATAAGCGCTTTGCCTTTATGGAGTTGCAAGAGGGTCTGGATATATCGACTGTCCTCTGTAGACTATAGCAGAATGAACCTAGATCTCCAGATAAAGTTCGTGCTTATGACAGCGGGATGGAAATCGGGAAAATTTGAAAAAAAAAACGAGTCGTTTTAAGACACTACAATTAACAAAGCGTCAGATAAATGCATTCAATTAAGTATATATTAAAATTTTTTTCAAGACTTTAGCTGATGTGGAAGGGAATACCGAGAAATTTTTAAACCAACTTCGTCAGTGTTTTAGGCTATGATATTGTTTTGGAATAAAAAACGTTTTTTAGCTGCATTAAAATTCAATAAGATTTTTGCCTGCTTGCAAAGATTACTTTCCTAGTAAAATGATAAAACAATTTTCATATCATAAAGAATTAAGATGAATCAAATTGTCATTGTTTGAAAAATTGAAAAAAAAACACATAGAAAGTTTATAAAAACTTTATCTATTTGTGCAAAATTTCCAGTTTCATATACACATTGGTACATTTATTTAAAAATTATTTTGTATGACTGTGTGTGTGGCTCTAAATATTTGTAAACTATTACAAAAGCAGTAATAACAACATGGATGAAGACAACAAAAGGCATCAACAACAGATGGGCTCCAACTAGACGACATCAATACCCCACTAAATATTTACTTACACTTCAATAAACGATAAAAGTAAATGTACTAATATGAACTTTTTCAATTGTGCATGAATTACACACACTTCCTTGTGTGTTTATGTGTACAGACTTAAAGTTAATTATTATAATTAAGTTTTTCGTTATTAAAAATACCGGACTCCGGTATCAACAACAAAAGAGTTCAATCTTTCATCGAACCACATTGCAGCACATGGATATGTGCATCCACCCTTTCAATTATTAGCTATAAAAATTTATTGTAAAAAAATAATAAATATTGTTCTATAATTAGGTTTTACTTGGAAATTTTATTCTGTTATTTTTTATTGTTTATTTTTTGCTCTTTTATTAAGTTAATGTGAGAAAATATAGAGGAGTATTTATAAACTCTAAAAATATATTGAAATTAAAAAACAATTTGCTTTATCTTTACAATGGTATAATGACAAATTAAATATGTTTCATAGCTATGTCTGCACACATTATGTGTCGAGTGCATCTACTCTCCATTCGCTCTGGCAAGAAACAAAAAATTATCACTACTTTAGGAGCGCACAGTGGGGCAAAATCAAAATATTTTGGTAACAATTAAGTCATTTGTAAAGGGCTTGGCCAATTGATCCGAAAATTGGCATCAGCATAGAAAAGGAGTACCGGAGCTTAAGTTTTGAATGTGGGTACCATCCACTTTCTAGGGATGGCGCTTTATAGGCTCAAATTCGGATACCTCGCACCTAAAAATTGTTCTTGCTCTTGGCATTTCTTGAATTTTTGTCTAATTTTAAAATATTATACATGGTTCTAAAGAGATCATAAATACCTACAAAATGCTTTTTTGATTTGCATGTTTTTTTAAGGACCAAGTTATAAGAATTTTAAAACTAAAATCTTTAATTTTTCGATACCCTGTTTCAGTTTTTTTCAAAATACTGGATACAATTTTCAGAAACTTTATTTGAATTTTTCTTATAGTAAATGAGTAAAATTTAAAATATTCTGGAAAACATTTAAATAATTATACAATTTTAAATCTAAAAATCTAGTATTATTGAATTTATGTTTATTTTAGCCTAAAAACGGCCACCATTTGAGTTTTTTTAATAGAAACAAATTTTCTTAAGGAATATATAGAAATTGGTAATTTTTGTTTATGCTTGCTTTATGTGTGTACGCTTAAACCAAATTTCGTATAAAATTGATCAGTCTTGTAGAAGACAGATTTCCTTAATTTGGCATATTTTACATTGAAATTTAGATTCTAATATATATTTTCTAAGATCCAAAAGCCGAGATGAGAAAAGAAAAACCACTGTAAGAAGGCTATATATACTCCGAATTAGTGCTGAAAAATTTTCGGAAGCCTTAGTCCATATATGAACCTTATAGGCAAAAGATTCGCTTAATATATAAAAATTGTATTGCATATTTACTTTACTCAAATTGGACCGTTTTTACAATAATTTTTCGGAACATTTAGAGATCAGCAAAAATTTTAAGATTTGGATATAATATTTTACTTTTTCATGTATACAAATATGGAGGATGCAATTTCCTATCAGACAAAAAAGGATTTACCACAATATCATTCTTACGTGCTATGTGTCATTAAATACGAGCGTTCCAATATGTATATAACTTTTATAAATTTATTTTAGGGAAGTAAAAATTTGTATGCGTGTGTAAAAAATTCGGTAAAAAACCATTGTACCTGAAAAAAAGGTTAAAATGTAAAATATTACAAGCTATAGTAGAAAATAAATTACAGTTGCAAATGTTCGTTTTAGGATGACCTATGGCTAATTATATTTATAAACTTTTATCTAAGTACCTTTTTAGATCTGTACCTAGCTGCTTTGCTTCTTTCTATATTTACGAACTAAAATGTTTGATGACCAAAACACGCATATAAATATTCGCATTAATACATTAGATATTATAATTAAAAAGATATCATGCCGATCGCATTGACGATTGGAACATTGTGCTCTTTTTTGTAGACTGATGGTACAAAGGGACCTAATAGAATTAAGGCTATGAAGAAATATATTAGGACTACATACAACTCCAGATTTGATGTCATTGGTACTGCATAGCTTGAAAATGTTAAAAATTGTTTGATAAAAAAAAAAATGAAATCAGTTAGCGGAAACAAAAATAAATTTAAAGTGAAGTATTTTACTTTGATGGATACTGTTTCGGAATTCTCAACCAACATCTCATTAGATGTAAATCTTATGTTCGGAGTCCACGAAAAGAATGTTGGCCGAAAAACTTTCTTCAGTTTCAAGAGATGAAGATACGTTCAAAGAAATGCTATAAATAAAATCGACCTGCCAAAGCAGTACACATAAACAATATTCTTCCTAACGCATCTCCAATACGGATAAAACGAATTGTAATAGAATACCTCCTCCGAAATCCCAGTCAAATTTTACGGAGGAAGAAGCTATTTCTGATGTTGGAAATAAGAATATGCCGAAATAAGTACCAAATTTTTAGAAAAGTTTTATTTGAGAAAGGAAACGGGGTTAATTTGGAGAATATACAGCGAAAATATCTCAGCTACTCGTCCCCCTATAAACTTGGAGGCATATGACGCCCACGGTTCATTATTCTTCTTGTTGGAGGGTGAACAGTCACAAAATGAAGACACTTCCTATAGCCTATTATGAGAAATCGTTGGCTTAGTTACGAGGCTTCTTCTCTTTCTAACAAAAATTAATTAAAGGTTTCTTTTGCGGAAATAAAAAATACTAGAAAAGGCTCATTTTTATCTGAAGTTTTTAGGCTTAGGTTCATTTATTAATTTAATTTCTAAAAATCTTTAGAAAGAAAAATTATTTGCAAAAGTTTGCGGCCGTTTTCCAAAGAAAACAAGACAAATTAGACGCTGGCAGAATGTAATGCCGCATTTTCAGGACTTATCTAATTTTTCTTGTTTTCTTTGGATAAAGTCCACATACATTTGTTTATAATTTTTCTTTATAAAGATTTTTAGAAATTAAATTAATAAATGAACCTAAGCCAGAAAATAATAAATTTTAATTCATTTAAATATCCACCGTTCAAATCCTGAATGGGAAAAAACTTAAAAATTAATAAATGCGCAAGGCACCGCGCATGTACATTAATACTTAACTTCAAAACAGTTAATATGATACTGGAACATCATCTTTAGAATTGTGAGTAAAAAAGTAAGACTGACAGACAAAAGCAAAATTTGCATTCGTAATTACTCGATGATTGATACGAAATTGCAAAAACAAATGTATATGACAAGTTACAAAGAGAACATTGAAAAAATGCTTTGGCTTGTGTGTCGACTTCGTCTAACCAAATTAATATTGATATGAATATTCCTCGTATTCTTATTTACAAAATTAGTTGATTAAATAGATGATGTTTACAATAGACACAACTTAAATTAGATAGATGCAAAGAGTGCTGATGAAGGATAGCGTGATCCAAAAAATGGACGATTAGGGCCTTTTGTTATTTTTTAGAAACTTATGTTTTATAATAAAACTAAGATTAGATTTTGTTATTTTCCTAATTTTTATTTATTTATTCTGTTAATTTTCGGTAGTGGGCCAGTGTTATCAGGCTAAGGAATTTATCCCCAAATAGGGGATTTTATTTTTAAAATGAGGATGAATATTTCAGTATGGGGATTTAGGAATTCTGTAAGGATATCCTTATAAAAATTTGTGCTTTGGGCATTTAAAGAGTTTTTTCTGGGTTTTTTTAAAACTGGATTTATCTTACTTAGCATTAGACTCAATGGATTTTAGATACGATTTTTAAGAAGAATTACATTGTGCTGATTCGTTACTATTATTAAAAAGAAAAAAAAAAAACATGCTTTTTCTATCTAAAAAAAATATTGCAACAAATGATAAAGCGTTTTAAAATTGCTACAAACCACATTTTTTAGCAGATTTCGTTTCAGAAATTTTTGATTTTGTTAATCAACTTAACTGATATACATATATGTATTATTTACACATACGATATTTAACACAATATGTTAATAATTAAACTAAATTAAAAACAAGTAAATGTGCTATATTCGGCTATGCCAAATGCTATATACCCTTTACAATTAATCTAAATATAGTTTAGTGCAGTAACCTCAATCCAGAAAAAAAACTAATATAGAGGTGACAGAGAATTAAAAATTAAAAAAAAAATCATAAAAATGCCATCAGTTCTTAATGGGTTAAGCTTTCTTAAAAAGTTTTAGTATTTTCTTAAAGATATCTTCAAAAGCTTTAAAATTATACCCATATTGATATAATTTTGAAAATTTAAAAGGCGCGTAACTTGCAAAACATTGGCGAGGGTAAAATTTTTTCACTTAATGTGTTTTTTCTTATTTTTTATTTCTCTATCACCTTATATATTTAATTTTTTGATTGGAGTTGCTTCATTGTTCCAAATGATATAGAAAAAGTAGAGGTAGGCGTGGTGTTTCGCCCTCTGCTCCGAAGGACATGGACTGGTCTTGCTGATTTCCAACAGCACCTTTTCGACACTATGTTTAAGCGATTAGCGGATATAAATTTTGTTCTAGCTGATATTTCTCGGCAAACTTGATTTCAACATCAACATGGACGGACAGACGAACATCGGTCAGTTGACTTCTCTAAGCATAAGAAGTCAGAATATATACACCTTATGGGGTCGAAAATGGATTTTGTAAGAATTACAACCGGAATAACAAAATTAGTTAAACCCTTTTTTTATGTTTTGTGGTGAAGGGTAAAATAAATAGTTTTACATGTGGTAGGATTTTGGGGGTAACTTGATTTTTTTTGGAAATTGTGGGATAAAATTTATCTAACTGGAGATACGATTTGCGTTTTTTAATTTATTTTTTCTTTTAAATTTTTATAAATTCAAATAAAGTTAAGCCAAAATCAATTTCAATTTATTTAAAATATGAACAGTTTAGATATTAATTAAATAAAATAATTAATAAGCCTTTTCATTATTCATTATTAAATGCTAATGAAACTAATAAATAATAAGTTGATATAATTAACTTCGATATTTGTAATTCATTAATCCGTGTCGAACTAATAACTTCGAATAAAACATAATTTCGCTTTATTCGATTTTCTCTCAATCGCAATAACATAATTTTACACTTTTTGCGTTTAAGGGCAATGTAAACTTCAAATTTAATTTAATTTTTTTTAAGTAAAAAATGTTTTTTACTTTTAAAATATAAATATTTTTCTAAAACACTAAAATAGACGATTGCAGAGTAACAGTTGTTAAGTTTTTATTTTTACAAGACATATATTTACTTTTACGTATTTATATTTGTACTAATATACAACTTGATAACGAAGAGATTTAATAAAATATAAAAAGCTAAAAATAAAAATCTTAGAAAATAAAATTAACAAATGCAAGTTTTATTAGAATCAGCAAATCAGATAAGGCCAGTATAAAAAATTTACATAAAAACATTAATACATGCATCAAAACACACATACTATATACATGTATGTATAAAAAGATAAAGCTTTCCGTAAATAATAAAGCAACGGTACTTGTATTTTTTATTTCTAACAGCAAATGCAGTGTACTGCAGCATAAAGTTTTGCTGCTTGAGTTTCAGTAGAATTTAAAATTGCTGTGGTTTGCTACGAGAAAGAACATTAAACTTGTTTCTTAGCATAAGAAAATATAATATTTCTATTTAAGATAGTTTGGTAATTATTGATTGTTTGTGTTTTGTTAGAATTAGCATTAATGCATCATCTAAAAATACACAGGTTTTTGAAGGAAAATTTAGGATTTCGTGGAATAACATATGTGTGTGCAAATATTATTTGAGCGAGTGTATTTTTACAATTTATTCATTAAAATTTTATATAGCGAAAAGGAAAATTTTTCTAATTTTGATATTCGTTACAGAATTTTTTTAAAATAAGGGAAATATTTATAGATCGAAACTTAACACAGATTCCAGTATTTTCTACAACACATTGGAATGTAATTGTTAACATACTTTCTTAAAAAGATATGAAATGCAGATATTTAAGAAAATAATAATTCTAAAAATTTGCTTAGAACATTAAATACTACACAAAATATACTATTTTATGTCATCTGATCAAGCTGGCCCTCGTGCACTTATAGAAGTAGCAAAACTCTTGAGGTACAAGAACTGTTTATTTTTCTATAAAATTTTACTTAATAATATAACCTACTTTAACAGTACTGAAATTGCTAAATTATTTCTATACTCTTATATACCGTGAAAACTTTCTTGAAAGATTCACCGGTTATTAAATTTCCACTGTGACAACATACATAATGTATGTACCCGATCATTTTTACTCTTTTAATTACTTTTTCAATGCTATTTCTTACCTACATCAATAACAAAAAATCCAGCGGTTTCAACGGGATTTTTTATTTTAGTGTATTTAACTATAAAAATAAGCTCAGCAGCATGGTAGGAGGCCTTCTACCTATCTCCTTATTGCCAAACTTGGGCAAACCTTTTGAACATATAATTAAGAAAAAACTTGAAAGTGAACTTTTATTAATGCAATTTCATTTGGATTTTAACAGCATCACTCAACTCAACATGCACTCTTAAAATTGCACCCAAGTAGTTTTGTTGTGTAGAGAAAAGCCTTGACTCTGCGGGCCATAATAGAATTCTCTTTGAGCTTTACACGCTCAGGATGGATTCAATTTTCGTTAAAATAATCAAAAACTTTCTCTTTGAGTAAATATTTAATGTGCATATTAATGAATTTACCGGTAAAGCGAAAAGCATGATTCCTTAGGTAGCGTCTCTTTAATTTGTCATTATATGATTTCTAGTATATAACTGAAAACTTCGAAACTATTTTATAGGCAAATGACTTCTCTGATTCATGCTAACGATGTCTCACCGAAGAATGCTCTATGAAAAGCCTTCTCAATGTTATTAATGCAAACTATAAGACTCAGGAGCATTAAAATAAATATCTCTAAATCAGAGACTATTTGCATCAAATATGCTTCTGGTAAGTGTCCCCGTTTTGTGGTATCACAGACGAAGTGGTTATAACTCTCACTTAATGGTTTGAATATTTCGTTAAAGCTCAATACTAAATATCTTGAAGTCGAATTCGCGACCTGCTATATGTCATTAATGCGTCAGGAATATGACCACATACATCAAATTACATTAATTATTGAGAAACACTTATATTCCATCTTCGAACTTTATACTTGTGCAACCATTTAACAGTTTTGGCAATATATATCAAATTACAGCCCCCTTTAATTCATAAATTACAATTATATATTTGCTCTTGCATCGGACTCAACCATCAGATTATTTGTAAATTTCAGCCGCCTGTATATAACGGTTCAACAGTTTGGCCATATACATCAGATTATATCATTTATTGCAAAACCCTTTAATTTATAAATTTAGGGTATTTATACTTCTTATTATACCAAACAAAGTAGTGGACATTCTGTCTAATTTTTAAGTAATTGCATATAACGGCAATATAGGCAAAATTACATTAATTTTGGGGAAAACCCACTAATTTCTAAATTCAATATAGCTCCCTTTAAAATTAAAAAGTTCTGTCAATAACGAATCAAATGTTCGGCCACATATATCAAATTACATCAAGTATTGGAACACTAATTAATTTCAAAATCCATATTTTATACTTGCTATTATAGCGAAGTTAGCAATACAAGTTCGTTGTAAATTTCAAGCGTCTATCTACAACCGTTCAAAGGTATGGCCATATACATTAAATTAAATAAACTATTGGGTCCCCGTTTAATTTATAATTTTAAATATTAATTCTTGTTATTATTAGGGTACTAGCAATCGACATTCCGTCCAATTATCCATCGTTTACCTATAAAGATTCCAAACATGGGCTTATATAGGTCAACTAACGCCGTCTATTGGGTAATCCTCTAATTTTTAGTTCTATTGATAGTGATACGCAGCTTTTTTTAATTTAAAGCACCTTTTTTAAATTAAAAAAAAGAATAAAATATGGATTTTGAAATTAATTAGTGTTCCAATAGTTGATGTAATTTGATATATGTGGCCGAACTTTTGAACCGTTATAGACAGATCTTTATATATATATATATATATATATATATATATCTCAATCAGAAATTATTTTAATTAAAAATTCAAAACGAAAAAAAAACACAATTTTAGTTACACCAGTTTTTCTATTAAAAATTCAAAGGTTGTTTTAGTACATGATTTTTTTAGATGACAGTTATGCAAAACTTAAGTTGCTTTAAAATTTATAAAATTTTATATTTTTTGGCGAAGTATAAACACTGAGCATTGAAAACATTATAAAAGCCCTCGTTCTTCGTACGTTTTCCACTATAAATTAATATGCTAAACTCGGAGTCAACAATGGCATTTTATTATCATTTTTTTTTTGCACTAAATGGAATAATAATGATTATTTTTTTCTCTTTTAAAGGAATAATTTAAATATTTATACTATTTTAAGTATTAAATCGAAAATTTGAAGTTTCGAGATTTATATAATTTTATATCTTTTAGCGAATTATTGTTTCTAGATTTAAGTACCCAAAGTCAGCATTACCCTTAGTTGTAAGACTTCTTAAATTCAGATAATTTTACTGTTTTTTATTTTGTTGCTCCTTTGCCCCTTTTTTCAGTTTACCTGCAATAACAGTTATTGCAAATATTCGTATTATTAAAATAAAACGTCGAGAGGAAAACCACCGATCTATTAGAAATAAATTCTTTTGTAACATGTGATTTGAACTTCTAAAAAATTTGAGTAATTTATTTTTGAATTTGGCAGTATTTTAATAAACAAAAATCAAAACTGAAAAATGAATATATCACAGAATCATATATCATAGAAAGTCGCTGAGTTTGAGATAACAATTCCAGCAACGCTAGAAAATCTTTCAAAAAACTTAATGTTTCTACATAATATTTTAGAGAATAAAAAGTAAAGTATAGATGTCATAGAAGAAGAGATAAGGCTACCACACAAAGTCGAAAGTTTAAACTTGAACTTGGCGAATTTGCTTATTGTCGTTTTATTAACAATCTTCGAAGGTCTGAAAATTATTTTTTAAAAACGTAGGGTAAAAGCCAAATATATCTTTTTTCAATTTTGAATATAATATATCAAATTGTATCTAGTGGCCTAGGAACTTGAGGCGTCTAGTCTAGATGCAACACTCATGAAACGGGAAATAGTGGATAGAGGTACGAAAGCATTAGCTTCTTTAAGAGTGTAACGTGATCCAAAATCATAAAGAATGACTTTTATGATCTGCCTTGTAATTTTATAAAAGGTATATACGCTTGACGTACTACACATTTGCTCAATATCAAATTAAGTTTTCTAAATTTAGATTGAAAGGTTGCAGATAAATTATTGCACTAAAACCATAAAGATAATACAAGTTGCATTATTCCTGATTATTTTATTGTCCGTATTGTTATCATAAAAATAAGAAGGAAGTAAACTTTTTATTGTTGAGTAAACTGCGAGGTTATTCCATAATTCGTTTGCTTTGCTAACCTCATTGTAATAATACAAACATGTTTTATTTAAAAACATTTCGAGTAAATAGTTTTTTATTACTTTGTTATTATATTATTTTACAACATTATCTTGTTTGTAACCAAATAAACTATCATTGATTCGGCTTAAGTTCACACACATTTTAATTTGTAAACTTATGAAGAAATTTGTAGTCAAAATTGCGCTTCAGTGACTTTTATGCTTTTTAGTGTGGTTTTTGCTCCAAAAAAGTGCACTGAACAGCATAATTGTAATCTACCAGACAAAAATTTGAAGGCTTTACAATTCCCTAAATCTATTCTAAAGTAATAATGTTTTCATTGTATTAGAGAAGCCTCTGTACGCTCCTCTAAATTGATAAGGCCAATTTTTAATTACACATGGCGAGTTTTTTATAGACGTATAGAACTTTGAAATGGAATAAAATAAGGATAAATTTTCTAAATTTGATAATAAATTTACTTTGTTCGGTTAATACTCTTCCAATAATATAATTTAAATATGACTTCTGGCTGGATCAGACGTAGTCTTATCCTTAGGTACAATTTTTAATAAATTTTTCTAACATTTGTAGCCGTACACCGGCAATAAGGTGATAATTGTTATCCTCCAAGCGGTCAGTCGCTTCAGGCTTAACGGCGTAGATTGATCCGAAATGAAAAACTTTGCAATTACCACACGTTCTTAAATAATTCAATTGTTGTACGAGGTGTGGGAAAAACCACAAATCCCGTACATCCTAGTTATTTAATTATTGAGCGAGAAGCGTCATTGATAACAGCTCTAAAGCGTTAAAAATTGACTTTAACGTTATGGAAAAGCATAGTTTTTAAAGAAATATGGACCAGTGACTCCACTAGCCAATAAATCATAAAAAATCGTCAGTTTTTCTGTATGTAAGGGGTTCTCTAAATACATTTGAGGATTATCATCACTCCTAATACGATAATTTTGTTTTATGACGTATTCATTTAACTAGAATTGAACTAAACAAAATTTCTCTTTTGAAAATCAAGATCAACGGTAATCGCCCATTCACTGAATCTACTCCACCAAGTATCGTGGGGCTTCATCGTGTATTATTATTTAGAGGAAACTTCGTGCACAAACGTTCCACAACTAATTGAAATAATTGCTCTGATGAACGGTTATGTTGACCATAACATTATCGTAGCGCGCTACGTATTTCGGTCAAAACTATAATATTAAAAATAGATTTGCACAACTTGGAAGCGTTGTTCAGCAATTAGTCTGTTCATGTTGAAATGCCAAATTAATGTAAACATAAATCACTTACTGCTATCCCTAAATTAGCGCGTCAAAATTTTTCATGTACATACAAAATGTATGAAGCATCCCTAAATAGCACGGCGTCAACGCTTAGCAATTGTAAAATCCAATTTTGACAGCGCGGAAGGTAATGAAGTTGTCTGCAAAGTACTGTTGTTTACATATTTTTTGTAGTATTTAGAGAAACAGAAATGACATTTGAGCTTTTTTCGAGCTTATCTAGCGTTTTTATTACTGTTTTACATCTCATTTTATAGAGTTTTATTAAAAATGATAGGTAAACATTACCGTTCACAACAAAACGTTGCACTTTTATTTAGGTATGTCATTTCAGCGTAAAAGCCATGCGTTATTTTGCGTCGAGTCTTACGCGCTAATTTAGGTATGGCTGTTAACAGCTGATAAAATACCGCCAGTTAAAAAAGTATTACCAACTTAAAGCCATGCATCTAAAAAAACACGCTTTATTGTTAATGAACATTAGAAAAATGTTTAATAAATTTAAAGAGCGTAGCTCTAACTGATTTTTAAACAAAATATTAGAAATGTGTTATTTTTCGAGGCGGGATTCAAGTCTTCTGTCTCTTTTCGGTTGTTGTACCGGCCAGCGAGGATTAAGCAACTACTATACTACTGTCTAGCCTTGAGAACCATTTAGCAAAGCAGGTAAAATTAGAAAAAATATGTTGGCACTTCTTTGTTTACGTATTTCCTACGTTTTTCGTTCATTGCGGGCAATGTTAGTGTATTCAAAATTATACAATAAAATTTCTTTTTTCGTGTCACCTGAAAAGATTAAGGATGCAAAACGTACTTGCTCTTTAAAAACAATATATTAACAACGCAAAAGGGTTTAAAAAATTCTCGGTTTAGGGAACGAGATAAAAACGGAGATATTTACAACAAAATTGGGCTTCGTTAGTCATAACTGTTACCGCAACTGGCATTAAGAGAACTGAGATGTGAAAAAATTTCTAAAAATTCCAAAAAGTTTCACCGCTTTGCGCCTGCATGTCGCATTAGATCAAAACTCATTATCTTTAAGCCTGTGGTTTGAAATGTATTATAATTTATACAATTATAATATAAAAAAGAAATAAATAAAATGATATCTACATCTTCGTTTTAGAGTTGGTTGCCCAGATTAAACGACGTTGCGATTTGAGATAATTAAAAGCCGAAGGCCGGCTATACAGAAAGACTTTAGTAAGAGAGGCCGGGGCTTGTCACACCATTGAGGTGAAAATCCTTACGTCCGGCCGAACTTCTTCTAAATATAGCAGATTTTTTTCAACATTTTTTTCACATTCATTTTCTTGGATTCTAATATGCGAAGGAATCCAGAATAGTAAAACATATTTTTTACTGCTTTTGTATTTCCATACGATAATGTCAAATTTAAATTCGATTTCGTTTGTGCTTAAGTTTGAATATTTTTACAAATTTGCAACATAAAATATTATAAAACATGGTATTTATATCCAAACGTTTCCATAAAAAATTATGCATAAAATTCTGGATAATGTACATAAATATTCATGTGTTTACATATATGAATTTTATGCTGTTTATTTTGTTTATCTTAGCTCGTGGCTTAGACGATATAACTGTCTGCCTTTTCTTAGCTGCATGTCTGTCCTACTATTCATTATCCTATCTTGTCAGCGCGATTTTTGCCTTCCATCGAATCATTAAAGTAATGGCACACATATGCGCCTGGCTCACATTCTTTTGAACATGTCATATTTAAGCAATTTTTTTTATTTTTAACCGACTTCATTAAAAGAAGAAGGTTATCAATTCGACTGAACTTTGCTTTTTTAATACTTGTGGTCCATATCTTACTCATATTTGGACCGATTTTGAATTTTTTATTTACACGGTGATGCTTACAAATTGGTCCCGTCTTAAAAATTAAAGGATGTCCCATTACAACATACCTGTTTTTTAAGTGTTTTATGAACTGTAAAAGGCACCACTTTAAAATTAAAAAAAAAACTATGTATCAAAATAGCTCTCAATGGCAAAAAGTAATACAAATATAAAACTAGAACATAAAGGGTGTCCTCTTAGGTGAATATATTAACCTATGAGGGCCTATCTTTGAAACGTTTGCAAATTAAGCAGAATGTCGATTGCTATGGCTACTGTAGCTACAAGTATTAATATTTAAAGTTATAAATCAAAGGGTGCCCAAATAGTTTATATAAATTTATTTCTATGGCCAAATTTTTGAACAGTTGTAGACAGACGATTGAGATTTACAACAATTCTGTGTTGCTAACTTCGCTATAACAACAAGTATACAATTTGGATTTGGAAGTTAAAAGGAGTCCTAATAGTTGATTTAATCTAATGTATGTGGCTGAACACTTAAATCGTTGTAAATAGAATGCTGAAAGTTCAAAGGGAGAAAGGGATCTTTACTGCTAAGTCCGATACGACAACACGTTTATAATTTGAATTTAGAAACCAAAGGGTGTATTTTTTAAATCGTTATATACAAACACTTGAAAATTAAATAGAATGTCTACTACTTTGTTTGGTATGATAATAAGTATTAATATCTTTAACAATAAACTAAAGGGTTTTATAATATTTGATGTAATGAGTAAAGGGCGCCACTAAAGCTGCCAATGGCAAATAAATTGACCTATATAGGGCTATCTTCTAAACTATTGTAGATAGTGACAGGTGTTACTACTTAAAATTTAAAATCAAAGGGTGCCACAATAGCTCATTTATAGACTGATGATTAAAATTTACAAAGAACCTGATTATAAGTTCAAGGGTGCACCTATAGTTGCTGTAATTTGATGTATATTGCCAAACAGTTGAACTGTTAAACAAGTACAAAGTTTGGAGATAGGATATAAGGATGTCCCAATAGTGAATGTAATTTGATGTATGTGGCCACACTCTTAAATCGTTATAGACAATTAAAAATCTGTTTTGAGTCGGTTTTTTTTGCAAGAATTATTTTTTTATTTATTTATTTTTTTTTTTTTTTGGTATCTGACCATTTTAAGGCTTCATATGAAAACAAAAGCAACAACGAAAACATAAGCCCCTGAATATAAAAGATACAAAAACGAAACAAAACTTGTTGTGTAGAAACAACAATCATAGAGAAAAAATTAGTGACGCTAGAGCAAACACAAAAGTCAACATTCATAATAATATTTTATCCATAAATAGAGGAATAGAATTTTTTTTTATTAATTTGCTTGCCTGTGCATGCATTTAATTGGCTATAAGCTTTGTTATCTGCTAACCAAATAAGAGAAACGATTTAACGTTTCATCTATTTAAAGCTGAAGGTATCATGTTGCGGTTCAGATGTCCGAAATATAAACATTCAGGTACAGTTGTTAAACAGCCACTTTAAGAAACTTTCTTTACTTCAGAATGTTAGGCAGTAGTTCTTTGGTTAACAGAATTTTAAAACTATGGAGATGCAGATTATGCGATATTCGGACGAGCTCTCTCGCGGGTATATTTTGGACTGTCCAATGATCCAGCAGGTGATGTCAAATACTCTCTTCAGAGTTCGCGCAGTTAAACTATTATTTAAATCTATTTTTTCTTATAACATTTGAATTTTGTTTACAAATATCAAATTGCAAAGGAATTAAATTACCATATATTGTAGTAAAACCTTAAGTCGCTGAAGTTTTATCCATGATGTGATTATCGATTCATTCATTTTATAAAATAGCTTCTTATTTAATTACTTCCCAAATATTTTGTTTTTGATAAGCCAGATATATTTTTTAAATTTTAAAATTTCAAAGATACATTTTTATTTATTTCTAAAGTTTTTCAAACTTTGTGATTAACTGTGCTTAAGGAATCTGCCAAAGGATAAACTTAACATCCAATTATCCTTTTATGAAGATTTTTAAATTACTTGTAAGTATTGATAATCCAAGACCTCGCAAACATTTTAATTATTATATTTTTACAAGTGAACGGTCAACGTTTCGCGATGTAAACTGGCATATTTGTTTTTTTGAATTAATTATTAAATATAACAAGAAATTACAAAAAATTCAAATGAAGACCAATCGTCGGAGAAGTTTTTTTTGTTGATCTTAAATGAAATTAAAGTTAGCCAAATTGAAATCTGCAGAATAAAATTATACGTGCAGTTGTGTGATCAGGAATCCGTAGCGATAATACAGGTTTAGTAAAGTCCTGAAAATTTCTAACTTATAAGCAACTCTACCATTTCCTTCATGAAATCGATATCTCGTACATTAGTTCATTTCAGCGAAGAAATAAACAAAATGAGTCTAATATATCGCACATTTCACTGTAAAAGTCGAAAAGCTTTATTAAAAATTCAGTTCAAAATGGATACAAAAGCTGTAGTTGTTAGCTTCAAAAATATGTTCGTAATTCCGAATAAATTGTTAAAAATACATTATACAAGTTTTTCTTTTGTATTTAATCGTCAGTAGTTCCAGTAAAACAGTGTTTGTGTTTGGTTACAAAGGCACATACAGGTTGGCAATGGTTGATAGAAAGCAGTTATAAGCAATAATCAAAGTACACCTCAAAGCTTTCGAGGTTACGAACACTTTTGGGGCATACAACTCGATATCCTGACATACCTTTAAAAAGATTATTTTCACCGATAAGAAATTAAAGTAATAGCCTTACCAGTAACAAAACATGTTTCGAAAGAAAATGAATTGTCAATTAGTTTGTAAAATACACCACCTTAATAGTTATATGTATAGATGTACTATATAATTCCTGAATTACTTACTTCTTAAAATATTTTGTTACTATGCGCTTCCTTTAACAAAATATAACGTATGCACAATTGATATATTTTTACTGTTTAATTCTTACTAAATGTTATAATTGGGCATGCAATTATCTAATGTAATAATTTTGTTCGTTCAGAAACTTGCTTACGTTTATTTTTATTAGCAATAATAAACATTAGTGTATACATACATACAATATTCTTTTTTTTGCTCACTTACTTACATTCAATGCTTAAGTAGGTTAGAGAATCAAAGACATGGTTTACCATGTTTGTGCATGCATGATTATTGCGATTTAATTTAACACATATAAGGCAATAATTTTTTGATGATTTAGTCAGTTTGATAGTTTAAGAAAGACACTAAAAATAAAACTTATAATAAAAATAAAACTTTTTAAATAATAATTAATTTTTAATTTTTGTATTGAAGTCCTTGAAATTAGGAACCTTTAAATTAAATAAAATAAATATTAAATACAAATTAAAAATAAGTTGTTTCAGTTTTAAACTATAAAAAAAACCCTTAACCATTGAATTATTGATATTTCCACGATCTTATTCAAATAAATTGAAGTATGAAAAGGACTAAAATAAAAATCACACTTTATATGTATAAACATATTTTTTGGTTTGTTGCCATTAAAACTTTTTATGGTTATTGCTGTTGTAGCTTTTATTGTAAAACCTCCATCCACACATGAAGTTAATACTTTGGTGAGCATAATTTGTTGTAAGTTTGTAGACTACCAAATTTCTGAAAATACCTTTCTCCTTGTTTTTTCTTTTTTGCAAAGAATAAAAACACAATTATTGTGAAATTGCTTTGCTGAAACGCTAAAAACAAACAAAAAGTTTTTCTACATTTAAAATTTAACTTACCCATACATTTAAACTTAGTAGCAGCAAAAGTTATATAAAGTTACATAAAGTTCAAGTTTATTAACCAAATTTTTTCATACAAATTTTAACAATTTAATTAAAACTAAACAAAAAATAAAAAATTTCTTACATACTAAATTATGTTTCAAAATCTAAAACTAAAAGTACGTAGTTTTTTTAGTACATCATTCAAGCAATATAAAACAATTAAAAGAATTCAAAAAAAGGGTAAAAAATGGAGGCGCTTAAAATTCTACTTAAAACTAAGGATACTTAAAAACTAAAACTTAAAAACTAAAAAACTAAAAATAACAAAACAATAATAGAAGTAATAATAAATTTCATATTTATAAAAATTGGAAAAAAATACGAATCAACAATTAATCATTAAAAAGACAATCAAAAGGAAACAAATTCATATTAACATAAAAAACATGAATTTACAATTACATAAAAAACAAAAATAAATAAATACAAAACAAATTATTGAACAGTGTTATATACAGTATTCTCTATATTTAGCGAACGCAACCTCCTGTAATAGAACAAGAGGTCTGCATCCTCATAGAGAAGGCCAGCTCCTCTTAGAGTCAACAAGTCGACAGGTGAGAGAGAGTTCGACACTTAAACGGTCTCCAAATTCTCTACTCTAGAAAAGCACTCACGTACCCGGGAGTTCCCTAAGGTTCGTGCGCCTTTCAGGAATTTCACAGCCAGTTCCACCATGTAGGAATCTATGCACGCAAAATCAACACACAACCTTTCAGCTTGAAAGGCAAATACTGACTCCTTAGTAGCAGCAACAAAAACATTTGTTTAAATATTTTTTCTATAACATCTCAACCGACCTCAAAAAAGAAGGAAGTGATCAATTCGACTGAATATTACTTTTTTATGTTTATACTTGCAGAACTCAGTCTTTTCTGAACTGATTTTGAAATTTTTTTTTAATTTTATAGAATATGCTTACATATTGGTACCCCTTTAAAAGCAGTTCATAATTTTAAAAATTAAAGTGTGTCCCCATACAACATACATGTTTTTTAAGTGTATTATGAACCGTAAAGCGCACATCTTAGAATTTTAAAAAATGCGTATTACTATAGCTTCATAAAAATTATAAATTAGAAGGTTTCCCAATAGTTAATGTAATTTTATGTATGTAGCCAAACGTTTGCACTGCTATAGCCAGATAGTTAAAACTTACAAAGAAACTTTATTGCTAAATCCGCGATAATAACAAGTTTAAAATTTGAATTTGGAAGTTAAAGGGTCCTCCAATAGTCGATGTGAATTAATATATGTGGCCAAACTTTTGAACCATTATAGACAGGCAGCTGAAATTTACAAAGAACCTGTATTGATAAATCCGCTATAACAACATGTATGAAATATAAATTTAAAAATTAAAGGGTTTTTTCATATTGGAAGTAAATTAACCTATTTGACCCTATCATTTGAACGGTTATATTGAGGAGAATTTCCACTTCTTTGTCTGGTATATTATGAAGTATAAATGTTTAAAATTATAAGTTTTAAGGTGTTACAATAGTTGCTGTATTTGATGAATATGAATATGTTGAACAGTTGTAGATAGTTAACTGAAATTTGTACAGAACCTGTACTGCTAAATCCGATATAACAAGTAACAAACTTGAAATTAGAAACTAAAAAGTGGCCTATAAATAATATAATTTGACCTTTATGTCCTTACCATATTTACAGACAGATGGGCATAATATCCATTTCTACATCAGGTATAATAACAAGTACAAATATTAAAAATTAGAAATTAAAGGGTGCCTTTGTGGCTCTAATTCTATGTATATGGCCAATTTTTTTAACAGTTATAGATATAACCCTTAGAATTAAAAATAATTTTGTTTTCTTTTCGTGTCAGCAATAAAAAGTGTAAAAAAATAAAGGGTGACCATATAACTGCTGGATATTCTTATTTAATCTGCATTCATATTTTGTTCTAAGATATATAAAAAATCTTGACGCAATCTTTCTCAAATATAATAGAATATAATTAATGCATAATTACCGTCCTGAAGAAATATGATTTTAAGTTGGTTTTGAAGTAATTTTTTTTTTTTTTTTTTTTTTTTTTTTTGCAAAAATAATTTCTTCTGTTTATTGCAGTTCATACCAATTTTTTGTAGAAAAAATACTTTGTGCTTGCTAAATAAAATAACAAAAACTATTCAAACAAAAACTTGAACTAATGTGTTAAAATGAGAAAATATGTGACTGCTATAGAGATTGGCAAAATCTAAGTTCCAAAGTAAATAACGGTTTTTTAATCGAAAAACGTGGGTGAACGAACGTTAACAAGAAGAGAAACAACTAAAATAAATTTAGGATTAAAGATTAAAAACAAAAATTTAATTTAAGCTGATTGACCAATGAAGAGTTTAAATAGAAACTCCAAGGGATTTAAAAATTTATACTTTCTGGTTTCACTTGTACATATTCTTCAAATTGCAATGTACTGAAAATATTTCAAGTATATACTCTAACGCAAATACTAAGAAAATTTAACGTAGCACAAATGGTTGATATTAAAAAACGTTTTGAAGAAATGCAACTAAATAATGTTACAAGGACCACGAAATTAATCAAAACAAAGAATGCAAAAGCAGAGTGCAACGACCCAGAGTATACATATGTTTTTTGTGTCTAAAATACGAACTTAACTTTTAAAAAATTTGTTTCTGCAGTTTATTAATTTTTTGTTGCTTGAAATTAGATCTAAAAATATTAACTTTATCCAGATAAAAAATTGTTTATTATAATTAACAATTTATAATTACTGTGAATGAAAACACACAATCTAGAAATGCAAACCTAGTCCTCACTAAAAAGTGTTCAGTGAAATTAACAATAACAAAAAATTATTTATAGCGAAAATAAGATATTTAAATTGGTTAATGAATTTCTAAGCAATGGTCCAGTAGACTTTTAAATTTCGTGCACCCATTTTAAATATTTAGTTCTTGCTTTTCTCTAGTACCAGAGTTATACTAAACTTTATGCTCTTTTTACCATTTTGCTGTGTAAAGTATATTTTAAATAAAAAATAAGATTCTGGTACACACCAGTTACAAAAAGTTCCCTTTTAATGATTCAGTAAATTTATTGACGTACCCTAGTACATCATTCACCATTAAAACTTGTCTTTTTGTTCTAATCGAACTACAAGCGAGTATCTAAGCTGCGCATATCACACCATTAATTGTAAAACTTAAACATATCTGCAGTAACAAAGTTAAAAATAAGTGGTGTCCATTAAAAAGTTGGAGGGAGTTGAGCTACGTCCTCTCTGAAACAAGTGTGTGACTGTTTGACTTGCCCAATTGATAAGTAAACAGAAAAGTAGATCACTAAGCCACCGTACATGGTAAACCGCAGATCGTGAATTTTAACCTCAGCGATAACTTGAGTAGAAAGAAAAACATTTTTTTGAACGAGCAGTGAACGGGACTCAAAGTATTGAGAATTTGAATCTAGCTTGAGTCAAAGAGTGTCAAAAAATTAAAAATATTTGTTTAAAAAGTAAATAAAAATCATATTTATCACGTTCCAGTCATTTCAGATTTTAAAAATTTAAAATATTTTGTTTCTTGGTATGTCAAATCTAATATCATCACGAGTGTACAAGGAAGTCAATACAAATCTTATAACATGGTGCATTATATAAAGCACGTATAACGCACCAATTTTTGTGGAATTTAACTGTAGTCTTTAAATGGTATTTTATTATATATAAGTATATTTCTCGTTCCCTAACTAACGTACTCTCTTTAGAGTTATCAAATTTCTATCAGTATCTTCATATTATTTAGTACGAAATTGAAAGCTGCAATTTCCTTTTCAGAAACTAAATTGGATCAAGGTGGTTGTTAGCAATGAGGCACTCCAAATAATTTTTCTAACTCTCAGATATTAAAAAAATAACATAATTTTTTATGTTTTTAATTCACAGCAAAGTGTAATTTTCCCAAATAAATCTGAACGATAGAAATGTATGTCAATTTATCTCGTAAATAAAATGAGTGAACTTGCGAATGCATTATATTAAAATAAGTGTAAATAAAGCATAAAACTAGAATAAGAACAAGAACAAGGAGAAACATACTCAAACATAAAGATACGCAAGTGTCATGTTGCATTAATTACAAAAAAAAAAAAAAAAATAAAAAATTGATGAGATATGTTAAATGAATTTGCGTTAAATGTTTTAATTACTAAACTAAATGCAAACAATTTATAACAAAATTAAGGGAAACTATTTTACAGTTCTGAAACATTCTTAATCAAACGGTGAACGTATGGATAAACAGATAAATAGGTAAATGGTTAACTGTGCCTATCTGTCACGTTCTTCATTACTGAAATATCCTCCGAATTCCAAATCTTCAATTTATTTTAAACAGACTAAGGGTAAAACGAAAACCCACGAAGTCCAACCAAAATACTTTTAATTTGTAATTATTTTTATTGCCAAACATCAGCGGCACTAACAGCTTTACCTAGAAGCATTAATCAATGACAAAATAAAAACCAAATGAAATGCAAAAAGAAAAGCTCAACTTTAATTAGCCCATCATTCCCTATATTTGTTGATCCGCGCATTAATATCAGCCATATAATGTTAAACCTGAAAGTGTTAGGATTTAAAATTTTCCGTCTCCCGGGAATTTAACCAAGATTTTCCTAAGAAATTGTGGAAAGCTTTTTACGGGAAATCACAAAGCCTTGTTGGAACACATCTACACATATATAAATTGAAAAAACAACAAACAAACAAGAGATTACTCAAAAAAATAAAAATTTTTTTTAGTATTCCTCCAATTGACTGACAGCACAAGAGAAAAAATCTTCGATATAAAAAAAAAACAGTTGACAGTTTTAAATCATTAAACTTGGCAGTAAGGCGTTGAGAATTTTTTATAAAATTTAACAGATTTCTTTTAACTTTTACACATTTGCATGTGTTTTACTTAATTATGAAATTTAAGTTTAAATAGATCATGAACAAAATAGAATATGCACCAAAGCATAATAAAAGTCTTTGGTATTCTTTAGAGAGATCCAAATTCAAATTTTACGATATTTTGTTTTCATGATTTCAATACATTTCACAACAGTATAAAAATAATGGTTTTACAAGCATTAATTTTCAAAAATTACATTTTGATAGCTATCGTTTTTATTAACTTTTACTTTCTCCTGTACATATTCATATATCCATTGATATAAAATGTGCTGTGGTATATGTGGAGTGGAAAAAGGTTTTGGTATTGCTGAGCTCCTCTGTATCTGTTACAGATGCATATTAAAGCGTCTCCTTCACAGTTAGAAGACCCAGTAAGCTAAATTTGGTTGTGACTTCTCCAATACTAAATTTTGAATCAATCAGTAATAATTTCATAATAGTTAATAAACTTTATCTGTTAGAATTAATTTTCCTAATAAACTACTTTTTAAATTTAAATATGAAAGCCTGCAGATTAACATTACACAGCTTGTATAAAACAATTCATTTCTAAGCTACAAGGGAAAGTATAAATGCAAAGATGCAACAATGTACCCTCAAAAAACAAACGAATTATAAATTCCAAAAAGGAGATGGACCGATCATTCTGATTTTCAATAGCACCTATTTCGACACTGTATGTCTGATCGATAGGCCTATTTAAAAATTCTCTAGCTCATCTGGTGACCCGGAAAAGTTTATTTCAAACCTTACACAGAGGGACAGATGCTTAATCGACTTCGCTATGCATATGGAATACATATACTTTATGAGGTCGGAAACGGATATTGTATAAATTGCAAACGGAATGACAAAATTAGATATAAACTTTACCCACTTTTTGTAACGTAGGGTATAAAAACAAGTATATTGGGCTATAAATTCCAAATATTTAATACCTTTAAGCAAAGTTTTTAAAATATTAATCATATGTTCCAAGAAAACACCCTTTTTATGTTTCCAAAGTATCCAGAATATGAGGTTTTGTTCTTTTTTGTATGTTTTTATTTTCCATTTAATATTTAAATAAATCAATCTCAAATATAATTATAATTTGTTATATCTATTCAAAAAAACTAGGTACTTTTAATAAACAAAAAATTCGTGAAATAAATTGACTTAGTGGTCAAAATGTCTTAGACACCAATAATAGAAGTTTTTCTTTGTTCCTGAAGAGTCTTTCTATTTAAAGCAGATTATCAACGCGGATCTCTTAAAAAATATTAATATTTTATAATTATCTATCAAATTCTTCTTTTTTTAGCCATTTAAAAAAGTAAATTTCGCCTAGTCCAGTTACGGTATTCGATATCGAAAAAATTTCTTGCAATTTTTCAATTTTGGTACCATGGCACACGATATCGAATAAAAAGTATAATAACTTGGGATAATATTACTCGATATAAAGGAATCTAGTTTTAACTTATTTATTCTAAAATTATTATTTTTTGGCATAAAAAATATAATTTTCTGCTTTAACTATTATTATCAATTTTTGACATTAAAAACATATGTATGTATTTTGACATTAAAAACATATGTATGTATTACGATTCGATACATATCATATGCTATGATTAGCTGACTGTTTAAAAATTTTTTAGTTCTGAAAATTTTTAGAAAATTTTAAAGTTGTTGAGTTACGCGTAATGTTTATTCACACTCTTCTTTTTAAGTCATTAACATGTTTCATTTCTCTTCATTATTTATTTAATAAATTAAATACAATGTTTGTATTGCTAAAAAATTAAAAACATTTGGGCAATAACGTAATATATAAAAACAATTTAATTAAACACAAATTGCTTAATTGAGATTAATTTGTTATCATAATATGTATGTTTATATTTATTCAATTTTACGGAATGTCATCATCCCAAGCACTTCTTCAACAGACGTGTTTTGAATCATTAAAAATTTAATATTAAAAGATTCTTTCCGGTTTGTTTTAAAATTTATTCATTAATTTATTTTGAAATAAATACTGCGCATCACAATCAATTGAAAGTACTTTACAACTTTAGTTAGAGGTTATTATTATTCTACAGCGTTTAATACACTAGTAGCAACCCAAGTGCTCCCCTGTGTTATACTCAAAATTCAGAAAAATTACTCATTGAGAAATGGAAAGACGAATATATTTTTCAAGTATATTAATCCATTGATTATAACGATGAAAGTATTGTTTCCTTATTAAGTTCAAGCAACACATATCAAAAAGCAAATATTTTCTAGCAAATAATCGAAAAGTTCTTTTTTGAAGTCAAAAAGTATTTTAACAGCGCGCCTAACGCAACGATATCTAGTGCCAAGTTTTAGGTTTAATGTTATAAATCAATAAAGGCGTAAACTTTAATTACAAGAGTATTGACATAAAACTGCTATTCTGACCTGAATATAGCTTAATTGTCGTTACTTTGCAACAATAACAAAGTTCAGTACGTAATTGGAAATTCTGATTTTGACAACTAAGCTTATTATGAGCATGAGAAAGAGAAAAACGATGATTTGGGACGGCCTTGGTTCAGGTTCGGTAGGTTAATTGCCTTAACATTGCACGATGCAGTAGACTTACCGAGGCTACATTTCGGGATAGGAATTCATAATTTTTAGAGAGGAATTAACATCGGTAGAATTTTTTATTCCGATCCAATTTTTAGATTAATAAATAATTTGATTTGTTTTTGTTTTCAATATAAATATGCGAAAGAAATGTTCGTTCGCATGTACAGAAACCGGCAGTTAATAAAATATGCGTAAGTGCAATTAAAGATTGAAAAAATTGTTTTTAAAATTTCTTTTACCATCTCTGATACAATTATTTTAAAAAGAACAGAACTAAGAAATATTTGAATATAAATAAAAAATTTGTGGAAATAACGCGAAATAGCACAAACTTAAACCTTCTTACTTATACCAAATTTTTTTATGTAAAGTAATTTTTCCACAACACATTAACTTTTAACATTTATTGCCATATTGTCGACCGTTTTCTATCTACGCTGACTAATCTCTCACCAAAAAAATAATAATGAGTGAACAGTCTTATTTTTTTTTTTTTTTTTTTGACTCAAATAAAATCATCAAATCAAATAAATCTCAACAATAGACTTATCATCGATTTGGTCATTATAATCTTCACACATTTCATACAATATTTAATTCCTTCAAGGGTAGTTTGTGTTTACTTAGAACTTAATTTTTAAAATGAAACAGAATAATTTTTATTTCCTTTGAAGCTTTTTTTCTGCTTCAAAATCATGGTAAGATAACGACGATGCTGCTTTTTATTTTAAAATATACTTTATAGCAATCACTATTAGGCTTTCCTTTATTTCCCTGTTTTATTGTTTTTTTTTTTATTTTTAATGAGTTTGGGTGTTCTTTAAAACTTTTAAAGCTATAAGACATTAAAGTATATTTGTGTACTTCGGTTATAAAAATAGCAGATTTAGTAGGTGACTCATAAGTTTATGTAAGGAATATTCATCATATTATTTATTTCGCAGAATGAAAAGTCCAATCAAATACTGAATAATGCATTTAATCAGTTTTTCTTTTTAACTTATAATTTTCTTTGCTAAGGCTCAGTTGAGGACACACAACCCGAAAATATAAAAACCTGTGATACTGTTTTCAAAATAAATTGAAAGGAAAAAACATGCTATGTAAAAGTATTTATAGACTTAAACAATATAAAGGATAAAAAGGACTAAATTCGGTTATTTTGTAACATATTTGTTCTAATGTGCTCTTATTATAACAACAATGAACTAGATTCATGGTGAAAGAGATGATAGTTTCTTATTTGCCTGAAATATTATTTTTGTCTACGTGATTTATTCTGGATAACCCGCTAGTGCTTTGAAATAAAAGTTTAAAGCAAGATAAACTATAAGAGAAAACTTCAAAGCATACAGGGTGTTATGAACCGTATTTACTTTTTTGCATTAAAAAGTCATCTTAAGATTATTTTTATTTTAATATCTCGGTTTGTAAAGGAAAACTATATTTTTTTGAATAGAAGTAGAACTTCAGGCATTAAAACCTATTTCGTAACCGTGCTTCATTCTTTAGGAAAGGGATAGAGGAGAGATAAGACAGGTGGTTAAAAGAGAAAGATATGCTATTAAGAAGTACCGACGAAGAAAGGCTGCATGTTCAATGTTAATTCTGAATATGTATTATACCATTAAACAGAAAAATAAATTTTTTTATTTTTTGGTTGCCGCAGGGGTTGAACCCTGGCCAACCAGGTTTGTAGTCTACGTGTTTACCACTTTGACTACAGCAGC
Organism: Cistogaster globosa; assembly: GCA_937654795.1. NCBI lineage: Eukaryota > Metazoa > Arthropoda > Insecta > Diptera > Tachinidae > Cistogaster > Cistogaster globosa. Next base: position 24,805,168 of record OW569406.1, read on the forward strand.
CTCAAGTCTCCTATCACATCAACTTCCAAAAATTATTACTTACAGAAAAAGAAAAATATTTTCCTTAGTGTTTAATTTTTGCTGATAATGTAAAAAATTATTTTTCACCAAATTGCCGTGATAAAAATGCTATTTTAACATAATGTTCTACTATATTTTATAGTGTTAAAAGGCAAGGAAATGCGTAATGGTAATGCTTTAAAACTGTTTAACCGTTAGTCAATAACAACGACTTTATTCTTTAAATAATCAAAACACGATTTTATAAAAAACATTACCATTGGTGAAAACAATGTTAATGCTAAAAATACATTAATTTTATTTATCTTAATTGCTATTAATATTGGCGATAAATTATTCCATTTAATTTCTTATTAAGAATATATAGAGGTCAAAGTTTAATAAAAAAAGAACCATATTCTTTATATTTCTACATTCACTACCAGTCTTATCTCACTACTATCCACACAGGCCTTGTTGCCTAAAGTACTACTTGGATATAAAAACATAAAAAACGACCTTCGACGCCTTGGCTTGAAGATTATTCCTCCAAATCTGCGTGCTGCTTAGAATAATGCCTCAGATATAGTGAGATGGTTATTGTTAAATCCCAGAAATTGCTTCTGAAACGTTAACTGTTATATAAAAATGTTACAAAGAAGTCTTTAGTTACCCATATTTTCCCATTATTATAACTGATGGACCTGGTTCTTTTACACGTCGTACGTACTACCATGAAATAATAAATGTACCCAATAAATGTACAGAAAAATAACATTTTTATTTTTTGGTTGCCGCAGGGGTTGACCCCTGGCCAACCAGGTTTGTAGTCAACGTGTTTACCACTTTGACTACAGCAGCCTCAAGTCACCTACACATCAACTTCCAAAATTATTACTTACAGAAAAAGAAAAATATTTTCCTTAGTGTTTAATTTTTGCTGATAATGTAAAAAATTATATTTCACCAAATTGTTGTGATAAAAATGCTATTTTAAAATAATGTTCAACTATATTTTATACTGTTTTTTAAGTGTTCAAAGGCAAGGAAATATGTAATGGTAATGCTTTGAAACCGTTTAACCGTTAGTCAGTAACAACGACTTTATTCTTTAAATATTAAAAACACGATTTTATAAAAAACATTACCATTGGTTTTAATACTGGCGATAAATTATTCCATTTAATTTCTTATTAAGAATATATAGAGGTCAAAGTTTAATAAAAAAAGAACCATTTTCTTTATCTTTCTACATTCACTACCAGTCTTATCTCACTACTGTCCACACAGGCCTTGTTGCCTAAAGTACTACTTGGATATAAAAACATAAAAAACGACCTTCGACGCCTTGGCTTGAAGATTATTCCTCCAAATCTGCGTGCTGCTAGAATAATGCCCCAGATATAGTGAGATGGTTATTGTTAAATCCCAGAAATTGCTCTTGAAACGTTAACTGTTATATAAAAATATTACAAAGAAGTCTTTAGTTACCCATATTTTCCCATTATTATAACTGATGGACCTGGTCCTTTTACACGTGGTACGTAGTACTAAGAAATAATAAATGTACCCAACGTTCTATTTTTTTTTCTCTTTTTGTAATAAGTATATTACATTTAACCTTAATGTCAACAGATAAAAAATTATACCGACGTCAACCGATACATACCCGGATATGTTCATAGAAATCCTTTTGTTTCTGCGCTTATTTCTGCGCTGTTTTGGTTTTACCTATGTTTTGTAGTTGCATTGTTTTGTGTCTATTTTAGTTTTGATTTGTTTGTGTTTTTTGCTACATTGATGCTTTTTTATATATAAATTTTTGAAAGTAGGGGACTGTTAGCAAATTTTTTTGCTGCTTTATATGTCTCGACAACGGGAACACACGGCAACAGTGTAAGAAAACCGACAAAGCTACAGCCAAAATTGACTTATGTTTAATGATGAGTGATAATCTAGGAAGCAATTTCGAAACTTGTCCAAGCGGGACAGTTTATGTGAAGTTGTATGCCTTCCGTGGTGATAATGGATTTACGCAATACGTACCACCGAAACCCAATGAAGAACTTGTGCGTCAATCTTTTTCGTAGAAGTCAACGGAATATTGTTTGTAACAGTTTCTTCACCACTTATAATTAATCAAAGAGTTTAATGATCGACAGCGGTTTATCAATATTAGGCACAACGGCACTTGGCTTTCCTCTATCATACACTAGAAGCTGCTGCCCTTGCAGCATATATAATTAACGTTGAGAGTTATCTGCAAATAAAATAGCTGCAAAAATATTTTCCAGACACTAGGTTATTAAAACCATGTACTGAGAATCATTGAGCGTTAGAAGTGCTGCAGATGAAAGCGTGGTGAAACGTGACTACACTCTAGAATAATAGCCAAAGGTAACTGCTTCATATGTACAAAATGACGGTCAACCGAATATTATACACGTTATGCAAACCACCCGCGTTTAACGCAAATTCAAGTAGTGTGCCGCAATAAAAAAATGCATTTAAGAAAAATTAGTAAATAATATTTTAAGTTATTATGTCTTGTCATATTTAATTGAATTTAAATTTTTATATTAAAAACTTTTTTTATTTACTAAACAAGCAATACCACTATATTTTCATATATTTCATTATATGTACCCAGCTATGCAACTGTAGACGTAAGGAATAGAAATGAAAAAATTTCCACATCCCCCAATTTTACTAAAATGTTGGATTGAGGTAAAAAACACCACTAGTGAGGATATTATGAAATTTCAGGTTAATGCAGTAGTTATTTTTTTAACATTTTATACATTCAGTTTATGTTTTCAAATATCACTTTTTGTTTCTTCGTCCAAATGGTGTTGATATTTCAATATTTAGAACACAAACTTTTAAGAACGTCTGAGATAAAGCGATTTAAAAACCCAGAACATACCCGGGTATGTATCTGTTGAGTTAAGGGTTAATCAATAAATTGTAGATAATATAGTGCCTTATCCTTTTAGTGTTTGAAGTACTCTATCAGAATATTTTTAAGAAATTACTCGACGCATAGCAATAAGCAAATGTCGTGAATTATCTTAAGCCATTATTCATCAATACTCTCATGTTAATAAATAAAATGAGTCATACTTTTAAGTTGTGATACAAATATAAAATACATTAAGAATGCCTTCGTAAAATAGTTTATAATTACATTTATTTCTCTATATATTTATATCTTTTAGATCAATGTTTTTCTGCATAATTGAGGTGATATTCAATTTGCAGAAAAACTTTGATCTAAAAGATATTTTAAGATATATTTTACAGATCTTTTAACACTTTTCTTATAATTTTTACCTTGGTAAAATTTTGCTAATTTTTTTAATTTCCCTTTCTCTAGGTTTCTTCAGATTTATTCTTTAAAAGCGATTAAATTCGCCCTGTCTTAAGTGGCATTTATTGATATCTTTTGTGCTGCCATTAATTGTATTTTTTTATAAATTGTCTTAAATTCTTCAAATTCCATTTACAAATATTTTTATTATTTTTTATTTTTTGCTTTAATAATAGTTTTCTTAGCTTGACCCCTACCTAAAAGAAAGCAAAAAAAATTAATTTGAAATTAATTAATTATTCTAAACAATGCTTTCAAATAATATACAACAATGTTTATAAATATTTTTAATTACGCAATTGTTTTTAGAAACAAAAACCTGCTGTTATTCGGAAACTTTGGGGTAAATTTAACAATATAATTAAACAATGAAATTAAGCATTAAAAAAATTAAAAAATAGTAATAAAGAATCCGTCATACGTTGTACTTTGAAGTAATTAACTGAAGTCAAAGTACCAACGGATGAGGTTGGCCTAATGAGTACTTTGCGGATGAATATTAATTCAAAGTTTGCTCTCTTTTTTAAACACTTTTAAATTCAATTTGTGTTTTGTTCATTTGCTGATATATTAAATTTTTATTTTACTTTTTGCCACCAATATTATGTTATTAAAATCACGGAATACAAGCAAGGGTTAAAAGGAAACAAAGAAATATTCAACGGACGTCAAAAGTTAACTAACTTTTATACTTTGCGTTGACAGACAAGTATTGATTGTGACAACAGTCATAAGAAAACTTGTGTTTTGACTCACTTGTCAGTTTAACGTATGATAGATTCTATTTACCCCGGGCTTAATAATTATGATACGTAGAAACAGCAGGTAATATAAAATAGAAGAGGTTTGTCTAATTTAATTAAATTTTTAAATTTAAAAATATGAATTCCTAACTATCAATTAGGCTTAGGCTACTATAATTACTGTAATTTTTATAAACAGAAAAGGAAAAGTCAGAAATTTATTAAATTTCACAAATAATTTTTGTAGGAAATATATAGGGGACTATAAAAAAAAGAGTTTTGTTATTGCATAGTAATCAGTCTCGAAACGAAAAATCTCTTATATAAATATATTCGGCATTGACAAATTTTATTTACCCTAACACTTTACTCTCAATTTTCAACATAATATTTAAATAGTATTACTAGTACATCAAAATGAGAGCAGACATTTCAGAAACTCTTAGAAAATTAATCAATGATGGCAAAAAAGGGAATACTTAAATATAAGCCAACAAAAATAAAAATTAAAAATATTATTTTTTTTATTAATTCAAGTTAGTTAAGAATAAATGAAAAAAATTATATTTTTACCAAAGAAAAAAGTATTAGTTTTTGAATTAAACTGACCGTTACGGATTCTGATTTAAACAATAAATGATTAGTATATCAGAGCTCCCTTAATAACACTGATTTAAACGTGTTGAACCGGACATCACAAATTTTAATATGTAGGAGGGCTCAAACTATAAGAGTGGTAATTGTGACATAAAATTTGAACATTTTTTTAATTCTACCAACACTCATTTAAAATTTAAAGTTGGCAGGCAAAACAGAACCAGGTTAAATGGTGTTAGTTATTAATAAAAGTAAGAATTTTTTAACCGCATGACAACTTGTACTGCATGTAAATTAACTTTAATTGCTCATTATTTTATACAACAAATTTTTTATTTACCATAGAGGACAAAAGCCCAAGTTTTGCTGACAGTTGAAATTTATTAAAGCACCTTTCTTTTTCTGTAGGAACCCTTTTTTAAATTTTCATACAGAAGTCGTCCTGACAATATTCCCAGTTGTATATTGGTAAATTGTGATGAAGTTCTTGCTGTACCATTGACTCGCAATAAAATGTGGATATTTTCCTAATATCTGGAAAAAGTTATTTATTTTTCCGTTGTATAACTCTGGAACTAAGTCTGATATTGTTAATTATAGAGGTATTGCTAAACTAAGTATTATTCGAAAAAAAAGTATTGTCTCTATTGTCACCTACTTTTGAAAATGCCGCTTTTTAACAATCTTTTCTAATTAACAACCATTTTTAACCGAGATTTTGTGCAAAGTAAGTAAACTGACATAGTACGAGTATACACTAATCTTAGTAAGGCGTTCGACAAGATACATCAAAAACTGTTCTAGGTGAAGCTTAACTTAATGGAGTTTTCATATAACTCTCTTAAATGGATTGAGTCTTATTTAGTACGTCGAAAATAATGTGTTCTAAGTCCATAGATGTTTTATCTGGAGTCCCACAAGACAGTCATCTAAGACCATTGCTGTTTACTGTTTTTATTAATGATCACCCCAACGTTTCAATGTATGCGGATGATGTTAAAGTAGTTCTTAGTTTTAAACAATATGCTGATCATGGTCTACTTCAACAAGATCTGCACTCATTTCAGACATGGTGTACTTTAAATTTTGATGCAGTTGAACTTGCAAAAACGTAAACATATATCTTTCTATAGAGTACACCATAAAAACGTAAATTGTTATTTGGGAAACTAGCGGCTAGAAAATGTTAATACAATATAAAATCTTAGAGTTTTGTTAAACACTCAGTTGAACTTTATTAAATATATTTCCATAACTGTAAATAAAACATGATATATTCTGGTCATACGTTACAAAGCAACTTTATGTATCCCTCGTGGGAGACCTGCCATTGAATATCTGTAAATTGGGATCTTTCATACATGATTTACCACAATTTCATTGAGTCTATACGAAATTTTTTTAATTATTCTGCGTTCGTGGTCTACAGTGGAACCCTTTAAATCTGCCATCTTACACTTGCCGCTTAGCTCTAATTAAACTTTCAACTCTTAAAGGCCGAAGGATTATATTGAATATCTCGTTAATATAAAACATAATTGATGGCGATATTTTTTTCCGATTTTCTACTTGATAATATTTTACTTAATGTAATTGGCAAATGGATAAGTGGATATGTTGATTCATATAACTTATTGTGGCGATTAGTCTGTCAGGGAAATGTTTACGAACTTGTAGCAAAAACGTATTGAATTCCAGTGACGTTGTTTTGTTCTACTGGAAATCAGCCTTGGAGACATCAGATAATTTTTCGCGCCTACATCTAAGCGGTAACGGCAGTTTTAAGCTAATTTAAGTTTTCATAATGAAGAGTATGAGCTTTGCCCGAAAACAAGATATTCGTAGACGATGAAAAGTGCTCATTTGGCTGTTTTTTTTGGCATTCGCGGAATAAATTCTAGCCTGAATTGAATTGAGGATCTACGCACACTTAAAGCCACGAATAGACTGAGAACTACTTTAGATGAATTCTACCCACCTTATGATTTTGGGTGTCCAAATTTTGGATTTTCTAACGTTGTGTTACTTTTTTTCTAAATTTTCCTCCGTTTTCAATGATACAAGTCTCTTAAAATTGAAGAATCCTTCAAGCGCTACAGCCACCGACTACACAATAGCGGTTTGATCTGAGAAACGCTCTATAACGACTGAATTCCCTTCAAATTTGTTGTGATCAGCCATTAATTTTAAAGGCTAAAATTTTTCTTGAAATACTTTTTCTCTCTTTAGATTTGTTTTAACAAAATATTTACAATGTCATTGGTAGTATGGTTAAACGTTAACTGCCACTTATTCCAAACTTTATGTCATAAAATTTCCGTGAAAGAATGTCGAGGAAACTGGTTTGAATCGATCGAAATACTTTATAGGTAGACGGCACCACAGAGAAGGTGTTTATGAACTTATTATTTGCTATTATTCAAATATGTTAATGCTGATAAATTTGAAATGTATCTTTTTTTTGCGTCATAATCTGCTTGCTTTATGTTGATCAGTTTAAGTCCCTTTACACATCCTGCAAAAGTCCGAACAGTTTTTTAATACCTGATAGTGATAGTTTGCGTATGCAAATGTGCCCCCATAATTAGACGCCAGTTAAAAGCCGTCAAACCGAAAACTTTTTTTTAAACCCCGAAAATTTCATTTTAGATTTCTAAATCGGTGTTTGACGTCTCGAGCCTTGTTCTATTTTAATGAATGTTAGTTCTTGTTGTCCTTAATCTATGAAGAATAAAGAGGTGATTAATTGTCGGCTTAATTTGTGGGGTTGCCAGAGGGCAAACTGTTGGGGTAACCTGCTGCATAAACAACTAGAATCTGATTTTATACAAATTCTGTATCCACATGACCCCACATACATACCTTCAAATCCGACCAGGCAATCTTGAACGTTAAATTTTTTCTTAACAAACATAACACAGAATATGCCACCAATTTAAGTTATCAGTGACCTTTCCTCTGATCATCTGCCAATAAAACCGGTAGTAAATGCTTATTTTACCGTAACGCACAACTTGTTTTATAATTTTAACAAAGCAAATTTGATACATTTTCAACATTGTATAAATAGAAGTATTGATAAAGTAGAGTTAGACACAATAACAGAAATTAATCAAATTGATACACTAGTTGAAACTTTAAATGAATGTATCAATACCGCTATTAATCAAAGTGTACCTAAAATAGAGTATACAACGAGAAGAAAATCTTTTTCCACGAGAATTACTCACTTAATACAAATGAGACATTTTTTAGACGAAATTGGGTACATTACAAAGACAATGCAGACCAAAAACAGCTTAAGGTCCTAAATAAAACTATCAAAGTAGAAATACAAAATTTTAAAAACAAATCATGAAATACAATGCTATTAACTTTGGATAAAGGCTCTTCTCCTTTTTGGAATGTGTCAGAAATTTTAAAGAAGAGGTCGATAAATATACCAATGTTCAAAGATGATACTTCGGTCTATACCACAAAACAACAAAAATTCGAAATATTAACCCAATCATTTATATTGAATCATACTTTTTCCGTAAACCTCAGTGATCCTGTTACTGTTACGGCTGTAGAAAATGAATAAGCTCGTCTCAATGTAATAAATCCTAATCAGCAGGATATATGTTAATATCTTAGATAGTATACACAACCATATACAAAAGACTTAAAGCTAAAAAATCTCCAGGAATAAATGAAATAAATACTAAATGTTTCAAAGCTTTGCCTAAAAAAGGTATAAAATTCATTACATTATTGGTAAATGCATGTCTTCGACTTTGCTGTTTTACCATAATATGAAAAAAGTCGAAGATTATTCCAATATTAAAGCCTAGCAGGCCTGGCGACAGTCCTATGTCTTATAGACCGATAAGCTTACTTTCACCTGTAAGAAAAATCGTAGAAAAAATTATAAAAGATAAAGGACTTAAAAATTTCTAAATTCTTAAAAATAATGAATGTACGTAGTTTTAAGCAATAAATAAAGAATTTAATTGAAATTAATAAACATAAATAAACATAAACACAAAAATATAAAAACGTAAAACCTTTAATTTATAAACAAAGCTCATATAATAATTAAAACAGTTAAATAAAACGTAACTCTGGGTTACGATTTCTACTTTCTCTTATTTCTGTTAAAATTTGCAAGAAAAACAACAACAAAAGGGACTAACCTGACAATAAATGCCATAAAATAAATTTATTTTATTTCTTGTTTTAAAGGAAAAAAGGTTTAATGTGTCCTTTTGGTGATTTTTAATAAGGTAAGAAAAGTACTGTTGTTGTGTAGTTGTAAATATTTTTATTTCAAAAGTTATTTGATTTTTTTTTTGTTTGCTTAAGCTCAATAAATTTATTTAAAAAATAAATTTTTTTTTGTATTTTTATTATTAATAGTTTTGTATATTTTTCCACCTGTTTTTATCTTTTTGTTTTAATGCAGCAAGATCTATTTGGCTCAGCTGTGTGTGTATCAAGACGTCTCCAATTATCCTTTTGTCTCAAGGTATTAATTTATAATCTCTTAACAACATTTATATTTTTTGTTTTTGTAGCAGTGCGCGTCAAAATATTAAGGACACAAAGACTATTGCTGAATTAACCTCACTTTCTTGTGCATAGTTTGCAATTTTTTTACTTATAAATAGTAGCGAAAAATTTTAAATTCGAAATAACTTTTTTATATAAAATTTAAGATTTGCAGTTAAGACATGCTAAATGATTTTAAACAAAACTCGTTAAATTATGACACTCAATACTGATCGAAATTTATACAGGACATTTTTCAACAAACAAAATTTCTAAAAATTTTCTTACAGTTTTTTGAGTCTTTCTTTGTTTTTTTTTTTTTTCAAAAGGCTACGGCTGACAATAGCAGTGGACTGATTTTCTTGGAATTTAAGCGGTGGATAAAATAGGGTGCCTGTTTTCTGATATTTCACGTGATTTCTTTACATAACTCTCTCATTAATATACACATTATGTCCGTTTGTTTACCCAAAAATGTATACTGTGATTTACTCAAATTTACTGAAAGGCGTTCGTTTACCCATTTTGAAGTAAGTGCGAGAACAGTTCCTTGACTGAGCACTTACAAACTTTTACTGCAAAAATTGCATGTAGTAAAGTTTCGTAAGATATGAAAAGCATATGGTAAATAATTAAACAAAAAACCGAAAGATTTTAATAAAGGTGCGGTGAAGATTATAAAATATTAGAGTATTTTAACACTTGTCTATTACAAAAAATAGACTTTTTAAAAATGGAAAAAAGATTTCGAAAGTGATTTGACAATTAGAGATGTGTGTGGTACAGGTACATATGGGAATGATTTTATACGCTTAATGCGATTTGCAGGACTTCCAAACTAAGTTCTTTTACTATCAACTGTTTACTAAAGCTTATGAAATTTTACTATTTTTCCGTAAGAGTACTTTTTTAGAAAAGCGAGTTCCTTAAGAGTAATTTGGCCAAATATTTGCCCAAAAAATACTTATCTACTGCACTTTACTGTAAAAGTAAACGAATGAACCTAATGTAAAGAAAAAACAACTGGATTGGAACAGTTGGCGACGTACCTTCCCCACAAAGTAAATAACAGTTACCGTGTACCAAGAGAGCTATAAAAGGCAGGGTGTTGAAATTGTCTTATGGTGAATAGTCAATTAGAAATCTAGCTGGATCTGAATCTATTTCTGTTGAGGAACTACAAAATACAAAACATGGTAGAACTTAAATAAATAGAAATTTATAAAAATTAAGCTGAGAAATTATAATAATAAACGATAAAAACATGATAATAAATAAATTAAAACGAAACACATATTATCGGCGTTATCGTTTATCTACTAGAGCGGCAACTTGGTAATTTTCTTACTTTTTTGAGACCTTTTTAAACTCAGATAATTTTGCGGCTTTTCTATTCTGTTGCAACTTTTTGATCTAAGAGTTTTAACTTCTCTACCTTAATAGTATCAATTACCACTCTCCCGTGAAAATGTCGTGTTGAAGCGACTTATATTTGTCATATTAAACGGTCTTGGAAGATATAATCACTAAAATGATTTATTATTGCTCTCTAGAAAATAGAAACTATAGGTGAAAATAGAAACTTTAGGTAACCATTTTACTTTGTTGCGCACAGTTTTTTTCTTGTTACCTAGAAGGAGATATTATCTTAACAATTGTTTACTTAATAGTTTTAGTCTATTGCCTGGAGTGATACTTTGATTGGTATAAAATGTATCTTTTCCTTCAGATCATTACATTTTATATTTTTATATGTTTCAGTTAATATTAAATTATTTTGTTTTTGTTTTTTAAGGCTAAAAGTAACACATACATACACAGGCTTAGAGTAATGTTTGGTTTTATTTTTGCCGCTTTAGCCAATGATTTGTTGTTAGTCAGACGGTTTTACAGGAAATAAAAAGATCTATTTAATGAAACATAGTTTTTTTAACTTCAATTTATTATTGGCGTTGAAAAATTTATTTAAAACGAATTATTTTTCAATTTAATAAAAATTAAAATAAAGTGATTATAAAAACCTTTTCATGGCGTCATTAAGTATTGAGTGTAAAAAAACACATAAAAGAGAGATTAAATAAAAAGAATTTAACACACACTCACAAAAAAGCTGTTTCAATCTGAATTTATCTAGGCATAAGGATAATATAGTTTATTCCCACAAAAAAGCAGAATTGAAATTAGAAAAACAAGAAAATTCGAGTTAAACAAAACACCGCTGTGACGTTAAAATTATAAATTTTAAAAGTCTTTTGATGGCAGGGAAAAAAATATTTTAAAGTTTTCGTTACGTCTTTTTTTAGTATGATAATATGTTTTTTACCACAACCACAACACAACCACTGATAAACACACACACACACAAGCATAACTGACATGCATATTTCTTAAAATAACCATAACAAATAATTAAAATTTTAAAATTTAAAACTCGCAACCAACACACAAGATATAAGAATGAGAAAATATTTGTATACTTCCAACGAAAATATTTTTATGTACATTTTTAGAATTTTAATTAATATTATTTTAGATGGTTGCTGTTGCAAAAACATTAAATTAACATTAAATATAATATTAATTATCTTTTAAAATTTGTAAAAAAGCTGCACAGTGAGGCTGAGCATATAATTTTTGCTCTCACTATTAAGAGTGCTATATTAGGCTGAGCCGATTCTTATATACCCTTTACCAAAAGAAAAATTTTTAAGTTGTTAGTCATTGTGCTTTCTTGGTGATGAACTAAGATTCAAATTATGTATTGCAAGTACAATTTTTTTGAAAAATTTAAATTTTTGATAAAACTTTCGTAAAAATAAAGATTTAAGTAAATTTAATTGCCTAGTGAAATTACAGTTTCTTTTTTTATATTTTGGGTTTTAATAAAACTTGCAATTTTTATTGCAAAGTCGGATAGTTTTTTATTTTTGGTGAAATGTTGGTGAAAATTAAATATTTTGGTGAAATATTTAGAGATATTGTCATTTTCTGGTTATTCAAATTTTAATACTTTAAAATAAGGACCAACTAAAAGGGACAACTAAATTTTCAAAATGTTGGATAATAGAGACGTTCTCCCCTTTTAAATATATTTCTGTCATTTACTGACATAGCACATCTTTCGAAATTATTTCTTAGAAAGTGGTGGTCAAAAACTGTGTGTAGCTTATCTGGTAAGCTGACTTAAACCCGATCAAGGACAAACGAACGGAGAGACGGACATCACTAAATCGATTCCTCGTGTGGCTCCATCTGGCTATACATTTTGATACTACTGTCTCGTGTTAACTAAGCATGCGTTATTACAAAATCATACAAGCACGCTACATTACTTCGGTGAGACATGAACTACTCGATGCCTTGTTTAGTAACTTAAACTATCCAAAGATCACTCTACGTTTTTCATCCAAGATTAGGCTAGTCATTTCTTTATTCATTCATTTCTTTAGCACACATTAGCCTTGTCAGTTGTAAATGCTGTTACTCTTATTGTCCTATTATACCAACGCAGCTATTAAGGTTGTTAAACTTGTGTTAAATAATTATCATATTATTCTATACACACACTACTGGTGGAAGCAGTGTTATGGTAACTTCGCGCTAAACGTGGCGATAAAAAATCCTTTTTGGCGATAAAAATATTTAAATTGCGAGAGGTGAGACACCTTGCCTTATTTAAAATACTTGACGACATTTTTGGCTACCTTTTATGATTTTCATTATAATAACATTGCATTAAAGAAAAACAAATAAACAAACAACATTTCAGCTTTATTTGTTTAAGGTCGACTTAAGGTGTAAGTAAATCAGCGAATAAACTAAGTTCGCTTTGACTTTAATATTTTTGATCTGCAATAAATATATACTTACACAAATACTATATTTGAATTACATGTCAAGTGATGAGGGTGCTAATGAAAAGAGGCAGTGATATACTAAATAGAGTTAAAGTACAATTTTTCTTTGATATCAACAGCTGAAAACAATAAACCAACTAATATATTTACATAAAATTGTGTGATCAAAATATATATTTCAGAATTTTAAATGAAATAAACAGTTTAAGTATAGATTTCCCATCTGACCACATAGATGCAGGAATTATGCATCAAAAACCTTAAACTACACTTAACCCCATATTTGCAAGAAAAGCTTTTAAGTTTAATATTTCAGCAAATATAGAAAATAGCGATAATTCGTTGTTCAAACTGAATTAAAAAAAAAAACTGTTTTAAATGTAACAAATACGTTAATTCTACAACAAAGTTGTTTTTCATTTATAGCCAATTACTACAAGAAATACTTGATCGGCTTTTAAAAAACATATCTATAATTAAAGTTTATTGTCAGTGCTTCAACTTCCTATTTCAAATTAAACTTTGTGCAGTTCAAGATATTTTTAAAAGAATTGGATTTCCTGCGGTGGAAATTTTCATTCATAAATTGAACCCAATATTAGGATAATAAAGTACCAAAATCAGTTCAGTACGATTACCAGGATGCTGCTGGTACTTAACGATGTCCGTTTTTAAGATGTTGATTTTTCCAACATGTAATACTTGGGACAAAGAAATTTTTTTAGTAATAATATCATTTATAAATGTTAATAACATATATATCAGTCATATGTTATTAACATTTATAAATGATATTTTTACAAAAAAATTTAAAAATAAAAAACAATATTTTTATTTTAAAATGTTATTAAATGTTATTTATTGACTGACCTTACCTTTATCGAACCAAGTTGTTTTTATGTTTATTAAGATAAGTTTTTTCTGCGCATTATTTTATTACTTAAATGTTAGTGAAAACTTTTTTACACACTTTTTACTTTTTATAATAAATTCTTCTATTTAATAAATTTAAATAAAGATATTCTTTATAAACTTTTATTAAATATTTGCATATATTTGCTATATTTGATGACATTCGACAACCCATTTGGCGAGAAAGGTCACTAAACACTGTGTGGAAGAAATTTATTCACATTTGTTTTTCACCACGCAAATACGGACAACGGAATGCATATAAATTATTATTTAATACTTTAAAAATTGAGAGAAGAGTATATAAAGTATTTTTTCCTTTTACTTTAATAAAAATTTTTTCATTCTTAGATTTTCTTTTCTTTCAATTTAAAAATCATTTTTGATAGTGAAATTTCGACTTAATTTGTCCTACTGTCCGAATATGTCTTAGCAGTTTAAAAAAATCTAATTCATTTTCTAACTAAATTAAAAATATTTTTTTAAAATAAAACTTTATGCTTTTTTTTTAAATGTTTTACTATCACAAAAAAAAAAAAAAAATAGTAAAGTGCAATTGTAAGTATGCACTCTAGATTCGTCAGCGATTAACTGATAGCATTTATTGTTTATTATATTGCTTATAAAATGTACAGACATATTCTGTATCATAAAAAATTTTAAATATTGAATAAAATTATCCTTAACATTTCTATATGAAACAATAATAGTTTAATTTAGCAAACATATATTTTCCATTAGCACTAAGTCTTGCAGGCATCTCAGATTTTTACTTCAGGAGAAGCTAGGCTACATATAACCGTTGGTCGAGAAACGCAAGACGCATCTAACTTCTTATAGTAAATCGAAACATTGTCACCGATCCATTTTAATAAAATTTGTATTATATTTATTGAACCATTTTCGAACAAAATATCTCTATATCGCCACTTAATGGTATTTTTAAGAGAAAGCCACACTCTGCTATAACTTCTGTAAAAATTTTTGTAATTTTACGCGAGTTTAAGTGTATGATGCCAACCTGCACAATAGTTTCTTTTCTTCAATTAAAAAACGTGTAAATAATAATAACAATAATATAATAATTTTATATTTTTTAAATGGATAATCACTTGCATAATGTGTGCCGTTTTCCAACAAAATTTAAATAAAAAAATCAAACAGAAAATTTAAATGATGTTTAAAGGAAAAAATAAGTGAAATTTGTTGACATATTCACGATTGCAATTTGAAGAAAAGGAAAAACATTTTCAGAGAAAAGATATTCATAATGGGGATGAAAGGAATTTTTAGGGATAAAATAAACCATTTTTGGGAATCTTAGCGGCTTTAAACTTCAATGTAGAGATTAGATTCGAAAAAATTTTGGAACCATTACTCAATTTTCTATTATCAGCGCAAAGCTTTGCTTGCATAATGTTCATCCCCTGATTGAAGGTCCAATATAACTTGAAAGCTTACAACGTGTTAGAATTTTAAATTCACTGTTTACCAATTTAATAGTAAATAAAACTACATAAATTTAAGTACTGTGCACTAGTTTAACATAAAACTCAACCACACTCTGTGAAGTAACATCAGATTACTGAAAACTGACTCACATCAATCATAAAAAGCCGCAGCAGAGAAGCCATTGAATTAAGATTTAAAATGAAATACAATATTTATTATACAAATTCATACAACTTATCACAATAAAATTTTGGAACATATAAATAAAAATAAAACAAATTGTTTTTAAAATTTATGCAGCACTATGTGCTAACTGTGTTTTATTTATTAAATAGAATTTTTATTAGCAGCACTATGTGCTTATTGAAAGTCTAGAATTCAATTGTTGCTTAGTTTTACAATCTTAATATTTTATAGCACAGCCTGAGAACCATATGTGCCGACTCAGCTTATTAAGGTTTGCGCGTGTAGCGCAATTTGACACTTTTTATTAAGCAATGCAAAAGTAAAAAAATAAAATGAACAGAATTATTAAAATATGCAGACGCTGTAGTCAGCAATATTTTAGTTATTTTATTGAGAAGTGTATGTTGTGTTAAGTCCTCGCTCCGAAATACCAAGCGTCCTCGATTGGTTTAAAAATATGGTATGTCGTTTAGACTTTTGTTCTTTGAAATTGTTTTAACCGGTATTTTTATCGGTCCTATATTTTGAACTACGATTTCTGATGTTTTGCGTTTTCTGTAGTTTACAATAATGATAATAATTATTATGAAGACTAGTAGCCCAAAATATGCAAACGAACTTGTTTTGACTACTAATTTAAGGGATTTAATCTTTTTTGTTTCAACGATGAGTTCTTTCATAAGTCCTAATGAGAGAACCTCTTCGAATTCCGAACTAGAGTTAGAGTTTTTTATTAATGCTGGCAATGGTCTCAAGCTATGTGTTTCAAATGTATTATAATATAAGTTATTTATTTTTACAGATTCATTAAAAAAATTTTATTAATTAAGAACCATTTAAATTCTGTGTAGTATTTTTTATAACAATGTCTCCTTTAAAATCGTTTAACAAAATCAATCCATTACTTATTTCTTCTAAATTTTTCACATGTTGTGTGTTAGTAACAGTACAATCATAAGGCTTATTTTCTAATAGGTTTTTTAAACAGTTTTCGTTTCTTAATTCAACAGCTTGATCTTGCTTACAATGTTTGATTTCGTTTATAGACTTACAATTATCTTCTATACCATAATATTTTTCCATACACTTAAATACTCCTTCAAATTTTACTTTTTTAATAGTATTATTTTTACTTAATGATTTAATTAAAATAGAATTACAAATTTCCTTTCCGGTTTTCGGTATTTTTATAATATAAAACAACATATTTTGCTTGAAAGCAATACGTACGTCTGCAAAATTTTGTAATTCTTCCAAAGAATCGAACGGTATATATTGTTCTACAAAAATCCCGTTTTAGTGAGATGAATTGTCCTATAATTATTCTCAACTTCTTCTTTTAAAATATCGATCTTGAACTTATATTGGAGAACAAGTACCTTTTGAAATTCGCTACTAGTTTTTAATGTTTTTATTATTAGGTTGCTAACTTGTGTAATGTTGTTTATTTTTTCTTTATATTTTTGTTTAATTGAAGATTGTTTAAAACTTTTCCAATCACTTGGCACTTCTAAATCTTGTTCTTTTTCCTACTTAAATTTTGATTTATGACTTGCTGGACATGCCATTTTAACATGTTTGTAATCGTTGTAGGCCAAAAATTTGCTATCAGCGTCACATTTCGTTAACTTCAACTGACAATCTACATTGAAGAGCAGCCTAAATTTGTCTATGGTAAGAGGAGCCTTTATGCCACCTATAGCGACTTTAGTATACATTTTTGACAAATCTTGTGTTTCAGGTGTTTGGCCATAAAACGAAAATGGTTCCATGTCTAAATTTAAAGGATACATTTCTTTAAAGTGTTTGGGTGATGGCATATTTGAATGTGTAGAAGAACTTTTTCGTTTTCTTCCGCAGCCAGTTGCCTCGATTTTTACTAATAAAGAATTTGTAGATGGTACTTAGAGGAGAATAATGTTTCACGATCTACAGCCACAGTACGTCTTCGCTTGGACATTTTATTTGGTTGACGGGGAGCATTGAACTCATTATCTGTTTCTTGAAACTGCTGTTGTTGGTCGAGATCCACTGTTGTTCTTCGTTTGCTTATAGTTGCTGGTGCTATTGCTGTTGCTGTTGCTTTGTTCTGTGGTGTAGTTACTTTTTGTTCAAGGAATGAATTGACATTTGTATGATGATCTTCGTGACTAAATGCCACTGTACATCTTCTTTTTGAAATTGCTATAGAGCGCGGCTGCATTGCATTAAGTATTTGGTCTTGTTGCGAAGAAGGTGAATTATCTACATGTTTTTGTTGAGCCTCAATAGATTTTCGAGCCACTAGTCTTGCTATCGATAGTCGAGGATTATTGTTATTAAGCCTAATTTAATAAATTTCAATACCCAATCTAATTAAATATTTGCGTTAATTATTTTTTTTATTCAAGAAACAACTGAATCAAAAAAAAAAAAGTTTGTTCAAATCACACTAATTATAATAACACTTTAGCTTAGAGTAAAATAATATTCTTATAATAACCAAAATTAAACAAATATTCTTACAATAGACAGCTTACGATGGTCTTCGTCATGATGTGTCTTCAATAAATTTTAGGGTTGATAACGATCTTTTCTTGATGGTATTGCGGGTGTTGCTATCGTTGATGATGTTGTCAATGGCTGGGTTACTGGTTCTTGTTGCTTTTTGTGCTGGTGACAGTTTGTTCGTAATATTCTCCAATAGTTTTAAATTTTCACTTTTGTTCACAATATTCTCCAATAGTTTTAAATATTTTATTTAATGTTTTTTTTGTTTTAATTTTTTTTTTATTTCCACAATTTTTATTTGAGTTTTTTGTAATTCACTTGCTTTATAATTTTATTTATTAACCAATTTATGTCTTTATTTATCCAAAAATATTAATTAGCTTACAACGTTTACTTTTACGATTATTTGTACACTTATTATTATAATTATTATTTGTTTATTTGTTCAAAATTATTAAAGTATTTTTAATCGGTCCCCTGATCCTTTTTTTAGGGGTCCCTGCTCTGGCGCCAATTAAAATAAAACAAATTGTTTTTAAAATTATGCAGCACTATGTGCTTACTGTGTTTTATATATTAAATAGAATTTTTATTAGCAGCACTATGTGCTTATTGAAAGTCTAGAATTCAATTGTTGCTTAGTTTTACAATCTTAATATTTTATAGCACAGCCTGAGAACCATATGTGCCGACTCAGCTTATTAAGGTTTGCGCGTGTAGCGCAATTTGACACTTTTTATTAATCAATGAAAAAGTAAAAAAATAAAATGAAGAGAATTATAAAAATATGCAGACGCTGTGTTCAGTAATATTTTAGTTATTTTATTGAGAAGTGTATGTTGTGTTAATTTATATAGTGATTTACTTCTATTAAAAGCACAATTTTGCTGCATCATCGATCAAGTGGAATGTTTCAGTAATTGTCTTTCTAACATTTGCTTAAAGCACTTAGTCACAAAGCCCTACATAATTATAAAATTATTCCGATTTTATTTAAATCAATTAATAAATTTTACTCAGCTTTATTTCTCTTTTTTGTTTTTGTAAAACATAAGAACTAATAAAACACAACATAAACACAAAGGCGACATTAAGATTTTCCTAAAGTTCATTTAAAAATATCTTTAAGTTTTTTTTTTCGTTTTGGGTCAATACATTAGTAATATGACCATAGAACTCAGCTTCGGCCAACCTGCAGATAGCGCTGTTTATGCCTTTTGAAAATCTTTCCTACAAACTTTCACTCTTTGTTAAAACCGGCCCATCATATGTGTACAATATAAAATCTTTGAAAACGGAGATTGGAATCAAGGCAGAATTAGTCTTTACTTTCCGTTCCGCGACGAATCAGCTGATCAGTTTCTGTTAAGTGGAAAATATGTATATGTAGTTTGTTATTACTTTGACGTTCTGTTCTGTTCCGTTCCAATCAGTAGAAAATAGAATTCAACGTAAAGTTACTTGGTAAATGTTTGGTAGTGTAAGTGCAAAGTTGTAAACAAACCATTTTTGTCATTGTAGTTCTAGTTTATTTTTTGTTGTGTTGTGTATTGTGTTTTATTTGTTTATTATAAAGAGCTGATATGTTGGTAAAGAAAAGCTAATTACAAAAATTTTAAAAGCAGAACGTCACGGAACAGAACAGCAACGAAAAGTAAAGACTAATGAGGCCTTTAAGCTTACAATTCCTTCTAGTTACGTCTTGAGTGCTTTCGACAATTTGCTTTATGCACAGTCGTTCGCTAGTAAGCGCACAAACGTTAGCCTTAGTGTGGCAAATGTAATAAATAACCTTGAAACCATCGAGAAGAGGTCGAAATAAAATAAACTTTTGTTTTTATCCACTTAGAAATCTATTCTTTTTTTCAAGTATAAGCTCAGAAGTACTTTTAGTACTTTTTTACAATATTACAAGCTGTAACTAAGTACAATCACGGAAAGTCAACAATTACATTTCATAGAGTTGAAGAGAATATTGTTTGCATCTGAAACCAAAATATGCGTCAGCTGTAATATAACAACAGTTAAAAATTTTAAACATGTTAAAGAAACGGACCACAGCTATGGATTTTAAAGGCTAAAACAGTACTTCGGTAAGAGAAAACTGCAACTTCTGAACGAGGCGGAAATCCAGGAAGCAAAGAAACAAAATTAAGTAGAAAAACTGCTTGTAACTTCTACATCCTACGAAAATGTCTGGTTAATAAATACAAATGCCACCTTCTAGGTCAACTAGGTCAATTTTTGTGTTGGTAAGTGAACAACCTCTAAGCTTTTTCAAGCATCTACGTCTTTTCAAGCCGAGAAGTGGTGTCAAAGGTGTATGAAAGAGTTTTTTTCTTTATTTATACTGTATAAAAAAGCATATTATTCTGAACAATTGAATCCCATTCATTCTCAACAATGCGACAAAAAAATGTGTTCCTTTTTGAAATCATCTTAGTTTTCTTATCGTCCTCTTAAACTCCACTTCAGTCAAAAAAGGAATATAGTGACATTCGACTTCATGAAAATAAATTTAATAAATAAATAAATTTAATTTTAATTTAAAAATATTCCACGAGAACATAAGCAAAGGTTGTGATAGAAAGAAAAAAATCACAACTGTCACAGTCGTTGAGAACGAAATTACCAACCCCATTTATTTATATGGGTTTCCTTCTACATGACAAAGAACAGATCTATATTTTAAGTTTAAGTTTTTAATATAGTGTTACTAGCAGAGCTATAAATGAATCATTCACTCTTAAATTAATTCGCGAACCATTCATGTAATGAGCAAATTTTTAATTAATCCTTTTCACACAATAAATGATTTAAATGAAATTTGAGTCAATTCAAATGAATTTGTTAAAAATGTATTATAAATGAGTTGCAATACATTTTCACAAAATCATTTAAAATGGAAATGAATTAAAAGTCATTTCTGCCTAATTCGTTTGAATTGATTTAATTTTCACTTAGTTCTTTGTTATTGTTTATTGAGAATGTGTTCAAAATTTAGCTAATTCGTATTGAAATTGAAACCATAAAAAAAATATTTATTTAGAAGCATCTGCATCTACTACAAAACATAGAAAGAAGCTTGATACTAAATGTCTCTCTTACTTTCTTACGTCCAATTAACTACAGGGTTCGCAAGAAATATTAAAATATTTTTCAAATAACAGTTGTAAAAAAAAAGCTTTGTACTGCTTTTGCATCAATAATAAAAACGAGTGAAAAATCCATTTCTACGAAGACGATTACGTTGACAAAAAAAAGTGGTGCTTCTAGTGCAACAAAAACTATTGTCGCCGCCGACGGCACTATTGCAGTAGTAATTAGTGAACATACGTACTTGTTTACTCGTTTTCTTCCCCAGAGCACCGCATACACAGCTTCAGTAACAATGAGATTTTGGCAAAAAATTTGCGGGCCGATGAAGAGAAAATTGCCAATTGGAGGCATATGTTTTACGGGCATCAAGGCAATGTAAGTTTTTAAATTATTATCATAAATTTTACATCTTTAAAATAATTTGGTGAATTGTGGCAATTCACATCAGGACAATACTTTTGCTCCACCTGTTACAGTAATAAAAATAATGCAAGAAAACACTGCATATTGATGAAATACTTTATATCTGTCTGTATATTTTTGTAAAATGTTTTTATTACAAATAGAATAATAGATATTTAAACAGTTGTATAAAATGTTTTTTTAGCTTAAAAATACTTTTTACGAGTACTTTTCAACAATGCAAATAAATAAAAATAAAGGTTAATTATATAATTTGAATAAACCTTTTCAGCACCATGTGTTTAATGTCCCACTGTGCATACAAGAACTATTTGGCAATAAATTTAAATAAATCCAAGTATTTACAGATGTTTAATTTTTTAGTTTTGACATATGCAGGTGACAATGTAAGTTATTGTTTACAAAAAATGTTTCAGTTGTTTTATTTTTCACAAAACTCTTTTTTATAGTCAATTTTTAAACACAATGTACGAGCAAGTAGATACAATATTTACAAATTTTTTGCATTTTGCTTGGAATACAGAATAAAAAAGATATGGCTTGTGAATACGTAAAATTATGCCTGCACATGCAGTTGTGATATTAAAATGTATTTGTCAAATAAAACTCATTGCTGACAATTTACAAACATGTTAACAAATGACTGTCATAATATTTATACCCACTATGAAGTTTCTAGATAAATCAAGTGATGTGTGTGAGTAAAGAGATTAAGCATTAAGTTGAGTGACGAACAAAAAGAAAAACATTGCTAAGTCATGCATCGTAGTAAGAACAACTGCACTCATATATTGTGTTTATAAAAACAAAAAAAAAAAAAACAAAAACAAAACGAGTAGCACCACCGCAGCCCGCGAACCAAGTTTGAGTTTTTTCCAGTAACGCATTACAAATATACAAATAATAACTCTTTTAGTTTGTAATAACACGATCCATTTTTTTCTTTTTTTTGTTGAAGCAACTGATTATCAATAAAAAATATGATTTCTTTAGCTCTGTAAGAGGATAAAAAATAATGGCAAGGATCAAAAAATACATATTCGCCAAGTATAAGTTTGATTCACACACGTAGGTTTCCGGACGATGTATGTGTCGCTCTTAAGTTTTTAAATCAATTTTTTTAATTTGTTAAAATCGACATAATAAGGCAAACTTTAGGCATATTTGTGATAAGGTTCAGTGAAAATTACGTATATATTGGAACATCTTTCATTTTTAATTTGTTATACTTGCTTTTATATCGACTTAGCATGCCCTGCGTATAATAATAGTATCAGCCTAAAACGGTTCAAAGAAATATGATCATACACGTTACTATCAGGAACACCTTTGTTTTATTTTATTTCTTCATACGTATTATCATAGCAGATCTAGCAGTGTATTCTCTTAACCTTAACCAGTTTTCTTTAAACCCATATTTGTTAAATTCAAGGCCTTTTGAAAACAGGCCAGCATGGTTTCCATTACAATGCTTCTCGGCCAATAATGTCGCGGCTGATTGGGGTCTACGATTTTAAGACATCACCTTCTGTAATTGGCTTCACCTTATCTAACCATTTAGACCTTTTCGTCATGATAGGAAGAACTTGTGCGATCTACCTTTTCAAAAATTTATCTGCCGGTAGTTGTGTATGCCGCCACGATTTTCTAAAATATTGATCTGTGTTGTCAAGCCTGCTTGGTGTCTTGTTGCCTGATGAGATTCCTAATAAAAAGCGGATAGAAGTAAGGGATTCTTGGTTGGCCGATTGCAGGGATAAATACGTAAGTGGTCGGGAGTTGACAATAGTTTCAACTTCCAGCAGAAGGTTTTGCAGTCTCTCGCCATTAAACCTTTTGTCTGGAGTAACTATGCGATACAAAATGGTTTTTGCAGAGCGCACCATGCGCTCCCACGCATGAGTGGACTCAATGATGGAATGAGCGACCACTTTACGTCCGCCTGAATCGCTTCGAATTCAATTTTTTTGTATGGCGGCACTGAAGTTGGTGCCCTTGTCGCTGTATATGTGCAGGAAACCACGCGATAAAATTTCATATTACAATAATACATGAATTCATATCTAGGCTAAAGGCCATTTCTATGTGTATGGTGCATACAGCGAGGCACGTAAAAACAATTCCATTCCTCTTTTCGCTCCTTCTTCCAATAGACACTGTAAATGGGTCAAAAAATTTGGTCCGACGTGTAAAAATGGCCGCTTCCATTTCTTGAGAATTTGGCTGTGCGACGCTCAGCCTGCACATCATATATTTTTTACGAATTGTACGCAGAAGAGCGCGTAAGCCTGGAATTTTATATTTCTAAAAAATTTCATTACTTACAGGCTCTTGGTAACTGTGTTTGTTTTTTCGGTGATACCATTCAACGATTAGATACGTTATGTTATGTGTTTTTGGAAGTACGGCCACGTAAACGTGAAATTCTGTTCTCGTCCAGAAATGGTTATAACTTTTTCAGTGGGCTCGTCTTATGTAAAACATGTTGTAGTAACGGAATTTCATAAGCGTAGAACCGAGACTGTGCAGGGCGGGGCATACACATTTGACCCCAGCGTAATTTTTAACTAGTAAGACTTGTACTGACATTTGTAAATTTACGAAGCAAATTTCGTTCGATGAATTTTCTTACGTATGCCATAGTTCTCAATAAACATTCGTA
Organism: Cistogaster globosa; assembly: GCA_937654795.1. Classification (NCBI taxonomy): domain Eukaryota; kingdom Metazoa; phylum Arthropoda; class Insecta; order Diptera; family Tachinidae; genus Cistogaster; species Cistogaster globosa. The sequence continues at coordinate 24,829,489 of OW569406.1, forward strand.
TTTTGAAAATTTCGTGCAATCAGTTATTAAATCGTTTTTTTGCTAATGCGCCAGATGGTGTTTTTCTAGGCTGCCAAGATTTTCAACGATAACTGCGACTTCATTCGTATGATTTGGCCACTCTTTTGGGGGCTTTTGTAAAAAATGTGAGCCTGTAAGCCAAGAGCTTGTTGAGTCGAAAGTTGGCAGTCGTGTCCACTTTGTTTTTTTAGATGATATGGAATTCCAGTTTGAAGTATCTATACTTTCTTGTATTTTTGCAACCCTGAATTTAACAATTTGTTTAAATTGTCTCTGATCGGTTTTTAACCACGAAAGAACAGTTTTTGAATCGGTCCACAACACAGTGGTCTCATTAAGTAAATCATGTCTGTCAATGATGTTGGTCGCTAAACGAGCTTCCAGTACAGCTGCAAGTAATTCCATACTCGGTATCGAAAGTGGGCGCAAAGAGGGTACTCTCGTTTCGGAAGCTTTTAACGATGTCTTTATTTCATCTTGATACTCGATACGAAAATAAGCCACGGCTGCGTACGCGTTTTCACTAGCATCTAGAAATATATGTAGCTGAATCTTAGTATCACTGCTATGACCATCTTCAAAGTAACATCGCGCAATATGTGTACTTTCTACCTTTTTCAATACAGACAACCATTTTAGCCATGTGGTGGAAAACTCATCCGGGATCGGTTCGTCCTACGAAATCTCCTTGCGCCACATGTCTTGTATTTTTGTTTGCACCATGTAAAAGGACAAAAAATCTAGAGAGTCGAAAATCGACATCCCTATTTGTTGGTTACCTCTGGCCAGACAATGTCTTTGTGGTTGCTTTAGTATATTTCAAACTAAATGTAAACGCATTACCACCACATGCCTAAAACTCTTTCTGGCTCGATAACTTACACAATTTTTTACCAGCCGTATAATATGATTTCGAGTCAACTCTTTCACCTATGCAATTAAATACCTCCTTAGCATTGGTCATCCAATTGCGTATATGGAAATTACCCTTCTTGTGAATCTCACGTACTTGCTTCACTAATAAAATGGCAGCGTCGATAGTAGCAACACTATCTAACATGTCACTGACATAACGGCATTCACTTTTTTAACGAGGGCGAACAGCTGGCCCCAAAGCAACACTGCGGAACATTTCCTAAATGTTGCCGGTAATGCCTGTTTTACCGATTCTAACATTAAAAAGTACATTTATAAGCGGTGTTAGCAAATCTGGTCCTTTGTTAAGGCAACTGTTAAATGAGACTCCATGGTATTCTGCAGCAGCATTCCAGACCAATCGCAATTTTTCAGGCTTATTTAAGTTCTTTACAAGAAATTTGGCAGATACCTTTTTCTAGAAAATTTTTTGTCACTATCTTTTAACTTTCGGAGATATCCCTTCTCTAGCATTTGCCTGATATGATAAATTTTCAAATTCTTATCTTTTTGTAATTTTCTCTCAAAACATTTTAACTTTCTCAAGGCCATGTCGTATTATCCGGCAGTGTTATATTATCTGATTTTCAAAGAAGTTCTACAGTGAACCCACTACCAGAATGTCGAATTTTAATTGTGAAGTCATCGTTGTAATTGCCTGCTTTACGAAACTCTGTTGTCACATTCTTTATTTGCATATCTTGTTTCATAAATTTCTGTATGGCACTATCATCATGGCATTCACATACGTGTAATTGTAGCCCCCCGTTCATGGAACCCCACACTTTCGGTCCTACTGCTCGTAGACCGTCTAACCAAGTCGAGATTTAATTGATGTAGGTTCATCCTGCCCATCTTCTTTATATTTCAAGGGTATTGCGACATTCTTGTTTTTCAAACCTATTATAAGTTTAGAACTTGCATTTCTGTGAGAGTAAACTGGAAGCTTACATAAATGATTGTACCTGTCAGCGAGTTCCGAAAATATGTGTTTGCTTAGGCAGGTCAAGCAAACGAACGGAGCGTACATCTCTCAACAAGTTCCATTTTGTTCATGTCTATTAGGCGAAATTTTTAAGCTATCTCGTTCAGTATCATTCTCAAGCCGTAGACTACCACCTGATCATTTCACACACAGTTCAGAAAGTTCACCATTTAATTTAAGCATGCTCAAAAAACAATTGTAAGATAACGTTGGGCCGGACGCTTTATCCAAAATTGCATATTCAGTAATCTTATTATTCTTACCGTGAATTGATATTGGAATTATTCTTTCTAGCACAGTGGAGGTCATAATATTGTGTGTAAATTTGTTTGCAATTAGATGTTCATCAGGCCTATGCAAAAGTGGGTGGTGCTTAATGGCACAGCCATGAATTCCACACGCTCTAGGATTTCTGCAAAATTTCTTTCACGTACTAATTTCCATTTTTCTTAATAACTATTTTTTTAAATTTAACACATTGTGCTATGAAATGACAAATTTCATTATAAGCAAAACAACTAGGCTCGGGTTCATACTTTCGACTATTGCTATCAACAAACAAGCGTTCCTCATGAACGTTAATGCGTGATGCTTTACGTTTTTCTTGTGTGTTTGAATGTGGCTCTAATATATTAATAACACTACTGGCTGCCTCCGCTTAACTGAACAGCTACTTACTGAATGCCGTCAAATTGATCACATTAAGTCCTCTAAAGTGTAATGCCCATTCTAACCTCACTGTTGCTGGTAAACGTTAAACAAATTCAAAAATCATCATTGGGTTATTTGAGAGTTTATGCAAGTTTGCTGTCTGCATGGTGTCAACAATATTCTTCACATTTCTAATTTGTTAGCATTCACAGTTGGTCCAGCCCTTAGTTTCGTTAATAAATTGTTAATTATATTTTCAGGTCCACCGAAAAGCATACGTACAGTTGCAATGACCTACTAATAACGTATTCCAACGCCTTTCCTTTAAGGGCACGTTGCAACCGTAGTAGGTTTTCGTCGTTAATAAAACCACACAATCTGGTATAATTTGCATAACTACTTATGATTAAAGGTAACTCCTCCGGTTTTCCGCTAAACGTCGGCAGTTCTCTCGGAATATTCTTCCCGAATACGGGGTTTCATATTTCATAAAACTGTTAATAGGCATGCGAGGTGCTCGCTGCTTCACGCCCGGTAACTTCTGCTTCTCTTCATATTTTTCAGTTCAGCGTAGCCTGCGTTGTCACACTCATTGGTTTCCGGTCGAAGCCAATTACTGCCTGCCTGTAACATTATTCTCAGATTATTCAGTGTCGTAGGATTCAGCCATAATCTCGAAGTTTCGTTGAATAAACAACATACTTATTTTACGTTTCTCTTCGAGACGTTGTAATTTTATTTCTTTTTTTTGTCGAGTCTTATTAGTGCTTTTTTCAAAGATATCTGGGGACCTATTTATACCACTCTTACCCACCTTTTTTATGGCATCACAATTTGCCTTCATTGGTGATTGAACATTCTTACCATCATTTGCCCCTTTGTAGGCCGCAGTAGTTTCTTCGCCAATATTCTTAATTGACGAGCACTTAACACATACCTACTCCATATTTTCTACGTCCGGGCCTACACCAATACATTGGAAATGAAAGTACTCGTCGCATACGTCGCATTAAACCGTATAGTCGTTGTCGGGCTGACTACACAACACAGAACTGTGCTCAAAAACACCCGTCTTTTTAACCATTTTAACTTGATTTTCCAGAACTACGTGTTTTCCTAGAAAGGTAACTTCTGTTTGTTCTGTTGACTTCGCAACAAGTTTTTTAAATATTGTTAGAATTGACCAAATTCTAAGAGCTTGTACACCCACAAGTTAATAAAAAACGTTTTTGTTATTCAATTTAGTCTTTTAATTTATCTATAATTCATGGGTTATATGGTTTAAAAAACTAGCGATGAAGTAATACAAATTATGTTAATAATATAAAATTCAATAACTAAATCTTACTCTAATGTACCTTGGTCTTTCTCGGTCGGCGATATAATTTCACAATGACAGGAAACTAGTAAAAGGCCACATAAGGTTACCATATAAATATAAAAAATGAGTATTACCAAAGAGTATTTAGTTTGTATAATTTCGTTTGTATACATAGTGGTGGATTGTCAACAGAGATCAAGAGACATAACCTAAATCTGAATTTTAAACAGCCTTCTTAAAGAACTGGACCGCGCGAACTTCATATGTTTGTTATCAAACAAATATAAGGCACCACTATACGGTTTATGGTTAATTTATCGAAAAACAAAGGCCATTACATATAACACGTCAAACACAAATAACTTTAAACTTTAACAACAACCGATTTAAAACTTCCAACACGAAATTAAATTATATTAAATCATATTTATAATTCAATAAAATATGAGAAGAACTGAATACTATAAATGCAAAAATTGAGACAAAAGCTATATTTTTTTAACTACATTAGTATACTGTTGAATTTATTCATGTTTTAAGAGAATTTCAAAATATTATAAAGAACACACCTGACATCCGGTGTAAACAATGCAACATCAAGACCCCCTGTAATGGTTGAGTTAAATGTCAAATTCCATTACCATTTTCTTTTTAATTGATTGTATACTAAAATAATATTTCTCTTGCATTTATTTACAAATAAACTACAACAAATATTAAAAATAAAACTTACAACATTGTTTTTGGATACAAATTAATTAGACATCAGAATGTGTTTGTAGTGTGACCCCTTTTAATTTAAAAGTTGAAAATAAATTTTACACATAAACTGATATTAACATTTTATTACAAAATTTCGTAATACTTATTTATTGCAATTACTATAAAACCCATAGTCTTGCACACGTAACTTTACATGTAGTAATAACCAATTTAAAACACTTGAATAATCTTTCTTTATTTTGCGTATGCCTCCTTTGTAACGTCTAATTTTTTATATAAAAAAATATCTAAGAACTGAACTCAATATGTCAAGAACATAAAAACTCAAAAGATACATTTAAAATAAGATGTAATTAAGGTTATCCTATATTTCTGTTATTATAAACTTTAAAATTTTTTCGATAATTTTTTTTTGTTTATTTAAAGGTTTTTCATAAATGAGTTTGTGGTTAACTTTTGAAATTACAAAGTTTAAACAAATATAATATTAATTATAATTTGATCTGTTATTTCTTAATTGTCAGGTATGCATAATCCGGCTATGCAACCTCTAAACTTTTTATCGAAAAGTACGAGTATGAAAAATATTTTTTATTATATCAATATGGGTATTGTTAAAAAGCTTTTAAAAAATCTTTTATAAAATATTCTGACTTGTTATGCATAGCGAAGTCGAATAAGCGATGTCCGTCTGTCCATCTTAGTGTTGAAATAAAGTTTGCCGTAATACTACATCAGTTAGAGAAAATTTAAAAGCGCAATGGATCAGACATAGTGTCAAAGCAAGATTTGGTTCATGTCCCTCGAGGCAGCAAGCAAAACACCATGCTTGCCTCTATTTTATCCATATCATTTGAATAATGAAGTAACTTTAATAAAAAAAATAAATATATGGGGCGATAGAGAATTGATATATAAAAAAAAACATCAAGTGAAAAAATTGGCTCTCGCCCATTTTTATATAAAGGTTTATATTGTACTAATTTTTTTTTAATATTCTGTCACCCAAATATTTGCTTTTTTAATTAGAGTTACTTCACTAAACTAGATTTGCACATATAGTAAAGGGTATATAAGATTTGGCATAGGCGAATATAGCACTCTTGCTTGTTCTTTTTTATTAATTTATATTTTAATTTTTTGCTGTGACATAAAAATTTTATTGTTTCTCGTTTTGTGAGTTATTTCGTAAATTTAAAGTTTCTGAGTAAACTTTTGCTGAATGTAGTGAGTTTGTTACTTTTATTTTTGAGTTTTATTATGAGTTTTTAATAATACAAAATATATTATTTCTTTTTTTTTTTTGTTTAGAGATTTTATACAATTTTATTTTCAAGGTATTTTAATAAAAATTATCGGGGAATTTCCAAGCTCTTGGTAAAATTTATTGTTTGAATATTTGTTAAAATATTTATTATTTTTTCGGATTAAAATTTCAAGGTTTGTAAATTTAATTCAAAATATTGAATATTAAATATTAAAATATGTTGAGCTAAAAGTTGAAGCGGTCAAACAAGCGTGACAATCACAAAATGCAATAAAATATTTGGAGTTTTTAAATTGAATTAAGCCACGTTAATATTAAATTAAATCAATTAATCTTTAAAGAAAATAAAATCATTGTTGATTATTGTTGTTTTTTGCTTAAACTTTAATTTTTGTCTTTCCTTTATTGTGTGGAAAAAATCTTAAGTTTATTTAAAATATTTGTGAGAAGTTTTTTGAAGAGCTAAGTAAGCGGTAGCGAAATAGCAATCGAGACATGCTTTAAATAATCAATGCCGTGATTTATAAATATATGCTGGATTTTTTTTTAAACACATTTTTGTGAGCGACCAAACATAATATTACCTTGACATTTTGATGTGCGCTCTACTAAAAATGCTTATATTATTAAAGAGTAGTTAATTGTAACCAAACATATTTTTTTTATTATTTGAAAAAGTGAATAAATTGATTACCTGTTTCAACAAATTGTTACAATCTAATATTTTCACTTGAAGCCTAAGATATGCAAAAACGTAAAGCCGGAAAAAATTATAATTTTAGTTCATGTTAAAACACATAAATTACCTTTAGCAACAATAAAACGAAACTGAAAAATCCATCTACTATCAATTTATTATTTAAATGCATGTTTTGTTGTTGTTGTGTTTTTAATAACAACTAAGTCTGGGACCACTAACTACTGAAAAACATACATACATACATACATACATACATTAATAAATATTTAGTTCATACATTCACATACTTAAAAAAATATTAATACAAAGTATCTAAAATAAGAGAAGGTTAAATATAATTAAAGTATAATTTAAAGGAAACAATGAAAATGACGGGAGTAGTGGAGTAGGTTACTTGATTTTCTTTCAATAAAAATTGATTAAAAAAATTTTCCTTGAAAGAAAAACTAAATAAAACTAAAACGGCAATTTGTGGAGTGGAATTAATCAGTTTAATTTTTAATTTTACACTAAAAATATTTTTTGTAACTATAAAAAAATCTTGTAGTAATGAATGCCAAAAAATAAAATATTTTTATATTCAACATGAGACAGAGGGCACGCACATGAAATATAAAATCTGTGAATACAAAATTGTTGATTATATTATATATATTAATTTATTATATTATTATATTACTCAAACGAAATTAAATTGTTAGGTAGTACCTAATAACTTTTTAATAACTTATTATTTCTTAGTTATTCATTAAATAAATAAATAAATAATAAATTGTTTTAAATTGTTTTAATTACTTTAAAATCTATAGGCCCAAGTAGCTTAATGGAAAAATACCCTTAATACTAACAATTATTATATTTTTACAAAATATATCACCGCAGATTTTTATTATTATTATTTTATCGTTGCATTCGCAGAATATGATTTTACAAAGTTATATGGAAGTTTCTAAAGTTAATACAAAAATATTAACTAATATTTGTGATCTTATAAACAAATTTAGTTTTTATCATATAGAATTAACAAATTATTGTTATGTATTTATGTTTTTTAACTATTTTTGTAACAAGTCATTAATAAATGAAACAATAAATTACTGAGTCTTTTATTTAAAAAAATGTTTGCACTTACGAGACCATATTAATATTCAATTACATTACATAAACTTTTTAACCACATTATGATATTTTAATTAACGGTTTATATTTGAACATAATATTTTAATATTTAATTATCAAACATGTGATTTATAAATAATTTTAATTATACATTATCATGTTATTGTTATACGTTATCATTTTATTGTATTGTTCAACTATATTACTGTTAAATGTTGCAATTTATATGTTTTCGGTGCAACCATATAAGATAATTATTATACGTTGCTCTTAGATTACGGATACCCCAACTAAGTTCTTTCTTTACGTGTACTGTTGCCACAGACACTGATAACCTTACGAACGAGAAAAGTCCTTAGCCAGTTGGTGGTGATACTTCTTAAAGGAGAAATTTTCAAGCAATCTTTAAGCGTTTAAATGTTACGCGCTCCATATGATGTTCAAAGCACTTGTACAGAATTGTTGCCTGAAGGCAATTAAGAGTTTTGAATATAATAAAAATATCTAAAACCAACAATATATAATAATCTATTCTTTTTGCCGTGGTAGCAGGAACTTACCTTACTCTTATTAAGCAATTTCTGTAAAATGTCCCTGATTAAACAGCCTTAATAAGTCTGCTCTGGGTACTTTGTTTGAGAACATTATTGGTGCAGGTATGATATGCATATGTAAGTAACGTAAGATTTGGTATTGCTAAGTACATTTTATATGATCTCTTTCGTTAGTTAGGCCAGCTTTGGACCAGCACTTCTGGAGCGTTAAACTGTCACTCGGAAAATGTTGTAACAACAGATAATTTAGTACCAATTGCACATAGACCAAACAAAGTGTTTAAGTATGTTTGCAATAAACATGTAATATAATTAGCATATAATTGAAGTGAAAAATTATTATTTTAAAATATATTTTGTTTGCCATAAACAAGTTTTCATTAACATTTTAACATTAAATGGTTATTATGCATAGAAATTTTAACATGGTTATCTTGAACTACAATTGGTTATTAATAAGGATCATATTGTAAAGTTTGTCTATCTAGTCAAAGTGTAACAACAAATTAATAAAAGATATTTAGTTTTAAAAATATTTTGGTTTTTTAGAAGCTTAATTAAACTTTGAAAATATCGTGTAAATTACGTTGAGCAAATTAATTAAACGCAAGATTTGATTATTGTAGATGAAAAAAAGGTCTGGATGTCATTTTCGCTACCGCTAATTAGCTCTTTGGGAAACTTCTCACTAACATTTTTAAATAAACTAAAGATTTTTGTCCAAACAATAAAGTAAAGACAAAAATCAAAGCTTAAGCAAAAACAACGATGATCAACATTGATATTATTTTCCTTTTTCACTGTATGCATGTGACCTTTTTTGTCTCTTTTTTACAGTTAGATGATGAAAAATTAAATAACATAAAACACTACGATAAATTATTTTTGTTTTATGCACAAGCACTTGCAAATTAATAATTAAAATAAAATCATGGCAATATTAAATTAAATTAGTTAAGCTTTAAAAATATTGTGCAAGCACGTGTTTTAATTTCATTATTAAATTTACTTTAAGATGTTGTATCTTACGTTCTTACTTGTTTTGTCTTTTCCTAACAATGATTTATAACTTTCAATATATTATATATTTTTAATGTTTTTTAAAAGAGCAAGAATTACTGATGATCCAATTTTATTATAACGTTATTGCGATTTGAACATATATGTGATTAAATTTAACAATGTTTTTATTATTTTAGACAGTAATATGTTTCTACAAACAATAATATTGCAATTTTGTATAATAAAAATACAACCATATAATTCACTTACAATATAGTTAACCACGCATTTTCTTTTGTAGCAGTTTAAGTATTACCTTGATCAAATCTATATTCAAACATCTCTGTAGCCAAAGTTTTGTCAAATATTCACGTCAGCTTTACTGGCGTTAAATAAAATAAAAAGTTTTACGGCAAACAACACGTAAAGATATTTTATCTGGCTATTAGGGTGTTTGGCGCAAACCAAATGGACAAAAAATGATGACACTAGCAGAGTGTAAACAATTATATGTTTTTCTTTTCTTTTCTGTATTGTTTTTGTTTTTTTATTTATTTTTTTTAAATATTCCACAGATAATAAATGATAATAAATGTTTAATGTTTTTTCTTTTAACTTTAGTACCAAACAACAATAGAGAAGAAGATCTGTGATAAAAATGCAGGCTGTTGTAAAGAACGAGGAAAATATTCCTAACAAACACATTAACCAAAATTTAACATATATGAAATAAATAAATTTGCTAAAAAGGGAAAGTTTCAAAGAATTTTTACCCTTGAAGGTGTCTGTGGAGTTGTATTAAAATTCATGTTTTTGTTTGTTTTTTTAATAATATTTTACTTTAAAATGTGTTTTATTTCACATAGCACCTCATTAAAATTAAAACTCAATTTCAAATCAAAGTAATTAATTTGAAAATACGTTCTTGCATTATTTAAATGCGTATTTTCGTTTAAAATTGTTTTTTCTTTTTACGTTATGTTATTATCTAGTCGTTCATATGTTTATTTATCTTAATTGAGTGTTTTTGAGTTTATGTTTGTCGTAAAGGCGCCTTAGAGACAAAATGTTTTTACATATGACTTGTCGGTTTGAAAATCTGCGAATATTTTCTTATAAACATATGTCAGAGCAGACATTTTTTCATATTGCAAACGTACATTTAAATTACGTCTGACATAACACACAGAAAATCATTATTTACAACAGCTGTTTTTGTGAGTCGCTCTGTTAACGTTTATAATGTTGTCAACTCTATTCTGCTGTCATTGATTTTAGTGCTTTTCGTACTTTTTTGTCATTTAAAAACTGTATGAGTGAAGTAAGAATAAGTTACACTACTGAAAGTCATATAAGAATAGAAAAATTGAATGTTTTAAATCGTTTACACGATATATACATACGTGTTTTGCTATGAAAAATCTGACAAGTCATATGTAAGCTCATTTCATTCTCCCGTTATCATTAAGTTCTGTGTTTATGAGCACTAAGTGCTGTGTGAAAGAATTTAAAATTATTATTTTTTTTATTGTATGTGTGCTTCTATGGTTCGTGCCTTAAGTATTAATTCTCCTTAATCGCTTTTCCTCGTTATCTGTCACTGTTCAGTAGAGATGCTCTAAAATTTCTGAAAGATTTAAATTTGCGTTACAAACTGGCTGTGACTATAAAATATCAAAGCTGTTTAGAGAGTGTTAATAAAGTTTAGTATCCTCAATATATATTTTGTAACGTTCAAGGAGTTGGTTTCTCGTTTCAAAATTTCCAAAACTTCGCATGTACATGTTTGAGAAATCCGGCCAAATTTGCGTAAGATATGTTTCTTTATTTCAGACTAGAACTTTATTTTTCGACAAGCCTTCTATGAGCAATACTCTTATGTGTTCCGTATGCTATAACAAAAAAGTAATGCACTTGCCAAAAAAAAAAATTTTTTTTGTTGTTTGTTAGTTTAATTTAAAAATTTGCCTGAGATTTGAAACATTTTGGTAACAAACCTTTTGAAGGCAGTGACCAAACCGATGTTATTTTATTTTTGCTTTCAACTTCTTAAATTACAAATGAGTCTTGAGAAAGACTTTTTGGCTTGTACACTAATATTATTTTATTCCTGCTTCAAACTAATTAAATTAAAGTCTTGAGAGAGACACGGCAGGATCCTGGAAGGGTTAACCCAGTGTTAAGAGTACCGAAAGATCATAACAAAAATTATGCTCTTGATAATCAGTGCTTAACCAATCTACTGGAACAAATATAATCACCTACAAAGTGTTTAGTCTTAAATTATAAAACGTCTCATCTTGCAAAGAAATAATGTATTTTTTACAAAAATAATGCACTAATCTACAGACTGACCGAAAATATTTAACGCCACGTTACATTAATAAATATAAGCTAATTTAAATTGTAGTTCTTTGGAATTGCATGCAATTTTCTTTGTTAAAATAAAACTACGACCAACAAACTTTTTTTTGAATTTATTGCATGAGTTTTCTGGCAGTTAAATATTGAAAACTTCTTTCTTAGAATTTACGACTATACCAATTGAAGCCTTGTATCCGTTTTGCTAGCAAATCTATATAGCATGTTTTTATTACAAATCATCTTTATTATAAAGTTTGAAACAATTCCTTAGAGACTTAAATTAATTCCTTCAGATCTTTTAAGAATTTAAAATTTCCTTTACAAAATTGTATTTAATTAATTGTATGAACAAAGAAAAGTATAAATAGCATTTTCTTTTAGAAATAAATGGAATAGTTTTCCTCTGCTATGCATCCTTAATCAGTTTTGGTAGTTTTTCTCAACATACATTCATCTTTACATCTTTGTAAACGTCAGTCAACACCATCATCAAAAACTTGCAATTTATGTAGAATAATTCAAGATTTTTAATTTAATTTTTTTAATGTTTAAAAAAAGCACGGCTGATATTTAATACGTGCACAATTTAACTCAGCAGAAATGTGTGCCTATTGGGTACGTCTAGCTTTCTTTCTTCTTTCTTTTTTTCTTGAAAAACAAATATTCACATAAATAGCTTTATAAACCTTTACGTGAATGCCAAATCTGTAATAGTCAGTATAAATATGTGCCATCTCGAGCATATTAAATATATATAAAAAATTTGCCATACACTTTCACTGACTTTGTGTAATTCATAAAACAAACGTTTCATTTGAAGGATGTTTTACAAAAGTGGGTATGTTTTCATGTCCTTTTCACTGTTTTCATCATTATAGAGAATCAATGGTACTTTGTTACAAAACCTTTAGATATTTTTTTTTATTAAATAGCATCGTAACTATTCATTCTGAATATTATTGTCTGTCAACTGCCTTAAACTATATTTAGTACCTCCATGTCATCGAAATTTATTATCGGTTGAAATTGTTTCTGGTTATCGGCTGGTATCTATTGGTCTAACTAAATCACTTTATTGAAATCGTCCAAGACATGTTTCTTTAGTACGTAGCTGCGTTTTATTTTCAGTACAAAACATTCATTGAGCATTCAACTTGACCAGATTCCAAAATTTCCGAAATGTACCTTTTAATACAAAAAAGTTATTACCTGCCACTTTTAAAGGTAAACAAGTCCAAAAACAACAAGTGCGCGCTATATCATTATAGATGGTCCTCCGCATTACACATTAAAAATAAGCGGAAATTAATTAGGGTTTTTATCTAATTCTTGTTAGCAAAATTAATTTAACTGAACAATTTCGTATTGCAATTAAATAATTTAAGTATCTTAACTTATCTATCACTTAGATAAGTCCTGAATGAGATGTTATAAAAACTTGTAGAATTTAAATTGAATTTATAAGTGAAGAGTGCAGAGGCCTTTAAAAGTTATTGTGCAGAAAAATCATGAACACCTGACCTGTCTTCGATCTCTTCTTGTTATTGTGGAAGGATCCAGTAACTGCTAAGAATTCTTATTCTTACACCCCTCACCGCAGGTGGAAAAATGATATTCTAAGTTTGTATCCTGTTTGCTTATATAAGCAAGAAAACATGTGGTTCCAGGCAGTGGACAAAATATCACACTTTCCTCTAATTTAACCATATCATTTGGAACAAATTTAGGTTGGTAAAGTAACTTTAATAAAAAGAAAATAAAAAAAACAAATATATGGGGTGAAAAAAAGACGTGAAGTGAAAAATTTTACGCTCGCCTACATTTTCCGAGTAATGGGCCTCTGAAGTTTTCATAGAAAAGTACGATTGTGCACCATATTTTTTATGATATCATAAAAGGTATCATTTTAAAGCCTTTGATTTAGACTTCCGAGTTAGTGCTTCTTAAAATTTAGGAGAGAAAATTTCCATCACTCCACTGACATTTCGTTAATACTCTAACAGCCAATTGGTTAAGCGTAAAGCTTCGTCTATCTATCAAAAATTCCCATGTTAAAAATTTTATATAAAGCAAGCCCAAATAGTGTAGCGTTAATGCTCAGCAATTAAAAACCCGAGTTTCATAGAGCTTTAGGTGCGGTATAGTTTTTACAATTGAGTTTGCTATTCTATTTAACATTATTTTTCCCACACAACATCGATGCTTTTGCTTAGGCATGAGATTTAATCTTTATAGCTAAGTGCCGACTTAGGTTATCTTGCTAATCGTAAGGAATTCCAAATTCCTTTTTTATTTTAGAATAACTTATAATTATATTTTAAGCTGCAAGAACCGACTTCAATTTTCGAAATAAAAATGCTCTCCTTTAAAACCACTTGAAATTCATACACCGCAAATCAGTTTTAAAATCATTTTAACCATCAAAAAATAACAATCTTTTTTATACAAAAAGAAAAATGAACTGAATAACGAGAGCAGAAAAAAATAAAAAGAATAAATAATGAATGCAGACAGACAAACATATTTGTTTGTTCATTAAAACAGCTCTACATTTAGATTGCTTTACAATTTGAAAAAGACTTTTGTAAAAAAAGACAATTAATATTAAAGAAAGTCTACAAAAATACTAATTGTTCCTTACAAATAATAAAAAACAAGACCAACGATTTAAAAATACGATTAACGAATGCAAGAAAAGTAATAAAATTTATTTAAAAAAAGTTGAAGCATTTGTAAAAATCACGATCGTGTTCGATAGTTAACTCGATGTTTCAAAAAACATGATTGCAACATAGTTTACAACAAATATTTTTTTTGCTATCTGCAACAGTTGTATAGTTATGGATTAAAAAACTAAGGAACGTTTTTTTAAACAAATAATTGAATTTTAGGAACGAAACGGCGAAAGGATATTATATATTTTTTTCTTAAAGCAACCTAAAGCTTTTCTTTGAAAATACAGTTCTAGCGGTTAAGCCGATCATGCCTATCTGAACATTCAAAATAGAAACCACCGATGATCTGAGAAGGCTTCTACAATCTCATCTATTTTCAATCTCAACTTTTTACATTTAGTCACAACGAAATTCAATATTGATGTCGCAGAGCTTCTTAACATTTATCAAGCGCAGTCTTGGTTTGAGTGAAGGTTTCTTTTTTCCCATAAAATAGTTCTAAATAAGCACACAGAAGCTTAATGACACAGGTTAATTAATTTATAAAAGAAGTTTAATAAAGTAAATTGATTTGTGAATTTCACGAAAATGATTTTGGTTGTTACTATATATTTCGATAATATTTCTAAGCAAAATACAGCCATTTTCAAGTTTCCGAAATTTAAGCGTGTGAAGTTTTTTTAGACTGAACTTGTGCGTTTAATTAAAGCGGAGATTAATGGAATAGCTTCTAAGGGATTAAACAATATTCGAAACCTATACCAAATTCCTACATTTTTTGGTGGAAAATATTTAAAGAATGCAAAAACCAAAAAGTTGAAAAGAATTCACAGCTAATAAAATAGTTATATAACAAAATTGAAAATTTTTAAAAGTGGTATTAGGCCTTTTAGCTTCTGTGATACTATATATTAATTTTTTTGATAATACCAAGTAGGTATAAAATAAAGGGGTTCTCTTTTAATAAATTGGAAATGTTCAATATTTTTAATTTTAGCTACTATTTAAATTAAATTCGAATATCTAAAAATTCCCTACATTGAAATGGAAAATCTGTAATTTTTTCCCTACGCTTCAAAATTTTGAAAAAAATACCTACAAAAAGGGAAAATTCCCTACATCTGAAATCCCTGCGAGGGTTATACTAGCCCCCTTACTTTACACATAACCTTTTTTTTTAAAAAAAAATAGTAGAATAAAAACAAGTATTTATTTAAATCAACTTCTTTTAATATTAGTTAGACAATTTTAATATTATTTAACATATTTGAATGTTTTAATTGCTTTTTGTATACCATAGTAGAATTTTCACATATCGTGTCTTATGTGGACCGAACTTTTGGACTGTAAGGTGATTAGCAGTCCTCTATTAGATGCAGGATTAGCTGTGCTTAAAATTTGGTTTATAACTTACACACTTTATCATATGTATGATATTTGTTGAGATACAGGAACATCATGTATTTTAATTATCCCTATAAGCAACACTTAATTTGACTATGCTTGTTCTACCATTCTATGAGCACAAAATAATTTATCAGAATTTTTAATTTTTAATCTTTTTTCCTTGTCCATATTTATTTTGTTTAAAAAAAACTTATTAATTCACAAAGAAAGCATGTACTAAACAGATTATTTTATTGGACCACAGGATTGGTAGAATAATACTTATTATGGATCAAATACCTTAAACTCAACTTTGACAATAAACAGTTCCCATCAAAAATAGACATGCAAAGTTGGTATGTAGTTTATGTGTTAAAAAAATGAAGAAGTTCAAAAATAAGGCATATTTTCATCGTTTCGCTTGCACTTATTTCTTTAATGCAGTTTTGATAAATTCGTTTATTTTACTTAAGTTACAACTTTTTAACTCATGAAAATCTTATTAAGGTTTATAAAATTAAATTATAAAAAACAAAAATTAATGAAAAAACGTATCCTAATCAATGACTTTTCAATTGTTTAAAAAATTCATTTAAATACCAAGCCATTTTGTTAATGTGAATCCATGGTCGCCAATGACAAACTATTATTAAAATGATTCGTTTTTCCCTTAAACTGAACCAGTTCATTTATTTTGAAATTGCTGCTTATTTTGTAGACTTGTGCCATATAGTTCAATTTAGTGATCGCTCTTTTAAGTTCAAAGTTTGAAAATGAACACGTTCAAAATTTAGTTCAAAGGCTCTCCTTAGTTCAAAAAGTGTTCTTTTTAAACTATGATGGCAACAATACTGTAGCATTGCCATAACGAATGTTAAACTAAATGCGTGGCAGCACTAATTTCATCTCGGGAATAATCAACAAGAAAAAAAAAGACATGGATTCTAGTTTATCTTTTACTGGTAGTTTAAATACAAATAATAGTTCAAAAATGAACTAGGTTTACTTAAAAGTAAGAACTAGTATACTTAGTTCAATCGATGGAATCGTTTAAATAAACTAGTTCGTTTATAAACTACACAAGTCTATTATTTTGAAAATAGCATAAGTCACTAGGCTCTTCAGTTGATGCACATGTTTAAAGGATTGTGTTTTTAATATCTTGAAAGTTTCGAGGCTAAGTCTCGAGAACACATAGTTGCACTTATTATCTCAGGATGCATATCTGCCCCCCATAAAAACTTCGGTCGATATGAAACCGTAGCAGTCACTTATACCACTTTCAAAGTAAACGGCATAATTAGTAACTTTAGTTTGTTTCCCACCATTTCATTTCGAATTATATGTTAATTGTTTAAATTAACGGTTTTCAAATTAATGTGCATTTTGCGATGGCATAGTATGTGCTATCCGTTAAGGAAATTCAATCTAAAAGGTTAGCAAGGAAACGAAAAAGCTTGCTTGCTTTATTTCATTATCTTACATTAAAACATCCCACAAATACATGAATTTTTGTTAGAAAATTATATTGTAGCTGCAGGCAGCGTTTTACTGCCTGCTTGTTCCCGAATCACATAAGAACTACTAAATGGATTGTTATAAAACATTGTGCGACGGTACTTTGGTACCTAGGGTAATATACAGTATGCTTTTTACCCCAGAAAATATCATATAATAATCTTGCTTATATTAAAAATGGTCCACGTATGTAATGTAATGGAGTCAGAACAGGCGGGTTGGTTTGGCTGATTTTTTTTTATTCGAATCCAAATTTTCAGGAGATAGTTTGTATGAAAAATAAAAATAAATTATAAAATTTTTCGGAAAATTCATTTGTTCATTTTCTGCTTGCTTTTGTTGTTGTAAACACAAATAAGTTATCCAGACTTGTCATGTTCGTTCGAACTGGTCTGACGAAGCTATGTGCTTCTAAGTTGTACATTTATCCTTTTAATTTTACTGTTTGTGGATACGAATTTGTATACGTACAAACTCACCTATACATTTTTAGCATACTCTATAGTAAACGAGTACATTAAATCAAAATACACAAAACAAAAACCGAAAATTGTTCTAACATGCAGAGTTCAGAAAAGTACATTTACTGTACAAAATTCTCGTACATAAATGGAGATTACACAGCTAAAACCAACTCGTAGATAGATTTTCTTTCATACCAATTATTTATGTCTCAAAATTTTGAAATATTCCGTACACATCCACGAATGTGCTTTATTATAATATTTATTTGCGTACACGTACGATAATGTACGACTGTAGCTATTATTCACGTACGTGCACGGCTAAAAACGAACATGAAGGCCAAAGAAATTTGAATATACTTTATTTTCAGTACGTGTACAGAAAAAAGTACATAAAGATATTAAAATAAATTCGTGTACGGAACAAACGTACATGAAGAAATTAAACTACATTCGTGTTCGGAAAAAACGTACATGCAAAATAAAAATAACTGCGAGTACGGACGGCAAAAAGTACATGTACCATAGACAACAAATTATCTATTAGCAATCGGATAAACCTATTAAGTGCAAATGAAAACAATTTTTTTTATTAAATTTATAATATTTATGTTATAAATAAGATATGTACATATAGGAATTTCTTTGTTTCGGACAAAATTAAATAATGTTTACTCACTGCTTTTTATTTTAAGAATTGAGCAGTCGAGCAAGTTAAATTTTAATTTTGTTATTATAACATTAGAAGTAGACTTAGATCTTAACTTGGTCAAGACTGTAGCAAGTGCACTAAATGCACGATCTACAGATATTTGTTTTGCAGGAACAGCAAGTACCATTTCGGCAAACTGGCTTAATTTTGAGTTGTGTTGACTGTCTTGTTTCTAATATTTCGTGATGCGAACACAGCCAGACAGACAAAGGCGAAAATTCCATTTGATGTATGGAAACGACTCCGTTACTGTTATATTATATGTATAGATGCGTGCCAGCAATTTTTATTTTATCTTTTGGTTTTATTATTTAGTTCTATTAAGGTCTTTCAAGGTCTATTTTCGATAGTGATTTTGTACAGGATTATTCACTCAGTTAGCTAAATGTGATAAGTATAATTCTTTGCTTTTTTTTTATCCCACCAGTGTTCTTGGAAAAGACAGGAGAGCATGAAAATATTCAAAATGAAATTGTTTTAATCAAGATACGGTAAAATTATATTAAAAGCAAAAATAGATAAAAAGGCTAAACCGGAGAGTCTTTTCATTTTGACCTCAAATGATTTACTCTGGTCAACTTAATTGTATTTTATGAAGTTGTCAATAAAAGCAAACACAATTAAAAATCTTCATGTTGCTGGCAAGACAGTGGAATCGATTTTAAGATTATATAAATTATTTAATTTTAAACAATTTTAGGAAGGATATTGCTGGGATTTGTGTTTTTGTGTAAGTTCAAAAAAAGACTTTTTCTAGTATATTTTATGTGAATTACTAACCAGCAGACAGCTACAAATGTCTTTAGTATTTATTCTCCAGGAATTGAATAAGAGTTGTGCACTTTTGTTATCTTAATTAGATTTTTAAAGTACAAAGAAAACAAACGACTGAAGCAAAAATAATTTTTATATTGTTTTAACACAATAAAAAACAGTACAAAAAAATGAAGTCAGCTCTTTTGATTTGTTAGCGGAGATAAGTTTTCATTACCTTATACCGGCAAATACAAGTGTAAGGCCCATTAATATAAAATTATTATAATTAGCTAAATGTAACTTTTTCTAAAATAAGAAATAAATTGACCTGTAACTTTTTTTCGTTATTATAACTTAACAAATAAAATTTAACTTTCTGAAAATATGGCGGTATAAAAGCAAAAACCGACTACTCTTGACAAATTAAATTGGTTCTTGAAAAAGTAGTGACAACGCTGTATTTTAAATATATTTGTTATTTTTACTTAAAGGAAAAATAATATTTTGGTATTGTGTGTAAAACAAGTGTAATATTTAAAAGTAAACTGAAGTCAGCACAAAATAGCTTCTATGCTGGGAGAATTGGCTGCTGTCTTGCAAAATATTTACGAAAGTGACTCTTCTAATTGTAAATTATTCACACATTCTGTTTTTGTAGTTGCTTTAATCAAAACAAACTCATTGTTTAGCTGGTGGAAAGTTCTAATGAAAGTAGTGACCAAAGCAAATGTGCGGTGAGAATGTATGTTTTGTATAAACTTTTATTTATTGTCTACATTTGTAAACGTCGCTAGTTATTGTTTATAAAATTCAGAATGACAATGCGGGTACCGCAAGTATAAAACTGACTGGTCATATTGGATGCCAAAGACACTAAAAGAACCAAAGTCAAAAAACCTGGTGGTTGGTGGCAAAAGAAAGAGAAACCTAGAGAAAGAAAAAATGGAATTAATACTCCTGCAGCAGAAAATTTTTAAAGAGGAAAATATTCGTGCTCAGCAGAAGCGTGAGAACGAACTGATATGCTTAAAGTTGAAAAACGAAATTTTACTATTAGGATTGACAGAGAAAAAAAAAACACGTTGATAATATAAAAATTTTATTATTTATTTATCTGTAATTTAAATTTAATTCAATATTTTTTTATAGATAAATCAAACACTTCTTAGGAACAAATGTATTACTACAATGAGGTACAGAAAGCCAGCAGAACTTTGCACACCTATCTACAAGATGGTTTTAACTGTAAGCATTCAATAAATATTTAAACAACTTTTAAGGAAAAATGAATACCATAAAGTTTAATTCTTTAAATATGTCCCTTAAAAAGTGAATATGATTTTAAATATTAACAAATGAAAATTTGCCGAATTCATTTGTATAAAGCTGTTGTTTAACAATTTATAAAACGTTGATAAAATCATATTCGTTTATATAGTCGCGCTGTGAATTCCGTAATAGACTAAAAACATAAAAAATGAATTAAAACTAATATTTAAAAAATGTACGTATAAACGAGGGCTGCTATGTATATTTCTGGCCAGGCAACACTGAGTGCTGCCAAGTGCATTTCCACTGGAAAGTTTATCATTTTTGAGCATAATCGTACTCAAAACGTTTTGACGTACGACCATTATTTGTGTTGTTTACAGTGAAAAAAAATGGAATTAACTCGTGAACATTTTCGTGCCATCATTTTTCACAACTTTCGACGTGGATTATCACGACAAGAGTGCATTGATGAACTTAAATCTTTGTATTGCGATGAAGCACCATCCTATAGCACTGTGAAAAATTGGTATAATGAATTTAATCGTGGCCGAAGATTGCTCAAAGACGAATCCAGTGAAGGTCGTCCAAAAACGGCTGTTGTGCCAGAGAACATTGATGCCGTGCGTGAACTCATAATGCAAGATCGACATGCGACATACCGAGAGATAGAGACATCCTTGGAAATTTCTTCCACCAGCACACATTCAATACTGCATGAACACCTGGCCGTAAAAAAGGTTTGTTCTCGTTGGATCCCGCACAATTTGAAAGTCGCTCAAAAAAAGGCTCGTGTCGATTGGTGCAAAGAAATGTTGCAAAAATACGATTGCTGTGCTTCAAAAGACGTTTGTTAGATCGTCACAGGTGACGAATCATGGATCTATGCGTATGAGCCCGAAAGGAAACAAAAATCGACCGTGTGGGTCTTCAAAGATGAGCAAAATCCAACGAAGTTGTTCGTGGAAGAAGAACTTTGAAGGAAATGGTCGCCTGTTTCTTCGGGAAAACACTGGTCATGTGGCGACTGTTCCGCTTGAGCAACGTAGGACGGTCACTTCTGAGTGGTACACTACAATTTGTTTGTCTGAAGTCATTGGATAAATCCAAAAAACCAACAAGAGAAGACGAATCATTGTTCACCATGACAATGCGAGCTCTCACACATCGGCTCAAACCAGAGCGTTTTTGACCGGCCAAAACGTCGAAATAATGGGTCATCCGCAGTACAGCCCTGACTTGGCACCTTATGACTTCTTCTGGTTTTCGCACATCAAAAAAAAAAAAAAAAAAATGCGTGGTCAACGATTTTCGTCGCCAGAAGAAGCTGTTGAAGTGTTCAAAAATCATGTTTTAGAGGTGTCTCAATCGGAGTAGAAAAAGTAATTCGACAACTGGTTTGAGCGCATGCCAAAGTGTATAAATCATGCTGGAAAATACTTTGAAAAACAATAAAACCATTTTTGATTATAAACATTAGCATTTTCATTATTAGGCCAGAAATGTATAGAGCAGCCCTCGTATAAATTAAAGCACAAATAAAAAATTAAAAACTTACTCCGCAAAGAAGTTTCCTATTTAAGTAGTTCTTGCTTTTGAATTGGAGCTGTTTGATTTTGGTTCTGGTCTATGGATCCGAATTCTTCTTCAGGTTCTGATATTGTTTCTTCTGGAAGAGGGTCTTTTGCAATAATAGCAATATTGTGCAAAACAGCACACGCAATAATGACAGCCATTATAGTGTTCCTATTTAATTTCAAGCCTGTTGATTATACTGGAAAACGCCTTTTCCAAACTCCAAAGCACCTTTCGATCGTATTAGGATTCAATATATCAAATATATCAAACGGAATTTTAAACGGCTGTTATAAAATATATTTTTGTCATGTGCTGATCCAGATCACCTTGCAACTAAATCCTGAAACCATAGCTTAGCATTGCGCACTGCTTGAACGTTAAAATAAAAACAGCCTTTTCTGTTATGAAAAATTTCTTTGTTACTACCTACTGGGGATTGAATACGAATGTGGGTGCAATCAACTGCTCCGATAACTTTTCAAAATTTTGCAATTTCAAAAAAGTCTGATATTGTATACTGCATTCCTAGTGCATTGGAAGGGATTTTAATATATTCCTTAGGCAAAGCAGACAAAATGAGCGACGTTTCTTGAAATATTAGACCTGCTATAGAGACGCTTATGCTGTAAACACATAGACCACAGTAGGCAACACGAACTCACAGCAGCAAATGCTGCTAGCTACATTTTCCGCCATATAGCCAGCTACACAATTATTTTAAATGCAGCAGCTACATAATAAAGAATGATTTTAGTGTATTTCAGTGATGGCGCTTTATTATTATTTTTAATCTGTTTTTAAAAAAGCAGTTCTGTTTTTTGATTAAATAGAAATTTAGATTATTGTATAAGAGGCTATTAGATGACTAAAACAATATTTTTTAAGAGTATGTCGATTTTTTGTTTGGGTTGTCTTTAAAATTGAAAACATATTGAACTATTTTCCTTAAATGGAAACGAAGTTACTAGTCCACTGCAACAAAAAATTACTGAAAACAAAAAAATGCTGAAAGCTATACAATTGTATGATATCCACAAAAAAACAAAATCGTATTAAAAATTAACAGATGTCCCATACAAGAAGCCTTCTACTTATAAACATGCAGCCCAATCATAATTATTCTCACGGAAAATAATTCTCGAGAAAAAATTTCTTCAATTATGAATTTCGTGGGAACAAAAAAATAAAAAAGTGGCAACACCGCAATTTGAAGGGAGCTATTTTGCTTTTTAGCATATTATTTTCCTTTCATAATTCATAATACCTAATTTTTTTCTTATTTTTTTTCACTTTCCGCAGGCAATAAAAAGGAAAACAAATTTATTATAGGAGAAAAGGAAAGGGAAAGAAAACTCGCACGGAATTTCTGTTTAAAATTAGGCTGACGGACAAATTGAAATTACAATAAGAAAAAAGTAAATACATACATATCTAACTAAATGTTGTCCACACAAAACATTCCTTTAAAATGTTTAGAGTTATACTTCCTATATTTTTTGGCCATCACGATTGAAGTATTTTTTTTATTAAAAATGCATAGACCTTAACTTAAAAAGTCTTCAATAATAAAATGACTAATATAAATCTTTGAATAAATAATTCTTTTAATAAATAACACAAGATTATTTTAAGTATTTATTGGTTTTTTCTTTTTTCGGAATAAGAGGTTTTTAAGCACTTATTAGTTTACATCACTAGAGTACTGACATCACTAAACTGTTTATTTTCGCTAACAAAAATAGAAATTAGTTTAAATTGGCGACAGTGACAATTGTAATCTAGAAGTCATGTAGCTGAGACGCCTCCAAAACAATCTCTTTTATATGAACGTGTGTATTTTACTTTCGACAGATTGTAGTCTGTGTTTAGAACATTACACCACAAAAGTCACTTACAGTTATAGGAAAACTGCCGCTCGCATTAGACCTTAGCGCTATAAGTAATTTTGTTTGAGGTGACACAGAATATTGCCTTAAAGAATATTTTTTTTAACTTTAACATAAACTATAAACATGCTGGTACAAACCTTTGACAATTTGATGGTAAGGGGTTCCGAGTTTTTTCTGAAATATACTGAAATGTATTCTTTGCTTTTCGAAATCTTTGCACAAATTCATTTTCGCTGAAGTATTCAACATAGTCCACTTGTTCACGAATTTTTTTACACGCTCTACGTTTTGGTTGAGTATTTAATAATATCCTCAAGCCTGTTAATACACAAGAAACGTTGTCTGCTTGTCTAGAAATACGGCAACTTTTAGATAAGAAAATTTGGCATCTTCATGGCATCTGTTAAACCTAACTTTAAAATTTAAGCCAATGTGATATTCCCATTAGATTATCGGTCACTTTTACCTTAAAGTATATTTATAATTAAGAAAAATTACTTATCCGTCCGATAAAGTTCTAACTTTAGTTGAATGAAAGTTATAATAAAGGCCCTAAGAATAACAACTAGAGCATGTTGCCAGATCTTTTCATAAATGAAAAATCTAGACGTTTTAACTCACCTTAAAAAAAAGAAATATTTGTACATAAAACCTTAAGAATTAGTACCGTTTTGCTGAGTTAATTCTTTTGTTATTAAATTTTAAAAGTAACTTTTTTTTAACAAATCTAACATAGCTTTTAGTTTCGAAAATTAGTTCGAAAATTATTTTACAGGAGATTTTATCACAAAGTGTCTCTGCAAATGTTGAATCTATTTAAGTGAAATGTGTTAATCCTTTAAGCAACAAACAGCACAATTTTCTTAATTCTCTTTTATCTTAAGCTTTCGACTTGCTAGGAAAAATTATTTAAAAAGTTATATGCTTTGTGCCACCTTCGTTAAAGTTTCGTTTTTATTTATTCTTTTTATGTTTATCCATTTGACAAACAGTGCATTTGTTCACATTATTTTAAGTGTTTACAAATTGAAAATATCTTTCAGAAAACATTTCTTTTCGCCTTGTCGCTATTTTTGTGAGTATAGTCAGTCATACATAGAAAAGAAATGTGTTTTTTATGCGCTTTAGAAAATAAAGCAATTGAAAAGAATTGTCTTTCTTTGTTAGTAAAACAATTTTTTTTTTTAACTTCTTACAAAAATCATCGACAGAGGCATATCAAACAGTGTCTTAATATAAATTGTAGATGAAAAAATTCGTTTTTGTATTAAATATTCGCTAAAATGTGTCTGAAGTATAGACTGCAAAATTATTTAAAACATGCACTTTGCCACCCGAGCTTATGTGTGTACAAAATAAATCTGAGAAACTTTAATTAATAGTGCTATATTCGGCTATGCCGAATCTTATTTAACCTTCACCATGTATGTAAACCTAGTTTAGTAAAGTAAGTCTAATCACAACAACAAATATTAAATTACAGTGAATTATAAATCAAGAGAAGAACTAAGCGCTATATAAAATTTTACATGAAAATGTAAGTAAGAAGTTTTCTGAAGAGTTAATCGAGACATAAATTGCATAATCTAACTTCGAAGGGCCTAGATATGGCCTTGATTTTTTGATGACTATTCTGCTGTGAATCCAATGTACGTGTTATAAGCGAATATGGATGAAAGCTTTGGCGAGATAATTTGAAGCATAACCTGGCATCCAAAATAAACTTGCGCCTACTCAAAATCTTCTAACTGCATTTACCTGTAACAACTTCTCACTGTGCTATTACTGAAGAATCTTCGACGTTGTCTAATCAACTGCCTAAGACTAAAATGACATGGAAAACAAAAACTCTAAATTTGAATGATGACCACCTGCATTTTCATAGATCTGAGATGTTGCCTCCAGAAATACTTTGCTTGGATACTCCATTTAAAGTATTTTCGTATTTATTCACTAAGGACATTGTTGATGTCATAAGAATTAGACATATTTATACTCTGTTCAGAAAGATGCCAATAAGCCTGTAAATTCAACATATCAAGAGATTTGTCAGTTCATAGTTATCGTATAATATATGTCATTAGTTCATTTAACAAATGTAAAAATGTATTGGTCAGAAAACATTAGCTTTGCACCGAT
The DNA here is from genome assembly GCA_937654795.1 of Cistogaster globosa. Lineage (NCBI taxonomy): Eukaryota > Metazoa > Arthropoda > Insecta > Diptera > Tachinidae > Cistogaster > Cistogaster globosa. The sequence continues at coordinate 24,855,497 of OW569406.1, forward strand.
ACGACAGATAATGTCGTCGAAACGATTTCAATTACTTAGGTCACTTCATTCCAACGACAAAAGTAAAATGCTACCATATGAACATAAAAGTTTTAATCTAATGTATAAGTTTTGGCTAATGATAAAAGAACTCAACCATAACTTCAAAAAAGTTTAATTTGAAGCGGATTTATAGGTAGATGAACATATGTGTTTAACAAAATCTAAAAGTGTGTTAAAACGGTATTTACCAGACAAGCTTCACAAATGGGGACTCAAACTATTCGTTATATGTGGGGTATCTATGGCAATACATTTAAAGTCTACAGTGGACAAAAAAACAGTTGTGTAATTGGCGATCTTGACTTAGTTGCATCATCCTATGTAGTATTCTGCCTTTAATGTGATGTGCATACAAATTAGATAACTACTGCACATCAATTCCTCTTATAGAACACCTTTCCAGTCCCGACAGTTTGGCCTTGGGGACTATAAGAAGAGTACGTACTCCCAACTGCAAGCTACCAGATTAATTTGATTTAAAAAAAGAACCGCCCGGTACGTCAGTAGAACAAGTCTTTGACTGTAATGCTTAGAGAGACAACAAAATTTTAACTCTAGCATCTAATTATGCATCAAAGTATCCAAAATCTGTGGTTTTAAGATGGGATAAGAACGGGAAATAATATATTTCTTTTGAACTACCTTTTGTAGTGGCAAAGTATGACCGACATATGGGTGGGTCGACGTTTTAGACATACTGTCGCATGTAATTGAACAAATTAAAAAAATAAAATCAAATAAATCGTCTTCTTTGTAGCTTTGAACTTAAAAATAAAACTAAGCAATAGATAAAAAATATGACTAAAATATGAAATCATTAGATATAATTTCGAACTCAATTATTTGTATAATATTTATCTATCGATTGGTTACATTTTGTTATGAAAATCAAAAAATTTTTTTATTATTTTCTTAACCACGGTTTTTCCAAGAATAAAACATTTATACGTACAGATAAAAAATAAGGATTATTTATTTTAGTAGTAAAAAATAATTTTACCGAAACGACTTTTGTTACTGGGTTTGTGTTGGTGTTGGTGAAAATAATTAAGGTTCCGTTGTGGGGATAAAATATATTTTAAGTATTTATGAAGACATTTGTGTGTGGTATTGTTTATCCAAAAGTAAATATAAAACTAAATATCATATTGTACAATACATACGAGGGTCATTTGATATAACTTTGCTACATCTTATGACAAATGCTGAAAATCATAAAAAATAACTGTTTGAAAAACAGTTGGTATTTTCCGATTGTTTTTAAATTGTTATTAGAGTTTTTGACGATATTCAAAAAGTTTAGACAACTTCCGCAAATTATACTTTGTGCTTTCATTCTTCACTTCTACTTCAAATGCAAAATCCTTTAAAGGGTAAAATATATCCCCAACTGCGATAGTATATATCTACACTTAGGTAAATGAAGTTAAACATGAACGAACCAACAAATTATAAACCCCTTTTTTATATCAAGTGAATACTTTGAAAGTCATAGTTAAAATCAAATTTATATTGTGACTGACCGGCGGTCTGCTGATTTTAGACATATAAAAAATGTCGGTAATTTGAGTGCTCACAGTCCAGAATATCATTAAAAACATGACAAATACTTTTGAGGATTTTTTTTATCGTACACTGTGTGACGAGATCCAAAAAACTTTCGAAGCTAAGTAGGCTTTAAAAAAGTGCTAAAAAGCGTTAAACAAAATTTAAATGTCTTTATTTTATGCAAATTTTTTATTTAAGAGTTATCATTTACGAATATGATGCCTTAGAAAGATTTATTTCCATTGAATAAAACAAAATTTCTCAAAAAAACATAAAAAAATAATGGCCCATAAGCGTAGTCAAAAATAAGGTGTACTTTTCGACATTTTATAGCTAAAAATCAGTTTTAAATTTAAAACCACCTAAAGTTATTTTTAAATGACTCAGTATCGACTTTTTTTAAAACCTAATTCATTACATTTTTTATTTGGTGTCTTTCGGCATATTAAACAAAGTTCCATTATCGCACTTCTTATTTTGCAAACAGCTCAAATATTTCTTCAAAAATATTTTATAAATGTACATACATACATACAATGGACATATATTTTGATAAAAAAAAATTATATGTTTTTCGTTTGTTTTAATGTATAATTTAAATGCAATTGAGCACAAATACTCCTTTTAGTTATCACACAACGGATTATTTGCATATTCATTTTTTTATAAAAAAAATTACTTATTTAAAAAATTTTATTCGATTTTAAAATTGAAAATTTTTTTTTTTTGTTTTGGTTAGGAAGAATTTGTAAAGAGAATTGAATCACCTGCGCTATTAGTTTTACCTAGTTTTCAATTTGCCTTGATTTGTTCTTTTTTAACAAAAAATACTGGCAGCTGATCAGAGATGGATAGCCTATTTAACTGTATTTTCTTACAAGGTATGGGCAAACATTTTCTTTATTTATTGTGCCACTCAGTTTAAGCCGGTTCAACTTAAAATATACCTTATTTTTAACTATAGTAACAAAAAAGTTAACGGCAAATTTTAAAATTAAATTACGTTCTAAATGAAACCGACTTTAGTTTGTTTCTATGATTATGGCCTAATAATTCAGTTTTTAAATTAAATATTACATACTCAAGCATGCGCGTATATTCTGTACTTAGCAAATTTGTTTTACATTTTTTAATTCAGAAATATCAAAAAATGCTTAAAGAGGTTGAATAATAATTTATTTGGCCTTGTACTTTACCAAAATTACATACAAATTTATGTAATAAGTTTTGACAATTTTAGTAAACTTTACACAAACGAAAAGCATTAATTTTCAGCTGCTATTATCTGTTATAAAGTGTTCTTGATATGTTTTTTGTACATTGTTACAAAATTGATAAAAAAAGTAAATTTTTTAAAGTTCTTGTATACATAAAATCATTTATTATATATTAAATACATCAACAAAAACCAAAAGAAGTGGTAAATCTAACACCGAAAGTGCTATAATGGGCACACTGATCGAAAGCATCATTCGATAAATTGTAGATTTTTAAATATGCGTCACAAAAAAATCAACAATACATGCAAGGTATTTTATTAATAAAGATAGCAACAGCACGATAAAAGGATGAAAAGTTTGTGAATACGGATGCAGGCTACTTAAAAGAAGGAAAAACACGTTGGGCTTCCACATGCATACAGAAATAATTAGTCGGTGTATTTAAGAGCATCAACTTGTAAATCCATAATGTAGCCATCGCATTTTTACCGCAGAAATAAAGTAAATCCCTAATAAGGAACTTGGTATTGGCATTGCTTACACTGGCAACAGCAAATAACAGTACGTTTACTAATTTTGTCAGTAATTTAATCACGACGACAGCTGACAAAGTGAATTTAAAATCTAATTTAATAACTGTATTCTCTTGTGTGTTAAATAAAGCCATTGGAGAGTTTGGCTCAATCTCTATTTGACAAAATTTACACCCTAAAGATGGTCATTAACCGTAAGCTACAACAAAAAAAAAATATTTATTAATAAAAATCATAACAAAATAACTGCCTGGAAATTTAATTTGATGTTATTAAGATTTCTGTTACGGTCGATAAGGATGAAAAAATTGTTGTGTGGGATTTTATCTCTTTAATCATCTATAAGAACTGTTGGAAAATATGAATCTTAGTGCACGTAAACTTATCAAAACCAAAATCTATTAGGCACAAAAGATATGCAAAAATACCAAAACCTTTAGCGATTCCCCCAGCTTTCAAAAATGATTTTGAAAAAAAATTACAATTTTTATAATCTAAAATAGGAAATGACCTCTACTTTATAATAACTGAGTCTGTCTGTTTCATTGCATGCATCCGTTTGATATGGCACATGCTATGGATAAAAACATAGACACTTTTATCCCATTTAATCTCAATGGTACATCGGGATACATACGCTTAGAGCAGAGAATGTAAGGATGGATACATTCATGAAAACATATACTTTGACACATGTGCCTTTTTTTAGGTACCTGCAAGTATTTATGTATAACATAAACTCGTTTGTGTGCGTGTATGTGTGTGTGGCATTCGTAGTTCATAAAGTTGGAAAAACACCTGAGATTTATAATGAATCGTATTTGAACAATTGTTTCCATTTACATCTGAATGTCTTTTCAAAATTTCTCGTTTATTGTGTTTGTGAATTTGTAAAGGAAGGTGTATGCGTGTGTAGCAGATTTTAGATATTTGTTTTATCTCGTGGGTCCTTTTTATAAGTTATTACTTTTAATTATTGTTGTTGTTGTTTGTTATGTTCATCTTTACTATTTTCCAATGTGTTTTGTTATTTAGTTTAAGGTAATTTTCAAATATTCATTCGTTTAAAATTATATATATTTATTTCCAGTATTTGAGAATAAAAAATGTTTTTTTACAGTAAACTTTAATGGGTGCCAAATATTAAATTTTTAATAAGAAAAGCGATAGAATGAACAAAAGAAGCAAACATTTTTTTAGTGTTTTGAGTGTAGGATAATACGATACCCTTGTTTGGTTATTTTTTTGAGCCCCCTTGGTATTCGACAAATATTCTCTCTACTCTTTATGATGTCTCAAAGAGCTATCTATAGCTTCAGACTATTACTTCATTGTAGTTGACTGATAGTTACAAATTTTCCGTTTCAGCATAGAGTTTTAACCATTGGTTATGAAGGTTATTGCATTAAAGTTCAATAAGCTGCTTACAGTGATCATCAACGCATGCTACAAGCGAAAGCTATAATCATAACTTTATCTTAGCCAAATAATAACTAAATTTGTATGTTCGACTCTAGAGCAATTTTGAATCTTAGAGAACTTCCCCTTCATCTACTTCCATTTCTTAAGCCTGCCTTCATAAACATTTTTCCCATCATCTGTACTGCCTGGTTAAATTCCTTTCAAGCTATCTTTCTACTTCTCATATAAAGTTTCAGCGCAGTTTATCGCTTTCCTTAACGATGAAATGTTTCGTGGCATCGGAATATGTGCATTTCGCGTTTAATTTCATATTCATTATTGTATAAGCGTATATAACGAACATGCGCAAAGCAAGCGTAAGAACTTCTAAAAATTCAAGCCATGTAGTCTTCATACCGATTAACAAAAATTTCATGCAACTAGTTTCATGAAAAATTTCCTAATGAAAAATTAGAATTCATAACTATAATTTGACCATGTCATGGCTAAAAAATGGTTACTGTGGTGTTGTTTAAGATTCTTATACCATAGAAACCTTAATTATGAATTTTAAATAAATAATTATTGATATTTTTTTCCAAATAATAGTGAATGGACACAATGAAAGTGGCGTGCGTCAAGTAGCTGTTCTGAAGCTTACTTGAATTTATTTTACGTAGGCTAATTAAATTAGCTTATTGAAATAGAAATTTGTGTAAAATATCTTTTTAATGCAGAACTAAAAAAAATATTTTGAAAACAGATGACAGTAGCACATGCCGTTCATTTTCGTTTCGCAAGAGAACAGGCGTTAGGGAAACTGGGGCTATGAGAAAGTACATGGACCATACCCTTAATCGCGACCTTTTGGTAATTTCCGAATGAGGCCTGGCGAACAGGCTTTCGCACAGGCATATGGGTGATATATATTTTAAGGAATCAAAAGCTCTTGATGTTCTTGGCATGAAAATTTAATGGGATGTTCGTTGGAACAAGCACATTTTTCATATCGCAAAAGAAGCATTCAAGTGCCTAGGTTTTCTGAAACGGTGTAAGAAACACTGCACTCCATCTGATCTCCTTACTATCTATGTATATCACCTTTATTAGATCGAAAATGAAATATAACTCTCATGTAAAAGCCAGTGAAGCTCTTCGGTGACAGTAGGGTACCCAGCTCTATTGACTCACTGGAGTATCGACGCAATGTGGGGTGTGCTCTTATGAAATCAGGGAACTTGTTTCTGAAAACCGTAATTTATTGCGCTCAACGTGCTTTGCATCAAGAGTGCATTCCTTTGTGGTCGATTGGCCAGTGAATTGCACTACGCATTACAAAGGAAATTCGCTTTTTGACCGAACAGGGCATATTTGGAGTAAACTCCCTTCAGAGGTCTTTCCTGCCACTTTCAATGTGCAAAGATTCAAATCAAATGTCCACAAGCACTACTCCCTCTGTCCCCCTTCCCATCACCTTATTTCCTAGTTCCGGCACACTGCATTGCATAAGGAGGGGTCATCCCCTGAGTGCTGGACTTAATTAAAAAAAGTAAATAAATAAAAAATAAAAACTTATGTGGTGAGAAACGAAACACGAAAAGAAGAGTATGAATTGTTTGATGAATTAAAGCGACACAACAAAGAGTTAAACTATATTCAAAATATGCGCTCGACCGCTTTTTACGTCATTACTAATTTAAAGAAAATTTAAGACGTTAAAATTTTGTATAAACTATTTTTTTTCAAGTATTTAATAGTGTTGCCGCATGCCGCTTAAATAGACCTTTAACCCTAAATCTTTTAAAACATAATACGCATTCCTTAAATTATGAAATATCTAATATTAATGTAAATAACGTGTCTAAATTAAATGAAATATACAAATTTTAATTTTATCCTAACTAAGAACCAAGTGTAAATCTTTTTTTTTTTTTTTTTGTTTTTAATAAGTATTTTAATATTGAAAAACTCTTGATGCAAATGAAAAATTCCTGCTTACCTATTCATATCCTAAATAATTAATTTTAATACTTGTAAGTACTTCAAATTGATTAATTTTCAGTTATCAGAAACTTCTTTTTCATTTGTATTTGTTAAACTTTACATTATGTTTGCGTCATTTATTTACTTTTATTTTTTACAAATATTGTTTTGCTGTGTTGAAATAAAATCAGTTAAATTTGTCATATTTTTGCTTAAGTTCAAACTTTATGCAACAAACCTCTCAACAAAAAACTTAGCGAAAAGCTGTCAAACACTAATGTGCTTTGTGCACAAATCAATTACTAATCCTAAACTTTGTTAATTTTTGTTTTTGCAAATGTTGTTGTTTCATTTCATATCTTGTGTAAAAGTAGATTATTTAAAATGTTGCACATTGTTGTGATACAAGTTTTGCAATCGTAATACTTTGCCAAAAACGTGACAAAACTTTTGATTTTGTGGCAATTGTGGGTAGTTTGTAGATGTTTGTTTTCTCCTAACAGGTTCAGTGAAATTTAGAGAAATGTGTATTAATGTCCTCATATATTTAGTTAATGGTGACTAACGGGTATGTACTACAGTATAGTGCAAAAGGTAGTCATTCTTTAACGTTAATAGAATATTATATTTATAAACAAATAAAAATTATTTACCCAGCAAAAAATTAGAAATTACCTTAAAAAGTAGTTGCCATATAACGATTTACTTTTGTTATTGCCAAATTTTGTTACTCGCTTACAAAACACATTACATTAGATTGCAAGTAAAGGAAGCAGAAATTAAACTAGTTCTTTAAATTAAAAAAGAATACCTTAAAGTGCATACTAACGATTATTATTATTTCTTGCAGTAGTCAATCTAATCAATTCTCAGTTATTGACTATAAAAGTCTCATGTCATTAGGTTGGTAGTCAAGTTGGGAAGTCATTCCACCAAAAATGCTTAATTTCGCACACTTGATTACCTTTTTTGAAATTCTTTGCTGGGTATTTACAATGTCTAAATTATAAATTTGACTTATATTTGCAAATCCCCATCAATAACTTATTCTTTGTTGTCCAACAGAAATCTGATATAAAGTAGCCGGTTTTGATCGCTATCCGATAATTGGTAACTATTTTTTTCATCACATATCACCTGTATTATGACAGCATTGTTTTAATTTAGGGACATTCACTTCAAAAATTATTCTAACCTTGATCCTAACGATCTAGCTAGTCAATGCTTAACATCCACACGGGTGAGTAAAAAAAAACAGAATAATATCTTATTAATCTTATCCTTAGAGAGTAACATCTTCATTCCGTTTGTAATTTCTACAATATCAATTTCCGACTGCATTAAGTTTATATATATTGAGTTCTTATGCATAGAGAAGTCGGTTGAACAATGTCCGTCTTTCCGTCCATGTTTGTGTTAAAATTAAATTTAGATGAGCTAAAGAAAATTAAAACACGCTTGTCGATTAGACATAGTTTTCATGGAAAATCAGCTTGTGCTATGGAAAATCAGCTTGATCAAACCTGCCTCTAATAGCAATAGAGAATTTAAAAATAAGAAGAAAATATCAAGTGAAATAATTGGCACGCGCTCATATTTTCCGAGTTATGGGCCTCTGAAGTTTCTATCAAAAAGTACGTGTATTAATATGGTTAATGTGCTTTTAGGAAACACTTAAACTTTGTAACACTTAACCCAAATGCAAAATCATACATAGCCTTTAACATTTTTTTATATTTTTTCTCCGTTACCCCATTTATTTATTTTTTTATTCTTTTCGATTAAAGTTTTTCACTTAACTAGATTTAATCCCATCGCTTTTAAAATTTTGTTTTTATTCCTGCAGGTAGTTTTTATAATGAACACTTGGTGAGCTTTCACATGATACAACAATATTTTCGTTAATAAAAAATTGAATAGAAAAGCTTTATGATAGGAAAGAATTTTTTTTTCCCGTTTTTATTTAAAGTAGTCAATGGGAAATCTGCAGTATGTTAAATATGTTTGTATATATAATAAAGGATATATAAGATTCAGCCCAAGATAGCGCTTGGCTAGATTTATTTCTTTATTTCGACTACTACTCTAGATAAAAGTTGATTTTAAAGTAAAGTTAATTGACAGAACTTTAACTAGATATTCTATATATAAAAAACACCTATTTAAAATCCAGTTATTGCTAACACTAAAACTCTTTGCCATTAAAGTAAAGATATTTTAATATAACTATTATAGGTTATTTGCAAATTGCACTTGATTGAATAAACTTTAGCGGGAATACCTGCCATTTTGTATTCAGATTACAGTTTCACCACATTGAAAGTAAAAAAAGACAAAAATGATAAATTAAAAAAATTTAAATAAGTAAACAGTTTTAAAATACAAAATTAAATGGTATAAATAAAAAATAGTTATTTAAAGAGAGGCGTATTTTAAAACGTAAATATTGCTTATGTGAAAAATCTACCTGTCGATGATTTCCACTTTTGATTTCTGTCTCTCTCTCTATAATGTAGATAAAGGATAATTTTGTTGATGAATTAGGAAAGGTTTGCTTGTAAACAGTTGTAACAAAATCAGGTTTCACATTTCTTACTTTAATTTAAAAAAAAACAGTTTTTTATGAAAAACTCATGTACTTGTTCTTGTTTGCTCAAAGTTTATCGTTTTATTAAAAACAAAATTCTTTCATGTTAGATTAATAAAAAAAAACAAAGTATAAATTTTAATTAATTTATTGATTGCAAAAAATTTTAAATTTGGGAATACCTCAAAATTTTTTGTGTTGTTCTTTCATACAAAACGTGCTTTTTTAACAAATGCATTCGTTATTGTAGGTTTATCTTAGCTTACCTTTATCTTCTATATATATATGTATACCACATACGTGTTACAAATATCAGTATTGCTGGAAGATCGTTCCACTGGTGTAGACATCTACAACATATATATACATATATATATATATATATATATATATATATATATATGTGTACAAAATGTGTTTGTCGGAAAGCTGTAGATGTCCACACCAGTGGAACGATCTTCCTGGAATACTGATATTTGTATTACGTATGTGGTGTCTTTTTTATGTTTGTGACGTGTGTCTATTTGTTTGCTGAATGATTGTAAAAAAATGTGGAATAAAATTTCGGTGTATTCGACCAATGATTGGGTTGTTTAATATTTTTAAATGTACTGTCTACATCAAGTTCAAGAAATAGCTACAGGTTTTTGGATTTTTTTTTTTTTTAATTTATGCTTGTCTTCAAACGCACCACTTTTGGCACAGTGAACCATTGTCAGCAAAAAAAAAATTCGGGTGTTAATTTTTAAATTTTTCCAGCTACAGCATCGTAGCAGGGTTGAAGGCTTAATTAAAATAGGAATATTTCGGCACTAATGATTACCTACATGAAATAGTAAATGAACGCTTAATTAGTTTCTTTCGATTATTTTGTAATATCAAAACCGAAAACTATCTTGAATTAATAATAAAGAAAATAACACTTAAATAGATGATATAGTTCTATTCTAAGAGAACAAGAAAATTAGAAAACGTTTTAAACTTAGTCAGAACGAACAGCAAGTATCAACCAATCAAACGTTTCCACATCTAGATGTATATCGCAAAAAAATTGTTTTTTATTCAATACAACACTGGAAGCTAAAGATTCAAGTTGGTCACTCTAAGACTCGCTTGAGAGACATGAAGAGCCCGTTATTAAAAAGTAGAACTTTCAACAGATCTTGATGTGGCGAAAACTATGTGTGGCCTATTTGTAATTTAATTCTAAAAACATCCGTTTACGGAAATGTTGTCAAAGGCAAATTCGAATGCCTTGAGGATTAAAATACTCATGCCTAATATTTTGTAAAGTATAAATAATTAATTAATTTAATTTTTAAGAAACTTGGAGGTGAACCTTGGATAATATAAATAAATTACAATTGATATTCTACTTGGGTTTTTTTTTTTTTTTTTTTTTTTTTTTTTTATAAGAAATTAAAAATAGAAAACGAACCGAAGACGAAAACCAATATTAGTTCATTTATTAATAAATAATAATAGTGCAAATATATATTTAAAAAATTAAAATTTGTTGCTTTATAAAGTGTTTATTAAAATAAGCCTAGAATAAAAAGGTGATATTCTAACTGTATATATAATATTATATAAAAACTTTCTTCATTTTATATCACAAATAAAAAGCTTACAAAAATTAAACATTCAAGTATTTATTAGAAGAAGTTTTCCAAAATAACTGCGATTGTAGAAAGAAACATCTGGTTTTGATCCGACCTTGTGGCTGGTTTTAGTAATACATGCTAATCACAGGACACAAGTGTTTTTAACGCTGATTGTGCTGTATCTACCACCGCTACCGCCGCCTTGCATTGCTGCTGCTATGGTGTCAAAATTTTAACATTAAAATCTTTGATCTGAATTTCATACCTCACTGAAAAATTGTTGCATATATGTTTTTATACCAATTTTTCTTTATCTGTGACCATGTATTCGTTCAGCTATGCGTATTTAGTTATCATTATTGAGATGTACATCTTATTATTTCAGTTAAGTAATCATATACTGGTTAATAAAATCGATTGTACAATGGCACTTATCGGAAGGAAGTCTACAACTTCTATTGTGTTAACAACAAAAACATACTATCATGTTTAATTTTTTATTTCATGTGTTTATATAGTTTTTGTACGAAAAAAAAATTGAAAAGTTTTCCGAAGGAAAAATCGAATAAAATAAAAACACAAAACCTTATATTGAAACTTGAGCATATTTCTACGATGAAATTACACTATTCATAAGTAGGTTTGATGTCGACACAGAATCCAGTTTTTATTAAGCTCCTTCTTCGACCGTGTAAAAAATTTTAAAACGGAATAGTTGAGGGCTTCCAATATCTGTAAAGTGACGCTGTGGGTTCTCTTAGATATGTAGAACATTAAAACAATTACCTTTCTGTTAACGCATGATTTTGCTAATACTTTTCTTCAGTTTCCTTGCACCCAGTTTCTGCAACGAAATGATGACTTAGTTATTTAATAGACCTCCAGCAGTTTAAATGCTGGACCTTAGTCTCGTGCAGTTGATGTCCTCGAGTTGTTTTCGGCTTGTGTCTCTTGTACTGATCAGCCGACAGAAATACGGATAGTCTTGGGTTTTTTCATGTTTTGATAACAAGACCAGGTTTTTTTAAATATCCCTTGACTTAAATACGCCTTTATCAGAGCACTTAATTGATCTGGACAACATTAAGTGTCTTAAAATACAAAATTAGAAATCCAGTCTAATGCTAAAGCATTTTTGTTCTTCAATAATGGAATTACATTCCACTCGCACTTTTGTCGCAAGAAATGTCCAGTGGTGGCTAATATTCTGTTCTTCATCATTCCGTAGTCAAATACCCACGTTTAATTCTGAAAGTCATCACAGATACTAAGAAAATACCTTCCCTTACATTCCTGAATTACTTACTTGAGCATTTTTTTAGTGTTGCTATAGTTTTATTACATTTTCGCCTGATCGTAAACAATTTTCATTCCATCCCTTCATCCAATCATTAAATTAGTTACTTAGTTTTTTTTTCCTTCTCAACATCCACGCATCACATGCTTATTACATTTGTATTAATATTTAACTCTTTTTTTTTGGAAATTAATAATTTTTATCATGTAGTTCTTAATCAGCTTTTAAAATCACTCTCATACTTTAAAACATATTTACTGAATTGAACTTAATTGTTCAATTTCGCTTTAAATTGTTTAATCACAAGTCGTGGTTATATATGTAAGGCTATTTGAAATTTAAAATAAACGCATACATAAACAAATAAAAATTTGTGTGTAATTATTTTTGTGTTATAATGATGGCGGTGGCTAAAATATAATTAACTGCAAATAATTATAACAGATATTTGAAGCAGCGGTTTTACGAAATTAACACTTATGCTAAACGAAATAAATGTCTTATATATACTTCACTAAAAGAATTATGTACTTTTTTGCAATAGAAAAAAAGTTTTTTGTTTATTTATTTTTTGTCTGTTCGAATGAGTTAACATTAATTTATTTTTTTTTTATGCTGGTAAATTTGAAATTTTTTGTTTAGGTATTTTTTAGGCACTTTTTTATATTTATATTTTAATAATTATTTATCAAGTTATAAACTACTTTTATACGTACCTTGTTTGCAAATAAAAATTATTACTAATTCTTTAACTCACTTTTTATACGGCAAGAATATTTTCGACATTTCAGTGAAACCGGATAGCATTTTTATACCTAACCGGTAAAATATCGAAAGAAAACATTTGAGCATTTTATAATTATATCTTCTTAAAATATTTTGCGCTTAATTTTATATTCATAAAAAATAATTATTAAATTTTTTTGTTTTTAAATAATAATTTTTTTCTCTTAAATTGTTACTTTTTAAAATCTGTATAAGGCCTAATAAGCAAAAACACTTAAACAGAAAAAAATCTGGCAGCATTTAACATTTACAAATAGTACCGTTAATCAGAAATTGTTTTTGTGAGTAAGCTATTAGCAAATAAAAAATGAATCCACTGTTTATATGGCAACATTTTCTATTCACAATATTGTTATTTGCAAATAAGACGTGCGTATAAACGTAGTAATATGTAATTAAAAAATATTAAATCAGTTTTATGATTTTTAGGTTGTAAAAAAAGAAAACTAAAGAAAATGTTAAGAATTTTTTATTATATTACAACACATTATTATTTACTATTTAATAATCATATTATTATTGGTAGCGAGTGTAATAAAATAAGCAAAGAACTGTCTTGAATATTAAAAAAAAAAAAAAACAAAAACAGAAGAAAATGAAAGACAACAAAAAACTTTAAACTTTTAAGCATGACAGCGATGACATAAATTGCTTTAAAAGTTCTTGTGGCTACAATAAATCATACGGAAGGTTGCTTCCATGAAGAATTAGTTTTGCACTCCTACCAACCTTGTTAATCGGTTCATAGTTTTTATGCTTGTATTATTTTATTTATGGCTTCGAAAAATGTCTTTTTTCATTGTGTGCGTGATTGTCTACTTTTGCTGCTTTTGTATTTGTTTATTAAGTCATTTTAAGACTTTTAAGTCTTTTGAATGAATATCACAAAAGAAATATTTGACAGAGTTAATAAAAGCTGTTAGTTTATGTAAAACGTGAGAAAATAATTTTTGCACTCTAAGAAAAAAAATTCCTAAAACTTCAATTATTATTTTTCTGTTATGCTTGTTGTGGTATGTGATTAATTGTAAAGAGGGCAAAAATAGTTAGCAGTGGTTACATTGCTACCATATTTCTTTATTATTTGTATGTATGTATAAAAGTATTAAATTTAAATCGATTTAAAAAATTTATTTATTTATTTATTTATTATTTTTTTTTTTTTTTTTTTTTTTTTTTTGAAAGGAAATACTCCCTTTTTCAAAAAGGCTATATCTACTGAAAATACCAAATATCATTAAATTAAAAAAATAACACAGCAGATTTTATCCAAAAGTCAAAAATGCGGGTATTGTATTCATAATATACTGATCGACTGGAAGTGTGTACTGAAAAAGCAGAAAAAGTATGTTCTTAGGTTCTTAATTAAAGCTACAAAAAAGAAAAAAATCTAACATTTTGATTAGTGATTATTCTGTAATACTTCGTAACTTCTTTAAGCTTTTGCTTTGATGAACGATTATGTTGACTACGTTGGGCACGGCACGTATTTCAAACAGAACCATGACGCGTTAAATAAATTTTCAAGCGATATTCAAGCGCCAGTTTAGTCATATTGAAATGCTAAGCCAAACCAAACATAAATCCTTTGACAGCTGACAAAGTGGCTGCCAGTTAAAAAAGGGTTGCCAACTTGAGCATATCTATAAAAAAATCCTTTACTAATAACCTAACCTGTTGAAACATTTCCGCGCTTATCCTACAAATTTTGTCAGAATTAAACGGGCGTGGCTAAAAATATTTTCGATAGATAATGTTATTTGTTGAGCCCTCAATATGACCCAATATCAATTTCAAGACCTTCTCCCTTTTGGTTTTACCGTTATAACATGTTGTCTAGTAGCAACATTGAGCCATGGTGATTTATTTTAAAGCGCAAAGAAATTTTTGTATATATTTTTTCTGTTAATTATTAATTATTTTTTAACTTTATGTGTGATATGAGACAAAACAGTTTTTTTTGTGGATTACAACCTAAATCAATGTGTTAACACTTTAGCTACAAACCTGGTTGGCCAGGGTTCATCCCCTGCGATAACCAAAAAATAAAAATGTTTTTTTTTTCTGTTTAATGGTGTAAATATATATTCAGAATTAACATTACACTTGCAGACACCTTCGTCAATACTTCTTCATAGCATATTCGCCGGCGAAGTAAGATGACTAATAAAATGGCTATATCTATCTTTCTCTTTTCTCCACCTGTCTTATCTCTCAACTATCCCTTTCCTGAAGAATGTAGCACGGTTACGAAAATAACTAAATAGGCATTATTGCCTGAAGTGCTTCTTCTCTCTTCTCATCAAGTCGTATAGATTTTCAAGGTTCCGATATGTATGATCGTTTTGTGCAGCAGATACCGGTGACAATGAATCTATATCAATGCTTTAAAGTAATGCCAATGGATGACCTCTTTTGCGTTGGTTTATTGACGTGATTTCAGAC
Source organism: Cistogaster globosa (assembly GCA_937654795.1). NCBI lineage: Eukaryota > Metazoa > Arthropoda > Insecta > Diptera > Tachinidae > Cistogaster > Cistogaster globosa. The sequence continues at coordinate 24,870,943 of OW569406.1, forward strand.
GCGTGTAGAAGCTCGTTTCCTATCATAAACAGAAAGTTCAAAAAAGACATATGTTTCGTTTTTCCGTCTTAATTTGTTAGGTCCATTCTATACAACAACCAGTTATTGACTACTGCTGTGCTAGTGCACCAGTACACAATACGCATATACCAATTCCTGAAACTCTGATACCATATCAGCTGGGTCTACGACTCCTATATGTTTGTTATTACAACCAACAATAGCAGGTCTAGTTAAATTTACGTACTTTTTTGTTAACGATACCAGCGTTTGCATTCAGAAGCTAGGCCAATTTTTTCAAAACTTGCTGTTGCGATATTTTCCGTACCCCCTACGTTTTTAATTTCTTCATCAGCATGTAGACCTTCTCCAACCAAGTTTATTTCAATGTTTTTTCCATTTTTCGTTACGTGATCAATTGATTCTTCAATGACTTTCTTCAAATTTGAACTATATAACTCTTCTTCTTTTCACCCTCTTCATCATCAAAATTATTTCAATCGAAGTCGATTATCTGTTTTATTTCTTATTCTGTGAGTTCTCCTGGACGTATTTCTAGAAAAATAAAATAAAAAATATTATTGCTTCTATTGGCAAATGTTGCCTATAAGCAATATTATGTTCATGAAATTCCTGACATAAAATAAAAACTTTTTGAAGTTAGGCAAATTTTATTTAATATCCTTACCTGTAATTTATAATAAAATTCACTTTTTGCAAAAAGCTTTAGCCGTATTAATTTTTGCTAAATTTTTTTTAGAACAAATATTGTCACTTTTTTTCTTTACGCATCAGCACACAATTCAACTAGCTTGCAAATAAGCCCTTGCTAGGTTTTTAAAAATGTTGTTTCGTGAAGGAGTGCTCACACACATTAACTACACATACAATGTTGCCTATAAGCAAACTTTGACATTTGATTTTCTCCTTACAGCAGCTGTTGATTGGCAAGCGAAAACCGTGTTGCGGAAATGCTGTTTTATCAGCATGTAAGAAAACTTTCACTTAAAAAGTTTTAACTTTATGATAAGTCATATTCATTCTAATAGGCAAAATTTCAATTGCAAAAGAACCTGATTTGGTTGTCGTCCTCATATTTATTTTTGTAAGTCTTTCGATATATTTGCGAAACAAAGGCTTCTAGTAGAATTACTTTTTGTGTTTACAATTTTATTGCAACATAGAAACTCAATATTTATTAAAACATTTATTAAAATGTAATTCTTCGCTGTCTAGTGTGTGATTTAAAAATATTATTTCATTAATACAATAAACATGATACACCAACAAAATTTAAAAAATATATATTTTATGTAAAGAAATGTTCCGGTTTCAGTTTGATTATATAGACTTACGTTTTTTTACTTTGCTTCCTAGCGTATGAGTTATATCATTATTAATAATACATTAAACGTCACTTGTACGTCATTAGAGGCACATTGGAGGCGGAATATTTTAGAAATAAAAAGTTGGAATGACCTACCTATTAAAACGGGTTCAACTCAATTTTCTTAACTTTATTATTATTTTTTTACTCTCCGAGAACAACTCAGAATCGTTACACTGGAAAACAGCATGTCTGTTGCATGAGATTTTTTACATGAATCTGAATAGTTTTTTCACGCTGATTTTTTTTTTTTTTTTAAAGTGAAGTAGCCCTTCAGGCATTAATGCCTATTTAGTTATTTTCGTAACTGTGCTACATTCTTTAGGAAAGAGATAGATAAGAGATAAGACAGGTGGTGAAAAGAGAAAGATAGATATAGCCATTTTATTACTTATTTTACTTCGCCGACGAATATGATATTAAGAAGTACCGACGAAGGAGGCTGCATTTTTAATGTTAATTCTTAATATGTATTTATGCCATTAAACGGAAAAAAACATTTTTTTTATTTCTGGTTGCCGCAGGGGTTGAACCCTGGTCAACCAGGTTTGTAGCCAACGTGTTTACCACTTTGACTACAGCAGCGGAAATTATGCCGTTTTGGAGTTATGAAGTGATAGGATTTTTCATTGACATAGCCTAAGCTTAAAAAATTTATTAGATATATATATTCAGAATAAAATTTGCTTATGTTTGATATTTTAGTGTAAGATGTTATATGTGTACTATTTTGAATGCTCCAACAATAATCTGCCATCATATGTTCATTCCAGTACCTCTGATAACTTTCCTCTATAGTGTGAATATCCTGGGCCTCTCCTTGTTCCTCGTTTAGGACACCGAGATTTTCAGAAAAATAATCTAGATGGCTGTGAAGCTTAATACTCATGTTGCATCCAAGCCGCTGGAAGTGTATCAGCAACTGTTCAACGTGCTGAATGTAGCCGTCACTATTGTCCTATTGCCAAAAAAAATTGCTCACTACCCATACAAACTTTTCCCACGCACATTTCTCGATAGCTGTCATTTGGTTGATGAAAACTTTATAATCCATCAACTTCCTGATTTGTGGGCCATCAAAAATACCACCTTTAATTTTCTTACTAGTCAATTTTGGAAACACTTTTACAATGTATTTGAAACCTTAGGCATCTTTGTTAAGAGCTTTGTTTTATCAAACCCAGTTTTATGTGTAAAGAAAGCAATTTAATAAACATGGCTTAAAGCAGTAAGTTCTGTATTTAAGTTTGTATATTCTTCTTTCCATTGATTCTATAATATATTAGCAAATTTTTAACATTAATCAATATTCCTTTTTTCCTGACCTTTCTGTGACAAATTTTCAAGTGGTACTAAATAATTATAAATGACATCTGTTGCAGACATATTTCTCAAGCGTAACAGTACGAGTATGATAAAGTTTTTACCAAAATCTCTTAAAATGCAAGTATGTTACCGATAATTACATTGGGGCTATATACATCTAATTATCCATAATTACATTGGGGCTATATACATCTAATTATCCATTAGGTGTAGCTATTTCTAATAAATCTAACAAAATCTAGCTTATGAGATATAATAACATTTTTTGAATTTTGAATTATCTTTTTCAAAAATAAAATTCGAAAAGAGTCAAAAATAAATGAGCGCCTTAATAATAGTTGTGTTGCATATCGTTTATTCGTGTTTAAGTGAACAAAAACAAACAAAGGGATCTGAGTTAAAAACTCAAGTTCTTACAATCGCAAATTGCTTAAAACTTGCGATAGGAGTTGAAATCCTATGAAGGGTGTTTTGAAGTTCAAAAACGTTAGAAATTTGGTGACTTTAAATCGTAAGCACATACCTAAGTGAAGTGATGAATTTTACTTAAAACAAGCTTGGACCCAACTATAAAATAATTCATAAAATAAAATTAAAGTCATAAATATTAAATTTAAAATTAGTTTTTTTGTTTCATCGATTTGATGTTCGCAAATGTTTATTATTAATTACGTTGAAGGTATAGTAGGTAATCAAATAAAATATTTGGTTATTTCAATTTTGCTTTTTTACTAAAAAATTCGACGCTTAATAAATCTGCGATTTAAGTGTTTAGGAACCTTAAAAGATTTAGCAAAACAAATTTTAGGATGATCTGAGTTTCAAAAATGTGTGTTATAATTAAAAAAATGAACAAAACTAATTTTTTACTTAAAGATGCTGAATTCATCTATTTGCCAGCTAAAATATTTCTTGTTTTTGATTATTGTTTAAATAAATAAATTTTATATACTTACATTTACAATAATTACTAAAGGCCGTGTCAGATAGAACTTTTTCGCTTTGCGTGACATTTCAAACTTTGAAAAAAAAGTGTAAAACGCAAGAGGTATGTCACAATAAAAACTTTGACAGCGCTTAATTATTGTTTGTTTACGTTAAAAGTGCATAGTAGTTTTTTTATTTTCATTAAAATAATATTAGAAAATGTTATTGGAGGACATATTGGAATTGGTTCTAATCCTAATCTTAATGAATGAAGCATTTTTATATAACTACATGTATACATAAGAATATTAAAATAAACTATTTCCTATAGTTAAAATAATTTGTTACAAATTAATACTAGAAGCCTTTTTCAAAAATAATAAAGGAATAATATTTAATAAAAAAATTACATTTTAAAATACTTACCTCTTTTACCTTAGATTTTGCAAAAAATAATATACAAATGTATAGCAGCTAATTGTCAAAGCACGCCAAAAGATGAGTGTTGACCAACTTTGCGCTTTGCTTTGCGTTAAAAGTGCTTTATGTGACATGTTTCATATAAGTTCATACATTTTATCTTAAATGTCAAAGCGAATTTACAACGCAACGCAAAGCAAAAGTTTTATCTGACACGGCCTTAAGCGTTCATTATAATGTGTTTTTATTAAATTGAATTTTTTAAGTAATTAAATCAAGCAGGAAAGCTGCTGACATTTTGTTTAACATTCTCTTTTGTTTGTTGACGTATTGCATCGTAAATTTATATGTTTTAAATTATCGAAATTTTTTTAAAAACAACAAAATGCAGGTAAGACACGTGAGTTGCAGTACATATTAAAAGTAGCACCTTTCGAATACCATGCAATGGTAACTTATAATATAAAAAAAAACAAAACAGATTTTTGCTTAGCACGTTGACATCTTTGTAGCGTTAGATGCACCATTTCGTACAAAAAGGGAGAAAATGCATCTAGCAAAAAGTCATTGAGCGAAACTGTTATTTACACAATATTCTACAGATTTGCAGATTTGCAATAATTTTGTACGTAAGAGCATATGTTGTATTGCTTTTGGTACTAAATTGAAAATAAATTTTTTATTAATTTTAGCTAAATTTAAGCTTGTGTTTAACATACTTAATTTAAAAAAAGTTCAAAATGCAGATTATAAAAAGATTTGCAATTATATATGTACTGAAGATCAGGCAGAATTTGCTTATTATTTTTAGTAAACAAAGTCAGTGGTAACTCTTTTTGCCACAGGCATCACATGTGCTTACATCATTTTTTTATTTTTACATTTCGCTTCTGGTATTAATTAATATTATATATATTTTTTATAAAATCTAAAATTTTAGCTTGTGTTTATACATGCTTGATAAGCAAAGTTCAAAACTTAGCTTTCAAAAAGTTTCGTAATTAAATCCGTTCCAAATATCAAGCAAAATTTGCAATATATTTAAAAAAAAATCGCTGGCAACACTTATAGGTACATACATCGCACGATAAGATTTTTCACTTTTCCATTAAGAATATGATAGAAACTTTGTTCTACGCGGTTATGGATATTTCCATCATCATTGATTGTCGTTTAATGCATAAATGATGGTTCTTGTAGGACAGTAATTGTCATTTGATGGATCAAGTGATGACCATTGCCCTTGTAAGGCGATTAAGACAACTTCAAATGTATATATATATAGGATAAATCTATCTTAATGCCTTTTGATATCAAAAAGTTCTACTCCGTTAAATTTTCAATTTAACAAAAATTTACATATATAAGAAATATTTTATAATACTCCAAATATAAGCGGAACATATTTTAGTTATACGTAACAAATAATTCAATACTAAAATAAATCGGTTCAGTGTTTCGGAAGTTATAAAGCATTTAATTTTGACACCAATATGTTGGAAATTAGTGAAACATTTATTTACATAACTACCTAGAAAACATTTCAATTAATATGGTTTACATTATCTTGGATGTTATTGTGATATTTTTTACCATCACAATAACTTTATTCTGTAATATACAAGACTGGAAACAAAAGCATTATTTCTTATTAAAAATGTATAAGTGAAAAACCTTATAAACATTTGAAAAAAAATTGAATCCGCAATTTCGTCTTTTATGTTTAAAATAAAGAAGGCAACTTTTAAAATTCTTGCAATGTTTAAATAGATTTCAAATAAAAGAGTAGTATATTTAGAATTATTTAAGGAAGTAAAAACTTATAAATTGCCCTTATCTATTTATTTTACTGGTATAAATTTAGGCTGTAAACTGCAATGTTTATAATGTTTACAAAATTTTCTATTTGAAATGTAACGCATGTTTAACATTCTTAGCTGTATTTAGGCAGTAATATTTTTATACACAAACTAATCCAACATGTAGTAATTAGTATTCCCAAATAAACGGGTACCAAAATAATTACAAAATTCTCATGCAGTAAAAACAATAAAAAGGACTTAACCTACAACAGTTGTTCCATTGAAGCTACGTATGTGTGTTATATATATGTTTATTTTCTGCAAATGTTGATTTATTTGAACAGATGATGTTAATGAAAAAATAATGTATTTGTCAGCTACAACCCTGTTAACAACACCGACATTAAAATTTATGATCTAACAGATCGTTATATATACTTAAACATACAAATTGTGTGTAAAAGAACGAATAAAGCACAATAATTATGACAAGTTGTCGTGTTTAGTAAAAATAAGACATAAAACAATGATGACTACAAACAAAAAAATAAAATATATACTGACAAAATGGACTGTGGTATAATAAAAAATGCAACAAAGAGAGTAGTACCATGCACTACTCTTTGTATGTCTTCTAAGAAAAAGAGATGAAAAATGATATATGTATATTAAAAGTAAAGTTGTGTACAAAAAGCAAGTCTGCAACAGCACACTAAAATATTAACGATGCTACTCGAACTAAATTCAACTGAACCAAACATTTGCAATTGAAATTAGAAAGCACAATACAAATATGTGTATTTTTTTAATTGCAATTTGTGATGCAACTTTAAATGAGTGCGGTATTGGCGCTATGGAATAACCCAACAAATTAAAAATTTTTATAATTTTTTTAGGATGTAAAATTTAAAAAACGAGAATCGCTTACTGCACGAATTGTATAACAGTAAAATGCCACGGTATTGTGCTCCGTTCTTGTAACAATTTTTATTCAAACTCTTTACAGATTTATACTGCAACACACACATATGAATAACCAATAGCACCGAGAATATTGACAGCAACATTGATTTGCTTTTATTGCACGTTGATTTAACTTTTCAGCTTAAAAAAAATGTTTTCTTTATGTTATTTCATTTTTACAACTTTTCCTCTCTTTTTATTATTTAGGTTTTGTCTTGCAGTATTCAGTAAGCTTTTCTTACATATTAGCCCCTGCGGGCTGAGTGGCCCTCCTTGCGCCAGAACTAGTAAATTTGGTTATGGGAAGGGAGATAGAAGCAGTACTGCTTGTGGACATTTGATTTAAATATTTGCATGCTGAAAGTGACAGGAAAGACCTTCGCAAGGAGTTTATTCCACATACGAACTGTTCGGCTAAAAAACGAATATTCTCTGTTATGCGAAGTGCGATTCACTGGCCAACGTGTTACGCGTAAGAAATTACGGTGTTCAGCAACAAGTTCCCTAATTTCATTACACCACATTTCGTTGAAGTAGCGATAAAAAAGCGTCGATGTTCTAGTGAGTCAATAGAGCTAGATGTTACACTGTTACCGATGAGCTTCTTCGCTCTCTCCTGCACGCGGTTTTCTTTGAAGTATCAGCCCATGCATAAAAGCTTTTTCTCATTTTCGGTCTGGTAAAGGTGACATACACACCGAGGAGAGCAGACGGAATGAAGTATTTTTTATACCTTTTCAGAAAACCTTAGCGCTTGAACGATTTTCTTGCGACTTGAAACATATGATTGTTCTACCGAAAATCGTACTGATTCTGGGGATATTACGAGCCTTAAATTGAGCCCTATTTGCAAGACGCCATTCGGAGATTGCCAAAATATCACTATTAAGGGTATCATCCATGTGCTTAATTATAGTCGCAATTTTCAGAAGGCTTGGGCTACTGCGAAATCAATATGAATGGCTTATGCTGTTGTCATCTGCAAAAGAATAAATATGAAAGGAAGTTGGTATAGAAAGTTGTTAAGAAAAATAAGAAATAGGGTAGGAGAAGGGACGGAACCTTTGGGAATTGGTGTTCTATTAGCAACTTTCCAATATGGTGGGAACTCACTAACATATTACAAAATACAAAAATGTTATGCTTATGGACGCGCTATCGTCGAAGAGCACTGCTTCAAGGCCAGTGTTGAAATTTCATCAATTTTAGCTGCAAGTGTTCGAACAAACATATCTAGCATAGTTATTAGTGCGGGCAGCAATTGATTTTTTTCAGCCAAGTGAGAGTTACTTGCAAAAATGATAGCCAAGAACTTCTTAGATCATGAGGAAACGTCAGCGAGTTTTCAATAAACATATGTATGTGTGTAAGTATGTAAGCAAGTATGTTTATATTTGTTTACTCATTTATGTATATATAATATTAAATGTTTGTTTATGACGAGATTTCTGTTTTGAGCACTTTGTCCGAAAAAAAACTTAACAGGATTGTAAACACATTTGTGATACTTTAGTTGTGCTTATCTCTTTAATCATTAAGGGAGTAGCTATCAACGTATTACATGAGTATCTTAATTGTTCCTTTTAAATTTGCGTACATCAACGAACAAATTCAGGGCCAATCAATGATTTTTCTTGCTTTCCTAAAAGATTATAGTGACTGTACGCTTTAAAATTCTAGCAAATAACTTTAATTACAGTGAAATGCAGTAGATAGCGTTATGAAATAAATCCGCCAAGTGGAAGTTTGACACGCACACAAAAAGTTTCGTGCCAAGTCATAGGTCATTCTTTAATTTCCAATTTTATCTTCCAAATATGTTGTGGGTTAAGTAAAATAGGATCCTGTGAAAATGACGTTACTGTTAGTACATCTTTTAAAGTTTTTTAATGTTTTTGTAGTGGCTCAACAATACATAACCTGCGAAAATTTGCAGTCTCGGCCTTTTACGGTTCAAAAAACAAGCAGTACACTTTCTGTAAAATTTCAAGCGCCTGCCTATAACTGTTTGAAACAAAAAGCCATTCAAACACATTCACATACTTTTGAAAAAACCCTTTATAAATTTATTATTACAAGTTATTTTTATGGCATAAATATTTGTGCATACTCGATAACTACGTCAATATTGGGACACCTTTTAACCCTTTGACGACTGGAGGCAAACATGCTTGCCCAGGGGTTTTTGCTTCATATAATTGTTCACATAAAAGATAGGATAAATATATTCCAAAGTGTGATGTAGCGGAGGGTTGGGTCAACAAAAATGTAAAAATGTTATGTTCCTATCTTGCCCAATTTTCTCGCTAGGTGGCTTCATAGTTGGTCAAAAAATTGCCTTATTTTAGGGGAGTGCTGTGGGAAGTGCTTAGGGCGCATCTGGCTTAAACTCGGGTATATTTTTGGGGCAACTTTAACCTTTCAGAAAATATATTTTGGAAGTGTGTGTAAGTTTCAACCTGCCTGAAATTACCAGAAACATGTTTGGCAAGTATATTTGCCTCTGGGTTGAAACGCAACTAAGTACTATCAAAATATTATTTTATTTGTACCATTGCATGTTTGTATGTGTATATTGTGCTACTTCGTTTTGAAGCATGTTTGGTTTTGACTGTTAATGATGAAATCAAATTGAACAAAACCTATTCTGTTCGTTATTGTTTTAAGTTGCAAGTTTTTTCTGCCCTGCTTGTTTGCTTGTTTTCATTCATTACTTATTTGAATCCAATTAGAGCAGATGTGTTTCGTGCATTCCTATTTGACAGTATATTATAATAGTGTTTTGAGTGCTAATTTTTATAGTGTATTCTTATTTGAAGTAATTAAAAGTATAAAATTTTAAATGAGTGTACCCGTCCGTGATCGTTTTTGTTTTCCTTAATCCGGATGAAATTGAGCAACTATTGCTTTGCGACACCAGTGACAAAGAGGAAGAAGCTGCTACATATATGGATGAAGAGGACATCGTTTTCCTGGAATATGGTGCTTTGGAAATCCAAGAGGATGAACCCATAATAGTAGTTATAGAAAGCACTAAGCCCATAGAATCTCCTATAATTAAAAAATCCCGCTTTGGACGTAAACCGATACAAGTTGCCTTAGAGCAAGTAGCATCTGCTTCAAATGCTGTAGTAATACCAGAAAATTTAGCACTTTTTTTACCACCCGCGAAGACTTTCAGGTTCAGAGAGACGCTTTCCTATAAAGCCCCTGCTTTCATTGGATGCCAGGAGAATTCCACATATCAACATTCGCAAATACTTAAACCAGTTGTAAATACACATGAGGAAATGCTGCCAGCGTATGATGTGTTCAATGCTGTTTCTTAATTTGAAGGTAAGTTTTTACAAGCAAAAATGCTAGTTTTTTATAATACGCTATACATTTGGTCTCAGAAATGTGTATAATGATAGTGGAGCAGTCCAAACTATATGCAATGCAAAAAGGTCGGATTTTCACATTGACCGTGGAAGAGTTCAAAGCTTATATGGGTTTGATTGTACGTATGAGCCTAGTTAAACCACCCAGCATTCGAATGAATTGGTCTACAGATCCGACATTTCATCAAGCTCAAATTGCAGACATCATGACGCGGCCTTGTTTTAAGGAAATCACTTCTAATCTGCGCTTTTGTGATAATGATCAGGCTGATATCAATGACCGTGGATACAAAATCCGGAATATTATAAACCACATAAATAAGGCTATGCCAGACGCATACACGTATTCGAAAAAGGTTTCAATTGACGAACATATGGTGAAGTTCAAGGGACATAATGCCATGAAGCAGTATATGAAGAACAAGCCCGTGTCATGGGGCTTCAAGCTTTGGTGTCTGTGTGAATCGAACACCGGATACCTATATAACGTTGACATATACACCGGAAAAAAGACGTATGTGGAGCACGGTCTTGGTGAATCTGTGGTTTTGCAGTTATGTAAACCACTAGCAAAGAAAGGAGTTGAAGTTTACTGCGATAACTTTTTACTAGCATTAACTTGCTGTACATTTTACAGAAAAATGAGATAATGGCATGCGGTACAGTTCGCAGTAATAGAAAGCATATGTCAAAGCAGTTTCCGGCCGATAAAAATATGAAGCGTGGGGACATAAGCTGTTTTACATCCGATAGTATATCCGTAGTCAAATGGATGAATAATCGCGCTGTTTACCTGTCTTCAAATTTTATTGACTCAACTGCCGTAAACGGCGGGTTGCAGGACAAGCAGGTAAAATTGATATAGATTGCCCGTTGGTTGTCCAGCATTACAACAAGGGAATGGGTGGTGTAGATCTGATGGATCAAAAAAAGGTTTATTATGAGTATGATCGCAGAAGCAAATGGTGATTTTATATTCGATTGTTCTTTGATCTCTTCGAAATATGCGTTCATAATAGCTACGTGATATATAGCAAACTCATGTCGACTAACAGCTTTAAGAGAAACGTATCTTCGATTGATTTTCGGGCAGCTTTAGCAAAGGAATTGATTAGTGATTTCTGTTCAAGATCGCGCAGATTCCCAGAAGCAACCAGAAGTAGAAGTATTTCTTTAAAGCAGCCTAAATCTTTCCATAAGATGGAAAAGCGTGAATATTGGAAGCGATGCGTCCATTGCGCTAGCCAACGCAAATATAGCCGCACAAATGTATTTTGTACTATATGCAATGTATTCCTTTGCTTCACTTCATCACGTGACTGTTTCGGTGAATACCATGTATAACACTTTTAATCTTAATTTTGTTCAAATTCTGTTTAACCTACTTTAAATGAAAAAATATTTAAATAAACCATCATACTTTTTAATTAATTTTTTTGGTAAAAAATTCTCATTCAACCCAGAGGCAACTATATTTGCCAAGCAAAATAAGGGGCAAGGAGGGGACATGGGGGGCCAAATTTTTATTGCGTAACTATTATTTGGGTATATGTTATGAAAATAATAAATAAAAAAAATTCGCTTCGGCAGAAAAACTTCGGACCTCAAAGGGTTAATTTATATGTCTATTTATTTATTTATTTTTTCATTTCCTGTACAACAAAATAGAATCTTTTGTTGACAGCTCAGAACGCATAACGTTACAAAAGATTTATTAAAAATAATTTTATTCAATCCAGTAATTTTAACGTGATGTAACCACAGAAAGAAAACACGTAAAAGTTCTACTAGAATATCCATTTGATCGGATTTGATTTTATTCAGGCAAACAACTAATAGACAGAACCTTAATTTTAGTCAATTATCCAAATTAGTGTTTTAAAGTACTCGTATAACTCGAAATAATCGTATAACTTCAACAAATTAAAATAACATATTTTATCAGAAATGTGAACCATAACAAATTAATTAAGAATATGTTTACATTTTAATACAATCAAAATTAAGTCATATTATGTCTTACGTAACATTCAAGCATAATTTTTTAGATATATACTTATATTATTTTTCATCCTGTTTTTTTATACCCTTCACCACAGGTGAAAAAGAATATATCTAAGTCATTCAGTTTGTAATTTCTACAATATCCGTTTTCGACCACATAAATTATATATATTCGGAGTTCGTACGCATATCGAAGTTAAGTGATGTCCGTCCGTGTAAGATAGAGAATATTTTAATACGCTTATTGATCAGTCGTAGTTTCGTTAACTTTGCCATGAAAAATCAGCAAGATCGATCATGCCTGCCCCTAATTTTTCCATATTATTTGGAAAAAATATACTAGTGAAGAACTCCACCTATATGAGTAAATCCAACTATATATTTACAAAAGTCTGCTGTAAATTGTTCTAACTTTTTATTAAATGAAAAATAAATATTTGCAGCTGTGTCGCTTTGTTTTACCTCTTCAAGGCCTAAATTAAGCAATTTGAAATTTTTGTTTTTTAGGTCATAATTTGTAAATTTTACACGTCCACGGTAATTGAAAATCGGCTATTTTCATCGACAATATCTCTTAATTTTAAATTTAGGGCTACTTTTTTCTTCTGATGAATGCAAAAATAAAATGATTTTAAATTTTTCGAAGGCATGCACTGACAATACATATAAGTATTATTTTTTCTTAAGACCAATTCATGTGTACTTTTAAATATTTCTTTAATGAAACACTTTTGGATTTTTTTGAACTTTCTGATTCCCCAAGGATTATGATGTGTGTGTTAGTATATTTTGAGGCGTCTTTAGCTCATAGCATTGTTTTGTTCTTTTCTTCTTAAGGTAGCAATTGTGTTTATAAACTTCTGATCTTAGTTTCTGAAATATTTATATTTTTGCTTGAATGTACGTTAAACACAACCATAACAGCATGTGACAGCTGTCAATACGAGAAAAAAATACGTTAAAAAATATGTAAATAAAAGTGTTTACTAAACACATTTTGTTTTAAGATTTTCTTACATGAACAAGCAAGAATTAAAAAGTAGATGTATTAATATATAATTTTATATAATATGTTTTAGATGTTTTTTATTCGTTCTCAATTTTTTTTACTCAAATTGTTGATCGACTTAAAATGCGCCGGTTAATCGAGCGATGATTGATCGAGTGATACTCTTCTATCTACATCAACACCAAAATTTTCAAAAAATATTTATTGCAAAGAAACGACAACGTTGCAGTTTTATTGCATGTATATATACCGTTTAAAATTTGATAGAAAAAGTTCTTAAGTTAAATGATGAGGCCTTTCAAAAATAAATTAATTAATTAAACACTGTAGGCAAGAAAAATTAAGTTTTACAAGAAATGTAACAGAAACATAATTTACAAGTGAGTTGTGATTTTACGTTGATGGACATTATGTCACCTTGTAGGACGTTATGACTTGTCCTTAGACGTTAAGACATGCCACCTTGAAGATGCATCCGTTTCAAATAGAGAAAAAAAATTTTAACGTCGGTTTATGTTAAAGATTTTACAAATAATAAAATTTCTAAGAACAAAAAGAATAAACCTTAAGGCTGAAGCTAAAAACAAAGACCGGTTGCAGTTGCCCATATATAGATTTTATTACACTCTTTGTTAACGTGATTGAAACTCTATATTGTTGTCGGATTAATTCCACGAATAGTGTATAATTGAACTAAGGCGATTAAAATAATATATTCAGTCTTCGCATGCTGATTAACTTATTACCTGTTAATGGAATATAATTATTGCATTTTTAGCTCAGAAGTTTTAAATTGTGCATTTTGCACTACCGTTAATTCTCTACTTCCTCAACCACCTCACCAAATATGCTTAAAGGAGCTTTGTTGTCAGTTAAACTTTATGTTCCTTATTTCGTCTAATATCAATAAGCTATGGTAATAAAAATTAATAATCATCAGATTATATGAGTAAAAATTCCTTATACGCTGCACAAGCAGCCTTAAAATAAAACCAATTTCATCAGTATTTATTTAAAGCCAATTAAAATGTGCTATGAAACTATAATTGTCATAAAAAAATAAAAATAATTTCTTGAGGCGTTTTGTGTACATATGGCTACTGCATATAATAGTGCAAGTAGATCACAATTAACCAACCCGATGCAGACTGGCCGACTTGCTAAACACATTTCAAATTGTGCGCAATGTGACTTCGTAACACGTATTTTTGTGTGCGGCCTACATTAACCCATTAAAAACGGGTTTTAGACCGCTCATACGATTTTGACGAAACTTTCAAAATTTAACCTAAAGGTCCATAGAAATTGCTTGGTGTAAAAAAAATGGTTTACCTCCCCCCATTTCTGAGATAGAACATGGGTGTTTAAATACCAAACCGTCTTTAACGATATACTCTTTTAAATGTTTTTGAAAAAATTTATTTTTCTACGAAAGCGTTACAAATATTTAAAAATACTAAATAAATATTTAAAATAATAATAAATATTTAAAATAATAATAAATATTTAAAATCACACATGAGCAGATTGGAGTAATGATTCCTTAGCAACTTTGGAATTTGTTTTTTAATAGGGAAGTGTTGGACCTTATAGTGAATACCAATAACAAGTATGTTACAGCAAACAATTGTCCATCATATGTAACAATACCTACCGAAATCAAACCTCTTTGGGCGTCTTATATATAACATTTTACCACAAGTAAATTCTTACTGGTCAAACCGAGAATCACTAGGGTGTGTAATAATAAAAGAATGTATGCCAACAGATAAATTCAAAATAATCAAACAATTTTTTCATGTCTGCGATAATTTGTTACTAGATCCCAAAACAATTCTATTGATGGGCAAACGATAGCCTTCTATGGCACACATTCATGCAAAATGTTTATCAAGGGAAGCATACCATAACGTTTGACAAATTTTTTACTAGCCATAACTATTAACATGTTTATCGAGTGATGGATTTTTCCCCTTAGAGACTGTTCATGACAGACTAATCATGCTTCACTGATGGACGTCAACAAAATGTGTAAATATTTCCGTGGGACTTCAGATTTTTGTCTTGATGTGGACAATTCTATATTGCTGTAGATTGGAATGATAATTCGGTACGTTATTCATCAAAATATTTAACGTAATTAATCAATTAATTCGCTTCATACACCAATGATTCGTGCAAGTCAATATGATAAATACATGGGTGGTGTGGAGCTTTTCGATAACGCCATTAAAAGTTATCGCATTCGAGTTTGGGGAAAAAAGTGATATTGGCCATTAATTACGAACACTTTCGATGCGGCTATGGTTAATGCATAGAAACTGCATTGCCTTTGTCGCAAATATGAAAACCCCTATATGTCTCAATTTAATTTTAGGGTGGAAGTATGCGAGATGATAATGATGAAGTTTAATCGGCAAAATGCCGGTAAGATTATGATTTCCGGAGCACAAATGAAAGTTAGATATGATCGCGTCGATCTTTTAATCGGAAAACTCCCAGCACGTCGTCGCTGCTGGCAGTGCCAAGCGAATTTGCACCCAAAACAATGCTTCCTGCATTTCCATAGAAGTGTAACATCAGATAAATCTAAAAAAAGTCTAAATAACCTCTAATATTTTTTAAGTAAATTTAAAAAATATAAATTCGCCTTTTATGTACGCCAAAAAGAATTATTCCAATATAGAGAAAATTGTTTATTTTAGATCTCATAAACGGTTAGGTATTTAAATACCCATTTTCATTTTTTTATTTTTCTCATATTATTCAATCTCTTATATTAAATAAAAAAAGCAACTATGAGTCTCTATCTCTTATAAGGCCAACGCAGGATTTTTTTTACTACTTTAACATTTTTGATTATTTAAATACCCAGTCGACTAAAATGGGTTAAAGCCTTGCATAATGAATTTTCTAGGAGTTTCGTCATTAACTTCAGATGATGTGAATGAACTCTTACTAAACTAAATCAGTCGTTTGTGCGTAACGTAAAAGAGCTGTAAAAAAGTTTCGGTGGGTACTTTATCAGATGTTATATTTTCTCTGTCTTATCGGCGAAGATAAGTGACATCATATATTGTCAGTAAAATTATATAATGGGGTAAAACCGCACAGAACTATTTTAGTGCGTTTTTGATCGATTTTTACGGTAATACCAGCGCACAGCAGAAAAATCAAAATATATTGGAAATAATTCAGCCATTTGTAAAGGATATGTGGTCTCAAAGTTGGTTACCTCGCACCTGCAAAGTTTTCTAACTCTTAGCATTTCTTCAATTTTTTCCGAGTTTTAAAAATTGTTCATAGTCTTAAAGGCCATATTAAAAAAAAAACATAGTCTTAGGCATATGAATGATACTGAGGTAAATCTTCGACAGTGATTTTTTGTCATTATTATTCTTTTCAACCAACCCAAGGTATGCATATTACTAATGAAATCATTTAATTAAAAAACATTTTCAATAATGGTAATGCTAAAAAAGATTAGTATTATATTATATATATCATTCAATGGTAATAAAATTTACAATGCATAATAACACTGAGTGCCATTAAAATAAAAGCGGAATTTATTGTCATAAATTTAAAAATAAAATATATATAAGTTGGCAATTGGAATTTTCAATTTGCAACCAGACTAGTCTTTGCTTTAATTGTTCTTTACATTTGAACCAACTGTTGTGGTGTCGATTAGGTAAAAGGTTTTTAAAACTATTTCCCGTAC
Organism: Cistogaster globosa; assembly: GCA_937654795.1. Lineage (NCBI taxonomy): Eukaryota > Metazoa > Arthropoda > Insecta > Diptera > Tachinidae > Cistogaster > Cistogaster globosa. Next base: position 24,887,885 of record OW569406.1, read on the forward strand.
CATTTTAGTGGTCATTATCCAAAGTTAAACCACAACAGTTACCTTCTTAAAATATATTTTGATAAATTAAAAGCTGAAATTTTGAACCTAATCTTCCTTCTTCTGCTCTAATAGTGTTTGGAAGCGAAAAGTCAGAAATTCGATATGTAAATAATTCTTATTTTCGAAATACACCGTTAGTGTTTTGGCTAGATGCAGTTTTAATTAGACGTGGTTCCACTAAACTAATTCTAGTCAAACTGTGACTGTTACTTGTATTCTAAAACGCGACATTCCAAAAAGCTTTTTTTGACTAAATTGGATTTCACTAACAAAGACGAAAATCTGTTTAGAGTAGACGGCTCGACATGCTCATACAGTCTATCAAATATTTTAAAGACCTGCTTTTCTTTCGGTGAGGAGAAATGGGCCTCTAGATCCTGGTGCCATCAAACCAGAAGGAAGAAAGAGAAAATTTTAATACTGCAATAATGAAAGTCAGAAAAATTTAGACATCATGGATATAAATATGGACCTCTCTGTATAATGATAATTTCCTCTATGTAATAATGATTTAATTAATGAGTTGTTTAATATATTACATCTTATAACCTTTAAGTGTGTTTAGGTTTTGCATAAAAAATGAGACTTTTTTATACTATTTATCTTTTTATTTTATTTATCTTATTATATTGTTTTGTTCAACTTTTCTTCTTTAAACTTTAAAATTGCACAGTAATTACGTAATAAATTTTATAGTTTTTTATTTTTTTTTAATTTATTTTAATTACTTATTTTCTCTTCTATATTCCCCAACAATATTTTTGCGGTAGGTTTGGATTTGGTCAAGCACAACTTTTACTAACGTACAGAAATCATAAAAAAGATTTTTTTAATTAACTCCAGAGATTGGTTGTTCATACAAATATTGTGGTGTAGCTTTCCTTGTGCTACAGAGCAGACACAAAACCGCTTGCCATATACAACTGCATTTATATCTTGCATTTGTACCGTAAGTTTTTTTTATATTTTTGCTTAACCTCTGTTATGGTAAGGGTCCATTTAGTTTTTTAATTAAAACAAATAAAACCAGTGCAATTTAATTTTTTCGATTTATAGAAATAACAATTATACTCGTATAGTCAATTTAAGGAAATAAAATATTCTTTGCATCTTAGGTTAACGTTTACACTAAGTCTGATGAACGTCCCGAGGTTGTTCCTTCGTAGTTAAATTGCTTTGCAAAGTAAACACAAATTTTTTTATAGCACTAACCTTCTCTTTTGACTTAGTAAATCTTATACTGAACCAAAGGAACGTCTCAGTAACTGCTATGTAATAAATCAGTGCAAAAAAAATGTTTTTCTTAATTTATTTTATGATAAGCTCAATAATATCAAATAATGTTATCCGCAAGCAGAGAATAAATAAGTTTGTGACATGGTAACAAAAACTATATTATGTTTTTTTTTTAACAATGTATAGTTGCGGGAACAAATTTTAATTGCTTTCAACAATCCTTTTGTCACATATTTATAATTAATTAACAAATCACAAGCAAAATTGTATAATTTATTTAAGATAGTAAAGTATATTTAACCATACTATATTACGATAAATCAAAGTATAATTAGAAGCAAAGAAATTAAAAAAAAAATAATTCGTTTATTTCAGTGCTTACGATTCAGTTATATAATTCAATTATAAAACATGACATTCTCAACCATATTGTGATGTAACAACATAAAATATTAAGGTTTAAGGTAAATTCTGATACTAAATATTTTCCTTATCTAATTAAACATAAAATATTTCGCTATCCTATAGATAGCATCATCAGGGATCTACAATAAATTTTGACAAACAAACATTAACAAGATAATTGTAATTTCTACATTGCAGATTAACATTGACAATGCGTAACAATAAACAAATAAAAAATATCCACTTGATTTTATATAAAATATTTCACCATTTGATGCTTTGTTTTGTAGTTCATTCTTTCGTCTTTGTTTATATTTATAACGTGTAGTATTTCCAATATGAAACGCTTGTTGTAAAGACCCTCTCTGTTTAAAATTTCTAATCTCTCCAAGTTTTTCATATTGCTTTACAGCATAATGGGTCATTACTTTACTTCTGTTTTTTAAATAAAATCAATGACTAGCGAATCTTATTTTAATTTTTGTTTTCAGTTTTTCCTACACATACTTGGTTGCAATATCAGACACGTTACCCATACAATTTATTTTATATATTACATAAGAGTTTTCCATTTTGTCAACTTTACTTTTAGTATTTAAAAACAGTTTGTTAAGAGTGTTATCCAATGTAAATGCAATTCTGTATTTTTTTATCATAAAATTCTGTCTTATATTTCCAATATACCAGGTATTTATGTCATCGTTTTAAAAAAACAAGGGCTTTCTGCCAATTTTGTTGTGTGTATCCTCATTAAAATTTTTATAATATAAATCGGGAATGAGTTTATTTTTAGTATAAATTTTAATTTTTTTATATTTTTATCATGAAAACATGTATCACATTTTGTTAGAATTCTTTTGATTTAATTACCTGCCGTATTAATAATAACATTCTTGGGCTGGCAAGAACGAAAATTTAAATCTGACTGGAAGATGTCGGCCTTTGGTATTAGTCAATCTTCTTAATCTGGTACTCACTTATAATAAGAGAATCGAGATATGATAAGCATATTTAATTTTGTTAACCAAAGAAAGGTCGAATAACAGGATTAATTCCACATCTTTTGCTTATTGTGATATTTTAATTTAAATACTAACGTTTATATTCCTCTACCCCAGAATTCCAGAAGACATATGTGAACGTCATGGCAAACTAGTAGAAGTTACAGAGGCTTTAATTTACCACCAAGGAGTTTTGCTTTCTGCTAAAATGATATGATCAAAGCCCGTTAAATTAGACAGTGAACTGCAATAGACAGTCTAAAGTATTAAATTTACATATTTGCTCAAAAAAAAAAAGGATATGAACAGCGAATGTCGAAAAAAAATTTTAGCAAAAAAAAAAAATAAATAAATAAGGTCTACAACTTTGAATCGTCTTAAATAAAAAATCGTGTAAAAAATTTTAAATATTAATTTTCTAAGCCATGTTAAATAAAAACCTTTAAAAAAATATCGTGAAAAACAGAATTAAGTTTACACACATACCTCGTATCAATATATAATACCTGGCCAATGCCTTACGTTCGTTATTAAAAGTAAATTATTCTAAAGAGAACGCTAAATATAAGATGTGTGCCAGCCTAACGTAAGGCATATTCTGCATCGCTACATCCCTTGTGAGCATTCTTTTTATCTGTCTATATTTACTAACGCATTTAAGCCAATTTCTTATATTAAAAATTGTTTTTAACTTTTCGAACTTTACATATTTTGTTTTTGTTTTTAAGCTTGATTTTCAGTTTTAGGAAATATGTAAAGTTATAGGAAAAATTCCTAATTTTCTTTAAAAGTTAATTTGTTTCGATATTTTGTTTTTAATTTAAATTTGAGTTTTAGCTTCATGTAAAATTTTTTAAGCGCGGTTTTTTTTTTACTGAATGTTGCTTTTCTTGGTGAATTTCTTTAACTATATTTAATATTTTTTTATTTTTGGTGTATTTTTAAAATTCTTACTTATTTATTAATTTTGAAGACGCACAGTAAGGAGTGTAGAAAAAATATAAATATTTTTGTAGTTTCTAAACGACTAGTCAAACTGTATTTAAACGTAATAGTTTAGGCTTTTAAAACCAAATATTAGTCTCTGTCCTGTCTTTATTTAGATTTTATCTTTTAGCGGAGCCCATTTGATTTTTCTAAAATTTATTTTCTTTGAGTTGACAGGAAATTTTAGTTATTAAGTATTTTGTATGTTAAAAGTCAAAAAGAAATAAAACAAAAATTAAAGAAAGATGATTTTTGTTATTTTCTTTAGCGAAAAGGCTTCACTAATTCTTTGTCAATTATTCAAAAACGTATAGCTAAACGTGTGGAGTGTTTATAGCTTTTTGAAAGCTTATCTTATACAAAATATCATGTAAAAAATCAAAATTTATGTTATTAGGCTTCCGAAATAGCAATGGAATAAACAGAAGACTAAAACTTGTATAAAACGACATAACACAGTGTGGTTTAAAAAATAATAACTTTGGGGAAAAATTCGATGCCTTATGAACCATTATTAAATTATTATCAAATCTTACAGAAGCAGGTAAAGAAGGTAGAAATGGAACTAGTTCTATAAGTTAAAAATTAAACTTTAAAATACGTAATAATGGTTATTATTATTTCCTGTAATAATCATTGTAATAAGTTCTCAATAATTGATTATAAAAGACTCATGCCTTGCTACAATCATTAGGTTGGTAATCTTGTTAGGAACTACTTCCGCCAAAAATACTTAATTCCACACTCGATTACCTTTTCTGAAAATTTTTGCTGGGATTGGTTGCTTTCCCATTTGTGTCCTTATTTTCTCTACAATATGACATTTTGTAACAAAAACAAAATCCATCCAGTTATTTAAGCGTAATGCGAACATAGATAGACAGACGGACACACAGGCAAAAATTACAAAAATAGCTGTTTTGTACTCCATATTTATTACAAACTACCCCAATATAAAAATTTTTAAATAATATATCAAAAATGACCCCGTTACCGTTTTATTTTGTAGTAGTTTGACAAAATGTGTTTTAAAATATCTTTATTTCAAACTTTTCAACAAGTGCCCATCTTGATTAATATGTTTCGTTAGCAAATTAAAATGCTTTAACATCAAAAAGCCTCAACTCACTAAAAAGCTTCAATGTACGCAGCCAATTTACTCTAACTCTTCAAACAAAAATCAACACAAATTATTATCAACCATCATTATAGGAGCTGTTGTTTAAAAGCGTTTGGCAAAATTAATTTGTTTGTAGCAAATACTTCAATATTTTTATTGATAATTATAAAAGCGATGTTGCTAAGCATATAAAATCTACTCTGCATTAAAGCTTAAAGTGAAGACATAGGTGTTGTATTTATGTATCATCGGTTCAACGAGAGCATTAAGTGAAATTGTTAATTGAATGCTCCTTAACGTTACAATGACTGACAAACAAACATTGTGATAAATTATTATGATGCAATCACGAAGTCTATGTATTTTAAAAATGCATGTTGTAATGTGGATGTCTGGTCTTCAGCCATTATAAGAACACATTATTAAGAACACATAAAATTAGTTAAATTAATACCCACAAGAAGAGTTAATTAAAGAAATTTAAGTTTGATTCGACTAAAATTATTATAGTTAATGAGTAGTATAATTTCGTGTTGTATAAAATTGCCTGAATATTTAGTTTAAGTAAAATAAATATTTTTTTTTAGTAAAATTGAAGAATGTGTGTAAAATCGTAATGCTCCTTTCGTAAAATCTCTTAACATAATTGAAGGCATATAAAACTAAAGAAATTTTGTTAGATTTAACTAAATTTTAAAATTAAAAAATCAAAAAAAAAACACATACTTTTAATTGAATATTTTAAACTTTTTTGATTTTTACAGTTAAATATTTGGCACTACAATGAATAATTGTGATCTTTTGCTGAAAAACATAAAGAGATGTGTTGATTTAAATGTTAATTTAAAGATTTTTATTATAATTTTTTTTTTTGCTTTTAATAGAAAAATAATCGAACCCAGCACTGCCAACGTTCTACAATCATATCTTATAGCAGTCGCAAGTCAATTTATGCTGAAACTTTACGTCAAAGTGCTGGGGCAGATCATGCCTTAGGAAGCCGCAAAAACAAAACCTTATCAGATGCTTCGACCTTTTAATCGTCACTCATATGAGATGGACTATTTAATTTACGTATAAACTATTAGTCAGGGCAAAATCGTTCTTCGATACTCAACCAAGAAATGAATAGCGAAGAATGTGATAATTATCAACAATCTGCACAGTGGTTTCACAAACACACTAAAAATCAGATAGTTAATGTTTTTTCTAAGCACACTTTCTTTTTCTTCTAATTCGGAAGTACAGAGAGTACTGTTATAACATCCTGAGAACTCCGCTGTTGTTCCTCCTTTGCCATCCATTTAAACTTCGATTATAACGACGACAAGAACGATGAGTAACCGTAACTGGTAGTTGTATTTTCTTCAATTCTAATGCTAGTTATTTTTGTATCCGATGGTATCGTGTTTTATAGCTCGCTTTAGGTTGAGCTTAATTTTCTTTAAATGCTGAGTCTCGGTGACGTATTTATTTATGTTACTAAAAATTTAAATTATTTTTTCCCCAATGAAAAAATTCGAGTATTGACATTATTTTCAGCAATATGGGATGTGTCCAACCGCTTAATGAAAATAATTTATGTAAGAAGTCAAAGTTATTGGCAGCGCGTATCTTCAAGGTTAAATTTACTAAATTTATGGTTTTTATTATACTTTAATTTAATTTTGGGGTTCGCTTAATTTAAAATTTTTTTCTGGTGGTAAATGTCAGGTCATACATCCAAACACAACGCAGACCAACCAACTTTTGACTGAAACTTTAAATTTTCATGTTTCATTATTATTTGCTGTTTTTATTGCTAATTTTCTACTTTTTTTAATTTTAAACTTGAATAATCGGAATTAAAGCGAAATTTTTGTGTATGAAAAAATATTGGAAAATATGTATCCCTGAAAATATCTACATACTCCTGCACAGGTGAATCATTAATGATACGAGGGTTGAGCTTACTTGAGAAAAAATGTTTCTTGAAACATTTTGCAGCCTACAAATATACTGCAAGAAATATTTCGTAACGTTTTACAAAATAACATATCACAACTTTTGCAACATTATTTCTTGAACCAAATTTATATCAGAGCGCAAAGCTTCGCTTATCTGTCAAAACTTCTTATGCTCATATAAATGCAAATTAAAAATTCTGATTTTTACCGTTCGTTAGGTAGTGAAGTTCGCTGCTTGTTTGTTCGTTTGTTTTTTATGTCCTTCTCCACAGGCGTACACATAAGTTAATCATTCCGTTTGTAATTTCTACAAATCCAGTTGCCGACCCCATAAAATATATATGTATATTTTTTGCTCTTATGCATATCGAAGTTGATAAAGCGCTGTCCGACTGTATTCGGATTGAAATCATCTTTGCCAAGGCGCTAGATGAGCTGTAGAAAATTAATATGCACCAATCGATTAGACATATTTAATGTCCTTCAAGCCAGCGGCCAAACCATTACGCCTTTCTCTAATTTTTCCATATTCTGCACCATATTATTTAAAATATCAATATAAGTACCATTTAAAAACTTTTTGAAGAGATCTTTCAGGATATAATGCTTAACCATTTTAATAAGATTCGGCGTAGCCGAATATAACACTTTTACCTATTCTCGAATTGCTTTTGTACGGGCTGAAAAGTATTGATAAGTTATATTTTATCTAATTTTGTTTTATTCATGGATTTTATTGAACAAGATAAGTAAATGTTATTGTTAAAGACACAACGTTGACGCTCTTATTTAGGTAAGTCATTATGATTATTATCGGCGACAGAATTATTTCTAAAAATCAATTATAAAAACGCAGTAAAAATCTTTCTCAGACTGCAGATTTTAATTAAAAGTAAAATACAGACTTCATATATTTTTCTATATCAATTAGTTTCTCCTCGCAAAAGTTTGAATTTTTCAAATAATTCTACGCGATTTACATAATTTTTAAATTCTTAACCATTCCATATCATTGATTTTAGTTTTTCATTTATAAATCTTTCCGCTGCATTAAACATTGTTTATGCGGTTTATTTACTTCTTTTGCTAACATTATTTTTTTTTTCTATTACGAGCACTAGACAAGTTTTTCTGTTTTCATTGTGATGTGACGCTATAAAAATAAGTTCTATTTTTTTAATATAAATTCATGCATATTACAATATGATGATGAAACATTTAATAAAGTCAAACGTATTTATGGGGAATACCGGTTATAATAGCGAACCATTGTACTAAAATTCACATTGACGCGACCACTTTCAATTACCACAAATAAAAGTTATAAAATCAACACGATTACAGCGAACTTCTTAGTGGGCCTAGAAATATATTTTATGCAAATAAACATGTTTGTAACAAACACCATGCTTAACACTACTTTTAGTTCTGTATACTTTACAACTCAAAAACACTAAGCATAAACAAGAGCTGATTTTCAACAGACACGCAATCTCTTTTAGTTTCGTGTAATAAAATGTTGAAATATTTTACGCATTATATTTATTTTTTCTTGGTTTTGAGATAGCGAGATATATTTCTAACGAGTTTAAAGTGGAGGTACTTTCAAATTCGTTGCAGCCGTGTTCCACTGTATTATGTTAAATACACAAGTATCTTAGAAACCATAAAATTTCCACATCATTAAATTAAATGGTTAAACATTTTTTCATACTGTATTTTTTTTTTTTTTAATTTATCATTCAGTTTTGTTCGGTTCATTAAAAAAACCAAAATTATTGATTACAGTTGTTGAAGTAGGATAAATGCTTCTAGCATTCTACAAAGAAAACAATATTCTTCATTTATATGTAATCGATTGTTACCGCGATCATTTAAAGCTGTTACGAAAATAAGATTTGGCATTTCCTGAAAGCCACGTGAGACTATCAAGCCTGGTATGTTTAACAAAATAAAAATGTTGTTATGTAAACTTTGCTCAAACATTTCTTTTGCACTAAAAACTTGGAAATTTCATAAAAAACCACTAATTTAGATAAAAACTAACGATTAAAATTTCACCAAAAAACTTATTTTTAAGAAAACTTCAACAAAAATTTTTATTTTTCCAAAAAATGTTGAAACTTTTTTCAAAACCTAAAATGTAAAAAAAAAATAATTGGAAACTATAAACAATTTAAAAATTTTCTACAATAGCCCACTTTTGTAAAACAAAAACACTTATTCTAAACTTGTCATTCCGTTTGTAATTTCTATAATATTCATTCTGAGTTCTTAGGCATGGCGAAGTCGATTGCGCGATTCCGTCTGTTAATCCGCTTAAGCTTTGAATTCATCTTTGGCTAGAGAAAAATTAAATATACCAATCGATCGGACATATTTTCGAAATGTTTGCCATTGAAAATCAGCATGATCGTGGCTAGACTACGATACAAAAATATGTCTTATACTAATTATAACAATTTAATGCTACCTTATTATCTATAGAGAAATATTTAACGTTTGCACACACTTATTGATGGATTGTATAGGAAAATCAGGAAAAATAGCAAAAACAGTTTACAAAAAATAATTTTAAGCATCAGTATATAACTATAGTTAATTTTAATTAAACAAGCCTTGCATATTTTTTAAAAATATGCTTTCAAATGTTAAAACTGTATTAGAAAATTTCCCCTCCTGATAGGGAATTATATTTTTCCATAACCTAGCTATATTAACACCAAACGATCTGTCCATTACCAAGAAAGAATGCATAGGACAAATTAAAGAGTGTGTTCTATTGGATATTGAGAAATTGAATTTATTCAGTAAGTAACTTGGTGCACCAAATTTAATAATTTTATAAAAAAATATATAATTTGCCTCAAACTAACGTACTGATAAAAAGTACATCCTAAAAGCTCTTCATAATAATGCGAAACATGGTCGTTAATATAAAGTCTATAAATGCAGCGCAAGACTTTATGCTTTATACCTTTAACCTGTTCATATTAATGAGAGATGTACCTGAGTAAACTTCAATTCCATATATTAGGCATAATGACAAAGCAATACGACGCTTTATTGACAGAGGCAAATAGTAAGCAATACTATACAATTTTCGCAATGTGCAGGAGATGCATGATATTACAGAGTTAATCTGCAAGTCAAAAGTTAATTTATCATCCAGTATAATACCAAGGGTCTTATAATGATTAACAACTTGTAACAATTCGTCACCAAGCATAATATTAATGTTAATAGGATGGTTAGAAAACACCATCACTTTGCATTTCGAGGGATTTAATTTAAGAAAATTGCTAGTTGGCCAATTAAATAGTTTTAAAAGTTCATGGTTTATATGTCTTTCAAAAGTTGGCAAAGAAAATAAATCAAAGTAGCAAGTAATTGTATGTCATCTGCATATGCGTAGCTTCTTAATATATCCAACTCATTAAACAAGTCATTCACGTACAAAAGAAATAGTAAAGGGCCTAAAATAGAACCTTGAGATACTCCAGGGTTTGTTGAGATCATACAGGAGGTCTCCTGTTGTACTTGAACGTACTGAGTACGTTCAGATAAGAAAGAGAAAGCTTCTCAGCCAATAAAGAATGACTTATAGGAAAATTAAAATACTAACCAGATCCTTGTCCATATTCTTCCTAATAGATTCAGTGATATCTAATAATACGCCTGTTGTACTATGTTCTTTTCTAAATCCCGACTGATATGGATTAATATCATTAGTACTATTTAAATAGGATAACATCTGTTTCCTTATAATTATCTCGCAGACCTTAGAGCAAACAAACAAAATACTAATGGGACGAAAGTCAAAACAACTTTTATGTGATTTTGTCTTAGGAATAGGCACAATTCTAGCAACTTTCCAAATGCTGTGTACAGTAGACGTGGTTATGACTTTATTAATAATAAAAGTCAAATGACGAAGAACAGGCCATATATTAAACTTCAAAAATTTTATATGTATGAAATCGGCTCCCACTGCCTAAGATTTAATACTAAACACTGCATCCAACACGTCATTCTCATCAACATTATTGAAATTAAAGTTATTAGGCAATGAAGTAAAACTCACATCACTATCTACTGTACCAGTGATAGTGGAAAATTCATTGAATTAATCTAAGGTTACTGGAAACGTAGCGGTCCCACGAGACTGAAGCAACCCAACAGATTTTCATTTTCACCATAACTGTTGCTGATCACATGAAGAAAAAAACCTTAAACAAGACTTTCTACGCATCCTTCGAATAGTACTTTTCAATTTGTTCCTAGCTCTGCAAAAAGTTCTGTAGCTCGTATTACTATTATTTTCCCTATAAGCTCTATACGCCAAATTTCTCAACCTTTTACCCCTACGAATACAATCATCATTAATCCAATCATTAGCTGCACGCCTTGTAATTGCGCGTAGAGGAACATTATTTTCAATCAAACGAAGCAAATTATAATTGCAACACTCAACACTGTCATTCACATTCAAACTATCATAATATCAGAGAAGTCTATTGAACTAATTTGAGAATACAATCTTAATTAAGTTGCCTAAAATCTCTAAACATAAATGTATCCGAAGAGTGGGTTGGGGTACGTTATATAATAGAAAAATCGCCGCATGATATGAATTAAGAGCAGGTATTAGAAACTGGCATTAACGTGTGACTAGTTTTATATCAAAACCAAGATAGTAATCGATGAACGAAGATGAATTGTATTGGGGGAATAGTGTATTGGTAAAGAGCTATGAACTATAGACAAAGATAAACGATCACAACTTTCCCTAACATAAGAACCACTAATAAAAAGATTTATATTAAAATTCCCCATCATTATTACATTACTATATCTAGTATAGAAATTATCAAGAACTTCTTCACAACAATCAAAATGCCCGCTCGTAAGGTAAACTACACCAATCAAAACTACAGTATCGTCATTTAAGAAAACCTCTACAAACAGCGATTCAACATTTACATTGTACTGATCTTCGAAAACCACACCAGTTTTCAGATAGTCGCGCAAATACAATCAAACACCGCCATCCTCTTGAACCATGTTTTAGTTACACCAAATGCGTCCACCAAACAACCTCCATTAATGGATTTAATTTCAGAAACTTAATCAGTAGGAGATTTTTTTTTGGTATATTTTCGTTTCTTTTTTACAAAATGTTAGGACTTTTTTAGCCACATATTTAATGGAGTGAGAAATTACAAACAGAAAGTGAAGTATAATAATTTTTGTTTTGTTTTGGCATCAACTTAGTACCATAAAAAATTAATTATCAAGGCGAATCGAATAATAGGTGATAGTATAACGAAATTATGTTGCAGATGATAGCAGTAGCGAATTTATTCATAATCACCGTTGCCCATAGTGTCAAACTCCATAATAAAAAAAAAAAATTTATATGCGTAGTCATACTTATATTCGGTATACATATATGCCAGAATAGAGAATACGTAATCAAACTTCCAGTTGTTTGTGTATAATTATTAGCAAAAATTTGTTTACATGAATTTTTTTCCTTTAATCAAGCAACCACTCGCGCAAACTATTTTATAATTCAAATGGTTAAATAGAGTCTAGTAAACTATAGAAGGCTAAACACAAAACATAAATAGTGAAGCAGGAAGGCAAACTAAATTTAAAATAAAAATGGAACCATTTTATTGATTCCATGTATAAAAGTTTATTGCACTCTTGCGTAATTATTTTTGGTTTTTTTTTTAACAAACACAAATTCTAACGGCCGGATCATTATGGGAATGTGAAAGTTAAGGAACTGGGGTAGGAATGTCTGTTGTTTAGTTTACAGAGTATCACTGAAACAAACAGCCACTTATTGTTTATTGTGTTTTTGTCTCTTTAAGGAAATGCCATTTAAAAAAGAAAATCGGTATAAAAGTTGGTTCAAATTTTGCAGCGTTTAATTTTTCTTGTTCTCCTTGGAAAATGTCCGCATACATGTGTAGATAATTTCTAAATTTTTTTAGAAATTAAATTAAAAAATGAACCTAAGCCAAAAAAAGTAAATTTGGATTAATTTATAATATTCAACTGTTATATCCCTGATTAGGAAAAAAATTAAAAGTTTTTCAAAAATATATAAAATTATTTCTTAGCAGCAATAATTAGTACAATAAAGCGTTTACACCAAATTGACTAATAAACAGCTAATTCTAAAAACAACAAAATAATGAGAGCAATATAGATTAAAAGTATCTAGCAAAAACAGAATCGTTTTGAAAATTAACAGTTCTTCCATACAATAGATATTTTTAGGCAATTGAAATTATCTAAGGGTTTAGCGCTGTATAGGCACTCAAGAGTATATACATTTCTTTGAAATTTTCACATTATTATTGTTATGTTTTCCCCATCACAATTGTAATGTATTAAATAAAATTTCTGATAAAAAATTCAATTAAATCTTAAAATAAATTTATAAATCCTTAATTTAATAACGCAATATTACTTTAAATTTATATGTGTCTTCTTTCTCAGAATAAGAGATTTTTATGCACTCATTTATTTTACATGTGTTATTGTACTGGCAACACTTAACTGTTTGTCGCCAACGCTATAAGAATATATTATGTATTTGCATGTAAAGATGAAGATATGCTGCTGGGGTGTAAGGTGACTAAGGATCTAAAACATTAAATTTTACATCTGTCTCACTTTAGCTTTAAATAGTATTTGTGATATGTAGTGTTCTGTTCTTTTAGTTTTCATAAAAATTATGATTTTTTTTAAAGAAATAAGTAATAATAATTGTTTGACCATTAGCAAAAACAATTGTAGTTTACATAAAATCATTTTCATTAAGTTTTTTTGTCATAACGAATTTCTTTTTTTCTGCTTATTTATGAGAGTTCTGATATAATCTTTGAATAATTGAATATAACACATGTTAACTTCACTTAATCTATTTTTAATAACAGTTACCTGTGTATAAATTTTAAATTATGTTGTGTGTAAAAATTTGCAATTATAAATTTATATTTTCTTTTTTCGTATTACTTTTAAACAAATTTATTTTTATAATGACATAATTCGTCCGCAATTTATTTTATTACAAAACCACAAACAGTCATCCGAAAATGAAATTTTTTGAGAGGGCGTTAAACTAATGCTAAGTGAATCTCAAAAAAATTTTTGTTTGGAATCCAATGAAAACACAATCGTGGAATTAATAAGGATTTTAATGTAATGAACTACATTAAGCATTTAAACTAAAATTGGAAAGTTGTTTTTTATCAAATGTCACTAATGTTTTTTTTTTAATGGCTTACCTCAGTTAAATTTACCAAAAACAAACAAAAAATAATTTATATACAAATACTTTACAAAAAGGCTCATAAAAGGAACTTACTCCTGACTCAGAAGTAACACTCACTTATGCTTACCTTCAGAAAACTCTAAATTATGACTCAGATATCAATTTTAATACATTGTTCCTTATGAGTTTCAAGTAGCATTAAGTTTTTTGGATCAAAATACTTGTGCTTTTGATTTTCAGTCAAAACCATCACTTTTATAAGTCAGTTTAAAACGTCTTTTAAAACGATATACTACGAAACCAAGTTTAAATTTACAAATGTTTTGCTTTCTGCATACAATGCAAAAAGGTTTAAGACAACTAAGGACAGGATAAAATATGTAGCAATAGCAAAAAAAAATATGTATATATTAAAATCAAAAAAGTTTTCTTGTAATCTGATTCCTCTCATTAATAAAAAAAAAATTTGAAACAAAAAACATATCTTTAAAAAGGATCTTGGATCGCCCGTGTTCGCGTTGAAATAAACTTTATCAAGTCACTAGCTGAGTTAAAGAATATTTAAATACTCTAATCGATATAACATAGTTTAAAATATTTTGCTTTTCGAAACCAGCGAGATCGGTCCACGTCTAGCAAAATACTCCGCCTGCTTCAAATTTTAAAATTGAAATTTGCTTTTTATATTTTTACCCGCAGAACTCAGTCATTCCTGAACCAATTTTGAAAATTTTTTTATGTGAAAACTTATGCTTATAAATAATTCCCATTTTAAATACAGTTCATAATTTAAAAAAAACATGTATGTTGCTCCATGCAACATACGTGTTTTTTACGTGTATTAAACTTAAAAAAAAAATTGTATCTCTTTAGCTTCCAATAGCTAAAAGCAATACAAAAAAGAGAATAAAGAAAATTAGACAAAATATCGATTACTATATTTGTTGTAATGACAAGTATAAATATTCAAATTTATAAATTAAAGGGTGCCCCAATAGTTCACTTAATTTTATGGTGATGGCCATACTTTAAAAAGTTGTAGACAAACGGATGAAATTTACAAAGAACCTGTATTAATAAGTCTGCTATAACAACAAGTACAATATTTTGTTTTGGAAATTAAAGCTTGTCCCAATAGTTGATTTAATTCGTCGTACGAGACCAAACTTTTGACCCGTTATAGACAGACAATTGAAACTTAAAAAGTTTCGCGAAAAATCGCGGAAAATTATAAATAATAGTAATAATGAAATGCAATTTTAAAAAGAAAATGTAAATGAAAACTTAAAGGGAATGCATATTTTTCTAGTTATATATGAAAGTTTTTATATATAATTTGGTAAATTTCGACATTTTCGCTTTTGAATGGACCACGATTTCAAAATTTTACGTAAAAAATTGTACCATTCCACGTTGTTGTTTTTAGAACCCCGGTGAGAAACAAGCAGTTTATTTTTTATCTTCCTAAATTGGAAATATTAAAAATAAGTTTTTTAAAAACTAGAGGACTTTATGTTCCAATTAAAATTTCGCATATTTACTGCCCTGTTCATAAAATAATAAAAAAAACTATGGAATGTGTTTTGTAACAAATTTTCTTTTATAAATTTTTTGATAAGTATTGGTTTTAAATATAGCCCCTGCAGATTATATTAACATTTGAAAAAAAAAATTTCTTAGAACAAAAATTTGCTGGTCGACAATAGATAAATTTTTTTCGCTTGGTATAATGTCTTTTATTATATAAAACATATAACTCGAAAAATAAGAGTTGCCGCTAAGTTTTTCACTCAACATCTTTCTTGCACCAAAAGTAACTTATGTTTTTATTTTGAAATGCTATGCCAGACTAGACTTAACCGAAATATTCTTTACTTCTATCAATGAAAAGTAATCCTGTAAGAAGCTATTAGTTTGGGAGTTATAGAGATTTGTAGTTATAAACTATATATTGTTATATTTCCGCATACAAAGCTCTGATTATAGTAAAATGTACGCATGTTGTTTCACAATTCTTATTAATATTTTTTTAATAAGATTAAATAAAACGAGTTACGTGCTTTCAATATCGATTAGCTTAAATTATTTAACCTAGAATTTAACTAACCTAAATTATACATTTTCCTAATTTAACCTTAAATTAGATTTACAAATCATTTAAACTGCATAAAGAACTGAAAAAAGTCGGCTGTATGTTTGTAGAATCTAATTCTCATTTAGATTTTTTTTTTCTCCTCCCTGAGAACAACTATTAGTGCTTCTTAATATCAATGAAGATGACAATTTCATATTATGGCATGACTTTATTCATTTGTGACTTTCATACATGGGAGCTGTTCATTATACATATATTTTCTTGCCATTATGTACAATAATTATTTTGATTGAAATCTGTATACATTATGCATGTGTGTATATAAATATAATACAAGCCTACATTACTTGACCAATTTTTATAGTTTATTGCCCTCACTTGTGGATATTTTCTTTTTATATCAAAATCTGGAATTTTACTTCTCGTACAAAGTTTGTATAGAAAAAGAAACAAAACTTGATTTGGGACTTTCAAAAGCAAGCGAATAGAGTCTGCGTAGGTAGGACAGATTTTCCTTCATTTGTTTACTTTTGTTACGATATAAAATGGTTACTGTTTGTTTGTTTGTTTGTTTTCAAAAAAAAAAACTTAATAGGAGCAATAATTTTTACCATTTGTTAGTAGCATTTTAACAATTAAATAATATTTTAAATATTTTCTTGGCAATCATTTTGTAATAATGCTAGACAAATTGAATGACAATAAAGACATCCCATCTGCAATAGTTTCAGGGCAAATAAATTTATTTTTACAGTTTGATCAAATTTATTTTTAAGGCAAATATTTGTTAAAGTATGACCGCACGTTAAACAAGTTTGCCCATATTTTGTTTGTGATTTTATAACTGTTTGAACAAACAAAAGTAGACAATTAAGTGTGCGTAGTGTGACCACATAACAAATTTTGTATGATTTACCAAAAATGTAGGCCAAACGAGAAAAAACAAATTTATGGCAAATGTTTGTCAGATGTGACCGTACCTTAAGAAACCAAGAAATTATTCTAAAAAGAAAAAGGTTTGAATGTTTGAATTCCAAAGCTCATTACTATTACCACGGCATATGTCCTAGGATAATAATGAAATAATTTATTAAGGCTTATAGTCTTAGCTTTTACTCTTAGAAGGAAAACTAGTTCGAGATCATTAAATAGGTTTAAACTGTATTTATTATTATTATTTATTATTATTTTTCTTTTTTTATATACTTCACCACAGGTGGAAAAAGAGTAACGATAAATTTGTCCCTCCGTTTATTATTTCGGCCATAGAAAAAACATCAACTGAAGATACTGTCTCTACACTATATTCCGAGCTATGGACCTCTGAACTTTCCATAGGAAAATACGATTTTTCATCATATTTCTAAGACATCAATATGGGTATCATATAAAAGATTTTTAAGAGAACTTTCAGGAAATGCAAAAGTTTTTAAAAAAATGCTTAACTTATTAAGAGCCGGGGACATTTTTGTGTTAAGTAATAAATAGTATTCTTATGTAGGATTAAACAAATTTTGAACTTGAAGATATTTTTTGTAATATTTATTTTTATTTTTTATTTTTCGATATTTCGCCAACCTGAATAAACAATAAACAATGTATGAATTAAGGTTTTACTTAAGCCCTTTTCACGCTATAATACTGAGTTTTAAGATTTTCATTGGACTTCGTAAGAAAGAAATCAAATGAGAATTGTTGTGAGTGTCAAAAAATCTAATGTTCTATTAAATTTTGTTTTACACTGTCACACTTCAAATAAAATAAAAATTACCAAGCTGGTACGAAATTTAAGCAACGGCGACTGAAGAACATTATGTATGGGCGGAAGTGCAGAAGGTTATCATGTGAATTTGTATGAATGTGAAATTCTTTGTTGCAGAATTAACTTTGTTTTTTGTGATATGTCTTTGAAACATACAGAAGGCTCTGTGTAAGAGAGTGTTACACAATCAGTAAAATACTTATAAAGTAATAGGTTTTTTTTCACAAGCTTGCATTCACATCAATATTATTCACTGCATATAAAAAATATCTCTGTCATCATGCTGCGATATTGACCTTCAGAAATCGTCAATGTAATTGTCGGTGTTGAAAATTTAAAATCTCCTATAAAATTCAAGATATTTTTTACTACATTATGTATACTTCTTATTTAACCTTTTGAAATATACAAGTACAATCCGTTCTTAAATATCAATTACCCGTTTATTTCCCCGATTGAAAATTAATTACCGACATGTTTTTTTATAGCGTAAGTGTAACAAACTATAAAATTTCCTGCGGGCAAACATTGTCGAAAAGCTGCCTTTAAATTACTTGTCAGATTTTTCATAACAAAATACATTACACATTAAATTACATACATTTCTTTTGTTAAATACATATGTAAAAGTCATATGACAAATTTTCATTTAGCGCGTGTTCTATTTTTATATGACAAATCATTTCACCTTATTTGATGCAACTTATTCTTTCTTCAGGTTTAGCCTTTTAAAATCACAAAAAATGTGAAAAGTGTAGCTACGCTTCATGTATATCCCTCTCTTTTAATTTAACTTTGTTTATTTGTTTTTTTTTTATTTAACTTATTTATACATTTGATTAAATTTTTTGTTTCATTCAAGTTTTAATATCAGACAAAAAGCACTTTTTTTAATTCTTTAACTTATTTTATCAAATCAAATTAAACGATTGTCTTTCCGAAGAATCATTTGTGGGAACTACAAAAAGCACTAAAATGGGTGAAAACAGTAAAAGTGCAATAATAATTCAATAAAAAAGTGAAAAAATGGTTAAATAAAATAAATTGTACCTATTATTGACACAATGCTGGATAATACAGTTGTATAATCTCTTGTTTCCATTTTGCACTTTTTAATTTTTTTATAAACTTAAGGAAAAAATTCCTTTATTAAAATTATTTATGGAAACTTTTACTCTTTTGCCTGTAACTAGGGTGTCAGATGATCAAGTTTTCATTCAATTTTCATTTAAGTTTTAAAATTTTATTCATTTTTTACCCAATACACTCACACTTTAAAAACTTGCTGAGAATTTGCTTTCAAGGTTTCGTTAAATTGAGTCTTTCAAATTACATCCAAGAAAACAGCTGATTGATGTTTTTCCCTCCAAATTTGTATTAAAAATTATGCTGTCAGTGTTTTCTTGACATCTTGCTTTGAAATTGCGTGAAGCCTACGTCACAGCTTACAATTTTTGTGAATTTTGACAAGCAGTATGTGTAAATTTCTTGAAAGAGAATTGAACAAAAACTTAACCGTGTGACTGCACTGTAAAGAGTATTTTGGAGTATACATAGCTTTTTCATCGTAGTCGATGTAAAACTATTGTTTGAAAAATATAGGGTAAAGGTAAAATTAAGCTTAAACGTACATTCATATAGTTAGCTTAAACAGAAAAAAAAAATTATATATTCCTCAAAAAATTTTTACTATTTAAAAGATTACTGACCGTTTTTAGGCTTAAATTCACAAAAATGCAATAATTTTGGATTTTTAAATTGAAAATACTATAACTTTTAAGTCGGAAAAGATATTATCTACATACAATCTTTCAGAATATTTTGGACGACGTATAATTTTTAAAAATCAGACAAAAATTAAAGAAACGCCAACCGTTTGTAAAATTATAAGGTGCGAGGTGCACAATTTTGAGACCACATAGCGCCATCCCTGGAAAGCAAAAGCAGCTTCAAAACTTAAGCTTGAATGCTACTCTGCTATGCTCGTGCGTAATTTTTGGGTCAGTCGGCTTAGTCATTTAATGCGTGAGTGTGTTTATCGGAAATAAACTACGTTTGCTGCAAGCATGACACGGTCGATATCAACAATAATACCAATGTGTGGTAATTGAAATTGAAGACTGGTTTTGTAGCGTTAAGATTCGTCATGTTGACTTGTTAAAAATTTATAACCACGTCCTTTAGTTAGATACTCACTTTCGTGTTGTAGTTTGGTGTTGTTTATTTTTATTATGTGTTATTGGTTGACGTTATTATCTCTTTTTTTTGCTGAATGCAATGCTTTGTATGTCAACAAACGTTTGCGAATTTATAGCTGATTATTAGCATAACATCAATGTATTGCACATAGAGCCGTAAATAAGTCAAATTGGGGTGGAATTACAGAATTTAAATTGCAATTTAATATAGTAAAATAAAATATTTTATTGGATAAATTTTCAGTTAATATTATATTCTACTCAATAATATATTTATTTTCTAAAATACTTATATTATATATAATATAAATTTTGTTTAAAATTTATTTTTTAATGTATTTAATATATTAAATGTGAGCTTGATTTTTTAATTCTCACTTGTAATCTGCTCTACAATCTCCATCATTTAAGAATCTATTGAAAAATAAGCACAAAAAGCAAGGCTCTTTGTTTGCCGAGCTTTCGCCTTTTGAAAGGAAAATCCTGAAAATGTCAGATATTTGATTTTTAGTTTCACGTGTAGAGTTATAGTTAAAATAATTTTTGTAAAAAACCGACTTCAACAAAGACAAACTTAAAATCATGTTTGTTTTATTCCTACAAAGTAAAAAAATTTGGTTAATTTTTGAGCGGTTGTCTATTACTGTTAAAAAGATTAGCTAAATACATTAAAAAACATCAAGTATTAGGGGTCCAATAATAAATAACATAAAATATTTGTACTTGTTATTATTCAAGCTAGTTTAGTATATGACACTCTGTTTAATTTTCAAGTGTATGCCTATAATATCTTTAAAGATAGACCAATTTAAATCTATGTATTCGAGCAGCTGTGGGGACATCAATGAATTTCTAATTTCAAATTTGCTGTTTATAACATTAGTTATGGTTACACCCCTTAATTTATAAATTTAAATTGTACAGCAGATTACGCAATATAGGTTCCTTGTAAGTTACAGCTGTCTATCTATAACATACATCAAATACATCAGCTAATGAGACACCCACAATTTCCAAATTCTTATACTTGTTGTTAAAACAGACTTAGGAAAACAGTGCCCTTTATTAACAGTAAAATTGTTTTACAAGTTCGGTATGATATCGAAGTGTTACACAGACGCTATACTATTTTATTTTTTTTTTTAACTTGCTAAAACTATGAATGTAACGAAACTCATTTTTGTCGATACTGATACGCATAGTGAATTTAATTTTAAATTAATACAACTTTCGTAGAGTGATCCTTTTTTATTGAAAAAATTTTGAAAAGTATCATCGCTTTGACAGTTGAATATCAGTTGTAACGATATTTTGCAAATCTTAACTTTCATATAACCCTAGTAAAACAAAACTAACTAACATGAGATAAAACTTATCACATATTTATGCTAATTCAGCCAACCGGCGACATCAATTTTTAAGCAAACCATTTGGTTTTCTACCATCCTTGCTATCGCTTTTTTTATTTACAAAAGGTGGCTTTAGACGAGATAATTTTTAAATTTGACTTGTCAGATTTTCCATAAAAAAATACATATGTATAGTGTAAACGGTTTAAAACATTTTTTATGTTAAATACATATGTAAAAGTCATACGACAATTTTTTATTTAGAGGGTGTTTTATTTTTTTTATGACAAAGCATATGACTTCTAGTTGTGCAACTTTTTCTTTCTTCACCTTTACCGTTTTTAAATGATCAAAAGGTGCAGAAAGATCTAAAATCGATGGAAGCAGAATAGAGTTGACATCTTTATAAGCAATAACAGAGCCGCTCACCAAACAACTGTTGTAAACAATGATTTATTTTGCAGCTTATCTCAGAAGTAATTTGTATGTTCGTTTAAACGCGAAATTTAAAGTCATATGTAAAAATGACTACTTTGGCATACGTAAGAAATTACATGTGGATTTTTAAACTGACAAGTCATATGTAAACAACATTTCGTCTAAAGGCACCTAGTCGTCAAAAATTTGAAACGGCATATTTTTTTTTGGACACTAGTCCAATGCAACATTTTAAGAACTTTTCTTTGTTTAAAGTAGCGTTCAATTTAGTTATTCTATTTTTTTTTTCACATTAACCATTAAAAGTGTCTCCACTCTATCAATAACCATGTAATACACCAGTTTATAATGACGTTTAAGGCTTGCATTACCCCTGCTCTCAGCTATTTTTTGCAGTTTCAATAAGACATGTAAATTTTTTTGTCTCATAATTAAAACAAGCGAATTTTTAAAATAAAACTTTTCATTTTCTTGCATACATGTGTAAAATACATCTGAACTCTGGATTGTACAACTATAATACATAAGAAGAATGTTTCTAATACTTATTTAGTGGACTTTTTTTTATTAGAAGGATTGTGAAAGTTATAAACATGTATATGGAAAAAAATTAAACACAAGGACGAACGTGTTACGGAGCTAAAAACAATATTTTGAAAGGATTGGAACGCGCATTGAGATTTGTCTGACATCCTTTCTGAAAGACGAGAGTTGGAGGTGGGAATGATTTTCAGACTCCCTAATGACTGTAATGTGTTACAGGGAGAAATTTGGTATGCGTGCTGCTTAAAGTACCATTGCATATCTAACAGTATTTAAAAGTGAGTTTAGCACATCTTAGCTTATTAATGCTGCTTTCTTGTTTCTTGATATTCTAGGACAATCTGGCACGCTTTGGATCGAAACCGACTAAGAAATCTGGGTCAACGGTTTTGTCTGATGTTTCATCATTGGCAGCGGGTCTCGTTCGACAAGATCTGCCCAATTTCTAATGCCCCCATATTTCTCTCGTTTTTTTTTATCTCTAATCTCTATTTTTTCCTTTACGTCCTGCATTTCTTTTGTTTTTAATGCGGGTATCACACAGCTGCCTGTTGCACCTTACTTGCTTGTTTATCTCAGAGCTGTAAACGAATGATTCATTTTTGGTTTTTAACTCACCGTGAATTAAACTGTTTGAATGCATTCATCTGTTCCAAAAAATGAATTGAACTAAAATTTGAATGCATTCACAATGAATTTGAATTCTTGAATGCCATTCACTTGGCCACACAAAGTTAATGAATTTGAATTTGAATGAATTTATTATGAACAAAATTTGTGTGAATGCATTCCTTTCATCAGCCAAAAAATGAATTAGAATCTGAATGGATGTATTATGAATTTAAACGTCGTGAATGCATTTACTCGCCATCGAATTAAATGAATTAGAATTTGAATGCAATTATTGGAAGGAAAAATATATTGAAGGAATTCATTTTTTTTTACAATAATTTTTTTAAGTTGAAAATTATACAGTGTGTGTTTTACTACGTCGGCCATGACATAAGCTGCAGAAAAGTTAACAGGTGTTATATCGGGCATGATAAACGCTGTAGAAAAGTTAAAGGGTGTTACAAAATTGACATGTTTTTTACGATTATAGTGTTATCTTTTGAACTATAACAGATAAAAACTTGAAATTTACGCAGTGTATGTTACTGCATCGGCCATGACAAACGCTATAGAAAAGTTTATCATGGCCGAAGTAGTTACACACACTGCGTAAATTTCAAGTTTTTATCTGTTATAGTTCAAAAGATACCACTATAATCGTAAAAATCACGTCAATTATGTAACACCCTTTAACTTTGCTATAGCGTTTATTATGGCCGATGTAAAAACACACACTGCGTAAATTTCAAGTTTTTATCTTTTATAGTTCAAAAGATAACACTATTATCGTAAAAATCACGTCAATTATGAAACACCCTTTAACTTTTCTATAGTGTTTATCATGGCCGATGTAGTTACACACACTGCGTAAATTTCAAGTTTTATCTGTTATAGTTCAAAAGATAACACTATTATTGTAAAAATCACGTCAATTATGTAACACCCTTTAACTTTTCTATAGCGTTTATCATGGCCGATGTAAAAACACACACTGCGTAAATTTCAAGTTTTTATCTTTTATAGTTCAAAAGATAACACTATTATCGTAAAAATCACGTCAATTATGAAACACCCTTTAACTTTTCTATAGCGTTTATCATGGCCGATGTAGTTACACACACTGCGTAAATTTCAAGTTTTTATCTGTTATAGTTCAAAAGATAACACTATAATCGTAAAAATCACGTCAATTTTGCAACACCTTTTAACTTTTCTATAGCGTTTATCATGGCCGATGTAAAAACACACACTGCGTAAATTTCAAGTTTTTATCTGTTATAGTTCAAAAGATAACACTATAACCGTAAAAATCACGTCAATTTTGCAACACCCTTTAACTTTTCTATAGCGTTTGTCATGGCCGATGTAGTAACATACACTGCGTAAATTTCAAGTGTTTATCTGTTATAGTTCAAAAGATAACACTCTAATCGTAAAAATCACGTCAATTTTGTAACACCCTTTAACTTTTCTATAGCGTTTATCATGGCCGATGTAGTTACACACAATGCGTAAATTTCAAGTTTTTATCTTTTATAGTTCAAAAGATAACACTATAATCGTAAAAATCACGTCAATTTTGAAACACCCTTTAACTTTTCTATAGCGTTTATTATGGCCAATGTAGTTACACATACTGCGTAAATTTCAAGTTTTTATCTGTTATAGTTCAAAAGATAACACTATAATCGTAAAAATCACGTCAATTTTGCAACACCCTTTAACTTTTCTATAGCGTTTGTCATGGCCGATGTAGTAACATACACTCCGTAAATTTCAAGTTTTTATCTTTTATAGTTTAAAAGATAACACTCTAATCGTAAAAATAATGTCAATTTTATAACACCCTTTAAGTTTTCTACAGCTTTTATCATGCCCAATATAACACCCGTTAACATTTTTGCAGCTTATGTCATGGCCGACGTAGTAAAACACACACTGTATAATTTTCAACTTAAAAGAATTATTGTAAAAAAAAATGAATTCCTTCAATATATTTTTCCTTCCAATAATTGCATTCAAATTCTAATTCATTTAATTCGATGGCGAGTAAATGCATTCACGACGTTTAAATTCATAATACATCCATTCAGATTCTAATTCATTTATTGGCTGATGAGAGGAATTCATTCATAAAAAGTAATTTCATGATGAAATTCAAATTCTTATTCATTCATTTCGTGTGGGTAAGTGAATGGCGATCAAGAATTTTAATTCATTGTGAATGCATTCAAATTTTAATTCAATTCTTTTTTGTGTGGAATGAATGCATTAAAAAATTCACAATTCAATGCGGGAATGATTCGCAGGAATGATTCAAAAAAGAATCATTCGTTTACAGCTCTGGTTTATCTGCATAACATAGATACATTGTTCTATATATTTATAAATGCTGTTGTAAGTTAGTAAAATAATAAGAAGTTTTATTAAATCTTTGCCAAAGCAGCAAATAAAAAAATTTAAATGCAATATCATGAATGAAGTAGCAGTAAATAGAAGTAAAGCGACTTATCGTTTGTCAGCATGCATACAATTTTCCAGCAGGAAACAACTGCAATAGAAACAAAGAAATGGAGAGAAAAGTAACAAGCAACAATATTAATCTATAGACATTAAACTTGCACTACCAATCAACAAAACCGATGGTATTGTGTATAAATGAAATGAACTAGAGTTTGAATGGAAGCACTTTAATTCATACTCTAAAAAAATTTTTATTTCAATTTTTTTTATTTACTTTAATATGAACTACTGCTTTAAGTACAAAATACATTCCTGCAATTTTTAAACATTTAATGCTGATTCAATTGCTTTTGGAGTGTTTTTGATATCTATTGTGAGAATTGTATAATAACTTTTTTATTGTCATTGATTTTTGCACTCGGAAAAACTGTTCTTGGCCTGGTATGTATGAAATTGCATCAAAAATAAATAAAATAATAATAAGATAAATAAAACAAATAATATACACTTCACCAGAATTATTTTGTATTTACTTTTGTAAATATAGTTTTGTTTGTTTTTATCTATCTTTGATACAATGAAGATATTTGTGGTGAACTTGAGTTATTTTCTGCTCACGTTGGGGTCTGCTTTACAAGGCTCTCTGTAAGCCAAGCTTTCGCTAAAAGGAAGATGTCAGATATTTTGTTTTCAGCTTTACTTGTACAATTATTCAAAAACAAAATGCCTATTTTCTTAAATTTGAAAATAGTTTTTAGTTTTTAGATATTTTCTGTGCATTTCCGGTGCTAAATGACATTTAAATTGCGCAAGTACAATTTAAAAAAAAATTAATATGCAAGAAAAAATAAAAACAGTTATAGATTGTTTGCTGTGTTTTTGTATAAAAAACCTGTTAAGGTTTTATTGTTTTTTGCTTTGTTGATTAAATGTACTTCTCAATTAATCAACTTGGCATTAGATATAAGACTTTCTAGTTTTGAATACAAAATGTAGGTAGAATCCTTTGATGAGCTATACGAGCAGTAGAGAAATGGCCATATAGATATGCTTTCCCCGCAGTAAAAAATTTCATTTTGTAGTTTTGAATATTAAATATTTCATGAGAATATCATAAAATTTTTATATTTGGAAGGAATTAAGCACGACTAAAAAAAAAGATTCCGAATATTAAATTTTAATATTAATATTTGATGAAGTTATCGTAAAAATTAATATTTTTGTGAAATTAATCCTTTACTGAATTAAAATTTTTGCTAATTTGGTGTTTCTTTTCTTTTATTGCTGAATTCTTGGTTAGTAAAAATTTTCTTTAAAAACAATAAAATCATAATTAAATTTAAAAAATCTATAAAAAATATGCGTGCTGGCCTTTTCTTGAGCCTATGTATCTTCACCATTTATGGACCGACGATTATAAATTTCGGTATCACCTTTTTCGAAACTATGTCTAAAAGAATGGTGGTTAAAGAATTTCTATAGCTAATCTGGGGATAGACAGACAGACAGACGAACATAGCCAAATCGACTTTCATATTTATAAGGATCAAAAATATATATACTTTATGAGAAAACATTAACACATAGACACATTATTACCATCTTAATCTTTGAAGGAGGATATTCAAATAATAAGATTTGGCATACTTTTGTCGTGTATGCCATTGCGAAATAGTTTTAGTCACCTACCATTTACTGTATTACGGCTTAGTATATTTTTGTTTTCGTATAGTAATATTCGGCATAAAAATATAACATTTTGTTAATAAGCTTAAGCTAAGTTAAAACTCAAAATATATTAAACACATATTTTAAGTGCTATTCGCTTTTCCATTGTGATAAAAATATGTTACTGATGGCTAATGTTATCACATTTGATTGATTGATGGTTGAATGAGGCCTGTTGAAAATGTTCATTTATTTTCTCATTTACTCATTTTTCTATATTAAACTCGTTACTCGATACTGAATTGTTGTTTCTGTGCACAGTTTTCCTTGATGTTATTAACAGCTGCCTTTTTATTAAATAGCATTATTCATTTGCTTTTTCCCACCACATTCTTAACAAGGAAACAAAAAAGTATTGCTCCTATACATGGACACGTTATTTGCAATTCACCGACATTTTCTGCAAAAAAAAAAAAAACAAGTACCTGATAGTAGCAGAAGGAATTGAATTTTCAATTTTGCTATCAACCATGTTTTCATTGTAAAATATGGTTTTAAATAATTATTTATTCGATGTAAATTTATGTTCATTGTAATACATAAATTTATTAAAAAATAACATTCACAAAAATCTTTGTAATGATTTCTGAAGAAAACAAAAAAAAAATAGACATTGGCACCCCTGAATCGGTACATCCATTATCGGCATTCATCAGTGGCGGATCCACCATTTTATTTTG
Source organism: Cistogaster globosa (assembly GCA_937654795.1). Taxonomy (NCBI): domain Eukaryota; kingdom Metazoa; phylum Arthropoda; class Insecta; order Diptera; family Tachinidae; genus Cistogaster; species Cistogaster globosa. The sequence goes on from OW569406.1 coordinate 24,915,784, forward strand.
CGGTCCGGGGGAATTCCTCCACTATAAAGCGGCACGGGTGGGTATTGAACATTTTTGGAGTTTGAGCTACTAAAACAAAGCTATTTTATGAATTAAACAAATCCGCGCTCCTCTACTTCATTCTTAGTACCACTGTTCACTTTTTTGTTAAAGAAATAGGAATAATCGGATTGTGTCCGTTTCGTCATATTGATGAGCACTTACATTTAATGAATAGAACCTTTTACATTTATCACTAATAAGACACTTGATAAGACTTTTTCATAATGAAAATGACAGTATCAACAATAGCAGTCACAAAATATTATGCTCGGTTCCTCGCTCACTGGATGTGGGTCAGTTTTGCCCGACGCCAGACTGCCTAAAATTCACCGCAGTTTTCTAAAGGTATTTCCCGAATTTAGCTTTTAAGGCCATTTTAAAAATAGCCTTGTATAAATTGGCTTTAATTGGAGATTATATACGTGCTTATAAGGGCTGTGTTTTTAACATTATTACAAAGTTAGCGAGATCAACAAAACCGAACACATTATACAATATAATAATAGATTACAATATAATAATGGATTAGATTAAGTTGGTCTTTAAGGCTTGTAATCGGATTAAATACAAATACATAAGCAAATAAGTAGGGCCTTCCTAAAACTAAATATTTTTATAGAGATCAATTTATCATTGTATATTTTTTTCAGCCCAAAAATACCTCCCCCCGTAAATCCGCCACTAGAATGCAACGAATCTAGACTACAAACGCTGTTAATATTATCTATTTAACCATATAATTAATATTAATTTTATTATATAAATCCCTATTCAAAGCTTTTTATCGTTGTTCTCTTTATTACTCGTTATTTATATGTATACTTTTTGTTCTTAGTTTTCTGCTTACTGTCGGTCCAGTAACGAATGCAATTTAATTATGGGACAATAGTCTCATTTTAAAATTCTCCATACAATTAAGTTAAAAAAAATCAAATCTAAAAGAATCAAGTAACTACTTGTGGATATTCAAATACTATTAAATACTCGATCTTCGTTATCCCACTTATTACAACCTTCAAATATCTAACATTTTCAGAATATTTTTGACAGTGAAAGCTCGGCTTAACAATCGTCTTTCTTTTCGCGCTTATATTATAGTAGATTCTCGAATGAAGGAGAGTATATAGCAGACCACAACGTGACCAGTAAACAGCTCAAGTTGACCTTAAATATCTTCATGATACGAAAAATATACTAATACACATTCCGGCAAAAATATATAGTCGAAAATGAACAAACAATTCTAATGGTGAAGGTTATATAAGATTTACCAGAACCGAATATAGCATTCTTACTTGTTTAAATTTAATTTAAAAATTTCCAAGGCTTTAACTGCTCTTTGTGGCTGTCAAACACAAACTAAATAAAGGAAAGTTGTGACATACCGTTGAATAAAGCATGACCCACTTATTGCTAAGGAAAGTACACTCAATTGAAATAAATATACAATGAAATGATTTTTAACAGTGCTTAAATTCAATGCAGACCTGTATTAATCTAAAATATATACTAAAATAACAACTTACCTATAAATAAATTTTAGAGAAATAAATACGAAATATAAACCAAAATGTTAAAATAACTATTGTTTTTGTTTTTGTTTAAAGTCAAAATTATTACAGCGAATATTGTTAATGGTGTCCTGTAGTACTGTCATCAGAAAAACTTATTTGCCAATTTAGCATTTACTTGATGTTTGGTTGATAAAAAGAATAAAGAAAACTGAGCCTAGTAAGCTTATGAATTTTTTTTGTTTGTATACCCATCCTGGGACCATCTTATCTTTAAAATATTATTTATTAAAATGATTAAAAAATAAAAAATCCTGCTTTTAGCGGTTGTTGTTTAAAAACTTATATATAATTGCTTAACGTATGCAGTCCTGTTTTATTTTTAGTTTTTGTTACAAAGCTCTTCTTTGTTGCTCTACCTTTTTGATAATTGCACATTAAAGTTTTTTTTGTAAATTTATAAGTAAGAAATGTATTTTTTTTTAAATTAATTTTCTTCTTCTCACTGTAGATTTTATTTTAATATCATACTGATTTTTGTAAGGAAAGTATGGTTACGAGGTGCCTTGCGAATTATAAACAATTTTTTGTTTCTCTTTTTTATTTATTTCCCTTCTTTTTTTGTTTCTATAAACAAAGTTTATTTACTTGAAATGTGTTAATTTTTTACAAAAATGAGAAAAATTTATATAAAAGAAAAACTTGGAAATAAGAATTTCTTAATTTTGCACGAACATTTCATCTTGATACATCAGAATCTGTTAGGCTGATCAAAAATTGTGTTTAAAGATAATTATATCCCGTTGGTAGTTTTGACACTTTCTGCTTGAAATCTTCAAACAACAAACAAATTAAAACCGAAAGAAAATGCTTAATGTGACATTTTTATATAACATCAAAGATACCACTGCTCATTTTGATTTCCTTTCGCGATATCGGCATTTATTTAATTCATTTTTTTTCTTAAAACTATTTACTTTAATGAATTGCGTACACAAAAATAACGAACAGTAATTGTATTACTACCTGATTTTATTTAAATACACATACATTTGCTCAAATTTCAAAAAAAAAAAAAAACATAAAAGAGGTCATTTATTTAATCCTGAATAAATAAATAAATATTTTTTGCACCACCAGCACAAGAAACTTTCTTTACCATAAATTTATTGTAGATTAACAGCATGCAGCTCTAAAAGATTTTTAAGTTCTAAAAGGAAACAAAATATAGATCTTTACATAGATATGGGACCATTATTTAATAAAACATATACATACTCACACAGTAAAATAAAGGAAGGGTTATACAATTAAAACATTTATAAAACGTGACCCTGATTATTTGACACTGATCTAGTTATTAAATAAATTCATGAAAAAGCCTTGTATTCGAAAAAAGAACAACAGAACTGGAGAAATATACTGATCACAAAGTCTAATTATTGAAATAAAGTAATTTCTAAAAATGTTGAAATTTTGCTTGGATTTTATATGAAAGCCTAAGAATTTTGTGCACACAACTGCTCTTTTAACTTGTAACAAATATCTGAACTTTAACGGTGGACGTGGAACCTCCATATAAAGTGACACATTATTATCATATACTTTAAGAAAGAAAAAAGGTAATCCTGCTATAGTGTATATAGCACACCGCTTTTCAAAAGTGTCCGCAAATAATTGAAAGTAACCGATTTGTAATTAACATCAACCCTTCCATTGACCTCAGTGATTTCAGACTGGTCCTAATTCTTATGCCAGCCAGTGTCAAATATTCACACACAATGTGCTCTACCGTCTCAGCCACTTACAGCCTGATATGATCGTCTTCTAAGACCTCCATCTTGGACAGATTATACTTGAAATTTCCATTTGCTTTTACGCAGTTGTACAGCTTAAGGTAATTCTAATACATCCGAGCACCTTTCTGCCATTCCTGCCAGTAGTGGCTCCCATACAAAGTGTACAATTATTGTTATATACTTTAAGAACTATAAAAGGTAGAGTGTTGAAATTCTGAAGGAGTAGCGCACTTATTATTGTGTATAGCTGAACAAACAATTGACTGGGTTGAAATAGTGGAAGTGAAATATCTCATACAAAGTAAGTGTTAAGTACCATGTCACTTGGTAACTATAATAAGTAAATACTTTAAGTTTTAAACAAAATGTCATTATTTTTATTTGCGTAGCTGCGCAAATACATTTCTAAATGGAAACAGTGGGTGCATTAACTCAAAAACAAAGTAAAAAGAAGAAAAGCTACAACGGGTAAAGTCTCGGAATTTTGTTTTTGCAAGTAATCCTGTTATTAATGTTTTTAGTTGGGCAAACTGTTGTCTGAATTATCGCAGTAGATGTGATACCTCTGTTCAAAGTGAAAAATAATATTCTTGTAACTAGAGGACTTTAATTGTTCACAAAATAGGAATAAGCATCTTGAATTTTTTCTAATCTAACAGTATGTGGAATAATTTCTCGATCAATACGTTACTATCAGCGGATCTCTTAACGTAAATCAAACCACTATGAATAAGAATTTGTTTTTTTAGCACGAAGAATTTTTAAACTAGAAGAAGTCAAGTTTTAATTTATGTAAAATTTACTGTCAGAAGCTTCGTCAATATGTCCCAAACAAATATAGAAACCTCTAAAACTAGTAAAAATTTTATTATTAAAATTTAATATATATTTAAAATAACGATTATTTGTTCCCAACTCAGGCTGTCTTTCACATACTTTTATTTTTCATTGAATAAGAAATAACTTTTTCAAGTCATTAAAACTTCTAACATCTTGGTGTCTTACAACAATAGATTCAAATTACCAAGAAATATTTACTCCATATTTAAAACTTGTTTCCTACTAATTTGCATCCAGTAGAGAAATCAAAATACATTTGTATCAAGTTGTGTATGTTTTCCAAAGAAAAACCAAAGCATAAAAGTCAATAATCCCTTTGTTTGTAGCTTGCAAACAATTTTACGTAGAAAACAAAAGTTCAGAGTTTTATATATGTTTGTAAGGTGAGTTACAAAACAGTTATAAAAGTACAAATTAAATACATATGTTAATACAAACACAAATTTATACAAAGAAGTTCAAATATACATAGTTTCTTATTAGCATATTATATGCCAATTGTTGCTGTCAAGAAATGAAGAAACTGATGTTGTGGGAAAATTTAAAAAAATTTTTACGCATAAAGGGTGTCCAAAAAACCACATAAGATTTGGATTTTTTGCTTTTTGTATACAAAATTACTTTAACTCCTTTATGCTGAAAACTTAGCAGATTTCTGAATACAATTATCTGAACTGAAATTTGAAAACGCCGCGTTTGAGGATCGTAGAACATGCACGTATTAGCTTATGAGTTAGAGAATGTGCAAAATGTTTTTATCATTTACATATATGACCTTATACACTCTTATATTCAGCCGTGCCAAACTTTAATACCCTGCATCAGAAAAATTGTGTATTTTTAAAAGTAGTTTTTTTGCCGGAATATATTTTTTTGACAGAGTAAAGATATTTTAGGTGAACTTGTATTTTCAATTTGACACTTTGGGGTTTGCTTTATACTAACTGCAACAGATGAGTTCTCATGCTTTTTGTGACAGTTTTTTTTATACATGTTTAAGCACCGAACACAAAACAGTGGGTCTGATGGAAACCGTAGATGCTTAGGCCCATTTCTTGAATAGGGATCATCCTTATAATGTTGCTGAATTCTATTGGGTTTCTGCTGGTCGTACTTCAGAGACAATTTGCTTAGCCGCTGTGATCCAATTAATGTTAACTAATGGTCTTTCATACAAGTCAGAGGAAAAGAAACTATCATCCTCCATCATCTAATAGAAGTACAAAGAGGTTGACTAGCTATTGGGGTTCCTCTCGAATTTTATGAAGTCCATTACCCGCCCTATTACCACTTTTTTCTGCGCGGGAAATTTTGCTCTTTATGAGTCTAACAAAAGGTTTTGTGATATATTTTTTTTTCTTTTGGTACATTCTAAATTGTTTGATTTTATTTGAGTTGTCGGTTTTTAATCAAACTTCAAATTTTTTCTTACGAAAACAATTTTTTTAACAAAGTTTAATTTTTTTGGTAAAATGTTTGTAAAAATTTAATATTTTAATGAAATTTAGTTTGCTAAATCATATTTTAATTACCTGCTGATTTATAGTTTTTTTTTTGAAATTTCGGCTCTTAATAAAACAAAGAAAAAAAAAAACGAAAAAAAACACAATTAAAACTAAAAACGTAAGAAAAATAGAGACCTCCGACTTATCTTATTATATAGACCGGCCTTGCTAAATTTCAAAACTATGTCGAAGAGAATCGTGATCATTGAGAGTCTGTAAATTATCTGGAGACGAGGCATTATTACGAACAAACGGAGATCACCTATGGATAAGCGTCAATAATGTATAAACATTATTGAAGGAATTACAAGCTGAATGATAAAATTATACATACCCTTTAAACCTTTTGTGTCGGGTATAAAAAGTAGCTTACAGTTATGTTGTTTTTGCACGTTAGGATTTATTAGTTAGTTTTATTAAAAATGGAGTAAGTAAAAATAAAGCATCGTTGCGATTTTATGTAAGGAAAAAAATATGTGCAGGTAATAACTTATTTTTCTACTCTGACTGAAAGCAAAAAAGAATTTATAATTTTTTTAAAGAAAGGAGACCTAAAGTAATATACTAAGAGAACTAAATATATTTTCAAAAATCTTTTTTTCTTAAAAAATCTTTTATTTCTTATGATACCTCAAAAAACTTCAAAAATAATTTAAACAAACATTAACAAATGGCAATGCTGTATGCATTGTATAGACCAATTTATTTATAAAAATCCCGGACTTGAAGTGAAAAGGTTTTCTGAAACGGTGTAAGAAATACTTCACTCCATCTGATCTACTTGCTATCTATGTCACCTTTATCAAACCAAAAATGGAATACAGCTCTCATTATGGGACGGTGCTTAAAAGACTATTTTGGAGTTACTCTACCGTGAGCAAAAGGGAGCGAAGAAGCTCATCGGTGACAGTAGGGTATCTAGCTCAATTGATTCACTGGAGCATCGACGCAATATGGGGTGTTTTTTTTTACTGTTTTATCATTTTTACAACGGAATGTGTTCTTATGAAATCAGGGAACTTGTTCCTGAAAACCGTAATTTCAAACGCGCAACGCGCTCTGTATCAAGAGCACATCCCTTTGTGATCGATTGGGCGGTAAATCGCACCCCTCATAACAGAAAAAAATTCGTTTTTTAGACGAACAGTTCATATAGGAATAAACTCCCTGCACTTTCCTGCCACTTTCAATCTACAAAGATTCAAATGAAATGTCCACAAGCACTACTCCCTTTTCCCCCTAACATAACCCAACTTTCTAGTTCTGGCCATGCATTGCATTAGTAGGGGCCATCATCTACTAGATTCTCGATTCTTATATAAAGGCGCGTCGACTTTGCGATCTTTATCTGTCAATCCATCTGCCCGTAATTGGGTTAAATCAGTTTTGTCAAATGCCCTGAAAAGCTATAGAAAAAAGCTATATATCTTTATGACCACCATTCTCTCATACATAGTTTCGATAGATTAATATTGAAACTTAGCAACACCAGTCCATATACGGTGAAGATATGCTTAAAGGAGGATAAGCGTCTCTATTTTCCAATTTTTTTTTCAGATTTAATTGTGCTTATTCCGTTAGTTATTGTCGGTTGAATTTTGTTTTATTGTAAACCGAAATTTTAGAAAAATGTCATATATTGTCAAGTAAGTGATATATCACTAAACCAACTAAATTTCACTAAAATATTATAAAATTCTCTAAAATTTTACCAACAAAATTATATTTTGCTAAAAAATTATTTTATGCGATAAAAACGTGACCATTAGTGAAAACCCGAAAAACATGCAAAGAAAAAATCTAGATTATCAAAAAATTTGATTTCTCTAATCAAAAATTTATCAAATATATGTTTTCACGAAAATTTTACCCAAAATTCTTATTTTCCAAAAGGCTGTACTTGAATTAAAAAATTTCAAATTTCATTCAAAGCTGAAAGAGCAAATCCCATGTTGAAAAATAAACAACTTATATTCCCATAAAAAATTATTTTTAAAACTACTTACATAAATACATAATTCATATTAAACAACAGTAATTTTTTATTTACCTAATTAACTTTAAAAAATAATGTTTATGCTATTTGATATTATCCCGATTTAATAACTAAATCACCGACATTGGTTATTGAGGGTGAAAGCACGTCTTGATGGCCATTTCGCTACCACTTACTTAGCTCTTCAGGAAACTTCTCACAACATTTTAAATAAATTTAAGATTTTTGTCTAAGTAATAAAGTAAAGACAAAAATTAAAATTTAAGCAAAAACAACAATAACCCACAATGAATCTATTTGTTTTTTTCACTGTATACGGCTGACTTTTTTGTAGTGGACAATTTTGAGATATAAGGGCTATTCAGCTTTGTTATTTCATACTGAAAACTTTATAAACTATGGAGAATTCTGCTTACGCGCCATATTTATGTGCAGACTTCTCTTGCTTTAGACCCTTATGACCCTTAATTTCAATGTATTTTTTAGGTTTTGAAGAATAGTGCAAATATAATATAATAGGAAAATTTACTAAGCGGGAGGACTTCAGCTATAATAGGGTAAATACTAAAGCGTCATAGCTTTTACAAATGTTACCGATAAAAGGTGACGGTCTGCAATAAAAATTTTATATTTTTAGCTCTAATTGTCATAATGGCTTGGCTTTTTATTTTATAAATAAGAAGGGAAAACAATAAAAATTATAATACGAATCAAAGCATGAAGAGATTATTTATAAATACACATACATAATTCAATAAAAATAAAAATATAGCATTAAAAATATTTTTTTTAATAAAATTTAATTTTACTTAAAATTATTTTTGCGCTGTTGACTTTGTTTTTAAATATCGATACTAAAAAAATTCTTAAGTACTATTTTACCGTAAAACTAGGTGCTTCGTATGGCTAATTGCTGTACGAAATTACTTAATTCTACGAAAAAAAAAATTATTCTCTATTTGACCCAAGGTTCTAAGGGGGCCTCCTCAGTAAATTTTACGGAAATCCATCCAGCGGTTTTTACGTGATGCGAATACAGACAGGCAGAAGGACGGACTGATAGGTGGACAGACAGACAAAAATACCGAAAAAAGATATTTGTGTTCCGTATCGATTACTATCTACACCAACAGCAAAATTTTTAAGAACCTTCAATTTACAGAAATGATCTTGTAAACATATCTACACACATATGCAAAAATTTTCGCCATTTAATGAGTCCAAAATTTTTTACAACAGTACAACAAAAATACTTTATGTGAGTGCGTGTATATTCACACAATATCTGAACTCCCTGTTTAATGTTGAAAAACACTGACACGTGTGATGGTTCCTGTTTTATGTTAGTTTCAATTTAACAATTTGCCTTTGTTCTAAAAGTTTTTCTTTTAATTCAATTAAAGTTTTTGTTTTATTGATATATCAAATAATAATATTGATTTCCCAGAAGAAAATTGCTTGAGTAGGGCAAATATTTATAAACTTTTTGCAGCAAATTGTAATTTTCACGTTATTCTTTTAGATTGTGTGTAAATAAACAACAAAGAGATCTTTACGTCTGCCTTCAATTAAGCTTTTATTTATTTTTTATTTTACAAATTTTTTTATTTAAAATTTTTTATTTGATCGTAAACATAGTTAAAGCAACAATAACTTCAGATTTACAGTATGCAATTTTTTGAGGAATTTCGTTTTCTCAATTCTCTATTTAAATTACAGCGTTATGCATTATTTAAAAATAAGCAACAGTAACATCCCCTTAAAATTTAAGCAATACCATATTGCTTACTCCTCTTACTGCTGTATAATTGTACTTATCCTTCGTCCAAAAATTATACAATAAGTTAAATTTTATAGTTGTTTTTGCCAAGCAAAAAAAGCACACGTTCTGAAACATTAGCATGATTTTCAAAGTAATGTCGCAATATTTCCCAGCATTGTTCAAGCGTATACACAACCATATTCGTTCAGCGGAAGGATGAAACTATTTATCTGTCAAATCAGACATAAGCTCAATGTTACCATTCACCAAATAAGCACTTTATTTGAAAAAAAAATGTAATTAATGTACACCTTCTTTACTACTAAACAATGCTGGGTTTAAAGTGATCATATTTGTTTTTATTGTTTACTGTTCTTATTTTAAGCTTGTTGGGCCTAACATTCGCTATGTCAATAAAAATGCACTTTTTTGAAAATAAAAACGCTTTCATATAATAAATATATTCTAATTCAATTATTAACTATTTTGAAAAACAAGAAAAAAGAAATAAGTGAGGTTTTTATTTTAAGCATCCACGCCTTAATCCTATATGTTAGTACCGACCAGATTTCAAAACTATTTGCCGAAGACTAAGGCTGATTTCTCGACTCGCTTGAATCTTGTAGTATGTGATGCAGGTGCATCTAGCAATTTCGATTCAATATTTTATTTTAATATCAAAGTTACAATTTTCATGTTAAGCACATCCAAAATTTACAAATCTTATAACTCTTGCTAAGCATTGCTTGTTAGTATAAATATAAGCATGTATTTGATCGACCGACTATCATAAATTAAGTCTTTTATGTATTAGGAATAAAAACAAAATTATTGCTCTTATTGCTTACTTTTTGGACAAGTGCTTGTAAATCAGTAAGAATATTCGCAAAAATAGAAGTGTCATCCATATTTATTTAGTTCATATCTGCTTCTATTATACCGATAGATTATTGGTTTATTACTTCTGAATATATATTGCAGAATAGAGGGGAAAAGTACATTTTTCATTATTTATAGTTACATAATAGTATTCGTTTTATTCTTCTAAATTTCCGCTTTTTGTTTCCAATACATGTTTTTGATACATCTTACATCTTTACCACAAATGTTTCAATATATGAATTAACTTGTCATGTTGTACTCTATCGAATGCTTTTTATATCATGGCAATTTCGGACAAGCACCTAGATCCAGAAACGTGCTTCCCTGAATGCAAACTGAATCATAACTATATGTTTTTCACACTTCATATTTAACCCTTGATAATATGGTTTATCAAAGATATTAGTCAATAATCTTGACACCTTCTGGCATTATTTTGCTCCGGAATTGGTTTTAAAGTGGAGTTCAACACATCATCTGGATACTTCCCAGTGTTATACATAATTGAACAGTTTTTCAAGGATGTTTAAGTTGTCACAATTTAAAAAGTATATAATTTCTGCTAGTATTGCAGCGCATCTAGTTGATTCGTTATTTTTCAAGATTTGTATTGCTTTTTTTGGTAGATGTTCAAAATGCTAGTTTCACTTCTTTAATTTCCCAAAAATTTTTATCCAGTTGCTGCAAGTAGACTTTGCTTTTTAAGTGAAAAATAAATTTTTTACAGTATTCTATTATTGCAATTTTGTTTTGAAAAATTTAGTGTTAAGCCGTCCGATAAACCTAAACCAATTAAACATTAGTGAGAAAAAAACATATGTACGTATAATTTAGACTTTTTAAAATTTCATAATAAATAAAACAGTTTTGGTGAGAGGTGTTAAATTGAACATATAATTTTGACTGTAGCATTTTAGTAATTAATATATATATATATATATATATATATATATATATATATATATATATATATATATATTTATATATATATATATATTTATATATATATATATATATATATATATATATATATATATATATATATATATATATATCTGGTACTTTTTTGGAAAAAAATAATATTAAATATTTAAAGGAAAACCTGTTTTAAAGCCTTTAATATATGCTCCATTTTAGATAATAATTTTATTAAAATAAAACTTTTTTAAGCAAGGTAAATAAAGTGAAACTTTAACAGTTGAACGGGTTAAAACATTCTAGTTTATATTGCTGAATTCCAAATGTTGTAAAGTAATGTAAGATTGTATGTTCTGCTGTTTTATAAAATATATTCATATACATTTTTAAGCTAATATTTGCAAAAATTTTATGTATTTTGAAAATACATACAAATGAATATCTGCTTGTTTTTATTTAGGAAAGTTTCCATGGTGTTCCGTCACACTTGACAATACTAACTGAATTTGAAAACATTTGTTGTTTTAGCAAATAGTTCTATAAAATGGTTTATAAAGTACTTAAAGAGTTTTAATTAAAAAAAAATAAATTCTTGTTTGATGAGTTTTAAATAAAGCAAGAAATTTGTTGAAGTTATTTTGCTGCATGTAAATTATTAAAGTGTTGATAAATTGTTTAATGATAATAAAAATGAAAGAGATACCATATACTTAAAATTTTCACAGGCTTAAGATTTATTCTATTTTTCATTTACAAAAATAAAATGTGATGTGTACCATTATATCGGTAAAATTTTTATATCTAGATTTTCTACGAAATAGCATAATTTTACAAATAAAAAATATTCTATATTTGAACCAAGGTATCTTCTCAAATCTCTCCAGAAGTTTTTACGTGACCGACAAAAATTGCAAAAGTATGTGTTTTGCATTCCATATAAATTACTATCTACACCAACATCAAATTTTTCCTAAAATATTTCATTTACAGTTTCATTATCGGCAGCCTATCGGCAGCCTATATTGTTGATCCTTAAAAACCTTTGAAACGATTAAGGACGGTTTAAACTCAAAAAATCTTTTCGTTTATTTAAAAGCAAATAAATTTTGTCTCCTTTCCTCCAGATATATAAAAAAACGTACCCATTCAATTTAAACATTACATCTTTATTTATACCTGTACAGAAACTTAGGTTAAAAATGACGCAAATGAGAAAGATTAAAGATTTTTCAATAAATCTGCTTCTTCTCGACGTGACACCTTTTTTAAAATGTATTGGCATGCATTTCGCACATAATATTTCGTCCGAACGAAAATTGCTGGCTAATTAGATTAGTTGTGTAAAAATTTTTCAATTGATTATATCACCAAAAAATTAACAAATGCATTTAAAATCTACTTTGAATACTGGAAATAAATATGTTTCATACATATTTCTAATTTAAATACAAATGATTTTTAAAAATGGATTCGTAATTCCACATTTAAAAGTAAAACATGTATCATAGGTATAACCTCTATTAATCGAAGGGGAAAATAGTTGTTTCGGGGTTCGATTAAAGTAATTATATTCTCAGGCCTGTATAGCGATCCACTAACTTTAAACGATGCGACATTCGTTATATTAGTCGACTTTTTCTGTTGTTTGCATTAACGATTATGTGATTCTCTAACTTCATTTTAACGATAATAGACATCTTTAATTTTCCTTTAAGAAAAATTAAAATTGAGTAGCATCTCCGTCAGCATATTACGAAAAACACGAAAGAGAAAAATAAAAACATGTGATTTTAAGCAAGGCACATGCATGTGTTTATTTCTTCATGTTAATTTACACACATGAATACGTATTATCTCATACGAGTATGAATGTATGGAGTTTGATATTAACAAAAGCATAATAATTGTTCTGGTTGAAGAGTTGTGGTTACCTCTTCTTAAATACTGTCAAAATATATGCTTATCTGTAAATTTATTTAACAAGAAATTTATTTTTAAAATAAATTTTAAATGTTCTTAGTAAAACTAAGTAAAACCATAATGTTTAATCTAGCTAAATTGAAAGGAAACTTTATTTATTTTATTTACATATTTATTTTGTGTTTAAATCTATATTTTCTGTGTTTATGCTTATATGTATGTTTAAATGTACATACACATGTTGTACATCGTTCGTTTTGTAAAAACAAATATAACAACCCAAAAATTATAATCGCGTTCTTAACGATAAGAAACTCGCTAACTATATCAGCTGGTTTTAAGCAACAACGAATATCGGTAAAAGTGTCACGGAATAGCAGAATTGATAATTTTGTTGTTAAGTCATTTTAACAAAGCGATAGTAGTTACAAAAGAGTAGTGAATCGCACTGCTGCCGGGCACGAGAATGGCTGGATCAATTACCTTGGGTTCTGGGAATAAAAAACTAATTATTTTCTTCTTTACTTACATATAGCAAATTATTTTAATATTATTTATTTAAGTTTCAATCTAATTTTTAATACTTATAGCAGTTATTTAAGCAAACAGTTAAATGATGTGTGTTAAACAACGGATGGATGATTTAAATACAAATTAACTATCTAAAGTATAAAACAAATTTTAATATAACATAAACTTTAATATAGTATAAGATTCAATGTAAAACATATAAATACAAAATTTGTTAAAATACTAATAAGTAAAAAAATAAAAATCTTCTGTTGGATAAAACTCAACTAGAGGTCTTAGGTTGCCATTTATCCGTCCTAGTATGGGCTTAGAGGATATAATAAACTCTTCTTCGAAGCCTTTTTTGAGTTTTAGAAGAAAATTAAATTCATGATAGTGCAGGGTCGAAATTAACCTTGTGGTTAATATGTTCCATTTCTTTTAATATTATTGGAATATCCTCTCTAGGAGCTACACTTTTGCTTCTAGAAGTGATGATCAGTGGTGAGTTCAGTTGAGATTGAAGCCTCTTCTTTGTAGCACTAACCTGGACTTAATCGTAACTAGTGAACAAGTGGAGCACTTCAATCTTACATTTCTTCTCAAGGATATTTGCGCCAAGAGTTATGGGCTTTGGCCATTTTTCTGGGGTCTTTTGAAACCAAACCGGTCCATTCCCCCAAAAGAAATTGTTGATGAAATGCTCACTATTAAAACCTTGAGATCTTAGGTCGGCTGGATTGTCACACAAGCCCAATTTTTATTATCTGCGCAGTGAGATTGGCAACGTATGTTTTCCTAGTCTTAGGGGTTTCATTATCCAACTAAGAGCAATAAAAAAGTCAGTCCTGAGAAAAAGTTTATAATTGTGGCAAGGTAAAGATTTCATTATTTGTTTAGTCAGTTTTGCTAACAGAGCAGCTCTTTAAAGTTAAAAACGTGGTATTAATTAGGGAAACCTTTGATTTTAAAACAAGGGGATGGGTTTCGATCGCAGAATCCGTCTCTGTTAGAAAATACTCTGCAGCACAGTAAGCTTTTTTGGATGCACCCGGTAAAACTTTCTCATTCTAGTTAGAACCCTTTATCCAGGACTGTTGAAGAATGACCTTCGCTTATATCACAGTTGGAGAAATCAACTAGCTGGATCAAAAGGTTTGGTAACGTTTGAAAGGACTTGTCTCTTAGTAGTAAAACAAAAAGAGAAAACAGGGTCTATGTTATAAGATAAATATTCCTATGAGGCATTCCATTGGATAATAAGAGCTTTGGTACTACTTGATTCTTTAAACTTGATAATGCTGAAATCTAGAATGTCATCTTTGGGAACTTACACTCAAACTTTTGGACAATTGGATTTGATTTTTTAATGTAAATTCTGCAGATTTTAAAGTTGTAATCACTTGTGACAGCGAATCAATTGTCGATGGTACAACATGTGAACCAGATAGAATGTCATTAACGTACTTTTGGTTTTTGAGAAAATGGGATGCTTGTGGATAAACTGTAATCTGTATAATATTATTGTCATGTCTTTGTTGTTGTAGCGCTAAAACTTTTAATTTTATAAACAATCACTGCATGTATCGTAAACCAATCGCATGTAATAAATACAATGGCCCATATTCATAGTTATATACTAAAGTCGACTCTTGCTAAAGTATACTCTAAACTAAAAATCTCTTAATTTCTTTTTGCTTTCATAGTCGAAAATTAAGCATACTTTAAGTCGAATAGACTTTGACTGGCTGTCAACTTAAGTTTGATAAATGTTTTTATACCATTTCTAATCAAACATTAGAAAAAAGTGACCCTGTTATTTTGCTCACTTTGGTATAAAAATCAGATAAAGAGTATTGTGTTCTTAAACCAAATAAAATTATTATGGAAAAATAAGTTAAAAACAGCTTTAGCTAGTTTTGAATTTAGAGTTGACTTTATTGCCAAAATTATATTTTAAATTATCTATGAATGAGTTAAGAGTCGACTCTAAAGTGAAACTGACTTTAGTTCCCTTAAAGTAGACTTTATTTTAACTATGAATATGGGCCAATGTAACTAATTTAAAATACTTATCTGATTTTGGAACTAATTATTATTCTTATTTGGACATACCTTGCACTCGAAGTAAACCAATTTTCAGGTGGCAGCGTAGGCGGGTTCCATCTTCGGTGTAAAAATAATGAAATCGTTTACTCTGCCACCTGTTAATCGATTCGCCTTGCCCACGTGAATTAAAATTTCGCTTCAAATAATCATTTTTTGCTACTAAGCTAACGATAACTGATTTAGGGCAGAATTCATCTTTGGAGTTATTCTTTAATCAAATAAAATTAAATTTTTTTTTTCTTAACATCATAAAGCTGAAACTGAACAATAGATTAAAATAGAAAACTTTTGTACTTTAAAAAAGTAATAAAAAAATATATATGTACATATATGTTATAAATAAAAATAAAAATAAAAAAGAAAATGTTTTTATTGACAAGAAAAATTAAATAGAATTTTTTTAATAACAAGAAAACTAAAAAAATTTTTAGAATTATTTTTAATTTTTTTTTTTCAAACCAAAATAAACCAGCAAAATTATTAAAAAAATATTTGTATTTTAATCCTTAATTTGCAATTATAACTTAATTTATTAAATTGACTAAAGAAATACAATATCAGTAGAAACAAAAAGTTCACATAAACATTTGAGAATAAAAAAAAAATTAAACCAACAAAAATTTTATTTTAACAATTATTTTATAATGTGTTGTATTATAGGCGATCATTTGGTCTTGAAAATTTTATGTAACTAACTCAAAAAACTTAGTTATCTTCATACATATTTTTCAGACAAGTTGATCGCCTGTAAAATCAAAAAAAGTACATAATGTCCCAAAATAAAAAAAAAAATCTCAAATTTTAGTATGCACACACAATAAAACAATAAGAAAAAGAAGTTTCACCAAATATTTAAAGCTTTTCAACACCTATATAAGATTAAGTCTTACAACAAACCAAAAAAATGTCAAGTGATAAAAGAAATTCACTGAATATCCTCATTTCACCTAACACAAAAATTTTCTTTTAAAAAATCCACATTTCCAAAAAACAATTACTAAAATGTTAAGATCCTGAAAAATTAAACAGTTAAGTTTTATTAATGATGATTTTAAGATTATATAATAATTTATTACGGCAACTATTATAAAGAAAAAACTTAATATCATGTTTTATGTTTGCTTTAGCAATACTACAGATTTTTTTTACCCTGTGTTATTATTACTGAAGCGGGGTCAACAACTTTTATTGTAAGCACTTATGACATATTAACGAAGAGCTTGTAATTTTATGAATATATTGAAAATAAATTCATAACGTTCTATATTCGTGAATATCATAACTTAAAAAAAAACGCAATGAATATGATATCTCCTCTCTGTTCTGTACACTGCAGTTTTGTATTACAAAACCCTCTTGATTTGGCTGAAAATTATTCTTTATTATTGCTGTGAGTAATGTTTTACTATATATATCCTTACTATTGTTGTATAATCAACCACACGCGTATAATTACATTACATTCAATTTTCTTTTTTGTTTAGTTTCTTTTAATATTGTTTGTTTTGTTTTGTTTTATTTTTTTATTTTTTTATTTAGTTATTTTTTTTTTTAAAGTAATAATTATTATATAAGAGTGCAATAAACTTTTATATGTAAAATTAATAAAAACGGGTGCATTTTCATTTTTTTAGGGTTTTCTTGTTTTCTTATTTTTACCCTCTCTTAGCTCATATGGATATGTTTGACAAAGATTCCACAAAACTGATTGAGTATGAAATATTCTATTATTATGTTCTTGTTCGTAGGTTCATATACATATGTTCATATGCAACGTTAAGGCAAACGCTAAGGGTACGAAAGCTGATACGGAAAATGGTGGATGTGAAGAATGTTTTTTTTTACTGCGTTGTTGCGTAAACGTGCCCTGAAATATAACAATTTTGGTTGAAATCACAAAGAGGCCAGCTTCCTCTTTTTAAGGCCTTGTATCTGTTCAGCTTCTTATTCGGAATGCTGTCAAACCATAACCATAAGAAATTTGTATGAAAAAGTTATGTAAATATGTTGCAAAAGTAGTACTTTACTTTAACAGTGAAAAACATATGAAATGTTTTTAGCGACATTTTGTCAAAGCAAATAGACATTATTTTATGCAGAATTTTTCAGGCAGCAATTAAACATGTGTTCTTTGCATATATTTCTAAAACAATGAAGCGTATGTGAAAACAATACGTTAAATTCTTCCAAATCGCGACATTACTTTTTGAATTTTCCACATGATATATGAATGTTGCTCTACAATTTTCCCAAATTCTAACAGAATACGAGGCTTTAACGATAAAATATTTGCTGGAAAATTTATGATTTTCAAATTAATTTAATAATTTAAATAAGTTCTTAAAACTTTTTAATGGGCTCTTAAATAGGAAAATATAATTAATAACAAGTAAAAGTGCTATATGCGGTTCCGCCGAGTCTTATATACGCTTCACCTAAAGAATTGGGTACTTATTTTTATAAAATTTACTTTTTTGTCGGAATATGTATTTCTTTGATAAAACTAAGATACTTGGGGTGAACTTGAGTTGTTTATTTTTCACCTTGGGGTCTGGTTTTCACTTTTTTTCTTTTAAAAACCTACTGAAAAAAAGCGCGAAAAGCAGGCTTTCGATGAAAGAAATATCCTAAGCAAGTCAGATATTTGGTCTATAGAGTCACTTATATAATTATAATTAAAAAAAAAAGAATAGTTTGCATGTGTTTCTTTTTTTGTGAAACTCGGGTTTTTTGAACAAATATAAAAATGTTTTTTTTTTTTTTTATAAATAAAAATTTTAAGTTAAATTGTACTAAAAATAATATTTTCCTGAAATTTTAATCGTTTAGTGAAAGTTTCAATATTTTAACGCAAAACGAATTTTTGTTAGTTTAGTTTTCAATTTTTAATGAAATGGTGAGAACGTATTATTTTAGTAAAATTTAGATGGTTGAATAATATTCTAATTACCCGGTAATATAACATAGAGGCGCCTTTGTTTTGAAAATATCTCTACCATTTATAGACCGAAGTGCTAAATTTCAGCTACACCTCTTTCGAAACTATGCTTAAGAGAATGGTGTTCATAAATTTTTTGTAGCTCATCTGGGGACGTGCAAAACTGATTTCATCAAATTACGGACAGACAGCTAGAATGATGAAATTCCTTTAATCGACCCTTTTAAGTGCTGGAATTTAAATTTTCGGCTTTAGTTAATTTTAATTTTTTTATTTCTTAAAAATTTTAGAAAGAGAAATTATTTACAAATGTATGCGAAAGTTTTCTAGAGTGCTACATCCTTCATCAGTTGTTGTGTAGTTTCTGCGTTCAGTATTTTCCAAAAAGCGAAGATCTTGTAATTCTACGCCGAAGTATAGATATCGTAGTGTAGTAAAAATCGCAAATGTTTTACCTAGATTTCTTCTTTCTTTGACTTTTTATTTTATTACAAATAAGACTGTAAGAAACCGCTGGTTACCCGGGTTTGAAGCCGGGGTCAACTCAGCTGCCCCATGGTCCGCTACATAAAATAAAAGCTACGGTATTTTCCACTTGTA
Organism: Cistogaster globosa; assembly: GCA_937654795.1. Classification (NCBI taxonomy): domain Eukaryota; kingdom Metazoa; phylum Arthropoda; class Insecta; order Diptera; family Tachinidae; genus Cistogaster; species Cistogaster globosa. The sequence goes on from OW569406.1 coordinate 24,935,116, forward strand.
ATTTCTTTATATAATTCAGGTTTATTCTACTTCTACTTATTATGTTATTTACTTTGCTTAAAATGTTTTTAAACCAAGAGCAGGAATTTCTCTTTATTTCCTGGATGACAATTCAGTCCCTAGTTACTTGATGTAAATTAACACCATCGGCTTCTAAAAATACTAGATATAAAACCGGTCGGGTCAAGTGGGTATAAATGTTCCTCGCTTTGCCTTAGTAACTCCTCTCTAGGGTTGGTATATACCTAACGCAACTTACTTATTACTCACACCACTAAACAATTCTGGTTCTTTTACAATATTCAATATTCACTTGTATTCATTTTTTTTTTTGTTAAACTTTGAGTTTACCAATTCTGCTTCTGTTCTTCACTACAGGAGAAATTTATCGAAATCTTTACCCCAGCGTTTTTTATGCTGTTGCTTAACTACAAAACTGCATATATGTATTTAAATTTGGCGAACCGATTCATTTCCATATTTATCTGTATTGCTGGTAGGTGATTTGTATCAAACGACATAACTTCTTTCTTGAATGTTGTGTTGCTGCTGTTACTCTATTCTCACTGCCTTTGTCGCATTGTACAAAGACTTTTCTGCAGCTGCTTCTGTAATAAAGAAATTATATTGCGGATGTGTATCAGCCCCCAACAGGAAAATATAAGTCCTTCTGCTCATATTTCTTGGTGTTGGACAAATTACTTAAGCTTTGGCACCTTACAAACAGTTTAGATATAAACGATACGGTGTATTGCTAAGCATAATTTTTATTCTTATCGTTCAGCTCTGTAATATCCCTACCTTAAGATGAGGCTAATTATTCGGTTTACGTCCTGAAGTTTTTATCTCTAAACCAATTAGTCTAGACATACACATATATCGCATCAAAACATTTCAACCTATTTTAGCGTTTTATTTATGCCTCACTGTGCAGATTAGTTAAGCAAATTAGATTAATCCAATTTTTTAATTTATATATACTAAATTATATACAATTGCTATTTTTTACCCATCTTAAAGCAAGGCATTTAAAGCTGGATTTTCCCATTTTTCTTTTTAACCACGTTGATTCTACAGTTACTTTATTGATTTAGCTAGCATACATACGTTGGAGATTGTCCGCAAATGGATCAGAAGTTAAGAAAAAATCTCATCACTTTCTTAAAGATTTGCTTAAATTTCAAGATCTCAAAAAATAATATTTATCTTAACACAAAGGACGTGTAAACATAAAATTAAATAACTAACGCACACATAAATGATTAAAACAAATTTGTCGCAATCAGTTCAATGTAATAAAAAATAATATTTAAAATAAAGTTGTCAAAATAGTGGACACCTAATGTAAAAATGGAGCTGAAAAAGAAAATGCAGCAAATACATCACCTGCCAATTTTTGAATTTGTGCCGCATAATTTATTAGATGTTAGCATTTTAAAAGAAAAAATAAACGAAAGTCACAGGGAATCATAAACACTGTCGATTTATGTAGGGCATAAAATTCAATGCCTTCCGACATAAGCAAAGGTGAATTTTTTAAAATAAAACATACATTCCAGGGAGCAGAATATTATTAGGAAACAAACACTAATTTGCACTTTTTCAATGAAAAAAAAAAAAAAACGCTTTTTTGTATGGAAAAAATTCACCATTATCCGTTCCCTGCTTAACTGTCACATTTCACCACTTCCCCATTAGAATATAAACAGTAGTAATTGTTAAGCATATATAAAAATAAGTGAAGTGTTAATCTTCTTCTGCAAATAAACTTTAAAAACAGTAATTGTCATCACTCCTAAGTTTGTTACTGCCATCCCTAAATTAGCGCGTAAGACGCGACGCAAAATAACGCATAACTTTTACGCAGAAATGACATACCTAAATAAAGGCGCAACGTTTTGTAGTGAACAGTAATGTTAACCTATCACTTTTAATAAAACCCTATAAAATGAAACGCAAAACAGTGATGAAAACGCTATATAAGCCCGAAAAAAGCAAAAATGTCATTACTGTTTTGTAACGTTCTCTAAATACTACAAAAAACATATGTAAACAACAGTAGCTCGCAGGCAACTCCATAACCTAACGCGCTGTCAAAATTGGATTTTCCAATTGCTAAGCGTTGACGCCGTGCTATTTACGGATACTTCATACATTTTGTATGTACATGAGAAATTTTGACAGATATCTTGCGCTTTACGCGCTAATTTAGGGATGGCAGTTAGACACAAATAAAAGCTTAAACCAATTATTAACGGTATCAGATTAAAAGAGTACTAATTGTCCCTTTAGAAACTATAGATTTCTTTGTCAAATTATAGAACACTATTTTGCAATAAAAAGTACTAAATTTCTCATTAATAAAAAAACAATTAGTGCCTTAGTTTAATATCTTTAGTAAACTTTATAATTAACTTTTAAATTGGCAATTAAGTATATATTTTGCAGTATAAAAACAATTCAAAACGTATACTTCTACCAGTAAAACTTTTTCAAGAAATATTGTTTCCAAATGATTGCACGTTTTAAGAACCAGTAAAAGTTTTAAAAAAGAGAAACATGGTTTCAGATGAAACTAAGCAAACTGATTATTTTTTTTGCTGTTGAAAAAATTTTAAAATAATTGAGAAAAGAAAACAAAAGCAATTGAGTGAGCAAAACTAATACATACAAAATTTTCTACCAACGCATCTACTTTGTTTGTAACTACGAATCTGAACAAATATATTTGTGTTATTTGCAATAAATAGTATCATATTAAGGGGCCTAAAGAGCAAAAACAAAACAAAAAACAAAAAAAAAAAGAAGCCTAGGCGTCTCCCTTAAGATTTGCACTACAGAGCTAAGAACTTTATAATACTAATAACACTGCAACTAATAATCTAAACAAAGTTTAATTTTATACTAAAAGCGGCTTTTATCTAGCTACAATATAGTTTCAATCACTTTTACTGGATTCCAAATGTAAAATTTTAGTTTAGGAGTTTCGGGTCTACTTTAAGTGTTATTCTATATACTGGTGAAATTGACGAAAATAAGATTTTATATCCCTGAATTAAGAAATGATTAAATATGGTACTTCAGTAATAACAAAGTGTGTTGATTGAATAGCTAGAAAATGAGAAAAAATAGAAAACAATAGTACAAGCATTGCAGAGTTTAGATTAGAAAAGAAGTGCAGGAGCCTATAATTAAAGAACTACAGTTAAGATAATAAGGGTCACCTATGTATTTAAGGAAGCAGATAAGAAATGGAAAATTTATTTTGTAGGCGCAAACAAACGTCAGATGAAAAGGGGGAACTAACAACACTGCACGTTAGTGAAACAGGAGATCGTTTTTAAAATTATTTAAATTTTTCTTGCTAACTACGGTTAAAAATTTCAAAATCCCATAAAAATGTTACTCAATATTTTAAAAAACTGGACCAGTATATCAAAAAATTATCTGTAACTAATATAGAAAGGCTAATAACTCAATAATTTTAAAACAAATCGTGTCGATTAAAGCAACATTCTGGAGGTATTAACTGGGCCTTCAAGATAGTGTAATATTAAAAAAACAGAAAAAATAAGAAATGCCAAGCATTAGAAAAAGGTTCCCAACCCTCAGAACACAAAGCGCGATCTTTGAAAAATGAATGGCACCCGAGTTTTACACTTCAGCTCAAATTGGATGAGCCCTTAACAAATGGCAGCGTTTTTTTCCAAAATATTTTTATTCTGCCCAACTGTTAATTGGTAGTTAAGTGTTTCAAATATTGCAGGTAAAAGTTTGTATACAGTGTAAAAAATACGAAAAATGAAAGAAACTTATACATTTTTACGTAACTCCCACCGTTTAATTATTTTTTTTTTTTTTGCTTCATTTTGCCTTTATATCCTGTAATGGTGTCGATTGAGAATACAATGGTGATGCTTGTAGACTTGTGGTGCACGTCAATAAGTGTTTTTATGTCTAATTAACCCTCCCTGTTTTCCGTGAGTAAAAATGTGTGGAACTGATAATATTTATAATGCTAGAAACAATGTTTTGTATTATTGTTAAGTTCTCATTAGAGAGGGCCTATTTAATTTTTTTATATTGCAGAAACTTGTAACAATAATTTTGTAATTTCTAAAATACAAAATTATATAATAAAGGACAATGCCGATTAAACCAGCTTTCATATTTACTTCTCAATTTCACTTTTTACCTCCTTATCCCAAATATGCATTTTGCATAGTTGGGCGGTCGTTTAATACGTAAAAATTGCACTAAGCATTGCTCGACTTTATACTTGTGACCGAAGCACAGAAATTGTAGATATAACAGTTTTATTCCTTGGCTGTGGAATAAAAAAAACTCCATATCTGTATACCCTTCTCCACAGGTAAAAATCGCTATACCTAAGTTTGTTAATTTCATTATTCGACCTCATAAAATATATATATTCTTAGTTCTGCATAGTGAAGTCGATTAAGTAATGTCCGTCCGGGTTCGCGTTGCAATGAATTTACCAAGTCACTAGATGAGTTAAAGAAAATTTAAATACTCAAATCGACAGTGCTTCGAGACAGAGGGTAAAAAACACGCCTGCCGCTAATTTTTTCAAATATATGTTTTTTCAACTTTCGTTTGTGTTGTGTTTATAATTATAATTAATTAAAAAGGTAAGTGATATATTTCCACTTTATATATTTTTACTTTAAAAATTATTTATAAAATAAATTTTAATCAAGCTACTTTTGAAATTTGTTTTTACTGAAAATTTGTAAAAAATGAGTAGTCTAGTTTTTGTGTTGAAATAAATTGATTTCTTTTGTTAAAAAATAATTGATAGTATATGAATATTTCATTTGTCGACGAGGAAAAATGGAAAATAATATTGAAAAGATATTGGAGCGCCAGCAAATATGGTTTGAGCAGCAGCAACAGTTCTTTGCAGAAATGTTAAGCCAAAGGAATTCAAGTTCTACAACTGTGAATAATGTGGCTGTACCCAAGTTTCAACAATTTGATGAAGACTTAAATGATTTTGATACGTACAGAAGACAATTAGAAGAACATTTCAAGGCATACGGAGTTGAAGATGAAAAAAGAAAAAAGTCTTTCTTTTTGTCATGGATTGGTGACAAATGTTATCGGTTATTGCAGAAAGTGGTTGGAAAACACAGTCTGGAAATTTTATCGTACCCACAGTTAGTTTCGAAATTGGATGCTCACTTCAAGAGCAAAATACGCATAATAAAATCAAGGTATGAATTTTATAAAAGAACCAAAGATGAAAGTGAAAGTTACAATCAATGGGTAACAGAGTTAAAAGGTATGGCCAGGGATTGTAAATTTGTATGCAAGAATGAAGCTTGTTGTAGTGATTTTTCTGAAGAATTAATTCGGGATATTTTAATTCTATATACACCGGATGAAGCAGTGAAAACTGCGGCACTGCATAAAGATGAGCCAACATTAGAAGAGGTGTTACAGATTGCTGAAACATTTGAAGCTACGCAAAATACAGTTAAAAGTATTAAATCGAATCAAGCTGCAGATATTTTCGCGGTAAAACAAGGCGCAGGGAAACAAAATCGACATTATTCTCGAAATACTAAAAAGGGTTGTCAAGAGAAGAAAAATCAGCCAAGACATCGATGGCCAGCATGTTCCGGTTGTTTTAAAAAACATGATAAGTCAAGTTGTAAATATTTAAATGCTCAGTGTTTTATTTGCAAGAAGACAGGACATATTGCATCGGTATGTAGATCAAAATTTAATTCCAAAACGTATGTGAATTATCTGGAAGAGGAAAAGATTGATGAGGTAGAAAGTACGGTGGAAGATGAAAGCACAATTTTGACATGTAATTCTGTAGATAATATTATTTCACGGTCTGGAAATAAAATGGTTATAAGCGTTAAAGTAAATAATCGGGATATGAAATTTCAGTTTGATACTGGTGCAATGCGTTCAGTTATTGGCTTAGAAAGTTATAAAGCATTAAAGAGCCCTCTTTTAAAAGCAACCTCCGTTAAACTTTTTGGATACGGAAATGTTCAAATTCCAGTTTTGGGTTCTATTGCAGTAGATGTTCAAATTCAGGATGAACGTAAATGTTTGGATCTTATTGTTGCTGACTCAAATGACTGTAGTAACATTTTCGGCTTAAATTGGTATGATGAGTTCAAAATAGTTCAGATATTTAAAATTGAGGCACATCCTAATTTAAATTTCTTATATGGTGAGTTTAAAGAATTGTTTTCAAACGAACTAGGATTATGCACTACGGAAATGGGACACATTTACATGAAACCCGATGCCAGACCAAAATTTTGTAAGCCAAGACCGATTCCGTATTCAATGTATGATTCTTTTAAAGAGGAAGCAGCTCGTTTAACAAAGCTAGGGGTATGGAAACCTATTAAATTTTCTCAATGGGCATCGCCGTTGGTAATCGTGTCGAAACCAAACAATAAGATTCGTGTTTGTGCAGACTTTAAAGTTACAATAAACCCTCAAATGGATATAGAAAGGTATCCAATTCCACGTATTAGGGATCTGTTCCATAAAATCAAAAATGGTAAATCGTTTTCAAAGATAGATTTATCAGATGCGTATTTGCAAATAGCAATGGACGAAGAATCCAAGCGATATTTAGTTGTAAATACACCACTAGGACTCTTTGAGTACCAAAGATTGGCATTTGGTTTAGCAAGTACACCTGCTATATTTCAACGTGTAATTGAGCAAACAATAAGTGACATTCCAGGATGCATTAATTATCTAGATGATATAATATGCACAGGTACGACAGAAGAAGAACATTCAAAAAATTTACGAGCATTGTTTCAAAGATTAAGGGATAGTGGTTTTCGTTGTAATTATTCTAAATGTAATTTTTTTCAACCACAAATAGAATTCTTAGGACATATTGTAAATAGCGAAGGCATTTTTCCTTCAGAAACGGGAACGGAGGCAATTAAGAATCTTTCAAGGCCCAAAAACTTAACCGAGCTTCAATCTTTTATGGGAAAAATAAATTATTATTGTTCTTTTATAAAAAATTACGCAACCGTTTGTGGTCCACTTAATCTTCTTCGTAAGAAAAATCAAAAATTTCTTTGGGGAAGAGAGCAAGAAAACGCGTTTCAAGAGCTAAAGAAACAGTTAATAGAATTGGCCCAGCTTGTGCACTTTGATGAAGACTTACCTATTGTCTTAGCAACAGATGGTTCTTCATATGGCATTGGAGCCGTTATTTCGCATGTTTACCCGGATGGCTCGGAACGGCCTATTGCATATGCATCTAAGACTTTAACTGATCACCAGAAAAATTACAGTCAAATCGAAAAAGAGGCTTTATCAATTATTTTTGGAGTACAAAAGTTTCATCAGTATTTGTATGGTTGGAAATTTATTCTATTTACTGACCACAAACCACTTGTTTCAATATTTAATCCAGCGAAAGGAACTAAAAATACAACAGCACATAGGATTCAGCGATGGGCCTTAATATTGTCGAATTATAATTATGAAATACGGTATAAGTCTACTAAACAACATGGTAATGCTGATGCTTTGTCTCGTTTAACTTACAAAGGAGATACCAATTTTGATGAGTCAATTGAGGTAAATGACATTTCTTCCGAAGAACTTTTAAGTAGTTTTCCATTGGACTCCACAAAAGTTGCAGAATATACGAAAAAAGATAAAGTCTTAAATAAAGTTTATGATTATATTATGCGTGGTTGGCCTGATAAAATTACAGATAAAGATTTGATACCATATTTTCGGCACCGCTTTAACTTAACGCATAATAAGGGAGTTTTAATTTTGCAAACGGACTACAGTCGTATAGTAATTCCAAGTCTATTAAGAGAGAAAATTTTAAAACTTATACATCAAGGACATTGGGGAATCATTCGCATGAAACAACTGAGTAGACGATACTGCTGGTGGCCAGGCATTGATAACGACATATCTACTGTTGCGTCTTCTTGCGACGCATGCAATATTGGCAGTTCTGATCCACCAAAACAATTTTCTGGTTGGCCCAAATCTTCATCTCCTTGGCAGAGAATACATTTAGATTATGCTGGTCCGTTCAAAGATTTTATGTGGTTAATAGTAGTTGATTCATATTCCCAATTCCCATATGTTGTAAAGATAAAGAATGCCACATCAAGTTCTACAATAAAATCGCTACAAAATATTTTTTCTATTGAAGGTTTGCCGGAAACTATAATTACAGATAATGGAACACAGTTCAGTTCGGCCGAATTTAAAAATTTTTGTCAAGCCAATGGAATTCAGCACTTAACCACTGCACCTTTTCATCCAGCATCAAACGGACTCGCTGAAAGATTTGTTCGTTCATTTAAAACTTGTCTTAAGAAACACCTAACTTCTGGAAATGATTTAGATTCTTCTCTTTTATCGTATCTCACTACATACAGATCAACCCCTAATAAAGAGGGAAAATCTCCTGCTGAAATCATTCATGGTCGACAACCTCGTATTCTACTCTCGTTGCTGAAGCCTTCAATTTATACTTCAAATGCAAATCATGACACTTCAAGTAAAAGGAAGTTAAATGTCAATGATCATGTGATGTGCAAAAATTTCGGTTTGGGTGAAAAATGGCAACGGGGTATAATTTTAAAACGTATTGGGAATGTTATGTATTTAGTCCATGTTGGTGGAAAAATTATAAGACGGCATATTAACCAATTAAAACCTGTCAAAAGTAAATTTGAATTCATAGATGTTCAGCAAACAGCCCGGAATTTAGTAGATAAATGTTTTTCACCAAATTCCGTGCAATACGATCCGTTTTCTACAAGGGTTCCATCAAATGAGGCGAATTTAGAACAATTACCAAGCCAAGCTATTGTTTCAAATGAAGTTAATAAATTACCTGCTGCTTCAAGTCCATCTTGTTCACCCCGCATTAAAGAAAATGTTATGCCAACAACTTCAACTCGATTAAGAAGATCTGAGCGGCTAAAATGCAAAGCAGACAAAACTTCTTCTCTTATTATTCAGAAATTGGCGAAGAGGAATTGATATATTTCCACTTTATATATTTTTACTTTAAAAATTATTTATAAAATAAATTTTAATCAAGCTACTTTTGAAATTTGTTTTTACTGAAAATTTGTAAAAAATGAGTAGTCTAGTTTTTGTGTTGAAATAAATTGATTTCTTTTGTTAAAAAATAATTGATAGTATATGAATATTTCAGTAAGAAAACTAAGTCAGCTTTTCAACTGATACCGTAACTTTGTTAATTACTAAGCTTGCAAAACTGCAATAAGCAAAACTTATAATTTTCGAAAAAGAGCATTTTTTAACAGAAAGCCTTTATTGTAGCAAATAATTTCTAATGTCGGTTATTATACCCTTTACCGCAGGTAGAAAAACGTTATATCTAAGTTTGTAAATCCATTTATGATTTCTCGAACATCCATTTCCAACCCCATAATGCATATATGTATATTCTGAGTCCTTATGCATAGCGAAGTCGATTGAGCGATATCTGTCCGTCCGCCTGTTCATTCGTGTTAGTATTAAAATCAACTTTGCACAGGCATTAGATGAGCTAGACAAAATTTTAATACGACAATCCATCAGACATAGTTCCGAAAATTTTGCCATTGAAAATAATATCAGTAATTTTCCTTCGAGGTTGCGGACAAAACACCACGCCTCACAGTGCTTTGTCCCGTAGGCAAAATTAAAATAAAATAAAGTGCTTAGAATATTTTTGTAAAGCTAACAAAGTACCTTAAATAGATTCGTAAGTAGAATTTATGATCTCTTCTTTTTGTTAACAGTAGAGGGCGCTAAAATCAGAAAATGTTTGAGGTAAAACTGTTGAACAGAAAAACGATTTTTACTGTGTTACAAAAAAAAAATTGTTAAAATTTCATTTTTTATTGTGTTCCCTTGAAACTTAACAGTTTTGTTTACTACTATACATGGCGAAATAATTTACCACATGGCAGCGTAGGCGAATTCAGTATTTTTTGCTGGCATACACGACTGTCAAACTCCATATATAAAAAATGTACACAAATTTTTTATATATGGAGTTTGACAGTGGTGTACGCTAGCAAAAAATACTGAATTCGCCTATGCTGCCACCTAGTAAATTATTTCGCCATGCTACTATAGGTACAAAAAAACAAAAATAATTTTTGGTTAATATTTTTTATGGAAAAGTTGTTTGTGCCCTCGAAAACTTTTGCGATTTTTTATTTGGAATTACTAAAATGCAAAAGTTTGATAGAGCAAAAAATTTTTTTTTAAGAATAGGTAATTTTTTATTTGTGATTTTAGTTCATTTTAAAGGGCTTAAGTAGAATATGTAAAGAAGCTTTAGATTTTTCACCCGGAAATGTAAAAGTGATATAATTTTTTTAACACATGTTTCCTAAGTTGCAGAAAAACTTACAAAGACCTTAGTTTTTGGTACTGCCAAAATTAAAAAAAAAACAGTTTATACAATTTTTTTTATTACTATAAAAAATGAATCGAGTTTTGGTGCAGTTTATAATTTTTATTAAATAGTGACAAAAACTTACCAAAAATTGGAAGAACTTTTTTTTCTTTTTTTTTTTGCGGAAACCCTAAAGTTTTGCAAACAAATCTAACCACTAGTAAAAAAGAATTTTAGATTTTTAACCGGAAATTTAAAATTTTGCATTTTTTAAAAACGTGTAGTTTTACAAAGACCAAAAATATGATTATATAATTTTTTGCAAGTAAAGGGCTCCAGAGACGTTCAATGTTCAATTAAATTTTGCAAACTGTGCAATTTAATTGACTGCGTGTGCGTCATAGGGAAGGTTTTCCTTTAATAAAATAAAATTTCACCATAAAAAAGTTTATGATAAATATTAGTTATTTACATTTTGCTATTTTCCGTTATTTCTTATATTTGAACAAGAGATGAAAGCGTGTTCATTTCAGTTTCACGTGATCATCTTTTAATAGTTTATGATTGTTTTGAAGTTTTCACCATTTTTTTATCAATAATATTTAAATTAATTGTGGAATTATCACTAAAACATTAAATTAATACCTAGTCAATATTGAAATAAGTTCGTGCTGCAGTAGCCATTATAATGTACCCTGCAAGAACAGTGACCATAATTTGATCCATCAAATGACAATCACTGATGATGAAAATATCCATCACTGCGTAGAACAAAGTTTTATTTATTTATTTATTTATTTATTTATTTATTTATTTGTTTTCATTTCCTGTACAACAAGATCTGGTCTTATAATTAGAGTACAGGAACGCATAGTGTTATGACAATTTTTATGACAATATATAATTTAGTGAAAATTTAAAATTGAAAAAAGAAAATAATATACATTTATAACACAAAAAAAATCAAAATTAACAGAATAATAAAAAAACAAAAAGTATAAATTTTATTAGGAAATAAAATAAAAAGTTATGTAAAAGATTTAAATAAAAAAATTTTAAAACTATTAGCATTGCTATTAAGTTGTTGGTTTAGTGGAAGATTATTCCAAAGTCGAGAGGCATTTATAAAAAACTGCCATTCAGAGACTAGGCATTGGTGTCGAGGTATTACTAGGTTATGACTACGTTGTGAATGAAGAAAACGAAGTTGATGAAATAGATATGTAGGGTTTTTAGTATTAATAATTTTATGCAAAAAAATTAGAGTGCGAATTTTTAACAGGTTATCAAACGACACTCCATAAAGATTATTAGAGACGGTGGACACATGATCATACCTTCTCAATTTGTATACGTATCTTACGATGTTGTTATATAAGACGTTTAACTTTCTTTTGCTGACTGAGTCACAGCTTGAAAATATTTCACAACCATATAGCAGGGAAGAAATCAAGTAAGTTTTGGCAAGCAAGATCCTTACTTTTAGTGGAATAAAATATTGTGAAGACCAGAGAGCCCTTAACTTAATATAAGTTTGACCAACCAGAAAATTAATGTGATCATTCCATGTCAACTTGTTATTGAAAATAATGCCAAGATTTTTTGCTGAATTCACGACTTCGATTTTCTCGCCATTTAAAAGAATATCATCGTTAATGTTGGGAACGGTTCTTCTTTTACGAATTATGATGCATTTAGATTTGGCTGGGTTTAAACAAAGCCCATTAGCACGAGCCCAAAGGTTAATTTTATTTAAGTCGCTGTTTAATTGAAATATACCTGAAGAAATATCTTCTATTGGCCAACTTAATGTAAGCTGTACATCATCTGCATACAAATGGATTTTGCATACCGAAAGTTGCTTTGGCAGATCATTTGAGTACATGGAAAATAAAAGTGGGCCTAAAGTTGAACCCTGAGGCACGCCTCTATTAACAAACAAGCTGTCTGACCAAATATCATTCGCGAATACCGATTGGGTACGATTTGCTAAATATGATGATATCAAATTTGTTGACATGTCCGTAAAATAAAAAAAATGTTTCAGTTTTTTAGTGAGCATATTATGGTCTACCGTATCAAAAGCCTTAGAATGATCTAAGAGCACCAAAAAATTAATATGCCCGTTTTCTAGACCCTGCCGAATATTTTCACAAACTTCCACGAGAGCTGTAATACAGCTGTGGTTTTGGCGAAAACCAGATTGTTTATCAGTGATCAAATTGTGAGTATTGACATATGTAATAATCTGCTTATTCAGTAGCCTTTCTAAAATCTTTGACAAAAAACATAAAATGGCAATGGGTCTATATTCCCCATTGGCCTTGGGCAAAGGAACAATTTTGGCATGTTTCCAGTTAGATGGATAAATACCCGATATAATAGCAGAATTGAACAAATGCGTAGTATATGGGAGAATCAGGGGCAATAGTAAACGTATAAATTTTGGATGTATATTATCACTTCCCACTGCGTTCGATTTTAGAGATGAGCATATTGAATTAATGTCATGTTGTGTAACGCAAGAAAATTGAAAGTGTTCACGTATTGTTTCACCTTCAACATTTCTGCATTCAAAATTATAATAATTTGGATTTGGTTGAATAACCGGAATATTGGTAAATGTTTTATTAATCATATTTAAATCCATATGGCAGTCAGCACTATTGCTTGCATTTCCAATTCCTATCTCTCGAATAGTGTTCCATGTTTGTTTAGAATTAATGGCATCACTGAATCGATTAGAGTAGTACTCAGTTTTAGCTTGTTTTATTTGTCTGTTAGCATTTTTTCTGGCGATAGAAAATTGCAATTTAAGATCTGCAGTTCTATATCTTTTCCACCTTGCGTGTGCTATGTCTCTTTGTTCTATAGCATTCTTAACAGTACTTGAAAACCAAGGATTTTGTTTGGGTATCACTTTTTTGTATTTTAGAGGTACAGTTAAGTCGAAAAAATATTGAATGGAGCTTTCCAAAAATGAAGATTGTTCATCAACAGACGGCATATAATAAATGTCACTCCAAGGAATAAGTGCCGTATATTCATAGAGTTTATTAAGATCCAATTTTTTGAAATCACGGTAAAAGAAACATTTTTCATTTTGTTGTACTCAAAAATTATAAGTCAAAAATATAAGGTCATGTTTAGAAAAACACGAGGCCGATATTTGGTCATATAATATTATATTGTTAGTGTTAGATACAAAAAATAAGTCAATTAGTGTGCTTGATGTTGATGTATGGTGCGTTGGACATAACGTATTGACCGGAAAAAGACCAAGCGATAACATGGTATTAGGAAGGGCATCCTCGTCCAAAATATTTGAATTAAAGTCACCAGCTATGACTACATGATTATATTCCGGGGCAAGATTTTCAAGGGTATTATATAAAACGGTTAAAGGAATTCTCTTGTTAGGTCTATAGACACAACCGACCAGAATTTTATTGCCACATGAAAAGATTTCAATAAAAATGAACTCAGTAATTTGTTCGATTGAATTGTCTACAATTTGTGACTTGAAACATATTTTGCTAGAGAATGTACTTTTTACAAATATGGCAACGCCCCCTCCATGTTTTCCTCTATCAAATCTGAAAACTTTGTAGCCATAAGGACAAATAAGACCATCGGGTGTGGATGCTATTAGCCATGTTTCTGAAACACAAATAATATCAATATCCGAGTTTTCGAATACTAATTTAAATTCATCTAGCTTGTTGTTTAAGCTTTGGGCATTTATATGTACTATTTTAAAACCATTTTTATATTTGGCCAAGATTCTAACCATGTTTATTGTTGAATCTTTGGATCTTCCACGTTCACCATTGTTAGAAGACATGAATATATGTTTTATGGTATGCAATGCTAATAGAGACGATAATTAAAAAAAGTGTAAAATATGATATTACGGTTACAAAATAAATAATATAATAAAAATAATAAAATTTGAAAAGAAAAATACAAAAAAATAACAAATTGAATATAAAAACAATTAAAAAGTTAATAAATAAACGTAAGCAAAAAGTAAAATAATCAAAAACTACATAAAATTTATTCAGCTGTGCGAAAAAACTGTTGAAGTTGTTCTTGGAACATAATATTAATTGGTTCATCATTTTCACTTTTTTTTACAAAAACAAGACCCCGAAGTGTATAAACCGTTTTCAATAGCTTATCCTTCTTTAGCTTGAGGGCTGATTTAAAAATGTTGTAGTTGTGTGGGGTAAGATTTTCGTTAATGAAAAACGAAACGTTACTATCAAAACCTGCATCCGATAAAGTTAAAGGTGATTTAGATTTCCGACGGTGGGCTGCAGTAGTTTTAAGGAAATAGCTTTTCTCGTATGGTGAATCGAATTTTATTATAATAGGCGGATCATCTACATTTCGATGGTTTTTAAAGTTTTTAACACGAAAAATAGATTTGAAAGGTGGTATTGCAAGATTTATGGTTTTGCAAACATTTTCGAAGATTTCATTTAAGTTTTCGTTGCTATAATACGGTATACTGGTAATGCGTACATCTGATGCCACCACAGAGTTTTCTTGGTTTAAGCATTTGATTTTTAAGCTTTCAACCTCAGACTTAAGTTTTTTAAATTCAATAGTGTTATTTTCAAGTTTAACTACTTTATCATTTAGTTCTTTTACTTCCCTTTTTACGTCGTTAATTATCTCAGTTTTAATAATTTGAAATCTCTCTTCAATTTCTGATATTAAAGTACTCTTACTATCAGCTATTAATTTTTTTATCAGTTCCATTTGCTCTTTTATATACTCATCTTGTTTCGAGAATTTTTCATCCAGCCAATTCCATATACGACTCCGTGAAAAAGAATCTCTGGGAGTTGAGAAAATTAAATCTGCATGAATGTTCTCGGGTATACCAGGCAAACCATTCTCAGTTTCATTTGCTTTTCTCTTTGTACTGCGAGTATCCATTCTTAAGAGTTGTTATATTCGTATGTAGGTTTTTGAAGGTTTTTAAAGTTTTTATTGTTATTGAAGTTAACTGACCACAGATATGTTTATGTGTTTGTTTGTATATATAAATTACACTTGTGCTCTTATTTTTTTTGAGTTTCTTTTTGTTTCTATTTTTTGCAAATTAGCTTGTCGTTGTTATGGTAAAATTTTAATAAAAATAAATTTGTTAATAAATTAAGTTGCAGTTAATGAGTTTTCTTGACACTATAATCAGTTTATAGAATTTTTTATACAGAATATTTTTATATAAAAACGGATGTAAACTATTAGTGTTAACAATTAAAAAATAGCAAAAAAAATGGAGCACAATTATTACGCGTCTTGGTCTTTAATACAGCTTTTAGTTTATACCTGCGATTTTTCAATTCTGTATCTTTTTTGTATTATTTTTTTAAAGGAAATGTATTAAAAATTTTATTGAAATTTATAACCGACAAAGAATCAACTGCTAATAAGCAGTTGTGTATATTTAAAATTTAAGTTTCTATCACATTCTTAAAGGAAAAGAAAAACTTGATGTAAACATTTGTATACGTGTGATGTCTGCAGCAAACAGCGTTACCAGCGACTTTTTTTACAAGAAATATAATGAAAATTTTGCTTGATTTTTGAAACATATTTAATTACAAAACTTTTTATAAGCTATATTTTAACTTCGCTAATCAATATTGAGCAAAAACTTAGCTTCAATTAACAAACAAAAAATTAATTTAAATTTAATACGAAAAGCCGTACAACGGCAACGCTGTTTCAGTATAAAATTATTGCAAATGTGTTACTGGATAATTGTGTATGTATAAGTTTCCCTCACTCATTTCTTGCTGGGTAATAGTGAGCCCTCGTGAGGTAAATAATCTAACTGGTTCATCTCTATATATATGCATAATACAATTATTCTGTCAAATTTATTTACTAGTTGTGAAACAATATTTTTCGATAATGACAAATTTTATTATTAATTCCGATATAGTTGATTTTTGTTATCTGTGCCTTCAAAAAATATAATCCCAGAAGAATATAAATTTATAAAAGGCAAAATTGGGAATTCAAGTGTTGAAAAAGAAGTGTTGTAAAGAAAAATTAAATTGTTTGACAATAAAATAAAAAAAATATTGGAGCGAGAGAAGATCCAATAGACAATACTTCGACAAAAAGTATTCCAAGTGGTTGAATTGGAAATTTTTCGAGCTGGATAATGTAAGTTGTATATTGATATTATTTTTAATCTAACTAAAAAAGTTAAACTTTTTAACTAAAATATTTAGGAACTTAGCACGAGCAAAACTTGCCAACATGAAATATCTATTGTATCTGAACAACTAGAAACAGTGGAATCTTCAATAGCATCAGAAATGGAAACAACCGTGTCACATACTACAGAAGAAGAAATAACTAAAGCTAATAGAAAAAAGAAAGTATTCAGTCAAAGTTCTGTTAGATCAAAAAAAAGAAAGATTTTAGAATTGATTGAAAATTATTTATTTGAAGAACTTCAATATGCAGCAGACAAATTAAGAAAGAGTTGTAATAATAATTTAAACAGCACTGAAGCTGATGTAAAATGCTTTTCTATTGAAAAGTCTTTGGCGCTATACATGGATTTGGATTTGTCGGGACGAAAATATAACGTATTGCGGAAAGCAATTAATGAGCTTCATCCAAACTGTTTGCCCTCATTATATGCGTTAAGAAATCAAAAATTAAAATTCTTACCCCCTATTGCAACGACTGAAATTTCAGCAGAGGTTGACTTGAAATGTATAATGTGTAAAACAGCGGAAAGTGTGATTAAAATTTGTAATACGGAACAAAAATGTACAAAGCTGTCCCTAATTTGCAAGTGGGGCAAGGATGGTAGCTCTGGCCATAGTCGCTATAAGCAAAAATTTGAAGACGCAAATAGTTCCATACCTTTGTCCCTCTGAGGTATGTAAATTATTACACACAGAAGTACATTTATACGTGCATTTCACAGCTATCCTTTTATATGCATTTAAAATTTCTATTTTTTCAGATTGGTAAATTTTGACTCAAACGAAGTATTATGGGTAAATAAAACGCCATCTTCCACAATTTATTGTAGACCCCTTAAGATTGTATTAACAAAAGAGAATCCAGTTTTAATTAAGAAAATGCACAACGATTTTATTAAAAAATTAAAAAATTTGGAATGTTCTGTAATTGATGCAAATGGTTCAGCTGTTGAGGTGTCTCACGATATGCACTGCACAATGATATATGGTTCAGTTGCAAATGTTTTGAGTGAAACAAATTCAGCAAGTAGGTGTTTTATATATAATTCAAGCCCTACCGATATGAACAATATAAACATAATTAAGGAACCTTGTAATAATAATTATAAATATGGACTTTCTACACTCCACTGCTGGATACGCTACCATTAAAGTTTGGCGAGTCAATAAGGAAAATACCTCAATTTTTTACAAAACAAAAAAAGAATTCAAAATGAATTCAAAACACGGACGGGATTAATAATAGATCAAGTAAAAACGGGATTTGGAACTACGAACGATGGAAACACGGCTCGAAGATTTTTTCAAAATAGTGAAATTTCTGCTGAAATTACGGGGATTGATAAAAGTCTTATTGATAATTTTGGCATTATATTAAGAGTTTTGTCTTGCGGAATCCCGGTTAATGTTACAACATTTAAGGAGCTGCTAACTATTACTAGGAACTCTTATTTAATTCAGTAATGGGTGCGATGTTCTCGAATACTTCAACTTGGCAATAGGTAATAAAATATTAAAAAAAACCTTTTACACATTTTTTAAAACTATTTTTATTCTAGGGTGCTTGTCCGAAGAAGCCAGTCATAAAAATATAAGGAATGTGCGATTTTCCCATACAAGAAAAGCGACAAGAGAAAATACAAATAGAGATTTAATGGCTCATTTGTTATTAATGTCGGATCCGGAACTATCGTCACTTAGGTCCACAAAACACATAAAAAATAATGATGAATTCAAAGAAATTGAAAAATACATTTTGAAAGACAACATCATAAATTACAATTAAAATAAATTATCTTATTTTATCAAATTTAGAAACAAATTTATTTATGACCCATTTTAAAGGGAATATTAAATTATTTGCATTAGGTCATGTCCTTGTATCGACTGAAGCGAAATTTCCCAGAGAGCTCAAAAATATAGTTTTATAAGTTGTTATAAGTTTTTAGTGCATTCTGATCACTAATATAGTTACAAATAAGTTTTTGTGAAAAATTGTATATGTGAGGTAGTCATGTCCTTGCACCGAATGAAACAAAATTAACCACTGAGCTAAAAGACATATTTTAACACACAGTTACCAACTTTCGATTTATTCTATTCACAATTATAGCTAAAACTAAAGTTTTAAATTTAAGGATGTATGGGAGGTAGTCATGTCCTTGCACCGATATTTCGGAAACTTCGAATTTTTTATAATTGACATATTTTGAACTAGCACACCAAATTTCATTCTTTTACGATAACTTCTCTAATTTTGCCGATTCACTATCTGGGGACAAAGTAATGCCTCTAATTTGTCCATATTAATTATATAATTTATTTTGGTAATTCCACTGAAAAATACAAATACATGGGACGATAGAGAATAGAAAACAGGAAAAAACATTAACTAAAAAATTGGGGTCCGCCCATATTTTCCGAGTTATGGGCTTCTGAACTTTTCATAGAAAATTACACCGTATTTATCAATATGGGTATTATTTAAATCTTCTGAAGAAAAAATGGTAATTTTTTTTAAATCCTAAACCGATTAAGAGCCGGTGACATTTTTGTGTAAACTTATATATAGTACTTAATTTTTGTTTTTATAATTTTTAAATTCACCGTTACTGCAATATATGTTTTTTTATAGAAGCTATTTCACTAAATTAGATTACATACAAGAGTATATAAGATTCGAAAATAACACTTGTACTTATTTTTACATTCCACACGTTTGTAAATTGACACAATTTAAGTGTAAACAAAAGTCTTGGGAATTTCTGCGTGCATGTTGCTTGAAGATTGTCTTAATAAAAGTGATCAATTTTCTACATGAAATAGATTAATATAATTAAAATTATTAATTAAAATTATAAAAAATCTTGAAATTACTTTAAAGTTAGATAAGTTGTGTTTCAGTGTTCAATCCTTTTTATATTTAGTACTTTCAGATAATGATTACCGAATTAAAAGCTTCTCTACCACATCTTAGTTGAAGCAGAGATTGTCTTTATTCCTTCTTTACACGAAAAATTATGTTTTTGTTTATTGGCCGATTTTTATTAATTAAACTATTTATTTTTGCTCAAAGTTTTTTTTTAATTATGTTACACTGCATTATATCCTTTTAAAATATTAACTTATTATTTTTGTCAACTTTTTAATTCCTTTATCCATTAAAAACATTTTAGTTAAATCATAATCATAATCATATAAAAGACCTCTTCATTACAAAGATAAGAAATTTAACTACCATTTGATATCACTGATGTATGTTAAAAATAATTGTTTTTAATAATAATAATTGAGCTTCAATGAAATTATAACTGATAGCAATTGAAAAAATATGATATGACACCAAAAACTGTGAAAAGCTATCAATGTTTTACATAAATAAATCATTACCTCTTTTAATATGGATCTATGTATATTTAAAAATTTTAATAATATACTACTGTAAAGTGAAATGGATGTACAACATGATCTCTGAGATCTTTAGTTTCCTAACATCATTGCTAGCATTTCTGATTACTTACAGCAACACAAAAATATGTTCCCATAGCGATTAATTTTTTCTCAGAATGTAAGAATATAAATACTTTGAAAAATCTTGTAATAAGAATGTCATTTAAAAATAATGCTCTATTATACTGTAGAGTGTTTATTTAAGTTTTTTAAACAAATAATCACTGAAACTTTTTTCTATAAAAGGCACTAACATTAATAAAAATAATGGTAATGTTAAAAAACATTAGCTATATTTATTATTAAAGCTTGACCTATTTTGGGTGCCAGCAAACTCAGGCATATCCGGAAACATGGTTTTGGATAAACTGGCTTGGTCTGGAAACCGTTCGCAAGACCGGGAGATAGATATACTAGTAAGCGTCCCGTTAAATTGCTTCAAAGCTTTATTTCAGAAAGAAATTTTCAGGCCACGCAGACCAGACAGTCTAACAAAGTCTTCTGCATTGGTATTTTTTGTCAGATATCTGAATATCATGATTCCGTAATATTAGGCTGACACATTTATGTATTATTTGTTTAGACAGACACGCTCGAAGTTCATATATGTTCACTTGTTTAAAACGGCATGCAAATTTACTGTTATATAATGTCGTAAATGACAATTGTCATAGATGAGACTTTTCATTCAGAAGAGATTAAAGTTGACACTGGGCATAAATGTGGACGCAGTAGAGCAAAGTAAGGGCACAACAAACAATAAGTTTTTTCGAAAATCCAGCCAAACTGCAGACATAATTGGCATAAGAGAAGAGTTAATACATAGATTTAAAATTTTTTTCCGCTATAAACTGTAATGCTGCGATCGACAATAACAAATTTCATAAATATTGAATGGTACGGCTAAGTTGTTTGTTGACCTCTATGGCATATACTACATGTTTGGAGCTGTGCATAAGATTCTGGTAAATGATAGCAAAATTATAGCAGGAGCTATTCTGCCAATAGGGTAAAAACATATGAAATCAACCAATGAGTTGACCGCTCCGATTTCGAATTGGATGAAATTTGATACAAAGGGAAAATAAACCATAATAAAAGCGTTTGCCAACTTTCAGTGTCCTAGCTCTCGTATTTACAGAATTATAGACATTCCAAATTGGCAAAAATCTGTCTGTTACCCTAATATTTTTTTTATTGTAGTTACTTCGCTAAACTAAATTTACATACATGATAAAGGTATAATGATTCGGCATAGCCGAATATAGCATTCTTATTTGTTTTCTTTCTTATTTATTAAATGGCACCAATTAAGGCCAGCTTATGTTGTTGTCTTGTTATAGCCTCAATAAACTTGTTAATTCCTTTGGAATGTTCAATGATTATAGAGCAAAACCAACACATTACTTTAAAAGTGCTGCTTTGTATGTAAAGCCCGTGTAAGCGTTGCTTTCATTGATGTTGTTGATTTTTTGTTTAACTGCGTCTTTCTGGTTATCTCTTTCTTTTGAAAAAACACGCCTATAAATTTATCATTGGCTTACGGATTTACATCTTATAATTAGCTATCATTGTTTAATTTAATTAATGCAGCCACAAATAAATTTAAAACACTGCTTTTATATTTTATTTAGTTGTTATAGTAGTATCTGAAATATAGTGTAAACATATTATATGAACATTTGAAGAAAAGTTATTTTATCTGTGATATAAGAGATTATTTTATAATCAAAATATTTCTTCGTTTATCTTTGATTGATGTGATCGACTATTTTTAATTATTGTTTCGATTGATATTAAATTTTGGGAAGGGGTAGCAGAAAAGTATAGTCGCTCATTATTCATATTAGAAACAAGACTTTATAGTTTTAAATAGTTAACTGTTTAAATTTTTAAACTACAGCTTTTTATTCATAAGATATTTGTGTCCTAATTAACTTCGAGACCTTGTTATCAATGCTTAAGATTGCATTCAGTTGTAAGCACATAAACAATTTGTGTCGAAATAAGTTCAACTTTACCCGTTTTTGCAAAGTCAATATAAGCTGCGGCTTCACCAACCAGCGATGTATGAAAAGTTTTAATGGACTTTTTTTTGAGTAGTAAAATTTGTTTACCTTTTTCCCTCTAGTGTTTTTGAGTAAACAATAAGTTTTCATATCTTAAAACCATACAGCGCTTATCATTAAAGCCTTTTCCAATAGTAGTTCAACATCCAGAGACTAAGGCAGAAAGAGTTATTCCATAGCATACAATCTGTAGCTTCTTAGCCGCTGACTGTAGTTGACCGTTGAATACTCTTTTATTTATCGTTTAACTTAACATCTTTATTAATCGGCTTTTGCGACTGTTGCTTTCAGATAATTTCTTTTAAACTTATTTATTAAAGTTTTCATTCTTGTTTCTCTTGAAGATATTATATCGATAAATAATTCTAAAAATTACGTCTCTGCACAAATTTTGTTAAATTAAAAATTGTCTGCACTGTGCAGCTGTGGACATCTTAATCTATTCTTTTGTCTATTGTAAACTGCAACGAACTAAACGTATTAGAATATTAGAAGTCGTAAATCATAAAAAGGTTAAACACTGATATAACTCTGTTCGGTCTAAAAGTAGTGAGCGTTAGGCGATATAACGATTTGCTTAAGCGAATTTAGACACCTAGCAAATAATACCCTAACTAGCGATTATAACGTAATGAGATGGCTCCAGCAGTTGGAAACCGGTATAACTGTGAAACATAGGCTTCATTTGACGGCTCTAAAAATTTTGGAATAGTAAGAAACTTACATATTTTGAAAAGAAGCATTAAGTTATTTGACAGCTACCAAATTACTTGAAACTAACTAATTGCTAAACCTAACAACAACAGAGACAATTATCAGTCCACAGGTGGAACGACAGTTGGTTAAAAAAGCAATAAAATTTATAGTGTCTGCTATCGTTAACTCCAAAATTTTTTTAATACAGCATAAGTTTACTCGTCTCCTTCGCACAAGTAAAATTTGTAATAAATACCCGAAATATCTCTACTGTCTTATTTAAACTTGTTTTTATTTTTGGTTTTAAACGCAGCAAATTAGCTCATATGTTTAAAAATTTTCTTTATTTCTTTAAAATTTGACACATTAGTTTTAAACACAAAACCTTTTTTATTTACCCGCAACCTGTTTATTTGTTTTTCAGTTTTGCTTTTTATTTGATTCTTTGGACTTTACATGATTCTCTGGTGTTTTCAAATGTTTATTTAACCACAATGAGAAGCAACTGTTTGTTTTGAGTTAAAATAATATAAAACTTTTAAAAATTTTTACAATTAGTGTTAGCGTTGTGCTGAGCTTTTTCAGTTTAATTTAAACTTTATTTGGTCGGATAGTTTTAATTTTTTACTAAAACAATTAACCTTTAGCACATG
The DNA here is from genome assembly GCA_937654795.1 of Cistogaster globosa. Taxonomy (NCBI): domain Eukaryota; kingdom Metazoa; phylum Arthropoda; class Insecta; order Diptera; family Tachinidae; genus Cistogaster; species Cistogaster globosa. Next base: position 24,958,646 of record OW569406.1, read on the forward strand.
ACCAGATTGTTACAAATTTCTCAAATCCACCCTTGTGTTGTGTTCATTTTAATCTGTTATTTTTTAGGTTTTAGATACGGACATAAATATTTTATTATTTGCCTATTTTATGTAATTGTTAAGAAAAGAATTATGAAATAAAATGAAAAGTAAAATCTTTATGGGGAAATAAAGTTCTTAAAGATGAAATATATATCTTTGAATGTAATTCAGTTATAAAATTGTATTATCAATATAATTAAAATAAAATGGATTGCATTTCTGATGTACTTACTCTAACCAAAGCAATACCCAAGTGACTGGTTCTCCACGTTAAATTTACCGGATCTATTTAGTTATTGAAATTTTTTTACTTTATTTTCACCAGCTGTTAAATAATCACATGAGTTTTTCTTAGAACCATATAGTCTTATTTTATAATATAAAAACGACAATAACTTTAAGCTAAATATCTTTAGTGATAATTATACAAAAAAGTACCTTTCTTTAGAGACCAATCTTTCCATAAAAGTGTATAGTATTTTTACAATTAGAACTTCTTTACTTACAAAAAAAAAAAAATCCTTTACTTTTATGCATATTGTAATATAATCAAGAAGTAATGCTCACAAGTTTTGTTTGTCGCTGATCGCATTGTATTAGGATTGCTTTGCAACTATAAAACCGTGCTGCTGTTTTCTGTTGTAACAGAAAACAAATATGTATCAAAAATACAATAAATAGTAAAAGATATATAAAGAAAAAAATAAATGTAGTAAATATCAAATCAAGTTTTACAACCCAAAAGGGCAATTTAAAGAAATTTCAAACTGCAAAATAATAATATGATATTGATATTTTATTTTTTCTTTATTATTCCTTTAATATCTTTTTATAGGCAAAACAAAATTGAGAGCTTAAAAGAAAATCAGTAGGAAAAGTATTACTCTAATGGCATTCGGTGTTTAATACAATCAACATGACGCGATTTCTTTAATTCTGTGTGCTGCTACAAATTTGCCATATGTCAATATAAAGCTACACAAAATTTTGATATTATAGTTATTGAGATCAGCTTACGGCAGCGCACATTGCAGAGGTAGAGTAAGAAGAAAACCTAAACAGAATTTTTAAAACTTTTCTTTTTGTTTTTTAATAAAAAATTTAGCCCTTTTCTCATGGATAATTTACTCAAAGCTATAAAAGTGATGGCATCAAAAAATATTTGCAAATATCTGGCAAATAGATGTGTCTGCAGTTGGAATTCTTTAATGATGTTATAGTTATTGGTAAAAAAACTTGGCTTTAATTTGCATTTTTTTTTTATGAAGAAGAATCTGTAAACCTGATGGCAACGAGGAATGAAACAAGTTCTCTCTTCCATTCTTTAAGGTGGCAGTAGCCTTTAAGATCTCCCTTTCCTAAGGCAGTCTTCTTCATTCTGAAAAATATCATGGCTAGCAGACGGTTGGTTTGAAGCAGAAATAAACATATGTAATGAATAATAAGAGAAACAAAGATTAGAACCATTATTTAATGATTTCATTAATTATTAGTCGTTTTAGGTCACTCGTGCAAATTAAATTGAGAGTAATAAAGGTGTTTTACGTAACGAATTGGCCAAAGTTAAGAAACGAGATTCCTCAGAACTTCTTTTTAAATGTATCCAAGCAAACCACTAATGCATAGTGCAATTAAAGTTTGGCGATGCTTCAAGAGTTAAGCTACCCAGCAAGGAAGACTGTTTTGGTATAACGTTTTGTAGTATAAATTTTTTGTTGGAACATGCTTAAATAGCACAACCAAATTATAAAAAATGTACAATATTATTTTGCGGAATTGGTTAAGTTAGGTCATCAGCAAGTTTTCCTTCCTCTAATTTTAAGACACAAATATCTAATCTGTCGATTGCTACGACATGCTTTATTATAATTATTCTTCCTTTTTTATTAATTGTTGACGCAAAAAAAAAAAAAGTTTTAAAATATTTATTTTATTTTTATGAATTAAGATCTGCACTTGTGCAACAATAATGCGTTTACTCAAAGTTTTTTATTTTAAATTTTTGGGAACATCCTAGGTATAGATGATGCCTTTGCCGATGATGCAGAAAAACTTCGTCTTTGATTTCAGTACTAAAGACGATGAAAGTAAAACTATTTGTCTTTCAACAAAAATAAAGCGACGAAGATTGAACTAAATTTGAGTCAGATGTGGATTTGGCTTACTAGGGATATCACAAAAAAGCGCTGCTTTCTCTACCTCATGTTGGTGTGGAAATGAGTATGTTAGCCGGAACGTGTGTTAAAGAACATTTTACGCCGCTTGTATGCCGATACCTTCGATTTTATGAAAGAAGACGGTTATGACATAAATTGTAGGATATTTTCTCAAAGTTGAAATTAGAAAAAAGCACGTCAAAATTTATAAAATTGCCTATTTTCGAAACTCGTAGAAAATTTTCTAGGTAACCTTAATTTTTTCAACCAAATAAATGTACTTATTAACCGATTGGTAAAAGCTCTTTTATCTGTATAAGTTTCTTTAAGATAAAATAATTTAGTTCTCAAAAAAACACCTAAAACAGTTTTTAGGATAAATATTATTATAAAAAAATTTAATTACTTACATGTAGTATATCGTGCATATATATAAGCTATAGGAGGTTCATCACTCTCACCTCCCTATGAATATTTTACTTATTTTATATGCAAAAATTAAAATTGCGTATAAGCAAATGTTGTTCCAAACTAAAAAAAAACACACAAATAGCTAACAAAATGTGTTGATACGAACATACACTTGCGAATGAATATCATGCCTGTTTTTTATTTCGTCATTGTTTCTGTTCTTATTGTTACTGTTGTTGCCTCAATCATTTTCTATATATCAGTTTAAACTGATTTTAATGACTATCTGACGGAAATGCTTAGAAATTTGCATACACAATTCAGCAGCTGTCAAGTTGTGGAAGAGGAGAAGACGATGACTTTAGACCTGCGCTTGCTTACCAATTCCTAATATTTTTTTTCAAAACGTGTAAAAAGTAAATAATAATAGTAATTTCGGAGAAAAAGGCGGCAGGATTAATCCTCTATGCGTAGCAGTGGGTGGATTTCACAATAGCACACCTGTTGCGTGTTATAGGAATACATGTGTGGACTGGAAACTATATTAATATATATATATATATATATATATATATATAGATATATATATATATATATATATATATATATATATATATATATATATATATATATATATATATATATATATATATATATATATATATATATATATATATATATATATATATATATATATATATATATACATATATATGTAAAATATATTAAAATTTCATGCATGAGATCTCTCAGTTTTGTGGATGACATATTATCAAATAAAACAAATGCATTGATTTAGAATCAGTAGAGAAATTGTTAAGGAACAGTGTTTTTTAGTTTTTTTTTTTCTTTTTTTTTTTTTTGTAAGTTAAAGCAGGGTACAACAAGCTACATAAGAGCATACCATTTAAACTTGAATTAACCTAATTTTGTATTAAAATACATCTGGAAATAAATCGACCAACACATATACAAAAAATTTTTATATTTATAACTGCGTACGACAATCGCCAAAGTACTAAATCTCACTGCACGTATCAGAAGTTCTGCTACTTGGGCATTTAAAATGCCGCAGATAATAGTGTATACACCAAGCAACAAATATCCTATCCAGAAAACTTCCCATCTTCAGAATTAGTATATTTTATAATAAAATTTAAGTGTTGTTCGAAGTTGGAAATATTGCACATAACATGAAGTATGCTTATACCTACATGCTGAACAACAAATCATCATAGCAATAATAATTTCAACCAGCTCGGGTTTTATATCATAATTTTTTGAAATTTGCAGAATCAGAAAAAATAAACTGCAGAGAGTGCAGCAATCTTATTGACAGTAGTTTCTTTATAAAACCCTTGAAACGTACTAAAGATAACAAAATTAACTTCGAACGAAACTAAATAAAGTTTTAATACCTTAAGGCTAACTACATTACTTTTTTTCTTAAAATATAGTTTGATATAAATAATGGAAATAAAAAGTTTAAATTCTTTCATAATTGATTTTTTTTTAATTATATCCAAGGTTGCCAACTTTTCTGAGTATGAAATAGCTAGTTTAAGATTAAAAAATCGCTAAACAACTAATCCTTAAATTTCGAGTTATTTAATTTAATTTATTAACCATCAGAAATTTTTAGAAGTAAAATCGGAAGTTAAACTCTAAACATTTGACTCCATCTTATTAAACTGAATGTAAATTGAGTTGAAAGTTTTACGTAAAAGGTATATCATCCCAGTCTTTTCCATGTGGCTCAACCTCATCTTCTGTTCCTACTTTTTTAAGCACTCCATCTCTGGTTTTTAGTTATGACAGTCTTTAAACCATTACTATTATAATTAAAAAGTTTTTAAAACACATAATGCAAAACCATATAAACATACCGAACTTATAATAATTATAACAATTATAAAATTGACCATAACGCTTTGTATAGTTTTTCGATGTTTGCGTTCGACCATGGCAAAGATTGAACGGATTATTTCCTGCTGAATCCTTGTATCATATATATCCTTTTCTTATTCTTATTTCTTGCAATAAAAAATAGCTAAATCTTTTAGTTAGATTGTATTTAGCCATCTTTTTATTGTTAGGTAAGAACTAAGACGAAAAAGGCTAAATTGGCGACTATAGTTATATCTTTCGCTTGCCTTTATTACTTTTTTATAAAACCTTTATGGTTATTTTTACTTGAATTGTTTTTATTGACGTATTGTTACGCACGCGCTGCTTTATTGTTTTTTACTATTCCTTTTTTACTTTCTATATCTTTTATTGTTTGTTTGAATACTTTTAATCAAAAAATGCGATTTCATGGTTCTGTTTTCTTAGCTTCTTTATAGATTAGTTTTCTTAATAGAAATTTCTTTTAAATATCCGTGTATTTTTGCTTTCATTGACGTTTTAATGTTTGGTCTTCTTAATTGTTCTTTGTTTTGTCTTGTAACTGTATGAGTTTTGTAATTAATTTTTTTTTTTTTTGTTTATTTACGATTTTATAAGGACGGTCTTGCTGTTTGGGTATTTATTGCTACAATTTTATTCCTTATAAATGTAATTTTTCTTCATGATAGCTTCGCAAAATAATAAGAGTATTTTTTTTAATTCTATACAAAATAATTATTGGTAATACTGTTATAAATTGACAAGATTTTTACGAGCCAATTTATGTGAAATTGTTAAAAATGTATGCAAATTATTCACACAAAAATTTTAAATTTTTAAAACAGAAATACATAAACCACATCAGCTTGAAAGATTGATCACTGTGCGTATAAGTCTATACCATAGCCTAAAGTGGCAAAATCAAAGTATTTTGAAAGTAGATCTGGTATTAATTTACTTTAATCATGCTTGATTTCTTCAAATTTCGTGATATTCTTATGAAATATTTACTATTTAAAATTACAAAATGAAATGTATAACTGCTGGAAAAACATATTCATATGGTCATTTCGCTGCTGCTCATATAGCTCATCAGTGGATTCTACACAAAAAGACTATAATACAAGAGACTACGAAATTTTATTTTTTTTTGTTTTTTGTCCTTATTTTGCTAATCGTAGAATTGTTGCAGGCTGTGAAGTGACATATGCCTTTCAAGCATTCCTGTTTTAAATTAATGCAACGACAACATAGTTTTACCTTTATGTCTACCTGACATTTATTATTTTAAGTTGCAGTATAAAAATACCAGTAACACTACGTACTCCAAGTTAACTTCTCGCATTCCCCAGATTTTAAGGTCATTTCAATTAAGTTTTCCAAATTAACTTTTTCGTAAAAATAATCATAAAAATGATAAACCGCCATTTACAAAACTTAAAATTTCGGCGCAAAACTAACTCATTTTCTTTTGCATTGAAGATAGCCGTATAAAATTATGAATACAACCGAACTTTTAGGTTTTACTTCTTGTAAAGTGTTTTAATTTGCAGTGTGTACTACGTCAGTTTATTAAGTTGGGAGCCTATAATTCAGTGTCAAATTGATGTGTGGAGCATTTTAGTTACCTGCTGCAGTTCAAGCTGTTCCTTTTATTTTTAATTATTTTGAGAATTAAACTTTATAACTGATTTTTACTTTTTTAATTTTATAGTTTTTGTTAGCAACAACTACAATATATATGTCAGAAATTCAAACCTTAACAATAACAGATTAAAATGAACTAAGAAAAAGTGAATTTTGAAAATTTTTAACAATCAGGTTATGTGCCCAAGTTAAATAATAAAGGGTTATATGATTTTTTTGTTGGATAACTTAGTTGGTAAGTCTAAATATTTTATACAACTCTTACAATACTTAATTATTGAACTATTTGGCTTAAAATTCATTTAAAACTAATAGACGAGATAAATAAATAAATAACTAATTTATCCAACCCAAATATTTTTAAGCTAAAATCAAAGAGAGGAGCTCAGTGGATGGCAGCCTCTGTCTGAGGCTGCTGTAGTCAAAGTGGTAAACACGTTGGCTACAAACCTGGTTGTTTCAGGATTCAAATCCTGTGGCAATCAAAATACAAAAAATGTTTTTTTCTGTTTAATGGTATAAATACATAATCAGAATGAACAAAAAAACGTGCAGTCTCCTTCGTCGGTACTTTCTCATAGCAGATTCGCCGGCGAAGTAAAATAACTCTCTCTATCTCTCTCCTTTCACCACCTGTCTTATCTCTCATCTATCCCTTTCCTAAAGAATGTAGCACGGTTACGAAAAATAACTAAATAGGTTTTAATGCCTGAAATGCTACTTCTCTTTAAAAAAAAAAAAAAAAAAAAAAAAAAATAGTAGACTAGTGGGTGTTACTATCGACGTTGACCCTGACATTACAGAGTTGAAAGGTACCGTGAATTTTAATACGAAATCATGTTGGATTTTCAGCAAAACTAGAAACCGCTGCAAAAGTCTCACTCTACACTTAATGTAGCTGCCTGCTAATCATATGATGACTTATGTTCAAAGTATAGAAAATTAAGGCTGACTGATCTGTAAACCAATTAAAATAGCCGTTTACAAATGACTGATTTATTTTCGAAATATTTTGATGCAGACTTACTGAGCATTTCCGCGAAAATAGTTTTTAATTTCTAATAATCCCACGAACTTTTTTTTACTGCAAAACCGTCATTGCTCTTGATGAAGATGAAGCAAGTCGGTATTAATTTATTTTACTTCAGCCTTTTTGGTTTTATACTTGTCATTTACAAACCAAAATTTCCTATTATTGAATTTCTTAACAAATGTTATTTTATATCACTGCAACGAGATCAACGCTTGGGGATGGATTTTTTATACACTTACTTCAAACTTACATCAAATTGCTGGCACGTTTAGGGTATATACATTAATAAAACGTTCTTTAATGAAAAAATACGAATATTAGAAATTATTTTACACAGAATTTGTGTGCTCTTTTAAAAGAGGATTACTGTATTTTTGGATTATTTGTTCAGACGGTATATTTCAATCTTTTTATCTTTTGCTTTGTTGGCTTTAATGACATAAATTGTAGGATATTTTCTCAAAGTTGAAATTAGAAAAAAGCACGTCAAAATTTATAAAATTGCCTATTTTCGAAACTCGTAGAAAATTTTCTAGGTAACCTTAATTTTTTCAACCAAATAAATGTACTTATTAACCGATTGGTAAAAGCTCTTTTATCTGTATAAGTTTCTTTAAGATAAAATAATTTAGTTCTCAAAAAAACACCTAAAACAGTTTTTAGGATAAATATTATTATAAAAAAATTTAATTACTTACATGTAGTATATCGTGCATATATATAAGCTATAGGAGGTTCATCACTCTCACCTCCCTATGAATATTTTACTTATTTTATATGCAAAAATTAAAATTGCGTATAAGCAAATGTTGTTCCAAACTAAAAAAAAACACACAAATAGCTAACAAAATGTGTTGATACGAACATACACTTGCGAATGAATATCATGCCTGTTTTTTATTTCGTCATTGTTTCTGTTCTTATTGTTACTGTTGTTGCCTCAATCATTTTCTATATATCAGTTTAAACTGATTTTAATGACTATCTGACGGAAATGCTTAGAAATTTGCATACACAATTCAGCAGCTGTCAAGTTGTGGAAGAGGAGAAGACGATGACTTTAGACCTGCGCTTGCTTACCAATTCCTAATATTTTTTTTCAAAACGTGTAAAAAGTAAATAATAATAGTAATTTCGGAGAAAAAGGCGGCAGGATTAATCCTCTATGCGTAGCAGTGGGTGGATTTCACAATAGCACACCTGTTGCGTGTTATAGGAATACATGTGTGGACTGGAAACTATATTAATATATATATATATATATATATATATATATATATATATATATATATATATATATATATATATATATATATATATATATATATATATATATATATATATATATATATATATATATATATATATATATATATATATATATATATATATATATATATATATATATATATACATATATATGTAAAATATATTAAAATTTCATGCATGAGATCTCTCAGTTTTGTGGATGACATATTATCAAATAAAACAAATGCATTGATTTAGAATCAGTAGAGAAATTGTTAAGGAACAGTGTTTTTTAGTTTTTTTTTTTTTTTTTTTTTTTTTTTGTAAGTTAAAGCAGGGTACAACAAGCTACATAAGAGCATACCATTTAAACTTGAATTAACCTAATTTTGTATTAAAATACATCTGGAAATAAATCGACCAACACATATACAAAAAATTTTTATATTTATAACTGCGTACGACAATCGCCAAAGTACTAAATCTCACTGCACGTATCAGAAGTTCTGCTACTTGGGCATTTAAAATGCCGCAGATAATAGTGTATACACCAAGCAACAAATATCCTATCCAGAAAACTTCCCATCTTCAGAATTAGTATATTTTATAATAAAATTTAAGTGTTGTTCGAAGTTGGAAATATTGCACATAACATGAAGTATGCTTATACCTACATGCTGAACAACAAATCATCATAGCAATAATAATTTCAACCAGCTCGGGTTTTATATCATAATTTTTTGAAATTTGCAGAATCAGAAAAAATAAACTGCAGAGAGTGCAGCAATCTTATTGACAGTAGTTTCTTTATAAAACCCTTGAAACGTACTAAAGATAACAAAATTAACTTCGAACGAAACTAAATAAAGTTTTAGTACCTTAAGGCTAACTACATTACTTTTTTTCTTAAAATATAGTTTGATATAAATAATGGAAATAAAAAGTTTAAATTCTTTCATAATTGATTTTTTTTTAATTATATCCAAGGTTGCCAACTTTTCTGAGTATGAAATAGCTAGTTTAAGATTAAAAAATCGCTAAACAACTAATCCTTAAATTTCGAGTTATTTAATTTAATTTATTAACCATCAGAAATTTTTAGAAGTAAAATCGGAAGTTAAACTCTAAACATTTGACTCCATCTTATTAAACTGAATGTAAATTGAGTTGAAAGTTTTACGTAAAAGGTATATCATCCCAGTCTTTTCCATGTGGCTCAACCTCATCTTCTGTTCCTACTTTTTTAAGCACTCCATCTCTGGTTTTTAGTTATGACAGTCTTTAAACCATTACTATTATAATTAAAAAGTTTTTAAAACACATAATGCAAAACCATATAAACATACCGAACTTATAATAATTATAACAATTATAAAATTGACCATAACGCTTTGTATAGTTTTTCGATGTTTGCGTTCGACCATGGCAAAGATTGAACGGATTATTTCCTGCTGAATCCTTGTATCATATATATCCTTTTCTTATTCTTATTTCTTGCAATAAAAAATAGCTAAATCTTTTAGTTAGATTGTATTTAGCCATCTTTTTATTGTTAGGTAAGAACTAAGACGAAAAAGGCTAAATTGGCGACTATAGTTATATCTTTCGCTTGCCTTTATTACTTTTTTATAAAACCTTTATGGTTATTTTTACTTGAATTGTTTTTATTGACGTATTGTTACGCACGCGCTGCTTTATTGTTTTTTACTATTCCTTTTTTACTTTCTATATCTTTTATTGTTTGTTTGAATACTTTTAATCAAAAAATGCGATTTCATGGTTCTGTTTTCTTAGCTTCTTTATAGATTAGTTTTCTTAATAGAAATTTCTTTTAAATATCCGTGTATTTTTGCTTTCATTGACGTTTTAATGTTTGGTCTTCTTAATTGTTCTTTGTTTTGTCTTGTAACTGTATGAGTTTTGTAATTAATTTTTTTTTTTTTTGTTTATTTACGATTTTATAAGGACGGTCTTGCTGTTTGGGTATTTATTGCTACAATTTTATTCCTTATAAATGTAATTTTTCTTCATGATAGCTTCGCAAAATAATAAGAGTATTTTTTTTAATTCTATACAAAATAATTATTGGTAATACTGTTATAAATTGACAAGATTTTTACGAGCCAATTTATGTGAAATTGTTAAAAATGTATGCAAATTATTCACACAAAAATTTTAAATTTTTAAAACAGAAATACATAAACCACATCAGCTTGAAAGATTGATCACTGTGCGTATAAGTCTATACCATAGCCTAAAGTGGCAAAATCAAAGTATTTTGAAAGTAGATCTGGTATTAATTTACTTTAATCATGCTTGATTTCTTCAAATTTCGTGATATTCTTATGAAATATTTACTATTTAAAATTACAAAATGAAATGTATAACTGCTGGAAAAACATATTCATATGGTCATTTCGCTGCTGCTCATATAGCTCATCAGTGGATTCTACACAAAAAGACTATAATACAAGAGACTACGAAATTTTATTTTTTTTTGTTTTTTGTCCTTATTTTGCTAATCGTAGAATTGTTGCAGGCTGTGAAGTGACATATGCCTTTCAAGCATTCCTGTTTTAAATTAATGCAACGACAACATAGTTTTACCTTTATGTCTACCTGACATTTATTATTTTAAGTTGCAGTATAAAAATACCAGTAACACTACGTACTCCAAGTTAACTTCTCGCATTCCCCAGATTTTAAGGTCATTTCAATTAAGTTTTCCAAATTAACTTTTTCGTAAAAATAATCATAAAAATGATAAACCGCCATTTACAAAACTTAAAATTTCGGCGCAAAACTAACTCATTTTCTTTTGCATTGAAGATAGCCGTATAAAATTATGAATACAACCGAACTTTTAGGTTTTACTTCTTGTAAAGTGTTTTAATTTGCAGTGTGTACTACGTCAGTTTATTAAGTTGGGAGCCTATAATTCAGTGTCAAATTGATGTGTGGAGCATTTTAGTTACCTGCTGCAGTTCAAGCTGTTCCTTTTATTTTTAATTATTTTGAGAATTAAACTTTATAACTGATTTTTACTTTTTTAATTTTATAGTTTTTGTTAGCAACAACTACAATATATATGTCAGAAATTCAAACCTTAACAATAACAGATTAAAATGAACTAAGAAAAAGTGAATTTTGAAAATTTTTAACAATCAGGTTATGTGCCCAAGTTAAATAATAAAGGGTTATATGATTTTTTTGTTGGATAACTTAGTTGGTAAGTCTAAATATTTTATACAACTCTTACAATACTTAATTATTGAACTATTTGGCTTAAAATTCATTTAAAACTAATAGACGAGATAAATAAATAAATAACTAATTTATCCAACCCAAATATTTTTAAGCTAAAATCAAAGAGAGGAGCTCAGTGGATGGCAGCCTCTGTCTGAGGCTGCTGTAGTCAAAGTGGTAAACACGTTGGCTACAAACCTGGTTGTTTCAGGATTCAAATCCTGTGGCAATCAAAATACAAAAAATGTTTTTTTCTGTTTAATGGTATAAATACATAATCAGAATGAACAAAAAAACGTGCAGTCTCCTTCGTCGGTACTTTCTCATAGCAGATTCGCCGGCGAAGTAAAATAACTCTCTCTATCTCTCTCCTTTCACCACCTGTCTTATCTCTCATCTATCCCTTTCCTAAAGAATGTAGCACGGTTACGAAAAATAACTAAATAGGTTTTAATGCCTGAAATGCTACTTCTCTTTAAAAAAAAAAAAAAAAAAAAAAAAAAAATAGTAGACTAGTGGGTGTTACTATCGACGTTGACCCTGACATTACAGAGTTGAAAGGTACCGTGAATTTTAATACGAAATCATGTTGGATTTTCAGCAAAACTAGAAACCGCTGCAAAAGTCTCACTCTACACTTAATGTAGCTGCCTGCTAATCATATGATGACTTATGTTCAAAGTATAGAAAATTAAGGCTGACTGATCTGTAAACCAATTAAAATAGCCGTTTACAAATGACTGATTTATTTTCGAAATATTTTGATGCAGACTTACTGAGCATTTCCGCGAAAATAGTTTTTAATTTCTAATAATCCCACGAACTTTTTTTTACTGCAAAACCGTCATTGCTCTTGATGAAGATGAAGCAAGTCGGTATTAATTTATTTTACTTCAGCCTTTTTGGTTTTATACTTGTCATTTACAAACCAAAATTTCCTATTATTGAATTTCTTAACAAATGTTATTTTATATCACTGCAACGAGATCAACGCTTGGGGATGGATTTTTTATACACTTACTTCAAACTTACATCAAATTGCTGGCACGTTTAGGGTATATACATTAATAAAACGTTCTTTAATGAAAAAATACGAATATTAGAAATTATTTTACACAGAATTTGTGTGCTCTTTTAAAAGAGGATTACTGTATTTTTGGATTATTTGTTCAGACGGTATATTTCAATCTTTTTATCTTTTGCTTTGTTGGCTTTAATGAAAAAATTTGTTAGATATCAGAAGAGCTCCACATACCACGTTCCTTTTGTAATGCCTATTGTTAACAAATAGTCTTAAGGTTTCTTTCTATAATTTGCTTTAGTTCTTTTAACGATCACACTAGTATTTACTACTATGGCTAAATGTAATATCTATTGAAGCTGTTTGGATGGTGTGTTAATTCTTTGATCGGTAGAACGGTTATATATTTTTTATCAATTTATAATGTGTTAAGCTTTAAAACAATTTTAATCATATATTTTATAGAATTTCTGTTTTTTAGATATATATATATATATATATATATATATATATATATATATATATATATATATATATATATATATATATATATATATATATATATATATATATATATATATATATATATATATATATATATATATATTTATTTATTTATTTTTCATTGAATTGACTTTAATAAATATGTTCATTAAACACTGAAGAGTTCTTATCCCAGCTTAGTAGTAAAAAGGTTGCTATATCAGATCTTAGTATAATTAGGGTGAATAAGTAATAAGAATAACAACACGCAGAAATATAAATGAAAGTTAAAAAAGGATTTGGAAAATTGTAAGACCCGTTGCCTCAAAGAACATTGAACGATATTGCTGATTTTTAATATCAATATTTTCGAAACTATGTCAAATAAATTATCGTATTTAAATTTTATCTAGCATATCTAGTGATTTGAAATGGTTGATTTTAACAGGCGGATATTGCTCATCGACTTCGCTAAGCATAAGAACCCAAAATTAAAAACTTTTTGGGGTCCGAAATGGATATTGTAGGAATAACAAAGAGTAAAGGGTATAAAAAATGCATTACGATTAAGAATCCTAAAAAATAAATATTTGATTTTCAAACATTAGAGTATGGCGAATCATTAACTCGACTTTGTCTAAAACAAATAAATAAATAAAGATTTTCAGTGACTTAGCACATAAAAGTTACAATAACTTGTGTTTCAGGGAACGATAAATTCTGCCAATTATTTTAATGTCGGCCTTATAGAGAATTAAAATTGCAGTTGTTAAAGACTAAAGTTGTTAAGGGCATTAAATGCTCTACCAAATGTTTAAAAACTCTTTTTCATTTATGATTGTTTCTTAACAGTCATTGTGACAACAATATAATTTTGTATTGATCAATATGATATAAAGAAAGAATTAAGAAGGTCGACTTAAAATTGTATAAAGTTAGAATATTTTGTTTAATTTTTCAAGTTAGGTCTTTCTTCAGTTCACTAAGCATGTCCATTAGCCATCTTCTTAGCCACAGACTTTACGGTTGGCGGCAGTGAACATTTAAACAATAAAACATATTATCACAATGTGTTACATACATTTTTAAAACAAATTGTGTTAGTGAAACATGACCCATGCAGATGATTTTATATATGTTTAAGATACACAATTTAAAAGACATAAAATGATCTAAGTTTATTCCTTATATAATTATAAGCCTGTGTTCTAATGCTTTAAAAGTAATTTGATTTTTTTGTTAAAGGTTTTCATACAAAAATACTAAGACTCTGCAGGTAATAAAATGTTGATTTATCAATGCATTGATAATAATATTTCCCTGTAGATTTTGTCTAGACTTAAAACAATTTATAGAGTTTCTTTTCATAAAATGCAACAAACAAAAAAAATTCAAACAAAACATCTATTTGGTTTCTTTTATTTAGTATTTGTTATTTTTTTGATTAGTCTTGTGAAATTAAAATACCCCTCAGGGAAAATGTACTAGCAGGGAAAATAATGTACAACAAAAAAGCTAAATATTCCGAACACTAGAAGTATTTGAAAGCTTAAAATAAATATAATTTTTTACTAACATTAACTCTTGCAACTAAAGAAAAATAAGATTAAAGGCTTCATTGAACTCTGATATAAAATAATTTAAATATTAAAATTAAAGGACAATTAATTATATGATAACTTTCCTTTTTTTGGGGTTCCTTTAAATTTTAAATGCATTTCATAATAAGAATAACATTTGTGCCTTTTTAATAGGTAATTAAAATAAATTAGTTGTTTAAAATAATTGTTAATCATAATTGGATTCGAGACATTAAATATGGCTTTTGTAAGGCACTTGCCCATCCTGACGCGTTTTTTTGGAACTCTAGCGTATCAGATGCGTATTTGAAATCTTCTTTTATAAGTGGTAAATCTTATACGTGACTTTTAGGTATGTTTAAAAATTAAAATTTAAAAATGAACATACATAGATACACATTTATTGTCCAATCATATTTAGTGTCCACTTTAAAAGCTTTTAGTTTAGAAAACTAAACTTTTATGATATACCGGTTATCAGTGCTTACCATATTTTTTTAGCACGGTATATAAACCCATCAACGGAATATCAAATTTTAAGACCAAACTAACAAAAGCCCGCAATACTATAGAGATGCATTGGTGTTTTAAAAATAGGTTCAGGGGCTTATTGGAGAAAGAGGTTCCTTTACGGGGAAGAAAAGGCCAAAGCAATAATAAATGCTTGTTGTGCTTTGCACAATATTTTTTAAAGTTAACAACAGTGCGTGATATAACCGTTATACGATTTTGTTAATACAAATGCACGTTTTGATGTCGAAAATGTGACTGAATTTCTATTTTTTCAATTTCTATAACAAATGAAATATATGTTATTTAGTTAACAATAAAAATAAATAACAGAGTTTTACAATGCAGATCATAAAATAATAATAAATACAACAATTAAATAATTATAATTTACATAAATAAATAAAACATTTAAATTAATAGAACAATAATAATAATAATAATAATAATAATAATAATAATAATAATAATAATAATAATAAGTATGAATCATTAAAAATAAAAAAATTTGCATTTCGTGACTAACCGAAGGTGTAGTACAAAATTGCAACAAATGTATAAGACGTATTGTAGAGAAGACAACAAAGAAATGCTTTGAGTTTTGTGTGAATTTCGTTCAACCAAATTAATATTGATTAGTTGGTTGAATGGATGATATTTACAATATACGCAAATCGAGGTGTTGGATGCAAAGAATGCTGAAGATGGATTTGGCGGTCCTGAAAATGCAGCATTACATTCTGCCAGCGTCTAATTTTTCTTGTTTTCTTTGGAAAACGTCCGCGTACTTATTAGAAATAATTTTTCTTAATAAAAGTTAAATTAAAAAATGAACCAAAGCCCAAAAAGTAAATTTTAATTGATTTATAAAAATCACCGGTTCAACCCCTGGCTGGGAATAAAATTAAAAATAATTTAATAATAATAATAATAATAATAATAATAATAATAATAATAATAATAATAATAATAATAATAATAATAATAATAATTTACCTAATCTTTAATTTTGTCGAACAAATACTACATCTCCTACACTAAATTTTTAATTAGCACTACCTAAACTATTTTTAGTTTTATACTGTGTAGCAACCTTAACATCAATAAAAGCTCTGAATTTATTGGTACTGTAATAGCATATTTCGGAAACTTATCAAGACTAGTAAGAAAATGTACTTTACCAGTTGAAAAAATATCAATATGAAGTATATGTTCAGGAAAATCTGGAATTGGTAATGGACCGATTACTGATTTCCTTGGTTTTCTATTGTATTTACTTTCTAAACATATCTTACAATTTTTAACGATCCAATAGAGAATTTTCTCAATTTTAGGAAAAAAATTTAGATTTTATTTTATAATGAAACAAGCACTAGGTCAGTTTTAGAATAAAAATAAAAATATTGTTTATTATTTTTTATTTTTTTCTTTCAATATTTCGCCACACCGTTGGGTGGCATCTTCAGGAAACAGGAAATAATATTATTAAAAAATTGTATGTTTTTGTTTTGTTTTTTTGAAAAACATACAATTTTTTAATAATATTATTTCCTGTTTCCTGAAGATGAAGAGGTGGCAAAATATTGAAAGAAAAAAATAAAAAATAATAAACAATATTTTTATTTTTATTCTAAAACTGACCTAGTGCTTGTTTTATTATAAAATAAAATTAAATATAATAAAAGGTCAAAAACATTACCATTAAAAAAAATTTTAATTAAATTTGTTTATAATTTTCATTCAATGATCTGTGCGCACGATTATGCTCTAAATTAAATGTCTCCAACTGATTATTTTCATTTGTTAAATCTATAACGAGCTTTATGGGAAATGATCTAGAAGACCATTTTGAATTTCTGCAAATGTACACAAGTCGCAGTGTATTGCATTGGCTACACGAGAATTAGCACAGTTTTGTAAAGTAAGTAAAAGTTTTTGAATATTATTATGCCTCGTATATTGCCGAAATATTATCTTCGTTATATTGCTATCATCTGGACCTTTAGAAATTGTCAATTGGTTGATAAATTGATTTACTGAAGCAGTTATTGATTTTATTGTTCTTAAATAAGGCATTTCACTATGTATTGTTTCAGAGTCAGTATTATTGAAGTTGTTCATATACTAACGCGACAATACATCTGCTACGACATTTTCCTTGCCGGGTTTATAATAAAATTTTAGAGAATGTTAGATATAAATGCTTGCCATCTCTTGATTTTAGGGTTTGGGTTTTTTTTCCGAAGTTGGGAATATTAAGGGTTGGTGATCATCAAAAATGTTAATATTTTTTACACCATACAAAAAATTTCCCAATTGTTGCAAGGACCAAACAATGCAGAGTATTTCTCTTCGTAGGTTGCATAATTTTGCTCTGTATATGAAAATGTACGAGGAATCATGGTAATTGGCTTACCGTTCTGTGATAAAACAGCCCCAATAGCATTAGAACTAGCATCGGTTCTCAATTCAAATTATTTATTAAAATCAGGATGCTGAAGTAGTACATCTTCAGAAACTAATATACGCTTTACCTTTTCGAACACAGTAAGTGCTTCCTGACACAAGCTAATTTTGATATTCTTTGATGTTCTTGCATTAAAATTCCCATTTCTCCCCGAAGATAGGTGGTTAACGGTTTCACTATATCAGCACAATTTGCGATAAATCTTCTGTAATATCCAGCTAGACCAATAAAAGATCTTAACGCCCGTAGAGTTTTGGGAACTTGAAAATTATGAATATCTTGGACCTTACCAGGAGATGTCTTGATGCGATTTGGCGAAACAACAAATCCTAGAAAGTCAACCTCATTCTTAAAAAACTTTTTTTCTGCATTAATTTGAATTCCTAAATTCGCCAACATTTTCAATATTTTATCAACACAAGATATATGATCATTTTCATTTTCAGAAAAAATTATCACATCATCCATATAAACAAAACATGTTTTCCCTGGGAGCATTTCTGAGTCCAAAAGGTAGACGACAAAACTCTTAGTTTAGATTTTCTTCCAAGTAACTAGTACATTTCTTTAAATTTATTATCGAGTTGTTTCATATGTAAATATTGTTAATATAACTGTGCCGAGAACAGTACCTTGCGGTATGCTAACATATATTTCGCAATTTTTTTTAAATATCAGCATTAACTTTGACAAAAAAACATCTGTCTCTTAAATACGATGAGAAAAACAAATAGAAAGCGGCAGAAGGAGTATTTTTAATCTTGTAGAAAGGGCCTTCGTACCATACTTTGCCAAAAATACAGCAGAACAATACTTTTTATTTGCAAATGAATCTTGTATTGCTTTAGTTATTTGGTGAAATTGTTCTGGTGTACCATGCTTACTTCTAAAACCGAACTGATAGCACTGGTCAACAAAAAAACAGTTTTTGTATGTAACATGAAAGCTTTTGTCTAATTATGTTTCGAAAAAGGATAAGGTTAATATAAATAAAATCAAAATGTTGCAAATACGAACAGTTTTTTGTAATTCAATTTTTAAATATTTTAGAAAATTTCAATATTTATCGACAAAGTGAAGTTATTTCTCTATATTGCAATAATAAGATCGGAATAACCTTAAGACTTTCTTCTATATTTTGCTTCAGGGACGTCACGTTGTAATATCCAACAATAATCGGCCAGCATACGTGGACTCCACTTGCCTTGATATCTTTTCACCGTGTTCATCGCTAAAGGCGCCTAGATGTTCAGGAAGGAAGTCTAAATGTGAATGTCGAAAATGTATTTTCAACGACATATTAGGTGTAATAATAAAGCCTTATATGCAGATAAAAGCTTGAGGTGGTAGATGTGGCTCATTCGATGAGGAAGCTTCTTGGAAGTGTGTAGCGGGCAGATCGGAACTTTTAGGTGGTTCTGGTATGGGTAGTTCCTCACTGTGAGGAACTACTCTTTTTCCAGATGACAGGTTTGGATACTTAATTTAAGTTTTTGTTTTAATTGTAATACCTTTTATATCAGTTAATCAGAAATAACAATCAGATGAGTGGTTCGTTGGTTCTGTCCAAGTCATCGGAATTGCAAATGCCATAGATCGAGATGGTTTTGCCGTCCAGTAAGATGACCCACACACGTACACAACAGATATGTGGAACCCATGCTTTGTGTTGTTTCCGATAGCAAAGGTTACTGAAGGTATCAAATTTCTTCGCTGAGTTTTAAAAGTAATGTCTCAAAGTATATAACAAAACTTGTCAGGATCATTTATACACTTTCTTGGCATTAAAAAGAATCACTTAACTCAAAAAACAGTAAACAAAACAACGCTCTTGAAATAGTAAATACTTCGTGTGAAAATAAAAGTAAAGCATGCTTGATCTTAAATTGTGTGAGTAGTAGCTGTGACACAAAAACAAGACCTAATGGAATCAAAGTAAACATTGTTTTTATATCAGGGTAGGTAGGTAACTTAAAATTAGTAAGCACTTTTCTTGTTACAAAATTGTGTTGAGCAGTGTAGTCTGGTATAATGTTGTTTTCATTAACAAAAGATATTAGACGTTTTAACAATAACTTTTCAAATATTATCGAAAGAATGGGTAGAAGACTGAATAGTCGGTAAGAAGTTTAACATGTTGTTAGGTTTAGTTAGCTTTAACACCATTATAATTTCAGCGTACTTCCATTGAGACGGAAAATGTTGGAGCCGCAGAATGGAATTGAGTATAAGTGCAAAAATGTAAACATGTGATATTTATCATATCCCGTAGACTTGTTTTTCAGGACATTAATTTCCTTTTTCATTTCTTGCGGTGTAATATGTTTTACTGGTAAAAGCATATGACATGCTATATCTAGAAAATTACGTATATCACCGTCATTGAATGGGGTGTGAAAATAATTTCCAGGTGAGTAGCAAAAGCTGCAGATTTTCTTTTTTATCGATTTTACACTATGTGTTGTCAGAATTTTTGATGGGAACGTTTCTTTGTAGTGGTCTTTTAAGATACTTGGTTGCTTTATAACGCTCAAATTCTTTGTTTTTATTATAGGACTTTAAAGCTAGTAGAAACGAGCTTAAGGAATCGTTTTTTTTTCTTAATCCAACATTTCTGAGCATAATTTAATTACAAGGGTTTCTGTTTGTTTCTCTTGGGTTTCTTGTTCGATTCCAAACTCTTCTTAAATGTCTAGAGTCTCTAATCATACTTCTTACTGCTTTAGATGCTTGAACTTACTGACCTAAATTTTTAGCATTAACTTTTGTAGGGGTAGACAAAAGTACAGCTTCATGTACTCGTGTAGTGAGAGTTTCAACCGCATTATCTAAATCTTCAGGACTTTAAATTTTTGTATTAAGATTAACATTATTTTCAATAAATTCGCAAAAGAAGTTCAAATAATTGTTGTTTGTTTTTATCAATTTTAGGTTTTTATGGGTCAATTTAAGACTGATCTGAACTTAAGTCATCATCATTCAATATGTCCAAGAAATTTCTGGAGATGCCATTAAACACAACGAAGTCAAGAAGATCTGGTATTTTTGCTGGATCGGAAGTCAAGTTAGTTGGTCTATTCCCTGTCAAAGCACTATAATTGTTTTGCAATAGGCATTTTTAAAGTTGTTTGCCCTTGGGATTCGTTACTCTGGACCCCCACCAAGAATGTTTTGCGTTGTAGTCACCACTAATAATAAAATGTGGGCCTAAACTTGTCTAGGCGGAGTATAAATTGAATAGATAGCGACTGGTACATTGTTGCAAATAATTTTAATGCCAAAAGCTTGCAAGAAATTTGTTTGGAATTTATCTTCAACATTGTATTGGAGAGTGGATTTAATGAATATTCCTGCTCCAGCATGAGCTTTACCGTCAGGTGATTTGTAAATAAGAAACCTTAACCTCTTATTTTTACATAAGACTTAGTAGTTAAGTGAGTTTAAGCATTTTATAATTATACCTTCCATAATATTTTGCACTTAGTTTTTTATATTCTTAAAAAATAATTATGAATAATTTTTTGTTTTTAAACAATAATTTTTTCCCTCAAAATGTTACTTTATATGGCCTAATAGGAAAACTCTTAAACAGAAAAATGAATCTGGCAGCATTTAACACCTTATTTGCAAATAGTGCCGTTAATAAGGAATTGTTTTTGTGAGTAAGCTATTCGCAAATAAAAAATTAATTCGCCCTTTATGTGGAAAAATTTTATTTTCACTATGTTGTTATTTGCGATTAAGGCGTGCGTAAAAGTAAAACAAATATTCGATTTGCGTACTTATACGTAAAACATGTGGCAAGCGAAAATTTCACAGGCGTTAAGCTTTGGCTGCTATAAAAAAATAATGACATTTTCGAAATTAAGGCAGTTTTGATCAAGAAGGCTTCATCTTCATGAAACTATAAATTTTAAATAGCTATAATTTAATATTTAAGAAATTTTACGATGGTACGAAACCTACATTTGCGAGTCTAACTCACACTTGCAAATCGGACAGTTACTTGAGGTATTGTTTTTGATTATTGTACTGCGTGCTGCGATTTTTGTTTATAAATGTTTACCGTAGATTAATAACACAGTTGTCGTAGTTTCTGTTTTTCGATTTATTTTATTTTAACGTGTTTTTGTGACTGTTGCTCTGCTGAAATGCGTTTATTATCTTTTCGTTATTTTTATTCGTGTTTGTTTATGTTTTCACTTGAATTCATTATTATCCTTCCTTTTTAATTGTTTTGTGTGCTGATGTTAAAACCGATGACAATTTTTGTTGTATTTACTTACTTTTGTATGTACATTTTATATTGTTTCTTAACGTTTTTTGTGATTTCTCATTTAAATAATTGTATTGTACAGAATCATGGCAGTGTAAGCATTAAGGTAGTACGCAAAAAGAAATATAATGTTTTATAGAGTTAAATGTTGTTAATTTTATTTTTTTAGCGCAGTTAAGTAAAGGAACTCGAAAACGCAAAACCAACAGCGTTCAGAATTTGTTTAGTTAATGAACATCAGAATATGCGTATAGATATTTGAAGTATAATTAAATTTATATTAAATTAATCCTTAACTTACCATAGTTTGGATGTACATAGTATATGGGTATTTTCATGGCATTGTAAGGCAGTACGCCTATAGACCGGAGTAAGTTTTTCAATTAGAGAAATACCCGAAAAATAATAAATATATTTTATTCCATCCACTTATAATTTATATCTTGTTTTGAACTTTAATCCTGGAATATCTGGTGATAATAAATACAAATGTCGTAGAAAAAACTATGTTTCATAGCGTACTTAATATCTAATACAGATAAAAAATTACCACTAATCAAACACTATTTTTTCTCTTTTACTTAAATGAAAAAAGTGCTTAAATTATGTCGCTAGATATTATTTTAAATTGTTATTTTTGCCCCTAAATGTTGTATTGTAAAAATTTTGAAATAACTCCACGTATGTTTACTATTTTTCCTCTTTAATGTATTCAAAATACTGCTTATATATAATTGTCAATTAACGGCTGAAGCTATAATTCTACTACATCACTTGGTAAAATAAATCTTTAAACCGGTCACTAGTATCGAGAAGCATTAAATTGGAAATGGTTTAGATAATAAACATGCTGACAGACCTAACAGCTTTTATGTCTGCCTTAAACCTTCCATATTCTTGTGCTCTCTCATTTCTAAAATAAGAGTTTGCTTCCTATATCGTGTGAATATAGGAAAAAAATATATTTTGTGAAGCCTTCTTGTCAAAGGAATACGTCAACAAGAGACAAGAGAATTTCTCGTCGATTTACATAAAGTTATTGTTGGTAACTGACCTGGCTATCGAATTTCGACAAAGGAGTGCATGTGAGCAGGCAAAATCAAGAAGAATTTTCACAAAGTTTTGTTCCATTAACAATCTAGTAAATTAAATGCTAAGTTAGAAGTAAGTGACATAGAATCAACCGAAAATGGAAAATATGTATTAATGTAATTTAATTTTTTAAAAAAGATAATAAACTCTAATCTACTTACATACTAATGAAACTAAACGAAACGAAACATAAAAAAAATTTAATAAAAAATATAGTCACTGAGCAGTATTATGCACTCTATTAAACACCAAAACACAATGTCCCTCTACTTCAAAACAAAATCGGATACACCATCCATACCACTACACCTCGTGTTTGCCCTTCATCCTATCTAAACTAGTTTTCCTAAGTCGTATCTTGTAGGTCGTTGCGCTGATAATCCGTGAATCATCAGGAAGACCAACTCCACGGCTTTGTTGTCGGACTTATAATCCTGTGCCCTGAGCCGGTCCGCAGTACTTATGTCCACAGTCGCCAGAAAAATACAATGTAGGGCGATACATGATTGTTTATCCTACTTGGTCCGTCAGTTTGCCGTGTGTCCAAGTCCGGGTTCGAAAACAAAAACTCTCGGAGATTTCGCCCACTCCCCAATACGGATGCATTGCATTGAGATTAGCACCAATCACAATGCTGCAATTTTGTGACAGCCCTTGCACTACTTCAAAATCAGAAGAAGCTAAAGAGAATTGAGGTCTGAGGGACATTGAGATAACGATTATATCGGGAGCATAGCTGTATTCTCAATGAATCCTGTTTTAAGAATTATCTCTTCACAATGCATGGCATCCCTAATGAGGACAGCAACATCACCTACGCGTCCAGCTTGACGGTCACGCCCAAAAATTTTGTATCCAGTAATGTCCAGTTTGTAACGAGAACTATGACAGTGCTCAACCGTCCGGTACGTCCGGTTTCTGTCTACTTAAGAACAAACTTAAGTAATGTCCTAGGAATTATTGAATTTACGTTTTACGTCGCAAAGTTATTAACAGTCCAAGTAAAGCACGAGATCTGTCATCGTCACAATTAAGTTCACGTTACTGAGTAGCAAAACCACTTAAACATTTCAGCAGCCTTCCGGCCAAGAAACCTTGGCAGTCTTTGTCAATTATGTCATACTGTGCCATTGCTGTAGCCAGCGTGACTTTGGAACTGTCTAAAATTCTCTTAGGTGAAGCCTCAGGCGCCTCCTGAACTGACCGACCGTTAGCAGCAACTGCTGCAGCATATAAAAGCCCTAGCTTGAGTTGACTTTACTCAAAAGGTTGAGTACATGGACGATATCCACCCCTGGAAAATTTTTTAATTTCAACTTGCAAATGAATTCATCCCTCGTCTGATACAACTTCGAGCAGGCCACATGGCCTTCATTACCGCAGACAATGTAGTTCACTGGCATACCAACTTTACGCAAGACTTGAATAGTTAAAGGCTCAGTAACCATCATTACCTGATTATTTTCCCCCTTAGGTGGCACTTGGCATTTCACCGGGCCATGAGACCCTCCGCATTTTACACACCTATACGTCGCCCAAAAAATCGTGCTTACATGGCCATAGTGCTGGAAGTTAAAGCACTGCGTTATGCTAATCCGCCTAAACTTTCTAATGTTCACTTTACAACGTAAAATGTATTAAGAGTAATAAAATTCCTTTATGTCCGAATTTATGTCCATTCCGACAACCCACTTATTAAAACCCAACCTTATCAGACCTACGATATTGACGTCTATCTTAAGACCATTCAAATATGCAGCAATCTCCTCAGAATTAAAAATCTGGAAGCCCTTCCACTACAAGTGGGCAAGGCCGAATACCCTTGGAGGCTAAGGTATAAAAAATTACCTTTTTAGCCTCTAACTAAATCTTCACTTTCTGGAAATCATCCAAAGTGCAGACCTCTTTGTTAGCAACATTTCCACTTAAAACTTTGATTTCTATGACCTAAACTTGTATCTATTAATGTAATCATTTTTTCACGTCTATGTCGTGGGCACTTATACTAGAACAAAAATACTTTAAGATTTTTTTGGAACTTTCCACTTGGAATCTTGCTTTTCACTTCGACTTTCCAGCCCTGCATCATCATCAACCGACTGCTTCTTTGCTGCCTTTAGCCTCACTTCCTGTACATTTTTCAACTTTATAGCTTGAACTTCAATTTTATCGATCGAAGTTGGGCTATCGGCATCTTGCTGAAGCCTATCCTTACGTACCTTCTCCGTCATCTACTCGTTTTTTTAACACATCGTTTTCATGCAGAAGTAGCCCAATTTTTCTGCCGGCATCTTCCAGTTTTCACTTAAGACCGCATTAAGCCTTCGCATGTCTTCTAAATCATCAGCCGCATTCCGTTTTACAACGGACTTCTTTCGTTTTGTAACGGCACTACCGTCATCATCCTCATCCATTTTAAAAGTTTAAAAGCTTTGTTTGCCTTATAGCCTCTACTTAAGAGTTTAAAGCAATATACTTATATATAATTTAATATTTTTGTTTTCAAAATAACTTGCTCACACACACAAACAATATTTAATAATATTACAAACACGACTCCTATTTTCTATCAGGCTAAGTTCAAGTTTATTCAAATCCAAATTTAAAAAAATTTACTTAAAATTAAAAATGCTTAAAAACTAAATCTTAAAAATCAACAAACAATAACAAAAAGAACAAAAAAAAAACATGAATTATCACTTAAGATCAAAAAATAATAAAAAACAAAACAACAAAATTCATATTAATGTAAAAAAAAATAAAAAAACATGAATTAACTATTATGCAATAAAAAAAAAATAAATGCAAACTAAATTACTGAACAGTATTGTAAACAATACTAATGAACGCAGCCTCCAATGGTAGAACATGAGGTCTGCTCCCTCGTAGAGAAAGCGAGCTCCTAAGAGTCAGCAGATCTACCATCGAAAAATATCTTTCACCTGAACAGCCTCTAAATCACCTACTCTGGGGAAGCATTTCCCTACCAGGGCGTTCTCTGAGGTTCTACGCCTTCTAAAAATTTCACAGTCATTTCATCTTTCGAATAAGAAAATATCAATATTTATCCAAAAATGAATGATATTATAGCTTAACCTTCACCACAAATATACTACCGAATTAAGCACCGTTTTATATTTTTGTAGCACTTGGAAATTAGTAATGTGATTCATTAACAGTAATTTTAAAAATCCCGATTATGCCATTTGTTTCAATTACATTATTATTTTAATTAACCCATATTTTTTTTAACAACAATATAAATCAATCTAAAAATTTTATCTGGTATAATAAGCGATTTAGTGAAATAAGTTTAATGATAAAACAAATGAACTACCCTACTTCAGATTCGCAATAATAAATGGTTATAAAAACCGGTTAATACATGCTAGTATTTTTGTGATATAATTTCCTCTGTACTTCTCTTAAATGGAATTTATATTCCATATCATGTATAGTTTTAATTTATTAAAAACGAAAAATACACACAAATATTTTAATATTACCACAATAAAAGCAAATCGACTTACTCAGCAATAGTTCAGCTGTAAAAAATTATATTGTTATTTCAGACCTTAAACAGAATTTTATTTAATCTTGCTTAATTAAAAAGAGCTTAACTTTGAATTTAATATGAAACTAAGAAGGATCTTAAGGGAAAGAGGGAAAAATACACACTTCTTTATCCGGAAATCCCATATTCACTTAACGTATTATTTTAATTATGTAAATAAAATGATTATCATTAAGCTATTATGTCTATTGCTTAATTGCAAATTTAAAATTATTTACAAATATAAGGAGATGTTCAAAAGCACCGATAAAACAGTTGTCACATAAACCTTTAAAAATTTTATCGAAGTTCATTGGATGCGCAGAAATGTCATAAGTTCTGCTTGCTGACCCGTAAAGCAAACGTCGAGAATAAGTACATCATTAATCATCTGGGTTTTTTAAAATTAAATTTATGTGTATCAAAAATTAGAAATAAAATTAAAGTCTTCAAATCAAGTTTTAATTTAAGCCAGAAGATCTTTGAATTAGACAAAGCGTAGTTATTAAATAACACAACAGATTTTTATGATGTAATCTTAATGAAAAACTGACGTAGCCGTAATGCTATGAGGCTTTAGCGTTATTCCTCTACCCAAACATAAGCTACAACGTATAGTAAACACAGTGATGTAAGATGTAGGGAATTTGCCCTTGAAAAAAGGAAAAAGGGCAAATTTTTTCAAACAAAATGTAGGGAATATTTTATTAGTTTATTTAAAAAAATACTTAAAATCAATCATGTTTTCACTAATTGGTTACTATTCAAAAATGAATATGTATTGAATACGGTATTGACGGACTCTTTTACAAAACGCTGCGAAGACCGTGGCCGTAATGTTTAAGGGAAGGCGGAAATATATTAACCCAAATTGTAGATCTACATACCTTGTTTGACTATCGGACGAGATTTGATTGGCACATCGGACAGGCTTAAATACCTAGGTGTCACCTTCCACGATAATTTTGAGAGCTAACGGCACATTGACGAAATTCTCGAAAGTGCCAAGCGTATTTACTCTTCATATCAGGGTGTTTTGAAGCGTAGGGGAGGTCTCGATAGGATTATGCATCTTTAGGTCTGTCGCCAAATCATTCGCCATGTCATCGCCCATGCCTCTCTAGCTTGATTTGGCTTAGGCGTTGGGAGAAAATGATTTTGGTTGCTTGCCTTGGCTTAAGGCCATATTAAAGACCAAATGGAGTGATTCGCAGGCCATCATGTAGGTAAATTTACAGCGCAATTGATTTTGTGCCCAAAGATGCCTACATGGTTGAATTGGTTGTGAAGTTCCTGGAAGACGCGCGATCCTTAGAGAACTCCCTGGTTAAGGAGTGCTTTGCTATAGTGAGGAGTTTGGAGACCGTTTGAGAAGAGCTGGCCTTCTCTATGAGGATTTGGACTTCTTGTTCTATAACAGGAGGCTGCGTTCGCTAAGTATAGAAAACACTGTCTATAGCACTGCCCAACAATTTATTTTGTATTTATTTATTTTTGTTCTTTATGTTTTTTATGTTAATATGAATTTGTTTTCTTTATATGGTCTTTTTCTATGATTAGTTGTTAATTCGTATTTTTTCCAGATTTATAAAAATGAATTTTATTATTATCATTCTTATTATTTTGTTATTTTTAGTTTTAAAGTTTTAATTTTAAGTATCTTTAGTTTTAAGTAGAATTTTAAGCGCCTCCATTTTTTGCTCCTTTTTTGGAATTCTTTTAATTGTTTTTTTTTGTTTAAACGATGTACTAAAAAGTTCGTACTTTTACTTTTAAATTTTGGAAGTTCTTGATAAAAACTTTAGTTTGTTAGAATTTTTTTTTATTGTTTAGTTTTAATTTAATTGTTAAAAATTTTATCCGAAAACATCTTTTAACTGTATAAAAGAGCCGAAAAAAAGTCAGCCGTATACAGTGGATAAAGAAAAATAAAATCAATGTTGATTATTGTTGTTTATGCTTAAACTTTGATTTTACTTTACTTACTTTATTGTTTGGACAAGAATCTTTAGTTTATTTAAAATGTAAGTGAGAAGTTTCCTGAAGAGCTAAGTAAGCGGTAGCGAAATGGCCATCGAAACGTGCTTTCACCTTCAATAGTCAATATCGGTGATTTAAATAATTCGGTCGGGATCATCAGCACGATTTTTAAAGTTTAAAGTAAAATTTACTTATGTTTAAAAAATTATTGTTGTTTTATTAAAATTAATAGTTCTTTGCGTAGAGAAAAAAATTTTTAGTAAGGAAGACATTTTGATCGTAGGAGAAAATAGAGAACTTTTTTGACATGAGTAAATAGACAATCTCAGTTTCACTAAGTATAATTCGATAAAGTGCATCATAAAGCCTTGCTTTGGTAACAAAGCTTTTTTGTATCGAGTCGAATCCGAATCCAACATATTTTTTTCGAATTGATACATTAGCGAATTCGCCAATCGCTGTTGTATTGCTATTAATAAGCTACGTTGTCACTCTTGGCTGAGCGTCAATACAAACTTTGCCTATATACTTGTTAGGATCAGGCTACCATCTGTTGTGGTATCAGCAATAATACACAGTCCTTGACTTAGTTCTTGTCATATTCTTCTTAAACGCCTTTTTATTTCATAACAATGGAGAGAGTAAAACTTTACCCAAAAGCTCAAAGCTTGGATTTTCATTAAAAAGCCCTTCCCTTAATTAAAAGCCACAAATATCAGCTTGTATTTGGAACATCAGCAATAAAATTGTTGACTTGTTTATATTGTATCTCATGAAATGATACGGTAGAAACGTTCGAGCATAAGTTTAAAAGTTGGGATTTTTAGCTCTTGCATGGACATATTTATTTTAGTTACGTTTTTTTTTTTTTTGATGTTTGAATCTTGTGACAAAGCTTAATTGTTAAAAAATATACATAAATTGTTAATTTTTATTTAAGTTAACGAATCATTTGCATAGCAAATTTAAATAATTTTTATTTCTGTCAACCTTTTTTAATATGTTGAACGCTACTTTCAAAAATTTGCCCTTGTTTTCAGCAAGCTTTAGCGAAATTTTAAGACTGAAAAATCTACATTCAATCAATATCTACATTCAATCTGATGAAAACTTGCATATTCGAAGTGTTGCCAATTTCAGACCATAAATTGTTAGGAAGTCTAGACTTTAAACCTAAGTCCAAACGCTTCTTTACTATCAGTTTGTAATATTAAGCACAAATCGGCTTAGGCATTTGAAAACTGATAATTTATTTCAAAAATATTTATTTACTTATTGCACTTATGATACTCGGCAATATTATATTTATTTGACCGCAATGCAAGTCAAGAAAGAGGATATCTGAAGGCTTAGCCAATAATATGTTTAAATGACAGGATGCGAGATGCGTATGTGTCTAGTGTTGC
Source organism: Cistogaster globosa (assembly GCA_937654795.1). Lineage (NCBI taxonomy): Eukaryota > Metazoa > Arthropoda > Insecta > Diptera > Tachinidae > Cistogaster > Cistogaster globosa. The sequence goes on from OW569406.1 coordinate 24,988,684, forward strand.
CTTGCATTTGACTGAGTAGTGGAAGCAGGAACTATTGGTCTTTAACTAACGACCTAACTTAGTGGTTAGGTTGAACGATTAAGAGGATGAACTGATAAAAATGCGGGGGTAGGTGTAGAACTGTCGGGTCGTGAAGAAGTTGTGGTGTGTTTCGGTTTTATCTATTATCTAAAGAAGATATAAAGAGGGTATAGCACTATCCAAATAATTAATTATGTTCTATTTATATAAAATATGTGGCTTTTACGTTTAAGCTTACAAAAAAATTTAAGGTGTCACTGAATTTACAAGGAAGTTGCGACTCTAACCTTCTTATTTGAAACACAAAATCCTATCTACAGGCAAAGAAGTTTTGTTTGTGATCCTTTCACTAGCACCTGAAGACGCAACAAGAATATTATCGGCATAGATAATTTAAAGATCCTCCCGTGACGGCTGTCGTGTGTCGGACATAAAGATATTGTATAGCACAGGACCTAGCAATGAGCCCTGTGGCACTCCAGCAGAAATCGCTCCCTCGTCTGACATAACATCATCAAAACGTACCCTAACGGATCGGTCCCTTAAGAAACTGTCCACTACACGGCAAGTGCTAACACCAAATCCCATACTAATCATTTTGAATATAAGCCCGTCATGCAAATCTGTATCAAAAGCTTTGGCAAAGTCCAAACCGACAGCTATCGTGGTGCATCTTCTGTTCAATGTCTTGCCACTGAAGTTCGTCAGTACTATCAGAGCGTGCTATGTCGAAAGTCCACTTCTAAATCCAAATTGGAAGCCCTTTAAGATGTCCTTGTCAATGATGACATCGTTGATCTTTGCCAAGAAAAGAATTCAAATAGCTTTCCAAAAGCTGATAGCAGAGAAATGGGTTTATAGCTTTCACACACTTCAGGATCCGACCTGGGTTTCAGTATAGGAACGACAATAGCCGATTTCCACGCATCCGGAAAATAACCAATACTAAAGCAATGGTTGAAAACTATAGCTACATTGGTTCTTTTCAGTACAACATCAGCTATTTCGTCCATACCACAGGATCTCTTATTTGGCCTACGCCTCAACGCAGATGCAGAATCAATGAAACCAAGTCTGTCTATATTCGTCTTTGAATCAATCAATCCTCCGTCAGCAGTAAAAGTTGTTATTGCATATCATACTTTTTATTTTTTATAGTGCTAATTTCGTTGTTAAAGACTTGAATTGTATACAGTAATCTTAAAACTAAAAGAAATGTAAATTAATAGTAAATGCACAAGTAATGAATAAAAATCAATACGATTTCAATGAATGTTCGATTTTCTCAATAAGTATAATGAAATTAAAATGTATTCACCACTATCGTAAATACGAGGTGAAATTACCAAAATTAAAGTGAATAGAACCATAAAAAAATTCCAGAATTCACGCACGTAGAAAAAATTGCTTGTGTAAATAATTCGCAACAGGGGTAATTAAATATTCAGGCATGTCACACATTCCGATCGGAATGGTTTTAATTCCGTATTAACAATTCCGATCGATTTTGTTTATTCCTGAAAAGTATTAAATCTCCGCTATTTAATTTAAATGTGGCAATATTCTGTACACCAAAGTAAACAACAAGGCTAATCCAAATAAGACACATCATAAAATTAAATTTAAGAAACGCAAATAACAAAATTCCAAAAAAACTAAATTCCACTTTGGATCGGAATTGAGTTCTGTGACATCCCTGATTATATTGTTTTTTAAATATACTTGTAATAGTTATGTATGAGAATTCAAAGTTCATACAAAAGTTTTTGCTGCTTACTTATTATTTATATCGCCTTTAGTTACCGATCCAGGACTCAACTTGTTGCGGAGTGCTACGTTTTAAAGCTGTTACAAGAAATGTTAGTAAACAAATTTATTTTTTTTTAATGAATATTTTTGCTATGATAAAACATGTTGCACTTTATTTTTGCTCGGAAGGAGATACGTCGTGCTGAGTCATAAAAGATTTGAAATCAATGTGATATGGGTTGTGTCGGAGTACTATATTTTACAGATGAATTAGTTGTTACTGTATATAATACTTTTCAATTTTTAAAATGCTACTTTCGTTGCTAAAGAGTGAATTGTAAAGAGCAATCTAAAAACTAAAAGAAATGTTAATGAATAGTAAATGCACAAGAAATGAATAAAAATTGATACGATTTCAATGAATGTTTGATTTTCTCAATAAGTTTAATGAAATTAAAATATATTCACCCCTATCGTGACTAAGAAGTTAAATTACCAAAATTAAAGGGAATAAAACAACTAAAAAAAGGTCATACAGAAGTTTTTGCTTATTTATTATTTATATCGCCTTTGGTTACCGATCGAGGACTTAACTTGTTGCGATGTCCTACGTTCTAAAGCTGGATTAGATTTATTTGCATCAAAACATTGAATTTTGCTTGGAAGCTCTTCTAATGATTTAAGGTCGCCAAAGGTAGAGTATAATGCTCCTCTCTCCTGTTGAGTCCATTTTAAACATTTTGTTTTGCCATAAAGAGAAGCTTTACGAAAAAATACATATTTAGAAGCGATTAGCAAAATACAAAAATTATTTTTACTTTTCAAATATCAAGATAGAGTGTTCAATGTAAAAAAAGAAAGCTTGCTTTATATTAAGTACAAACATTGTTTTAAATTAAAAGACTATTTCAAATATATAGGTATACTAAATATAGTTTCTTGACTTTTTTATATTAATTTTACAACTCGATTACACAATATCTTTTTTATAAAAGTAAATTTATATTCGGTAGTTAGCTACCCCATATGCTACAATCACCAGAGAAACATTATTTTCAAAATAACACATAAATAAAAAAATAACAAAAAATTAAAAAGAGCTTATCATTTTTTCAGTCCAAATTTTAAACTGCATATAAGAAATGTATACAAACCATTTTATAAGTAATCGGAAAAACGCTCATGAAAAAACACAACAGAGCTTTTTCTAAGCACGTATTAAAATGGCTCAAGATATGGCTTAGAAGTGACCCTTAACTATATGTGCCTTTTTTATTGAAACTCTTAACAATTTTTGAGTTTCCTAGAGCATGAACATTTTTTTAGATCAACACGTAAATGCTCTTAATTTGAAATTTTTTGGGTTTAAGAAAATTCGTTATGAAGCAAAAGAAAATATAGGTTAAAAATTTATTTTTTTTATAAAGAAACCACGAGTTGAATGATTTCTAGAATTTTTTGCATAAACAGTGTAAAGACAATTGCTTTAGACATTATGTAACAAATTTTTCTTTCTCTTTTACTTGAAAATAAAAAATACATTGAATGTGTACTCATTGCTTCGCCTTTTGTGTGCTGAAAATAAACTTGTATTTTGTTTTGAATCCGACCTTGCATCGTTATCCTCAGCATCGGAAATTTCATCCTGTTCTTCATTTTCATCATCTTGATCGCCTATTACCGACATTAAAATCTTCGAAATACTTGTTACTTCCGCCACCGGCACTGAAAGCCTATAAATGCTTTTATGGATATCTTAATGATACCCCATAAAGTTCGCCAAGGTATCAACAGTGGCATCCTCCACATTTAATAAGGATATGTATGTCGCTATATGCTTTCTAAGGGAAGTGCTTCGCAAGCTATCGGGCTTTTCAACGCCACACTCTATAGAAAATTGCTTTAGTAGGGGACAAGCTCTATAATATGCCTTGGAAAATTTTTATGTTGCATTCTTAGCAATTATAGATTAATTTTTTCGCAAATCCTGCCTGGGCCCTGTATTTTTAAATTATATCAATCGCCTTGGTACAAAGTGGGCTCAAGAGGACACTTATAGTCCTTCCTAATTTTCCCCGTAAAGTGAATCGAACGAATTGTTTTACGCATAACACTGATTCTTTCGACATATTTTCTAGCACTTCATGCCCGACACTCTCTGTTATTAATTCGTTATTTTTATAGTTGTTTACAGTCAAATGCTCAATCTTATCAGCTCGTCTTCTGTTGAAAATTTCTATGAATATTAACGAAGACTTTACCAACTCAATCCAGCAACTTTCTTGAAACTCTTTTAGAAACACAGTAATTGCATCAAATATTTTATTTTTTAAATATAAACATAATTTTTTTATATCGCTTTTTAAGGGCAAAACTATTTTAAAAAGGTTAAAAATTAAGACAGATTGAGTACCGTTAGATTTATTATTCCAGAATGCATTTGCATGTATATAAATGTTTTTAGAAAGCACTAAAAATTGTGATTTTTATATTTTTCTCTCATTATTATTTTTTAAACTGTTTAGGTCTTTTAAATATCTGTCTAAAAATTTTAACTTTGCCACATTTCACCATATTACACAACTTTTTAAAGTCAATAACTAATAAACCAACGGTTCCCTCAAATATATGTATTTTATTTATACCGTATATCCTAAGGTTTAATTATTCGTTTCTACAGAACAACAACAAATTTATAAAATTTTATACTATATACTCTTCGTATACGTTATAATATAATCAATTAATTTAACTTGAAATTTACCTGCCTTTAGATACAAGCGTCAAATTTTCCCCAACGTGCAACCTCTTTCTTCAAAAACTTTTTTGAAACTAAGTCAGTTTCTTTTTTGCTGTATTTTCATAGAACAAACTAATGGAGAAATCCCAACAGTCCAAGATTTTTTTCCAAAAAATTTATAAATATCGCAAGGCTCTGGAGTAGGACAAAAAAAGTAATTTATTTATGTCACAAAATATTATCTTTTACAGCAATATACACGCTTCTAACTTTTGAATAACTAACAATAAATAGATGATACTTTTTTTTTGCTAAAAAATTACAAAAAATTGCCTATTTTTAATTTACATATTTTAACATATTTTTTGAGACAAAGAACTAGACCAAAGTAGGATCAATGCAATCATTTTGGTCTGTTAAATACCATTCTTAAAATTATTATTTTGCAACATTTTACCATATTACACAAAATTTAAAGTTTATAGCTAATAAGCTAACGGTTTCCGCAAATATGTATGTATGTTTATTTTATTGAGACCGAACATCTTAGAATTAAATATTTCGTCTCTACATTTCTACCAAACTAGTTAAAAATAGTATAAAATTTTATTAACTTGTTTGGTGAAAATGTAAACGAAATATTTAAATTAACGATATTTATTAACGTTATTTATTAACGTTATTTATTTTTTCATGCTTACAATATTGATAAGCTGTAAAAAGAAAAGTCGATAATAAAAATTAAAGGATTTTTAAATATTTGTAGAAATTTATACGAAAATATTACACTTACTGTTTTTAATATTAGTTTGCACTCCACAATCGTTGTTGCTTCTGTTTTGAAAGAGATATAGAATTTAAAAACAGTTTTAATCTAAACATTTATAAAAGAAGACATAAGACAATCAAAATACATTTATATTAAATTATTTAAATTATTTTTTCTTTCTAAATTTACTCTTTAAATACTATACTTCAATTGTAAACATACGAAACGCACCGTCTTCACTTTTGCAATCTTTTCTAAAACTTAGAAGGTCATATTTTACTGCCTTGAATTTTGGAACGTACAAGCTAACTAATGCATCTTAAGCGCAAATTTCATCAGACCTAAAAAACCACTATCTAGAGGCGGTAAAATGTTATCTAACGCATCTAAGTGCTCGTTTCCTTAAGTCCACCTAAATCTTCTTCTTCAGGAAGTATATTTTCAAGAAATGGAATTTCGAGACCATTCAAAGCTTTAATTTCATCTACACTTAGGTCGGTGTTTTTTAACCATGATAATCTTCCTTTAGTAAAGTAATATTTTTAAGAATTTCTACATCCCACATTTCTTCAGTTATAAAATTTGTGTTTTCAAATTTCAGTATAATCTTTTTATTTAAGTCTTTTCGAGCAACGCATTATCTTATATTTCTAAAATAATTTACTGACTGTTGTTAACTACCGTCTATTTAAACTACTTACATGACCTAAAATAATTTTCCTGTTGCTAGGTATATTACGCATTCTTGTGCATACGGGCATGTTTTTGTTGTACTTTTCTACAATAAATCGGTACATTTTGTCCCTCATATTTTTACAATCTAAGCCTTTTTTCAGCTCATGTTCTGTTATATCCTTTAACTTCGAAAAGTTCAGCATTTTACTAAAATGAATACAATTTTATTTAAATCGAATTAGTATTTAGCTTTATGCAGTAAACGCAGAACGAGCAGAGCAAAGTCAATTATATGTATTGTATTAAAAATGAGACAAAAAATATAAATTAATAAACAAATAACAACTAAACTTCGTCCGGGCGCACACATTTTCTCCTCTGCAGTATAATCAACACTTAAATGTCATCGTCTCTTAATAGGTTAAGCATTTTTTTTTTTTTTAATTTTAGTTTTTCCTAAAAGATCCCTTCAAAAGATCTTATATGATACCCATATTGAATAAAGAATAAAAAACTTTAAAGATTCTTTTTCTTATATTAAATTTTTTTTTGCGTCAAATGAAGGTTTTTCTATGAAAATTTCTGGCACCACTAGTGAGCGCCAATTTTTTCACTTGATTTTTTGCTTTATTTTCCAATTGTCTGTCACCCCATATATTTTTATATTTGTTTATTGAAGTTCTTCACTAAACTAGAGTTGTTTCAATTTAACAATTATCAACGTTAGAAATAACATTAAAAAGAAGTATATCAACACAAAATTTTAATTTTATTTAAAACATATTAACTTCACTTACTATATACATATGTATATGTGTGTGTGTGTGTAAAAATGTTTTGTTTTTATAAATGTTTTTCACTTGTTTTAAATTAAAATTATATATAACTTTTTAGTTTTACATACACTCTTTTAAATTTTTGTATAAACTGAGAAAAACAGATTTAAATATAATGTTAACAATATTTAAAAAATATATGTATATAATCAATTAAAAGTTTTTCTCTTTTCTTTTATATAAAAAATATGTAATTTTAAAGTTCACATACATACATACATGCATACATGTTTTAAAAGGCACATTTATTTATCAATCAATTGCATTGGATTTTTAACATTTGAGAATAATTTTATAACCGGGATTTTGATATATCAGTTTAAAAAAGTTAATAAAAAAAGAAAATTGTCAATTGTGCTTTGTTATTTTCTTTTTCTCTTTTCTTTTGAAATTCATTTATTTTACAGTTATAACGGTTGTTGCAATTCCAGTGTTCCTTTAATGTTGAATATTCATATTCATTTCAAACAAAACTGCGAAGCAGGTAGACGAATTATGGTAAGTACCAAAAATATTTTTTTATTTAAATTTTTAGCATACTTTAAAATTAAAAACGTTACCACGGAGTGTAAAAAGTGTAAAGTAATGAATTTGTAGCCAACACTTAGTTTCAAAATTTTTAAGATCAAAAGCTTAGAAGTATGTATAATGTGGCATATATCGAATGCTTTTTTTTTGCAGAATGAGGTATATGTGTATCGTATAAATGGCAATTAATAGATTCATAAAATTAAACATAAATAAAGTGAAAATAACGAAGAAAAACCTTATAAAGATTTCCTTTCCTTTAGTACCTTATTCTGCAATTAAATATTCGATATATACCAAATTATACATACAAACTTTGGTAGTCCGTAACTCCTAAACTAATGATTGACGCAAAATTTTTCACTTTATATCTTTTGCTTAAATTTGCGTCTTACACCTTTTTTTTTTTTTTTTTTTTTTTTTTAATTAGGACCAGCACTCAGGGGATGACCCCTACTTATGCAATGCATTGTGCCAGAACTAGGAAATTAGGTTTTGGGATGGGGGATAGAGGGAGTAGTGCTTGTGAACATTTGATTTGAATCTTTGCACATTGAAAGTGGCAGGAAAGACCTCTGTAGGGAGTTTATTCCACATACGAACTGTTCGGCCAAAAAACGAATTCTCTCTGTAATGCGTTGTGCGATTCACTGGCCAATCGACCACAAAGGAATGCGCTCTTGATGCAGATCGCGTTGCGCGTATGAAATTACGGTTTTCAGGAACAAGTTCCCTGATTTCATAAGAGCACATTCCGTTGTAGTAACGATAAAACAGTGAAACACACCCCACATTGCGTCGATGCTCCAGTGAGTCAATAGAGCTGGATACCCTACTGTCACCGATGAGTTTCTTCGCTCTCTCCTGTACGCGGTCGAGTAACTCCAAAATAGACTTTGAAGCACCGGCCCATACATGAGAGTTGTATTCCATTTTCGGTCTGATATAGGTGACATAGATAGTAAGGTGATCAGATGGAGTGAAGTATTTCTTACACCGTTTTAGTAAACCTAGGCACTTGAATGCTTCTTTTGCAACATGAAAAATGTGCTTGTTCCAACGAACATCGCATTGAATTTTCACGCCAAGAACATCGAGAGCTTCTGATTCCTTAATATATATATCACCCATAATTACAGATGACGTAGCATGCTCAGCAGTACGCCTGTGCGAAAGCACACAGCACTGGGTTTTATTAGCGTTAAACTGAACCCTGTTCGCCAGGCCCCATTCGGAAATTACTAAAAGGTCGCGATTAAGGGTATCGTCCATGTGCTTTCTCACAGCCCCAATTTCCTGAAGGCTTGGTCTGCTGCGAAACGAAAATGAATGGCATATGCTACTGTCATCTGCAAAAGAATAAATAGGGTTGGAAGTCTGACGTAGAAGGTCATTAAGAAAAATAAGAAATAGGGTAGGGGAAAGGACGGAACCCTGCGGTACCCCTGAATTTAACTTGAACTCGTTTGATGAGATCCCATCTATAACAACTCGTATAGTGCGATCCCTGAGAAAGCTCGATATAAGTCGAGTGAAGCTATTACCGACACCAAAAGCAATAAGTTTTGATATGAGTGCACCATGCCACACTCTATCAAACGCCTTGGAAATATCTAAAGCCACCACCTTACTTTCGCCGAAATGGTGAATGGATTGACACCATTTTTCCGAAAGGAAGGCCAATAAGTCACCCGTAGAGCGAGCCCTACGGAAGCCGTACTGCCGGTCACTAAGTAAGCTGTTGGACTCCAGATATTTCACAAGATGAAAATTAAGCATACTTTCCATTACTTTGGAAAGCGCAGAGCAAATTGCGATTGGGCGGTAATTTTCAGGGTTGCTAGCCTCTCCCTTTTTGGGGATTGGTGTTACATTAGCAACCTTCCAACATGATGGGAACTCACCAACATGGTACAAAATGTTGAAAAGTTTTGCTAATGGACGCGCTAACGTCGAAGAGCACTGCTTCAAGACCAGTGCTGGAATTCCATCCGGACCAGGGGACTTGTGTATGTTGAGATCCGCTAAAACCTTTTTAACTGCACGTGCTCGAAAGAATATATCTGGCATAGTTACTGATACTCTTTCCAGTGCGGGCAGTGGTTGATTGCTCTCCGGCAAGTAGGAGTTACTTGCAAAAATTTCAGCCAAGACGTTAGCTTTATCAACCGGGTCGTTAATTATTTGATCATCCTTTAAAAGAGGCGGAATTGAGGAACTAGCATTATCCTTCACTCTTTTAACGAATGACCAAAAGCTCTTGCTACCCCGAGAAGTAGTAAGAACTTTAGCACGAAGGCGCTGCTCGTATAAAGCTTTTTCGCGTCTTAGTACTTTGGCACACGAAAATCTCGCCTTTTTGCGTAGCAAATCAGTTACGGCATTTTTGTTACACCGCCATATACTGAATGCTTCCTCTCTGGATCTGACTGCATTTTTGCACGTCTGATTAAACCAAGAATTCTTTCTTGGATTAACACGGATTTGCTTATATGGAATAAAAGTTTTCATTCCAAGCAAAATAATGTTCACAACCATTTCTGCCATGGCATCGACTTTATTGTCCAGAAAACAAAGTTTCCAATTAAAATGCCGAAAAAATTCGTTGAGCTTAGCCCAACGAGCTTTTTCGTACATATATTTTAAACGTTTCGTGGCCATTTTTGAAACGTTATGAAGATTAGCGACCGAAAAGGAGGCGGAAATGGTGCAGTGATCCGAGTTACCGAGAGGCGCAAGAATACTTACCTCATACTTATCAGGGTGTGAGGTAAGGAAAAGGTCGAGAGTATTATGTTGTTGCCCTTCAACACACGAAATATGTGTTGGCTCGTTAATTAATTGCGCGAGGTGGTTGTGCGCGGCGAATAGCTCAACATATTGGCCCTCTAGGGTTGTACGGTTCGAATGGCGAATCCAAGACAAGTTGTGAACATTGAAATCACCAGCAACAACAATTTCACTGTTCGGACAGCTTTCTAGGATTCTCGATATGGAATCGGAAAGGGCATCGAAGCCGGAAATAGATTTATCCCTTCCCGCGTTTGGGCTTCTGTATAAAAACCCGAAATGTAAGAAGTGTGACCAGATTTTGAATTTAACCCAAAGACAGTTAAATTCAGGATCATTTGTGCTTAATGATTGCTGGCACTGGTACACGACTTCATTACGAATGTACATCGCAAGGCCCCTATGTAGACTAAAAAAAGGTAGAAGAGAGTACCCAGGCAAATGAAAATCCTGTGGATCAGCATCCTCAGATACTTGGGTCTCACATAAGGCGAAAATATCAGGCCGATGGAGACAACTGTGTGCATACACAGAGAAGAAATTCGCTCTTAATCCACGTATGTTGCAGAAATCGATTCTAAATCTTCCTGCCATTACAAATACAAAGACTCAAACCTTTTGTTTATTTAATAATACCAACACCCCTGTGAAAAACTGATGTTTTTGTGACTATTTAGTGACCAGTGTTATACCTTCGCCACTAACTAGTCGAACAACAGTCACCACAAAGGTGCAAGTGAAATAAAATTACAATTACTATAAAAAAAGAGAAAAAAAACTAGGAAAAAGGAAAGGTACTTTTTTTGGTACAATTTGCGTCGCAAAGAGCCATAAAAGCCCTGAGCTGGTCACATGCGACTTGTCGTGCCATCACTGTTATTATTGTATTTTTTTTTTTTTGTCTTGAATTGATATGTTTTTTCTTTGTTGATTTTATATTTATTGTTGTTGTTAATAATTCTTTGGTTGCTTTTTTTCTTTCTTTTTTTGTAACTGTTACAAGAATTTATTGTTTTTGTTTGTTTTCTTATATGTAGGTATGTTGATAATTTTTGGTTTTATGTTTTTGATTTTTAATTTTTGTTATTATTATTATTATTTTTGAGAATAAAATTATAAAAATTACAAAAAAAAAATAGATATTTTTAATAACGATAAACTATAGTACTTCGCTTTCTAACGTAGATCTTTTTTTTTTTTTTTTTTTTTTATAGTTTTAGCACATTGTTAAAACCGTCATACATTAAAAATTTAAAGAACGTCGTAGAAGGGAAAGAGTGGGAAGAAGACATCAGGTAATCAGTAAAGGCTCTTCTTTTTCGTTGTTATAAAAAAATATTTATTTATTTAACTTAGTTGTAATTTCTTATTTAACTTATTTCACTAATTACACTTGTTAACTTAATTTTAATTATTTGACTGAACTGAACTGCATTGTACCCCAACTGTTATACTTTTCTGATTTCTTATCTTCTACATTCGGGGATTTATACTAATAAATATGCCAATCTTAGCACTTTCGTTTCGTCTGGGAACCAATTATTTTTGTAAACAATTCCACAGAATTATTTACCACTTTTAAAAAATTTATTGGTTACAACCGGAAGCATAAAGAATTGAAAATGCATATTTTAATTGGTGAACAATTGTGGGAATCTTTTACCACTCAAAATTATTAAGTAAAATTTATTTTAAATATAAAAGTGCAACTTCATGAAATTAACGTACGCGCGTGTAGGGAGGCACTTATATATTTTGACATTAGTAAGAAAAAAAAAAAAGCGTGGCGCTATATAACATGGGTTGGTGTTATAGAGAGATTAGGTGTCACTATAACACCGTTAGCTTGAGACTCCGACGAAATTTTTAAGATATAGGTACGTATTTTTCCTTGTTAAAAGTATTATACTTAAAATTATCATTGCAATAATTATTATTATATCTATACTTATACTAATTATGTTTAAGTTTTTGTTCTCATATAATATTGTTTTTATGGTTTCTTTATGCATTGCTTGTTTGATATACAATGATTCTAATTTTAAATTGGCTACATAATTAGGCTTTTATTAATTTTTATAAATATGTTAGGCAATATAAGTTTATCATGTACTTTAATTTTTACATTTAGAAATGTTGTATTTAGGACATTTTTTTCACAATATTAAAAAATTTTAACATGAAGTTTCCTGTCATACTAATATTATATCTGTTACAATTGTATGTTAATTTATTGAAAAAGTTTTTAAATCCAAGAACACCAGTAGTGTGCTTCACTAACTTTAATCAATACGACAACTGTTATATTAGTCGTCATTTTCTGTTGTTTCCTACGACATTAAAGATTTATATACATCAATACCCACGCAAGAAACGTTAAAAATTCTACGTAACATACTTTTTAACTTATACGACAATTAATATATTAACGAAATAATGGATATTGCAAAAACGATACTAAAACAAAACTACCTTTGATTTAACAATAACTTTTATAAATTACCTGATGGACTCGGCATGGGAAACCCGACATGTGCAATTTTTACAGAGATATTTATGCAACATTTAGAACAAAAAGGGACAACGCAGAAGAAATTCTAACGGATTTAAACACAATACATAATAAAATTACATACACAATGGAAAAAGAGAAAGACGGAACTTTACATTATCTTGACATAACAATAACACGAGGAATTGACTCATTAAACTTTGACATATACAGTAAACCAACCACAACAGACATAACTATTCACAGTTCCTCAATCCATCCCACCCAACATAAACTCGCAGCATTTAGACATATGATTAGCAGACTTAAGACAGTCCCACTTTCTCCAGACAAATATAACAAAGAACTCGACACAATTTACACTATAGCTTAAAATAACGGTTACAACTGCACTACTATCAACAAACTACTTAGCCAATACAACACTAAAAACAAGAAGATAGAAAACAAGGAGACAATCGATACAACACGACGGCATATTTTTACTTACACAGGACCAGAAATATATAGATTAACTAACCTTTTTCAGAAAGAAGGTTTACAGACAGCACTAAAGACGAGCAACACTACGAAACAATCTCAAGACATCAACAGAAACAACCGACGAATTTAACACCAGCGGAGTATACAGACTTACTTGCACCTGCAACCATACATACATAGGACAAACTGGACGAACATTAAAAACAAGGTTCACAGAACACATACGATCATATAAACGGAAAAGAGAAGACTATAACTTCGCAATACACCTTAACACACATGAACACGAGCCAAGGGAAATAGATGAATGTATGACGTTAATACATCCTAGTAAAAAAGGACGAAGACTGGACATTCTTGAAAACATTGAAATATACAAAACACGAGCGTTTAACGGAGATATTATTAACGAACAGGTAAATACAACCTCCGACACAACTTTTACACCACTAAAACTATTAAAACAAACTTACAAACGCAAAACACCCACAGATGGTCACACTTATCTACCTAATAATAAAAGACTGAAATAATAAAATTATATACCTTCAATAAAGATGACAGATATCAAGCAATCTACCTGCATAATACCATTTTTAAATAGACACCATCCTAACGGACAAAACTACCTGAACCCACTACTATCTATGCAACAAACACCTTACACTATCTAACCAGTACTAATCAAAACGCGGCTTGAAAATGATGTCTTTACATCAAAAGCGCTCGCCAATCGTATTAAATAAACAGCCAGTGACGACGATCTTCACCGAAAGGTATGAAAAAAGTATTTTATTTACTGGCGGAATAAATCCAATTAACTTAATACAAATATTCTTCTTTTCTAAAAATTTCTGATGGTTTAAATTCAAGTTCGTTATCCAGTATTATCTTTTCTATTTTTCCAAATACTTACAACTTGTAATAATTTACTTTTAAATTCTGTACAACTTCTTGCGTTTATCGGAAAAAGCATACTTAGAAAACTTGTCTATCATTGTTAGAAATTGAATCAATTCTCTTGGTTTATTTAGTGTTTCGGTAATCTTATATGATATTTTTGGTGGTTTGCGGTCGTACTTCTCTAAAATACATGTTTCGCAGTTATAAATGGATTTAATTATTTATAATCTCAAACTGGGGTTATAAAATTTCGGTTTAAGTTCTTTATAAACTGCTTGAATTCCCCTGTGGTTATTATGGAGGTGTTCAGTCTTAATTATTTCTTTTAATTTGCTGTCTTCTTCTATGTCCTCGGGCAATGTCTTGCACCTTATTATTCTTAGGGTGTTGTAGTTCGCAGTTTCAATTTCTCTAAGAATGATTCGTCTATAATTACTGCATTTAATTGGGTTGGACTAAAATGTGTTTTAAATAAAGTTGCTATTGTTGCATGGTCGAGTTCTTTAAAGTGAAAAGTTCTCCTGTTATTTTAGAATACGCATTAAATATTCTGGAGGACCCAGATATAATCTTGGATATGATAATCTGATTCTTATAAAAACTTATCGAAGTTGCGACTTCTTTAATTTCTTTAAGTGTTTCTAAGGTATTGATTTGAGGATTTCTGTCTGTAATTCGGGATAACGTATTGACATTCCCTTTATTGATTCCGCGTTTATAAACGATATCGTAATCGTATTCTTCCAATTTTAGTCTCCACCTCATTAAGTTTTAATTTGGTTTTTTAATTAATAATAACCATTGCAAGGGTTGGTGGTCAGTTTGATTGATAAATTTTCTGTCAAAAAAAATATGGTCGAAAGAATCCTACTGCCCATATTACTGCTAGGAGTTCCTTCGCGATAGTTCTTTAGTTTACTTCATACTCATTAAGTGTTCTACTCGCATATCAAAGCGGGTGGTTGTCTTGGGAAAGGACAGCTCCCAATGCGAAATTACTTGCATCAGTATTTACTATTTGGATAAGCCAAAATCGGATTACTAGTGGGCATAGATTTAAGTGTGTTAAAACTTTTCAAGTATTCAGGGTAATTTATATTCATTTTGACGTCCTTTTTTAGGTATTTGGTCATTGGTTTTGCTATTTTTGCATAGTCCCTTATAAATTTGCGGTAATATCCGCTAAGACCAAGAAATCGTTTAATTTCTTTTGGGGTTTTTGGTAATGGGTAATAAGCTACTCATTCCACTTTTTTTGTCGTTTGGTCTTAATCCGTCTCGAATTACTATATGCCCGAGAAATTCTGTATCAATTTTCAAGAACTCACACTTGTCCCGTTGAATTTTCAAGTTAGCCTCGGTAATACGGTTTTATACCAATCTGATTGAATTCAAACTTCATCTAAGAGACCAAACATATTTTTCTTAACAGGTCACCCAAAACTACGTTCATCAAGCGTTAAAATGTGGCTGGTGCTGTTTTTAAGCCGAAAGACATTCTGAAAAATTCATTATGGCCGCCTTCCGCGTCTCTATCGTCTATTTCGAATTGGTGGAAGCCTTTATCAAGGTCAAGATTTGTGAAATACATACTCCGCCCTAGATTATCTAATATCTCTTCCATATTAGGGATAGAATATTTGTCGTCAATAGTTTTGTCATTTAATCTACGGTAGACGATAGCGAGGCGCCATTTCTTCTCACCACTTGCGTCATCCTTTTTTGGTACGATCCAAATAGGGGCTGAGTATGGTGGAGTAGAAGGTCGGATTATATTATTATCTAGCACCTCTTGGATTTGTTTCTTTACCTCTTGTTTGTGGATATACGGGTAGCGATATGATTTTGTAAGGCTTATTGGTTGTGTTTATTCGATGTTTAATAATGTTGGTAAATGTTAATTTTAAATTTGAATCAAAGAATAAATCCACATATTTTCTTATTATTTTGCAGAACTTTTCGCGTTACTCGGTATTCAAGTGATCCATTTTCCCTTTGGAAGTTCTTTTATGATTTTTCGTCATAAATGTAGTAGTTTTCATAAGTTACAGGCCAAGAATTTTGGGGTTTAAATGTTACCACAGCAGGACAGTGATAATAATTATCAACTGCTACAGCAAATTTGCGAATAATATATGCCTTCTTTAAGTAATAATTCCCAATTGGTATTATAACAATCCTTTACATGAACCAAGCCATTCTTGGTACTGGTAATGAATTTTATGGTATTTACACCCAGAAAACTTAGAGGAATAATTTTATTGTTCATTATCAAATGGTTTTCGTCGTAGTCTATTATGGCTTTATATTTTCTTAATACGTCGTTTCCTAACAGTCTGTCATAAGTTTCATGAAATTTACATTCTATTTGGTTTAGGTTCACCTAATTCCGCAAATAGTGGTACTTTGTACATTGTTTGTGTTTTAACTGTATTTTGTGGAGTTTTTAGGTTTAGGACTCACTTTACGGTAGCGATTAGCTTGGATCATGTTCACATCCATGGGTTCTACAGGTGGTTGATATTAGGGATTGAAGGTTCGGTATAACACATTTGGAAATCTGTTCTCTTGTTGTTTCTAGCTCATTTGCTGCCGGACCAGACCCAACTACCATAACGGTTTTGTTGTTAAGGCTTTGCTTGAGTTCGTTTTAGAACTCCACGCCGTTATATTTAAAATTAATTATTAAAAAGGATTGTTTTATATCAGCCCAAGGTTAGGCTTGGAAATTCATTTCCATTGTTTCACGGGCTCTACACTTAAGTCTACTCTTAATTATTTCTGAGAAAAGTTGCTGAGAGGGCTGATCATAGGCTCTAAGAATATGTTGAACTCTGTCCACTAGATTAGTGAATGTTTGGACATCACAATAATCACCACTGAATTCGGAAAGTCTGTTTAATTATTTAACGGAGTCTATGATTACTGAGAGTGGTGCTTGCAGTTTTGCCATAATTATTAATATTTTAATATCTCTATTGAAAACGTCCTAAAAGCTTTCATAAGTATCGATTATTCCTAGTAATTTATTTTACCTACTGCCTTGAAGGACAGGAACCGATCGCGTGTTTTAATTTTCTCTAGCTCATCTAGTGCCTCGGCAAATTTGATTTTAACACTTACTCGAACGGATAGACAGACAGACATCACTTAATCGACTTCGCTACGCATTAGTGCTTAGATTATGTATGACCCCATATAGTGGTCGGAAATGATTATTGTAGAAATTGTAAGCGGAATAACACCAAATAAATACAAATAAAGGAAACCATTTTGCACATCATTCGTATGCTGTTGTAAGAATGGCTGTCATTTGTTCATTATTCGATCTGTATCAATTTGTCTACTATCTCCTTTTGATTTTATTTCAGATGACAAACAATTGTTTTATTTGTAAAGGTAGAAATACTTTGTTATGTTGAATGAAAAAAAGATTATCAAGCAAATTGCTTTATTCTTACCTTTTGTTTAATATTGGTTGGGAGCTAACAATACTCTATTTAGAATTCCTTTTGGTTATAAGTTTTGCAACAATAACACTAGAGGTTCTAGAGTCACCTTATAAACTGTTTATTGTTGCTGCCTTTATGTGACAATGCAATAGTATTTAGTTTTTCGTTCTACATTTCGTGTTCTTTGATTAGTATTTCGGTTTTTGGTTTATGGATATTTTAATGCGGTTTTTTTTTACTTTTTAGCACGTGTAACACGCTTAAAACTTTTATTAAACTCAAGTTATGTAGTTTTTGATTTTAATTGACAGAGTAAAGAAAAAATAGAAAACTGGAAAAAAATGATTGATTATTGAATACGTACGCTATAAAAGCTAAAAGAAAAACTAAGCAATCACAAAAAAATGTTCTAGCTGGTTTATGAATTATTTGAAATACATAGTTTAATATAAATTTTGTATCAAACGTTTTATTTTTCCAAAGATTGCTTGCTTTAAGTCTTGAAAGGGAAATAAAACAATATAGAAAGCAATTTTACATTTATAATATAAGCATCTTCGGTGACCAGCAGCTCAGAACTAGAACGAATTTGTTTAGGATTTGTTCAGTGACTTAAAAGCATTAGAATCATAGACCACAAACCCTGCAGCCAGGATAGTAATTTGATTCCTATGATTTTTCACTCAAATAACTTAAGCTAGCGCAAGGACTTACATCATCTTTCAAAAGATATAGCCAAAGCAAAGGTTATTTCGATAGCCCAGACAAAAAAAGTCAGTTTTAAACGTAAATAGCGATATGATCAGCGTAGGTTAGACCTTTACGATAGGTACACATCTGTTATCATAAAGGTTTGTAGCTACCTTGGGATTAATTTAGACAATGCGAGAGTCGTATGTAAATTTAGTTTAAGATTTATTACGGCAAGGTCATTATGAAAGTCTTTTCTTCTTCCTTATTCGTTTGACTGCAACCTAAACCAAGGGCTGTGGAGTTATGTTCGAATGGTTAACTATTAATACACATTCATATTTATTTTTGGAAAATTTAATAAGAAATTATAAAATGATGACGTTGTTTTAACAAAATCTTCTGAGCATAAATTTACTTTTGTTGTACTTGGCCTGCTTCATTTCTTTTATAACGTTACAACAACAAAAAAAAAAAACAAAAAAAAACCAATTGATACAAATAAACCTAAGGGCAGGAAAAATAAAATTAAAAAGAGAATGAAAAACATGTACAACAAAGCGTCAAATTAAATTGCATTTATCAGACACTAGAGAAAAGTGTTTGTGTGCATAACACAAATATACATTCCTGCTAACAAGAACTGGTACGACTGAACAGAAAGATTAAAAGTTTTATTTAACTTTTGCCACAATACCAAAAAAAAAAAACACGAAAACGAAAAGAAAGAACTAGTCCTTAATTGTGCTTGTGTTTTGTTGAATTGGACACGTTTTTTCTTTTTTACCAGGTCCTTGGAATTTTAAATGCACAAAATACCAATTGTAATATTTTAAAGAAGCAATTTAATAAATTATTACGTAACCTTATAGTAACCGAAACGTTGCACAAATTCGACTGGATGTTATAATTCTTCTAATTTAATGGGATATCGATTTTATTAAATTTTTATAACACTAAACTTTTTTCAAAAATAAATCGAAGACCTACCAATACTAGTAGGCATTTCATAAGATATATTAAGATCAGAAAAATTGCTTTTAATTTCAGTTCAACTTCAATTTGATAAAGTTTTGTTATATGTCAGTCACAAACACTCTATTTACGCATGAAACACTAAGGACTGCCTGTTTTCTTTTATTTCTAAACAAAATTCGCCAACAATATTCAAACTACAGCTGAGCTTGATACTCATATTAATTGTATTTAGAAGAGAGACTACTTATTTGCGCCTTTTTCATACAGCCGCAAGGTAAAAATTAAGCAAGTTGAAAATAGAAATCCAAACGTTCTTTTGATAGATAACGATCCTAGATTATACTTTAAGAAATTTAGGCAAACTTGGCAAAATTGGGGAATTCAATGGTGTGGTCAAACAAATTTCAATCAAATCCTTGCTTTATTTCAGAATAACCAGGCAATATACCCAGTCCTCCAAAATTGCTTATGTCACGATCTTTAAGAACTTTACATTGGTCTCTCAGTAAGAATATTGAACCAAAAGTTTTTAGTACAAAAATCGAAAAAATTTAAGCGTGTTTATGATGGCGATACCATAATGCTTAAATTTTCTTTTCTAAATTATTATGCTGAAAGTCACACCGTTGGGTGGCATCTTCAGGAAGCATGAAACAAATATTTATAAAGGTAAAAAAATATTCACAGTTTTATAAAAGAATCTTATGATCTGTTGGTTTTCAGGGAAAGTTGTACAATAATAATAAAATATAATCTTCGGCACTTATAGAAAAAGTCCTTTGATACAATTTTTTTAATACTTTGGAGCTTGATATTCATACTAATTGCAACAAAGAGAGATAGTTTTCAGTTGCACCTACTTAAAACAAAGGAAACTAAGATAATGCAGTGAAAGTTATAAATAACTCTGAAAGTAAGAATGAATCAGCCTACTTCCGCTAGGGGTATATACTTCATGAGAAAATAAATTTCATTCTGCTAGTGTTTAAAATATGAATTTCTTTTTTATCTCAAATAATAATTCTTTTGTCATTTTCTATATAAAACGATAGAAGTTAAACTTAGTTAAATAATAGGAGTGAAAAGGCTTTCTAAGGTCACTAACAATATTAGAGATAAAAGCTAACTAAACGCCAGAGTGCGTAAAAAAAAGACGTAAGAGATACGCTGCTCTATTTCGACAGCAACTATTTAGAAATCAGGAATTTTTTTAACCCGAACGAATAACTATCAAACGAACAATCACACTATGCTAAATGTTTAAAATTTATGATCAACGACAATATATTTATTAAATCGCGCAACTCATAGCCGCCTTCGTGATTTTAATGACGCATATAATATCTCCTCTTCCAACTGATGCAATAGCACCAATATACAAAACGAGTGATCGTGATGCAGAGAAAAAACCGCTGTAAAGAAAATGATAAAAGAAGATTTAAATTTATTGTTGTGTCATTTGTCGCAGAAATTGCGCTAAGTCTGTTTTATCGTAAAGTTGTGTTTAGTAGTTAGTCTTATTTTTCATTTAATGGGTTAAATATATAACAAAACTGCTGTATACTGAGTTAGATTAATCCATTCCGACACCACCGGAATCATTACACCCAGAAAATTCCTCTCTTTAGTGAAGTTTACACGTTGGTTGCATCTATAGACCGGGGTTCGCATATCGCTTAAATTAAATTTTTACCCCACTAAGATCAGCTATATTTTACTTGGAAATATGGATGATATTGATCTGGGCAAGATGTCGTTCAAGCAGGATGGTACAACCTGCGATATGGGAACCGGTATCATCGACTTTTTGCCGTCAAATTTTGGAAATAAGTTGATTTCGGAAAATGGACTTCCAAGGTTGTAAGGTTTTTTACCAAGATTGGACGTCTAGACTAGGTTTCGTCAAGAAAAGGCACAGAACCATGTTCCCATATTCTTTTCAGATGTTAATCCCATGTATTTATCTTGCAAAAAGACATTTTTTTATTACAATTTAATTTTTTTTTTGTTTTTTGCAATTTAAAGATCTATCAGGCACTAAAAACACCATTGGAAATACATTTGAGCCTTCACTTTGTGATGACCAAAAAAACTGCAGGGCATTTTTAGCCACATAAATAAAATGTATACCAATGTGTTCACATATATTTTGTTTTATTGATGAATTATATTCATCTAAAGAGCGGATTATATCCACCAAGTAGGGTCTTATTCTCTTTACAGGGTATTTAACCATAGAGGTGAATTTACTCCTTCACAAATAATGTATGCTGAGCTACGAGAGTCGGCTAACAAAGAGAACAAAAGGCGAATAACTATAACAGTTTCGTTGTCTCTGTGTGTGGTGGATATTGACAGGCGACACAACTACAAATCCAATAGTATAAAAGAATGATGGTGTGGCAGAAAAGACAGTTTTTGGCGAACCGGCGTGGTGTAAAGACGTGGCAACAGCAAGGTAAACAGGCGAATAGGGAAAGTAAAGCTATTGGTTTACAATCAATAGGTTAGTACATGTAGAGGTTCTAGGATTACATCCTAGAAATATAGTCAGGGAAGTAAATCGAATTACATTCGATTATTAGTAAGAAATTCTTGGTACATAATCTGTTGGATTATATCCAATAGGTTATTAGCAAGAAAGGACTCTAGGGTTACATCCTAGAATAAGCAGTATGGAAAGAGAATCGAATTACATTCGATTGTAGACAGGAGCTAGTTTTACATAATCTGTTGGATTATATCCAATAGGTTATAAGCAAGGAAGGACCCTAGGATTACATCCTGGGACTAGAATCAGGGGAGATAGTCAATTTACAAGAGGAGCTGTTTGTTACCCAAGCCTGCTGCTATCGTCTAGTAATTAATAAGAGTTTAAAAAAGAAAAGTGTAAAAAGATAAGAACGAAATAAATAAAAATCAAGTTTAAAATAAGCGGTGTGAGTTATTTGAGAACCTGTGGCTGAGTATATCCCAGCTGAAAACCCGGAGTAACCGGAGTCGTTACAATTGGCGCCCGAGCAGGGACACACATAAATCACTGTAGCCGGAAGAACCGTAGAAAAAGTACACTTCGGCTAGCTGCATAAAATGGTACGTACTTCGTGGGTTTATCTACTGAGAAAAGAGGAGTTGGTTCAATATCTGGAGGACTTCTCCTTGGAGGCCGTTGGTTCAGTCGAGGAACTCCGTAAAAGGTTTGCGACATTCATCACAAGCGAGCAGAAGGACAAAACTTTAGCAAGACTAGAAGAATTGGAGATCAAGCACAGCCGCAGTAATACGACAACTTCGTTGGAATTGCCAAGCTTGTCAACAGCAGGTAAAGTCCTACAACAAAAGCCTAACGAGTCCAGCCAGATGTCTTATTCGAACATGGTAGACATTGTTCGAAAGTGGTCATTTCGTTTTGACGGAAAAACGGACCCATTGAATTTTATAGAGCGTGTCGAGGAACTAGCGGATGTATACGAACTCAACAGTAGTTTGCTCCCACGATCTATGCCAGAACTCTTGAAGGAGGGTGCCCTACTATGGTTCCGAAACAACAATAGACATTGGCAATGCTGGAAGGCATTTCGGGAGGATTTTCTATCATTTTTCCTGCCTCCAAAGTACTTCGAGGAACTAGATGACCAGATTCGAAAGCGACAACAAAAACCCCGTGAGTCGTTTAAAAACTTTGTGATCGAAATGCAAAACATGATGCGACACGCCGGATATTCTAAGAAACAACAAGTCGAGCGAATTTTCCGAAATTGCTTAGTGGATTACCAGCTGTATATTCGTCGAAATGATTTTAAAGACTTAAGAGATTTAATTAAGATGGCGGAGGATTATGAGATAATCAAAAGTAGCCATCCCGAGGTGAGTCGTGACCCAAGGGAAAGTCGAATAACAGGAGGCCGTAGAGAGGAGCGTGCCAGACAAGTAGTCTCTTCCAAAGATCTCAAACCCATTAACCCTAGCCTGGCCTGCAGAAGATGTGGAGAAGAAGGCCACGGATATCGATTTTGTCAGAACCCCAGCATTTTATTCTGCTGGACGTGCGGTAGAAGAGGCTTGAGGACTAGGGATTGTTGCAGAAAAGGAGAGTATGCGGGAAACGCTCTAGGTCCTCGCCAATTGCAAGGAGAGGTGTCGGACCGAACACGTCAACCCTTGCTGCAATAAATTCATTTAAGGTTACAGAGTCCAGGCTATTAGCAAACGTCCAGATAAATGGCCAAACAAGAGAAGCTACGGTGGACACTGGGGCGTCAAAAAGCTATGTGAATGAAGAGCTAGCCAGAAAATTGAGAAAAGGGGAAAAAGTAAGGAGAATTGTAATAAATATAAGTCTTGCGAATGGCGTCAGCGTACCTATCAAGGAAGAAGTACAGGCTGAAGTGAGACTGGGGAGAAAGACATGCCGTATGGTATTTGGGGTAATGCAAAATTTAATGGACGAAGTACTTCTGGGCCTTGATTTTTTACGGGAAATGAATGTAGAGATACGCTTCGGAGACCAGAACATACGCTTTGAAAAGGTGAATCAGCAGGTGAGGTCAGTCTTAGAAAACAGGAGTGAACAAGATGTATCTGGGCAGGATAAACCCGAAAAAGAAATCATACTAGATTTCCTGTCGGAGGAGCTAGAAAAATTTAAAGCCATTCAGGGCCCCACAATGTTAGCAAAACATAAAATTATCCTCAAGGATGATAGAGCAGTAAAGAAAAGGTACGCACCAAGAAATCCAGAAATGCTAAGGCGAATATACGAAGAAGTGGACGAACTATTAAAAAATGGTTACATAGAGCCATCGACCAGCCCATACAGTGCCCCAATAGTTATGGCTCCAAAGAAAAATGGAACGCTTAGGCTCTGCATTGACTATCGTCTGCTCAACGCGAAAACAGTTACCGATGCCTACCCACTACCACGTATAAGTACAATCTTGGATCAGTTGCGAAATACTAAGTATATAAGTAGCATCGACCTAAAAAATGGATACTGGCAGATACCCATGGCAAAGAGCAGCAAGCCGTACACAGAATTTACGGTACCAGGAAAGGGTTTGTTCCAGTGGAAAGTGATGCCCTTTGGACTAACGTCAGCACCCGCTACCTTCCAGAGAACATTGGATAGGGTTATAGGCCCCGAGATGGAACCATATGCGTTTGCTTACCTGGACGATATTGTCGTTTGAGAAAAATCCCTTGAGGAGCACATGGAAAATTTGAAGGAGGTATTTCATAGGTTGCGAGCAGCTAGATTAAAAATTAACGAAGAAAAGTGCAAGTTCTTCCAGACGGAGATTCGTTACTTAGGACACTTGGTAACACAAAATGGTATTCATACCGATCCTGAAAAGGTTGCAGCTATAAGAGATTTGCAGCCCCCGAGAAACGTAAAAGAAGTACGCCGATGTCTTGGCATCGCGTCGTGGTATCGCCGTTTTGTTCCAGCATTCGCCGAGATAGTACTTCCATTGACCTCTTTGTTAAAGAAGGGGAGACATTTTCGTTGGAACGCAGAACAGCAAGAGGCTTTCGATTTGTTAAAAAAACACCTGACGGAGGCACCAGTGTTGGTATGTCCCAATTTTTCCCAGCAATTTACCCTACAAACTGATGCGAGTAATTATGGACTAGGAGCGGTGCTAACACAAGAAGTGGATGGCCATGAACGGGTTATACTATATGCTAGTCGACGACTCAATCAGGCAGAGATGAACTATACCGCAACCGAGAAGGAATGTCTGGCTATAGTGTGGGCCGTTAGAAAGATGAGGCAGTACCTGGAGGGATACCACTTTATAATAATCACGGACCATCTTGCCCTAAAGTGGTTAGATTCGGTTGAAAGTCCATCAGGACGCATTGCTCGATGGACACTGGAACTACAGCAGTATGATTACGAAGTTCGCTATCGAAGAGGAAAGTTAAATATCGTAGCCGATACTCTATCGCGAGATCCCTTGAACGTGTTGCAACTTGTTAATAGACAGGAGAAAGAAGACGATTGGTGGATGCAACGAAAGGAAGAGGTTCTGAAAAGTCCGGAAAAATATCCCGACTATATGATGAACGAAGGTAGTATGTATCGACACATACTTACTTCTGATGAAGACGAAGAATGTACCCTGTGGAAACTATGTATACCATCCCACCAAAAATGTCGAGTTATGGAAGAAAACCATGACTCACCAACCGCAGGTCATTTAGGAATCCGGAAGACATTATCTAGAATCTCACACCGCTACTACTGGCCTGGTATGTTTAGAGATATAAGAAACTACGTTAAACGATGCCTGACATGTCAAAAATATAAACCCGATCAACGGTTGCCACCGGGTCACATGCTCTCTCGTATTGCCGAAGAACCATGGTCCATAGTGTGTGCAGACTTCGTTGGACCACTTCCAAGATCAAAACAGGGAAACTCTGTACTACTAGTTTTCACTGACAAGTTTTCAAAGTGGTCCGAGTTAATACCTTTAAGAAGAGCTACCGGAGAAACCCTTCGAAAGGCATTCCGTGAACGAATCCTGGCACATTTTGGAATTCCTAAGACACTTATAACAGATGACGGATCACAGTTTACCTGCAAATCTTTTCAGAAATATCTTAAAGAACTGGGAGTACGGCAACAGTTTACGGCGCCTTACAAGCCCCAAGAAAATCCGACGGAGCGAGTTAATCGAACGATTAAAACAATGATTGCGCAGTATACCGGAGTAGACCAGAAGAGTTGGGATGAGCTGATACCTGAGTTTCAACTAGCGCTAAATACGGCAAAATCGGAAACTACGAACTACACCGCCGCGTTTCTTGTTCAGGGAAGAGAACTAAGACTACCAGCTGCTTTATTTGATGAAGTCACCAGCGGTACTGGGACCAACAACTGCTGCCCACAAAGTAAGGCGGTCATGTTAAAAGAGGTATTCAGCTTAGTAAGGAAAAATTTAAGCAAGGCAGCTAGGGATCAAGCCAGGTACTACAATCTTCGCCGAAGGCGGTGGAATCCGAAAGTGGGTGAATTAGTTTTAGTCAAGGAGCACGTTTTGTCCAACGCAGCTGAAAATTTTGCAGCCAAGCTAGCACCAAATTACCAGGGACCATATAGAGTAGAAAACCTTATTTCCCCGGTAATTTTTGAAATAAAAAAGGGCCAGAAGAACTTCCGCATGGCTCATATTAGCGAGCTAAAACCTTTTTACGGAAATGAAAGTATAGAGCAAGGCAAATTCAATATTTAACCATGAGAGAAAAGTAAGAGAAAAATTTTATTTACATAATAAATAATAAAAGAAATAATAAATAATAAAGATACTAATAAATAATCATGATACTTATATTAATGCTAATAATCAAAATAAAAAAAAAAAGACAAAGTAATATCAATTGTAATAATTATTGCCAACAAAACAATAACAATAAACACTTATAAGTGAAAAAAAAAAAAACAACAAATCTGGAACAAGAAACGATTAATGAAAATATTAATAAACTTAACAACAACACTAAAATGTTAAGTATCAATGAAATGCAAGTGCGTAGCAATAAGCTTAACAACAACAACACTAAAATGTTAAACATCAATGAACAACAAGTGCATAGCAACAAACGTAAACCTAAAAAAAATGCATAAATGAAGGAATTAAAAAAAAAAAACAAAAAAAAAATTTGCAAAATAAAAACAACACAAATAAGAAAAAAAGAACGGTTACAGAATGAAGATCAACTCGGTAGAAGTTAATGAGGTTAATCAGAACAAAGTGCAAGGTGATATATCAGTATTTAGTGAACAGTCATAACGTTTAGAGTGGAATTAAAATAAAAAAAATAAAAACAAAACCAAAAAAAAAAAAAAAATACAGTAAAAAAAAAAAAACTATACTAAAAACAAACAATTTAAATGGAGCCAGAGGTAATCGAAATATCCGATGAAGAAGTTTCAAGCCAAGACGGAGATAATAGAGTATGGTTTGATCCCGATGATCCGGAGTGGTTTAATAGTGACGACCAGGTGACCCTTTCCCAATCAACTGACAGGTCCACCGAAGAGGTAGGCCAAATGTGACCTTCGCCGCCCAGCTAGACCGATACATCCGCAGAGGGCGTAAGTACACGCAATATATTGCCCAAATTGGTGTGACTTGGACAGTGTTGGATTCGGACAGTGACGTTGAGGAACCTGAACCGTTGGTAGAATACCCAATATCCCCAAGACGGTTGGCCATTATGGATGGCAGTGCAGACCCAACTCCAGAAGCGGAAGTATTGGACCCACTGCAATTGGATGACCTGAGGTTGAGTGGCATAGATAACGATATGCTATCCTTAGAGGACATTAGCCTCAGCGATTTGGAAGAGTTAATCCAACATGTCAGCAAGGGCAGAGTGTGGACAAATCCAGCGACGGTCTAGATGGCTTGCCAGAAGTTTTGCAGCACGAAATAAGAGCAGCCAGTAAACAAGGCAGAAGATTATGTTTCAAACGAGAGGCGAATGGAAAATCTTATCATATTAGGATATCGGCGGCAGGACAGGTTAGCATACGGCTACTAAACGGAGGAGGGGAGGAAATGTGATGACCAAAAAAACTGCAGGGCATTTTTAGCCACATAAATAAAATGTATACCAATGTGTTCACATATATTTTGTTTTATTGATGAATTATGTTCATCTAAAGAGCGGATTATATCCACCAAGTAGGGTCTTATTCTCTTTACAGGGTATTTAACCATAGAGGTGAATTTACTCCTTCACAAATAATGTATGCTGAGCTACGAGAGTCGGCTAACAAAGAGAACAAAAGGCGAATAACTATAACAGTTTCGTTGTCTCTGTGTGTGGTGGATATTGACAGGCGACACAACTACAAATCCAATAGTATAAAAGAATGATGGTGTGGCAGAAAAGACAGTTTTTGGCGAACCGGCGTGGTGTAAAGACGTGGCAACAGCAAGGTAAACAGGCGAATAGGGAAAGTAAAGCTATTGGTTTACAATCAATAGGTTAGTACATGTAGAGGTTCTAGGATTACATCCTAGAAATATAGTCAGGGAAGTAAATCGAATTACATTCGATTATTAGTAAGAAATTCTTGGTACATAATCTGTTGGATTATATCCAATAGGTTATTAGCAAGAAAGGACTCTAGGGTTACATCCTAGAATTAGCAGTATGGAAAGAGAATCGAATTACATTCGATTGTAGACAGGAGCTAGTTTTACATAATCTGTTGGATTATATCCAATAGGTTATAAGCAAGGAAGGACCCTAGGATTACATCCTGGGACTAGAATCAGGGGAGATAGTCAATTTACAAGAGGAGCTGTTTGTTACCTAAGCCTGCTGCTATCGTCTAGTAATTAATAAGAGTTTAAAAAAGAAAAGTGTAAAAAGATTAGAACGAAATAAACAAAAATCAAGTTTAAAATAAGCGGTGTGAGTTATTTGAGAACCTGTGGCTGAGTATATCCCAGCTGAAAACCCGGAGTAACCGGAGTCGTTACAACTTGCCCTATCTCCATTAAAATTCGTACAGACAGATAAACATAGTTTGTTAGCTTGACTTCCTTTTGTTTAAGGATCCAGAATATAAAATGGTAAATGAACTTTTACTTCCCTTTTAGTTAGCTACTTAAAAGGTTTCAGTCGCCGGAAAAATACTCCCGTGGTATGAGAGATATTATCTCTGTAACAGAAATTTATTTTGAGAGATTCGGAAAATGATGAAATGTTTTGGGCAAAAGTGTGAAAGAAAAACTAAACAAATGTATTTTTGTTTGCTTCTCTTAAGGCTTAATAAATTCACTTTTCCCTACACAATTAAACTTTATACGAAACAACTGAAAGGTTACAAGGTTTTATGTTAAGGTTAATAAATATTATTTTGTTTAGTGTTTTTCTTATTTTGGCAAATTAAAGCAAAAATAAAAGCCTCTTTATGATCTTTTGTTTAAATTTTTTTTCTTCTAAATATCAGGTATTAGCTCTTAACGCCTGCCACTTTTGTGATGTTTCCAGAAGGAGAAAATCTGTATTGTACTGCAAATAAATTTAAAATTTTATAAGCTTTTTTCTTGTTGCTTTATCTTGATTTGCAATACAAAGGTTAGTAAAACGCAGTTCCATGAAAAAAAACACAAAACATTACCAAACAGGCGCCTTCTAAATCAAGTGGCAAGAAACACTCATTATAAATGTTAATCAACCTGAATGGTACAAATGTGCCTTTGTATACACATTGTATACAAGGTGAACGTTTATTTACAGGAACAAAAGTGTAGAAAAAAACAGTTGTTATAACATATGACATTATGTTGTTCGTAGTTAGAACTCTTATTTAAAATAAAGGGAATCACAAGTTTTGCATATAAGATCAGACTACTTTAATTGAAATAGAAAGCGAAAGCAGGTTTAATGTTCTAAGTTTATGCAACATAAATTTTAAAGTTCTGACAGTGAAGGATAAATAGGAAACAGAGTTTCAATACGCGCAAGTATCTATAATTCTAGCATTTTATAACATAAAGAAAACAGGAAAGCGAGTTTGCATGTTTTTCATCATTTAAATTTTCATGCATAATCAAATTGAGATAAGAGACTGATTAAGATCCAATCAGCGGACAACGACAGCAGGTACGTAGATTCCCGGAACCAATTTTACTGTTCTAACTTTTTTAGTGGTAAAATACTACTTCTTAGTTAACTAGAATTGGGCATCTTCATTGAGCATAAGCCGAGAGAAGAAGACGCATTATTTTCTTTTCGACTAATAAATATGTATATCGTGATAATATTTAGAGGTTCCTAAAAAAAGTGCACATATAGAGTTGGTGGTTCAGCGTTATTTATGCTTAAATCACTTGGCAAAGAATAATTAAATACTGCTCCTGCCTAATAGTAAATATTCAAAAGATTTTGCTTAAACCTAAGTAAGTCACCCTGGCTGGATACTATACGCACAATTGTGTGCTGGGAGGACGTAAATCTAAATACAAGCCTTGAATTCCAATTTCTGTTATAATGGGGAGTATAGCTAATTCTTATTCTCTGCCAATGCAGAGAAAATATTTGTAGAAACCTTTAGCCTCTCGTCGATCAAATTTGGTCATTCTACACACCATTTTGGCAAAAATATATTTCTGACATCAGTAAAGACTGTTGTCTATTAATTTTACACTTCTCTAGGGATCAAAGTAATAGAATAGTTATTTAGCACCAGAAGTTTCTATTTATGGTATAACGTATTTTAAAAAAAGTGCGGAAATCTTCTAAGTATCTCTAGATTCGTGCATCCGCACTCATTTTATTCAGGCGTTCACTTTGTATGTAAAATAAGCACCGTACAGAAGCTTTTCGAAGCTGTTTGAAGGAAAAACAAAGTCATTGTGTCCGGAGGCAAAAGGTCTATAATTTTTGCGAGTACAAAAGACTTGATATAAATCATCCAAAGGGAAATTAAGCAGATGTAAATTCAAATAACTGGAAAGTCTTTGAAATATAATCAGCTGGTTGCAACGTAGCTGGGATGAAGCTTGAAACAGGCATAGTTTCAAGGCAGTCCGCTACCACGATAGGTCACCTATCTAAACGGTAGTGGTAACGTGGATTCAGTGACTTTTATATTTATTTATTTTTTTTTTTGCAACCAACAAAACGTTTCCTAATCTTACTATTAACAAGTTAACGTTTTAAGCCTACTCAGTGGTAGACAAAAAACTTATTTTTTAGTACCTTTTGATGGGGGCTAGCGGGTTTGGTTGTGTTTCTAACCTTGCCAAATGGGATTTTGATAATTTGGAATTATTGCTGTAAACAATAGCACGCTTAGGTCTTGTGAAAATTCAAATTTTTTATATACAGTGATTTCATACCGTTGATTTCGAGTACATTCTTTTGTAGTAAATATGAAGCAGTGAAATATACCCCCTTCTGTCACTGAAGAGTCTCTTCGCACTTTCCTGTACGCAGTCGAGTAGCAAAATAGACTTAGAAGCGCCGGCCCATACATGAGAGTTATATTCCATTTTCGGTCTGATAAAGGTGACACAGATAGTAAGGAGGTCACATGGAGTGAAGTATTTCTTACACCGTTTTAGTAAACCTAGGCACTTGAATGCTTCTTTTGCAACATGAAAAATGTGCTTGTTCCAACGAACATCGCATTGAATTTTCACGCCAAGAACATCGAGAGCTTCTGATTCCTTAATATATATATCACCCATAATTACAGATGACGTAGCATGCTCAGCAGTACGCCTGTGCGAAAGCACACAGCACTGGATTTTATAAGCATTAAGCTGAACCCTGTTCGCTATGCCCCATTCAGAGATTACCAAAAGGTCGCGATTAAGGGTATTGCCCATGTGCTTTCACATAGACCCAATTTCCTTAAAGCTTGGTCTTTTGCGAAAGAATAGATAGGGTGTGAAGTCTGACGTAGAAAGTCATTAAGAAAAGTAAGAAATAGGGTAGTGGAAAGGACCGTACCTTGCGGTACCCCTGCATCTTCATCGGGAGTATTTGTGTCGTATAAAACGTACCCATTTATTTTAAATAAGCTTCTTTCTGTTAAATGAATCTCAGAAATCAGCATTACATAAATTTGTTATTGCTAAGTAAGTATTAAAGTTCAATTTTATGCTGGCGTATGGCGTTTGCGTATTTTTATTATTTACCGTCTGAACTAATGTCTCAATAGTGGCATCCGGACGACTGAAATTAAAGTCAGTACTTTGATCTATAGGTTCCAAACTTTTAATCGGGTTAGTAGTGCGTACCCATTTCGAGATTTGTGCTGCGACATTATTTTTCAAGATATCAGCGTGAGAAATATGCTGGCTGAGTATCTGGGCCAATGTGGGATAATAAGTTTATTCCGGCTGTTAAGACTGATTTTAAGATTTTTTGACATAGGTAAAGATAGTACAATCTTTTAAGTTAGCTGTATGGCTTCCACCACAGTTGCTTTATTGTCTTTTGGTTTATTGATGTGAGCAGTCCAATGAAGTTCACCGCACACAACGCAAACTGGAGGTAGCTTACAGTAAGCCTTAATATGGCCAAATTCTTGACAGTTTTGACACTGGTTGGACCCCTTGACCCGTTAACCATGACTAGAGAGCAGTGAAATAGTAATCCAAATAATTTAAAAAAATACACATTTGAAATTCAGTATAAAACCAGTGGAAAACATATCTGCTTAACAGAAATATTCGGATAACAAATCGTTAACTTTGAAAAACAGCTGGCTGAATTGATATTAAGTACATGATTACAGCAGAATACTACTTCACTTTTCATTTTTTAGGATCGACACTAAAGCTTCTCCTAGTAAATAGGACAAAACGGACCGTAAGTTTTTTACCTTTTACTTGTCAATGGTAAGAATTTTATTTAAAAAAAGTTTGTTGTTGCACATTTTCTAATTAAGTACTTAAACATGATTGTACTTACATAATATTATTAATATTTTTTGGACACTTTTCGAACTTGTTTATATATTAGTAAGTTCTGGTAGGTAACATATGTAGACGTCCATTCACAGGTATTAGATTAGACTCAGGTCCACAATGGTCGTCACAAGTGAGATGTATGATAAGAATTTAATAACATACTACTACTATCATTCTAAAATTTTTTTCTTTTAATATGTCAACAGTTTTTTTGGCTCTATCACAAACATTTCGCTAATTTTCTATCAAAAATGCAAACATTATTAATTTGAAACCCATAGTTGTTACAGTTAAAGATATTTTGCTCTACGGCCTTCTTACGTTTTAAAAGGAAATCAAAAATGATAATGGTGTACTATTTAAAATCCAGCAAAACAAGCTCATCTTATTGCTGCTACCACGATTGTAATTCTGCAGCTTATGCCTTTTTCGACTAATCCACTTATGCATTAATTACCTGTAAAACAAATGTAGTTTTGTTATGCTCTTTATACATAAGGTTCATTCAAAGCTCCCGTTTATATTCACGACGAAAAAATAGACCATATGAGAAATAAATATGTAATTCGAATGATATGAAGCTATGTAGTAACTTTGGTGTTACTCACTCAGATATCAAATTGATGTTGATGAAAATGTTAAAAATTTCAACCTGTTGCGTGCGTTGAAGCATACGTTTGAATGCACTTTCGATGTTTTGCGATACGGTGGTTATGCCAATGACCCATCCTAGGCTTCAAAGTTAAGGCGAAAATTTGCAGCAAAGAAATGTGAAAAACTTAAAATGACTACAAAAACTCCAGATGATTGTACATAAAGTCTACTTCTGATGACTGCAAAGTTGTGATTTTGTATACCAGGTGACCTTATTTTGGATCATGCGTTTTACAATTGAGGTAATAGATGCATGCGGATCATTGACTTTCGATGATCAGCCTGAGGTAACTGATAATAAATGAACGGCCGCAATTCCTAGTTTAGTAAAGGGCCCGTGGACTAAATAAGCTTTAGGGTGTATGACAGCTTTACGAAAACGAGTCAGGACAAAAAGCCTCACAAGCAGAGTCCATGATCAAAACTATCAATGTTGTATAAAATTAAATTTAACGATCGTCTTCTAGAAAAAATGTGTTATTTAAAAGAGCACCAAGCTCTTCGGTTAAATGTTGGTTAGTGGAGTAACGTGAATCAGGCGAAACAGGATAATGCAGGAGAGCTACAACTATAAAAATTTACGGTCCTTTAAAATAATAATAATAATTATAACTTGAATACGACAAACGACCTACTAAATTTCGCTTTTCCCTACACAGCTTAATTAGTACTACATACTGAAGCATATAATAATTTGTCATGTATGCATATGTAGGTATTTATTAAATTAATAAATAAATAAATAAAATAAATAAAGCCAGTAGTAACAAAAAGCATTAGTTTTTATAACATGACATAAAAACGACTTTAGTTTGAGAGTTTGAACAAATTTTTTTTATTCACCAGAAACATGACGCCGAACGTGATGTGGAGTAATAGTTTTAAGTAAAACTTTATTTTTAAATCTTGTTTCTACTAGTATGTTTAGCTGATTAAAGTTGCTTTTTTTTAAATATAATAAAAGTTCATTAAAATGTTTATTAATTAACGGGCATTAAAATAAATGCATTTTTTATTGTTAAAATAGCAGCCAAATACGCCTTTATTCATTCTGTTTTTCATCGTGTTAATTTAAAGAAAATTTATATATTTAAGTCATTTATTTTGAAAGTGGCATAAGTCGATTTCGTTTTAAGCTGATGCACACATTTAAAGTATTGTGTTTGAAAAGTTTAAAAGCTTTGAGGATAAATCGCAAAAAGACATATTTTAACTTATTATCTTAGGATGATTAGTTTTTCCCCAATAAAAACTTCGGTCAAAATAAAACCGTAGCAGCTCTTAACATTAATTTTTTTATGTGACTTGTGCAACTTTTAAAATAAATGGCTCATCTTATAAACAAATAGTAATTATAAACATATTCCCTTAATCTGGTTTTCAAATTTAGTAATTATATATAAAAATTTAAATACTATACACTACAAGCATAAGTATTTTAAATATTTAAATTACAAAAAAAAAAAAAATATTTCTAGATTTGTGTACACATATGTATAAAGTTTCTGTCACGGGTTAAAAGTTATATGGGAATCACTTAAATTTATTTTTAACTGAAAATATGTTCAACAAGGAAATTTAAGGGCAAATAATATTAAATGTTACATTGTTATGGAAAATATACGAGTATACAAAAAATGGCTAACTGGTAATAATGGATTATAGTTACTAGGGTTAATTGTTCGTTTATTTCCTCACTAGTTTATTCTTTTATTCATTCATTGATATTAAGCACGTTTCTTGATGTCAACATAAGCGCACAACTTTCAATTTATTTTTAATTTCTCTTATTTTGTGCAATTTAAATTGTAATTGACAGCCATAAAGTAGGTTTTATTTTACCAGCAGTTTTTCAACACAAAAATAAATATGTGTGGCACTTTTACAAGTTTACAAACGCTACACCTAAAGGTAAGTTCACACGATTGACGCAAAGCTGAATTTATGCACAATAAATAAATTGTCGCAATTTAATTCTGTACGGGCACATGATTACCTCATTTTACATAAATTTGATTGTCGCAAAACTATTAAGTGGCAATAATTGTCGCACTGCAGGCACACGATTGGTCTTCTCAAGGCGAATTCATATAAGGTAGCGGCGCGGCTACAACAATACAACAATAAAAAAAAAACAGGCACTTAAGTGTATGATAAACTTTAGAACACAAATAATTACTACACTTTTTTCTTAATCTTTTCAATAACGTTTTTACTAAGATTCATTTTTTAAATTGATTTAAAATTCTTCTTACAATTCTTTTTTTAAGAATAATAAAAAAAGAAATTTTGTGATATAAAATGATTCACTTTTGACAGCTATTCTACACATTACAAAATTAAACAAAAAAGTGTCGGCTGCCGCAACGATGCCACCTGGTAAAACTAATTCGCCTTGGGTCTTCTGCACGGCAACTCAATGAAACAGCTGTTGTGGTAGATGCCAAATTTAGTTTTGTTTATATGAGCGTAAAGGCAGAATTAGTTTTTACCTTCCGTTCCGTGATGAATCCGCTGATAAATTTCTGTTAAATGGAAAATATGTATTTGTGGTTTGTTATTACTTTGACGTTCTGTTCTGTTCCGTTCGAATCAGTAGAAAATAGAATTCAACGTTAAGTTACTCGGAAGTTTTTTGGTAGTGTGAGTGCAAAATTGTAAACAAACCTTTTTTGTCATTGTAATTGTAGTCGTTTTTGTTGTGTATTGTGTTTTCTTTGTTTATTATAAACAGCTGGTTTGTTGTTACACAAAAACTAATTACAATAATTTGAAAAGCAGAACGGCACGGCACAGCAACAGAAAGTAAAGACTAATGAGGCCTTAAGTTTCAAAACGTTTTGTATTCAATAAATTGCTAACGGATGGATGATTTGTTCTTTAAAGAAAAAGAAAACTGCGTCAACTTTAATTATCGTGTGTGAACTTGAAAATACGAAAACTGAAAGAAGAAACAAAGCAAAGCTAAAAGAAGTATGTAGGTCAGGGAGTGGCTCACAAAAGGAAGCACTGAGGCGCATATGAAAAAACTTTGATGGAGTTTCGCGAAATAGAAAACTTAAACTTTTTGCTTAAAAACTTTTTTGGATGCATGATGAAACGTTTAAAGAAATAAGACACGAATATGTGGAACGCTATTCCAGAACAAGAACGCTTTGCTGTGACACTTTGATTTCTTGCTTCTTGTGATAATTATAGAAGTCTTTCGGTCTTTTTCGTATTGCTCCTAGCGTCATATCATTTTTGTACCAAGTGTTTGTGATGCAATTTGTAAAACTTTGAAAGGTGCATACTTAAATGTATTAGAACTCTAAATACATTTGTATGTATGCTTTTTTTATATGTATGTGTGTAGGTACTATCCACGCAAAAAGAATGGAATGAGAGAGCTTTCAAATTTAACAGGCTGTGAAATTTTCCGAATTGCATAGGGGCAGTTGACGGTAGACATGTGCAAATGGTAGCACCACCAAATTCAGGAAGCACATTTTACAATTATAAAGGTACATACAGTACAGGGCTAATGGTCGCGTTTCCGATGGTGGAGTTTTTAGAAACTGTCCTTTTTAAAAACGCTTTAAAAAATAATGATCTAAGTTTGCCACTACCAAAATCTTTGCCAGGTCACCAAGCAAACGTTCCATTTGTTTTAGTTGCAGATAATGCTTTCCACGTGCAGAAACATTTGCTGAAACCGTACCCTGGTAAAAATTTATCTGCAGGACAGAGAATATTTAATTACAGTCTATCCAGAGCACGACGTATTGTAGATAATGCATTAAACAACGTCGTTGTTTACTGATCGCTACGATGATAACGGTGCCCTTATTCCGGGAACGTGGAGAAATGACTTTCCACTGGCTGCTGTGAATAGAACTGAAAATGCTCCAAGTTCATATATAAGTAGTGAAGCAAAGTCAGCTCGTAAAGAAATGGAAAATTATTTTATGTGTCCAACTGAGGAATTGCCCTGGCAATATAAATATGTATAGCGACCGCGATAGCAAACAGACGTATAGTGTTACAAAACTTTTTTTTCTAAAACAATTAAAAACAAAAACAACAATTTGTTAAAAACAAAAAGATTATTCTTCAAAAAAGGGATTAGTAAATTCTTTAACAGAATTGTTAATCCCCCAAAAACAATTAACAGTGCAAGTAATGCACGTAGTACATTACTTGCATTTCATAGCAACAACAACTGTGCTACGCTAAAATGTTAAACCTAAGTGATGAAAGTAGTGACGATGCTAGTGACATGCAAACCAATGTTAAAAACATCGATGATAATGCTATAGTTATGCATAACAATAGTAACGACGGCAATGATGTTGAAGAACTAATTTGGCAGAGTGTACCATCAACTAAACGTAAAAGAATCGAATCTCCTCAGAAACAACAAAAAAGAGTGAACAAACTTGATCAACCAAGTACGTCATCCAACAACAGATATTCAGCCCTTGATATTGAAGACGAAGAAGTAGAAGAAAAGCAAGAATCAGCACAAAAACCTCCAGCGATTTATATTCCCAACGTTCAAAATGTAAACAACATGGTAATTGAATTAAGTAAAGTTATTTTAAATACTGAATTTAGTTATAAGTCTTTGAGGGAAGGTCAAGTGAGATTAATGATAAAGACCGTTGATGCTTATAGGCTAGTTATTAAATATTTAGAAAGTTCAAAAATAAATTTTCATACGTATCAATTGAAACAAGAAATGTCATACAGGGTAGTTATTAAAGGTCTCCACCATACAACACCTATTAAAGATATTAAAGCCCATCTTATAGCAAAGGATTACCCAGTTAGAAGTGTTACAAACGCTAAAAGTCGTATTTCTAAAGAGCCGCTTTCAATGTTTTTCGTGGAGTTAGACCAAAATCCCAACAATAAAACTATTTACGATTTAAAACATATAAATCAAGCTCTTGTAAAAATTGAGCCACCTAAGAGAACAAATGATTTAGTGCAATGCCATCGCTGTCAACAATTTGGACACACAAAAACATATTGTAAAAATCCATTTAGATGTGTCAAATGCGGAATGGATCATTCAACTTCAGATTGTAAAAAAACGTTAGAAGCTCCACCTCGTTGTGTGCACTGTTTATTGAATCACACAGCCAGTTATAAAGGTTGTCAAGTATACCAAAACCTTGTTGCAAAAAGGTCTCATAGACAAAGAAATTATTCAACTGGTCAAAGAAATTCTAATTTTAATATGAATTCCAATGAATATCCTCAGTTAAACGGTGCTAACAGACAGCCCAGTCAAAACAGATTTAATGTGTCATTTGCAGATGCTGCAAGAACATCAAATTTCAGCGAAAGCTCTCGTATGGACAGGCTTGAAAAAATGATGGAAAATCTTATGAGCATGATGTCAATGCTAATGACCAAATTATGCAAATAAATTTAAGAATTGCAATATGGAATGCTAATGGGCTTTCTAATCATACAAACGAAGTTGAAATTTTCCTTAAAAACAAATATGTTGACATATTTTTAGTTTTCGAAACACATTTCACAAAAAAATCTTTTTTTAAATTAGAAATTATGATACAATTACCGCTAATCATCCAGATGAAAAAGCCCACGCTGGTGCAGCAATTTTGATAAAATCTAATATTAAATATGAAATTTTAGATCCAATCACAAAACCGTTTTTACAGGCAGCTGGTGTAAAAGTTACAAAGGCTCCTTGGTTTATGAATAATAACAGTATACAAAATGATCTAAGAATTCTAAAAGTAAAAGATGAAATTAACAATTTTAGCGAAAGATACCTCAATAGACTTAGTAATCATTCAAATTCATTAGCTATAAATCTTTTAGACGATAGTGATGAAGTACAAAGACTGAAAAGATTTCATGTTCTTGACCTTCCCTTTAGAAAATAGCAAAATGTAAATATGTATATAAATATTTTTATAAAAAATACAATATTGTAATTTTATTTTTTTTTTATTGAGTTCATTGGAACTCAATATCTCGGTTATTATTAATAATTATATAATTTGCTTATTATTTTTAATTGTGTAAAATAGATTGCAAATAAAGATGAATTTATAAAAAAAAAAAAAATAATAATAATAAAATAATATAAATAATGAAATATACAAATAAAGTATAAACTTTTATTTTCATATCCAACAATTCACTTTATTTTATTGAAAATGTTCATACAAGTTGCACTTATGGAAAGCAATAAGTTTTTAAAGACTACAGACCATAAACCTTAATTTTAAAACCGTTTTTATAAAAAATAACTTAAAAAAGAGTGTGGTCATCATAAAAGCTTAAATGTGTAAAAAGGGCAAGTTACTATGTACATAATTAAAAACTTTTCCATAAAAAGTACTGAGATTGAAATTTAGTACACATTTATATTTATTTTTTTGTAAGGATTATAGGTGTTTCAATATCACAAAATCAATAGCAAAATTAACACTCAATATTAAAATATGTGTGTGATTAAGTTTCTTTGTCTGCTTCCAAAGTTGCTTCCATTACGGCTTTAATAAGCTGTAAGTATAGGTGTTTTTTGATCTTAATATAATAAATTAAATGTTTAATACACATACGCAGGGCTTTAAAATTAACAACCAAAACCTAATTTGAGTGACTTGTGCAGCTGATTGACAAAATCCAGCAATTGATAAAGGAAAGCAAAAACTTGGGAAGACTAAGACTCAGTGTAAGAAAGCATGGAGAGGATTTACAATTGAATTAAATAGCTTGAGTCCACCTAAGAATGGCATTCGAATGGCATTTTATTAGAATTTTTGGTTCATATAGGTTTGGATGCATTACAAAGCAAGTATTAAAAAAACTTGCTAATAATAAAAAAATAACTGACAAGAATGAGGAATGCGTATCTCAGCTGTAATCACTAAATGATCAAGTTGCACCATCTTAACACACTCGGCGATGGAAACGTTGCTCCGTCAACAAGTGAGGCTTCTAAAACTCCTCAAAATCTCGACTTGTTTGCACAGGTTTCTTCAAATGATTCTTAATTTCATCTATTACATAACAAAATGCTTCTTTGTTTAGCCGAAAATAGCTAATAAATCTATGAAAAATGACATTATAAATATTTGTTACTTATTGTGGACATTTTTTACTTTGCACTGGGTAGTTCAAGAGGATTGGAATCATCGCGTATTTTTGTACGTATACGTAGAACATTTGTATTAGCATCATGATTTTCGTCTTCAAAAAATAAATCCACTCTTAATCCATCCTTTTTATTTCATAAAAACCTAATTTAAACTTCTTTTTGTGTTTTCTTTTCTTTAATTTACAACATTAAATCGACATTTCATGCCGGCAGCACCTTAACAAACACAACTAAAAATCGTTGTGTTCTACAATACAAGTCGGGTTGACTGACAGACGACCAAACTTAGTTGAGTTGAGAACGGAAATTTTTTAAAACAGTCGAAAATATATTGGAAAAACTAAAAAAAATAATTTCGAAATAGTGAAGTTAAGGTCAATTCTACATGAAACCAACTAGGTGTAACTGAAAAATTGTGGATTTTTCGTTCTGTGATGTTAAAAATTTTATGTTTTGAATTGTTAAGCACCTATTGTTAGTTTTATTTATTCAAATAATTTTTCTTTAAAAAAACTATTGCATTTTCCTTTTTAATTGAATTATCAATAAATGTTTCATTCAACTTATATTTTTATCATTTCTTCATTTAAGCAGTATATTTACCTGCAATGAATAGATAACACTACAGTACAAGCGTTGGAAAAGTTGAACAATGTTCCTTTTGTATTTGTTCAGTGTTCTTTCTGTTTGTCTTTGCTTTTAGTTTTTCATTTCAACGACCTGAAGTATGTATGTTATATATTCCGGTCTATAACATTTTAGACACATTTTTTAATTGCAGACATAGAATCTTTTATTTATGTTATTACTTTGTTTTCCGGTTCTTTGAATTTTTCACCTTTTTTGTGTCATTTCTTTCTAGACTGATTTAGGCTCACACATTTTTTTACTAAACGAATATTTGGATATTACAGTTTATTTGCATTGAAGTATAAAAAAATTAAACAGATAATGAAGAATTAAAAAAAAAATTCTATAAATAACTTTCAAAGCGTAAATTCTTTTTGTCAATTTCGATTAAACTACTGTTAAAAGTTCCTTTTGTTACAAATGGAATAACCATGTCACTTTTTAGCTGCGAGACAAATTACCTCTTTGCGTGAAACATGCAAATGTTTGGCTTTTAATTTAAATAAACGCAAATACTACTTGAGTAAGCAGGTAACTTTATTAAGAGATATCGTAAGTAAATTTTAAAAAAACAAAACAGATTATTTTCGAGTCAAACTCT
The DNA here is from genome assembly GCA_937654795.1 of Cistogaster globosa. Taxonomy (NCBI): domain Eukaryota; kingdom Metazoa; phylum Arthropoda; class Insecta; order Diptera; family Tachinidae; genus Cistogaster; species Cistogaster globosa. The sequence continues at coordinate 25,030,272 of OW569406.1, forward strand.
TTGTTAAACTGTAATTTTTTGCGACTTTTATTTCAAATTGAATGTTACTCATTATGAAATAAATCATATAGTGCCGACTATAATTATATCAGAAATTAACGAACTTATTCTTATCATTGGGAGCTATATTTTTTTTGTAAAATATTTGTTATCACGAAAATGTAGAAACTTGCGTCATTTTGATTGAAAAATTATCGCTTTAACAAAGCAAATGAACCCAAACTCGGATTCAGTATTTTTTTGTTTCTAGCAATTAAAAAAAAAAAAAAAGAATACTAACGAATGTTTGCGGACGTATTCTAAAGAAAAGAGAAAACTATACCCAGAGTAATTTGAATATACTTACCTAAGATCTTCGACATTGGCAAACTTTAATTTGGTTCAGAACCAAAAAATAAGGCAGTAGGCAATAATGATTTTTTCTTATGAAGTTAATCCAAAAAAAAAATTAAATTAAATATCGAAAGGACCAACAGGATAAAACAACATATAAATGTAGTTTATAGTTTTTATCAACTATCATCATCAGGAAACTCAAATATTTATTTTAACGAAAAATAAAACAACAACGAAAAAGATAAATTTTTTTTTTCAAAATAACATATTTCAGAAAGTAAATTTAGAGTAATATAGAAAACTTTAAATAAGTGTTGAGTATAAAATTATTTCTTATGTACTAAATGTCTGTAAATCTGAGCAAGCACTAAAATTAATTCTATATGCTGCTTGTGTATTAATAACTTAACATATAAAGTCGTTTATAGTTGTTTTCTGTGTTTATTACTGAAACACTTTCTTAATTAGGATAGTTATTTAATGTAGATCTATTAACTGGTAAGGCAGTTTTTTGTGAATTTATATTTTTATTTCTTCGTTCAAATTTTTGTCCAGCAATTCTAGTTTCTAATTATCTTTCGCCGTACACATTCGAACCGTTCTGATATATCAGGGACATAAATTAAAGACTTATATATCTTTGGTTCAATCAAGTTATTGTATATAAGTTAGCATACTTCGGGATTTTAGCATGAATGATGAAATAATTAATTGTCAACAACCAGCTGCATCAGCAGTTTATTCTAAAATCGCGAAAGACCAATATAAGTGTTTGTTTTATTTGTAAAAACATCGTACGAAATCTCAGCAATTCCGGGTACAATGAAAATTTTATCTAGATTTTGTTTTTTAAGTTTAAATTTAGTTTTATTTTAGGGAGGTAAGCATAACGTTCACTTCAATAAATAAAATTCGCTAAAACAAAAACGTTTTTGTTAACTGGCAACAACGGGTATTAAAAATCAGGAAGTCCACCAGAACTAAATCCGGTCCAGAAATACAACAGAACTCATCAATTTTGTGTAAAGGACTACTAAGTAGGTTCCAGAAATATATTATAAAACGGCAACAAATCAAAGGAATAACCATTTACAATTACACAAAAATTGATAAAACTCCATCAGTAAAAAAACCTTAGGTAGAGTGTTTATGAAAAAGTATAATAAATATATATAATTGTGAGTGAAATTTTTTCATGTATGTAAAACAAGGTCTCGTGTGAATAGGGATATCAGTTCATTACTAAACAAATTTAAAAAGTTAAAATAGTAGAAAGTTTGGAAATGGCAATAACTTCAGAGCACACACACACCGCCTAGAAAGTGTTTACAAAATATAATGGCAGTTCCACCCATTTTCAAGCTTTAGGAATTATTAGGAATAAAATTAAGGATACAGCTGATATGGTTTTGGCTTCTTATAATACCACACTAAATTTCAAATCTATTATTAATAGACTTGACTTCATTTACACTAATGAAAGACCTATTTATTTAATTTAAAAATTGTCTACCCTTCGACAGGGAAATATGACGCTCTAGGAATATTATGATGAAGTGGAGCTTTTACTCTTACATTCCTTACCAATAAAACAATAATGACACCAGATGGCAATTTAGCTGCAACGCTACATGAAAAATATAGAATGGATGCTTTGAGCGTATCTATTGCAGGTGCAAAAAATCCTGTAGCGATGTTCTTTTTTCGGCAAAGCTAAAAGACCTTCCATCAGCGCTGGCATTGTCCCAAGAAGTTGAGTCAAAATATGTACTCTAATATTTTGCTAGCAATTGCGTTAGAAGTATGGAACAAAAAACAACAAAAATTTTTAATAAAAATAAATAGTTTCGTTAAAAAAGGTGCCCACAAGGAAAAACTATAAATTTTTATATACAACGAGATATGCTTAAAGAACAACAGAAACAAGAGTTGGAGCTAATGGATTATTTCATAGGTATAAATCCAGCAATTAAAAGAGCAAATAGTGGTGCAACAAGGCTGACAGGTGCTTGTAGATTCCAAGCTAAATTAAAAAAGAAAGAATCTGGTAAATAAGACTTGATCAGAACCAATTCAGTTTTTTAAATGTAAGAGTGTAAATTTTACAAGTTTGAACAAAATCGAAGTACCTCAGGAGGTATCCGATAATTTTCAGACAATGATCGAAAAAAGAATAGGTATCTTCACTAAACCTGACGAAGCATTATCATTTAATACAAATATTGGTGTGTTGGCAAAAAAGACAGTAAAAAATGGAATTTTCGGCGGAAAATATTAAATATGAATTTTTTAGGTTGTCATTTGGGCTTTGAAATGCGCCAAGCGTTGTCAATAAAAAAAAGACCGTGAAAAAACGGCATTTTCGGCGAAAATATTAAATATGAAATTTTTAGGTTGTCGTTTGGGCTTAAAAATGCGCCAAGCATTTTTCAGAAAGCCATTTACGACGTTCTTAAGAAGCACATGGCTAAGTCATGCCATGCTTACGTCGACGACGTTATAAATATTTCAGAAGACGTGAAAACCTATGTTGACCACATCGCTTGAGTCTTAAGTAGACTTTATAATGCCAACATGAGAGCTTCTCGCAAAAAGTCAAATTTTTGAAAAGAAAAGGTAGAGTTTTTAAAATTTGTGGTATCACAAGGTGGAATAACAATTATCCCTATTTAGATAATGGCAATAAAAAATTATAAGCAGCCCACTGAAGATGTTATATTACTTTACCCGTATTGCGGGAAACCTATTGACGTTAGGTGATGCTTCTTATTATAGATTTGGTGCGGTTTTGTCTTAAAAGTGGAAACCAATAACCATGATTTTCAGGAATATTAAGGAGAGGGAATTAAATTTTGCTAACAACGAACGAATTGTACGGGCTTTAAAAAGCCTGAGAAACTACTTGTACGGGTTAAGAATCTGAATATTTTTACAGATTGCTAACCACTAACTTTTGCGGTAATCTCAATGCTAAGATAAAGAGATGGAAAGCACTCATTGACGAGCACAATGGTCAAATATAATTTAAGCCTAGCAAAGAAAATCATGTCGTCGATGCTTTATCCCGACAAAATTTTCTGGCTTTACATGATGTTCATGTCTTACAGGATGATATTACTTTCGGTAGCAGTTCAAGCTCTAATATTGCGCCACACATAGGGAAGTCTTTTTATCCTATGCTATCAAATCAACAGATAAACCTTTTAATTGTTTAAGAAATCAGATAGTGATTGAAGAAGGTACAGGGCTACAAACAAGAACATTTATTGTTTTCGGAAAGAAAAGTAAGCATATTATAAACTTTTCAGATAGAAAAGCTCTGATAAGAAAATTATATGACGTTATAATTGAGGGAGTAGTAAATGGAATTCATTGCGAACTACCAACTTTGGCTAATACAACAAGGTTGTTGAGGCATTTCCGTCAACAATATTTCGCTATGCAAAAATTATTGTTACTCATGTTACAAAAAAAAAAAAAAAAAAAAAAAACTTGAGCAAAGAGAAATTGTTGTCTCTGAACATATCAGAGCTTAAAGAGCGGCTCAAGAAAATACAAAACAAATTTTGGTAGATTACATTTTTCTAAAAATGACACAATTACCAAATGAAGTTGTCATAAATAGTAAATTTTGCAAAAAAGCTTAATACGATCGCCACCCACAAAAACAATGACACCAATCGATCATACATAGGGGAAATTTTTCATATAAATATATATATATTCAACAGATAAAAGATATTTTTTAGCCTGGGTAGCAAACTACTCAAATTTGCAATAGTCCAGCCAGTAGCTTCAAGAAATTTATAGGATGTTAAATCGATTTACAGATTATGAATTTTTTCCATCGCAAAAAAAAAGTATTCCGTGACAATGAACCGTCATTGGAATCTGGAAAAATCTATAAATAATATAGTACAATTAATGTTACTAGTAACCATACCGTCACAAACCATCGATGTAATGCACTTTACCTCTTTACAGCTTGAAGTTGAAATGAAACGGTTAAGCGAAACAAGACATAATGGAATGTTTAAGGTAAGTGAAAACGTTGTCATTAAAAGAAATTAAAGACTATGTAATAAAAATTCTTCATTGTATTTGGAGGAAATTGTAGAAGCCGATTTGGAGTCAACGGCTCTCATTAAAGGGAGGGTGGTCCATAAGATCAGTTTAAGATAAAAAAATTACTAATTTCTTTTCAACTCTAGGATTTTTGTGATGGTACTTCTGGTCACGGTGGTAACAGCAAAATTAACAGACTATTCCAACTCGGACTACATCCCTATTTCAGACGGTTACGCGACAATTTGGCAGGACTTTGAATATTTGTGGCATATTGCAAACCTAACGTTATATTCGTAGAAAACTGATGATACGGAAAAACTTAGTAATCATTTTTCTCAATCACACATGAAAAAAAAAATTAGGACACTTGAGAACATTAATAATAATAATAATAATAATAATAATATTAATAATAATAATAATAATAATAATAATAATAATAATAATAATAATAATAATAATTATAATAATAATAAAAATAATAATAACATTCACGATAGATATTCATCACAGACATGTAAGAAATAAAAGAATTTTGGACACAGCACTTAAAGTTAACGCTAGAACACCAGACTATAATGACTTTTAAGATATGAAATTTAATCAAAGGGAGTTAATTCGAGCAGAAAAAAGACAAATTCTCATAAACACAAGAACGCAGAAGTTTTCTTCTTTTCTTAAATAATTTAACGGACGCAGTCAATGTAATAATTAAACATACTAAGGCTTAAATGGTTGATAATGAACATTTGTACGGGACTTTACTTGCCAGGTTTAGAATTGTTATCACGGAACTTATAAACATAATACAATCAATGACTCTTTCTAAGATTGGGATAGTTAAGGCACAGATTTGTCATTCTAATTATATAATTAATATAATTAATAAGCAATCTATAATTTTAACTGTAATTAATTTAAGGGAAGTCACTAGTATAAGGGTTTTATTAGAAAATGAGTTTTTACATTTTCAACTTTCAGTGGCGAAACGAAAATTAACGAAACCTATTCAGAAACTACAAAAGTCTTGTAACAAAATACCAGGATCACAAAAAATCGCCATGCTTAATATTACAAGTCATGAAAAAATTGAGCCTAAAATACCTTACGAGGCTGCTGTAGTCAAAGTGGTAAACACGTTGACTACAAACCTGGTTATTCAGGGTTCAAATCCTGCGGCAATCAAAATACAAAAAATGTTTTTTTCTGTTTAATGGTATAAATATATATTCAGAATGAACAAAAAAACGTGCAGTCTCCTTCGTCGGTACTTTCTCATAGCAGATTCGCCGGCGAAGTAAAATAACTATCTATCTTTCTCCTTTCACCACCTGTCTTATCTCTTATCTATCCCTTTCCTAAAGAATGTAGCACGGTTACGAAAAATAACTAAATAGCTTTTAATGCCTGAAGTGCTACTTCTCTTTATAAAAAAAAAAAAAAATCAAGTTATAACTCTTTTTTGTTGTCTACTGCTTCTCTTCTGCTGTTATTAGCTATAGCTTTCATTCTTTTGTTTTAAATTTTGCCGTAAGCTGAGAAGGAACCGTCAACAATGCGCTCTAGAATCTGTGATTGGGGGTTTGAAGAGGTCCGGGGTCATCCTTGATTTAAGTGAGGGAGAAGTTAGCATAGCTCGGAATTTCAGCATGAATGTTGAAATAAACAAATAAACAATTGTCAACAATCAGCTGCATCACCAATTTATTCTGCAATTGCGAAAGGCTAAGACAATGTTTTATTTGTAAAAATACCTGACGTAGTATTAACAGTTTCGGGTGCAATGCTATTTAGGTTTTGATTCTTAAGTTTAAGTTTAGTCTTATTTTAGCAAGATAAGAATAACGTTCACTTTAATAAAAAAACTTACTAGAACAAAAACTAAAAGGCCTGTTCTTGAAATCACTTTTTGTGAAAATGATTTGAAATCACAAAAAAGGTGTTCTGCGTGCAAAACTTTTTGAACTTTTGTGATTTGAAACCAGTCAGCTAAGTGTATGTCGATCTGAAATCACTTTCTTGATTTTGCACTTGTTTTTATTCCTAAATCAAATAAAATGAATTTAGCAATCAACTTAATATATTTTTTCTTAATTGCAATAATAAAACTGATATAATTGCTCAAAAAACTGATGAAATCATAAAAAAAATAAAAGCACCTTCTATTGCTAGAAGTTTTGTTATTTACTTTTGTGATTTGCAATTACTTTTTAGCGATCAGCTGTTTTTGTTCTTCGAAAATACGTTGATACTTGCCAGAGTAGCAAAATATTTCTATTAACAAAAGATGTATTAATTTTTATTAAAAAAAGAACTTATTTTAAATAAAACTTATTTGTTTTTGTTAAGTTATATTGGAAGTTGCTATTAACTATTAATTGTTTGCCTAAGTTGTAAAAGATAACTCATAAAATAATAACAAATGGCAACAAAAAATAATAACAACCTGTGGCAACTTCTCGTTTGATTGACTTATATTAAAGTTTTATTGCGCTCCAAGTCAAAAACTTAAAAATTTTAAACATGTAAGTACTTTAATAGAATATTCAACGAAACGATTCATTAAATATTTTGAATAGGGGACAACATAAAAATAACACTCAAGTTAAAATACTACTTTTTAGCGCGTTCATTTCTTAACTGTTTTCTTTTTAATTCCATAATGGACATAACACAGCTCCAGGCATTTTATTTTTTATATCTAGTACGTATACTACAGGAAATTTTATTTATTTTCAATAAAAACTTTGTTTAAAAAACACCAAATTATTTATCAATGCATAAAAAGTGCCGCCACATCAAAACAAAAGTCAGCTGCTTTCTTGTGATTTCGAAAAACAAAAAGCACAACGAAAAGTAATAAATATTGTGATTTGCAGAACACCATGAAATCACAATTGTGATTTTGAAAAGTAAAAGTAAAGTAAAAGTTTGTGATTTGCAGAACAGACCTGTAAGACTCTGTTTTTGTTAACTCATAAATTATTCCTATTTATATCTTGTCTTATTAATCCGTTTGTAAGTTGAATAGTAAAATTATTATTATTATTTCTGATATTCTAACTTTTTGTTTTATTGAACTCAATTATAAATTATGATTCGTTTCTATGCTTAGAATAGTAATTATTGATTCTTCCAGAACCCGTTGGTTTTTCTAACCAATCTTATATTAAATTATTTCCATTCCGGGGACCGTATATAAGAAAACAACTGCACACATCTCTCTTTTAAGAAATATTCTTAAAACCCTCCACCATTTGGGACCCAAAACAGTTCCTGCTATTTTGACTAAGCTAAAGAACTATGTTAAATATCACCTTTGTTCGAAATTCATTGTTCCATATCGTCCCACATGCAATTTTGATTTATTACAAATTAAAGTATTCGGAGCAAATTATTATGCCAACTCTAACCTGTTTTTTTAAATTTGCACTATAGCACTTAATAGCATATTAATTTTGCTCTGTATTTTAATGCCATTATTTAAAAAAAAACCAAGTTATATATTGTGTAGTGTCTTATAGCCCGTGAATGGGCTATTGAAGTAATAAAACTAAAAAAAAACAAAACATTTGTGTAAATATTAGATAGGAAAACAAACATTTCAGCAGTAATAATATTACAAAGCAAATAAATTAATCGCAAAACTGCATGTTAACTAAATTTTTTTATACCCTTCACCACAAAATGTGGAAAGAGGGTATATCTAAGCTCGCCATTCTATTTGTGGTATTTACAATATCAGTTTCCCATCCCATAAAGTAAATATATTTTAAGCCGTTATGCATAGCGAAGTCGTTTGTGCGATGTCTGTCAATGGTAGTGTTGAAATGAACTTTGCTAAGGCACTAGGTCAGCTAGAGAAAATTTAAATTCTATTGAAAATCAGCAACATCGGTCCATGTCCTTCAAAGCAGTGGGCTAAACACCACGCTTGCCTCTACTTTTTTCAGGTCCCTTGGAACAATGAAGCAACTCCAATCAGAATAACAAATGTATGGAGCTGTAGAGAATTAAAAAAATTAGCAAAAAACATCGTTTGAGAGACCTTTTAGAAAATACTATTTTTTTAAATGCTTAACCCATTAGGAGCTGATTAAATTTTTATACAAAATTATAAATCGTTATTAATTTTTTATTTCTTAATTCTTTGTCACTCCAATATTAGTTTTTTTTAATAGAAGCTGCTTCACTAAACTAGATTTACATACATGGTAAAGGGTATAAAGACTTCGGCATAGCCGAATATAGTACTCTTCTTGTTTTTAGTAAAAATTAATAATTTTATTTGTATGTGGGATGAAATAAATATTAATGCAGAGCAACAATCTGCCTGTATAAAAGAAGACCTATCAGATATGTTTAAAACTTGTAATATTTAACAGATTTTTTAGAGAGATGTGTTTCCTATTGAAGTGTTGGCGTAAATTTAGCTAGATAATAAAATAAAAGAATTTTGTTCTACTCTTAAATTTAAATCGTAATAAAAATTTAAGTATGACCTCGGCCAAATGCAAAAATAAAAATGATTTAATTCATATTTTGTGCAAGTAAGTTTGAGATTTTTTTAGCGATGAAAAACTAAGTTACTTTCAATTTGTTGGGCTTGACCTTGATGTCATGTTAGTTTGTTTGATTTCAAAAGAGAGCGAGTTTGCAACACCAAAATAAGACGAAAACGGGCAGATAAAATACAAAGATGTATTTAAGTAGTAAAAGTACATATACTCGGCTTTGCTTTATTCATTCGCTTAAAACAAGTCGAACATTATCATATTATAAGATTATTTTCTAATAAATATCTATTACTAAAGTATAAAGTGCATTGGGTTATTAAGAAAGCAGTCCTCAATGGCCAATTATTCTTTGCTCGATAATTAAATTGTTTCAAACACTTTATTTCGATTTAAGACGTATCAGCTTAGTTCATATTAACGAACTTGTCGAGATGTAGAGCAATAGTAGCAGTTACTGCTATAACCGACAACAGTACACCGGTAACAGCCCCTTCTTTACCAACCTCGTTTTCGAAATAACGAAGCATATGGGGGATACCTTTGTTTGTCGAAAGAGCATGTTAGTGCACCCAATAAGAAAATTGTCTGCATGAAAATCGGCCCTGATACGATTCTTGACAATTCTATGTAAAATGACCTAAGCAATAATTATTACTTAACAGAGAAAACGCATTATTATATCGCGTATTTATTTATTTTGCAAACCCTTTACTATTACATTAGTCTTAAGCAGAAGTTTTTTGAAATTTTTTGCTATATTTAAAGAAGTGAATTACAAATGCTCCTACATTCGCTATCCAATTTTAATATGGATACCTTGTACTAGAACTAAAAGGAGAAATGAAGGCATATCTTTATTTTTTTTATTATTATCACATTTATTTTAAGAAATAAGAATACATTTACAAAAGTTAATTTTTTTTTTAAATCAAATAGGATAAATAGCCTACGTTTTGAACTTTTTTTTTTTATAAAAGCCACAGAAAAATCTTTTTAGAAGTTAATGTGCAAACATGTGTTGGGATTTGCTTTAAATTATACTTTAAGGCTATACAAAAGCCACTGCAATTGCAGTTGCTTTCATATGTATCCAAATCGACTTACAATGTGGGCATAGCTAGCTGTGGTTAAAGTATTGCAGCAACTATTGTGGACTCTGTTTAAACATAAAGAAAACTTTTGATATCTACACTAAACTTTTTGTTTTACCTTACGAATTGTGTAAAAATACAGTAAGAGATTCTGCTGCAAAAGTAAATATAAGAAGCGAACTTGCATAAAACTACTTAAAAATTCTAATGTATACCATGACTTTGTCTTATTACAAAATTGGTTACACAGATAATGCGGCTACAAAAGGTAAGAGGACCATATTTAAAACTAAATATTTTTTCCTGGTTATAAAATAAAAGTCTTATTGTTTGCCAACATCTGAGAAAACACAAAAAGAAAACTTTCAGTACCTGCTTGTAATTTGATGGTTGCTTAATTTTAATAATGCTGCTTTTTTATTTATTTGGTGAAAAAGTTTTTTTCTTTTATTCTTATAAGTAGATACAATAAGTCATGTTGCAAAATTATTATGAAAAGTAGCTGTAATGTTAAAGTATCTCCCACTATACCCTTTGATTTCCTTGCTCCCACTACTCCCTTTACTATTGATGTTTTGATTCCCAAATCCAGTTTGCAAGGAACCGTAATAGTTAGTTTGTCGATTTATTTCCAAGAATTTTATTATTTTGTTAATAAAATTTTTCCTATTGTAACATTTCTGATTAATATCAGTTTTACCAATTGTTTTTAATTTCCAAAGAATTTTAATATTTTTATTTTTATATTAATAATATTTTTCCAATTGTTATTTCCAAATAATTGTAACATTTTGTTGGTGTTGCATTTCTACAAAATTAAAAAAAATGCAAAACTCCAGACAAATTTGTAAAGAATTGATCTACGTTATTATTTTAATCAATGTTAATCAATAATTTTTATATCTTAAACGGGTCTACAAAAAAGAGGAATATAAAGATATATCCAATTAACAAAAAAAAAAAAAAAAACTAAAAAAGCATATAATGATTTGCCCTTTTAACAAAAATAAACTGTGGGAAAAGCATATAAGGGTGTATATTCTTTTTCAAAAGTAAACTGGAAAAAACAGTATATAAAAAAACAGTATTAAAAAAAAATTGACTGTAAAAAAATATAAAAAGGTATATTCCTCTAAAAAAAGAATAAATTGTGAACAAAATAAATCCTTTAAACAAAAAGAAACTCTGGAAAGAACGAGATATAGAGAAATATCGTTAAATGAAAAAAAATCAGTTCATGCCGAGAACTGCACTGCGGAATCAACTAACAACGAGGCAATATCATCAAAAAGAGCAGTAACATCATTAGTTTAAAGTAAGACTTCTTCGATTTTTTTATATAATACTCGTCAAATTTGCATACACAAATAAAAATCCAAAGAAGTAGATATTTTATATGTTTAAAAAAATTTGTTGATATACAATATATAATTATAAATGAAAGTTACAGAGGAATTCCAAAAAGTATAAGAATTAGAATTCCCAAAACGAGGTAAACATTAAAACCTTAACGAAGTTTTCACATAAAACCCCACTAATAAAAATTAGAGCAAAAAATCAATATTTGAAAAGTAGAAAAAGAAAGGAAAACGTATTAGAATTTAGAAAGCAATTATTTTCCTTGTTTGTTCAGCCCTTTAAGCAAATATTTTATTTAAATGGGAGAACCAGTTGAATTAAACAGATTGACTATATACCCGCTAAGATACTTAAAGAATATATCCTTGACAACATACATCCATTTTTACGCCCTCACGATGAAATGTGTCAGTTGCTTTTTCCGACATAATTAAGTCAATTGTCAAAGAAAAGCGAGTCAAGCAATATAAATTAATTTGAAATGAGCTTTGCTGAACAGACATTATAAATAATAAAAAATATACTACAAACAAATTTCGAAGACAGACGATCCTACGAAAACTTTTTGACGAACTACGGAGTGTGATTTTAAGACAATTATACTGGATTCTTATAATGACGTAAAGAACAAACTTCATAGGTTAAAAAACAAACTAGTAGTCATCTTTGAGAAGACTGAAGCAACTAGGCAAAGCATGGTCAATAAAAAGCGCACCGACATAAATCTTTTTTAAAATAAAATTCCTGAGCACATGAAATCCATATTCTTCTGTAGGAACGCACGGCACTTAGAACATGATATGGATATGATATTTAAAGTTGGGTATGTGTATACCTGTAGTGTACGTGCTGTTTTCCGTACTAGTGGATCTGGGTCTTCGTCGCTATGGCCCAATGTATTTTTATACAGATAATTAGCTTAATAGTTAGGCGTTCAAGAGAACTGCTAAAAGATTTAAGAAACTTAGTGAAATAAAACAAGGCAGTGATGCCGATTTGTAATAGATTTAACCAAGTCTAAATTTTATTTTAACAAAAGCGTTCTTATATACTATTTTAATTCTATTCCTTACTTTCTCTAATTTACACGGTCTTATTCGAACTATGTGTCAACATCAAAGTATTTTGGTATCAACCAATTACATTACGTTGATATTGGTTTTAACACAATGTTAATTTGACACTAAGAAGTGTGTCACGCAATAAATGTTGGGTCAGCATATGTTGGTGCATGAGTACTTTACACATTAATTCATTGCATATATGCTGGATATGTTGCAGGCTGGTATCATAATAAGTGTCATAAAGGGTGTTCTTATATGAGATACAGTACACACCGAGAACAGTAATAGAAATATAATGCAGCCTAACGTACATTCCATTAAACGGGGAAATCATCAGCCTAGAAATAATATACAATACAGAGATTTTTAACAAACATTTCAAAACATTGGGAGAAGTTCCCAATATCTATTCCTAAGCCATTGAAGAAATTTCGAACAATCAATTCTAAATTACAGAAGAAATATCCTAGAACCATTCCCAAATCATAATAGGAATTTCCAACAACCACGTTCGTCTCAAAAAATAAATGTACAGAATCTTGTTTCAAAGAATCCTACATTTCAACCACACAGAAAAAACTCTAGGTATAAACTTAAAACAATTGTCAAAGGAAAAACGGGAAAAGCTGAAAACTTTTTAAATTACCATTTATAACTACAAAAACTAAGCTAGACCTTTTAACGCTATTAACAGATTCAGGAGCAATAAGCTCGATTTTAAATCCGGGAAATTGTGACCAAAAAAGAATTCATTTGGCAAATCCACTTCTAATAAAAACTTTTTAACAACATCAAACTTCCGCTAATGAAAAACCCATAATGCCCATTTCTAAATAATTTAGTGACACTGAAACCACTAAAGTATCAGAATTTTATAAATGGTTTCACAACTTTAATGACGGTCTAAATGGTAACAATATATTAAAACAATTGCTTGCATAGACTATAGGAGTAAAGAAATAACAAACGGTAACTGAAAGTTATGAATGTATTTTAAAAACAAAATGCTAAATATAAAAAAGGGCTTAAATCCAGTTTACGGGCCCTGCTCTAAAATAAAAAAAGTTGCATATGGAGTATAAAATGCAATTCTAAGTAAAAAATGTTAAGCGAAAAATTTGACGCTAACCCTGACTTCCGGAGTAACGGGCTTCCGAAGTTTTTATGTTTAATATGGCATAAATTGAGTATTTATTTAAAGACAGAATAGGACAGTATGGATATCATTAGAATGGTAATTTAAGCGGATATCTAATTAAGCAGGAAAATGGTATACAAATAAAAAAAATCTGCTAAAGACCAAAAAGTTCTTTTTCTTAAGTTTAAGTTAGAATACTTTACAAAAAAGTTATATGAAGTGTGTAAAATGCAATTTTAAACAATAATATTAAGTGATAATTTTCGGGAAAACCCTTTGTTTTCGAATTACGGACCTCCAAATTTTTTCCATATAATATGACATATATTGACTACGCAGGAAAGCGAAGCCGCTATTGGTCATACCATAGAGGAGAAAATCTTTGCGTCCAAAACTATGGGTTTTAACGAAAAAAAAATAACATTAACAAATTTTTTTATTTTTTTTTTTTCCTGTCTACCGTAACTCTAACGCCACCAAATTCTCACTTTATGTATAATAAGAAAGAAGACAATAGAGATATTTTAAAAGAATATATTTTAGACGTAGAAAACGGAGAAATATAAATAAATTTGTTATCTGAAAATAATCGTTTGACCATATGCATATTTGAAAATAAGAAATTTAAACATTTAGCAGAACAAATTCGAACAGCATACTTTAACACTGAGGAAAATACCAAACTTCTTAAGTTTATTAAAAATAATTCACATATATTGTAGGTGTAAGCTGTCAATTATTTTTCTCTACTTTCTCTTTGTCAAGTATTTTATTATTATCAAAATCAGCTGTGTGTCCTGTTTCTATTATTTGTTGAGCTAATACTATTGATATTTTTACTCTCTCAATGTCCATATCATGCTCATTCACTCTAGTGTGTAATGCTCTCTTTGTTGTTCCTAAATATATGCGTCCACAGCGTTTTTTTTTCATTTCCTCACAACCTATTTGTTAGTTGGTGTTTTTACTTTTGTAAATATTGTCAATACTTTGTTTGGCTTATAAGCAAAGCTTGCTTTGTTGTTTTTGATCGTTTCAATCATATTTTTGTTTTCAGTAAGACCTGGTATGTAATGCACACTGCAAACAAATTTTGAATCTTTTTCCGTACTGTTGTTTGAATGATTTTTTTATTCAAATTTTAATATTTCATAACACCTTTTTCTTGAGTTTAGTTGTGAATTGTAATTTACAATAATATTTACTTAGTGTCTTAGGATTTCATCTTTGTCATTAATTTTCACTATAGCTAAAATATCATCAACATATTTTACTATATATTTAATATATATACGAGGGCTACTCTGTATATTTCTAGCCTAATAGTGAAAATGCGAATATTTATAATCAGAAACTGTTTTATTGTTTTTCAAAGTATTCTCCAGCATGATTTGTACACTTTTGCATGCGCTCAAACCAGTTGTCGAAGCACTTTTTCCACTCCGATTGAGACACCTCTAAAACATGATTTTTGAACACTTCAACAGCTTCTTCTAGCGATGACCCATTAATTCGACGTTTTGGCCGGTCAAAAACGCTCTGGTTTGAGCCGATGTGTGAGAGCTCGCATTGTCATGGTGAACAATGATTCGTCTTCTCTTGTTCGTTTTTCGAAATTCTCCGATGACTTCAGGCAAACAAATTGTAGTGTACCACAAATTGTAACAAATTGTAGTGTACCACTCGAAAGTGACCGTCCTACGTTGCTCAAGCGGAACAGTCGCCACATGACCAGTTTTGCCAAAGAAACAGGTGACCATTTGCTTCGAAGTGCTTCTTTCATTCACAACTTTCGTTGGATTTTGCTCGTCTTTGAAGACCCACACGGTCGATTGTTGTTTCGTTTCGGGCTCATACGCATAAATCCATGATTCGTCACCTGTGTTGATCTTATAAACGTCTTTTGAAGCACCGCAGTCGTATTTTTGCAACATTTCCTTGCACCAATCGACACGAGCCTTTTTTTGAGCGACTTTCAAATTGTGCGGGATCCAACGAGAACAAACCTTTTTTACGGCCAGGTGTTTATGCAGTATCGAATGTATGCTGGTGGAAGAAATGTCCAAGGATGTCTCTATCTCGCGGTATGTCGCATGTCGATCTTGCATTATGAGTTCACGCACGGCATCAATGTTCTCTGGCACAACAGCCGTTTTTGGACGACCTTCACGGAATTCGTCTTTGAGCGAGTTTCGGCCACGATTAAATTCATTATACCAATTTTTTACAGTGCTATAGGATGGTGCTTCATCGCCATACAAAGATTTAAATTCATCAATGCACTCTTGTCGTGATAATCCTCGTCGAAAATTGTGAAAAATGATGGCACGAAAATGTTCACGAGTTAATTCCATTTTTTTCTATATTAATTTTTTCAAGTCACTGTAAACAACACAAATAATGGTCGTACGTCAAAAAGTTTTGAGTACGATTATGCTTCAAAATGAAAAACTTTCCAATGGAAATGTCAGATTGCATTTGGTAGCACTCAGTGTTGCCAGGCCAGAAATATATATAGCAGCCCTCGTATATATATACATTAGACCACCCATAAATGCAAATGTGTTATTTTTTTTCGCTCCCCACGCATTTTCTGTTATGCTGGGGACAAATAATACCGTGTGCACAAAAATTTTATTTCTAAAGCATAAACCGGCCAGGCCCCTCGCATATTAGTAACAAAAATCGTCTTAAAAAGCTGTTAAAAATATGTTTGGCTTTATTTCCTAATAACTCTTAAAAGGTTTTCGCGATTCAGTTACATAAACTTCTTTTTTCGTTACAAAATTACAAATATTTTGTTTATACAAACTTTTAGCCTACAAAAGACGGTTAGTAGTTTTTTTAGCGGCCCAATCCAAAGTTTATCTTAAAACGGAATTTCGAGTGGCTTCCCTTCAAATTATAAGGCTTATAAATGCGTATACTTTTCATCATGCGATAAAAAATTTTGTGTACATTTATTATGTGAATAGATTTTGTTCAATATTTTCTTCATTTCATGACTAAATGACTAAAACCTGACTCAGGTCTACACTACTTTTCTCTAAATTTTTAATAATTTAATTTAATTTTTCACTTTGTAAGTATAATGGAGTCAGTTGTATATTACTGAGGATTATATTTTAGCGAATAATCGAATAAAACTCTCAAAAGTATTCGATGATTTATGATTTTTATAATTAAATTTTGTTTAAACATTTTTAAGATTTGACTTATTTAACGAATAATTGATCACGTAACTGTTCAGTTGAGCGAAATTAAATTGTACTTTTCAGTGACGTCAAGTTCTATTTAATTTGCATATCAAGGGTTAACAAACTTGCTGAAGGTGTTTGGATTTTAGAATAATGTAGTAAGCCTATTTTAAATAATTTAAAAATCAAATATATATACAAAAAAAGTCATAGTTTCTGAAAAGTTCTTTGAACATTTGTATTGAAGGTACGTTTATCGTGTTTTAAAATTTTAAGATTTTTTAAGAATATTTAAAACTATATCTACATTAAATATGAGTGCCTATTTATTGGGCAATTATCTGAAATATCTTAACTGTTATCGGTTTTTGAGAATATAATTTTGTTGTAGAAAAAACTTTAAAAAAATTTTGTGGTAAAATGCTACCTAGCAAAAAAGTGATATTGAAGAGATTGCTTTATTTAGTACAAGAAGAAAAATGCTGTGTCAGAAGTAGTTGCTCTACTGTTGCCGCCATATAATGGAATTATTAGCTGGGGCAGCATTTCAGGTAACAGTAGAGCGAAATACATCCGGACCGAAAATTAACTTGTTCGATAAGTTTCGCAAAACGTGGCCTCAGCTTAAGCATGAAAGGATTGAATATTGAATTATAGACCCAGACGTTGCGAAATATTTTCGTGTTAATATTAGGGAAGGTATGCCTAGTTTCGTCGTGGATCAAATTCAAAATAAAATGAAAAGTATTCGACATGACTATATTGAAATGCTAAAATTAAGTTTACTGTTTCTTGGTCAAAAGATTCCAAATTATAGAATTTCACATCCAGGTGCAATTAGTCATGCTAGATGGATGGCGAAAATTATATATTCTTTAAAAATGTTTCTTTTTTGAACACAACTAAATCTATCTTGTGAGTTTAAAAATTTTAGTTAATTATTTCAAGCATTAATAAAGCTAAATATTTCAGCTCAACAATTGGAAAATATTCGTCGCTTCAATGTTTTTGTTGTCCGGTTGTATTTAAAGCACTGGTTTCTGTGCCAGGTTGCAACAAAGGCGCCGAACAACGACCTGCTACTGTTGAAGGAATTGCAACAATTCAAAGAACTTGACAGTGACGTTGAAACTGCTTTGCAAAGTAAACTTTGTAGACATCTTTGGTATCTTAATGAAAGCAATATTGCATTATCTTTCTTTGACGATGATGTCAATATTGAAATAAAAAGAAAAATTATAAAAAGTTTTAAAAAAGAATCGCATCCTGATTATCCACAACGCATTCCTTTGCCTGCCAATGAGCTTATATTTCTTGAATTATGTGACTTCGTTACAAAAAACACCTATATATTTTTTGATACTATTTTAAATGAAAAAATTACTGGAATCAGTAAGTGTTTTTTGCTGTGTGATCCTCTTACTTGGGAGCAAAACAAAAACCTTATTGCAGCCAAAAAAGTAGTTAAACGTCTGTTAGTGGTCGATGACATAGCGGAAAGAGCAATAGCGTTGATTACGAGGTTCAATTTAGTATTATCACACCAAGAAGAACAAAAGCAAAGCATAATACATGCAATGGAACAGCACTACAAAAATCTTCCTTCTTCAAATTTTTCAAAAAATAATTTTATTACCTTTTTAAAGACACATCCAAAATAATATAGATTATAAAATGAAATGGATCTTACTAGTGGTTATTATATTATAAAATATAAGTTTTTTACCTTTAGTGGTCTTTTGTATTACTTGGTCTTAATTTTAATTATTTGAAACTTTAAGAAATTTTAAACTAATAGTTTACTCGATTAATCGAATACTTTTTAAAGTTTTAATCGATTATTCGCTAAAATATAATCTAACTGACTCCTTTATACTTACAAAGTGAAAATAATCGCTTTGCATATTTTATTGTAATTAATTATTAAAATTTAGTGAAAAGTAGTGTAGACCTGAGTCAGGTTTTGGTCATTTAGTCATGAAATGAGGAAAATATTGAACAAAATCTATATATATATATATATATATATATATATATATATATATATATATATTTATATATATATTATTTCATATAATTAATTTTGGCCAGAAAAAAATGGATTTTTGACCAATGTGCACTAGTAAGATAAAAATAATAGCGAGAATAAAAACTACTTACCAGCAAGAGGAAATTTTTAACAACACGAATGAATTGCACTACTAATTAAAAAGAAAATAAATGACGTTCTTATACTAAACTGTCCTGTACTTACGGAGGTACCCTCTGAAAAGAAAATATTTATATATTTTTCTTAAAATTTATGTATGTATGAATGTATGTATATATTTATTTATTTATTTAATTTTTTCTTTGTTTTTGCAATTTATGTATATATGGATGAGGCCTAACTCCACAAAGCCATAAGTAAAGCATATTATTAATTGTTAAAAAATTCATATATTTTAATAGTACTTCTAAGAAAAATGATTAGGGAGGTGAATCTAGCGAAATGGGTGTATTATTTACTTTTTAAAAATTTAAACAAACATGCATAGTTGCGCTAGAGTAAACCAATGCGTTAAATTAAAGTGGAATAAATTGGAATAGCTTTTGAAAAAATCTAAATTATATTCAAAACCTAAGCCAATTTTTTATAATTTTTAACAGAAACTTTTGAAAAACAAACTTATTTTAAAAATGCACAGCTAATAGGAATGTAATATAAAAAAATAGAGAAGTTTTATAAAAGTGGAGTTAGGCCTTTGAGCGACTAGGATTTTTTAAAATAAAATGAATTAACATTACAGTTCAAGACAAAAATTAGACGCTCTTAATTAGGTATGACATTTTACCATTAAAGCTATGCAATAGGTATAGTTGCGTTTTCGCGCAGATTTCAATCTGTAAATTTCTATTTGCATATATTACGGTATACTGGACAATTTAAGTGAATAGATCGCTAGGAAAATTATGTGTGCTGTTTTCGTTTTGTCTTTAGTATATTCAGCACTATTAATATTGAAGTTTTCATTTTATTATGTAGTTTAAATGTTTTAATTGGCAGCAGCTACGACCGTATAAAGTAATTAAATGCTCGTAGTATATCATGAAAATATACACTGTAGAAAAAACTGCAATTCGAAATATTATTTTATCTAAAAAAGAATATTTATTTCAATTAAAATAAATTGATGAATTAAAAATAAAAGGCCGTTTCAATAAATTTCAAAGAGCAAATCATTTTAATGCAGTTTTTATTTATTAACGTTATCACCAGACAACTTGTCGTATTTACTAAACAGTGTAACAATTAGCGCTTGGGATTTCCCGAAATTTTAATTTCCCAGGAAACGGAAAAAAATTATCGCATTCCAGGGATTTCCCGGTATTTCCGAAAAAAGGAATACCTGAAAAAAAAACAAGTTTATTTAATGGAATAATATTAAAAATTCTTGGTTTTATTAAAAATAATTATTAAATAATAGTTTTAACAGTTTATAAAACTTAAAAACAATTCAGGAAACAAGACATATATATGTACTTTTATACTATGTAGCGGTAGATAACAAAGATAAAAATACTGACAAATATTTGATTATTATTTTTGAAATATATAATTTTAGAGCTGCATTCAACAATTTATTAGACATATTGTTGCTTCTTTTTTTGCAAACTTTCCGACAATAGAAAAAACTCTTTCACTTTCTACTGAGTTAGTTTTTGTCCAGACTTACACTATGCAATCTTTTAGGCATTTTTTGTTTTCAATTCTCTTTTTAAGTTGTAGTGATATGCGTTATTTAAAAGTAAGCATAAGCAACAGCAACAGTAACATCCCCTCAAAATTCAAGCTAAACCATACTGTTTACCCCTCTAATGACAAAAAAAATTTAATGCTAGTTTCATGAAAATTTGCATCGCGTAAATGCCGTATTTTTTGTCAACAATACATTTTAAAGATTATTCATGCTTGTGTTTCAACTGTTTTAATAACTCAAATTCCTTTTTAAACAAATTTGTAACTTTTAGTTATGTTTTGTATCTTACTACTACGTATCATTTCTAACTATCTTAAAATTAAAGGTTAGAAAAATATAGTTTTAAAAATTATTGTAGAGTTCTTTAAACAGTGTTAAAAACTTTTTATTTACAAAAATAAAATGTACTGACAATTGTTCTAATACACGCAGAAAAAAAAACATGTTTGTTATATGGTCGCAACAATCATTCTTTTCTCTCTGTAACAAAATATGTTTGCTGTTAACAAATTTGTGTCGTTTGAAACAATAATTTGATTACGATAAAAAAGTTTTTGTTAACATTAAATCATTAAATGGTTATAACGCACTCAAAGGCGACATGGTTTATTTGAACCATATTAAAATTCTTACCACAACCAAAGTTTTATAGGTGTTCAAAAATTATATATTAATTTAAGCCATAATATATTACTTTAAAACAAAATATGTTCAGTTTCTTTGTATGGAAACAAAATATAATTAAAAAAATAAAAAAGTTTTAGTTTTAAAAATATTTTGGTTTTGCTCCGAAGCCAAAGGCTTTTTTATCAGTTCAGTATTTTGTGTTGTTGGCAAGCTATCGGTTAAGTTGTATACATATAATATAAAGTGTTAAGATATTTTAAAGAAATTACGTGTCAAAAATAAAAAAAAAAAATGTTAAAATAAATGAAAAAAGCTTTAGCTTCTAAAATTAAAAAAAAAAAAAAACAAAAAGTATTAAGAAAAAGCAATAGTTTTTTATAGATGACAGTTCCAATATAGACAAAGAGGCAAGCAACATACATACATAATTTCCAAATATGCATACATTAAAAAAATTGCGAGACCATAATGTCAGATTGTTCAACGTACAGAAATGTAACAAAATATGTTAATAATTTTTTATTAATAATATTATTTAATCTATTTGTAGAAAAAATAATTAGTGAAAAATGGGCAATAAAAGTATTTTTAACAGTTAATCTATCAGTCCCTTGGGCGCAAAATTTATATATTTTTATTACGTATATTTTCAGTTTTCTCCTTTTTTGAATATGGTTATTTTTGTATGCTTTATTTTTTTCAAAGCAAATTAAAATTTAATTCGCATCATCCACTTGTTTTTAGCAGGTTCTCGGACAAAAAAGTTGCTTTGTTGAATTGATACAAAAAAGTTGCTTTGTTGTATCAATTACGCTTACATTTTTTTATTAAAAGTTACATTCTCAAAAATATTCCTTAAATAAATAGTAATTGAATGTAAAAAGTTTTATTTCATATTTTAGAGAAAATAACAAGACAAAAACTTAAGAAGAAAAAAAAACAGAAAATAAAAATAAATAAAAATTATATTCATATTCAGCCGGATGATACTCATGAGTATTTAAATCAGGACGAAATACTTTTATTCCAGAATGGAAAAGTTCAATAAAACTAGTTAAAGTAAGATTTTTTTTAATAAGTCTGTTAGAACTTTTTCTCTGAAAGATTGAGCTTCGATAGAATTTATTACATTAGTTATTTAAAAAATACCGTTATTAAAGATAAATTTGAGTCTTATTTGCTTAAAACATCAACATTAAATTAGTGAAAATTTTTCCGTAATATAATCCAACTTGTCAAGCGGAATATATAAAGCTGCTAATAATGTTCGTAAGTTTGAAAATAATACTAAGTTTTTCGGCCGAAATGAAGTTCATATTATTTCACAGCTGAAAAAATTATTTACAGAAACATTTTGCTGTTTCTAAATATGAAGAAAAAACATTTTGTAATTTCTCACTAATAAACTATATCTTAAGCTGACAGGATCTAATTTAGAACCAAACTTTCATAATATGCTTCACTATTCTTATATTAACATTTTAAAGACAATTTATACCAAGTATAAAATAAAATTATTAGATTTTTTGATAAATTATAAAGATATAGCAAATTCTAAAATTTAAAAAGGGACTCTTAAAGCTCTGCCCTTAGCAGTATTAAATAAATATGGAGTCAATTCATTATTACCTGTACATATTCTGTCTTATCTTAAATTTGAGAATATAATATTTAAACCACAAATGGTCGTCCACATAGAAACATATGATGATATACCTTTGGTTGGGCTAATAAACTATATATATTGTATTAAGGGTTCCTATAGCTTGTATATACAAAGGCTCTTAAATCATTTATTTGATTCACATTATCACGCTTTTCAGATTGAATACGAAGAAGTTTATTTTTCTATTAGCGTTAAATCTTTAGAATCTTGTTTTACCGGATATATTTGCATTTCAGAAGGAAACAAATGCTACTTAAACTAACACTTTTGTAAATTTATATACGTATTTAACAAAATTTGTATTCAAATATTGTATCAAAAAATTGTTAATAAATAAAACAATAAACAGCTATGTGTTTATACTAGCCGACAATACTATAATTTTGTAAGTAATATACTATAATTTTGTAAGTAACTTTAATTACATATATTTTTTGCTATATTATTGTGAATCTATTTAACCATAAAGTGTTCCTATTTAACTATAATATATTAATTTTTATATAATGACGACATTATAATATGTTTGTACTTTAATAATAGCTATGGTTATTATTTACAATATTATTTTTATATTAGACAACAATATGTTCCAATAACAACCATATTATTATTGTTTTTAAAAATAATATAATCTTACAACAACCTTATAATTTAACCATAATATGTTGCTCTTAGATTATGGTTACGTCAACCTTGTTTTTTCTTTGCGTGTACTATTATACTGATAAAATTGGGCAACTTTACATTGGTATCTTCAGGTTCTCTACAAAATGACATATTTTTAAAAAATTAAAAGGGTTCTATATTTGAACCAAGGTTCATTTGTTGTGAATCACAAGCAGAATGGCAATATTTTAGTGATGTTTGATACGTGATTTAAGTGGATATTTTACAAATATTGCAAAAAACTTCATTTTTATTTTTCTTCATTCTTAAAGAAATTAAAAAAAATCTTTAAGTATTCCAAAAAGCAGTGGGTTATTTGTAAAAGAAGGGTGATAAAATCTGTAGTTCCTAAATGGGTAGTCTAGTTTTAACGAAACCTATATACTAATGAATAGAGCCAAATAGAATCGAATCGGAATTAATCAAGTAGAATCGAACAGGACATAATCGAGAAGAATCAAGTCGAACAGAATCAAATAGAATTAATAGTATGGAAGAAATAGAATACAATCGAATAGACTCCAAAATAACTGAACAGAATCAAATAAATGTCAAAAGAATAGAATTACTTTGACTGAAATAAATAAAGATAGAAATAAAATCATAAAATCGAATAGAATGAAATACACTCGAACAGAATCTTACAGAATCGAATAGAATAGAATGGATTAAAATCGAATCGAATTGAATAAAATAGAGAATAATAGAATATTCTATTCTATTCGATCCTTTACAATATATAATATCTTATAAATGTGGATATATAAATAAATTTTTAAGTTGGGACGGAAATAGATATTCCAAAGTCCCCGTATAACATATTGAAAAGTTTTTTTTCTACCGCGAGTACAAAACGATATATATATATAAATTTGTCATTGCGTTTGTAATTTTTACAGTCAGCAGGATCCGTCGATGTCCTTCGAAGCAGCGGGCAAAACACCACTCTTGCCTCTAAGTTTCCTATATCATTTGGAACAATAAAGTAACTCCAACATAAAAAAACAAATATGGGGACAATAGAGGGAAAAAAATAAGCAAAAACGCATAAAGGAAAAATTTGCGCTCGCCCATAATTTCCGAGCTATAGGCCACCTAACTTTTCATCGAAAGGTACAATTATGAATCATATGTTTAAAGATATCAATTTTGGTGTCATTTAAAAGTTTTTGTAGAGATCTTAACCCATTAAAGGCCGATGACACTTTGACATTAAATGTAAAATTAAAAATAAAAATAAACTTAAAAAATCTTAAATTCTTAATATTTTGTTAGTTAATAATTTATAGTAAGATTCAACAAATTATTTAAATTTATATCTTGGTTGATAGTATAAATATTAAGGATTACAAATTAAAAGAGCGCGAGAGCTTAACTAATACCTCCTCACGGTAGTTGGCAGTATCATGGCTGGTCTTATCTGGTCTTAGAAGGTGTATTTGAACAATCTCTGAATTCTCTTGGGCCTCTAGATTTAATATAGACTTACCTGCGCATAAAGAGCTTAGTGTTGGTGGACATTTATTCTACATTACTGCGAATTTTATGAATATAAGCTTAGATAAAATCAAATAAGGTAGCTGAAAACAGACAGAAAAAACAAAGAAAAAGTCGGTCCTTACAGAAACGAAAGAATATTAAGCCAATACAAAATCTCACCAGATAATAAAAGTATGGATGGGGGTGAGGGATTAATCACCGGCACAAGTCGTGAAAGTTACTTTTGTATCACTAAAAGCTGGAAAATAATGTTAGTACCATTATTTTTTCATTTTCGGTTGATATTTTCGCTCGTCAGAGTTCAATAATATTCTTTTACACATCTCATCTCCTATGGAGTAGCAACGTGCATCGCTGCAAAGCTTTTTACCTGTGTTGTATACTTTTATATCTGAAAAATCTTGTAGAGTTCATTATGAAGCGTAATTTTCTAATTTTCCATTTTCCAATAACACAGAAGAAGAAGGTAGATATTGACAAACTGCAGACTATTTGAACTGCGCTTCAAAAGCTTTGCCGAATTCTGTTCCTAACATAATAAAACCAAAATTAATATCATACAGAAGCAGTATTTATTTCTGTTGTAAATGGTGTTTTCAATGGAAATAAAGAAATTTAAACTGGCAACACCTTCTTAGCTAGCGGCCATTATGTCAGCTGTGCAGTGAGTTATGTTAAGCCTGACGCCTGAACATCGCATCCAAAATATGCAAATTTATTTTATAAATCAAGGTTATCACAGGGGAGTCGTACACTGCGTACAGGAGAGTCCATTGAAGCAGCTTATTCATTTTGTAGAAGATTTTCCGGAAGGATCTTGGTTTGTATGCTTTTAAAATCCAACTCGTTCAACAACTGAAGCCACATGATCACCTTGTAAAGCTTAGATTCTGTGTATGGGCCCAAGAAAGGCCACCGTTGATCCTTATTTTCATAAGCAAGTTTTGTAAAGCTTAGATTCTGTGTATGGGCCCAAGAAAGGCCACCGTTGATCCTTATTTTCATAAGCAAGTTTTGTTTAGCTTTATTTGCTGGTGGAATAATTGGTCCGTACTTCTTCAAAATCATGCTGGCCAGAACGTCAGGGTCAATAATGACACTAATAGAACCATGGTTGTTGACTTTTTCGCTCATAAATTAAACAACCATGATAAGCAGAAGCTGAAAATTCAGCAACACGGCGTAAAATATTACATAGCTCGTTTCACGGTTGCTTCATTAATAGTAGTTTCAAGTTTCAGACTCTTCAAATAACCCTGAAAATCGTACAAACCAGGTTATAGGCCAATTTCTGGGGGATATGTGAAATGGTGAATGATTTCATTAGAAATTGAACCTCCAGATTAAACTATGTTTAAGCCAGCCGTGAGGGTAGTACGCCAGAAGTCGTTGTTAAATTACAACGCCAGAAGATTATCTTCCAATTAAGTAAATTTTAAGTCTATCTAGAAAATTTAAATAAACAAAATAAACAAAAGTTTTTGAAACTATGTCTTCTAATGGCGTACTTAAATTTTCTCTAGCTCATCTAGTGCCTTAGCAAAGTGGATTTCAACAGTAACACGGACGGACAGACGGACATTGCTCAATCGATTTCGCACATAAGGAATCAGAATACATATATTCTTTATGGGGTCGAAAATATATATTGTAGAAATTACGGAATGACATAAAGTAAAAATTATAAATTGATAAGTTGAATATATACAGTAAAAAAGTAAATAAAAAAATTAATTGAAAACACCGCATCTACTACTAACGAAGTGATGCGAATTCGGGTAAAAAAAACCTGTGAATTTTACATAGGCATGTTATTGAAGGCATGCCATTGAAGGCATGACGTTGGTTTTTAACAACATTGTACTACTTTTTATCCGCTTTCTAAACACTGAAAAAAACTATAGTTTTATTCAAAAATTTTGTCGTTATGTAAGGAAAAATGTAAATCTAAGACGTAGATGAACATGTTATTAAAAAAAAAACATTTAAAAAATAGCTTACAATATCTACAAAAGAGATACTAGTTTTTTTGGGTGTAAATAAGATGCCCTTCTCTAAAAATGACACACATTTTTTTTACTGGGTAGATGCCAACCGAACGAAATTTATATTAAGCAAGGTTACTTTCTTCTTTCTTATCAAGAACATAATTTCTACTATTCAGCAAAAGAAAAGAATGTAAACAAGTAAACAATACAATAAAAAACAAAGTGGTAAGAAGTCAGCTTCATGATAAAAGTAAAATTAGTGAATAGAAAATTGGCCAAAGAAGGTAATAAGTACAAATTACTTTTTTTACTTAAAAGCATGAACTAAAGAGACTTCGTATTTGTCCTTTTATATATTTTCTTCTGAAGTTGCAAGCAGAACAAGTTTTGTAAAGAAAATAATGACTAATTTTAATGCATGCGCAGACTTCTACTAAAGTGGTTCAACTGAAAAACCGGAAAGTGCCACTAAGTTTCTTTGTTGGCTCGCAGGCTGGTTGAGAGCGTAATAAGAGTCAGATTTTTGTTGGTCATATATATCTGGGTATTTGCCAAAACTATATTAAAACATATTTTGTTTTTAATTAGAAAAAATTAATTAAACAAAAAAAAAAAAAAAAATGTTTCAACTTAAGTATGAATGAGCCAGCCCTGTCGGCATACACGAAAATTATAAACTTTTTTTTACAAATATCAAAAATAATTGTTTTGCCTCAAGTTACGGTCATATTAATCAAATATTTGCCCAAAAAGACGTAACCGCTTAGTTAAAAAAAAATGTTTGTAATTCATAAATACTTATTAAGAAATATAAGATCCTAACCAGTATAAAAGGTAAGATATCACATTTCTTGTATTATAAATCGTCCTTAAATAATACGTTTCAGATAAGATTGAACAAACATTTGTAAAAATAATGGTTACGCTGGTTTGGTTAAATATTTGACCGCACCCTTAAGCATTTTAAAATACGAAAGCAAAAAATACTATTATATCTTCCATTATACTAATTTTCAGAAGAGGGATCTTTTTCTGATAGATGAATGCAGAACAGGTGAAGATATTTACGGAGTCAGTTGCTGGTGCAATTAGAAAAGCAGTTGTGAAGGCAACACTGCAATGAGTAGTCGCTCAACATACTACTTCTTGTTCGTTCACGGATGAACGAAAAACGGCAAAACTTTGCGTGGCTTAAGAAAATTCTACTCATAAAATTTGCGTGATTATTTTAAAAGGGTTGCTGAGCACTGGACTTAGGCAAAATGCAGACAGAAGAATTTAGGACAAACGCACGCGTTAATATGGGAACCGAAGTAATAAAATGTATTGAAGATGAAGTATAAAATTTGCCACAAACA
The DNA here is from genome assembly GCA_937654795.1 of Cistogaster globosa. Taxonomy (NCBI): domain Eukaryota; kingdom Metazoa; phylum Arthropoda; class Insecta; order Diptera; family Tachinidae; genus Cistogaster; species Cistogaster globosa. The sequence continues at coordinate 25,058,590 of OW569406.1, forward strand.
TAAAGCTCCGTAAAGTTTTTACAACAGAAAGATTAAAGTCTCGACAGTTACAGGTTACGTCTTAGTCAAACCGCCAGCTTATGTGAGTATGGAAAATATTCGGTTCACCCTCTTTAGAATTCTTAGAGCTATTAAAAATTTACTAAAACCATAAATTATAGAGAATAAAAATTACTTTCTAAAATTCACACATTTAGGAAGCATGTTATATTAAAGTTATTGTGTTCATTTATGAATTTGGACGTTACATGTAACTTCCATTTATTATCGACTAAATTTATTCGAATTAAGTTTTTTACGTTCAATCATAGGATTAAATTTGGTATGATCTTCAATATTTATAATTATCATCAGCTAACGTATGTGATAATCCTTAAAACGTAATTTTACGATACGTAATGCACTTTTATGGATTAATGATTCCACCCTTACTTTATCTTGTAACTTTTTTGTGCAAAACCTTTTTTTATCGAAAAAAGCAATATTTTAAAGAATATAAATAAACAAATGCAATTTTACTTGAAAATGATTATTTATCGTTATTCCATTTTGCGTTGTCAACATAATACGACGACGTGTCTAAACGGTATCTTAAGTAGTATTTCCTTTGTCGGCATTTACATTTATCGATGACTGTTTTTTGTGGGGTATTTTGTTACAAAATGTGATGTCCAAGTTATGTTGCACTGCCAACGTATTTTTTGTCTTGGTATTTATAAATGATTTAAATAAAATTAAAAAAAAAAAAAACAAAAATATAAATAAAAAATAATTTCAAACCAATTCGAAAAATTAAGGAAAAGAAATCCTTCCCTTGCAAGAGGCTTTCAAAGAGGTTGCGCCCCTACTAATTTAAAAGAGTTATGGTATGGTTTTGTTGTTAAACTAAAAGTTAAAACGAATAAAAATTTAATTATATCTAGTCCCCTGGAAGAGTAGCAAATTTAATACAACTCCAAATGCACTTTAGCTCGGTAGATGCATTTAAAGGAATACTCGTATCGGACAGAAATCTTTCCAGTAAGTTCAAAACTCCAAATAGTGCATTGGAAGTGGAATCAAACAAAAATATTGATTTTTGCACTGTGGATGCAGAAAACGAAATTAATTTCTATTTGCATATATAAGTTCATGAATTGAACTAAAAAATTAGAAAGTTAAAATCTTCAACTACTAAAAAAATCAAGAATAAAATTCTGTTTCATTTGTACACAACAGTTGTTTTAACTTTTTCGGTTTCCATCCCGTCTGAATTTTATATATTCATGCGCCTTTACCGACTTATTTTAATGGCTAAGCAGCAGTTCCTTTCCTTTTTTAACCGACTTTAGAAAAAGCAGGAGGTTATTAATATGACTGAATGACGTACATATTTTTTACGTACATTATGGAGCACTTTACCTTCCAATGGCAATAAGTAATGCATAAATAAATTTAAAAATTAAATGGTGTCCCCAAAGGAACGCAAATTGACTAATATGAGCTTGTCTTTTGTTATAGATAAACGTTTGCAAATTGAACATAATTTCAATTGCTATGACTGTTAAGGGGTGCCCCAATAGTTCAATTAATTTAATGTGTATGGATGTTATTTTGAGCAGCTGTAGACAGGCGCTTGAAATTTACAAAGCACCTGTATTGCTAACTCAGCTATACCAACAAGTATAAAATTTGGATTTGGGAATTAAAGAGTGTTTTAATAGTTGATGGAATTTTATACATGTAGCCGAACTTTTGAAGCCTTATATACAGAACGCTGTAACTTAAAAGGGACTTGTATTGCTTAGTCCGCTGTAACAACATATTTATGTTTTGAATTTAGAAATTAAAAGGTGTTTCCAAATTTAATGTTATTTGAAGCCTATGGCCGTATCTCTTAAACTGTTATATAAAAAACTTAAAAATTAGGCAGAATGTCCATTGCTTTGAGAAGTATAAATGTATTAAACTATAAATTAAAGGGTTTTACAATGGTTGATGTAATTTGATATATCTTGCCAAACTGTTGAGCCATTATGGACAGACGGTTGAAATTTACGAAGAACCTGATTACTAAGTCTACTACAATAACAAGTATATAATTTTAATTTATAGCTTTAGTTTGATGTATATTGCCAAACTGTTGAAGTTAAAAAAGTATTAAACTTGGAGATGTTATATAATAGTATCACAATAATAAGTGTAATTTGATGTATGTATGTGACCAATCCCTTTTACCGTGATAGACAGACGAATGAAATCTTTTTTAGGTCGGTTTTTTTTTGCTAGAATTATCTTACCAAGACTTCCGGACGTTTGAAAAGCTGTTTAACCTCATTTTCTTTTAAAAGCATTATTAATTTTTCTTAGCCAAGACACAATCCAAAATTTTTAACGAAAAACAGTAACAATAAGCGAAATATGGCTTAAGGTGCGTTCAGATTAAATAAATATTTGACCAAAAAAGCGTCACCGCTATTTCTGCAAATATTTATTCAATCTTCCCGTACCCTTATCATTACTAATGATTATTTATAATATAATAAATAAGATATCTTACCTTTTTTATTAACTAGGATAAATATTTTTTCAAAGTTTAGTGGTTACGTCTTTTTGAACAAATATTTAACTAATCGGACCGTATTTCGTTCTCTTACAAAGTACAGTGGAACACGTCTATAAAAAATTTGAAAGACCAACATTTTAGACTGGTCAAAAACATAGTGAGTTATATCAAAACCAAAAAAACTAAGGGGATCGCCACCTAACGTTTTTTTATTTCAATTAGTGCTTATTTCGTGAATGGTAACACTTAGCTCAAATCTGATTTGACAGATAATTAGTTTTATCCTTCCGCTGAAAGGATATGGTTGTGTACAAGCTTGAACAACGCTAGAAAATATTGCTACTTTACTTTGAAAATAATGGTGTGGGATGTGTGCGAAAATTGCATACGGATTTTGGAAGAAGAGAAGCACCGTCAGCCCCGCATGTTCGTTATATTGTGAATAAAATGAAAGAAACTGGCATCCTCATCCATAAAACAAAGCGTGAAAAGCAAAAAAACAGTGCGTTCACCCGAGAATATTACTGCTGTGGCAGAAAGTGTGCTTAAAGCGCATCACCATCAAAGCACCTTTGCTCTCAACAATTGAACATTTCGGAGACATCAGTGGGACGAATTTTGCATAAAGACCTTGTAATGACGCCATAAAAAGTCCAATTGTTTCAGGAGTTGAAGCCAACTGACCATTTATTGCGGTTTTTTATAGCATTTGAAAAAAAGTTATTTGACGGGCCTTTTATGTTTCATAAAAATATTTAAAATTTTAGAAAGAAAATTTCTAGTGTCAGCTTAAAGCCATTTGTAACCTAAATTATACACAAAGAACTGCATAGCAAGATGTTGGTTATAAACATAGATATTTATAAAAAACATTTTTCTATGTCGCATTAACAAGTTCGCTGTAACCGTGTTTATTTTAAACGTAGTTATTTGTACGAAAATATTGAAATAATTAATAATAGTTCGTTATAACTGGTGTCATTTAAAAATGTGCTCGTCATTATTTAGTGTTTTATCATATTTAAAGCCATTTTATATATTAAACTTTTTCCTGCACGCACTTAAATAAAAAAATAATAAATGTAAATAATTTTTATAGCGTCACATCGTAGCGAAAACCTTATCAAGTATTTGCAATAAAAACAAAAAAAAAAAAAAAACAAACTAAACTAAACTAAATAAAAAATGTTGAAGCTTTAAAAATTTATGCAGCGTAAAGATTTATTAACGAAAACCTTAAATTAATAATACAAAATGGATAACAATTTAAAAACTATGTGCATATTGTATGTATATCGCATTCATATACATACATAGGTACATATTTAAAAAAAATTGCACTTTTGCGAGGAAAAAAATTAATATAGAAAAACATATAAAGTCAAGTTTTTTGCAATAGGCCTTTATGAAACATGCTCTTCCTTTACAGTCAAGCTCTTGTACAAAATGCTTGTCAGTCTGAGAGAAGTTCCTATTGTGATTCTCTAAATATAGGTACCCGATTATAATCAGGAACCTTACCAGTCAAAAAGCTAATTCTTATAAGGTTCGGTCAGCCCGTTTGACATTCTATAAGGGACAAATATGTTAATACATATTTCTATTTATCGTAGGGCAGCATTCAACGAATTAATCTGACCTATACAATGCATTATACTGAAACAAGAAAAATAAAATATGAAAGTAATGTTAAGAATATTTATCACAAGTTTATTGCCTAAAAGAAGTTTTAACACTAAACTTAATCCGGGAGATCCAAATGAAAATATGTTATGGGAAAAAACGTTTGTAGTGCGGTTTAAAAATGCATCCATATTCATTCCATTGTTGTAGCGAAACGTAGCAAAAGCATTTCCATTTTGGCGATGATCTAGTCAACGTAGCTTAATTTTTTTTTTGTCTCCGATCATCATCTTTGTTCTCCTCTGTACACTATAAGTAATAATTATTAGACTTCTAAGCACTGGTCTATATGTGAGACATTTTAAATAAGGGGTTCGGATAAAAAAAGTTATATAATTTTAAGTACATACCTATTCGCTAACCTGCTTAAAAATAAAATTAACTTGAATGCTTCTTTATTGACTCTAAAAAAATATATTTGCTTTATCTTTTATTTGTCTTTTTAACAAACGAAAATGTATTAATTTCTAAAGAATATTAATATTTTTTATTGTTATTTTCAAAGAATCTTAAAATCTTTTATTAATATTTTTCCAATTGTTATATCCAAAAATTGTATCATATGCTAAATTTTGCTAACTGTATTAATATAATAGTGTTAAATAAATTAATAATAAAATAAAATAGATAATATTTTCTCAATTTTTAATTCCAAATAATTGTTTAATTTTTTTGCATCTCCGCAAAATTTGCGAAATTAAATAACTCTAGACATATTTCTAGGTAATTTATTGTGTAATTATTTTAAAAACAATTAATAAATATTTTTAAACAACAAAAATGCAGCAATTAGCAAAATAGAAGTATTTAAGCAAAGCGTAAATAAAGAAATGCAGCATCCTTATAGCAACAGTAAAACAGTTTTATTTTTTATATTCGAATTTCTCAAGCAAGTAAATTTTCTTCGCGTTTTTATAACGGGTGATTTTTTAGCTATTATCTTTTTCGCAACACTGGTTTAAACAGCTGACGTACGTTTCGTGTTTTGTTTCACTGTCAAACATCTTCTATTTGGTCTATAATTTAACCATGAATCGTCTTACAAACGAACAACGCTTGCAAATTATTGAATATTATTATTATTAAGAAAGTTTATTTACCAAAATATTGTTTCAGCGAAGAAGCTTATTTTTGGCTCAATGGGTACGTAAATAAGCAGAATTGTCGGTTTTGGAGTGAATATCACCCAGAAGCATTGCAAGAGCTACCAATGCATCCAGAAAAAGTCATAGTTTGGTGCAGTTTATGGGCTGGTGGCATCATTGGACCGTACTTCTTCGAAGATGATGCGAATCGTAACCTAACTGTGAATGTTGTGCGCTACCGTGAGATGATATCCAACTTTTTTTTGCCCCAAATGCAAGAGCATGACTTGCATGACATGTGGTTTCAACAAGACGGTGCCACATGCCACACAGCACGCCCAAAAATTGACTTATTGAGAGGTGAGTTCGGTGAACATTTTGTTTCATGTTCGGGACCGGTCAATTTGTGGGGCTATGTTAAGGCTCATGTCTATACAGACAAGCCCGCTTCAATTAAAGCATCGGAAGACAACATTGAAGTATTTATTCGTGAGATACCGGCCGAAATCTTGGAAAGAGTATGCAAAAATTGGACTAAAGGGATGGACCATTTGAGGCGCAGTCAGGTTTACATTTCCATGAAATAATCTTCAAACAATTAATTATATGGACTGTACTATCGATTCAAATAAATATTTCATGCATTTTTCTGAATTTTATGTGTTTTTTTAGAAAAACTTTTTTATACCTTAAAAAAAATCACCCCTTACTATTAAATTTTTTAAGGTATCGAAATTTTAACATTTCGCTTCTAATTCGATATTCATTTTTATACACCCTTTAGTTTTAGATTTATTTTTGGCTTACTTTTTTTAATTGGGAGCTAGACTGGTGTTTATGGTTTGTAATTCACTTAAAAACATATATGTGGACACTCTTTAGTTTTGAAAACTATGAAATGTTTTTTACTTGGTATTAATCTTTAAGCATCATCTTTCAAATAAAACAAAAACTTATTATAAACGATCCAAAAATACTGTGTTTTGGAGGCACAAATATAAAAAAGTAACATTCAGTCAAACTGATAACCTCTTTTTTAAGTAGGTTAAAAATAAAAATAGTTAAATAATGGTTGTATAAAAGATTTTTAAGTTTTTATTTTCTTTCTTTGATTTGTTTATTCAATGTAGTTCTACCCAAATTCTGATCTGCTGTATCAGCATTAGCTTTCACCGCAGTAAAACATTTCATTTTGTGATTTATATAATAGCTAGCAGTGCCCACGACTTTATTCGCGCGTCTTTATCATTTTCTTAAAATTCAAATTAAGGAAATATTTATTTTGTAGAGATCTGTAAGCAGTATTAAAAATTTCCATCTACAAAAATAAAGTGTGCTGACAACCTGACAACTATTTATATAACAATATACCAGTAAATTTGGGTGCTTTCACATTTGTATCTATATTTTCTTAATAATAACACACACAATTTTATTCATATCCATCTAGCAGGTTTTAAGTGATGCAAACACAGGTACACAAACAAGCAGACAGAAAACGAAAATTCCAAAAATAAGTGTTTTGTAACACATATCGATTACTATTTATACAGACACCAAAATTATTTAAAAATATTTCATGTACAGAAATTACTCTGTTACTGTTTTATTATATTTATAGAATATTTTATGAGAATATCATAAAATATTTATTTTTGAAAGAATCAAGCGTAATAAAAATAGATTATCAAACAAAAAAAAAAAAAAAAACAACCAAATAATAAATTCTCATATTAAAGTCAATAATTTTTGTTTACCAGGCATTTGTGTTACTTAACTTGATTGTATTTTTTCGATTATGTATTCCAAAATACTATGTACGAAGTATCCTTATTACTCTTAGAAAATTATTTTCTCTAAGTATGGTCCTTTTGTTTCAAAAACCGTTCACTTGGCTAAGAGTGCAGCACTCAATCCCAGTTAAATCTCATGTTCAATGCTAAGGCTAAAAACTTAAGCTTTAAAGTTATACAGTAATAACGTTTTTAAGCTACTACTATTTTTGTTTTGCTTTGTCCTTTTAAAGCCTATGAATTATTTACTATTTCTATGATTAATGTTCATGGTTTGTTTTTCAGTTCAAACATTAGGTAAACTTTCCATTTGTTTTTTATTTTGGAAAATTTTTCAATTTTAATTGAAAAACGCGGTAAATAAAACATATTGCTTATATTTGGTTTAAATCATATATTGGAACACAAAATGCCATGATGTCTCTAGTGATACCACTAAATCTGCGAAAATTATTATTTTAAATTTATGCTGTTTTATGCTGTGTTATGCCAACGGTCGCTTGCGGGTACGTCTGGGTTTATAAGTGTGTAAAAAACACATTTTACGATAACAGCATGTTTGTAGCATAAAATATTACCTAGTTGTATTTATACACTGAAAGAAAAATTTGGAGATTTCAAATTTTTTATATTTTGTAGAAGTACATTTTTATAAAAGTCGCTAAAGACTTTAGCATAATATAATATATAATAATAAGTCTTGCAAAAAAAAACAATAATAATAATAAATGATTTCAAAACAGATTTTAACTGTCTGTGTATAACGGTTCAATAGTTTGGTCACATACCTCAAACTACATTAACTATTGGGACACCTTTATTTTTATAGTGTCGAATGTTTGTGCTATGACGGTCAGTGTAATCGACATGCTGTCAAATTTTCAAGCGTTTGTCTATAACGGTTCAAAAGATAGGCGCATATTAGTCACCTATGAGGACACCCTTTAATTTTTAGATTTATTTTTGTATTACTTTTTGCTAATGCTTTTTTAAATTTTGAAGAAGTGCGCTTTGCGATTTATAATACACTTAAGAACCGTTTATGTTGTATGGGGATACTATTTAATTTTTAGGGTTATGAACTGTTCTTAAAACGGGACTAATCTGTAAGCATAGCCTTGCATTTTTCAAAAAATTTTCAAAATCATTTCAGAAATTACTGAGTTCTGCAGGCATAAACACAAATGCAACACTCAGTCGAATTGATAACCACCTTCTTTTTATGATGTCGGTTTAAAAATATATTTAATTGTTCACGTATGCGTCAATTAAGTCAAGGTACAATAGTCCTTCCAGTGATTCCGGTTAACAGTAGGCTCGAATCGACCCTCCAAAATATAAGTCTTTTTATCGCCTTCTTTAGTTTAAACAATTTAGTTTTTTAAATTACTGATTTCAATACAAATTTTAAAATACTTGAAAACGTTTCATTGAACTTCATATGCAAATTACATTTTTGAATGTATGATAATAAACAACTGGAATTATGCTTCCTAAATTAAAATAAAACGAATTTCCTTTCGTAAAGCAATTTATACAAAAAGTTCAAATAAAACAAAAGGTACATGTTTTTGTGTTCTACAAACAATTTTGCTGTCGACACCATCATCATTGTAGTATTCGCCATCGCTGTATAATATGAAAATCAGAAATGGTAGCAAGAACGTACTTAACATGTTTTCAACTCATATATTAAAAATAAATCGCACTTACAAAGCAAGTCTTAATACGAATTAAAATATAATTGTATTTTTTAATAATATCATTCGAAGCTGAACAACATTTTTTGATTTTCTAGAGCTCATGATTTAGACATACAAAATTAGGAGTTATAAGAATTGTAAATTACGACAAAAAAAAAAAAATTACTGAATGTGAACGTAACCAATTGATAAGTTTGACTGCAAAAGGAGGAAGAGCTGTTGAATAGAAAATAAATAAACTCCATAAAACTTAAAGTAAAGTCAATTATCACTGAACATATTTTTGCAGAACACTGTCGGCAGAATTCCGAGATAGGAACGTGAGGCAAAGTGTACAGGATTATATGAGGGATTTATGGCCTATGGCTCTCATCTCCTTACAGAGCATTGATCTACGTATGTAATCAAGGACGATATTTAAGCGTTTTCGGGAGCCATGTAGTTCATGTCCGTGAATGTAAAATAAGGCAATGCTGTGCTTTTAGTGTTAGCTGTCAGTCTGCGCAACACTCGTAGACATATTAAAAAGTGATGTAATGATTAATAAGTGTAAGATCATATTTATGTTTTATGTCTCTTTTATGTAGGAGGAATAAGATTACTGATGAACTGCGACGCGCAGTAAAAAATTATGAAATAATTTCAATTTGTAAGAAAGTATTTTTAGTGGGACTAGTACTCAACGGTTGACCATTTCTTATGCAATGCATTGTGTTAGAACTAGGAAAATAAGTTATAAGAAGAAGAATAAAGGAAGTAGTACTTGTTGATATTCAATTTAAATCTTAATCATCATTAAATCATACTGAAAGTGACCGAAAGGTCTCCGCATGGAGTTTATTTCACATAAGAGCTTTTCGGCCAAAAATACGAATTTTCTCCTAATAAAGAATATGTTTCGAGTATAAAATTACGGTTCTCAGTAACCAGTTTCCTGACTTCTTAAAAGCAAATTCTGTTGCAGTGACTTTAAAACACATTGTGTCGAGCTTACAGTGAGTATATAGGGATGGATACATTATTTTCACCGATGACTTTCTTCGCTCCTTCCTTCACGCACTCTACTAACTTTAAACAAGTTTCTGCAGCACCGACCAGTACATAAGAGTTGAATTCTATTTTCGTTCTGATAAAGATTAATTAGAAAACCAAAATTTGATTGCATTGTCGAAAGTTCCCTTAGCTTTGCGATATCCCTAGACTTAGGATAATAATATAGTTAGATCCTCTCTGAGAGTTGGGTAAGGTTTATGGAGATTTTGAATTTAAAATAAGCCTTCGATTAAAATCTAAAGGGAATCACGACCAAGTCACGGAGTGTAGACCCGACTAATGTTGACTATATATTCTTGTATTAAAAAATTTGATTTTTTATCCTTTCTATTTTTTATTAAAAAAATTAAGAAATTTATTCCTTTTTATAAAATAACATTTTTTCTAAAATTATATCAGGGCACACGACTTCGTCTGCGTATCATTTTTAATTTTCTTAAAGTTAAAATTCAGAAAAATATGTGTTTAAACATTTGTTGTAGAGTTCTGTTAAATGTGTTAAAAACTTTTCATCTACAAAAATAAAATGTACTGAAAACTGTTCTAATACCATTATACTGGCAAAATTGGTCGTAGTTTCTCTACGAAATGACATATTTTTATGAAAAAAAAGTAATCTATTTTCAACTAAGGTACTAAGGGACCTACTCTCGAAATTTTAAAAAATCCACTTAGCAGTTTCTACGTGATGCGAACACAAGCAGACAGACAGACAAAAGTTTCAAAAATATCGATTACTATCTACACGAAATTTTAAAAAAAATATTATATGTACAGAACTGACCCCCTTACTGTCTTATGTATATAGAGGAACTGCAGATAATGAAGGAAAAAGTGATTTAGAGATATAAAGGCTTCTTCAAACATTATTCATATTACTCCATTCTAGGAAAGAAAAGAGAATTTGGCTTTAAATATATGATATATGATACCGTTTAGCAACTTATTATTATATGGTATTATATCTTTTATAAATTAGAATCATTTATATCAAATTTACTAAGCATTTAATAGTGCTTAGTAAAAATAAGGTATGCAAAGTATGCAGTATGTAAGGGCAGTTGGTTAATTTCAAAATATCATTTACCAGGCCATCCTGGATATTTTTTAGGTGTAAAATAAAAATGTTGTATTTGGGGGAAAAGTATCCTGAAGTGTTATATCATAAATCAAATTTTCATGTATGAAAACTAAAACGTATGACAGTGTTCATTGTCATATATTTTCACCTTTATTTCTAATGGTGAAAGATATTGGAACTTTTAAATTTTAATGAATATTTCACACACGCAAATGTGTTTTTCTATAAAATTCTAAGGAGAATAATGATAAAAAGCAGAAGTAGATTTTTTGTCACACTTTTGTTTTTATATCGCTGATGTGTGGGAGTCGTATACATACACAGGGTCAGATCCCCTACATATATAAGATTTCCCACGTATATAAAATCTCTTACTTAAAATACAATTTAACATAACATCACTTTTCATAGGTTAATAGCAGAAGCAAATAGAAAAAACGATACAAAATAAATCTTTATCAACAAGAAACTAAAAAGAGATTTCAGATAGTACTTAAGGGCCACTGCAAAGGTGTAGACGAGTTCGAGTAGCGCACCCCTCATGTATGAAAAACTAAAACGGTTTATTCATATTTTACAACCAACGATAAATTTAAATTTGCTTTTGTCGAGATTTAAAAATAAAAACCGAAAAGAATATATAAAACTTACTGCCACTTTGCTGTACTCGTAATCCACTTTTAATAATGAACGTAAGCCGGTAATTTTAAGCAATAAAAGTCGTAGACATAATAAAAATTGACCATGAAATTAGCAAGATTGCGCTGGGATTCTTAAAGACGAACTTTAAAAAAATTAATCAGCGTTTTCGTAAAACCATTGAGACTGAAATGTCAAACATATAAAACAAATCAGTAAAAGTGTATGCATATGTATTTATAATGTACATTGTACATACTTATATGTATATGAAATAAGGGGCATTTTATGTAAAGCGTACACCCAGTTATAAGAATATAAAAAATAAAATATTACAACAACACTACGATAATTAATTTTGGTAAATGCGCGGACACTCGCAGATTATTAAATTAAATTAAACCACGGGAATATTAGTTTAAAATGATTAATTAAAAAAAAATAATATCGTGCCATTTTTTATCCCGATTAAATTAACAAATCACGGATATTGATTATTGAGAATGAAAGCACGTCTCGATAGTCATTTCGCTACCAATTACGTAGCTCTTTAGGAATTCTCACAAACATTTTAAATAAACTAAGGATTTTTATCCACACAATAAAGTCAAAAAAGTAATACCTCTGTTATCTTTACAATGGAAGTTTTGTGCGTATAATAATATGACAATTAGAAAATAATTCCACTAGAAGCAATTAAATGGGAAACAGAAGTAAAAAACTTCCGGAAAGAAATCACTATTACTTGTGTGAAGCCATGGCAGCAGAGATGGGAAAAACTAACAAAAGTGTATATGACACAGGTAGCTGAAAGACACAATAGTGTTGCGTAGATTTCTGCTTTTAGAAGAAAGCATGTTTAGCAAACAACAGACCAGACGGTAGCATCAAATATAGCTGGACCCAGAGAGTAAGAAATAGAAAATTTATAGTATAACAAAGCTAAATACAAAAATTCGTGGTGGAATTTACACGCAAAAATTTAGCAATATATTATTTTATTCAACAAATTATAGTTGTCTCAAACATAAATTACAATAAATATTATGGGTTTAATAGTATTTAACAACGAACTAGTAGGGCAATTTATTTTTTGCACAGGTACATACATAATCATTTTGGTTTCTGAAACAACCTTTTGATTACTTATACTCCGTTTTTTATATTGTTTTATTATTTCATAACAATTAGATGGATTATAAAATGCATCATTGCTTGCGCAGTATCCTTTTTATTTGATTTTTAAAAGTGGTAATTACTATTCCTGCTGTGATTGCATATTAATTATTTAACATAATAATAAATAAAAAGAAAAAAGAAGCCAAATAGAAATTGGATCAGAAATAAAAAATATATACTCTTGTGTTTCTATTCTAACTTATATAATTGATTTCTGAAATATAATAATGAAATAACCAAGTTGCTTTGGTATTTCTTGGGTATTGTGTCCATTATTTTTTCTTATTTCTCTGTTGATTGTAGATGGCGAATGCATAGTTTTATTGTCTTTTTTTCTCACTCAAATACCAGCGTGCTATACGCCTACGGAACGGTGCATGTGCATGAATTTCAATGTGTTTGAAATAGTCATGTCCACTACGTATGTAAATAAGGCCTTCCTTATTGCAATTCGGTACATATTAGACTGGTCCATTTAATCTGCTCCTTTGGAAAACTTGAGGTATATCTGCAATCACTTTTTTTTGCAAAATGGTGGCCAAAGTACTTAACCTTACATGATTCATCATTCGTAGATTTATTTTAAACATATTACCAGTAAAGCTAGTTATTGTACAGTGATCTGCAAAATGTAGGTTTCTTTAATTTCCAAGAATCGGGTTCGTTAAATATAATTTTCTATAATTTCACTGATAAAAGGCCCTTGGAAATAGATAGAATTTTTCAAACCCGATTTCGGTTTTCATTCAAATTTTGCGCTATAAAAACATATGATTTACAATCGAAATTTCAAAAATTAATATATCAAGTTCAAAAATGTCTAGAAATAAGTTGCTTTAATGCCACTTTGCTAGTAGAATATGCATATTTTAAGCCGTTTAGAAGTTGTTAAATTATTTCGAAAACATTAAATTCTCAGTATGACTTGTAAACCTAAATTAAATTTTAAGTTTTTGTTAATCATTTAACTAAAAACTTAAGTTAATATTTGAAGCTTTGTGGCTTGTATTTGGCCGTGAAGTGAATATTAGGGTATGTCTTTTTCTGATTCTTTTCAAATAAAATGTGAAGGGAAAATGACTGCATTGCCCACCTCAGTAATCACAAAAGTATTTAGACTCCTACTCCTTTTAGATTTTTTATAACAAAGTGTAGAAAATTTAGAAGAAATCGGCTCATTACAGAAAGCTGCATTGTCTCTCTCATAAATAAACAAACATTTAATATTATAAATGTAAACATACGCTCGTGTGTAAGTAACACATATTTATGGAATACTCGTTGCCTCATTGTATAACAAACTAGCTGAAGAAAAAAACTTAAACAATAAAAACAAAAGAAATGTTTTAACAACACACAAAAAATTTACAAAACCGGAAATTTAAATCAACTTGCATCAAAAACTATATTGCTATCATATACGTGTGATGCAGTATTAATGTGCGTTTGAGTAAAAATTGTTACAAAGAACAGAACAAAACACCTTTATTTATTAAACATAACGAGGAAAAGAAAAGAGCAAGTACATACATTTTAAATCGAAATAGTGGGAGTAAACGTTGCTGGTCTGTTGGTTTTTACACTTTTTCACAAAAAGTAATACCAAATATTCAGTTCGTAAGTCAATTCCAGCGCAAATGAAATAATACGTGTCATGTCAAAAATTTATTGGTAATTTTGTGAAATGATAGAAATACACAACAATAATTTTGTTGGAAGCATTTAAGTTTTTTATAGCTGCGTGGCTATGTACATTATGTTCTTGGACCCTATGCCATCGGGGGAATCTAGGGACCTAACTTATATTTATTGAATACAATGGATATGCCAACTAGCATTTGTATTCACACATTTTGCAAAGGGAACCATACCTGTATATTCAAATAAATAACACAGTAATAAAATCATAACTGAAGCACTTCTGTATATAAATATCTCAAACAGCCAATAAAAGCGAAAGAATCATGGATGAAATTAAAAACTGTGCAAATAAACTGGCTCAGTAGCAGAAACTCTACGCTTGAATTAGACTTCAAACTTTATTACAACGCGATCTTCAAGTTAGTATTGTATTATGATAATCAGTTAAGATGCACTTACTCTGTATTAAATTAAAAAAAAACCAAAGTCACCGAAATAAAATTCATTGAATTAAAGATTTTTTTATACGTGTATATAAATTTTAACCTCTAGAAAGTTCAAAAACAACGGCTTTGCTGAATCTTATATACCCTTCACCATTTATGTAAATCTAGTTAGTGAAGTAACTTTAACCAAAGAAACATATTTCGAGGTGACAGAGAGTAAAAAAAATAATAATGTCATTGGCTGAGCGTTTTTTTTAAATTTATGTATTTCCTAAAAGATCTCTTCAAGAGCTTTTAAATGATACCATACCTCAAAAGCCCATAATTCGGAACAAATGGGCGAGCGCCACTTTTTTCGTTTGATCTTTTTTTATTTTGTTATTCTCTTTTGTGCCATATATTTGCTTTTCTGATTAGAGTTATTTTATTATTCCAAATGATACAGAAAAATTAGAGGTAGCTGTGGTGTTTTGTCCGCTGCGTCAAAGGACATGGACAGAATTTGCTGATTTCCAATAGCACTTCGTTCGATAGCTAATTTAATGCCTCGGGAAACTTGATTTCAACACTAACACTAATAAATACTTTATGGGGTCGAAAATGGATATTGTAAAGATTTTTCCACTTTTTGTTGTGAAGGGTATAAAAAAAAACAAAAACAAAATCCAACGGCATCAGGCTCACATAGCAGTAATGCCTTCTGGACTGTCTTCACTCCAAATGCCACTAATCTGTTTTTTTATGCACCCGTTTAGGCAAAAGTGAGTTTTAGCGCTAAACAAAATATTAAATTTTCTTTTTTTATACTCATATTTAAATTATAATTGTAAATAAATTTTTTATTATTTTCTTTGACGGTTTTTAAGGATTAAAATTCACAGATTTTATATAACTAAATAAATAAATAAGAACATATCCGACTTTAGTTACTAAATAATCATTTAAAACTGCTACTTATGCTGTTTTATATCGGAAAAAGCTATAAACACTTCCTAATAGTATGTTTCCCTATCTTACTCATTTTAAAAAGAGTTTCAAAGGTTTTTCATGTATTCAGACTTGGTTGACATTCATGAAATTTACCAAATAAAGTTATAATAAATAGAGTAACACTAGGTCCATTGTATTATTATATTTACGAAATCGATCAAATAAATTTTATCTTCTCTAAGTAATTTTTCATTTTAGGGTTCGCTAGAACGTCTGTCTGTCTGTCATAGCTGTCTATTTCTGAAACCGCTGTTATTTTCGTAAAAAAATTATTTCTCAACTGTAATGGTGAGACATGACAAAATAAAACGTATTCTAATAACTTTATATGCACAATTTATTTTTTTAGTTTTTAGTCTGTATTGATTCACGAACATACGACAGCAAAAGCCGCTGGCTTTTTGCTGCCTTGTAGAAAGCTGCAGCTACAAAATAAAAATGTTATCCTATTGTATTTAGTGATATTTTTAGCATCTTTTAAAAAAGAAGCTCTGGTTTATGATTTTATAATTATTTAAGTTGTTGCGTAAGAGGCTTTTAAAAGAATGAAACAATAATTTTTAAGGCAACATCCAAATTTTCGTTTTTCATATTGACTACTACAACAGCTGATTCTAAAAACAACAAAACGTTGATGTCTACCAGAAATAGTTTTGTTTTGAATAATAATAGTTGTCCCACGTAAAAAAACTTTCTAGAGCATAGGGTGTCGCGCTGATAGGCACTCAACAGTGTAAATATTTCTTTGAAATCTTCACTTTATTATTTGTATATTTTCCCTATCACAATTGTAATTTTTTAAATAAGTTATATAAAATTCATTTAAATCTTAATATATGTAAATAAATAAATAAATAAATAATTATTTTAAATTTAAATTTTTATTGTTCCTTTCTATCTCAGAATAAGAAATTTTTAAGCAATATTTATTTTACATGTGTTATTGTACTGACATCACTTAACTCTTTATTGTCGCCAACACAATAAGAATAATTTTATTTACATTTATGGAGAGATTAAGACCTGCTTGCTGTAGCGTTAGGTAACTTTTTAAGTTGTACACATGTATATCTCACTTAAAATTTGAATATTAAAAATCTTCTATTTGCAAAAAGGTGAAGGTTAATTTGTATTGTGCATAGTTCTTTTTGAACGTTCTGCTATCATTAGTTTATTTTCGTAAAAATAACTACCTATTAATTTTTCAATTGCAGTTAGTATTTAAAAATGTAAAATAGTAATTGATAAAAATAATTATAAATAAATATTTGCATTTAATGGTAGTTTAGTTTTTTTAATTGCATTCATTTTACACAATGCCATCGAAGGTAATGGGAAAATCCCAAGTAGGTTGCGCAATGAATTATTTCTTCTCTGCATATATATATTATAGGTTTATTTTTAATTTTGGTTTATTAAAAAAAAAACAACTGTGTGCATCACTTTTTCTATAACTATTGTTTTAATTTCAAATTAATGCAAATTATAATTGCCTGTTTAAAAATTTAACATTTTTTCTGTGTAGAAATGTGCTAATAAAATAATTTCTGTATTTATTCAATTATTAATATATATTTTTGTTTTTCGTGTTAACTTTAAATAAATTATATATAAAATGACATAATTTTTCCGCAATTTATTTTAATACAAAACCATAACAATCTACAACAAATGTAAATCCTTTTCTAAGGGCGTTAAACTAAGCTCGTGTAACTAAAATAAAAGTAAACATAAAAATAGTTTTTTTAACCCAATATAACCACAGACATGGAAATTAATAAACAAATTGAAATACTGGACAATATTAACCATTAAAACTGAAATTTAGAAAATTGTTCTTAATTCAAATATCAATAATGATTATTTGTAAATGTAATGTAGATTTTATTAAAAGTGTTAAGTACATGGATTAAAAGGAAAACATTTTATCTTTATTAGACTGGCTTTGCTGAATTGGATCTGACTTAAGTTTGCAAAAGTAAAAAAATAATAATTTTAAAACCATTTAATAAGTACTTTGAAAAAAAAAAAACGTTCATAAAAGGAACCAACCACAAAATTTTCTTAGACATTCTTTCAAATGGCTTTTGATATGACTTAGAAGTAACAATTATTTATTTGCACTTTCGAAACACTATATATAATGACTCAAATATGACCCTTAATACTTAATACCTCATGAGTTTACTGAAGCATTAAGTTTTTTGGATCAAAACACTAGTGCTTTTGACTTGCAGTCAAAAACTTTACATTAATAGGTTAATTCAAGACGTCTTTTAAAAGAGGAACTTAAAAATTTACCAAGAAATTGGTCTTTTTTAATTATCTTTTCTAAAATAAATTCACAATCAGCCATCATTTTTTGAAGGATTTGAAATCGCAACGGATTATTTGCAATTTAAATAAACGTGTATGCTTCGAGTCCGTAAAATCTTCTCTCTAGTTTGCTTGGTACCATTAAGACATAAACTAATAATGTAAGTATTCTCTTATGAAATATTTTTCTGGATGCCATTCACATGAACAATGCGTTAATCTGGGTTTTAGTTAAAAACAAAAAGGTCAGTATTTTAAGAGACTTAACAACAATTAACAACGAAGCGACTAAAAACTTCTAAATCATTTGTCGAACAAGCTAGTGTTGCCATCTCAAATGTGTGGATATCTGAAAAATACCTTTAACAATATTTTTTTTTTTTTTTTTTTCATTTTATTTTTTGCTGAATCTCGTAACAAAAACGAGACATTTTTTAAAAATAAACTCAACATTGGAGCTTGACGATTTATTACTTGGCGTGGGTTTGAGCCTTTCTCATTTGTGTTAGAATGTTGGACAATTCTTCACGCTTCCTCTTAGCACGTATGTGTGTTCCCAAGCGACGTTTTAAGAATTTCAAAGCACGCTTATCCTTAGAAACTTTTAACAATTCCATAGTTCTTTTTTCGTAAGGAGCATGACCTACAACTTCTCGCACTAAGTCACGCATAAACTTGGTGTGTCGAGTTTGAATGTTCTTTAACCGAGAACCCCGTAATCCTTTAACTTTCTTGTTCCCAGTATATTTCACATTCCTGATTTTTGTTGTTTTATGCCCCCTGTTAAGACCAACACAAAGTTCGTACCGTACTGCCATTTTAGCTGCTCTAGCAGTTGTCAAAAGGCGGAATTGTTTACCACCGATATAATTAATGGTTAAGTATTAGAATAATTACTATCTTGTAGTTTGCCTATTTAAATGCTAGTTTTACTTAAAGAAGTATTAGTTTCCTGCTTTATTTTTTATTAAATTAAAATATTTATTATTCACTTTAACATAAAAGTAAAAACTATTTATATGAGTAAGTAACAACAGCCCAGACTGACAAAAATTTTATGTATTGTCGTTAAATTTGTGCACATATAACAAGATGAGCAGTATCTTATTCGGATTATATTTACATATAGTTTAGTTTATATAACTATTATGAAAGGAAAACTGTTTACTCACTAGCAAAACTTAATGCAAAAAAATATTATGTTAAAAACCCAATAATAATGCAATTTAATAAAGTTTATTTCTTGTATTAAAAAGCTGGTATAAACAGAGTCCAGCAGAAATAGTTCTCAGATTAGAAAGGAATATTAAGCAGACTAGAGATGGAGCAGAGTAGTGGGGGTACTGTTTTCAGTAGCTGCACACGTGCCGTTTGTAGTGTGTACCCTGGTGTTGTCGGACAAACATCGTGCGTTCGCCGTGAAGCAGTTTCTTAAAAATGGCGGATAACTTATTGATTCCTTCAGCCTTAACTAAGGAAGCTTTTGGTGACATTGAGAAAGTGTGGCTCCGACGAGGTGGCGCTACAGTATGCAAAGTGTGGTAGTCAATAGCATTAGTGAAGGAAACAATCGTGGACATGTTTTCTCTTCGGTGGTGACATTATCTGGGGCTATCTAAGATCCAAGGTTTACGAACATCGTTTTAAAACGAGAAGGTGCAGCCATATAGCCTCATATGACTCGTATATTTATGAACCACTTCAAAGAACGTTTTTGCCAATGTGTCAACAGTGGGAAAAACTATTAAAGAGATGTTGCTAAGTAAGCCTAAGTTTAAAATTGCTATTAAAAAGTTATTTTAATTTGTTTGTCATTGTAATTAAAAAGATTGCTCTTACATTTTACTTAAATTTAATACATTATACTTAAATCATGTCAACCCCCCAATATAAAAAATTTTATGAACCATTGAAGACATACATAAGAAGAGTACTTTTCATCGTAAAATGCAGCTGTTTTATTGACGCAGTCATCAAATTATTTTGCATTTACCTTTCTGCTGCATGATAAGATTTATAATATGATTTTGAATCGTCTTATTAACTCATAATGTATATCTGTGATAGATGCTTCTGTTTTTGGATCGGAAAAAATCTTCTTGTCATATTTTCACCAATCTCCTTATTTAGGTTGTTCGATTATAAGGCCTAGCTGAAGATATCTTTCTTGATTTTATTCTTCATGTGTGTGTACATTTATACATACACATAAGCATAAACAGAGAAAATATAGATTTAAATAAAAAAAAAAAAAATATGTAAATAAAATAAATACAGTTTGTTTTCAGTTTACTGAGTTTTACTAAGAACATTTAAAATTTATTTTACGAATATATATCTTGTTAAATAAATTTACACACAAGTATATGTTTTGACAGTATTTAAGAAGATGTAACTGCAACTCTTCAACCAAAACGATTATTATGCTTTTATGAATGTCAAACTCCAAACATTCATATTAGATACACGTATTCATGTGTGTAAATTGTCATCAAAGGAATAAACAGATGCATGTGCCTTGATTGAATTCACATGTTTTTATTCTTCTCTTTTGTGTTTTTCGTATATTTGCTGACCGAGATGCCACTCAATTTTAATTTGTCTTATAACAAATTTAAAGATGTCTATTATCATTAAAATGAATAATCGTTACTGCAAGCAACAGAAAAATGAAGACTAATATAACAATTGTCGTATCGTTTAAGGTTAGTGAATCGCACTACAGGTTAGTTTTAGTATAAAAATGTTTTTGTCTTTATGTCATTTATACTGTTAAACATACGTTACGGCAAATTCTGAGTCAGGTTTCTATACATTCAAATTGTGAGAGCCTGAAGGTATTGGATGCTAAACAAGGAGAAAAAATTTTTGGTTTAGTTTTCCTTACTTATTATTTCTTTCGCATATTTATATTAAAAACAAAAACAAGTTTTCATACCTCGTTTGTTTTCTCAATTGAAGTATGCGAGAGAAGTGATCATTTGCATTATCATTAGTATCAGACTATGAAATTCAAATAAATATGTATCAAAAAATCCTGGAAATATTTTGTTATATTATCAAAAGTTAAAAAGTCTGTATTATCTATACGCCTGCGGTAAAATATCTGTTAAATATTTATGATCATTGTCAGCCCAGCTAGCCGTTCACGACGTAAGTATTTCAATTGCTCCCCATTACAAGAATATACTCAAAAATTAAGTGCGTTCAATAAATAATCCATGCAGGAAATTTTGTAAATGCAACCTTTGCTACCACGTGCAATATTCAAAAAGACATAAACTATTCAAAATAAAACTTCTTTTAAATAAATACCTTTAAATATTTGTTTCTAAAGATTAGAGGCTCCCACAAAATCTTTAGTGATTTCGACTCCTGTGGTGGTAGCCGAAAAAGAACTCCTATTAGATCTTATAACGGAGATGCTGCTCTACAAAAGAGATAGATAAGTTAATACACAAGATTGGACCGATCAAGAGCGTTGCTCAACGAATACTGCAACCTTTCAAATAGTAGGTTACTTAAAGGGCCTGAGAATTTTGTAAGTTATATATGGTATAAAATCATATTCGCAACTTAGCATTACAGCTCAAGAAACGATAGGGAAATTTCAAACAACTCAATTCTGAAAAACTTTTGCAGCAAAAAAGGTCGATTATGGTCATTACCCGACTTTAAAAAACGAAGAAGGTTATCAATTCATCTGAATATTGGTTTTTTATGTTTGTGAGAATAGAATTCAGTCACTCCTAAACCGATTTTGAAAATTATTTATTTGAAAGATAATGCTTCCAGATTGGTTCCATTCTAAAAGCAGCTAATTTAAAAAAAACTTAGGGTGTCTCTATACAACTTCATGTTTTTAGGCGTGTTATGAACCGCAAATAGTTCTAATATATAATAAAAGTATTAGAAAAAATAATCTAAAAATCAACCGGTAATCTTTAATTGAACGGTTGTATAAAGATAAAGAAATTTTAAACAGAACCGCTAAAACATTTGAAATTAGAAATTAAAGTGTGTCCCCATAACTGGTGTAATCTTTCGTTTAGAGTCCTGAAGAAACATGATTTTAAATTTATCCGATTTGAAGTCGTTTATTTAGCAATTGTTCCACCAAATATATTTGACCTAAATTTGATAAGAATTGTGCGAAACTTATTACTTGTTTTGTCCAATTTACTTAACTACATTTGTTAATACAAACAAGTCAGAAAATTAAAAACCCCAATTTTTGTTGTGGCTATTACTAACGCTTCTAAAGCTAATGCAATAACTTGAATTTAAGCATAATTTGGTTTTAAAAGTTTATGAAATTCTTTAGTAATTAAAGTAACGGCTGAAGCAATCCATGGCTGCTCCCTGATACATATTTTACTGTGTTGCATGGGTGTTGCCATATGGCTATTTCCAAAGCAGAAAAAAAAAATTGGGCGTAATGGCTTTAGATTATGTGTCGGGAGGAGGCAAGAAACATTTGTCTACAGTCTCGAGTACCTCATAATTATAAAATAAAGTGGAGGGCTAATTATATATTGGGAGACACCAGCTCCAGCCCTTGCCAAGGTGCGTGTTTGTTGAAATTGTTGGGGGACGGGCCGTTGACATGCGATAGAGTGACCAAGTCCTGCCCGAGTCCCAGTTGCTTTTCGTATTTCGTAATAAGGGAAATTAATTGTACTTGGAACAATACTTGCATACTAGTTGATAATCCAGGTTTTTTTTTCTTTCTTGTACAATCCATTCAAAATTTGAGTATTTTGTTTTGAGCATTTTTTTTACAAATATTGGAAAATGTGGTAAAAAAGTTGCTTGCTGTTGTTATGTTGACCTGGTGAGCAGAAGGATATTGCGATAAAGACTAAGACGATCACGGATATAGTAACGATAAAGATTGGAGATAACGATATTTAAGGATAAAAAATAATATAATGTGTAAAGAAAAGGAGTATTAATTAATATACATAAGATGTGTAGACAGGGGTATGAGGATGAAGAATTGATAGATTTGGAGGAGAAAATTAGTTTAATCCTATGTAAGAACATTCTAGAAAATATGTATATAAAACCAGTTAGAGTTTATGTCATGATATAAGAATGTAAAGTGAAGCAAGAACAGTCGGTTAAAAGTTTGTGAAGGAACACTGCAGTGCGGAAAAATATTAATAAATTTTGAGTTTGTCTATTAGTGTTGTGAGAAAAAAAGGCATAAAGTTTTAATAAGCCTTGCTTTTGGGTGGTCTGCCGACAACGTAAAGAAAACCTAAAAAAAGAACCTAAAAAAATTGTAGGGACGTGTTGGTGCCCAAGAGAAGCAACAGCTTTCACCTGAACGGCACTAACGACTTTTTCTGGTATCACGAATATAGTTTTCTGTGTCTACGTAAGTAGTGAAATGTTCTTAAGGGATGGATAAAAATTTGAATTTTTTTTTATGTCGCTATGTATCTGGTAAAGTCTTTAATCTTGAAAAGAACGAGGAGAAGACCAAGTCTTGTCAGGAGGTTAAAGCCAGGTAGGGTAGAGTTAATCTGTTTGTGTTTGTTGGGTTCGAAGGAAAACGAAGCAAGTTACACCAGTGTTTGGGTGGCCAAAGTGTTAAAAAGAAAGAGAACGATTCCATCTATAGTATATGGAAAAAATCTCTAAGTATAATAAAAGGAAAATTAGAAACAAAGATATTCACTGAGGAATAAAAAATTCATCTTCATATATATTTTAATTATTTTAGTAAAGCTTTTTTTTTATTGTTAATTCACTTAGTTTAGTTAGTATTTGTGATTCCGTGAACAGAAAAATTTTAAGAATTTTGTGAGTGTTACTGTGCGTATAATTTTTCTTTTGTTTTTTTTTTTTTTTGTAATCGCTGAGAATAAAAAGCATCAACGTACTAGTATAATAATATATCTTTATTGTAGAAGAGGTAGACATTTTTTTCTTTCTATAAAATTATCATCCCCACAGTCCGATGTGTGGCATGAATAATTCCAAATTGTTAAGAGTAAAAAAATGAAACTCACTGAGTAAAGGAGAATTATTTGGGCGTTGTTGAGTCAGAAAAGATGATGAAGAGTGGGCATCGGAGCCAAGATAAAATTTGTTTTAAGAACGTTGGTATGAAAAGGCAATCAGAAATTAACAACTGTTCCAGGGCCGAGCAGTAAATTTTTTTATAGTGTGTTTTCATTTATTTTTATTTTGTACCGTTTCCCGGCCAATTTTTGGGTTGAGATACCACTCCTGAGTATATTTCAAAGAGCTGGCAATGCTGGTTGGCTGTTCTACTCTCAGATTAATAGCCCTCCTGCTTCAGGTAAGGAGCCTCACCGTGATACCTTTTTAAATGTCTCAAAGAAATTCCCTCTTACTGCACCGTAAAATTCTCAATTCTCCATATTAATTATTACAAATGCTCATATTTCATTCATTATAAATTCATGGATTTTATTACTAACAAATAGGAAAATACAAACATTGCAAAAAAAAAATATTCCGATTTGAGAAAAAAATAAAAATTAGTTATTTTCTAGCAATATTGGTTCGATTAAAAATGTATAAAAAAATAATTTATTACAAAAAGAATTATAAAAATTTTAACTATAAATATTTGTTTTTACTATAAATTCTTTCAGGCTAGGCTGCATCTCCAGGCAGAAGCCGTTCGTCTGTTAAGTTTATGTACGAGCTTATGTTCAGCTAAGTTTTCTTTTAGATCTCAAACTTTGATTAATTTAAATTCTTTTCTTAGATAGAAAAAAGAATGCGGGGATGGAATTGACCGTCTGCGAGGCATTAAACTGCTCACCAACACAGCGCAGTTAGGTCTAAAGTTTACCTGAGGAATCAAGCGTGAACAACGAAAAGATATATGTTTCATTAAAAATCTGTGCTAAAAATTTATATTATGAGATTATTTTGCTCATAGGTCATCTGTCGTTGGTGTCGGAAATCTAAGGCCGAATACCTGACACCGCCTGAAATGACCATGGTTTTCAATATATAAAATGAACGCTTATGTCTGAGTTGTATGCGTTACAATAAAAATTATTATTTTTGAATTTCAATTTTTTTTTTTATTTTAATTTATTAGGCTAGTTTTATTATTTTTAATTTTGGATCTTAAAAGAACCTTTTAGTTTAAAAAAATTGTGTTATTTTAGAGATTAATATCAGCCTAAGCATGAACAAAAATTCCCTTCGAGCTTTTTCACTTTTCTCCCTTCTTTGTTACTACATAATTTGAAAAAAAAAATATTTTGAGTCAAAAAATAGGTATTAAGAAATAATAACAAAAAGAAAAGAGAGTGCGGAAATAAGGCATCGCAGTAAAGTGGGCGTCCTTGCATGCGATCAAAAAAACATTCAGGAGTTGGGAAATACACATGCTTCCATTTTAGTCGCTGTGCCGATGGTAAAAAATAGCAACGTTCGAAAATTATTTGGGTTGCTTGTAATATTTGTGAAAGCTGTGTTTTGCTAAATACCATTCCAATTAACTTACATTTATATTCATCCCATCTAATATATATTAACTTTAAAGTTGTTTTTCCAAATAAATTAGTGCAGGATTCAATTTTATAAGTTTTACGATTAGAATTCTTTTATTTGTTATTCTCTTACTGCTAGTATTCTCTTACTGTTGAATGGGTTGTACAACTTCTTCGTTTTTAGTTTTAAGTTAAATATTTGTTAGTTTGGTCGTAAACTTTCACTGAACTGCGCCAATTGAGTTTAAGCATTGTGTCATTGTGTTATTTAATTTAACAATAAACACTTTTTTAAAAATGCCACTTGTCACATTTTACTTCTCATGTTCTAAAAAGAAATAAATTTTAGTTTTGGCTACCTAGACCTCTTGGTTGCCATACATGATCCACATTTTGAAATTGTTTTAGCAGATAATATTTATGTTGTTGCCTTTTTTCTGTAGCTGTTCTTCTTTCTTGGATCGCGCTGCGTTATCAAAAACATTTTCTGGGCGCACTCAAGTTTTAAGAAAATTCCGAATTGTTGTCAATTTTATTTTTAAAATAATAAGGCAATAAACATTGTCCAACTGTATCGTTTATTTTTCTGTCTATATCTCTAATTTCAATACATCGATATGCATCATTTTAATTGCATAAACTTTAAAATTGTGTCTCCTACTTCACTAAACTAGGTATTTTTTTAACTTATATACGACCTTGCAACCATTAGGGGTTGTAAATATATATTCCATAAACAAAAAATGTAAAGAAAATCTTACATTTGGTAAATAGAAAAATTATAAAGTCTAATTCTCGAAATCATCTTCATTTGCATTAACATTACAAAGTTCATTAACATTAGGGTTTTAATTCACTTTTATAAAAACTTCACTAAATAGTTAAGGAATTGTTAATTTCTATCACAACATGTTTCTGAGTAATTTAACTACATTGCGTCAAAATTAACACATAACCAAAAGCTTTTGTTTAATTCTAATTCCCGTGAAATCATTTTTATTGTGGGGTTTCCATCATAAAATTTTGTATCCTGAGTGTTGCCTATTTTCGCTATAAGCCAACAGCCAAGGAGTAGACCTCAAAATATAATTTTTTATTATACATACGAGTATTCGCATATAAACACTTTTACACTTAACTGCCTTCTAAGCCATTATTTAAATTAATTTCGTGAGGCTGCATAATAAAATGCATTTTAGACTTGAGCAGCATTTGTAATTCATGCCGTATTTAATTTAAAAACTGCAGTTTTTTATATTAGCAAAATTTGTGTGCATATTTTATTTAAAGTGAGTATGTTTTTTTACAGCCATTTTTTTTGTTTGCTCTGGCTTAGCATTTTAAATTTATCCACTTAATTTAACATCTAAAGTGTATAGTTTTACACAAAACACCTATCTAATATCTATGTGTATGTAATAAGGTTTTCCGGTAGGGATCGGCAGTTACTGACATTGAATAATATAAGTTGCTCATGAAAGTGGCAGCGGAACTTTGCTAGACGGCATGACACTAGAATCAAATTGAATTAAAATTGGGCTGAATAAAAGGAATATCAACGGCTCTGTAAATATTAAAAATTTTGAGTCCCTTTCGTTATTGGCATAGCAGCATTAGTAAATTAAATGGCTAAACAAATTAATAAAAAGAATCCTGCGATCTTGTAAGAGAATTTATAATAGCATCAGTCTTGTTGCACATCTTGCAGTTTGATTGGATGATTTACATGCCTGGCATACGGACACCTTAGGTTCAATTAAGCTGGTCGCTCACATGATGCCCTGACGAACATTTAATTTCGTTTCGCTATAGTACTTCAACAGCCCCAAACTGCAAGAACTGCCTGCAACCTCTCGCAAATAATTTTATTTCGGTCGGTGTCCCATGCTCATGGCAGTTCTGGTCCTTAAACTTTTTTACCCAAAAGCTTAAGCCTCTCGCAGTCGCATAGAGATTTTTAATCTGATTCATTCCCTCTCTCATTCATAGAATACCCTCTTAGGACAGTTGCAACGGGTTGTGGTAGGCTGCCTCGATCAGCTTTATCTAGCGTCTTTTCTTGTAACCAGTTCAACAATTCCATCAGGAGGCGTTGACAATACCCCGCACATTAATTATTTTCAACTTCGAAACATTTCTCGCTCTTCTTTCCACAAATTTACTCTTGTCCAGGAGTACACAGATCGACATCATAACTTATGAAACAGGGACGATAATGACGCCTAGACTGTTGTCAAAAGTGTCAACAGAAGTTGCTTCTATTAAAGTTTCCTAATTCTCCTTGAAACTGCTTTTTTTCTGATACAGGTCCCGGCAATCTCGAATACAAAATTCTTCTACGACTTATCCTGCATTAAGAAAAACTGGATTTTTTAATATTTTGTCAAATCGAAATATGCAGTTTCAGGGAATTTTTCAATTTTCAAAGTCTGAATATTTAGCACTATATGTTGCGAAATATTTATTGCATCTAAGTTATATTTTAGAAAAAGTTTAAAATTTAGTATTTTCATTTAGTTTTCAGGATTATTCACTTTTGTTTTGTTTTTCAGTAAAAATTCGATTTTTTTATATTTAAGTGATGGAGGAGCTTTAAAACGTATGATTAAAAAATAGTTATTTTGTGATTTTTCATTTCTAAAATAAAATAATTCTTGTGAAAAAAAAACGTCTTCTAAACATTCACATTTCATCTTCATCTGTCTGTCTGTAACGGTTCAATACATACATTAAATTAAAGTAATATTGACACACCCTCACATTCCATTTCCGAACTGTATATTTGTTA
Source organism: Cistogaster globosa (assembly GCA_937654795.1). Classification (NCBI taxonomy): domain Eukaryota; kingdom Metazoa; phylum Arthropoda; class Insecta; order Diptera; family Tachinidae; genus Cistogaster; species Cistogaster globosa. The sequence goes on from OW569406.1 coordinate 25,087,019, forward strand.
AATTATACAACAGTTTGGCAATATACATCGTACCACAGCAGCACCCTTTTATTTATAAATTCAAAATATAAACACGCTACTGTAGTAGGCTTAGCTATCAGGTTCTTTTTAAATTTCAACTGTCTGTCTATAACAGTTCAACAGTTTGGCCATATACATCAGATTACGTCAACTATTCTAAAACCCTTTAATTTATAATTTAAAATATGTATACCTCTCATTTACCGAAAATGGAGTGGACATTCTGTCTAATTTTCAAGGGTTTATCTATAACGGTTTAAAAGATAGGCATATATAAGTCAGTTAACCTCACTTATAAGAACATCCTTTAACTCAAATTACAAACTTGTTGATATAGCGGTCTAAACAGTATATCTCCTTTATGAGTTTCAGCGTTTTGTCTATAACTGTTCAAAATTTCGGCCACATACTTAAAACTAAATGAACTATTGGGGCACCATTTAACTGATAATTTTAAATATTAATAATTATTACCATATCGATCATAGCAATCGACATTCTGTTCAATTTGCAAGCGTTTATCTATAATGGTTAAAAAAAGGCCAATTATTAGATTAATGTTTGTTTTATTTTTTGCTCTTGGGAGCTTTAGTGATACATAGTCTTTTTTTTTAATATTAAAGTAGTTTTCTTTACGGTTCATAATTTACTTAAAAAACATGTATGTTGTATGGGGACACCCTTTTATTTTTAAGATTAAGAACTGTTTTTAAAATGGGAATAATCTGTAAGCATCACCTTTCAAATAAAAAAAATATTTAAGTCGATGCAGAAATGAATGAATTATGGAGTCACAAATATAAATAAGAAACAGTCAATTGGATTGATAACCTCCTTCTTTTTTGAAGTCGCTTAAAAATGAAAAAGGAGATTTTTTTTTAATTAATATTTTTTTATTTTTAATTTCTATTTTAAAATTAAGAGTTATTTTCATTAAAAAATATACATCCATGTATCAAGTATCTATCAGCTTCATACAAATTTTCTTCAGATGTAATATGTTCTCAAAAGATATCGGAAAATCGTTTGCGCATGTGATTTAAATTATTATTTTCTTCTTCTGTATGTATTTGTTCATTTATAAAATTTCGACTTGATGTAGTTAATGTGTTTAGCTATGGTAGTTAATCAGTAATTGAAAAGCAGGCATTGTCAGCAATATTTTGTATGAATTAAAGCTATTTGGTTTTTAATTTTGTTTTAAAAAAATCTCATAGCACAGAATGCGCTTTCTACCTCAACTGTAGGGTACGGAAATTATAATGAATTTAAATGTATAAAAAGAATTTTAATTACCTGAATTTTTAAAATGATGTACCTCAACCCAAATTTTTGGTTTTTAAATCTTTCATCGGTATATTTTAGACAACACTATTACGTATGCCTACATAGCAGCAAAGAATACAAAGACAAAAGACAGAGTTGCAAAACAAGTAGACTGATTTATGGAAAGTTTTTATGGCAACAGGTTGCTCGAACTAACTAGAATTATGCAAAATGATAAGAATATCAAAGAATAGTCTAATTGATCATATTTTTGACGCCGACAACACAATTTAAAAGCAATAACATAATTATTATATGGTTATTAAGAGATGAAGACGTCGTTAAAAACTCTACATTTAATCTCCATTTTAAAGATTCATTATTCGTTTAATTTACTTAAATTTTTTAGTTCAACAACATTGACCGTATAGTCTTAATTTTATCTTATTTTTTAAAGACTCTTTAGCTCTTCTCGTATATTGAGCATATAAAAAATTTAGGTAAAATGCTTAAGATTATCATATCTTTTTTCTTTATAATTATTTAAATATTTTCCAAGTTCTAGAAATTCATTCTAGTAGAAAAATAAGCAAGTGCGTTACGGGTTAACAGATAAAACTATTGTGCAGCTTATCTAAGTAGTTAATGAGTAACTGTTTATTTAAAATTAAAAAAATAAAGAATTTTAAATAATGGCAATTTATTAATCACAGTTAAGTAAATACTTGCTCAAACAAATAAATTGGAACAAGAATAATTTATAGGATATGCGTTCAAAAAGTTAGGTCCTCCCGCTAAAAGAATTTTGTGCTTTTTATTAAAACTGCAATAAGTTATTCATATACACTATTTTATTTCCCTTTACAACATTTAACGACAAAGAAAAACCAATAAAATGGTTTAAGCTGTTGAAATATTTACAAGTTCTTCTAATTGGATGTGCATTTAAATAGTTATTGTAAAAGAGCTGTATGAAGATTGGAACATTGAAATATTTAAAAGATATCAATAATTTTGCTGCAAGTTTTTCAAGCTGCGTTTTGCTTAGTACTTATGAAAATGATGTTCTCACATCGATAGCGCTCGCCAAACGTACTAAATAAACAGCCAGTGACGACAGTCTTCACCGAAAGGTATGACGCAGTATTTTCTAAACATTTCTATAAGTTTACATAGACTTATATTATTAAGTGAATTATATAACGATATGCATCTATCTGCAATAATTTCGAAACAAAAATTTTGTTAGCGGCTATTGATTATACATAAGGTTTTTTGGAATTAATAAAACTTCAACAAAAACATGTATCTCTCACTAAAAAGCTAAAAATATCGAAATCACAACAGAAAAATTAAAATTTCTTAAAGATAGAATTTCAATCCAAAATGCAGAAAATGAAAAAAATATTTGAACTTTATGCAAAACAATAAATCGTAAATCTTTCAACGCGGATAATGCTATTTTATTATAATGCTTAAATTTAAATGATGTCAAATTGTACCATAATCCACAAACAGCACTATTTTTTATGAAACCATCTTCTAATTGTTATATTTTAGAACTTTTAACTTTTACATGTTACGCAAAACAAAAGCAATACCGCTTATACTAGATTTTATTTAATTTCTTATAACAATAAGTATAATATAATATTAATTTTTTACTTTTTGTAGCAGGTACCAAGCAGAGAAAAGAAATTGCTTTGGTTTTATTGCTTTGAATACATTCACACAAAAATAATGTTGTTGACATTACTACACACTAGGCTAATGAAGCGAATGAAAACACATTCACACAGAGATCATATGATGAAATATGATGTGTGTATTGCATGTGTTACCTAAATGACAAGAAACATTCACAAAGATTCATGAATACCGCGCTGTATTCATGAATCATTTGTGAATACCATGAATGAAAAACTAAATTAAAACACATAAAAGAGAATTTTAGTATTGTCCGTAGGATGAGTGTTGTCAACTGTCAAATGTATTTCAGAAAATTAGTGCGATTATACAAAATAGGTTTAAAAACAAGGTTTAATAAAAAATTAGATACATAAATAGCGTATTACATTAGGCTTGCTTGTATTTAAAAACAAATCAGTTAAATTAGCAACACTGTCTATATTTCTGTGTATGTACAATATACATACATATATATGTATGTACATACGCACAATTTATGGTTTTTGTTCGTGCAAGCATAGATTTTTTCATTTCTTATTTTCTTTATATATGCATGAATGCTGTGAATACCATGGTGAATACTATGAAATATGATGGTTAGCAATGAATAAGTACCAAAGTCTCGAGCAGTTTTCAAAAATTTTAAATGGCATGAATGAAATGGTTGATTAACTTGTGTTGGCATAATAAAAGTAGTGCGAAAAAAAAACAGTCAAAGCAAATGGAGAGTTGAACACAAGCAAGTGCATTGATCATTTTAGGCAGTTCAATGAATGGCAAAAGCAATGAACATATGAATGAGCAATAAAAGTGAATATGCAGTATTCTCGTCTCTGGTACCAAGCCCACTTAATTATCTATATAGATTTGGGGTTTACTTGTGCAAATTTTCCAATCTCAATCTGTTATAGTTCTCTAGCTACAGGATGATAATTTTCCTCTTTTTATAAAAGGTACGTACAATGCCTATTTTTCCAATCCCCGTCAATTTTTCTTTATACGGGTATATTTATAAATAATAGAGTTAGTCGAACGAATTTTTATGATTACAGTTATCACGATGACAAATATTTACTTTGTATGAAAAACGCCACGCTCACGTATGTACCAAGTAAATAAAATAAGTACTCTTTTATCAACCGCATATCTCATAACTATCAAAATCCTGAAATATCGTTCCACTTGTGTGGGCAGCTATAGCCTTCTGACAAACATTTAAACAAACAAGCACATTTTGTACCTGATATACTTATGTTATAACAAATTTGTTAACACAATATTTTTTCAACAAACTTCACATTTTCAATACTAAGAATAACCTTATTTTGCTCAACAACATAATTTTAGAAAAGTACTACTAATATAAATATAATAAATTGTATTCACCATAACACAAATATTTATGAAGTAAGTGCAGTAGGTGTTCACTCTCCAAAAAATTCTACTCAAAGGAAGGTATTTAATGGTCCCAATTGAAAACTTTAAACGCAATAGCAATTACTGCTCATCTTTACGTATATACGTAATCGATATAGAACACAAAACACCTATTTGGAATTATTGTCGGTCTGTCCATTTGTCTGTCTGTTTTCGCATTACGTAAAAACTGCTGGATGGATTAAAATAAAATTTTGTGAGGAGGTCCCTTACAAACTGCGCTTAATTATAGAGTAATTTTTTTTTAAATAACTTATTTCGTAGAGAATAGATATACAAATGTGAAAGGATGTAATTTTACCTTTAGCACATTTTACTTATGACTGTTTATAGACCTCTGCAATAAATATTTAAAAACACATTTTGCTTACTTTAAATTTTAAGAAAATTGGAAGTGTCACGCAGATAAAAAAGTGGCTACTCATAGAACCTTATAAAATGAATAATTTACCAACAGACAAAATTGTTGGGAAACATCAGTTTTGTATGCATGTAGTTGACTAGTTGGAGACGCATTGTTTATTACTTCCAATATTCTAGTTTACTTTTAAGTACAGAAGTGCATACTCTAAGTATACCTACATACATAATAAAAAACAAAATAATAAAAAGTGTTAGTAAATCAAAATAAATTCTTAAAAGGAAGTTAAGGAAACTAAGAGTCCTTAAAGTAAAATTTAAAAGTAAATTTAAAATATTGCGCCTATTGCAGCACAAAGTGAAAAAACGCTAACACTACTAACAACTAAAGGTACAACGAAAAAGGCTCTGGGTTGTTGTGGACTTAGTCTTAATAATTTTATATTGTTTTTGAATAAATAATTCTTCGTATCCTTATTTATAAGGCTAATTGGTAAAAAAAAAAATGCATATTGTAAAAAAAAAACTTCATGATACAGTTGACAAAATTTGTAATGTTTCTTGCAGGTGGCAATATATAGATTAGCCAATGAGCATGGAGCTTCTAAGCAATAACTTAACGAGCTTTCGTTATTTTATCGTTCAGTTGTTATCAGCCAATAGGAATTAAGCTTTCATAATTACGATGGCATTACTTAAGTTCTTCCGTGTACAACAGATTCATTGTAAGCCAAACCGTGAAACACAAAAGTAGTATTTTATTGTTAAATAAAAATAAAGATTTTACAGCTCAGGTGTGGGGTATATTACCTAAAATAAAAAATAATAAAATGGCTATTCGTTTATCGAAACAACAGCTACTAGAAGAACTAAAAACTGCCGGTGTAGAAGTTCCGGCAAATGCTTCTTCTGCTCGCCTCCGTGAGTTATACGAATATGCAGTTACAGGCAATGTGTTGAGGAAAGTTTCCGCCGCAACCGATGCTACCGCTGCTTTAAGTCTTGAGGATACCGCGGCAAATATTCAAATCGAAGCCACAATTGCTACGCGAAAACCGAATTTCAAATCAAACGCTAATGCAAATTCTGAGGCTGAAGCTGAGGAAAATTCCGTAGTCAAACCTGATGTTAAGGTTAGTTCAGCTAGTACTAATCATGCCGCCACCGCTGCTCAAGATGCTATCATCGAGGCTGCCGACTTGGATCATCAGTTAGAAACCCTTAAAAAAAGACATGAAATATTAAAGCTCCAGCACGCCATTGCAGCCTTGGAAAATGGCGAGTCATCACAACCCGAAGTTGGGCAAGCAACTACACCATTCTCAATACCAAGCCGACTGACCTTTCGTGACATTGAGCACGCTATTATAAAGTTTGATGGCGAGAACCGCTCATACAGCGTATATGATTTTCTACGAAATTTTGAACGCGTAATGCATATGGTTGCTGCTGAAGAATTATTCAAGTACACGTCGTTATGCAACTCGTTGTCAGGCACTGCTAGATTAGTTCTGAACAAAACAGATGTTATAAATTATGCTCAGCTTAAGACAGCTCTAATTACAGAATTTGGTCGCGCCATAAATCGGAGTGAAATTTATAAAATTCTTGCAAATTATAAATGGAATAAAAAGGACAGCATCCGTCGCTACGTTCTAGAAATGGAGAATATTGCCGCCCGCTGTGGCGACAATACCCCAGAAAACTACTTGCTAATGAATGCTCGTACCATGATTCAATTTAAGGAATCTTTAAATTTATATGAGCAACGCTGAGCAAATCGTTCTTTCATTAACAGAGAGACAGCATCACAAAAAAAAAAAAATAACGCCAGCGAAGTCAATTGAGGCCGAGGCTGCATCTTTCGGTACCAATAAAAAACGTTGCTACAACTGCACTCAGATGGGCCATTATCAGAGCAAATGCCCATATGATAAGCGTCCTGATGGAAGTTGTTTCCGCTGCTGGCAAATGGGGCATGACCACCGAAGCTGCACCAACCCGAAGAAAATATTGATACAACGAAAAAAAGAAGTTGCCGCTGTAAACTATGATGAAAATGATGTAAATGAAGATTTTTATGGAAATATTATATTATTATTATTATAATAATGTAAGTATTGCCTTTTGTATTAGTGAGACCGAGTGCAATAGACTTATGAGTTGTTCTTCTCTTTTTGATACCGGCAGTCCGACTAGCTTTGTCAAAAGGTCTTTCGTTCCATTAGTTATAAAAACTGCTGCTGTAAGATCAATGTATCGCGGCCTCGGCAACTCTAATTTGTCGACTTATGGAACAATTGAAGCAAAAATTGAATTTAGAAAAATATGTGAGAAAATACTATTAAATGTTGTGCCGGACACAACTATGTCAATCCCACTTATATTGGATCGCTATTTCTTAAAAAAATTTAATATTCATTTGTATAAAAAACCAAAACAAAATATTCTTAATAAATGTACTAAATTCCTTAATAAGAATAAATCATATTTTTGTGCACTTGATCTTAATAGGAAAGTAAAAACGGGCAGTCAAACAGCTGTTAGTAGTAGTGTAATGGGAGAATATATTGTCGATAAAAGATATAAATTAGGAAATGATTCTAAAATTTGTAGCAGTCTAGAAAATTTTGGTTATGCAAACAAATCTCTAATACCAATTGGTAGTTTAGAGGAAAATTGCAAATTAAGAGAACAAGTTTTATGCGAAGCTGACTGCGGCGCCGCTGGATTTTGTAATTTGGGACAATTGTTATGTGAAGTTTGTAACGTTGATGGTATCTTGTCAGATATTGATGTCAATCCGAGTCTTATTCCGAAACATTTTAAAGAATTGCATGAGACCGTAAAAAGTATTTATCTAGAAGGAAATGATATTAAAGAAAAGCCTTTTCACTATAAAATGAATATTAGATTAACCAGTGATGTTCCATTTCACTCTTTGCCACGTCGTTTATCTTGCTATGAAAGGAATGAATTGAAAAAAATTACGAATGAGTTGTTGGCAAATAATATTATTAGGCCCAGTGAGTCCTCGTATGCCTCTGCTGTAGTGTTAGTGAAGAAAAAGAATGGAGATATACGTAAGTGTGTAGACTATCGTGCTTTAAACAAATTAACTGTACGAGATAATTTTCCACTTCCCCTTATAGAAGATTGTATTGAGTATTTGGGTGGGAAGCAATATTTTACAACCCTTGATTTACGCAATGGGTTCTTCCAAGTGAAAATGGCGCCAGACTCTATTAAATATACATCTTTTGTAACACCGTATGGTCAGTTTGAGTATTTATGTATGCCCTTTGGCCTTAAGAATGCGCCAGCAATATTTCAACGGTACATTTATAATATATTTAGGGACTTTGTTGATGAAGGTTTAATAATTATTTACATGGATGACATTATCATTGCCACTGCGGATTTTGATACACATTTAGAATTAGTTGCTAAAGTGTTACGAAGGATAAAAGAAAGAGCACTGAAGTTGCGATTTGCCAAGTGTAAGTTTGGTTATACTAAAATAGATTACCTAGGATACTGTGTAAGCCCAGAAGGAATACGTCCAGGTGATTCCCACTTAGCCGCCATAAAATCTTACCCGTTTCCTCGAAATCAAGCGGAAATGAAAACATGTTTAGGATTATTCTCTTACTTTATAAAATTTGTACAGGATCACTCTAGGATCACGAAAGTTTTGAGACAGCTTACGCGAGAGGGAAGATATGCCCCAACAGACGAATGTTATAGGGCTTTCAAAGCTTTAAAAGAGATTTTGTCATCAGGTCCTGTTTTAGCTATTTATGATCCACATAAACAAACCGAATTACATTGCGATGCAAGTTCATCCGGATTTGGTGCAATACTTTTGCAGCGGCAACAAGATGGCAAGTTCCATCCTGTCATGTTTTATTCTAGATCAACCACAGCTGCTGAAATGCGCTATCACAGTTTTGAGTTAGAGACATTGGCCATTATTTATGCCTTACGCCGCTTCAGAGTTTATTTGCAAGGTATCCCTTTTAAAATTGTAACCGATTGTAACTCTCTGGCGCTAACTTTAAATAAGAAACAATTAAACGCCAGAATCGCCCGTTGGGCCCTGGAGTTAGAAGACTATAATTATTCTATACAACATAGAGGTGGTGTTAGTATGGGGCACGTTGATGCTCTTAGCCGCTGCCAAACTGCTGGAACTGGTAGTGATGTTGATGCTTGCACCGCTGCCGTAGAAAAGGGAATGGAGCAAAACAAATGTGAATTGGTTGCTACTGTGGACTCTCAAGAAATAGATTTTTATGTTCAGGTTGCTCAGAATCGTGATGAAACAATTTCTAAATAAAAGAATAGGTTAGAAAAGGAGAAAGTTGAAGACTTTGTGTTACGAGATGGATTAGTTTTCAGAATAGGCAACAGTGAGGCTCTGCAATTATTCGTGCCGTCTGAAATGGAACTTAATGTTATCAGATTGATACATGAAAAAATATGTCACTTAGGGTTGGAAAAAACTTGTAATCAGATAAAGAAAAACTACTGGTTCTCGAGAATGAAGGAGAAGGTAGAAAAATTTATTCGGAACTGTATTCGTTGCATTATGTGTTCGGCACCTGCTCGTATTAACGAGCGCAATCTATATAGCATCCCAAAAAAACCGGTTCCTTTTGACACTATACATTTAGATCATTTCGGGCCTTTGCCTTCTATTAACTCGAAGCGAAAGCACATTCTGGTAATTATCGACGCTTTTACTAAATATGTTCGCCTTTACCCAGTAAAATGCACCAGTACAAAAGAGGTTATCGCGTGTTTAGATAAATACTTCAGTTATTACAGTAGGCCCAGACGTATTGTATCGGACCGTGGAACTTGTTTCACCTCTCTTGAGTTTAGCGCTTATTTATTAAAGAAAAATATATCGCACATTAAAGTTGCTACTGCTTCTCCACAGGCAAATGGGCAAGTAGAGCGTGTAAATAGAATAATACGAGCCATGTTAAGTAAAATAGCTGAACCTATCAATCACGCTAATTGGGCAACTATGCTGGGCAGAATAGAATACGGTCTTAATAACACAATTCATTCCACTACAAAGGAGGCCCCTAGGAAATTGCTTTTCGGTATTGAGCAAAGAGGTGAAGAAGTGGATGAACTCACTGAATATCTCGAAGAAGCATTAGATACAAATGTAGAATGTAATCTGAATGAGATTCGGTTGGCCGCCTCAAATGCTATAGTAAAGTCACAAAATTACTCCCAGCAATATTTTCGGCGGCATAGCAGAGCGGCAAAGAAATATCGTGAGGGCGAATTCGTTGTTATTCGTAACGTTGACACTGTTACCGGAAAAAATAAGAAATTAATTCCAAAATACCGCGGCCCGTACGTTATTCATAAAGTTTTACCTAATGACCGTTACGTGATAAGAGACATTGAGAATTGTCAACTTACACAGCTACCTTATGATGGTGTTTTAGAATCATCAAGAATAAGAAGGTGGTTAACAGACGAATACACAGCTGAATGATTGTCTCTACTTCCTAAGGCAAATGGCAATACCTTTAGTATAAGAACATAGTATTAGTATTTAAATATTATGGTTGTTACAATCGAGGTCGATTGAATTGTCAGGTCGGCCGAAGCTGTAAAAAAAAAACTTCATGATACAGTTGACAACATTTGTAATGTTTCTTGCAGGTGGCAATATATAGATTAGCCAATGAGCATGGAGCTTCTAAGCAATAACTTAACGAGCTTTCGTTATTTTATCGTTCAGTTGTTACCAGCCAATAGGAATTAAGCTTTCATAATTACGATGGCATTACTTAAGTTCTTCCGTGTACAACAGATTCATTGTAAGCCAAACCGTGAAACACAAAAGTAGTATTTTATTGTTAAATAAAAATAAAGATTTTACAATATACTGTTTACAATGCATAGCGATTCATACTGATAAGCCATTATATTCCAGCATCTAATACTTTATCTAGTTTTTTTTTTCAAAAGAATATATGTACGTTAAATAATTTTATTTTCTATATAAATTTAGAAATTAGAATACACGTCAACTACATAAAGCCGAATTAATAAGTACAAATTTTTTTCGTTACAACTTAAACGATTAGTGTCAAAATAAAAAATATTAAGATATAAAAATGATATAATAAAAAACAATGATACTTGAATACGTTTTTCTTGAAAAAAGATTACACATTGGTATTTAATAAGGTTTTTTATTTATCGTTCTGTATAACTTAAATAATATATATATATATATTTAAATATTAAAAAAAAATTCAAAATGCCTGGTGTCTTTCGTTTTTTTTTTTTTTTTTGCAATAATTTGAAATTATAATGGGCGGGCTCAGCTTGTTTATTATAATTAGATAAATTTTAAATATTTTACAATTGGTTATGTTTAAAATCTGCATGCCAAAAAAGACTATAAGAAGTGCAGAAATGTGTTTATTAAAGGTGTTGTCATATTATAATTGCCTGAAATATCTCATACATATGTCTTATATGTCTTCAATAGTAACGGCATATGAACAGCAGTCAGTGAAGTTTCCAACAAAAGAACTAACAAAGAGTAGAAAATAATATATTAAGGTTAGTTCTAAAATCTATTTTTATTTAAATAAAATACGCTTATGAGTTTCCCCGCAGTAATACGTTTCATCTTGTAGTCTTTAGTAATAAATATTTTATGAAAATAACATTATATATTTATATTTGAAGGAAACCAAGCACAATTAAAGTAAATTAACATTAACACGTTCGCGGACGTGAATGCTGAAGCATTAATTTTCATACGGATGCAAAATGACGTGAATGCTATAGCATTCAAATTTGAAAATCGATTTTTATTTATTTATTTTATCTTTACTCCGTGTATTTACATATTTACATAAGCCGACTATATTGAAAAATATCTATTTCGTCTTCTCTTATAATATATGTGTAATTAGATTTCGGATATTACAACTAACTTCAAAAATAGTTGCGTGTATATTTTTGCAGCTCCCTGAAATTTTAAGCGTCCGTGATGAAAGATTCTAAATAATAAATTTTCATATTGATATTTTTATAATTAAAATAAAGTTTAAAATTTTTAGGGATTTGCCGTTGCGTGTCTAAAAATTAAAATTTCTTTGACTTTCTTCCGTCTCTTCTAAATATCTTTCATATTCAAAGAGAATTACAAATATTAAATATCAGGCATTGTATTCTACGCGCTATATTTTGTTTCTCTAGCCAGTTTCGGACTTATGTCACACAATTTCAAAAATGCAAAATTTGCTTTTGCCCGACAAGAGCACCTGTTCCAAAAAATATGAAGGTATAATTACTATGATTTTGCATTATCACATTTAAAAGATATGGTTTGCAAATGATATCAAGCATTTCTTCAAATATATCTGACTGTTTTCTAACAAACATCTCAATTTATTTGTAAATATTATTTAACTCTGTCCCGAGTTGCTATTATTTTTGAACGTTTGTATTACAGCTTTGACTGTTATGTTGCATTTTCTCCCTAATAGGTTGCAGTGTACAAAAGCAAGAATCGATAAATATGTATAAGCTAAACCGGCTTAAAAATTTTAGATATGTCAACTTCTCTAATGAACTCTCACCAGAGACAAAACAAATGAATACGTTGTGAAAGAATAATGGATAGCACAAAAATTAAAATACTTAAAATTCGTTAGGCTTCCGTAAATATAGTTACTTTAAAACAAGCACCGGCATCTACCGTAACGTCTAAGAGTTAAAAAAATTGATTTGCTAAAGCACGGTGGTGGGCAGAAGTTAAGCAAGAATGAATAAAAATGATAGCTAATGTGAAATGAATTAAAGAGGCTTTCCTTCTTAGGTAATGCGGGTGTTGCTTTAATAATTGTGGGTATTTTAAACATTAAAAAATTTTAAAAAGAAAAGCACGAAGAGAAATCAAAATGTAATTTGATTAAAAGCAACAGCAAAAATTAAGTTCCCTGGTTTACAATTCGTTTAACAAAAATGTGCAAATTTTTCAAAATGTGAGAATGATATATAGAAAATAAAAGCGTACAAAGGGACATACAATTCTAAATACCACTTACTTAATTATTTGCACTTGTACAGAAATTCAAGTAAAAATAGAAATCCTCATGTTTTCGATAAAGGTGTGCTTGTCTTTCAACTGACATATTTTTAGTAATGCAATGATCTTGCAATCTAAGCCTCTAGGTAGCAAGTTTTCACTTTTTAAATTCTTTAGAAATATTAATTTAAATGGTTGGAGAAAACAGTATATTTTTTTGGACGATCGGATTATTGAAATATATGATCCGGTGGTGTGAATTGGTCCACTTCTTTATATTTGTCGTGTTTCCCTTTCGATTAAGGAATGCGCGGAGTCTTCCTCGTTTTGCAAATTATCTTTAATGAGATACTTGCGGGTTATTGACCTTTTACCACCTTTATACATAGTAAAATATTAGCTTGTAAGTGCGAAAGTCGTCCCAAACAAAACCTTGTTACTAGTTTGTTCTTTTTGATTTTGACTGAACTATTTAACAAAAAGTCAGTAAAGTAGCCTAGAAACTATATTTAAATAATAATAATTATTATACACACTGACGTAATTGTTACACTAGCTTTCCTCTACTTAAAAGCATAAAATTATAAACTCTATACAAATTAATGTTTTGTTTGCCTTTTTACAAAACATTAGCTTCGAAAAAGATTTATAAGTTAAACAAAATTGACATGACGTAAAATGAATAAAAATGCCAACAGCAACACAAATGGTTAAAACAAAACTTCGGAAGTGCCAAAAAAATTATGAAAATTACAGAACATAAAACTAAAATAACCTTCACATTAATTATCTAATGTACTTTGATTCATAGCCAAAGTAAATGTGTGTTCACCAAATCAATCTTTAACACAAAATGTAAATGAAAAAGCTGTGTGTATGAAACAGATGATGTCAGGCAAAAAATTGCCCATGGCAATTTGTAAGCTTGTGTTAAACATGTATTCAAAAATCGCAATCTTTCAACAGAATAAAACAAAGTTTTGCTATAAATTGTCTTTGATATATGCCTTCATTCTATCATTCTAACCAAACGTAATGAAGTAAAGGATAGACCAAAAACTACGAGGTGTTAGTGGAAATATGTTCGATTTCAAGTTAAATATGTAAAGTGTGACAAAGTAAAAAGGGGCGACAAAATATTAAAAATGCATGTATCTACAAGTTAAGGTAAAATATAGACGCCAAAAACAATTTGCATATTGTTATTGTTACAAGGACAAGACAGAAAGAGCTATTTTATTTTTATGAACAAAGAAAAAATCAATGTAAAGGTTAAGGTTTTTTAATTGCTTCATTTTGTTGTACTTTTTGTGTGGTTTTGGCCCAAATGTGAAACTATAAAATATATTCTTTGCTTAAGGTTACTTTTGTAAAATTTTGTTTTAAATACAGAAGAAGGCTGAATTTTAAAATACTCTTTTAAGCAAGTAATAGGAGTAATATGGTTTTCACATACTAACGAACAATTGCAAGATATTAGTTATTAGTTAGGTTATTAGAATAAAGAGATTTAAAAGTGGTCATGGTAAAGCTTATATTCTATTTACATAAAGTAATCTTAAGTACACGAAATAGAGATCGTTAAGTTATAGCAGAAGAATTTAAATTTTTTTTGAGCTAGATTAGGAATTTTGATTTTTAATTTTCTTAGGAGTTTAAAAAAATCTAATAAGGGTTTGTTGGCCATGCCAAATATATAGAAAATTCAAGCAAATATATCTGGAAACAAACACTTAAAATATTTTATATGTTTATGTATGCAATTTTGTAACAGTGTTGTGCGTCATTATGGTTTTTTTTTCAATAAAACAATTGAAAGAAACTTTAAATGTAAGTATATTTGTTTCAGTATAAATATTTGTTTGTTTTTAATATGTATTAATTCTTAATTCTTTTTTAAAACATTTAGTTCTAGATTTATTGTATCTGGCTTAGTGTACATAATAAAATTTTATGGATAAAAGCTATTGTGTTATTTGATTATTTTATCATGGGTTACTATGAATTTAAGTTCGGTTAAGTATATAATTTAAAAACTTGTTATTATTTAATGTATTTTAGATACAGAAGTAAGTCTGAAAAAAAAATGTATGAATTCGGTTTTGCTACGTTGTTTACGCTTATAAACAAACTTAGTTACGAAATAGCTATTGGCTCAGAAATTTCTTTACCGTCTTTTCCTCCACTTGTTACTGAGGCATTACAAAACCTTTTTGTTTAAATGGTCTTACTTACGAAGCCAATTTTTTCAACAGAAGAACTAACACCTGTAAATCTTTTCACTTTCCAACTAACAAAGAGCACCAACAAAACTTGTGCCAGTATTTAAATAATATAAAATTAGTTTCATTCAAAATAAATTAAATTATGCATTTTATACTTGCCGATAGCCATTTATATACGTGAATGACATACAGCGCCCATAAGTTTGTAATTTTTTCTACACACACAATATAAAACAACAAAAAATCAAAAAGTTTTAATGTAAGGGCCGGGGCATAGAATTCGTCATACGTTGCACTTTGACAAATTCAACTAAAATCAAAGTAACGACGGATGTGTTTGGCACAATGAATACTTTGCTGACGGGTGTTAAATCAAAGTTTGCTCTCTATTTTTATTCACCTTTAAATTTAATTTGTATTTTTTTAACTTGTTCATTTAATTAAATTATTGTTTGCCACCAAAATTGCTTTATTGAAACCATAAAACAAAATTGAAACACAGCAAGAGTTTAAAAGAAAACAGAGAAGAAGAAGCAGCTGATAGTCGTCAAAGTATTCAACATACGTCAAAAATTAAAAATTGAGCAACTTTCGTACTTTGCGTTGAAGGACACGTATTGATTGTGACAACGCTCATAAGAAAACATGTATTTTAACTGACTTGTCAGTTGAATTTGTCAAAGTTTAACGTATGATGGATTCTATGTGCCCTGGCCTTAAATCACAACTACCCTCAGAGTAATGAGCATCTAAGCAAAAAAATATTTATGTAATTTTTGTTACTCTGTACATAAATTTCGTTAAAAAAAGTGAGAAACATTCAATAATTCAAAACTTAAATTAATACAAAAGGTAATAGCAATTTTTTTTTATTTTCTTCATAGCCTAAAAAATTTAAATAATTCATTTAATTTTTTTTACGATTTATTGATTTTTTGCAAAATACAGATTTTTGAAAATATGGACTATATTTCATTTGCTGTCTTTTTTAAATGATAACCCAACTTCAATAAATGAAATATTTATAATAATTTACAAAGGTATGACAAGTTTTTTTTTTTTTAAATTCAAGGCGAATTAATACTGGGCAATGGCGAATTTAATCATTTTCGCCTAAACCGGAAAAGTCAAACTCTATATATAAAAAATATGTATAATTTTTTTATATGGTGTTTGACACTTAACGTTTTGGCAAAAAATGAATTCGCTATCGAGACCACCTAGTATTATTTCGCCATGAAAAAATGTGTTCCAAAATTTTTGTTTGTGAACTGGCTAACCAATTATTAAGTAATAAAAAATTTGAATCTGCACAATTATATTATTTTTATGCTGTTAACCGTTTAAAATATAACATAACTTTTTTACAAATTTGTTTAATATAAAATCTGCTGATTATCCTAACATAATGAAGTACTTTAATATTAAATTCAATGATTCTGTTATATACATAACATGTTTGCTGATTTTCTTACGAGCACCCACACACGTACAAATAACCGAATTATGGGGACAAAAATGGAATTTTTTTTGTGCTAAATGTAACCACTACCTTACTTAATATTTTCTATATACCAATAAGCAATCAACCTGTAAATATATATTTTTTTTAACGAATCACATTAGTCTGTATAAGCGTGCAAATTTTATTGTCTGTTACATGCACTTATATCTCTCAGAAGCATTTTTAAGGTTTATTGTTGCGACACTCAATAATTTTTGCATATTTACAGTTTAAAATTAAAAAAAAAATTAAGCATCAGGTATTTAGTTTAATCAGCAAAGCACGTTTCCCACTATTAAACAGAAGAACAAGAATTGTCAAATAACTAGGCATTATGAAAAAGTGCGATAGTGTGACAGCAAATATAATTCATTTGTCAAATAATACTGAAAGGGATATGACATTCCATAGTGCAAATTCATTTTAAGAAATTTTTCTAAAAACTATGATATTTTTCTTTTATCAGCATTGTTTCGCTTCTTGTAACCCAGCCAACCATTAAACGAGCAATCTGAAAATAGACTCTTAAAAGAACCCACCAAGGGAGCTTTTTCTTAGCATGCCTTAAAGTTGCTCACGCCATGACTCCTATATGACACTTAAATATATGTATGTTAAGAGCTGTAAATATAAGAGCTCTTTACGAAATAAAAAAGCTATCAAAAACTTTCTTTCTGAAATAAATAAAGAGCTCTTTAAGATGAACCAGTTTAGTAAAAAATATCCCTCATTATTGAAAGGTTTCGGATTGCAAATGCTTTTTTTTAACTCTTTGTGAGCGTAAAAGCTCGGATAAAAGTTTGTAAATTTTCTTTCAAATTTATATAGCTTGCTAGAAATTTTCATTCTACTATAAATTTTATAGTGTGGAAACAAAATGAAATGTTACGTTGGGTTTTTTGACAATCAAATCTTAAGACGTAGAATAGTGTAAAGGTGCCTTTAGCAGTTAGTTTTAAAATAACAATTGTGTGTAGTGTAAGTATAGTATACTCTTTTTATTATGATATGCACTGAAAAATTTACTTTAGTTAGAGCTATAAACAAAATTTCAAACAGTTCCACGACTTTTCTTTTATAAGTTAAAAAAAAACTACTAGTTAGTGTAAAAAGTCAATTGATGCTTCGCCCGTTTCACCTTTCAGTATAAACTATAAGACCATCAGTATATAGCGGACCTGATGGCAAATCAGCTTGAGTCCTATTTATTTGTGCCTATATCTTATCCATACCATTATCAATCATGTTCAACGTATTGGTTACTTTGCTCAATTTTCCAAACAGGAAATAAGAAAAACGCAATGATTGTAGGGTATAGCAAAGATAAATGCAATATCAAAGCTTTTTTGAAAGGTGTTCATCGGACTTTCTTATTTATAATTTACAGCTATTGCTATTACCGTTTCAGTCTGATTTCAGAAAAATATGCTCAAAAGTCACAAACATTTTACAACTTAGAATTTAAATATTTTCTGTTATTTATACAGACTTCAGTTAGGCCTTCTATAGAAAAATCACAACCTTATTCTTAAAAAACTAAATTTAATTGGCTTTACTTACAGCACTTTAAGTTTGATTGAATCGTATTTAATTAGCATAATAAAAAGAGTTGATTTAAATAATACATACTCTAAAAATATCGGTGTAAACTCTAGAGTACCTTAAGGAAGCCACCTTCATTTTCCCTTTTAATAAATGCTTCAACGTGTAGAACTAAATTTTGAAATATATTAAAGTACGCAGACAATGTAAATTTTTTTAAATAACAAAATGTCGGCAGATGGAGTGTTTCCTTGCAATAGGATTAAAACTTTAAAAATGTAACCATATGCGTTTCGCACGGATTTTAATTTCTACGCAACAGTATTCACTTTACGGATGTTTATTGTAATCAGTAACTGAATTTTGCGATCTTGGTATCATAAATAAAAGCAAAGGTCACGACTTGCGAGACAGTTATGACAGTCATACACATCAAACGCAGCAAGCAAAGTTATTAGGCTTTAATTTTTCCTTTTAGAGAAAAAAGAGTTTTGCAAAAAGTACCGTTATTGTAGATCCATAGGGTTTTATAAATTAATGGAGTTGTGAATCAAAAATCTTAAATTAAAATAATTACGCGAATTAGCACCTCTGATTGCAAAATATAACAGGTATTTTGACTTAACAAGTAAATAGTTTTTAATATTGATGAGATAAATCGAATTATTAAAAGTGGATCACTATGCTGCTGTTTTTAATATAAATGTCAAACTAGCTGTACAACATGTACAAGGCTCGACATTTTCTCAAGTAAAACATTATTTGTTTTGCATATATTGAACGTTTCTTTACTGGAAAATATAGACCTCCTAGACTTAAAAAACGAGTAAGAGCACGTCTTGATCTACACGAAAAAATAAAAAAAATACCTGAAGTTAAAAAACATGTCGTATAAAAAACTTCCTTGAGAGCCCTAAATAAGGATATTTAAAATGCTATAAAGCTACTTCACTGGTCGTAGTCTTATAATTCAACAGGAATATTTTATGCTTCGCCCTAAACGGCTGCTAAAGGAATTCTGCAAAAAAGTATTAAGAGGCCTTCTTAACACTTGGAATATTCACATGATATGCCAACTAGCAACCATGTTTATAATTCCAATCGACACAGCTCTTCTAAGCAATAACGAAAGCCCCAAAATAGCATTCTCATATTTACAGGATCACATACCTAATTTGAATAAATAATTAAATAAAACAACAATGCTCAGAAGTTGATAACCCATATAGAAGTACAGCTGATGCAGGTAAAATTAAGAGCAGTTCCAATGAACGGGCTTATTGTTCCAAACTCAATACTTTTCCAAGTTTGTAATTTAAAATTCGATTCAAGTCCTATGTGGTGTTATAGAATCCTGTTAGAGGGTGCTACCTCTGCTTCGAACTAAAAAAATTCAATGGCGTCAAAATAAAATTGTGTAAATGATCGCTACAGGCCCCTGGTATGTAGAAAAACAAAACCTCAACATTAATTTTCTGTTTTGTTGAACACCAAATTCAAAGTAATGATTGCGGCAACGGTAAAAAATATTTTTTGTCTATATGGATTTGGCTGGACTAAACTACGTATCATTGAAAGATTTAAGATTTTAAAACTTGTTATTTCAATTATTTTGAGGAATCAACAAATAATTAAAAATAAATAAATTACGTATGTATATTTAAAATATGTTTTACCTAAAATTTTATAAGAAGAAATTTGTTTTGCAAAATTCTGTATGTATGAATGCACAAATATTAAGAAACTTGCAAATTTTTCCTCACATACATACACACATACTTTTTACAAAAACCTTAAAAATGAAGAGTTTATATTTTAAGGAAGCCTTTACTGCAAAATTCCCTTGAGCACATATTTTTCAGGTGTCACGTTTGAATTAATTAAACTTTTAATACTCCATATAATGTTTACACAAAAACTACATTCTAGAAAGTGTTTTTTACATTCCTTTTACTTTGTTTTCTATATTTTTGTCGTCTGTTTCAATTATAGATGTAGGGAGGATTTAAACAAAAATCCTTTTGTGTAAATTTAAATTAATTTTTTCTCAATTTTAATAGTACTTTTAAACTAAACGTGGATGAATATGTATGTGTGTATATGTTAATAAAGAGAGCTTGCATGCAGCTGCTGCCCTTTTTATTAGTCGTTAAGGATTTGTATCACATTTTACTCAAAAGGATGATCAAGAAAATGAATAAAGTTCAAATTTATTAAAAGCTCATTTTTTATTATATACTATAGTTTTCTTATCTGTAGCATCGTATGGCAAGCAAGGAGAAATATACTACTCGGTTTAAAAGGACTTTTTTTGTAGATATATATATGTAAAAAGGGTCTTAATTAATATATATTTTATAAGAATAAATGAAAAATTTCTACTTAAAGAAATCAAGCACAAATATTGTATGTAAACATAAAAACGGATTTCAAATATTAACGGTATAATTCATAAAACGTTCCTACTTTAGGTTAAAAATTTACAATAGTTATTTAATACTTTTTGTTTAAGAAACTGTTTAAAAAAATTTGCATTGAAAACATACAAAAGCAGTTCTATAACTAATCTATACTTTTATGTTTAACCTGGCAATGCCTACTATCATATATTACTTAGTGCTTTTAAAACCCAATATGCAATTAACCCTAAAACCGAATGTGATTTTTCTCTTCATATTTATTTTTTGAAAACAAGGAACCAAGGGGAATCCACACTAGGTGGTCCCAATGGCAAATTCATTCCATTTATAAAAAATATATAACAATTTTTATATTGTGTTTGACACTTAACGTTTCGGCGAAAATTAGTAAATTCGCTATTGAGACCACCCAGTATTTTTTTCGCCATGCAAAGAAACTTTTTAGTAAATATATATTTTTGGTTACACCAAAATACCTGAACAAAATTAAAAAAATATGTTTTTTTGGTAATAGATAAAATGAAAGGTATTCGAATAACGAGTTCTACGACATTATGTTTACGTTTTATATATGTACGTCACTATTCAAAAAAATTTGTTTTATTTCATATTTATTTAATGAAATTTGGATATCTAGTTTTGCCCTCAAACTCCAAACGAAATAAAAAGTTGTGCGGGGCTCAGAAATAAAAATTTTAAGCAGAAAATTTTATGTAATAAATCATGTGAAATCTCATATTTTCAGAGTTACGATACCCTAAAATTTCTATATGAAACTACAAATATTCTTTGGCAGAATGGATCAATATGGGTATCGTAGGAAAAACCTTTAAATAAACTATACTTACAAAACTATGTTGACAAATTTTTAGCCTCTTAGAATTCAGTTTAATGTTATTTAATTTTAAATCCATGGTGTTAAATAAAATTTGATTTAAGGCTTAGAAATAATTGAGAGACTTATTGGTTCATAATGGGTTAGAATTTGTTTGCGATATGAATGGCGCTTGATAGAAATTTCGATAGGATCTTCTATGATATCCATACTGTTCTATTCGGAAACAAAGTGTTAGAGACATGACAAAATATTATAAACACTACGTAACTTTGAACATATTATGAATTATAGATGATTTTGTCAGTTAACATTTTCTTCTTAAAATTATTTTTTCTACCACAGGACAAACATTTATTTAAAAAAAATATCTTAATAACAAATTTAATTTTATTTTTGTTTTAAAGTGGGTAGAGGCAACAATAAAAAAATGATAGTTATTAAAGGTTTTAAAGATTAATTAGGCTATTAAACGTTTTTGAATACTCTTTTGTCGATTTTTGCTTATTAAAAACTTATAAACTCTTAAAGTGCATTAATGAATAAGACTGTAAATCTTCATATTGATAAAAATAAGGATCTGCATAATCTCTTATCCTCTTGTGTACTATATTTTGTGTGCGAACAGAATTTAATAAGAGGCGTAACGTATCGGGTTCAATCTATCAACTTTCGACGATTTTTATGCATAAAAATGTCTGCTTTTTTCTTATTGCACTTTAAGTACCTGTGTTTCAAATTTCAATAAAATTGGAGCCGTGATTGTCGCATCAACAAACAAACTAACAAAGAGAATTGTAATATATCTTGGACTTATATAGATATAAATGTAAGTACCTTTAAATCTACAGGTCTTGTAAAATATTTTGTGGTGTTTTCGAACAAAATTTTTTTGGAACTAAAGTTAAAAATATATTTTGTTTACAAAATCTTTACAAAAAGTTAAACAAAAAGAAACTGAAAACTGATAACTTTTTTAGCATCTACATACATATTTATTAACACCTAAAGTTACTAAGAAGATGAAAACTAAGAAAATATTTAAATTTACTCCTTTAAAAAACCCGATTTGGTAGTAAGGGAGAAAGTGTGTGCATGATTATTTGCAATAAAAGCAAACTTTGTAGACAACTATAGTTTTACTCAGTTTTTTAGTTTTTTAAACAGTTGCTTTTAACTTTAATGAAGGTTTTAGAAGATGACACAAGCAGATGAATTTAAAATTTTGTTTCGTTAAAGAAATATAAACAAGCAAGTAAGTAGATGAAATTGGATATTATTATCATTAATAAACAGCTAAAGTAACTAATTACCTAAGCAAGACTACTACTATTTGGTGAAGCAGCAGTATCACCCTAACAGCCAGATATACACTTTTTTCAAAATTTTATTATAATTTAAATATTACTAGAGCACCCTCAGATGTTACAGAAAATAAAATGTACATATTTGATATTATGCAAGACAAGTTTTTGCAGCAGTAACTGACACATCACACCCACTTCCAATTTGGCTTAATGTATGTATATGAATATCAATAGTTATGTACAAATCAATGATAAGAATTATAAAGTTATCTTTAACGAAAAGTAGTCAAAAGACAAATTTCTAATCAGCTCTTATTTAGTTCAATTATTATAATAGTTTAACTAATAAATGATTTGTTATCTTTTATATCTATAGTCCATGCTCTTACATTTTTAAAATTTAAGTTATCTTATCTAAAAAAAAACAGTTTGTTAAGAATTAATTTTTTAGTGTTTGTTTTTGATATTTAATCGATTTTTAGCGACATCTTAGTTTTTGATTAAAATTTTTATTTATAGTAATACTGCGATAAACTATCTAATTTATATATTATGAATCAAAAAAAATCACTTGAAGCCCAAATAAAAATATGTTAAAACTTAAAAAAAATGCCAACAAACAAATCATGTTTTATATTTCTTACAATTCTTCTCCCTTAAAATTTGTTGGAACAAGGGAATTACATTACTTAATCCAGCAACAAATTAGACATAACCTTTAAAAGTACTTGCCTTATAATGGCTTACAATTGTGGTTGCCATATCTTGTTAATCGCTTAAGAAACATATTACATTAGTTTGCAGACAAAGGAATTAGTAATCAAACTAGGCATTCAAGTTAAAAGAGAATACCATAAAAAAGAGCACTAATAATCATTATTATTTCTTTCAGTAATCAATATAACCAATTGTCAGTAATTGATTATAAAAGTCTCATAACTTTTGTCCTTTCACCATACTTGATAAACTTTTCTGAAATTTTTTTCTGGGTATTGCAATCACGCCATTAGCGCTAATGTTATCCTTGTTTTTTTTCTGCTTCATTGCATCTATTGACCTTTGTTGGAATCCCATACTTTTCAAAGAACGTCGCTTATTTTCTTTAACCTTTCTGTTCAAACCTTGTGCAATCTCAATGCTATTTTGTGCTAGTGCAGTTCTTTATCAACTTCAACTACAACTTCAATTTATAAAGGAAAGATTCCGTGCGAAAATCTCTATTTTAAAAAAATTTTAATAAAATTCCTCTTCTAATGAGCATATAATATTCGTAACGGCCGAATAAAACACTTTATATTTATAATATTTAACTTTAGAATAAATTTTTTTTAAAATGTTTAAGTAATTAATTTAAATCCGACTTAGGTTGACTTGTTTCTTTAATTTACAAATTTTATTGAGAAAAAAAAAAATTACAAATTACGTGTTAGTTTTTCATAAAATTACTATTTAATAACTTTTTCTGTTTTGCCTTTTATTAACTCCTTACAGCTATTCATTATTCATTAATGATTAACAACTTATTCATTTTAATTGGTTAACTTAACGAGCATTAAACCATTTTTAAAAAAATCAAACATGTAAGTTGTATGTTTTGTACATGCTTAATAATTTTAAGTCAAGAGCAGTATAATAACAAATATGTTCAAAACATGTTGTCAGTGTATTTTTAAACAGTTGTTGACCTTAAACTTATTAAATAACTATCATCTATTCTATTCGATGTAATTTGTTAAATATTGAAAACATAAGGATATTAAAAAAGACAAACCTGCAAACATGTTGTGAAAGTTTTAATATATTCAGCAAAAATAAAACAGGAAAATAGTTAAGAAAGTTTGGTCCTGTTAGCTTTATTTTCAAATATGTGTTGCCAGAGCTGTAGAAAAAGGAGTCGATAATGTGTAGTTTTGGAATAGAAATGCAACAATTAAAAATAGCTTAGTTAAGATAACTGTCAGGAAACTAAATATTACATTTTGGCTCAAAATAATAAAAAGACAGCCAACACTATAAAGATTTTTTATGATAAATGCAAAAAACAAGTATTAATGAAGTTTGTGCGATTGTGTGTGCATTACACAAAAAATCTTTACGCCACTAAGGGCCAAGGAATAACCCTATTGGCAGGAACGATGACAATTTTTTAAAAAGTTACAAAATTTTAGAAAATATTGCAAACTCAATTTCGTACAGTGCCTTGATCCGTAGATAAATTTAAAATAAACAGTGTCGCTTATGTTGCTAAAATTTACATTTTTGTAAAGCAAACTGAACACCTTATCCTTTCTTTTTGTCAGCAACAGTAATGCAAAAATTTTGAAAAAATTAAATATTACCGAATTAACACTATGCAATTTTTGATTAAACTAACATAAAATTATTGTTTGATGGTGAAGGAACAAGGGTAAGCAATAAAGCATAGTTCGAATTTTGAGAGGATGTTTTGATGCTTACATTTTGTTTAAAATAACTAATATCTCTGCAACTTAAAAATATAATTGAAAAAAAAAAAAAATTGCATCCACAGTGGCATAGTGTAAATATGGACTAAGTATAAAAAAAAAATTACCCGTTTGCTTTTAGTATTAACTTGCCATTATGTATTAAAATGTTGTCAACTTGTTACTTATAATAAAAACATTCTTTTTGTTCTATAGTGCGTGTTGGAATAATACCTAGAAGCCAGCCAAAAAATAAAAAAAAAATTATTTGAGCATGAATTGTCGAGCCCCAATTTACAGGCCACATAACAAGAAGTAAAATAATAAGAGCAATTTACCAAAATTTTAAAAAATCTTATAAATTTAAAGCCAAAATTGTGAGGAATACGATTGTACACGACAGAGAATCACACAATTTTGAAATGATATTGAACTTTGACATAATGATGTATTGCGAGAAACCAATTCGTTTTAGAATATAAAATGAGTTTCTTTTGGAAAATTAGAATTAAAAAATAAAGTTTTATACGACAAAGCGAATCAGGCTTAATCTTGCATTGATTGTAACGAATTTTACTACAGAACAAAAGAAAAAAAATTAAAGCAACAGGTACTATTTTTGCTTCATTCTGGTTTTTATTGTAGCTTAAAGTAAACTTTTAAAGTTATACATCGAAGAAATGTACCTGCATCCAGTAAAACCAATTTTCAACAGAGCTAAAATTGATGCTATATTGTGATAAGAAATGTAGTTAAAATTTAAATTTAAAAATTCAGGTTTTATGGGAAGGTTTCTTTCTACGATAAATTATATAGTTTTTCTGACTCACTGTTTGGGGACAAAACGGGCCTTGATAGCCAATTTATTAATTATTGTTTTGCAATTTTTGTTTTTTTTTTTTAATCTAAGATTTTGGAATTATAATGAGTAAAATGTTATTTTAAAGAATTTTAATTAATAATAAATTTAATGAATTTTAATATATGAAAAGCACGGAAGGATTTGTTATGCACTGCTTATTGAATTTCCCACGTTGCAATACTGAAACCGCAATCTGCATTAATGCATTCTCAAACTAGTTTGTTTTCAAACAATTTATTTTATTCATGCGGAAGTGAATTACTAGCAAACGGGACCTTAACTCTTCTAATATTATCTCTTTGTAAGTAGCGTTTAGTTTCAGCGTTATCCGTTCAAATTGTGCAGCAAAAGCTTTCGTTTTCTTTTTTCCAGTATTAAATGTAATTTCTCTTTATTTATGTTTAAGTTAACACAGAAAACATTTAAACTCCAAAAAAATATAAAATAATTCACACATTAACAAAGCTTACGTTGCACCTCCAATTACAACACATTCCAACAGCAACGTAGCTTTGTTCCCATTAATATTGCTGACTATGCTGTTCCCACCGATATTGCTGAGTATGCGTCTGGTGAATACACGAGTCAACATGAAGAGGTGGCGTGATCGGCTGAATGCTAGGGTAACTTAAGTAAAATGTATTTTAGAATTAATCACTTGTAATTTTGCTTTTGACAAATAAAGACGTGTTGTGTGTGTAAAAACACATAACAGAAAAATATTTTTTTTATAGAAAAATTCTTTAAACAAAAATAATTTATATACCAATATCAAATTTAAACATCATTTGAATTCAGAATTGTAACAAATTTTGTGATTTGGGTTAGGCTACATGGCTTCTTAAGCTGAATTTTCTGTTCACAAGCTAGATCAAATGTTTTCCATCAAAAATTTAATGCAGATACGTTAAAAATAACGGCGTCAAAAGCATTTACGCTATACGTATGATATATTAATAATTACAGATTATAGTATATCTTTATATAGGACAGGACCTTTTTATATGAGACTAACGATATAAATACTTATTTAATATTTTATTTAGGGCCAGAGTTTTCACTTAAGATAAATATCAACTCATTCTAAAAGAAAATACTTAAATGATTGAAAAACTTTAAAATTATGATGTAAAATATTGCTATTCAGTTAATTCTATTAATTTTTTGTTAATTCGCCAGTATATATAAATTGTGGTGTATTTAAAAAAAATTGGCTTCAGTAACAAGGTTAATCGTCTTTCTCTCTAGCGTTGAAATATTATGTTTTTTGTTCAACTTTAAAAGGATTAAACTTTTTTCACTTAAAATTTTTTATCCTTCAGATTAGGATAAAAATACCAGCATATGAAGTAAAAGATATTTGTGTTAGTGTAAAAAGGTGTTAATCCTGCAGCTATTATTATTGATGCACAAAAAAATACTCAACTTGCATTTAATTACCAAAAATATATGTTATAAGTTGTAGGAGAAACTCTCTCAGTACAAATTTAATGGAATGCAATATTAGAAATTATAAGGCACTTAATATTAAGCCACCTTACATTGCGACATGGTCATGTCGTAGAGCAATTGAATTTGAATTCAAACGTAAAATTTTTGTCCCATAGACAAACATTTCCGTACGCAGTTTGCTTCGTAATTTTTTATTCGAATAATTTTTTTAGGAAAACATTTTTCACATTAGGTGTGGTTTATTTCATAAGCTATTAATTTCAGATTTTTATCAAGGTCATTGGCCACCGAGGAGATTTTTCTGTTTTTGTAATCTGCTATCTTTCTTTTGAGATTGTCACACCGAAAGGCTACAAAAGAAACAATAGTAAGACCACTAGTCAATATATCTTTAGTAACAAATTTTGCAAGCCGTATTTTTTCATATTGTTAGTCTCTTTGCTTTGGGAATGGTCGCTAAATTTTTTAAAATATGGAAAAATTAACATCTGTAAAAAATAAAATATTCAAATAGAAAACTTTTTATGTAAGACTATTCATGGTTGCAATATATTCCTTTGTTTCAGTTAAATTTTATATTTGTATGGATAAACAGGGAAATCAAAAAATTTTGGAAATATATCGGATTTTTAACCATTTAAAACTTCATATATTTATAATTACATATCTTTTAAAATAATGCAAATTGAAATATAAATAAGCATAATTTAGAACTGTATAAAAGAGCCGAATAAAAGTTATCCGTATACAGTTGTTGTTTTTGCTTAAACTTTGACTTTACTTTACAAAGCTTAGTTTATTTAAAATATAAGTGAGAAGTTTCCTAAAGGCCTAAGTAAGCGGTAGCAAAATGGCCATCGAAACGTGCTTTCACCCTGAATAGTCAATATCGCTGATTTTAGTAATTTGGTCCGAGTAATCAGCACGATATTTTTAAGTTCAAAGCATAAATAATTTAATATTGCCGTGATTTAAATATTAAGCATAATTTAGTTTATATGTTTACTTTTAAGTTTTATCTTCTTTTCTTATCGTCAAAATAAAGCCTTAAATAAAAAAGTAAAATAATATTTTTTTAAATTACTACATAAAGTTATTAAATAAGCGGTTTAATAGAATTTATTAAGGTATATGAAAGTTTACCGAAATTTTGGCAAATAAAAAGTGGTGTTTATGATAATAGAAATTTAAAACAAAAGTCTTACGAAAAGCTTTTAGAAAAATTAAAAAAAATGGAACCGAGTGCAACAACTGCAGTTATAAAAAAATAAATCTATTGCAACTAATTCACTCGCTATCACAAATACGAAATTCACTCTTTAGTATCTGCTTGCGCACTGATGTTGACGTTATAGCGTAATAGCAAAACGCTCTCTCTTATCAGGCCAAGTTTGACCGTATAATCGCCGCGTTAGTTAATTGTAGTAATTTATTCACTTCCGGATGTAGCACCTACATACGGACAGTAACAACAGCAACACTGTTGATTTTAGATATTAAGGGTTACCAGATCGTATTCTTGTAACTTACAGTAATAAGTTACGACCTAATTGCCTTCTGGCTTCGCAATAAAAATTTTTCTTGAATAATTCAAAGCTTCTCTAATTATCTCCTTATAAAATCGGTCATTGTCACATAAGTTCGTAAAAACTAATAAATAAAAGAAATGCTCACAATGCTTAAACTAGTTCAAGCCACTTTGGATGACATATTCAGCCAAATTTCCAAAAAGTGAAAAATATTCAAGCAATCTCCGTTTAAATTGTATTGTATTGTGTGTAGCATTTTTCTTCTTGTTTTCTATTGACGAAATAAATTTTTAGCTCTTAGACCGGAAAAATTTAAGGCTTACGTAAATATGTTCAATTTAAACGAACAAAGTATAGTTGAGACTCTTATGGTACCCGGGTGCCTCCATCACAAACGGCATGAATTGCTATCGAAAACTAAAATTTTAGAACTAAGATTTTGCAATAGAAAGACTTATTTAGCAAATGAGGATCGGATTGCCGCTAGTGGTCACACGTCACTTACAATATTATCGTGATAAAATCGAGAGAGGATACTTATATAAGCTAGTGTATAAATATTCAGGGCAGTTTAGCATCGGACTATAAAATATATCTTTAAAGGCCAGCAATAACACAAAAAAAAAGAAAA
The DNA here is from genome assembly GCA_937654795.1 of Cistogaster globosa. Taxonomy (NCBI): domain Eukaryota; kingdom Metazoa; phylum Arthropoda; class Insecta; order Diptera; family Tachinidae; genus Cistogaster; species Cistogaster globosa. Next base: position 25,116,623 of record OW569406.1, read on the forward strand.
ATAAGAGTAGAACACATTGGGGACAAACATAAATGACAATATGTCGGTGGAACTTCGTGGATGTAGCAGGAGCGAAATTATTGTCGACAAGCACCATAAATCTTTATTTGTTTCTATTACTTAAATTAAACTTGCAATAAAGCCAAGAAAAATCCTTTAATCTCTAAAATGTCCATTATCATATTCATCATTTTTTTAGTAAACACAGCAAATTGCCTCTTATTGTCTTTCATAAGATATCTTTTGTTTATTTTCTTTATCTAACATTAAGAATGTCTTACATTTTGGCACAGTTATTATAAACACAAAACCTTTTTTATTTACCAGTAACAAACAACATTCATTTCTTATACCCTTCACCACAAAAAGTGGAAAAAGGGTATATCTAAGTTTGTCATTTCGTTTGTAACATATAAAATATCCCCATAAAGTGTATAAATTCTAAAATCTTATGCATAGCGAAGTCGATTGTGCGCTGCAGATGGACATCCGTCCGTGTTGGTGTTGAATCAATTTTGCGAAGGCACTGAATGGGCTAGAGAAAATTTAAATTCGCCAATCTATCGGCATAGTTTCGAAAGATTTGCTATTGAAAATCAGCAAGATCGGTTCATGTATTTTTAGGTAGTAGGCAAAACACCACGCCTGCCTCTATTTTTTCTATATCATTTGGAACAATGAAGTAACTACAATCAAAGAATATATATATATATATATATATATATATATATATATATATATATATATATATATATATATATATATATATATATATATATATATATATATATATATATATATATATATATATATATATATATATGGGGCGATACAGAATTAAAAAATAACAACAAAATAAACATCAAGTGAAAATATTGGCGCTCGCCCATATTTTTCGAGTTATGTGCTCCTGAACTTTTCATAAAAAAATTCGATTGTGCAATATGTATATTTTAAGATATTAGTATATGTATCATTTTAAGGCTTTTAAAGAGATATTTCAGAAAATACTAAAGTTTGTTAAAAATGCTTAACCAATTAGAAGTCGGTGATATTTTTGTGTAAAACTTTAATACATAGTACTTAATTTTTTATTCCCTGTCATCCTAATATTTGTTTTTGAAATTGCTTCACTAAACTAGATTTACATACATAGTAAGCGGCACAAAAGATTTGGCATGACGAAATATAGCATTATTACTATTTTAAGTTCTTAAATGTTTTAACACTGTTTTGCAGTTTATGTTGGTGCTTTTCTGTTTAATTCAAAAGTGAATGGGTTTGTTGGTTTTAGTTTTTTTTACGAAAATATTCAACCTTTGACACACATCCTGTTGTTACAAATTACCTAAATCCATTTTTGTTTTGAGTTTATTTTGCTCTAATGTTTTTGGGGTTTAATTTTCTGACATAAATATTTTAGTTTTGCCTTGTCTTTGTAGTTTTGAGGGTAAAGATTTAGTGCAAAAGGATAGTTTGCATGTAAAGTATAAAAGGCAAAAGTATAAAAGGCAAAGGAATGTGAAGAATTGAGAAAATAAGCTACTACTGCTGAAGAGAGAACGTAAATATTTAAAAAGAGGCGAACAACTCGGAAAGCGGATTTCTTGTGAAAATAGAAGAATTAAAAACTCTCAAGGTATTTCTGTAAACATAATGAACAGCGATATCAAATTATATAACAGTGCGACCTCTTCTGAACTATGGGTTTTCTATTTCAAAAACATTGCTAAAGTATTGGTAAAATAAAAGATTCAGGTCTCTCTGTATTCATAGAAGAAAGAAGAGGGCAAATATGTTATGCTCGAGAGAAAACAATAAAGATTGCTATATTCGATTATACCAAATTTTAGTATTAAAATTAAACTTTGCTGCAATTATTTAATGAAGGTGTTTTAAGTTGTAACACTGGAAGCCACCTGCGTTCCCGTGAATCTTTAACGGGTGATTTAGTCACAAAACTACCAAGCAAAAAACAAACTGCAATTTGAACATCCACCTATCCTTCTGTACTCTTAAGAGGTACTTGGGTTATTCCATTTTATTTTATTGACCACCACCTTTAGACATAATTTTCCTAAATGTAGTCCGCTAAACGTCCACTTATGTTCACTACATCCTCTTGTTGTTAAAATAAGAATGAGCATAACCAGTGAAGTTCATTGCCTCCACTTATGCTCTTTCGTATATTTCAAATTTAATATTAGTCGACCAGGGGGCATTCGGCCAATTCCTGCTCACATTTTTTTCTATCAAATTGTGATAATTTTTGTTAGTTTTTTTCTGTACATTTTAATTTAATGTAAAAATAATTTTTTTGTGGTGAAAATTATAAAATTAATTATTAATTTCCAAATTATAAATGTAAAACGTTTAGTGAAATTCTGATTATTTATTCAAGAGATTTATATTTTAAAGTTTAGATTTCCAAAACAATAAATTAAGAAACAACAATAAGCATCAGAAATGATACAAATATATCTGAAGAACGAAAGGAAAATAGAGAGGCTCGGTTGTATTTGACCATATCTCCTCCATCTATAGAGCGATGTTGCCGAATTTCAATAGCACCAGTTTCAAAACCATGCTTAAAAGATTTTAGCCTTGGCCTTGTTAATTTAAACCAGACTGACGGACATTACTAATTCAACTGTAGAAGCTACCAGGGGAATAACAAACTTTTGTACTTTCGTGAAGGTTTTAAAAAGTAAGTTTCTGCCAAAACCTAATTTGGTTAATTAAGTAAGAACGGTGAAAAAGGAAACCAATTGAATGTGTAAATGAGGGCATGCCAGGCAATCATTTGAAGATGAATGACAGAATGCAGTGCCACAAAATTAAACCTAATTGTTGCAGGCATTTTAAAAGATACAACTTAAACATCCAGCTGAGCAAAATCCGAGTTCATAATTAGGTTCAGGGCTACTTCAAGGACTGAATGGTCGTTCAAAAACTGCACGAGAACCCAATGCATGTGGATCCTCTGTAGTCAGGAATCATAAAGTTGGCAATACAAAAAGGTTACCCGTTAAGTTTTAAACTGACAGTAAATTCTAACCGTTAAGTGTTTCTCTCAAGAGCAGAGCCTCCAGTAATCGCGAATTTTACTACGTGTCTTTTAAGTTGTATATTGTGAATAGAATAATGGGACAGGATTTAAAAAATGCAAAAACAACCTCTGTCAAAAAATAATAGTACAGTAATTAAATCATTAATTATTTAGGTGAGTTTCTTACCAATTTTTGTTAAATATAATTTGGATTAAGTTCGAAACAGATAAAGAAAATATTATTATTAATATTAAATTGTATCAAAACAAAGGAGACGTTGCTGGTACTTGTGCCTTATCATAACTACAATAAAATATGACACTCTTACGTTACTAAATTTATACATACATATGTCGAATAAGGAATGTTATAAATTTTCATTTGCCAAAGAAATTATTTTTTTTACTAGAAAATTTTTTCTCGCTGTGCCAAATCACTGCTAGCATTATTGAGAAATGTCTTAAAAAAGTCGTAATATAATATTTAAATTAAAAAACAATACACGGGCTTTTATTGTCTTGATTTGAGGAAAGACAAAACACCTGGAAATTAAAGATTAGTTTATTAATTTAAAGCTGGTAGAACTTAGAAAACAAGGAACTTCGTCCAAAAAGTCCAATGAGAAAAACTGCTTCCAAATTTGCATAAAAAATGGCTCGGTAGAAGAAAATTTGCTGTATTATTCACTTATCACATAACTATGAAACCTATTTTGAGAACATAAGAAATATTTCTTGGAAAAGAATTGAGGAATTTAAAGAATAACAGGATGCAGTGCGCATCCAACTTTGTTTAAGATTTTTATCTGTTATTATTATTTTAAATTTTTTTACTAAAATTTACAAACTTTTTTTTAGTTATTTCTTTCCAAGTTAGATCCCGTTAAAAAGAGATAAGTGCATAAAAACACCGCTCGAAGATTCAGAAGAATTATTGTGATTCCCTTTAGACAGCGACACTAAGGGACACCTGCGCGCTGCCACCCATGACTTAGCCACCCTAATGAAACCAACTGTTTCGTGAAATCTAAGCCCAAACTTAAAGTTGGCAATAGTTTTCAAGCAGTCTTTGTTCCCGCAAGTTCTAAATTAACTCGAGATAGGGTCTGTCCATCTAATGGCCCTTAAGACCGTGAAATCTTCCTGGCTTCCTTGACTGATTACCTCTCTTGACCGCCTTGGCAATAGATAGTCAAAAATCCATTAACTACTTCTGGTTCCTTGCTCGAGCCCAGGAATAAGGTTTGGCAAACGCAGTTGGTGTGATTTTACTGATTGTAGAGAGAAATTCGTAAGAAGCTCCTCTTCATCTGCCTCTTTCTCCCAAGCCTTTCAAATTAACGAAAAATAGCATGCTCACAGTATGCTTTGTTAAGAGAACATATCTAATGTAACAACTGCGCACATAACCAAAGTGACTAGTTTTTAACGTTATATGCAAAATTGATATACAAATAATACAATAAAATAAGAAACTTTTCACTTCCACAAAAGCTTATAGTATTTTTATACTCATTATTGATCAAAGAGTTTTTTTATTTCCAGCAAACAAAAAACAATGAGAAATATGATATCAATTTTCTATAAAAGGACTTGCATATTGCAAAATATTCAAAAAGTGAACGCGTAGAACTTTGTTTGTCGCTTTGCAACCATAAAAATAGAAGCAAAAGTTGCAACAGTAAAAAAATATTAAGCACAAATATAAAAACTAAGAGGAGTTACATAAAAGCAAAATAAATATAGAAATAAAAGATATAAGGTTGTAAAAACCAAAAGAGAAATTCAATAAAATTTTAAACTTTATATTACCATGTTGTATTGAATTTACTTTTTATTTCTTCATTACAGTAGTATAACAGGATAATGAAGGATTATCCGTAGGGAAAGTATCATACTGATTCGTTTTTTGTACAATCAACATGTGATTCCTTTATTCTTGGTAAATACACCCTGACCTATGTAGTAATCAAGTTCGCTACTTGACAATATAAAGCGACACAAAAGTTTTATATTTTCATTCATCAGATATGGTTTATTGTTTTCTATTAGAGGGTCATTGCACATCCTACATGTATAGCAAAAGTCAAATCTAAAAAGGACATTCAAGCCTTTTCTTCTTGCTTTTTGATTAAAAATTTAGCTCTCTTCTCGCGGATAATCTACTTAAAGCTGCAAAACGAATAACACGTTTTGAGTTCGTGTTGTACTGTGCTCCTTGTGCTCCTTTTATCATGTTTAGTTTTTGGTAAAATAAAACTCGTATTTAAAAATGAGTTTTTATTCTGAAATGGAATCGAGACAACAGAGCTAACCCCTCCTAATAGTTTTACAGAAATATCCACTTGAGTTTTCAAACCTACGCACCACTGTTTTGTCTGCTTGGCTAGATGACGACAAAAGTATTTAATTTAAGACTCGTCCACTGATAGACACGCCCACTGACAGACTATCTGAGGGGTAAGTCATTACTTATTTTGATAATTTTCCATTTAGTTCGAAAATATTTTTTCTTAAAAGTGTCCTTTATAAATTATTTTGACCTTATAGTGGCCCATTTACACTATTATATAAACCTTAAGATTAGCATGAGACTCTGTAACAATGAAATCTAATGAGATTGTCAAAATATCCAACGTAACATCACATTTTGTTTCTTCACTATCACACGAATCAAAATTCCCAGTAAACTATATTAACCAGAAAGGAGAATTATTATTGTTTTTTTAATTTTATGCTTATAAAGAGTTCAAAAAACAATTATTTGCCTTTCGAAAACCAAGAGCTCTTAATTTATATCACAAAAGATACCTTTTTTTGTCTCTAAGAGCTCTTTTATTTATAGCTCCGAAGATACACGTATTTAAGTGTAATATATGTGGCATGAGCCACTTTAAGGCATGCTCAGAAAAAGCTCCCTTGGTGGGTTATTTTAATAGTATTTTTTTAAGTTGCTCGTTTAACGGTTGGTTGGGTTATGAGCATCAAAACAATTATGATAAAATGAAATTTCTTGGTGCTTAAAAAAATTTCGTTTTATTAAATATATAAAGGGTCATCCAAATGTGACGCCTAGATGTCAGCACTATATAATTTTTACTCGTGACATCTTTTCAAATGACACATTGCAAAAAAAGAAAAAAATGGGCGTTCTTTGCAAAATACCCATCGAAGATCATTTCAGAATTGATGGATTCGTCAATAAGCAAAATTGTCGTATCTGGGGTGATGAAAATCCTCGTGTTATTCATGAAAAATCTCTATACCCCCAAAAAGTTACTGTTTGGTGTGCATTTTGGGCAAATGGAATCATTGGGCCATTTGTCTTCGAAGATGATGCTGGAAATGCTGTTACTGTGAATGCTGAGGGATACCAATTATTGTTGAGAGACTTTTTATGGACACAGTTGAATCATATTGATGTGTCTGACGTCTATTTCCAGCAAGACGGTGCTACATGTCACACAACTCGAGAAAACATTATGCTTTTGCGATCAAAATTTCCTCAACGTGTAATTTCACAAAATGCAGATTTCAATTGGCCTCCAAGGTCATGTGATCTAACACCATTAGATTTTTTTTGTGGGGTTTTTTTGAAAAGTCGGGTGTATGCTAACAAGCCACAAACAGTTAATGATCTAAAGAACAACATTGAAGTTGAAATTCGTGAAATAACACCAGCAACATGTCAGAAAGTCGTTGATAATTTCGATATTCGGATTGATGTCTGCAGACGCAGTCATGGAGGACATTTGAATGATATTCTATTCCACTTATAATTGTAATGGATCATACTTTTAATAAAAAAAAAAAAATGTATATATATATATATATATATATATATATATATATATATATATATATATATATATATATATATATATATATATATATATATATATTTATTTATTTATTTATATTAATTTATTATATTTGCTTTCACACTATCTCACTTTTTCATAGTACTAAGTTATTTGATAAGTCTTACTACCCAGTATTATAATGCGAAACGGGTTTTAGTGATACTGGACAATTTTAAGCAACTTTTTACCTAATTTTAATGTCAAAAGTTAATTTGTTTTTAGGCTTTTAGGTCAAAACTTAATTTGTTTTACGGTTTCTAACTTCGTATATTAAAATTTTAGTATTAATGATTGTATTTAACAGTTGAAAGAGTAGATCGTAGTAAAAACAAAAACCGGTTGGGTAAACTTCGCTAGTTTTTGAGCAAACAATTTTTAATAAAAAATACCTTTGATAGTTTTTAATACAAATAAAAAAATTATCTCAAGGTATGCTGGCGGTGCATTTCTTGTACTGCAAACGTTCTTTGTGCAAATGATTAATTCTAAAGAGGAGATGAAAGTCGTTATTCAGCATTTTGACCGACGAACTGCGGTGTATTAGGAAGGATACAACACATCAGGACTAATTCAGAATTGCTGGATACCCTTAACAGGAATGTCGGATTATTTATTCGTCACTCCGTAGTGGTCATTAGGATATTTTGGGTAATTACAGTGCTGATGGGTTAGCAGAAGAAGGACGGACAATAGTGAAACTTCATCATAACTATTAGTTATGGAGCTGTCAGGATTTTTAAGCAGCCGTCTTGCACTCTTTGAGCATCATCTAAGCTTTTTTTTAAACTTAGATGAGACTCCTCTACAGGAAGCAATAAGTGGATAACATCATAGCTCTGCTATTCGTACTTCTCTTTGCATTGTTTTCTTTTAATATTTCTCTAAATTTACCTTTGCTCTTGTTCCTTTCTTATTTCTTTTTAATCTTCGTTTTCCCTCTTTTGTGGATAAAACAAATGGATTTTAAGATGCGTGCCCAATGTTACTTACCCTTCGCACATAACCCATTATTAATCAACATAAGAAAGTCTATCGAGCAATAATCTTTAAAAAAAAAATCGTATTTCAACTGATGGCAGTTAGTGTTTGATGTACAAACTTCAAAGATCCTATCTAAGAATTTCTCAGGAATTTGAGAGGTGGTACATATTGTACATTATGTATAACATGCTTATCACAACAGTGACAACAATTTTAACCAAAAAACACTCCGAATTAATTTCAATTCAACTTTCAGTTTGCAGAAACCAAAAAAGTAAACTGCAGAGAACAGCTGTGTTCTTAACTGCGCTTACTTCATAAACCCTTGAAAAGCAATTAAATAACAAAATGTATACTGAATTGTAATATATTTCCTTTCGGCAGTTGAAGGGTATATTTTTTCATCAAAAAAAAAAAAAAAAAAAAGAAAGAAGAAAAAAATATATATTTAAAATTATCAATGGGAACAACAAGTTTACTTTTCTCATATTTCATTCTGTTATAACTATGTTTATCTTTTGTTTGCTTTATTTCCATTTTTTATATCATTTTATTGGTTTGTTTCTAATTGAATTATTTGTATTTATGGATTTTTAGGCAATTATTTCTAAATTGTTTTCTATTACTTCTCTTTTTGTTTAAATACTTTTGAAACAATTTGAAATATCTGGATTCAAGTCCCTTTTCCTTAACATTTTCTTATAAGAATATTTTTCTTAATTGAAATCTCTATGATTTATCTGAAAAAATAGTATTTTGTCAGTTTTTATTGTCATTTGAATGTTTATTCTTTTGAGTTGTTTGCTGTTTTTTCCGTAATTGTTTTTGTTGCATGATTAATTTTTTGTGAATTGTTTTTATGATTTTATTTAGGCGCGCCTGTTGATTATTTTGTAACTTTAATTTATTTTCCTGCACGATTGCTTCACGAAATTATCAGAATAATTTTCCTAATTCTATATCAACTAAAGAAATTGGCTGGATATTCTTAGAGCCCAGATAAGTGAAACAGTTTAACATACATATATAATATATAATAATACTCTTAAAGCTACAAAATTAATTCTTATAATAAGTAATTAATACGCAAGTAAAAGGGATTTTAATACCCAGGTCCAGTTTTTTAAATAATTTAACATGATGTATTCTTTATGTACAAAACTAGATGAATTTCGATTTAAAACTTTTTAAATTATAGCAGTTTTGTATATACCACAATATATTTGTTCATTTTATTAGAAAAACTTGAATAACTTATAAAAATTTTATATTTTTTCTGTAAATGAATTTTTACCAAAATTCCTTCAAATAATCACACTTTTTGGTACAGGAAACAATAAAAGCTCATATAAAAAAGGTACGCATACTGCCACTGTATTTCATGATTCTTACACTATTGATGGATTTTTCGATTTTTCGCTTTTGTTCTCAGTTTGGGAACTTATCTCAATGTTGTTTCTTTGTGTCACTATTGCACTATTGCTTACAAACCTTTTTAATTGTAATTTCTTCATATAATAAAACAGTAAAACAGGGTCATTTCTGTACATTAAATATTTTTTGAAAATCTTGGTGTTGTTGTAGATAGTAATCAAAATGGAATACAAGTGTTTTTTCTTTCTATCTGCCCGTCTGTCTGTCTGTGGTCGCGTCATGTAAAAACTGCTTGGTGAATTTGAAGAAAATTTTGTGTGGAGGTCCATAGTTCAAAAATAGAACAATTTTCGATTAGTAAAACTGAATTTTTTTTTTAATTTTAGCTTAAAAAAAATCATAAATCATATGCGGACGAAGTCGTGGGAACTGTTAATTTTAATTAAATCTGCAAACTTTAATTTCTGTAATAGATTTTTATTATTGTTATTTATTATTTTAAGCTGAATGCATGTTTAAATTTAAGCATGAATATTTTATGCAACGTAAGTAAAAATATTAAACCGATTAATATATTTTGCCTTTTTTCGTAGACTAACACTATAATTGACGTAAAAAATTAATGTAGTGCAGAAAGAGATAAAGTCTACATATTACAATTATGTACTGCCACACTAAAGTTTTTCTTAAAAGTATATAACAAAAAATGGTTTTTTTTGTAGCGGCATTATATGTAGATGGATACTGTTGCAAGAATTTTAAACGACGTTAAGTGGTGCTCCCTGCACATCATATAATGATTTGTTTTAATGAACGATCTGTGAATCAATCGAAGTAGCCGCTCAAAAACTATTTGAAATAATTCCTTAGTATTTTAATTCTATCATTGCACTGCGCGTTTGGATAAAGCTTTTTATTGAGTTCACTTAATTATCTTATTAAAAAAAGTACATTGTTAAAGATGAAGCAAGTCAACATCAAATTAATGTGCAAAATATAAATCTGCTTCAAAGTATTTTCTTTTGACATTTACTAATCCACAATTTTCAATTATTGATTGTAATGCAAATCACAAAATATTAGTTTTAGTTTCTATTTAAGATTTTAGGAAATATTAATTTTTCATCCCTAAGTGGAAAATAAGTGACTTGAAATATACTTCAAATATGTATATGTACGAAGGTAGATATTTTACAAACTCGTTTACTTACTCCAATACATTTGACTCTTCTATGGTATAAGTAAAATGTTGCTTGGTAAAAAAAAAATTAAATAAATAAATAAAGGAAAATACCAATATTGCAATCTATTTAATACAAAATTTGTATGCTTTTGTTAGAGAGGTAAACATATGTATTTTTTGTTTTGTGTATCAATTTGTTTTCTATGTACATATGTACTATTGTTTCTTTTTCACTTTTCTCATTATTTCGTTTTGTAGGCTTAAATACAACTATTTTGCTAAAGACATTAAACCATTTGTTTGATTTGTTAAATGAGAAATTGTCAAATAAATTGTTTCTTTTAAACACTTTCTATGTTCTTACTTTTATGTCTGACACTTGTTTTTATTGATACTTATGGTTTTTGTTGTTGTTTGTTCGTTTTTATAGCTTCAACAATGATAGTAGTATTTCTATTGCCATCCTAGTATTTGGTGTTAGTACTTTAAAGTGAGATTTTCAGTAATTTTTGAAAGCTATTGATCTGGTTTTTGTATCTTTTAAAAAAGAATTTATTTTGCATCAATGTAAAATGATTTATGCCTTAATAATACTTAAATCATAAAATTTTAGATTTTTGACTTCATGTTTGGATATTTTTCAAATGTTGTCTCTTTTAATTTTCTAATTAGTTTAATTTTTTTTTAACCTTCAGTATTAAAGTTTGTGCACAGTTAAGTATTCTATATTTGTATCAAGCGTGGTATTTTAAATAAAAATCATCTAAATTATCTTAACTCAGTTATTAACTTATAAGATTTAATTTTTTGTGTATCGTTCTAGCCAGTTTCACGATATATGATAATAAATTGTTTTTAAGCAACTTTTTTGTTAAAAAAGGAATTTAAGATTAAATTAAACTTCAGACTTATAAATCACTGTAGCGTCTTACGGCTTTTAGAAAAGCAGCGAACTGCTTAAGATTTAATAGAATATCTAACGGGAATATATACTTCTGTTCTGAGAGTTAGGCTGCAATTTATCTAAAAATAGGTAATGGAATATGAAGTACCCAACAACTTCGTTGCGTATGAACTGGCAAAAAAGGGGGCAGTGTTTCATTGTAATATCATAGATACCTTTTGTGGTATCTCCCTATCTACTAACGGGGTGCTCTTTATAATCTAGCCAAGGTCAGATGGTCTGCCAAATTATTCGACTGCAAGGTCCATTTGCCCTAATTAGATCGCAAGGAGGCGGCTGCACTACTGTGGTTACCAAGGATGGAATTGTGTGACTTGGTAGCTGCACTTACTGAGCACTGTTTCTTTGGAACTCAAGACAGGAGGGTTATTCTGCCATATAATGAGAGACGATCGAGCAACTTCTCCAAATACGCCTAGTCCTAGAATAAAGACGACTAAGGCTCCTCGGTCAACCAAATTTTGAAAGCCTTTCTTCATCACTGGAACTGGGAAAAATTATTTCCTTTAAGAGAGACTGCGGTTTGTTCTCTAACTCACACCGATAAATATATTGTAGTGATAGAATTTATAGTTTACCCTTTAGCACTTAATTTAGCTTATAAGTCTGAAGGGTTTCAGCTTAAAATTAGGCATCCAAAGAAACTGCCAAAATGTTAAGAGGCTTAAATAAAAAACTCAAGCAAGTGATTTCAAGCAAGTCCGTGTTTATTATTGGCATACAGCTCCTTTTCAATTTCAGTTTCAATTTCAATTTATTTATAATCCGTAAGCCAAAGAAAGGCAAAATGATTACATAGTAATTGTATATGAAACTTATAACTATTACAATTATATTTTAATTTTAAATTTTTTAATAAATTTCTAAATTTATTCTTATCAACGAGCATACTATCTCCCTTACTTCATGAAATATTGACAGTTTTTTTTAAACAATGCAGATTCAAAAGAAGAAAAAATATAACAAGATTATATATATCCACCATCTCTAAGAAGACTCAGATTCAATTTACATTTCTAACTTAGGTTTCTATCTTGTTGTAACATATTACTGTTTTTTTCCAATAATATTCATTTGTTTTCCATTTTCCATGTGGCGAATCAAAATGCTTGATAGAATAAAAACAATCAAAAATTAAAATATGACACTCAAAAGTATGTCACCTAATTTGTGTAAGTTCATCGCTTAAAGCAATTGCATTTAATTCGACTTGTTACTATTTACCATTAATTAGGTGTGCATTGTAGACTTGTGTAGTACACTACGCTTTCCGGCTAGAGAGCCTTTGCTTTGCAGTTTCTGCTCTACATCTATCGCTACACATCTTACCACTTTCTTTCTTATCTTTATTCGGACATCCCATACTAATACTTAATTTATATTTATTAATTTTTTTATTTAACGGCTTTGCAGGTAAAACAAAAGAGATAGCAAATAGTTCCCAGCCTGAACCTAATTTGATATATTCCAATCTAAGGGACATTATGCAAACTTAGGACGGACCATAGATAACCCTAATGTTATTTATAGAATCAATAAATAAACTTTCTTCTATAAAGAAAATATAACATACACATAAATACATTCACATACACTCAACTTGTGTACTTTTATGCTTTATAATTATAAAAACTTTATATTTATAAAACAACATACAGATAACAACTACCTCAAGGTACAATTTTAAATGAAATTTTATTATTATAACATGTGTCATGCAATAGATAAAGTTGTCTAGGAAACACATTTTAGAAGACGTTAAAAGATTTAAATTGATTCTTAAGACAGCTACAAGGGTTCTAGAAAAAGTGTTTTAAAAGCTATTTGAATTTTAAAGTTATGTTTTCAAAATAGAATGAAATCTGCAAGAATACAATGTTAGTTTACCAATAAAGTGATAATTACAGTTGCTCAAAATAAATATGGAACATCAATTTTATACATTTTTTTTAATAAAAAACCAGAAAATAACTTTAAATTTGTTAAAATCAAATTTATGATATTAGTTATTTTATGTCTTATAAAAACCTGTAAAAAGCAGTATAAAAATTGTATTACTCTTTGCTAAAAACAACAAGAATAAAAAAATTATTAAGTTAATCGTGAAAATGAAACTAGAACAACTGTCCAATTTATTTGAAATTCTAAGGAATCGGTTGTGATCATGGCGAAATAATTTACCAGGTGGTGGCAGTGGCGAATTTCATTCATTTTCGCCGCTGCAGAAAATTTCAAACTTTATATAAAAAAAATTTTCGCTGATTTTTTATATATGGAATTTGAAATTTTCTGCAACGGCGGAAATGAATAAATTCGCCACTGCCACCACCTGGTAAATTATTTCGCCATGGTTGTGATTTTGCAAAAGAAAAGTCCAGTCATCTTTGAATTTTAAATCAAATATATACTAAAAAATAATAAAACAATGGGTAGGAATTAGCTGAAACTTCAGTTTACATACAAAATTGGTAATAAAACACTTTTGAAATAAAAAACTGTAAGAGTTATTATTGGTGAATTAGTTATTAGAATTCAACGCTCGGTTCATAATATTGAATTTAACAAAATCCATCGAAAACAAAGCAAAACTAAGAAAAAGTATGACATTTTCTGAAAGAGATGAGCGGTTAAGCAAACCCCACAAAAAAGTACGCAAAAGTTAAAAAAATGTTCGCATCGCAATATCGCATGAAATACGTTTACCCGAAAAAAATTAGAAATATACTTAGAAAACACAATTTATATGGTAGATCACCCCGTAGAAAGATTAGCAAACAAAAGAAATCAGAAAAGTTAAATTCACTAACGAGTACAAAGATAAGGATCTTTTTTTATGGAAAGCTGTTTTGTTTGCTGATGAGTCAAGATTTTATATTTTTTGGTCTGACGGCCCATTATATGTGTGGAGAAATTAAACAAAACTATGTAGGGTTTGTAATCTCCAACGTACTGTGTATCAGTAATTATATCGAAATATGGATCATATGATGAATATGGAAATCTGCTGTAAAATTAGAAATTTTGAACAAATTTAATTGTTACCAAGATTTTGAAAAATAATGAAAGCGAATGTGGCTTTTATGCAAATGCCCGGACGTTTTGGAAACGATGGCTAAGTCCCCAAATTTAAGCCCCTTAAAAGATCTATGGGTTCATCGTAAAGTCATTTGTTATTAGAATAAATAATTTTTTAACCCAATGCTTAATTTTATCTGTGGTAGTTTATCAAAAAGATACGCAAGTATAATTTACATTGTAAAGAGTTCAAGGTTTTTCCTTTTTCTGCTTAATAGTTATAAATTGTTATAATTTTCAATTACATATATACATACATGATTAAAGAATTTTTGGAAGCAACTTACTAACTACTATGATGATTCAAGTTCATTAATATGGATATACTCAGAAGTTAAATATATGGAGATGAATTTTAGAGTTAGTCTTTCTATTTTGACGTTTACTAATTCTACACCCGCAAGTACATGGAGACGCTTTGTAGAGAAAAACCATGACAAATTGAATATCATTTTTAATAATTTATTATGAGAGACTTGTAATTTTTGTATGTGACATTTTGCAATTGTGGACCATACAGGAGCTTCATAAAATATGACAGCATGAAAAATTGATTTTAATATCAATATCTTGTTCTTAATGCTAAGCAGAGAATTTCTATTTATAAATGGGTATAATATTGCAATTAGTTTTTTAATTTTATTTGTTGTGTATGAAATGTGGTTTGAAAATTTCAATTTAGAATCGAGGACTACTCCTAGGTATTTAACTTCCTTTTTCCATTCAATTGAATTGTTATTAAAGTTAATATTGTTTTGTGGTAGAAAGCATAGTTTACGTTTTCTTGAAAAATATATAGCTGGAGTTTAATCACAATTTAACATAACAAATTGCGGTTAAAATATTTTTGTAAGTCATCTAATGCTCTATGAAGATTTGATATAACATTAACTGCCAGCAAATCTGAGCTGAGTATCGGCGTGTCATCAGCAAAAATAGACATTGTGTAGTAGTCCAGTTGTGGGAAATCAGCTGCGTACAAATTATATAAAATAGGCAACAAGCAAGAGCCTTGGGGACAGCCTGCTGTGATTAAAAATAGTTCAGAGCAATTACTGCCAACGTACACTTTAATGGTTCTAACGGAAAGAAAGCTGTATGATAATTTTAATGAGATGTACAGGGAAATTAAAGTTTAACAATTTGAAAATTAGTCCTTTATGCCACACTGAGTCAAAGGCAGCTTTGACGTCCAGCAATAGCATTCCCGTTGATTTTTGGGTCTTAAAGTTTTTGTTAACTAAGTTTCTTATTCGAATCAGTGGATGAACAGTGTTATGATCTCTACGGAAGCCGAATTGTTGTGGATGAATAATACTGTTATTTTCAATAAAGTCTTGTATTTTACATTTTACAACATTTCTAATGATTTTACTTAACGAAGATAATAGACTGATTGGACGATAAGATAGCGAACTTACTGGATCCTTACCAGGCTTTTTAATTGGGATGGTTTTAGATTCTTTGAATTCCAAAGGAAAATACGAAAGTTTGACACAAGAATTTATAAGTATTGTTAGTAATTTTATGCCTTTGCGAGGAAGCGCTTTCAGGCACCTATTATTAATTCCATCGCTTCCAGGTACTTTTTTATTTTTTACTATATTGATGATGTCAAAAATTTAAGATGTGCTAGTAACTACTTCATGTGTGTAGTTATTTAGTGATATGACAGAGGTAACGGTATTATCGACTAATGACTTAGTGACGGATTCTCCAAGATTTGCTGAAATCGTATGGTTTAAAGCAAAAGTTTAAGCCAAGATTTCGCATTTCTCTTGGTTAGTAGTGTAACAACAATCATTTGTTTTCAATAAAGGAATTTTGTTTGACTTTTTCCTCAAGATTTTAGTTAAGTTCCAAAAGGGAGGAGAGCCTTCATCTAACATAGATAGCAAATGATTCCACAATCTATTTCTAAATTTTTTAAAATCTTCCCGTATTTTTATCAATCATCATCATCCGTCATCAGCATTCTTTGCATCCAACACTTTGATTTGCGTAGGTGGATTTGGCGGTCGTGAAAATGCAGCATTTCATTCTGCCAGCTTCTTATTTTTCTTGTTTTCTTTGGAAAACTTCCGCGTACATTTGAAAAATAATTGTTCTTAATAAAAGTTAAATTATAATTGGACCAAAGCCGAAAAAGTAAAATTTTAATTGATTTATGAAGTTCACTGGTCCACGTACATTTGAAAAATAAATTTTCTTAATAAAAGTTAAATTTAAAAATGAACCAAATCCGAAAAATAAATTTTAATTGATTTATAAAGATCATTGGTTCAACCCCTGGCTGGGACTAAAATTAAAAAAATAATTTAAAAAACACGCAAGGCACAGCGCATATACATTCATACCCAACTCATAATAAGTTGAAATGATACTGGAACAGCATCTATAATGTTGTGAGAAAAACAAGTATGAATGATTAAAAATAAAATTTGCATTTCGCGACTGTGCCGAAGGTGTAGTACAAAATTGCAACAAATGTACAAGATGTGTTGTAGAGAAGACAACAAAGAAATACTTTGAGTTGTGTGTGAATTTCGTCCAACCAAATTAATATTGATTAGTTGGTTAAATGGATGATATTTACAGTATACGCAAATCAAGGTGTTGAATGCAAAGAATGCTAAAGATGGATTTGGCGGTCCTGAAAATGCAGCATTACATTCTGCCAGCATCTAATTTTTCTTGTTTTCTTTGGAAAACGTCTGCGTACGTTTGAGAAATAATTATTCTTAATAAAAGTTAAATTAAAAAATGAACTAAGGCCGAAAAAGTAAATTTTAATTAATTTATGAAGATCACTGGTTCAAGCCCTGGCTGGGACGAAAGTTAAAAAACTATTAAACTATCTCAAAAAAAAAATGATTTCTCTGTTTTGCAAAAATTTTTCTACAATTATCTAAATGCGTAAAAATTGTATTTTCTTTTTAAACAAAGAAAAATTGATCTACTAATTTTTGAAACGATTTCACATTGTGAAGGACGCATGACATAAGCATTAAATTTGTTACACAGCTTTCTATAAAATAATTTATAACACATGTTCTATAGCTGCATGACATAACATTATAATTGAAATACAATTGAAAAAGTTAAGAATTACCTTACTTGCTGGTGTAAGAATAAGTAGAGCACGCAGTTATATGATGCCTTGAAATATATATGGCGACTAAAAATTTATTTTCCAACTGTTAAGCATAGCTTATAAACAGGGTCAGTAAACCTTTTTGTTGTTGTTTTGAAAATCGAAAATAATTTTCCAAAAATAAATAAACTAATGTCCTTACGTAGCGGTAAATAAATCTTCAAATTCGAATGAAATACCCGTACTAGTCTTAAAACTAAACTCTGCGATGTTAGCTGATTACTTTCCAAAAACCGAGAACACTTGGGCGCTAATAGTACTGACTTTAGCTAAAAGATGAATGATTCTGAGTACTCGGTTATCAAAAAGATGGTGGAATCAAAGTCAAAGATCGTTTTAATGAATACTTCAAACTTAATTATGTTTTAGGGAACAACGAATCGTAGTGATTTATGTTATTAGAAACTGCTACTTGTTGATGCTTACTTCTAGACGATTTTAAGTTTTATTGATGTATGACATAAAATAAAATTACAGAAAACAATGTGAATTCAAAATGCAAAGCATGCTATGATAAGTTATTACATGAAGTCAAAGCCTACTAATATATTGTTATGCAAATTCTAATATAAACATAAATACAATTTCATAGCCCAGTATGTATTATGTTTGACTAATATTTTCATTTATTCAACAAAGATGATAGTTGCTGACGTCAAAGAGCGCTAAGATAATTATCGATTATCTTGATTACTTCTTTTAATTAAGATATTTTTATTTACAAATTGAATTTCTTTTTATCTTTGAACGCATCAATTTCGTTTTAGTTCGCGCTATTAAAAAGTTGTTAACTAAAAATTAAATTAAATTACTACAATTTAATTTTTCTATAATTTGAAATTATTGTGTGAGGAAAGTTAAGTTGTAACTTCTCTTTTTCATTTTGAATAAATAAGTTTAACTTTTACTGTTTCTTTTTTGTTGCCAAGTGCTAGTGCTTTTTTTTTTGAGAAGGAAGCCATCGTCATAAACCCTAACTTTTATAACCAAAAAATTATAAATTCACTAAACATAATTTTTTTAAAGGGATCACGTTAATGTCTTAAAATTAATCGTAATGATGTTTTTATTGCAAATAATTTAGTCAATTGCTTTTAATTGTACATTGTTTTGTATTTGTAAAAAAATAAGATAAATGACTGCTATTTAAAGACTTTTTGTTATCAATTATTTAATCGTTAAAAACTTCTATAAAAAATCACACAACAAACACTTCAATTTTTAGATGATAAATGACGTGCCAAACTTTTTCTAAGTGTCATTTTTCTTTTAACGTTTTTTCTTTGCAGTTGAAATAAACATTAACGTGATTATCCAGTAAAATGAAAGCACATACAAAAACAATATAAAAAGTGTTTTCGAAACATTTGTAACCCTTGTGGCTTCTGCTGCTAACCGTTTAAATAAAGTAAAACTAGAAAGAAAAAAGATTTTAACAAAACGTTTAAGAGGGCAATGGGATTTACATACGCTGCCTTTTGTTAAACTTGCACTTTAGTTTTTTATTAGAATACCCGGGCTATCTTTTTTTTTTGTTTTTGTTTTTGTTTGGAAATGTGTAACTTTTTATTTTCATTGGAATATATACGTAAGTACTGGCACATTAGTTTTTAATTCAGTGGTAAAAAAACTTTTTTGGCTTGCTTATTCGTGTGGTAATGACGTCTAAAAGACTGAACCGTTTTCAATGAAATTTGAAACACGAATGGTAAAATAGGGTATTTAAATTTTCAAACAGCATACCAGACCTATATAAATAATCATTTGATTCTGATATATTTAAAATTTGTGGTTCCTTTTAATTTTTATGAAGCGATCAATAATTGTTTTTTTATGCAAATAGATGGCGTCTCTGTATCCCCTCACATATATGCTAACAGAGTGTTCGCAATGTATACTTCAGTAATGTCATGGTTAATCCTTTTAATAATTTTACATATTTATAATCCTTTGTGAATGAACTTTAGCCAAAATTGGCCTATTGAAACTTTTGAAAATACTATGGTGTAGAAGAGGAGTTATTGAAAAGCTGCATGTAAAGATCTGTTTTTCGAATTTTTTAGAGCAAAAGTAACTGGGATGTATCTAGAAGGAAAAATGTTATATTGCTATATAACTTAAACGGCAATTAAAATATGACATATAAGAACATTCGGTACTTTGTAACTGTATACTGTTATTTGCGGTCAACAAATAGCTTATAATGAGATAATGATGGTATGCGTAGTTGAAGAATAAAATTACTTTAAAAAGGAATTAAACTTAAAGACCTTAGCAATAAAAATACCAAGGTAAAACTTTTGATGAGGAAAAAAATATATAAAAAATAATTAATTAATTTAATAATGCAGAATAAAAATTTTAATAAAAAAAATAAACTAATAATTTCATAAAAAAAAATCAAATAAAAGGGTTATACTATTATTGAACGTGTAAGTCCATCAAATTCTATATTTACGAACTTTTGGTCACAGAATTGAGAGATTGAAATTACTTCTTTATTTACAGAATATAGTAACGAAAGCTATAACATGTTTTACAGTGCATACAAGGTCCCTCAAATTCCAACCAGGTAATGCCAGATACAAAAAGCTAGTTATTTAAATGGTATATATTCGGTACACATAGTAAAAAGAGTTATAAGTAAAAAATTTAGACATATAACGTCTAATGCTAAATGCTAATGAAGCGTTTTAACCGAATTTGATTTCACGAAGACCGAATGCAGTTTCAGAAACTATGAAATATGTTTGCTGAAGAACTTGATACTGCACATATTCTATTTGAACAGCGTATTTTTTATGTTAAAAAAATTTTTAGTTTCAAAATTTTTTATTTCTCTGTTTTCTCGATATTTATTTTTTTGATTGAAGTAATTTCACTAAACTAGATTTACATACATAGTGAAGGGTATATAAGAATTGGCATAACCTAATAAAGCAGTCTTACTTGATTATTTTCATTTGTTCTTGGTGTGTGTTAATAAAACTTATTGTTAAGAATACTTACAATTTATAACAAAACTGTAGGCAGTTAAAACATCACTGTACAGAAAAACTATCTTCGAAAGTTTTTTTTTATTCATACGTATCACTGCAAAAGTATATTGGGTTAAACCACCATAGTAAAATATATATAAAACATTTCTTAGAAACTTTTTCAGTGCAATTTTCGTTTTCTATCTCCTGTTTTAAGTACACAAGTTTGTATTCTAATTGCTTATAGACATAAAAATAAGTTTAAGTTTAACCCTTTTTGAAAAATTTTGGCAAATATTTAAATAACTACTACTAGCAAAAACATAATACTTGTGTTCATACATAGTAAATAACACTTGAAATAGTGAAAAGTAACAAGAGATAGTAAAGAGAAAAATATATGAACGAAATATGTAAATTATTCAGTTTTACATATTTAAGCTTAAAAAGTATCGCACTTCCATAAAAAACTTCTAAAAAACGTAAAAAATATCTGTTATGGTTTTATAATAGAAGTTATGTATTGAATAGCTTTTTATTAGTTTCGGTTTTACTTTAACGCCTTAAATTTATTAATATTTAATGCAGCTCTAAATTTGTATGTTGTTGGCTTAATTTTTTCATTTACTTATTTAGCGGAAAAAGATTTTTCCTTTAAAATGAGGAGTGTATGCGAGTTTCAATTGTTATTGTTTGAGAGTGTAATATATTTTTCAACAATATTTAAATACCAATTAAATAATAAACAGAAGTTTTTATGCTTCACTAAAATGCTTATAACCAAATTAAAATTCTACTGGTTTTTTCGAACATGTTTTTAAGTGTTTTTAAATACATATTGTTAATATCGATTAGAATATTGGATTAGGGCTAAAAAAAATTCAAGATGCTCTCTTAAGCAGTAAAGGAGAAAAGAAAATTTCAGTATTAGCAGTGCTAAAGATACTTCTTCACGTAGTGTAATAGACTTTATCGGACTAAAAACATTTTTTATAAGCAAATTTTTAATAAAATCAACTTTATATATAAAACTCTGGTAAATATATATTAAGAAATTGATGTCAAAATATATTTTCATTAAGAAACTTCATTTTATAAATTTTTAGTATGTACATTTTTATTATGATGGTGTTAAAATTAGTTTTCATCAAACCAAAATTGTTCATATAATTAACTTATTCCAGGTGCATTTTGCTACCCAAAAAAGGATGATAGTTAATTGTACGAACTTTTCCGAACATTTCCATTTCCTAACAAACTGACTACAACTTTTAATTTTGTATAGAAGATACCACCACCTTTGTCTTTGTCTATATAGTATGTCACTACACTAGGTGTTATGTACATTATGCATATCAATAAGGAAGCTTCTAGTACAAAAATTCAGAGCTCTAAGTTACATTATTTTGTAAACACACGATACTAATTTTCCATTTTGTATGCCAGATATCATGCCAGTATGCGTTCTGCTAAACTATGTTTGTTGATATGGGGATTACTGAAGCAAACATTGAAGAGTCAACCTGCGCTAGTTCATTAGCTACACGGTAATAATTTTTCACTTTGTTAGATTATTTTCGTCAGACAATGTGTATTAATGAGAAAGTTATATAATCAAAATTTCAAGATCTTACTTATTACAGTTGCCAAGTAACACGATGATAAATATTTAGGTGGTGCCGCGCCCCCGTGAAATACCAACAAAATAGTTTCCCTATTTAACTGACTACATCTATGCTAACTGTGCAAAATTTAGGAGGATCGACCCCTAGTAGAGGCAGCTATAGCTTTTCGACAAATAAACAAACACATTTTGTGTTTTAAATTAAAGAACATTTTTTTAAACGAAAAACCGGTAGATTAAAAAATTTGTTAAGTTGTTTGCTACTATGGTATTATTTTTACTTTTTTTGAGTTGAGCGATAAATCAGTATTCTTTCATACAATTTTAAATTACTAAAGAAAACAAAATTACCATCGCACTGAATTTCAGCTGCCAATATGCACGATTTTTACTGTTACCAGGCCAAAATAATGATGAACTAAATATGTTTACATAATACAAGCAAATACTACTTCAGGAAAATAATGATGGGATCAAACAAAACCGAAGAATGGCAAAACTAACCATATCATTCAATGCCGTCTGTGTTTTTATGTTGTGTGGCAAAAACAGCCACACCACTTAAGCCTATACATTGTTAAACATTTTCTGGTAAATAAGATTATGATCTGTCATTCCTTACTCAACACACCTTTACGTATAAATGAATCCAGATTGAAGTCTTACATGGCAATAATCTTACGTAAGAGTAAAAGCAACGAAGCAATGAAATGCACATATACAATTTTTACACTAGATTCTTTCCATGCATAGCCCATACAACCATTAATATAACCTTAATACATTTACTGTTAAACAAGATTACATAGAATACCTTAACACCTCGGATGACGCATGTTTAAATGATAAAAAATTTTTTCAATGCACTTATTGCGCTAAGCCTTAAATACTCTAAATGCATACATTGCTACACAAATCTGCATACTTATATACATACATATGAAACATAAGCAAAACATAAAAAAATGTTTAATGTAAGCAAAAACTTTACTCAGTACCATAATGATAGCTTTCGACAAAGCTAGATGAAATGCACGTGTTTCCTAAATAGGCATACAGTAGTACTTCTTCATTACAAAATATATTTTAAAACAAAAGTTTTAGGTTTGTAATAAGGACTACTGCAGAGAAACCTTTAATTAATATTGTCTAAATTTTAATTTTTAATTCAATTTGCCTAACCTATAACTTAAAATAATTGAGCTTTTTCTCTATAAATTTCTTGGACTCAGATTATTAGTACCATGTCGTAAGAATTTTTTTAAGCCTTGTAACATAGTCCTTACAAATTGTGTGTTTTAGTGTTCTTGATTTATTATTTAACTAATTGTTTTTACCCTTTCAAATGCATATTTTTTTTAATTTTCCCACATTATAAATATGTATATATTTATCATATATGGGAGCAATTACTTAGATGCACTGAGGATGGATTGACAATTTAATTAGCATTGAATGATAAATTATGGTAATGTCTTTTAATGATATGTTTTCATCAATCATTAGTTAAAAAAAAAAACAAAGTCTTTCTCTATATGTTTTCAAAGCATTACCAATGGTAATTGTCACTCCTTATCTTCCTAGGCTTAATAAACATCATAAAGTAAAATAAAGCGGAATTTTTATCACACAAATTTGGTGATATATATTTTTTTCAAATTTTACAATTTTATCGTTTCTATTTTCGTGTAAGTGATAAATCTTGTCACCACAGCTCAAGAAAAAAGCAAATCTGTGCCAGAAGCATTGCTCTGTTCGCGTCTTTTGTTTATACGCACGTACACACATTAAAATCAAAATATCATGTATAAAATATTAAGCTCCCATTACTAAAGATTTCGCAGCTTTAATCAGGTTTTTCAGGTTTCTAGCACGGTTATTTGCATAAACCCTAAGGCTCATTGTGACTCTTTAAGTAAGACTCGGCATGTCGAGATGTCAAAAAGTGTGGCATTAAGTTACCTACAAGAGTTTGAATACCATTGCTCTCAGTTAATAAAGCCTGCAGGTTGAAAATAAAAAATCCTGGATCCATTCGAAATCTTTTTATTATTCTGGTAGCTTAGGAAATCAAGTGTGTTTCTCTAAATGTGTTGCTGCAAGTTTTAAGATTTCTTTCTAAGCTTGTGGCAATTATAAATGAGGCTAAGTTACTTAGTTTGGGCAATATAATAGCATTGCTCTGATATCAAGCTGATTTGTCAGTGTATACTGATCATTAATATCAAAAAATGAGCACAATGAGATATATCGTTCGACAGTTAACTCTTCTGTATGTTTTATCGGACTTGAGCAAATGCTAATTATAAAAGTTTGCATTTTGCAAACAAAAATTTATCTGCAATCTTTTACTTTAACACACTTTTTTCTTTAATTTGCCTGTGATTATTTTTAAGGTTCCTTTGACTTATCTACTGCTGACAAGAATAGATTGGGTTGAGATTTTAAAAAACAACACTTCTGAATCTTCTTATACTCCGTTTGACCACTTTAATTTCTTCCACTTGGAAGTTTTCTAAAAATGTAAGAGACTGAAATGATTAATTATTATTACGACGTTATTATGCAAAAGTAAAACCACAACCTTTTTGCAATTTATTAGTTATTAAAGAGATGAGCTGATAAGAGACCTTAACATAAAACAGTTTTATTTACTAAACTATTTAATATTAATGCAATTTTGTACCTCACTGTTTATGCCTAGCAGGCAATCTGTTGTCAACCTGTTAAATTTAATGCCTGATAACACATTGCCGTTGTTCATCTTGTCAACCATGATAATTTTTTTTATACTTGTTGCTGTTAGTATATTCTTTCCCATTGAGATATAAATATTAATTATATTTTTGACATTCAGTCAAAATTTAAAGTTGATTGGATGGTGACTAATTTTATTTTTATATGTACAAAATATGACATTTTTCAGTGACCACAATATGAAAAAAAAAAATGAAACCAGGAAACATATCCATTTTATTGTTAATTTATTTTAAAAGCTAACAAGCTGATGCGGTATGTTTTTGAAATTGAAGATGGATTGCAATATTATATTAAAATATTAAAGTATAAAAGTTATACAGAATATAAAATATAACAATCACTAAAGATATCTACATAAATTCATAAGTTTATGCATGCGTATTTTGACTTAAGTATGTATCTAATTTTCTTTGCGACCATATTTAAGAATTGTATGTACCTAAAAATGTTATCCATGAAACCTATGTATATCACGTTTTAAAATTCTATAAATAGTGAGTTGGATTTGCTGACTCTAAATGACTGATGTGGCATTCAGTACAGGTAATGCCTACTACTCAAAGGTGCATTTGAGAGTCATGCATTTTGTATGAATGAGAAACAAAAAAAGAAAAAAAAAGAAAAGAAAAAATAAGAGTGCTTCTTTTGTCTATGCCGAATCTTATGTACCCTTCGCTACAAATCGACATAGCAGATTCTTTCATACCATTTAATTTGTTCAAATAAGGTTTTTTTTCGAAAAACTTAAAGTTTTCTTAGGCTAGTTGCCCAAGCTTAGTAAATGAGAAGGTTACTTTATTAGATCTTACTTTAATTTAGTGGTAAATAAGTAAATGGTAAAAATCTCACAAATTTTTTTTAAATTTTTCATTAATTTGTTATCATAAACGCAACAGTTTGAAGGAATACAAGCGAAAGTAGAAAAAAAGTATTAAACAACCAGAGGCAGCAGTGGTGTTTTGCCCGGTGTCTCGAAGGACATCGACCGATCTTGTTGATATTAAATAGCAAAATTTAGGAAACTATGTCTGATCATTTGACGTATTTGAATTTTCTCTAGCTCATTTAGTGCTTTGGTAAAGTCAACTGCAATCTGAATACGGATGGATGGATATTGTAGAAATTACAAACGGAATAGAAAACTTTTCAATGTATAATTTACTTTAAAAAAATCAATATTAAAGTTCGTTATTCTACTAGGAATTTATTTTTAAGTTCAAGCCAGGGATAAAATTATCTTTTTCTTTCTTTACTTTAAATTCTTTAAAACGGTAGGTTTACCTATATTTTACCACTTTAATAACATAATCACAACTTGTCCTGTCAATAGTTAAATAATTCGTCGTGTTACTTTTACGTAAATGTCTTTTATTTTTATTATGACATGTTTAATGCTGACTTATATACTTTTATTTCAATGACTTCTCATTTCATTTTCGTGCGGAAAATTAAGGGGCCCAAGAGCATCATTTAAAACTCTTTCAAACATAACATTTTTATTTGATATATTAAACATATTTTGTCGAATTTAAGATGAATTTTTAAAGTTGAATTATGAAACAAAATTTTTAATAGTGAGTGCCAGATTTTTGATCTTGTTGTAAAATTTATCCTGGATTTGCTAACACGATAAGGTGTAAGTTACTTTTCTTAAAATTTTATTTTTGTAATGTTAAGAACTTGTCTTCAGTCACCGTAAAAAATGAGGACATACATTTTATATCACTACTATTTAAGGTTTATTTAATGTACACGGGTTAAGGTGCCGTGACTTAGAAATCCTCTTACGATAAAATATAAGTAGCCCGTGGTGACTTCTAAATGTATGTTGATCAGTGGGAAATAAAATGGTCTTAATTTTATCTATAATAAGAGAATTATTCTCTGCAGGCTTCTGTGGATTTTGACTCATTTTCGTTGCATTATCGATTTTGTTCATTGAATGTTATCGAACTGTACGAGTATAAAGTAGTAAGCAAGCACTTACAAAGTTCTCTACTTAAAACAACACTTCACAGTTCTTATGGTGCATAATATTTATTACTCACCTGAAACATATTTAATACAAATACAAAATTTATAGAGTTAAAAAAATTATAATTTTAATAAAAATTAAGGTTCATTAACCCTTAGTAGATTTGTGGCCTAAAACATTTTATCGTTGCCAAGATTTTTTAAGCACTAATTCGTTTGGCATTCTTTATATTAATATGAATATAAAAATGTATTGGAAGCTGTTACCATGTATGGCAATATAAATATCAAATTGATAATTCTATCATAACTTGTCTAATTTATTACCAACAATTTAGCACTTAAATTGCCAATTAAAAAAACATATATTCTATAATTTAAAAATGAACAAGAATATTATAAAACTGCAATTATGTATCTACTACAAAAGTTTAAGTACCTTAATATTACTTCTTATTTGGTTGAATTTAAATTTAGTGATCAAACTTATATCGCTTTGTTACTCAACTGTAAGTAAGTAATGAATATATAATACTTTTCAAATTTAGTAATTTAATATTCTTGCTGCTTTTTTAAAATAAAATTTCAGTGTTATATTAGTTTTATACAAAGCAGTGATGAAAAAGTTATTGGGATTTTGATGAATTCAATTTCGGTCGAAAAACCCATCAAAACAATTAATGTCCATTATGAGAACCAATTTAGCAACAAGCCGGTTTTTTGTTTCGTAAGTTTTTTAGAAAAACAATTTTCACATGTCAGGACATTTTTACAAGCAACAGTGCTGCATTTAGGCTTGAGAAAATCATAGAGCGATTATTGAGAAGCCCTTGTATGCTCAACGTGTAAATATGTGGTGCACTATATGATCTGGAGCCGAAGATGATTTCACTTTTGGTTTATAACTGCCGAGCTTTTTGATCTAAATTTATTGTTTTATTTTGTTTTAGAAAAGAAAGTTCTTGTTGCAAAACTCGATATTTAATATTTAAAGCAATGATTAACTTGTCTAATTTATTGGATGCAATCAACGTAATTTTGCTGTTGTCCCAATTTCAATATAAATTTGACAACATTGTTTTATTTACTTGTTCTATCTTGTATAATTCTTCTCAATTCTAATTTGTTTACACATCTAGAAACATTTAATGGCAGGCTTAACTATAGCCATATAAATTATTAATTTTAAAAGAGACGGAATTCATAAACTGTTTAAAATATATACTCCAATAAATATTTAAACTAAAGTTCTAAGAGATTTTCTCACAAAATTTTATATAAATCAATCAATAAACAGTCAGACGAACATATAGACACACAAAATTTAAAAATAGGTATTTTGTATTCCATGTCGATTACAATCTACACCAACAAAAAAATTTTCGAATATATATTTAATGCTGAAATGATCCTGTTAAAGTTTTATAATATCGTCACCTCAGAATTGTTTTGGCTTAATAGCCATTTAAAAAAAAAATGAGTTAGGAATGGGTATATATATATACTTGAATACACTCTTTCTGACTAAAATATACATTTCATAATATCTCGTATTATATTCGAGATATCCAGTATCGACCTTGCTCTACATCCACAATTTTAAGATTATATTAATATTGTTTTGCTCCCAATGCCAATGTTTGGAGTATAAGGCAATAATAGTACAAAAAAACATGAAAATTAACATTTTTATTATTTTGCCTCATTACCGCTAAACGAAAGTAGAGCAAAACAACACGATAAAACAATAGGAATAAATTGGCTCTAATACATTCAAACAACTTGAAAACAGCTGATTTGCTTCTAGTTCTAGTTTGTTGATTGTTAGGTAAAATCTGTGCTGGTGCGTGGAAAATGGATTTTGCATCATCTGCTCCATCATTTCATGGAGATATTGTTGAGTTAGCATTATTTAAACATTAATGTATATTTATTTCACGTTACTAATTAAGGATACTGGATGACAACTTTGTGGCACAGAAGTCACCAAAAATGTGTGCATTACACTTGGAAAACTCGGATCTAAAATATGAAGAAATCGAGTATATTATAGAAGATAGCAACAGGTTTCATTTTAATATGCATTAAATATTTTATTGGTTATTTGTTAATGTCTTCTTTAGCAAATTTACTGAAAGCTATTTATCCAATGAATACGAAACACAATGTCCGGCAGAAAGCGACATGAAACATGAAATTAAGTATATTATTGAAGATAATGGCGCGTAAGTCTTAAAATAATGTTTTCTGGATACCTGTTTGTCAATAATTTATGTATCTTATTCAGGATTTCAAAAGGAAACCAATCAACTCAATTTGAGGACATTGTGGATAAGCTTCTTGAGTCAGATGAAAAATCTCATCCATTAACAAAAAAGAGACAGAAAAATAAAAAAAAAATGGAAATCGCAAATAAGAAAAGAGCTCAGAGAATCTGGACAACCATATATTTCGGTGAAAGAAAAGGATGTACCAGCAAGAACAATAAGAAAACCATGCAAAGATTGTTTCCTTAACTGCATCAGGATTTTTAGTCCTGAAGACGGAATGAATATATATCACACGTTCTGGAAATTGAATGACAACGAAAAAACTATGTCTTATTTTAAATTTGTTACAAGACATCCTGTTAAGCGCCGCAGAACAAACTCGGTATCCAAACAATACTCGTTTTTTTACTACTTCGAAAAAGCGGAAAGAACTTACCGTGTTTGCCGTACTTTTTTTGTTAACACTTTATCAATTAATCAGAAAAGAATATACTACTGCTTCCAACATTTAAAAGATTCAGTAACAGGATCACCGTTTCCAAGAAAAAAAGGTCAAAATTCCAAACGAGTCAGTCCACCCCATAAATTGGTAGAAGTGCGAGAGCATATATCCAGTTTCCCTACAGTTGACCAAGAAATATATTGATGGAAGTTTAAATTTAAATAGAATGTATAGCCTATATATTGAATTATATCCTAATCCAGTCGGTATACACATTTATCGAGAAGTATTTAACAACAAATTTAATATATCTTTTCATAAACCAAAGAAAGATCAATGTGACAAGTGTGTTATTTATAATAATTAAGAAAATGTAATTACACCACATGAAAAAGATATATATGAAGAACACAAAGCAGAAAAAAATGCATTAAAAGTTAATAGAGATATAGATAGAGCAAATTCAGATCCAACAAAATGTATTGTGTGCTATGATTTACAAAGCGTTGTTAGTCTGCCCAAAGGGAACGCATCAACATTTTTTTACAAAACAAAAATTAATGTATACAATATGACCGCAACTGTTATCATGCCAATCATTCAACCATTTACATATTATGCCTTATGGTCGGAAGCTCACAGTGGTCGCAGTGGTAATGACATTGCCAGTGCTCTAATTAAAATTTTGAAAGAACTATTGAAAGAATATAAAAACATTAAAACGTTAATACTGTGGAGTGATTCCTGTGTTCCACAGAACAAAAATAGAATTAATACAACAGCGATTAAAATGTTCATTAAAAATACTAACATTATTATGATAACACACAAATTTTCAGAACCTGGACATTCATTAATCCAAGAAGTGGACTGCGTACATGGTTGATAAGTATTTAAAAAAAATTGAAATTAATAGCCCACTACATCTTAAACTTTTGCTTGAAAATATGCCCACAAAAAAAAATGAAATTAAAAATTTTGGAAATGCTTCCAAACGATTTTCATACATACTCTGTAGTGGCAAATAAATTGGACTTTAGAACTGTCCCATTTTCAAAAATTAAAGTGATAATGTATACAAAATCGGATGAGTTTCACATCCTTTTCAAAAATTCTATCAGAGATAAAGAATTCAAAACCGCTCTTTTATTAAAATCAGCGTCAAGAAATTGCTTAAAAACCCCACCAAATATATTTGGGCAAAAGCTTAATATATTGAAAGAAGTAATTATTTCAAATGAAAAGAAAAAGGACATAAAAGATTTGCTTATATTCCTTCCGGATGTAGATAAACTATATTTTAAAAATTTGCTTAAAATTTAATTAGAACCGCAATTACCCTTTTTTAATTATTATTATTATGTTATTTTATTTGGAACATCGTTCCTTCAAAAAAGTGTGATTTTTATATTTTTACAAAAAATACCAAAAAAGAAAGCATAACAGTAGGACTGTCTATTTTTTTATTTTTACAAAAAAATGTAAACTAAAGTAATTCTTTTTATGTTTTTATGTTTTAGAATATTTTCCTTAAATTTTTTAATTTTATATGTATGTACATAATAGTAGAACTATTGACTTTATATATTTTTGTAATTATTCAATAAAGATTGTTTTCATTGAAAAACAAAACAGACGAAGACACCAAATAACATTAACTTTTCTTTTTATTCATAATTTTACTTTTGTTGCAGCTGCAACAAAATAACTGCATAATTTATTTATCTTAACGTAAAAGAAACGAGAAAAATTTTAAATTTATATAGATATGAAGCACAAAGAGCTAATTTCAAAAACAAAATTTAATATGGAGCACAAAACATCAATTTTTATTTGCGTAGAGGACTGATATATCATGACTTATCATATTTAAGCGTACTAAAACTTTCTTTATTGTTAAATATATGTACAGCAATTTATTGGCTTAAAAAAAAAAGACTGATCGTTTATATTTTGAAAAAAACTAGTGTAAACCTTCATTAACGTTTTTCTCATTACAGACTTTTTGGCATATGTGCCAAAACAATTCTGAGGTGACGATATGTATAAATAAGATGCTTGAAACACATTGTTTACGTAACCTATACCTTTTGTGCTTTAAGCTTCATACATATGTTTAAATTAATAATACGTTACAGTTGAAAATATTTTTGTACCAAGTGTTTTTCTATCCCTGATGTACAAGTAAGTATTACTCATACGCACTATGTAAAAAACACTACAGGAAAATATGCTACAAATTGGAACTAAATAAGGTGCGTGGCAAGTAATAAAAGGTTCATATTAATATATTTCATACAAAACGAGAACGGTTTTCCTGAAACGCCAAGTTATAGGATAAAATTGTCTTCGAGTTTTTCCTCCAAAATGTCTTTAAAAGATATCAGCATATTTGAAAACGAGTTTTTATTTGCCGCCTATTTTTCCTAAAAGTGGTTATAAACTAAAATAGGAAAAAATTCTCTATAATAATACAATTTCAGTTTATTTTTTTTTTTTAATTTTTGTTTATATTTATTGTTTTGACTATTTTTGTTCTTCAGTTTTTACTTTTGTGTGTTTTATTTATTCGCTAGATAATTAATAAAAGATTTATATTCGTAAAAAAATGAGTGAAAGCGAACGGTTGCATTCTAGGATTTTACTTTTACACATGGTATATACAAATTCCTCGGAATTTGTTTTTTTAACTAAAAATTTATATTAGCGTCAGTTTTAAATCTAGAAGAAAGAACTAATGTAAATTATAAATAAATAAAAAATGGATGATTTTTTTCATGGAAACTATGACACCCTCGCACAAAATGACCATGTATATCGAGACTGGAGACCGAGTAAAAAAAATGTACTAATCGAGCGGCAATTCCTCTGAACTGTTTTCGAGAAAAATGGCTTCATTAGGCACAAAAAACGTTCCTGATTTGGCGAAGCATGAGAATATCATGAACTATTTATATATAAAGGAGTCAAATATAGTAAACATAGACAGAGAGTAATAGAATTCAAATCAAATATAAGAATTCATTTAAAATCTAAATTCACAATTTTAAAAATTAACAAAACTTTTTTTAATAATGGAGCCATATTATATACAATTAAAAAATTATTTAGGGAGTCGAACGTTTTCTTTAATTAGATGTTAGAAAAAAAGCTTCTAGAGAAAAACCCAAGCAAATTTATCAATTTTAAACTATTAAAATTTTTACACATACAATTATATTACTATTCTAAATAAACTGTAGCATACATATGTTGAAATTTTAAACTAATCTAATGTAATGCGTGACTAGACACAATTATTCAACAAAAATTTTGAATATAGTATGCAGCGTTAGCATATCTTAAATTGGTTCAAATAACAAAAGTATTTGTACTCATAATCAACAAAGTTGGCTTATACGTATCTATATAGAGCTGAAAAAGTACTAATAGATAAAAAAAATTAAAATTAATATACTTTCTTGGACTGTAAAAATTCCAGCGAAATAATTTTTTTACAAATCATGGCAAACGTCTTTAAATATCTTTCAAATACTAACAGACTTTTTTTAGTTATGGAAAACCATATTGGATATGTGCATATTAAGGCAAATACCATGTATATGCACGCATCTATTTTAACACTTACACAACTTTTGATTAGTATTGCTCGTCAAATTGAAAAATTTTTTTATATACACATATAACTGACTGATTTTTAGTATGAGACTAGCAGTTGATCAGCTGTACCTGTCGGAAGTCATACGTTTGATTTTTTTAAAAAGAGTTTTTTCTTTATACAAAGCATAGAATAACCAAGGCCGTATATTAAAATTACAGCAAAAGTATGTGAGGAAAACACAAATATGAACTTTGCACTGTATGCTCAACTTAACACTTTATATGAAATTTAAAATTATTTAGATATTTTTGATGATATACTTAGGTTTTTTTATTACCCTTGATAAATTTAATTTGGTTATAAATTCAGTTATTAAAATATTTAAAAGAAGAAATTTTATTTACTTTCAACAACATTAAGTTCTTAATGAGAATGAATAAAAAATGGCAATGCATAGACATTTTAAATAACTTTATACATATTATTTAAGGGTACTTTATGTATTTTATTGCTCCTTGCCAACATGGATGTGTGTTATTTTACACAAATAATCATTTTAAAAACACTATATTTACAAAAAAAAAAAATGCTTTACTTTTGACAAATTCTTTGTCATCACATCAGCATTCATATAACTGTTGGAGAATGTTATAGTTTCACCTCTTTGCTTTAGACCAATTCTCGTATATGGTGACATCCAATATCGATATGACTGCTCCTATTTGGATATATAGGATTTTCAGCTTACTTTAGTGCTCCCTAATTATTAACATGAATAACTCTTGGACCATCAACGATTGCATTAATTTCCTGTAGAAGCTGTTTTAGATAAACTGCCTCCTTCACTGCATCAGAAACTGCCATATACTCGGCTTCTATACTGCTTAGCGTCACTGATGACTGCTTCCTGGTCTCCCATATAATAGGACATCTACAAAAATAAAAGCCTTTGAATGATTTTCGGTCAACATAACATCTCCACCCCAATCAAAAATCCTTATAGGTTGCTGCTTTCATCATTGTTTTAAGTTGCGGATATTCTGACATTTTAAAAAGCGACGCAATGTCCAAAACTAAAAACGAAACAAAATCTATTGACATTATGATCGTGGACACTATCACAGGCCACATATATTAGACACTAAGGTATGGATAATTCTTATTTAAAATTTAAATTTATAAATATTGTTCAAATTTAATTGAACCTACTTTTATCAGGATAGAATTCGTTTCATATTTATTTTGGTTTCATAAAGATAAAATCGGTTTTTGTTTTATTTGTTTTGCCTAACTATGTTTTAGAGATACAATTTGTTTTCTTATATAATTTTAATTCATATTCGTTTAGGATTATTGTCACTAAAGGAAGACAAGGAGAATAGTTGATAAGAAATATACGCATGCGTACTAAATTAATTTTAAGTAGTTCATTATATTCAATGTAAGTATTTAAGATCATTTTTTGAATAAAAATATAATAGTATACTGTTGTCATACCTTTCGGTGAAGACCGTCGTCACTGGCTGTTTATTTGATACGATTGGCGAGTGCTTTTGATGTAAGGACATCATTTTCAAGCCGCGTTTTGATTAGTAATAAATCCAATTAACTTAATACCATAAAATAGTATCTAACAAACATTCAAGAATGAAAGCGTAAACATTCAAGAGGTTTATTAAAGAAGTCAAATAGCTTATTTAATCGTTTGGTCGTTCGACAAAAAGAACTTGTTACTTATATAAAATAAAATAAAACTTTAAATTTTGCTTTATATAGATAATTTAAAAGCAAAAAGAGCTGTTGCTATTCAAGAGAAGCTGGCTTAAAGGCAATCCGCTAGTTGAAAATCGCAAAAGTTGGTAAGAGAAAAGTCGTATTGCAGCAAATAACACAAAACTTTTGGCATATAGCATTGCATCAAAAGATTATTAAAAAAATACTATGATGCGATCTAAAAAAATATAGCAGAGGTTCAACTTCTTACAATAAAAGCCATGCAAAAAGAAGAACCAATAAACGTTCATAAAACCTCTCGAACATAAAAAAGAGTATGTTAGAAAAAGTAATAACTACTGGGTCAGATGATGAATTATGGAATTTGTTTAAATGGTAGATTGGTTAACTGACTGACTATCAGCCAATGTTGCCGACATGTCCAACAAAAATCTTCCAATAAAAGAAACATATTTGTAATCTAGATATCGTTTCAAAACATATGTCACAATTTAAGTGAATCCAAAAAGCCAAAAGAATATGCATAAAATTATACTAAATGCCGAAGGCACATATTTTAGTGAACTTATTGCAAATTGCATGAATGAGCCTATGCAATAACCGAGTAAAAAAAATGAAGGGGAATATATATGAATGGTCATCATTTCCCGATTTGTTTAAAAGCCTGATACATGAAAATAAGTATCTTTCTAATTAAGAAAAAATGTACGGGCTAGTAATATTACTTAAAGGCAAAGTTAAAATGTACATCAAAGATCACCGACAACAACTATAAGGAAATGTTCAAGATTCGCAAGCAAAGGAACGAAAAGCATAGACTGTTATTTACAAATCAAGTAGATATTTTACTTGATAAGCTACATTAAAAAAGATTTAAGAAATTCAAAGTCTAAAGGGCATACTAAGTTTTTTGGAACAACAGGTTCAAGCATTAGGAGTAGCTTCCAAAGGACATGAAAATAAAACATATAAAAAATTAATTGAAAGTATTAAAGTTTTTTGTGTGATGGACTCAAAAAAAAATGTTGTTTTCATTGTTATATGGATAACCATACAACTGCGATTTGCAGAAAATATTTAGAGTTACCGATTTATGAACGAAGAAAACTGGCTCTCAATTATAAATGCTGTTTTAAAAGGTTAGATCACAAAAATAACAAGTGTTATTCAAATAATATTAAGTGTTGTTATTGCAACAAAGGTCACCATAAGATTCTACACCTGAATGAATTACGAGTAAAACCTAGAAATTCAGCAATTAAATTAATTAATTAAAAATTTAATAACATTAGTACTTCTACATACTGCACAGGTAAAAGTACATGCAACAAATGGGGAAGCAGTAATCCTAAGAGCAGTGATCGATTAGGGCTCTCAGGTATAAATAATATCAGAAAAAGCATCCCAGATTTTATCATTGCCCCTTGTTAAATGAAAAACAGAGATTTATTAAATTGGTAGTACTCTGGTTAGACTGTCAAAAACAAAAACAAAATTTATTTTCAAACAAAGATTTATGACACCGAAGCAATTGCCCTCATTTTGTCAAAATTACTAGGAGCAATCATTTAAATCAATCATTTAAGTTTAATATTAAAGATTGGATCAATTTTATTCTGACGGACCCAGCATTTAAAAAAACTGGTCGAATAGATTTTGTTTTTGAAGGTGACATAATACCTAATATATCCAGATAGTATCCAGCTAACGATTTTTGAATGGATATTATCTGGTGTAATTAGTAAAAGCACAAAAGGACAAATTATTGGCAGTTGTAAGTAATTTGGAGAGGTTCTGAAAAGAAAAGGAACTTGTTGAAATATAGGAATCCCGCGAAGATGAATTTTTCAAAGAACACTTAAAAAAAAACGCAGTTCATCCGCAAAGTTATACTGTAGTTAAATTTCCAAGCAATGGCGAGGTTTTTGTCGCTTGAGAAAAAATTCGGCGGAGCTGAAAAAACAGCGTTTAGTTTATAAATAGAATTTAAATTTCGGCTATATGAAAGAAGCAGAGCAGAAGTGTAGCAGAAACTATTATCTACAATATGAACCAGTAATTAGAGAAAACAATTTGACAACAAAGCGACGTGAGTTTGCAGGTCCTAAGCTACAAAAAGACCTCTTCGATATCATAATAAAATGGAGGCTACGAAGATATTTTATGATAGCTAATGTTGAAAAGATGTACCGTTAGGTAGGAATGGCAAAGAGTAACCAATGGTATCAAAATATACGTATTAAAGATAAAAAATAAAAGCCGAATGCCAATTGAAGGTGAACTTATTAGGAAAATAATAAAAGAAGACTTCTATATGGATAATTATGATAGGAGCAGAAAATGTTTAACAATATAAGAACATTCGGCGTCTTTACAAGCATAGATAAACAATTTTGTTTTCAATTTACGCAAATGGATCTCATATCACAAAACAATTATAAACCATGAAGACCGACAACAAAAAAGTTACGATTGGTATAATATTCCTTACCATTATTAATTGAACTTGGGTATAAAAAACGAGTGTTGAAATATTAAAAAAAAATTCATATGTATGTCCTGTTAATATTGTACAATTTATAATTATCAATAGTTTTCTTAACTCAATGTTGTCAGGAAACGCCAAATTTTGTCCCCGCGTAATATTCTTAAGCTTAAAAGCAACAACAGTTTATAAAATAAATATAAGTTAATTGAAATAAATACGCATACTTTCAAATCAAGGAGCCACTATACATTAAGCAATTTTAGTAAAAATTTCTTCTTAATAGCATTGATTTTCATCTTCTAACAGTTGTTTGTCCTCCTCTTGCAATTCGACTGGAGTTGTTTCCATTTTTATCGAATGATGAACATATATGTATCTGAAGTACACAAAAAAATGGTGATAAGGTCTTCATTAGTACAAAATCTTGCATGATTTGTTTCCCAATATACAAAATTTTATGAACCGTTGACGGCATATATCTCCAAGAGTATTTTTCATTGTAAAGTGCAGCTGTTTTATTGGCGTAGTCACCAAACTTTTTACATTTATCTTTCTGCTGCATGCTTAGACTTGTAATATGATTTTGATTTTTACCCATAATCTACACCTGTGATAGATGCTGCAGTTTTTGGATCGGAAAAAATCTTCTTGCAGCATCTTTATTATTTGAATTTACTATTCCTTATTTACGTCGGTCGATAATAAGGCCTAGCTGAAGATATCTTTCTTGAATTTTTTCTCTTTTCTTTAATTTTTCTCCAAAAATAAACAAGTACTACGAATAATCAGGTACAAATCATCCCATGCAGTGTGTGCAAGGAATTAGGTTACATTTCCTTACCTATTTCATAATAAAACTTACATTTGAAAGAATGCCATTATAAACATGTGCATTTACGTATTTAATTTAAGACTTCCTTTTTAATTATCTTATTGCTCTTGATTCATAACTCTTTATGATCTTATTGTTTTATGAAATATTTACCATTACCAACTCTAATGGGTTGCCAAAATTTCATTGAATAACTAGGTTTTCGCAAATGTGATAAATTGTACCCATAGTGCGTTTGTATATTACTAGATTTCATCCCAAAAGTTATAAACGCCATCTTTCAAGGAGATTTGAAAAAAATTGGCTTCAACTCTGTGTTAGAAAATAAAAAATACTCCAAAAATAACTTTGTAGAAATTTTTTTTTTAATTTCCTATATAATCAAAATTTTTGTACAAAATACCTGATCTTTGGTCAGAAAAATTGCTCTGGTGCACAAGGTCGCAACCTGGCTCACAAATAATGGGAATTAGTGTGTAGGGGAGGTTTTAGGATATAACACAGAGAAGTATCTCTTGACGTGGTTTGACGGAAGGGAGTTATGCTCTATTAAGCAAGAGATTTTTTAAGAGTTTTGACCTTTTTCAAAACAAAAAGTTTAACAACTTCTAAAAAACGTAACGACTTTATTTTGCTAGCACTGATAACTAACAAAACGCGTAAGTAAATAAAATTTATTTTGTTTTGATATCTTTTTTAACAAAAAAGTTATAGTAATTTGAAAATTAGAATTTACTAAATAAAAAATTCATTTTAACAAAATATTCGGAAAGTCTATTTTAGATCACCCTATTCAGTATATTATAGTTGAAACAGTTTCAAATTTTTGAATCTCGAGGTTAAAAATAAATGATTTTTGGCCGCCTTCTCAAAATATGTGCCAGTTTGAATCGTTCAAATTAAAGATAACGAAATTATTAAAACTTTTGTTCTAAAATGGAATTCGCCCAAAGACGATTTTTATTTTAAAGTAAAAATATCACAAAACAAAAAAATAACGAAAAGGCAAGCTTTTTCAGATTTTGGATTCAGCGGTTTGACATGCCTCTGAAATAGCTTATGCCGCTATAGTTGTTATTAAACAACATTCATCTTTAAAGATATTAACAGTAAAGTAAACCCGATTGAAGGAAGACTCTGCCTCTCAAGCTTTTGCAAAAAGTAATTCGTATTTTCAATCGACAATGTAAAGTTTATGCATGGAGCGATTTAACTATAAAGTTAGGTTGGATTCACAGTAATAAGAATAAAGACATATTTGTAAGAAACAAAGTTACAAATTACAATACAATACAATTTGGAATAAATTCCAAATGTCATATCGGTCCAAAACTTTAGCTAAAATAGATTTTGGTAACTCAAATTACGCAGTTTGCAGTGGTAAGCCTTTGCCTTTCAGTATTTCTTTAGGAAACCCTTATAAAATATTAAAATCAATCACATTCAAACTCGTTGAGACAGAACCGCACCTATCAATACACGACCTTGTGATATAGCTCCTAAGAATAATCTAAAAAAATTAAACAAAACCATTTTTTGATGAGCACGACTTGTATATTGAAAATTGGTATTTCGTCTTTAAATGGTTTTTTTAATAATATTTTTAAAAAAATACAATAAAAATTTTTATCGGCCTTTAAATTAAAATTACTTATTTTATGAAGAAACTTGTTTATTCACCTAATTTGAACATTGGACACATTCAGGACAACCAACATATATTTAGTCATAAATAATACCTTAAAGTGATAAAAAAACGGATCTGCAAGCAATTAAATATAAAGTGCATCGTGCAGATAACAATTTTTTTGTTTTCTAATATGTAAAATTTATTTATTACTTCGTCCACGTATCATTTCTAATTAAAATCTAGAAAAATATTTGTTTAAGCATTTGTTGTAGAGCTCTGTAAACAGTGATTAAAACTTTCCATCTACATATGTATATAAAATGTACTGACAACTGTTCTAGTACCATTATATTGGATGCTTGCACATTTGTATCGCTGGTTTCTTTACAAAGTGACATATTTTTATTAAAAAAATTATGCTGCATTTGAGCAAAGGTTTTCCGGGACCTCCTCGCAAAATTTTGTTCAAATCAATCCTTCATTTCTCAGGTGATGTGTTACGTATTTCAATTTCTCGTTGTATTTTTTGGTTCCCTGAACTACACGTTGAGACAGCACAATAAAAAAAAATAATAATTTGACAATAGACAGTAAAAAAATTAAAAAAAAGCAACAGAACAGAAAAAATTATAATATTTACTACCTTTATTTAACAGGGAAACTAGGTGTTGTTTTTCTCCCTTTTACCCTCCCTACCTGGGACATATTTTTTGTATCATTAAAATTG
This sequence comes from Cistogaster globosa, assembly GCA_937654795.1. Lineage (NCBI taxonomy): Eukaryota > Metazoa > Arthropoda > Insecta > Diptera > Tachinidae > Cistogaster > Cistogaster globosa. The sequence continues at coordinate 25,157,326 of OW569406.1, forward strand.
TTGAATAATGTCCCCCAAAATAAACAGATGCGAACAAAGACAGACAAAAATTCCAAAAATATGTATTTTGTATTCCATATAAATTACTACCTACACCAATACCAATATTTTCAAAAATATTTCATGCACAGGAATGACACCGTTACTGTTTTATTATATGTATAGATTTTACGGTTGATAAACTACGTTTTTTTGATAAGTGGGGTATAAAAAGCAGAATCTCACACGTGAAGTCGCTTTGTTTTTATGTTTGTTTTCGTGCAGTAAATCAAACTTTTTGTATTTCTGACAACAAATAAATCTTAAAAATAAATGTGGTTATTACAGTTCTATTGATAGGTGTAGCACATGTTGTAAACAAAAATAAAACCATTGTAAAAAGTTAGATTAAAATGGTTAGGTAAGCGAAAAATGGATTAACAATAAACAATAAGTAATATTTATTACTATGACTTTCATTTAAATTATTAAAAAACTATACGGTTAAATATCACGCTTAAAATTTAAATTTGCAAAGAAAGTTAAATATTAAGTCTCACATTCGTTCAGAACACAATAGCACTTAGAAAGTTGCGTTAAACAAAGTCAAAGTCAAGTATTAAAAAAAATAAACGTACCCGTATTTTTAAGTTTCTTTCAATCATATAAATAAATATTCTGAAAAAATGTCAACGAATAATTTGCCATTAACTAACAATCGTTTAGGTAGCTTTGTTGGTATTTTCTTACTGATAGCAAGAAGCATAAATTTCGTTTTTATTAGAGTGGGTGATGCAAAGAAAAAACATAGTTGTGGTAAACACAAACTAAAAAAAAACGTATTCTATTATGTTGTAATTCTTTAAATCACATTTTTGAAAAACCTGTATTTAAAATAACTTTCATTATGCTGAAATTATTAGCCCCTTTGCCACAGGTGGAAGGGCTATATACAAGTTTGTCATTCCGTTTGTAATTTCTACAATATACAGGCCTTTTCTGAAAATCACGCGAATTTAAATCACGAACGGTTTTAAAATCATTTAAACAATTTGGTGCTGTTGTTCTGCATATCACGCGATTTTCAGTTTTTCGGGGTGGTTTCGAATGTTCGAAAACAAAATAAAACAGATAATTTTTAAATCTGTGTTCTTTTTACATTTTTTTTTAATATTAATAGAAATCAAAATGCCGTAGCTAAATTAAGTTAGAAAATTTTTATTTTTTATCATATAGTAAAATACCTTAGTGAAGTTAAATAAAAATTCTGAAATAAGAAAATAAATATTTAATAATAATGAAATTTCTAAATTTGCTCAAAAATGACTTACTGCCAGGCCCACGATTTCGCAATCGTTCGTTCGTTCGCACAAATACATTCAAAACAAAAACAAATTCTAAAAATTTGTTTTTGTTTAAAATGTAATTATGCGAACGAACGATTGCGACATCGTGGGCCTAGCAGTTATTAATGATTAAATTTTTGTTGGATTTTTTACACAAGCAAATAATGTTAATGATGTTGTCATGTCGAAAGCGCTCGCTGTTAAAACTAAATAGAGAGCCAGTTCTCGCGGTCTTTTCCGAAAGGTGTAAACATATTACACATTATCAAGATAGGTCATACACGACGTTTTAGGACTGTGTTAGTTTGAGAAAATTAGAATTATCTTCGAAAAAAATTAGTAAGTGAAAATAGAAATTATGAACATTGTTATTTAAGCAAAACAATTTGTAAAGCAGTGTCTTTAGAAGTTTATAAATACAGTTCTCTTCTGAAAAATACGTGGTTTCAAATCACAAACAGTTTTAAAATCACGCCAATGATTGGGTGCTTTTCTGAAAGTCGGTCTGTTTTCTGTTTGTTTAGTTTTTTTTTAGTTGGTAACTACAATATTAATGGGAATTCCAGAAAGTCAAAATGCCTGAAGCATGTAGAAGTTGTTTGAAGCTTTTAAAACTCAGCGTTAAATAAAAATTCATAAAATAAAAAAATTAATATTGATGCAAAAAATTTAGGAGGTTGCCACTGATTTCAATGATGAAATTTGCCAAAATTTTCAACTTATTTTTTTAACTTGCTTTAAAACACAACTATTAACAATTATTAATTTTTTAACAGCTATGATTAAATTTTGTATTAGGTTTATTGATTTTGTTCGGCCAGTAAATAATGTTAATGATGTGATTGCATTGAAAGCACTCGCCGATATAACCAAATATACAGCCCGTTCTTTAATTAGGAATATAAACAAAAACTAGATAAATCTTACATTCTAATTTAAGGCTGTCTCAATTTGCCAAATTAGAATTTTCTTCTAAACTAACTGATGAAGAGAAAAAGAAATCATGAGCATTGTTATATAAACAAAAAAATTTGTTAAATAAAGAAGCGTCTTGATGAATTTATAATTAATTTTGGTTTTTTGTGTAGAAAATCTATTTTTTTAATATCATTTTTATCGTTGAATTCTTTACAAAGTAATAAAAAAAAACAAGTATATTCAAATGGGCAGTAATTTAGTTAACCGTTTTAAAATCACGTGATTTCATTATAATTTGCAAGCAGAACACCTTTTTGAGTGAAATAAAATCACTTTGACAAAAAGTGATTTACAGAGCTGATGGTTTCGAAAGAGGTTTTCAGAATTAATTGTGCCTTTTTTGTTGGCTAAAGTTGTTTTTTCTTTTATTCTGTTGAAAGCTAAATTTCAGACAAATGCTATAAATTAGCAGATAATTGTAATATTACTAAGCCGTCCAAATTTTACATATATATTAAATTTTCACCAAAGCCTAAAACTTTGCAAAAATTTGCTTTTGCATTCTTCATTTTATTTAAAACCGAATATTCAGCCAAAAAGAAACAAAAAAAAAAACAAAAGCAAAGGAAGAAAACTCAAGTTAAGCAAACCAAAAAGATGAAGTTTATGAAAGATAAAATTAAAATTTAATATTTATTTTTACGAAAATTACACCAAAAAAATTATTATTTTGAAAAAATTTTACTTTCATTCAAAAGCGAAAATTCACAATTATTAAGACATCTCACAGATCTCGATTCCGATCGAAAGTGATAAAACTATTTTCAAATTTAAATTTCCTTGAAATTTTTTATTTTCTAGATCTGGTAAATTCCGTAAAATCTTCGAGCTTAATAAAACACCAAAAGAGTTTTTATATGTAAAAATTTAACTTACTGCGCTAGGACAGTGAGATATTTTGGTTGAGTTTACGAACTGGCCCGTATATAGTTCTTGCGTTCTGCTTCGGTTTGTATACAGCGAAAATTTTGTATAACATTTTACTATTGTGTTTTTTTCCTATTTTCTTTAAAAAATAATAGAAGAATGTGTAATGATTTTTCTTTCTTAATAGATTTTGAAATTGAGATAAACGTAAACTTAAGCGGAATAAAATTTATTCCTTTTTTACAAATATATTAACAATATTATTACAGACGTTTTAAAAAACAAGTTTTACTTTTTAAGATTCTAGAACTTGAAAACAATTCTTTTCTGGTGCATTTTTTTAAGTATATTATTTAAAGAAATAAATGACCTGTAACAGAAAAAAATAAAGGAACAAGAAAGACAATTAAAAACAAAAAATAAAGAAATCAAAAATTAATAAAAAAAACATATTCTTATGAATTAAACTATGTTCTGAATATTCAAGGAACACAGCTGTCTATGACAAAATAAGAGGTCTGCTTTCTCGAAGAGAAGCCCAGCTCGATTTAGGGTACCAGATCAACCGGAGGCAGATACCTTGACATCCAAACAGCCTTAAGATTTCTTAACGTAGAGAAGCACTTTCTTACCAAGGAGTTCTCTATAAATGGTACGACGGATAATTTGGCGGTACACTAAAGGACGCACTTTCCTATCACGACTACCCTATATTTAAGAGCTCCCTGTTATGAGGAGTAAATCTTCTTGCATCCCTCACGAATGTTGTCAGTGTGGCAACAGCTTTCAAGGTTCTCATGAAAGGTGACACCCAGAAACTTAAGCCCAATCAATTTTCATCCGGTGGTCAAACATGGTATTTATGATCTAAATTTAAGTAAATATATTTGCGCCTGCCATTGGATATTCCTCCCACAGTCTTCGCAATAATTAAAGTTAGATCCGTTTTTGTAAAATAGTTCATCAGTACCGCCAAGTATCTGTCGTTCATTAATGTTTCCTGCTCTAGCACCTGGGAAGGCAGTCAGAATATGATTGGTATACAAAAGTGAAAGATCCTCCCGTAGCGGTTGTGGTTAATCGGAAACAAGGATAAATAAGTTAATCGCTATACGGCCAACGCCCACACCAAATCCCAAGCGTATCATTTTGAACACAAGGCCATCATGCCAAACCGTATCAAAAGCCTATGCAAAGTTTTAGCTGAGCGCTATCATGTGACATCTTCTATTCAGTCCCCTGGCAATAAAGTCCGTCAGAGCGTGCGTTATCGAAAGTCCTTATCTTTGTAAGATATTACGTCATTTATTTCTGCCAGGAGAAACAACTCAGAAGAGTTTCTAAAGGCATACAGCAGGAAAATGGCTATAGCTTCCACTCGTACTACGATCTGATCTGGGCTTTAATATAGAAACGTCATGGGCCGATCCCCACACTTTCGGAAAAATAGTATTAATGCAATTGTTAAAAACTATGCTGTTATATTGGTTTTTTTCAGTACAATATCAACTCGCGGTATTAACTGCAAAACCACCAATTTTGCAAATAAACTTCAAAAGTCTGCGCCAAAAATGCATTTGCCGTCCGGTTCCCTCTGTCCTAAATATGAAGTTTTAGGGATCTACAGAACCGCATAAGATACACGTTACCCTACTTTGACTAGGCCCATGAGAACTTGGTCCAGCCCTTGTCACTTTCTTAGCCTCGAGTTTACGTAGCAGCTCAAGCCTAAGTGTCCACTCCCTTGAGCTAAACCCTCTTCACAACAAGTCACACATTTTTGTCCTCTCCGGTAATAGGACCTCGCACTTACTTTGGCCACGAGAGTCCCCGCATTTAACGCACCTATAGGGCATACGGCAATTCGAAAATACATATCCGGATCGCTGACAATTAAAGCACTGTGTAATAACAGTACGTCTAAACTTTCTTATATTAACACGGCACCTTAACACGTACCGCATAGCATACAATTTATCAATGTACGAGTCTCTTGTTATCCTAAGAATCCACTTGTCACTCCCCAATCGAAAGAAGCCAAAAGCGTTCGACTTAATCTCGAGGCCGTTCAACTGGCGTAATATTTTCTTCAGATTCAAAAGATTCTGAAAGACCCTCAATAACTAACGTATAAGAGCACCTTTAGCTCCTCAAGAAGAACTCTTGCCCCTTGAAAATCCTCAAGAATGCAGATCTTTATATTTGTAACTGTAGAGAGACTACGCATTTGATAGTGAAAAATTTTGAGTGTAGCTATTCATTATTAGTCGCTAATTTTCGAAAGTAATTAAACATTCATTGCTGAGGTTGGATTTTGAATACAGAGTGAATGGAGCTTACACTGTTTTTCAGCAGAATACGATAATAGATTTTATTATTGGATCATACTGAGTCACTTTTATTAAAGGCTGAATACTACACGGGAACTTATTCTTCTCTCTCCAAATTGATTTTTCAAAACAATTGTTTTCAAAAATAATGAAGTAGATTTATCTTTTGGCGATGTGGACCCGAAATATTGGAAGAGTTTAGGATCTGGGCCCGACTTTTTGTCGGATTTCTCTGCAAATTGGGGATTTCCACATAAGTTAAGGGACAAAAATTCGTTTGGAGGGATTTGGGGATTATTCATTCTCAGGCTTTTTACTGGTAGAACTTGATTGATTTATTGGCATTAATTTTTATGTTTTGATTTTTTCTTACCTGTACTACTATCGAGTTAACATAACAGAAGCAGCACTAAATAGTGACAAATATTTTTGTACGGCAAATTCAAACTACAACTTCTAGTATAATATCAATTGGTCACTCTTGTGATTTATTTTCAGAAACTGTCCAAATTAATAACTATAATGCTAAAAATGCACCAGGTAAACTGGTAGGCAATAATAAAATTTGTTATAGCGGCAGCTTTGTTAAAACATATAATATTGATTGTTGATTTTGAGAGCTGGTAAATACTCCTAACTGATTGGTGAGAAAACCGATCTATAGAGTTAATAGATAGCAGTTTGAACTCGGTATTTTAACGAATAAAAGGTGAAAATAATGACAGAGTTTTTGGGCATTATAGCTGTAGCAAGGTAACAGCGATTTACCTGTCTTTTTTTTTTAACTTGGGTTTATGTCTTAATAATTAAACTGCCACTAGAACAGAAAGTGTAAGCAATATGTGTGAGGCTTATATTTTTATGTTTTGCTTTAAAACAACAAAAAGTTTAATAAAATAAGCTAAATGCCGTTGACATTAACTATGAACTTAGCTCGGAAGCGGTTAAATCAATCTCCAACCCTGCCGAATTTTATAACTCTTTCTCGCACTCCGCGCTAGATTCGATTTTGACAAAACAAACAAATTTTTGAATGTCACCGACATAGATGTTGGCATAGAATGTTGTGAAGAGTTTCAATTGTTAATACTTTCGAAACAAATCAATTAAAATTTTTTTTTAAAAACCTAACTTTTAAAAACAAGAACTTAAAAGATTCCTCAAAAATATGATAAACTACGAACTCTTTAAAAATTTACAATTTAAGAATATTGAAAAAAAGAATAAATATGATTTCTTGAAAAGAATTTTAAAAACATCCATAGTCTCGAAGACTTAACTCAACTACATACAATAGCCAGTGGAACAAAATTGCATATGTTTGATAGTATAAATGCTAAAAAATTCCATTTTTGGCTTTTGGACAATAGTTTATACGAAGATAATGCTGGAAATTGTTGTTTCGCGAAATCGCTGCCTCTGTGTTGTTATTAAAAAAAATTTATGTACATAAACACTACGAAAACTAAGCTGAGGAATAAGATACAGTATGAATTGTTAGAATCACTATTAGGAAATAAATCCGCCATTATAAGTTCGAAGTTCTTGAAGCAATGACTCCTTTAAAATCTTAAAATTTTTACGTGATAAAAAAAGGTACGAAATCATTCATGTATAATTATATAAAACAAAATATATTTTCTTAACCTGAAATTCTATTTCAGAAAAACCATTATGAATAGCAAATTGAAAAAAATTACTCTATTTATTTAATTTATTTGCATGTAAATCGAAAAGACGTGTATGTACTTATCTGTATTGACTTGTAGTATACAAAAATATCGTCAGCTAAAATGAAAAGCCATGTAACTAAGAAAATATTCAAAATTTTGTTTATCTATTGAATTTCATGCTTTAAACGGATCTATATGTCCATATAATAAAAAAACTCTTCAATTTTTGGTAAGTTACATATGTTTTCATTTTAGCTTACGATATTCTTTTAAATTTTTGATGCACGATTTTGAATTTGTAAAGAATTAAAAAATAATACTTTTTTTCTCTATATTATAGACTCTTATAAAACTCAGTTTTAAATATTATAATTCCTAAAATTTTACATGTGTGTATACGTTAGCAATTAATTAATTTTTTTTATTTAAAAATGCGTACTTTTATTTTAAATTGTTTCATTTTGAGGACAACATTGTGATTTTTGTCATATCGTTTAATAAATTCTTCATGAAATAAACACTGATAGAAAAATCATCATAACGCTAAAGTAATTTAACATTAATTCAATGACAAATGTCTTCGTTTTTGACCCCGTGACACTTGTCATCGTTGTGATGTCAACCATGTCATTATTTGCTTATTTTGTCATCAATGCCAAGAATCATACTTCCGTCATCAATTTAATGACACGCATTCATAAACGGAATAAAAAATCGATATCAATTAAATGACAAAGTGACATCAAAGTGATGACGAAGCTTTCTGGTTTAATGAAAGAATGTCATCAATAGGACGACTTAATTTTTCGAATGAATGAAAAAACGTAATTAACGCAATGACGAATTATTTCGATTTAATGCAAAAATGTCATTAATGCAATGACAAAACTTTTCTATTCAATGAAAACATGTCATCAATGCAATCACGTAACTTCTTGATGTCATCAATGTAATGACGAAACTTCTTGATTTAATGAAAAATATCTTGAATACATTATATATATAATATAAATTTAATGAAAGAATATCTTCAAACAACAATCTGTAATTGATATAAACACGGAAGCAATAATGGTTTCAAAACTATTTGTTTTTATAACAATAATGACATAATTTTTATTTATAATATTTACATACTTATGTACATATATATTTTACAAAACAGAAAACTAAGAACTTTAGTTTTTATGTCATAGTATAATTAAAATAAAACTTATGTATGTATATATAAAACATACAAAAATATATAATACATATAAACTGTTCTATAAAAATCCACATTGGTCTAGACGCATGGGCAACTTTCTTTTTAATAATTCCTCTATGTGGTTTTCTAAAGACTACATTGTTTCATTTATGTATAGAGACGAGTTCTGCAAATCGCGTGACGTAAAGGACTTATATCGCTTTTTGCCCTCCATCTCCCCTTGCAGAGTTTTACGTGTTTGGAAAACTATATATTGAAGACTCCACATAAGTTTGATTTGAGCATTGTCGGTGTCTAGAAAATAAACATACAAGTAATGATTAATTATTGTTTTATGATAAATTTTAAAGCTTTCGTATTACTATTATCAAGTTCTTCTATATTAATAGAATAATTAAATAGCTTAATAAATATCTCTTCCAAGCCAGCGTGCTCTCAGTTATTTCGTGCATTTTGTTGAAATCGATATCTATCTGTAAAAAAATTATTAGATGACACCTAGATAATAGTGTTGACTTTAAAACTATACATACTCACAAGTCTAACGCGATGCTTTCTTTTATAATGGGGCCAAAGTTTAAATATTTCCTCCATTGTTTCACATTCGTTTTTAATTTGGTGAAATCTTATTTTGGCACAGGAAGCCCACGTTGAGTATAATTCTTCCAGTGAAAGTTCGTCATACTTAAGGCTCTGAATTAAGATATGATCTTCACATGCAAAAAAGAAATTTGTAAACAGACGTTTTTTGTCAAATTTTTGACAAAATGATTAAAAAGCTGACAAAAACGGGTCAATAATTATATTAAACATATTTTCACAAACTTGTTCGCATCATTTGCAAAATAACATTTTGCAAATAGTGCTTTTTCAAATATTAAAATATTTCTATGCATTTTCTTTAGAAGTGCTTCATCACTTTCATATAAGGGAGTACTTTCAATATTATTTTTGATTCTCGTATTTGTATTATGCTCCGCCTCATCATCAAAATTAACTTTTGTTACTTTTTTAGTTGGTATATTTTCAATTTATACTTTATCAACACTTGATGTTATTTCATCAGGATGTTTCTTGTTTATGTGAGCTTTAAACTTTGATGCATTTTTGTAAACTGTGTCACAGACTGACTTTAAATGTTCAAAATAATATTCATTTTTAATAAAAAATTTTGTACAAATAAAACACTTCATTTCACTTACTGATTTTATATAAGAACTTAACACTTTTACACAACACAAAACACATGCCACTATGAACTTGAAATAAATACTGATCTACAATAATTGCAAGAATACACACAAAGCTAAAAAATTAAGTTATATAAAATGAATATCGCAGAATGCATACATAAAAAATACAGTCATTCCTAACTTCTTGTGTCAAAAATATGATGCTAAAAGTTCATCAATCTGATGACATATTAACATCATTCCCCACCAATATGAGAAATTTCTTTTTGTTTAGCACTTTACTCATTATTTTTTACGTTGGCGCCACATTTGATAATTATAATCATAATTATGTGTCATCAATATAACGACGGGGTATCATGTTGTTGTATATATGCTTTTGCTTTTTAAGTGTTGGTTTCAAAACGCCGTGCATATTTAGTTATATATTTGTTTGGTCATAACAATGATGATGAAGTTACATCATTGTGATTTTATTTTTTAACTTTATAAAAACGCTTTTAAAAACAAAAATTATGAAAAAAAAAAAAAATCAAGTTGCAATTAAAATGCTAACTGGAATTATATAAACTCTATTTACTTTTTTCTTTAATATATATTTTACGAAATAATCGTATGCGAAATATTGCATCAAGTTGATGACATTGTAGTCATAACTTAGATGACATCTAAAATATGACAAAATACTATAATGATGTCTGTCATTGCATTGATGCCATCTTTTACCTTATTGGTGACATCTTTCATAACATTGATGTAATAATTTTGATGTTATAGCGTCATCAATCCAACGATGATTTTTTCTATCAGTGAAGTACTTGTGTGTAACAGTTGAGCAAGCGGTCTTCAGTATAAAGATTTGCTAGCTTAGCTTTCATTTTCCTTCAAAGCTCTTTATACATATATTAATTTATATCGAACGCTCTCAGGACTGTTTCCTAGCAAAAAAGTTTTTATTTGTCATAACTATGCTTAGCTAGAAATGCAATTCGCCTCCAATATTTTCTTGTTGCTCATAGATGCTTATTGATTACAGCACTGATGACTCATTGAAATACCTAAGCAACATTGGTAGCGTATTTTGACAATGTATTCTAATAAAATAATCAAATTTTGTTGATGACCCAACATCTTCATATGTGTACGAAGCACTACTTATTAATCGCGTAGACGATAGGCACACAATGAATGTCTCGCACTGAAATGCCATATGAAACGTACTAGTTTTTGGACCCAAGTGCTTAAAATCCTTTTATAAATAAGTAGAAAAAAATAAATAAAATAAGACGGGATTCAGCCGTACAATTTTTATATAAAATAAATATCCTCCAAACGATTTTCTTGTCTGTTTTCAGGTAGGAAATTTAAAACCGAATGCTAATATAAAATTTTCCTATAAAGTATTTAATACATTTATAGTGTGAAAATGCGAGGATGGTGATGTTTTCATACTGTAAGGCTGAGGCAGGAACACAAATTTTGCCTTAATATCTAGCGCTAGCAATCATTACAATAGGAAACAAAATACTGAATATGTATCCCAAACAAAGCGTTATCGATTACTAAGATTCAGGGCCAAACAAATAGTGTAGAACGATTTTAAGGACAGAGGGCTTAAAAGTATTTAATTTACAATGCATTCACATAACTAAACAAAGCAAAAAAGGACAACTAAAGTGATTTAGTGTTTGTCGTAACACATTTAATGTTTCCAAAAGGAAACTGATACGATAGAAACAAAGTCACGGAATAAAAGCAAAAGGGTTTACTATTGATCTATAGACATTGAACGTGTACTACCAACAAAACCAACTAACGCTTGAGCGGATGTTCATTCTTTTGTTTGAACTTTGGAAAAAAAGTTTCATTGTTTCAAGAACAAAATAAATTTATTTGCAACACAAACATTAACTGTTCATTCAATTGTTTGTGGCCTCTTGTTGATTTTTTTTCTGTATTCTGCTTGTTGCATTGTTTTATTCAACAAAATTGTTTTGCCACAATTCAGATATACAATTTTAATTGCCATAATAATATTAATAAAAATCATATAATAATAGCTTTATATTCGTTGGCTACGTTTTTGCTATGTTTTCTGGTCTATTATATAAGTAAGTGTAGCTGCATTAATTCAAAATTAACTTAAATTATTATAACAAAAGGATATTTATTGAAATTTAAATGTACCTTGAAGCACTTTTTGTCTACGTGTAGCTACTCTTCCGTTAGTCAAATGAGTGCGTGTAACTTATCAAAAAGATTTATTAAACATGAAAATATTAAATGACACTAAATCCCAATTATATTCCTTACAAGCACTCGTAACTTGAATATTACTAAAAAACGACAAATTCACCTTTATTTTATACGTTCTTTTCAATCAAATTAATTAATAATTAAATGCTTAGCTTATGAATAAATTTACAAATGGTGTATATGTATTTAAGAAAAAAAAAAAAATAAGTAAACAAATTTTATTAGCAATAGTTAATAAACTTGAAATGCTGTGTATGCGATTAATAAAACTAGAATAAAACCTTAAATAAAGGAAATGTTCAAAAAGCAATTAAACAAAAAATTATAATAAATTTTGTTGATTAACTAGACGATTCTTAACTTTGGAAATAACGTAATATTCTGTTACGGATCTCTTGAGATTATAAAGTTTTATTAGGTAGTCACTTGCTGTTGGAAGAGTAAACGACATTGATAACAGTGCTGTTTTTTAATTGATTACGAGACAATTAAACAGGACTTTCTTTTCTATTGTATCGGTAAGTATATCAATGATTTCGGCCAATATTCTCTGTAGATTTATTGCTGTTAATACCAAATGAGTTGACAGAAGTTCAACAAGTTGCGAGTTTTTTAGTTAATAAAATTCTTTAGCTACTTAATTTTTGTTTTGCTCAGCCATTTCTTAGATCAAGCTTATTTTCTGCTGAGTATTAAACTAATCCTCTTTTATGTCGTTGAAGGTTGAATCAATTATTGATGTTCGAATTTTTTAAAGACTAGTTAAGTGGCGGTGTTCGATATTGGTCTGTTTATATCCCTTGACATTTTTTCTGCGTAGTCTGTATCAACAACACCAAAAATTGATCGTGCCAACTATATTAAATAGAGATCTTTTAAAAAGTCTCTTGATAAAAAAAAACCATATCGGGAGTAATTCATTTTTGATTTCTTTCATGTTGTTCACCAAGATATTGCACATCGAGTGTTGTTGCATTACAGGAAATAGCTGCTGCAAGGTTTGCAAACATGATGACAAGGATTTTATTTCTAAATGGCTTTAAATTGTAATAACTACTCTAACATTTTTCATTTCGCCGTATCCTGTTTAAACTTTTCTATTACTTTAAAATGCAATCCTGGGTCATTCTAAATAACTACCAAACCATATACGCTATTATGGGGTATTTCGAAGCCTTGAACCTTTTTGTTAGAATAGTATCCTTTTCATCTTTCCTTGACAAATATTGACCTTGTGTAAGCTTAATTTCTATTGGGATTTCATTTTTTGGTAATGGTGGAGCCAACCTGTGAATAGGTTGCTTAAATACCGCTGTTGAAATTTTTACTTCAACCGTTCTTACAGCACCGTCGTTACCAGAGCACATTTAGAATTCTTCCTAGAGGCCACTTCATCGTGAGTAGGTTATCTTCTTGATGATAGCCATATCTCCTTTTTTGAGATTGCTTTTGCTTCCATTTCTTACGTTTTAAAGTTCACGTACGTTTTCCGCTGAACAACTATTCTAGAATTGGTTTTTATATGTGATATATACTTCAGTGTGATTTGTTGGACGTCTTTTAAGTATCAGCTCTACATTTTGCTTTGATGTTAGTGCTATACTAATGAGATTATGTCCAAGACTGTTTGGATATTTGATAGTTGCGTGATAAGGCGAGAATTTAAAATTGCTTCGGTTTCTACGATATTTGTCTCTAGTTTTTTAATAGTTAGTCTTTCAGTTGATACAGTGCGTACCAAGAGATGTTTTTAGACCCCTGAAATATGATGTTCTTGCTGGTATAAAATAAAATTAAATGACTACTTCCTTTGCTTTGTCTGAATATATTTTTTAGATAATTCTGGCAATCTATTTTTTGTTTTTTTTTTTTTTTTTTGCTGCGACGGAATTCGTAGCAGGATCACAATTAATATTTTGACAGTGACCACGACGAACACTTAGAGCCATACTGAACGATTCAGTTATTAAGTCAGACACAAGCTTAAGGCAGACTACCTTTGTTGCAAAACAGCAGAACACAGCTACGTAAGCTTTGGTTAGTCTTTTACCTCTGACATTGAAGTGTACCAAAAATGGACCACATAAGTCTACACTAGAGTTTATATGTAAATAGTCTAACAGAAACTAGACCAATTTTCTTTTAAACTTTAAAAATCGTGCTGATTATCCCGACTGCATTAATTAAATCACCGATATTTACTATTGAACGTGAAAGCACGTTTTGATGGCCATTTAGCTACCGCTCGCATAGTTTTTCAGGAAGCTTCTAACTTAAGTTTTAAATAAATTAAAGATTTTTGCCCAACAATAAAGTAAAGACAAAAATCAAAGTTTAGGCAAAAACAAATATAAAGTTAAAAGATGTTGAAAAATAAAATAAAAACAACAATAAAAAATCACAAAACAATATGATAATTTATTTTTGTTTTTTACACGGGCACTTGCAATTTAGAAATTAAAATTTTTTTAATCAAGGGAATATTTTTTAATTTAACTTTAAGCTTTAAAAATCGTGCTGATTATCCCGACCGAATTATTAAAATCACCGGTATTGACTATTGAAGGTAAAGGAACGTTTCGGTGGCCATTTCGCTACCGTTCGCTCTTTAGGAAACTTCTCACTTACGTTTTAAATAAACTAAAGATTTTTGTCCAAGCCATAAAGTAAAGATAAAAATCAAATAATATCAACTGTATACGGATGACTTTATTTCGGCTCTTTTATATAGTTAAAAGAAGTTGAAAATACCAATTTTCTTCTGGTATAGTTGCGGTCGCACTCTATTGCACCACATTTAAAGTTAGTTCATATAAAAATCAGAAAATGGGGAAACTAATTAAAACAAAAAGAGAAGTTAAGAAAAACGAAGATTGTTAAAAGGAAAAAAGTTCAAGTTCGGCGTTTCGTAAGATTTAATATTGAAATTTGTAAAATTTTTAGAACTTCAATTAGTTCTTTTTGCTTCGTAGCGCACAGAATAGTAAATACTATATGCGACTATTTCAGATTGCTATAAATTTTTCACACAGAGGAAAAAACACAATTATGTTATGGTTTAAGTAAACATATTATGTTCTCTGTAACAATGCATAATCGCGGCAAACAAGTTATAGTAGTAATCAACAATACTTCAGTCAGGATTAACATTTATTTGTTAACATTTATCATTTATCGCTTGAACTAATAAAAAAATTTTATCCAATTCAAACCAACAGTGTTTGTTCTAGGATTTGAACACAACGTAACACAACGTAATGTAATTCTGGTTTTCTTATCGTTGCAAAACCGTTCTTCAAAGGAAGGGCAACAGCATGTTTATTCCCTGTAATGAAATCAGACCTGGAAGCACGTTTCTTTAAAACACATAGCTAAGCAAAACTTTCTGCATGCTGATTAAAAAACTATCATTTTCTATCTTATTGACACATTTATTACATCTAGATATTAAAAATTAAAAATCCCAGACAATTTCAATACGTGTTTTATTGATATCACCTAGTTAGTTAGTTAGTTAGGAGTGGCAGCCTCTCGCGACGAAGCTCACTTGAGCACAAACGAATGGCCCGTTGTGATACCACAAAGAAGGCGGCATGACTCCCATTACCCAGCCAAGAACCATGAGGATTCACGGATGAACTTCGCTATGTCCCTTATAGAGTGGGATGATAGCTCCGTCAGAGTTCCAAAGAACGGAGAGCCCAGAATTCTTAGTCTTCTTCGAGCCAGGGATGGACAGTGGCACAGGAGGTGCAGTACGGTCTCTTCCTCATCCTCCGAGCCACAACTGCGGCAGAAATCATTAAAGGCAGACCATGTCTTTCCGCATGCCTACCTATTAGACAGTGTCCAGTAAGTACAGAGACCGTGATACTTATGGATTTTCTGTCCAGTTTGAGCAGCTGCCTGGTCCGCTTGAGGTCCAGTATAGTCCACAGTTGTCTGGAGACACAGCAGGAACTTTCATCTACCCATAATTTGCGACCCAAATTTAGATAGTGGTTCTTTATGGCCATTTTCACCGTTGCTAGAGGAATTCCAATGTCTGGTAGCGGGGAGACATTAGGAAGCAATGTGTCCCGTTTTGCGAGATCATCGGCCTCACAGTTGCCCTGGATATCCCTGTGGCCAGGGACCCAAAACAGGTCAAACTGTGATTGCTCCAAAAAAGTGTTCAGTAATGAGCGACAACTCAGGACTAGCTTAGATGTACTATATGCACCAGCAAGCGCCCTGATTGCCGCCTGACTGTCCGAAAATATCCGAATAGCATGACCAGAAAGATCGTCCCCGAGCGCTTTTTCGGATGTTTTCAGAATGGCCATTACCTCGGCTTGAAAGACGCTACAGTAGTCAGGGAGTCTGAGGGAGAGTCTTAGTCCAAGATGATTGGAGAAGATTTCGCAACCGACTCTGTCGTCCAGTTTCGAGCCATCGGTGTAGATGTCGACAGTACCACTCACAACCACTTCGTTACGGGCCCAAGTCTCCCTATTTGGAATATGGATTCGAAACCCGTGGTCCAGAGCGGGAGTAGAAGAGATGTAGTCCACCATTGATGGCAGTGGAACATCCCGATCGATAATCTTAGAGTGCCCTATGTCCAGCCTGAGCCAGCGTGAGAGGGCATTAAGTCTGGCTGCACAGCATTTAGCCTGTTGCAATGCCAGAAGTTTGGTGGGTAACCAGTGGAGAAGAGAAAACAGAGCCTTTGTCGAAGTAGTTCGAAGAGCCCCAGTAATCAAAATGGCGGCTGTTCTCCTGACTTTGTCAAGAGGCTTTTGGTTGACCAATCTCTCAAGAGCGGGCCACCAAAACACAGCTCCATAGAGAATATTTGGCTCTATAACTGCCTTGTAGAGCCAGGAGATTATTCGAAGTTGAAGGCCCCATCTTGGTCCTAGAGCTCTCTGACAGAGATAGAGCGCACAGGTCGCCTTCCGAGCTCTTTCTGCAATGTTTGCCTTCCATTGAAGTTTGGGGTCAAGTATTACCCCAAGGTATTTCACACTTTTACTTACACTAAGCACAATGCTATTCAGCCTAGGTGCAGTAAAATCGGGATCTTGTATCTCCGTGTGAAGAGCATAACCTCCGTTTTGCCGGGGTTAACAGCAAGATCAAAATCGCAGCACCATTCAGAACATTAAGCGAATAGTTCATCCGTTCTGTGAGTGTTGACAGGTACTTCCCAGAGACTGCGATAGCAATGTCATCAGCATAAGCTATCACCCTATTACCCGTTTGGTCCAGTTGCCGTAGCAGCGTGTTGACTGCCAGATTCCAGATAAGGGGAGACAATACGCCACCTTGTGGAGTGCCTCTTTTCACTACCCTTACAACGTGATCATTTCCCAAGGTGGACGTGATGATACGTGTCTTCAGTAGTTGCGCAATGAATCCCACCAGATTTGCATCAAGATCGAGATCCAAGAGGGCCTTTATAATGGCATTGGGGCAGACGTTATTGAAAGCTCCTTCTATGTCAAGAAACACTGCAAGCGTAAAATCCTTATTTGAAAGGGACTTTTCAACATCGGATAATAACACATGCAGCGCTGTTTCCACAGATCTCCCTTTCGTGTAGGCATGCTGCGAGCTAGAAATTAGCGCGGGATTGATGGAGTTCCTGATCTGAAGATCAAGAATCCTTTCCAGCGTTTTGAGTAAGAAGGACGACAGGCTTATGGGCCTAAAGTCCTTGGGTTTAATAAGAGATGTCTTCCCCGCTTTAGGGATGAAAACAACTCGGACTACACGCCAGCCCATGGGCATGTAAGTATTTTCCAGGCAAGCATTGTAGATCTGCAATAGCCATGGTTTAATAAGGTCCATGCCATGTTGCAAGTCCGCTGGAATGATATTGTCAATCCCAGGAGACTTAAAGGCATCAAACGACATGATGGCCCACTCTAAGTGAGCATTGGTCACCCAGAAAGTCGCTGGAAAAACCGACGCGGAATTCACAATCCCCATCGCTTCGTCTATCCTTTCACTACCAGGGAAGTGAGTATCAAGCAGCGTCTCCAAGGTATCGATTACAGAGTCCGTCCATTTACCGTCCGGCTTCTGAATACTCTCAATAATTCTCGGGGACGTGCTAAGAATCCTGCGTAGCCTGCTGGTTTCGGACGAGCTTTCTATGTTGCCACAGAAAGTTTTCCATGAAGCTCTTTTGGATCTACGTATGGCATACTTAAACTCCCTTTGTTTATCTTTGTAGGGCAGCCAGTTTCCACTATTTTTGGCCCTATTAAAGAGTCTTCTACATTCCTTGCGTAACTCTGCAATCTCCTTATTCCACCAAGGGGGTTTCGGTTTACCCCTTGGCTTCGGTGGATTGCAGGCCGCTTTCGCCGCAGAGCATATCTGCAAGGTCAAGAATTCAACCGCCCGATCAATATCGCAGTGGTCATTAATCTTGAAGGGAGCAGGCCTTAGGCCAAGCTCTAAAATGGACCGAAATTTATTCCAGTCCGTTTGTTTCCTATTTATGTAGGAGTGAAGCACTCCGGAACCTACTGATCCTAGATCTAACTTATAGGATAAATACCTATGGTCAGA
Organism: Cistogaster globosa; assembly: GCA_937654795.1. Lineage (NCBI taxonomy): Eukaryota > Metazoa > Arthropoda > Insecta > Diptera > Tachinidae > Cistogaster > Cistogaster globosa. Next base: position 25,175,719 of record OW569406.1, read on the forward strand.
AAAGGAGCACTCTTGAGAGACACTTCAATTTCTGACAATATCAGACCAGCCACCACCTGTCAAGGTAAGATCGAGAACCTCCCTTCTACTCGAAGTGACGAAGGTAGGCTCGCTTCCCCTATTGACAATACTTAAGTCATGCAATAATATAAAATCAAAAAGAGACTCACCCCGTTCATTGACATCCGTGCTGCCCCACATATGGTGATGAGCGTTAGCATCGGCCCCAATGATGACCGGCGTTTGACTGTTGTTAGCCTCTGTAACCAGAAGCTTTAGCAGATCATGTGGTGGAGAATTACCATGATCATGGGCCATATAACTGGAGACCACCCAGACATCCTTCGAGCCCGTCTCCACTGCTATGGCAACGCTGTCTCTGTCACTTAATCTGCGAAGAAAGAAAGCGTTAATATTATACTTAATCATAATACAGGCCCTGGGTTTACCTTGACCTGTGACGTAGACAGTTTTGTAGCCATCCATAGATAGTCCAGAAACCCGATCATTAATAACCCATGGTTCTTGGACCAGAACAATATCCTCTCCTTTCTGTGACATCATCATTATTTATGGCCGTAAGGGTAGCGTCGGAATCTCCCTCAGACAGGAGTGATTCCTCGCTTTTTGCCAATTGTTCGGATCCGAGACTCATTTGCCGGAAAAAGTCGCCAGCAAACTCAGATGAAGAGATGACACTTCTTGTGTCATCCGACATGTCTGAACCGCACATGGAGGCCGGAGCCAATTGTGAAGGTTCAGTCCGTCCGGCGGTAACCTCTGGTACCAGAGGTTCCGTGGGAAGTTTAGAATTTTTCCCTATATTATCCCCCTTATAGATCCTGAGAGAGATCGAGTCGAAACCGTAGTTGATCTCCCCCTTACAGGCGTTAAGTGGGGCGAGGGACTCGTCGTTGATGACAATGATAGCGTCACGGAAGTGGCCCTTTGGCTCGCTTACTTTAGCGACCTTCCAGTCAGCCGTAGGCAGCTCTTTATTGCTGAGTTTAATCAACTCCAGAATTTCATCCGGAGTGGAGGGATCTGCCGGGATTCGGGCGAAGGATCTTGGACGGTTCGGAATCTGGTCTTTGGATACAGCTAAGAGTTTAGCACCCGACCAGATTCTGTCCGGCTGTCAATTGCCTGCTTGTACAGGTCCGCTGAGCTTTGATCAGCACAAGCGATCAATTTAACATGCCCCTGATACCAGCCCGCATCACGGCATGAGGGGGAGGGGCCAGGATTGGCTGAAATTATGTCCTTATAGACACTGCGAAGAGCCGCGTTACCCAGGATGCACTACGTGGAAGCGATCTATGTTACATCCCTTACATCACCTAAGCCGAAATAAATATTTATTACTGCCAGGGGGGGGGGGGGGGGGTATAGATCGTTTAGCGTTACCCAGGATGCACTACGTGGAAGCGATCTATGTTACATCCCTTACATCACCTAAGCCGAAATAAATATTTATTACTGAAATTGATAGTACAAAATTATAATAGTATTTATTAATTCTTTTCTTTAATCTCTACTCTGTTTTTATTTTAAATGAGGATAAACAATAAACATGGCATGAAAAATATTGTTAATATTAAACGTCATTTCCATATTTTCTTTTTAATCCCATTTTTGTTTAGTTTTAGGTTCACAAACTGACAACAATTTTCTTTTTTAAGTTTTCATTACATGTAATGAAAATTATTATGTTAACCATTATAAGAGTTCCGATCCGCATGCACTAAGGTGGAGCGGTCGCACTTTTTTTATTGGGGTTCCTTCACTATACTTGATTTTTTCCAAATGATATGTAAAAAATAAAAGCAGGCGTGGTGTTTTTCCCGCTGCCTTAAGGGACATGGACCGAGCTTGCTGATTTTCAACAGAAAAACTTACTAAACCATGTCTGATCACTCGGAATATATCTCATCTAGTGTCTTAGCAAAAAGATATACCCTTTTCTACCTGTGGTGAAGAAGGGTATAAAAAAGGGAAATTCAAAGCAGTTCCAAACCCATAAAAAATTTATAAAAACGAAATGTCTTATGTACTATAAAATATTACTGAACATCTAAAATCATACATTTTTTAAAAGCACTGCCAATTGAAAATATTAAAATGAAATGGATGGATAAATATTTTCCTGAAGCAATAGCTGCTCATGCACATCAACAAATTTGTATTATCCTTACTAACGAGAAACGTTCGTTAATTGACTAGTTTATGGCAAAAAGCACTTTTAAAATAAATGTGCATGTTATATATGACACAAAGATGCCTGTTGATACAGTAGCGACTAGAACATTATTTATAGTACAATTTTTGAAATACTTCCTACCAATTTACTCTAGGTATGTCTTTAGTTATTTCTTCGGTTTAAAGCAGTAATATCTTTATAGCAGTCGATTTATGCTACTAGCAGCTTCACAAATTGTAGCCTGGCTCCTCCTAAGATCAGGTGGATTAGACTTCCTTTTGCATGTTGTTTATTACATCAAGATCTCTATCGCACATGTTCGCTTTTTCTGTAATCGTTGTTGCATTTTTCTATTTTTTTAGAACTTTAACTAGAATGTATTTTCCTCTCGAACGACCGTTCAGGTTGGCATATTAATTCTGTTAAATTTATTTTTTTGTTAATATTTGGGTTTAGGTTTAATAATTTGTTTGGATTTATATGTTCAAATTTTACATTAGATGCTATGGTAAAATTTTGCCATTTTTCGTTATGGTTTTAAACAAGAATAATATGTACATAGCCATGTAGAATAAATTGAGAGTTATACATTCGTTTTTCTCGTTAGAGTAATGCACTGTGTTATTTTCCATTGAATTTAGTTTACTTAACAAGCGGTCAATTGCCATGTTCCAAAGTAAAGGTGATAAGACCCTACCCGATTTTGGTAATTTCAGTCATTATCGCAGTTGAACTGATAGTCCTTTGGCCTAGTTCTTCTTATATGAAACTTGTCAACCGGCTGACCATAGCCAAGCCACGATAATGCACGAGTACTTGATATCGGTTCAATATTATTAAAGACGCTTTCAATACTCTCTCTAGTGTTTGAAGCAAAAACGAGGTCAGGTTTATCGGTCTATACTCCTTTGGGAAATAAACAAATCCAAGATATTTTACTTTTATTATTAGTTATACAACAAAGAAATTAATAAGAAAATACAATAGTAGTATAAAAAATTATTTAGTTTTTATTTCGCAAGTTTTTGTTAAATAATAACATGATTACTGCATAATCAAAGTTGAACCTTGTTATTCATTTTTTTCTTCTTTAAACTTAACAAAATTTTACAATCCATTTACTTGAAAAATAACAGTATTACATATCGGATGTTGATGACAATTTAATTATTGACAAAATTTTTATTTTAAGATCCGCGGCTGACAAAGAGAAAGAAAAGCAATTGTCTAAGTTTTAATTTCTGTTTCTCTAAAGAACAGATATCTGGCAGTTAAAATAACTTTCGATCGAAATATGTTCTGTGACATGAGTTTCTTAGAATATTTTAATTTTAAGATATTTTTCTTTTATTTATAGTATATTATTTGGAAATTCTTTCAGTTTTTTTTTCATTTTATTTTATCCATAATGTTTTAAAAGCTAGGAAACATACATAAAATTACATATTATATTGGGACACCCTTTAATTTCAAAATCAAAATTTATACTTGTTGTAATAGGCTATTTAGCACTACAGTTTCTTGTTAATTGCAAACGTCTGTCTAAAACTGTTTCACAGTTTGGCAATATACATTTAAATACCACAATTATAGGGATAAAAATTCATTTAAAAACTCAGTTCACGAAAATTCAACAATCAACTGTTTAACAGTTTGGTCATATTCATCAAAATACATAAACTCTAAGGTGAACCTTTAATTTCCAAATTCAAATGTTACATTTACTGTTGTAGTGGACTTAGCAATACAAGATCTTTGTTAATCTCAACCTCCTGTTTATACATCTTTCAAACACATATGAACGTAGAAAAATTAAGAAAGAAAATAAAAGTAGTTACTCAATGGTTACTGTGTTTTTTGTATTTTTTTGTTTGTATTTTTTGCTTAATTGATTCAATGTAATCCTTATTTTATCAATTTGACATTTGATATAAAACATTAAAAGATCATTAAGAATCTCATATATTTTATTAAATCCAAATCAGTATTCTGATGAAGTTAATATTATATTGTATTGACACTCATAGCCTTGTTAGCTGGGGATATCTCGTTTCAATGCCTTACACCTTAAGTATTTTTTAGTTTAAAATTTGATTTTTTTGAATAGGTCTGATAGCACTGGTTAGCGGCTTTGTAACGTCCTACCAAATAAATATTGATTAGTTGGTTAAATGAATGATATTTACAATATACGCAAATCAAGGTGTTGGATGCAAAAAATACTGATGATGGATTAGGCGGTCCTGAAAATACGGTATTACATTCCGCCAGCGTCTAATTTTTCTTGTTTGCTTTGGAAAACGTCCGTGTACATTTGAAAAATAAGTTTTCTTAATAAAAGTTAAATTAAAAAATGAACCAAAGCCGAAAAAGTAAATTTTAATTGATTTATGAAGATCACTGGTTCAACCCCTGGCTGGGAATAAAATTAAAAAATAATTTTAGAATTTAATAACACAATGGGTTAGTATAAAATTTTTAACTAAAAAAATATACTTTTTATCAAGCTTTTTCCTTTTCCATTAAAGAAGGGCAAACGTACGTTAGGGCCTTTGTATCTTAAGGCACCGATATTTATTATTAATAATATTAAAAAATTAATTATGATAATAGGAATTTTAAGATATGCATGATAATTGTCCCCAGTAATTGTGTGTTTACACATTGTCATAGTGTATTGGAAATGGTCATTTTTGCTTTTAAATTTACAAGGTTATTTTTAACGGTAAGATGTAGTTGTAATAACTGCTTTATTCCTTAAGAAAATTAGTACGGAAAAATTGTGAGCTAAAACATATGAGTCAAATATTAAACATTATATTTCGTTTTTAAAATATATTTTTCTCTGATGAGTCAATAGCAAAGATAATCAGGACTGCCACTTATTCCAATCGGAATATCTATTTTGTTAGGCAATATTACACGTACTACTGTAAACAACAAGGCTAACCTAGGTAAAGACACATAATACAAGTAAATTTAAAACTGCAAATAGCAACATTTTAAAGATAATAAATGCTACTTCTAACTATACGACGAATATATCTTAGATTCATAATTTTTATAGTGGCCAAATCATAATCTATCACTAATTTCATAAAATTCTTGTTCCTGTAATGTCAGTTTGCTGCCTTGCTGAATATTAATTTAAAATTAAAGAAACCGTGATATGCATACGTGTATTTAAAATTTAGTCTTAAAATGAATTAACAAAACAATTTACTTTTTAAACTTACGTTTTATTAAAGATATCACATCATTGACCAAATCAAAATTATTTTCGTTATTTTACTGCAGCTATAAATGTGTAAATAAGAAAAAATTTTGTTTTATTTAAGTTTATAAATTTCTCAAGCAATTGAAACCTTATTTAGTTGTACATATGTAAACAACAATGTTGACATCTGCATAAAGACGTAAATTAATATAACCCTAACGTTTTTTTGAAGATACTGAATTTTTTTTATTTTGCATTTTAAAAATAAATTGTTAACCTGCAGATGAGTTAAGGTACTTTTAAAATAGAAATAAAATAAAATATAGAAGAACGTTTTCAAAGGAGGTTCAAAAACACAAGCACATTTATTTTCAATTTCAAAACGAATAGAAGACACAGTTAAAAAGTTGCTTTGATACGGTAAGCTACAATAGAATTAAAATAGTGCGAATAAAATATGCCAATTTAAACACACATACACTAAATAAAACTAAAACAAACTTTCTGACTAGCATACTCTTGTATATCATATTGTTGTTAATGTTAAAGCAAAAATTTAAAAACTGAAAATTTTTTCGCTGAAAAGGGTTCAACACTTTTATATATAAAAAATTCCTAAAAATTTAACATGGATTTTTTTCCACAGCTTTTGCAGTTAATTATCTGCGTTTATACGAGGGCTGCTATATATTTCTCGCCTGGCAACAATGAGTACTGCCAAGTGCAATCTGACATTTCCATTGGAAAGTTTGTCATTTTTAAGCATAATCGTACTCAAAACTTTTTGACGTACGATCATTATTTGTGTTGTTTACAGTGACTTGACAAAATTAATATAGAAAAAAATGGAATTAACTCGTGAACATTTTCGTGCCATCATTTTCACAACTTTCGACGTGGATTGTAACGACAAGAGTGCATTGAAGAACTTAAATCTTTGTATGGCGATGAAGCACCATCCTGTAGCACTGTGAAAAATTGGTATAATGAATTTAATCGTGGCCGAAGCTCGCTCAAAGACGAACTCCGTGAAGGTCGTCCAAAAACGGCTGTTGTGCCAGAGAACATTGATGCCGTGCGTGAACTCATAATGCAAGATCGACATGCGACATACCGAGCCATAGAGACATACATGGACATATCTTCCAGCAGCATATATTCGATACTGCATGAACACCTGGCCGTAAGAAAGGTTTGTTCTCGTTGGATCCCGCACAATTTGAAAGTCGCTCAAAAAAGGCTCGTGTCTATTGGTGCAAAGAAATGTTACAAAAATACGATTGCGGTGCTTTAAAAGACGTTTATAAGATCGGCACAGGTGACGAATCATGGATCTAGGCGTATGAACCCGAAACGAAACAACAATCGACCGTGTGGGTCTTCAAAGACGAGCAAAATCCAACGAAAGTTGTTCGTGGAGGAAGCACTTCGAAGCAAATGGTCGCCTGTTTCTTCGGCAAAACTGGTCATGTGGCGACTGTTCCGCTTGAGTAACGAACGACGGTCACTTCTGAGTGGTACACTACAATTAGTGACCGTATAAACATAATTTATTGCTTCTGAAACATATAAGCGATTAACTTTTAAGAAAAATTTTTATAAAATCACTCAGTTTTTTATTTGTTTTTATGACAAGTGTATGGCTTGTAATGCATAAATAGAACAAAAAGCTATTCTTATTCCCTGCGAAATAGACGAAAAAGTGTATATCTAAGTTTTTCATTCCGTTTGTAGTTTCTATAAGATCCATTTTCGAGTCCATAAGGTATATATAATCTAGGTTCTTGTGCACAGAGAAGTAAATTAACCGATATCCGTCTGTCCTTACGATTTCGCGTAGAAATTAATTTTGCCAAGGAGCTAGATAAGCTAGAGCAATTTTAAGCACGATCAATGGATCAAGCGAAATTTCGAAAATTTTGGTGTTTAAAATTGGCAAGATCGATCCGTGCCCTTTAAGGTATAGGCTAGCCTTTATTCCTTTTTTCAACTCTTGTTTGTATTTCTGCAGGTGACAATACAGCTTACTGGTGGGAAAGAATTTTTAATGCCGATTATGATTAAAACTCTTCAAGAGGAAAGCAGCGGTATGGTACAAAACTATATTGTGAAGTATTATAGAATATGTCAAGGACGAATATATTAATCTTATTTGTTTTGAATAAAATGTTCCAATTCAAGGAAGCATTTTTTTATTTGCTAGATATGCTAATCATCGAAACACAACGTTGCATAGAACATTCACAAAGAGTATATATATATGACCAGCTTTGTCCACTAAAAAATTAAGTCTTTAATTGCCAAATCGTAAACACAATTTTCTTTCTGTTTGTAAGTCTTAAGATTTTTTTGAATTCCTAAAGAACACCACTATCTTATTTTTACACTTTAAAACCACAAAATTGTTAATTAAAATTAGTTACATAAAAGGAATTCCTCAATCACAACATTCTTATTAAAAGTTATTTTAATTAATTTATAACGTACCAATTCGTTTATGTATTTGAAGCATTTTTATATATTCCGTATCATGTTTTTACGTTAATTGTTCGCTGCATAGTATATAACTATTCTTTTGTACTTTATTTATTTTTTTTTTTACTGGTACTTTCTTTAGACCAGAAACAACAATAAATTTGTGCTAAGGCATTTGTAAAAAATCAAAACAAACAAACAAAAGATTATGTTTTAATATTAAGGAAGTTTTTAGGTTAAGTTGTTAGGCTACTCCAACGGTGTTTTTAACTTATTTATCGGTTCTTGTATTAAAAACTTAAATGCTGTTTTTGTATTATAAGCGATCAACTCATCTGAACAATTTATATAAAAAACTTCCAAAACTCTGAATAAAAACTCCTTTAATGAATTGCCAGACAAGTTTCAATCTCTATAACTATGTTGATGTTGAAGTTTCTGCATCTATAATGTACTTAGCAAGAAGAAAATAATTTTCTTACTAAATAAATGATTCAGTTAGTAAAAATATTAATTAAACACTTTTTTTGGTAAAATTAGCAAACTATTGTTTCAATATGTTATTGTTATGTAGTTATTGTACTCAAATTCACACACCAAATTTTCATTGCACTAAAAAAATGTCTTACGCAAAGCTGATATTTAAATAAAAAAGTATACCTTTACACAGAGATTTTATTAAAGATCCTTTTTAATACGAATCGAAATTAAAAAAAAATTAATATCAACCTAATAATAAGATTGCAATAACAGAAATTATTAAAAATCCAAACTCACGCAAAACTACATTAGTAAAAAGAAGGTTTAAAAAATTCGGAATAAACAAATATATTTAAAAGGAAATATTAAGCAAAATCTAAATAGTAATCTAACCTGACTAATTTAGATAAATATTTATTAAAAAATAAAAAATCGTTAAAAAATCAGCATTTAAAAAACTATCGTACTATAACCAGACATTAGAAATCCTTTAAAAAATTTTGCAGTGCGATGGAGTTAACAAAAATGTGTGAAGAAACCCATTTATGGTAACACCACTTTACAAGAAAATAAAAATTAAATGAAAAAAGTCCAAATTCCAAAAGAAAAGTCACAAAGGAAGTCACAAACATATGCTGATTTTGCTATTACTCTTGTAGCAAAACAGTGGATTTTACTCAAATTTTGTAAAGAAACTCAAGTATCTTACGTCAGAAGACATATTGCGTAAACGTCACAATTAATGTAGGAAAATTAAAATCGAAGGAGCAGTATTTGTGGATGCAATTTTCTAGTTCTGTTACAAAAAAAAGGATTGAGTGAAAATCATGGTTGTTTTAAATAAAAATAAATTCAATGCTATAAAAACTTGAATATATTTTCTTTCATGCTAGTTACAAAAAGCAAAAGAGGGGCAGGGTGGAGGCACTACGGAGGCGTGCATCGTATATTAAGGCTCACACTCACACCTCTGCAAATAATTTCTGACGCAGAGCCGAATGCTACACAAAATCTGTTCTTTACCTGAAGTAAACAAGTTTTAAACACACAGAGCATATACTTTTCATACAAATTGGTTTTAATAACACTTTGTACATATAGTTGTGCATGCATTAAATAAAGTGTGATAAATTAAGTGCCATTAATGGTATAATATTATTTGAGTAGTTTTTAATATAAATTAATTAATTATTAATTACTTAAATTGACTGTGATATAATTACATTTAATAACGTATGATGAGTTCGATTAAATGTTTGCTATAAATATCCATTAAGTTTATAAAGAAAAAAGCGTTTCAGACATTTTATATAATGTGTTTATAAAATCATTACATGAGGGGATTGAAAACATCTTACAAGCGAAAAAAAATTATTAAATAAAAAAGAGTGAATGTAAATCAAGCAAATAATTAAAAATGCAAAAATAAAGAATATATGACTTGAAAAAAAGGCTTAAGCCAACTTTTATTGCTTTTAAATTTAACGATGAAAGTTCCTTATTTTAAGAACCATAATATGTTGGTGAAGAGGATAAAAATATACATTTAACATTCTATAGAACATGTACTAAATTTCCTATTGCAAAAACTAATGTATTAAATATTTATATCTTCGGTAAATAAGGAACGAAATACTAACCAATAGATTTAATGTGTGTTATCTTACTCTTCCAAGACATACAGTCAAATATATAAGACGTATTCTTATATATATTTTTTTAATTCTTGGATATTGTATTTTCATATTATTATTACTTGAAATCCTTTGGATAAAGATATTGTGATGAAATTTGTTTTAAAAATCGACTACTAGAAAAATATATCAAAGATTACAATTTATCACAGGATTAATTAAAGCGATAAAGCTTTTAATATTAGAGGTTGCCTTGTCTTTAATTTTAATAGTGACATAGGTATTCTAAATGTTTAAATAATTATTTTAATTATTATTCATGTACTGCGACATCTGGCGACGTCATTGTTGTGCAGGGGAATATGTATTGTCTGTATGTAACATTTGAAATACATTCGTGATGTGTGTTGCGTGTGGGATATCTTCGTGTAGGTTTTCATATTAAATTATCTAGTATCTTTAGCTTTCGACGTTTTCGTTGCCTCCTAATTTTGGCTGTCTCCCTTCAAAACTCAGTACTAAAGGCAGGTGAGCATATGCTATTAAATATTTGATATCTTTTTCTATATTTTTTTATTTCGCTACTATTCCCTGTAAAGTTCAGGGAAATTAATAAAAAACTTGTTAATTTATTAATTCATTTTACATTTCTTCTACTACCTTGTGTAAGCTAATAACAATAATATATTTATTTTAATTATTAATAACTTATAGCTTTTCTTTTTGTTTTCTTAAATGAGTTCTGCGAACTTGAAGATTAATGAATTCTAAAATGCCTACCATCGATTTCATTCATAAGATGTAAGAAAATATTGATTTAACCTAAATATTATTTTAATTCGAAGTCACTTTTGTTTATGTAAACACATTTTACAGTTTTTTTATTTAATTTCTGTATTTTAGTGATAGAAAAACTAGAATTTTTCTACTTTTTTAAACCATAGTTTAAAGTATTACAGTTCAATTGCTCAAGTGTAGTGAAACTTGAATTTGGAAGGTTTTCCTTCTAATATGTTTATAGCGTTTTCTTTATTTTTTGTTATAAAAATCCTTAACATTGTAATGTAAGAAAATAGCAAAAGATGTAAAGGAATTTTAATATAAAATAAATGAAATTATGCTTTTAATACCCTATTCACACACGTCAAGTGTTGCTGCAAAGTCCAAGATTTTTAAAGCAAAACCAATGGAGACTCCTTCTTTTTTTTTCTTTTTGATCGATTTTAAAAATGCTGAACTCTTAGCAAAACGAAGAAATAGCAAGTTAAATAAATATAATATTTTACCGATGATTAGTTATTACTACTAGAAGATCACATACTATATCACCTAAAATTTTTTCAACTGTTCGATAATATTTTTGACTAATAGCAGTGTAATTAAAAAACACCTTTAATTATTTTTCCTGATAAATTTTTTTTCTAAATTTTAGAATTGTTCAAAATACTATCACATCTTTCCCACTCTCAACGAATTTAACCTTTTGTGTGTAAATGGAAGGATGTCAAATTTAAAACTCTAAAAACCATGTAACTTAAAAAAAATAACATAGAAATTAACTCGGAAAAATTAAGTGTGGGAGAATTGGATCCTACTTCTTAAAGAAAGGAAAACTTAGATGTAGTTCCGCGACGGCTACTTATTTTATTTTGATTTTGTTCTTCACATTTCGCTTAGTTTTAATTAAAATTAAAAAAATAGTTTTAATTCAACTGATTTTTTAGAAGCTTCTACTGAGGAAACATTTTTACCATATTATAATCAAAACAAATAAATAATAAACTCATAAAAAACTCCTTATATAGTAATAATTTTTAAAAAAATTTGAACCGCTACCTCCACTCAATTTAAATAAAAAAAAAAAAAAAACAATTTTGATTTTTAAATGTATTAACATACACGTCAACAAACTTTCAGCAAAGCATAGCGAAAGGACTCTTTTTTATTGATTCCTGTTAACTTGTAATATTTTTGTGCAATCTAGTTTCTTCTAAATTAATAAAAACTTTCTTAATCTAATAAACTGATTTCTGAAATTCAAAGTATGTTAGTGCCTTGCTGATTTTGTAGGTTTTAGTTGTTTCGAAATATTTACATTCTGTAGTTAGTATCGTTACTCACAATGAAAATTTCAATATGCCGAAATTTTGTCAGATTTACCTTTATTTGTTTTTGCGTATTTAGCAATATTTCAATTTCAGATACATAAGTTGATATTAAACAGCAAATAAAATTATTTATAAAACTTTTAACCGTAAAACATTTTCTGCAATAAATAAGGAAATAAATTATTATAAAGAAAAAACTTCAACTTCAACTTCAAGCAAAACAGAACAAAAACCCTCACAGGAAATCGTAAATCATTCGACATTTTAATGAAATTTTTCCTGGGTAGGAAAATTAAATTTGATACACATAATAAAGCAATTTGTCTCAAGGAAATATTACCTTCTAAAAGTAAGTTTTAATTTAAATAAACAACGCATCTAAGGTATCCAAAATAAAAGCTATCATAATATCTAATAAATTTTTAATAAAAAATGTCAAAAATTGCCCAAGTTTTCATATTATGACGTAATAAGATTTATTTAACATGAATTTATAAATGCAGGAACTCAATACTGCAATTAGTAAAATCGCTGTTGGAATATTAATAAAAATTTTACAAATATTAAAGTTTATTTATTTTTTTTTTTTTTTCTTATTCTTATTCTGTTTTTTTTTTTTTCTTTTTATTATGTAAACTTAATTGTCGTCACCTATCCAGCATAAAAAAGACATGCAAAAGAAGTAGGTAATTCATAGGTTCTGCGCAGAACGAACTGGTTCAATTTAGGGGAATAACGCGTGATTTTAACATTAGCTTGTCAATTGCGAGCATGGGTTTATATAGCTGGGCATTGAAAATTCGATGATTAGGATACGTTTTTTCATTACTTTTTGTTATATATAATTTCTTTTTTCATGGATTTTCACGAGAGGAATAAGCGTGCTTAATGAAAATGCATTATAGAAAACAAGTGCAGGAGGAGCAATGAAAACGCCCATGATTTTTTAACTACTTCATTTTTTTTTTTGCTGGATACAGATAGATAATAAAGAAAATATAAAACGTATGAGCAATATTTAACTTTATTAAATATTGCTTGTATGACTAATAGGGGTGGAATCGTTACATCCGTGATCATATAGACAATCATACAAAATAAGAGTTACATGATTCGTTAATCGTGCAAAATCAATGGCATCATGACATACAATTGCAAACGCTTTGAAATTTTTTGATTGATCCATAATAATTTTAAAATAAATAAATTTTACATCTAGAACTAAAGTATTCAGGTTGGTCAGTAATTTAACTTTGGTTGTTTCTAAAAGTCAAATCCAATTTATTGCCTGTAACGCTCGATACAATAACGGCTGCTTCAATTAAAAGACTTTCACTAGGCACAAGCAGTTTTTCTTCATAAGGGACTTCTCTAGACTATTCTTTTCTAGTATTTTTTTATTAAAAATTTGTTTCTTCGCTTGATATTTTTCATCGGCGTTAAGCACAAAATTATTAATGTACATTATTTTCTTTCAAAATGTGAATTACTTATTATGTATCTTTTTTCACATCTTTACTTCTCTAACTTATATTGATATTAATTTCAGCTGCTTAAAAATCTCATCCCGTAGTCTGTTAGCAGTAAATTTTCCTTAAGCTCAATTAGGAAGCATGGTTTTTTGCCAAGTTTTTGTTTTCACTAACGAAACTTGAAATAAATTTATTGTACTTAGTCATAAAAAAAGATTTTAAAATAAAAAGTCATTTACTAGAATTCATTTTATGTAGCTAATGAACTTGTGTTACTTTCTCAAATAAATCAAACTAAAATTTATTAACGGATGACGATTCGATAAAACGTATGTTCAGTCATACAATAACGTGTGTTATTATCTCTAATATTGTACATTGTTATCAATTAACGTATCTATGTCGTAATCCAAAAAACACATTTTCACTATACATCTTGTACATTTAAGGATGAATCGATTCTACCCAAGTTTTCTATTAATTGAAATCCATTTTTTAATGTTTAATGCTTTTTTATCGGTAAAAAGCCCATGAAATTAGTACACATACAAAACGGATTTGTTGAAAAATGGATACCGTCAATTAAATACGCATAAGGTAGTTTCCACCAGTTATTAAAAGTTAACAACTAAAATAATTTGTTTATGCTTTTTCGTACAATAATCTAGCTTCCACGGGAATAGGACTCTCCCAATAATATAGTTATCTGACTTAAAATATTTATTCCTTTATAAAAACTATTTTAAAGAAATGCCGGAAACAACCAAATATAATATTATGCATTATGTTGCAACACTAAATATTGGCTTTACAAATTAAAAAATTTGTTTTTAGACATATTTAAAAAAAAATATTTATTTACAACGTGTACCTAATTACTGACTGGCTCTATCACTGAAATTCGATTACAATAATATAAAAATTAACGTTAACGCTTATTCAAAGTTCCCAACCGAATACAAAGTTGACTTTATTAATAATTTATTTTAGCAATAAAGAAAAAATATATTTTTAATTACAAAAAAATTTTTTGTCATTTGTGAAAAAATTTTATGTATGGAAAGAAGGTTCAAAATAAAAAACATGTAACTTTTTAGTTAAAAAAAAAATACTACAATAAATAAAATTAAAAAAGAATGTGTTATAACATAGAAAAAAAGGTAACTTACTATTTTTTACAGGTTGAAAGTTAAGACAGTTTAAGGGTTTCCAATATTTAACACTGATGACAACTTCTTTTACTTTATTGAAGTCTGATGTCAATTCAACTTCCCTAAGCTTTGAGAGAGTTCAGAATTTTTTTAGCAAAAAGTTTTTAAAAAGCCTAGCTTAATAAATGATAGAATTGGTCACATTTCTTTTTTCAAACTTGCTGAAGATATAAGTAAAGGTATGAATTTTTTTTAGTTTTATCCAAATTGCTTCACATCTGTTGGCATACTTTTTTTATTTGCTTATTAGCAGTCCTCATTACATTGCTACACTCAAAGAATTATTCTGGACTATACTTGTCTCTAATTTATCTATATAAGTATGTTGCCTTTAATTATAGAATAAAAAAAATCGGTAGCTTTTCTTTTGTTACCTTATTTGTTTCCTACGACGCAGTTGGGAGTAACTTGCAAAAAAATAAGAAATGAACTTAAAATTAAGTTAAAAAATTTTTTTTCCTCATTTTGATGTAAGTCGAATTTATGTTCATATAAAGATTTTAACCCGCTGTTAAATTGATGTAATTTTATCTTTAGGCATATAAAAGCAAACAGACATATAAAAAAGGAAGAAACAGTGTTGAGTTGCCATTTGTTGGCCATTTTAATAATTAAAAAGCATAAACAAAACTGGTTGGTAAAATATACTATTTTCAAAATCATTTGGATTATGTTTAAAGCTGTTTTTTATACATGGGATTATATGTTAAATATTCAAAGAACACTCAAATGGTTTGTAATTTTATTCAAAAATATGTTTTTTTAGTTACAAGGCAATATGATTTAAATAATACTGGCATTATATCTGTATATTACAAACTTTTTTATTACTTTAGTAGAATTTAATTCTTATTGTCACATTCTTTTCATGCATTTGCTTTAAAAAGCAATTCTACAGTGTCAGATAATATTCTGTACATTTAAGAAATGATTTTCGTAGTGTCACAAAATTTAAGTGTAGCCGCAACTGCAGCAGAATATCTTCCACCACTAACAGCCATTTGAAACATATATTCCACTCCGTTGACTTTCGATTAAGCTTCAGGTTAATGTGAAAGTAATAATACAGTGACGAGGATGGTTGTAATTAAAAATAGTCATTTGCAAACTTTAGAAGTTAAGATAATTCAATTTAATTCAATTTTCTGTGACGACAGAATTCCTAGAACTACATCATTTAACATGCTGAAAGAAGTTTTCGTATTTTACGATGTTGGCATAAAAATGCAGCAAGCATTTTAAAAACTGCCGGTTATAAAAATCTTCAGTTATTTTCTATACTTAAATTTTTGTTATGTTCTACAGAAACAAAATAAGAATATATCGTATTAATTATAAATTGTGAATCTCGGATATGCTCCTTGTAGTTTATAATAATTGAAATTTAAGATTCATTTACTCCTCTTTTCTTAAACGATTTTGCTTAATTTAATTTTAAATTATATGCGACGTGAATGCTTTTAACTTCACATTGCAGCGTAATATAAAATCCACTCCTGAAATATGAAATTAGAAGCATTAATCCAAACAATGAATAGAATCAAATTATAATACCAATTATGATCTACTACGATGATTTCGAAACTTTGAATTTTTGTAGGCGAGAAGTAAATTGGGGCCGCATATATAAAAATGTTTTCACTTCCTGAATAGCTAAAAACAAAATTATCGGTGAACTTTTACTAAATTTAAAATGACCGCCTAAGAAATGTTTTTAATTGTTAGCTTTTTACTTTTATTAACAGAAAATCTTGTTAAACATCAAAAAGACTATGATCGTTTTCTATCACATAAAATAATAGTCTACATAACATTACGTTCATTACACATTTATATTTGATATTAATTATTTATTTATTTATTAGTCATAAAATGAAATTATGATTACAAATTATAAACTACTAGGATCGGAGAAATAGCTGCTGTGGCCTTAAGCTCTTCGTGTTATATTTCTTATGTAAGATTGGATTGATCTACATATATTATTAACTTGTAATATATTACGTTATATGTTTTCGTTATTTTTAAATAAAATTTACTTTAATCGTGCTTGATTCCTTCAAATATAAATATTTCATGATATTCTCATGAAATATTTATTGTTTAAAACTACAAAATAATATGTATTACTGCGGGGAAAGCATATCCATATGGTCATTTCGCTGCTGCTCATACAACTCATCAGTGGTTTTACCTATATTTGGTATTCAAAACTAGAAAGTCGAATATCTATTTAAAGATTATTAAACATTGAAACAACAAAGCAAAAAGACAATAAAAACTCAACAGGTTTTTTATACTAAAACACAGCAAACAATTAGTAACTGTTTTTGTTTTTTCCTCCATTTTTCTACATAAGGGTTTCCTTTGGAAACCATTCATATGTATTTGAAAGATGTAATGAAAACACAAAAATTGTACACATTTTTTACAAATAAGCAATATGGATATGCAAATACATGTCGATGTTGTTATCTGCGGGGTTTTGATAAAATTCAACCCCGAATGCAAATCAAACGTCTGTAGGCAACATATTACTAATATTACTAATATAAAATCTTTACAAGAGAAAATAAGTATTTTGAAGTCAATGCAAATCGAAAACCAGTTTAAATTTGGAAGATTACTTTTATTTTTATATTTCTATTTTAAGTATAATGTTATGTAGTTGTTTGTGTATAATTTCATACTAGTTTTCGCTTTAGTGCCACTCGAAATCCAAGACAGGAAAATCTTTTCTCTTTGTGTACAAATTGTGGAAACATGGTACTTTGATAATCATTTTTTGGCATACGGACTAAAGAGTGAAATTAAAACTTTTCGCGTTACATTTAAAAAACATATGAATTTGACCTATAATTCTCACATTACTACTTCAGATATTGAGAAAAATTTTTTACATGGAATTGCTTATTTTAGTAATATACATGTTTTATATATATATATTTGTATTTAAACACATTAATTATTTATTATAAAAAAAATGAATGAATATACATACTCGTACTTATATTATTATTGTATTTAAAAACTTATAAATTTATTAAAATGATTATATTAAAAACGTTTTTTTTTTTGTTTTTTAATGATCGATGTTTATACCGCATAGGTAAGGCCAAAAAGATTTTCTTTATGAAAATAAAATATGTATTTATAAATATATCGAATTTCGTTGTGTTACTAATTTATTCGGAAAAAACTGATATTTTTATTTGTGTTTTGATACTAATAACTTATTTTTTCATAAGTTATAACGTACACAAAAAACAAATTCAGTGTTACGAAAAGAAATTTTCAATAATTACAATCGTATTTTGTTTTAGTAGCTGTAAACTCTCAAATTTAGTTGGCAAAAAATTCGGTTGTCTCAACGTTTTTGTTTTCTCTGTGTATAAAAGCTCACGTTACATAAATACTCCACTAAGAATTCCATATATTTTATAAAATCCCAAACAGTATTTTGATGAAGTTTACATCAAAATTTATCCATAATTATTTATGCATGGTTCTGTTACATGGTTCTGTTGTTGGTTGAAAAATTCTCTGTGAAACATTAGTAGTAACAAATTCACAATCTGTTACACATTGTTAACTATTTAAAGAAAAAATGTTTACTTGTGTTTTCTAAGAAAAATAAACAAAGCGGCAAAATGGTTTATAAGCCGTCAAGAATAGAGAGGAAAAATAACATGAATTGAAACAAGTATAAAAGGATGTTGATAGAAAGAGCTGATAAAAAGATTCTTATTCCTTTTATACAATACAAAGGATATTGAAGCTGCTGCATGATATCAAAAAGCAACTTCATGTTTACAAAATCAAAAGTATCATTAATCAGGCTGTGTTGAATATTGAATTAAACTTGGTTAGCATCAATCGAAAAAGCATTATTTATAACTTTAACTTTAAAGCATTATTTATAATTTAGCCGTGCAAATAGCCAAATTAAAAAACTCTGCAGCGCAGGCAAGATTCGATGTCTTGTTTTATTAGGCATGCATTTTTTCCTTGTACTCCTTTCTTGTTAGTTATATCAGTGACTTTGTTTAGGTTTTAACCATGAACACATTGTTCAACAATAGCAGCTTCTTAACCAACAACTATGCTGTTTTACTGAAAAGTTGTCTGAGTCAATTTATCGATCTTCAACGCAACTAATTTTCAGGTAGAGTCTCCACTGTTTTTTTATACTCACTTCTAAGCCACTCATTTATCGCAGATACCCAACAACAAATATGGTTTCTGCTATTAAAGTCAGCAAGAGCCACTGTTCAACGAGTGTTAACTGGCTGATCACTTTCTTTAATTTTGTTAGTGGTGCAGGTAACAACTTATTAATAATTCGCTACAATATCTGTCCATTTGGTTGTCTGTATATTCTCTTCTGAAACGAAATGATGTTAAAAACTAAAGGAATTCACCATAAAGACTTTATGTTTCTTTTAAAAATTAGGTACCTTATTTTATATTTAAAATTAATGGTTGTCACCTTAGAAGAAGCAGATACTTGAAATTATTACAGAGGATATAGGACAACGTATTTTAAGTGTATAAAATATTATTAGAACAGTAAATTAGCATAAAGTTTACATAGGTACAATAACACAGTTACAGTTTTGTACGTACGGTTTGGCTTTTAAAAGTATTGCAGAATGAATCCATCACCTACTATTATATTATGTGACTATTTTTCCTATCAAATTTGTGTTCATTCATGGCAACGTTTTAAAATGAGCCATTAAATTGTTATAGAATACCAGCAAAAATATAATTAAAACTTTTTTGTTATAATCAAAAAAGTATCATAATTTTCACTTTCTTTGATTTATTAACATTATGTCTAGACTTTCAACAGTTTTGTGGTTGTTGCTGAGTAAAAAAAAAATAACTTTTGTAAACGATTGCAAAGTTTTTGACTACAAAATTTGTTCACTTTATTTTAACTTTGTGCTTTCTGTTTTTTGAACTAAACATTTCCGTTCCATGAAACAGAAGGTAACAAAAAAACAAAAAAAAAAAAAATCAAGTCAAAGTTACAATAGAAAAGACAGTATGAAGAAAATGTGTACAAAAAAGTTTTAAATTACGTTTCGCCTTTCTTGACACCAAGGGTAGTTGCTGCACATAAATCAGTAAATAGTCGAAGTCATGGAAGTTGAACCATTTTCTGAAGTTATAAATTTAGTCAAAATAGATAAATTAACATTTATATAACAGCATTTTCTTTTTAATTTAACTCAATTTCAGTGCGTATTTTTAAACCTTTTCCTCAATTCAAAAATGACATGAGTATTTTTAGAACCTTATTAACTTTTTTTTTACCTGTCCGTCGGTGTTGGTGTTACAATTAACTTTTTCAAGGCACTAGAAAGGATAAAGACAAAAAATACATCAATCGATCAGATATAATTTTTGCCAATGAAAATAAGCCATTTCCTTAAATGACCTTCGGGGCTGTTAGCGATACACCTCTTCTGCATCTAATTTTCTCACATAATTTTTTTAAACTTTTCTTTGTATTTTTGCAGTTTCTTTTATAATATTTGTATCGAATAGAATATAATTCACTCACTTGTTGGAAAAGAAATCCTTTAGAAGTGGTCCATTATAAAAACATCCACAGAGATATATAGTCTTTGAAACATAGAAAAAATTGAAAAAATTTCATTTTATACGTTTTATAGTTTTAAGTCGAGACCATATCTGCGACCTACTTATTTCCCTGATTTGAATGTATTGTCAGCGGGTAAGAAATTAACTTTAGTTACATATTTTATATGTACACATTCATTACCTGGTTTGTTGCAGAGGATTATATTGTATAATTTTTTATATTTATTTATTTATTTATTTGTACTCAATCCGATTACAAGCCTTAAAGGCCAACTTAATCTAGATTTATATGGTTTAAAAAAAAATTATAAATAACATTAATACATATGTATATAGAAATAATGAAAAATGTATTATTCTTTTTTCAAATTGCACCCAATAATGAAGCAAAACTGATATTTAAACATGTTGTTGACAATAGTCCTTTATTCGATAACAGCAAAATTGTTCCGTTTCTACAAGTATTGTTTTAGGACACTTTAAAATTCCTTAAACGATCTACGAAAATGTCGTTCTTCATTTGGAAAAAAGTTGTTCCATAGTCTTGACATTCTTACCACAAATGATCTAGTCATGTAAAGAGTTGAGTGGTTTGGACATACAATAGTGTTAGTTCTTAGTGATCTTCCAAAGTTAAATTTCTCTAAAAGATATGGAGGCATACCAAATTTCATTATCTTATAAAATTTAAGAACCAAACGTTGGTTAATAAAACCATTAAAGTCCGAATCCAATATGCTAATTACATGTCCAGACACATGTTCCCTTAATTTGAGATTACAAATATATCTCACCACTCTATTAAAACATAACTTTAGCTTCATCATATTTTGTTGGGACGTTCCTGAGAATATTTCAATTCCTTAGAGAAATAAGGGAAGGCATAATGATAGAGCAACTCTTTTTCTTACCCTCATAGGTAAATATATCCCAAGAGAATACAGTTTCCGTAGTGTAAATGAAATTCGAGATATAATAAAATTAGGGTGAAAAGTAAAATCTAATTTTGTGTCAATATAAAAACCCAAGATCTTATGATGAAATACAAAATCTAAACTTTTGTTCATTAAATATATATTTGGAAGCGCAGCAGTATGAGAGAAATACAAGGCTTTACTTTTAGAATCATTTAAATGCAAGAAGTTAAGTTTAGACCAGTTTGCAATGCGTTTTAAGTCGTCATTGACCATATTTTCCAAAAATTTGATGCCAAAACCAGAATCATTTGCTAACACCTGTATATCGTCCGCATAAGTGTAACACTTGCAAAATGTTATTATATTATAAATATCATTAATGTAGATAGAAAATAATATAGGACCAAATATAGAACCTTGCAGCACGCCTCTAAAAACTTCTCTGATAGAAGATCTTTCGCCATTCACCTCAACATATTGAAATCTTTTATGAAGAAATGACCAGATTAAACGAGCAGAGGAGGAACTAAAATCAAAGTTGTTTTGAAGTTTTTCACACAAAGTTTTGTGACATAAGGAATCGAATGCTTTGGTAAAATCAAGCGACACTAATAGTGAGTTTAACGATCTATCCATGTTAGCTCTTATATTTTCTGAAATATCTAGCATTAAACCTGTGGTATTGTATCCCGCCCTGTATCCAGATTGAAAAGGATTTATCAATCTCCTAGCGTTCCATCATTTGTTTCCTCAATAAAATATCCAATATTTTAGAACAGGCATTTAGTACACTTATTGGACGATAGTCTAAATGTGAACGAGGCAATTTTACTTTAGGTATTGGTACTACTCGACCAATTTTCCATGATTCTGGATAGACAGAGGACGTTATGATGGAATTAAAAAGAAATGTTATGTTGGTACAAATAATCGGATAAATTCTTTTAAGGAACTTTATAGAAATTTCATCATGTCCAACAGAATCAGATTAAATGCATCTCATGGCATCAAATACTTCCAATGGATCAACATTTCTAAAAGTAAAACCTCCTTTTTTAAGTAACGAGGGAATCCTTCTGTTATTTGGTTCTACTGACGGTAGTATTGAGAATCTATTAAATTCTTCAATATCTATGTCATTAGTCAATTTATCATTGCCGATAACACCTTTTGATCTTAGATTTGACCAGAATTCAGACTGAGAACATTCATTAAAAAAAACGAATACTATGTGATCTTCTTAATCGTCTTATAATGGATTTCACTTTGTTACGATATTTACAATATATATTGCGGTTACTGATAGAATTGTTTTCACAGTATGCCTGCCACGATAAGTCTCTATTAACTTTTGCTATTTCTAACTCTTTCGAATTCATCCATTTGTCACTATTTCCAGGTGAAGATTTCCTAAGCGGAACACTTTCCCCAAGGCTCTTTTCACAACATCATTAAATATCTCTGTTCGTCTTTCCACACATGCTGTACTAAAGAAATCAGAATCTATTAATTCGTTTAGTCTAGATATGCATCTGTCTACATCGATATTTTTATAATCTCTGTACCATTTTTCCGCACATAGAACTTTTTTTCAATTCTTTATGATAATAAAATGACAGCATGAGCAGAATTTAAAGGCAGGAATTGATATTGAGTCTTATTACTTACAAGATTGATGTCTGAAACAAAAAGCTTAAATATGCTAAATATATAAATGTAGGCAATTTTGATAACGGTATTTGTAGTTCCTGAGAGTTTTGTGTAAAATGAGGTCAATTTTGGAAAGAAAACATATTAATAAATTTTACACAAAGAGATGAAAATTATAGCATGCCCTGTTAAAATTTTATGAATTATTAATTTACAGATTAGCAAATATATATATATATATATATATATATATACAGATACATACACATACACATACACATAGATACATATACACATATTCATACATGCATACATATACACACATGTACATATATATACATATATACATACATACACATATACACACATATATACATACATATGTACACATACATACATATGTGTACACACATATACACATATATATATATATATATATATATATATATATATATATATATATATATTATTCCAACTTGAAATTTTATTTTCAATTTGCTTTTTAGAAAAATAAAATTCGAAAGAAAAAATTACCAATTTATCCAACGATTTTACTTATACATTGCCTTGGTATAAATATGTAGTATAGTTAGCTTAGGAAAAAATATAAAATTTTTAATTTCAATACAAAAGCATTTGTACACATGAAAATTTGTTTTTTATGTTTATTATTCCTAGATAAAAGTAGACGTATCATCTTACGCTAAGGTACGTTTAGAATAGTCGAGCATTTGACCAAAAAGACGCAACCACTATATTATAGAAAAAAATTAAGTCCTCCCTACATAATTATTAAAAACATAAGATCCTACTCAACATCAAAGGAAAGTTGTCAAGTTTTTGATACTATAAATCATCATTCGTAATGATACGTGTTAGGAAATATTAAATAAACATTTGTAAGAATAGTGGTTATTTTTTTTGTTCAAACACTCATCCAATTTGACCGCACCTTTATAATAATTTAACTTAACAAGAAGGTAGTTCTTATGCATGATGAGAAACAAACAATTTTTCCAAGTGTAGCAAAGCATAACAAAGAAGAAATAATTAAATAAAGTGCCATCGTTCTACGGCGTCATATATTCCTTATAATTTTATAATCATCAATAATGTAAGAATTAAAAAGTCTAATAATGAGTATTTTATATTAAATAAGAAGTTATCTTTTTCATATTGCGAGTATTTAAGAGCAAATATTTTCCTTGTTAGAGAATATAGAAATTATAATATAGAGAATACAGAAATTATAATATATAGTGTAAAGAGCACAACGAGTATAATTGTTTATTAAAAAAAAAAGAATTATAACTTTTTTATCAAAAGACGCGTTTAAGCAAATGCATATGCATCATATATATAAGTATAAATATGTATATACATATGTAGTGATACTTTTGAACAAAATAAAGTGAAATATTAAATAATAAAATTGAAAGATTGTGTTGTAACTCAAAAGGTATACAATGTAAAAAGCAAAATAAATGTACATGTGACCTCTAACCAAATATAGTTTTAAAAAAATTTAATGATCATATTAATTTGTAAAATTAAACTTCAAATGAAATAAAGATGATATTAATCATCATGTTTTATAAATTTTTAAAGTAAGTTAATAGGACAATACTTATGTATATATCATAATACAATACTGTTGTGCCAGTTATCCACAGATACAGATGTTCTGAATATTCCGATTCCCTCTTTGAAACAGAGTTAAATTTAATTAGGACTGCAGATTTTTTGCGTATCCATGTACAAAAACTTATGTCATCTTCACTTATAACTACATTACAAGCTTTGCCGATAGATAAGGCTATAGAATAAAGTTCCTCCGTGGTTAGATAAGACGGCAGACCACTCACTATTATGTCTGGACAATTAAATTGCTTTCGTAGATAATTTTTCTCACTCTCAAGATCCTGAATCTTTTTATTGGTTTCGATTTCAAGTTTTCTACTAATATTAAGTGATTTTGCCAAGTCCTCCTTAATCTCAGCTAGTTGCGATGTAACATTATTTTTAATAATGTTAGTTAGGTCCAATAATTGCTTTTCAAGGGCTTCAATTTTTGTTGCCGTAGGATGAGCTGCAGCAGAAAAAACACACTTTTTACATCCAAAAGAAAATCCTGGTTTTGACTTTAAAAAAGCATCTTTTGCAGACTGTCCCATGATGGGCATTTGTTTTACAGCACATTCAAGGTGCTGACA
Organism: Cistogaster globosa; assembly: GCA_937654795.1. Classification (NCBI taxonomy): domain Eukaryota; kingdom Metazoa; phylum Arthropoda; class Insecta; order Diptera; family Tachinidae; genus Cistogaster; species Cistogaster globosa. The sequence continues at coordinate 25,200,909 of OW569406.1, forward strand.
TTCATTACAAATTGCACACATAATTGCATCACTTTTTTTTGCAATTAGAAGAGCAAAAAGTACAAGTTAAAGCCATATTGAAAAAGAGTTTTGAGGTTATATTTAACTTGTATAGCGCAAATGATGAAATGTTTATAACTTATAGTTTTATTAACTTAACAAGGTTTTAGTTGTTAAGTTTTATTATTTATATTTATTTTTCGTTAAATGTTTTTGCCAATAGCGTTTTTAATTTTAGAAAATATTTTATATACGCACAGCTACAAAAATTTTTATCACTCGCTCACCATAGTGTTGCCAACGTTCGCCTATTTAAATATTAAAATGAGATTAAAGTTCCCATACCTAATTCGTTTTTATATTATGTCTGTATGTTTAATTTTTACCAAATTGTACAAAAAGTACGGGAACACAAGAAACAAAATTTTTAGCACATAATTAAAAGTCAAAGTATTTTGACTGCTTTAATATAAATTGTTATACTTAAATAAATCAGAATACATTTAAAATTAAACTTTCATCAGAACTTGGTGTTTGTCAGAAAATATTGAGGCAATAACGTAACAAAGTTTTATTACAAAGGGGAAATTTTATAGACTAAATTATCATAAGATAATCTGCGAAAACAAATAAACATGTTTATAAAATTGTTGCTTTCATTGCAAATTGCTTATATAGTAAATTTAACGTTTCCTTAAAGTCTAATAATGCTTTTTTAATTTTATTTTTGATAATTAAAATATATTCGGTTTATTGAACAAAATCAAATTTATTTGGGTTTGAGGAAATAAAATCAGCAAAGGTCGTTGCGGTGTTAAAAATTAATATCAAATCTACAACCAAAGCAATTTGGAGGTGAATGAAGAGAAGGATGATTTTCTTGCAGTTTGTTTAATTATATAGCATGTACAAATTCAATCTATACTATAACGCAAGTAAAGCATGCAAATGAAAAGTATGTATGTCATCAATGTTGTGATATTAGTCGTACAATAAAAACTGGATTAAACGACATGAAAAGGGAATTGACAATATTAGACCAACTATCTGTCTTACATAAAAGTATGAATTTCATATCGAATAATTTTAATGAATTGTTAGAAAGTGTTACTGAGAATAAAAAGAACCTGGATTTTTTTTTAAAAAGAGTATAAGGTTTCAGGACTGAATTAACAATTCTGGGAAATACTGTTAAATTCTTGAATGACTAAATAGTAAAGAATAATTATATAATTTGCAATCTCCATATTAAATCTATTTTGTTAGCTGTTTACGTTGTGTTAATTATCACTAGTGATGCAGAGGTCGAGTTTAAACTAGAAAGCATTACTGATGCCTTCTTTATCAAAAGAAAAAAAATCTAAAGAAAAAAGAAGATAAAGAGAAAAGCCAGACTGTTGCTGTAAAGTTCAATTCAATGAACGTTAAGCTGCTAAACCTCTTCCTAATCAAAATAAAAAAAGATTTGCATAAGTTATTGCTTTAGTAGATATATACTTAGCTTGCTTAATTATACAACAACATTAAGAAACGTGGCTATCGAACTGTGTATTTCTTTGAGGGAAAAAAGGAGCGAACTGCCAATCCAAAAAATATTAAAAATAAAGAAACGTTGATAAACCTAAAATAAACCATAAAATCGCAGATCACAGCTAGTCCAAGAATTGATGACGACAATGGACATAATGACTTGTATTTATCTCCAAAACAAGATAAGTAATCTATATTTTTATAAAAAAATGTTTTTACTAACAAAATATTTGCAAAATACAATTTGTGTTCTTTATTATTTAACTCTATTAACGTTATAAGTATATCCTCAATTAAAAAGTTTAATATATGTAAAATCCTTGTTAATATATTACAGGTCCATCCAAAATTTTATCTGTCCAGGAAACTTGATTTGGTACAAAATTAACTCAAATATAATAAATTTTTGACTTTGCTGCTTTTTATTGCTGCCTGTGTGATTTTAATATTGAAATTAGCACTATTAAAGATTATGTTTATATAATCGTTTGATTATTGGTGAGCCAAAAATGTGAAGGCAAGAATATAAAATTCACATCAATTTATAGATATAAATAAATATCTTGCAATTCTGTAAAAAATTCTTAAAACTTAGGACCGCTTTCCTTGTATTTTACTTGATGACTCAAATATAGGTATTTTAAACCCAAATTCATTTAACGAGTTTTAAGATTGCTTGCTAAATATGATTTTAAAATTTGTCATTCATTTATTACACATGCGGTACTTTAACTTCATCTGACCATGTGTATGTATTTTATATGTCTACTTAGACTATAGAATATAAGTTATGAAATAATAATTTAATCTCCTCCAGTTTGCAAATAAAAAATCTGAATCAACTTAATGTGGGCGATTGTCGTTAAGTATTAACTTAGATCATATAAATGACTGCATCCATGAGCAACAAGCATCCAGCAATGCCAGATACCAATGACTTGCAAATAGATTTGTTGGCTATAGAAATTTCAACTAAGGAAAAGAAAATTAATTAAATATTCGTAACGAAATTACGCGATGAATAAATGGTAATTTGCAAAATCTTATCAAGATAAGAAGGCGAATCTTAAAATTAAGAAAAAACCAGATAATGACGAAGTAGCGCAGAAGTTAAAAAGAATCAGAAAAATTATAAAAAAAGCTTGAGAGATTCAATGAATAATTTTTAAAAGAATAATTTGAATTAATTTAATAATAAAGTAAAACATAAACAATAAAGGAAATATTTATTGTGGTTAAATAATATTAAGTTAATCAACGCGTGGAATTTTGTAAGTTATTTATTGGCGAATTAGGTCTAAAAATTACACATAATTTATATGAATTATAAAAAATAAAAATAAAAACAAGAAACAATTTTGATGAAATGGTTTCAACAACTAGTTAATTAAAATATATCAGACAGATGTCTGCATTAGATCTAATTTTATTTTCCGCTGTTAATTCTAAAAAAACACAACAAATTTTACAGAGCATATTACTAGCCAAAAAAATATATTCTTGCTCCCAGTTAAATATTAACGCTCTAATTCATAAAGTCAAAAAAATAAGGTTAACAAACTTAAAATAAGCATTTTGTATTCATAAGAGATTAATGGTCTTACAACACCTTTAACAAACATTTTTATTTTTTATTTGTGAATTTAGATATTTTGTTTTGGATTTAGATATTTTGTTCAAAAAAACAAAACAAAAATTAAAAAAAAAAAAAATCCTAGAATAAAACAAATAATTTGATGAAAAATATTAAATAAAAAATTCATGTGCAATTCATATTTTCGGATCATCAAAAATTCTATAATTTTTTGTGATATCTGCTTATCAATAATCATATCGACCGCTATACATATCACAAGCAAATTATTAATTCATTATGAGATAATAAGTTTTCAAAAACTAAAAATTAAAAAGGTTCTTTAAATATAGTTTAAGCAAATATGTATGCACATAGGACAATTGTTTTTTTTTTACAAAAAAAAGCAAGCTTAAAATGTGTATATAATTATGTATTTGAAAATTAATAGTAAAAAGTTGTTACGGAGAAATACTTCCTATCTCTACGTTCATATTTGTATATCGATTAAACATAGTTATTAATTATCGCTTAAGTTTATATATATAGAATATAAAATACGTTCATTTACTTTAATGTGATGATACTTTGTTTGCTGGGTTAATATTATTTATTTAATCAATGCATTAAATGTAAATTCAAGTCTCAAGTAATAATAAACAACAATAGATATGGGCTGTGTGCTTGTTGTAACAAGCTGTGTGTATGAATATCAATCGACATACAACAACAACAGGAAAACAGCGAGAGTAAAAAATTAGCATCACACTAAATATACAATATAATTCTCATTTGCTTAATTGATAAATAAGTATAAGAGATCGAGGTTTGCCAATATTATAGGTAATGGTATTGTGACTGTCGTGCAGTAAAGTACATATTTACGGAAAGGGAAAAAAGTGATTGAAATAAGAAAAGAAAAAATTGTGTGCTTGCATTTATACCTGTCAAACAGCCAAAGTGTGGGTACCTGCGTAGCAGAAACGAAATCGCTACTAGGAGGAAAATAAACTGCTCAATCAGAAGTTTATGAAAATAAACGAAGAAAATGATTCGCTAAAGAAAAACTTGACGAAGTTTTACCGAGCGATGGTGAAACCGATGATAGCGAAACATCCAGTGAAGAGGAGATGTCAGTGGAAAAAGAGGAAGTTGTACCATCCGCGTGTAGAGAAAATGTTATGGAATGTCGAAGCAAAACGGCAGCAGATAAGAAATTGGTTCAGCCAAATGCAGTGAAAACTAGTGGACCAAAAAAGAAGGACAAAACCGCCACCAGCCGAATAATTAAAAAAAGTAAGTCTGTACCTATTATAACAACATATAATGTTGATGTTAGGTATATTAGTAATAAGTTAGTGTGTTAGGTCACAAGGACTATAACATGAAAATGTTAGGTAGAAATGTGACAAATATAGGGGTCTGCACCTTGGAGCAATTTGCTAAGCTGAAGGACTTTTTAAAACAAGAAGAGGTTAGTTATTATACCCATACACCGAAAGTTGAAAGATCTTTTTATGTTGTGATTACGGGTCTTTCTAATACTTTTGACTCAAATGATGTGCTTCACAAAATAGAATCATCTTGCAGTAGAAGTTGTTGTAGAGGTAGCGGACTTGTAGCGAAGAATAATTCCTAATTGTTTTGACTTTAACCGTGTGAATGTGAATAACCTTAATAAATTATTGGCCCAAAATCTGACGAATAGTCAACTTCCAAATGATCGCAATGTGTCGTCTCATGAAATTGATGTCTGTATTGAATCTATAAGCACAATATTTTCAAATGCTATGAATGAAGCAATCTCTAAAATCCCTATGCGTAATAGGAGACTACTAAAGCTTCCGGCTAATATACTAAATTTTATCTCTGAAAAAAATAGACTTAGGAGGATTCTGTGGTGTTCTATTTTAAAAGCCGATATAAGAAACATAGACAGAATTATTCAAGGGGCCATTGCAAAATTTGAGACCCAATATTTGACCGATTTTCTGGAGAATATTCGCCTTAATAGTAAGATATTACGAAGGTCAGGCTCCTTATTTACCGGCAGATTATAAGACCTATCATATTTTATGCTTTTCAAGACTGGTTTGGGATATCTTCCCACCAGATGTAAAGTCTTAAGATATGGGAGAGATGAATTGTCTGCTCCTGCCTCCGGCTACAGCCAAGAATGGTACCTGATGGCATTTTTTGAAGACCGTGTTGTTAAAAAATCTATAGTAGTATAGACTTTGAGAGGATTGATGTTTTTCTCATGAGATCTGCCCTCAGGTTTCTTGAGAAATCATCTTATTTAAATAATGGTTTGGTAGGGGGATGCTGTCAACGGGCCCCTGATCTGGAAAATTTGCTTAGAAATAAGTAATAAGTTAGCATTTTGGCTTTGAATGCTGGAGGTCTTCTCTTTGGAGATGCAGGCCTCCTATTTTATCATAGGAGGGTGAAAACCCTTGACATGGTGTACAACACCGCACAGTAGTTTAAGGAGGACTTTGTGATATATATATATATATATATATATATATATATATATATATATATATATATATATATATATATATATATATATATTTATATGATATTATATCGCTTATTTCATTTGTTTTTTTACTATTAAGTATTATTTAGTTTGTAGGGTAGTTTAAGTTATTAGTTTTAAGTAAAAATTAAAGAAATGAGTGTTTTCCTTTTTATCCTTTTTTTTTTTGGAAATGTAAACAAATGTAATTATTTTAAAATGACTATATACAGAATATCTGTAATGTAATTAATTAAGTGCGAATTAGTCTTAGAAAAGTTTTATAACGTTAAGAAATATGTAGAAAAAATGTAGTTTAAGTAACATATGTATAACGAATTTTTGGAACAATAAATAAATCGAATAAATCGAATAGCAAATGCAAAAAAAAAATATTATAGGCGACATTGCAATCCCAATTGGACTTACACTCGTTTACAGTTTCTAATAAGTCTTAGAAATTATATTTATATAATTTAAAGGCTTACCGGGGTTTTTCTTAAAGAGCCAGTTGATATTTTCTGACTGTTGGTCGGAAATTACCACAAATTTGCACAGCGGCCTTGGCCCACTGTTCTCACAGTGTTTTCTACTATCTGATTCCCAATAAAAGGAAGAAAAAATTTTTCCGTATCTTTTGTAGGGAACCTGATAATTTATATTAAAAGTCTTCTTACGATACCCACAACATTTTTAAAACATTGCAAATTATATGCATATATAACCAAAATATAAAGTTCCCCAGGATTCGTGACGTATAATGTTGTACCTGTAATTGAATTTTTCAATTACAATTTCATATATTATTTGTAACTGAAATTGAGTTTATTTATTTTTTTTCTTTATTACACATTACACGCAAATTGCATCAAGTAAAACCATTATTTAACATTTTAGTGTGTTAAGTTTTGTCACCTAGGTGTTAAAATGATACATTTATTAAGCAGAATGTTTTTAATAACTAAGGTAAACATTAATGACAAAACCCAAAACTAAAATAAAATTTACTTTTATTATACCGTTTATCAAAGTGGAAAACAAAGAAGAGTGAGTTATAATTTGGCGCAAGTTTCACATCTCTATATCAAACAGGAGCTGAGATATTATCATTTTAAGATGGCAACCTCTCTCAAAATCTTCGTTTTTTCTTCCAACTTTACTGTTAAATAATTCAGAAGATACCTGACAGATCCGAATCTTCGTAAATAAAATAATTTTAAAGTCTAAAAAATCTACAAAGTTTCATTGTGTTATGAATACATGAGGTTGAAAAATTTGTCATTTTGCTTCAATTTATCCATTTAAATTTTTTTCACAAGTTGTTGTTTTATTTAAATAATGCATGGTTTTAATATTATGCACATTACATTTACGAACCAAAGAAAACCATCACTTATGTCTTCCACAGCTAGAAATTATAATAATTTGTTTTTAATTCATATATGACTGGCTTCCACCAGCTTCTGTATCGGGAAAGTTGCAGTTAGACACTTAAAATAATTCGCCATTATAGCACAACTCCTGTAAGAATTATATAAATGAGTAAGCTTACAAATTTTAAAAGCCTGCTAAACGTGGTTCTGAAAAAACCAGTGGTACACCCTTGAATTTTGGATTTTATTTTTAAGTCTGTTTGTAATAGTGACCAGTTCTTACTCTTAAAACATTTTAATTGCTACCAACAGTTTAAAAAGATATATAAAAAAAACTTCATGTAAATTAAAATCTTTCCACAAGAAATTCTAAAACATAAAATTATTTATTGGTTTTTGTAGCGGTTGATTCAATGTACACTCTTTATGAATTTTACATAAAATTCTGTTCAAATTTAAAATGCAACGTGTTATATAATAAAAGACTAGATTTACTCTTTACACTTCTACGAATTCTACGAATTATCATTGCAGCATCTTGGCATATAAAAAATTGTATTTTAGCTAATGCAGCTACTGTAAATACATATTTTTCCTAACAGTAGCTGGGCTTAATGAGCATAATTGTTAGATTTGATTTTTAATTACTTACCCTTAGATCAATAGTTTAAAGTTTACTAGTGTTCATTTCACAAGTCACTTTTTTCAATTGATATTTCAATATAGAGTGGTGAAACTATTCTCAATTTACCATTATATGTAATTGCATCACATATAATACCCTTTTCAATTAAAGAATGTACGCAATTAAGGCCTTAATTGAGCTAAATTTACTGTATAAGAAGTCAATTACTAAATTGAGCAATTAATACTTAATTGCATCACTAATTAAAAGAAGTACGAAATACAACCCTTGCCAACAAGTATGTTTACTGGGAAGTATGTTCAGTGAGATCAAAAAAATTCATAAAATTGACAAGCCGTATGTAAAAATATAAGCAAACCAAGGTACATTTATTTTAGTAGGTAGTGTCATCCGCCCAGCTGGCTTGTAGTTGTTTATATTTTACTAGTAAATAAAATGTACCTTTAATTAAATATATAAATAGAAAATAGCAAGCGAAGCTGAAGGTAAGTTAATAAAAAATTTAAATGATTTTGAAATTATCAGGTATGTCACAGGACTCAATTCCGATCAGAAGTGGTTTCAATTCCGCAAATTGCTTCTTCAGAAAACTTAAGACGAAAAATTTCTTCGAAATGAAACTACTTTAAAATTTCTTTCAAATTTTTATTTTGGCGTTTCTTAAATTTACTTTTATGATGTATCCTTCTTCGATTAGCCTCGTTGTTTACTTTGGTGCATAAAATATTGCAACATTTAAATTAAATAGTGGGGATTCAATACTTTCCAGGAATAAAAAAAATCGCTCGGAATCTGAAGGCGGTAAAACAAAATCGCTCGAAATTGTTAATACGAAATTAAAACCGTTCCGATATGAATGAGTGACATGCCTGTATTTTTTTTTTTTATTATAATTTAACAAATGTCCTTTGATTTGTGTTTTAGTTTAAAATTTCAAGGAGCTGTAGTTCTTGTTTTCTTAAATTTTTCAGAAATATTAAATCCTTTTGTGGATTAAAAAATTGATCGCCCTAACTGCAGTAGTTTAATATTTCTAAACTACCAAACAGTGATTTTTATCTATTTTTTAATTTTAAGAATAAGAAACTTTTGCGATTACAACAAAAATGTTTTTTTCCTAAGTTGTCAAATGCTAATTGAATAAGCTTAATTGAGCATGTGTGAACACCAAATTAAATTGCGCAATTAAAATTGAATTGACTCAATTAAGAAAACATGTCTGAACAGGGTATAAATACGAAATTCAACCCTTGCAAACAAGTATGTTTACTCAGAAGTATGTTCAGTGGGAACAAAAATTTTAAATAATTGACAACACGTATGTAAGAATATAATCATACAAATAAAAAGAAAATGGCAAGCGAAGCTAGTTTAAAAAATTACCATTTATATCCTTTCTCCCCTTCTACAACACTATTTGAAAATATAAATTATCTATTTTACTATGACAACAGATATCTACTTGTGTTTCAAATTCAATTGAAATCGCTTTAGCCGTTGAGTCGCGATTGACGCATGTACAAAGAAACTTAAAAAAGAGAATTATAGTATAAATAAACTAATGTCAGGTTATTGGTATATATAGGTAAATAATTTGTATGTGGTGAGGAAATTTTTGCAAAAAAAAAAAAAAAAATCAAAAAAAAAAATATAAATAAATTAAGACTTTTAAAGTTATATTTACAATTTTGTTATATATAGCTTTTTATTAAAGTTTCATATTTATATTTATTACTAACGATAACATATTTCGTAAAGTTTTTAATTATAATTTTTTTAAGATATCGTAATAATTGCAACACGAAAAAGTAGTAAAATATTGATAGAATTATTATAATATGACCTTAAGCTAAGATTATTTATTTGTTTAATTAAACAGATTTAACTTTTATATACATTGTCCCGAAAATTGTTCCACTTTCTTTGTTATTATAATCCTAGTTGAGCTTTAAATTTTTAGTTAAGTTAGGTATAAATTAATTAGTTTAAAAAAATAAATTATGATGGCTACTTAAACTTCTTTTTGATAATTTTTTAATAATTTTACCATAATAAATAAAAATAACCTAGTCAACAAAGCAAAACTTTACGCTTTATTAACATTATTCATAGTTGCAAGTTACGTATTTATAGCGTGTTGATATAACAAAGCTATTATGTGCTCATTAAACTATTTTGTTTAAACAAAAAATTTGTTAACATTTGATTAAGAAATAACCCCGCTGAAACTACACTATTAAATGAAAAAAATTTTTTTATTATTTTTTTTTTTTTAATATATATATATTTTTAATTAGGAGTTCAACTGTGGACGTAAATGAATTAAAATTTAATTTGGCTTAAGTTCATTTTTTATTTTCTAAAAACCTTTTTTAAGAAGGAAAAATTAATTTATAAATGTATACTCGTACCAACGTTTTTCAAAAAAAAAAAAGAAGAAAAATTAGACACAAGCAGAATGAAATACTGCATTTTTTGAACCGCCACATCCGTCTTCAGTACTCTTCGTATCTATCTACCTTAGGTTGTGTATATTGTAAGCATCATCGAGAAATATTCATATCAATATTAATTTGGTTCGACAAAATCAACACACAAAGCAAAGTATTGCTTCACTGTTCTCTTTGCAATTTGTCTTGTATGTTTGTTTTTGCTTTGCACCAACCATCGCTTGATCACGAATGCAATTTTTATTTTTATTCATTAATTTTATAAAGTAGGCAAGGATGTACATGCCCTGTGTCTCTCGTTTGTTAATTAAGTTTTAATGAAATAGGAGTTGAAAAGTATATTTGCTTTATGTTGCTTTTTCTATTGGTTTGCTAAACAACCACAAGCTGTTAAAGGGCTGCACATTGGTGCTGAAAGCAATGTGAAATAATTGTCGCGTTTGTTTGAAACTTAGAAAATATACAAAATACGGTAAAAACTAATTTTCTACTTTAAAAAATAAGCAGGGACCGAAAATAAGAGTTATTTTTCAATTTTTGAAGAAATAAATCATACATAAATAAACATCGTAGAAAAGTTTTAATTACACCATCATGATTTGTAGGCGAAATGCATCCAACATTTTGCAAGATTTTTAAATTTTTGATTTTTATTTTAACAATCAAAAATAAGAGTTATTTTTGATTTTTATTTTTTTAAATGAAAAATAAGAGTTATTTTTGATTTTTATATTTTTAAATCAAAAATAAAAGTTATTTTTGATTTTTATATTTTTAATTCAAAAATAAGAGTTATTTTTGATTTTTATATTTTTATATCAATAATAAAAGTTATTTTTGATTTTTATATTTTTAAATCAATAATAAAAATCAATTCAAAACTATTATTTATTTGTTGATGCCGTATGTATTATAATATGCTGCTTCATTCAAATTTCTATATAAATATAACATATTATGTGACTTATCCATTTTCAACTATAAAAACATGAATGCATAGAAATAGCTTATAAGTTTTGGTTGCCATTCAAGTCAGTGTTAAGAGGTCGTTTTCAGGTGTTCAATTTTACCATCATAATTGATTTTAAATGTTCCTCCGATAAATTATATCTCAAATCTCCCAATATTAATCAGAGTGCTGAAAATGACCTTTCTACACTGACTTGAGTGGCAGGTACAGAATGAACAATTAAAGCTAATTTTCGAAGCCATGGAAAGACAAATTTTTTGCTCTCCCAATATTCCAATAAATTAGCAGAAGTATCCAAACGTTTTTCTTTGTAATTGTCTATTTCAAAATAAGCTTTGAGTACGCTGTCATTTATTGTCGTAGGAGTATCATCGTCGTCCGAAGACGAATAATTCATCTCCATTGACCTTAAGCCGTCTTCTAAAACAGATCGAGAGCTTGCAATGGAGCTTTCATCTATTACAAATAAGTTTTCGTCAACAGGTGGCGTACCGCAGGAAAATCGCTGAGTTTCAGTGTTATGCTAAATACAAATAAAAAAATATTAAAAATATATTATAAATTATTTTAAATTTATTGTCTTAGCTCACCACTTTTACTAACTGGAGTACAATTTTCTTTAAATGATTTTTCGCAGAATTTATTTTGTCATGTGACAACACACGCCTAAATCTGGGGTCTAAAAACAAGGCTGCATATACAGTGTCGCATTCGAGCAACTTTGTTTGCCTTTTTTCGACGTGATCCAGAAGTTGCCTGGACATCTCTGTATTCAAGCCTTTTAGAGTAAAAATTAGCTCTAGCCAATTTTTATAAAAATCTCCGAACAGTAAATTAGATTTCTGTAGATTCAGCGTCAGAGTATGTACTGGTTCTAGAGCCTGTAGAATTTGTTCTAGTTCCGTCCACTCATGTATTTGGAGCTGCTCAGATGATGGCAAATGTTCACAGCAAAATTCTTTTAGTTCTAGCAGTCGCTTCAACATATTATAAGTCGAGCTCCAACGTGTTGGTACGTCGATTATTGGTTTGAGGTTTTGGCTACTTTTTATACTATGTCTGGAATAAAATGAAAAATTTAACAAACACACATTTTGCACATTAAAAGTTTAAGGAAATAACTTACCGATATGCAGGTGTTCTCAAATATTTTACACTTTTCCGTGATTTATGTACTACATTTGTATTTAAGTTATCTAAAAAATCTTTAACAGCTAACTGCAATGTGTGTGCAGCACATTTAATAGAAATAATATTTTCGAATCTTACATTAACCAATATACTTTCGTAATTGTCTTCACTTTCACTGTCACTTTCCTCGTCATCACTATGCAATGATAACAGTTCCACCGCTTTCACCATATTTCTGCTATTATCCGTGGTTATTGCATAAACTTGCGCCTTATCTATATTGAAACTTTTCAAAACATTTTCAACTTGAGTCGTTAAATATTGTGCAGTATGTTTCTGCTTCAATTCAAGCATGGCCAGTGTGAATATTTAAAGAGTATTGGATGAGATTATTTGCAAATTTATGCCCAAAATAGCACGATCATAGCGAGTAGCTGTATCCATTTTTATGCAAACTATTTTATTTTTTGTTATGTTCCTTATATTATTTTGCAACTTATCACATTTATCTTCCAAATATTGTAAAATATTTCTAGAATTTATTTTTGGAATATGAAGACCATCAAATATTGGTTTTGTTAATGTATTAAATGGCTCGCTATCAAAAAATTACAAGGGCACTGATTGTTTGGTTAGCAAAGTAATGCAAGCATTAACAACTTCATTCACGGACATTTTAATAGTGAATTTAATTTTTTTTTCATTTTCGCATGTATCACTGCTTTCTATTTTAATCTTTTTTTCACTATATGCCTCACTATGGTCTTTTTGTAAATGTCTTTTCAGATTAGTTAAACATATCGCGCTCAACTTTTTTTTTACAATATTTACATTCTCCATTGGAGCCATCAATAATATAGAAATCACGTATGTATATATTCCGTTTTCTTCCCATTATCAAATTATGGTAAATTTTTACTTTTATAAATAAGCAGTTCTTGTCACAACTTCTCCCTCGCGATTGAATGAACAAATAATAGCGTTATTTCAAGTTCAAGGGCAATGCACAGTGTAATTTAGAAACTTTATTACACAAATTTTGTTGTTATTATCACTGTGCACTTTGTTTTTACTCTAATACGTAACAAAGCTTCATAAACATATTACCTATGTCACGAATTTTGAATTGATTTATATTATTGATTTAAAAATATAAAAATCAAAAATAACTTTTATTATTGATATAAAAATATAAAAATCAAAAATAACTCTTATTTTTGATTTAAAAATATAAAAATCAAAAATAACTCTTATTTTTGATTTAAAAATATAAAAATCAAAAATAACTTTTATTTTTGATTTAAAAATATAAAAATCAAAAATAACTCTTATTTTCTATCTAAAAATATAAAAATCAAAAATAACTCTTATTTCTTGATTTTTTTGATAAAAGTCATAAGAGTTACGGTCCCTGAAAATAAGAGATTAAACAAATCTAATGTTTTTTTAAACAAATGATTAAAAGGTTTAAAGTTTTAACATAAAAAGTGTTAAAATGCAAAAATGTAGGGAAAATACAAAATATAATTTTGTAAACCAAAAGTTTCTTAAAGCGTTGACAAATTATTGAGCACAATTGAAGAGTTTTCTGTTTTTTTTTCACGCAGAGCATGGTGTCACATAATTTTTTTAATGGAAGTAATCCATTCTGATTTAATAGTCCTAATATAAGTTTAGAAAATATAACCAGAATTTAAGGAGTTTTACAATTACTTCTATTCTTTTGGCCTTAGTCGAACTGTTTGGCCGTCACGGCTAATAAAAAGATCTTCGTAAAAGTAATATTTTTTACAAAATTATTAAACTACAATAAATGTTTTAAGTTACCGCTGTTGTAATTGATTTTAACAAAACATTCAAGAACCGTCGCAAAACAAAATATAGGAATAGCAGATATTCCGGCCTCATTAAAATATGTAAATGTGTAATGGTTTCTTTTTCTTTCGTTTTTTTAAATGTAATCAGACATTGAAATGAACCGTGAGGAGGTAAAAACAAGAACAAAATTTGGAAGCAACAAAGTTACTTTAAAAGTTCAAACATACTCCAATGCACTATGAGGTCGAGTTCTGCTAGAAAATATGAAATTATAATATACTTAATGTTCTTGTTACTGTTTAGAAATTACTTGACTTATTTATTTTAAGTTAACCGTTTGATTATAATTTTTATTTTTTCATTATGTTAAATTTTGTAAAAAAAAAAATCATTTTATTGCATATCTGGAGGGGCAATCCATTAGAAATAAGTCTAGACAAGTATCCTACATTTATCAATGACCAAAAAACTAGGACTTTGAAAATAATTTTTTTGTTAAGGGAGTTATAAAAAAATAGTGATAATGCTTGCAATTAGCTCAAGTTATTGTTGCTAGTTGAAAAAAAATTATTGCATAAGGTGAGTAAAGGCATTAATATTTTAAGGTTTCTAGTTTAGTTAACTGCTTTGTTTTTGTTTTATTATTTGTGTAATTTTTGCAAACGCCATTTTTCTAATGGCAAGTCTTGCTGCTCATTACATATATAAATATGCAAATTGGAAAATACGTGTAACACTCAAACGGGCTACAATAAAATATGTTATAATAATTCACTTTTGACATGCAATAACATTTTCGGTTTGTTTTGTGCTTAATGGAACGTATTAAAATGTGTTGAAATTTTTGAGACGTTAGTGTAGTATTTTCATGTGTTACCATTTTGTGAGAGGTATTTGTTTCTTCATAGATATGATTAAACCTGCTTCGGCTTGCTAAGTATACTATATCATGTATAATTGCAGTAGTTTATTTCAGTTTTTCTGCCTTCAAAAATTATAACTTACAGTGCCCAATACTAGCAATATTTCTTTTTAAATTCTAACCCTTACTGTACTTTCATAAGAATTAAAAAGAAATTTTGGCATATAGTAATATAACAGTAGCACAAATGTTGCACATCACACTATTTTAACCAAAAAGTACTCAAGAACAATTCTTTATTGCAATAAAGCTGAAGATTTACAAAAGTGATAATTGAAAGCCTAGTTATATATTAACTCTGATTATCCAAAGTGATTTCAAATGCCAAATAGACTAATCAGATTGTTTTAGATTTGTCTAGAAGCTTAAAATCGGAATACTTTTCAGTCATCATGTAATATGTCTTTGCTTAGTTCTTCTTATGTTTTATAGGTAATTTTTTGCCAAATCGGCCAATACGGTTAACAGCTCAAAATCACAAAAACATGTTTATTTTGTCCATTGTGTAAAAAGATACTGAGCTCTTAAATTTTTCTTTTAATTATTTTTTAGAATAAAGTTTTTGGGAGACTTGAAAATATGTGACATATTTGTGTTTGTGTTCATGTACCTGGGAAAAAAGTTCCACACTAAAATTGAAGACTTACTGTAAAGGACGCTACTTTTCGACAAAAAAAAAAAAACAGGTGAAAATTAAAAATTCGATATAGCCAAAGTAACATCAATAATTTGGTTGAAATAGTATGACAGTAGGCCGTATGTATTGTTTCAATGTTTAAAAATTTGAATCTGGTTTTTTTATTTGCATTTAAAATGTCATAAGATATCGAAATCAATATTTTAATATCAATATATAAACCTCAACGCCGAATGCGTCGTTTTTTTTCAAAAGAATTATCCTTATAAAATCAAATATAATGTTCGCTACTTACAGTTTTAAACATCTTTAGAAAAAAATACACAATATCGTCAACTTTTTTTTGTACATGATTAATAAAACAAAAAAAAAAAAAATGTAAATTATATAAACTGTTAATATTTTTTTCGTGTAAATATTATTATAAGCATCTATCAAAAAATTACATTTGAAAACTTGTAACTTATTTAGATTACCAATATCTTGTTTTTTTTATCCAACTTACAGCTGTTCTAGCCTAAATTAATTTTGTTATTATTCATCTGTGTTTACACTTGCGTTAACGACATAAAATGTAACACGCGAAAATTAAGTCTGTAAAATACAGTGATTTGAGAGTAGTATAGCATATTCATATATGCAGTTTCATAAAGATTATGCAAATAAGAAAATATTACTTAAAAAAATAAAGAAAATCATTTCACACCTTGGCGTTTAAGGTCTTCGTATGTTATATTCGATAGTTGTTAATCTTCATCAGTAAACCTATAAAACGTATACTTAATTTTTGTTAACTGATAGTTATACGTTAATAATTTATTATAATTTTTAACCAACTTCAAAAATAGGAAGGAAGTTAGGAATTCGTCTAAATGTTGCTTAATATTTTCTTGCCTGCAGAGCTCCACCATTTCTGAACTGGCTTTTTTTAAAATGAAGTAGCACTTCAAGCATTACCTATTTAGTTATTATCGTAACCGTGCTACATTCTTTAGAAAAGAGATAGATGAGAGATAAGACAGGCTGTAAAAGGAGATTTATTAGTTATTTTACTTTGCTGGGGAATATGCTATGAAGATGTACCGACGAAGGAGGCCGCACGTTTTAAGTTTTTTTTCTGAATATGTATTGATATAATTAAACAGAAAAAAATATTTATATATTTTAATTGCACTGGGGTTCAACCTTGGCCAACTAGGTTTTTATTTGACGTACTTACCACCTTGACTACAGCAGCCAAGGCGAATCTATAAGGTGTAGTCATCAACAAGTTGCTTCAACAAAGCAACTTTTTGTACGAGGACGTGTCAAAAACAGGTGGTTGAAGCGAATACAATTTTTATTTGCTTTGAAAATATACAAAACAAACAGTCAAAAAAATGTAAAACAAGAATAACAATATTTAAAAAACAGGGCATTTAATTTTAACATAACAAAAATAAATTCTGTTTTGTAAAATATATTTTTATTTTTAATAATAAATATCGTTTCAGTAAAGAAAAAACATTAAAAAAAGTTGTAGAATAAGCTTAATCCTGGAACAAAAAATTACATTTTTGCCAAAAAACATTAAAAAAAAGACTTTTTTGTATTTATATATACGAACATACATACACTGAGGATCAAATGATTATAACAACTCAAAAATACATGTAAATTTATTTTTACATAGAAACACCTTGCATTTCTTCTCATTGTTTTCAATCTGTTTTTAAGTTCTCGACAACAGTTAATAATATAGTTAAATTTCTTTTGCAATGGCTTGAGAGGCCATTAATTATTTAAAATACCTCTCTTGCCCCTTTTTCACTAATGTTTTGTAGAAGATAGTTTTTTTTTTTAATATTCATAGATATTAAACTAAATTATATGAAAATAAACTTAAAAACTTTTGCCTTAAACTCTGATCTTTTCGCCGTTGTTCTTGGAATCTTAAAAAATTCCATTTCAGATGGAAGAAAATTTAGCTCTCTAGAGGAAGATATGTTTTATTAAAAAAATTTAATCGGTTCTAATCATTTGAACTAGAGTGTAAAGTCATACATAACAAATAAAAAACATAAGAAACGAAAAATAAACAGAATTGAAAAAAACTTTAACGTTATTTCGAACAGTACTTCATGCTGATGATACCACCTGGTTATCAATTCGCCTTGATAGCAGCCATCAATTTATTTGAAATTAAATTAAAATTTTGTCTAACAAGTCCACCGAGACAATACACGTAACTTCACGATGAGACTAGCTTTAGTAAGTTTTGTTGTAATCTAAAGAAATAGAGTTGTTGAATTGTATATAGTTATTTATAAAAAAAGGAGAATGTAAAAAAACCATTTGCAAAAGGTCCTTGCAAGTATAAAGGCGTCTAGAAAACTTTACGTAATATGTAATATATTCAAGGAAGTTATAAACTCCAAGATGGTTAAAATACGAACAATTTGTTTATTTTATTTCCTTTCATACTTAGGAAAAACCGTAGGAAAAACTAAGAAATATACCTTTAGAAATTTAATTAAAATAAACTAAATCCGAATTCACTTATGAAAATAATAACAAAAAATTAATCAATTACGTAACTAATAAAAGTTAAGGGAATGTGACGCTTAAATAAAGCTATTAAAATTTTGCAGTTATTGAGTCTGAGGAGAGTAGTTTTAAGAGTTAAAATTATGATAATGTAAAAAATATATTATTAAACACAACTAATAAACAGTAGTTAATTAATTTATTTCATAATATAATAAAAATACTGTCGGTAACATTAAAAGAAGCTTATTAGTTATGGAGTTAAGAGTAATTTTTTTTTTTAAATTAAGAGGACTTTTTTATGATTAAAACAAAAATCAATATAATTTTAGTATACTTATTAGTGTTTTTCATGTAACTAAGGATTTTTTCCCAGTTGATGAAAAAATTACTTAAGTACTTCTTAATATAGGATTTGATAGAAAATTTGTTAACTCTGTATTATTGAATAATTATCGAAATATATGTCGACTTCCTTGTTCTCCCACGTCATTAATTTAGTACATTATAAACTGCATACGCTACGTTTGCGCCAGTAACACTTTAGTTTCACATTTTGCTGATACAGGCAAATGATATTTTATTGAGTGCCTCAAGTATCTTAATCTTTTCATCCCAAGGAATGTGTCAAATCCAAATTTAACTCGCTTATTTAGTTTTGTTAATTAATTTTTTTCACCTTTTTTTCTTTCCACCTTGCTTAGGTACTTATTTCGCTCACAAAAAAAAAAAAAAAATTATACATCCCTGAGCACTCTTTATTTTATTGCTATCGGTATTAATTATATCATTTTCTCTTTGATGCAGAGTTTTTATGCCATTTGCTCTGCTTTTTTGAGATTCATCTCTTCTGCTCAATGTTACTTGCTCATACAACCAGACATTCTGCTTATAATAAGTTGGCTCACTTAGCCAGTTAGTTTCAATTTTATTTATTAAAAAAAAGTTAAAGTTATTAAATTTTAAATTTTCTGTATCCTAAGTTTGCTTCATATTTGGGTGTTAAAGCTCAATTCAATTTTGAAATTCTAATTATTTAAAGGTATTACAGCCATGCGAGTATTGACGTAGGAGTTGCATTAATAGTGAAAATGCAGAGAATGTATATAGTTATACTTTGGTCATGCAAACAATATCTTTTTTGCTGTATGCTTTTTACAAAAATATATATTATCACGATAAGCAATTTTTGGATCATATTTAATTATTCATGATTGCGGTATAATGATTATAAAGAACAAATTTATTTATCAATTTAAAACATTATTATGATTATATGTTATAATATTATCTTTGTGTTTAACAAAGACAATAATTTTTTATTTTTTTAACCCTTCACTTAATTTATAAACAATATATTGTTTACATTACGGCTTCCTCAGTCACCTTCTTTTATTGTGCGGATACTTAATTGTTGCCATTTTAAGAGTAAAAAGACAGTATAACACTCTTCATCACAGGTGAAAAAGGAATATCCAAGTTTGACATTCCGTTTTTAATTTTTTCATAATCGATTTCCGACTACATAAAGTGTATATAAGAGAAGTTCCTATGCATACCAAATTGATTGAGCGATGTATGTCTGTCCGTCCATGTAAGCTTTGAAATCAACTTTGCCAAGGCACAAGATGAGCTAGGGAGAACTTAATACGCCAATCCATCAGACACAGGTTTGAACCTTTGCATACATATATTTATAAATATATATATATACATATACACTTATTCATTTACATGTGTACATGTAGTTATACATATTCGATAAAAGGTATATAAGACTAAATACAATACTCTTAATAAATCTTCAAAAATATATATTACTTCTTAAATTATGTTTCACACATTAAATCAAACTTTTCAAATAAAACTTTAGGCACTTATTTAAAAGTATTGTTTTATTAAAAGTATAAATTAATACATATTTACATTTCAAGTAAAATTCTTTGCGAATACATTTCATTCACGCCGGGTTAGATTTCAAGATTCTATAAAAAGAAAACACAAATATGTAAATGGCGTGTTTTTATAATTAATGAAATTTTTTATAATACAAAAAAGTCTTCTTGTCAAATATAAAAAACTTAAAGAGTAGATACGCAACTACAAAACTTAATTAGTTATTTTCACTATCATTAAATATATTAATTAAAAAAAAAAAAAAAAATTAAAGGCGCAAATATCATTGATACGCTACCCAAATATAAATGTTATCATTGGTAACTTACCAAAAAACAGTTACACTTGAAAATATTATTTTAAAGCTTCTATTTAAGGAACTAAAATAATATTTGTCCTTTAAGAAGTTGCTATATTTAATAATTTTTAGCAAATAAAAAAGTAGAAGGAAGTATTTTTGCTTATTGTCACTTAGATTTTTTTGTACGAAGTACAAAACTATTGTTGAAATAATTATTATTCTGGTTTATTATCCCTTTTCTTTAAACATTTATAGTATTAGGCCATGAAGGTTTGCTTTTAAATTTAATACTCTAAAAAAATGTCGGAAATTACTTTTCTTAAAAGGTAAAAATAATAACCCACACCAAAAAACCACTACCGTTATATTCAAAAATATTTTTTAATCTTTCATCACACATATCTTTGCAAGGAGCAATTTATAATAAGATAAATGACGTATCAAATAGTTATTAGCTAATGTAAGTGGCGCACGGCAACGGGCCGCAATCAACTGTCTTTTTGCTGCTTGGATTAATTTTACGTACGCAAATGGCTGCAGGTTATTTAGGTAAGAATTTGTGTAAAAAAATGTAACACATTTTAAAAGTAAAGAAAAATGAATAGCGACTTGATGAGAAAAAAAAGCACGAAAAGAAACCAAAAAATTAAACCAAATTTAAGATTATCACTCGGCTGCTTTAAACTGCATTGCCAAGTTGAATCACACTAATGTATTAAAAATTTTACTTGAATATTTTTATTTACAACTTATTTTCTTTTTCAAATGGATATTGTTGCCTAATTCTGCTATTATTGGTCTTTCATTCTCACGTTTTATATTGAGTAAAAACTTACATTTCTTAATATACTTTTTATATAAACAAAAATCTAGTTTAAACAATTAACTGGTTAAGTTTTTTTCGTAAAATGTTTTAAATACCTGCCGGAATCTTAAGAATAAATACAACAACTATTTTTGCCAAACTAAAGGGGTTCAATAATTGCTATCTGCGTTAGTTTCCTACTTGCAGTTTTTAACAGCCTTCAATATTATTAAGTTATAAAAAATAAATGTAAAACTTGCACTTGCACTTGACTTGAAACGTAAAACTTGCAAACTTGTGATCAACAGGCAGACTATGTTGCAAGTTTATTTATGCTTATACAGAAATTTAAAAGAGAACTTTATAAGTTAAATGATGTGCCTGCATGTGTTTATTTTCGATATGCCACTTTTTTTCGTATAATAACGGGACTAGACAAGGATTGTTTTCAGATTTTTCGTCCTTGTTGTCACTCACATTAGAATTGTCATCATCATTGTAAGCTTGAAATAGTACAATCTGTTTAATTGTGTACACATTTCTTTAAAAAACTTGATTTTTCATTTTGCAATTAAATGACTTGCTTGGAAGAAATTAAAAAAACAGTACTAGTATTGCAAACCTTGTTCAATCAAACCTGTGTTTTGTACAGCATAGAGTTTAAAAAAAGAAAACTCAAGCCCAGGACGTAGGAGATCTCTCCACAATTTATAGGGAAATTTAAAAATTATAAGCTTTATAAAAATCAGAAAATGTTAGTTCAATAATGGAATTTTCTAATAAAACCTAAGAAAAGCTGGACACTAGTGCATACAAAATATTTGCACCGAATTAGTGATATAAATAAGTAAGATTCTGGCTTGGTCTCGATCAATATTTTCAAGACGTATAAAACGAAATTGCATTGAAAAACGATCACAAATTATAGCAAAATAATTTCATCTTAAGCCCTACAGTGTGATCAAAGTGCTTCTGAATTAAACAATTTAATTTTAAGGCAGCTATTAGTTGAATTATTTAAATATAGTATAAAAATTAAAATATATAAAATTAGAAATAAATAATTAATATACAAATTTGAACTAGGAAAAAATACATTTTAACTTTAGAATATAGTTTAAGCTACTTGGAGGCCAATTTTTAACAGCAATGACTCAATATACGTGTCCTACAAAAAACTTAAAGAGAAGCGTGTGTAAATAATGAGATCTTTCTCCTAAACTCTTTCAAAACTCACATATATTAAATAAAAATGTGCAATAATTTATTATAGCCATTAATATTCTTTTATATTCTGCACTTCCCAAACGATTTTATATGTTCATTTAAATTTTAAAAAGTATTTAATTCAACCAATTTTCTTTGTGTATTAATTTATGAAGCAATGTATTATGTTTATTGTCCATTTTTCATTTTTAGTGGAAAACAATTTTATATTCTATTAGTATTATACAAAATAATGAGCTTAGTGTTTTATTGCATATTATTAAATATATTATGTATTAAAAAAGTCTGTGAGTTTGTTTATTTATTCTTTCATTTATTCGTACAACAATCACGGCGAAACGACAGATTTCAATAAAATTTTAAATACCCGTAGATATCATTTTTTAACAGCGGACCAGAATCATTTACAATAATCAATTAATTCTGATTAAGTTAGCTGCTTTCTACAAAGGGACTTGTCATGTTCTTCTAAAAATATATGGTGCCTCTGTAGCTGTTTAAATATAAAATTATAGCAGAAAATCGAATTATAATCTATAATTATTTCAAACTTTTAATAGTTTTAAATATTAATAATCCTCTGTTGATCAAATTTAGCAAAAATTGGCCTTTGTTGGTATGCGGGTTGCACAATAAAATCCCTACAAAAAAAAAAAAAAAAGATTTACCAGAAGATTAAAAAAGCACGATCGTATTTTTAATCGTACAGATTCAATCAAATTCTGTATTAGTGACCCGTGACGCCTTTTCTAGGATTTTTAATATGTTATCTCCGAAAGCACTTTTTCAGTTACAAAATATAGTAAACAAGATTATTATACAGTGAGAAAAGAAAGTCTCTAAATTTCGACAGAGGCAACGTAGGGAACAATAAGTTAATATAACGTAAATTAAAGTGTTAAATTAAGACTTTAACTTAAAATAAACATATGTATGTGAAAGAAAGCCTTAAGCTATCAAGATGATTTTATATAACAATTAATCAATCTGCTAAATGAATAATAACAAATAACTCAATATATCCAATGATTACTTAACAACTGTCAAAATCAAAGTAGCAGAATATTTAAATCCAATTTATTGATTTATTTTACACTATATTAGTAACATTAATTTAAAGCAGACTTGATAAAACCCACATGCAATTTAACAATATGCTTTAAAATATCGTTTAAATACTTTTAATGGTAACATAGCTGCCAAAGACATTTGCTTAAGAAAAATTAATATTTAATATATAGTAAATTGTTGGTTTTTGGACATTTTTCGCATTTTGTTAGGAAGTTTTTTTACTTTTTACAGCAACATCATTTTACTACCTTATATTTTCTGAGAGAGATAAAAGATTTAAAAACTATTCGTCTTATAAAATGGGATTTCACTTGATTTGCTCTTATTCTTATTCTTAATTTTATTTTTTATAAAATCCTCTAATAGAATTTTTTAACAATTCTTAGTCTAAGTTTTTTGGCGAAATTTCACTTTAAAGTATATATTTTGTTAAGAAATATTGGTGTAAAAGACATCTTTGTTAAAAACAAGATTTTTACAAAATGTAACGTTCATTTTCAATTTTATTTTTTTTTTTTTTTTTTTTTGTTTAAACACTTTCAAAATAAGATTTTTTTCTAGACAAATTTTCGATTTTTGTCAAATTTTTAGAAAATATCATTTTTTTTTTTTTAATTTTTAATAAGTTTTAATTATCGGCAAGTATTGCATTTTTTGTAATATTATAAGATTTTTAATTAATCATGCGATTTCGGTTTAAAGTTATATACTTAAAAAATATTATTTTGTGCTTAAACAAATATTTATGTACGTAAAATAAAAATTTGTTGTCTAATGTGCACAAATTTTTTAACTAAATATTTTATTTTATTAAATGAGAGGTACACTCGAACAGATTTACCTACAATTATTTGTAAATATTTGGTGCTAGGATACAGACCCAATTATAATAAGTATTTTGTATATGACAAGACTTTCAAAACTTGAACCAAATGGCGTAAGGACACTTGTTTAATATTTTTTTTTTCATGACAACACCCTTTAACTTCAAAATCCTAAATTGGATTTTTGTTTTAATAGCGAAATTTGAAAAGTATGTTTAAAACAAAAGTATAGCACCTTTTAACTTATTTTACGAATATTTGTATTTGTTATTATAAAAATCATAGTAATTGATATTCGGTCCAATTTTGAAGCGTTTGTGTATAACTGTTTAAAAAAGAGACTCGTAAAAGTCAATGTAGTTTACCTGTAGCGACACTCTTTAATTTTTAGATTTATTTTTGTATTACTTCGTGCTATTAGGAGCTATGGTGATACACAGTTTTTTTAATTAAAAATTGCGCCCTTTACGTTTAATAATACCCTTCAAAAACATGTATTTTGTATAGGGACATCCTCATATTTTTATAGTTATAAACCATTTTTAAAACCCAACCAATATGTAAGCATACCTTAGCAAAATCATTTAAGAAATGAAAAAGTTTTGAAGCCACAAGCATAAAAAGAGCAACATTCAGACGAATTGATAACTTTCTTCTTTTTTGAAATCAATTAAAAAGAAAAAATGATAAAGTTTATTCATTTTGGAATTAAACTTTCTTTTGGTCTTTCCTGTTAATCCTTACAAAAAGCGACACATGAACCACTTTGACAATAATTAATTATTTAACTTACGTTTTTGACAGTTGAGTTTGATTTTTTCAGCTTATTGTAGGCGAAGCCAATGTCCTTTCAGAAACTCATTTGTCAAAATCATATGGCTGTGTTAGTAGAAGTAACTGGGCTAAATAGTTATATGATTGATTACACGTTATGTTCAATTAGTATTGCTAACTTTGTATTTTAATTAATTTATTATTTAATTTTCATTATTAAATATTTACATTAGTGTTATTTTTAGCTCGTTATGCAGCGTAAGAATCTATTCTACAAGGCATATGTGTTTATAAATAAAATTTTAAATTAAGAATTTAATCAATTAAGGCAGTACTATTTTGAAGTTAAAAGAATTTAATTGTAATTTGGTTATTGTAGTTTTTGCGTTTATCTTATTTAATACTGAAAAACACTTTTAAAGTTTTTTAATTATTTGGTAAACAGTTATTGCGGGATTAACCTGTCTTACCTATCATATTTTTTAAGAAAAAAAAGGTGTAACTCAGAAATTACAATAACTTTTCTAATTAGGTGCTGTTTTGTTAATTAAAATAGTTTTTTTTTTATAAACCTAATTTTCTATTAATTTTATATATTATTTTATATATTATTTTAACTAATCAATATTCAGTCGACCTGTTATTTTAAATAAAATGGAACAGAAATTATTAATATTTGGATCTAAACACTCGTACTTTAGGGCAGGTTTTTCCTAGCACAAATTAAATATTTCTACGCGATAAAAATTTAAAACATAAAAAATATTCAATAGTCCTTGCTGTGGTATAAACTGGCCCACTCATCAATATTATGTGACAACTTCACGATAGCTAAAGAGGTGAAATTTTGTTCACATATGAATAGGTTTTGTTGATTATGTAATAAGTGCCGTATTATGGGGATAATGGGCATAAATAACATAAAAACACAAGTATAGACCATATATAAGTCATGAGGAAGTGATTTAATTAAATCGGTGTTTGGAAAACTGAACTAACCATTAATAAATTAAGAGATCTACGCCGAAAGTACATAGCTTTATATGCTGTTTCTTTATTACAGGTGATCAACTCGTCTGAAAAATATGTATGAAAAGCACTTAGTTTTTTGAGCCATTTTCATATAGATTTTTCAGACGATTTGATCGTCTGTATTACAGAAACAGCTCATTAACAGTTGATGACGACAAGAAATCTATAATGTGTGTAGTATAACTTGAAGCTTTTGAAACGTATAAAGTATATAAAGCGTTAAACTTATGTTACATTCTTTCACTTTAAGACATATGTAAAAAACACATACATAAGCAATTGTCTCAGGAATTATAGAGATACATATATATGTTTATATATATATATATATATATATATATATATATATATATATATATATATATATATATATATATATATATATATATATATATATATATATATATATATTTATATATATATATATATATATATATATTTGTTTTTGCTCAATCATAGATTAACTCTGAAAGTTTTTTCTTGACTATACGTTTTGAGCTCATGTTTTTGAAATTTCTTACGTAAGTCCTTATCTTCGATTTTCCACTGATTTCGGATACTAGAGACGAACAATTTGACGTTGCCAATAATACATTTAACAAATCTTCACTGTAAAATTTTTTGACGACTGTCTAAGAAATCTAAAAATAGGAGCATTGATTTTCACAGTTTTGTAGTTTTTTTTCATTTCTAAAAACAGAATTTTTCACATGGACTTCTGAATACCTTCACAGTAGAAATATCACATCAGAATGAATTAAAATTAAGTTTATTGCGCAGAAATAATGAGGCAAATTTTTATGACCTTTAAAAATCTTTTCTTCTTGTAAAAAGGCCCATAAAGAAAATTAATTAATTAATAAACATTTTTTCTTTTGAAATTGTTTTTCACACTTATAATTGTTTCCTCAAACTGGTAAAAAACACAAAATAAGTGTTCGAAGCTTATAAGTGTTCGAAGCTTTTTTTTGAGAAAATAATGTATTTCGTATCTAGATTAGAAAACCAATTGTTTTCCACACGTTTTTATACCCTTCACCACAAAAATTGGAAAAAGTTTATGAGTTTATCATTCCATGTGTAATTTCAACAATATCCATTTCCGACCCCATAAAGTATACATATATATATTCTGAATCTTTATGCATAACGAAGTCGATTGAACGATGTCCCACTGTCCGTCCGTGTTATTGCTGAAATCAAGTTTGCCGAAGCACTAGATCAACTAGACATTATTTCTATACGCCAATCGATCAAACATAGTGTCGAAAGAGGTGCTTTTGGAAATCAGCATATTGGTCCTTCTAGGCAGCGGGTAAAACACTATGCCTACCTCTAATTTTTTTACATCATTTGCGATGATAACGTTACTTTATTTAAAAAAAATAACATATATGAATATATCGTGATAGAGGATTTAAAAACAAGAAAAAAACATCAAGTGAAAAAATTGGCATTGCATAAGTTTAGACGATATAGTTTTTATGGTTTTGTTTGTTTTCGATTTAGAAATTTGGTCAAGGGCTGTAAACAACATAATCACAGGGGAGGAAAGACCGCTGCTTTAGTCAACGTGTTTACCAGTTTGACGGTTGGCCAGGGTTTGCCAGGGTTCATCTCCTGCGGCAACCAAAAAATAAAAATGTTTTTTTTCTGTTTAATGGTATAAATACATATTCAGAATTAACATTAAACATGCAGCCTCCTTCGTCGGAACTTCTTCATAGCATAATCGCCGGCGAAGTAAAATAACTAATCAAATGGCTATACCTATCTTTCTCTTTTCACCACCTGTCTTATTTCTCATTTATCCCTTTACTAAGAATGTAGCACGGTTACGAAAATAACTAAAAAGGCATTATTGCCTGAGGTGCTACTTCTCTTAAAAAAAATGGCGTTGGCCCATATTTTGCGGATAGCATTTTAAAGCTTCTAAGGAGATCTTTAAGGAAATACTAAAATTTTTCAAAAACGCTAAACGCATTAAGCAGATGGCATTTTTTGGTAACATTATATATATGTAGTACTTAAAATTTTGTTCTTATTTTTAAATTCTGTGTCACCGCAATATTTGTTGCTTTTTTATAGGAGCTACTTCACTAAACTAGATTAACGTAGATGGTGAAGGGTATAAAAATTTCGGTACAGCACTCTTATTTTTTTTTTTTTGTTGTTGCTTATGCTTAGAGTTGAAATATTTTTTGCTAGACCGGTAGCTGCTTAGTTGTTTTAATTTTATAGTTTAATTCTAATTTATTCTCTTTATTTAAATTTGATTATTTTTATTCGTATTTTTCAATTTGGATATATTTTATGCTCTAAGTAAACAATGCATTTTTATATTATTCCATTATAATTAAACTATTGATGATGTTCATGACATGCACGTTTTTTAATTAAAATAAGTTCTGATTGCTTTGGTTTTATGCTTTGAACAAAAAAATATAACCGAGCTAATTTTTGTAATAATTTTTTGTTGCATTAAAATATACATTTTCGTATACGAGTAACATCCTGTCTTAAGCAAAAATGAATATATAGATAATTGATATTTTATTTTTTTTTTGTACACATGGGTTGGACTATAAATATTAGACGTAATTTTTTTAACTGTTGTTTTCAACTTGTTCACACGTCTTTAAAACAGTAAAATTTATTTCACCAACGTGTTTATTCAACCATCATAACCGGTGTTTAGAAAACAACAGGAGTTTGTTGAAAAAATTATTTAGCACCAAACAGGCAGCTGCAAACTAACATGCGTTTATTTATGTAATTTTTACAGAGCATTCCTTTATTCTCTTAAAATATATATTTCTTTCTGGCAATGCCATCTATACTCTTTTAAAGTTAAATTAATTCTCTCTTAATATATATATTGTAGAAAAAGTATTTGACTTAACTTCTGTGCCAAAATATTAATTTAATTTTAAGTGGCTTCACAGATAACGCCACCGCAGTGATGCGAGAATTAAGATTTTACTTTAATTTTAAAGATTTTTTAATTAAAATAATGTTTGAAGATTTTTTTTTTTCCATAATTAAGATTTTTTTGACAACTTATATTGCAACTTCTTGTTAAAATTTAGATGACGAATTTAGCAAACTCCGCCACATGAATTTAATAAATATTTTAAGAATTTAGAAAATAATTCAGTAGAATAGTGAGGTAACATTGTCGAAGTTTACAATAAATTTGTTCAGTTGCAAATGTTGAACAGGTAATTTTTAAAATAGAAAAAATAAAAAATTTGATAAATTTTTTTTTTCATAAATTAAGATTTTTTTCGATAATTTAAGATCTTTTATAAAAATTTCTGGCACCACTGCTGGTAAACATTAGATGTCTGTAATTGCAAGCAAAAATTTATAAAAATTTTTGGTTAAAAAAAATTTTAATGACAGCGTTTTTTTAATTTTCACTTCTAAGTCAAAATCGATTACTAGAGTTGTATCTAATTTAATTTAGTTTCCACCGCTCAAAGAGGATCAATTAAGGCAAAAAACTGACAGATATTATTAAACGTGTTTTTTTAAGTAAAAATTAAGTCATTACTTGTAATTGAAAAAATCAATTATACATAATGTAACTCCACGTTACTTGAAGCAAAGTTACTACGACTTTAATTATATAAATAATTGGTATTATAATAAAATATTTTTTCATTATAAATATATAAAAATATATAATAGAATAGGTAGGGTAAAAATATTCCATTACATGAAATGTAATTGGAACTTTTTCAATATAACATATGGATATAACTTTTGGCTCTTTTTTTAAGTAAGTATTTAATATTATTTTTTTTGTCTTTTTTGACAGTTAATTTCTTGAATGTAGTTTAAAATAAAGCCAAATACATTTCTAAGAAATTATCATTCGGTTATTGTAAAATTCATATGTTTACGATATTTTAGTTATTGTGTTGAGTTTTTTAGTATCGGCTTGACTTAACGAGTAAATAAGAATTTCCAAAATGTTCAAATGAAACATTAAAATAAATAAAACATTAATACAAAGTAGAAAAAGTTTATTTATATTTTAATTTCTTCCAAAGTTATTTTGAAGAATTTTGTATAATATTTGTGTGGGCGTCAGCAGTGCAAATAAATCTTCAAAAATATTGAACCCGAATATTAAATTTACCCCGTGGTTCTGGAAAAGCGTTTTTACCTAAACTCAAAAAATAGACAAAAACGAAGTGCTTATAAAACTTTTAAGGTTCTTTCTATTACATACAGATTTTTTGGAACGTTAATATATTTCATCACATTTGACACTTATATTCGATTGCGATAAATAAAGCACCAAAAAATGTGGAAAAATTTTGAAGAATTTTAATTAAAAAATAATTGCTATTTAAAGGTTAAAAAAAATTAAAAATTTATTATTTGGAATCTTTATTATATTAATTTACTTTAGTAATACATAATTATAATAAATATATTATGAGAATATCATGAAAAATTTATATTTGAAGGAATCAAACACAATTAGTTTAAAAAATTTTATATGGAAAAAATTAACTATTGTTGGTTGTCGGAAGTAAATTCATTGCGATCAAAATGTGCACAATTTTTTTTTTGAATCGATGTGTAAACGTTGATTTAAAATATATGCATTACTAAAACAAATAAATTTTTGATTAAGTGATTATTTCCTTTTTTTCCTTTTTTTTTTTTTTTTTTTTTTTATTTTTTTTATTTTTGAAATGAAAAGTAAAAGATATTTATTTTATGTTGTTATTTGTAGATTCTGGTCAACAAATAATTTTGCAAAAGTTTTTTTGTAACTATTTTTCATTGTATTACATTCGAATCTGTTTTCATTTTTTAATGTTTTCAACATATTAATCTGATTGCACACAAAGCTTTTCTAAGAAAATATCTAAGTTTAAAGCAACAAATTGATAGGGAGTCGTTCCTTATAAAAAATATTATATTTTTTTCTAAGAATCTTTTTCACACTTGCCAGGCCGACTTTGCTCTTTGTTGTACTTCATTTTAAAGGTTACGTACCTAATATACCTTAAATTTGTACACTTATAAAAGTTTGATCTTTTTTATGCGCTGCTCTGATGCAGGGGTATTCACTACTAAAGGGGTTAAGCAGATACATTCATTATCATAAACATTAAACTCGTTCATTGTGGTCAATATTTTAATTTGTAGTCTTTATCTCTAGTATAAACTAATAGACAAACTTAAATAAGTTCAAATATTGTTTCTAATTATATTCTTATATAATAAGAACTTGATAATGCTATCAAATTTTGTTGTCGACATTTTAAATGTTCTCAGAATCGTACATATTTGAACATTAAAATCAGCAATTTAGTGTTAAAAGATTCAGTAAAAAAGTTTGCAGATTATTACTTAGACACTGCAAACTTTACTTTGCCCAAGATTTTAATAAATGGCATTGGGATGCTATCAGCGGCCTCAGATTTGGAAGAAGTCTTTGAAGAAACAAAAATAAAAATAAAAGACAATGCCACTCATTGTCATTGTAGAGCAAAAGTATAGTTGTTTTGAATAAAATTGATTGGTACTATTATAAATCAGTTATTACTCGTGTTATCAATAAATAAATTATTGTAAATGAAATAAATTAATATTCTTGGGTGGTGGAATTACTTAGGCATTGGGAAAATGCTTCAAGAATTCTATGAACACGCTAAGAAATAAATCAATTTCGTTTTCTTTTTGGTGTGTGTTCCATTTTTAATACCTACATTGTTTTTAGGCACCATTTACAAAACGAGGCTTGGGTTTTAATATTTCGCTGACCTTGAGAATTGCATTTGTTAAACAAAATTATGGGGAATTTTAGTGGTAGGATTTTTTTATTTTCACGCTTTGATAGTATATGACATATCACAATACATGTTTCCGCTTAGTTTGATTGACTTAGTTAAATTCAATAATTTTTTAAGCCAATGTAAAAATAAGCAAACTCCGACAAATTTCCTTGATGAAAATTGAACACGCGGAATTTTTAAAGTTCCGTACGCAAAGTGTAAAAATGTAACCATATTGTTTTCGTCACAATGTCTGCACATTTGCGAAACCTCCCTTCCTCTGGATCCTTGATAAGTATTTAACAAGAAAAATTAATACCGGCTTGATCTTCAGTAACATGGCTTTAGTTTTATAAATGCAGTAGGCAGACATTTAGAAGTCACAGAGTGTATGTATAAATATGTCCGCCATAAAAATAAACTCTTAACAAAAAATTTAAAAATTAAAGGGTGTTTCAATTAATTTGACATAGATGTCCTCCTGTTTTAACTGTTATTTCCTGTTTAGGTCTTAACCGTTCGGATTATCCTTCGCCAGAAATTTTTTTTAGTATCATTAAATATATAAATAATTACCCTGCAGTAAGAGTGCAATTACACTTTCTTTCAATGAAAATAATATTAGAGTTTAAAAAGACAATACTTTTTGTTGCTCAGTGTGCAAAGCAATATCGAATAGAATAAAGAATATAATGAGCTGTCATTCTGTGATAAATAAATGAAAAATCTTTTTGCGAATGCTTCAATAAGAAAAAAAATTACTAGAACAGCATATCATGGTTCTTTAGTGGAAAAAAAAATTAATAAAAATCAACAAAGGCAAAAAAGGCATAATATCAAATAAATGATGCTATTTTATATTCTTAAAAATTCCCTTAAACAGCCATAAAAATTAAAAAAGAAAAATACAAAAAACTATTTCAGTAAAACTAAAATATACGTATTTAAAATTAATAATACCATAAAAATTTAAAATTAACAATCTCTCTGCATACTTTCTTATTTTGGACATTTAAAAAAAAAATTTTTTTAGGGTTTTGCTGAATAACATACAAATTAGTAAAATCATTATGAAAAACGTTACAATGTTTTTAAAAACCAAAAGAATTTGAAACTTATTAATGAAAAATAATGTAGTCTAGTTATTAATCTGAAAACAATA
Source organism: Cistogaster globosa (assembly GCA_937654795.1). Classification (NCBI taxonomy): domain Eukaryota; kingdom Metazoa; phylum Arthropoda; class Insecta; order Diptera; family Tachinidae; genus Cistogaster; species Cistogaster globosa. Next base: position 25,233,902 of record OW569406.1, read on the forward strand.
TTTTAAATAAGTTCAAAAGCTTGCAAAGTAGCTAGTTATTTGAATTTCGACTAATTATATTCAATATTCGTTATAGTCGAATACTTTGCATAATTGCTAGATTTAGGCTAGTAATAAGGTCCACGAAAAATTAATATGGCTTCCCATAAACATCATAAACTCTCGTGCACAATTGTTAGGGAAACTTAGCTGTTCTTTCGCCTAAGAATTTTCTGACGGCAGAATACTTTAATGCTAAAACACTACTTTTGTTGATGAGTCGAAATAATATTGCTTTGATTTCACCTTTAAATAAATTTTAGTTTATTTAAATTTTTAAGCACAAGATCTTTATTATTTTTTATATATTTTTTCAATATTTTGCTACTCTCTTGTTGTTGCTTTATTTTATGTTTAAATAAATTTTTGTTTTATCTATGATGCTACACAATAGTGTAGTGAAATATTGGAAATATTTATAAAAAATAATAAAAGCCTAGTTCTTCAAAATGTATATTAAATATAAGAAATGAATTAAGATATTTAGAATTGCTTATTTAAAAATTTTCAAATTCACCTCTTATAAAGCATTTCATATTCTTTGAAAAAAAAAAAAACAATCAACACTATCCTGAAAATGTCAGTTAATTTTAAGGTAATGCTTCTTTCATTGATTAATTTTCGTTTAATAACAATCTGTATTCAATAATTAAATATATTTTCTACAAAAGGAGTTTTTACTTAAGCATACAAAAAAAATTGGGTGAGTGGAAAGTTTTTTTAAATCTTCTCTCAATGCTTGTCACTTATCTTTAAGATATTATGTATCTTATATACTGTTGGTCACTTAGGCACAAAAAACTGAATGATGAATTTGTGTTCGACAAATAATATCTTCTCAATCTAATCCGTGGCTGCTTAACTAAACTGATCGAAATTAAAGCTTTGGAATAAAAAAACCCTAGCCTAAATTATTGTTTGAACAGCTATGGCTAATTTAGCAGCTAAAACCAACTTATCTTCTAAATGTTATTCACATCCATGCTGGTCGATTTGTTAAACAAATTTCAAGCAATTATAATTTTCTAATGTTCAAACAACACATTTATCATCAGAAAATAAACAGCACAATGGGTAATTTTTTTAGTATTAAATTTTACCCAAAGTTTGTAGAGATACAGCAAGCGTTACCTGAAACCGTATTTTTTAATTCAAATACAAACAATCATAAAACAAAATATTCTTTGTTAAATTATCTTTAATAAAACGAATAATTGAGAAGGTATTTTTCGAAGTATGACTATTCCACTTTTTGTATTTTTGCACAATGTATTTAACCGGAAATTTTGGTGCATTATTTAAGACTTAAAGATTGCTTTGTGTATAATTTAAAAAGTTTGCACTTATATATTTGGAATAAATGCAAAATTTAAAAGAGGAATAATCTTGTTTTGACGCGGCTGATTGGAATAATCATGCTTTGATTCATACCACTGTGGATTAATCACGTGTTCAGTTGATAATGACAATTTAGCGCGTGGACGTGTTTACACAAGTGTTGTGTAAAACATATTTTGTTACAATTTACGTTATCAACTTCTGGATTAATCATATTGTGTTTCAGTAATGTGTTTTTGAAATGGATGATGTCACTTTAAGGTGGAATAATCTACTTTTGATGAAATCATGAATTTTTCAATTTTTTTCCTAGTGTAATTATGGACATTTTGAAACATTTTATTTTCGCTGAGTATTCAATTCAATGCTACCAAAAAAAAAAAAATAATAATATAAAAAAAATCATTTTTGTCAAAGGTGGAAGAGTCATGTTTTGGAAAGTACCTCCTCAATTAATGTCAATGCCTTAGTAACAATAAGACATAATAATAAAATATTAGCACAATTAGATAGGAAGAAATCAGCCTCCTACCGAATATGACCTACAAGAATATGACACTTTATCTCCAGTGGACATCACCATTTAAGAAAATTGCCCAATAAAGCTGGTGTTGGAGATGTATACAGAACACTTTACGAGTGATTTTGTAATGAGGGAACGATCAAAGTTTGACGACGACGAAATGAAAAGACGCAAATTTACAAACAGATTAACGATAATTCTTGCATAGAAATTTTACTAAGATTAAATTTGATAAATATATTTGAGCAATGGTATCCAGAGGAGGCAAAGTATTGGGCTTGCTGCTATACTACATTTTTCATTTCATCGAACAAAAGAAGGGTATGCGAAATCTGAACATGGAAGACTAAGCAAAATCTGAAGAAATAAAACTGTTTTCAAATGTGATCATTTTACTAAGTTTCCATTTGACTTAACCTCACAATGTTAAGCAACATAAAATTGGAGCTTGTATTTAAGATGATAAGTATATGGTTTTGATGTGAGTATTTGGGATATAATAAATAACTTTCCACGGAACGCGTCCTTTGTTTGGTAGGAGAAAGTCTTAAATTCTTCCACTTTTTCTCACATATCACAGCCATCTCGAGCGATCTTTTACTTATGTATATTGATGGCATCCTAAATGCTATTTTAGATGCAAGAGCGTGTTTTATTGATTAACTTCTAAATCGACAATTGACGGTATTGATGAAATATTTTACAAAATAGATTTCAAACTTAAACATTATTAGCCGTATGGTTAATATTTACCCAAATTGTAGATGTTACAAATACCTATTGGCTATCAATTCAAAGTAGGATCTTTTATGACTTTAACAGAATTATATATGCATACATTGAACATATACATATGTATGTATGTGTATTGCTTAAAAATTTCCAAACAGAATTGAAAAGCAATACTATACAGTTATCTGTTTGTGTTTTTAAACAAAGAATTTGTAATTTGTTTGAGATGTTACAATTCTGACACAAATATTTAATTACTTTATGTACAATATTTTTTTTTATAAACATGTCAAAACAAGAAAATATGGATTTTAAATTAAATATACTACGCCAAAGAAACAAATTTTAGAATACTTATGTCATTGCTTACAACTTGCAAATTTATGTTCGTAAATTAAATATATAAATTCAATAACACAAGTAATTTTTTAAGAAAGCAATATTGCATTTATCTTAAATTCTTAACCAGGACTTTTATTTTTATTATTTTATTTCTTAAAAATATAAAACAGCCTCTAAAAGTGTCGGTCTAACACTAATCGGGATTTGTAAATCTATTGGATTGACGTAGCAGCTATGTGGATATAATCAAAGTACCCTCCTTATTATATCAGTAGATGCTAGATATAAGACTGAATCAAATGTAGAAAAAATACTCTTCTTAATAAGAGTCAGAGGCTAGAAATTAAATCCGAAAAGAACTATTCATTAGTTTTATGTAAGAAAGGCAGTAACTAATGTAAGATAACAGAAAACTACTACGTAAAAATGGACCCAAAATAGGTCTATTGTTGCATTGCATCCTTATTGGAAATTATAATAGGATTAAATGACCGTGAGACATTTATGAATGTTGTTCTTAAAGTATCCCTATAAGTGTAGTCAGTTAAATGAGAACAAATCTACATTTACTAAAAAACCGGAGTCATAGAACAACTTCTTTAACAGCAGCGTTAATTTCCTTGAAACTCGCAACGTTGTGTTATGCATTACATTGTTAAAACTACAAAGGTCTACCTTTTATATGCACAAATTTCTTTTAATATCCAAGACATTTATTAAGAGTACTGTTTAAATTTGACTTCTACATATAAAATAATATTTATTTATGAACAAAGTAAATTTATAATAGGTGGCCGTACCGCAACAAAAACAAAAGCAAGATGAATTTGATTTACCTTTCTATCATTATTTGGCACTTAAAATAAAGTTGTACTAACTGGTTTCCTTCTCATGCGTTTGCAATAATAACCATCTTTTTGTTTCTAAAATTTATTTTATAAAATTTTAAATTTGTTTCCATTTAAAATTATTTCACAATTTTGACAATAGCATTGAACATAAATATAGATTAACTGGGCTATTTAATAAAATCGCCTTGGTTATGAAATGGATACCGGCCGATTTAAATAAGTGGTTTTAAAAAAACGTGAAAATTTATGAAAAAAAAATATGGAAAAATTGTGAAAACAAGTTCAGAAACGAATTTTATTTGTTCTATTTCTATCACATACCTGATTGTTCTGGCATACATTTATGTCCCCTTCCCGTTCGAAATTATGAAAATAGTATCCTTTACGTTAAAAATCCCAATTCCATTAGAATTGGTTTGGAACAGAAAAGAAATTTACCCACTTATGGTGGTGATAATGGCGAAAGGCTCAAAATGTTATACTTTATTTATAAAAACTAGTAGCTGTTTAAATCAAATAAAATGTTTATTAAGCTACAAGCAGTTTCTATACAATACTTTAGCTAAACAAACGCAATTTCTAGCGAGTTATACTTGAGAGGAAATATTTTGAAACAACCAAAACTTGACGGAAGTTGAAAAACTTTTTTAATATAAAATTTTGCTCAGAAAAAAATTTTTTCCCTAAAATTTTCTTTGTGAAAATGTTCCTGGCTGTAATAAAGTTTTTTACTGGATTCAGGTAAATTATTTAGTTGAGATATTTAAATGTTTTTTTTTTACCTTTATTCTTTTCTTTTTAATAAAGCACTAGGTCAGGTTTAAAATAATAAAAATATTGTTTTTTATTTATTTTTTCAATATTTCGCCACACCGTTGGGTGGCATCTTCAGGAAACAGGAAACAAATTTATTAAAATTTGGTTATTTCAAATACAAACTATTAATTCATATGAAAAAATTTGTCAAACGAACTCAAAAAATTTTTTCAAAAAACAAAGACAAAAAATTCAAACATGTTATACATAAACATACATATAAAAAATTTTCAATACCTAAAATACATTGAAACTTTTGAAAAATTTTCAAAACATTTAAATTATACAAAAAACAATATACATATACAAACACAAAAATTTTATTTGATAAAAATGTTACAAATAATTAAGTTAGTTACATTGTAACGTTTACTATTTTTTATGAACCAAATGTCTATAACACTGTGCAACATTATCAGTATCAGCTTTAAAGTTTATTCTTTTTGTTGTTGGAAGTTTAATTATTTGTAACATCTCTAACATATACCGACGTTTATAATTATTTTCAATATTTAAAACTGATGCATCTTCAAAGTTAGGATGATGATTTAGACTCGCACAATGGGAAGATAATGCAGTTTTTTGAGTATTATTTACGTCTCTATATCTTTGATCAGATTTATGTCCAGCTATTCTAGTTTTAAGTTTATTCGTTGTTGTACCTACATATACTTTATTACAATTTTCGCTATCATTACCATTACAAGGTATTTTATATACTACATTAGACAAGTTCCATTTTTGTATTTTATCTTTTGTTTTACTAAATAATCTGTTTAAAGTATTAAAAGTTTTGTAAGCCATTTTATATTTTTCCGAATCGAAAATTTTTGCTTTTTCTATTCTTTCTGCTAATTCTGGTACATAAATTAAGGACTTGTAAACTTTTGTTTCTGTCACACTTCTTGTGTTACATGCTCTTCCGTACCTAATTTGTTTAAACAAACTCTTTATTAATTGTATTGGAAAATTATTATCGAGATATTTTAAGTTTTAATTAATTTTTTGTTTCATTCAGTAAAAGTATTTTCTTAAAAATAAGTAAATAATTATTTATTTATTTATTAAAATTTTGTAATAACAAAAGCCAATAAAAGGTCATAAAAATATTATAATGGTATAATATATATATATATATATATATATATATATATATATATATATATATATATATATATATATATATATATATATATAATATAACTCAACAATAAATTATAAAATTTATGAATTAAATATAAAAATTATATAGGTACGGCATCAATTTTGAACAATACTTTATGAAAATGGTATCAAACTACAAGAATAATATTAAACTGACATAGCAATCATCAATAAAAAAATCTTTAATATTTGATATTAAGATCCAGTTGGATTTGTATTTTTATGTTAGGTATTCATCGTATGAAATAATCTATTAACTGCTTATGGTAAACCACTGACGAGAAACTGAATGACCTCAACTCCATTCGCAACCTGTTCCAATAGCGAGCATTTGTTACAATAAAATATCTGTCAAACATTGAATTATTTATCCTAGGAATAAAGACTTGTGCATTTCTAGTAGAGTGTGTAGAACCTATACGACAAGATAATAGAGACGGTGTCGAATTCTTAACAATGGTGTAGAGGCTCATCAAAAGTTAAGCAGTTAGAAAATCAAAGAAAGAACACTTTTTAATCGACAGCATCCTGGTTTTTTTAATAAACTGAATTTGAATTAGTGTTTTTTTTTAATGCGAATTTTTTATTCAAATTGAAAAACATTAAACATTTGAACTTTTAGAGAAGTATAAAAGTATCACAGAATTAAAAACACTTTCCTGGGAATCTCTATTTACATATAATAAAACTATAACAAGACCGTGTGTGTACATGAAATACTTTTTGAAATTTTTGTTGGTGTTACAAAAAGTAAGTATCAGTTTTATTCCACAACTTCTATTGCTTTTCCTATTATGTTAATTAGAATAGATTGCTAAGTTGAAAAACACATTGCTTGTGTTTATATATATAAAATTAATTTAAATAGAATTGAAAATTTCCTATTTCCTTGTGGCCACAGTTGCCATTGTTATCTACGTCATCATCTCGAAACACTTACATTCACATTATTATCATAGTTTACTATTATTGTTGTCATTATTTATACTACTGTTGTCATAATAGTTACAGCTGAAGTTTCCATCAGTGTGACAATTATTTTAATAAAACTTAAAAATAACAATTTGTCTCTATGACACAGAAAAAAATATTTGTAAACACGATATTTTGTTTTGAATACCTTAAAATTCCCATACTTTTCAAATGTGAAATATCGCCTTTTGAAATCGAGTGAAAGGAACACTATTACTAATATGTTTTTATTTTAATACCGTTTTACTTGTTTGTTCAGTCAATTGAGTCATTTAGAGTTCTGCGTAAAAATAGGTGTGTTCATTTACTAAAAATTTGTACAAATATGTAACAATTGTTACTAGAAAGCGTTCATTAACCCAAAAAATTTGCAACGAGAGAGCGTCGAAAGAGCGTAAAAAATTGAGAGACAAAAAAATTCTTGCAAGTTTTTACAAGTAAAATTTTTACTTGCAAGAATTTTCCAAACAGCTGTGTTCTACTTTTGTTTACAAAATAATTTGTTTAAAAAATGTTTAAAAAACAGAAATTTTTGTAATATTGCAGAAAAGGCAAGTATTTGACAATTTAAAGAATATTAAAATTATATTATTTTGTTGTTTTGTTGTTTTGTTATTTTTCTTCAATTTAGCTACGGTAGTATACAACAAAGAAGTTTAAAACAACAGAAATTTGGTTTAGAAAATTTTATCTTTGCGGGTGTTTTTGTTTTGTTAAGAATTTAAAGTAAACAATCAGTGATGAAACACTTAATGCAATGTACTTTTTTCGGTACAATTTTAATAAGAATAGTACAACTTTTATGTACAATTATAAATTTAATTTATACATATTTATGAAGTTTAGATAATCTTTAATGTAAATATTTTTACATTTAAATCACAATAAGAATGTTTATAAGAACTAACTGCAAAAGAAAATTATATTTATGATGCGCTTAAACATCACAAAGGCTTTTGAAAATTACTTAGTAATTAAAAAAAAGGCAAAACAGTTTATGTACATATTTTTGTTATCTGGTTACTTTTATTATTATTTTTGGTCTTTTGTTTTAAATACTTTTTCACTCTGATACATTTACTTTAAAAATAGTACTGTTTAATGGTCATACCGTACAGTTTTTAAGTCTTACATATCATTCCTAAAGCCACAACAATATTATTTGCTAATTTTTGCTAGTAAAGTGTTCATTTACTTTTTCACATTTTTGAGAGTAATTTTGGAAAATTTCTTGTTACTCTCTCGTTACTAATTTTTACTAGTAAAGTAAATGAACACACCTAATGTGTTTTGCTGTTCTTTTGGAAGACAAGAAATGGTTAGCAATTATAATGCACGAAATTGCTCTCAATGATTATTTAATTATTGCGTACAGAAAAAATAGTATCAAGCACAGAAAAGCGTTTAATAGTAAAATTCTACATAATCCTAAGGTGTTATAAATTAATTTACTTTTCAAAAGCTTAACAGCAAATTAAGCAATATCTTAAATTAAAATAACAGCTTGGTGTTCCGTCTATGAAACTGTAGAATGGATTATTTCGTTGAGCATTAAAAATAGTAATTTTGATTTATATTTGTAATACTTCTAAATCATACCTAAATTATTAATAATTATATTAGTTTAACTATTTAAAATTATAACCAAATACATAACATCAAGTCAGACTTAAGTTTAGTAAAAATATAATGTTATGGGTTATTCAGCCCTAGGGACTTATTATTGGTCAAATTTCCTTGTACACCCCGTGCTACCATGATTCTTGTAAAGCGAGATGTGTACTTTTCATATATGTATTAATCAAATACACTCCAAAATGCTTGGGTTTGCTCAGAACATGATAGTGGTAAATGTAAACAGACTTTAAGTTAATACATCTATCTCCAACGCCTATGTGATATATATTTAAACGTAAAGTTCGGTTCGGCGCAGGCTCAAATTTAAAGCTCACGGCGCGTAATGCAGAGACGTAAGATCAACGCTGGAAGGAACAGGAGATATGTAGGCGATGAAACTACCTTTAAAGTATATTTTCCAACAGCTAAAGGAAAACTAAATTCCTGTAACTTTCGTGTAGTTTTACGGACACCTTAAATTTGGACGAGTTTATTTCAGTTATGAAAGGAGTAGTAAAGTGCTATAACTGATGCAGTAGTTTAACGGGCACTTTTTCGAGCTGACATTATGGTAAGGAAAGCGAGCTCTAAATAAACCACTGCAAATAACGAGCGATTCTGTGATATAAAAGGGAGAGCTATAAGTCAAAGACTTGTCCAGCTTTAAAAAAAATAACGTATAAGAAATTCTATCATATTATTCAGATTTCTTTTGAAAAATTAATAAATCCGCCAAGTGTGAGTTTGATTCACATGTGAAGGACACACTGTATGAGTCACCTTTTACTTTTAAATAGTGTGCCCGATAATTGCCTCATTACACTAAACTTGAATCGCCTATATTATCAAATTATTATCATATTATTATTAATCTTAATACAAACAGTTGTTGCCCAGGTATGTAAATATGTCGCGCAATGTTTGCCAATGTATAAGCATCAAATTAAATAATAAATATTTTATGATAAAATATAAAAAATTAAAATTAGTGCTGTAGTAAGAGTAAAATTCTAAATCTATATAATTAAAAGGCAAGACGAGTTTTTGTATATATAGCACAGATTTTGCAATCGATTTCAATGAAAAATTAACGACTTTAAAATAATGACTTTTTTACTAAATTAGTTCATGATTATTAAGGTTTAAAACTACCAAATGAAATGTATTACTGCGGGAAAGCCTATCCATATGGCCATTTCACTACTGCTCGTGTAGCTCATCAGTGAAGTTTTGTATTTAAAACTAGAAAGTCTTATATCTATTGCCAAGTTTATTAAACGAGAACTATATTGAATCACCAAAGCAAAAAAAAAAAGAAACAATAACAACTCAACAGGTTTTATATACAAAAACAGAGCAATCATTCAGTAACTATTTTTATTAATTTCTTTTTCTTTCATTTATTTTTTCCATTGTAAACAATTTTTATAAATAAGCAATGTGCACATAATATGAAAATTTATTATTCAGAATCATTTCATTCGGTAGTTTAAAATAATAAATATTTCATGAGAATATCATGAAATATTTATATTTATAGGAATCAAGCACGATTAAAGTAAATTTTTATAAAAAAGATTTCGAATAATAAATTTTAATATTTTTTATATTTTTCTAATAGCAACTTAATAATACATAGCCCTAGCCTATTATGGTTCAACTAAGGTTTTTTTTTAATAAATAATATCGTGACATCCGTCATTTCATTTAAATTTTTTGAAAATTTCTCTAGTTTTAAGTTTTTTTTTCTGCCTCTTGATGAAGCACACAGTTTCACATTTTATAAAAGTTTCAATCAATTTAGTTTTTTTTTAAACTTATTCCATATGAAATCTACAAAAAGATATAACGACTTAAACTTTGTAGACGTTTATGTTCTAGTGGTTTAAAGGAGAAAGTCTATGACGTTTTAACTTTTGCACTCACCATTTTGGGTAAAGGCAATAAGAAATAATTAACTGTCATATATTTAAGGTTATATGTTTAAGCTGACAATTTTTTTAAAGCCAATAGTAGTAGTTCTTGTAGATAAACAAGTGTCCACTAAAGTATAAGTAATTCGATTTTATAATGATCTGAATGTTCTTGCGTATGAAGTTCACTAGCCAAGATATAATCATATCTGGATATAAGAAAATTTCAAGCATTTGTATATTTCGGACTAACATTTTTTACCTGTTATCAGAACCACATTCCTCTGTCGTAGTGAGTAAAATATCATGAAAACCATTAAGATTTACGTCGTTTTAAATGTTATATAATTAATCTACTTTGGTTGCACTCGATTTCTTCAAATATAATATTCTTTGATATTCTAATGAAATATTAATAATTTAAACTAGCAATCCTTTTTTTTTTAAACTAAGTACCCCTTCAGGCATTATTACCTACTTAGTTATTTTGGTAACCGTGCTACGTTCTTTAGGAAAAGGATAGATGATAAGACAGGTGGTAAAAGGAAAGAGATAGGGAGTTAGCTATTTCACTTCGCCGGCGAATATGCCATGAAGAAGTGCCGACAAAGGAGACTGCACCTTGTCATGTTAATTCTCAATATGCATTTATACCATTAAACAGAAAAAACAATTTTCTTTTTTGATTACCGCAGGGGTTAACCCCGCGACAACCAAATTTGTAGTCAATGTATTTACCACTTCGACTACAGCAGCCTTTACTGCTACTGTTTATATAGTTCATCAGTGGATTTTACAAATTTTGTATAAAAAATAAAGAAGTCTTATATCAAAAGCCATGTTGAATAAATAAGAATTACATTAAATCAACGAAACAAAAAAATAAGTAAAAACTCAAAAATTTTTTATACAAAAAACCAGTAACCACTAACTAACAATTTTCATTTTTCTTTCATTTTTCTATTGTGGATTTAGTCGAGAATTAAATAAATAATAAATAAAATAATTAAACATTACGGTAGGTGCGCGCAAATTTTCACTTCGAACTTTAATTGAACTTTAATATCTCATGCTACTAATCATATAAAGCAATTTACTACATCATACATTAAACGGAATAGCAATTTCTAAGGTGAGACGCTTTATCGCCCTTTAGCCTTAGAAGGCAAAATTACAGAGTTTAAGTATAACAGCTTAGAATTAAAGGTGTGTACTACAGTGCGTTTTAGTATATGATTGCAGGCGTTTTTTAATTAATTTGATTAATGAATTTTCTTTTTGCTGTGTGTTGTGTGGGCTAAATAAAGGCGTATCAAATGAAACTACAAGGCGTTCATATTTTATAACCGTCATATGCAATTCTTCACTTAATGTCATTTACTATGCATTTTTTTTTGTTCTGTAGGCCAAAGCAACGCAATGTTTTTGAAAAAGAAGACTTACGGCAGGTTGATATAAAAGTAATTTAAATAATAAATATTAAACTACACATAAAAAAGTGTAAGCTTTCCAGCCTTCTTAAACATTTTAACATAACCAACTTTTAACTTATTTTAGTTGCTGTAGAGTGTGGTTATTAAAAAGAATCATTTTAATATTATATTCTCTTTGTTTTGTATTTCTTTTACAAAAAAGTAAGCAAGCACCACCCGTATTCTGGAAAAATTGTAACAACGAGAAACCTTGCATACATAGTGTGGTAGAGAACACTTTAAGAATTCTTTTATCACTATCTGTGCACGGTATTGGTTTGTTGCGAAATATTTCAATTTAACCTTTTTATAAAAAGTATCTTAATAGAGCTCCAATTTAATGACAGTATTGAAGCAGCGTACGTTTCCTCTTAAGAGATGAGCAGAAAAACTATTCCAAAAAGTAGAGATCTGTCTGAACACCAAATAAAATGGCTACTTTTCTCAACAATTACTCCAAAGATATCCAGTCTTTTCCTTTACATATCACATTATTTCCTATTTAACACAATCGAAGCCATTGCTCTACCTATAATCCTATGTCCAGCCAAAATCATAGCTTCTAAGATGGCTTCCTCACTCTCGGAGCCTAATATTTTATTGATGTCTCTGGAATTCCTACTTCATCATTTTACATCTACCACTTGTAAGTATCCCTAAACCTTAAAAAAAAAATTAATCGTGCAACGATTTGACCAGCTAAGTTTCTATTAAAATTAAAGGTCGGCAGGTCGATAGCTATCCAGATTTCAAACACTAAACACAAAACTACTCTTGATCATATGTACTCAGTTTATCATCTTTTTCCGACGTTGAGGGTATTTAAGAGAATCTGCTTTTCTCAGCCCAATTAATCCAGAAAATTCACGACTTACAAGAAGCCATTACATTTAGCTATCAGGTAGCAGCCATATTTTTCAATATTAAGTATTTAAAATTTATTTGATAGGAAATTTATATAGCTATATTCATAAACTAAAATTATAGAACAATTTTAAGATTTCACAAAACTATGGTAACAACGGTCCAATTTAGGAATGTAAATATATTAAATATATAACAAAATGTTTATATATAAAGCATGTAAAATAAAATTTTCTGTGCGCGTGTAGTTGGTCAACTTAAATCAAATTGCAAAATATTCTGCAAAAACGAATTTCTACAATTCTGAAAATAAAAGATCAAAAATGCCAAAATTGAAATTTTTACTCTTTTGCACATAAAGTCTGCATATGGACTAGGGAGCATAAGATACTATCAACAACAATTCGCTATTTTATAGTAATCTTTTTTTCCGAACCCACCTTTGGAACTTTAAAACGTTAGGGTGAGCACAATGCTTCGTTGTAAAGTACCTTAAATTCAAAAACATGCATCGTCCACAAACATGATATATTTTATATGAAAATTGGTATTTAGCTTAAAGAAAATTTAAAATTTTTTCTATTTTCCTCATTTTTTCATTACAAAAAAAGATTTATGGCCCACTTTAGTCTGAAATTCAGAAGAGTGCAATAATTTTGAATTTGAATAATTAGAAATTCGTATGATAAAATCTTCAAATTAAAACCAAAATACTTTTAACTCGCTCACTGCGCTTAAATATAAAAAAAATTTGCTGAATATTGTACATAATATTTTAAAAAAGCTGGACCAAGGTGTTTTATATTTGGAATACTTATAATTCCATCATTTTAAAATATAAGCATTCAGATTAAGAAACCATTTTGTAGGTATTGACTAGAAAATTGGAAAAGCATTAAAAAATTACGAGGTACCCAACTTTAAGACCTCATATCACTATCCCTGGAAATTAGATGGTACCCAGCTTCAAAACTTAAGCTCAGATACTCATCTACCATAATCGTATCAAATTTTCCATAAATCAGACCAGCTTTTCACAAATAGCTGAGTTATTTTCATAATATTTTGATTCTGTCCCACAGTGCATTTTAGAACAATGAAAAAACAAAACAAGCCTGTTCAATAATTTATTTATAATTAACTCGAACCCTGCGTTTTGGTTATATGATTGGTAGCACTGTTTAATGAAGGGACACTGTGTGGTAGAGACATAAATTCTTATCAGGATAAATGGTATTACTTCATATCGTCTTTTTTTCTTTCCAATTAAAGTAAATCAAACTAAATATTTGAAACAGCAATCTATTCTATAAAAATCATTGATAGTCCTGTCTTATAACTCTTTGGGATGCTATACTCTATGCAAGACAAATGTAGATATCATAAACTTACTTCCCTTTCGTTTTATTTATAAAAACTTATGAGATTTAGTTTTTCTGGCAAACTCGGTTATTGTCGTTGTAACCAAACATTTATTTTTTACCGAGATGTAACGCGCAGGCAATAATGCCAGTAGTACTGTAAGCTTATTTTAGTTTCAAAGTTGATACATGTATTTTATAGATGTACACCTCAACGATTATATACACCTGTAGATTACATTTGCAGATATAGGGTCAAGAACATTAATATATAAATTACATATGTTGAAAGACAACTGATTGGTGTACAGACATAACACACCAAACCAATTACATGCTTCGCTGCCAATGTGGATACCATCTAAGCTAGATTAGAAATCATGACTATAATTCCCTTTACCTGCTTCTAAATGGAACAAATGACATCTCCTTTTTTATTTTTTTTTTTACGAAATTTTTATCTTAGTAAAAAAGCTAAAAAATCAAGAGGCTTAAACCTTTAAAATTATAATGTTTGTTATAAAATTTCTTAGTATATTTTATTTAACACATTAAAGACACAAAAAATTAGACTCGTGAAGCTGTACAATGTGGAAACTTCACCTCTAATCCATGATGATTACAATAATTTTAAACATGTCACCAATTCGTTGATATCCAGACTTTTAAAAAACAGAAATAATTTCACTTTTTTAAACTGGCTTAAAAATAAGTTCTACTGTAGATACATTATAATATAATTAAGACAAAATTCTTATGAATTTACTAGCAGACACTGCGGCTAAAAAAATCTTTAAAAATGTATTTTTCTCTGGCGCAATGTTAAGAAATATCAACGAAATTTTCTATTCGTTTTCTACATGTGTTAAGCAAAAGTTCTTTTTTTTAATTTTTCTGTTTGTTTTTTTTTTTTTTTTTTTTTTGGTTGAAACTATTTTACTTTTGATTTTGCTTACAAGGCACTCATATGTTCAAGTTAAGTTTTTATATTTTGTTTATGTTTGCTGCTAGAAATAAAAATGAATATAATTCTTTTGCAAAATTGTGTTGGCAAAGAACTAAATGCTTAAAACTAGCAAAGAAACGAGAGTTGAATACGCACTTAGCCAGTCTCAAAAAAACAGACTCAACGACACTTGTCGGCCTTTAACTTAAACTCTTTAGAAGTAATTTGGCAAAATGAATGAACAAATTAAAGGGAAAATTAAACTAAAAAATGAAGATTAAACAAAAATTAATAAATAATTCTTTTCTATTAAGTTTTATAAAAAAATGCTCTATTTTAAGCAGAAATTAAAGTTTATAAAATTAACTGTTCTAAGACTGAGATTGTTGTTGAAGATCACTACAAGATTTTAAACTAAAAGAAGCACTGAAATTTTCTCATTGCTTATTTTAATTTCAATATGAATGTTAGGTTTACAATTAATTTTATTAAAAATAAAACATTCCGATTTTTGAGGATTCAAACAAAAGCCGTTGTCAGTTGCCCATAGATATATCTTATTTTGATCCTGATTGATTATGTCAACATTCTCCTGAATGGAACTTGGGGGGCAGCTACAATAAAATTGTACATCGTCTGCATACACGTGGATTAAGCATTGCGAGATTTGCAGATGTAAATCGTTTGCAAGAAGAGAGCCCTGAGGCATTCATTTTTTAGAACGGCAGTGGCTTACAGTATATACCATTGAAAAAAACTGATTGGGTCCGACCCGTTAAATACGATGAAAGAAGTTTTGTAGAAGTGTTTGAGCAGTTATAAAGGTGTTTAAGCTTATTGCAAACTATAGTGTGGTCACAGTGTCGAATGCTTTAGAGTGATCCAGAAGGTTATAAAAATTCTTCTTCCCTGCATCAAGCTCGCGTCATAAGTTTTCGGTGACATAAATGAGTGAGGTGATGCAGCTATGATTAGGACAAAAACCAGATTGCTTTTAAAACAACAAATTATTTTTGTATAAAAAGTTGCTGATCTGTGGCTGCAAAAGTTTTTCGAACACTTTTAAGAGGTAACACAGTATTGCAATGGGACGAAAATTATTATCAGATTTAGGAACTTGAATATTTTTCGCATGTTTTCACTTCACAGGAAATTTGCTGGTGATAATAATGGTGGTAAAAAAGTGTGTTATATATGGCAGCAGGACGGGTAGAAGGGTCTTTACAAACTTAGGATGAATGTTATCATATCCGATAGCATTGGATTTCAAAGCTCTAAAGGCCGATAGTACTTCAATTTACGTAACACAGGAGAGATTATACGTTCCAAGTGATATGGTTGGATTACTAAACAATTCGTTTAACTCGCCCGGAGTATAAGATAAGCAGTTGCCTGTTTAAGTATTTCCAAAACTTATTTCCCGTATTGCTTTCCATGTTTGCTTAGACCCAAACTCTGAGCTAAATCTTTTGCTGTGGTACCTGAATTTTGCCATTTTTATCAAGTTATTTACTTTATTTCTAGCAGCACGAAAAGCAATGTCCAACTCTAGTATTTTAAATTGCTTCTACCTCGAGCATGCTGAATCTCTTTCATTAATGCTTTTTTGATATTGAGGGATATTGTTATCAACAAATGCCAGCTATTCATCTACAGAATTTATATAGTAGACATTTTCCCAATCTATCTGCAATAATTTCTCAAATAGATCATTATAAATTAAAATATAAATACAAATTAGAAAATGCTGTAGGATTACGAGAGATCTGTGTGGTGTAGTGAAAATTTGTAGGACATTAATATAAAATCATATCTAGAGAAACAGGGGGTCGATATATGGTCGTAAAGCAAAATTTTTGAGGGATCAAACAAGAAAAAGTTATTAAGAAGCATGCAGCTAGCAGCTGCAAAATAAGTAGGTGAGGTTAAATTGATTGGTGTGACACCAATAGTTACCATATCATCTACAAAGTGTTGCTCTTCTAGCAAATTGGAGTTAAGATCATTGGAAATAATTATGTTACTATAAAGCATCGTTAAGTTCTCGAGCAAAGAATGATAGGCGCAACCAACAAGTAATCTATCCTCATGAGAAGAATAGATTTCGAACAAAATGAATTCAATTTCGTCTGCGTCATAATTTTTGGCAACTACTTTACAACGCAGACTGATCTGAACACTTTGTACCCACCAAGACTAAAAAGTTTGTTTAGGGTAGAAGCAGGAATCCATGTTTCAGACACACACACAACATCAACAGAGGAGTTCTCGAAAATAAATCCAAATTCATCCATCTTGTTCATTAAACTCTGTGCATTTTTATGGTATATTCTAAAAGTACGTTTAGATTTGTCAAATATATGACCAAAATAGCGTAACCACTATTTTATCAAAAGTTTAGTTAATATTTGAAGACACGTATCATTACGAATTACGATTTATAATGATGAATCCTACTCAAATTTCTTATTAGGTTTTTAAGAGAGACAAAAATTGTTTTCAATAATTTAGTGGTTACGTATTTTTGGTCAAATATTTGAGTAATCTGACCGTACGTTAAGCCTATCCTTTGTTTAGCCAGTATTCTGACCATGTTAAAAGTTACGTCTTGGGAAATTTTACTGGATAATTTTTTCGATTATATATACCTTAAGCTTTTATTTTTTATGAATTATATTAAAATATCTGTTTTCATGAGGTAAAGTTGAGCTAGGCCCCCTAAGATTATTTTAAAATAGTCATCATTGTTTTTTGAAATTTAAATTTTAAGCTTAAGAAATTTCTTGCAATGGTAGTATTTGCCACGGTTAATAATTGCAAGTATTCCTTGTTAATTGAAAATATTACATTAAAAAATTAAACGTTAATCCACAAAATCTTTTACATTTGCGATTACATTTGAAAATGGCCACAACAGCAGTTTTTGACGAAGCGCATACTTGATTTGCCATATTAGGCCACGTTTTTTGAATAATTCTAGCCGTATATCAACGATAACAAAAACAGTGTTGATTTTAAAGCAGTCAATTTTTGCTGTCATTTAACGTATCCCCACTTATAATAAGCGAGTACTGCCAAAACTCGTGACCTTGAAGGACATTTCATAGCGACAATTAAATTATTGCAAAATTTTGTTGTAAGTGATAATGCGCTGATTGCGGCCGCCGTATGGGACGTATCGTAATTCTGTTCTAACCGCATTTCCTTCGGGTTAATATCACCCATATGTTCAAAAACGAGATCATTTATTTAATAACGGTAACGGTTTGCATCGACCGAAATGCGAATTCAGGCTTCATTATTAAAAAATAAAGCCCATTGATGCTTTTTTTATTGTATTGTTGCCTTTAGGCACTGTTTTAGAATGGTTTTACTCCGTATGCTGAAATTTTATTTAACAACAAGCCAAAACGAGCCTCGTCGCTTAGCAAAATTTTGGAAGAAAACATATGATTCGCTTAGAAATTGACGCATATGTTTTAAGTTTTAATTCTTGTGCGATTTGGATAGCAATAAATTCTATGACCGACGACAAATCAGTAGATACGAAAGTCTCTGAACAATTTCTTTTACAGTGGCAATATTTCTTTAGTAAAAAAATCTCCGCCGACGTGTTGGTATATGTACTTAGATGAATGTTTATGTACGTCATAAATATCACGAATTCGTCTATAAGTTGCGCGAATTGGTAACTGACATTCAAACTAAATCCGGAGAATTTTGTGGTGTTGTTTAAAACCTTATTTTTGTGTGACGATTTGCCAGAATATAAATGTCATATAGTCAGCATAGTCAGACGGAACGTTTTTTTTTGCAGCTGTGTCGTTATTACGGAAATACTATAGGGTAAAAAGCATATGGGTATTTTTGCAGCACCTGCAAGGTTGTATTGCAGTATTTTAATGTTTTTGTGTTTCAACGGGAACAGTACATTGTGAAATAGTTACAATACTGATGCCGATGTAAAAAACCGACGTAAAAAAACCAATTCTACTATTTGTTTAAGTGCCCATATTGATATTTTATTTCACACACATTTTCCTTTCAATCTGTTTGAAAAAATTTTGTATTGTGGTATTTGTTTTAATGATTTGCAGTAATAAATGTATTAAAAACTTTTTTCTGTAAATTATTTTATAAAAAAGAAGAAAATAAGGAAAAGATAAAATACACTATTAATATTAGCACAACAGGAGCATTTTGGCTTAATCAAATTTTTTTTCTACCTTAAAAAGAATAATATTTATTCTTGCAAAATAATAAATAAGCTTTACGTTGGACTTAATACAAAACAAAAGAAAGATGTTGATAAAAAAGGAATTAAAAAAATTTGTGTTATCCTGAAAATACCAGATCACTTAAAACATAATTTTAACCAGGTAAATAACAGAATGTTCATTGTCATCTGTAATATAATTTCAACAATTGGCAACGCAACTAAATTTTGCATGCTGTACATTAACGCTCTATTAGTTATTTTTAAAATAAAAACAGTGATGCATACCTTAGACCCGAAATACTCCATATCCTTTAATTAAACCTTTAAGTCAAATATGCGCCGTAACGATCCAATAAGGTTTCATCATTATTCTGTTTTCCGTATATAGGCATCAACGTATAGTAGATAATACCATTGGTAACTTAAAGTAAGTCTTAGTAGTAGAAAATAGCTCTGTTAACAAAGCTACATATAAATCTAAATCGACGGTGTTGTTTCTTTAGCTTCACATAGCCATCGGATTTGTCCAACCACAATCCTGGTACTATTAAAAAGCAATTACGTTTCATAAATATGAAACCTTTGTTCAACAACATTTTGCTTCGCTTAAAACAAACAATTCCAGCCAAAACTTTCCAGTTCAACTTAGAAAATCAGCATGATTGACAATAATTAATAAAATAAATTAGGCTAGCAGCTTAATTCGAATGAATAGCACTCATTTAGAATTTAATAACCTTCACAAACCTTTCCCCTTTAACAATGTAGAAATTTATGGATTCGTCAGTGGATTCCAACCATGATAAATGATAGAAATTTTAAAAATCTTATATTTTAAGCCAAATTGTTATAATGATAGAAATTTTAAAAATCTTATGTTTTAAGCCAAATTGTTATAATCAGAACTATATTGAATTAACAAAGCAAAGAGACAACAACGCTTATGCTAAAATACAAACAATGAATTACGCAGATAAAAACGAATTCATCGGAAAAATTCGTTGTAAAAAATCGTGATGGGAATACAACAACGATGAAAAAACCGTTACTCAATGGTTACTACTTTTTTTATAAAAGTTGCTTGAGTTTTCGTTGTAGTTTTGACTTGTTGCTAGAGCATAGTTGAGAGTCTCCACCTTTAAATTTTCTGCAAATATAGAAAAGAGTCTAATACCAGACATATTTTATTTTATGAATTTAAAAAAATAAACTTTTTCAGATATTGACCTTTGAACTCAAGAACCTAAAAAAATACCTTTGACCTTTTCTTAAAAAACAAGATATGCATGCAATTTAAAGGATACACTTTCACGTTTAAAACGGTACCAAAAAAAAAAAAAAAAAAAAAAAACAAAACAAAGCGATCTGTCATAGTTCAAAAATTCTATCGCTTTTTGTAAGGAAACTTTTATGATTTTTACATATTTTTTTTCAATTTAATTATCATTGTATTTTGGAACCCGAAAGAATATACTGTCAAAACGATGCAACTGAGGAAAAAAATATTACATAAAACTTCCGGTACCACCTCTGTAACACGGTCAGATTTCAATGAATTTCTTTACTTGCATTTCACTTCAGTTTTTTCACAATCCGTTTACTTGTCTTATATAAATGAATCATAACTAACGGTAGTTATAGCTTATAATATCGAGCTTTATTTTTTCTACTACCTTTCGGAGATTTTATCTGCCTTCCAAATTAAAAAAACTAAAAAGATTCTCAAGTTCTTTGTGAGTCGCGTTCGAATTTATTTGTTTTATCCTCTGTTAAGAATTTACTAAGTAATTAATATTATTTTAAAATGTTTAAAATCTATTTTTTAGCAACAAATATTTAATGACGTTAAAAAATATGAATATAATTGTTTTGATTTTTCTGAAAATTTATTTTAGCTTATTAATTAATGCTTAAAGTCTTAGTTGGCCTAACTTGAAAATAGCATTTGCAGTATCTCAAATAAAACGCCCTTAATTGTTGGGATTTTCTGAAGGGACTTAATTTATACTTTTAGCATTGTGTAAAAGCGATTTTTGAACCTGTCACAATGCAAAATTTGGAAATGTACTTAAATACTTAAATATTTTTTGACTATTAGTTTCTATAATACTGATAGACCATTTTATACTACGAGTGCCCTTTTGGTCAGTCAGAGCACAATTTTATTTTAAATAGTGACTTCTTATAATACAAATTCGAACTATTTAAAATTTTATAGGCCTAAAATTTTTCTACAAAACAAAGTTAATTGTGAATTAATTTGATTAAATGTCTTGTGTTAAAATGTCCCACCTTGTTTGCAGAACATGCCACGACCAAATAATTACATTGATAAGCAACTGCAAACACAAAAAAGGACTTTTACTGTAATAAGTGCCATGAACACAATGTGGCACTGGTACATTTACTTTTATGTTTGTACATACATAAAAATAAAAACAACTGCATACATTAAACGCAAAAAATATGTGTATAGCAAAAATGATGTTTAACAATTATTTCTTTATAAATACAAAGTACTGAGAGAGAACGGCACGCTCATAAAAATATTTAAATGATTGCCAACATCAAAAAGGAGAGCAATGCAAATATGTTTTTGTCAGGACATTTACAGTTGCACTTAACGAAAGAGACAATAAATTAATTATAAATGTTTCTGTACAAAGGATTTTCGAGTTTTTTTTTCAATTTGTTTTATTGATTTAATGCAGTTCTTATTTAAACAACTTGGCTGAATATAAGATCCTTGACTTTTCAATATTAAATCTGGATAGAATTTGCTGATGAAATACATGCCCACACGGTTATGCTTTCCCTGCAGTAACACATTTCATGAAATATTATTATTTAAATGGATCAAGCACAACTAATTTAAATTAAACTGAAAATTTTTATTTTCAATTGAAAATAAAGTTAGCGTCAAGTTTGATGTCTAGAAATAAAAACATTCTGTGGCACGTCATAAAGTCCAAGCACGTAGAGTCATAATGTCCATGGATATTATATTTTATTGTATTCTATGTAAGAAAGATGCAACGTTTTTATAAACTGGCTTACTGAAAATCTTTCCTAAGCAAAGTCAGCTATGCAGAAAATCTTTGGTAAATAAAGCCAGTATTGGTTTAGCATAGAGGTGAAAATCCTCGCGTTCGGCCAAAGGCCGACTATGCAGAAAATCTATGGTAAGCGAAGCTATTGTGGGTTTAATTGCTGACATTATGACACTTTTATAATTGACACTATGTCTATACTAAAAACGACACCATGTCCATGGACATAATAACGATTTTCATAGCAAGCTAATCTCCACGGACAATTTTAAGTGCGACATAAAATTCATGAACATAATTTCCTCGGGCACTATGACATACCACTAAAAATTCATGTATATTACAAACAGCTAGGCAGATAGTTTGATTCGCTTCGGTCTATACTTTAATGATGTATGACCATTTTAAGCGAGAGTGTAATAGTTTTTATAGGCCGAGGCAGCAACTTTTTTGTAACTAAAAGCGCATTCTTAAAAATTAACGGCTGCATTTATAAAAAATTTAAACAGGCTAATAAACGTAAAGTAGTCGTATGTTGATATTTTATATTTGTAAACAATTAATAGTTTCAAAGCCATTGATAAATAAGTTTTAAAATCAAAAATTTTATTATTAGTTTTAACTTTCTTTAAACTAAAAATAAAATTAATTTTATCTTTTAAATACATATTTTATTTATAAAATAAGAGTATTGGGGTGTTTGCGTACCCTTCCGCTCGATGTAAGATTTAATATAACTATCAATCAAAATAGGTGTACTTAAGTAAAACTATGTAACCGCGTTAAAGAATGACTTGATAAAAGATCTTTCCTTTTGCTTGTCGTAGACACTTGCTAAAGTACTGTTCTTAATTAACAATTAAATCTATTGTACTAAATACTGTATTATATATGAATACTATATGAATTAAATAAACTGTAGATTTTAGCTGAAGTTAATGCAGCTTCTGTGTAACTGGCTTAAAATACGTTTTTTAACTATTGCTGCTTTACAAATAACATTCCTAAAGTACTTCTGGTGTTAAGGATATTGGCATACAAGTTCAGTGCAGCTTATATATTGGTTAATACATTCATCACAAAAACTGTTAACAACTGTTCTGGGTATATCGCCGACGTAGAAAAACCTAACACTTCAATCGGCGTCATCACTTGTTGGAGCAACATAACCGCCTCCACTTGGTCGTACAGCGACCGCTAAAAATACTACAATTGATGTCATTAATGAAGAACTAAATGCGGAAGAGGAAAATTTAATAACTCCATTTTTAAAGAAGTAAACTAAGATAAGTCGTAAATCTATTAAAATTGCTCAGTAACGCCAGATATAGGATAAGTCGGTCGTTTGTGGTCCTGACTCTACCACCTGAAAAGGCAATAAGACCTAAATACATGGTGTAGCGCAGGGCCTAGCAAAGAGCTCTGTGGCACTCCAGCAAAAATCGCTTCCTCGCCAGACCTAACATCACCCTAACGTACCTTAAAGTATCGGCCCCTAAGCAAACTGTTCACTATACGGCAAATGCCAACACAAAATTCCAACTTATCATCTTAAACATAAGCCCATCATGCCAAACTGTGTCCAACGTTTAGGCAAAATCCCAACTGACAGCCACCGTGAGGCATCTCCTGTTCAATCCCCTGGCAATGAAGACCGTCAATAATGACAGAGCGTGCGCTGTCGATAGTCCACTTCTAAATCCAAATTGAAATCTTTTAAGATGTCCTTGTCAATTATGTCGTTATTTCTCTTTGCCAGGAGAAAGAATTTAAGTAACCTTCCTAAAGCTGATAGAAAAAAAATGGGACTATGACTTCTGCACACTTCAGGATCTGACTTGGGTTTCAATATAGGAACGACGAGAGCCGATTTCCATGCTTTTAGAAAGTAACCAGTATTTTAGCAATGGCTCAAAAAATATCAATGCTACAACATTGGTTCTTTTCAATACAACATCAGCAATTCGGTCCTTATGATATATTATTATATATATTATTCGATCCATATTCATGACACACGAAATACCCTTGCCAGCGCTCATAATTTTTGTGAATACAGGTGTTAAATTGCTGATTTGTTCTTTTACAACAAATTCTAGTATTTATTTACGCAACCGTTAAGTCAACTAGTTTTTCAGCACTTTCATAAAAAATTTTGTTTTTGATGTAGTCTGTAGTGATACTAGATTTTGTTTCACATTCATTAATTAATATTTTCATATTTTTCGAACATGTAAATTGCAAATTTCACAAATACAAAAGGTCGAAAATCGCTGATCAAAAACTATTTATGTAAAGACATGTTATTTCAACTATTTCCACCCGCAAAGCTATTTTCCTAAATTAAAAACATTTCCTTTTACAATTTTTATTGCTTGTACTTGTCTTGCTAATACATATTATTTTTTATGGTATTTATTATACAGATAAAACTTTCTACGTTCATTAACTTGTGTAAAAACCTTATTTTTTAAATAGAAAATTTTTTTGGTATTTAGTAACCTCGTGTATAATTAAAAAAAGCGAAATTCAGTATGATATTCTGCGTTTGCTGTAATGTGAAAAAAGTGTAGACAGAATAAAAATAAAGTTACATTCGTTGCTAAACCGACGGTTGCAAGAAAAAAAACTGCAGATTTTTTCTAGCCAAACTATAACTAATTAAAGAAGAATATTCCTCCTATTCTTATTGGTCTTACTAGTGAGTGTAACAGATGAAATTTAAAATCAAAACAACCTTAGGTTTTTTGAATAATTATTCTTTCCTAATAAATTGAAAAATTGAAAAAAAGAGCTTACCTTAGCCTAATTAAATTAATTTAATTATAATAAACGTAATATCATCAAAGTTAATTGTCTAATTTCTTTATGATTTATGCTCCTTTTTGCAATTTTTTCTTTAGCTTTTAAAAATAGTTTTTATTTTAATGGTTCTAGAGGGAAGACCTGAGCAAAACCATAAAAAACTAGGGTTGATAGGAGTAGAAAAATTTCCCAGTCTCAAAATCGTGTTCGCTTTTTGAAAACACCTTACAATTTTTAAAGGTAATTAAATACGATGCAGTTATTGGGCAGCGCTGCGCCTTCTCACGGTTATTAACAAGCGGTCTATACCTCTAAATCTAAAAAAGCTAGGATGAACCGACCGAAGATGTTGAGGCTAAAAAATATAACGAACTGTAGCCACAGTAGCTTGATCTGATTGATAGCTGTAATCTTTGAAGGGTTAATTAGATTATAATTTTCTTTTAAGAGTTTTTAAATAAAGGGTTTCAACATAAAAATTTAATAAGTATAATTTTGTTCCAATAAAACTCATTCGAAATATACAAAGTTATATTATGCAATATGATTTATTTTTAAGTAGTATAAGGTAATAAGATAAAATAAGATATTAATATATATCAAATAGTTAGTAAATTTAAAACTTCTTGAATTAAACTACCTGTTCTTTGTAGCAAGTTTCGAGCTCCAGAAATAAATGGATCTTAATTAAAAAATTGCAATCATATAGCAATCTTAACTCTTTTATATCCTTACTAGCTTATTGTACCCGGCGCTGTATAATAATTTATAGTCTTGTTTGCTATGGGGCTCTACTCCGAACACCTAAGAAATCTATCATATCTGAGCAAAAATTTTTTCACCGTGATGTACAATATTCTAGAGTTCTTCTATCAATAATGATATAGAGATAAAATTCACAATTAACTTTTTTTTTTTAATTCACACTTTAAAAAAACATAACGCTAAAACCTTTCTCTACAAAAAAAATTATTTATAAAAACATAAAAAAATGTTATGCTTTGAGATATTGTTTCAACCAAAATTATTTTGTAAACTTTAAAACTACTTGTGCTGACTAACGAAAAATGTAGGACTTTTAATATCCATATTAGCGTCGATAATATGATAATAGAGAAGAGAAATTGAAAACAATTTATCATAAGATTTAATAATAATAATACGAATATAGATGGATTTAAAAAAAATTTGAACTTCAAACAAAAAATGAAAAACTCCTTAACGGTCAAAGTGCCATAATAATTTTTGAAGATGCAAAAGAAGGAGAAAAATTAAAATAAGTGATATACTTTGTTGTTTGTAACAATAAAAGGTTTTTAAATAAAACATTTTGAAATTGATTTTAAGTTGTTTGTTTATATTATGGCCATTGGCGTAAAAAGACCCGCCACCCAAAACACCAAAAAAAATTCAATAAAAATTATTAAAAATTAAATTATTTTTTGTGCCTTAAAATTTATTACATGTGGACATTTCAGAATATTAAAAGAAATTGGAAAAATTGGTGAGCGTGACTACCATTTTGATATTTTATCTAAATATTACATTTTATGGTTACTGGTAACCTTAAATGTAAATCACATATAAACTGATTAAGATGAAAAAGTTCTTCTCTAAAAATAACCACCACAAAAATACCTTGCACGTAAATACATTAAAGACAAAATTAGTCTCTTATTTAAATAATGATCATTTCAATCATAAATATTACCTTTTTAGTACATTTATGTTAAAAAGTCAATATGAAGGAGTATAAAAGGTAAAAAAAAGTTCTGGAATACAAATATAAACAAATTTACTTTAAAAAAATGTACTATAAAGAAATATATGCAAATCAAATATGTAAGTAGATATACAATATTATTTTACGTGCACAAATCTGAATATAAATTGAAATAGCTTGGTATTCAAAACTTACCTAATATTAAAGAATTTAAGGTTTTTAAAATGCCTTCCTTTTTTGGTTTTTTATTGAATAACTTAGAAGGTGTAAATAAAAATCATATTGAATAAACAATTTTTATAGATTTTCTGGTACAAAAAAAAAAAAATAAAGTTAAAAATAAAGTTATGTACATTGATGCATTTACAAAAATATTTTTTTTTAATTTTCAGCTTTTTTTTATCATTTCAAAGCTTAAGCATACAAAACAGTGTTTAAACCTTTCAAATGTATGAAAAAATTAAAAGCATTTAATAAGATTTTTAATTTTTGGTTTTTGAAATTATAAGTAGAACTGTAGAAAATTTAATTAAGGTGTAACACAATTTTCATACGTATGAAATGGAAAAAACAATCTAGAGATCTAATTTTTCATGAATATGTGTTGCATTTGTATAACGGAAATAACATTATCCAAGTGTTTAATCGTTTCAGATTTATCAGCGCAGAGTAACGACTTGACATCTCTCCATAGAATATAGTATAGCAACGTTAAGTCGCACGATTCATGGATCGGAAACGTGAAACTATGCGGTTACCAAACGTTTCCTTCAATAAAACAATTGTGTAACAAACGGTGTAACGTGTTGCGTTGTCTTGTTGAAAACGCACCTCCTGCACATTATGGTTGTTCAATTGACGAACGAAAAATTCAGTAATCATGACTCTATAGCGGTCACCATTTATGAAAACTTTCTAAGCCGCATCGTTTTTAAAGGAGTACGGACTAGGGATTTAACAAGCTCAGATAGCAGGCAAAACAGTTAGGTTTTCTGAATGTAATAGTGTCTTTGTCTCTCATAACTCATCTGAAGATTATCATTACTCCACATAAGGAAGTTTTTTTATTGACAAATCCATTTACCCAAAACTGAACTAACAACTAAACCACCGCTAAACCAAAGGTAAATCACTTGGCAGATGTTGAAAAATAGTTGCCAACTTAAAATTCCATGTCCGTAAAAATTACTGATGAAATATTAATATACGTCGTACCCAAATAATGTTCAACATCTAGCAATTCAACACAATATTACATAACAATTTTCTGTCACTTAATTTTCCATGTTTTCTTTAAAAGTTAAAGCAAAGTTATATTAATCATTTTTTCCTCCCAACATATTTTAAAACTAAGTTTGGATTGTTTGCTTCAATTAATACTAAAATAATTCCGCTAATAATTTCAAAATATTAAAATTTTGGAATAAAATTACTTTTTAGACTACATATCCTGTAAAGCGTTACATTTATAATGCCACGTAACATTTCGTTCCGAATTTAATTAGAACAAATGAGAGTGACCAAATATTAAAGCTTACGTAAAATACCAAGTATCAACAATATTTGTATGTTTCTTATATTCATATCTTTACAAGTTGTAACATTTATTTTAAAATTGTTATAAGTATACAATTATTTGCATTTCAGTTTTTTAGAAAAGTTAAAATTAGATTGTTTTCTAGAATTATGTTTCCAATTTGTATACAATCGACAAATAAACTTTTAAAAATTGAAAAATTATATGTAAGAATTTTCATTTTTTATTTTCTTTACTTTATTTTACTAGACAAAAACATAGGTAAAGTAATAACGTAGAACTAGTTTCATGCTGCTGGCAAATATCGTTTCATGCAAACACATATATAATGCATTTTTATTTATACATTTGCGCTTTTTAATATGAAAAGTACGTAGTAACAAAATATTTCGGCTCTTCAACTTTCAGTTGAAGTACACAATATAAAATGTATATACATATATGTATATCTATTTATTTTTTATAAGTACTTTCGGTACAACGGAAAAGGAAGTGGCTCTGGCACCAATGCGTTTATTATATAAAAATATATAATTATTTTTTCTTGCCAAGTTTAATAAAAACCTTATTTGTTCTCATTATTTTAAGAAATTTTGCGTTTAAATTTTCCACATTTTATTATGTTTTCATACAAAGATAATTGGGCAAACAAAGTCAATATAAGATATTTATTCCTTGTTATAGTCACACTATTATAGTTTTAAAAAAATTAAGAATGTAATAAAATCAAGAAATTATACGAAACAGAATGTCCTTAACTCTTAAAAATCGGAAGGATGATTATTCCTACGCTGGCCATAAACGGAACCTGGACTCTAATGCAACTATTCCAGCAATCAGCATAGACCGTGTCGTTAATGTTTTTCTACTGCAAAAACTTTTACTTGCATGTGAGCTTATGTAATTACGTCAATTACTTTAAATACAAACATCGCTCAGTCTTTGTTTTAGCACTAGCAAGAAGTATTTTAATAATAATGTAGTTGTTTCTGTTATTTTCTATAGGGTGCTTACTTTTGATATTTTCAGTCATTTGCTTGCTCTTCGAAAATTGATTTACAGTATGTAAAAAAACATTTTAAGGATATTTGGCATATATTTAGGATATTTGGATATTTATTTTAAATATTAGTCTTATTCATTGATAATGTTTTAATATATCATAAAATACTCTACTTTTTAGGGGCCTCTGCTTACCATTTTGCTTGCATTACTGTTTCCATAATAGTTTCCTAAAGAAGGCAAGATTCTTTTTTTAGCCGAATAGTTCGTATGTGGAATAAACTTTCTGCAGAGATGTTTCTAATGACTTTCAGTGTGGAAAGATTCAAATCAAATGTCCACAAGCGCTACTCCCAATACCCCCTTACCTGATTTCCTAGGATAAGAAAGGGTCATCCCTTGGCGCAGGTCGCCTTTTTAGTACCATATTTTGGGGTGAAGCCAGATGAACAAATGTTAAAAATATTTTAATTTAAAAACTTTCTAATACAAGCAGCCTTTTAATGTTAAAGAGGGATAATCTTTTGATAACCTTTTGAAGCCTAAATAAATGATAATGTGTTTCATCTTCAAAATGTATAAGTAAAAATACGTTGTTTTATTAAGCAGTCAACTTTATTGAAATTATGTAGGGAACTATTTTAACTGTTTTAGTTACATGGTCAAATATAACAAACTTCAAAAGTGTTTGATTTATAATATAATTATGGGGTAGTTTTTGCAAACCTTCAATTTTTCCAAAATTTTTTATGGCCAACATGTGAGTTTTATTTTATTCTCTCAAATTTATATCGAATCACGTATTTCTTTTTAAACTGACATTCTAAAGTTGCTTCTTTTGACAAATATGACAGAGTTTTGATACTTTTTAGATTCAAGATTCCTTCAGTTCTTTTTTTAATTTTTCTAGTTGTAGAGTTAAAAGAGGAAACTAATTTTGTTTCTCATATTATTTTATGATTTCTGTTATAATTTTTATTACCTCTTCATCGAAAATATGAGAATGCCAATGATGTGTATGAATTTCCCGATAAAAGGCTTTATATCATAGCTTTTAATTTTGTTGTTATTACTTTTAATGGGTATCCACATATTTATTTGTTCACCGTTAGGAATTAACTCAAATTCGGATTGTCAACATCTCGTCCCGAATTATTTGCGTATTAAATCGAGTTTTATGTTTTTTTTACTGATAGCACCAATCTTATCTCGTGGCATTGTAACAACATATGATAGATTTGCCTGCAGTCCAATTTATAAGCGTAAAATTCACTGGTATATTTATTACTTAATAAATTATTAAAAACTAGAAAATTGGAAAAATTGCATACTATTTCTACATAAAAACCCAATGTAATAAAATTTTTAAAACTTGCATTGGATATTATAAATGAGAAATGTAATGAGAACTGTATAATTGTCAAAAAATTCAACTAACCATTACATTTTGTCAAGTAGAATGTATTACTGCGGGGAAAGCATATCCATGTAATCATTTCGCTGCTTTTCAGATAGCTCGTCAGTGGATTCAAAAAAAATATGGCTTGAAATTAATTAAAAAAATTATCTGTTTCGGAAGGGGTGGCTTGGAAATTTATAATAGTTTTGTAACTGTTTTTAACTTTTTGAATAACCGAGATAGACACACAACCGATTGGTTAGAAAATATAAAAAATTTCATACCGTAATCGTGTAGCTTTAGACCTAGAAAATATTTTTAATAGCTGCTGTATACCAGAAAATTTTTTGTTAATCTAACAACAAGAACAACGTGAAGGGGTTAAGTTTCGACAAAATAAAAAAAAGTTAACAGAGGCAGGGCATTTTAATTTCTTATTTGAAAAGGAGAATATCTCCTAACTATAAAAGATTATTCGAATCTAGGAAAAGCTCTGTTACTATTGATAAGCTATAAACTTAGCAATGGTTTTAGTTTTTAGTTAAATCAAGGTATGCTATTTTAAAGCATTGCGTGTCCGGTTTTTACGAAGTTCATATATAAAACTTACGCTCAACTAAATTCTTCTATAGCCGTGTTAAGTCTAAATACGTTGTTCCGCCATGGTCCAGCAAAAGTACGATCCCTATGACAAATTAAAAATTTGATTGCTATTTGGCAAAGTTTTTTACTGTGCGTTGAAAAGTGTATATTAGTTAAGCAATGATTAAGGGCTCTTTCCAATTTATTGTTTAAATTGCAATATTCTAATTACAAAGTTTTTTATTACAGCTTATTAAGCCAAACTGTTTTTCATTTCATTTTATTATTTTTTT
Source organism: Cistogaster globosa (assembly GCA_937654795.1). Lineage (NCBI taxonomy): Eukaryota > Metazoa > Arthropoda > Insecta > Diptera > Tachinidae > Cistogaster > Cistogaster globosa. Next base: position 25,265,462 of record OW569406.1, read on the forward strand.
TTTGTCTTTTGTTTTTAGTGAAAAACTACATCAGTAATTTGGCACACAAATCTTGCAATAAATCGTTGTTATGGTTGTGGTTCGTGGCAAAGTTAATGGTAAAAATATTGTAAAATGAATTCAAGGTTTTAATGTTCGTTTTGTTTAAAACAATAAATTCAAATTGAAAAAGAAAGAAAATTTATATGAATCAATATCGATGGTATTTGCGGCAACATTACACGAAACTTTGCTTCACGTTTACAAGTACTTAAAGTACGTTTTTTAATTACTAAAATTTACTTCAAGGTTCTTAAATAAAGAACAACCTTATTTCTATTTGTTTTTAGTTTAATTTTTTTTTTACATTATTTTATGCGTTAGAAAAGTATTTTATGGGACAAAAAATTAAAAGGGTTATTGTGTTTTTGTATACAAAATTTTTGATTGAATTTGCTCTGTTGAGCTCTAGTAATCGATTCGGCTTGAGATATAAGAATCTTAAATTTCCAACATAAAATGAAATGACCATATAAATATGCACAGTAACAAATTTTTTTTTTTTTTTTTTGGTTAGTAATAAACATTTCATGATATTTTAATGAAATATTAAAAAAAATCAAGCACAAAACTTCTGTATACCTTTCCAAAGAAAGTAAAACAATAAGTAAGTAGGCATAATTGTCTGAGTGTTACTTCGTTTTAAAAAAGTTCCGATTTACCATTAGTAGGGTTAAAATTATGAATTTTTCAACAAATTATAAAACTTTAAACAAATTAAAGTGATATATTCGGCTATGCCATATCTGTAAGACCATACCCCTTCTTCATGTATGTATAACAATATATACACCTAAATCAGCATAAGTAATTATTTTCTACCAATGACTAGAAATACAAACGAAAAATGAAAAAATTATATGGAAAAATTTGAGGTAGGATTAATGTTTTGCCCAGTACATCGAAGGACTTGGACCACTCGTGCTAATTTTTAAAATGAAAATTTTCGTAACTATGATCGATTGGCTCATTTAAATTTTCTCTAGCTCATCTATTGCCTTGGCGAAGTTCATTTCAAGAAGAAAACAGACGGACAGATGGACAGCGCTCAATCGACTTCGCTGTGAATAAGAACTTAGAATATATGTACTTTATGGTGTCGGAAATGAATACTGTAGAAGTTACAAATGGAATTATAAACTTAGATGTGAGGGGAAAAAAAGCGAAAGAAATAAACTGTCCACTAAATGGAATTTTCTTACTCATTGCTTGGTAAACAAAATAATGTTTGGCTGGCTTGAAAGAGAGAGATGTAGAGATGATTGCGTGTTATATCATCACAACCACAGTAGTCATTAAAATTGCCGTTACCACAACGGTAAGTCCTCAAATTGATCTTTTAAAAAATAAAAAAGTAAAATTTTGAAAAACAATTTTTAATATGTAAAAAGAAAAATGTTGTGTCGTATTTTTACATCCTTTTTTTTATCGCTTCATTTTATTTGCAGAGCAATGCACATTAAGCTACGAGGTAGTAGAAAAAACAAAAAACAAAAAGTGTATAAAAAAATTGTTTTTATTATTGGTGAATTGGGCAATTTGTAAAAACCAAAAATATTTTGAAAAATCATATATTTTAAAGATATAAAAAAAATGATATAGTAGAAAAAAGTGGATCAAAACTTTACACAAAACTCCTATTTAAACTCTTATACAAGTTATGTCTATTTTTCGTCAGTACACATCATTGAGATGAAGCAAAAGTTTATTTTATTGTAAAGTGCTCTTCCTCAACTTGAACAATTAGATAGAAATAAAAATAGTATGAATACACATTTTTCTCTAGGGCAAGTCATTACTATCTTTGAAATATATAAGAAAAATAATAAACAATTCAAATTATAAGTAAATATTTATAAAGTCGTAATTTTAGTTTTTCTTTATTAAAATAAATTTTATGCAATACATATTTAATTATTTTCAGGATGATGTCATTCTAACTCATGTCTTTTTAGGGACCGCCAATAGGTTTTTTTCTTTTAAAATATTAACTTTCAGGACCGCTACAATTAAAACAGGTACCCAAATAGGTAAAGTTAAATCTTTCTATTCATATTTACAAATAAATGTGTTTTTACAATTTATTTTAAAAAAGTACTGTTAATGTACAAATTTTATACAGCATTTGAATATTATACAACATTATTTCAAATATTATCAGATAAATGATACTAACACCTTAATCTGTTCTAGACTTAAAAAAGTCTTCAATTTTTTAAGAATTTGTTGTAAGACCATACCTCTTCATTAACAGGAATTGCGCAGGGAGCCACCGATTTCGTATAGTCTATTTCAATCAAACAAGTGCCAAAATACTAGCTACAGATAACGTACGAATACAAAATAACTTTGCACCTGAAAAATCTTTTTCTGCACAATGCGATGTCTACTGAGTGTAAAAAATACTTCTTCAGAATATATTGCTTTATTATAGCCATCCCGGTGGCATCATTGTTTTGCTTTACACGACATTTTACAAGAGACCCTAGAAAATCAGTATAAGAAGCTCATATATTTTATTTTTCTCTTGTTTGAAGACTTTTAAACTCTCAATATAATTGGGTAGAAAGTAATTGCTTCATTTGAATTCTTCAATATATCGGTCAATAATTTTAAAATCTTCATTTATAATTTTGAAGAATTTTCAGTCCAGGCTTAATAAACTGACATCAAAATTCAGCAAGATATTTTTTTGTGAATATAAAGGAAGTAACATTTTCAAATGCTGGAATATCGGTATTGATGTGCTCCATAAATGTTTGCGTAGATGTTGGCAAATTTCCGGATTTATTAAATCTGACCTGCCAAAATTATTTTTAATTAGCTTAGAACTGTAAATATTACGAAGCTTTTTTGTACAGATATTGACCATTAAACAGTTTACAATAAGTGTTGAGGGAGTGTTTGGTTATTTCCTTTAGCCTTTAATAAGTATAATTCACATTTTAGATGATATAACGAATATATATTTGATTTTTTATAGATTATGCTAGGTTTTTTTTTCAGTATTTACGGCTTCCATAATTTCAGACAAAAATAAAAACGTAAAGAGGCACTCTAGGTACAATGGCGTTAACATTGTAATAAAAATATCTTTAATTTTGTCCAAGATTTTTATTGTACTTGGTAGTTGGCTTTGCCCACAACAGCATCTTCTTTCTGGCCAATGGTAGCATAGCACCCACTTCCAACTACATGTTAAGTTTCATTGTTGTTGCTTAATTTTTAAATGATTTTAGAAAGCCAACAAAGTTACTAAAAAAGAAGATCTTAAAACGTTCGTGGAAACACTAAATCCATAACTTACTGTACCTTTCTCCTTATTAAGGTTTACTGTTTTGAAAGTATTTAACTTCATTTTTTACTTGTTTTCTCTTTAAATTAAGGCACCAATTAAAATTTAATTTTTTTTATGTTTTTTTTTCTTAAGCAGTCAACTGATTTTGTTTTCTTATGGTTGTAGGTGTCTTAGAACTGCTATTACCTGTTAAACTGAATGGGCTACAGTAATTATGCAGCTGGTAGTTACAACATCACTACGGAAATTTACACCACCTTCATTCTCAGTTTAACATATATATTTGCAACTAAATTTTAGGGTCTTTACCTTTCTCATCAAATTGTGGATTTGTGCTGCCATGGCCACTGCGTTATTTTGTAGGCGATATTTTTTTAGGCTTAGTTCTGTTGTGATGTTTTTGTTAGTTCTGAAACTGTGATACTTTTTGAGGGTAAGGTCGTAGCAGTGCAAGAGGTGTTGAGGTGCCAGGCACAATAATTGCCGCAGCATTATGACACTGATTTGCGAGTTCGTGAAGGATTTTGTAAATTTTATTCGCTTTATTCATTATATTGTTTGACTGTTGTAATTTTTGTTGCTGGAATTGGTTTTTTTTCTGTTGTTCCGTTGATGTTGTTTAGTTTGGTTTGATTTAACCCGCAGCGACGATCAAGTGTTATTTAGCTGTTATTGGATGTTTTTATTTAAATTCAGCGAAGAATTTCAGCCTTTGTAAGCATCAACTCCGCAGGTAATTCAGCTGTAGTTGCTGTACCCTTTTCAGTTGGAGCAGGGAATATTTGTGATTAGGTACTTGTGGAGTACGAGGTACTTTCATGTAGCCCTGTTTAATAACAGCCGAAGCCCTAACTGTAGTTGAGTAAACAGGTGGTGACTGCAATTTGCTACAGCAACAAGTCTCTGTGGATACTTCATTGTCATTAAACCATACATACGTGTGTCATAAAGTGTCATATAGCTACCAGCCCCGCAGTAATTGGTGGAAAAAGGATACTAATCTAATATACCTGTCGACTATTGCATTGGCAGAAAAGTTTATGGTACATGGGTAGAAAATGCAAATATATCTTAAATAATACTAGTCTGCATTGCTTTGGTACTTCTAGTTGTATCCAAAATGGATACAAAATTTGTTTCTTTAACTCGTGGATATTTTCTGCCTGCCGGTAAGGAAATAAAAGTTTTGTTATTTTTGTTGAAATATCGTATTTCAGTGAATTTAGGATATATAGTTTCGGTGCTGATTTCGATAAAACATTTAAGTAAAATTATGACTTAGTTTCGTTAAACTTTCTTAAATAATTGTAATATAATACATATGAAATTTTGACAGGATTTTGATTTTAGGCAAAATTTAAATTTTTGTGGCATACAATTTTCTAGAACTTTTTTTGTTCAATCTTTTTAATTAGTTTTTTTGATTTTTGGTAATCAATTATTCTGATAAAGTCTCAAACTAGTGATTAAATCTGGATTTAAAATTACTTTGTTTTATTGTAACCATAAGAATTTAGGACCGTTCAAGATTCTACATGTAATTTAAAACTCAATTTAAATTTATGTGTTTAACAGCTAATTTCGCACTCTATAAGAACTAATGCTATGTATCTTTTGAAACTGGATTTAAATGGATATGAAAAGAATGTGGTTTGTAAAATTCCACTGTTAGTCAATTTACAAAAAAAAACTTGAGATGAAAAAAAAATAAAAATTTAATATTGACGAGCTGCAGGGTGCAATAAGTGCACAATAAGGTTTCTATTTACAATACAAGTCCCAACTTATATGTGATTATATTAAAGCATGGCGAAGTAAAAAATTTTATTTATTTTTTCAACAAAGTATAAAAATTTGTGTCATCGTATGCGAGCCTTTTGTTTTTTAAGAGGAAGAATATATTGTGTCCGATATGTTCAAGTAGTATCTTAAAAAGTTTTTATGTCAGTTTTATCTGATGAGCTGCAGAAAGTTTCTTTATTATTTATTTATATTTTTATTATTTATTTATTTATTTTATTTTTTTTTTTTTTTTGTTATTTAAAATGTTTCTAGAAAACTAGTTAAAACTGTCTGAAGATTATTTTTGCTGTAAAGACAAAGATATGTATGTAAGTACTGTTTATGAAACGGCTACAGCTTATCAGCTTTTTAAAGAATCTACGGATGTTTTGGAAATTGAGGTAGATTATAAAAAAAAATGTGTGTGTACATACAAGATACTGAAGTATTAGAAAAATAAACAGATTAATGTTGTTTATAGATAAAAAAAAATAAAAACTATGTTAACTTGATTATATTGGAGAATGAAAATTTGGTTTTCTGATTCAGTTGTGATTCAATTAAGGTCAGATTGCTATTAAATTTGTAATTTTATCAGAATAGTTTAGTTTTAATTTAGAAATAAATATATTGTGAAAAAAGAAATTTTTCACTATTTTTACGAAAATAATAAAATGAGCACTTCTATGTCAACAAAAAAATTTAGCTACTAAGCAATAAATGCTAAAAAGTTAATATTTTTAATTTTCCGAAAAATTCGGACCTTTTCAGCAAGGCTGGCCAAATATCACCAAACGCTATTGTATTAAAAGTCTTTGCCATTAAGAATAACAGAATTTCGTACTTTTGAAAATAAGATAAATAAATTATATACTCAGGAAACAAAAAGTTCAGTACATTAATGTGTCCCCAGGACAGTTTTCTCTTTGCTTTTGGTTTTTCAGTGTAAAAAAAGTAAGGTTTGCATTTCACCATGTATTTTATCAGCAAAATTTTGTGTTAGGAATGTGTTTCGCAAATTTTGGAAGGCTATTTAATAAGTTGTGATAAAACTTCGTAACAGTTTGATCGTCTTAGTTGGGACATTTACCCGCCATCTAGTACGCGAAGAGTGCTTAGCATGGAAAATATTTTTGCTGTCAAAAGAAGGCAGTTTGTTGAAGCGGTAAAATAGAGTACTGAATTTAGAAATTTTTTGTTTTGTATCATGAGAAGCTACTTTGTTAATCTAGTACAACAAATATTATTTCCGTTGGCATTGTAATTTGAAAACGACAATGTGGCATATATTGGTATTCTTTATTTTTAACCGAAGATAGTAACGACAACAAAACATTATTTCTCTATCGTCATCATTATTAGCGGCGAAATTCAAACGACCACAACAAAATAAATTAAAAATAAGCACATGAAAAAAAAATCCCACTTACGCCAAGAGTTTTGGAAAAGGCATATAACCCGTAAACCTTAATAGTTTATGGAACGAAATTTAAAAAAAAAGAAATCCGTTTGGACCTTAAGTTCGTGACTGAGAAGTTTGCTTGTTTTATTGTTTGTGTTATTGCAAACTTTCGCATGTTGCACTTCTGTCTGGGTAAAATCTGTTCCAATGCAATTTTATTTAGACTGAATGTGTTCACAAGCCTAAAAATTTTGTTATATAAAAATATTTTCAAATGATTTTATATAATTATATAAACGCTCTGTCACAGCACCCTATGATGTATATTGATACCCACTCTCACATCAGCCTCACTCGAACTTGAAAAGTAAAGTTTGGTACTCGCCATTTTTTATTTACAGTAGGTTACCACATTTTATCAATTTGTCTCCTTGTTTTCGATAACGTCTGCTCTTCGTTTCAATATATGTATGTCGAGCATACTGATTTAGGAACGAATCTATGATAAAAATGACAACGGCATAGAAACTATTATAACAACTATAACGAAAAATGGGATTAGGGGCGATTATTGTTGCCAATTAATGCGTAGAAAATGTATTGAGTTGTTGAAATTGGTAGTTATAACAATATAACGTAAAGGTGTTTAGAGGCGAGTTTATTGGATAAATGATTTTACCTGCCAAGATCGTGAAATTTATCACAACATAACTTTTAAATGGAATCTCTCATATACAAGACCAAGCAAAGGTTCAAAAAATATTTTTTTTTACAATATCTTGTTTTATTAATTTTCAAAATATAACTAAGTAAAAACTTACTTAATACTTATCAGTACTGAACATGTTTAGTAGTAACACTAATCCATGATCAAATTTTTCTTGTACAAATTTGCAAATCAATCTTTTTATTTTAAAATATATTTGTAATGAGCTTAAAATTAATCCAAGCAACAAAAATCAAATAAAAACTTTTTAGTGTTCTATTTAATGTTTAAATAAATATTTCTTTTCCTAATAATGATACACAATAGAGTAACGAAATATTGCAAATACAAATAAAAAATAAATACCTGTTGCTTAAAAACTAAATAAAATATAATTTTAATGAGAAAATTTTTAAATATTCTGGGCAAAATAAGCCCTATAAATATTTTCACCTTGTTTTGTTTTATTCGTTGTTGTAAAAAAAATATTATGTTATGTGTACATAGCTAGCTACCCAGTAAAAAATAATGGATAATATTTTTAGAGAAGAGCATTTTATTTACATCCAAAAAAGCTAATATAGATTTTGTAAGTTAGTTCTTAAATGTTTTTTTTTTAAAATCACATGTTGATTTACTTCTTAGATTTACATTTTTCCTCGCATACCGACAACATTTTTGAATAAAACTTAAAGTTTTTTCAGTATTTAGAAAGCAGATAAGAATTAGTTCAATGCTGTTATAAACACACGACATACTTTCAATGACATGCCTATGTAAAATGCACCCGAATTTGCACCACTTCGTCAGTAGTTGATGCCGTGTTTTCATTACATTTTTTTCCTCACTTATTTAACTGGGGTATGAGTTAAAAAAATTAGATTTAAGAGCTAGGTTAACAATTTTTCTAGTTAACAATTTTTTTGCGATAAGTAAATTTTAAAGAAATGAGTAATTATTTACAACCTTTAAAAAAGAGGAAAAAATAATATAACTGGTATCAACTGGGGATGCCAAACAGAAAATCCTGTGTCTAAAAAAATCGGAGTTTTTTGACATTGATAAATTCGAATTTTCTTTGGGATTACATATTTTTTTTTAAATGTGATGTGTAAAAAATATTAAACATAAGTATATAATTCAAATTAAACAGAGATAATCTTTCCTTTTTATTTTTTAAAAATATCCTAAATTTCTTAGAGGTTTTGAGGCTTTATAACATTATACGTAAAAAATTGAAAAGCTTCTTTTTAAATTAATTGGTTTTTTATACATAAATTTGAGGAAAACTTAATATTCTATACCATTTTAAAGTTTTTTTTCTAAAAGCAAAACTATAAGATATTAGTAAAATAAGAAATACAGAAATTCTCGAAATTCTGGCGATTTTAAATGCTAAATATCATGATTTTTTTTTATATCGCTACCTTATATAATCTGAATGAAGACATCAATTACCACTACACTACGCAAACAAATCGATTAATAATCTTATAAGAGATAAATATACACATAATTTTTTTTTTACTTTAGAACATTTATGGAATTGCTGTTTTCGTTACCAATTTAAATTTATTATTTTCACATTATGCTTTAAGGTTTAATTAAAAGTTATATAAAAATATATTACGTAAAAGATAGTTGTAAATTCGTACTCTATGTTTAATGTTAATAATGTGTTGGGCACTGAAACCATAGGTGACCTAAAATATTTAAATTTCTGCTCTTAATGAACATATCAATTTAAAAATAATATATTGCCTTGCGAAGCGTAATAAATTTTTTTGTTGCTTAAAAGTTGTTGTTAACTGTCATATCGAATAAAAATTTTTAAATTTTTTATGACCTTTTTGCCTTATTGATTCAATGGAGTTCTCATTTAATTAATTTGGCTTTTGGTATAAAACTCTGAGGTTTTCTCTACAAAATTTGGGTGAAATCCACCGAGCAGTAGTGACATGACCATATGGATATGCTTTCCCCGAAGTTATACATAATAATAAAAAATATTTCATGATATTTTCATATATTAATTTAATATAATTTAGTATAATAATGGTTCCAAATAAATAATTTTCTTGTGAAACCAGAAATGTTTTTTTTTCAGCATATTCATTGGTCCTTTCGACAATCATATTCATGACTTCTCCATTGAAAAAACATTCCCATAATTGTAACGGTGTATACGAAGCTTTTTCACACAACTTACGAATTATCTCGTACAAAGCAATCTCTTCATTGTCAAAACTGAAATTATGGGCTCATTTCCCACCGTGGCACGACCTTTTGACGTTTGCGAATCACTGTTCGTATCAAATAGATCATTTAGAAACCATTGGTAGATTCACTTTATCATCACCATATATATACTCAATCTGAAAATGGACAGGCATTTCATTAGGAAATTGATTTTTGTCATAAAGAGTTGGGATATTATCATCTGTATCGTCATTGTCACTAATATCATCGACTTTACCCGGCAGATTTTTTAAAAATTTATTTTATCAGATTTATGGCCCAGATTTTTTTCTTCCTCGTCACTCTTTCATCTACCTACCTCTGCTTGTAGTCCAATTTGGGTTAAAAATTTACGACGAAACATTATGTAATACTGAACCACGATTCACAAAGAAATGAATACCTGTAACAGTGAAGTATCCATTGGACAATCTGGTCCACCTGATTTGTAGTCAACGTGATTACCACTGTGGCCATAGCAGCCTCGAAGAAGAACATTTATTGTTAATCAATATTAATTTGGTTACACATAATCCTTTTAAAACCCAGAGCTCTTCTCCTTTTTGCCTTTATTAATTGGTACAGATATTTTTTCTAGCTTTCTGCAACGCAATCAGTTTTATTTTTTTCACATCGCATAAATTCCTTTTTCAATTCATGCTGATTGTTGTGAAAACAACATTAACGCCTTGTAAATGTGATATAGGCATATGTGGTGCATATAAATCTGGTTCGCAGTTTTGATTAGAAGGTTTATGTGTCTAAATTAGAATTTTATAAATATCTCATCCTTTAGAAATGTAGTTTTGGATCAAATATTTACCAATATAAGTGGAGTGTCCTTGTATCCACAATATTTTTATCCTATTTTGAAACATAATGAATTATTTGTAATTTCGCAGATGGCGTTACATTTATTAGAGAAATTTTATCATTCAACATTACATGATTTAGAGTTAAGGCAGATTTTTAAAAAAAAATTGCAAAAATACTGCTTTCTTTTATTAATTAAACCTTTTTAATATTATGTAAATTATAAAAAATCAAACCATTTCTTGAACACTTATGTTTTGGAATAAAACAAATAAAAAAAAAAATAATAATGCTTCAATGCAGGTATCTAAAAGTAACCACGGTAAACGTAGGGTATTAATACGGCTAAGTAATTTCAAATAAATTCTTATAAAGCTTATACTCCGTAATTATTTTAAGTGCATACGTACCTTTTTGTTAATTTTGCAGTATTTAAACGGCAGGCAGTAGTATATGTCGCTTAGATTTATTTTTCTTCAGTTAAAGATCAATTCAAGTACATTAATATAGACTATAGTCTATTTCGACGTTGTTAGTTTGAGTGGTATGTAATGTGTATTAAATTTCGAATGCAATTTTTGCAGCATCGCCAGATAAGACATAAAATTATCAAATTTTAAGTATTTGGTATCTTTAATTAGGAGAGTATAGTTTAACATAAGGTATTTGAAATAATATTGCATAATTGCTGTGCCATAAAAAGAATTAATTATTAAACCATTATAAAATGCAAAATAAAATAAATTGTTTAAAAATGCAAAATAAAAATAAATTGTCAAGGTGTTGAGGAGAAAAAGCCTCCGAAATCCATGAATCCTTTAATGTTCTAATAAGATAGACGTTAAGCTTTGTATTTTAATTTTTAGATCGATTTTGCATGTCTGCTGGTACATTATTAAGTATTCATCAGTATGTGCACGAACAATTTTTTTAAGTTTTACTCTTCAAATTGTCTCATCATTCAAAGTATTTTAAATCTCATGTACATAATCGTTTCTACTACCAACGTCATCTGTGCCTTCCAACTCTACAAAATATCGGCTTTTAAATAGGATTAGCTTCTGTAAATAGGTTTTTTTGCCTTTTTATGGTGGCAGAAACTTTTACTAATAAACTGCTGTGCGGCTTGCCCAATATTAAGGAGATTTAACCGTTGTTACCTACAATTTTAACTTAACACCTATGGGAATAAAAGTAATAATAAGCCAAAGCAAGAGTAATATATGTGTGCTTATATGACAAGGCAGTACCTATTGCACCAAATCATTGACACCACCTGCCCCTTCCATAGCGCTGTGTTGAATATAAGAAATTAAGTTTTGGCCCTGCAAAATTCAGAATTTAAAAATTGGGCGATTCAGAACGTTGCTGCTTCACCAAGTTAAGTACACGATATATAACATTATTGGTTTCTAGGGGCATTAATTGCAAAGCCACGTTACGATGGGCTGATGTGATGCATCAATAAATATTGGCCGCTTTCTAAAAGCATGAAAATCAGCCTATTTCTGAAACTCCACTCATGACAACAAATGCGAATTTTGAAATTGATGATTCCCCGCATTTATATTTTAGTATTTTCTGTTGCGAAAAATGCAAAACCATGTAAAATTTCTGCTAAGAAACAAAAGAAATAAAACATATGGTAAACAGCTAATATATATATATATTTTTTCATTTTGTTCGTCTTCTTACTTTGGGAATGGGACGAAAATATTTTAATTCTGTTTGTAATTTCTACAATACTTGTTTCTCATAAAGATATCCGTATAAATCAAATTTCAGCTTTCCAATCAGTCACTCTTCATTGGAGATATGCTAGGAAAAGCGAGCGGCTCAATTTTTTAGTTTTATCCATGTTGTTGTTGATTTTTGCAATTGAATTTTACTGAGCAAGCGAAAATTGACCAAAATATACATTTCCGCCAAAATTCCAAAATTTCATTAAAAGATTTTAATTTCACCAAAAAATTTTAACTTTATCCAAAAATTTTAATTTTGTTTAGAATTGAAAATTGACAAAAAAATAAACACTATCAAAATGTTGACCAAACAAAAACATTTCTCCTTGAAGCTCAAATTAAATCCCTGGTCCCGGCAAACTCAGTTCAATTATTTATCTCATATTTATTTTTTGTTTTTTTTTTTTTATTGATTCATTTTATAACATTAATTTTTATAATTGTGCAAATAAAGCTCAACTGATTGTGCAATGTTCTTACATTAAAGTTGAAAAACTAAAGGCTATTGCGGAATGAGGAATATGACAAATTTTAGATGGCAGAATGTAGAACTTGACGTTTTTATTCTAGGTAGTCGTTTTCTTGTTTTCACTTTTGTATTTATTTAGGCCAACTGATTTATGTTTGTGATTTGATTTTTTTTATCTTTAAAGGCCATAACCAATTTGTTATATCCTGTGGAATAGTTATAAAATGAACAAAATTTTCTGCTATAGGAATTATTAATGTTGAGGACCAACTCAAGGTTGGTGGATGGCTGACAGTGATAACTTCATAGTCGTTTGCAGTGTAAAATTTCGAATTGTTTATTTGTTACTTAATATCCTGTTCGATGATTGTTTGGTTGCTTCTTCAGTTTTTGGTAAGTCTTTATCATGCTGTTAACATTTTATTAATATTGCTGAGGTGTTTCCATTTTTATCTTCTATACCAGAACTATTTCCAAACAAGCCAATTTTATTGATATTTACAATATATTTTTTATTCTTTTAATAAAGCCGTTTACATTTACCAAAAAGAAAAAAACTTATGGTTTAAAACTTTATTATTTCACTGACCGTTTGTTTTTCTTTTTGAGTTAAATATCCTGTCTTTTTTCTCTTTATCTGCTTTTTGGCACTCATTTTCTTTATCCGACATTAAAAACGTCTAAGGTTTTGACAAGATTATTATTAAAAACCCTATTTTATTTACCCGTAGCAAACAGCTATTTCTTATGTTTTTCTTTATTTTTTGCTAGAAGTTGTTCCCTATTTAATTTTTTGGACGTGATTAAATTCTTTTAGAATTTTGTCTATTTTACTTCACAACAAGTAAAAACAGAAGAAAAAAAAACATTTCCTGCCTTTGAACTATTTGCTTTCAATTTTTTATCATAGGAGCTGTTTAAGTTACTCTTATTTTCTAATTTATTATTCAACCTTTCGCAAATGACTTGATTTTTATGTGCTTTTAAATATTTTTCTATGTTGACTTTACTTTCATCTGCAACATTTATGGTTTTAATTTGTATACATTAGTGACGTAAAGATGTTAGTTTTGTCATCCCTTTCTTGTCAGTTATTGTCAACGAAAGGACATGAAAATTAAAAGGAGTGAATGAAAATTAAATATTTTAAATAACAAATTTTATTTACAAAATAATTCAAATAAAAGAAGTAAGCAGTCAAAAAAGCCGAGAATGGCATAAAAATTACAGTACTTAAGGTAGAAAAATTCTCGAAAACATTGGATTCTTTTCTAGTTTAGGAATCAAACGGAGAAAACATTATAAATCTCTTTAAACTTAAACTTATATTGCCTTAAGAGTATAACAAGGTTTCAGTGAGCAAACAGATTATATTAACAAAATTTAACATGTTTGAACTGTAATGAAAAATTAAGAATTAGGCCTCTGGTAGCCGTTAAAAATGGTCTTCTCGCAAACAAAGTTTAATAAAACAGGCGCTAAATTTGTAAAATAAATAAAACTTAGTTTGTACAGCACAAATCACATAATTTACAAAAATCTTTTAAAAATAGGATTTTCTGCCTAAGATCAGTGCAGTTTTAAAAACAAAGTTGTACCTTTTTATCCTCTCCTGCAATCCTTTTTTAAAATTCTCTAAATTGGGTTAAATCCTTTTGAGGATACAAAGACAGAGTCTACTGACTTTATTTTGTGCAACATCATAGTGTCAGATTCTCTGCAGATTCGTTTCCCAGCAAGTTCTCATACATAATTTTTGCATTGAAATAAAAACTTAAGAAAATCAACTTTAATGCCAGTTTTATTAGAAGTTTTTTAACCGAAAATTTTTTAAAGCGGATAAAATTGTGCTCATTCCTCACAATACCGACTAACACTACAATATTTATATTTTTTCACTACAGGAGTATTTCGCTTTTTGTTGAACAAATAATAATCAAAAGTAAAGTATTAAATCTACATAAAAGAAAATTTGTTAACTTTGAAGCAAATTGTAACATTATCAACAACGTTAATAATGCGTACAAGTTTGTTTGTCGATTGTTGCATTATCTTATATGAAGTGTATGCTGAAAATATACTTAACCCTTGTTTGAATGGCAAAAAAACACCTTCTATAGCACGGCAAGTTACCCGGGTACCTATTGGAGAAAGTAAAGAATATCTAAAAAGTTTGCCACAAAGTTGTTTCTCAAATGGTGTAAGTAAACATGAGATTTGTAATATAATTATATGTGTATTTCTGAGAAAATTCTAACTTATTTTATGCACCTGAAGCTATGCAATATGTCATAACAAAGGTGGCAGACCACCTGATTCCACCTGAAAGAAGTAAACACAACTCTTTACATAAATATAAATTTTAGTCTGTTTTATTTTCGACCGAGATCACATTATAAGTGCAAGTTCTTACAAACACAATGAAATCGTGGTAGTGTTTGTTCTAAGAGATTTAATTCAACAGATATAAACAATATGTTATCCATTATGTGAATGATACAGAATATATTCCACCAGTAAATGAACTAGAACCTTCAGACTGTGAACTAGTAGGAACTTTAAAAACTGATAAACAGTCATACGACTCTAAAGACAGTATCGATTATGATGATATAGAAAGAAACAGTGAACTTCATGATAACGATCGTACCGTTTGGCAAATTCATCCATTAATTGAATCACAGACAATCCACAGAAACATTTTACGACAACGTGGTGGCTGCTACACAAATATTTAGAAATATTTTGTCTGCTGAAATATGTGATATATTTCTACCGTAAAGAACAAAAACAGGCAAAACACAAAAAACCAAAGTATATGAGCCATTTAGAGAAGAGAAGTGGGTAGCAATGCCCATGTGCAGATTCGAAATGCTCCTGCAATATAGGCTAAAACCTGTATATTACGTACTTAAACTTTGCTGCTTTTCATGACGTTTGAATGATATTCAATGCAAATTTACGTTACATTTACACACCTGATGCGTGCATTAAAATTTATAAACAACTGATAGCCATACAGCGGACGTATACGTTTTAGGCAGTATATGTCGTCAAAATCAGAGAAGTATTGCATATAAATATTTTGTGCTTGCGGTGCATAAACAGTTTTGGACCTACCCTACAAGAACAGTAACCATCATTTTATCCATCAAATGACAATCACTGATGATGGAAATATCCATCATTACGTAGAGCAAAGTTTCTATCACATTCTTAAAAGAAAAATTAAAAACTTGATGGAAACTTTTGTGTACATGCGATTTTGCCACTCCCTCTAACTAATGAATTCTTTCCATTAAGAAACACATGTATCTGCTCTGCTCACACTACTGTAGTTTACTTTTTAGTGATTACAAATATTTTAATCATACTTGATGGATATACCAGTCACAATTAATGGACATACCGTAAACTGAAAAATAAAATTTTGTTAAAAAACAAAATATAATATTTCTAATTTATATACATATATGTTCCTTTTTAATATCTAAATTATATTTTACAGTATAAAAAATTACTTTATTTATAATAAAATACTTAAATTTTATTTTCTTTTTAATATTTTTTTTCTTGTTGTCTGTGGTTGCTTCGCTCTACTGTCTTTATCACACTTTTTAAAATCAAACGCTCCTTCCTTCTTTAGAGCTGGAAAAAACCCTTGGAATTTTACAATTGTTAAAACAGTAAGAAAAAACAGACGTTTTACACTAGCAAATATGCAGTCAGATAAGGATAGGTTAGTATGATACTAAATATGTACTTTATATATTTATTTTACAATCTTATAAGATGGGAATAGTGATGTTTTATTATAATTGAGTTTACGGAAAATATCAAATTAATAAAATATATGAAGGTACCCAAGTACCTTCCCATGCTGTTAAGGGTGTCAAAAGAAAATATGTCAGTCTCGCTGACATAAAGTTATGTTTTAAGCTGAAATAAAATAATAATTTTGAAGCTTGTTAAAAATTAGGGGTTCTCAATAAGTTTCAAGAATGTTGAATTTTTTTCAATGCTAAAGGTGCTCGGGTACCTTGCCATTAACATAAGAGTTAAACAGAGCTACAACAGTTGCACCATCAAAAATATTTAAGTTACGGAAATAAAAGATATAAAACTCTTTAAGCAAAAAATATATAAAAATAAAACTAAACACAAAAAATAAAAATGAAAACAAATGACAGAAAGAAGTTCAATGAATTTTTAATACTCTTGCCTTAGTAAAGCAGCAGAAGGATCTGAAAAAATAGCTATTAAACGTATATTATGTTGGTGGCAGCGGATAATTGTGCAAACCGCATTTGCTATGTGATTATAAAAGGCGACACAAAAGTGCAATAACTACACATATACATAAGTAAACAAATGAAGAATTTTTATAGATGGTGTATCTGATTTTGTGTTAAAGAAGACAGACAATGTGGCGTGCCACCCTTATTTCTTTTTCAGGAGTAAGAACAAGGAATGTTATCGAACGAGTTTATCAATACTTGGCAGTACTGATGGACTGTTTTAAAAGGTTGAACCTAAACTTGAACATCCATAAAACTGTCGCTATGATGTTTAAAGGAAGGCGTAAACACTTATAACCAAATTGCAGACCATTCAGACCGTGCTTGAGAGTTGGAACCAAAGTCATCAGGATTTCGAATAGTTTAAAGTACCTTGGCGTCACCTTTCAAGAAAATTTTGAGCCATATTGGCATATTAATAATGTGCTTGAAAGCAAGAAGAGGGCAGAGGTGGACTCGATAAAAAAACTGCGTCTTTTGATGTATCGACTTTACGGCTTGGCTGAGAATTTCTTCAGCCTAAATGGAGAGGCTATGGAGGGTATGGAAAAGACGAATCCTAGTTGCCTGCCTTGGTTTAAGAACATATATAGGTACGCGATCTGTGAAAAATGTGTTGGTTAGGGAGTGTTTCTCTAGGGCTTCGAGTGTGTGTAACTAGTTTTAAGTTTATCTTTTTTTTTAAATAATTAATTTGCATATCTTTTCCCTTTTTTGGGGAATTCTTCTTTAAATTTCTAATTTATTGTAAAAAGCTGTACAACAAAAAGTAAAAAATTTTTATTTGATATAGTCCTTTAAAAATACAGTAGCGTGCAGGGATTTGATTTCAATATAATGTTAGTTTTAGTTGCTATTTTGTATATTGAATTTTTGAAAAAATAAATTATTAAATCAATCAATTTTTTTTGCTCGGGAAGTAGAGCGAAAAATGTGTGTGTGTGTGTGTACCTGTAAACAGGCAACAAGTGAAACAGCTGTAAAACAGAAAAGAAATTGTTTTAAAATCATGAAGAGTATTTGAAAATTTTACATTTCGCACTTATTTAACACGTCAAGAAAAATACCAAATTAAAGAAAATGGCAGACGCGGAAAGTCTAAACCAAAATAAAAAATGATAAAGAGTTAGATGTAATTTTAAGGACATCATAAAAAGCAACGAATGATCAGATTAATGATCTAACTCGAATATGAAATTATGTGAAAATGGAAAGCGTTTCAGGCTAAAGAAATACGGGGAGGGCTGAAAGTTCCTCCACTGAATATGGTTGTTGAGGAGAGTAAGCCTATGATAGTTAAGCAGCAAGTCAAAACTAGAAGGCCTATGGTCTGTTCAGTAACTAAAAATTTTGACCAATTGTTGCTAATTGGTCTAGAACATGTTTACGTGCTTGGCAAACTTGCAAGGAGAGAATGATATAACTTAAAAAGTTGTGTTGCAAATTTTATCTAGTAAAATTATAACGTGCAAGAATTAGTCAAACAGCTGTATTTTACTTTTATTTACAATAAAAATTTGTCTAAAATATGTATGACATAAGAAATTTTTTTAATATTGATGAAAATACAAGCAGTTGGCAATCAAATGAATAAAAAAGCAGTTTTATTTTGTTGTTTTCTTATTTTTCTTCAAGGTAGTTAGGGAAGTATACAGCATAGAAGTTTAAAACAACAGAAATTTGGTTTAGAACTTTCATTACTTTGCAATTGTTTTTGTTTTTAAGATCCAAAAGTAAACAAGCCAGTGATGAAACATTCAATACAATGTTAATTTTTTGGTACAAATTTAATAAGAATGGAATAATTTTTATGTACAATCATAAATTTTATTTCTAAACGGTGAAAAAATTTTTACATTAAAATCACAACAAGAATGTCTACAAAACTAACTGGAAAACATTATATATACGATTCGCCTTAACATCATCAACGCTTTTGAAAATGTATTTGGTCAATAAAAGAAAATAATTGTATTTTGTATTCATAGTATTGGTATTTGGTCAGAGTATTATTTTCGACTTTTTGTTGTGGTTATCCGTTTGGTGACTTTTTGTGGTCTATTGTTATATAAATTTTTGGGCTCAAGTACATTTACTTGAAATAATGTAATATTTAAGAGTCATACCATGCAGTTTTTAAGTCTAACATATCAACCTTAAAGCCGCACTAAATTTCTTTGCTAATATTTGCTTGTAAAACGTTCGTTTACTTTTGTATATTTGGGAGAGTAATTTTGAAAATTTCTGATTCACGCTCTCGTTGTTAGTTTTTGCTAGTAAAGCTACTGCACAGACCGACCTGTAACCTTTGATCGTTAATATCAAGCAGACAAGTAAAAAAACGTGATCTCCCGTAGAAATGTAAGAACTCGAATTTTTACAAAATGTGATTTTTTGATAAATTTTACATCCATTCATATTGTCTCAAAAACTTAATATAATAGTATCAAAAATAACAGAAAAGAAGTAATTATCATATGTTACATTTGATAATTACAGTTTTTATCATGCTTTTACCACTAACGTAAAGTTATAACGCGAGTAAGAACATATGTATATGCACAATGGATAACAAATATTTGTATAATATGTAACGTAAAAGCGTTTAGGTACTGCTGGCAACATCCATTATATGAATATAAAATACATTGTTGCTAACTAAATTTTTTTAGTTCGGGTTCCAGAGTGATTGTTAGATCAAGGTTTTTTTTATTTTTGGTTCATAAGGTGCTATAAGTTTTATTGAGATATGTATGGCGTTTGATAGAGTTTTTGAGAATTTTTCTTACAATACCCATAAATCCCTTTTCTGCCATAATGATGTTACAAAATACTTATTAAAATATTTGGGTCCAGTATACTCGAAAATAGGGGTGTCCATAGATTGTTTTATTACGCATTTTTTCTGTAAGATAACTCTTTTTTACCCCAGCACGGTAACCTCTTATATTTAAATAACGTACCCTTAAAGCAATATTGCTTTTACTTTCAGTTTTAAAAAGGGTACATCTTACAATAAAATTCTAAGTTTGAATAATTGCTTATTAAAGGTTTCTGAGTTTATAAACATAGTTTTACTAACTATTTAGGCTTTATAAACTCTTTTTATTTTTTACGAATACGGCCAATTGTAATTTTGTAAATATTTGGCAAGTTAATGACAACTTTTTAAACACAAGTTTTTACTAAATTTAAAATAAATTTCACATATTCAAAATTTAAAGAATTTATTTTATCAATTTTTGCTTTCGATTCAAAATTTATTATTGCAGTGGATCAATTATAACAATAAAGACAAATATAAATAGCTAACTAAAGAGACTTTAATTAGCAAAAGTTTATTTACTGCTCATATAACGGCAGACGTTGCCAGCATTTTTACATTGCCTGTTGAAGAAGTATTTTTTCATGATCCATTTTCCATTCTTTTACGTTTAAACTTAAAATTTTACATGTTGTAAAACTTATATATTAAAATAAAAATAAAATTTATTGTGAATCCTTTTAGTTTTATAAAATAATGCTTAACTCATTCCCGCGATATTGAATTACTCGGAAATATTCCAAAAATAGTTTAAATAATTTATTTGTTGAAAACCATGCAAACACAAAAAAAAAATTGTGTCACAAAAAATAAATTTTTTAACTTCTGTTATAAATGTGTAAATACAAGCGCTTAACATTTAATGCCTTTCGCTGATGTACGAAACAACAAATGTAAGGGTGGATGGACACTTACATTACCCTGATTTTTTATTTATATATTTATTTATTTATTTACTATTTTTTTTTTTTTTTTTTTTTTTGCTTTTTCGTCATTGATTTATGTTTCCAGATTTTACGTACTACTTGGTGACTTTTATCTTGTTTTATTTTTAACACTAAACATTTTTTTGGCAATAAAAATAAACGGTCATTTGTATGACATATATATATTTGTGCTACATCGGTTTTTATATATATTAATTTCATATTAATTAAATTGAAGCTTAGGAGTTTGGAAGATATTTTAATGACGAAGAACGTGACGAATATGCACAATCAAATATTTGTCCATCGACTAGCTCATCCATACAATTATCATAGCAACAGTGTTTAATTTTATTATAATATATTACGGAGTTTTTTTTCTTGATTTTGTTATAAGTTCTGTTTTATTAATCGTGTAATAGTTAAAACGCTTCATGGAAATCTATTGAAATACTTTAATTATTTTTTGTAATAATTTTTATAAGACACTTCTGTGGTTCTGAGGGTTTTTCTGAGTCTTTTATTGCAGAAAAGTTCTGGAATAAAGGGTGGGTCTCCAAATTTGCATGAAGATAAGTTGGCAAAAGGTGGTTAATTCAACATGTCGGGAGTTTTACCATGGAAAATTCCGCACTATTAAATACATATAGTATTGTAAGATTTCCATAAAGAATATGAGGTAAAGTTTTAACAGTCAACACTTTGGGCAAATGAAAGTTAATATCAATATGCCATTCAGATATATGAAATGCGGTGACGCGTATTGACCAGAGAAATATAGGTTCCAATTGGAGTAAAACACCCTGTTGAAATTCTTTCAACAGCTCCTATTACAGCATAAAAAACTAAGAAGTTGAGCCATCCAGTAATATGAGACAATTGTGGCAAATATGGTTATGTCGCAGCTTAAAGGATTCTCCTACGATGTTGTTTATTTTGCGAGAATTAGCTGTTAAAAGACTATAAACATCACCAAAAGTTAGCATATACCAATTAATGTGTCTAATAGAATTTATGGTGATTTTACACATTCGCTAATAGAATAGCTGTTAGTGTTTATGCCATAGGTTATAAAGTAAATAGACATGACCAGTTTCACCTTCTGACTTATTTTTTTCTGGAGCTAGGAATGGTCTACTAAACTATCTTCGGCAAATGCGGGTTTTTGCCAGTGAGTCAAAAATTTCAGTTTTCTTACCCTAGGGAATATGAAGCTGTAACACATTACGATATAAGAAATCCAGTAGTCGGTATCTTATACCCAATAGTATTCTAAGGAAAAACAAGCATTAAAATATGGCGGTACTTAAAAAAAGGCACTTGTTGTACCCACCTCTTAAGCTGTATTGGATCCTAAGATGCCTGGAAGTTGTAGCCAATCCCTTTGTTATTATCTTTTGGGAAGCTAAGTGAGTGAATGGTCTGTAATATCATTGTTGTCATAATATCAAAGTATACTAAATTTGAAGTCCTGTTTAGGTCTTATAATTGTGGCAAAAATTTATGACGGACTAAAACATGTCTATTACTATTTTAAAAGGCTATGGCAATTGAGACGGGTTATTTCAACAGCCATTTAAACACGCTCTATCCAGGACAGGCAGTTGATACCAAGGTACATTCTCTCGTACTATTGTAACGATTAATATTGTAATATTGTATTATAAAGCTGAAAATCGTATATTTTACGTGACGTTGGTATGGGGTCCGCAGGTAAAAATTTATTAAGTGGGAACTCAGGTTTCCGAAGCAAATTGGCGTACAAAGAGAAAGTCACCTGCTACTCGACAACTGAAAACAACTAAAGAAAAAACGAAATCAAGAAAACAGGATAGAAATTATTGTCTTAAATATCAATCTGTTGCATTTTATTTTATAAATTTTAAAACGTAAAATGCTTTTTTATTTTAAATTTAATTTAAAGACCGCAACTTGAAATCGATGGAATGAATAAACACAAGTATCATTTAGTTTTACTACTTAAATTCGCTACATTTTAGGTAAAAATTATTATCAATTAAATAACGTTTGTCAACTCATTAATATATTTACCACAAAACACCCTTAAAATCTTAAAAATATAACCAAATGGAATACAAAATATTTAATGCAATTAAATAAAAAAAACCTTTTTTCAACGTTAAGTGAAACACTTTTATTCTTGCATGGTGTTATATTTATTTCCTAATGTTTTTAATTTTTTGTTTGATTGTTTTTGACTTTTTAGTATTCAACTTTTTTCATAAAAAATGAAATTAAAGGCATTTTACGAAATTTTTCCAAGACACACTCGAGAATATAAAAGCATCCAAATGTGCTTAGACTAGATGAATTTTAATTTGGTCGTAAGAAGAACACTTTTTTTACAAAAAATATTTTATTAAAAATATTTTAAACTTATCTTAATTAAGATATGACATAGAGTACTTATTTGTTTGCTTGTTTGAATGCGGCAAAAGTGTTCTATATTTCTGAAAACAATTTTATACTCTTCTCCACTTGTTAACACCTTATATAAAATTTCCATAAAATCCATTTTTGACCGCACAAAGTATATAGACTGGGTTCTTATGCATAGTTAAGTCGATTGAGCAACGTCTTTTTGTCCGTACGTGTTCATTTGTCAAGGCACTGGATGAGCCATGTCCTTCTAGGCAGCGGTAAACATCACTCCTGCCTCTAATTTTTTTCATTTCTTTTCGAACTAATCTAGTAGGGGTCAGCGCATTTTTTTCACTACTTTTTTTCTTAATTTTTTAATGCCGTCAGCCCAATATTTGCCTTTTTTGTTTTGAGTTACTTTACTAAACTAGATTCAAGTTTTTTCAACTTTAATTTGTATTCCTGCACGTGCTTGTTATTTGTGTTGAAACATAGGTGAGATTTCACTTGATACAGAAACTTTTTTATCAAGTTCATACGGAAACCGTTAGCAAAACTTACAGTTCGAAAAAAAGCTCTTTTTGAAAAAAAAAAATAAATAAATAAAATAAAAAAAGGAAAGAATTTTTTATGCCCGTTTTTTATGCTATTCAATGGGAAATCTTTATGATTATGTAATATGGTGAATGGTACGTAAGATTCGGCGGCTGAAGCGGAAATTTAAAAAGAAGCACACTGTTTCTAGAACAACAGAAAACAAAATAAAAGTAAAAGTTACTTGCCATTCCAAACTGGCGTTTCTAAATTTCAAAGTGCAAGTCTTTAAAAATTTGATATAAAATGTAGGCTTTTCACTTTTAAGCTTTAATTCGTAAATTTTTGTATATTGATGGACAAAGCCTCTGAGAAAATTAACTTTTTTTGCACACAAAGCTACACACTAAAAATTTAATGCTTTTTTGTTTTATCCACTTAACCTTACAGCAAACAATTATAATAAATAGGTACAGTAATGTGTAAATAAAAAACAAGCTAAATAGTAAATATATTTAATCCTGATATGAATATGTCCAGAATAACTGCTAAGAAATAGATATTGTGGATAGTTGATAAAACAGCTAATTTAAAATAATTTGGTATATATAATTAAACAATTATCTACCTCGTTATACAATGAAGATGTTGTTTAGTGAAAATGCGATAAAGAGGGTACCCAACAAATGCAATTTGAATGTCTTAAAATAATGTTTTGTTTCAAACATTACTTTCGCAGTAAGTGAGCAGTATTATTCGGTGTAAGAAAGAAAGATATGGGAAAAACTGGAAATCTACAGTGCTGTCTTAAAATAAAAATAAAGTTGTATTGGCAAAAACAATTAAGTTGTACCGTGAGAAAATTTGAAATTAGTACTAAATATAGAGTCAATATATGCACCATCGGCAACAATATTATACATTTAAAAAAATATAGTTTGTTAGTACAAATATTCACACAACAATTTCAAATCTCAAAGCTATTAAAAGCGGTCATGTAGCAATTTTGAATTTAACTCAACCTTTCGTTTTGACTTTAATTTTTCAAACTCTCCAAAGTCTTATTTGCATGTTTCTTTTTCTTACTAATTCACTTTTTATTTAATTTC
The DNA here is from genome assembly GCA_937654795.1 of Cistogaster globosa. Taxonomy (NCBI): domain Eukaryota; kingdom Metazoa; phylum Arthropoda; class Insecta; order Diptera; family Tachinidae; genus Cistogaster; species Cistogaster globosa. The sequence goes on from OW569406.1 coordinate 25,290,024, forward strand.
TTTATTTTTCATTTTCAAATTTTTAATAATTAACTTTATTTATTTCTGCGTCAAAAAACGTAAAATGTTTTAAATGCTTTTATACAAGTTTCTACTTAAATAAGCCTGTTTTATTTGCCTACGTTAAATAAATTCAAGCGGCAAAAAGATCACTGATTGCCGCCCGTTACCAGATGCCACTTGTATCGCCTTTTAAATACAAGAAAAAAATGTGACCTCATTTGTGAGAAACGAGGTTAATATCTATCAGTCGACAGTAGGGTTTGGGAATTCTCGGAAAAAGCTATGCACAATATCCAGAGATAATTGCGGTTTAATGCCCGGAAGAAGGAAGCTTTAAGTCATACCACTTTGCAATTATTTTTGTTGTGACATTTATAAATCTTCAAGTATCACGTTTCGTGACAACTCTACTACATAAGATATAAAAAAACTTACTAATTTGTTCGAAAAGGAATTTGAGTTATTTAAAGCATTGTTGATAACAAAACCTACCTCAGTAAAAAGTGAAAGGGTTTTTTTGATTGTTGGAAATTTTGCAACGAAAACTAGAAACATAACGTCTAGTGACTAACTAACGGTTCTAAAATCATATCTTAAAATAAACTAATGAATAAAATACTTTTTCAGTATTTTTAATCTTTATTATCTTTCGTTAGGTATTAAAAATTTACATATGTGTGCTTTTTCACTTGAATTGATTTTAAGTTTTATAAAATGTTAATGCTATTATTCAGAAATTATTTTTATTACTTGTTTACACTTTAATAAAAATATGAATTTTTTTACATTATTTTATTTATGCTACAATTTTTTATCAAGCCCTAGGTGACAGGCGAAATTCTTTAAAATGTTCTGATCGAAATCCAAGAGTCAACACATCATACCTGTACAAAATATATTAATATAAAGCTCAGTTCATTCATTTTTAACATTTTATTTTATATCTAAAGTTTTTGAAATAATTTGGATAAAAAAATTTACGGGAATAAAAAAACACTTACCCTCTTTTTAATATTTTATTATTTATTTTAAAATCTTAGTATAATAATATGAGTTTTTCAGAATTTTGCGGAAGATTTCAGGCAACTCCATTAAAGAGAAAACCTTTGAGATCGAATGCCTTTTTTAATATTTCCTCAATCCTGTATGTTTCTGGGAAATTGTTATTACGTCACTTTGTGTTTGCATGTCCCTGTTTGCCTTGTTAAAGTTTCAGTATTAAAAAAAACACAGCTCATATCCCTTTACGTATGTGAGTATCTTTAAAACTATTCAACAAACAAATTATACAAATGATTTATTTTTTTAAAGGTTGTGTAAACTTTTGTGAACAACCTTTATATATCTCGCTGAACTGGTCTAGGTTTTTAAATGAAATTATTATACAAACAATAGTTCATTTACATAATTTTTACATTAAAAAAACTATAGTCAACATATGCTAGTATGCGAAGTAATTCATCACTTTTTTATAAAAACCTTGCTGTCGCTGTTATTATTTGTAGGTTGGCAAAATAAAAATTAAAAAAAAACACAAGTACTACAATTTCAAGTACATTAATAATTGGTTGAATAACAAACGACATATAGTATTTTAACATTCATTCATATACAAATAATAACATGTGCAATTCAACTCTACTTTGACATAAAGAGAAATTTATGGTCAGCTGTTTGGTTGAGTACTCGTAGGTTTTATAAAAAAAATAGAACTAAAAAAGAATTAGTTAAATAACAAATTATTAACTCGCATTGCGACATTCTAGAAAATGTGATTATTCTTTATAGGTGAAATTATAAGTACGTAATCCTATGTAATATATTGAATAAACAGGGGCAAAAATTAATATTTTATAATGTCAAAACGCGATTAACGCACATCAATAGAATACTCCTCCTCCTTGATATAAGGACAAATTCAACAATTAATGTCCTGTTAAGTGTATTTATTATTACAGCCACTTGTTACTTTCATAGCTGCGCTAAGTCGTTTTTATTTTATGTGGTTTAGTACCACAATATATCTTCAAGTAACCTCAGCTACAGAAAACTAACAAGAATAATAATTAATAATTCTTTCATTTCCTATTCTACATAGAGATTAAAATAATGAACATAAGTGTTAGACCAATATCCTTATTTCTATTTTTATTTCGATGACGACTATGTTATTTTGATGAGTGTGAGGGTGTATATACTCGTACATATATACATATATATATATATATATATACACTACGGTCCATAAGGCAGTCCACCTTTATGCCGTGTCTGACTACCTCTAGGACACATGTTTTATTTGCAGACAGAATTCTTCATATTAAATTTTTACTTTGTTTTCCTGTCCTTTTTTATTTCTATTTATGTCAATTTCCTAAGAGTGATTTAAGTTAACAAATTTTTCAACATTTGCATGTCGGTTTTAAATATTTACAATCCAATTGTTCTATAAAAGGAATCTTTTACATTTTATTTATGTTGAAGTGCGAAACGAAACTCTTATTAAATATGTTATTAAATTTATTATAGAAATGTTTCTCAAATTTAAGGCTGATAAGGAGCGAAATGCGGTGAATTCACTGCTCTTAATTTAACTTTCTACCTTTTACGTTTTTTATCCAATTTTTAAAAATTTATTGTTCCATGATTTTAAAAATTGTTTCTACTATGTTTTGAGTGAAACAATAAAGCAATAAAGCAACGACAGGTTCAATTGGACATTATATATATATACAGTTTGTAAGCAAAAAAATTATGTTGATCTTATCAATTTGAGGTGCATGTAATACTAGTCGTGCTTCTAAATGTTTCCTTTTAATATTTAAATGAAAATAACATTGTTTGTGGCTTCTTCACTATTTTCTTCATGGCATTTAATGACGTTCATATTGCTTTTACATTTCCTTATCACCTCTTTAAATTTTTTTATAATAACTTAAAGGCATTATAAACCACGCAATGGTTGTTGTAAAAGAAAGATTTAACTGTTGTTAGCAATTTTAATTTTTCTAACAAATAGAATAAACATTTCAAGTTGTAGTTGCAAAGCAAGTTACTTTTTTTCGAAACAAATTACAAACTAAAATAAATTCTAATGAAACTAACCAGGTTTATGTGCTACTTGGAGATGTCCTTAATTTTTAAAAAATCTTAACTCAAACACATTTTGTTTTTTAAGTTAGACCCTTTGGTCAAGAGTGTCATATTTACAGAAGTATAAGATAACTACTAAATGTAATAATATTCAATGAAGCCAAACTTTTTAGACTTTTCTTACATGGAAAAATCTAGCAGCATATTCTACTTTTATCTAAGCAAACAAAATTCTTAGGTACTGACTGGATATTTGTTAAGTGTCTTTTTAAAAATGTCCTTGTTTCTGTTGTCTAAATGTAGTGTATATTCTTTCGTGAAAATATGTATATTTAAATCAATTAAATCGCTAAATGCGGCCATACTGTAATTTCCATTTTTGTAGGCATATTTGCCAAATACTTTGCTTTCTACCATATTTTATGCTGGTGCTTAATTGTATGCAGCATCTTAACCATAATTATAAAAGTTGCAAAAATGTTTTTTATTTAAGAGAAAATTTATGAAATATGGGATTTCTTATTTCACTCAAAATAATCAGCTTCCCTTATCAGAATTTTCCCGCAATGCCAACTTTTCGATAAAAATGTTATTATTTATTTTTCGATATATCCTGTATTGAAAGAATGCAGTATATCTAGGGCCGCTTAATGATGAAAAGCTTACGGAAGTGAAGCTGGGCTTAAACATTTGTAGACAGAAAAATTATTACTACTCGCCACAGATATGTAAGAATAGTTTTATTTAATTTAGCGGGATAAATCATTAAGTATAAAATCGTTATGATTGCAGGCATGATAGCTTTTTAACTTAATGCACCGTGCACTAGGGTGTGCCAAGAAATTTTAGCCGAATGTTTCTGATACAGGAAAATGCGAATAAGCTGATATCGATATATGTCAAATAAATATTTTAAAATAAAATCAAGGGAATATTAAATTAAATGGATATTAATTTAATTAAATTAAATCAAATGGCTATCGAGAATTAATTTCAACTTTAATAATCGATGACTATTCAATAATTCCGATCAGGAAATTAGCACTAACTAATTAAAGATTAATTATTTTATTTTTTATTTCTGTGGTTTTATTTCAATAAGTAATTTGCAAGTGATTTTTATTTTTATCATCTATTAATTGTACACAATTGGATAAAGAAAAATTAAGTACTTTATAGTTTTATTGCTTAAATAAAAATGTTTAGTTAATTTAATATTTTTGTACGAAGCTTATTTAAGGGCAAAATAAGCGGTAGCAAAATTTAAAAAAAAAACCCGAGAACTTACCAATTAATAGACGTCATGATTAAAAGTAAATTTGAATTTTACAATATTTAAATACTATTTGGCTTTAAAATTTTTTTTTTTTTTTTTTTTTTTTAAAGAGAAGTAGCACTTCAGGCATTAAAACCTATTTAGTTATTTTTCGTAACCGTGCTACATTCTTTAGGAAAGGGATAGATGAGAGATAAGACAGGTGGTGAAAGGAGAGAGAGAAAGTTATTTATTTTACTTCGCCGGCGAATCTGCTATGAGAAAGTACCGACGAAGGAGACTGCACGTTTTTTGTTCATTCTGAATATGTATTTATACCATTAAACAGAAAAAAACATTTTTTTTTTGTATTTTTATTGCCACAGGATTTGAACCCTGAAACAACCAGGTTTGTAGTCAGCGTGTTTACCACTTTGACTACAGCAGCTTTAAAATTTAGTTTTTGCTATATCGTTTTAATAGAGGAATTTAATGTGATGAAAAAACTTATATCCATATATTTATTCAATTACAAGCGAGATGCTTTTAAACAACAATTTTTATACAGCATAAATTTTGTAAAATATTTTCTTCTTTCTTTTAATTTCCCAAGCGAGCAAAAATGCAAAACTTTATGTTTTTATAGTATGAGGTTGGTAAAAAATATTTTTTTAATTGAAATATAAGTTATTTAATGTCATTTTGTACTTAAACAAATATATCTGTGGCCACAAGGAATAACAGCTAAAGTCGAGTTAAGAAAAAATTGAGTTATTGCTAATATTATACTTCTGACACTCGAATCTGTAACGCAAGTCAAATTTCAGGTTTGTAGTTTAAAAACGAAGTATTTTTTACCTTAAAATCTAAACAGCTAAGGTCGATATTCCCTGATTTAACGCAACAATATTAAAATTAAAAATGCTGTTGAAAACGTTAAAAAAACGAGTTTAGCTGTTATTCCTTGTGGCCACAGATATAATATGCAATTCAATGTCAAAAAATCAGGTTAACATTTTAAAAGTCTCAAGAAATTCGATAAATATTAAAGCGGTGAAAAATCTATTGCTTTAACAAAACTGGGTTTTTAATTAATATTCTATTAATAACATTTATCATCACCACAAAAGCGATTCTAAAACAAATACAAATAAACAAAAGGTCGACTTCGCTACCTAGCTCCATCAAAATCTGATTTTTCAGTTTCCAAATGATTGCGCCCCAATTTGACAATATTATTTTGGACGAAGACGAAATTTTCATATCATTGGACGTGGTATCGTTATTTACTAACATAGCTATACACCTAGCTATAAGCAATATAATGGAAAAATGGAATATCATACAAAATCATACAAAAATTCCTAGGACACAATTTTTAAAACTTCTACAATTCTGCCTCAACGAAAACAATTATTTTATATACCAAGGGACTGTATATAATCAAACATATGGAATGCCTATGGGTAATCCACTTTCCCGAACAATCGCCGATATTGTACTGGATACTCTTATAGAAAAAACTACTAAAGAATTAAAAGAGAAAAATATAAAAATTAAATTATTAACGAAATATGTCGACGACTTATTTGCAATTATAAAAAGAGGAGACGAAGAAGATATACTGAAGATTTTTAACACTTACCATAGCAAACTAAAACTTACAATAGAGAAGGGGAAAAAAAATTCGTTACCTTATCTAGATATGAAAATTATTAGACATAACAACAAAATTATAACAGACTGGTATATGAAACCCATTGCTTTAGGCAGAATAATCAACTATAATTCAACACAACCCATGAGACAGAAAATAAATACCATTTCCAATTTCACCAACAACTGAGCCATGAAAAATATAAAATGAAGAATATAAAAATAATTAAAGAATTTTTGAAAAACAACAATTATCCGATCAACATGATTAACAACTTAATATGCAGATCAATTAATAATACTCCGAGAAATAATAGCTCCAAAACAACGTGCGTAACCCTAAATATGTAAGCTTATCTTATACACCAAAATTAACTGAAAATACTTAACTAAAAGAAATTTTAAATGAAGAAGAAGTTATTTATGCACACAAGGCAAATAAAACAACATGCACATTATTTACAAATTTAAAAACTAAGTTAAACAAAAAAGACCAAAATAATGTTGTATATGAAATAAAATGTAAGGGCAAAACGAACGAGAGATGTAAACAAGTTTACATCGGAACAACAAAACGAATTTTAAGAGTTAGAATAGCTGAACATGAATCCGATATTAAAAAAGGCCGACCATCAACTGCATTATCACAACACTGTTTGGAACATTCACACACAGCTGATCTGGACAATGTTAAAATACTACATAAGGAAAAAAAACACAATAAACGTTATGCTTTAGAAAGTTTAAGTATACAGCAGAAAATAGACATAGCAATGAATAGTAAAACAGACAAAGACAACACCAATGCATCTTATAGCATTATTTTAGTTTAAACTTTAGTGTAATTCCAAACTGTGATAATATAACACTAAGAAACATTTTTTCTGTGATATTTTTTAAAGTTTTTGACTATTTAAAATTATATTTTTAAGTCACATGTTTTTATGTCGTACTTGTGTCGCGTTAGACTGTCTTTTTTAAATTTAAATGTTAAATTGACAAAAAAGCTAATTATGATAGTTAAAGTGTAGTATTGATGTTTTATTTTTCATTGTTGTCATTATATCAAAGTTTGTTTATCTTTTCTAAACAATGTTACCAGATTTCAATAAAAAACGTTTATCCCTGAAGATGTTGGAAAAATCCCAACGAAACGTCGGATAAAGAAAATGGAATAAATTGTCTTTTATTTTCATTTAAATAGTACTGACCTTAAAAGCCCGTATATATATGATATTTATAAACAGTAAAAAAAGGTCGAATATTGTTATTGATATTAATGAAAATAAATATAACCATTATTTTTGAATTAAAAAAGATTAAATAGTTTTTAATGCTGCCCGAATAAAAAGAAGCAAAATACAAAAAAATTAGGATTATATAAAAGTCTACTTTAAAAGAGTAAAAAATAGAAGGCTGACGGCCGGAGCATATAGAATCCGTCATACGTTATAAATCGTTTTTCACCTAAGAACTAAATTGAAATACATGCTTTCTTATGAGTTTTATTTCATTCCGTTGAGTCATATGCTAAATAAGAGATTCTGTTGTATGGACAGAATTGCTGATGTGGTATTGAAAAGAACCAATGTGGTAGCATAGAGATTTCTAGCCATAGTTTTCAACCATTGCTATAGTAATGTTTTTTTTTATTTATAGACCCATTTCCCTGCTATCAGCTTTTAGAAAGTTATTTGAGTTCTTCCTCTTGGCAAAGATAAATGACATTATAATTAAAAAGGACATTTTAAAAAAATTTCAATTTGGCTTTAGAAGTGGACATTCGACAACGCACGCTCTGACGGTACTGACGGACTTCGTTGCCAGGGGATTGATCAGAAAATGCCCCACGATAGCTGTCAGTTTGGAATTTGCCAAAGCTTTTGATACAGTTTGGCATGATAGGCTTATGTTCAAAATAATTAGTATGGGATTTTGTGTTGGTATTTGCCGTATAGTAAACAGTTTTCTAGGGTACGTTTGGGTGATGTTAGGTCGGGCAAGGGTGCGATTTCTGCTGGAGTACCACAGATCTCATTGTTAGGCTCTGTTCTATACAATTTCTTTATGTCCGACATACCATAGCCGCCACTTTATATGATCTTTTTTTACAATGTTTTTTTTTTTCGTTTCTTTTATAATATTCCTCCTAGTAATGCATTTAAAAAATTAAATATTTACTAATATACTAATAATAATAGGTCTAATTCGACTGAATTCAGTTGTAAAACTACGTTTGATTCGTATATAAACAGGTTTCAATAAAGAGCATAAGTTTCAAGAGAAAAATGCTAAATATTTTTTTGTAATTTTATAGATTCAATTAAGTATAAAATTATTCTTGGAAAACATTTTAAGAATCTTTTATTTCATAACGAAAAATTATATATAAATAAATATCAGACCTAATTTTATACCGTTAGAGACAAGTGTATTATTTCCTTACTTTCTTATAATTCTAGCAGGCGTTATTATTCGACGTATTCATTTTATCGTTATAACAACTGATTACGATCTGACAAAATTAGAGAACTTGAAAACCGTAACTTTGTACGCGCAACACGTTCTTAATCAAGAGAGAATCGCATTATATTCGATTGGTCAGAGAAAATTTGGTTTTAGCTGAACAGTTCGTATATGGAATAAACTCTACACGCAGTGCTTCCTCTACTCTTCTTTGTTCGAACGCAAAAACAAACACTTTGTTTGGATACCAACATTTATAAGTAACGGCATTGCAAAAACGTTAAACTAAAAATTATTGCGACTTTTATTGTATTATATTCTTATTTAGGAACTTAAAAAAACCACATTTCGTGAAATAGTTATAGTGATTTTAATTCAATTACGAATCAACCTACGCACACTAATGTCTATAAAAATATTAAGCTTATTTTGTTAAACTTTATTTTTAAGCCTTGCACCACAAAAAGGTGAAAATTAATTTATCATTCCGTTTTTAATTTCTTCAGTATCCATCTCCGGCCCCATAAAGTAAATATATATATTTTGACTTCTTATGTATAGCGAAGTAGATTGAGCAATGTGAGTCTGCCCGTCCGCATTAGTGTTCAAATCAAGTTTGCTGAGGTACTAGATCAGCAAGAAAAAATTAAAACACTTCAATCGATCAGACATAGAGTCGAAAAAGGTGCTATTGAAAATCAGAAAAATCGGTCCATGTCCTTCGACGAAGCGGGCAAAACACCACGCCTACCGCGAAGTTTTCTATATCATTTGCAACAATGAAGTAACTACAAACAACAAACCAAATATATGGGACGATAGGAAATTAAAAAAAATCAAGTAAAAAAATTTTTCGATTTATGGGCCTCTGAACATTTAAAATTTTTTAAAATATCAATATGGGTATCAATTAAAAGCTTTGGAAAATATCTTTAAGGAAATACTAATGCTTTCTTAATGATTAAACCATTAAAAGCCGATGACATTTTTATGTAAAATTTTTAATAAAAAATACCCTTTTTCTCTCACATATACTTAACTTTTAAGAATTATGTTTAATTTCACAAAACCCCATAACTTAAGTAACGTTATGAAAGACGGTTTGAAGTTCATGACTTTATAATTTTGTTGCATTCTGCATTTAGCTTTGAATATTGAAATCGACACTGTTATACAAAACAAAAAAAGGAAAGTATTATTTTTATTTTTTTAGCTTTTTAAATATATTTTAAGCATTAAATTTCTGTTCTGCGCTATCCTGTGTGTAATAAAATTAAATTTAATTCACTTGCTTAATAAAAGCTCTTAAAAATTTCAAAGTGGATTATAAAGCTAAAAATATATGGTAGCAATTGCGTAGCTTTAAATGACATATCAGGTCCGAAATTTCGGACGTTTTATTGCTTTAAATGTAAATAAAAACTGCTGATGATTTGCATTTTGTCGCTGTGTGACAAAAAGTAATACTACAAACTTCAATGCTACTGCAATATATTGACTAATCTGACTCCACCTTAACAAATTCGTTTAAAGATTGAAACGTGTTGAAGAATTTTGTACAGAGAACTTTGTACTTCATTCTACGGGCATGTAAAGTATTTCGTCCCGCACTGAAACTAATCAGGAGTGTTCTTATTGGACACCTAAATGCTAATCCTCCTAAATAAAAACACAACTGTTAATTTAACAACGGACTCACAAACCTCCGAATTCTTGGCCGAAGCTTTAGCTTAGCAAAATTTTTAAATTCCAGAATCTTGGTCTCCTCTTCACAAACACTTTTATTGATTTTTATAAAAAAATTCTTTCGAATTTTTGGGTATTAATTTTTGATGATTTTTTATTATATTATAAAAAACGCAGGATAATATTATTTATCACGTCAATAATATATATTCACTTGCTGTTTTGCTAAGACTCGCAAATAATTAAAAAAAAAAAATGATTAATGCGTCTTAATTTATAAAGAATCGACTAATAATGCCGCAAGAAAAGTAACATTGCTTAAAAAGTTTTTTTTGTTTGGTAACTCAACTTCTTTTCTTTTTTTGCTTAATGCTGTTTGCTCACAAATTTCACTTCAGCGGTCCTTAATGATCTTTTGTGCGTTAATTTGCAAATATGACTAACATAAATTTTTATTTTGTGCTGTGATTTGTTTGTGTTTTAAACTCTTGCTTGCATTTTAAATATTTGTTGATTTTGTGTTATTATATTTCCACTATAAGTTTTTCTTCTTGATATTTTCGTTATTAGGTTATTTGTCTTTTAAAAAAGTAAGAAAAATAAATATTAAGTTCACGTATGTAAAGATTGCCATGGTTTTGTTTTTTCAACATTTTTTTTTTCGCAATACGTCCAAAAGTATAGCTAATTTATTACTATATTAAGGAAAAATTTTGATTCATGTGCTGACAAAGCAGGATTCTCTTAGCAACATTGGACTTTGAAAAAGGAAAAAAGCACAGTACCATAACAGGCGATTTAGTCGAATGTCACTAGATTCAATGATCTTTAAAGTGTTGTAAAACAGCTGCTGAAACTAAATAAAAATATTGAGGAAAAGGGTATCCACTGCATAATAATAGTTCTAAGTCAAAAGTTGCGTCAAAGACAATTGGTTATTTGTTAAATTGAAAAGTCGTCTGCTATTCTTCGTACCAAACAGTTTTTTTACTGAAAAATGCATGGTCTTCCCAAGCAGCACTTGATTACCTTAGACTTTGCCATCTATACATATAATAAAAATTTTGAAAATTTTAAGGTTGGTTTAGATAGTAATTGATATGAAACTAATATCACCTATTTTTGGAATTTTTGTCTGTCTGTCTGCATTCGCATTACGTTAAAACTGCTGGATTGATTTGAGTAAAATTTCGTGAGGAGGTCCCTTAGAACCTTGGTGCATATATAGAGTATAGAGTCCTTTTTTTTACAAAAATATGTCGTTGTCTAGAAAACATAAAAATATGGATGTGAAAGCCCCCAATTTTAGCGGTATAATGCTACTAAAGCAGTTGTCAACACATTTATTTTTATAGATGATAAGTTTTTAGCACTATTTACTGACCTCTACATTAAATATTTAAAAACACATTTTTCTAATTCTTTGTTTTAAGAAAGTTGTAAATAACAAACGGACGAAGTCGTGGGTACTGCTAGTATATAATTAAAAGGATGGAAATAAAGAGCAATAGACAGCAACGTAAATAAATTATTGTTTCAAGCTGTATTTCAACATTTACTCACAACAAGTGTTCTTAACAAGTATTCTTAATTGAATACTCGTAACACCAGTTTATTAGACCGAATGAAACTTGGTAGATAATATTTTAGGTTAAAAAAGTACCTATTTGAGAGCGAGGTTGATGGTAAAGAACGACCGGCAGCGGCAAACAACATATATTCGGCAACAGGTAAAAATTACAACGGCTAGGTAAACGCAAGCGGCTAACCGTCAGGTTAAGTAAAACCTGAAAATAAATTATGGATTTTTTAATTGCAGTCATGAGACTACATGAAATTTTTTGTCGTAAAAAACTGGAAAGTTCGTTTTTAAGATATGGTTTTTGAATATTGTTCTTTACAAATTGAACGTGCACGATATACGATATGAAAGAATATAAAAACCCTTCTAAGCTGATGAAGCCGCACACTTTGGCAGTGGCTTGGTGCCTTTAATGAAGCTCCTGTGCGGCCTTTTATTCGGTCATGGCCCTCTATCTCTTAAAATTTCCAAAAAGTTACATTACTTTAGCCGCATTCATGCTAACAATCTGAGGGCATTAATTTATACACAAAGATTTTTTACAAATATTTTTAGCCTTTTGTAGAAATACTTACCGTTCAATTAGCAAATCAATAACAAACGAATTAGTTTGACAAAATCAATAACGTATTTGTTGCTTAATCGATAGTTACTACGACTCTTTATTCAGGTAGTTAAAATACTATTAATAATTTGTCAAAATACTTTTAAATAGGAAAACTTTTTTAAATTCGATACTTGTTGCTGTAGCAGACTTCGCAATGCAGGTTCTCTTTAAATTTCAACCGCCTGTCTATAACAGTTCCAAAGTTTGGCCATATACATCAAATTACTGTAGTCAAGGTAGTAAGCACGTTGACTACAAATCAAATTGACTAGGGTTCAACTATGTGGCAACCAAAAAATTAGAATATGTTTTGTTCTGTTTAATGGTATATATACATACTCAGAATTTAACAATACAGCACGCAGCCTCCTTCATCGTTACTTCTACGTAGCACATTCGCCGGCGAAGTAGAATAAATAATAAAATGGCTATACTTTCACTACCTGTTGTTTCCTCTCCTCTATCCCTTTCAAAAAGAATGTAGCACGAATAAACAACAACTAAATAGGCATTATTGTCTGAAGTGCTACTTCTCTTAAAAAAAATATTTATACAACACGCTTTAATTTATAATTTTTAATCTTTATACTTTTATAATAGAAAAAGTCGTGGATAGTCTGTATAATTTTCAAGTGTTTGTATAAACAGTTCAAAAAATACGTCAAATTACATAAACCATAGGAAAGACCTTTAATTTCTAAATTAAAATTTTATACAACTGTTCAAAAGTATGGTCATACACATAAAATTAAATGTACTATTGTACTATTATATGGTCATTTTAACAGTCATAGTAATCAAAATTTTGTTCAATTTTCCACCGTATATTATTCCATTCCCGGAATTTCCTTTATTCCCGAAGAAAACAAGTTTATTTTACAAAATATTACTAAAAAGTACATAGTTTTTTAAAACAAAAACAAACAATAAAGACAATTGCTAGATAATAGTATTAACGGTTTACAAAACTATTTGTATATATAACGATATAACAAAGATAAAAATACTGAAAAAGTATTTTATTAATTAGAAATTCTGTTTCTTGCTTTTGTTGCAAAATATCCAACAATAGAACCCCCTACACTTTCTACTGAGGTAGGTTTTGTTGTCAACAATGCGTTATAAAGATTATCCATGTTCGTGTTTCAAATGTTAGTGGCTTAGAATAACTCAAATTCCCTTTAAAACAAATTAGTAACCTTTAGTTCTGTTATATATCTTATCGTTTCTTAAAATTTTAATTTAGAAAAATGTGTTGTTAAAAATTGTTTTGGATTTCGGAAATCATTGTTAAAAACCTTCCATTTACAAAACTAAAATATACTAACAACTGTTATAGTACCATTATACCGATAAATTATACCACATTGGTATCTCTAGTTTCTCTACGAAATGACATATATTTATGAAATTAAAAGTGTTCTGTATTTGAACTAAGGTCCTACGGGACCTTCTCAATAAATTCTATTCAAATCCATCCAACAGTTTTTACGTGATGCGAACACAGACAGGCTAACAGACGAAAAATCTAAAAATAGATGTTTTGTATTCCATATCGATTACTATCTTCACCAACATCAGCATTAAAAAAAATATTTCAATTACAGATGTACAAAACGAGATCTATGAAAACTTTTAATTGTCGCAACCAAAATATTTGAAAAACAATCAAGGTATCTTTAAAAGTGCTAATGATTGTAAATTTCCCGTATTGTGTATAGCTTTTTCCGGGAATACCCACACCATATTAACATTTAAAAAGATAGGCGCATACAGGTCAATTTGCAACACCAATTTTAAGAATTATTTTTGTATTGCTTTGTGGCGTTGGAAGATAAAATTATACGTAGCTTTTTGAACTACCCAGTTTGAAGTAAAAAATGGCCAAAATAAATAACAAATATTTACAATGTCATTTTTTATAGATTTATTAGCTATTTTCGGCTGAACAAAGAAGCATTTTGTTATGTTATAGACTAAATTAAAGATCATTTGAAGAAACCTGTGCAAACAAGTCGAGATTTTGAGGAGTTTCCGAGGTCTCACTTGGTGACGGTGCAACGTTTTTAACGTCGAAAGTATGTTCAGATGGTGCTACTTGATCATTTAGTGATAACAGCTGAGATACGCATTCCTCATTCCTGTTGCTTGTTAGTTATTTTTTTATATTATTAGCAAGTATTTTTTTAATACTTACTTTGTAATGAATCCAATTCTAAATGAACTAAAAATTCTAATAAAATGTCTGTTTATAATAATAAAAATGTCATGTACTTATACCTTGCCATTCGAACGACGTTCTTGTGGGTGGGCCCAAACTATTTAATTCAATTGTAAATACTTCCCACGCTTCCTTATACTGAATTTTAGTAATCCCAAGTTTTTTCTTTCCTTAAGCAAATTTTGGACTTTTCCATCAGCTGCACAAGTCACTAAAATTGGGCTTTGGTTGCTAGTTTTAAAGTCCTGCGTATGTGTATTAAAAATTTAATTTATTATATTAAGATCAAAAAACACCTATACTTACGATTTTTCCACTTTTTTAATCTTTTTTGTTTTGTTTTTTTTTAAAGAAAATATATTAAAAATTTAATAGAAATCTATAACCGACAAAGACTCAACTGGTGATAAGTAGTTGGATATTTTTATCGTTTTTGTCAACCAAAGTCATACAAACTGGTGAACCGCAATACCATTAAACACAACCAAAAAATCGACCACACAACAGCACTTAAGTTGCGAATGACAATACCGATCTATGAAAAACGACCAAATTATTAAAAAAAAGTTGTGAACCGCATTAGCGACATTAATAACCTCTTCTTTTTTTAAAGTCAGTCCAAATGCCGACTATAATTTAAAACCATTTTTATATGAAAACATAATAATAATAATAATACTGCGCCCAATAAAAATGCCGTTAGTGAATTTTATTCAAATAAGGTAAGGTTTGTCAACGCATTTGTTGCAGACGACACTAGCCGTACGAATTATAAATTTATTTAAAGCAAGCGATTTTATTGTTAATTATAATTTCTTAATATGATCGGGCATTCTTTAATGAGCATTTAAAATTGTCAAGGAACTTGTTTTTGCATTATTTTAAACATTTTTGGAACTTGATTAAAATTTTAATTATTTAGATACAAACGAGTCTTTCAGTGTGGCTATAAAAGCATGTGTAGGTCCATAAATAACAAGTTTTTCTTTTTGATTTTGATAACCAAATTAAATTCGTTAAAAAGATATATAGAGATCGTATACTTTTACTAATGACGTTAAAGCTAAAATAGATTGTCTTCATGGGGAGTTTTAGGGATAAAATAAACTAAGAGTTTAAATCATTAGAAAGTGTCTGGGAACCCCGCCCATATAGCTCATCAGTGGATTCTACCCAAATTTTAAATTCATAACTAGAAAGTCTTATATCTATTGCCAAGTTGATTAAATGAGAACTACATTGAACCAACAAAGCAAAAAGACAATAAAAACTCAACAGGTTTTTTATACAAAAACACAGCGGACATTCAGTAACTATTTTTATTTTAATCTATATCTATGGTTATTTGTTTAATATATTATTTGACAAGCTTCGAGTTAAATGTATAGAAAATTATAAAAAAAAAATAGGACAGAAAAGTAAAAATGGAATAAATTAGAACAGAAATGCTGTTTTAAAGGTAAAGTTTTTAAGTAGTTTTAAAGTTAAACTTTATAGCTCTGTTTAATGTTAGATATTGCCGAAAGTTCAAATAAATGCAACGTGAATTATTAGCTGTTAGCCAATTAGCCTACCTTTTGGGCGTATAAAATTTAACTTAGAGACCAACAATATTGTTAGATTTTTCTTTTCATACACATATAGTAAAACAAATAAAATTATAAATAAAACGAGATAATTTTGTAGCACGAAAATAGACTATTTATCTCATAAATTCTATTTATAACGGTCTAAAGTAAAAACTAGAATTAGGTGTTAAAAAAAAACTATTGCAACCTTATTATTATTTATAAGAAAATAGAGAAACAAAATCACACAACTGCTGCATGGTGTTAAGCACGTTGACTACAAATTATGTACCATGTGGTGGCGGTGGCGTTTACATTAATTTTCGCGTTGCAGGAAATGTGAAACTCCACATATAAAAAGTCAGAGTAAATTTTTTTATATGAAGTTTAACATTTATTGTAATCGCGAAACAAAATTCGTCACTGCCATTCCCTGGTACATGATTTCGGCATGATTGGTATAAATACATAATCAGAATTTAACAATACAACGCGAAGTCTTCGTCGTCTTTACTCCTACATAGCGCATTCGCCGGCGAATTTAAATATATAATAAAATAGCTATACCTTTCACCACCTGTCTTTTCTCTCCTCTTTTCCTTTCCTAAAGAATATAGTATGGTTGCACTAATTAAATAGGCATTGAATAGGTAAGTGCTACTTCTTTTAAGTAAAGTACAAAAGTAAATATAAAAAATCAAATAAATTTACCATAAAATAAAAAAGCAAAAAATAAGCAGAGTAAATTCTAAAAATTAACATTTGGCAAAAGCAGTGCAAGTTTAATAAGAAAAATATTGCACAAGTATGCAATTAGCCGAAAACACTAACAAAAAAGGCGATTCTTGAAAGACTCGAACTTCATTCAGAGACCAAAAGTTTAACAGATCCAATTTTTGTTGTTCTTCAAAATTGAAAAAAAAAACACAAAAATAAAAAAGCAATCGTGTTATTAAGAGAGATTTTATTGAAAATTAAAAGCTCGTAAACACAATTTCAAAAGAATCCAGAAACACAATTTCAAAAGAATCCAGAATTCACAAGTTTCAACCTGAAGGCCTTAACGATATTGTGCGTAAGAAAATTTAAGTTACTGCGAAAATCTCAAGACAAGTTTTAATAGCCATAATTTACTTACGTAACTTCAAATAAATAAACCATAGTTGAAACTTATGTTAGGTTTAACTTTAGGTTAAACTAAATTAACTCGTTTGTTAAGTAAAAGATCATGTGTTCAAGTCTGTTGTTGCGTCTTGAGTACGCTGAGAAAAACTTGATGGAACCTAAGTTTAAAAGAACAGCAACAACATAATTGTGTATGAAAGAAGTGATAGTATAGTTGTTCACAAATTCTGGTTGGTACATAAATTTATTGTAAGATCACATCTCCTTACAGCTGTAGAGTATTCAGGTCTGGAAAACTTCCTAAGTTTGGTTGAAGCGTGTCAGTTAAATTCTATCCAGAAAACCACAAGACAAGGAAAATAGAAGTATTAGCAAAAGTAGAATATGATGTGCGGAAACCCCTACAGTTAAAAGGTAAATAACAGAAAAACAGTAATATAGATTAGTTTGTACAGATAAATTTAACCTCTAAAATGACTTTAGACGAATATTAATTGGACCAATTGACTTTCTATTCTCTTCAGCCAATTTAATTATTCAGTTGTTGCGCTTTTCTTTCAGCAGAATTGCATTACTAAACCTAAAGTTATCTTTGTAACGTAATAATATGCGGTGTTCCTTTAGTTTTCAAAATTTGTCAGATGCATAATATTTACAAAACGTTTGATGAGTTTTTCGTTTCTAACTTAAAGCCCAAAACAATTATTTGTAGCCCTGGTAGATATGACGCAGTAGAGAATGTATTCACAACTAGAAGAAGTCAGATAAAAAAAAAATTAAAGAAATAATAGTGCTTTGCAAAAGTAAAAGAAATGAAAGTTCTTTGTTCCACACTTTTAATAACTTTAAAAATAACATATTAATTCAAACTTAATTTCCAAGATATATAAGCCCAAAAGTAGGAAATATCTTTTGTCTTAAGTAGTTTTTAGACTGCACTCAAGACTTTGAAAAAATGCAAAAGGTAGCTCGTTTCTCTTTTCTTGCATTTTACTGCAGTGGCATTAGAATGTTATTTTATTAAACAGAAAGTATCCTTCACACTTTGAATATAAAGCACTCTCTTTACAGGTGTGAAAATTCAATCCACATTTCTTACAAAATTTGTATATGAATTCTAGATACTTGCATTTCGTTTCATTATTTTAATTATTATATTTTATTATTATTCAATTATTTGTTTATTTCGTTGTTTCTTCATCATAAAAAAAATGTTTTATATTTATGTCAAACTTGTTTCGTTTTTATTTATTTTTTATTTATATATAAACATTGGTATATATTTTTTATAATATATTAACGGTAGTATTTTTTAAAAACTGAGGTATGTTATTTTTAAAGGTTTATTTTTTCAAGAACTTAATTGGATCTTGGCACCCCGATTACTATTCATATATTTTTTTGAAATAAATTTAAATGAAAAATATTCATGTCAACTCATTTAATGAATGTAATGTATAAATACGTGATTATATTTAATTACAACTAAACATCAAAGGTAAAACAACAAGAGACATACTCTAACATTAATTTGTAAAGAGTTACATCACATTAATAAAAAAAGAATAAAATTGAATAATAAATAGATTTCCATTAACGTTTTTTACTTTTACAAGATTAATAAAAAGTAATTTATAAAAAAATCAGGGCAATAGAATTTTCTTATAAAATAAATACAAACTAAAGCCACATAATTACAAAGATAGGCGTATGGATGAATTACATATATTCGCAAATATTATTGTCAATTAATCGTAAAAAAATTATAGCAGCCTTTAGAATTAATATTGTGTGGGAAAAATGTATAGTGTTATAAATGCCAAGTTTACAATCGCATCGCTAAGGAATGCAAAAACCAAGAAACTTGTCTAAAATGTCATGCATATCAGAATACATATGAATGTGATCGGGAAACAAGTGAAAACTGTATAAAATGTGTTCGAGTGAATAAGAAACTCAACTTCAATCTTGCTGAAAACCACCACACTTTGAACAGAGAATGTCCAGTTTATTTAAATAAAGTGAACGATAAAGAATAAGAATTGGCCTGTATGTATAACAATTAAAGAACATACGTGGTATTTATACAAATGCTCAGAGTTTAATTAACAACTCTTATCAATTAGAAATCATCGCTAAAGATGAAAACACATCAAAACATCAGAAACACATTAAGCAAAAGACGTATATGGAGAGGAAATATCAATTCGTGGACAATATTATCTAGCTTAACAAGAACAGGAGATGTGATAATCTATCACAAAAAAAAAAAACTGAAAAGTTAAAAAATATTAAAAAAAATTAAAAATATAAAGTACTCGTTGTTTTGTATTAGCTACAGTATAAAGATCAAGCAGTTAGTGAAGCCGAAATCTTTAAATATTTTGAAAAGTTTGTGGAAGAATTGTGCGAGTATAATTGTAATGTAATAATAAGAGAAGATTTTTACATAGTCAGTCATTGTTTTTACAAAAGAAAGAAGCAAAGCTTGCTACATGACAACGGTCTTTACCGTTAATCGAGCTTTGTATAAACAATTATACATTTCGTTTTTATTTCAAAAATTTTCTGAATGGCAACACTATATGGCACACCTGTTTTCACAATTTGTAAATATTGCTATTTCACGTATTTAAAACATCGTTTGAAAAAATAAATGTAAGTAGGCTAGGAGAAATTGAAAAAGTTCATAATATTGTCTTTGTATCACATTTGATACATACTAAAGTTTTATGAATTTTGTATATAACAAGTGTAATTTTTTTGCCGCTCGTGCTATTTTGTGCATTTTTATTATTTGAAAAAAGAATTTTGATTGTGTTAATTTATTAAAATGTCTAGTTCACGGTTTTTGACTTTGGAAGAACTTGTAAATTATGTTCTTAACGAGAGTTCTGGTGGAGAAGATGGAGATTTTTCAGATGACTCTGATATTTCGAATATATATGATGACGAGTTGGAAGATCAGGAAAGTAGCTTTGATGATGACGAAATTCACAACGCAAGTTCTGATCCATCATATATAGCCAAAGATGGAACTTCTTGGCAAAGACAGCCTTGCTCAACTGGAAGATTGGGAACGGAGAATATCATCAATATGCGCCTAGGTACATAAAAAGTAATTTGAAAAAAGAACAAATATGAGACCAATGCTTTAGGTGTTACAAGATTTGCTTCAAGTCATGTTTGTAATATTCAAACGTCTCAACGGTGTCAACCATATTGATGTACATGAAGAATCGCTTTATGCTTGTTTGGCTGTTTTGTTATGGGCGGAGTGTACAAGTAAATAAAAATAATAGCTTTTCAAAAGAAAATGTAAAAATATCTTTTGTATTATAGATCCAAAAATAAGATCTTACATGATATGTTTGATGAATATTATGGACGGCCCATATTTCGTTCAATAATGTCTGAAAGATCATTCTTGAACATTAACAAAATCATACGGTTTGATAACGTTTTAGCCAGGCGTGCTCAGAAAAGTTCGGATAAGTTTGCGCTAATAAGGAACCTTTGGGACAAATGGTCTGAAAGTCAATCACAGTTTTATAACCCAAATGACCGTGTGACTGTAGATGGGCAACTTTTAGGTTTCATGGGCGCTGTATATACCATCAAAACCAGAGCGGTATGGTCTAAAGTTCTGGCTGCTTGTTGATTCGCGTTTATGTTATGTGTGGAAAATACAGCCGTATCTGGGCAAAGATGTATCTTGCGTTCCAGAGCGAAATCAGGGTGAACGGGTCGTCCTTGACTTAGTTGATGGACTTAAGGGGCATAACGTTCTTCGCACAGTCTTGGTCAAAATCTTTTGCAACGAAATTTAACAATGGTTGGAACAATGCGGAAAAATAAAAGATGAATTCCTCCAAAGTTGTTAGTTTGCAAAAAAGTACCAAGATATGAGTCATCATTCGCTCTTACCCCTTATACAACTCTTGTTAGTTATATCAGCCACAAAGACAAATGCACAATTACAATGAGCACAATGCATCATGATCAAAAAGTTTTGAACGGTCCAAAGAAACTATCCGAAATAATATCGTTTTATAGCTCCACTAACGGAGGAATTGTCACCGTTGACAAAATGTCAAGTAGTTACAGCTGCAAACGTAAAAACAATCGCTGGACAATGGCTGTTTTTTCAACATAACTGATGTTTCTGCTTTAAACGCCTATATTATTTATAACGAAGTAGACACAAATTGAAAAATTTCTCAGAAACATACAAAACGTAAGTGTTTTCTTCACGAGTTGGCAATCTCACTCGCAAAGCCATATATGGAAAAACGTAAAAACCTTTCTCGAAGTGAATTTTCTTTGATGATATACTCAAAACTTTCAAATCAAAATTTTAACGAGTCAAATAACATTGAAGCTGGTTCTTCTAAAAGTAATACTTTTAACGATGCTTGTTTGTTGCTTTAAACCATTTGTTATAGTTAGCGTTATATGTTATAGTTAAAAAAGCGACTATATTTTTGCGTTGTTAAATTTGTCGGCAAAACGAATGACCTACAAAATGTGTATGTACATTTATACACACATACATAAAAGCATAAACGTAGAAAATATATACATATTCGAGCACAAAATAAATACGTAAATAAAATAAATACTATTTGCTCTTAATTTAATTAAATTTAACGTTATTGTTTTACTAAGTTTAACTAAGAGCATTTAAAATTGATTTCAAAAATAAATTTTTTGTTAAAAAAGGTTAAGAAAAGGTAACCGCAACTCTTTAACGAAAACAATTATTATGCTTTTCTTAATGTCAATCTCCATACATGCTTATAATAACACGTATTAAAGTGTGTAAATTGACATTGAAGAAATAAACACATGCATGTACCTTTCTTGAATTCACATGTTTTTATTCTTCTCTTTCGTGTTTTTCGTATATTTGCTAACGGAGATGCCACTCAATTTTAATTTGTCTTATAAGAAAATTAAAAATGTCTAATATCAGTAAAACGAAGTTAAGGCCGGGGCACATAGAATCCGTCATACGTTAAACTTTGACAAATTCAACTGACAAGTAAGTTAAAATACATGTTTTCTTATGAGCGTTGTCACAATCAATACGTGTCCGTCAACGCAAAGTACGAAAGTTGGTCAACTTTTAACTTTTGAATACTTTGACAACTATCAACTGCTTCCTCTTCTCTGTTTTCTTTTAACTCTTTCTGTGTTTCAATTGTGTTTTGTGATTTTGATAAAACAATTTTGGTGGCAAACAATAAAATACAAATTTAATTAATTTAAAAAGTGAATAAAATACAAATTAAATTTAAAAGTGAATAAAAATAGAGAGCAAGCTTTGGTATAACATCCGTCAGCAAAGTATTCATTGTGCCAACCTCATCCGTCGTTACTTTGACTTTAGTTGAATTTGTCAAAGTTTAACGTATGACGGATTCTATGTGCCCCGGCCTTTAGTAAATCACATAATCGTTACTGCAAACAACAGAAAATGACGACTAATATAAAAATGTTCGCATTGTTTAAAGTTTTTGAATCATAGTTACGTTAGACGTAATTGGTTATTTACATTTGCAAAATACCAATTTTGACACACTTGCCGAATTACATATGACTCACACAGTTAAAAAATCAGATGTAAAAAATATGTCGTGTAAAGGTAGCTTAACAAAGGTAAGCTAACAATTTGATATAATAATCGCAAAAACATATCCGATCATGAAACATTTAACATAAAATAGAATGTAATAGTATGGAACAAGAACGTTTAGAGTATCAGGAAACAAAAACATTTAAATTAAATAAATATCTAAATATAAATGTGAACAACTTTGTCTTATGCATCCAGATTATAATTAAAAAGTTTACGAACAACAAAAAAAAAAAAAAAAACAATAATAAGACAACATAACAAGGGCAATATTTATTTATTTATACTTATTTAATGTTGAACTAAGAATGTTGAAACAAGAAAAAATTATTTAATATCAAGTAGCAAAAATGGTTAATAATAACGAATCTTCGAATCAATATAAGGCGGTAAGAAACATCAATATAAAAATAGTTACGAAAAAAATAAACATATTAATAATAAAATTAATAATGCCAAAGATCAAAAATTAATGTGGAAAGAAATACAAAATTTAGTACTTAAGAAGAATCAGCTATAAAAATAATTACCAAATTGCCTGACTGACCTGACTTTAATAAAGCAACAACAAATATTATTTTAAATAATTGGAACATAACGGGCAGTGCATTACTTTATATAATAAACAATACTCTAGAAGAAGAAAAGAAAATATGGCGACTCCAATCGAAAAAGTGTATAAAACCAAAAATTGTAAAAAATTTCGTTCTATAAATACATTAAAAACTTGTAAAAAATAATAATAGAAAAGATAGTGAAATTATAGTAAAAAATATACATGGAGGAGAATAATATATTGTCCAAATACTAATACTGTTTTCGAAAAAAATATTCTTGTGAAACAGCTGTAAACTATGTAATAATTGGATGAAAACATAGCGAAAAAAAAAATAACGGAAACATTTTTGGACTTTAAGGGTGCGTACAGAGTGGGCGCTGAAGCCGAGCGGAGCCGAGCCGAGCTTATTGACGCTTATTTTCATGCGAAAAGACAATTTGTATATAACACAGTGAATGCGAGAATCAGCGCTGAAATCCTCTTTATTCCATGTGTTTTGCTTTTATCTCCTTTAGTATTGTTTTTCATTTGTGTTTATAAAACAGCTCTACACAGAATGAAAATGAATTCAATAAAACTAGCATCAAGAATGGTAGATTAATTAGAGATCACTTTTGTAATTATCTATGCCTTAATAAACTCAAATAACATGTAATATCACTTACTTGGTACTTTTATTTCTGCTGCCACCGATGTCCACAGTTTTTCCACAAAAACACGATTGTGATACAACTTCACTTATTATTTGATCGATATCCATTTTTTTATTTTTAAACCATTAAAAAACACGACTGCAATCTAAAAAGTAAACATAAACAATGCAAAAAAGCGCATAAAACGCTTTCAAACTGTTTTCTCGCAGTCATCGGCTTTGCTCTCTGCTTTTGTCGGCGTTCACTGTGTTATACACAAGCTTATTTGTATTGACTTATGTGTAATCAGTTTTATCGCACTGACAATCTTTTATCGCACTAACAATCTCGGCATTTGGGATTAAAGGTAGAGAAGTTTTATTTAAAAAACTATATACACGGCATTCAGGATAATGAACTGAAATTATTTCAAACATATTTAATAGGCAGACAACAGATATCAAAAGTAAACAATGTAAAATCAAATGCAATATATAACAATTTTGGTGCACCATGGGGCTCGATAAAACATATGCCAAATATTTTCAATAAACGTGGAATAGTGCTTTATGCGAATGACACGCTGATTTTAAATGAAGCTGAAAATGAGAAACAATGTCAAATTAAGCTAATGTGTGATTTAGTAAAAGCTAATGAGTAGCTGAAAACGAATAAGTTAAAACTGAATGAAATAAAACAAGACTAAAATAATAAAAATAAACATGAACAGTAATTTGACAATTTAAATCAAAAACAAGGAAATAAAAAAAGTGAAGAATATAAAGTATCTCGGTTTTGTTGTAGACAAAGACTTAAAACTTAAAGATCACATTGAATTTATGTGCAAAGAAATTGGTAAAAACTCAGTTTTTTTTAACGGTTAAGAAATAAAGTTTCAATATTAACCGCGATTAATGTCTATATGGGCTCTACAATATTATACTTATTTTCCATAATACCACAAATAAACAGATTTCAGAAGTAACAAAACAAGGCAATGTGCACAAAATTGAGCTGCAAGAGATATAGAGCTATACGGTGTATGCTCGTCAACTTACAATGGCTTAATATTCAACTTGAATATATAATTGAATATGTTGGAGAAATGCAGCAATACAATTTCAGAATACACAGGACTTTATTAATGCAAAGATTTCTTTTTTACAAGGGCATTAACCTACATAACTTGCTACAAAGCTATGCAAAAAATGAAAGACATTTTAATATATTCAATCGAATATGTGTTCAATTTGCAGGAAATAATAATTCTCAGAGCTTGTAAAAAATATCAATTATTTAGCAGAAATTAAATTTTTATAATAAATAAAATAATTAAAAGTAAAAATAAATTCTTTATCATTGAAAAATCTTCCAAGATTCTAATCTTCAGTTTTATTAAAATGGAATAAAGATCAAAACAAACGAAACACAACAAATATCTTATATTAATAACCTTTTATTTCTGTTAACTTAGTAACAATTTTTGTGTTAAAAATTAATACTAAGGTCAGCAAGCATTAACTTAATACCTGAAAACATAAATCGATGATAGAAAAACAACAAAATAAAATAAAAATCAGCTTAATGTTATTGTCCTTTCAGGTGGCATGTTATAGTGTCAAAGGATATAAAATCCATCGCTTTTAAAAACGTCATAACCGTCACTGTGCCGTTTTTACTTAGTGACAGTTATGAAAGTTTCATAATGTCCGCATTTAAAACAACAACGGCTTTACTTGACAAAGATTTTCTTCTCTATGATAAAAATAACACAGGCTTCGCTAACCAAATATTTTTCGCAAGCCAGATTATAAAAACGTTGCACCAACATCAGCTATCAAATGTTGAATCGCACAATTTTGTTAAGCTTGCATGGTTTTCAATAAATAAATATGTATGTAAATAAAAAAATAACAAAATTATACAAAAAAGGTTAATACTGTCAGCACCAGGGAAGAAAAAAAATTGATTATTTATTTGTTTATTTATTTTTTTTTTTAATATTTCGAATCATTTAATATCGCAAGAACTAGCTGAGAATTATTTTATAAAATAAAAAAATTTTTATTAAATTTTTTAACATTTGTATTTGTGTTTTACTCCAATGTGAAATTTTAGGATTAAACGTTTAAAAGTATATCAGAAATGGATAATGAAAAAATATTTCTACAATATTTAATATTTTGTGGTGTAAATGTGGTGGCACGCCTGCCATTTTACGAACATAAAATAACCTTTTGCTAATTAGAAGTCCCTTTATTTAGGTAAATTCAATGAAGTGATCATTATTGTAATTAATCTACTATAATAATTAATTTTGAATTAATCAGCAAGGTAAATACATTTTACATTTATGGAAGATTATTGCATCGTAAGCATTCATTTCATAAGTGAATATAAAGAGGAAACTTAATTTTTTTTTCTTAGTATATTTAAACTTAAAAGCGTTAAGTAAACAGAAATCTTACTTTATAATTTCAAATTAAGGAGTTTGGTGAAAAATAATACTCAGGTGGGTGATGTCATTTTTCTGCAAAATGTTTATAATCATCCTTTATTTAATCCTCTTTGCAATGTCCTTTGTTTGATATTTAAATCTCGTTTTTTCGCTGAGTTAGGTTACTTAACGATAGGAAGAATCCAAGTATTCTTTTGACGTAGGTGGAAGCAAGGACTCGTCTTTATTAGATGATCCTACTCCAAAGAAAAGGGTAAGAGTGCGTAAAAAAGTCGACAAGGACCCTACATTACGAAAAAAAGCATGCAAAACGAGCTGCGGGCCTTAGGCCAATCCTATTTTAAGCAATCAAGAAGTGTTAATGTAGTCGTTAAGGGGAAATAGTTTACTCCAACAACCAGCTGCTGCCGAAAACAGTGCTACGCAAATGTTTTAGTGGTGCATCAGAGGCAGGCATTTAGTAACTTTTTTGCTGTTTGCAGCAAAGCGATTCAAGATCTGTATCTGTCAGGGTTTATGTTCGATAAAGAAGTTAAACCAAGAGAAAAAACTAACAAAGTAAGCCACTCGAAGTGTTGTGGGGTATAACTTAATTATTCCAGAGCTAAACAAAAGAATATTAGTTTGCAAGCAGCTCCTGCTAAGCTTACTTCAAGTAACAAGATTTCGTTCAATTCAAAACAAATTAAAGACTGGTAGCATTGATTTCTCTGAAAAATGTGGCACCTATACAAACAGGCCACACAAATTGATAACTCGGTATGGTTCCCGAGGGCGATAGTGTTAGGTATTTGTTATATAAATAGTGGTGGGTTTATGTCACTTTTTCCATTAAGATAGTGTTTATTTAAATGGCATTAACTATCCAATAATAAAATAAATAATGATAAAAAATTATATACCGTTAATAAACATGACAGATATCAAGCAATCTACATACTTGCACAATACCATTTGAAACTGACAATCCTTCATTTTCCGAATCTTGAACTTCTTTAGATCTTACTCTAAATACGTCAAATACCGTACAGTTTGCACTAGCGCAGCATGTCAACTTGATTCTAAATACATCTACATAATTCAATACCAAATAACACAAATTATTACACAAACACAGAACCGCGAAAAACAAATGAAACCTTTAGAAATTAATGTATTGCAAAATTAAAAAAAATGTTTCAACGCAATTCAAATTTAGGGCAGCTTGCATAAATGGAACTTGTTGAAGAAGGTAAGATCTAATCTCTCAAAGATTACTCTTTCTAATATTTTAATTTTTTGATATAACACCGTTTAGAAATTGAAAATCTTAAATTTTTTTACACAATTTTTTTCCATTTAGCACGATTCAAAATTTTTGTGCTCAATTTTTTTTTTTTTTTTTGCGAAACATAGTTTTACCAAAATACATTTTTCTTATCATCAATAAGGGGAATTTCCTTTTTGTGGACAAAAGCAAATTTATACTCAAATCAACTTAAGAGATATGTTAACATTTTGTGAACTATAAATGCAATCAGACGTATTTAGTAAAAGAATATAACTATGTAATATAATGGTTTTTAGTTCATTAACTTGTCAAACATTTAATTTGTATTACTTTTACGATTAGAATACATGTAAACATAATATATGCATACGATTTTGCAAAATAAAATGAATACTTGCGATCAAAACATTTTTGTTGTTTATTAAGAGACAATCAGGCGCACATCATATACTTTTCACACGATCAATGTCTTTTTTACACGGTTATTCTAGAACAACCTACGGTGTAAAAACAAATTGGATATACATATTTGTTTTGGTTTTGAAAAAAATTTTTTACTAAAATTCTCTATTTATGTCTTGAAATTGCTCATGACTTATTGTTATCAGCTTAAAAAAATTTCCTTTTTATTTGCAACATTTTATTTATTTCAAAGAAAGATGCCGCAAGCCCATAAAGCCTAATTGGTTAGTCTACAATATAAACGCAATTTATGATACTAATAAAAACAATTAAAATATTTCATGAACATTTCTATATATGTTAATACCTGAAGTTTGCACACACCTATAAGTTTCTGGAAAGATTATTTGAGATGAAGTTTCATTGAACTAGCCTCCTAATTGGCAAAGTTTTAAAACTTCCAAAGTTAAAAACCATTGTGTTAGATTTCCTATAATTATAATTTTAACGTGGGAAATTAATTACAAATTCGATAAGAAAATACTTGTAAAGTTTGATAAAATGTGGTATAACCATATTCCATAATAGAGCAATATTTACACGAAAAGGTCTTGCCATTATTAAATACGCTTGTGTTGGACAAAGTATGTTCTATTAGAGGTAACAAAGTTAAATTTACTAAGTAAATAGTTAGGTTTCTCATATTTCACAGTTTTTTAAAAAAATACAGCTCGCCTTAACTAAACATATTGAAAATAAATACAACAATTACAGAAATTTTTTTTGCAAGTAGAAAGGTATTTTAGAGAATTTCACAGTGTTAATCATGTCATTTTTGTATATCTGAAGGATGTAGCGGTCCAGAAAATGCATTCTGCTAACGTCTTTTGCGCAATAAGATTTTTGGCATAACTTTTGCTTGCACGAACACAACTAAACTCATTTAATATTTTTTGTGATGGAAATTGAGTTTGAGTTAAGCCTTTCCTTGTTTTTAGTCAAAGGTTGTAAATCAAAGGATTTTTGTTCTATTTTTATTGCCTCTAAAATTTACAGGTTTATTTAATTTTATTTAATTTATTTACAAATTTATAGAAGCTCTAACTGCCTTCGTAAAGCAAAAAACATACACACATAATACACATGAACATTAAAAGTTGATTGTTCGCAATTTTATAAAATACGCGAGCATATGTTTGTAAGACTTGCACTTTGGTAGAACAATGGTGACCAACGGAAATCTGGATACTGACAGCATTTAATTTGAAGCAATCTTACTAATATAACTTCATATGTTTGCTGATAGAATTAAGTAATGATCCTAACACAAAAGCAGTCATAAATTATTTTTTTGAATTGAAATTGAATAGCTACTGCTATTCCTTTTTCAAGGAAGTAGAATAAGTTCTGCTTACTATTTATATTATGACAGCTAAAATTATTATTATCCTGTGAAACATTTATACTAAGATTATAATTGTTAGTTAACGAATAAAGTTAATTAAATTAATTAATAGACACCTTTTGATCGATAAAAGAATAAACATAAGCGAAGAAACAAAAAAACAAGTTATAAGCGAAAGCTTAAAATAGTATTAAACCATAAAAACAGTTAAACAGTGGAGAAATTTTAGCTTACGATTTTTATTTTCTCTTATTCTTTTTGCAACAACAACAATAGAAAAGCAAAAAACAGCATAAATATTTTATCATTGTAAATCCAATTAAATATTATGTTTCTCCTCTTTTTTTAGCCTTTCAATATGTATAAAAAAGGTGTAATGTGTTATAATAACGTTTTGTTGTTTTTATTCAAGAACTTATTAAATAAATTTATATGTATATATTTCTATTTCATTTATTTTTACAGTTAAATTTATTTGATACTTTTTTATTTACATTTACAATTTTTTATATGTCTCGAATTGTTCTTATTTTCACATGCTGCAGGATTTATTTTATTTGTCTGCGTGTATTTAAAATAATAAAGAAACATCAAATGAAGAAATTGGTGTTCGGCCATATTTTCCGAGTTATGGCTATCTTAACTTCTCATAGAAAAGCAGGATTTTGCACCAAATTTTTTAAGAAATCTACTATGTTAAAGCTTTTGAAGAGATCTTTTAGAAAATACTAAAATTTTTAAAAATGCTTAACCCATCAAGAGCCGACTACATTTATATATAAATATATATACAGTACTCACTTGTTTTCTTATATTATATATATATACATATACATTTGATTCTAGTTACTTCACTTAACTATATTTATATATATGGTGAAGAATATATAAGATTCAGCATAGGCGAATGTAGCACTTTTAACTACTTATCATTTAAATTAATGGTGAAGGGTACCCATAAATTTCTTAAAGCCTTTCTTTACTTGCGGTAATGGAATTTTAAAGCAAGGAATACTTTTTAATTCAATTTTATTTTCGTCGCTGTTCTTAAGTCTGTGTTGTTAGAGTGATTCTTAGATACAAACTGTTAAAGAGGTTACACTGCAATGCAAGGGAATGAACACCAAAATAATAAGGTACGGCCTTCTTGTTTTACTAAGTCATTTGGTTTTCATCTTTTGGGTTTAGTTTACATTTTTAATACGTTCTAACAGAACAATATGTGTATTTTTTTAATTTTTTCATTTGCATAAGTATTTAAAATATTAAGCAAATTTCATCATAAATTTAAACATTACATTTGTTTTAATCTCCAGTGAGACCAAAACATACAAATAAAAAAAAGTATATACATACATATATAGATATCTAAACATTATTGTGTTTAATAATATTTGTACATTTTGTATTTATGTTAAAAAATAATGTTTACATATTTACAGTTATCATATCATTTTCTTCTAAAAGGCAAATCTAGAACATGAAACCTTTTTAGTCTTACAACTTCCTCACTGTCCTCAAATAAGGCAATAGTCGAGACGCTACTATGATTGCTGAGCCTATCTGCATATCTTTTGATAAACCTATTAATTTCGTCTTTAACAAAGGGGATTTTTAGGTCACGATGAATGTGACAATTAGTTATGTACCAGGGGGCGTTTGTTATCATTCTCAAGGTTTTAGATTGGTACCGCTGCAATATTTTTATATTCGAGTTGCTCGCAGTTCCCCAAAGTTGTATCCCTTATCTCCATATTGGTTTTAGGATGGCTTTGTAAAGCATTACTTTGTTTTCTAGACTTAACTGAGAATTTCTACAGAGTAACCAATTTATCCTTTTTGTCTTGATACTGAGCTGTGCATTCCAAAATATTTGATGCAATTGGATTGCGGTATTTGTTCTCCATACAAAAAAATTGGCGGACAATCTCCTTTTCTAATGGTGAATTTTATGAGGCGAATTATCGGTAGTGAACTGGGCCTTGTGGAATTCCAGCCTGAATCTCACATAAGTCCGAATTTTCATCATTTATTCTAACATAAAAGTGTCGATTGCATAAATAAGATGTTGCTTAGATCTTATTTATGCAATCGGGGCAGGTAGTGTTTTCTTTAATTTAAATAGTAGACCAGGGTGCCATACTCTATCAAAGGCTTAATGTCCAGGAATACCGAAGAACAGTATTGCTTTTTCTCCAAAGCGCTCTGAATAACAATAACAAAACGATGACATTGTTCGGGCGTACCGTGTTTATTGCGAAATCCAAATTATATTTCTATTATTCAAAATTGGTTGCAATCTTTATAAGAAGAGCTTTTCAAAAAGTTTTGAAAAAGTACACAGAAGACTATTTGATCTGTAAGATGATGTTAAATTTTCTGGTTTATTCGGATTTAAAATCATTACTATTTCAGCACATTTCCGTTGTTCCTGATAATGGCTGAGTCTTAGTATGGCATTATATATGAGACTAAGAAAAATAGTGAGCTTTTTTGGTAGAGCTCTTATTACTTTGGCATCTATTTTATCGAATCCAGGAGTTTTCTTTGCATATAGTTTTAGAATTTCTTATTTAACCTCATTTGGAGTTATATGTTTGATGGGAAGATCCATTTGGTAAGGAACATCTAAAAAATCACAAACCATGTTCTGATCGTGAGTATTATTTAAAAGAAAAGGCTGAAATGTCGATTACAGGTGTTGTTGAAAAGCTTCAGCTT
This sequence comes from Cistogaster globosa, assembly GCA_937654795.1. NCBI lineage: Eukaryota > Metazoa > Arthropoda > Insecta > Diptera > Tachinidae > Cistogaster > Cistogaster globosa. Next base: position 25,322,371 of record OW569406.1, read on the forward strand.
TCGTTAAATCCGATTTACACCAGGTATTACTTTGATCTCTTATAGGTATATTTCTTTTCATGGGTCTTTTTAAATATCTTGCGCATTCCATAATTTTTGCTCAGGATGTTAAAAGCTATTTATACTTTTTAAATAATAACTTATTTTTTCGTTCTTATATTCAATCAACCGTCGTTTTAGTTTATTAGATGCTCTGTTAGGGTTTGACTTATCATGTGTTTTTTTAGTTCTTTTCCAAATCCTCCTTAATTGTCTTTTATTTCTTATAAGATCCCGAATTTCAAAAGAGATTATTACTCTATGCTGCTTCATGAATGAGGTTTGTTAAGTGTTAGACTGCACTGTCAATATCAGAACCTTTTTTAACCTTATTTTTAAATCAATATTTGGCTCAATCCAATAATTAAACGAGTCGATGTCAGTTCGAGGGTTAAAAATTTTATAGTTTCTGTTTGTACTTAAACAAGTGTCATAATTTACAATTAATGTTGAATGATCTAAGCTTAAATCATCTGTGTCTAGAATATATAACAAATGACTGGGAATACCAGAATAAAGAGCAAATTCCAATAAGTCGGGTATTTTCCTTGGGTCGCTTGGCCAGTATGTGGGTCTCCCAGTAGTTAAAAGTGAATACTTGTTACGGATTATAGTTTTATACAGCTCATGTCCCTTTGGATTCGACAGCCTGGAGCCCCACCATGTATGCTTGGCATTAAAGTCACCACCGACGATGAATCTCATTGCTAATTTATTAAAAAAATCTTGATAATCATTGTATTTTACAGAATGTCTGGGCGGAAAATAGATAGCATACACTGATATTACCTGGTTATTACGAAATATTTTTATGTCTGTGGCCTGAAGAAAATTTTTTTGATAATCATCTAATACAGTGTATTTTATAGAAGATTTCACCAAAATAGCTGAGCCTCCATGAGCTCTGTTATCTGGGTGGTTACAGGAGACAAGATCAAATCCATTTATCTTAAAATAGGGTTTATTAGTGAAGTTAGTTTCCGATATTAGAAATATATAAATATGATTTAGGTATAAAAAGGTTTTAACTTCTTTTATGTGGTTGGAAGCACCATTGGCATTCCATATTGCTAAACGTAAATTTATTTGCATAGTTTTGATATCAACATAGTAATCATGTTAAGAAGGTTAGTTAACATTGATTCAATTCTTCCAAATGTGTTGGTGTTGATCCTCTTATTTTTAAAATTATTGTTTCTGACCACCTCAGAATACGTCTGATTATTTACATTTTGTTTGGTTCTTTGATTTATGGTATTGTTCGGATTTAAGTGAGGGAAGTCCCTAGAATTAACGTGGGTGTAATTTATATCGGAGTTTCTAATATCACGAACGTTTCTACGTTTAGAAATCAGGTTTTGATATATTTGACAGCCCTTGCAGTTCGCAGTGTGATTCTTCAGGCAATTTATGCGCTGGCGTAAAATATGTTTATGAATTTAAGAAAGTGATTTCAAAATTATTCTAAAAATGGCCTTAAGTATAGCGTTTAGATATTAAAGGTACATTTTAAAATGCTGTCTCTTTTGTTTGCTATTGTACTCAGTTTCTAAAACACGAACTATGCTCTCTTTGAAAAATCTATGTTTGCAGTAAAAAGTTCACGATATAAAAACATTAACTGCACAGAAGTTCATCTTACTGCATTAAAAAATGATTAGAACAAAATATGACAAAAAAAATATTCAATACGCAAGCAGGACAAGTCCTAAAATATAAATACAAATTTCTTATTATACCTTCCGAATGTAGTATGAAGTAAAAAAAGAATTCTCGTTTTACATCACATTGATTGAAGTTATATTATCGTGTATCTCAAAATGCCCGTCTTTATATTTTGTTTGATAAGTTATTGTAGGAAATTCATACACCACAAACAAGACGTGTAAGAAGTACTGCGCACTTTATTCTTTGTTTTTTTTTTTTTTTTGATGGTTTTACTGCGCTATTCTTGAACTCATGTCAATTTTAGTTTATTACAGAAAGATGTATTATTTAAAACTAAAAATTTAAATTTATTAAAATTTATTTAAATCGAACTATTGTCCCAAATAAAACTATCAGCTACTAATTTAAATATTTCTGTTAGCCTTGATTATTATTTAAATGACCACAAAATTTATCCCTGCTTTAAAATATTATGTGTTATTCTTTTTAAATTTTTCAGTTTTCTTTATGTTTTGTATATGTTTATCACATACATACAACTCATAACAATGATCATAATAATGAAATCCATGATGCTGTGATGAAACAAGTATGAATTTTTTACCATACCAAAGGTTGGTACAAAGCAAAAAGAAATGTACAAGACGAGCTACAGAAAGAACAATAAAAAAATTCTTAGGGTTGTATATGAACTTCGTCAAATGGCAATTGCGAAGAATGCAGATGAAGAATGTAGAGATCCAGAACGAACTAAGCCGGAAATCAATTTTTGTTCGCTTAGCTTTATATCTTAACACTTTTTCCTTTAAGCAAATGATGTTTACATGTTTTCAGAAAATAAAAAATGAACTACAGCTACAAATAAATTTGTATTCTTTTATATCCACAGTTCAACTCCTAATTTCATGAAAAATTTGATTTTTTCCTTCCCTTAACATAATGAAAACTTCATCAAATGAAAACCAAATTTCATGGTTATGAAACACACATTTTCTTAAATTCTTTTTATTTTTTTTTTTAATTTTTTTATACATGTCGTCTTATTTTATATTTGCTGTTTAACAATTTATACACAACAATTTACACATCTTTCAAATTATAGATAATTAAAACATAAGTTGTATCAAAATTTATAACGGGTATTTATTATTGACGTAAAGGAGTTTAAGTTGGCAACACGTTTTTACCTGTAGAAAATTTTATCAATTACCAACTGTTTAGTTTGATTTGGCATTTCAGCATGACTTTAGCTATCAGTCATGCAACGTTTTAAAATTTTAAAATTTATTTTGAAAGTCATAGTTTCTTCGAAATACGTATTTCGCATTACGATCATTAACTTTGAAACGTTTTCGGACCACATTTACTCTAATTGAGATTTTGTACATTACGAACAGAAGAATTCATTACTACTACAGAGTATAGTATAGAGGAAGTTCCGAATCAGTCTATCCGCTATTGCACACGGGAATGGGTATACGTCTTTGCATGTTATGGAAAATTTTGCGGAAAACGTTGTTTGCGTGCGCACAAATCTATCCCGTGCAGTGATAAAAGTCAGCAATAAAAGTCACACAATCACCTAGCAAGGCTTAAATTCGATGAATGGGATCATTTTCATAAACAAATTTTGTTAAGCGATAAAGCTCAACTTTGATTGAATAGATACGCTAAAAATAAAAATGCCGTATTTGGAGTAATGACTATCCTTAAGTGTTGTTAAGACACTATTACATAACTATAAGAACGTTATTGTTTATGTTGACCGCTATAGAACCATGAAAAATAACCGATCTTGATGTGCAGGACCTTTGGTTTCGACAAAACGACGCAACATGCCACGTGACTCGTGCCACGATTGATTTATTAAAGGAAACGTTTGGTGTCCGCATAGTTTCGCATTTCAGACCCTTGAATTATTCTGTTATTATGCGATTTAATGGCGATGGATCAAATATCCACAAATGTTAGAAAATGTCATTAAAAATTGGACCTCCGAACCGGCCTTGGCGTCATATGCCAGAAGTCCGAATAAAGTTAATTTCATATCAATTAAAAATTCACCATTTTTTTTACAAAATTTGATTCAAATCCATTAAGTAGTTTTTGCGTGATGCGAATACAGACTGACAGAAAGACAAAAATCAAAAATAGGTGTTTTGTATTGCACATGGACTACTATCGGAGACGAGCGATCCTGTAATTTTTGAGAAACATGGTTACCAGTAAACTCATCGTTCTCTTGAATAGTTACCAGGATCACCGTTAGCAGTTCTTTTTTCAGGCGTAATTGCTTACTTGTAAGAACATAGTACATATATTAAATAATAATTTTTGCAAACAGTATTCATAATGTAAAAGTTATTTTGATCTTTACATTCAAAGCTGCTGAAATTAAATTTGGCCAGAAGTATAAAATTCGGTAACACTGATTATTACTTAACACAATTATTTTTTGTTGTTGTAATAAATAAAAGCTAATCAGCAAGGAAGCCGTTTTGACTTGTGAAAGAATAAAGTGTCGAAAGCATCAATACTTACTTCTCTACACCAAATAAAATCAAATTTAAGTTTGTTCGTTCTTACACGGAACTGTTACTTGGTAAGCTCAGTTACTGTAGCGACCAGTGCTATTTTAGTCACACTTAATCACAGGTACTGATATATCGTTCATCTACCAGCACTAGCAACGAAATTTTTTAAATATATTATGCACAGAAATGATCCTGTTGCTGTACTTTTATATGTATAGATGGAATTTGCCAAATGTGTTACTGGCCATAAGTAGTATCTAGTAATTGCGTCGTTTTAGTTTAGTGCATCTTCAAACAAGTAGAATGTTACAATAGCAGAATTTACGGTACGATTTTTCGCATTTAAGAGAGCGACGTTTTCTTCTGTATTGTAAAAAAAAATCAAAACAGAAAATAAAATTATAGCTCCAAATATGCCAGTGGCTTCACATTTATAAAACACACAGCAACAATATATAATGCAGTTGGTAGATAGTTTCGTGTTGTTTGTTTTGCTTATTCCACTTTCATAAGAAAACGAACGTTATGATTATTTGTAAATTAAATGAGTTTAGGTATGTGTGATTAATGATTTATTTGCTGTACAATGTTTGTACTAGAAATTGCAGTACAGATAATCTGACACTCCAATATAATCGCTGGCTTTGTGTAATTCATTAACATCCAAACTAAATGTACTGTGAAATGATCTGACACATTTTTTAAGTTATCTTGTTTAAATTACGGAGATTATGCCATGTTAAGGTTACCCCTTAACTTCGCTTTCGCTTCTCTTTACGTTATACACGTATTTTACTTAAATGAAGTCAACTTAATAGGAGGCGGAATGCATAAGATTCGAATCGCCTTTACTTTCATCTGCAGCTTTGCTTTTATTATACGAAAAACTGCAGTACTCTAATGGCATATTTGGTACAAATTTTTTTTTTTCACTATTAATCAAGTTTCACAAACACGTAATAATATTACTTGCGTGTGTTGCAAAATTTATTATTTTTTTTTTTACTTTCTGACATTGTGAATTTTTTTAATATTAATTAAGAATTTTAGTGCCATTATATAAAATGTACATATTCGCAATCACGGCAGCACAATTTGAGGGTTCAATTTGTCATCCCTGATATATATTGCACTGTGACTACTCTTGACCTATAGTATTTAAATTAATAGTACACTTATCATCCGCATGCGTCGCGATTCTACACTAAACTAGATTAACAAACGTAGTGAAGGGTATATATTCGGCATATCCGTCTTACTTGTTTCGTTTTTATTCCTGCAGTTAGTTGCGTTTGCGATAAAAAACACTAAAAAAAAGTAAAAAAGGTAAGTTTTTTATCACTGTATTATAACAGAATTTGACGCAGCAACTTTTTCATATAATAAACTAACAATTTCCGATACAAATTTTTGTGAAAAGAAGAACTTTATGGTAGCAAAGAATTTCTTATACCGATTTATATGTACATGTGGTTAAACATATACGGTGAAGAGTATACAAGATTGTGTTTATTTAAAATATTCACGGCAAACTTTACTTTAAAGTGACTCTAGTACAAAAGTGTGGCCAGCGTATAGTTAACTTTGTGGGTATCGGTCATTAATCACAGAGACATAAGCCAAGACCTATATCCTCAAAATTTTATGGATATTCAAAATTTCGCAACTTATACATGACCCTAAATTGTTAAACCGTAATGTTCTGTCGCTTGATTTCACGTTCTCAATATTATGCTGTGATTTGTTGATTTATATTTTGAAACGATATTAAAAGCTACTGGATTTGTTAACTTTTAAGTTTCTATAGATAAAAAAGATTAAAAGAAGACACCTTTAAAAATCAAGCTGCAAAACTTTTTGAGTTTAGCCAAGCGTGCTACGATATTTATTTATTATTTTGAATAGTTTTAAACTAGCGTAGGTACGAGTCACGTACTAGAATAGAATAAAAAAATTAATTAAATTAATAAAAAGGAACGATCCTTAATCTTATCCAATATTAGTTTATACTTTATTAAGTTCGAAATTAGGAATTTTTAAAACTCAAGCCTACCTAATATTCTAGAGTCCTGGTAAAAGTCGATTGCTAATTTCTAGAAGACCCCTCCGTCAAATCTGCATCTTTATATACAAAAGCTAAATAGTTCACTCAAACTCTCGAGAAAACTCTTTAAATTGCAATTTTTTTCTCCCAAATTTTAAGAAACATTTTTGAATATGGAAATGATATTGCTGCCAGATATTGCAACGTTATTGCAAAGTTTTCTATAATTTGTAGAAATATTTTTGTAAAAATATTGCTGGTCGAGATAGATTTTTATCGGCGCTTAACATATAATAATAATAATAATAATAATAATAATAATAATAATATAATATTTAAGTAAAATATACAAATAAAACTAAATGTGAAAACGTTAGAATAAAAAGATTTGCTAGGCAAACGGCTTTTATTCAGCCAACAGTTTTTTTTTAATTGCAAATTAACTTTTTAATGTCAACGGGATACAGTGGGAAAATCACGAATTAAGCACGAAATTTTCTATTGATAAGCTCAAATTTCTTTTTTTTGTGTGGTCAGCCTCACTTTCATACAGCCTAAGTGCTCTCGTTTCTATCTGGTAGATAAATAAGAAAAACATTAGCTGCAGATATAAAAACATCACAAATACGCTTAGTCACAAAAGTAAAATGTAGAAACCTCAAAAATATCGGTTTTAAAAATATTTACATTTAAACAAATAGAAAAGGTCTACAACAATCAACTTATTTAATAGTTTTAGTTTCTATTAGATTTCACCCGCTCTCTTGCAAAGTAACAATAATTTGAGTTGGAATTTGCTATACACACAGGCTTGTCAAATGCCATAAATTTTCCATAATATTCTTTATCAGTAGCAATTTAACCCCATAAAAATTTTAAAATTAAAAAATAATTAAAAATAATCTTTTTAAATTAAATCATATTTCTATACGTAGGAAATAGAAGAAATAAAGTTAAAAAATGCTCTCATTTATAAAGTAATGAAACAGATATTCTATTAGACCTTCCATAAAATTAAAAGAATTAATTTTCTTTGCAATTCAGAAAATTTTATTTTTTGTAAAATTCAGAAAATTTAATTAAGTTCTGTTTGTCTTGACGTTTGGTTTCCTTAATAAAGATTTTAAGCTGTTTTAAGATAAAAAGAAAATAAACTCTCATCTTTTATTTGCCTTTATGATGAGTTTTTCTTGTCAACGTCTGTCTTACATCAAGAACAAGGATTTTATGTAGAAAAATTCAAGATTTTTAAATAGCTTTTTTCCTTGGCGTACTTGGTATTTAAAATAAACCCGGCTGATACTTAACGCTCGTGTGTGAATTACAATGTGTGTCTATAATATATCTACAGTCGTTTGCTCAGACAAACACATAAGCACTAAATGCGTATTGCTCACAAGAACTTGGTATTTTGCAAATATCTGATTTTAATCATAAGTTTGTGAAAGTCTTTTGGTTTTTAACAGAAGGACCCCTATTTTCTTGCGGAGGCAAAGTCGCAAATTAATACAAATATGCCAAAAATTTCAGTCGGTCTTTTGCTATTTCGATAAAACTGTACGTCCTTATATATTTCTAAAGTAATTACTTTACGCTATAAGAATTAAAATGATATTTTAAAATAAAAATTAACTCTTTTAAAAACGTCTGAACTCATACACCCAAAACAGTTTGAATTGCATGTTAACCATCTAATGTCAAATAAACATAAAAGAATAAAAGCGAAAGGAGTATTTAATGCAATTTTAAAATATAAAAGAAATATTATTGTAGAAAGAGGCCTTAAAGAATTAAAACAGAAACTAAAGCACAAATAAAAAATATAAAGAATACAGACGGACTTACATATTTGTTTGTTCGTTAAAACATCTCTAGATAAAGATTGCTTTTCATATAAAAAAACGATGAAAGAAAGTTCCTGTTATAGAGATATGCTTCAAATACACAAACTTTTACTTTTTTATGAAAAGTCTTAACTTTTTAACAAATTAAAACCAAGAAACAAAATTACTGAAAATTCTTCCATGTGATTGTAAACATTCCACGTCTAAAGCCGTACACAAAGTATGATGATTTGAGAAAAATAGATAAATGTGAACCTAATTAAAATTTTAGGTTATAATACTAAAATAATTTAATTGATAATGTCAAAAATTAAAAATAAATAGTCGACAAGGTGGCAACGATATAGATAACCAAATTAAATATCTTCATTATTATAAACAAAGAAAGCAATTATTTCTACTGGTAGATGTAGTCTGAATGGACCAATTCCCGGACCAATTCTATTTTTTTTCACACAGAAATATAATATTTTTCAGAAAATTCATTGACTCGAAAAGAGTTAAAACTCCCAAACTCAATCAAGGAAGATAATACAGATACAATACAACAATGCAGTCATCCACACAATCTCCCCAGAAGTAGCCAAAATGAATCGCCAGCAGACTAAAGCTTATGTTCAATTTGAAAAATAAGAATATAATCAAGTTAAGTACAGAACAAATCATGTATAAATCAGAAAATAGCAGAAATGGTGCTTAAAGTTCTTTTCTCTCCTAGTCAGAAAAGCAATTAATTGCGACAGGTGTTAAACATACATAGATGTAAGTAAAGGCTTTAGTTTTCATGCATTAATGCATTCATAATAAGTCACAATAGCTGGGCAAAGGGGAGAAGAGTTATTTTATAGTCTATTGCATATTTTCTCAAATTTGCAGAAAATTACTGTGCCTTCTACTAGTGCCTAAATTTCAAGAGAAATTAAAATTTATAATAATTTTTTTTATTTTTCGTTTAAAAAAATTTAAGTTTTGCTAATTAAGAAATGGATTCCGTTAAAGTTATTTGTAATATTTAGCTAGACATTAAAACGATTCCTAGAAAAAATAACTTCAAGAGAAAATAATTTTTTTTTTCGTTTCTGAAAATTTAAGTTTTGCTGCTAAAAAATGGATTCCACTTAAATTGTTTGTAATGTTGGGGCATTTTCAAAAGATTTTCAGTTTTAATATTCTTATATTTTATAAATGCAAACATGTGCATTTTTTTATTTGAATTGCGTAATTTAAAAAGCTTTTTTGTGTTGTTTCTGTAGATAAATTAATAGAGCTTTTTTTGTGCTGTTTCTTTAGACAAATTATTTACAGAGTTTGTATAAACATAAACACCATTTATTATATTCTTAAGGTATGCGTACTCACGAATTCGTCAGCGTGTCTTTCATAATTTTTTTTTTTTTAAATCCGAATTTAGAAAAATGTGTTGTTTGTAAACAGTGTTAAAAATGTTCAATCTACAAAAATAAATGTGCTGACCAGTAAATATGGGTACTTTTACATTTGCATCGCTTATTTAAGCACTTAACCATTAACATTATACTAAAATATCTATTTTCACGGAAACCAACTATTATTTAAATAAAATATAAATGTAGTTCATAAAAAGAACACATCGTAGCAGTATCATAAAATTCTAAAAAATGACAAACTTTATATTTTCTTTTGTCTCAACTGTGCTGCCACCATTGTTGACAGCGCTATTAAGCAATAAACCAAAGCTAAATTCATATTGCATTTGAATTAATTTGAACTCACTACTATTTACATAAGAAAAAAACGCGTTCATATATAAATATAAACCTCTTGTTTGCATTTACTGCCCTTTTTTCATGACAGTCAAAATATATATATGTAGGTTCCTCTGTTTTTTGATGATCGACACAAACATGGGCCTTACCAACTCTCCGAAATTCTGGTGGTTTAAAAGCAGCTTTCATGGGGGTAGTTCTGGTCTTCTGTCAAGTTCTAAGAAATCGGTGCAAGTCGGCGAATGCTAAAATAAAAAAAAAAAAATAAAAAAAAAAAATAAAAAATGATTATTTAGAAAGAAATTGCTATTCATAGAATTTACAGACACCTTGTGACAATAATATTGTAATAAGTAGAGTTGCCTACTACTTCGTCAGCGTGTTGGTTTCTTATTTTTTTAATTCAAATTTAATAAAATGTATTTGTAATTATTTTTTGTGGAGTTTTGTAAACTATATTAAAATTTCCCGTTTACAAAAAATGTGCTTCAAATGTTTAGTACTATTATATTATATATAAAATTCTATCTTTGACATTAGATTTTAAGGGACCCTCTTTCAAAATTTCTTCCAAATGCTTAAAAATTTTCGCCACAATGTCTGCCAATTCAAAATGCTAAAATTAAAAGTGGCATATAATTTATAAAATATAGTTATTTTTTGGACTGTGATAGGCAAAAACGGTAGTAAAACGGTTAGTAAATTAATGTGCACAATTGCAAGAAGTAAAAAAGGTAAAGTTTTCCCAATATTTACATAATTACTGCTTATTTAGATTTAGTTTTTCAAAATTCATAAGCATAGTTTCCTGTTTTAAATTTAAATTTTATATTATGTTGGTCTTTAATTCAGTCGTGGCCATTTTAAGTAAATTTCTTCAATGTACATATGTATTTCAGTTTAAAAATAAACATTTTGTCAACTTTTCTTAAGTATGGTTTTATGTTTCTGTAAGATTTTTTTTCTTCCGAGCCACTTATCGCACCTTATTTCTCAAAATCCAAAAAGAGCGACATTTTGTTTATGTCCACATAAGAAACCTGTTGGTCGTCATGGTTATTCTTCATTTTAAAATTGTTGCAAAATTAATATTTATGTTTATGCCTATCTTTACCTGTGGTTTTTCTTCTTTCTTTTATTTATCATGCATGCTAAAGCCTATCACACTGATCACAATGCTATAATAAATATATTTACAGTGTACACAAAAGAACAATTTATTGAAGCACACAACCAATTCAGAAAACATTAAAGCATTTATTGGTACCTTGAAAATAAACTAGATTTTATGCAAAAAGTTTGGCATTAACTTTGGTTGAATAAAAAAAACAACAAATAAATGTGGGCGTTTATAAAATTATCAATAATAAAACTATAATTGAGTGGTTAACACATAAATCTAATTTAATTACATAATTCTTTTGCATACTGCAGAATTAAAAGAATTTGTCCCAAATTTAATTTGGTGAAATTTACACCCTTAAGATGATCAATATGTTAATAATAAAAAGAATTGCATTTAATAAAGAGTGGTTGATAAAAAATTTAATGCAGTGTATTTGTCAAAACTAAGGTCTGATAAGAACAACATTTGAACACAAACAACAATAAATGCAAAATCAAAAAAAGGAAAATAAACTTACAGGCAAATTTAAAAATATACACATTTGAAATGAATTGTTTCATAATCACTTAGACTGCCTCTTTGATTGTGTGAATCAGTTTAAAATGTTCCATGCTATGGATATAGGAACACGTATAATAATCCTACTTAGCCTCAATGATACATCGTTAAAGGATACATACGCTTAGAGTAGAGAGCATAAGGATACATTCGTTAAAAAATACATAAACAGACACTTGTAACTTTGTTAAGAATTTCTTGGATGTTTGTTTGTACTCATACATAAAAATAGCAAGAAAAGAAATTGTATTTATATTCGCATTAATGTGTGTTGGAAACTCCTTGTCCTTTTGTTTGGGAGTTTAGAAGCAGTATATGTCGTTCGTGGTTTATCTTTATAAAAAATTAATACCTCAATGTTACGGTTGTAGTTGTAAGCTTTCTTTGATTTGTGATTGTTAATAATTTTTATTTAATGTCCTACTGTTAGGTTATGATATTAATTTGCTCTAACAAGTTTCATTAATTTTTTTTCCATTATTAAAGGATTTAGATAGTAAAAAAATTTAAAACCGTATTTCAGTAGGTTTAAAAAATAAAGTATTTTGTATTAACGTAGTAAAGATGACCATATCTAAAGCTTAATAAAGTAGAAAAAAACTTTACAAAATAAATTGGTCACTTTTAAAAACCATTTCAGTTTTTTAAAAATTTGGACCAACAACATCGGCCTTCCTCCTTCTCACCAAGACTAGTGAGATGAAGAAATTATTTTCTATTTTCTGATAATCAACTGATATATTTTATTCTCCCTTTAATTACAATCTTCCTAGCATTTATTTTGCAACAAAGCTGTTTTTTCCATGCTGATTTGAATTTTTTTTATTTTTATTTAGTCCTTGAATTCGTTCGATGGCTTTAAAAATCATTTTGCTTTCTTTTTTCATAAAGTTAATGAATATAAATGTGCACTTAAGTGAATAAAAATTATCCATATGGTCTCGATTATTGTTTATAGAAGTCCAATTTAGTGAAACAATTTCGCATTTATATCATCGTGATTTCTATTTTAACTGATCTTTTTACACACTTACGACGAAAAGTGAAAAAAGGATATAGTTTCCAAGCTATGAGCTTCTGAGCTTTTCATGGAGAAGATCAGTTGCGTGTCATATTTTTTAAGATATCAATATCAATATCAATATCTTGCAGAAATACTAGAATTTCTTAAAATGCATAACCCATTAAGAGTTGATGACATTTTTGTGTAATATATTTTTTTTTTTTTTTTGTTAATTTTTTAATTCTCTGTCACCTCAGTATTTGGTTTTTTTTTTTTTTTTTTTTTTTTTTTTTGAATGGAGTTACTAAACTAAAATATATTTACATACATGGAGAAGGGTATATAATATTTGGCATAGCCAAATAAAGCACTCTAACTTGCTTTTAGTTTTTTCGACTCTATTTCATAAACTTCAATTTTTTTTGAGAATTTTCGATTTATTGCGATTTATACGGTTCTGCTTTGTTCTTCTTGTAAAATTTAATTTGTTTCTTGGATTTTTGATTTGTAATAAAATTTGTATATATTAGATGAAAACTCTGTATTTAAGGTCTCTCTGATTTAAGATCTTGTGCTTGAATGCATTCTATTAAAATAGTCGTCCCTTTATACTTAGTATCTGTAAACAAATAGTATGATTGGATCTAAGACAGAAGCTTTTCGTAGTAACAAACGCGAAAACATTTTAGTGGAGAGACCTTACTTTCTAAATACATATCCTACACATTATTTTTGTTATCATGTCTTTGCATGTTTGTGCAAATACCATTGAACGGTGACTTATTAACTGTTATTATTGAAAAGTACTTTTTCAATAGGATTTTTAATTAAGTAGTTAATCAATTCAAAATTCCCAAAAAAATCAAAACTTAAAAAAAAAACAACTATTAAGAAAATTATTTTATAAATTATTTTTTTAATTTTTCTCCAGCAAGGGGTTTAAAATAAATTTTACTTTTTATATTTCGTTTATTTTTCTTCACCTTTTTTATTTCGTAAGTTTTTCTTGCTTTCTGAATTTGCTGTTTACTTTTATATCTCAGTTACTGTTGTTTTTCATAAAATTCTGTAGCGAGTATGTTTTTGAGGATATCGACTATATTTTTGCAGCTCTCGCTCTTAATTTTTCTTTGGAATATATACATATTTATTTATAATTACCATCTTACGCAGGTCAAAATGGTTAACAATGTCTATAATGACTGTTGTTGCAATAAAGATTTCGGTTAAAAAGTACTGAATTATTATAATCTTAAAAGATAATAAAAGTGAATAATTTTCATTTCCGTTTGTCTTATATGAGATAAAAGTGACTTAAAATAGAATCAAAAATAATTTTCCTGTGAAAACATCATAGTACATTTTTCGATGCAGCTTTTAAACACTTAAAGCAATATCGTATAAAGGTATAAAAATTATCCATTCATAACTGAGTTGATATTTTGTTGAATAAATAGCTCTTCATTAAAACACCAAATTAACACAAGGTTAGTTTTTAATGTATTCTACTTTATTTTAACTTTTTCAATATTTGGACACACAGGAGAAAAATATTAATAATTAGTTTTTTTCAAACACAACAATAAATTGAAAAACTTTGTCAAACAAAAATAACACAATTCCAAATTAAAAAAAATCAATTTATTGTTGTATTTTAAAAATAACTAATTATTAATATTTTTCGATTCCTATTTTCTGAAAATGCTATTCGATGTTATGAAAAAACATTGAAAAAGTCAAAATAAAAAATAACACTTTTGATTTATAGAACTAATCTTGTGCTCAATAAATTAAAAATGAATATTTAATTATAAAGGTAATAAAAACATTAATATTAATATTAACTTGCTTTAAAAGTTTTCTTCGAGATGATATATAATATAATTAAAATAGACAACTTTTTTATAAGAAGTAATTTTGGAGCATCTAGGCCATGGCTGGCAACAGATAAGTATTGTAACTTATAGCTGGAAACGTATGATTAATGTATTTCACTAAAACCGATTAACCAAGACTTTGTTAAAATCTATTTAGACGCATAAAAATGCCAACTTCTCGTATGTTATTTGTTCTCTCTGAACGTGTTAAAACAACTGTTTCTTACAGGTATATTTGCTGTCGTACTTATACGATTCTGTCAACGTTCGAAAATTCCCCCATAAAATGTGGTGATATATCCTAACCCATAAGGATAACCTAGTAGTACCTTAAACGTTAATATAATACCCTGTTCAGACATGTTTTCTTAATTAAGTCTATGTTATTTTAATTGTGCAATTCAATTTGCTGTTCACACATGCCCAATTAAGCTTATTCAACTAGCATTTGACAGCTGGGAAAAAACATTTTTATTGTAATCGCATGAGTCTTTGGTTCGTTAAGTTCAAAAACGGATGAAAACCACTCTTTAAAAATTTTTTTTAGAATAGAAATATTGCACTACTGCAGTTAGTGCGATCAAGTTTTGAATCCAAGCTATCTGTTTAAAAAAAGAACACAAAAGAATTTAATAATCCTGCAAATTTAAGAAAAGAACAACTACATCTCATTGATATATTAAACCAGAACATTAATCAAAGGACATTTTTTAAATTATAATAAAAAAATTATTTTAATTTAACTTAAATTTTTTGTTAACTTACCTTCAGCTTCGCTTGCTATTTTCTTTTGGCTTGTTTGTTTCAAGGTACATTTATTTTTGTAGTAAAATATAAAAAACCACAAGCCAGCTCGGCGGATGACATTATCTAGGAAAATAAGTGTACCTTGGTTTGTTTATATTTTTACATACGGCTTGTCAATTTGATGAATGGCCTTAATTGCGTAAATTTCTTAATTGCGTATGCTTGAACACGGTATAAGTTTTTTCTGCTAGCTTAACCACACGTATGCTTGGCATAGAGCTTTAAATGAACATAATGTTCTAAGCATTAAAAAAAAAGTTTTGTCAGTCACACTAAATATTTTCTGTCCCTTTCAGTTAGCTGCCCTAAATAACGACTTAGAACGCGCTAAAGTTCGACATTCAGATTTTAAGTACGTATATAAACGCTATTTAAACTCTTGGACGTCATCTGTGATCATTCTTACTTTGAAATATTTAAGTTACCTCAAAACATTTTTATATCTTTTAATGGTTCTAGTATCGATTCATGTGGCACACTTTTTCAACAGGCAAAAGAAGAGAAGCAGTGTTGTTATCACTAATAGATTGATGGCGATCTATTAAATATGATGATATAAGATGTAAAGGATACTCATATAATATGATTGTGTATCATTACAAAGTCATTACAAATACAAAAAGTTACACATCACCGTTATCGGTTCTTTGATGAATGTTTTCAGAAACATCAACTAAAGATGTTGCAAAATTGCACCCTCGGTAGAAACCAGATTGTCCCTTTACTAATTTTTACAGATTGTTACTTTACTTTCTATATTTTTCATGCAATAGATGTTAAAATATCTTAGATAGGTAAGCTAAAATTGCAATGGGTCTGAATTTCACGTTAGGCTAAGGCATTGCTCTTATTTTCTTTTTTAAAGAGAAGTAGCACTTCAGGCATTAAAACCTATTTAGTTATTTTTCATAACCGTGCTACATTCTTTAGGAAAGGGATAGATAAGAGATAAGACAGGTAGTGAAAGGAGAAAGATAGATAGTTATTTTACTTTGCCGGCGAATCTGCTATGAGAAAGTACCGACGAAGGAGACTGCACATTTAATAATAACAATGTTTAAGATGTATGATAAATAATGTGGGATATATGTTAATACTATTCTAATAAATTTTGGATTAAGTGTACCAAAGCCTGCATCTTTCGATTTAATTGTTCGACAACAACATATTACATCAGTCTCACCAACATTATGAAAGAGACAAAAAAATCTTCTTTCTACGAAGGGCTTTGAAAACGGCCAAAAAAGAGTAATGTAAAAAAGAATATCTGTAGTGCGATTTACTACTCTTTTTTAACGAATATCGCTTGGTGTAACTGACTTAACAAAAAAATTGTCGACTTTGCTATTCAGTAAAAATAAACACAGTTTGCTTTAAATTTAATTAAATACTAAGTTTAACTAAAAGCATTTAAAATTTATTTTAAAAACAAATTTCTTGTTAAAAAAGTTTACAGATAAGCATATGTTTGGACTGTGTTCAAGAAGAGGTAACCGCAACTCTTCACCCAAAACAATTGTTGTACTTTTCTTAATGTCAAACCCCATAAATGCATATAAGATAACACGTATTCATGTGTGTAAATTAACATTGAAGAAATAAACACTTGCATGTGCCTTGCTTGAATTCACATGTTTTTATTCCCCTCTTTCGTGTTTTTCGTATATATGCTTACTGAGATGTCACTCAATTTCAATTTGTCTTATAAGAAAATTAAAAATGTCTAATATCGTTAAAATGAAGTTAGTAAATCACATAATCGTTACTGCAAACAATAGAAAATGACGACTAATATAACAATTGTCGTATTGTTTAAAGTTAGTGAATCGCACTACTGGTGCAGTAGTGTCTGATTTATCTTATCAAAGACCGATTTCATGTATGATTCATGTTCTTACTATGCTAATTATTATGTTAACTTTCTTTCCTTAACTTTGTGATTTCAATAATGTGCCTCGGTCTTAAATATCCATCGTTTGTAGGGAATGTATCATATCTGTCCCATAAAACAGCATTCGCTAAAAAGTCAAGACAAAAAAAAAGTTTATTAGAAATCGAAAATTTACCTTAAATCATTTATTCAAATTTTACTCGATATAAGAGGTCTGGTAGGAGAATTTTATAATCGGGGATCTCTTGTGACGATATTTTTTTTTCGCTCTTACTCAGTATACCCAACACCTGTATCAAAAATATAGAAGTTTTAAGGAGAATTAGGGATCTAGGCGCCATTTAAGTTCTTGCGTAACGTAAGCATTCGTGATACCTGAAATTTGAAACAATAAAAGAAATTGACGCTTAGCAAACTAATTTGAAGGCGGTCTACTATAGCCATTAGCAAATTATCATAACAGTACATTTAAAATTTGAAGGTCTGTCTGTACTTATGAGAGCTTTCGTTTTGCGTTCTGCATGTTGCGAAGGCTGCTTGAATGAGGAGGAGAAAGGATAAGTTTAACATTTTCTGTTACACTGCTCAAAGGAAAAACGTATGACACAATATTGGCTTAAAAAATTTTTTAAGGAACAGGACTATTTTGAAAATATGACACTGCCCGGCTTTAAGGGTTTTGCGAGAAGGTAGTTTTTACGAATTGGAGATGTTGGACACTAGTTTGTAAGAAAATCGATGCAGTGGTTCAAATTTATTCAATGCCAACAACTCATTCTTATCGGAAATCCCCATACATAAAAACATTACAACAAAAATAATTTCAACGAAAAAAAGCTTTTGCTGTGTGTTAATTTTGGCGCAATGTAAATGCATTTTTTAGAGACATGTTGTAATGGTGTGATTTAAACCACTGTTTAACAACTTATTATATAGTTTTCATAAAAGCATTTCGTATGTAAAATCTTTTGAGAATCCTTAATTTGAAAGGTTGCGCCTGATTTGTAAATTCAAATGATAAGTTCACTTTATTTTAATCACTGTAAAGTTTCACTTATTATTTACATTCTACAGAAAAAAATTTTTAAAACACAAATAAACATATAAATTAAACTTATAGAACAACGTAGAAATAAAAAACTTCGAAAGTTCTATAAAAATGAAGATCTTGGTAGAATTTGAAAAATACAAAATTCGAAAAAATTGGAGGTTCCGATTAAAAACATTATTTATATTTATTATTTATATATTATGTATATTAAAAAAATCAAGTATAATACTTTAAATACTTTATTTATGAGCTTTGGAAGCTAAACTGGATATATAGGGTGCTAAAATACCATTAATTTTATCAACTTCAAAACTTTAGTACTCAATCAAATTTTTAAAAACAATAAATGAAAATGAGATTTTGTCCATCTTCCAATTTTTTTGTTTCAATACCTGTAGTTATTTAAACACGTTGATTTTTTGCATAGTCAGTAAAGACAAAATTTTTGAACTAAGCATACGTATGTACATTCATGTGTTTTTATTAAAAAATTAACGCTCTTTGATTAAAATAATTGAGAACAAAATTTTATAATAATTAACAAAGAGTTTTAAGTATTTTAGATTTTTGTTTTTCCGTCTTTGCTTCTCGAGCTAGCAAGCTCCTTAATTAACCTTCTATAGGGAAGCTAGCTCTATCCGTCCAGCACCAGCACAGCCATTAATATTGACCTATCTCTCTCAAAATGTACAGTTAGATCTTTTATTAAATTGGAGCGCGGTAGCTTTTCAAATTCCGTATGCCAGAGATTAATATCCTACTGGTCACGTGTCACTGGCGTATCCTCTCGTATTATTTATTGGGAGCCTCTTTTACTTATCTTAACCCCACTTATGTAGCTAACATTTTTATTCGATACCGGACCTAACAGGACCAATTTCTACAATGTTACCTGACGTGCGTTAAAAAGGTAATTGCTATAAAGTATTGTCAAGCAAAAATTAATAATCAAGCAGTATCTTTAGAAGAGAGAATTCGTGCTCTATTTGATACTCATTATAGGTTTCGGTAGAGGCTCCAGCCCTAAGAATAAAATATTTAACGGTATTTATTTTACAGAAGTCTCTTTTTGATAAATGATTTTCAGAAGTCATCATTATTCGTGTTCACTTTCGTATTGACGAATGCTGATGAATGCTGTTCCAAAAACATATATAAGTATTCTTTAGTACTGCACGCAATGCAAAGATTACATTTACAGAATTTTTAGTATGAATGGTCTACAGATTGCGCAAAATTTTTGACTATATTTGTAACAGCATAAAATTGAATAGTTTTCAGCGTACATAAAATCGTAAATATACAGATTTTTAACATATTTACAAGTAACATAAATATTTCCAGTATTATTTAATCCATTCTTATCTGAGTTTCGTAATGTGATACTAATGACTGATTTGAAAAATTTAATAAGTTGCACTAAAAGTAAGAGAGACATACATGCTGAATTAAATTTGTTACGAAAAATTTTACTATTGCTGAAATTCGTTAAGAGAAACTGAACCTACTTTAAACTTTTACATATTTAAAAAAGCTTGGAAATCTGATCCAGCATATATCATTACAATTACAATTTCTATTCAACAGTGTTAAACTTATTGCATCAAAAATATATTTATTTAGGAACAAGCCAACGATTTATCACATCCCAAATTTACTGTTGTCATCAACCAAATTAATAAAATATAAACAAGCAAAGGCAGTTGTTTACGAAGAAATGAACATAACGTTCACTTAACGAAAAGTAATTATCTGCAGGAATTCGTTACAACTTTGATACCATCTCGTTGCATTTAGTTAGTGAATGTAAATTTTACAAATGCTGCTAATGAAACAGCAACTACATTGTCAACAATTCGGACATGAAACTTATACTGCTACATACAATGACTGGTCTTTATAGATAACTGCACACATAATCATACTTTAACATCCAAAAGTTCACTTATGGGCTAAGAAACTAAAAAAGCGCATAAGTGTGACAAGCTGTCATGTTCAGTTAAAAAATAAGTCAAACAGAAATAAAATAAAACAACGATGACTAAAAAATAATAAAAATATTAATACAAAAATGAGTGATTGTCATGTGCTACAAATTGCATGTCTCTAGCAGACACAGGGATAAATCATTTTTAATAAATGAAAACTTACAGACATATACATACATATATAATTGCGTACAAATAACGCATTTAAGCAGAGAAAGTCACCCTAATATATGAATTATAAATCCACTGCATCGTAACGAAACAGCATCAAAATTTGTATCTTTATACATTTAACCTGACATTAATCTGACTGTGATACTCAAAAATTTCTTCAAGTTTAGAACTAATCCAATAATAATATCCACCATTATGTATTAACCAAATAGTATTTGCCTTGAAAATTTTTTGTTCTAGAACTTGAAAGCATTCTTTTCCGTAAGTTTAGAGATTTGTTTTTTAACTATTTGCTAATGATAAATGCCTTAATTGAAATATTTTTATTGTTAAAAAAAATGAACTGAAAAAAATAATATACAAAATATTAAAACAAATAAAATTAATAATAAATACCTCGGAATGTTTTTAATTTAATTAAATTGCGTCATTTTGAACCGCTTTATCATATTTCAACTTAACAAATTATAGTTTGTATTTAAATATAAATTTATTACTATTTATCTACAAATATAATAAAACATAAATATTTTTCGAAAATTCCTATGTTGGTGTAGGTAGTAATCGATGTGAAATAAAAAACACCTATTTTGGAACTTTGTCTGTCCGTCTGTCTGTGTTTGCATCAGGTAAAAACTAATGGAACCTTGGTTCAAATATAGAATACTTTTTATTTCATAAAAATATGTCATTTTTTAGAGAAACGAGAGATGCCAGTGTGAAGTCACCCAGAATTACTGGTATAAACGAACTACAACAGTTGTCAGTACATTTTATTTTTGCAGATGGAAAGTTTTTATTAGTGTTCACAGAACTCTACAACAAATGCTAAAAAACATATTTTTTTAAATGCGAATTTTAAGACAACTAGGAATGGTACGCGGACGAAGTCGTTGGCTCTGCTATTTATAAAAAAATTATGAATTATAAGATTTTTTCATAATTATGTTTATACTTTCCCATGTTATTGTTATGCTATTAAGTAATATGGTTCCTAAGCTAACAATAAATTAAATCTAACAATGCTGTGATTTGCTTACAGCCATTAATATAACCAAGATATTTTGCTTAGATTATGCCTATTTAACCTCCTTTTTTTGTAAAATTCTTTTAAAATGTATATTGCGATATCAAGCGGATTTTTAGTTTTTTTTGGATATTCGATTTTAATATCAAGTTTAAAACTGTAAGTTTTTTTTTAGTTTTTGTGGTTTTATGTTGAAAAGCAAAATTTACATATTTTGATTGTATTGAGATATTGCGAAAATGAAATGTTTTGATACATTTCGGTTTTAGATGCAGTTGTAATAATTTTGCGTTGATGTTTTGGTGAAATAAAACTTTATTGAGGCATTTTTTCTTGCGTGATATTTAAAAGGTGTTTTTTTAATTCTGTATTGTGAATTTATTTTTTTAAGTTTTTTTAAAGTGTTTGGTTTCAAACAATCTTATAAAAATATTTGGAAGAAATTCATATACTTGCTTGGCTAATTTTTCGTTTTTTTAAGAAACTTGTTAAAAATTTTTTTTTATTTATTTATTTTCGTTAGTCTAGCACAACAAGATTAAGAATCTTATAAATTATAGTGCTAGTGAGATATACCAAAAATTATCATATAGTTGACATTAATAGCTTATTAATAATTAGTAACATACACTTAATACATAGTTTTCACCAAAAAACACAATAATGAAGAAAAAATAGTTACATATTTTAAAAATGAAAAAAAAATAAAAAAATAAAAAAGGAAAAATATTTGAAAATAAGAAAATTTAAGAATTGAAATATTAATTAATTAAAGTATCTATTTAAAAATTAAAATATATTTAATACATCATTAGAAAACAAAAATTAAACAGTGTAAAAATTTAACAAAAATACTTTTTTAACTCCGATTTAAACTTATTTGCGTTGTTGATTGATTGAATGTGGTTTGGGAGAAGGTTCCAAAGACTAATAGTGTTTATAAAAAACTGGCGTTGAGATAATAGGCATTTATATTTTTGTTGTATAAGTCTTTTTCCTCTATTCGATCTCGCATATTTTAAACGTTTGAAGAGAGACGATGGCTCAGTTGTAGTTATTACCCTTTGTAAAAACAATAAGGTTTTATATTTGAGGTAATTTTCAAAAGTCATTTGGTTAATTTGGTATGAATAATTCGATATCGAGTCGTAACGGCGTTTATTATATACATATCTGGCGATATTGTTGTAGGCAATTTTCAGCTTTTTAAAGTCTGAACTATCTATTAGTGTAGGAATTAAATAAGTCTTTGCTAGCAGAAGTCTAACTTTGAAAGGTGTCGAGTACTTTACTGTCCAAAGATTGCGAAGCATGCTGTACACTCGTCCAACTACAAAATTTATGTGATTAGACCATGAGAGTTTATTGTTGAAAATAACTCCCAAATTTTTGGAAGAGGTTACCTGTTCAATGGTATCATCATTTATTTCAAGTTTTATGGCATCAGTGCAAGAAGCTTTACTTTTCGAAAGAAGTATGTATTTCGATTTTGCGGGGTTAATACATAAACCGTTACAAGTAGCCCACTTATTAACAATAGCTAGGTCATCATTTATATTTTTTATAGAAGAGCGGATATTATCTATTGGAGTGCTGCAGTAAATTTGGACATCATCTGCATACATGTGTACATTACAATGACTAATTATATCTGGTAGATCGTTTATATATAGACAAAAAAGTAAAGGCCCAAGTATGGAACCTTGAGGGACACCTCTGCTGACTTTAAGTTCTTTAGAGCATTTGCCATTTAAATGAACAAGTTGAAATCTATCAAAGAGATACGAAGCCAAAAGCTTACATGCTGATTGTGAAAAATGAAATAGTTTCTCAAGTTTAGCCAAAAGTATTGAGTGATCGACAGTATCAAAAGCCTTGCTATGATCAAGAAGTATTAGGAAGGATACCATGTTTTCATCAAGCTTAGCTCTTATATCTTCAATAACGTTTAACAGTGCTGTGATACAGCTTCTGCCTTTAACAAACCCAGATTGGACATTAGATAGAAGGCTGTGAGTTTGAAGATGTTCGCTAATTTGATTACTCATAAGCTTTTCTGTAACTTTAGACAAAAACGGCAGGATGGCTATTGGACGGTTATCATTATTCGATTTAGGAATGGGGACTACTTTTGAGACTTTCCAGTCTAGAGGAAAAACAGATTTGGTAAAAATTGTGTTGATAATATGCGTGATGTATGGCAAAAGTTTGGGAACTATGGCTTTTAGAAAAATAGGGTTATCTCGTCAGTGCCAACAGCATTTGACGCAATTGCTTTAAGACTATCTAAAACCTCATATTGGTGCACACAACGAAAACTGAAAGGGATTTTAATTGGAGCATAACATAGATCATTATAAATATTATATTTTGGTTGTGGAACGTGGAATGTATTAGATAACATGCCTCGTTTATGTAACTTAGTAATTTTTCACATTAAAATATTACAGTGATCTTAGATTAAGCAATTCCCAAAATAAGTGTAAAATTTCTTGCATTTCTGGAACTTATACTAGTTTAGATCTTAAAAGTTCAGTTCTTATAGCCTACATTTTCAAAGGCATGATCGTTTCAGCTTTCAGATACCACACATATTTTAATAGAAAAGTCAAATAACATATTTTACTTTGTTGATAAATTACAAGCGTTAGTAAACGAATAAAGATCTAGATTTCATACGTATTGTAGTACTTATGTTGACTTCATAAAATTTTTTGTTCAAAAAAAAACTTGCTTAAATTATATTAAAATATTCCCTAAGCTGATATCACTTGCGTGTCGGTGTAGTTTTAGCATATACTTGTGCCCTACTTTTTTGATTATTTTCTACTCCTGACATGTTGACACTTATATGATAATCCAAAGCAAGTATTTTGTCATGATAATAAAAATTATTCTGACATATTCGAAAATAAAATATGTTTAACAAAAGTTACTGCACAAAGCAAAAACAAAATGAATTAATAAATAAAAAGCAAGAGTAGTAGACATTTCGCTTCCATTTGTGCAGTTCAAAAATATGTTGTTATTTTGTTAATTCGTTTTTCTTATTTTTTATTAAAATATTGGTGTTAATTTATGCACAAATTATAAAAAATAATTTTATAAAATTATTCTTAGATTTATTAAATTTCGCTAATAACATCCAAAATAATTTTTAATTAAATGCAGTTAATTCATTGGGTGGAAAATTTGCATTTGTTAGCTTTAAACGGACCCCTTTAACCATTATTCCTTAATTAAGATAGAGAAATTATCTTTAACGTTCCTTAAGGTGTATATGGCATTGTATTCCGAGCTATTTAATTAAAAAAGTTGTCTTTCTTCGTATATATTTGATATGTACATATGTTATTATTTTGTGCAAAATTTATTTATCGATGAAATTCACTAAGTTGGTGTGATATTTCAAGTAAAAAAACTTACTGAGCTATGAAAGTGATATTGCTTTCATTTTTTTTTGCGCACCTAAATTGGTTGGTAATAAATTTGAAGTTATTGGTTCGGATATGAAAAAGTCAGTTATCGGACCACCATTTTATTTAATGGTCATTATTCCATTATATTTTTTGATATGTTAGCTTACTTGCCCACGCTGATAAGCCAGAGGCGAGATAGATATTGCACCATAACACTCGGCAAATTAGTAGCGAAAGTATGTAAAATTAGACTTCAAAATTGTGTTATCCTTATGCCAGCTATGGCCACCATAGGGCCGATATCCTATTCAAAGATTAATGCCACAATATTAGCGTTTTAGCGTTATTTAGAACATTTTTCTTTCTTTTATTTGAACTAAAAGCTATAATTTTGAAAAATCCATTTAAATATTTCAAAACGAAAATGCGCTTAAGTCAGATATCTTAGCTTTACACATAAAAAAAAATTCAATTTTCTTTAACTTGTATCAAAAGACTTTCAATTTAATATAACAAATGACCTCGATTGAAATGTATTCCCTTTAAAATAATCTTAAAAAAATATTTTAAATGTCTCTGATTATTTTCTGTAAATACCATAGGTAAATACTTTATTTTATATTGAAAAATGAGATTTTCTTTGAATGGTAAATTGTTGTGTTTAAAAAAAAATACTTTTTAATAATAAAATATTTTGTTTTCAGTTTGACTACAATTTTTATCATTTCTTTTTGTACATTAGTCGTACTTAATACTAAGAAAATTGATTTTGTTTCATTGTTGATTGTGAATGGTAGAAAAAGGAGAGTAGATGCAAAAAATGTGGGATGGTGAGGCTTGTTCTGCATTTTTTATATATTCTTTTTTATTCTCAAATTGATAAAACAATTTTTTACATTTTTGTTTGATGTTATTAATTTTTGAATGTTGTTGCCATTAGTACTAAGCAAGAAGCTTACAATAAAAAAAAAAAAAGAAATAAGTAAAAAATATAAGATTAGTGCTTTTAAGCATTTAGTCATTATTTGTGATCTCAGATAATTTTATACCAATATTTTTCATAAAAGAAATTTCCACCTCAAAATCTCAGACGGTGCATTTAATTTATTCTAGCTTTGTCTCTCGTTAATTCTATTTTGCTTACAGGTTACGCGAAAGGATTGTTTTATCAGACTCAAGTACGCGTAGATGAGCTACCAACCTAACATAAGATCACGTAACAAATCTATAGTGGAGTTCACTAACTTTAAACAATACGATAATCGTTATGTATGTCGAAATTTTCAGTTGTTTGCAGTAACGACGATGTTATTTACTAAATTCAGCTTAAGGCACATATAAGTGTTTATTTCTGAGACAATAAAAAAACATTATAATTGTTTTGGCTGTAGATTTGCGATAACCTTTTCTGAAATATGGTCAAGATATATGTTTATGTGCAAAAAATTTATTTTTAAAATAAACTTTTAATGTGCCTTCATCTACTTAGTTAAACAAGTATGTTCAATTTAATAAAATAAAAACTAATTATTTATATTTTATGTTCGAATATGATATTCTGCGTTTATGCTTTTATGTTTGTACGCATGAATGCATATAAACAACACGAAAATTATAGTCGCTTTCGTAACAATGTGCAAATCGCTAACTATATCAGCTGACTGTAAGCAACAGCGAATATAGTTAAAAGTGTTACTGAATATTAAAATCGGCAACTTTGTTTTTAAGTTAATTTAGCCAACCGATAATCGTAAGAAAAGAGTAGTGTGTCGGACAACTGGTGTATATAAAATGCTGGTCTACGTTGGAGAGGCATAGCGTATGTGCGACGTGAGTCCAAACAAAAAATTACACATACATCTTTTGTCTCATGTCAAATGGCCCGATCTCGAGTTTTTACAAAATTAAGTTTTTCGTGGTTCGAATACATTGCACATAGGTGTATCTTGTCACAAAACTATAGCGTAATAGTAATAAAACAAGCATTCGCATTGTAAATATTATTATTGATAAATACAGTTTCTAAGATGTTTTACCTTTTCATGTGAAATCACAATTGGTAAAGCTAGCTAGTGCTTTTATTCATCGAAAGAAAAAGAATGATTCGAAATTCCCATTTTTTTCGCCTAATCCCTACTGTTTACGTGCAAAGTAAAGAACTCACCTATTGGTAGCTTAACGAAATTTTCTTTTGCTACTTCTCATCGCTTTAGAGGTTTTCTTTTGTTGAGCTACATTTCATAAGTTTTGTATTCCCCCTTCAGGTCCGTTTGTACATTTCAACCCCCGAATAGAAATATAATATTAAATAAAAAAAGAAGTTTTATAACGTTTAAACAAAATTTCTAATTTTTCGCTTTATTTCTTTTTTATATAACTTTCGAAACTAAATTATATTACGAGAAAAACATTTTTTGGTCCTTCGACCCGGATATGAACCAGCGACCTAAAGCGATGAGAAGTAGCAAAAGAGAATTTCATTAAGCTTACAATAGGTGAGTTCTTTACTTTGCACGTAAACACCCCACTGTGCAGGAAGCAAGATTATTTAAGGATCTTTGTTATTACTTAGAAGCTACTTTGTAAGAATGCTTCGTTAAATGAAATGTATTATTGCGGGGTATATTTATGTCAGAGAACTGCATGCGTTGATTAACTTTCGCTGTCCACTTACATTTTCAGTGTTTTTGTTCTGCTTTTTAAAAACAATATATACTGATGATACTGCTTGCAGTCTTAACTCTCTTACAATTGACTGTTTTAACTAATTCTTGTTTTTTATGTGCTGATAGTGTAAGAAAGTGAAAATTTCTTACTGCTGTTATTTTGTAGAACACTCAAATAACCCATAAATGCAACAACATTAAAAAACAATCTCTTAGCGTACTATTCAAAGAACACAATATATATTTTTTTAATATTTTGTTAATTGAATTTCGTTAAATATTATTTAATATTCAATCTCTTTTTTAATAATTATTACATTTGTAATTTTGACTCTTGAGTATTTTTAATATTGTAATATCTTTGAACCTACATATGACTGCAAATCTATTATTGAAAAAATCTTAAAACATCTTTATAATTAAGTTTTAGTAAAAAATAATTATTTTAATTTTATTAGGTATGATACCATATACTTGACAAACTAGAAGATGGGATAAAGAAATTACAATTTCAGGTGTTTCTTAAAATACTGTCTTGTACATAAGTACTTTACAAAAACATATTTTATGATAAAGAGTTTTATAAAAATTCCTTGTTAATCAGAAAAATTCTACAACAAGTGCAGGTAAACAGTTTAAACATCTGTCTAAAAAATTGCAAATTTCTAATTGTTCTATCATTTTAACGTCTGTATTGTAAGATTTACTTATGTCCGACATTTTAAAATCGAAATTAAAAATATTAAAAAATTAATAATCACGATATTTATGTAAAAAAATGCGTAAATACGCGCCAAAAATGAACTGTCAAAGCGTCGCTATCGCGATGCTGGCATTTTTCGGAACAAACGATAGGAGCGCGACGGCGTTCCGCGGCATAAATCAACAAGAGTCTGCATTTCACCCTGTTTTCCTGTAATTATACTTTCTTTACAAGAAAAATAGAAAAAATTTATAAACATTGCACTTAACTTTATTATTAAATGAAATTTTCTGACCTACCCCGAAAATGAGAACGCTTAGTAATGCATTAAATTAACAAAACCTTGTGTGTGAATCTTGCTCATTCTATTAAATTGGAACCTTTCTATATCAACAAAAAACCCTTTAAGCCATTATTGTTGAGGCCAAATAGTTGTAAACTGTAGTGACTAACATTATGAAGAATGGTCCACTGCTTTTTACTACTCACATAAATGACTTACACAATTAGCTCTTATATTGTTAAGTGCGCATATATGTAGATTATGCACAAATTTTTAGAAGCAGAAATATAACAAACATTAATGATTGTGTATACGAACTTAATTATTTATTATTAAAATTAAACCTGGTTAATAGCAAACGGTCTCTGCCTCAAACCTGCTAAATCAAAGTGATTGGTGATAACGTCAAATTCAATAAAAACTTAACTAATTATATTTTACTTGGTGTATTTGCAAATGATCGAATTATTACTTTAAGATATTTAATATTTTTTTAAACTTTGAGTAAAAAAACTAACAGCTAAAAGAAAACTAGGTCAAAAGTTATAACGGGCCTCCACCTCAGCCTTATCCAAACATTGCTGATTTTGAAATAAAACTTATAAGTCGTTGTAAACCTTCCCAAAGTGCAAGTCGCCAATTAAAAATATTGTGGCTTTTTAAATCCACAATATTTGCATTGATACATAAAATAGGTTTCGACAATCCCGTCATTACAATTTTTTGTGTATTTTTACGCCGTTGTGGGAATCCATATCAATAGATTATATTTCAGCATTTGATTTAAAACACTTTTACCTACATAAAGTCAAATTTTTGTAAAAATATCTCTAAGCGTTTTGATTTTGTGGCAACCCTTTACGTTTATTATAAATGGAGCGCGAAAAAAATTATTACATTGTTGCTAATCCAGAAGTCAAAAGCTTTCGCCTGATGCTACTAACATATATTTAAGCTCTTGAAGCTTCTAAAGTTTTGTCTGCTCATTAATTTTTTCTCATTTTTTGTGGCATTTTATGGCAAACTGGAAAAGTGCAATATAATTTTTTACCTTTGCCCCCTCAAATAACTGTTTTATTATTTACCGGTGCACGTTTGAACTTTTTATGTGTTGGCAGGCAGAAGTATGTAAGCAAAAGATGTTAATTCTTAAGAGCAATAAAATCATTTTTATTATTTTTGCTTTCTTTTATTTCTTTAAAATATCTTTCAACAGTTATTTAATCGAGAAATTCTGCAAGTTCCTTTAATTCATGAGGTAAACTTCTGCATTTTGAACATTTTTCGAATATATTTTACCTCCGCCGTGAACGAATAAGACATTAATGAAATATAAGCTAAATTCATAAAATTATGAAAAATAAAACTTTATTTTTCTTAATATTTCTTTCTATTTTTTCTTTCTTGTAAAAGGTTATTCCATTGTTGTTGCTGTTTTCTTTTGGAAGAAATAAATAAATATATAAATAGAAACTATTTTTTTTACGAAAAAGGTTTTTTTCTGTACAAGTCTCTTAGTTTCCCACAGTTCTTAACTTGTCCTAAATTTGTAAATTATATCATAATGAATTCTTTTATCGTGTAGCATAAGAACCCAATGTAAAGTGCAAATAAGAAGGAAAAACTACGTAACAGTAAAATTATCAGCAAAGAAAAACTGCAAAAATATTCATTGAAAAATAAAAAAAAAATATATATATATATATAAAATTAAGCACAAGAAACAAAAGTTTACAATCAGTCTTTTCAAAAAGATAAAATGAAGAAAGAAAATTTTTTAAATGAAATTTTTCGTAAGCAATTGCTATAAAATTTTTTGGAAATAATGTTCATTAAAGCAGACCTTTATGGGTCTTTTTTCAACCGAATTTAACTTTTCGGCGAGAGTTTAACTCAATTTGTTCATCACTGAATACCGTGCTATTGGACGTGCATTCAAACTACCAGAAGTGATCTCTGTTCGTTTTTTGATAATTGTGGTTTTGGTCATAAGATTCCGTGTAATTTTCAGATTCCAGAATTGGTTTATAATTAATGACACTTTTAGCTTCCGCATTAAATATGAAATAACTTTTATTTTGTTTTTGAAGTTTTTATAAATATTCCCAAAACAATTTTTAATAAAAAATATGCAATTTCTTATTCTAACTGTTCTCATCATTCTTATTATATTCTTTCTCTTGAGATAGTTACAAATGACTTTGTTGTTTTTATTTTAAATACGCCTTACATCCAAACTATTGCGGAAGGAAATATAAGAAAAAATAAAAACGTGGTTTGTTTGTTGGTAATTTTTGTTAGAGCTTTAACATTTTTGTATTGGCTTCTGTAATAGCTTTCATGTAGTTTTTGAAGTTTTTGTACTTAAAAGAAAAGTTTTTGATTTTTATAAAAATTGGATAAAGGCTTTACAACCAGCGAAAGCGTATCTATACTTGCTTTTCCAACTAACAAATAAATTTTATTTTCAAACTTGTTTCAAGTTTTGTACTGTGAAACTCGAAAATCTCAATTTCTCGCTAAATTTTTGATATTTAGTAAAATAATGATTTGCTTTGAAGCTTTAATTAAATAAAATATCAAAGTTTTTTGACAAAGTGTAGGCATAGCTTTAATTTTATTCAAATTTACTAATGATTTTTTTTTGTTCACTACTGATGTCTTTGCATTTGGTAAATGCTGCTTTATAAAAAGAATACCAACAATATAAAAATCCTATGTTATTCCGACCATTTTTTACTGCTTATGTTGAAAATTTCAAATCCTATTTTAGATCACTTAAAATAAAGTTTGTATTTTTTGATATTTCAAACTATTGTATTTTAGTATAAGAACATATGAATACTCTTTGTTATGAAAAAAACACAGTTTTTTGCTACCATTTTGTTTTCGTTTTTCCTTTAAAATTAACATACAAAATTTGAAAAATTTTAGTTTCTTTTTAATAAGTTTAAAAATTGGAATATATGTACGTGAACATAAGCCAAATATATTACTAAACATTTAACCAATTTGACCGAAAAGCACGAAACTTTTTAATGAACTTCTTACTCGAGATGGTTGCTGCACAAGAAATATGAACTTCACCTTAAAGAAACAGAAAAATGTCTGTCATTAAGTTCAGATAATATAAATAAGTGAAAACAGAAACCATAAACGGAAATGCTAAGATTACCATCCTTAACACATTAGCACGTAATTTTAAAAATTCCAAGAAAAAATTTTTTTTGGAGAAAAGTGTTTAATTTGGACAAAATAATACAAAAATTCGAAATTTTTTTTACTTATTACATATATAATGAAAATATACCCTATCATATGACACTGGGGATTTACTTTAAGAATAAAATCTGTTTAAAGGTCACAAACTTTCATTTTTTGTAATGTCCATTAATTTCCAAATTCAATTTTTATACTTGCTGTTGTAGCAGACCTAAGCATCAGATTCTTTGTGCATAACTTTAATCCATAACGGTTCAGCAGTTAAGCCATATACATATAATAATAAAAAATAAATAAATAAATATAATATAAACTCTGGAAACCCCTTAATTTCCAAATTCAAATGTTATATTTGCTGTCATGGCGAATATAACAATACAGGATCTTTACCGTCTATCGATACATTTACATCAAAATAAAGCAACTATTGTAACACCCTTTAATTTATAATTTAAAAGATTTATACTTCTTATTATAACAACGTAAAGGTCATTTTGTCTCACTTTTAAGTGTTTTTAAATAACGGCTCGAAAGTTTAGCCCATATATTTTAAATAACTAAATTATATACTAGTTGTCATAGCGGACTTAGCAACACAGATTCCTTATAAATTTCAACCGGCCTTATACAGCTGTTCAAAGTACCTAATTAAATATATAATTATAAATCCTGCAACAAATACATTTACGAGCTTACTTAGTTATTTGAAAGCGTGGTAGTTGTTGTTGTTTTTGATTGTCAGAATATGCATTAGAGTAAGAATTTATTAAAATTGGTAGATTTGGTAAAAAATGTATTTCATTTTCAGAAAATGTATTCATTTCAGAACTCATCGATGCTGAAGAGTTACAAAATTTTTTAGTATATTTTTTTAAGTTGTTCTGGTATCTATATATATTATGAAAAATGCGATCACAGTTCTGTTGAATTGATTTTAAATGTTTTCTGAGATCACTTGGATTTAAATAACTTTTTGTACAAATAAAGCAAGTAGAAGAGTCATTTAAAGAAAAGAAAAAAAAGTAGGTAATATTACTGTAATTTGCTTAATAAATTTGCAGCAGAGGAAAAATCCTCAGAATTTATTTACCATATCATCTTTGGAGAATGTACAGCCTTGAAAGCATAGAAATCTTAATAATAATGTTTATGGCCATCACCAAACACGAAAAAATTAGAAATTTTGGAAAAATCAGTTCCAACAGCCATTACTCTTAGCTGAATTTTTTCTCTTTTTTCTGCATACCTTTTATCAACTTCTACAATTATTGGTTCAATATCATAAAGAGTTTGTACTAAAGTGTTTGTACTAAAGTGTGGTCATCGGCTATCGAAGGCTTATATTCCTTATTTAATCATTGTGGCTGTAACAAAATGTGAAGTAGTATTTTGCATACACAATACTTAGTATCTGAATAGAAATATAAAAATTAGTAAATGCAAAAAATCACATACATATACATATATGTATGTCAGAATTTCAAAGAATATATTACCATTTGTAATCTTTTCATTACGAAAAATTGTACGTACGAGGGCTGCTACATATATTTCTGGCCTGGCACTACACAGTGCTGCCAAGTGCAATCTGACATTTCCATTGGAAAGTTTGTAATTTTTAAGCATAATCGTACTCAAAACGTTTTGACGTACGACCATTATTTGGGTTGCTTACAGTTACTTGAAAATATTAATATAGAAAAAAATGGAATTAACTCGTGAACATTTTCGTGCCATCATTTTTCACAACTTTCGACGTGGATTATCACGACAAGAGCGCATTGATGAACTTAAATCTTTGTATGGCGATGAAGCACCATCCTATAGCACTGTGAAAAATTGGTATAATGAATATAATCGTGACCGAAGCTCGCTCAAAGACGAATTCCGTGAAAGTCGTCCAAAAACAGCTGTTGTGCCAGAGAACATTGATGCCGTGTGTGAACTCATAATGCAAGATCGACATGCGACATACTGAGAGATAGAGACATCCTTGGACATTTCTTCCACCAGCATACATTCAATACTGCATAAACACCTGGGCGTAAAAAAGGTTTGTTCTCGTTGGATCCCGCACAATTTGAAAGTAGCTCAAAAATAGGCTCGTGTCAATTGGTGCAAAGAAATGTTGCAAAAATACGATTGCGGTGCTTCAAAAGACGTTTATAAGATCGTCACAGGTGACGAATCATGGATCTATGCGTATGAGCCCGAAACGAAACAACAATCGACCGTGTGGGTCTTCAAAGACGAGCAAAATCCAAAGAAAGTTGTTCGTGGAAGAAGCACTTCGAAGCAAATGGTCGCCTGTTTCTTCGGCAAAACTGGTCATGTGGCGACTGTTCCACTTGAGCAACGTAGGACGGTCACTTCTGAGTGGTACACTACAATTTGTTTGCCTGAAGTCATCGGAGAAATTCGAAAAACCAACAAGAGAAGGCGAATCATTGTTCACCATGACAATGCGAGCTCTCACACATCGGCTCAAACCAGAGCGTTTTTGACCGGCCAAAACGTCGAATTAATGGGTCATCCGCCGTACAGCCCTGACTTGGCACCTAATGACTTCTTCTTCTTTCCGTACATCAAGAAAAAAATTCGTGGACAACAATTTAGTCGCCAGAAGAAGCTGTTGAAGTGTTCAAAAACCATGTTTTAGAGGTGTCTCAATCGGAGTGGAAAAAGTGCTTCGACAACTGGTTTGAGCGCATGCAAAAGTGTATAAATCATGCTGGAGAATACTTTGAAAAACAATAAAACCATTTTTGATTATAAATATTCGCATATTCACTATTAGGCCAGAAGTATATAGAGCAGCCCTCGTAATATTCTGTTGATGCTCGGTTTTTAATTTCAAGGTCAAAATTTTTAAGCAAATTTTTATAAAAAGTTTCCAGTTTTAAAAACAACTTATTTACTTTGTCCGGGTGTAACAAATCGTAATCTATTTTGACTTTTTAAAAACGAAATAAATATTAAAAATAAAATTAAATTAGAATAAAAAAACGTCAATACTTACAAGTTTATAACCAAGAAATCATTATATCAGGCCATTTTTGAATATATTTGTCAAACAACTGCCATTTTGTATCTTAGCAATTCTATTTTTACTTGTTTTCTTACAGAAAGAAAGCACCTGATCCAATGGAGTGTAATTGTACTGCAACCACCACTTTTGCTCGAAATAGTTATCTTTAAAAAAGAAAGATGTATAAAGATGTACATATATCAATTTAAGAAATTATAAATATTCATACCGTTACACAAATCTATAAAAGATTTGTTTGCAGTGACAGGATAATCATCGAATTTTTTTTCAACCTTAGTCCAACGGGAAAATAGTTTTCCTATTGGATTTTTCTTCCTCTTCTTTAATTTCAAAAAGTATGTTTTCTAGAATAACCAAAACTGTTATTAAAAAGATATGTACATGAAATAAAATTTGGTTAAGATTGTTTTTACCGGTTTTTCTTTAAAAATACTCTATTTCTGCGTATGGTAATTTGGATCTTGTCCCAACATACTTTTCAATGAAACAGTGCACTAAAATCTTATGGTTATTTGAGTTAATACAATTATTATTTTTTTAATGTAAGTACCAGCTGCCCTTTCACGGTACTTTTAAGAAGGTTTATTAGGCTAGTTCTGTGTATAGAACTGTCTGCTGAGGTTTGTGTACTGTGTGGGGAGTTATGAATTTCTGAACTACAAAATTTTTCAGAATTTTTTCAGAATATTTTTCTAGCCAATCCAATATCCGACGTTTTGACGATAAAGTTTGTGCTTCACATATGAATGGTAACTCGGAAAAGACACTTAAATGAAAATATACCTGCTTTTCATAAAGATTATTTTGCACGAACAATATTTCTTCTCCAATCCTCTAGGTTTGCTTTGAATTTAATCAACTCCCAGTATATTTTTGGTCCACTTTCTTGAAAACATTCCATTTTTTTAATATGGCTATTGATGTAACTTCAAAACTTAAAAGAATGTTGCACGTTTCATTACGAAGTTCTTAGGATCTAAATATTAGAAAAAAATCTAAATTTTCTGTTAAACTCTTTTGATCTGTCATTATTCAAAGTATAATTTGTTTTTAAATATATCAGCCTTTTTTGTTGAAATTACAATAATTAGATTTGATTTTTTTTATCAGTTTACTTTGTTTTTTGCTCTCTTTAAAAATAAATTTTTTTTTAATATTTTTTCCATAGTGAACAAGTTAACAAACAAGTAAAAGTTCACTTGTTCATCTTCAACCAAGAGTATGTGAAGTAGAGGTATCCGCCGTAACATATGTAGAAACATGCAAAAAAATAGAACAGTACAAAAACAAAAAGACCATTAATATTGTCTCTATGTTGGTTTGTATGCATTTATGGCATAACAATCCAGTTAATTAAAATAATAATAATAATAATAACAATAATAATAATAATAATAATAATAATAATAATAATAATAATAATAATAATAATAATAATAATCATAATAATAATAATGAAATCTATTAGAAACCCCTTTTTTAAACACTTCAGAAGAAAGTTTAATAGAAACAAAAAATTTTTCTCTATGAATTGTGTCAAAAATAACAGAAATTGAGTGAAAAAATTGTTAAAAATAAAATTTCTTCTTGATTTTATGTGTTTTTTCTAAATAAAATTAAAAAGATTTTCCACATAAAACTTATAGGGTAATCTCTACGAAAAAGTCTTTGCTTCTCTTTGCTGGTATACCCCTTAGCCTAAAAACGTTTGAAAATCTTCTTAAAACTACTAGGCATTTTTTTTCTCTGTGTAACCATACCTCTATTACTTTCCAGCTTCTTATGTTGTTGATATCACATCACGATAACAGAGATAGCAGAACTTTTATTTGCCTGGTACGCCAGTAATTGAAAGAAAAGCTATAGTTTTTATTTTAAAACGAATTAAATAATTATTTTATCGTTTCATTTTTCCTCTGCAACATTTTTGCGGTAAAATTGCTAATGTACAGAAACCATAAAACAAATTTCTTAATTAACTCTAGAAATGTTTTCTACAAGTAGTTGTTTGTGGTATGATCTTTTTTTGTTTTTTGCATGAGCGAAACAAAACCACTTTCCATAGAGAATGCAATTGAAATCTGGAATTTGCACTCCCGAGCTTATTTATTTATTTCTTTTTATTAGAAGAAACTTAGCATGATAGTTGAAGCAAAACTCTAGTAGATTTTCCGCCACTTAGCTGTTTGGAAATTTATTTTTTTTTTTGGTTAAAATAAATAAAAACACTTCCACACCGCTGTTTTTTTGCTGATTTATATTGCATGTACTATAAATAAAAATGACGAAGCCATTTTGTTTTTTTTTATCAAAGTCAATTTTAGTTCAAAAACTTTATGTACCTTTCCTCCAATTTTAAAGCCTTCTACAAAGTATAGTTCCAATTGATTGTTTTATTATTAATTAATTCTACTATTTGCTCCGTGTAGACTCAACTTGACCTCAAAATGTGGACCACAGGTGTGTGGTAAATTGACCGTCTTAATCCACTATAAAGTTTCGACTTTTTATAACATTAGCGGAAGTCTTATGGGGACAGTGCACATATAATAATCGACCAATGGGGAAATTAACATCATTGAATATCCACGGGACGCAAGAAGTTTTAGATAACCAATTTAGTGTTCTTTTTTTCAAGTTTTCTTGCTTTTACACACATATCAAAAATCAATAAGGAGTTAGTTTCTTCTTATCGAGTATAGACCCAAAACCGTTCAGACACAGAAAAAAAAACCGCAAATAAAGTACTTAACAAAAAAAATAATAAAAAATTAAAGACTTAGAGAAAATTTCAATACGCCAATCAACCAGATATAGTTTCAAAAGAGCTGCTTTTAAAATCAGAAAGATCAGTCTATGACTCTCGAGGCAGTGGGATAAACACCACGTCTACTCTAGTTTTGTCATATCATATCGAACAATGAAGTATATCCAATAAAAAAATAAAAAAGCAATACATGGAGCGAGAATTAAAAAATAAGTAAAAAACCTCCAACATCATTAAATCATGGGACTTTGAAATTTTTATAAAAAAGATCGATTGTCAATATGGTCCATATCATAACATCTCCCCTTTTATAACTAAATGTTCATATACAATATCTGTTAGGTTGTTTGCTTATTTTTCCACTTTTTTTAACATATTCATTTACAGTATTGTGCAGTAATGTGCACATACATTTTCATTAACATTTAATTACAATTTCATTTAAGTTTTATAATTTTCATTTAAATTTCGATTACAATTTTTTCACATTTGTAATTAAATTTTTATCATAAATTTCCTTAAAACTTTTACTAAAATCTTCTACAGACTTATGATTTATATTATAGTTTACATAACCCTGATCTTTTTTAATGTGATGTCTCTTTCTTCTAAATATTGTTCCATCTTGGTTTCCCATAATATATAACCTTGGTTCTTTACAATCTTTTAATACTCTTCCAGTGAATCAGGTCGATTTTGGCGTTCTTTTAAACACTACCTTTTCCCCTACTTCTATACTTCTATCGGCTTAAGATTTCTTGTTTTCTATTGTAATATTTTGACATGTTTTCATTTTGTTTATTAACTTTTTGTGTGTTTTAGTTTTAATTTTTTTTAATATGCAAGGTATTCTAGTTCGTAACACTCTTCCCGTTAATAATTCGAATGAGCTGGGAAAACAACCTTTACGAGTAACCTATATTGTAAGAGTGCTATATGAGGATCAGAGAAGTTATCCTTACATTTATAAAAGATTTTTTTTATTGTCTGTATAGACTTTTCTGATAGACCATTCGACTTAGACAATTATTACAAAACTCTGAAAACTCTTTAGAGTTAAAAGGGGGCCCACTATCGGACATAAAAAGATAAAAATTGCCATGTCTAGCGTAAAATGAATTAAATTCAGTTAAAACTTGGCTACTGTTGTAACCCGAATGTAAAATATCAACGTTTATATATTTGGAGTATTAGTCCACTACCAATAAATATATTTTCAAACAGATCAGAACCAATTTTATACCAAAGTATAGTGACCATTTCATGCGGAAATTATTTATCTTTCAAATGTCTAAGGGGGTATTGAAGGTACATAACCTTGACGAAGGATCATCTCAACGTACCATCCAGAATCCTGGGCTCGCGTCAAGTCAAATGAAATATTTTGACCCTTTGAGTTGCGCTCTACATTCATCTATATTTGGGATTTCAATTTCCCAAATATAGATGAATGGTCTCACAATTGCTTTATTTAAATTCCTTCGACCAAGGCATAGACGGAGTCCACTATTGGGTTTGGTTACCAGTACAATGGAGTTTACCCATTTGGTTGGGCCATTTTCTTTTACTATTATTTTTAGTTCTTCAATTATTTTGAGTTCCTTTTTTAAATCTTCCAAAATTCCAATTGGGGCCCGCCGAGTTGGCTCCACACTAGGTTCAACACAATCTTTTATTTTTAGGTGGCAATCTTCTTTTAATTGCCCGAGACCATAAAATATTTCTTTATAATTTTCTATAATCAAATTCGCATTTACAACATTGACCGCTTTTACTAAATTTAGTTAAATTGCTAAATTTGAACCAATAACATTCTTACAATTCATCTTTAAAACATGAAAATTTGTTAAACAATTTACTCTATTACAGCTTTTATTTAAACTTACTGTACCTAATATAGGCAACTTTTCTCCGCTAAACGTTAGTAAATTATTACAATTTATAAAATTCAACTTACATATGTGTAGATATTTTAGAGACTTTCCGACAATAGATTAGCTTGTGCGCTCATCCTTTTGTTGTCTATTTCTGCTTCAACTATACACCCATTTCCTAAGACTTTTTTATGTGTTTCTGTTGAATTTCTACCTTCACACTGATGTTGCAGCTTTCTAGATACACCTCCTATAGACAATTTTTAATCATCAACACAGCTATCCACAGCTTTCACTTATTTATTTGACTCTTTATAATCTTTGTACCATTCACTTCAGGGGGAAAAGTTTATATCTGGGTTTTTCCATTCCGTTTTTACTTTCTAAAATAACTTTTTCCGATTCCATAAAGTATGTATATTTTGAATGCCTATGCGTAGCAAAGACGACTGAAGTCCATGTTCGTATTGGAAACAACTTTGCCAAGGCAAAAGATAATTTAAAGAAAATTAAATCACGCCAGTCGATCAGACGCTTTAAAAGTAAGTAAACAAAAATAAATTAAAAGGTAACGTCATTTCCATAATACTTTATTTTAAATTTATCTAAAGTATTTTCTACTATGTCCCCTGCAACAACTTCACAAAGTAAAATTAAGAATTAAGCATGGTGCGGAATCCTTCGTGTGTGAGTCCAGTTCACACTATACGGATTTTTTGTATATGTAACGTAAAACTAAATAATTAAAAAAATTACTTGTGTTTAGTGATTAAAAATTAAATTAATAATAAACTATATATTGAATGCATTCTACTTAAAAAACAAACCAGTAAGATTGCCATATTCTTCTTATATATTCTTTATCATGTACGTAAATCCAGTATTATATAATTAGGGTGATAGAAAAAAAAATTAAGTACTTTATATAATTTTACATAAAAACGTCCTTATAGGATAAGCGTTAAAAAAAAAAAAAACTTTAGCATTTTCTAAAAGATCTCTTTAAAAGCCTTTAAATGATGTCCATATTGATGTCTTAAAACATATTGTGCAATATCGTACTTTTCTATGAAAAGTTCAGAGTCATATAACTCGGAAAATATCGGCGAGCGCCAATTTTTCACTGGTTCATTTTTTCTTATTTTTTTAATTCTCTACAGCCCCATATGTTTGTATTTTTAATTAGAGTTACTTCATTGTTCGCAAAGATATGGAAAAATTGGGGACAGGCGTCGTTTTTTGCCCCCTGCCCTGACGGACATGGACCGATTTTGCTGATTTTCAATAGCAAAAATTTTGAAACTATGTCTGATCTATTGGCGTATTCAAATTTTCTCAAGTTCAGATACTGCTTGGGCAAAGTTAATTTTACCACTAAGACGGATGGACGATGGATAGACGGCAAGACGGACATAGCTCAGTCGACCTCGCTATACGTAACGCAGAATTTCTTTACTTTATGGAGTCCAAAATGAATATTTAGGAATTTACAAACGGAAACGGATATATCCTGTTTCCTCTTTTTGTGGTAATGGGTATAACAAGTTTAATTTGACCGATTTGTAAGTTTTTTTTAATGCAACCTGCTTTTTTTTAGCGAAATTGATGAACACGGCCCAGAAAAAATTTCCCAATTATCTACTTAGCGGGGTATTTTACATGTGTGCTTTTTGGTAAATACCTCAAAATTATTAATTAATTATATTGTTTCATAATGAGTCTGAACGTATACAGTTTTATGAGATAAAGAAGAATTAAGTTAGAAATTCTGAACAAAATCATCATATAATATTTATGCTTTTGGCTGATTGCTTTTAATTGAAAATATTCCTCAGGACAGTTAAAATAAAAATCAAAGTAAAGATACATAAAATTAATTTCATAACAAAAAATGCTTTTTAATATTTATGTTTTTATGTAATAACTTTTACAAGTTGTCCATGGAAATTATAATTTTAATAGTTTTAAAGCAATAACCTTAATTAAAAACCTTTAAACATGTTTTAAGTTATTAGCTTCATAACTTAGAAATTATTAATTATAATTATTTTTATTTACTAACTTATTTAATAATATGAAAACATGAAATCATATATCGAAAAAAAAAAATAAACTTAACAATATCGAAAAAAACATTAGCAATATCTGGCATATTTAAACAAAATTAAATTTATTAAAAAATTAAATTAACAAATAAATTAAATTAATTAATAAATTAAATTAATTAATAAATTTAATTAACTAATAATTAATAATAACAATATAATACTAATTGACATCTAGCTAAAGTGGTTCAGTAACTCAACTTTATACTTACTTACTTATCAGTTGCTAATAGGTTGAATATTATTAGAAAGCAAATTCAAACGACTAATGCAATATACGAAAAATTATCTCGAAACTAAAGAAGATGTTAAATTTATCTGCTAAACCTAATACGAAAAAGTAGACTAAGTTTCACAACGTCTTCAATAGCCAATATATCTTGCGATACTGTTGCAGACAACGCTTATCAGGGCTGTCATATTTAGCAGTAATTTCACAGCCATAGAGAAGTACTAGTATAATGAAGGATACGTATCTCGGCCCAAATGTACATATATCTTAGATAAATGATTACACGGCTCTGCAAAGAATTACTTTTTGGCTCTTCTTTTAATAAATTATGTGGACTATATGGCTTTTGATGTGATGAACTCAGCGTAGCGAAGTATTTCCTTTCAAGTAGTTAGGTACGCATAAGAATTTTAGCCTAACTCGAGAACGAATTATCCGATTGAAAAAAAAAACACCAAAAGAAATTAATTCTTTGTGATTTTTTTACTATTTTATTGTGTTGGAATTATTCAAAAATTTAAGAGGGAAAACTTCTTTTCTACAAGATTCCTTTATTTTTTTTAGTTTAAAAGTGCATTGAAAGAAAAAAAGCCAATATTTTTTATTTAGCATATGTATACACCAATTAATCAATGAGCAAATGGGGATTTTATTCTCAATTAACGGCAGGTGCCCAATACTAAAATGATATGAGTGTAGTCAACCTTACATATGTCGATAGGATTCGGGTAGCTTAGCAGACAGGTAATGGAAATTAAAGAAAAGTGTGTTTTTATGGTTCTTGGAATTTAGAATTTCCTTGTAGTTCAATTAATTATCCAGCTGCTTTGGATTTATACATCAATTTAATATTTTTGAAATTAACACAAAACATGGTGTGTTTCCAAATTTC
This sequence comes from Cistogaster globosa, assembly GCA_937654795.1. Classification (NCBI taxonomy): domain Eukaryota; kingdom Metazoa; phylum Arthropoda; class Insecta; order Diptera; family Tachinidae; genus Cistogaster; species Cistogaster globosa. The sequence goes on from OW569406.1 coordinate 25,364,959, forward strand.
CAAAATTGCCATGAAAAACTCTAATTTTTACAGCCAATGTAATTTTTCTGTTTAAAATATCACAAAATATTTGTAAGTTTATATAACTTATTAATTTTAACTCAGAAACATTTTTAGAATAAAAGCAGCTTAGTTTTATTTAAATAAAATTTCCTTTTTTTATATTACCAGTTGGAGTTTCTTGCTAAATTAATCAAAAAAATTTAATTATTTACTAGTATCGCATAGTGCAGTACTTTTGAAAATTTGATTATTGTTTTTTCTTACCACTTATTTATTTGACTTTTTATAATTTTTATACCTTTCACCTCAGGTGGAAAAGGATATATCTAATTTTTTCATTCCGTTTGTAGCTTTTCCGATTCCATAAAGTATGTATATTTTGAATGCCTATGCGTAGCGAAGACGACTAAAGTCCGTGTTCGTGTTGGAAACAACTTTGCCAAGTCAAAAGATAATCTGAAGAAAATTAAATCAGGCCAATCGATCAGACAAAGTTTCGAAAATATTACTATTAAAAATCAGCACGATCGGTCCATGCGCTTTTGTCTCTAATTTTTTTATATCTGTTTTTTAACTTTGGTTTGTATTCCTGGAGACCGTTGTATTTTATAATTAAAAATAATTGAAGAAGGTAAGAAAACCCTAAGCAAAACTTTTGAGGATATGTTTTCTGGAATAGGAAAACTATATCAAAGGAAAGATTTTCTTATACCTATTTCTATTTAAACTATTCGATGGGAAATCTGCAAATATTGGGATTACAGAGAATTCAAATAAGGAAGAAAATTCTTTTACATAAAAATGTCATCGGCTCTTAATGGGTAAGACATTCTTAGAAAGTTAAATTATTTCCTGAAAAATCTCCTTAAAAGCTTTTAAATGATACCCATAATGATCTCTTACAAAATATGGTGCACAATTGTACTTTTCTACAAAAAGTTTAGAGGCTCTTAACTCGGGAAAAATAGGTATTGCCGATTTTTTTACTTAATGTTTTTTTTTTCTTATTTTTTTAATCTCTTCACAGAGAAAAGAGATTCATTGTGATAACTGAATTTGTTGCCAATCGAATTTTGTCGGTTGTGAGTATTATCTGAAATTCAGTTGATTTGACTGAATAAATACGGTGCTTAAAACTATTTTAAAAAATGATTCGAGAAAGAAGGCCATCACCAGAACATATTATTTTGAATTAAATAAAAAAACTTAATATTTGGATATAAAACTTTATTTAAAATATAATTTCAATGGATACTCATAAGAATATAAGAAATTACATATGATAAACACCTCAGCACTACTTCTTCCTCTTGATTTCTTGTTTTTCCGAACTTCTTTCATTTTTCTTTCCATCCGGAAATATTAAACTTTTTGCCAATGTAACTAAAACAAAACGCTTTACAATTATTATTGTTTGAAATAATTTTTTTTACCTACTTTTTATCAAACTTGGTTAATTTGTTGCAAGTTTTATCAGTTCCTTTTTATCAATAATATCGTTGTATTCTTTTTTTATGTATTAATTTCTTTTTTATTTTTATTTACAATGTTAAAACAGCTTTCGTTTGTAGAAGTAACATAACCGACTTTTTGATTCTTGATACCAATATTTGACTATCCGTATTAATGTGCTTTGTTGCTTCTTCCAATTAACAGAAATGATAACAGTAAAGACATAAATCGGTCGAGTTAACTTTTCTAATGGTTCTTAATATAGAACTTATATCAAGATTATAGATTGTTACGAATAAAAAATAAATTATAATATTACTGGTTAAATTTTAATAATTTTAAACAATTTTTTACCAATCTGTTTTCTGTGTGTATCGCCCCATATATTTGTTTTTATTTAATTGGAGTTGTTTCACTAAACTATATTTGTTCCATATAATATGGAAAAATTAGAGGCAGCTGGGGTATCTTACTCGCTGCATCGAAAGACCTGGAACGATCCTCCTGATTTTCAATAGAAATTTTTTTCGAAACTATGTTTGATAGAGTGTCGAATTTGATTTTTCTCTAGCTCTTCTACTGCCTTAGCAAGGTAAACTTCAACCCAAGCATAGACGGACAGGTGGACATCGCTCAATCGATTTCACTATGCATAAGGACTCAGAATATATATATTTAATCAGAATATATGTACTTCATCTTTAATATTTATTGTGGGCGTTGCACTTCCCATACAGAGTAAATATTTATGCTCCTGTTGTTTGGTAACTGTAATGGGTTTGCTCAAATAACTCTCTCATTTAAACACATGGCTGGATTGGAATGATGGGCATGGTACCTCTCATGCAAAGTGAATAATTATTATAGTTTTTAAGTTTTTGAATAATTATCAGCCATATTATGTAATAATTACCTCCAAAAGATGGCAATGTTTAAAAAAAAACTTTTTTTTTGTGATTTGTCCATCAGTCGCTTAAGTTTAACTATAAATTTATATTTTGTTACGAAACCTTGTAAAGTTTCAATTCAATTTTTTCCTTTTTTTGCTAAGAATGGGGTATATGTTGTGCATCTTTTATGGATAAATGAGCAAAGTTATTTTATTAATCCTATATACACACTTAAAAATTTACAATTGGATTTTAATAAACAGAATTTAGTTCATGCAGTTTTGCAAACATTTTTTATTTTTTATTTTATTTTATATTATTTTATTAAAACAAGTTCATCTTTCAACAGCCAAAAATGAAGGGCTTAACACAATGTGTTGTTAAATATACGAACATTTTGGTCTCGTAATTGTTTTCCTTGTCTTCTTCTGTTGCTTTTTTTAATTTAATAATTTTTAAAAGCGAAGCGCCCAGGAAAGTGATGAATTTACTTAAAAAAATATGCAAATGTGAATGACGACCATTCATATTTTTAGTTTTTAAAATTCATAAATGAAAAAGGAAACATCAATAAATTAAATATTTAAAAGTGTGTCAATAACTTTAAAAGAAAAATTAATTTGGTTTGTAGGAGTTTGATGTAGACGAATTTGTAATACAAATAAATAAAAATACCGCAAAAACTTTGATCTCTTTAATATCCTTTAAATATTAAAACGGACTTTATCCTTACTAAAAATAATAATGCATGCGATATAAAATTAAAGTTATATAGACTAATAGAACTTAAAATAAAATTTCAATTTTGATTAATTTAATAAGATTTGCCTGCCAATCACACATTTCTTTCATTTACTTAAGTAGAGGGCTTATAAGATTCGTTGCCTTTTAGCATACAGCTCTTTTAGTTTTTAGTGCAAATTTTATAATTTATTTGTGATCATTAAAAAACGATAAACTAATTTTTCTGTGTCCAGAACAAATTGTTACAAAATATGTGTTCGCAGAGGCATTCAAGGCTTCAATGTCTCTACATTTGATTGATAAACTCGTATATATTAACACGAGTTAACAATTGTTTCTGGCAACAATTGAACCAAAGCAACATAAGCAAGCTACCTCTTGCGAAATTTACCTTTAATGCCTTGAAATTTTTTTATTTAGGGTCCCTGTTCTGATTACCACTATAATATCGCAGCTATAATATCGCTGTCCTAGAATTTTTTTTCCTGATAACCAAAAATTTGAGACCACATTGAGAGAGATGTTTACTGAAGTTATCAGATAGCAACATACAGCTCCTAAAAGATTCGCTTAACTAAATGAAACATGTTTTGAATGCTTTATTTGTAGAGGGCCTTTTTACGTATTTGTGTAGATAAAGGTACGGTCACTTGACAAACATTTGCCCGAAATCGTCAAATATTTGTTTGCCGTTGTCTGACCACAAAATATTTATTAGGAACAAATAACACCACAGCTGACTTAAGGCAAATAAAATTATTTTCCAGCAAACAAAAATGTTTCTAATGTGAACATAGTGTGACCGCTTGACAGCAAATATTTGACTCATTCTTAGGAAAATAAATATTTGTACTTACAAAACTTTTGTAAGAAAAAACAGAGGCAAACAACTGATGTATAATATATGCTGCTTAGTATTTAAACTAAATAATTAAGTTTCGGGAAAAATCACGGAAAGTTACAAAGAATATTAATAATGAAATGCAATTTTTAAAGGAAAAGGTAAATGAAAACTTATGGGGAGTGCATATATTTCTAGTTATTATCAAAGTTTTTATATGTAGTTTGGTATATTTTGAAATTTTTGCTTTAGAGTGGACCATAGTTTCAAAATTTTACGTAAAAAAATTTTTCATTCCACGTTACAGTTTTTAAAAATCCTGGTGAGATATAAATGTTTTTTTCTTTCTTCCTAAATCGGAAATATTAAAACAAATGTTTTCTTAAGAACTGGAGGACTTTATGTTCAAATTAAAATTTCACATATTTACTGCCATATTTGTAAAAAAAAAACTTTAAAATGTGTTTTGTAACAAATTTTCTTTTATAAATTTTTTGATAAGTATTGGTTTTAAGTAGAGTCCCTGCAAATTATATTAAAATTAAAAAAAAAAAGTTTTTTTTTTCACAATAAAAAATTTCTGGTCGACAATAATAATAGCTTTTATTATTCATAATAAATTAAGTTCTTGGCATATATAACTCGGCTAAGTTTTTCCCTCAACATTTTGCTTGCACAAAATTTTCCTTACTTCTACCGATGACAAGTAATCCTGTTAGAAGATGTTAGTTCGGGAAATATAGAGATTTGTAGTCATAGATTATATGTTGTCTTATTTCTGTACACAAAGCTCTTATTATAGTGAAATGTATGTACGTTGTCATAAAAATCCTTATTAATATTTATTAAATAAGATTAAATATAACCAGCCACGTGCTTTGACATTAACAATCAATATCGATTAGTTTAAATTATTTAACCTAGAATTTAACACGCTTAAATTTAACTGACCTGAATTATACATTCCCATAACTCAACTTTATATTAGGTTTACAAATAATTTAAACTGCGGGCAAATTACGGCATTCAATATCGATCAAAATTTACATTTAAATTCTATTGAAATTTCGAAGGATATGGAGTGCCATAATTTGCCCCCTTTATAAAGAGCCGAAAAAAGTCGGCTGTATGCAGAAGTAAAACAAGCTCATTCTTTTGCATCACCCGAAGTGTGAGAATATAGCTAAGAATCTTTAGTCTAGACCTAGAATCTCTTAACAGTGCTTAATAACTTTAGTGACAATCCATTTTTAACACCTAAATTATTCTTCCATAACTTTCGATTTGCAATAAAAAGAGATCTGTTATATAAGTTCTAAGCTAAACGATTGATTTACATCTGAATGTGAACTGAAATTTCGTTAAAGCATATAAATGCGTTTGACTGTAAGTAATTACGCTACAGTTCTTAAGAACCCCGGTGAGATTCACGTGTTTTTCTTCTATCTTCCGAAATTGGAAATATTTAAAAAAATGATTTTGTTTAAAAACTGAAGGACCTTAGTTCCAATAAAAATGTTGTTTATTTACTGCCATATTCATAAAAAAACAAAAATTGTCATAAATACATTTTTAAACTATTTTAATATTATATGAATATGGCAGTCTTCGTCAAATTGTTTTTAAATTTAAACGACTTAAAATATATATTATTTGTCCACACTTATATAAAATAAACAGCTGTAGTTTGAAAATTTTATTAAAGTTAATAAAAATTTTAAGAAATTTTAACTAAAAAATGTGATGAATGCACATTACAATTTTTTAATTAAGAAGTTTCATCTAATTCCTATTTAGGTTTTTTCTTTTATTGTCCTCTTCCCTGAGAACAACTATTATTGCTTCTTTATAGCATGGAAGATGAAAAAGTTCAAATTTTTGCATGGCCTTGTTTCCTTGTGACTTTCATACATGGGAGTTATTTATTATAATTTTTCTTCTCACATTGCCATTATGTACAATAATTATTTTGATTGTAATCTGTATAAATAATACATGTATGTATATAAATATAATACCAGCCTCCATTACTTGACCAATTTTTATAGTTTGTTGCTATCAGTAGTGGATATTTTCTTTTTGTATCAAAATATGAAAATTTTCTTCTCGTGCAAAGTATAGGAAAAGAATCAACACTTGATTTGGGACTTTAAATAGAAAGCGTATAGAGTCCGCCTAGATATGGCAGATTTTCCTTCATTTTCGTTTTTTGTTCCGACCTCCAATGGTCATTGTTTGTTTGTTTTCAACTTATATAGTAGTGCGCTTAAAACCATAATAGGAGCAATCATTTTTAAACACATGTTATTAGTATTTTAACAATTCAATAATATTTTAAATATTATCTCTGCAATTATTTCGTAATAATGCTGAAGAATTGAATTACAAAGAAGACATCTCATCTGGAATAGTTTCAAGGCAAATAAATTTATGTTTTTTTTTTCCAATTTGATCAAATATATTTTTGAGGCATATATTTGCTTAAGTGTGACCGCACATCAAACATGTTTTCTTATATTTTATTTGTCATTATCTTATAACTGTTTGAACAAACAAAAATAGGCAAATAAATGTGCGTAGTGTGACCACAAAACAAATGTTGTATTGTTTTCTCAAAAATTTAGGGCAAACAAATTTTAGGCAAATGTTTGCCAAATGTGACCACACCTTAATACACAAAATCTTTAAACTCTAAATGTTTAAATTTTTAGAGTGAATCTCAATCGATTATCGAATATAATGAAGTAATCAGCGTGTACTATTCTACTACTGTTAAAGTATTCTTCAGCGCAGAAAACGAATTAAATACGTGTTGTAATATGTATAATATTTTTATATCAAAACATTCAATTGTCATATTGTGTTTTTAAACTTTTGTGTTTTATTACATAACTGGCGATAACTTGGAATGTTGTTTTACAATAATTGAAGAAATCTGTTTCATTTTGAAACAAGTCTTGTTTTCTAGAACTTACATTTCCTTTTATCAAAGGTTGGTAATATGTTTTCTCACAAGAATTTTTTATTGAGGTAGCGTAAAAATTTTGTTTAAGAATATTTGAAAATTATTTATGGTGTTTTTTGGATTTATTTATTTAACATGACAATTTTATAAGTAATACTTGCTTGGTGTTTTTCACTAGAAAATACAATTTCTCTCTGGTGCTTTTGTATGTTTCTGGCGTCCGAATATTTCAATGTTATATTATATGAATTTATTATGTATTTGTCATGATTCTAGCTTAATACGTTCATAAATATTTTGTGTACGTGTTTATTGGATTTGTTTTGCTAGCCATTTCAAGAAATTGTGCAAGTTTCTTTGCCTTCATTGCTCTGGCTTATCAAAAAGTAAAGATGTGTTCGTTGGCATTTCTTTGCGGTTTTTAAAGTATTCCTTTTTATGGAACATTATTACATGCATTTGTCCTTAAGTAATCACGTAATAGTTTTTAAAAACCTTTGAAATACAACTAACTAACTTTCGAAATCAAAAATATGTAAAATAATTTTTTTAAAACTGGAGGACTTTATGTCCCAATTAAAATTTGGCGTATCTCTTTGTATATTTAAAAAATTAAATGACTTTGATATTTATTTTATGGCAAATTTGCATAGAAAATAATTCACAAAATATTTATAAGATATTAAAACTGTTTTAATATTTAATATTAAAACTATTTTTATATTCTTTTTTTAAGGAATTTTCTTTTCTAATTTAAACGACTTTTCCTTAAATATTATTATTTGTCCCACGGCAAAAATGTGTTTTTAAACATTTGTTGTGGAGTTCCGTAAACAGTGTTAAATTTCCATCTACAAATATAAAATGAACTGACAATTGTTCTAGTACTATTATACCTTTAAAAGTGAATGCTTTCACAGTTCTAGATTTTCTATAAAATGACACATTTTTATGAAAAATTGTATTCAATATTTGAACCAAGATTCTAAGGGACCTACTCGCAAAATTTTTTCAAATGCATCCAGCAGTTTTTACGTGATGAGAACACAGACAGACAAGCAGACAGACAGACAGACAAAAATCCTAAAAACAGGAGTTTTGTATTCCATTTTAGTTTCTATCTACAATAGCACAAAAATTTTCAAAAAATATTTCTTGTACAGAAATGACCCCGGCATGAGACTTTTATAATTACTGAGAATTGATTACATTAACTTTTGCAGGAAATAATAAAAATCATAAGTAAGCATTTTAAGGTACTCTTTTTTACTTAAAGAACTAGTTTAATTACTACTTTCTTTATTTGCGAACTAATGTAACACATTACAAGTAACATAATTTGGCAATCACAAAAATAATTCTTTATACGGCAGTGAATACATATTACAATTTTTTATTAAGAAGTGGAATCTGTGTCGTATTTAGTGGTGCTTCTTTATAGCATGGAAGATGAAGAATTTCACATATTGCATGGGTCTGTTTATTTGTATGTTTTATACATGAGAATTATTCATTACCAATTTTCTTCTTACCTTGTAATATGTATACGAAAAATGTATATGTGTAAATATAAATATATTAGCAGCCTACATTACTTGGCCAATTTTTATAGTTTATTAACATCAGTGGTGATTTTACTTCTCGTACAAAGTATAGGAAAAGAATCAAAACTTAATTTGGGACTTTTAAAAACGAAGCGTCTGAGTTTGTCTAGATGGGAACAATTTTCCTACATGTGTATATTTTCGTTCTCAAATTGTTATTGTTTGTTTGTTTATTTGTTTGTTGTGAATTTATATTGCACTACAATTAAAAATTTTATAAGAGGAATAATATTTTTACCCCTTGTCATTAGTATTTTAACAATTCAGTAATATTTTAAATATTTTTTTTTTTTTTTGCAATTATTTCGAAATATTGCCGAATAAAATGAATGCCAATGAGGACATCCTATGGCAATAGTTTCAGGGCATATTCATTTATTTATTTTACAATTTGATCAAATATATTTTTAGGGCAAATATTTGTTTAAGTGTGAACATAGATAAAACAAGTTTGCCCAAATTTAATTTGACACAATAACAGGCAAATAAAGGTGCATTGTGTGACCACAAAACAAGTTTTGTACTGTTTTAAAAAAATTTTGGCCTTCAAAAGCAAACGAATGTTAGGTAAATGTTTGCTAGATGTGACCCTACCTTTGGAGATATATTTTTTATATACTTATATGGCGTGAACAAGCGCAGCGTCTTTAAATCAAACTTTGAAAATAAAATCATTTTTAAAACAATATAATGTTTCTAGTGTGGATAAAAAATTTATAGGGATTCCAAAAAGTGTATTATCAAATCGCTAGGAATTTAAGATCTTAATGTTATCATTTTACTTGTGATCTTGTTTTGCACACCAATTAGTACTGCAAAGTTATACTGCCGAAGATACACGCAAGAAATTTTTACAAACTCATTGAACTGTTTATGTTGTCAACTAGCAGCACTTTAGAGACGAACCGTTGTTTTAGGACAATAACACGCTCAGTTTTCTACGTGTTACAAAATTAAGTTACAGCACACTTATTGTAAGTATTTAATTTGTTACTTAAAATAATTAGCAATTTAATTCCATTAATAATTTATTGCGAATATTATCACATTCTTACTTTTATATATGCGATACGAATTATAATAAATGAACACTTTTACTTTTTATCACACCACATTCAATTATATTCATCTGCTTACTATTTCGTTTACTATCATAAAAAATCTTCTTTCCCTTTGTTTATTTTTACTTAACATAAAATGTTTATTATTGTTGTACGAAATAATGTAAAAATTGGCTATTTTGTTCAAAATTCTTGCCTAGGAATAGCTTAAGAGTGAAAATATGTGTTAAATTTAGGATCTGTCTATAAGCGTTTATTAACCCAAGTTATGTATCCATTACATGTTGTATGCGTAAAAATATATTCCGTTCAATGCGTGTTTTGTTCGATGTTTTTTATTTTAGATATTTATTTATGTTCTTATAGCCAAAAATGAACTCTTGATTAAAAAAAAAAAATAATAATAAAATCGTACATTCAGTATGTCGATGTTAGTGTATTTTATTTTTTATTATTGTAATAGAATTCGACCCAATAAACACATAGATACTTATATTAAGACGTGAATCCATTTGCATTTATTTTCCATAACTTTTATTTCTATATTAAGATAATATTATACAATGTAATACCAAAAATCGATAAGAGAAATTTTTGATAACTATAATAATTATAATTTAGTATAATGGTAAAAAAAAAGTTTTGCGCAAATTATAAGGGGAATATGTAAGCATGTAATTCCCTAAAGATTTAAGTGTTGTGTGTTGTACATGAGTAAAAATAATTCAAAAAACCTTAAACTTTAACGACAAAAGCAGAATTTTTTATGTATAAATTTATCGAATGATTTTTTCTGCCCAGAAATTATTTTACAATAGCTTTTTGTACCCGGCGTTGTCTGGGCTGAATTCAGAGCATATATAGGCACTGTTAAATATATTATAGCCTTATTTACTATATTGGTAATCGAAAAACCTTCGGATATAACATATTGAAAATCTTAGAAGAAACGGCACTTATCAAATTTCCTATATTTATTCTCTAACTAAAGGAACAAAAATACAAAATTTACTTTTTTAATTATATTTTCGTTTTGTCAATAAATTAATAAAAGATTTTAACCTTTGACTCGGCTCTTTAATTTTAATTTATTTTTAATGGAATTTTAATTCCGCTCCGCATACCAACATAACCTTATTACAAACTATTTAGTAATACACATCATTTACTGCCACCTACCTAAATATTTGAAGACAACATTTTACTTAAGTCATCAGGTATGGAATAAAAGCAAGTTATTATGTTTAATAAGGTATAGATTGTATTTTTAGACCACAGATTATGTGAAACAATAATGTCATATTTTAATTGCCGTCTAAGTTATATAGCACGAATGTAACTTCTTTTCCTTTTAGAGTTACTGCAAAAATTAGAAAAGAATATCTTTTAAATTAGCTTTTAAATAACTCTGAGCAATCTCGTGTTGTAAAAGTGTAACAAATAATCTATTTATATATGTGTTGGTATTTAATTAATAAATGGCCATTGATCTGTATACAAAACTACAGTTTTAATAATCAAAATGAGCGAATTTAATAATATTACTTGAGATGATATCACTATTCTATTAAATTTTAAAATGTAATCTAATAATCGTTGTAAGTATACGTATCATGTCGCCATAAAAAATATTCATGTACAAATTTTAAAAATAAAGAAAAATTAACTACAACCTAGCCTTTACCTAAAGCAAAATATTGTTAATGCATTCCATTTGCTTAAAATTTCGATTAAGCTTTAATTGTTATATAAGAAGCTCTGTTAATTTTTTTTTCGATTTCTATTGATAGCACAAAATAAATTGAAAGAAATTAGGTAAAGAAAAAGAAAGCAGAAGAATATATTGAATTTGTATGGTTTATACGTTATCTTGTTTCTATAACTTTATTTTATTTTTTCAATAAAAGCACATATAAAAATTATTTTATTCACCACACAATTATATTAAATATCGACTGTCAATTCGCTTTTTAAAAAGTGGTGAGTACCATATTCATTCATCTCAACCGAATTGAAAATAACATAACCGCCTAAATTCGGTTGGCAACATATTCGGTATTGCCATCGAGACGTCCTTTGACTCTTAATAAGCAATATAGGTGAATTTAATAATATTGTTTGGGATGATAGCACTTTTTTTTTTAAGTTTAATTATCAAATAATCATTTTAATTGGCTTTTCATGGCCAGTTCGAAAGATGTTTTTCTTGCATATTCTAAAAATAAAATATAATAAAAAATTTCACTAAAATTTAGCCTTTACTTAGTCACATTTTCTTCATGCATTGCATTGCATTTGCTTAAGAGTTTCGATTAAACATTTATTGTAGTATAAATAATGCTGTTAATTTCCTTACGATTTGTAAGTGCTATTGAAAGGAAATTATTATTTCCTAACGAAATGGAAATGTAAAATCATTTTTTTTAATAATATAAAGTAAAGAAATAATATAAAGTAAAACAACAAAAAACATCAAAATTATGTACTTATTAAATAAAATTGTTTAAATATTTTGGTAAATATAATATCTCCCAAATTTTACAAAAGATGCGTTGAAAGATAATTTCATAAATGAGAGTTTTGGGTAGATGAAAGATAATAATTACACGAGAAAGCAAGATTTTTTTGCATACCAAACGTTTTAACTTACGTAGTCTAAGTAGTCAAGTGCAAATCACTCAAAAGGGTTCTGTAGTACGTAGGGGCCACTTTTTAGTTTTTAAATTTATTTTTCATTATTGTATTGAAAATATAAAGAGACTGACTATTACGGTTTAAGTAATGAAACAATATATTTGTGTTAAAATAAGGTTTTTGCACCTCCTTTAAAGTTGTATAATAGTTATTATATTTGTTTTTATAGCAGATCTAAGCAGTAAAAGGTATTTTTTACAAATTTTATTTGCTGTTACAGCGGCCATGTCGTATAAGTCTTTAGTACATTTATTCTCAAGTTTATTTTTACACTGTTGAATTTTGTTAGTAGAACACCTTTTTGTCTTTCTTGTTGTGAATCTGAAAAGTAAAAACAAGTATAAATGGTTATTCACTTAAAATGCAGTATCGTATTATATTTAAATAAGGCTAATTAAGGTATTAACGAAATTTCGTTGTGCTGTCTCTGCTACCACTTTATCGAAAGCAGAGCTGCTAAGGTCGTGTTAAAAAAGTAAAATGGTGGGGAGACCTTCAATGTAAATTTATATACTTCGCAGGTTATTTCATTTAAAATTTTATAATGACTATTATATTATAATATTTTATAATTAAACAGAAAGTTTTTTATAATGGGAACAAACTTAAATTAAATACTCTTGCATAGAGAATAATTACTCAAACTAAAATCTTTGTTGCAGAAGCTAAAGAAAGTGATAGAAAATATATTGCGGCTGAAGAATTCAAGACAGCCGTTTTACTCATTACTTATATACTTTTACTATTTACTTAATAAACCTATATGAAAATAATTTCTACTTATACATTCTCCTTTTTATAATTCTAGTGTAGCTCCGTTGACATGTTTAACTTGCTGCCAGGCTTTTGTTGTTCAGAAATACACAAAAATTTCAGCAACTGTTGAAAGAAAAAAAGTGTAGAAAAAATATGTTATTGTACAATTGACTTCTACCTGAAAAGTAAACATAATTGTAAAACAATAACCGTCTTTTTTTACTCAGGACCCATAAATTGAAACAAACCCCAACCGCACTGTTACTGAATAATTTTTTCATTGAAAGAACAAACTCACTCATTATAACTACATCTCAGCATGTTAAACAATCAGGTCAACTTAAGTCCTCTCCAAAAATGTTAAAGGAGCAAATGTAATTGTATGAGGAAAAGGGGACTAAACAAATTAAATGGGGAAAATTAAAAACAATAACTATAGAAAAGTCCAATAAATAAGGAATATAGTGTTCGTTGTTAAAGGTTTTTATCAATTTTTTATTTTATGGGTCCTTTCTCAAGCTAGTTATTACAGGAAAGTTTAATGATTGGAAATCATGGCAGTGAAACTCAGTGCGGAGTAATTGGGTATGTTTTTTTGAGATTTTTATTTTGTTTTTGCTTTAATCAGCATATAAAATTATTCTGGAAAATAGTGTAACTCAGGAGAACTCAATAGACGCGAGGGAGCCCTTATTGGATTTCGTATTGGATATTTTTCATTTAAATGGTAGTATAACTTAATGACAGGTTCATAAAAAAGTATCATCTAGATGTTTACTACTAAAACAAGGATAATGACTAAATATGTAGATCATTCGATTTTTATTATTTTTGAATCTGGATTTAAAAATAAGTTGGAAACATTTAATAAATATAACAGTTGCATAATATTTAAACACGTCATAAGGGGAAATAATAAAATAAAAATGGATTGGTATCAAAGGCCGACAGCTTCCGGAAGAATAATTAAACACTATTCTAAACATAACAAAATAATAATTATAAGAACGGGCAAAAATTTGATAGAATAGGAACTTAAGTTAAGTGATTAGGACGTTCACAAAAGAAATAAAGAAAAGTTATAAAGATATTAGGTGATAAAAATTTTCTAATACAAGCAATAAATAGTTTATTTCAACAATTTAGGTACGGAAAAGCCAGTAACACAGGAAATGTGACAGAAACAAAAGCTTACAAGCCTTTAATTTATGTACCAGAAATAGAAGAAACGATTAAAAAATCAAAAATTTTTTATTCTGAGAAATATAAAATAGTAAACTACTAAACCCTTAAACAGACTATTTAGTAAAACAAAAGATGAAATACAAAAATAGGATGTGTCAAATGTAGTTTACAAAATACTTTGTAATGGTAATGATAGTGAGAGTTGTAGTAATGTATGTGTAAATACAATAAAAAATAAATAAATAAACTTCAAACTATAATAGCCAGACATAAATCTGATTAGAGATTAAGAAACGTTTATAATCCACAAAAAAGTGCATTATTTTCCTCTTGTGCCAGATTAAATTATTATCCCAACTTTGAAAATGCATCACTTTTACATATAGAAAATAATTACAAATGTCAAGATGTAATAAATAATTAAAGTTTCAACAATAAAAAGAATAAAAAATAAAGAATGCTATAGACATTTAGTTCATTAAAAAAATAAACCCCCAGTCAGCTTTTGCAAAATTGTTTTCACAAAAATCACCAAAGTAAGTCTTTAAAGACTACCTAAAATGACTTAAAACTGATTAGTCATTTCTGCGTTTGAAGAGACTTAAATATAATTCGGAAAAACGTAAAGAAAGCGACTTGTTTAAAATACAAAAAGTAAAGAAAGCGAATACTTAAAATATGACTGTTTTTAGCGTTATTTTAGAGTCGTATTTAGCGCAGCCTAACGATGAAAAAATAACTCATTAATAAAAATATATCATTTGGTGGGGAAAATTGATATTAAAATGTGAAAGCACCCAATTTTACTAATATAATTGTACACAAACAGTTTCCAACATATTTTACTTTTGTAGATGGAAAATTTTTAACACATTTTACAGAATTCTACAGTTTATATTCAAGACACATTTTTCTTTATTCGAGTTATAAGAAAATCAGAAATGGCATGCTGACGAAATCGTGGGCACTGTTAGTGCAATATAAAAAATTTTATTTAATATATCAAAAAATAAGCAAAATGGTTTTTCCTATGTTTTTGATAATATAAAATTAGAAATGTGCGTATAATTCGAAGAAGACTCGCATACGGCTAGTAATGTGGCCAAAAACTGGCATGAAAAAGTTTCGTGTTTGATAATATTTACGATTGAAAAGAGTATTGAAAATAAATTAAAAACCCGAGTCACAAGGGACTCGATCAGAAAAGTCACGGCTTGGGTACCATTTTCTCTCGACACAACAATCATTTACGACTCTTAAACGAGCGCATTAACGATTACTATAATCGTGTAGAGGTGTCAAAAAAGACTCGAATGTGATCAATAATTTTAAAAAAATGCTAACTGGGCGTTAGGATGTATCTAATTGTTTGTAAAATTTTTATCAAGAAAATTTATGTAAATGTATTTGTATCGTATTTTACGATTATTTTGTTTTTGCTTTTTTTTTTTTTGGATTTTAACCCAGCTAGCATTTTTTTTTAATTATTTTACTCTTCTGCACGATTATTATAATCATCTATGCGCTCGTTCTTAAGTCGATAGTGATTGTTTTGTGTCAGGAGAAAATGGTACCGTAGCCGCGACACAATATGGCTCGCCTTTTTTAATTATTTTCGATACAGTTTATAAATGCACTTTTAATCATATACGAAAATTTTTCGGTCATTTTTTATCCATAGTACCAGCCGTATGAGTTTCTTCATCGAATTATACAATTTTGTCACAATATACTATTTATAATAAAACATTAGCAACTATAAAAGAGAATACCGTATTAATATAGGAGAAGCTCATATATTTGTTGATGCTGTTCAAATTTTTTCTAAAAGGCCGAGCAAAAAGTGTAGTTTAAAACTCATATTTTTACTAGCCTTTGAAAATTGGTTGAAAAAGATAGATGCAAAAAAAATATGTTTTACCTGTGAATTTGTGACTACATAATACACCTTATTTTAAAATTCTTGATAGAAAACACAATTCTTCAAACTTAAAGACAAACAAAACTTGATACATGGAGCACTAAATTTTCGTAGCTAAAGCTTCAAGAAAAAAATTTAGGTCAACTGTTAGCATTTTTCTATGTCCAGCAAGGAAATTAATCACCTTTGTTAATAATTTTTTAAGCGAGTTATTAATAAATGAGCATCTATTTGGAAATAAAAATTAATTAAAATTTATAAAAAAGAAATTGTAGTTTAGTTAAACTATTTTATTATCATTTATTTTTTATTTTATGTTTTATATTATTTACTATTTTACATCCTGCTTAAATTCACGAATTTTTATACTTGTTATACTTGCAAAATAACAAATTGGAACAAATATTCTCTATTGCAAACACATGGATGCATTCTTTCAGAAGTATACGTAGTACATGCTTCGTTTTTACAACATTCAATTTCAATTGAAAAATTCGAAATATGTATTCAAAATATTTATTTCATCCTTTATAAGCACTTGCGCTCAAAAAGAAAGTAAGTGGGAGACGAAGCAATGCCTTTACAAATATTTTTACTTCATTAATATTTATTAAAAGAAGATTGCATTGGTTTTTGTAGTCTAATTGTCTGCGTTATAAAATATTTTAAAGAGAGGTTTTTAAAAGTCACACTGTTTCTCTAAAATAAAATTAATAATTCAAGCAAGGGTGTTTTTAATAAAAATTTTTAAATTGTGTTAAATTATATTGTGTCTTAAAAATGCAAATTTTATGTTTAATTTAAAGTGTCCTTCTTAGTTGAAATAATAGACGTTGCATTTAATTAATTAACCGAGATCTGATAATTTGAAGCATGACTTGGGATTATAATAAATATATGCAATAAACGTTTAAGTCTTATTATAGTTAAGCTGCTGGCTTGGATATACTTATTTTAAAAGAGTTTTCCACCACTTTTTTAATTATTTAGACTTGCTACTCGGCACTGATAAGCGCAATGCGGTTATGAAAATTTGTTTAAGCTTGTAAGTGTTGTGTTTTAGACAAATTTCTTAAGTTATTGTCAAACAAATCAAATATGTTTCATCGCAACATTAAAATTTTTTAAGTAACCATACCAAAATATATAGAGCTTTTGTGAAATGTTTCCCTTAGGCACTTATTCTATCGAAAAATATAATGAAATTATAAAAACACAATTATCCAAAATAATAAAAACATTTTAATTCAAATATTCGCTGGGTAGTCATGTACATAAATTGTACATTGTTTGATAATGTATTAGTAATCAGGCACTGTTTAATAAGTTAGAAGAAGCTTATGTACAACACAAATTTGTCTTATGTTAATTGTTCAAAAATTCAGCAAAAAATTTTGTATTAGTTACTTGCATAAAGTATTAAAATAATGTTAATAAAGTTAATTGTGTTTTTAAGTCATTCACATATAATTATTGCATGACGATAAAAATTACTTTTATTTAAAACTCAAAAATGATGTGTATCAGTACGTTCATTTAATATAGTTCTCCTCTCAGCAATTTTACTTGAGATATAAGACTCTTGAATTTTTTATACCAAATTTGGATTGACTCCACTAATAAGCTATATGAGCTCTGAAGAGTTTTAATAAAAGTTAAGACTTAAATTAATAAAATTAATTTGAAATTTATTTTGAAACAGAATGTCTATGGACATTCATAGTATGGAATTAGTGTCACTTATAAAAGTCTCATAGCTTCTGCACTTAAATCAACAACACCTACGCTTACCAAAGATTTCCTGCATAGCCTTCGGCCGGGTGCAAGAGTTTTCTTCTCTATAGTTGTGCTTTTTTGCTCAATGGTTATGTTTTTGGACGTATAACCAACATCGTCTTCGCTTAGCAAAAAGTTTTCTGCGTAGCCGGGCAAGGATTTTCTCCTCTATAGTAACGCTTTTTCTGCTTTATGCTTATCTCCTTAGACGTTTTGACATGCCACCAGAAAATCTTACAATCGACATCTTTCGATCCAATTAATTTTCATCAATTAGAAAAATGTTTTCTAATAACTTTTCGTTTGATTATATGTTTACTTTATAAGTATCGTGGTTGATAACTTCAAAATATGCGTCCTCGTAAAAAAACCCTGCTGAAACTTTTAAACATTTTCCTACAAAGTTCATTACATTAAAAGTATACGAAAGATCTTATAAAGCTAAATAGAATTTTAATTTTTTTGAAGCTTCAGATTTAGTACACAATACCACATTGAGATTTTAGCCTTTTTATACGGAAACTGTGAAATAAATAAAAAATATTTATTTTCTTGAATCGGTGCTGCTTTAAACCTGTCAATTAACTTTCCATTGCATCGAATATTAAGGTATTTGTAAAACAGCATGCTTTTAATGCACAAGCAGAATTCTTTGCCAGGAAACTTTACGAAGAGTAGAGACAGATTTTCCTGCCATAGCAGCTGTAACAACAAAACATTTAATATTTCCACCTTCTTAGTTTTAAAATGCTACTGTCACCATCAACATTGATAGTATAAATATTTTAGTAATATTGTAGAGGTTGCTTTATATTACCTAACGTAAATAATCTTTACTCATGCCTACATATAACATTCAGCACCCTTATTTATTAGCCTTGGCTTTAGCAGGTTTGTTTGGCTGCTTTATCTGTCTTAATGTTTAAGAACTTTTCTTATGGTTCTTTTTTTAATTAAAGGAGGAAAATTTTTTATTTTTCCTGTATGTGCTGCTACAAGCCTTAAAGCAAGGCAAGGTAATTAAGTGCCATTTAAATGAATTCTCTGAGGAATAAAATGAAAATATTTTCTAACAAACACACATTTACAGAAATCTTCTCTTAACAAGCAAATCTTTAAATAAAACAACAGCCATTGTAATACCTCTTAGAAAAGCAAATTTAATGTTATTTTATTGTAAATATTTAAGAGTTTATCAAGATACTCATGAAGAAATTACTTAAGTTTAAGTTTTAATCCTCAAAGTGGTTTTAATTCTCCTTGAACTTTTCAATCGAAATTTCCTTGACTATTGCAAAACGTCTTCCTTTAATAGACTTTTTCATTTTAGAATAAGAAAACACCAGAGCCAGAAGTCCAGTGAATACGTATTCTAATGTTGCTTTTCGAGCACGACTGTTCAAACATTCAGTGACAGCAATGTTTTAGTGGTGTTATTGCATAATTCCGTAGATTTTTACTTGTTTTTTTTACGTTTACTTAAAAGCAATTTCTCAATTGAACGAACTTAATAAATATCATCGTGATCCGATTTTATTTTCTCTTGTCAAAAGATCTGCTTGCGAACGTACATGTCATCAAAAGTTATTATCACCAAAATTAATCACTGATGTACCAGCCTCAATTTCAACAAAGAAAGTTACGATAATATTTGTTGTTCCTAATTTCGACTGAACTGTTTTACAACAATTCAATAAAATATCCAAATACCATAAATTTCTTAACGACATAATTGTTGTATTAGCTTCGCCATAATTAAGAAAAATAGCTTTTTTACTAAATATTATACTAGAGACCAAATAATATTTATAGGTCATCATGAATATGACGTTAAGGTAATGACAAGTTAATGGCATCATAAATGGTTGAAACAAAACTTTGAACCTGCAAGACAAATTAAAGGAAAATCCTGCAGCATAAACTAAAAAAACCTTTATATATATTATCTAACGTTTTCATTCACAACCAAAGCAAATATAAATGAAAAAGCTGCGTGTATAGAACAGTTCATGTTAAACACGTAAACTAATCTTAATGTGTCAGCATAATAAAACATAGCATTGCTGAAAAGTTTCTCTAATAAATGTTTCCGTTCTATCATTCAAATTAAACGTAATGATCTAAAGGATAGACCAAAAACTAAGAGGTGTTGGTAAAAACGTGTCTGATTTCAAATAAAAGCAAATTTTGTAAAATGTGAGAAAATCTAAGAAGCAAATAACCTCACATTTGTACAAGTTAATGTTATATAGATGCCAAAAACAAAGTGTTCGTTATCTTTATGGTTATTAATTTGTACCTTCCAACAGGCAGGAGGAAAAAAGTAAAAAAAATAAGAAGTAATATTTATTTAATTTTGTTCTACTTTTTATATAGTTTTAGCATAAATAAGAAATTATATAATGATTGCTTTGTTTAAGGTTAAATTTTAATACGTTTTTTGTTGGTATTGCAGCTACGAAGAATTCCTTAACACAATTATGTGCTACTACTGTTCTAAAAACTGTGTTTTTTATATTTTGTTAAATCTAAGCTTTAATAAAACAAGTGCTATATACGGCTACGCCAAACCTTACATCTTTTTAGCATGTACGTTTACCTAGTTAAGTGAAGTAACTCCAATCAAAAAACAAATATTGGAGATGTCAAATAATTATAAAATTAAAAAAAAATTACATATAAAAGTCATCGGCTCGAAATGTTTTAAGTATTTTTTATAAATTTTAGTATTTTCTTAAATATCTCTTTAAAAGCTTTTAAATGATACCCATATTATTTCTCAAAAGTGCATAACCGAAAATTTCAAAGACCTATGTCTCGGAAAATATGGGCAAGCTCCAATTGTTTTTTTTTCTTTTTTCTTAATTCTCTATTCCCACACACTTTTTTTGATAAGTGTTACTTCATCGTTTGATTTGGAAAAATTAGAGCAGGCGTGGTGTTTTGCCCGCTGCCTCGAAAAAAATGGACCGATTTTGCTGATTTTAAATATTAAAATTTTCGAAACTATGATTAATCAATTAGCGTACTTACATTTCTTCTTGCTCATATAGTGCGTTGCCAAAGTTGATTTTAACACTAACACGGACGGACAGACGGACATCACTTAATCGACTTCGCTATGCATAAGAATTCAGAATATATATATGCTTTATGAAAAACTTAAATACACCCTTTTTCCACTTTTCGTCGTAAAGCGAATCAAACTATATTCAAAATTCTTATTTAAGTTTTTATAAAATTCATATAAATTTGTTGTACAGTATCATCATTAACTTTGTGTTGATAATTTCATGTAATAGTTGTAAATGGTCCAGTCAAAAATCCAAAAATTTTGAAATTTTCTTCAGGTTTTGCTAGTTTAGCTTTATAGATGCGTGACCGACAATGCGTTGGTAATCTTATGCACTTAGAAAAATTGTATTCTAAATTAACATTTGAACGAAGGGAAGATTTCGACAAAGCTCATATATTTGTTAACCAATATTATTGATGGGTAACGTATAAACATCATATTGGCATATAACTGTTTTTTTTATTATTTACTTATGACTATAAAATAACAATCCTTAAATAAAATAAATGCATACATTAATAAAAAAATATAAGTTATTCAGAAACGAAAAAATTCTAGGTTATAAAACATTATCATTAACAAAAAAGTTAACGTAGAAATAAGGACTATTCAAACCACAACAAAATCCTATTAACGGAAAAATTAGATAAGTTGGTTTTAACACTGATTGAAAGCGAAAATCAGAAACGTGTTTTATGATTTGGAGCATCTGTATTGCCGAATAAAAGCTTGAGCAAATATAAACATCAGTTTACGATTTCTTAACCATGATAGGTTTATCAGCGTAGTTGTATCTCTAGAAATAGGAAGACATATTGACTTTCAACTTAACTCTGTTGAAAAGGGAAATAAATGAATTTTACTTTATCAAATGACTAAACAGAAAAGTATCCTTGAGATGTATGTCGTTATAGCTGATATATAAATTTTGGACTATTAAAATTAATCTTCTGTCATTATCTGCAATTAATTTGTTTTTTTTTTTTTTTTGTTTTTTGTTTGTTTTTTTAATCAAAATTATTATTTTAAGGAATCTGACTGACGCATGCATAAAACAATTTTTTTGGTGTTCTAAATTCATAATTATATGAACGCTAGAACAGATCACCGGTAATTTTTACCGGTTATATTAAATTTACAAAAATTTTGCAAATAAATTGAAAAATTTATTTAATAACCCGAACAAATTTCTTAAGCAATATATGTTTAGTTACCTTTTTTAAAAATTTTTTAAGGTTGTAAAGAAAAAACGGCAAAAAAAAAACATTTAAACTAAATACGAATTCATTTTATTAAAGAAACTTAAGATATAACGTATTCACATACAAAGTATAACAATACGAGTAAAACAGAAAAATATGCGTTAAAAAAACATGCAAAAGATAAATTTTTAAAAAACTCAAGTCGCACATTCCTTACAAATTCTTTAGGTGCATTGCAAATATATTGGTATCTTACATAGTGCGCATATATATGTTGTTTTTCTTTCTTTGCTAGCTGGATATCTCCTGCCAGTTGTTTTTTTCATATTGCTCGACTGAAAGACTTCATAGTATGGGTTTTCCTAGCACAAGAATACAACTTTGCTCTTTTTGGGACATAAGACAATAATGTCATGTTGCTTGTAAATCCATAAAGAGACTAGTTAATTAATGTTTTTCTTGATGGCAAAAACCAAGGTGGAATTTCGGATTTTTTTACTTTAATGTTCCAACATAGGTTAGATTTTTAGTTTTCAACACATTCACTAAGTCAAGTGACAAAAACCAATTATTTTCTTCCTTCCGCAGTAGATAAATCAATAAAAGATATATCCCGTCCTTGCATCGCTTAGCGTCATTATCTTCAGTGCGAATTTGGCTGGCTTGAGAGGCATATACATTTTAAACGTACATCTGCCGCGCAATTCAACCAACATCTCATCTACACGTACATTTATTCCAACACTGTATACGTATTTATATTTGCGATAAATGTGTTAAAAACTTCCGATAAAGAAGCCAGTGAATCGGTTATTATTCGTTCGTTTCTTGTTTTCAAATCATTAAATCTTACAAAATAAACAACTACCTGAAAACGGTTGCTATTCACTTCACATCTAAAAATATTTCTTCTACTTCAATCCGTAGCAAAAATTGATTGAACATTTTCGTGCTTGGATTAAAATATCGATCTAAGATATCGAAATCTCGAAGATCCAACATGCTTTCGCCATGTTTATATCTCGGCCTTATTTTCGCAATTTTTGAATGGGTAGAACGACGAATAATAGTAAGGATATTTTTGTCAAAAAATAAGTGCCAAACTTTCTCTGGATCCGCAGCATGTTCCATTTGAATTTTAAGGCCTGGGCGCTTCACAACAATGCTATGTTACAATGTTCTGGTATGCTAAGGTACTGCAGGATCTTTTGAACAATAAAAAAAAATTTTAGCATAAAAATAGCTAGTATTTTCATATACATCAGTTGGTGTATAATCAGTGTCCTCATTTTCTGCTTTTATTTCTGATTCAGTGTCATGACCGCCTTCTACATAATCAGAATCTGAACCTATATCACTTATATTAGAATTAATTTCTTCCAGCCCTCTTTCCACAGTTTCTTCAAGCTTTTCTTGACCCTTTTTGAAGGGCCTGTACTATTTCTTTAGTCAATTACTTTATCATAAAAAAATAGCTGAAATTTAATTATAACACGAACTATAAATGATATGATAAATTAAATAAATGACACTTCATACAACTGACACTTCAGAAAACAAAGTTAAACTAAGTCCCGAAAGTGTACATAACCGTACAAATGCGTAACTTAAAGAGATCCCCCGAATTTTAAAAAGCTAAACTTCTTACCGGTAAAAAAAACACCGGTCGTCTGAAGTTAAGAGGTAAGTAAAGCAACAGCGCGAGTATTCTTTTTCCATAAGATTTTCTACTCAGAAGATACACGTGTGTATTTCTTAGAAATGTTTCATGCAAATATATTTTATTCATACTAGATTGTTGCTTGATTCAAGAGGCCGTTCTTATAATCAAAGCTGTGTGAGAGTAATAATTGTCTTAAGTAAGTGCGTACTATGATAGGTAATTGTTTAACTATTAGCTTGATTATTTGAGTTTGAAATCAACCGATATGTGTAGAGTACAGCAACAGATTAAGTTCCTTAAAAGACAAGTTCCTGTATTAGTTGTCAATAATTTTATCATCTATGCAGCATCAGAATAGATAGAATTTATATTGCTGAAGTCATTTTTGCGTAATAATAAGTCTTACTTACAGACTGCTGGCATATATTTGTTGGCCCAAAACTTAAATATTTTGTTGTAATGTTTTTGTTTGTAAAACAAAATTATGCATAGACTAATTGTACTACATTTTAAAACTTAATCTTGGGTTAAGTTTTAA
Source organism: Cistogaster globosa (assembly GCA_937654795.1). Taxonomy (NCBI): domain Eukaryota; kingdom Metazoa; phylum Arthropoda; class Insecta; order Diptera; family Tachinidae; genus Cistogaster; species Cistogaster globosa. The sequence goes on from OW569406.1 coordinate 25,389,330, forward strand.
AATGTAGTACACATTCTTAATATGATATCTATGAAGAGAAATTTTGAAAAATAAATGAACCTATAATTTTATTTAATATATTAAAAATACCAAATTTTTACCATGCGCTAAAAACTGCTGTGTAATTTTTTAAATAAAAAACTGCTAAAAGCTTAACAAGTTGACTGTCTACTTTAATTTACCTTCAAAGGCAAACCAATGTGTAACAAACAAGTAACAAAATTGTACTACTTTTGTAAGAAATAAAAACGTCAAAAGGCTTCTAAAATGATATCCTTACCGTCAAAAATTCATCAGCTGTGATGTGTTTTTATTTGTATTCCTACTATAATTCTCCTTTTATATTGTAAGCGCAGAGCTTAAATACTATTTATATGTCTTTAGTTTCTGCTGTTTTTTATGATTCGAGTGAACAGCAGTGACGGAATTTCGTAATATCTTCGTTATGTATCTTAACTTAATGAAGTCATGTTTGCATCCTGACAAAGTAGGTCATATCATTTTTTTCCAGGTATTTTGATTTTTTGTTTCAAAAACCACTTAATATATTCCCATACTGGTTGATGAATATGTCTATTCTAATACCCTTCACCTTCTGGAATCTTATGCATAGCTAATTCTATTGAGCGATGTCCGTCTGAATTCATTTTTTCCAAGGGCGAAATATATCTATAGAAAATTTTAATACGCCAATCGATCAGGCATAATTCCGAAAGACTTAAGATTGAAATTCAACAAGATCAATCCATTTCTTCGAGGCAGTAGGCAAATCACCACGCCTGCCTTTATATGGGGCGATAGAGAGTTAAAAAAATAAGAAAAAACCTCAAGTGAAAAAATTTGCGCTTATCCATATTTTCCAGGTTATAGGCCTGTTGGATCTTCATAAAAAAGTTTGATTGTCAACGTCATCAATATGGCTATGATTTAAAAGCTTTTGAAGAGATCTATCAAAAAATATAAATTTAAAAAATGCTCAACCCACTAGGAACCGGAGACATTTTTGTGTAAAAAATCTTTTTTTAATTTTTGTATATTTTGACACCTCAATATTTGATCGTTTTTATTTTTTTATTGGAAATACTTTACTAAACTGGATGGTGCAGGGTACATAAGATTTGGCATAGCCTAATATAGCACTCTTACTTGTTTTTAATTCTGTTTGTTAAATTTTGTGCTCTTTTTCTCGTGTTTTTTCTGCATGCAATTTTTATGTTTTTATTAATACAATATTGCCACGACATTTTTTGTAGCTTTTAGCTTCTTTGTCATCCAGGTGTCTTTTTAAAGCAAGCGCGAATCCATTATTTAAAAGATGATTCTTTTCAATTTTGCGTTAAAGTTTTAATCATAAGATTCGTAAAGCACATCCCCGTTTTATTTTTTTATGCTCTCCTCATGTTTTACCAACAAAAGCGTATATCATGTTGTCCATGTGCGTGTTGTAAAACTTTATTGAATAAGGTGTTGCGTCAACCTCCAACAAGATGTGGAGTGTATGAGTAAAATAAAACATAAAGTTAGTTAACCTATACAATAAAAAAATTAAATTAAACCTTTAACACACCATTAGTTAGCTGAGATAAAAAACAAATGGTATGTGGCAGTTAAGGCTTAAATGCGATTCTGGTCGGTAAAAACGGAAACCGTGAGCTTAAGAATTGTCTTCAGATATATCGAATTACGTGAGCGTTAAGGGACATGCCAAACTACTAATGCAAAAAAAAAAAGAAAAAAAAGCCATCTTAAACAAATTTGTTTAATATAAAATAAAGCAATCCAACTGAATACTCTTCACTTCTTTTTATGTAGATGTAAGAGCTATACATCCTTATTTTTCAACAAAAAAAAAAAAATTATCTTCCTCATTATGGTGAATCGTGATAAGAACGTTTTTGCAACCATTTCGTAAAAAATTTCATACATTAAAATATGAACACACTTGCTGTTTAAGTACAAACACTTCCTATTCTAGGTTTATGTTATTATGATCCATGCTTAACTATATACTTATATAGCTCCTTGTACACTATTTACCACATACATTCTGTTTTTATCGTTTTGTAAGCACCACTAGTTTATGACTTAACATATGTTTAACAATCAAGGCGGCACAACAACATTGTCTGTAACATAAAGGTTTTCCCTTGTAATATCAACGGTTTTATTTTGAGAAAATGCCAGCCACTTTTACAACTAAACAGGCAAGCGTAAGATATAAATATTTAAAAATACATTATAAAATTTGAAACAAGCCCTAAAAAACACCAAAGTTGTAAAGAAAAACAAAACAGAAGGAAAAACAATGTTCCAACTTAAATTTTTTTTAAAAGTAATTTCAGTTTGTGTTTTTATTTTGAATTTAGCTATGCATAAAAAAGCCTGGAAGAAAAATAATTAAAACACAACTTTAAAGGTGTTAAAATAGGAGAGGACTTGCGCTCGCCTTTCAAAGTTAACAGAAAAAACAAATCTACAAATAATTACGAGAATCACTCGCTTGAAAATCGACCGTAATGGCTAAGATATTAATTTTAAACGATTTTTTTTCCTATCCTTCTTGACATCCGTTTAGATTGTTATTGCTCTGTTATACATTAGCATGCAGAAGCTAAAAACTTTTTTAAAATTCTTAAAATTCAAAACTTTTCAAATTCAAAAAACGATATAAAAGTTTTCACCAAAAAATCGGGTAATTCCAGTTTTTATTAAACTAATATTTTTCCGCAATGAAATTTTAAATTAATAACAAAAAAAGTAAAAAGAGCATACGTTACCTGTTTTGTATATTGCCTACACCCACTCACTGTACCTACCAATACAACATAATCTAGAAAGCCATGTTATTCTTACGCTACGTAACTACACATTAATATCTTTATACACCTCTTTTACCAACCTTTCCATTTTTTGTCGTGCCACCTGAGCCTGTGGCTTCATAATACTAGGCAATGAAACCTAACGTACTCAATAGTTTTAGATTCTTTTTCGTATTCAAACGTTCCGCAGAAACATAATGCGTCATCTTGAAGTCTGCATATTTTTGGCTTGACTGAATAATAGATGTTATTAAAGCCTATAATTACTATTCGTAGCTTTACCGTCAAAAGCATCGAGGTCCACAGTCTCATGTCCCCCTCTATTAAAGATGTGTTTTGCCTTTTAAGAAATCATCTATAATAATGCCTAATAGAAAGCTTTATCGACCCAATTATTCTAAAGCTGTATTCATCCGAACAAAAATTTTGCATGCCGGTTCGTTTGCCAACTCATTGCCAAATTTTAACCAAAAAATAAACAAAAAAAAAAAAAAGAATACAGCGATATTGAAAATTTAACCTAAAAATTTGTTTCAATCAAAAATTAAAAGCTAAAAAAATACCAAACATTTTATGAGTACAAAAAAGTCAGAAATCACAAAAAAAATAAGCTTCCCCAAAAAATTTTGCAAAATCCAATACTACAAAACATTACCTAAAATTGAATTTACGAAATCAGAGTTACCAAAAAATAAAAAATAACTTTAACCCAATAAACAAAGATTTTATAGTTAAACCAAAAAATTCTTAATATGTCTGAAATTAAAGTTACCGTGCTTTGAAACAAATTACAAATTTGCCCTTAATATTTAAAGAAAAAAAAGAAAAAAATATTCGTCAGACTAACTTGAAATACGGAATATTAATCACCCAAATACCTCTCAAATACATAACTGCCTAAACGCTGTAAAACACTTCGTAGAACAATGTATTTCAAGATACGGAATACCACTCACATTTACCAAAGCAATAACTGTGCTTTCGGACAGCCTTGGCAACAACCGCATATGAACTACAACATGCCACCCCCAATCGAACCGCTAAGGATAACAATAAAAGCTTCAGATAATCCTAAGAAATGGTATGACAATTTACCATGAATTTTGTTAGGATTAAAATTACCCCTGATTGCAAATAATAACATGTCATCAGTACAATTGCTTTACGGTCAGACCTTACGACTCTTTGATGAATTTATTGCTAAAGATACCGAAAACAAACCCATCTTAGCAACAACCATAGCCAGAGACTTAAAGGATTCAATCAGATAACAAAAACCACGCACAAAAAATCAATTTTGTGTCACAGGGTATCAAAATGTGTACTCACATACTCACGCGGAAGAATGTGTACAAAGGCAATTTAAATTCACTTTAATCGGGTCCCCATGAAGTAATTTCTAAGCACGAAATATTGTAATGATTTCCAAAAGCAAAATTTTCGATATCACTTGACGTATTTAACTTTTTTCTATCTCATCTAGAGCCTTAGCAAAGTTGATTTTAACACTAACATGGACACGGACATCGCTCAGTCGACTTCCACCTATGGTGAAGGGTATCACACGAATATTAGTAATTATTTTCACAGAATTTATATGCGTTTGACACAAAAGTTTACATTTTTGGATCATTTATAACAAATATCAACTTGTTTTCTCTTTCCTCTTGATTCTATTTAAATTTTGTCAATAAATGTTTTGTTTTTCTAAAATAGAACGATTTTGGTAGAATTAAATTGCTCCAAAATCACACTTTGTATGTCGTTCCGTTTGTGTCTGCCGATTGTGTGCAATGAGACTTATGATTTTTTTTTTTTTTTGTAAATTTACTTTGGTTTTTTAACAAGAACAATAATGACTCTATTTCCACACCAGAGTTTAATGTGTTTATTGCAGCAAGTGGGTTCGTTTATTAGTGTTTTGATCGGAATTGAGGTTGATTATTTTGCATCAACTAAAAATGGTTTAAGTTTTAATAATACTTAAATTAATATGTTGCAGAGTTTCTGTTTGATGTTTGTAAATTTTCTGAACATTTATTGTTTCACAAAGAGACGAAACTGACTATGGATTACGGTGTAAAACAAAATTTTTTGTAATAAAACTAAAGAAAATTGGAACCAAAATAAACGAAAAAAAGGTAAAATTTTTTCGATCTAAAAATTTAAAAAAAACTAACTACTCGCAGATAAGTGTTTATTGAGATATCTAAAATAATAATCATCAAAATTATTACAATATACATACATATATATTTAGTTTTATTTTCTAATTGAACAAGCACTAGGTCAGTTTTAAAATAAAAATATTGTTTATTAGTTTTTATTTTTTCTTCCAATGTTTCGCCACACCTTTGGGTGGCATCTTCAGGAAACAGGAAAAAAAATTATTAAAAACAAAATCTTTTTCCAAAACAAAAATTAATTCAATTGAAAAATTTTCGTCAAATTAAGTAACTCAAAAAAATTTCAAAAAACAAAGACAAAAAATTCAAACATTTTAAAATATATGTCATACTCTTAAACTTTCAATATTCAAAAACCACATTCAAATTTTAAATTAAAAAAAAAATAGAAATTACATAAAACTTTATACAAATACAAACACATAAATTTTCTTAATGAAAATGTTACAAACAACTAAGTTAAGATACATTCTAGTGTTCACTATTTTTTATGCACTAAATGTCTGTAACCCTGCGCAACATTATCAGTATCAGCCTTAAAGTTTATTCTTTTTGTTGTTGGAACTTTAATTATTTGTAACATCTCTAACATATACCGATGCTTATAATTATTTTCTATATTTAAAACTGATGCATTTTCTAAATTAGGAAGATGATTTAATCTGACGCAATGGGAAGATAATGCAATTTTTTGTGGATTATTAACGTCTCTATATCTTAAAATTTTGCTTCTTAGATCAGATTAATATTTCTCCATTATGTTTTTAATTCTCCATATTTCTTTAATTCGATGTCGCAGTTCAGGAATTGTCCCCAAATTTATTATAAATTCAACTAAGAATACGAGTATGCTTAGTATTTTCAAGATAGAGAAAATATGGAGAGTTCAAAACATAATGGAAAAATATTTATCTGTTATTTTATTTTTATATATTGTAATTTACGAAAAACACAACTAACTGAGGCATTTTCATCATCTTCCTTATTTTGAAAATGCGTCAGCTTTAAATATAGAAAATAACAATAAACGTCCGTATATGTTAGATATGATACAAATAATAAAAGTGCCCATAGCAAAAAGAATAAACTTTAAGGCGGATACTGATAATGTTGCGCAGTGTTACAGACATTTAGTACATAAAAAATAGTGAACATTAGAATGTATCTTAACTTAATTTTTTGTAACATTTTCATTAAGAAAATTTATGTGTTTGCATTTTTACAATGTTTTATGCATGATACAAAAATAGAAGTTGTTCCACTTTCTTTTTTCGTCACCATATTAACGTTCTGATGTATGCGGGAATTATGAAAATTTGTGCTACCATATAATTTTCTAAGATCCCGTTTTTTGTTCTGTTTTTTTATTTTTAACATGAAATTTTAAAAGAAAAAAGATACATAATATAAAAGTCACAAGCATTTAAATTTTATCACCAGTTTAAGGAACAACAAGTAACCAAAAACCTTTAAAAGCAAACAAATCTTTTAAATTAAATAGAATATGATGCTCTTGAAAACTTTTCAGGATACATTATTTCTAAAATGGGATTGAAGGAATATAGTTTCAAACCTGTAAGGAAAAATATCAAAGTTATGCAAACATATGTGAACGTTTGAACTGAGGTTGGCCTTAATAAGCCAAACAAGGAATTTATGGAAGAAACAGATAAAAACTAAATTTAACATTTCTAAAAGTTAATGGAAGTGATTTATATACTGGTCGCAACCTTAAGCAAAATTTGTTATGTAATTTAAATTCAACGTAAGAAAGACAGTAAAACAAATATTTTCGTGTTCACTTTTTAAACAGAAAAATAAAAAATTTAATTTCTGTAAAACTTTGATTAAAATTTCAGTTTGCTTTATATACTTATAATTATTATGATTGCACAATTGTATTTTTAGAAAGTTAATATAATAAGAGAATTTTTAATAAAAGTCTTCTATATAATAGTGCGCTTCCATTAATGTGATTTTGTCTTTGAGCAAATCAAGTATTTTGCTACTTTATTTCCCATACATTTTTCATGCAATCAAAACCGCTCAAATCGCTTGATTTATTTCAAATCATGTCGAAAATGTGTTTTTTTGAATTTTGATTTTGTGTTTGCATATATACAAGTTTAGCTCCGTGTTATCTATTCAGATTGGATGTTTTTATCGAAAAAGTAACATTTAATTTAAAATTTTTAAAAATATTAACTTTTTGGTATAAAAATTGTGTTTAAAACAAAATATAATTTAATATGTGTAAAACCAAAAACAAACAAAAGCACGAACTCGATTTTGTTGTTTTTCTTTAACGGAGAAAAGTGTCAGTGTTACGTAACAAATTCGAATATTTAAAACAGTTTTGCTCAATGGATTGTCTTTAATATGCAAGGGATTTATTTCTGTTTAGTCTTATACTTGAGGTAAGATGGATTTGAATTTTATAATTATTTGCATAGATTTATTAGGAATTACACATATTATGTTAAATATTTCCAAATATTTTCCAGAATATTTTTATTCTTATTTATATCTGTGGCAACGCAAATTTTTTTGTTTACAAAAAATATATTCCAAATAATTCTCGCAAACATCAAACATTTTTAAAGTGGAACTACCTTCTATTTTTATATAATGATTTCCTGCATTTTTTACTTTTTGAAATCTAAAATTTTAATGTGTTTTTTGAGTATTGAAAGTTTATGAAAATTTTTTGAGTTAGTTTGATAAAAATTTTTTCAAATTGAAATGTTTTTTAACCTTTATTCTTTTTTCTATTCTTTTCTTTTTAATTAAGCACTAGGTCAGGTTTTAAAAAAAATAAATAGAAATATTGTTTTTTATTTATTTTATAAATAAAAATATAAATAAAAATATTGTTTTTTATTTATTTTTTCAATATTTCGCCACACCGTTGGGTGGCATCTGCAGGAAACAGAAAACAAAATTATTAAAATTATGTGATTTCAAATACAAATTATAAATTCATTTGAAAAAATTTGTCAAACTAACTCAAAAAATTTTTTTCAAAAAACAAAGACAAAAATTCAAACATGTTAAGGCCGGGGCACATAGAATCCGTCATACGTTAAACTTTGACAAATTCAACTAAAGTCAAAGTAACGACGGATGAGGTTGGCACAATGAATACTTTGCTGACGGATTTTATACCAAAGCTTGCTCTCTATTTTGATTCACTTTTAAATTTAATTTTTATTTTATTCACTTTTTAAATTAATTAAATTTGTATTTTATTGTTTGCCACCAAAATTGTTTTATTGAAATCACAAAACACAATTGGAACACAACAAGAGTTAAAAGAAAACAGAGAAGAGGAAGCAGTTGAAAGTTGTCAAAGTATTCAAAAGTTAAAAGTTGACCAACTTTCGTACTTTGCGTTGACGGACACGTAGTGATTGTGACAACGCTCATAACAAAACATGTATTTTAACTTACTTGTCAGTTGAATTTGCCAAAGTTTAACGTATGACGGATTCTATGTACCCCGGCCTTTATACATAAACATACATACATATAAAAAAAATTTCAATACTCAAAATACAAAAAAAAATTTTCAAAAAATTTAAATTATACAAAAAACAATATACATATACAAACACAAAAAATTTAATATGATAAAAATGTTACAAAGAATTAAGTTAGATACATTGTAACGTCTTTAAGAATCGATCAATTTCTGACAAAAAATACATTATGACTAAAAATCCTAAGGAGAAAATTTTTTACTATCCAACATTGAAGTACGACGAATCAAAGCTGGGACTTATTCCAGAATAGAAATAAAAACAAAAGTTTCAATGACTTAACAAAATAAAGTTACAATAACTTGTGTTTCAGGGTGCAATAACCCTGCGTGATTCGTGATTCGGCCCTATGAATTATAAAAAAATTTTACTATTTAAGTCCAAATAATGTAAAATAAGTAGAGCATTATGTGCTTTTTTAAATAGTCAATTAGTTTATCGCATATCTTGTTTTGGCTGTCGAGTCCATTTTCCTCTCTCAGGATGTCGGCACATGTCGTGTCTTATTATATTTAGCAGACATAAATTTGCCTTGATGAATCTACAGGTTGTTGTCTTCATGATATGTTTTTTGAAATTGATTCCCTAAATTTGTTGCAGAGCATTATAGTTAAAACTTCTAATAATTAAATTATTTCTTATTTGGAACTTAGTAATTTCGCGCTAAAAATTCAGATAGTTTTACCTTAATATACTTTATTTTGCAATATTTCTCCCATCTCCGGGAAAATAAGAAAGGTGCTGTAAAGGAATTTGTTTTTTAATGTTGGTCTATCAATGTTGTGATAATAATAGTTCCTTTATATTTAATAAACACCCTGTAGACTTCGTCTAGACTTTAAGCAATTAAGAGATTTTCCTTTCATAAAATTTGCTTAACACATAAAAAATTGATGCACACAAGGCACCCATTAGGTTTCTTTCATTTAATACTTGTTATTGGTTAGGTTGGTCTTGTTAAATTAAAATACCTCTCAAAAAAGAACATATTTTATACAAATAAACCTAAAGGCAGGAAAAATGAACAAACATGTACAACACATTGCTAAATTATTTTGAATATTCCGGACACTTGAAGTGCTTGTGAGCTCAGCATAAATATAATTTTATGTTAACTAGGATTCTTGCAAGTTAAGAAAAAGAGAAATAAGATTAAAGATTTCCTTAAACTCTTGCTACAATAGAAAAACGAAAAACATGAAAAAGAGTTTTTTTTTTTGTTAATTGTGATGAAATATTAAAATGAGGTAGAAAAATATTTATTTTTAGTGGCACTAATGTGTATGGAAAGCTTTGAAACACAATTAATTACTGCAGTTTATTTCTTACTCTTTTAAATAATGTTTTTTTTTTTTTGCAATGATTGTTTTTTTAATAATTAAAACGAACTTTTCTCATGTAAAATAATACACTTTTGATAGCTGCTCTACACATAATATATTTAAGTAAAAAATAGTCAGCTGCCGCAATTACAGAAATTAATATTGTAAATAGCTTTTAAGTATTTCTTCATATAAATGTTGCAAAAAAAAAAAAAGTTGAAAGAAGTTGCATAATAAAAAATAAAAAAATGGATTACATATATTTGTAATGCGTTGATAACAAAATTTGTTTTGTACGCTTGGCGTATTTAAATTTTCTCTAGCTCGTCTAGTGCTTTGGTAAAGTTAATTTTAAACCGAACTCGGATAGACAGACGGATGGAAACACAGAAGAATATCGCTTGATTGACTTCATTACGCATATAAACTCAGAAGGTATATAACTATTGGGGTTGTAAATGAATATTATATAAACTGCAAGCGAAATGAAAGGTTTTGATACAACATTTTCACCTTTTGTGAAGTGTATAAAAAAGTAAGAGTGCTATATTCTGCTACGCCGCATCTTATATACCGTTTACCATATATATTAACAACATGTACCATACTGCAGATTTACCATTAAACAGTTTAAGTAGAAATCGGTATTTTTTATTTTCACTGGTTTTAAAATTAATTCTTAAAGAGCTTTTCTTCTACTTTGCTATTGTCTACAGGGCGAAGTTTTTATTCTCGCATAAAAATCTTTCCTTTTGTTTGTTTTTTTCTCCTTGACTTTACATGCTAAACGCACAATCTAAGCTGCAGACAATTCGGAGTCCCACTTCATAATAATTTTTTTTTTTAATTTTAATTATTTGCCTTTGTGATTTCATTTCTTTTATTTTTTAATTTACATCTAAATTTTGCTAAGGGCCTTTAACTATGTGCAGCAGTTAAGAAAACTTGAGTGCGGATTTTCTTTGTTTTGGTAGCTTTTTTTCAAAATTATTTTTGCCAGATTAACTCGTTCAATTCTCTTAAGGGTGTGGCACTATTGTCTAGTAGCTCATGTATAAAAAGGCTTACATTTTAAACCCGCACTTATTTCTTCTAAATAAAATTACTCTAAGCGACAACAAAAGAAAAACAACATGGAATTTCTGACATTATTCGAAGTTTGAATAAACTTTTTTGATCAGCTTTTTGGATAGCATAAAAACTTATAATAGAGTTTTACAATTTGATTCTTAAGACTCAACATTAAATTATTTATTAGTTCAGCGAGAAGCAGCTTATGACTGGTATTTTTTTGGTCAGAAAAATAAAATGATGACCTGTGTAGTAAAAATATTTTAAATTGTTGAGTGCAGCTGAACAAAAAAAAATTATTTTCCTACGTTTTATATAAATGTCGCTAAAACTCTAAATAATTTGTAAGTAAACCAACAAGAATGAAAAAAAAGAAATTTTTAATTATCCAAGTTACCTTCAGATCACTCGTTAGTAAATTTTTTGTCTGACAAATAGTTTATGAGTTATCTACAAATTGGTGAGACGAAAGAACAAACTCAAGAAAAATTGGTATGTAAAATTTATAAAAAATTGTGAAGTAATACTGAACATTTACGATATCTTAATAGTAAATTGCTAAACAGCAGTGACGGAAAGTAAAATAAGAAACTGATGTAAGTCAGTCCGCAAACCCAGTGGGTATGTAGCACGCTTCACGTAAAGTTTAGTCAAGCAGAAAAACAAATATGAATGGACTTTATAAATGCCTCACAGGTTTTGAGGAAAACCCCAGCATTCCGTTTCAAAAATTCTATCTGCTTATAAAACTATTTTAAAATTTAAAAGGTAACCGTATTGCTATCATAAAATAAGGTGTGCACCATCGTACTTTTCTATGAAAAGTTCAGAGACTCATAACTCGGAAAATATGGTTGATTGCCAAATTTTATTTTATATTTTTATAATATTTTAATTCTTTATCACCTCATATATTTGCTTGTTTGATTGGAGTTACTGTATTAAACTAAATTTTTTCCAAATGATATAGAAATATTAGAGGCAGGCGTGGTGTTTTACCCGCTGCTTAGAAGGCCATGAACCGATTTTGCTGATTTTCAATAGCAAAATTTTCGAAACAATATCCGACCGAATGGCATAATAAAATTTTCTCAAATGCATCTAGTGCTTTAGCAAAGGTGATTTTAACCGGAACACGTACGGAAAACAGAGAGATGATATGCATAAAAACTCAGAACATGTACACTTTATGGGGTCGGAAATAGATATTGTAAAAATTATATGGACAATATGTCGCTTTGAAAAACGCCATAATGTTCATAAACATTGTGTCATTTTTAGTATGAACAAAGTGTAACTTATGAAAGTGTTATAATGTCAGCCGTTGTTGTTAATATTAACAACAACGGCTTAGCTTACGAAAGATTTCTTGCATTACAAGCCTTTGGCCGGATAAAATATGTTCTTCTCTATAGTTTAACTTGAACCGGCTTCGCTTACCAAAGATTTTGTGCATAGGCAGACTTTGGCCGGGTGCACTGTTTTTTTTCCTTTATAGTATACCCAACAACGGTTTCGCTTACTAAAGATTTTACGAAAGTCAGTTTATAAAAACGTTACATCTTTCTAACATAGAATACCATAAAATATTGCTATAATATTCCTGGAGACTGTGACTCTGCGTTGATCGATATTAATTCGCTTTATTTCTTAAGAAAAACTGATATGTAATTGTTAATATTTATTTCAGCACAGACATTGTGTTGGCACATAAGCCATTTTCAGGAAATTATTGAAGTTTAATAATTTCTTATTAAAATAGCAGCAATTGTTGGCTAGTTTATGTTAATCATTGGACATGAGGTAAGGAATTACAAAAATCGAACTAAGTTGTCACGAAGAACATTTAGGTAGATATAGCTATCTTTTAGATGTAGTCGAATGGCATCTACATTACCAGCTACTTAAATATCGGAGTAAACTAAGCCGAACAATCAAAATGTTTAATAATTGAGGATTTTAGACTATCTTCGGCGATTAATAAGAGTACGGAATATAGTTATGACTAACTGTGATTTAAAATAGACTTGCTTCTCAATTCGGCTAACCAAAATAAAAATAGAAAGAAACAATTTAGAAACAAGAATATAAATTGATTTTAAGCTATATGCCTATAAAGCATTACATATTTCAAACGAAAATTGTTTCAACAGCAATAAAGCAACGTAAATAATTAAAAATATTAAAAATTCTGATGCAATGAATCCAGAGAAATGCATCTGCTGTGTTGTTTGCACTTGTGAATGGTTTTGACTTATGCACAATTTCAACATTTTTCGCTCGGTTAACTGATTTTGACTTTTTGTCGATTTTTTTCTTATATTCTGCCCACTGTTGTAAAACTTTAACTAATATTATTATGACTTAGAGAATTGCAACAATAGATATAACAAAAAACAAATAAATAGGAGAAACGTACAATACCATTTTTTTTACATACCGGGCTCTTGGCCTGGTGAGCATTTGATTGGTGCAATACAACTAAAATTACAAAAGTGAAGTACAGGGTTAATTAATAGGCTCTTTGAATTTTTATATATGATAGGGGACATATTGTTGAAGACTTCAACTTGAGGTCCCTTCTCTCGACTTTATTCAGTCCATTTTTTAAGTAACAAACATGTGAATATAAGGCTGTTAATATAGAGAGCAGAAGACATAAAAATTTAAATCAGTTGAGAGCTACCACTCAACAGAAAAAGCGTTAAGAAATGCAATTGGTATTCTTTAAATATTTACCAATCACCTTAGACATGAGTCATGAGAGTCATAAAAACTGCAGTCTGCTGTTTATTAGCTTAATACTGCTAAATACAAAATAATATGGTAATACAAATATTTAACAACTCAGAAAAAATTTTCGAATTTTTTTATTAATTTTATATTTTGTTTTAATTAAAGAAAGTTTTATATTAAAAAAAAGACATTGAAATAATTACAAATAAATAAGCGATAATAGATTATCAAATCAATTAAAAATTTAATAACACCGCCTTATTTGAATATTTTTTATTTCGAACAAATTTCGGTTTCTCATGTACTACTAAGGACATATTAATGAAACTTCACAGATGTTTTTGAGTCAACTCGCGAAAAGTCTGCCACATAATGCAACGGGGGGCTTCTGGGAAGGCCCTCTGGAACATAATTTTTTTGAAAATGTTAAATAGATTTTAAAAATATCTTCAGAAAATGTACTTACATTTTTTGTCTAGTTTAGATTTTTTAACTTTGACTTTAAACTCTTATGTGAAGACATCTGCTATATTCTTCAAAAAATTTTAAACAAATAGTTTTTAAGTTTTGTTTTGACACTGCTTTTGATAAAAATTTACAAGCCTCTGAATTGGTAATATGTAAATAATTAAACTTTTTACGATTTTCTTCAAAAAGATGGTGTTCCTTTTTTTTTGCTTATGTAATAATTACTTAGGTACTTGCAACTTTTTTTAAACCATTTTAGGGACATGCTATAGAAAATGCGAATAAGATTATAAATAGGTCAAATAGTATACAGTTCTCCTTCCAGCCATATAAAAACTGACTATATAAGTTGTATGTTATTGTAAAACTCTTCGAAGTGGAAAGCACCAATTTAAAAACATAAACGGATTTTTAAATCTTCAATTGTTGGCTATATACTCAAAAAAGGATTTTATTAAAAAAAAGGAAATTATTTGGGACATTTTTCCCCGCTTCGGGAATTTATATTTATTTATTCATTTAAAATTATATCTTCGGACAAAAAATCCTTACAGACAATTATACAATCTACAATATATAATAAATACAAATGATTAAGTAAACCATTATCTAGCAGAAAATAAAAAAAATATCGCCATTAATTATATTTAATAATTTAATGTCATAGTCCTTCGGCTTTTAAGGGTTGAAAGTTTTATTAGATCTAGGCGACTAGTGTAAGGTGGTCAGTGGCCAGGAGCAATTGCGTATGAAAGTTTAAATTTTTTTAGGTTATACAAAACTATGGAAATATCAAAGAATATATAATTAGTATAATTTGATTAGCTGCATCAGAACATGAAGGAATAACAAAACCGTTATAATCTGCATCAGAATAGGTTGTAAAAAAGTAATCCGCAAACATGTGACTTACGTTAAGATCATCACAAGATTCACTGTCTAAATCTTCATTACTGTAGGAAATACTGTTGACCTTCTTTTGGAGTTTACAAAATTGTATAATGATTTAGAAATATTTTTGAAATTATTTCTCATTTTACGAAGGTAATTAGAGTAGCAGGATACGTTTTATGCATTATACTCAGCGCGAGCAAAATCATATTTAGTATACTCAATAAATCTGCCATATTTTTAATTTTTTTATACAGCTAAGACAGATGTTTTGTGGACCAGGGAGCACCACTAGGTTTACGAAGAGATTGTTGAGGGGTACATGATTCAATAAGTGAATACATTTTTATATAAAAACGTTTTACTATTTCATCCAAAGCAAAACTAGAGGGCGAAAATAATACAGATAAAGGTACAAAGGGAATTAATACACTCGCATCTCCATTTTGAGTATCATCAAGCTGGATTGAGGCAGCTTTATTATTATTAAGATTTTTTGAAAGCTTATTGTTAGCAACTAAGGCCAAAGCAATATCAGCATTAGAGGAATGCGGGGTATTATAAGCCAAAGAAACTGGTATATGCAGAGCAGCAGTCATTAAAACCGAATTTGCTCTTGAATTGACACCATGTTGATGCCCATTCTAATTAGACAATGGAAGTTTTAATTCAATAGCAGGGAACTCATCGCATTTTTCTTTATTTAGATTTTTTTAGCGACTTACGGTGCACAGTGGAACATGTTTTGAAAAGGCGGCCAAAAATCATTTTTTTGTGGTTACCGATCTTAATGTTTTCTTATCCATCTGAAATTAAATACCAGAAAACCTCAAGAAAAGAGTGATTCAAAATATACTTTCCGAGAGTTTTTTTTAAATTTAATTCTAATTTTTAAATTACTACTCGTATAAGATTTTTTTTTAAAGATATCAAATTGAAATATTTTTTTTTAGTATGCAGTTTGTTAGTTTCAGTGCTAGTAAAATAAATTCCTTACGTGTTTTAGAAGTTTTTAAATTTTTTTTTAAAAGATCAAAATTCTTCAAAAATCTCGTGCGTAATAGGGCATAACTCCCTCCCATCAAACCACGTCAAAAAGATATTTCTCTGTTTTATAGCCCACAACCGCTCCTACATACCTATACCCCATTATATGTGCGTCAAGTTGCGTTTGTGTGCACCAGAGCAATTTTTCTGACCACAGGTCAAAATTATGAATACATACGAAGTTCAAAAAAAATTCTATAGGGTCATTTTTCAATTATCACAATGGTAAAGAAAAAATTTTTTTCAAATCTTTTTGAAAGATGGCGTTTAAAACTTTTGTGATGGAATCTAGTAATATAAAAATGCACTATGTTGTACCTATCATATTTGCAAAATCTAAATATTCAATGAAATTTTGGTTATTCATTAGAGTTGATAATGACAAATGTATCATAAAAAAATAAGATCATAAGGAACTATGAGTCTAGAATATTGAAATAAATACAAAGAAAGTCTTAAATAAAAATTCAAACCACAAAATTCAACCAACGCAAAGTAAGAAAAATAAAATTGAAATAATTGAAAAAAATAGTTCATGCGACACCAAGGCGCACAAAGAGGATTTTAAAAAGCATTCCTTCACTAATTAAAGAGAAAAAATTTATTCCAAAAGAAGCATTCGCGCTGTTTGTGGATTTAAAATTGACTAAAATATAAGCAATGTTATGCTGAAAATTCTTCAGATGCTAATTTTTTTATGATATCTTTCGTTCCGCTACCCTTAATAAAAATTTTTACCAGCCTTGAACCCCCAACTAGTAGAGCAACAGAAATTGATATATGGAAAAATGAAATTCCCTCATTAACAAATTATTGTAAACCTGTAAAATTGGCATACAAAAACAAAACCAAAAGATGTCATAACTGAAGAAGTTCAAATGATGAAAGATCAATTAAGGACCTTCAACCCGTAATATTTAAATTTAATGAGCAAGACATCGAAGTAAATTTTGAAATGTGTCTAACAATGATTGATGAAAAAGTTACGGAAGTTTTAACGGAAACAATTAAATCAACCTCCAGCACAAGTCGATTGCTTAAAGGAAGCTTACGATTTTGGATTTTCGCTTCTTCATACTAGGATTCGTTTTATGCAGCATATTCTTAAATTGGTTATGTTTTGGAGTTTCGCCTTTTAGGCGAAACCATAAGAAACAGTAAAGAAAATGGAGAAAAACGAAAGAAAAGCAAGGAAAAATTCAAGAAAGATGTATTTAGCTAGACCTTATAACCGAGCAACCTAAACAAGCAGAGGGAAATTCGAATGATGGAAATACTGCAAAAAGATCTTTTCCTATCCAGAGACTGCAGCATCTAGCAAAGTTGTAGATTATTAGTTAATAAGACGATTCAAAATCATACAACGATTTTAGCATGCTGCAAAATGATAAATGCAAAAAACTTTGGAGATTACGCTAATATAACAGCTGCTGGGAAACAAATCATTTATCATAATATCCTTAGTTTTCTATTCAAAATTTCATTAAAATACGGATGGGCTAAATAAGCAGTGGCGACATGACCTAATGGATATGCTTTCCCTGCAGCAATATATTTTATTTTGTAGTTAATCCTAGTCCTAAGTCTCTAAGGCTTCTTTAGGTTTTTTTTTTATTTTTGCTAAAAATAAAGTATCTTCACTATCAAAGTTTAAGTCTTAAGAAGGAAAAATCAAAATATTTAAATGCTTGTTTAAGAAAGTAGCACTTTTTGTTTTTTTACCTTATTTTTATAATAAAGTGCAGAAATTCTGATATTTCTTTTAACCCAGCAGGTGCTTTTAAGAAAGTAAAAAGCATTGAAATATTTTATAGCATTCAGTATTTTCCAATGCAAACAAATCTACTTCTAGGAAATTCAAACTTAAAAACTCAATACTGGTGCGCTGAACAAGAAAAATATTTAATAGCTTTGAAGCAATTTAAAAATGTTTTTTGTACGATACAAAAGAAAATTGAAAATAAAATTACATTTGGTTTACTTTTTAATGCAGGTTTGTTGAATAAAATGAAAAAAATATGCGTTTTACAATAAGCATGAAGAACAAGAGTCAAATAATAAAAAGAAGTGCAGCTTTATTCACTTGTTGCTTTAAAAGTGGAAGAGAAAATGTTATATTGACAAAAACAGTGTATATACATACGTATACTATATGCATGTAAGTATGTCAAAAATCAAATATTTACTACTTTATAAAACTAAACAGACCCCACAACAGGTTTATTATTTTGCTTAAATGGATTTGTAATACACATTTAAAGGTATTAAATCTTGTTGTGGCTATTTAGGAAACTAACAAATAATTAATTATTGATATTATAAATTTACTAAACATTACTGTTACAATCTGAACTGTGTCAATTATTTTTATAAAATTTAGACATTTTCATTTATATATAACAATATTATTTTATGATAAAAACAAACAAAAGAAATTAATCACTAAAATTTTAAACAGCAAAAATGAATGGTTTTCGATGGCAACCCTTATGTAGAAAAATGAAAAAAAGGAAAAAAATAAGAATAGTTACTCAATGGTTACTCTGTTATTGTAATAAAATTTTTGTGTTTTTTTTTTGCCTTTTTGCCTTATTGAGTTAATGGAGTTCACATTTAATTATTTTGGCTTTTGGTAAATTTGGGTAGAATCCACTGATGAGCTATATGAGCAGTAGTGATACGGCCATATGTATATGCTTTCCCTGCAGTAATACATTTCATTTTTTAGTTTAAAATAATAAATATTTCATAAGAATATCATGAAATATTTATATTTGAAGGAATCAAGCACAATTAAAGTAAATTAATACTTTAATTTTTGGTTTAATTTTAGTTTTTTTCTTTATAATAATACAATTTCCGTACATATTTCACGTCTTTATCTATATTTCTTCTAGAAATACTTTAGGGAAAACAAGTTTTCGTTTCTAACCTTTACGTACGGAACTTTTAGAAGTTCCTTTTTCAACAACTTAAGAATGTCTGTTACATAAAAACCATATATTTTATTAATAACTGCCATTAACATTCGTCTAGTAGTTCAGTATTAATGGTTAAGTTTTAAATTGCAGATTTGTTTTTTTCATTTTTGATAATAAGAAAAAATGTCACAATCGCAAATGTTACTTTATTTAGAAATATGGTAAAATATCATTTTTTCCATATACTCATAAACACCTGTAAATAACCCAATAAAATCAGAATTAAATTTTCTCTTAGAAATATTTTAACCATTTTATGAATTTTAGTTTAGAGCGGGTTGTATTCCAAATGTCTAGTGATGTCGAAGAAGATAACTGACCTAACATATCCCCTAGGGAAGTAATCCAATAACAGAACCATAATGTAAAATCCATCGTTTACTGAATGTTTCTTTGAATATTAACCACGATTTTGACAATTTACATAGAAATAATATCCAAAAAAATTAAATGAAAATGAACAAACTTAAATTTTACACAGAATATAATAAATCAGTACAAAATGTCAACTCCCAAGAACAAATCGGGTTTAACCAATAAGATTTAAAAATTTATGATCTTTTCAATAAAAAATGTAACAAGAAAAAGTAGTAAAAAATATTAAAAAAATTATTTAATTTAATTTATTAATTCGAATTAGTTCATTTTTATTCTTAAATTTTTATTACAAAAACATGCTTTTACAAACTACTGTAGACATTAAAAAAACAAAAAAAAAAAAAAAAAAAAAAACTAAGCACCAGCAGATTAGGATGTAGCATTTTCTAGATCGCAATACATCCGTCATCAGCAATATCTATCTATCTTGGGCTGTGGAAATTGTAAACATCATCTATTGAACTAGTTATTAAAAATACGAAAATATTTATAAAAAAATAATATTAATTTCGTAAGACGTACTCTACACACGATTCAAAGATCTAGTCTAGTATATATTATTTCTAAGCCACTTTTTTTAGTCGGTTGCAAATATCTTCAATACCACCGCATCAAATTTAATGAATGATATCTCATTTTAGAGCTTATTTTTAAAACTAATGACGAAAGATAATAAGAAATTGAAAAATTAGTATTTTCATTGCTAAAAATTATAATTTATATAGAACTGCATGATAATACAGTGATTATATGTTTTTGTTCAAGTGTGGTAATACAGGGTCGCTTAATAGTAATGCAGTTCTACCTAATATAATTAAAATCCATTCCGGCAATACCGCTTTTTAATATAATGCCGTTTATCACTATGTCAGTTATATATGATATGCATATTAAGTTGTGAAAAGCTGTTTTGGCAATACTTTGCAGTATTTGTTAGATCAAGTGCGATAATTGTAATGCTATTCCACATAATATATAAAGTATAAATATTCGCACGGGTCATCTAGAAACAAACCGAATATTTATCTTACAAAAACTAGTGCTAACCTAATGGCGAATGTGAACCAAATATCAAATTCTTATCAATAAAATCTGCAGAATGGTACATGCGGGTATACATATATGGTAAAGAATATATAAGATTCGGCATAGCCGAATATAGCACTCTTACTCCAGGCTGCTGTAGTCATGTTTGTAAGCATGTTGACTACAAATAGTGTTCAACCCCTGCGGCAATCAAAAAAAAAATATGTTTTTCTGTTTTAAGGTATAAATCCATATTCATAATTTAACAACGCAGAACGCAGCCTCCTTTGTCGGTACTTCTATGATCCGCCGTGCTACAATTCGCCGACGATCCCTTTCCCAAAAGAATGTAGCATGGTACTTGATTAAATAGGCATTTTTGCCTAAAGTAATACTTCTCTTTAAAAAAGTTTAATATTTAAATAAACGATTTTTTCTCCTTTTTTCATTAAAAACAAAACTAAATTTAAACAATTTACATAACAGTGTTACATGATAAGCGAGGAACAATGTGCTTGTGCATGTGTAAGCATTTTTCTAAACCGTATGATTTGTAGTTTTTAGTTCTTCTGGCTAATATGCTAATTATTCCCTTAGGCCAATTATTCTTTAGCATAACATCAAAATCTTTAAACTTTGTAATATAGGCAATTCCAGTTAAACCATATGAATATTTGTTGTCAAAAATGCTATAAAAGAGTTTTATTTTTATATTGCAAGATAAAATCTTTAAAATTGTTTTTAAAGAAAAGTAAGGAATTTTTGCATTGGAGAACGGCGTAATATATGTTTCTACTATTTCGAATGCGGCCTTTTTTATATAAATTTGGGTAAGAAAATAAACAATACTTAAATTCTAAAATTAAAAAAAACGATGTCAGTGGATGTATTTAGATTTTAATACTATAAGAATTGATTTAAAAGTAGCAAAAATGTGCACATGTTAATTGCCACTTTGTTTAGCATTGAATAAAATGATGCATGTGCTTTTTTATTGATAGTTTGTTAAAAAATAAAGTCATTATTCTTGATTAAAGATTAAATGCTTTTAATGCATTACCATTAATAAACCTCACTTCTTGTCTTTTTAAATTAAATAAACACATCAAAGTAAGTAAAAATATATATGTTCTAACATCTTCAGGAAACACTATATATCTATCTGTCTACTCTAGGATGTGTACTTTGTAAATATCATCTATATTTTTACAGTACAACAGTTAAATTAAAAACAAGCCGAGAAAAATCGCATTATCAATCACGATCATTTGAAATAATTTTTTAAATAAAAATACATGAAATTAAACCTGACTAAAAGTTTTGATTTCTTTTTCCGTTTATTAAATAATAAAATTGTTTCATAATTGGAAGCAATAAATTGTAATTATTGTACATATCAAATACACCAACCATTTAGCACCAGCCTAGGTTAATAACAATGTATAAAAAAAATTCATATGTTAATAGCACGTGTCAATATTTAGTTTGCTAACAACACAATAACCATTAATTACAGCGAAAAAGTTGAAACTTGCTTTACAATAATTATGATTTTTTCTTATTAAGAAAGCAAATTCTAGTATTTAAAATGTGAAACATTTCGTTCGGTGCAAAGAAACATACATAATATATTGTTCCTTTTTTTACTAAATACTTAAAACTCCAAGTTCACTGTCAGAAATATATTATTTAAGAACTAAATCTACATTTCTTAAAATCGTAATTATTTATAGACAGTTTAAAATATAACTTTGACGCAAATTTAACAATATATATAAAACTAGCAGAAGCTAATTTTTAGGTTATTTGTGGCATTAGCTGCTCTTCGCCTAGAAAAAAAATCCTACATAAATATATTTCAAGCTGCACACGTATTTTGTACATATTAATAATTTCGTATCGCTATTATAAAATTCGTTTAAACATACAATATGTTAACGAAGACATTTCTTTTTTATGGTAGTCTAGTGCGCCTCTCTGTAATTTGTCTTCGGAAAACATGAAAAAATAATCTAATTATTTGCTTTTAACAATTTTCATAACCTTTATTTCCAACACAACATACTAATTTAATTTTTATCTTAAACTATGAGATTTTAGTACATCTATAAATACATGTAGTAAACAAAATAAATCCAGCTGTTCAATCAAGGCTGCCACTTTGTTGATTTTAATTAGGAATTGTAAGTATAAATTTAGCAAATTGGACAAAAAACTCTTTCAAAGCTGGTTCAAACTTGAGTACTACGAAATCAAAAATGATATTAAGAACATTTTTAAAACAAGGTCTAACTAGCATGAGTCTACTTACTGTTTTACTATCGATTGAAAAATAAAATAAACCATTTTTTGGTTTAAAATTTTAAGTAAATAATATTTTTAAAGAAGATAAATAACTATCATGCTGTTAAAAATTATTGTTATGAAACCACTGTTATTTATAGCAGATATTAATTTGCATTTTTGCAGGTTTTATCTCCACTGATCGCTGATATAAGGTTTTGTTATAGATTCATATTTTTTCCTATTTTATAGAGCTAGATAATCCTTTTATTTTAAAACATATATTTTGATAACAATTAAATAAAATATATTTTAAAAGGAAAGTATAGTTCTATAATTATAACACATCAAAAATAAAAATTATCACAATACTAGAAAAACAATTTCCAACATTTAACGCAATTAGTTTTTTCAGTGACATAAATATTTGAAATTTAACGTTTTTAACGTTGTTTTTCTTTGTTGAAAAAATATTTCGAGCTATGTCAGATAAGAAAGTAGTCCTGCATGTGATTATGTCTAATATTCGATGTATTATTATATCGACATATAGATGGATTCATAAATTTTTTTATTCACTTTTGTAGTATTTTTCGTTTTTGATTAATGTTGTTAGTTTATACGGCTACTGCCGTAGTTGCTGATAGTTATTTTTTTTTTTCAATATACATATGTATGTCTTACGTACATTTTATCAATTAAAAGAAGACAGTTTTATTTATATTCTTGCCTATTACTCCATATAGATTTGATTTTTATTGTCAGTCTACTTTTGTTATTTGAAAGCTAATAAAATAGGGAAATAGTTTATAGCTACGAATGTGACAGATAGACAGATACTCCCATTCAAACATTTGTTTATATTTATGTATAATCATGTTTTTTAAGTCTGTAATTAAATGTATGTTAATGACTAGTGAAGCATTTCTTTTTTATGTTTTTTTCTTTTTTTTTTTTTTTTTTTGTTGGTTATTAAGTTTTCTCATTTTCATTAAAGTTCAATAGAAATCCATTTAAAACCTAAAAACAATTTATTTTTGTAATTAATGCAACACACACTTGTATTCAATCATACTTGAACATGCTTATGCTGTTTTGCTGGTTATTCAGAAGTACTTTAATATAATTTATTTGCGTACATCTAAAGGTGCAGTAGGATTAATATAATGTTTTACGCAAAAAGCGGAACCACTATCTTTAAAAATGTTATTCATTATTTTTTTAAATGTGTGGTACATATATTATTTATAATATAATAAATATAATAAATGTGATATATTGATATCTTATATTGAGTAGAATCTTATTTTTAATAATAAGTTTTTTACTTCTTCATTGCTATAAATAATATGGACCCTAACAAATGCACCTAAAGAACGCGTTTTTTTATTTAGTGGAATTTATTTAACTCCTTGATAAGTATTATACGAGGAAAGAGTTTTGTAATAATGTAATTGTAACATGTATTATGTACATGTACCTAACGTATCTAAACCAAGGCGTTAAAAAAGTAAAAAAAATGTGGGTTCCTTAACATTAACACTAGATTGCGCAAAAAAAAAGAAACTGTAAAAAATACTAAAAATAGTAAATTGCGTATTTTCTATATCAAATGTAGGGAAGGCAACAAAATTTTTGTTCAGTATGAAAATAAGGTCATCAAAGTTTACTTTATTCATACTTGGGATTTTTCATTGTCATTGAAAGAACCTTTAAATTCAATTTAATGCTCATGATTTTATTTTAATTATAATTGTTTTTACTAATGGTAATTAAATTTGGTTGAAACTGTTTAAATACCAATTATAATTATAAAAAAAATGGTTTCTTCAAAAGCATCTTTGAATAAAACAAATTAACCTTCAACCTTCTATAGATGTACATATATATGTATGTATAGTTGAAAATTTTAATAAAAAATTTTGATGTTTGAGAACTAAAGTCACCCTAGAAAGCAGATCTTATTACTTATACAAAAACAAAAATAAGTTCATATCTAGGCCTGTTTTAACGCACACAAATCGCTTAAAATTTTTGATGGGGATTAAAATCGCAGGAAACCTGTTCTGTAGTTCATAATCGCAAAGAGTTTGACGACTTCAAATCGCAAGCATATACTTAAATCAAGTTATGAATTTTACTTTAAAAAAATTTAGAAGCGCAAAAATTATACACAAATAAAAATTAATATAACCTCTCTTACTTAAAATAAAAACTATTTTTATTTTTAAATAATTAAAGTCGTAAATAATTAATTAAAAATACATGTGTTTCTTGTTTTATCAATTGTTTGTCTTCATTGTTTTCTTGAGTACTTGCGATTTCATAAAAACAAGTGTTCTAATTGATTTTCAAGAATAAATTAGTATTAGTGAAGAAACTCAACAGACGACGGTAGCGGAACGATCTGTCGTCACTGAGAGTATGTGAACAAAATAACTGCATTTTATTTTCATTTCAGTTTTGTGTTTGTTTTCAAAAACATTTTGTTTAATTATTTTATTTTATTTAAATAAATCAGATGAATACAGAATATATGGACGCGATGAAACTCAATGAATCTTTTAAAGAGAATTAAAAAAATGGCATGCAAAAATGCCGTCGTATGAAATCTCACTAATATAATAAACAAAAATACTCTTTTTATACTACTTACTCAGGACGAAGCAGTCTTTTCCTTCGAAGATGCTAAATGCAATATCAATAATAAAAAATCTATGTTTTGCCAAAAACATTTCAATTGTATTGGTATATCCATAGGATTGAAATAATCTCTAAGCTTCCGTTTTTTATTTCGTTATTGTTTTTATGGCATTTTTTGCAATTTTTGTTGTTGTTGTTTTTATGTTATTGTTTTTCGAACATAAGCAAATCACAAGCAAAACGCGTGAATTATGGAACATAAAAACAAATTTTTGGCGTTTTTGAAATCACATGCGATTTCATGATAGTAGCCCATTTTTCCGAGAAAAAAAAAATAAAATGCTTTGAAACCATTTAGCCATGTCAATAATAACGACCTTGTTTTTGGTAAAATATCATTAGCACTATTAATCTAAAAATACTAGTAAAATTGAGATTAAATTATTCCATTTAGTTAATTTCTCCCATTTATAACCTTAGTCTGTGAATTTTATAATTATTTTCAAACGCTGTAATTAATGATAAGGTGTACGTTAAATCCCTTGTTCATTCATATTAAAATATTTAATAAATGACGTTTAGAGTTTGTATTTAAATGACACAGAATATTTTGTCGCGTAATATAAATAATACGAAGTTTTTGGGTTATAAGGACAATAATACACTGAAGCAAACTTATATTTTGTTTTATATTAGTTGTAGATATTTTGGAGCAAAATACTTGTTGCAAGTATTAAAAACTAGAACACCAATAATTATTTGATAGCTGGCTTATCATGCCAGTCAATGAAAGCTAAAATGAGAAACTACCAGCCGAAACTGTTGTGAAAAACATTCAGCTAAAAAAATAAGGTAAAGCCGCTTTGCATGGTGTTATAACATACCCAAAATATACATCACATACAACTGCACTCCACACTACCGATATATAAGTAAACAAGTCATGACAAATTCTTGTCTAATTCGAATCGCCCCTTATAAGTAATACAATGAATAAGTAGATGAATATCACGGCTGTGTGATTGGAAGTTGTAGGTGTTTTTCAGTTGTATGTACGGTGTGTATACACATAAAATTAATAAATAAAGATTGAACAGATTATTATAATAAAATAACAATATAAAGTGGTATAAAATAAATATAAAATAAATTTTTAAAAAAAAATTAAGTTTTCATAAAATGAATATGTGCGTGACATGCCTCACAAAAAATATTACATGTTGTTATAGAATTGTTGTAGAATTAGAAAAGAAAATTATTATTATTGTTTTTACAATTTTATATATTTTTATAATTTTAAGTACATAACTTATATTAGGAAGTTTTATTTATTTAAAATAATTCGGTTTTCTTATTAATAAATTATTTAAAGTATTGTTATTTAATTTGTTTCTTAATTTTGTTAAGGTAATTGCTAGTGCTCTAAATGCGCATTCTCCTAAACATTAATACAAATTTTTTTTTATGCATACTTTACATAAGTTTAACTAACTTATCTGCGGATTTTATTCAGAAAGGTTTGGTTTTACCAACAATACTAAGAAGTGAATGGTTTGGCCCAATAATGGTGTGTCCAACAATTTATTTTTTTTTTCTTGCATTAAAAAAGTAATAAAATAATAGCAAATATACAAGCAAAATCTCTACAACCATAAACAAATCATAATGCACTATTTCGAAAAGAAGCAAATAAACGCGCAAAAACAAAGGCCGTAAAAACAATTAGACAAGAAAAAAAAACAAACCAAAATGAATCAGCTTATGATAACAATAAGCAACAAAAACCGTTCCCAATATATAATTGTTTTCATGTAAATAGTTGAAAATAAGTAAATCATTAACCTTAATCCTAACTTTTTTCCGTGTTATTTATTGCAGATGTTTACTAATGAGAACTCATAAATAATAAAGAGCAAATAAAATAATTATATTTTACGACAAAAGATTTTTAGCTACATCTTTGATTTCTGTCATAAAAACAATTATTAATAACAATATTTTATTTACTGAAGTAAAATCATATAAAATTATAATACTTTAATAAACAAATAAATACGTATGAGGATGAGCAAACTAAAATTTTCATATTTCTCATCCATTAGCAAAATAAAAAAATGCGCGCATTTCTCAGACATGAAGATGAGCAAAATAAAATATTCTCATTTCTCATCCACGAGCAAAATATAATGACCACAACAAAAATTTATCATTTGATGAAAAAGAAAAAAAGCACACATACTCTCACATGTGCGGGGAGGAAAAAAAATCAAAGCAGATTCTCACTCATGTGCAATGAGTGAAAATGAGCAAGAACTATGAACAAATACTTAGTCTGATTATAGCTGCTGATTTGAAGAACTAAACTTTATTTTTTAAATGTTTATGGACAATATTTTTGCTGTTTAAGATTTTAGTGATTAATTTCTTTTGTTTGTTTTTATCATAAAATAATATTGTTATATATTATAATGTTTAAAATATTTATTATTGAAATGATCAAAACCTTGCTAAGTATTTTATGATGCTGCGCTTAGCCACAGCACGTTTTAATTCTTCTGAGCACTGTTGAGGGTGCTCAGCTAGAATAGTGAGAATACTTTGTTTGTCAAAATTATTCTGAATCTTTATTTAATTTACTTACAGCTATTTATACAAAATTTCTTAATTCTACTTCTTTTAATAATCATGTGCTTGTGTATTGTTATTGATCTTACATCAGCATTTATTTACAATGTTTCATTTATGGGTCAATCGTAATATAATTCCCTTTAAACAATTGCTGTTACAATATGTGGGTTATTTTGTTTACTTTTTGTGACAAATTTATTGCAATGCAAAATTCTAATGTTAAAATGTAGTTTGATAAATGTGACCAATATATTATAATGAATAGTGTGACCAATACACTACACCTCCGTCCTCAAGATTGAATTCATGAATAAATGAAATGAATTAAATCTTAAAAGAAATGTGTTATAATATGAAATTAATAAGTGTGTACAATATAATGTCTAGTGATATGTAGGGATAGTATATACTATGTGTTTTATAATAATGAAAATAAATTTAAAATTGTTTATAATTATTTTTAATAATTTTAATTTGCTTATATTTTATTGATATTGCTAAGTTTTATACAATTTAAGTATATTATTATGAAAAATTTTATTCTTATTATCTATTTTTAACAATGAATTTACTCCTAATCTTTTTATAATTTCATAAGGTCCCTTATATGGACTTTGATTCTTTTTTCTAGATACTAGTTTTATTAATACTAAGTCTCCTACTTTAAAAGTGCTTACATTTGTGTTTCTGTCATATACTTCTTTTGATTTCTGTTTAGCTATTTCTATTAATCTTTTAGCATTTTCTAATGACTTTTTTAGTCTTAATTTTATCTCATTAGCATAGTTTTCTATGTCATAACATATACTATTGTTTTGTATTTTGTCTGTTGGTAATGCTGCTAGTTTACCGTAAATCAATTCGTAAGGTGAATAGTTGGTGTCAATATGTGGTGTCGTATTGTATGCGAATGTATAGTATGCTACCCACTTGTCCCATTCATAATCATTAACAAAATTTAACAAATATTCATTTAGTACACGATGATTACGTTCAATAGAACCTATTGATTGATGGTGATATGGTGCTGAAAATTTTTGATTAATATTTAATAAATTACAAACTTCTTGTAACAATTCGTTATTAAATTCAGTTCCTCTATCAGATTTTAAATTCTTAAAACATCCATACTTTAAGATAAACTGTTCAACTAATGCTTTGGCAATATTTTTAGCATCTTTAGTTTCAATTGGGTGTGCTATTACATACTTTGTTAATTCGCACTGCATAGTTAGTATATATCTGTAGCCATTAGAAATTCTCAAGGGTCCAACAGTATCTATTTCTACTGTTTCAAAGCTAGTACTAGGATTCTCTGTTATAACCATCTCTTCCTTAATATGTTTAGTTTGCTTATTTCTCAAACACTTATCGCATTTATTAATATAATCTCTAACCATCTTTCTCATGTTTTTCCAAACGTAACGTTGTTTCAATTTTAGAATTGTTTTTCTTATACCAAAATGTCCTGATAATGGTGAGTTGTGGAATTCTTCTATAATCTTCATTTGTGACTTTTTGTTCGTAATATGTTGCAAAGGTTTATATAATATTATGTTCAATTCTAACTTTCGATGTTTATTCGTTTTCAATAATTTCTGGTATACCTCATTATAAGTTTTATTCAAATATTCTTTTGATATGAGCTCAAAAATACTATCTTCGCAGGATAAAGCGAGATTTTTTATATTTTGCTTATGCATATAAATTATTAACTTCTCTAGTGACAAAACGTATTTTGCTAGATCTTCACTAACATTCATTACAAAGCTATTATTTTTATTTTCTATGGTACCATCCTTTGGTCCATCTTTAATGACTTTTTTATACCGGTTTTTATAATACTAAATTTCAATTCATGAATATTCTTTATATCTTGCAAGGATGTACATTCCCACATATGATTTTTATGTTGGCCTTGGGATATGTCATTCTTACTATTTATTTCCACATTTTCCGTATTTTCCTTTGCATTCTTTCCACGTGTTGTTACTAAAATTTTCGATGGTTTACTTTTGTCTTCTTCTATAGGTATCATATTCTTCAACATTTCAGAATCTAATTTGATTCTTGACAAAGCGTCTGCGTTCGTATTTATTTTTCCTTTTTTATAAACAATTTCAAAATCATAATCTGACAAATCTATTCGTATTCTAGTCAATTTAGATGATGGATTCTTGTGTGAAAAAAGTGAAATAAGTGGTCTGTGATCCGTCACCACAAAAAATTTTCTACCAAATAAATATGGTTTAAAAAATTCTATTCCCCAATGTATTGCAAGTAGTTCTTTTTCAATCACTGGTTTATTTAAATCATGTTTTCCTAAGGTTTTGCTTGCGTAAGAAATCGGCAAGTCGTCTCCTATATCTCCTTGCGATAGAACAGCTCCTAATGCAAAATTTGATGCGTCAGTAGTCAATATAAATGGTTGTTCAAAATCTGGATATCTTAGTATTGGTGCGCTAATTAATTTTGTCTTTAATAAGTTAAAAGCTTGTTGACAATTTTCAGTCCATTCAAATTGCTTTCCTTTTTTAGTTTGATCGTTCAGACATTTTGTGATTTCAGCAAAATTTTGTATGAAACGTCTATAATAATTACAAAATGCTACAAATCTTTTAATATCGTCCTTGTCCTTTGGAATTGGATATTGTTCTATTACTTTATTTTTTGAAGGGTCTGTCCGTATACCGTCTTTCGTTATTTGGTGTCCTAAATAAATTACTTCTGATTTGAGAAATACACATTTTGCTGCATTCAATTTTAGGTTGTATCTCGATAAACGTTCGAATACTTTCACTAAGTTTTCATTGTGATGTTTTAAACTACATCCAAATACAATTATATCGTCAACGTATAAAAATGCTTTGGAATCTAAGCCACTGAGTGCTATTGTTAGCATTCTTTGGAAACTATTTGAAGAAATTTTCAATCCAAATGGTAATCTTTTGAATTGGTAATGTCCATTGTTAGTTGAAAATGCAGTCAATTGTCTTGAGTCCTCATCTAACTTTATCTGATGAAATGAGCTAGTCATGTCTAAAGTTGAAAAATATTTTGCTCTTCCAAGACGATCTAAAACATCTTCTAATCTTGTTAATGGAAATTTATCATTAACTATCTTTTTGTTGAGTTGTCGGAAATCTACAACTAATCTCCATTTTGCTTTTCCATTTTCGCTCTTTTTTGGCACTACTAGTAGTGGCGAATTGTATGCACTATTAGATGGTTCGATGATATCTTCATCCAATAATTTTTGTACTTGGTTATTAATCTCATCGTGTTGTGTATACTGGTGTATTGTCTGAAACCTTTAAATTCTGTGTATAAAAATTATTAAAAGTCAGTGTCTCTCCTTCTAAATGAAAAATATCCTGATATTCCTTAAAGATCTGTATTAGTTCTGTTTTTGATTTTTCGTCCTTTACGTCAAATTTCAAAATATTAAGCAATTTTCTAAATCTGTCTTCATTGAAGTCTTTTTCCCTCGTGTGCGGTCTTTGTAATACAATATAATTTCGTAAGGGTTCTATTTCCAGATTAATGTCCTTTAGTACTACATCGCTATCTGTTGTATTTAATATCTTGACATGGTGATTTCCGTTTCCTGGTACTATTGTGTTGCTAATAAATATACCTGGTTGAATTTCTTTATTAAGAATAATGCTATCTTCACATATATCTAAGTTAATAGGATGAATACTCTCCGATCGTCTCTCTACCTTTATGCAGTAATTTTTATTTATCCATGATTTCATAGGTATGGTAATCTCTTCATTCCCTAAAGCAAGTGTTAAGGTAAATGTTTCATAATCAATCTTACACAAGAATTTTGAAAAGAAATCCCTTCCCAAAATTCCATCTGTTGGTATTGGAAAATCTTTGTCAATTATATGAAAGTTATGTTTTTCTTTGAAATTATTTATGGTAAATTTTAATTCTGATGTTCCAATTGATTTAATTTTTTCTGTAGTGATACCTGTAAAACTAGTCGATCTTTCCTTGTTTATGTCTATAGAATCTTCATTTAATTTGTTAATTTTACACAAAGAGATGTCTGCTCCTGTGTCTATCAGAAAAGTAAGTTTTGAATTCTTGCCTAAATCTAAAGTTATGAAATTGGTCATGTCATTTGATATCTGGAAAACATTATTTAATCTTGTTATTGGTTCTCCGGATAGTGGGTTTGTACAGTTTCTTGACTCACATCCGGAGCCTGATAGTTTTCCTGTATACAGTGTATATTTCTTCGGTTATTTTGAAAATTATTACTGTTCTTATTATTGTTATTTCGATTATTTCTGTTATTATATCTATATGATCCATTGCTGTTGTTTCTATTATGATACGTATTTGGTCCATTTCTGGCGTCTGTGTAATTATTATGCCTATAATTGTTATTATTGTATGTTGGTCTATGATTACCATTATTGTTCCTTTTTGACCAATTGTTGTTATTTCGGTTTCTGTTGTTATAGTTAAAATTATTTGTTCTGTTACTATAATTGTTATTTGAATTTCTTAAATTATTTCTCCTATTATTCGCATTATTGTTAGAGAAATAAAGAACTTGGAGTTATTCGAGAATTCTTTTTCTAATTCTAAAGCCAATTGTAGTGCTTCATTGAGTTCTTTTGGTCGTGAGGCAAAAACTGTTGGTTTCAGTTCTCCTTTTAGACCATTTTTAAATACATTTAAGGCATGATTGTCATTTAGTTGTTTAATAGTTGTAGCCTGTAATTGATTGCAATTTTCTATGTCCTTAATTTGTAAATCGTTTAGTTCTGTTATTAACTCTAAGAGTTTTTCATGGTATGTGTTTACATTCATACTTTTTTGTGAAAAAGTGCTGAGAGTAGCCTGTACGTGAGCAACGGTTTTCTTCGATTTATATCTGTTGGATAGACGGCTTTTTAATTCATCAAATGTCGTTGGTGCAGATATACCCAACGATGTTCTTACCAAGTTTGATAACTTTACGTTATAAACAAAAGTTATTAGGATTTGCTTTTGAGATGTCTCTAAAGTACTGTTGATCAGTTCTACTATAGTGAGGAAAGAGTTTAATTCTTTGTAATTTCCATTGAACACTGGAATAATTTTTACAGCGGTTTCCAAACTAAAAGTTGCCATATTTGTTAAATTTTGGTTTTTAGAAGTTAGGGCTTGTTCAAAAAGTATTTTTGCTTTATTGTAAAATCTATTAAATTTTTCTATGTCTTCCTGAACGTTTTCTGTCTCTAATTTTGTATCAGTTAATTTTAAAAATTCTTCTTTTAACAATTCTAGTTCTTCTAATTTACATAGTAAAGTCGCTTCATTGTATCCCCTAGCTCCTGCTTTTTTAAAGTTTTTAAGTAATGTTTCTAATCTATTTATAATTGCTTCCATTAGCAATATGCAAAAAAAATTTTCCTATTATATAACTATATACAATTATCATATAAATTATAAACTTTTTATTTTTATTTTATTTTAAACTTGTACTACAGCTTTCTTTTGTACATATTGCTTAAAATATCTATTTAATTTATATACTAGTATTGCTAAAGCCACCATGCAAAAGATGAAAAAGGCGTCTACTGTTATGGTCGTCCCGAAGTTCATTTTCTGCTCGTTATTGTTGTTGATGTTTATCACCTCCTCTTGTTTGGATTTTTGGTTTCCCATTTAGTTCTTTGATTTTCATATACAGTTGCCTCGTTTGCTCTCCACTCGTTATTCCCATCAACCGCAATATTTCTTGTTTTTGTTTCTTTATTTGTTGGGTTTTTCCCCCTCTTTTTGTTTTTTTTTTTTTTGCCGTATGGGAACCTCTGGTTTTTGTGTCCTCCTTCTATATTCCTCAAGTGTTATGGGCTTTGGACCGGCGTTTTTTGGTGTTGGAATATATTCTGGATAGTTCTCAGTACTTCCTTCTGGCACGTACTTCTTGCTTATGTATTTTGAAAAGATAAGCTCTATCTCTTCTTTAGTTGGACTATCTTCCAGCGACATTCAGAATTAATACTGTTAACGTCCTTCAAATGTCCTTTAAGTGATAGGACAACTAGGCAGTTTTAGGATATTATTTAGGATATTAATTAAATTTTATTTGGCAGGATTACAATTTTTTTTTTTTTGGGTCCGTTTGGGCAGGATCGCCATATAATGTTTAAAATATTTATTATTGAAATGATCAAAACCTTGCTAAGTATTTTATGATGCTGCGCTTAGCCACAGCATGTTTTAATTCTTCTGAGCACTGTTGAGGGTGCTCAGCTAGAATAGTGAGAATACTTTGTTTGTCAAAATTATCCTGAATCTTTATTTAATTTACTTACAGCTATTTATACAAAATTTCTTAATTCTACTTCTTTTAATAATCATGTGCTTGTGTATTGTTATTGATCTTACATCAGCATTTATTTACAATGTTTCATTTATGGGTCAATCGTAATATAATTCCCTTTAAACAATTGCTGTTACAATATGTGGGTTATTTTAATAATTATGTGCTTGTGTATTGTTATTGATCTTACATCAGCATTTATTTACAATGTTTCATTTATGGGTCAATCGTAATATAATTCCCTTTAAACAATTGCTGTTACAATATTGCAATGCAAAATTCTAATGTTAAAATGTAGTTTGATAAATGTGACCAATATATTATAATGAATAGTGTGACCAATACACTACAATATAAATGAAAATGTCTAAATTTTATAAAAATAATTGACACAGTTCAGATTGTAACAGTAATGTTTAGTAAATTTATAATATCAATAATTGATTATTTGTTAGTTTCCTAAATACTAATATATATATATATATATATATATATATATATATATATATATATATATATATATATATATATATATATATATATATATATATATATATATATATATATATATATATATATATATATATATATATATGTAGTGATTTCGGAACCACCGAAACGTCTGCCCCGGAATCAATAAGGTAAGAAATGCTAGAAGTTTTATCTTTTATTTGGAGTCGGTATGATTTGGTAGCATCAGCAATTTCACATAATTCTGATGCTTTGATGACAAGTGGTCATTGTTTGTTGTAGGTGCATTTCTCACCCGAGGTAAATGCGCAAGGTTTCCGGCAGGTACGAGCCTTTACACCATAGGTACGATGATACCAACACGTAGTTGTTGAGGCGCTTCTATTCTCGTCGTTAACTCTATTACGAGATTGCGACCTACTGCGCTTTGATTTGCGCTCCAATTCGGGTACAAAATTTTTCATTATTTGAGTTAAATGAGCCAATTGTTGATGTATTGCACTTAACTCAATAGTTTGGGGCCGTGACGTGGTGTTTTTTGAGGTTACGTTTACTTCTTTTACCTCGTTTATATTACGTAAACCGAGTGAATCAACAATGGCGTCTGCAATAGTAGTTTTGTCGACAATATCAACCTTGGAGGCAATTACAGCAGCTTGAGCATGTGGTGGTAGGCGTGCAGCCCACAAATCGATGAGGATGTTTTCACTTAAAGCATTTCCGGCCACACGTCTCATTTCATGCAACAATTGTGAAGGCTTTAAGTCTCCTAAAGGCATCTCCGATAATACTTGTTGCAATCGCCGTTGCTGACTGTCTGCAAAATGTTCCAAAAGCTTGCATTTTATATACTCGTACTTATTTTGCAACGACGTTGCATCGACGATTGATCGTAATTCGCTTAACTTTTGCGGGGGAACTTGCGCCATTGTTATGTTGTACTTAAGTTGGTCTCGTTGAATGCCGGACGCAGCAAACCAAAACTCTAAAGACATGAATATGAGTCGATGTTAGTTGCACTCATGCTTGGCGGAGTTAGACGTACGGCTGAGACTGCATCCATGTTAAGTATGTTGGCAGGTGGATTATTGTCAGGCTGAATGACGGGGTTTTCATTATCGTTGCCGTCCGCCATTTTGTAAAAAAAAATTTTTGCTATTTAGGAAACTAACAAATAATCAATTATTGATATTATAAATTTACTAAACATTACTGTTACAATCTGAACTGTGTCAGTTATTTTTATAAAATTTAGACATTTTCATTTATATATAACAATATTATTTTATGATAAAAACAAACAAAAGAAATTAATCACTAAAATTTTAAACAGCAAAAATATTGTCTATAAACATTTAAAAAATAAAGTTTAGTTCTTCAAATCAGCAGCTATAATCAGACTAAGTATTTGCTCACAGTTCTTGCTCATTTTTACTCATTTTCACTCATTGCACATGAGTGAGAATCTGCTTTGATTTTTTTTCCTCCCCGCACATGTGAGAGTATGTGTGCTTTTTTTCTTTTTCATCAAATGATAAATTTTTGTTGTGGTCATTATATTTTGCTCGTGGATGAGAAATGAGAATATTTTATTTTGCTCATCTTCATGTCTGAGAAATGTGCGCATTTTTTTATTTTGCTAATGGATGAGAAATATGACAATTTTAGTTTGCTCATCCTCATACGTATTTATTTGTTTATTAAAGTATTATGATTTTATATGATTTTACTTCAGTAAATAAAATATTGTTATTAATAATTGTTTTTATGACAGAAATCAAAGATGTAGCTAAAAATCTT
Organism: Cistogaster globosa; assembly: GCA_937654795.1. Lineage (NCBI taxonomy): Eukaryota > Metazoa > Arthropoda > Insecta > Diptera > Tachinidae > Cistogaster > Cistogaster globosa. Next base: position 25,425,950 of record OW569406.1, read on the forward strand.
TTGTCGTAAAATATAATTATTTTATTTGCTCTTTATTATTTATGAGTTCTCATTAGTAAACATCTGCAATAAATAACACGGAAAAAAGTTAGGATTAAGGTTAATGATTTACTTATTTTCAACTATTTACATGAAAACAATTATATATTGGGAAGGGTTTTTGTTGCTTATTGTTATCATAAGCTGATTCATTTTGGTTTGTTTTTTTTTTCTTGTCTAATTGTTTTTACGGCCTTTGTTTTTGCGCGTTTATTTGCTTCTTTTCGAAATAGTGCATTATGATTTGTTTATGATTGTAGAGATTTTGCTTGTATATTTGCTATTATTTTATTACTTTTTTAATGCAAAAAAAAAAAAATAAATTGTTGGACACACCATTATTGGGCAAAACCATTCACTTCTTAGTATTGTTGGTAAAACCAAACCAAAAAATTTGTATTAATGCTTAGGAGAATGCGCCTTTAGAGCACTAGCAATTACCTTAACAAAATTAAGAAACAAATTAAATAACAATACTTTAAATAATTTATTAATAAGAAAACCGAATTATTTTAAATAAATAAAACTTCCTAATATAAGTTATGTACTTAAAATTATAAAAATATATAAAATTGTAAAAACAATAATAATAATTTTCTTTTCTAATTCTACAACAATTCTATAACAACATGTAATATTTTTTGTGAGGCATGTCACGCACATATTCATTTTATGAAAACTTAATTTTTTTTTTTAAATTTATTTTATATTTATTTTATACCACTTTATATTGTTATTTTATTATAATAATCTGTTCAATCTTTATTTATTAATTTTATGTGTATACACACCGTACATACAACTGAAAAACACCTACAACTTCCAATCACACAGCCGTGATATTCATCTACTTATTCATTGTATTACTTATAAGGGGCGATTCGAATTAGACAAGAATTTGTCATGACTTGTTTACTTATATATCGGTAGTGTGGAGTGCAGTTGTATGTGATGTATATTTTGGGTATGTTATAACACCATGCAAAGCGGCTTTACCTTATTTTTTTAGCTGAATGTTTTTCACAACAGTTTCGGCTGGTAGTTTCTCATTTTAGCTTTCATTGACTGGCATGATAAGCCAGCTATCAAATAATTATTGGTGTTCTAGTTTTTAATACTTGCAACAAGTATTTTGCTCCAAAATATCTACCACTAATATAAAACAAAATATAAGTTTGCTTCAGTGTATTATTGTCCTTATAACCCAAAAACTTCGTATTATTCATATTACGCGACAAAATATTCTGTGTCATTTAAATACAAACTCTAAACGTCATTTATTAAATATTTTAATATGAATGAACAAGGGATTTAACGTACACCTTATCATTAATTACAGCGTTTGAAAATAATTATAAAATTCACAGACTAAGGTTATAAATGAGAGAAATTAACTAAATGGAATAATTTAATCTCAATTTTACTAGTATTTTTAGATTAATAGTGCTAATGATATTTTACCCAAAACAAGGTCGTTATTATTGACATGGCTAAATGGTTTCAAAGCATTTTATTTTTTTTTTTCTCGGAAAAATGGGCTACTATCATGAAATCGCATGTGATTTCAAAAACGCCAAAAATTTGTTTTTATGTTCCATAATTCACGCGTTTTGCTTGTGATTTGCTTATGTTCGAAAAACAATAACATAAAAACAACAACAACAAAAATTGCAAAAAATGTTATAAAAACAATAACGAAATAAAAAACGGAAGCTTAGAGATTATTTCAATCCTATGGATATACCAATACAATTGAAATGTTTTTGGCAAAACATAGATTTTTTATTATTGATATTGCATTTAGCATCTTCGAAGGAAAAGACTGCTTCGTCCTGAGTAAGTAGTATAAAAAGAGTATTTTTGTTTATTATATTAGTGAGATTTCATACGACGGCATTTTTGCATGCCATTTTTTTAATTCTCTTTAAAAGATTCATTGAGTTTCATCGCGTCCATATATTCTGTATTCATCTGATTTATTTAAATAAAATAAAATAATTAAACAAAATGTTTTTGAAAACAAACACAAAACTGAAATGAAAATAAAATGCAGTTATTTTGTTCACATACTCTCAGTGACGACAGATCGTTCCGCTACCGTCGGCTGTTGAGTTTCTTCACTAATACTAATTTATTCTTGAAAATCAATTAGAACACTTGTTTTTATGAAATCGCAAGTACTCAAGAAAACAATGAAGACAAACAATTGATAAAACAAGAAACACATGTATTTTTAATTAATTATTTACGACTTTAATTATTTAAAAATAAAAATAGTTTTTATTTTAAGTAAGAGAGGTTATATTAATTTTTATTTGTGTATAATTTTTGCGCTTCTAAATTTTTTTAAAGTAAAATTCATAACTTGATTTAAGTATATGCTTGCGATTTGAAGTCGTCAAACTCTTTGCGATTATGAACTACAGAACAGGTTTCCTGCGATTTTAATCCCCATCAAAAATTTTAAGCGATTTGTGTGCGTTAAAACACGCCTAGATATGAACTTATTTTTGTTTTTGTATAAGTAATAAGATCTGCTTTCTAGGGTGACTTTAGTTCTCAAACATCAAATTTTTTTTTTTAAATTTTCAAATATACATACATATATATGTACATCTATAGAAGGTTGAAGGTTAATTTGTTTTATTCAAAGATGCTTTTGAAGAAACCATTTTTTTTATAATTATAATTGGTATTTAAACAGTTTCAACCAAATTTAATTACCATTAGTAAAAACAATTATAATTAAAATAAAATCATGAGCATTAAATTGAATTTAAAGGTTCTTTCAATGACAATGAAAAATCCCAAGTATGAATAAAGTAAACTTTGATGACCTTATTTTCATACTGAACAAAAATTTTGTTGCCTTCCCTACATTTGATATAGAAAATACGCAATTTACTATTTTTAGTATTTTTTACAGTTTCTTTTTTTTTGCGCAATCTAGTGTTAATGTTAAGGAACCCACATTTTTTTTACTTTTTTAACGCCTTGGTTTAGATACGTTAGGTACATGTACATAATACATGTTACAATTACATTATTACAAAACTCTTTCCTCGTATAATACTTATCAAGGAGTTAAATAAATTCCACTAAATAAAAAAACGCGTTCTTTAGGTGCATTTGTTAGGGTCCATATTATTTATAGCAATGAAGAAGTAAAAAACTTATTATTAAAAATAAGATTCTACTCAATATAAGATATCAATATATCACATTTATTATATTATAAATAATATATGTACCACACATTTTAAAAAATAATGAATAACATTTTTAAAGATAGTGGTTCCGCTTTTTGCGTAAAACATTATATTAATCCTACTGCACCTTTAGATGTACGCAAATAAATTATATTAAAGTACTTCTGAATAACCAGCAAAACAGCAAAAGCATGTTCAAGTATGATTGAATACAAATGTGTGTTGCATTAATTACAAAAATAAATTGTTTTTAGGTTTTAAATGGATTTCTATTGGACTTTAATGAAAATGAGAAAACTTAATAACCAACAAAAAAAAAAAAAAAAAAAAAAAAAAAATAAAAAAAAAATGCTTCACTAGTCATTAACATACATTTAATTACAGACTTAAAAAGCATGATTATACATAAATATAAACAAATGTTTGAATGTGAGTATCTGTCAATCTGTCACATTCGTAGCTATAAACTATTTCCCTATTTTATTAGCTTTCAAATAACAAAAGTAGACTGACAATAAAAATCAAATCTATATGGAGTAATAGGCAAGAATATAAATAAAACTGTCTTCTTTTAATTGATAAAATGTACGTAAGACATACATATGTATATTGAAAAAAAAAAACTATCAGCAACTACGGCAGTAGCCGTATAAACTAACAACATTACTCAAAAACGAAAAATACTACAAAAGTGAATAAAAAAATTTATGAATCCATCTATATGTCGATATAATAATACATCGAATATTAGACATAATCACATACAGGACTACTTTCTTATCTGACATAGCTCGAAATATTTTTTCAACAAAGAAAAACAACGTTAAAAACGTTAAATTTCCAATATTTATGTCACTGAAAAAACTAATTGCGTTAAATGTTGGAAATTATTTTTCTAGTATTGTGATAATTTTTATTTTTGATGTGTTATAATTATAGAACTATACTTTCCTTTTAAAATATATTTTATTTAATTGTTATCAAAATATATGTTTTAAAATAAAAGGATTATCTAGCTCTATAAAATAGGAAAAAATATGAATCTATAACAAAACCTTATATCAGCGATCAGTGGAGATAAAACCTGCAAAAATGCAAATAAATATCTGCTATAAATAACAGTGGTTTGATAACAAAAATTTTTAACAGCATGATAGTTATTTACCTTCTTTAAAAATATTATTTACTTAAAATTTTAAACCAAAAAATGGTTTATTTTATTTTTCAATCGATAGTAAAACAGTAAGTAGACTCATGCTAGTTAGACCTTGTTTTAAAAATGTTCTTAATATCATTTTTGATTTCGTAGTACTCAAGTTTGAACCAGCTTTGAAAGAGTTTTTTGTCTAATTTGCTAAATTTATACTTACAATTCCTAATTAAAATCAACAAAGTGGCAGCCTTGATTGAACAGCTGGATTTATTTTGTTTACTACATGTATTTATAGATGTACTAAAATCTCTTAGTTTAAGATAAAAATTACATTAGTATGTTGTGTTGGAAATAAAGGTTATGAAAATAGTTAAAAGCAAATAATTAGATTAGTTTTTCATGAAGACAAATTACAGAGAGGCGCACTAGACTACCATAAAAAAGAAATGTCTTCGTTCACATTCGCCATTAGGTTAGCACTAGTTTTTGTAAGATAAATATTCGGTTTGTTTCTTGTACTTTGAAATTAAAGAAAACTAGATGACCCGTGCGAATATTTATACTTTATATATTATGTGGAATAGCATTATCGCACTTGATCTAACAAATACTGCAAAGTATTGCCAAAACAGCTTTTTACAACTTAATATGCATATCATATGAATGGTTTCCGATGGCAACCCTTATGTAGAAAAATGAAAGAAAAAAGAAAAATAGTTACTCAATGGTTACTGTGTTTTTGTAATAAAAATTTTTGAATTATTTATGGCCTTTTTTGCCTTATTGATTTAATGGAGTTCTCATTTAATTAATTTGGCTTTTGGTATAAACTTTGAGGTTTTCTTTACAAAATTTGGGTAAAATCCACTGATGAGCTATATGAGCAGTAGTCAAATGACCATATGGATATGCTTTCCCCACAGTAATACATAATAATAATAAATATTTCAAGAAAATATCATGAAATATATATATTTAAAGGAATCAAGCACAATTAACGTAAATTAAGATAAAAAAGATTCCAAATAATAAATTTTCTTGTTCTATAGACAGTGTTAAACATTTTCCAAATATGCTGACAACTGTTTTTTGTACCATTATGTCGGTAAAATTAGTTGTTTTCACATTTATTTCTCTACTCTCTCTAAGAAATGACATATTTTTACGAAAAAAGGTATTCTATGTTTGACCAAGGTTTTAAGGAACTTGCTTACAAAGTTTTACCCAAATCCATCTAACAATTTTTCGTGATGCGAACACAGATATACAGACAGACAAGGATTCCAAAACTAGATGTTTGGTATTCCATATCGATCACTATAAACGTCACCATAAAATATTTCAAAAAGTATTTAGTGTACAGAAAAGACTTACTTATTAAGGAAGGACTAAATTTTTTCCAAAATTAAGTGGTTACGTTTTTTGGTCAAACGTATCTATATTAAAAAAAAAAAACATATCTGTGTTAAAAATCCTTTTTTGAAGAAAATCTAAAAAATATGTGTACCTTATTTAGCAAGCAGTTTATAGCGTATATTAAATGTTACGAATATAGGAGTATTCCAATTAGAAGGTTTTTTACATTAGAACCACTGTGGTGCAAAAATTTTAAGAACATATTGCGCGAGTTCTGATTTCGTACTAAAAGGTACTTTTCACCATAGAATTTTGTTTAACTTACTTTCTATTAATTTCTCTTTAAATAAATAGTTATAAATTAAGTTAAGAATTTATATAATAGAGTTTTGTAATTAAGTATTTTTAGTCAATAGAAAACTTAAAACAATAAAGTTGGATTTTTTTATAGAAATAATTTTTACTGTAATAATAATTACATAAGTCGCGTGATAAGAACAAGAAAGTAATTTCGAGGTACAAAATATACGAATATTTTTGTACAAAGCCAATATTTTTCGTCAATGATCCGTCATATTCAATTAAAAACTGTCCTTGAATAATTTTTTAATAAAAACAGTTAACTTCATTTGTGACACCTTGTTAGCTAAAAATTTCTTTTAAGTTCGAAACACTGATCAAATATAAATGTGGTAAACAAATATTGTGGGTCACGACATATGTCTATTATAAAAGCATCTGTTTTGAATAAAAAAAATAAAACTAATCGACTAAAACTAATCGACCAAAACTAATCGATAAGACTAATCGAAAAATAAAACTTTTTTTTCATACCCATGCTATTCTGCACTTTCAGTGACTTGACTCGTTATTAACGTAGATGCGTAAGGACAAATTTTCTTCTCATATTTATATTAAGCTCCTTAAGACGTATAAAATATTTTGTCAGCGAATCGTTGATCATTTGGTTTTATTATCTATAATCTATTTTATAATTTAATAAATGAATCGATTGATGCTGCTGTTGATTTATAGAATGTGAAATATTTATTAAATTCTCACACTGGTGATTTCATGTGTAAATCTAAATAAAAAGTTCAATAATATTTCCTTGCTGTTTTAAATTTTCCATATTATTATATATATTTTATACAAAGTATAATATATTTTATAAATCAAATTTAACCAGTACAGCAGTGCAATGGGCAATATAAATACATAAGTTAACAGTTTTTCAATTAATTTCAAATTGTTTTAATTCGCTAAGTTGTTTATTTCTGTTACGGTGTTATTATTATTTATCTAAGAATACAAAATATATTGCTTAAGAGTACTACGGTATCTATTTGCAAATATTTTGCATATAATAAAGAAAGTATTAAAGCAATCACCAACCAAAATGCTGACGCATAATTTTTTTTCATATACATCTATTAAACAATTTTGTTGATATTAATAAAGCTTCTAATACTTCAGTTACCAAGAGCCGCTTAAGTAATAGTATATTGGTAAATTTTATCCAGATTCTGAATACAAGAGTATAACTTTTTGTCTACCACTAGTTTCCTCGTTAGACTTTACTACATCTTCTATCCTGGGCTGAATTTTCTTAAGCCTCTTACGTTCTTCAAAAAAATTCACTCCAGAGTTCTTTAGGTGAAAATTCACCCCTATGTAACCTTTGCCGATATAAAAAAAATTGTTTAGCAGAGTTCAGTAAAAAATAAATAGAAGAACACTAAAAACTTAAACCATTCACTAAATTCAACCGGAAGCTATTAGCATCTTTTAAATAATAATAAAAATAACGAAAACTTACTTTTTTTATTGCAATTTGCGCGTAGAAAATTTATTTTATGCTGCCCGCAAATTGATTTTTGACAAGACGCACATCGAGAACCTAAAGTTAATTACTTTAGTTTCCACTTGATGACGTAGAAGGCTGTTCGCTTGACTATCTCATGATGATCAACAAATATATTGAAGGATCTAATCTTGGTAAACAAGATGGTGTTAAACTCATAGTTTCTTTAATACCGTTCCCAGTTCGTAGAAAAATAATCTTCTTTTGTACAGTTTTAATTTTTTGTTATTATTGCCATATTGCAAAGCAATGCATGTGACCAGCGATTAGTTTTTTTTTTCTTTAAGTACTTACAAGCTGATCTAAAGTGTTTACACTTGTTATAGCTTTATTAAAAAATGATACAATCTCTGGCAGTTGATTTCTTCAATGCACTACTGTTTTGTCATTATTTAAAGTACTAACAACATTAATAATTTTGTAATTTTGTGGAACGAATTTCACTAGTAATTTTTATTATTATTATTTTTTTTTGTTTTTTGAAAGAGAACTTGATAGAGAGGTTAATGACAAAGAACAATAAAGCCCTAAGATGATCCTAGTCTTATCATAAAAGAAGTCGTATGTTTTTTCCAATAGTTTATTCTGTAATGTAATGTATTGGCTACCGAGCTTTTAAATCTGTGAGAAACTAAAAAATTATGTCTAATATATTAATGTTAAATATGCTATAGTTTATTATTATTATATATGCAAAAGTTTATTTACGGCCACAAAAGTGTCCAAAAAACATTTTGTAAATCAAAAACATTTTTAGTTGTAGATTTTTTATTAAGCTATTAATGCCTATAGTTGACAAGTAATTAAAAAACAATTTAAACTCGAAAAACAATGAAAAATAGATACCAAAGAAGGTATACATATACAAAAGAAAATAGGAAGCACAATGAACTTGAAAGAGGACACTGATAAAATCTATGCGAGCTATAGAGCCGCTATTAGCTAATCTGGTTTTGAACTACGATATATTTATTCTTTAAACTTGTTGAAAACTTTTTACATGTTTTGTGTTTGTGTTTATGGTAATATGTTTTAATGTACCATGTTTTTTTTTTGGAAATACATTATGTCATAATCATAACATAACGGACTTTTCCAAAGAAAATAAGAAAAATTAGACACTATCAGAATGAAATGCAGCATTTTCTGGATCGCTAAAACCTTAATTAGCATTCCTCGTATCTGTCTACCTTAGATTGTGTACACTGTAAACATAATCTATTTAACCAACTAATTTTGTAAATAAGAATACGAAGAATTTTTATATCAATATTAATTTGGTTAGATGAAGTCGACACACAAACTAAAGTATTTCTTCGCTGTTCTCTTTGTAACCTGTCCTGTACATTTGTTCTTGCATTTGTCATTTCTACTTGTATTACTCACAACATTATAGATGCTATTTTAGTATCATATTGATTGTTATAAGTTAAGCATGAATGTACGATCAAAGATCCATTTTTGATATAATACTACATTCGAGTTCGTAATATTTAATGAGTCAATTACAGTTTTTTGAAGTTCTATTAGTCGCTCCGCTGTGTGATTTAGAAGAACTTGTGAAGTTACTTCAACGGAGGTCTCGCTTATTTTAAAGCTGGTCGATTCTTGGTAAGTTTTTTGTTTATCAGTTTGAATATTGTTGTAGGAAGGAAATATTTGAGGAGCAGCTTGTCTAACAACATTGTATTGATTTCGTGTTAGTTCAGCTTCTACAAAAACAGCTAAAGCTTTTGTATTCAATATTTTCAAGGTGGAAATGGTTGTTTCACCTATTTTTTTAAATTTATGCCTTTGCAACAATTTTCATATATGGCTCGCAACACTTTTGATTCCTCGACGTAACCTGCGCTTTGTAATTTAACCTGTAAAGTATAAAGTAACTCTGGCAATAACATGGTGTCTCTTAAAATCTTTATTTTTTATATTTACTCCAACCACTGTACTCGACCACGTTTTGCAGTCGCTGCAAGAGTAAAACCAATAGAGGATTCCAACCAGATTTTATTTTGAGTAATAAGCCTCATTTCCATTTTATGCGCTCTAGTCCACCTAGATTTAAATTCATAAAAGAAAACATCAATTCTTTTATTAAAATCATACATATTTTCCTCAGAGCAGTTAGTGCGTTTTTTGATTTCTTCTGCTAAAAATTTCATCTTGTCATTCATTGTTTGAGCGCTTGAATTCATCATAATATCAAATAAGCTTCGACAAGTATAAAAACAATGTTCGAACTTGTTTCTATAAAAAAATAATGCCATCACAAAAAAACCTTTCAAAGATTCTTTTACCCGATTACTTGAAACTGCACAACACGATCACTATATGTCAAAACAAAGAATATTAGTAAAATAAACAAAAACAAAGTATTATTGAAACAATGAATATTAAAAGTGCAATATAGTAAAGATTTATGTCCTCTTTAATATAAACTAAAAATTATAACACGAATGTGGACGAATAATAACTATATATCCATTTAAAATATAAAAATTCTATTTTTTTTTGGCATTTTCAATATAAATAACTAAATCTAAAACACTTCCAACCACAATTTGATACACAAATGTTAACGAAGTATTTGCAAAATAACCTGAACTTGATGGTTCCATTGAAAAATTGTTAACTTTTATAATACTTTTTAAAATAAATCAATATTTCAACGGGAAAGTTTTCACTTTTTTCAGCATTTTTTGCAAAAAAATTTCTATAAATTTGACTTTGAAGTTTCACTACAAAAACACTAGAGCACTTTTCACCTTTATTTTAACGACAAGTGATGTAGAATTTTATATACTCTAACCGGCTACAAAAAATTTTGATGATATTTATTTTTTTAAATTAATTTAAGAAAACAGGCTATTCTATCCCTCTGTGCGTCAGGTAAAACAGTAATTAAATTATTTTTTAATTACTTTCCAGCTTATTAAAAAATCAAACTGCAATCATCACATACAAAAATATTTTTGTTTGTAAAGGTGCCTTTAGAGAAAAGTTTTTTAAATATGACTTGTCAGATTTTCCAGAACAAGATACATATGTATCGTGTAAACGGTTAAAAACATTTTTTATGTTAAATACATATGTAAAAGTCATATGACAAATTTTCATTTAAAGCGTGTTCTATTTTTATATGACAATGCATATGGCTTCCAGTGGTGCAACTTTTTCTTTCTTCACTTATACCGTTTTTAGATGATCGAAAATTGAAAAAAAGAATTAAAATCGTTGGAAGCAAACAACTGTTGTCAACAATGATTTACTTTGTAGGTTATGTCAGAAAAAATTTGCGTGTACGTTTAAACGCGAAATTTAAAGCCATATGTAAAAATGACTACTTTGACATACATATGTAATTACATGTGGATTTTCAAACTGACAAGTCATATGTAAAAAACATTTCGTCTGAAGGCACCTTAACTATATGTGGAAAATATACACTGGGTCTTAAGAAGTAAAAATCCCTTAGGAAATTCATTTAAAAAAAGAAAAACTAACAATAGATTAAAAAATTCCTTACATACTACAGTGGACTGTAACAAAAAAATATTTTAAAAATCTGTACATTTCTTATACATCCATTAACAATTTATAAACAAATTTAAAGAAATTCCCCAAAAAGGGAAGAAAGGTGTTGAAATTAAAATTAAAAAATTATATAATAAACATAAATCTACTTACACTTTAATGAAACAAGGCAAAAACGAAACAGAACAAAACAAATAATTAAATAAAAAGTTACGGTGCAGTGTAAAAATTCTATTGACGATATTTAATGTATTTATTCTTCGATGATAAAATAGAAGGTCTGCATCCTCGTAAAGAAGTCCAGCTTTGCTAGGGGTCAACAAGTCCACAGGAGAAAGGTACTTTGCTACCTGAACGATCTCTAGACTCAAGGCTCATTTTTTTCACTGAACTATTTTCCACAAAACGCGTACCTTCCATGAACTTCGAAGCTTTCCAGACCATAAACGAGTCTATTCGGCTAAAATCGTCTGCACTGTATATGAAGCTACAAGGGGACCTGTTGTCTCTGTTGCGCCCTATATACGGTCTCAATCCAAGCCACGCAACTAAGATCCACCTCTTCCATCTCCTAAGCCTCTCCATTTTTTGGTATTTTATGAACTGTTAAAGACACTACCTTAAAATTTAAAAAACAAAGCAAACAGTAATAAAAAAATATATCAACAAATTAAAGGATATTCGTTTAGGTGACGTAAATTTACCTACATTAACCTATTTTTTAAACTGTTATAGACCAACAAAAAACAAAAAACTTAAGGTGTATCCGTATAGGTGAAGTAACTTAACTTATGTGAAGTCACCTTTAGAACGGTTATAAACAGATACTTTATATGTCTAAAGAAAGTGTATTACTATGACCACTGTAACAAGTATGATAATGGAAATAAAAGGATGTCCCTATATCTAATAAAATTTAATGTAGCCTTATTTGTAAGCCGATATAGTATAACAAGCGGAATTTTTACATTATGAATACTACAACAAAAACTACTACAAAAAATATAGATAATAAGTGTGCAGTTTGATGAACAGTTATAAATAAAGCAACAGGTATTTTATTTATTTATTTTTTTTTTTTATTATAATTGTAACATTTGCACAAAAGATGATTTAAAAAGATTCACTTACTTTTATGAGGCCCATCCATAATCTGTTTTTTTTTTTTCTTTTTTTTTTTTTTGTTTATAAAAACTACTTTGATTTATATTGATTTTAGACTAAACTATATTATGCCAAGTTAAAGTTAGTGAACACTTTAAGTTGATTTATGCTTTATTGGCATGCAATAAAAAGATTAACGAATTTTATTATAAGAAGTATAAAAAGAAGAGCAAGAAAATCAAATGTTTAAAAATTTTACTTCATATATTTAACACTGCTTAACAAAAGGACCTAAATGTTAAAAGTTCACTTAGTATACAAACATACTTAGTCATTAAAAATTAGAAGAAAAACTTCTAATGAACAGAAAATCAGTTTTTCGGTAGCTTTAATGCTTTCCTTCACTGAGCTTAACTTAACAATATGTAGAAACAGACAGTTTTCAATAAATTTTAAAAATTATTTAAAATTGAGTTTTTGCTATATGAGTTAGAGAAGGTATAGAGTAAGGTGCTGTTTCTGTATTACAGGCGATCAACTCATCTGAAAAATGTATATGAAAATAACTAAAAAAACTGAGTGCTTTTCATATAAATTTTTTAGACGAATTGATCGCCAGTAATACAGAAACAACAAATAACAGTTTTCAAGAAATTATATTTATTGTACATCTCAGTTACTTTCTCCTTATAATAGTTGATAAACTTATAAAAACTTCGAAACTCCTAACATTTTTAAATTTTTGACTTTTAAAAAATATCTTACATCTCTGAAAGATTGTAATTTATGTTTAACACAAAGGGAGCGAAACTTTCTCAACGCATATTTAAATGCTAAGTAAGGACATTGAAACTGCATTCTCTACCAGGAAAGAATTGAAATTATAAGTCAGATAGAATTTTAAAATTTTAATGGTGTAAACGGTAAACATTGACGGTCAAATTGGAGATGTCTTATTCTAGGAAAAAAACACCACGTTTGAAAAATATTAAAAGCATTATAAAACAACATGAAATAATGTATTATTCCAAAACATTAACAGGTGGCTAACTGTAATCGCTAAAATAAGGGAGTTCACCCTCACGAAATGCGTCATGTGGTAACTCCATTATTTTAAAATTCCAAATGTCCTGTTTAAACTGCATATCCTCTTTAGTTTTAAAACAATCAGCCACTGTTTCAATAGATTCATTTCTGAAGGTATATGATTGAAGCTTGGGAAAGGGGAATCCCAGGAGAAAATTCCCTGGAAAATCTATATACAATTTCCCCGGAAGAGTTTGGCAAAGTTCCCGGGAAACGGGGAGTATAAAATCATAAGCAGTTTAAAAAAATACACTGATTGTTTGTTGTAAATATTTCGTTTCGTGTAAATTCTACTACGTCTTTACATCTCGACATGAAATATTTTTGAACATTTTGATGTTGGTGTAGGTAGTAATCGATATGGAGTCTGTCTGTCTGTTCCCATTATGTTAAAACTGCAGGATAGATTTGAAAAAAATTTTGTGAGGAGGTGCCTTAGAACATTGGTTCAAATAAAGAATGCCCTTTATTTTATAAAAAATATGTAATTTCGTAGAAAAACAAGAGATACCAATGTGAAGTCACCCAATTTTATCGGTGTTGGTACTAGAACAATTGTCAGTACATTTTGTTTTTGTAGATGGAAAGTTTTTAACACTGTTTTCTAAATTTTAATTTTAAAGTAATTCGAAATGATACGCGGACAAAAGCGTGGGCTTTGCTAGTAAGATATAAAACAGAACAACAGGATACAAATTTGTTTAAAAAAGGAATTAGAGTTATTCGAAGCCATTAACATTTGAAACACGAACATGGATATGCGTTATAAAGAATTATTGACAACAAAGCCTACATCAGTAGGAAGTGAAAGGGTTTTTTCTTTTGTTGGAAATTTTGCAACAAAGAAAAGCAACAATTTATCTAGTGCATTTTTGTATGCAATTTTAAAATTGTATATTTAAAAAAATACTAAATAAAATACTTTTGCAGTATTTTTTCTTTGTCATCTCTCGTTATATAGTACAAATATATATGTTTATGTGTTATAACCTGAGTTGTTTTTAAGTTTTATAAATTTTACTTTTTCGGCTTACGGTTCATTTTTAATTTAATTTCTAAACATTTTTTAGTCTGCGTCTAATTTTTTTTATTTTCTTTGGAAAATGTCCGCATACATTTGTAAATAATTTTCTTTCTAAATGTTTAGAAATTAAGTTAAAAATATTTTAATGAAATATGAAATTTTTAATATAATTTTTTTAAATAAACTTGTTTTCTTAAAGAATTGTTTTTTTCCCGGGAATACCGGGAAATCCCAGGAATGCAATAATTTTTCCCCGTTTTCCGAGGAATAAAAAATTCCGAGAAATTCCAAACTCTATATATGATCGAGCGATGTTTTTAAGCCATCATTTATGTCAAAGAGTGATATGAAACGTCGGGAAAGCGTTAACATCGTTCAGAGATTATAACGCATTGTTTATTCTTTAAATGTTTATTTTTTACCAAATTCTAACTGTCTCTTATCTAATTGTTTTCTTTAGCTTACCAATATTTTTCTGCATTAAGAACATAAATTCAAAATAAAAGTTTTATTTTATTTTTCTAAATTCCAAACTAAGTCTTAAAATATTTCAAATATTCAAAATAATAGAAATCATTATGTTCTTCTAATTTATTGTTTCATAGAAGGCTTAAGTTTACAATATGTAATTTCCTCTTTCGTTGTTAATAAAAATGTTGTTAAGTCATTTTACTGTTAAAGCAATAGGTGCAAAAAAATGCCACGAATATAATATATTTTATGAATGAATATTTCATAGAATATTTGGAGCAAACAAAAAAATTGTGGAAATGGTTATTTCTCACGCTAGATTTAAAAAGTGCATAAAAAGTTAATTTATTCCCATTTAAAAAATTACAAATTTTATAGAAGTTATGAAGACAATATCTGAGGTATTAAGTAAATACGTCTATTTAAATGCTATAAATAATTTAAGAAAATATAAAATATCCTAACAATTGAATAAACTTTATTTGTCTTAATTTTTCGTATATTTAAATTTTTAAATATTTTAAGAAATATGAATTATTTTAAATTTTTTATGTTAAATTTTAAAGCAAACAAGTGAAATTAGATACTAGCAGAAGATGATGCAGAGACCTAGATTCATTGATTCTGCATTTATATACTTTGCAATAAGACGCAGATGAAAGATCCTGTGGTATGAGCGCGATATCTGATATTTTGTTGAAAAAACAAATGTTGCACCGTGGAGATTTTTATCTCAATACTTTTAAATCATTGCTTATTTTTTTTTCCAAAAGCTAGATTGTTTGTTTTAATGTGGAATTGCTTTAAAAAATATTCTTGTAGCCAATTAATATTTTTTCATGACGTACTATTTTAAAATTCAATATTGCAGCATTTTCTTGAACGCTTTATTCGTCATCATCAGACTTCCCATCTATCTGTCTTAATTAATAACAATTATAAAATAGTTTATCGTTATAAAACTATGTTTAGTGATAAGGGATAGTTGCTAAATGAATATTCATGCAGCTTTTAAATGTGAAATATGTCATAAGTTCCGGTTGATAATACTCCAAATAATGCTTTTTACGTTAAAACTAGCTATATCTATAGAACTTCTTTACCCCTATTTAAATAAAATGAAAACTCTAATAATATAAAAAAATTGTGAATTTTTAAATTCGTATATCGACTGTATGGAAAGTACCAGTCTATCTTTTGAATCTCGATCATTTACAGAAGTTACTGCAAGCTCAGTTAAATACAAAGATATATAAAGATTCTACTTATTATATTTTTAAAGATTAACCAATAAGGTATTTATCAGTTTTCGATTTTTTTATGAAATATATATCTTTTTTAATTTTTATTAAATTTTTAATTGAAATATTTTGATACTATAAAATCGAATTTTCTTTCAATTTTTTTTTTTCATTTTAAGAAAGAAAATTTATAAATAAATGCATGCGGACGTTTTTTACAGAAAGCATGAAACATTAGACACTAGCATGGATAGATCGCTACATCCTTCATCAGCATTCTTCGCGTCTATCTTTCTTAAGATGTGTACATTGTAATTATCATCTATTTAACCAAATAACCTTGTAAATAAGAGTACAAAGAGTATTTGACGAATACAACCCAAAGCATTTCTTCGCTATTTTATATGTAATACTGCCTTATATTTCCTGCTTTCTAAAAGAAAGTTAAAACACAGTTTCTTATCTTCTCATGAATTTTTTAAAAGTTGTTGGCAAAAAATTAACATGCTGCAGTTTTATAAGCAAACTGAAATGGATCAGTTAAACTAAAACTTTACTTTATTTGCTTAAGAATTCTATAAACGTTAGTTAGCTAAGAGTTAAAGCAAACATTAATCTCTTTTTACAGGGGTATTGTAAAAAGGTTCAAGTTTTTTATTTCTTCAACAAATATTTTCATTGTCGCTATTTTGTAAATAAGTTAAGTTTTTCTAACGAGAAGTTTTTTTTAATAATAAAATTTTAAAACTTAAATATTTTTTTCAGGATTATTGTTGTTTCAACGATTTCAAAGTGTTAATTTAAGTGAAGAATTTTGGCTTTAACTAAATAAAGTAAATTGATCATGCCGTCCTATGATCCAGTGGGAGTTAGAGGAATACAATTATAAGGAAATATTTTAATTTATAAAATTTTACTGCACGTGTATTTTATAAAATGGCTCTTGCTTTTATTTCGAATAGTCATGCGTTTAATAGGAATATAATTTTTTTACCATGATACTTTTTTGGAATCAACAACTTGGAAAGAGCTCATCTTGTTTGCATAAATGAACGACTATTTTATTGAGTTTTTTATTACACACAATTTTAAGAGCCTTCATTTAATTACACAATTTACTTAAACGAATATTAAAGTATTCACGTTTATAACACCAATAAATGACAAAAACTACGGAGACGGATCAAAATGACAGTGAATATATCAGTATGACAGTTGCTTTTATCATCCGTGTTACAGAACTCATTTTTAAATTTCATTGTAGAATCTAGTTTCTTTTTTTATGTGCGGTTTTTAACTTACTATTATTATTTGTTTTAGTTGTTTTTTACTTTAATGTAAGAGATATTGACACGTATAAATTAGAGAATGGAAATTTAGCATTTTTAAGGATTAAACAAAATTGATCAGAATCTGAAGGAGGTATAATAAATTAGACTAAAACCATTTCGATAGGAATGTGTGACAGATGTGTATACCGGCTCCAAGAAATTCTTAAACATGCTGCTAGTTTCTTTTAACTCCAGCTGCATATAAAATTATCCACATTATACCTGCTGTGTAATTATTAAGTCAGTGTAGGTGTTCGTTGCGTTTTTTTTTTTTTTTTTTGTATATTTTTTATCAATATTAGTTGTTTTTTTTTGTGGTCATGAAGCTTTTTAAACACTTGTTGCTCTTGATCTATTATTTTTATTTTAGTTTTTGACAGCAACTGAGCATCAACCACAATATAATAAAAATATTCAAAATTTCACGTCACCGAATAATTGAAAATGTGTTAGTTTAACGAATCAGAACAAATTCTATTAAAGATAATTAGAATAAAAGTTCATTAAAATTTAAATTAGTATAAAATTTCTTTTTCTGAAAATGTATCTACTTATTTATTATAATTTCTTTCGGCTGCCAATCCTAAAATATGACAAATATGTATGCGAGCTCTTATCAAGTGCGAGAAAATATAACAAAGTCTCAAGAATATAGAGCTAAGAAAGTCTTACTTCATGATTTTTAAGGCAAACCCATCGCGGTACGTTTTAAGTTTTTTCAGTGTGTTGTTGCCTAGATGGTTACGCGTTTACTTTTATTATTATTGTTATTATTTTGATGGCCCATCCACGGTCAGTTTAACAACGTTATTTTTCAAATATATTGTAAGGTCTGTTATACTAATGTACGTATATAACACAGCGACTTTTTGTTATCAGTTCCATTGATAACATAATTTATTGTATTTAAAATTATAAACTATTTACCTGAAAGAAAGAAGCAAACAACACTTCTAATACAATACTTTTGGTATTGGAAACTTTTCCTTGAAACTCATAAAAATAAAATTTATAAAGGGTTTCTGTTGTACGCAGTGCACAAAAAAGTAAATTATGATGATAACTATTGAATAATTATATTTTTCACACTTTTTCTAAAGCTAAAGTTGGAATATTTTAGAGGGAAGCAATTCAACTCTTTTCATACCATTCTTGAAGTTTTAATATAATTGATGCCATAAACGTAGAATCTCTTCTGCTTTTTAGAAGTAATATATTAACTAACGCATTGAATATTATTTAAAAATTAGCAGCAGGCTTAAAAAAAATTAAAAACAAAAGCAATGAAAGATGCAGAGTGATAGAGAATATTTTTAGGATTTATAGAAAACATTTATTATTATTAAAGTTTGGAAGTCGATGCGTTCACTGTTGTGGATGTTGTTTTAAAAGCAACAGCATATATTTGTTAACCGTTATAAATTTATGTTAGTATAAACGCCGTAAACTATTACAAGAGGAATGATTATTTTTTATGGTTTTTGTTAAAATTAACATAACATTTGCTATTTTTGAAAGCATGAGCTTGTAAAGTATTACAATAAATAAATATTCAACCTAAGTCTGTATATTTTTATTATTTTTAAATTAAATGAGAAAGAAAAATAGAATTATTTACAAACTATTGTGTTGATTTAAAAAAAAAAAACTAGGCACCAGATAAATGTAAATGCTGTAAAAAATTTATATTAAAAAAAAAAAAATAAGTAAATAAATAAATAAAAAATTAACTGTACGGGAAAACACAACATTAATTTAAAATATACATTCGTATTGCCCTACATAGCAATTACAGAATTAAAAATAACAAGCTAGAGTCGGCGAATTATATTTGTAGACAGATCTATATCCGAGACGACAGATTTTTTAAGTATATCTGTCATGTAATCCTGATACTAGGAAACGGTATGTATGCAACTCAAGTAAAACACCTTCAGCATCGGCTCTTAAATTTTATATTTCAATATCTTTGGAGGCTAAGAACCTACTGACTTTTTCTATCATTTAGAGTTTAAAAACTATAGTTTGGCTACCAAAAAAGAATTTCAGCTAATGAACTGAAATAATCTCATAAGTAAACTTGCATAAAAAGCTATTTGGTTTCAAAATAGGACATAAATATTAAAATTATGTGTTTTAACATCTACATAGTTGAGTTTTGTAGTAAAGAAAATGCGTATGCTTTATATGTATCTATTGGTATCTTATATATTAATTATACGTTACCGATCCATTTCCAACACTATATAAGTATACCACCAACTACTTTTTGGAAAGTTTTACAAATATGTGATCGTTTTTACAAGCAAATCAAAGACAGATATTAAATACAAGATGACAAGAGCAATTTCTAGAAATTCGGAAAAAAATTAATTGCGTATTGTAAAAAATAGTTTGATTACAATCAATGCGACTAAGCCTTGAATTTTTTAAATATTAGTATACAGATCAAATTTATTCCACCATAGATAGGTGCTGCCTACGGTTTTTAGGTTTTTAGAAAATAGTAAAAATACAACCAAATTATTATTCTAGTGAACCTCCATTCTAGTGAGACTCCTTTGTATATCGAAAAAATATCGGATGGCTGAAATTAACTGATGATGGACCAGCATTTTTCCAATGCTCATTTCTAAATTATAAGAAAAGTATAGAAGCCAAAAACGTATTTTCACCTGTAATAGTTGTGCCATTTTCGAAATTATTTGTTCGTAAGTGCTTTGACCGGATGATCCATCACATACTTAATTATTTACAATGTATGGCGTTTGGCTGTATGATTTATTAAGCAATTTACTCCTGACGATACTTCAGTAACATTTACAGTAGTACATGGCACTAATAGTAATAATAGAAAAAATATTTACATTATGATTTTTTAAGGAGCTTCGTAAAATCTGATATTTTTGTTTGAAAAGCTCAATCAGATAACAACGCTAAAGTTGCTTCTATGCTGTACTTTGTAAGTAAAATATTTTTAGGAGTTGAAGTACTCCTCAGTAGATGATCCGAGGTAAAATCCTTCTCATCTTTTTTATTTTGAGAACTTTTATATCTTAATTGTTTAAATACTTAACACATAAAAGGAATTTATGCCAATTAAAAAAAAATATATGACCGTGGCGCCCAAATTTGGAGTCTACCCAGAAACCGTCCGTATATCCTATGGGGCGGATAATTCACAGCTCTAGCCTAAAAAATTTGTCTATTATATTCGGTATTATGTTTAAAAGAAAGCGTTAAAAAAATGTTTTTTTTAATATTTCATGAAAAAATGTCATTTTTTTGTGTACAAACTTTTTTAAATTATTTTTATTAATATGTAGCAAGAATGCTCAGAAAATATTACAAGAATATAGGGTGTTTGAACGGCAACTAGCGAAAAAGTAGGATATCCGATGAACTCTCTTTTAATAAGAAATAAACGTGCCTTTGAAATGATCTAACGATAACGTTCCGAACACTTCAATTCTAAAATCTGCTCTTTTTTTCAAGATCATCTATTTTTATTTCATAAAAAATTGTCGAATTGAAAAAGCTTTACCAGCTATCCAATTAAGAACAATGGTTTTGAGTTAAGATCTCTAACGTTGTGTTCATTTAATTCAAGTAATTTTGATATCAAATTTTGTATTTTGCCACAAATTTGGTAGAATGTGTCGTGAAATGAGAGGAATTAGAAAAAGCAATTTGCTCTATTTTCCAAATTAGACCCGAATGACTAAGTCTTGTATCGACAAAAAAAGTCAAAATCCAAAGGCGAAATCATTTTAAACTTTTTGACATGCATGAAAAACTGGAGAAAGTTTAAGCGATAAGTACAGGGCTTAAAAAACACGAAGCTAAGAAATAAATCAATATGTTTCAGAGTAAATCTACAAATATCTAAAAGAAAAATATAATTAAACACAATAAATTTCCCACTATATTTTTCCGGAAATATATTAAACAGCTTATAAATGTGTAATCAAAATTTCGATTTTTCTATACTCACTTTCTTTAGTTTGGTAAAAATTCAATTAATTTTAAAGTAAGTACATCTAATTCAGTTTTTACTTATAATGTAAAACCTAAAAATTTTTGACGTAAACATTTTTCAATGAAATTCGATTATTGAGAAGTGATATTCTTCTACATATGTTTTTCAAAGTGTGCAGTTGTTCTTACTCAGTATATTATTAAATCAGCGAGTTAATTGGTCCCTGAACATAAATATGTGGATTATGGTGATCTAAACTAACTATACTCAAATCTGCTATCAGATTTTTGAATACCCTTCCATAAACAAGGCAACAATGTTAACTTATTTTATTACAACTCTTGAACGGCTTGATTAATTGAAATAATTTAAACATTAAACCATGCGGAATAAAAATAACTTTAAGTCAACCTTACACAGCTCTTCGGTCTGAAGCTGATATTTGAAATTAGTGGCAGATGATTTATTTAATGAAAAATATTTTTATAATAAATAAAAGTTTTTTGGTCTTCAAAAACTCGTTAATTACTTAAAAGGATAAATATTTTTGTTCTTATTCGGAAATTCAGGGTGAGTAGAAATAAAGTAGTGAAAATCAATACACAAATGTTTGTTTAATTCACGAGGTACCTACCTTGACAAACATTGCACCTGCACATCTTTTTTATATCACCTACAGGATACAACATGTCATTAAAAGTACAATCGTAAAACAGCAGGTAAGACTTAGAAATAAAGCCATCTTTTAAATAACATATCACAATCATAATATCAGTATTTTATTAAAATAAGATGATGACCAGTGTTTTTTTCGAAATTTGTATACAACTATTTTCGGATTTCTTTTTTAATTCATATCGTCAGTAATATATCGAGTTTATTTAGATTAATATTTTATTATTGATTTAAGGCGTATTTTTGATGTGTTAAAAAGCGAAAGCAATAAATAGCATTACGAGTAAAGTTAAATAACAATAACGATTGACTGATTTTTGAATTATCGACAAAATTATCTTGAAAACTTTAACTGTGAGACTCTATTGATCATTAAATTCTCTATGATCCTAATAAAATGTTTTAGCAGATCACGAACTGACGAATTGCCAATGAAAGAAAGAAAGAAGACAAAGTCTTTGAAAAACATTTTTTTATTTTAAAGGAAAGTAACAGTATCCTATAATGTGTGGAATTACTTTTCATTATAAGTTTTTTTATGTTTTTGCACTTTTAAGAATGTTGTTTTGAAAAATAGAAATTAGATAAATAAAATATGACTTTTAAAGCACCTAAGAGGTTCTAACATCAATCAATAGTTAAATGATAAATCACGTTAAAAAGTCTTAAATAATTGAATGTTTCATAGTGCTTCTTCGTAACTTGTTAGCAACAATGGAGTTAATATATAATGCCAGATAAAGAGTTTAATAACATATTCTATTAACAGCTTCTTGATTAGTTAAAAAAGTATTCAATATTTAAATTTTAGATATAATTAGATTTTTCTTAACACTTTATTATTAAACAAATGTTTAAATCAAAAAGATTGTGTTTTTAATGAATATTATCCGCGTCCCTACCTGATAATTAAATACAAAAATTAATGATTGAAAATTTCTGCAATTTATTATATTTTAAGCTTCCATTTAAAAGCAGCACTTTATTTCGAATTCAGACTTAATTTATCATTCTTCTAGACATCTAATTTATATTGTAATCAAACCAGCAATACAATTTACCTTACCAATAAATATTTATACAAACTATTTAACTTTATAAATAACAAAGTACAAAATAAATTAAATAAGATAAATAATGTAATTTCCTTGTACGCTACGATACTCTATTTGTAGTTCCATTCGATATATAAAGTTCAGTCGATAATGGAATCTTTATTTTAATTGCGATTTTCAAAAAGGCAGCCCAACTGATATCAGTAATATCATTTGTTACATTTCAAAGGTTTTGGTGTAATATTTTTTGTAATTCAAGAAAAATGCTTAACATAAAGAAGATAGAACGTTATTTACATAAATATAATGCTACAGGTATTACGAATTTAACAAGCAATTTTCTTTTAGTATAAATCGTTCACCTGACTTTAACAGATAATTAAATCAACCACACTTGAAGATCCCAATCTATTTTGAATGTTTGTAGCTATACGGCTAAAGGTATAGTTACATTAGGCGCATTATTAAACTGCAATGTGCGACCACTAATTTAATTAACAGATATCTATAATGATTATTGACCCTTTAAAATAATTTTTCTAAGTAATTGTTTAAGAAAGAAGTGATAAAAAGAAGTTTTGATTTAAAGAAATCGATTAAAGAAAAAATATTTTTAAACGTCGTTCAGAATAATTTCAAAACTCTTAAATATATAACATAATGATATCCGCAGTTTGACAACAGAACAACTTTTTAAAAATTATCACAAAATCAATGGAAGCGCCTCTAAAGAAACAGCATTGAAAACAATATAATAATAAAATAAAGAAACTTTGATATGAAATTATCATTTTGGAAATAGTGTAATGTTAACAAATGTAGTAATAAATAATTAGTCTCATTGAAATCACAATCGTCACACAAACCAAGACACCAATAATTACATAGCAGTTAATCACCCCTATTCTGCGTTTCGATTAAGTCTCCGCATTCAGTTACGTTGCGATCGAAAATTGGTATTCTGAAGAAAAACGGAATCGAAAGAAAAAGAGGAAGACAACAATGTTTACAAAATTAATAGCATCACTGTGGAATGTGGAAATGAAATAGCTAAATAAGCAAGTTTGTTATCATTTTCATAAACAAATGTCAAATTTAATACAAAAAGTTGTATGTTTACACATTTAAAAGTAATTTCATGATAAAGTTTAATAAAAAAAATTGTTAAATAAAATAACAAATTGTTAAATAAAATAAAAAAATATAAAAACAAAATAAAAATTAGCTGTTCATGGCAACTAATTTTTGCTCTGGCATTTTTTGTTGGAGGACCTAGTGCATTGAGGATTCCTGCAACTTCCTCTCAAAATGCTGCTACTTTTTCCTTTGATCTCTGGTGGTATCCACATATAATGTCTGCTTTAGATGCCATTAAATTTGCTAGTTTTTCATACTGCTCTGGTGTTGTTGTTTTTGACCGGTAATACATAAAAAACACATCAGATTCAAGTACAAAAATAAAAAATTTAAAAAAAAGAAATTTAATTAAATTAAATAAATCAGTTAGAAATCATTTCAAGGGTTTTTTAAACCGTTTCTGAACATTTTATCTCATTTTCTACTAACATTTTTTAGCTTTTTAACTAAAAAACACAAATAAGGAAAACTCCTCCGCTAACAAAAAAACAACTGAGAAAAACGGAGCTCCGATCGTAATGCAGAATACATACAATCGAAAGAAACTGAGCGGAATCGAAACGCAGAATACCAAAGTTGTCAGACGGAGAAAATTTCGATTCGAATCGAAACGCAGAATAGGGGTGAATATGTTTCCTTATTCATTTAAGTAAAAAATATTTACTTTATATCAGTGCTTAAAATTAATTGCTTTTTAACATTATACGAAAATGAAAGCTCGTCATCAATTATTTTTTTAACTCACGCAATTATAGGTAATTAATATAGGTATTAATTAAAGTGGTGACAGTTCAAAAAAAAAAAAAAAAAAAAAATTGTCTGTATATATTTCAATCGTTGAACAATAGTTTAAAAATAATAGAAGTATATCGTTCAATTTGTTAAGCAAAATCGTCTAATGAGGCAAAGCTATTGCTTTTTATGAACTTGTGGAGATTATTTTTAATTAAAATTTAACCACGGTATATTAAATGAATCTAATTAAACTTTAATAATATCGTGCTAGTTTTCCAAACAAATTACTAAATTCGAAAATATTGGTTATTGAGGGTAAAGGCACGACTGGACGGCTTCATCACGACCGCTTACTACTTCAGGATTCTTCTCACAAACATTTTATATAAACTAAAGATTTTTTTGTCCAAACAATAAAGTAGAGACCAAAATCAAAGTTTAATAAAAACAGCAACAATTAACAATGATTTTATTTTTGTCTATCCACGTTTTCTATAATTTTATGTTATTTACTTAGTTCTACATAATAATGATGACACTATGGAAACATTATTTTTATATGAACAATCAATTCCTCTTCGACATTTTGTTGAATCCTGGCATAATGATCACAACTGTAATTTCAATTTACAGGTTACTTTTTCGTTTTTATAAGTGCAATCAATCTACAAAATGAAATTGAATATTAATGCAAATCTATATAACAACAACAGACAAAAGAAAGTATTGATGACATTTCAGCAATGAAAGCAATCTTTCATCCGAGCTATTATATGCATCATCCCTACATGCAAATCTTATAAATAAATTTAAAATCTTTTACTATTTGGAAATAATATTGTGTTTTTTATTTTATTCAAATTAGGCAAAGTTTTCGAGAAAGAAATTTTTATTGCAATATTTGATATTTTAATAAGAAGTCAGCTGGGATGACCAGCACTCAGGGGATGACACCTACTTATGCAATGCATTGTGCCAGAACTAGGAAATAAGGTTGTGGGATGGGGGATAGAGGGAGTAGTGCTTGTGAACATTTGATTTATATCTTTGAACATTGAAAGAAGTAGGAAAGACCTCTGCACTGAGTTTATTCCACATACGAACTGTTAGGTTAAAAAGCAAATTTTCTCTGTAATGCGTAGTGCGATTCACTGGCCAAACGACTACAAAGGAATGCGCTCTTGATGCAGAGCGCGTTGCGCGTAAGAAATCACGATTTTCAGGAATGAGTGTCCTGATCTCAAAAGAGCCAATTCCGTTGTAATAACGATAAAACAGTCGAGTAATTATAAAATAGACTTTGAAGCACCGGCCCATACATGAGAGATGTATTCCATTTTCGTTCTGATAAAGGTGATATTTATAGTAAGTGGATCAGATGGAGTGAAGTATTTCTTACTCCGTTTCAGAAAACCTAGGCACTTGAATGCTTCTTTTGCGACATGAAAAATATGCTTGTTTCAACGGACATCGCACTGAATTTTTACGCCAAGAACATCGAAAGCTTTTGATTCTTTAATATGTATATATCTCTCGTAATTACAGATTAGGTAGCATGTTCAGCAGTACGCCTGTGCGAAAGCACACAGCACTGGTTTTTATGAGCGTTAAACTGACCCCTGTTAGCAGGCCCCATTCGGAAATTACCAAAAGGGCCCGATTAAAGGTTTCGTCCATGTGCTTTTCCATAGCATCAATTTCCCGAAGGCTTGGTCTACTGCGAAACGAAAATGAATGGCATATGCTACTGTGATCTGCAAAAGAATAGATAGGGTTGAAAATCTGACAGAGAAAGTCATTAAGAAAAATAAGAAATAGGGTAGGGGGAAGGACGGAACCTTGCGGTAGCCCTGAATTTACCTTGAACTCGCGTGATAAGATCCCAGCTATAACACCTTGTATAATACGATCCCTGAGAAAGCTCGATATAAGTCGAGTGAAGCTATTAACGACACCAAGAGCAATAAGTTTTGATATGAGTGCACCATGCCACACTTTATTAAACGCCTTGGAAATATCTAAAGCCACCAACTTACTTTCGCCGAAATGGTGAATGGATTGACACGATTTTTCCGAACGGAAATCCAATAAGAATAAGAAGATGAAAATTAAGCATACTTTTTCTTACTTTGGAAAGTGCACAGCAAATTGCGATTGGGCGGTAATGTTCAGGGTTGGTAGCCTCTCCCTTTTTGGGGATTGGTGTTACATTAGCATACTTTCAACATGATGGGAACTCACCAACATGGTACAAAATGTTGAAAAGTTTTGTTAATGGACGTACTAACGTCGAAGAGCACTGCTTCAAAACCAGTGCTGGAATTCTATACGGGCCAGGGGACTTGTATATGTTGAGATCCGCTAAAACCTTTTTAACTGCACGTGCTCGAAAGAATATATCTGACATAGTTATTGATACTCTTTCCAGTGCGGGCAGTGGTTGATTGCTTTCCGGCAAGTAGGAGTTACTTGCAAAAATTTCAGCCAAGAGGTTAGCTTTATCAACTGGGTCATTAATTATTCGATCCTTCCTTAAAAGAGGCGGAATTGAGAAAATAGCATTATCTTTCACTCTTCTAACGAATGACTAAAAGCTCTTGCTACCCCGAGGAGTAGTAAAAACTTTAGCACGAAGAGCTGCTCGTATAAAGCTTTTTCGCGCCTAAGTATTTTGGCACACGAAGATTTCTCTTTTTTGCGTAGCAGATTAGTACCGGCGTTTTTATTACACCGCCATATACTGAATGCTTCCTCTCTGGATCTGACTGCATTTTTGCATGTCTAATTAAACCAAGAATTGTTTCTTGGTTTAACGCGGATTTGCTTTGATGGAATGAAAGTTTTCATTCCAAGCAAATTAATGTTTAAAGCCATCTCCGCCATGGCATCGACTTTATTGTCCAGAAAACATAGTTTCCAATTAAAACACCGAGCTGAGCCCAACGAGCCTTTTCCTACATATATTTTAAACGTTTCCTGGCCATTTTTGAAACGTTGTGAAGATCAGCGACCGAAAAGGATGCGAAAATAGTGTAGTGATCCGAGTTACCGAGATGCGCAAGAATACTCTCATACTTATAAAATGTAAGAAATGTGACCAGATTTTGAATTTAACCCAAAGACAGTTAAATTCAGGATCATTTGTACTTATGATTGCTGGTACACGGCTTCATTACGATTTTCTTCTATTAACCAAACTAAGTAAAATTTTTCCCAAATATTTGATTACTTCAATAGCGAACATATTCCAATTGCCTCATATTGGCCAAGGGGTTTTGTAAACACTTAATATTTTCCCCTCATAAAATTTTAAATAATCCAAGGCGAAATAATACAGGTGATTGCACGATTACAACAATCCAACAATACAAAAAACAACAGACAATATGTTGCTACAAAATCTTGGTATGTTGTCAAAAAATATTGCTTTTGAAATAAAGCAAAATATAAAAACAAATTTTGTATTTTTCACATACATGAATAAAAAGTGGTTGGAATTTAAGAATAAAAATAAACAAGAATTAATTCATAAAAAAATTAAAATCCATGCTATGAAATATATCCCGGAGAGAACTACAAAAATAAATAAAGAAAGATTTCAAATTTATGGAGAATGTGTTAATTCATACCTTATTTGAAATGGAAAACAGCCTGAAGCTATGAAGCACTTCTGTATAAAAGTCAATTCTTATGTGTTATCTGTAGAAAGTTTTTTATCTTAAAAGTTTTTTGACACCCAATTTTTGGATTTTAAGTATAGTAATGTTTCCGTAAGTTAATTATCTCTAAGTCTTCTTTAACTAAGTAACCTTATGCGCAATTTTATTTTTCTTTAAGGTTCGTGATTTGTATTGTAACATAAATATTCAAGACATTTTCCTGAGGCGGTAGAGTAGAGAACGTATGTTTAAAACTTAAAACCTGTAAAAGATGTAAGGCACGTCTGTATAACAATCGTGTTACATAAAGATACTAATCTGAGATTACAAATCTATATATGAAAGCATTTCAGCACAAAAAAAGTTACGACAATCTTTCACCATCAATATCAACAAAGTTTTGTACATATGTATACACTTATATTTAGTCTTAGAATTAATTATCCAAATTAACTAATAAAACATTACTATACACAAGTACATCTTTTAATCACTATTATAAAATTCTTTTTTTTTTTTTGTTTGTTTGTCGCATTTATTACTAATTAAAATATTAAAAACACTGTTAGCAAAATTGCTTGCAAGCAAAGTACAGCCTAATAGCGGTTTAGGTTAGCATAATTGACGAAACAGAGCAGGTTCTCAGCGAGCTCTTCCACACATTTCGAGTTCCAAAATAGCATACAATATAGATGTGGGTTATGACTACATTATACAATCGTTTTAAGGGTCAAATTGTGCCGGAAAACACGCTGAGACCCTGCTTAAAGCCGAATATAGCACTTTTACTTATTATTTTTATGAACTAGGAACTCATATTTTATAAGGACGCGTTCTTTAACCTTACTTTCTGTTTGTGCTATAGACTAGGGACATTGGGATATAGCTGAACCTATAAAATTTAGATTCAAATTGTTTTATAGTTAGTTTATTTTTGACAACTTT
This sequence comes from Cistogaster globosa, assembly GCA_937654795.1. Taxonomy (NCBI): domain Eukaryota; kingdom Metazoa; phylum Arthropoda; class Insecta; order Diptera; family Tachinidae; genus Cistogaster; species Cistogaster globosa. Next base: position 25,455,544 of record OW569406.1, read on the forward strand.
CGTTAACCAGCTTAATTCGCCTTGAAAACTAACACATAAACAGCTGATGAGATTTTTTCCCGTGCATTCACCTGTATTAATTCGCCTTAAAATTATAAAAAAAAAAATAAATACATACATATAAACTGCCCGTAGTGTTGCGAACGAATTTGCTTGTTTCATATCAGTAAAGTTTTCATCCAGTATTTTTTTCTTTAGTACGTAGCATGAAGTGTGGTAGGAATATACAGAGGGGCAGCGAAAATGACATAAATTTTATTTTAGGTTAATATTTTGGAAAGGATAGCAAGCGAACAATCAGATTAGTCAAATATTTGACCAAAAAGAAGTAATCACTAAATTAAGAAAAAAATTTTCTTCTTAATATAAGATCTTACTCAATATACAATAAGGTAAGATTTCACACGAATTGTATTATAAATTGTCAATCGCAATACTTGACAAATCTCACAACTTAACGTTGAATATGATGTTGACAAAAGTTAAACATTGCGCTTTAAATAACTTAATGTTAAAATAAATATATTTGAAGGTGTATTCATTGACGTAATTTGAAGCTTAAGTTAATTTTCCAACAGTAAGTGCTTTCCTCCCTTAATATAACTCTTAAGTCAAACGCTCGTATGTTGCTAAGTTTCTGTAGCATACAACGGACTAGACAAATTTAATAAGATTAAAAAAATAACTGCGTCGTTTGTTATCTCAGCAAAATGCGAAATTTGTTACGTTTAAATTACAAAGTAAATTATTACAAAGCTTCGGTTGCTTACTTTACAATTAGGAACGATGTTTTTTAGGCTCAAAAGTAACTTTTTAGTGTCTTAAGCTTGCTATAAGTTAATTTAAACTTAAAGTCAATATATTAACAATACTTGAGTATAATTATAAAGAGATTTTACAATCAAAAAGATGATATTTCAGTTTCAAGTTTATTTTCTCCCAAATATTTCCTAAAAATTTTAACAATAAAATTAAAAATTATAGTAACAATTTTTTTGACTCTTTTTTAATTACTAAATTAACTTATTTTTATTTTATTTTTTTTACATGTATATAAAAAATTTTTTATATATTTTTTATATACATGTAAAAACAATTTAATTCCTGAAGATGGTACACAAAGGAGTACCGAAATACTGAAAAATAAATAAAAAAATATTTGCAATTTCTATTAAATAAAAAAGGACTCTCTAAGCTAAAAATAAGTTAATTTATTAAATAAAAATTATAAATCAAAACCAAAAGTTTCTTGCATACTTAAGAGTTTTTCAAGAACTTCCTAAATCTAAAACCAATTCAAATATTTTACAGTGCATCTCTCAAAATTAGAGGCAATAAATTATACTTAAATTTAAAGATACTTAAAACTAAAATTTAAAAACCATAAAACAAGAGAAAAACAAATAACGATAAACAAGACAAAAACGAAATTAGTTCATATTGATAATAAATTAAAAAAAAAAACGATTTAATAACAATGTACACATACAAAACCAAAAACAAATGAATGAACAAACATGAATAACCAATAAATATAAAAATAATAAATAAATACAAAATAAATTACTGCACTGTGTTCCCTATATTAAGTGTACGCAGCTTCTTGTGGTAGAATAAGAAGTCTACATCCCCATTGAGAAAGCCAGCTCCTCTGAGAGTCAACAAGTGGAGAGCTATGAAATACCTCGATAATCGAAATGTTTTTTTTAACTTCTATTAATTTAAACTATGCTGGCAACATCAACGCTAAAAACAGTTTGATAATTCGCGCTTTCATAAGAATTACAGAATGTAATGAGGTATCATTTTGCTTCTGATAATAATCTTAAATTAGGTTAGTTCCCAAAAGAACTAAACACAAATTTCTCCATGACTATTTACTTTTCTCCTCTCACTGCCGTGCTCATAAAATAATGAAATAGATTTGAAGTTTACTTTAAGACGAATTTGTATGGAAATTTTGTCATAAAACACATTTCAAACTTACTTTTTATGAATATGGCAGTCACACTACACGCCGTCTTGACGAGACATTGATTTGTTCAACCATTGAGCAATTTCATGTGCGGACATTAAATTGGCTTATGTAGACCATAGTTGTCGATGTCATGTTCTTGTTCAAACAGCGTTGTCAGAACATTTGTTCGAACAACGATGTCTGCCATTATCTGCTGTCACTTTAATTTTTAAAATTATAAAAAAGATTTAATTAAGGCAATATATAAACCAAAAAGTTTGAAAATTTTTCTATTCATATCTAATAATAAATAAATAAAAATATATTAAGAACTGTGAACAAACAATACATGAACATGGCCATGTTAGTTCCACATAGAAAAACATGAACAAATTTTTGTTCCCTCTTCTGCCGACGTTTTGTTCAACTGCGAACAAACGAATGGCTCGTCAAAACGTAGTGTTAGTTTTAAGCAATTAAAATATTAATAGTAGTTTTGTTGGAATCAAGCACAATTAACGTCAATCAACTTAAAAAATAATTCCAAAAAAAGTAATTCCATATTGATTTTTAATTTACACAATTATTGAAAAAATATTTAAAATAACTGGAACCAGAACATAAGGACGTGTTGTGAAAAAGTTATAAACTGTCTGCCTTACTTTTAAAAAAACGCCTTAGAGACAAAGAGAGAGAGAGAGAGAGACAAAGAGAGAAAAGTTCATACTATATAGGCAGCAAAGGGAATGGATATATCGTAAATGCAGATAAAATGTGCCACTTATTTTTTTCTTATTATTTCATGGAGGCTGTCGTAGTCTTTATTGAAGAAAATTTAAATTTTGAATTTACGATGCCAATGCATTTAAGCCAGCATGTCATAATTTTCACCCAGTTTAAGGTTGTTTTTAGGTTTTCTTTTTCAAAAATATTTGTGTCCCATTTTTAATGATGTCAGTTTCATGATGACTACTGAACTTCTATATGATTGTTAAAAGTTATTTCAAGTTATTTTGCTGTAGTGGAGGTTACTCGTAGATCGTTTACGATTTTACTCACAAATCCATAAAGCGGAAGCAATTATTTTAATAAAAAGACCGTTTAAGTTCTTACACATTTTTATTTAATAGCAATTATTTTTAATAAAACGGCTATTAAAAATTTTACACATTCAAAAAGGGTTTTTAAAAACGATTACAAGAATTTTTTAAATTCTCTTATTAAAGTGAGTTCCATTCAATATTGTACGCCAATTTTCATCATACAAGTTAATGCTGCTTCTACTTTGTGAATATTTAATGAGAATATTATATCTCACTCCTGATAAACTCTTTTAACTCACATGCGATAACCTTAAATTATTGTTATTTGGTGCAAAAATGCATTCGTTTATTTCATAACTCTTTATCGCACAAATGTCTTATTTGTTGCTTAAATTTTACATTTAATTTTACACTCATTAAAATTAAAAAATTTTTTGTTCTATAAAAAATATTGCATTTTTTTTTTTTTGCTTCAGTTTTCCATTTACGCCACGATAAAAATTTCTTTATCATTTGCATTATTTGGTTGTATACACTCTCGATCAGATGATAAGAACCGCTCATATCTTTTTTCATTCTTATTGTTTGATGAATAAGTAATATAAAATAGCAAAATGGTTCACTAATTTGAGCGAAAAAACTTTTCTTTTTATAAACATATCTTTTTAGAAAAGAACTTTTAAAATATTATTGCACAATTTTTTTTTCATTAAAATCTGATTTGAAGTCGTTATTATCATATAATTGAGAGTGCACTAGAAAGCTGGTAATTGGAAAAAATATATATTTTTTTGATGTAAGTTTGTTCAGTTAAAAGAGCTTTTTTTTCTATGAGTTTAGCCTTAAAATTGTATGCGGTTAATTTATTACGTTTTCTTTTTTAATAAATGCTATGCTAATTAAATTTAAATTAAAATTTTGTATAAAAATCATTAACGCCTTTAATGCATACCTCTTTTAATTAGCAACAACAAGAAATTTTTTACTAAGGAACGTTAGCAATAAAATTTGGTAGTGAAAAGAAAATGCGCGCGGCATTTTTGAGTTGAAAACAATTAAGAAAATACCTTTTTCATTATGATTTAATTTATGGAGCAATGATTAATATATAATTTTTTCCATGTCTCATAATAATGAACCGCAAAACGAAAACTCCAGGTATGTTTATTTTCTTTGCTTTTTTTAATTTACAATTATAAAACGAATTAACTTTAATAATTTTTTAAGTTCTATTAAAAAAGGAAAATTGTTTTCAAATGCTGTGTTAATATCCGAAGAAAAGCGAAAAATTTTGACACCAGCAGAATGTTTGGCACTCCATATTCCCCAAGCAATGTAGGCTCTGTGTTTTTCTGAAACAAACGTCTCTCTGTAAAAAGATACGTGAAAATTTTCATTATTATCCACTGTTAAGTTAGTTAGTCGAATTTCACACATTTTTTTACATGCTTCATTTTTGCTTTCCTTATACATCTTCACATAATTTTGTGCAGGGATTGCTAACCGAAGCGTCAGTCAGCAAAATAGCTCTACCATAATCTAACTGCCAATACAATTAATACTAATGAGAGTCAGTGCTGTAAATGACTTTTCATTAGTAAATTTAAAATCAAATATCATTTATTTCCCAACCGCTAAAGGAATTTCGTAGTGAAGGCTTACAAAGGATAGGAATTCAAAGACTGCAAGTGAAGGCTTTGAATTGAAGGCCGTATATGTTGGAATATATGTCTTATCAACTTACAATAGCACGTTTTAAATTTTTATTTGAGATCAATTTTACTATTTTATGTAAATTTAATGTGTGGTAATTAATAATAGTCTGAATTTTATTAGGTTTAATATTGTCTTTTAACGTGTCGCTAATTTTTGCCGCTGCCTTTTGGAGAATCCTTTTCTGAAATTAACTAATGTTAGCTAAGAAGTGAAGCACTTTTATATTATTTGTTACATTTGAATTTGTTGTTGTTAATCTATTTTACCTTTCCAATTTTAAATTTTTTTTATAATGTGAATCGTAAAAAGTTATTAATAGTAGAAACCTTTAATTTTCAACAACATATTATTAAAACAGAGAATTTATATTAAAAGGTAACACCTACATGTGATTCCAAGTCAGACTTAGTCGATTATTTTTATTTTTTTCCCTCCTCTCAATCCCTCCTTTAATCTTGTGACTATTGAAATCACCAGCAACAACGATTTCATTGTTCGGACAGCTTTCTAGGATTCTCAATATGGCATCGGAAAGAGCATCGAAGCCGAAAATAGATTTATCTCTTCCTTCGTTTGGGCTTCTGTATAAAAACCCGAAATGTAAGAAGTGTAACCAGATTTTGAATTTAACCCAAAGACACTTAAATTCAGGATCATTAGAGCCTAATGATTGCTGGCACTGGTACACGATTTCATTACGAATGTACATCGCAAATGAAAATCCTGTGGATCAGCATCCTCAGATACCTGGGTCTCATATAAGTAAAAATATCAGTCCGATGGAGACAACTGTGTGCATACACCATGTATGTGCATACCCACCTATGTTGCAGAAATCGATTCTATATCTTCCTGTCATTAAAAATAGCAAAGATTCAAAACTTTTGTCTATTTTATAATACTAACATCCTTGTACAAATTGATGCTTTTGTGACTATTTAGTGACCAGTGTTATACATTCGCCACTAGATAATCAAACAATAGTTAATAGTTAACACAATGGTACAAGTAAAATAAAATTACAATTACTAAAAAAAAGAAGAAGAAAAAAAAACTAGAAAAAAGAAAAGGTACTATTTGTGGAACAATTTGCATCGTAAAGAGCCATAAAAGCCCTGAGCTGGTCACATGCGACGCGTTGTGCGATCACTGTAAATTTTTTTGTTATTATTATTTGTTTTGTCTTCTGTTGATGTGCTTTTTTTGTGTGTTGATTTTTGATGTGTTGTTGTAAATATTGTGTTTGGTTGTTTTTTCTTTTTTGTAGCTGTTAAATGAAATTATATTTGTTTGTTTATACGTTACTATTTTTGGTTTTAAAATATTTACTTTTTACTTATTAATATTATTAAGTTTCTGTTAGTTTCTTTTTTTATTTATGTATGGCACATTTAATTAGCAACTAACACTTTATTTGTAAGCACAACATAAATTAAAAGAACGACGAAACAAAAACGCGTGCGGACAGGGCAAACGACAGAACACATTACCTTAAGAAGTACTTGCCATATGACTTACTTTTGTGATTGCCAAATTTTGTTACTCGCTTGCACACATTACATTAGTTCGCAAGTAAAGAAAGCAGTAATTAAACTAGTTCTTTAAGTTAAAAAAGAATACCTTAAAGTACATAATACTGATTATTATGTGAATTTCGTCCAACCAAATTAATATTGATTAGTTGGTTAAATGAATGATATTTACAGTATACGCAATCAAGGTGTTGGATGCAAAGAATGCTGAAGATGGATTTGGTGGTCCTGAAAATGCAGTATTACATTATTCCAGCGTCTAATTTTTCTTGTTTTCTTTGGAAAACGTCCGCGTACATTTGAAAAATAATTTTTCTTAATTAAAGTTAAAATGAAAATGAACCAAAGCCGAAAAAGTAAAATTTTAATTGATTTATTATCATTTCCTTCAATAGTCAATGTAATCAAGTTTCAGTTATTGATTATAAAAGTATTATGCCTTGCTAAAATCATTAGGTTGGTAATCCCGCTGGGAAGTCCTTTCACTAAAACTTCTCTAATCCACACTCGGTTACCTTTTTTGAAGTCTTTTGCTGGAAAGTAAAATTTAATTTCATATAAAATAAAAAAACTCAAACTGCAAAGTATAATAGTTTTTCAAAATACAAAGTAATATTTGTTACGGTAAAACATTATTCTACTAAGAAAATCCACTCAGATACAAATCTTAAAGTATTGCCCGTTTGTTTATAATAATACTTGCCTTTAACTAACGTCCAATTTTAGATTAAAATATTTAAGACTTTAATTGACCCTACGTTTAAAATAAGTAATAATTAGCAATAATGTAGAACTTTTGTTATGATGTTGTTGCAATCTGATTTGCAATAAGAGTTCAACGAAAAACAAAAAAAAAAAAAAAAAACAATTCGTTTAAACACTATAAGCTGCTGGAATTAAAGTGAGGCTCGTGAACGTTTAAGTAGTATTTCGAAAATTGTATTAGAAATATTTTTGATAGCTAGGGGATGGGAAGAGATATGTTGAGATATGTTGAATAAGAGCAATCTTACACCACGAGATTTTAAAGAAGTATTTTCATGAAATTTTAGTTTTTTGTCAAGAGGTGTAGTGAAACAAGCGTAGAAAACAAAGTGGAATTGGTTGAATTTCAGATATTTCACAAAATTTTAAATATTTTTTATTAAACAAGTGGAAATAATTTTAACAATTTTACATTATTTGATGCTTCTCCACTTCTAATTTTTTTAATGAAGTTTATAGTGCACAGCCATTTGTAAACGGCTTGGCCGATTGATCGAAAAGCAGATTATTATTTCAGCTTAAGTTTTGCAGCCCAGTACCATCCACTTCTAACGGATGACGCTATGCGGTCTTAAATTTGGGTACATCGCACCTCAAAATTTTTCTATACCTTGGCATTTTTTTTAATTGTGTTAGATTTTTAAAAATTATACACTTGCCAGATATGACATTTCATTCATAATACCCGAAATGAATGTCATATCTGGCAAATGTCTACCACCCTGAAAGATGTCGATTCTTTCATCAAAGATTTTAATCAATCTTTGAAAAAAAAAAATGGCTCAATCACGCCTCCAGACAACAAAGCAAATCACAGTGATACGTTGTGTATGCGAAAGCTTTTTAATAATCGCTCTAGAATTTTCAAAAGCACAAATGCGACAAATTTGCTTGTTGACATATCCTGGCAGGTTAAAATAAGCTTAGTTTGAAAAATTGAAATAAAAAAAAAATATATTAAAAAACCAGAAGTGTTGTTCCTCAATAAATTTTCTGAGTGGATATTAATTATTTTAATACGATTTTGGAGCGAAATTGAAACATTGTATTAATTTCCAATACAAATACTACGAACACGTCAAAAAACCAAAAGTGAAAACTGTCATGTCTTTGGTGTTAACACAGTTTTAGTTAAAAAACCCCTTTGTATAAAAATAAAACGGATTTTAGTATTTAACCTCTTGTGACTCCGAAATCATTAGTATTTATACAAGATAAACCTTTGTTTATTTTAGTGATTTGTTTTCTGTTTTTTATATATGACTTAAATCATCCTTGTTCTATTCCTATAACTCCGTAACAAATAATTGACTCTGGTTTCACAGGAATGTTTCTGTTTGAAATAAGATTTATATTTTGATAAAACATTTTTGTATTTTACATATACTTCTAGTGGCTCCTTTATCACCTCTTCTAAAATCAAGTTTTGAAGCACATTAGTTGGTCAAATTCTTTATCAATGATGTTTGCCAATTTTCAGGGAAACGAGATTATTCCAATTAAAGAAAGCACTATTCATTCCATAATGTTTTAGCTATTTAAAATCCTCGTGCTTGAAATTTTATTTTATCTAATCTTATTTTTTAAGTTCCAACACATTTAAATTGTGAGCTTATCACGTGTATTCTGTTAACATTTGGAGAGTATTTTTTTTATTTCGTATTGTTTTAATACATTTATTAAATATTCTCTAAAATTATTATTTTATAGTCTCATTTATATTCTATTTGTCAAAATATCTCTGTTTCAATTTTATTCTGTATTTCCTATAATTTTTTTATTTGTCTTGATATTTCTCTTTTATTATGAACCTTATTAATTTTGTTATTTAAAAAGGTATTTTTTTCACTTTTGAATTAAAAGCATTTTGTAGTGCGAACCTAGCACATGCCATGTAATTAAGGTTTTGTAGTTTTGCAATTAAATATTTGCAATTTTCTTCCTTCTTACCTCTTCAATAAACAAATTGCATTCATAATTTTTTTATTGTCTATATCGCCAGTATTTTTGATATTCATATTGTTCTTTTTATTTATTTGCTGTTTATATGATGTTTTAGTTTTTACTTTTTTCTTCTAATTTATTATTTAAATACATAATTAAATATCTTCATGCTTGTTTTTATCAAAATTATAATTTATCTTAATTTTATATCGATTGTTTCATGATCGGAAGTTTTGATTAAAGTATTAATGTTTGGCATTTTATTGCTATTAATTGCTGCAATAGTTTCAATTAAAATTTAAGAGCCATTCCTTATTCTTTGAAATTTTTTCGTTACTTGTTTAAGACCATTATCATGAGACCATTTTTAAATGTTGGTATCAAAACTGCAGCTATCATTGGCCGCCACCAAAGTAAACTTATCTAACGTATGTGTCCCCACGATATCAACTGCTGCTGCTTCTGAAACCCACGCTTCTGAAACCCACGTTTTACCTACCGACCCTAACAGTGGCCAGTGGGAGGAATCACTATTTAGTACCCTGTCCTGTTTTGACATTGACGTTTCTGGCGGCCGTAATCATCACAACCCAAAACCCTTTTCTGGATACTACCGCAACTAAAAAATAAGAAAAAAAAGTTTAAAATTTTTTTTACAGAAAACTACGATTTCGCACTAGATATTTTCAAGTGTTAGGTTGATATTAGTATCAGTAAGTGTAAAAATTTGTATAAATTATTAATAAATTAAATAAATTTGTATAAATTATTAATAATAATTATTGCTATATGAATACAATACTAAAGGAAAATATAAAAATATTAATGACATTTTTTATGTGTACGGACATTTAAAATTGTACAAAAAGGTAGAAAATTCACAATAAATGCAAATTTCTTAAAAAAATGAATTTAATCTGAGCAAAAGCCAAAAAACCTACAGTAACAAAGATAAATTAAATAAAAAAAACTATTTCGCCAGAACATTTAGTTACGTTCTGCCATATTTTCCTCCAACAAAAATTAATGCTCGATCATTAAATTGCTATTTCTGCTTATCTTCTATTAGGATGTTTAAGCATTCATATCATTTCGAATAAAATACTTTTGAAAGAAATAAAATCAGGTTTTTATGGTTCTCCTTTTATATACTTTTATCTGTTATTGATATTTAAGCCTGCTTAGAAAAAGCAAATCCACTTAGTAAGATTTTCTCTTTGTACCTTTAATTCTTAAATGCTGTTTCCTTTTTTGTTTGGAATAATAATACTTTATTATTCCTTTTTATTGCCCAATTTTTTTCTCGTTTTCGTTTTGTAAAATCAAACTTCAATTTGTTACTTTTGTTCACAATATATATAGTAGGGATAATCAGTCAACATCATATTCCTTATTTCAAAAACCGAACACTGGGTGGTGTATTCTTTTATGTTAATTTTAGTTATTCCTTGCTAAATATGTTAAGCATTGTCTTTCTCAAATCGAAAATTTTTAAGATTGAGAATTTACATGTGTACGAGTATGTAGAATGGGTTCGTTTTTAAAATACAACTTCATTACTATTGTTTTAAATGAACAACAATATTATGTAACAATAGGTTTTTTTATTTTTGTATATAATCCAAATACTGAATTGCAGCATGTGGGATTTACATGCGTGTTCCTCTAAAAAATATTTTTAAAGAACATGATTCAAATATAAATTTTGTAATAAAATTCTAATATTTTATAAAAAAAAACACAAAATCTGGCATTTAAAACATTCCCCTCTTTCTCCTAAGACACCGAATAACAAAAATTTATTTCAAATTATTTTTTTTTTTTTTTTTAATTTTTTCCCAACCAGGATTTAAACCGTGGATATTATAATAAAAAAGGAAAAATTTTACTTTTTAGAAATTAAATTTAAAAATGAACCTATAATCCAAAAAAGGAAAATTTTAATTCACTTATTCCAAATTTAAAACCAAAAACATTTCTCTTTAAATAAAACTTTCTTAGCGGAGAAAATAGAATTTCTTCTGCAGGAAAAAAAATTATCGCGAACAAATTGTAACTATTTGATATTATTTATGAAGATAAAAGATTTTCATTATTGAATTTGAACTAAAGCAAAAAGATAGCAGTAATTTTTTTGGACGAAAAAACCAGTGCGAAAACCGTAATTGAACTAAAACAATATTCTCTGTTTACAAGCGGCAGATGATGCAAATGAAGCCCAATTAGACAACACATTTGTGCAACATGACACAGTCACATTAATTTTTAAAAAGTTAAAACAAAAACTGTCATCCCAAACATAGTTCTACGTAATATGGCCCATGTCAATATATGTAAATATTGTTTACTTTTTATGAACATAATCAATAACAGATATTTTCCTGCAAAAATCACCGTGTAATTGAACGCTTTAGTAGCAAAAGGTAAGAAGTAACTTTCAGTAGCGTCAGGAGTGACTTGAGAATTGTACTGACTTATCCTTTAAATATTATCTTTTTGAAGGTACCTGTTCAACGTTTTTGTTAACCCTCTCATGCCCGAATTAAAATGGACGGAGCAAAAAAATTTTTAGGGTGTATTTGTGTTAAGTATGACTCAACAATGCTTTGATAAAAATTTTCGAGTCCTAGGTATTATGGTTCGGTAGTTACGGAATGTTGCCTATAGGCAACATTGGTCAATTGTAGTGAGTTGAAAAAAACACTTTATTTATTTTTAAAGCATTGTTTTATTTAAAATTACGTATGAAAAAAAACAAAACACTTTTTTTGTGGATCGCAGCATAAATATGCCTTTCATTTCGACCGCGGAAAACCAGTGTGGCATAGCCTACATCTGCCTTTGGCTCCCTATTTTACCCAGTGACCTAAACTATCAAAGCTTATAGAGCTAGATGGTTTTGCAACATACAACATAAAAGTGTTAATCATAAAAAATCATATAAATTAATCTTCAACAAGAGAAAAACTTGCTATTTACATACATATAACATAACGTTTTAAATTATTAAAGGGATTTAAAAAAATGCCTAAAAAGGCAGCCCAAATAAATTTGTTGGTGCGATGTTACTATCTTTTAATATAAAATATAAACATATATTTGTGTACTATTAAGAAGTTAATCAAAAAATTTAAAAAATTAGAACTTATTTTGGCCTCTAAATTTTTTTTGCTCCCATCTATTTCTTATTTTCTTATTTTTAGGAAACATGAAGAGTTTCCAGTATACATGAAGAGTTTCATGATATATTTTAGTTATTGAGAAACCTAACTTGGGAAGGTGTGAACACTAAATTAAATTATTTATATGTCTGAATAAAGTATACCAAGTGCTCCAAACTCAATATTAATAAGTTAATTGGATTTATTCCAATATTATTTAGTGGAATTTTAATTTTACTCAATGTTTATATAAGGATATGCTAGGTAATGATCATAAATTCATTTAATGCAATTATTTTGTAGCGATAACGTTAATTTTTTTGGTGCAAATAATTTAATAAATTTTATTTATTTTTTTATTTTTTGATTTGTAATTGTAAGAAAAATTAAAAATAAATACGAATTAAATTGTGTTTGTTATCCATTATTTGATCGTTAAAAATTTATATAGTACACAACACCACAAAAACTTGAAGAATTAGAAGATAAATGAAGTGTCAAACTTTTTCTAAGTGCAATTTTTCTTTTAACATGTTACCCATACATTTAAAATATACATACACTTACATGTATATCCAGTAATATAGAAGCTTATATAAAAACAACTTAAAAAAGTTTTCTAAAGACATTTATCACCCTCGTTGCTTTCGCAGCTAACCACTTAAAATAAGTTAACCAAAACTTAGAAAAGGGCAAAAAAGCTTGTTTAAACTGCCTTTTGTTTGACTGGCACACTGTTTACTTTTTCTTTAATATCAACATTATAAAGAAGGAGAGACACAAAATAACTGACAAAAAATACTCTTAGAAATTTGGCAACTTTTTATTTTCACTAAAATATTTATTTAATTACTAGCACGTATTAATTTGCATTTAAGTGGTTACCAAACTTTTTCAGGAATAGAGAAAAGTTATTTTCCTAAGTAATATACTTCTTAACAGGAAACCTTCGCTTAGAAAACGGTATCAAAGCTATTTTTGTTAACTAAAAATTAACTTAAGTTGCTTTAGTTTTAATTCCGTCATCACAAAGTTGTTATAACTGTTTGTTAAAAGTTTTAAAACTTCACAATTATCGTGATGTGTTTCAATTCAGGATTTGAACCGTGGATATATAAATGAATTAAATTTTGTTATTTTCTGGATTAGGTTCATTTATTAATTTAATTTTTAAAAATCCTTAGAAAGACAAATTATTTACAAATGTATGCGGACGTTTTCCAAGTTTTAAATATTTTAAAATAATCAAATACGAATAAAGTAATTGAAGGCATATAATTATATTATTGCAACATTGTAACATAGAAGCTCAGGAACAATAATTTGTGAATCGATTGGTCATCCTGCGACACAATGGGCTCCACTAGTTTTTATGATAAAAAGATTTGTTGCTTTTACTTGTCATCGCTGCGAAATTCTTCAATAGGAGACAATGATGAGCAATTATTCAATTGAAAAATTATTTAAAAAGCAAAGAAGCACCTGATATTTCGAAGTCGTGTATGGTAACTAAAAGCTACATAACTTTTTCATATATGTACTTAATTTTCGCGTATCTTAACAAATCACCAAAAACCTCATTACCTACTTATTGAATCGTTATAAAAAATAAATTCGTGGGTATGGTAACATTTTGACTAAGAAAATGGCTTTTTTTATGGCAAGCCAACTGTTTAAAAATTCTGTCCTTCTTTTCGTTTTCGTCTGACTACTCAGCAAACAGAATGCTTACAAGGTTTTTAAAATAGTTTTGAATACTAAATGCTTCCTCCTAGACATATGGCGCTTCTCTTCCTATCAATTAATACTTGATGCAATAATAATGTTAATGTTTAGCCAACAAATTTAATTTGAAAGTATTAAATTTAAATATCGATTATAGAATTGAAAAACTATTTTATATATCAAGCACAATATCCTTAAATAAAAAACGGTGGCTGCCACTAAGTAGAATAATTTTTTGAATGCTTATTTTTAGTTTTTGTTTCACTATAAGCTCGGATATGCCGAATCTTTTGTACCCTTTACCAGCTATGTAAATCTAGTTTAGTGAAGTAACTCAAATCAAAAAAGTAAATATTGGGGTGACAGAGAATTAAAAAAAAAAGAAAAAAAAATTTTAATTACTACATATACATAATTTTACATAAAAATTCCAGCGGCTCTCAAGGAGTTAAGGATTTTTTAAAAATTTTATTATTTCCTTAAATAACTCTTTAAAAGCTTTAAAATGATACCTATATTGATATTTTAAAAAATTTTAAAACTTCAGGGGCCCGTAACTCGGAAAATATGGGCGAGCGCAGATTACTTCACTGAACGTCTTTTTCTTTTTTCTTAATTTCCTATCGCCCTATATATTTATTTTCTTATATTTTGTGTTTCAATGTTCCAAATTTAGACTGACACACGGACATCGCTCAATCGACCTCGCTACTCATAAGAAGTCCGAATACTTTATGGGGTTGGAAATGGATATTGTAGAAATTAGAAACGGAATGATAAAATGTGTTATACATACCTGCTTGTTGACATAAAAATAAATTTAACTCTCTTAAGAAATTGTGTTGGCAAAGATCCAAATACAAGTATTTCAATTGAAATAGTAAAAGTATTAAGAAGTGAAGAGAAAAAATACTTATAAAATATGTAAATTATTCATTTCCGAGCATTTATGCTTTTTTTTTAATATGCTGCTGTTTGCTTTATATTTTATTTTCTTATTTGAGGGAAGAGATTTTTCTTTTAAGTTGAGTATGTTTATGTCAATTGATATTGTATTAAAGTATCATATAATTTCCAAGCAGTATTAATAAACGAAAACTTGTTGTGTTTACCTTATTGCTTCTAACATATTCAAGTAAAGCTTAATTGATTTTTTGCATAAAAACAAAATCCAATCGTTCTCTTTTTTCTTTGCTAGTGTAGATAGAATTCAATATAGATTTTTTATTTGTCTGTTTGTCCCCTTGTCTGTATGTATGTCAGTTTGTATTCGCAGCAAGTAAAAAATGTTGAATGGGTTTCAATAAAAGTTTGTGTCCCTTAGATTTTTGGTTCAAAGATAGAAAAATTTTTTTCGTAAAAATTTGTCATCTCGTAGAGAAAGTACAGTTATAAATGTAAAACCATCCAATTTTACCGTTATAATGGTATTAAAGCACATTTAATTTTTGTAAATGGATAATTTTTAACACTGTTTACAGAACTCTGCAATAAATATTTAGTTCACATTTTTGAATTTTAAGAAAATTAAAAATGACGCGCTGACCAAGTCGTGGGCACTGCTAGTATGTAATTAAGTATTAAATATAGTCAAGAAAGGCTTATCTACATTTCTAGAGATTTCATTAAAAAAAACTGAATCAATGGTACAAAAATTTTAAAGCTTTAATAAAAATGGCCAACAACTAAACTACGTTTTTATTTACTGTAATATTAATTAAGTAACACAACAACACTTATTAAATCTATTAAATCTAGAATAAATGCAATTGGATCTTCCCAGTAACTAGTGTTACTTACGCTAACACATTAGTATTACTAACTACTCCATATCATTATTTATTATTAACAATTTCATGTCTCTGTCCTATTGTGTAATGATTTAAATAAAAATTATAAAGAATTGTCTATTATATAAAATTTTTAAATTAATTTAACTCAAAACATAACACTGGTTGTGTCGTACAAACTTTAAAGTGCCATCAATATGATCTTTTTTGTGTTCGTAAGTAAAACAACATTTCTGGCAATAGTAAGCGTCAATGATTGTGTTTATTTTGACATTGTTCCTTTAGTTGTCAATTATTTTTTTTAAGCTAATGTTATACTGAAAAACAGACGATATAAGTATTTATTTATTCCTAGCGTATTTAATTTATTTAATTCACAAGAAACTTCGATTTCTGTCTAATTAGTTCTTAAGACGTGCATTCATTTGTAAAATACATGACTGAAATACAACAAAATTGTTTACATACTTGTTTCGTATGCTTTCTAGGCAGGACATAACTCATTATATTTGAAAACTTTGTGAGTAATAATTACTACCTTTATATAAATGAATCACTAAAAACTTTTATAATAATTATATCTAAGACTGTTTCAATAATAGAATCAAGAAAGGGTTTTATTTTTAATCAACATTCGATAATTTGAAAAAATCATTTTTTGTATTGACAACAGCAGAAGTTTTAGTTAAACTATTGTTATCGTTGTTGTTGTTTTTTTAATAATCTAGATATGAAGGCAAAAGTACTACAAGAAGGTATAAAGTAATATTATAATGCGAATTGGCTACCATTTTCTATAAAAAAATTTGTGTAAAAACTCATTTGAAGCTGTTACAATAATTTAAAAATATGTTACCGGTCATAGGATCGCGTGCTCAGTTCATGTATATTTCTGTTAATATAATGGTTTTTAAAAATTTTGCTCGCAAATATTTAAAGCAAATATTTTTTTATTTAAATTAATAAATAAATTTGTTGCCAAAAATTTGCGCTCAAGACCCATGAAATTAAATTAAATTGCATTATGTTATATGAATATGTTTTATAATATAATATTGTTAAAAATTATTATATTATAATTTTGTCTCGCTGTGATTTTGTTTGTAAATGAAACCCCAAGTATACAAAAATAAACTTAAAGATTGAGGAAATATAATTTTAGAGTATTTGTCCAATAAAAAATATATTTACCTTTAAAGCTCTCTATAGTAATTGGCATACAAAACATATTTGAAAAATATGGTTAAACCGTAATAATAATAAGCACCAGAAGTTTTTTTTTTTTTTTATAAAGAGAAGTAGCACTTCAGGCAAGTTATTTGCGTAACCGTGCTACATTATTTAAGAAATGGATAGATGAGAGATAAGACAGGTGGTGAAAAGAGAAAGATAGATATAGCCATTTTATTAGTTATTTTACTTCTCCGGCGAATAAGCTATTAAGAAGAACCGACGAAGGAGGCTGCATGTTTAATATTAATTCTGAATATGTATATATACCATTAAACAGAAAAAAACATTTTTTATTTTTGGTTGCCGCAGGAGTTGAACCCTGGTCAACCTGGTTTGTAGCCAACGTGTTAACCACTTCGACTACAGCAGCCTCTCAAAGTGTAGAAGTTAAAAAATTTATAACGGCCTGTTTCACAATCTCGAAGTTGCGAGCCACTCGAACGACATACAATTTTGTGTTTGACGATATCGAAGGAGTTGTCAACACTGCGAACGTAAATGTAAAAATTGTGCACTTGTTATTTTGCTTTCGCATAAGAAAATTGTTACAATTGATAAATAAAAGAAATCTAAAAATCTTTGAATTAGTTATTGAAAAACAAGTAAGAGTGTTACAATCGGCTATGCCCTTATATACCCTTCACTATCTCTGTAAATATAACTTAGTGAAGTAACTTCCATCAAAAAAGCAAATATTGAGGGGACAGATAGTAAGAAAATAAGAAAAAATATTTGGTACTGCATATATATAATTTTACATAAAAGTGACATCGGCTCTTATTAGGTTAAGCATTTTTTAAATTTTAGTATTTCCTTAAAGACCTCTTCAAAGGATTTAAAATGATACCCATATTGATATTTTAAAAAAAATTTGAAAATATCAGAGCCCCGTAACGCGGAAAATATGGGCGATAGCCAATTTTTTCACTTGATGTTTTATTTCTAATTTTTTAATTCTCTATCGTCCCATATATTTATTTTTTTGAGTGGAGTTACTTAATTGTTTCAAATGACATAAACAAATTAAAGGTAGGCGTGGTGATTTGTCTGCTGCCTTGAAGTACATGGACCGATAATGCTGATTTCCAATAGCACCTCTTCCGATACTATGTTGATTGACGTATTTATTTATTTATTTATTTTTTTTTTTTTTTTTTTGTCAAGGCAAACTTGATTTCAACATTAACACGGCCGGACAGACGGACATCGCTCAGTCGGCTTCGCTTTGCATAAGGGTTCAGAATATATACACTTTATGGGGTCGGAAACGGATACTGTAGAAATTACACACGGAATTACAAACTTATATATACCCTTTTCCCACTTTTATGGTGAAGGGTATAATAAAATAATACAATTAATACAAGAGGTAAGTAAATACACATATATATCTGTGTCCACAAGCAATACAGCCAAAGTCGACTTTGGAGCAACCTGAGTTATTGCTAGTATTTTACTTCTTACACTCGAATCTTTAATGCAAGTCAAACTGAGTATTCTTTAGCCTAAAATCTAAACAGCTAAAGTCGATATTCTCTTATTTAAAGCATTAATGTTAAAGTTAAAAATGCTGTTGAAAACTTCCAAAAAAGGAGTTAAGCTGTTATTGCTTGTGGCCGCAGATATGTAAATCCGATTTATATATAAAAATTTATAACTGATTTTTTGTTAATTTGACAAAATCACCCTGCAAGAAATGAGTGAGGGATATTTATATATACACAATTGTTTACAAACACATTTGTAATAATTTTATACTGAAACGGAGTTTCCGTTGCACAGCTTTTCGTGTTAAATATATTAAATATAATTTTTAAAAAATTTTTGTAATTAAATCTTTTCCAAATATCAGACAAAATTGTCATTATATTTTTTGTAAAAAACGACGATGTTTGCTGCAGACGTCACAAATGTTTACATCATTTTTTCATTTTCCTATAAAGAATGTGATAGAAACTTTGATCTACGCGGTGATTGATATTTGATATTTGATGGATTTGATTTGATGGATGGATTATCATATGATGGATTAAATGATAACTTGCCAAGGGGGCACCAAGTTGTGGAAGCAGTAAGACAACAGTAGAGGTAAGTTGGAAAACCCCTTGCCAAAAGTTGAACTCAATTCAGCTCAATGGCCGAAATTGCCGAAAACAAAAAATCGGTGGTGGACTCTATCGGTCTAACAATTTAACAGAAATGGAGCAAGTAATTGACCGGACTCTTCTGCCAAATTCAGCTGCAGCTCATAGTTGTAAGGTGTTGGCGTTGAGACTGAGGGTGTAAAAAATAACTCTATTGACGACCACTGGTAGAAACACCCCCAAGAAATAAGCAACATAAAACATAAACTGTTGTAAAATAACTTAGCGGTATAACACCATAAGAGGGAATTCAATAATTAAAAATTTTGTTGTATTGTTTCGATATATATATATATATATATATATATATATATATATATATATATATATATATATATATATATGTTTCATAAATTATTAATTTTAGGGCCGTTAAACCATTTTTTTTTTTTTTCAATTTACTTACATTTCATAAAGATTGTTATAGCTTGGCTGCATGTTTGATATTAATGAAGCTATACTTTATATTAATTAACAAAAAAAGATACTTTGTAAACATAAACGGATATAAAACAATCTGTGTTTGTTCCTTTACTTTATTTTTTAACTTACAGGAGAAACAATGTTTAATATTTGAATATTTTTACCTTACCATATACGATAATATTTATATATATATTATTAACTGAAATAAGACAAGAAAAAAAAAACAAATAAATAAATAAAAAGACGTTAATAATAATATTTGAACGCTTTAGCAAGTCATTAAATTTAATATGATCGTTAAATATTTAAGAAGAGTAGCATTAAAGCAACAGCCGCGGAAATAATAAAACCAACAAATAAAAATAATACCTTTTTATAACAGCTTCATAACAGAATTCTTTTCCACTATAAATCATTGAATGTGTATGACAGCAGCTACACAAACTTCTTCAAAAGCCTTCTGGTTGTGAAGTCTTGGTGTAAAAAAACTTACTATCTCTATTCCACAGGGATGAAAATTAAAATTTTTTTAGTACCACAAACAGTTTTTTATTGACTCCAGAGAACGTAATCACAATAAGTTTATTCCTTTCTTTATTTACTGAAAATATATATAAAAAATTATTTATTTAGAAAAAAAACATTGAGTTAAATCTGTCACATACAACTTTTTTTGTCTAAACCTTTTATTACTACTCTATGCACCTATATAAATATTTATGAGCAGGAACATTTGTTATTTATATCAGCATTTATTTGTAATCTTCACAAACACTTATTGATAGTGAAAATTATTGCGTTTATTTTGTTGATATCTAGTGATGATTTGAAAATTTGCAGGCTCAACCAACATTAGCGAAAGTGATTCAAAAAAATTTTGCACTAAAATTTTATTATTTGAATTGAAAATATTGCAACTTATTTTGCTTCACTAATTTTAGTGCAATGGGGAAATTTTGCACTAAATTCGCAGCTCACTTTGAGTTACTATTATTTTTGTGTATTTGTATTACCATTTTCTCTAATAAATGACATATTTTTACGAAAAAAAAGTAATCTATATTTGAACCAGCTTCTAAATGACCTCCTTACAAAATTTTAATCAAATCCATCAAACATTTTTTACATAATGCGAGCACAGATGGACAGACAGACAAAATTCCAAAAATGTTTTTTTTTAAGAAAATTGTTTAATTTATGAAAATATTCAAAAACACACACTCTATATATATTTAAATTTTGTTTTTGTTAACAAAATTTGACATCTAAAAACTAAACAAAAAATATCAGCTGATCTGCTGCCACTGAAAAGTATACAGTTAGTCACAGTCAAATTGGTCCACTTGCCATAAAATGTATTAAGTTGTAAAAAAAATTTATAAGATCAATTGGACCAAAAATTTTTTTACTAAATTAGTTACTTTATTTTGTTTAAGAAAAAATTCATAAAAAAACTTAATAAATATATAACTTTTTGGACATAGTGAACAATAAATAAAGTTAGTATAAAATTAAGGTCACAGTAAAAATGGTCCACACTGTAAAACATCTATAAATAACGGTACATTTCAATTTTCTTGTTTTGCTTTGTTTCTTTTTCTGTTGCTTACTCTCAGTTATTGAAACTAACAAAGTTTAAATCTATTTCTTCAATTGCTTATATAAAAATTTGAGATGGGTCGCCACACAAAGCTTGGGCTTCAAAATTTAATTACTGAACAATATTAAACTGGAAAAATTCAAAGGCAAATCGCTCAAGTTATTTAAAAATCCAGAACAACAGTGAAAGACATCATCCACCATTTAAAAAACGGTCGAGTTAAAAATAAGCCAAAAATTAGCCCAAAAAAGATATTCAGCAAATATGAAGAAACTGACTGAATGCTCCAAAACTTCAGGATATGGTTGAAAAACACTTCAGTATTAGCTCTAACGTCGAAACGATTCGAAGAGTGCTGCGTAAGAATGGACTGAATGGCAGAAAAGCGCGTAAGAAGCCCTTAGTAATTGCGAAGAATAAAAAAATTCGATTGGAGTTTGCTCACAGCTATGCTGGGAAAGATTTTTCATTCTGGCAGAACGTCTTATTTACGGATGAGAGCATACATGACCTTTTTGGGTCAAATGGAAGAGTAAACGGTTTGAGAAAACCCAATCAAGATATGAACCCAAAGAATCTGCGCCCAACAGTTAAACATGGCGGTGATCATGTGTTGGTTTGAGGTGCATGTTCTGCTGCTGGTGTTGGTGAACTCTACTTTGTTAAAGAGAAGATGGAGAGAAACCAATATTTAAACATTTTAAAACCAAATTAAAAAGTGCGGAAAAACTAGGAATAGCTGACATCTTTCATTTTTATTAGGATAATGATCCGAAACACACAGCCGGAATTGTTTAAGAACGGCTTCTGCATAATTGTCCTAAATTAAACAAAACGCCTCTGCCATCACCAGACCTTAATGATATTGAAAATTTGTGGTAGAAACTCGAAGTTCAGTTCCGAAAACATGAAGTTTCGAAGAAAAATAACGTAAAAGCTGCCCTTATAGAGGAATGGAATATAATTACCCCGAAATATACAAGAAACCTAATGGGATCTATTCCAAATCGTCTGAAGTCGGTAATTCTCCAAAATGGATATCCTACAAGATATTAAAAATCAGTTGAATTTTTTAATTTAAGCTTAAGTGAACTATTTTCAGTGTGATATGAAATTTTCTCTCTTTTCGCTTAATCTTATGTTCTTATGTCAAATATAAATGAAATTACTAATTTTTTCATTTTTGTTTTATTAAAATAAATTAAGCCAACTAATACAATCCTTTTTTCTTTCAGCTTGTATTTATTAGTTGTAGTCTTTACAAGTTAAAGTAAATGACTTAAATTGTACCAAGTTGACTGTGCCTAACTGTATTATGCGCCTTGCAAAAAATAAGAAAGCTATTATTTCTTGCGCATTGGTGTAAGACAATTTTTGCATATGTGCAAATACTTTCAAAGCTACCTTATGAGTTTTTTGTCCTAAAATTATTACATATGCTTTTCTTATAACAACTACGTTACGTTAATTAATATTAAAGCAGCATTTGACCTGGATAAATTAAGTCAAATTCTTTGCTGATGTAACAGCCCTTGGTTTTAAGCCCAACAAATCTATTATGCGCTGTCGTTAAATTGATTAAGTAAGTTTGTTCCACGTCGTCATCGCCACTGTATAGGGTGTAGTAACGCTTTTTAAATAAAATATATTTGCGAAAAATTAGGAGCAATTAATTACGTTCGCTAACACACTGTCAATCTATTTTCAATGCAAGTAGAGGTAGTGCGGTGTCGAGCTTCTTGTTAATTTGTGTACCGTGTTAAAATGATATTGTTTCTTTTTATTTTGTGAGGTTTTCTATTAAGAAGTTCCATTCTGCTTCTACCATTTCTTTCTTTTGGATTACTCTCTGATCCATAAGTTTTCATTCAGTGTATCCCGGAACTTTTTGCCTACTAGGTTTGCCTTTTAGAATTCTTTGCCCTTTTTAAGGGAATATTTGCATATCATATGATGCACAGTCTCTCGTGACTCAAGACGTGTTAATTATGTCTTTGCAGTCCTGAATACTTTATGCTTTCTAATAGAACGGGTCGAATAGCAAACGTTGTTTTTATGCGACCTTCGTCTGTAATTGTAGGGCAGACTTTAAAGAAGTTAAATCTTTGGTTCTCTTATAAAGAGTAACAGTCCTATTACTGATAATAAAAATAATCTATAAATCAATATCTTTATACATTCTTTCTGGATGTTCCTATCTTGTACAATATACTTATCGCAGATTTCCTAACCTTACAGCCATACTCAATTCATATACACAAGCAGTTGAAAAACTGTCTAACCTTCAAGATGCGTAAGCAGGAGTCCATGATTACTTTACGAAATGGAACATTAAAGTCAATACACAAAAGACTCAAGCAATCAACTTTTCGCGACAGCCTATTTTACGCAACAGCAAGTTAATTGTCTGGGCTAACAAAGTTAAATATTTAGGAGTGGTATTAGATACCACATTCAAAATTAAGGATCATATCCTTAACGTGGTAGACAAAATTAACAAGACAATAAGACTACTGTATCCTTAACAGAAACTCCAGACTCAGTACTGGGAATAAAACTTTTATATTTAAATCAGTTTTTCAAGCTTTAATGTTTTATGCTGCATCATTACGGCTTACTGCTGCACAGTATCATATTCAAAAGTTACAGATAGCCCAGAATAAGCTGTTAGAAATTATACATAACCTGCCTTGGCATTATTCAAATGTACGGCTTTACTCTATAGCTCACATTCAACTTGTCAACACTCAAGTCCACAGGCATAATAAAAATGATGAAATTAAATGTCGTAATTCTGAATTTATCCATATCCGTTAGCTGACCTCATCATAATTGTATTTTTTTTTAACTTTAGTTTTTTTATTTATTTAAAACAAGAAATGTTTAGAAAGGTTTTTTGAAAATATTCACTTCCTAAAATAATATTAAACTTAAATGCAAAAAAGTTATCATTCGTTGTTATTATATAATTAAGTAGAAGAGATAAAAAATTCTAAACTCTTAAAACATTGTTAAATTACTTCATACTTGTATTCCAAAATGAATATATAATAACACATAAGAAAAATTTATTAAATGCGGATTATGTTTACAGATTTAAATTTAAACGAAATATATTATTTTTCACATTAAGAGTTGGGTAAAATATATAAAAAGTTTATTTTATTTTTCCTTTAATACAACCAAGATAACAAACACATTGATGTTTGCGGAAATTTTTTTCTGTTTTGGTTTTTACCCACGTACACGCATTCTCATTTAAGCACGTGCTATTTTAGAAAGTGTAGCATATGTTTACATTTTACTTCATTTCCTATAGTCTCCTTCCTTAAATCACTGTTTGTTTGCCATCTACAGTACCAAACACGGTTTACTTGGTATATTTATTTTTTTCTCTTATTAGCACTTACGTTGCGGTGGAACCGACAGTAGTTGCGCACCACAAAGTTTTTATTTGGTGAAAAAATAAAGTTTTATTTCCTGTTATTTATTTGTTTTTGTCGTTGTTGTTGCTGGCAATAGTAAGTAGTACAAGTGTTAGATAATGAAACGTATGTTTATAAATATGTATATACATCTGATTTTGAATCGTCTGTATCCTTTTTTGATTTGGTGATGTTTTTAGAACGTTATGAAGTGTGTATTTAGGAACTAAAATTATTAACAGAACTAAATTACTTCAACTTTAATTTTTTTCTTTATTGTTTGGATAAAAATCCTTAGTTTATTTAAAATATTAGTGAGAAGCTCCCTGAGGAGCTAAATAAGCGGAAGCAAAATGGCGTCGAAACGTGCTTTCACCTTCAGTATTCAATATCGGAAAATTTTATAGTTTTGTCGAGCATGAAATTTTTAAAGTTAAATGAAAAACAATGTTATTTTTATGTAAAAACATTTTTGTTCAATTATTATATCCTGCTGTTTAAGATATTGCCCATCTGTCACAATTTTAAAGTTATCATAGAAGTTGTCGTGTTATGGTCGCTACAACCATGAGTCCAATATTAAAAGATGCCCCAATAAGACGGTATCTTGACTTTAAATTTATGTTGTAAACAGCTTTAAGCAGATAATTGATATTTATGCAGAGAACATATGACTATGTCCGCTTTATTAGTTAGTACATACTTTTTGAAAAATAAGATTAGATACAAATAACCAGCCATCTATTTTTAAGAAAAATTTTTGATAAAATACTTCAATAAATACTAAGCACAAAAATCTCATTAAAGAAATATTGATATAAGAAGTTTTAAATAATTTTATACTTTCTATTTCAATTTATAAATAAATATTTTTGTTGGGTATTATTATTATTGAAATACGTAATAATAAAAAACTATATTAAACTATATTAAGAAAAAAGTTTCTTATAAGCAATTAATGCATCTAAGAGCAACTACGTATAGGAACTATCTTTTTCAGTTCCTATTATACAATTATTATATTTATATTTTAATGCTTATTTTTTCTGAAAAAAAAAACTGCATTTCATTTAACTTAAAATTTCATATTTTTTTAACGAATTAAAAAAAAGATTCTAAGTTTTTTAAATTGTTACTACGCAGTATACTGTATACTGTATTTGAGTTGAACCACAGATAAATATCTTTTCAAACAATGAAAAACTAAATGACTAACCTCTGAACTTGATTTAACGTTAAGGATTTTTACTGTTAACAGTAATGCCTCATAAGCCAATATAACGGTAAACTGAATTTCTGTTTACAAAATACGTGCGAATACTAAACATACACTGTGCTTCAGAAACCCACAAGCGGAAGCCAACAAAACCGAAGAATGGCATAACTGATGATACCACTGCTATCGACAGTACATTTGTGTTGTGTGTTTGAAACTTCAACACAGCCTGAAACTAAGCAAAAGCATGAACTGTCGGTTCTTTTTTAATATACTATAAATATAATTGAACCCCGATTCAAGTCTTTCATGCCAATTTATTCAATTGATACACTAGAGCAATTTGCAGTTTTAAATTTGTTTTAATGAATAGCCAAAAACATTCTTCAATTCAACCTTATTGCATCAACAGTTACACGAGATTACATTGATTTCTTTAACATATCAGCTTATGCAAACTACTTTTATTACTCTAAGGTATTCACGGCAACTACCACATTTTCCACAAACACGCATATATAAATATTGTAACAACAAAAACATCAACAAAAATTCTAAATGTAAACAAAAAATTTGCTCACTGCCATGATGAAAGCTTTTACTTAAGCTTCAATTCACACAGTATTTTCCAAATAAAAGTACATACAAAAATACAGTAAAACTTTTTTATAACGAACTATATCAGACGATACAAAAGTCATTAAAAGATAGCTGTAGCGAAAAATAAATTTTTAGTTTTGAAATCAGACCAGTCAAAATTATTTTGTAAACGTTTGTGGATTTAGATGCACTACTATGGTGTGCGCATATCAACATAATTAGTAGCGAATTGGCCGTATGGGTATTCTCACCCCGCAGTAATTTTTTGTTATTAATACCAAATATTCCGTGGGCTTCTCATGAAATATTTAACTTTTTAGAATCATGGATACTTAACTTACAATATATGTAAAATACGATGCAATAAATGGAAGTAAACAAATGATTTTCTTGTTAACTAATTATTGCAAAATTTCTATTTTTTGTTTTCTGTTATTGCTTTTTTATGTTGTTTTTTATTTCAATTTGTAATTTTTTTTTTTGTCACATTGAAACTTTTTGGGAACTCCTGATGATCGCTTATTACAATTTTTTCTTAATGTCCTATGCAATCGACAAATTTTATAAGTTTCACATTTAAGTAAAAGTTATTGGAATTGAAATATATTAAAAAAAATTTTTTTTTATAAATATTATTATTTTTATTTTATAGACTTGCACAAGGTAAACTTTAGGCTTTTAAGCAGTTCTCGCTCAGTTATTATTTTTTTTAAGTTATCCCTAACTTAAAATGCCAAGAAGTAACTATCAATTCAAACAAAATGTTATACTAAAAAATGTTCCTTTCCAATCTAAATAATTTCATATTAAAACCGAAATATTCTTTCAAAAAGTGACATTGGCATTGCCATTTACGAAAGCAATTGAGTTTTTCGAAAACAATGACATTTATACGAGTTTTTCTTTATAACTTTTATAAAAATGTGTTATTACTTATAAAATTTAGTGTTTTTTTTTTTTTTTGCATATTTAATAATCAGTGCCTAAGGCACAAAGTGCTCTTTTGTTTCAGGAAACTTTACGTCTTTTGTTGTAATTTCGTCGGATGTGTTTTATTTAAATGTATAACATGTTATATGCGTTCTTTGGTTAGAAAAAACTAATTCGTGATTTAGTGCTCTGGGGTCATAAAAGTACTATTTAAAAATATATTTGATAAAAAAAATTATTCCTTGTCTGATTTGCATACAATTAAATATTGGTCATACGCACAATCTCACATAACCTGGAGAAAATCATGCTATATATTTTGGAAGCACATATGCTGTGCAAAGAAAAACAAACGGAAATCTATTATACGCTTTGCTTTACAGAGAAGTTTTCATATAAATTTAAGTAGGATGAATATTGACAGCTAATATACTTAATAAGAATAATGAGGATATTTTATAGTTTATATAATGTAACGTTGTTTTATTTAAAACTCTTAAAACTATCTAACATCGCTATTTCACTATTAAGTAGATATTATCATCTAATTGGATAAGAAAAGCTTTACTGCATATTAGAGTTTACAATTGTGATTATTCAATATTTGCAAAATCGGAAACATATTCT
Organism: Cistogaster globosa; assembly: GCA_937654795.1. Classification (NCBI taxonomy): domain Eukaryota; kingdom Metazoa; phylum Arthropoda; class Insecta; order Diptera; family Tachinidae; genus Cistogaster; species Cistogaster globosa. The sequence continues at coordinate 25,483,378 of OW569406.1, forward strand.
AATGCAGCAAGCAGTTTTGCAGTAAATATTTATACTTATAAATATTATTTTCATAACAACCATATATTTTCGATACAGTTTCTCATTATTTATAATACTAATATAAAAGAATAAGTATTTTTGCAGTTATAAGCAACAAAAAATACACATACAGTAATACATGTACGTACAAGCTTGAAATAAATACAAATTTTCAAGATTTATTTTCAATAAGTAGAAAAATTAAATATTTTTATTTTTTCAAACTTTTGATTCATTTTATGAAATAACCTACTGTTGATATTAATAAAGTAATAAGGTTCATTTTTTTGTATTATTAAATGACCTATTCATATATTTTGCTTTTTGTTTTTCATAGATACACAGGCGGTCTCTACCACTACATAATTAAAAAATTTAATTTATTTTTCCACTTTTTCTGTCAGTCCAGAAAAAGATTTACGACTGTGACTAAAATTCCCCCACGACAATCTTGTTTCATTGGACATAATATCAAATTTTTAGTAATGACAGATACCGGATAATGACAGACTCCCTTCCACTTAACTATACCTTTATATTATCAATATGATAAGAGGGATTTATTTAAAAAGCATGTTTAGCAACAGCAAAAAAAAGTACCAAAAGATAAAGATAACTCTTACAATCAATATGCTATAATAATTCTTGAATTTTTTGCAAAATTATCGTTAAGTTTACCCGTCTCACATAAAGACATAGTTTCGAAAATTTTGCTTATGAATCATCAAAGTCGGTCCATGTGCATTTATCTATTATATTTACATAATTTATCTTAAAAACGGTCTTAGCTAAGGATATTGTATGCATATCATTGAACTAAATAGCTTAGAGCCATTATGGAATATTTGTTCCATAAATTTACTAATTATTAAAAAAGAGATATTATTCTCTGTAGATCACTAAGAAAAACTTTATGTCTAAAAAGATATATAAGCCAACAAAAAACTTTTTTTATTTTTTTTTTTGACATCAGAAAATTTTTCTCCCCATGTTTTTGCTAACCACATAAAGTATCACTTCTTGGTTTATTTTGCAGACTAGACTCCTTTGTTTTATAAAGAGAAACAATTTAATACTATTTTATCTGATTATAAGACAACTTCAGGATACCTAAAATGTATCTAGGACTCTTTTATTATATCTTTTCAATAGCTGAAAATAGTATGTTCGGACAGATGTCTAGTTTTGTTTTTGTTTTTTTAAGAAAACTTAAAGATAAAGGTGACCAATAATCTCACGGGTATTTTGCCTTGCCTGTGATTCTTACTGTTAGGATTAGAAATTGAAAGTTGCCATAATGTTTGAGCAATGATCGAAAATTGAATCCAAGTTGTTTCAGTTCTGCAATAAAATAAATAAATAAAAATAGAACGTAGGCCTCTATATAAATGGGATTAAGAATACTTAGCCGAAACGAAGAACGTCTAGTTATTTCGTGGACAACGCTACATCGATACTTAATTTGTTCAAAGATTTTGAATATAACAGAAAACATTATAATTTATGTTAGATAACATAAACACCTCTTTGCATTCACAATGATACGAATTTCTAAAGGAATTCGTATCATCTCTTCTTTTTCGAAGTAATTTTTTGTTTCATACCCAATACCTCCTCTTGCTGGTAGTGTTATTGTACCTAATCTTTCGTCGACATTTAAAACTTCTCCTTTTACTTCTACTTACACACGTAAAATACTCATATTTTAATTTTTAAGAAGAAGAAGGCGATCTATAAATTTATTTTATAAAAAATTTGTAATAATAAAAATTGTTAAACATTATCTTATTTCTAACTTTATCTAAAGTTACTTTTAACTAAACCATACCCAGAAAAAAAAGACATGCAAAAGAAATAGGCAATTCATGGGTTCTACGTAAAACAAACTGGTTCAATTTAGGAGAAAAACGCATAATTTTAACATTAGCTTGTCATTTGCGAGTATGGGTGAGCATAGCATTTAAATGAATGCTTAAAACCAGTGAAAATTCGATGATTAGGATACGTTTTTTCATTAATCTTTATTTATTTATTTTTTTAATTTTTTTATGAATTTTCATGAGTTTTTCATGAATTCAAAGTTATTACTTAATTAGAATAAACAAACTTATAAAAATGATTTTGGAACAACTTCATTTTATTTGCTTGGTACTTTAAAAACAAGTTGTAAAAATGGGCCTTAAACTGCTTATCAAAAACTAAAATGATGCAAAAGCGGCTTAAGAAAAATTATCGAAATGTTTGGTAAAGATTGCATTTTATAACGTCAAAGGATATAATAATAATGGAGATTATGTCACACTACGATGCATAATGGCTATCATCATAGAGTCACAGTGTCATAGGTTATACTATAGAGGAAAAAATCCTTGCACCCAGCTAAATGCCGAATATGCAAAAATCTTTGTTAAGCAAAAGCGGTGTTAGAGATACCATAAAAAAAATTTTAGCGCTCGGCCCAAGACCGCCTATGCGGAAAATCTTTGGAAAGCGAAGCCGTTGTTATCTTAAGTGTCAACGTTATGACACTTTAATAAGTGACACTTCGTTTATACTAATAACGACACAACGTCCATGGACATAATAACGTTTTCCAAAGCGAAATATAGTCTATGGACACATATCTGTAGCAGTACAGCAAACACATTATAAATAATATTTTTAAGAAATAAATAGTAGTTTTGCAAATATAATTAAAGAATTGGTGAAGTCAATTTAAAAAAAAATATGAAACAAAAAAAATGGTTTGATGAGAGAAAAAAATTATTAAGAATAAATCGATAAAATAATATTAATTGTTTTCACTTTCATTTTAACAACTTTAAAATATACTGTAAAATACCACTTTTAAAATTTTGAGAAGGAAATATGCAAATAAAATTTTACAGTTTAGAATGTTACCTAAAACAAGATCAATTTCTGTCTGACAATATGACAGAAAATATTTAGAGTGCTTTAACTTACACGTATTAGTAATCTTCAGGCAATCAAAATGCATACCAAAAATTTATGTTTATTTAAGAATAATTAAGGTAGCTCTATAAATATTTTCTTACTAATAGCAAAAATCATAAGCAGCTCTACTGTAAGGACATGTGAGGCAAAGAAAAACATGGTTGCGGTACACATAATCTAATAGACACTATTCCATAATATTGTCTTTCTTTGGTCACTTTTATCAAGGAAAAAACTAAAGTAACAAAAAATAATAAAATAATAAAAATAATCTCCAAAAACAAATAGCTGAATTCGCTTTTGTATATAAATATTAACATAATAATATATCTTTTTTGTTATATAAAGGTTTGATATTCCTTTTCTGCTTTTAGTGACATAAGTATCACTTAAAATACGCTTCACTTCTGTAATAATAGTTAGCAATAAAAGTGATTTTCGGCTACCGTTAAAAATATAGTTTTAATGGTACTGTGATATAAATTTTTAGGATGAAAGTGATCTTCCTAAGCTACAGAAGTTAAAATACGAAAACCGGAAATTTGAAAATGGAAAACCTGAAATATAAATATGAGTTTCGAACAAATTCTGAGCTATTGGTGCTTACTGATGAAAAACAAGTGTTTCGTTGGAAACATGTATATGAAGAATTTTGCAGATATGTGTGCTTCTTTAGAAATTGTTGTGTCATAGTTTCACTTAAAAAAAGTGAAGTGTGCGAGCAGTTAAGCTTAGGAAGGATTAATAAATAAGTTCAAAATTTTGATAAGTCAGCTATCAAAAGTAAAGGGGTTCGTGTAATTTTTGATGAAGAGAGCTTAAAAAACGAAAGTTTTACCCCTTCTGTAACTTTTACAAAAATGAAGAGACAGTTGCAAAGGCTTTAAAGCTGCGGAATGCCAACAAAATAACTATTAAAGAAGATGAGTTTGCTTATTGTGTTTTAATATCTCCCACAATTGCAGCTATAATCCAGAACAAACCTACATGACGCCGATATTTAATTGACGGTACTTTCAGAACTGTACCCTGTTGCGGTTTTAAGCAGCTTCTTGTATTTCATTTTTATTATATGGAGCATATAAGTATTGTAATTATTTCATAGTTTTTTTCTTGTCCACCAAAATTGTCCATCTTTTTACAGTCTTTTCTATTCATTTACGTTTGATTGACAAAAAGAACTAAAAAAGTATATTTTAATTCATAAGTAGTATTTTTGTTTTTAATTTGAGCCTTCGACATTTCATACAGATTATGAAATAGCTTTACGAAAGGCTATTGAATTTGTTTTTGCTTCCGCAGTAATAAAAGGCAGTTGGTTCCATTTTTGTCAAGCTTTGAGACGTCAAAGTATAAAAATTTAAAATTTTGGAACTTCGGTTAAAAAAAGTAAAAAATGCAGAAATTGGTACCGCAAAATTTTAAGCTTGCCACTGGTAAATCTGGAACAAAAAGAAAAAATATTTCTGTCTAAAAAATAAATTAGTAGATTTTCCAGAACAAAAGAAAGCCTTTGTTTTTTGTGAAATATTTTAAAAAGCAATGGATCACCATGGTGAATTTAAATATGGCTTTAAAAATCTTATATGTAAAGTTTATCCCGTTTTAAAATTTTAGTGTGTTTTTTTGTGTTAATTCTCCTTAAGCCACTACCTAAATTATGATTCAAGTATTAGCATATATCAAGGGATCCTTTCAAATCTCGTTTTCATTTTTTTTTCTTCAGTTTTCACTTAAGAAAAATTAAAATTTTTTCTTCGCATTTTAAACTATGTTTTATACTTAAATCTAAATACTCCTTTGTATGACTTAAATAACTAACAATTTCTAATTTGCTCTTTAGGTAACTCCTAGTGGTTTTTCTGTTTGTTTGGAACCTGTCAGAACCACAAATTCTTTAGAAGGTTTTAATTTAAAACTTTTAACAAACCTGGAAAAACACAGACAGTTTTTAAAGTTCCTTGCTGCAATTCTGAATGAAGAATTTAGTCAATCAGTTTCTTTGAGCCAGTTAACGATGGGTGTTTAATCAGTTTTGCCAAAAATAGAACATAGAGCCCAAAAAACTAAGGATGATATAATTTGGGAACTGTCCTATCAACTAAACAGGCAGCACATCTTACTACAAGATTTTTGTATATAATCCTTCATAAAGAAAATTCTATCATTGATTGTAATGACATACCAGAAGAAACGGGAGAAGAAGACGATCAAGAAACAAAGACAGTTAAACAAAATGGTATCGGGCTTGCCCAGATGGTACAGGTTTTAAAATGTGCGGTGTAGAACCTAGAAATATGCTTTTGATGCCATGAAAGAACTTGAAAATTTGCTCGAGTTGCTTTCAAAGTTTAGACATGAAATCTGAAGCAAATAAATTACACTTGCTATGTCCATATTGCAGGCAAATTGTGGAAAATAATTTAAATATTCCACTAAAAACTGCTTAAAACATAAGTTTGTGCACCTATATTTTACAGTATTCCCTTTGAAAAAGATGCTATGTTTTTGTAAACTGCCTTTTAAGTTCATGTATTAAAATAAACATAAAAACAAAAAAAAACATTGCCCACCTCAATTTCATGCGCTGACATTATGACACTTTCATAGGCGACATTATGTCCATACAAAAACGACGCTTTGTGCACTGACATTAAGACGTCCTTGGACATTATGTCCTTGGACACTATGACATGCGGTGGGCATAGTTCATTCCTAAAATAAAATTTTCCGTGCCTGTACAAGCGATCAGGTAATCGTGAAGTTCAATATTAGCTTTGCAAAGACTAATATTGGGTAAATAATATACCTATTTAAACTACCAGCCAGACAGTTATAAAATACAATACCGGTACTGTACTTTCTTACAGTAGGAAAATAATTTTAATATTTAATGAAACACAATATTTCTTTTTTGTTAATGATAGGAAAAGAATTAAGTTTTTGTTCAAATATCAAAGAATTAATAATAGAATTTTTATGTTGTGTGTTGCCGGTCATTGTATTCACGCTCTTTTTTAAATTAACACTTTCTTGGTTTACCACCTGGACAACTCAACAAAGTAAATGATCCTTTGCCTAATATCTTGGCGACATTATCCTGATGTATCACGTAGATAATTTAAAGCAACAAATACCTAAGTGAATCACTTAGTTGAGTAAGGCTTTTCAAAGCAAGTTGCCGATCAAGAGGTTAACCCCCTTATTTTACATCTGAAAGCTGTGGTATCATTTAATTATTTAAGAAAATATTTTCAGAGTTACGAACTTCTGATATGTGTATCGGAGCAAAGCTTTGAAAGTAAACTATCAGGATTCTTACAAAATTTTGTTGAAAAGTTGTTAGCCTCTTAGAAACCAGTCGAAGTTATGAAACTTTTTATTATTTTATTAAAAATATTTTCACTTTAATAAACAAAGTTGGCTTTTTCTTGTACCAAAAATATTTTGTTATAAGTACATAACTATTAATTAATTTCAGGGAACTTGCTAAATCTAGATTAAACAGCTAGCTTTTCATTTTTATTTCTTGAGAGACCTATTGGTTCATTATGAGTTAAAATTTGCAATATGTATGGCACTTCAAAGGATCTCCTATGATACCCATATTGTCCTATTCCAGAACAAAGTGTTTGAGATGTCATAAAATATTTATAAGCAATTTAGTGATACTTATCTTTGTAAATATGGGTTTCCGACGATTTTGTCAGTTAACATTTTCTTCTTAAAATTACTTTTTCTACCCCAGGATAAACTTTTATTAAAAAAATATCTTAACAACAAAAAATTTTTTTTTGTTTAAGAGAGAGGTAGAGGCTACAATAAAAACTGATAACTATTGAAGGTTTCTAAAAGGACTGTAGGGCTATTATACGATTATAAATAATATTTTGTTGAGTTTTACTTATTAAAAGCTTATAAATTTTTTTTAATATATTTATGAATTAGACTCTATATATATAGCTATTTGTGAATTTTGTAAATTTTACCAAATTGAAAACTTTATGTGGTTACAATTTGTTACGACGTTTGCATAATCGAATTCTTTAGGGTTAAATTATTAGTTTCTGCTTCCTCTTTTCTATTGAAAAAAAGTCATAATAGTTAAAAAGATTGAAATTAAACTATTTTAAACAGTAAAATACGAATAAACTATTCATGTAACAAGTAAGAAATAATATTTTAATAATTTAACGAAAAAAAAAAAAAAAAAAATCTCATGCAAAAATTTTTATCTAACCCCGACTTTTTCTCATAACATAAAGAGGTTCCTTCCTTAACAAAATATCATGCTAGATATCTTCATTTCTTTTAAAAACTGCATTCTCTTCTCACGCAATAATATGTATGTTCTAATGTACATATTGTTGTACACCAAAAATGATTTGAATTTTATGGCAATGATCAGAAATAATTTTGTCTTCTTCCAACAAACGGTCTAGCAATTGATTTTATTTTATAACACTTATTCTCTTTGAAAGCTAATTGCGTCATAAAGCAACTTCTTTAAAAAAAAAACCCAGAACTTGACCTAGTTACACATTCCTGTAATAAACTTGAATCATTTACAAGTGTAAAGTCGTCAAGCTAAGACGTGTGTATTTTTTTTTTTGTTAAGAAAAAGTTCAAAGTGAAAAAAAAAGTTTAAAGAGAAAAGTTAAGTTTACATAAATTTAAAACGTGGGATGTTTAATTATATTTTCGGTAAAATTATCCTACATACTATCCTGAATTGAAGTAAGTCCTAATAAAATCCTTGTATTTGTTAAGGATTTTTTTTTCCTTTTATTAGATATAACCATTTTTATTTTGTGAAAAAAATAATTTTCTAGTTGCGACGGAATCCTTACGTTGGCAAACTATGCCACGTGAATAAGCCATCTTGAAAATAACAAGGAAATACGTTAAGAATCGTATCATACGAAGCCTAACCTCAAACTTTAATGCCCTGATTGACCTCATGACGAATTAAAAAGGGAAGTTCTAAATATTTATCCACAACATTAACTTTTGCGTTATTAGTGAATTTTATGGTAAAAATAAAAAAGAAGTATAATTTATTTATTTAATTAAATATACAATGAATTCACAATTATCCTAATCTGTAAAAATCTATTAAAAAAAAAATGTGTGCCATGTGCTCAAATTCCAAAAAAATAAAAAACTTTAATAATTCATTTTAAGCCTCGAATCAAAACCCCCACATTGCACTTAAGATCATCTACAATAAAATCGAATTAACTTAATATGTTAAAATTTTAATAATAAATAATACATTATTTAAATAAATCTTTATTGCACATAGGTTAGGATTTTGGAAAAATTATAGCAACACATTTTTTTTATTAAATATAACAATAGCTTTAATTCTTAACTTCGCAGCAAAAATATTATAATTTATTTACGTTAAAAAAATTACCTTGTGACGTAGAGTTTAAAGAAAATATTATCATACATATGTATATTTATATTACAAATGATTTTTTTTTCTAACACATTTTTATGAGTGTAAAAAAAAAAACAAATATCTATTAACTAATTTTTTTATTTTGAATTTAATATACCAACAAATTCTTCATGTACTCCTGATTGCTGGGCCCACCTTTAAAGAGACATCAAAGAAATGGAACAATAAATCTTGTGAGTAATACGTAATAATTATTAATTAATTGTAAATCTATTTTCATTCATAAAATAATTATTATGTTACAACCTTTGGTATATATTTAATCTCGTCTGTCAGTCCGTTTTCATTTTGTTCCTTGCCTAACAAATAAATATACCTTAAATTTCTTTTCTCTCACTTAACAGTGATTAGTTTTCTCTCAGAGTAACTATATTTTTATATTTCTTTATATACCTTTATGAATGAATAGAGTAAAATGCATAATACGAATTTTGTTTTTTTGTTTTAATAGTACCTAAGTATTTTTATATTATTTCATAATAAATTTCATTCATGAATTGTTGTTTTAAAATGGATCACTAATTTGTTTAACTTGATGGGAAGGATGGCCCTGACGAGACATGGATATAATTAGGTAAAGACAATATTTAAAGAGGGGCAGAATTTAAACTTCGGGTAACTTATCTGTCTAGGCGTTAATTATTGGGTGGGAAAATTGTACCCTACATGGCATATCAGCTGGTCATGGTTTACTCTTATTCTGCGATTTCTTTTAATTTTTGTTATTTTATTTTACATATTCTGCGGTAAATACACGGCATGAACAGAATATATTATATGTTTACGCGAATCGGAAAACGGGTTAAGAACTAAATCTACCGAAAAGCTAGCGGGTAAAATCATATTCATGCCTTCTTAACTTTTGTTGTCCATAAGGTGAAACAAAATATTCGAAAACAAAAATTGTCCGTATCATCAGCAATTAGCCGAGCGTAACATATATGGCGCCCAACGTAAAGGCTTAATTTGCCATTGCACCTTTTTTTTTATTATTTCTATGAAATCAATGTCTGAGAAAAAAAAACATATATTTTTTTTTTATTTGTAAGTCATATTTTTGTGGGTAAAACAAGGAAAACCCTAAATCTATTTGCAACAAATAAAATTAATGTATTGGAAAGAAATTTTAAACAACTAAATTTTGCCTGATTCAAATAGTCCAAGCTCTGAAACTTAAAATCTTTATTCTTGTAGCATTTAAATTACGCAAATATCTTTGAAATAACTAATAAAGTCCGATCAAATAACGTAGATAAATTTTAGGCGTTGCTTATTAGAGCTTACATAACATTAAACTTTTCTTATCAAAATAGATTGTTTTTACCTTTTTTTTTCCATTTTCGTCTTGGCATATCTTTTCCATTATAGTTATTTAATTATAACTCCTCTAACTTAAATATCTTGAATTAATTCACCTTTTGTTACTCATATAAAAATAAGATTTTTTTTATTATTTGATAAATATAATTTCACGGTAATAACAAAAAAAAAAAAAAAAAAAAAAAAAAAAAAAGGGAAATAAAAACAAGATATGTATATATATATACATATGTACTTATATTCATAAATATAAGAATATATACATAGGTACGTCCTTATTTATGAATGTATTAATAGTAAAATATTTTCTTTAACTTTTTGAAAAAAAAAAAAAAAAAATTGCATGGATTTTTATTAAAGTTTGAACTTTCCTTTTTTAGTCGTTAGAAATTTTTTTTTCTTTATTTTATAAATTAAATTTTCATTTTTCCTTTTTTTTTGCGTGATGAATACTAGAAATTCATCACGTGGAAATTTAAATAGTTCTAGTAATCGAGGCAGAGTCGGTAGAAGTTCTTCTGCATCTCGTAACAATATTTCGGTAGAGCTACAAGAACAGGTTTCCAGAACAAGACCCAGAGTTGTGCATTCTCCCACAACTAATATTTCAAGCCAAATTAAATCTGCAGAAAAAACTCAAAGTTCAAATAGTTTAAATTTTTCTACCAACAATACGCCGGCTGCAAAAATTCAAGAGAATACTCAAGGTGCATGTTGTATATCTACTTCCTCAGTCGTGCGTGATATAGATATTATGGATAATCCAGAGCTGTCCGCAAATGCTCAAATTTTTGTTCCAATAAGTGGAAGAGTATCGGCAACTGAACCAAACCAAGTGACTATCCCACAATATGAGGCACCTATTATTCAAGATAATGACAATCGAAATACTCTAAACAACGATCTGAACTCACCTTTTGACTCGCTAATGGCTCTAATGCAACAGTCGCTAAGAAATACTCAAGAAGAATTTAGAAGAGAGCTTAGCTCAGTAAGGGATACTATTTCCCAAATGGGATCTGTAAACCCAGCTAGTGCATTTAGACCACAAGAGGTATTGCATAACTATGGAACTTCAAATGCTCCAATCTCAGTTATGAGTAGATCATTAAATAACCAAGCTGGGTTAGCTCAAACCGGAGAAAATAATGTAAAAATAGAAAAGTGGAAAATAACTTATGATGGTTTAAGTTCAGTTTCAGATTTTCTCTTTAAAGTCGAGACTCTGTGCTCTAGATCTAGGTGCTCGAACGAACATTTACTTTCTAACTTTCATGTCCTATTAGAGGGAAAAGCTGAAAGCTGGTACTGGCTTTTTACAAGGCAGAATAGAAACATCACATACCCCTTATTGCGTCACGCACTCACAAAAGAGTTTGGTCATCTTGAATCTGACCATGATATATTGTTGAAAATGTCTTCGAGAAAACAACAATTTAAGGAGTCATATGACGACTTTCATTCAACAATAGTATCAATGAATCTAAGGCTTCAGAATCCGTTACCGGACATAGCACTAATAGATATCATACAAAAAAACTTAAGTCCCAATTTACGGTTCTTACTGTTTAGTGTAGAGCCTAGAGACTTAAATCAATTTCGGGATACTGCTCGAAAGGCTGAAAAGGTCATTAGAGACACCAAATTTCAAAATCCTATAGGAACGTCTCGAAATATAAGTGAAATTGAGGCGTCATTGCCTGAATCGGAAGACTCTTATCCTTCTGATCCTCAAATTGACGCAATAGCCTTTCCATTAAGAAAACAAAAGTACGATTTCTCTAAGATCCAATGCTGGAATTGCTCTTCATATGGGCACTCATACATATATTGTCCGGAGGAAGTTAAAGGGCCATTTTGCTTCAAATGTGGTAATAAAGGTGTGTTAACTCCAAAATGTCCGAATAACCACAACCAGGGAAACAAAAAAATGGGCGAGCTGGCAACCGGGGACACTCGTCCACCCCACAAAACCCCGACGCCTTAATAAACTTAAATACTTCCAATTGTGTTCTTGACGAAATAAAACAAGTTGAATATAAGACTATCTCTACCCAAACTGAATTACCTTATAAACATTTTCCAAATTTCCAACAAACGCTTAGAAAAACAAGTTTGAAAATAATTAAATGTAGGCTTCGATATAAAAAGCGAAAGCATTTTAGAAAAGTTTTAGAATCCACTGTGATCCATGGACCTGATGATAGACCCTTTGCTAAAGTAAATGTTTTCGAGCATACCTTAATTGGCTTACTCGATTCTGGAGCAAACGTATCCGTTTTAGGTAGACGATGTTTAGAATTCCTTGAAAAAATTAATATAAAATTTAAACCCATAAAGAGCACAGTTAAAACAGCAAGCAATACTAAACAAAATGTGATCGGCTTCTGCACATTGCCAATTTTTTTTAAGGGAGTTACTCGACACATTAATTTTTACTTGGTACCTTCCCTGGGACAAGAAGCTTATTTTGGAATAGACTTTTGGCGAGAATTTGCACTAGCTTCGGAAATAGTTCCTTTAACCTCACCTTACTTAGCTGAGTTGTCTTCGGACGCAATTGAAAATAAAAATTTTCACAATCTTTCCCCAGACGAAAAACTTATACTGGAAAAGACAGTTCAAGAATTTCCGTGTTATGAAAAACTTGGGTTAGGATGCACGGATCTGTTAGAGCATCATATTGATACTGGTGATGCGGAACCAATTAAAAGCAGACACTACCCTCTTTCCCCGCCTAGACAGGAAGAAGCTTATAAAGAAATCGACAGGCTAATGGAAATGGGCGTGATAGAAGAGTCGAATTCGCCTTGGTGTTCCCCAGCCGTTTTAGTTAGAAAACCAGGCAAAGTAAGGTTATGTATTGATTGTAGAAAACTGAATATGGTTACAAAAAAGGATTCTTACCCGTTACCACATATAAACGGACTTTTGAGTAGGCTTAAGGATACCTTTTTTATAAGCGGCATCGATTTAAAGGACGCATTTCTACAAATTAAACTTACGGACTCTTCAAAAGAAAAAACTGCATTTGCAATTCCTGGGAAACCGCTGTATCATTATAAATTCATGCCTTTTGGTCTTTGCAATGGACCCCAGACCATGAGCCGCCTGATGGATAAGGTCATCCCATCTCGTCTGAGGGAAAATGTTTTCATATACTTAGACGACTTACTGGTTTGTAGTTCAGATTTTGAAACCCATATAAAGCTTTTGTCTCAAGTCGCTTTCTGTTTAAAGACTGCAAAACTAACCATAAATGTTAGCAAAAGTAAATTTTGTCAAAGGGAAATAAAGTATTTGGGTTACATAGTTGGGAATGGTTGCCTTAAAGTAGATCCTGAAAAAGTAAGCTCCATTAAAGAATTTCCCCTACCAAAGTCCCCAAAGCAGGTTCGAAGGTTTGTTGGTATGACAAATTGGTATAGGGCATTTATTAGCAATTTTTCGGACCTTGCCGCTCCGCTCACCGACTGTTTGAAAAAATCACAGAAACCTTTTCATTTGACTGAGGTTGCTAAAACTTCTTTTGAAAAACTAAAGCTGGCTCTGTCTTCGGCACCCGTTCTCGCTCGGCCTGACTTTAAAAAAGAGTTTATTATTCAGTGTGATGCTTCTAAAGTTGGAGTTGGTGGAGTAATCTTCCAACTAGACGAAAATGGAAAGGAACATCCAATTTCATACGTTTCCCAGAAGATAAATAAAGCGCAAAGCAACTATACGGTTACAGAGTTAGAATGTTTGGCAGCTATAGTCTGTGTAAGAAAATTTCGTCCATATATTGAAGGTCTCCCTTTCCGAATTATAACAGACCACTCCTCTCTGAAGTGGCTTATGTCCCAAAAGGACTTAAGTGGGCGTTTAGCTCGATGGAGTCTCCAGTTACAACGATATGATTTTGTCATTGAACATAGGAAAGGGCATTTAAATGTAGTGCCGGACTGTCTATCTCGGCTAGATATTGATGAAATAAATTTATCGGGTATTTTATATGAAGTTGATTTATCATCCCCGGAATTCAAAAATACCGAATATGAACAGTTAAGAGAAACGGTCACGAAGAACAAAGAGTTACTGCCAGATCTGTGTATTTTTGACAACCTGGTATTCAAGCGGATAAAATTTAGGCAAGGCAATGATGAAGACGAAGAAAACCCTTGGCGTCTTTGGGTTCCAAAGACTCTTGCCCAATTCATTATAAAAACAGCTCATGACTCTAATACCGCATGTCATGGCGGTTTTCTAAAAACATTGCATAGAATTCGCCAGAAATACTTTTGGCCCACTATGGCGCAGGACGTTAAGTCATATGTGAACAGTTGCACAGTATGTAAATGTATTAAGTCAACAAACCAAATTTCAAGGCCTATAATGGGGAACCAAGTTTTGACCCACAGACCATTTGAAAGATTATATTGTGATTTTTTAGGCCCGTACCCATTGACCGTAGCAAAAAATTCCATGATTTTTATTTGTCTTGACCATATGACTAAATTTTTATTCCTCAAACCACTCAAAGTGGCAACATCTTCAAATGTCATTTTGTTTTTTCAAACCGAAATATTCCCAACATTCGGTGTTCCAAGGTGCATTCACAGCGATAATGGCAAACAATTCGTGTCAAAGGAAATGACTGAGTTCTTTAATTTATATGAAATAAAACATATAACAACTGGGTTTTACGCGCCTCATTCTAATGCTTCTGAAAGAGCGAATCGAGAAATTGTTACCAAAATAAGATGTTTTTTAAGAGATAAAAAGGATCATAAGGACTGGGATAAACACATTCCTCAAATATTATCCATATTAAGAAGTGATCATCATGCTTCTATCAAATGTTCTCCCTATTACGCCGCATTCGGTCAAAACATGGTTTTGCATGGTTCGTCTTACAAAATATTGGAAAAACTTAGTTGTATGTCAGGTGAGGATCTAACTGTGATGAATCGTGTTGACAAATTGTCAAAAATTCGAGCAAAAATAAAGGAAAATTTAACTACTGCGCATGAAAAGGCAGCAAAGATTTACAACTTAAGAAGCCGGCCAATAAATTTTCATATTGGGCAAATAGTTTACAGAAAGAACCATATTCTAAGTAACATGCAAAAAAATATCAATCGAAAATTTATGCCGAAGTATATTAAATGTAAAATAAGAGAAAAAATGGGTAAAAATTTATACGGAGTGGAAGATTTAAAAGGTAAATACATTGGAAAATATCATTCTCTTGATCTTAGAACTTGAAATTTTGCCCGGCATTTCGTGGGTCGTGCCACACGTTTCCTGTTCGTCCTCAATTTGGAAAATTTTTTGAACGAAACAGTTTTGTTACGACGTTTGCATAATCGAATTCTTTAGGGTTAAATTATTAGTTTCTGCTTCCTCTTTTCTATTGAAAAAAAGTCATAATAGTTAAAAAGATTGAAATTAAACTATTTTAAACAGTAAAATACGAATAAACTATTCATGTAACAAGTAAGAAATAATATTTTAATAATTTAACGAAAAAAAAAAAAAAAAAAATCTCATGCAAAAATTTTTATCTAACCCCGACTTTTTCTCATAACATAAAGAGGTTCCTTCCTTAACAAAATATCATGCTAGATATCTTCATTTCTTTTAAAAACTGCATTCTCTTCTCACGCAATAATATGTATGTTCTAATGTACATATTGTTGTACACCAAAAATGATTTGAATTTTATGGCAATGATCAGAAATAATTTTGTCTTCTTCCAACAAACGGTCTAGCAATTGATTTTATTTTATAACACTTATTCTCTTTGAAAGCTAATTGCGTCATAAAGCAACTTCTTTAAAAAAAAAACCCAGAACTTGACCTAGTTACACATTCCTGTAATAAACTTGAATCATTTACAAGTGTAAAGTCGTCAAGCTAAGACGTGTGTATTTTTTTTTTTGTTAAGAAAAAGTTCAAAGTGAAAAAAAAAGTTTAAAGAGAAAAGTTAAGTTTACATAAATTTAAAACGTGGGATGTTTAATTATATTTTCGGTAAAATTATCCTACATACTATCCTGAATTGAAGTAAGTCCTAATAAAATCCTTGTATTTGTTAAGGATTTTTTTTTCCTTTTATTAGATATAACCATTTTTATTTTGTGAAAAAAATAATTTTCTAGTTGCGACGGAATCCTTACGTTGGCAAACTATGCCACGTGAATAAGCCATCTTGAAAATAACAAGGAAATACGTTAAGAATCGTATCATACGAAGCCTAACCTCAAACTTTAATGCCCTGATTGACCTCATGACGAATTAAAAAGGGAAGTTCTAAATATTTATCCACAACATTAACTTTTGCGTTATTAGTGAATTTTATGGTAAAAATAAAAAAGAAGTATAATTTATTTATTTAATTAAATATACAATGAATTCACAATTATCCTAATCTGTAAAAATCTATTAAAAAAAAAAATGTGTGCCATGTGCTCAAATTCCAAAAAAATAAAAAACTTTAATAATTCATTTTAAGCCTCGAATCAAAACCCCCACATTGCACTTAAGATCATCTACAATAAAATCGAATTAACTTAATATGTTAAAATTTTAATAATAAATAATACATTATTTAAATAAATCTTTATTGCACATAGGTTAGGATTTTGGAAAAATTATAGCAACACATTTTTTTTATTAAATATAACAATAGCTTTAATTCTTAACTTCGCAGCAAAAATATTATAATTTATTTACGTTAAAAAAATTACCTTGTGACGTAGAGTTTAAAGAAAATATTATCATACATATGTATATTTATATTACAAATGATTTTTTTTTCTAACACATTTTTATGAGTGTAAAAAAAAAAACAAATATCTATTAACTAATTTTTTTATTTTGAATTTAATATACCAACAAATTCTTCATGTACTCCTGATTGCTGGGCCCACCTTTAAAGAGACATCAAAGAAATGGAACAATAAATCTTGTGAGTAATACGTAATAATTATTAATTAATTGTAAATCTATTTTCATTCATAAAATAATTATTATGTTACAACCTTTGGTATATATTTAATCTCGTCTGTCAGTCCGTTTTCATTTTGTTCCTTGCCTAACAAATAAATATACCTTAAATTTCTTTTCTCTCACTTAACAGTGATTAGTTTTCTCTCAGAGTAACTATATTTTTATATTTCTTTATATACCTTTATGAATGAATAGAGTAAAATGCATAATACGAATTTTGTTTTTTTGTTTTAATAGTACCTAAGTATTTTTATATTATTTCATAATAAATTTCATTCATGAATTGTTGTTTTAAAATGGATCACTAATTTGTTTAACTTGATGGGAAGGATGGCCCTGACGAGACATGGATATAATTAGGTAAAGACAATATTTAAAGAGGGGCAGAATTTAAACTTCGGGTAACTTATCTGTCTAGGCGTTAATTATTGGGTGGGAAAATTGTACCCTACATGGCATATCAGCTGGTCATGGTTTACTCTTATTCTGCGATTTCTTTTAATTTTTGTTATTTTATTTTACATATTCTGCGGTAAATACACGGCATGAACAGAATATATTATATGTTTACGCGAATCGGAAAACGGGTTAAGAACTAAATCTACCGAAAAGCTAGCGGGTAAAATCATATTCATGCCTTCTTAACTTTTGTTGTCCATAAGGTGAAACAAAATATTCGAAAACAAAAATTGTCCGTATCATCAGCAATTAGCCGAGCGTAACAAATTTTATTTTAATTACGGCTACAGTAATCCGAGATAAAAGCTTTGCTACCAATTTCGTAGATTTTTTTCTTCAAACATCACGAATACTAGCTTGTTTAAGTGATATATATTTATTAGGTATTATGTTAGTTATGCCATTTGATTGAATAAGCCTGTTGTTTTTTGACTATTATGGAAATTTGTCTTTTTATAAAAAAATAGTACGATTTCTTAGAATTGATCGATAAATAATTTTCATTGTTCTTTCTGGTTCTTTTATCCTCCAGGTTCTTTTTTCATTGATAAGCCCAATAAGTAAACTCTTAAGCTTTAGTTATAATCGGGTTATTAACTTCTTTTAGTATTCTTCCCTATATTTAATTCAAAGTAATATTTATGGACATAAAATTTATAAAGAATAAATTTAAATTAGGAAAATAAGTGTCAAGTGAGTTTTAAAACATGTGCTGTAATTATTAATAAATAGAGATACTTGCTACGTTTTTAATTATGAAATCTCTTTTAACTGTGAAATAATTATGCTAGTTAGGTTTTTAATTGGAGCGCACCAAGCAGGCAGTAGTACCTGAATCTCTTATAGGAAAGCCGTCTCTTTTTGAAAAGAAGAGGCAGTATATTAAAATAGAATAAATAAATTTATTTTCAGAATGTAGCAGAAATTTTCGCATGTCTCTAGAATTAAGTATTCTTATTCTTTGGTATATATAGTTTCACTGAGCGCAGTGTACTGGCTTCTTCTATATATCATTAAAAAGAACGAGAAAAATGGGGGAAAATATTTTTATTTTCAAAACTGACCTAGTAATTAATAAATTAGAAAACAATTTCTAAAAAGTTGATCTGTTTTTAATTAAATTAACTTAAACTACAAAAATTACATTAGAATTAATTTAAAACTTTCAACCCACAGTTTCTGTCCTTTATGATAGCCGTTTCCATTGAAAGTTATGCTCTAACCAGCATCGTTTTCAAAAACGTACGGATCACCACCACCAGCCGATAAAGCAAATCAAACAGTCAGATTTGAGGATTAACATCACTCTAAATACTTATCCACGTTCAACCAAAAGTGAGCTTCATCGATTCAAAAAAAAAATTCACTTATGAAAATCAGGATCAACGGTAATCTTGATTTGGGCCCGTTTACCGAATCTAGTTCTTGCTAGGTGGACGACGTTTTTGAAGATGCGTGTTATCATCTGCAGCTCTGGTCGACGATAATGTTCACCGTAAAATGAATGTATTGCGCGAATCGTTTTTCGAATAGAAATATGATTATTAAAAATAAATTGGCATAACTTTGAAGCGTTGTTCAGACGTCAGCCTATTCATGTTGAAATACCAAACGAAACATAAACCAGTTGAAAGTTGACAAAATAGCCTCTAGTGAAAAAATTTTGCCAAGTTTTATACGTATGGATAAATACTCTCTGGAATTATATTTTTCCATTAGTTTTGCAGATGCTAGAAATAAGGTTAGTATAGGTTTTACAATAGTTCATTCGCTATTAATTCTCTGCAGAAACATAATAATTTTTCACAGAATTTTGTTAGCATATACATACTTATACTTTACGCCAAAAAAATGCATTAAAGCATTAAATTAAATTGCATATTCCTGATAGTAAAAAATGTTTTTCTACACAACAGAATTATACTCTTCTACTAAAAAGCACTATTGAAAGTAAACAAAAATATTAAAGTTTGCTTTGGCTTGCTAGATAAACAAAGGAAAATTTATATACATTTATATATATTTAAATTTATATATATATTTAATATTGGGCCCTAATATATTCTTAGTTTTCCTAAGCAATTTAAATGAATATATAATTAAATGTTGTGAAATCTTAAAGTCTCAAACAACTACTGATACAAAAAAGTACGTAGTAAAAAATTAACTTTATAATTGCATGTTGATATTCAAAGTGCTTACTTTGAAACCATTCATATAGAGGTATTCGTATGCTATCGTAATAGTTTGAGTATGTATTTCTTAGCGCTTAGACGATGGTATAGACGATTTCTACTAACTTCTCAGGCCAGTCGAAAAAGATGAAACATTTAACATAACATAAATTTTTGCAAAACGATATGCTACAGGCTTTCAAATGGAAAATTTCTTTGCGCCCTGTTTCACCTTTTTCAATACAATATTATGATATATACTCGTACATAATATTTATAATTATCGTTATTAATATTGAGTTTTTTTACCTCAGACTTCTGTTTTCATTATTATGGAATATAGATGTTTGTAAAGGTAACATTCTGCTTTTACTAAATGTGAAAGAAAAATTTACCAACTCTTCTTCGGGTTAACAGAAGTGGTTGCTAAATTAAAACTGTTAAATAAAAAAAAAATTTTCCTGTTTTCAAAAAAAAAATAATAATAATAATGATAAGAATAAGAATAAGAATAAGGATAACATAAAACTGCAGGAAGAGCCACAAGGACGAGGTCACAAAAACATTCCTGGAATATTTTTCCCAATATTTAAAATAATATTTTCAAAGAATTACAAGGGAAGGATTCTAACCGCTTTATCTTCAAGTGAAAAAAGAAAAAACCTTGAGAATTGTGTTAAGCTCCTTTTTTCAGTTCCAAAAATTAGTTTCTCAATTGTAAACAGGGCTAGTCCCAGCTGTTAGTACCTGAAATAAAAAAATTATCGCCGCTATATATACGATAACAGTTTATTAGGGAACATGGGACATTCAAGTAAGAGACCGTGTTACCGACTGACTTACTAAGACCTAAAGAAGTTCCTTTTGGATGGCCCATATATGGCCCAGTTATTATTTTTACGATTCAAGAAAAGAGAAGCTATTTTTAAGTGTCTTTCAAAGCAGAGATTGCCAAAAATGGCACTACAACGCATTACAAAAAAATCGATATGGCATTTTAAAGTGCAAATACGATTGAAAAATCTTAAAAAGATAATGTAAACCTAAAAAATGTAACTAATATCATAGATTCTGCCCGAAGATATGACCATAGTTCTAAATGATTAAAAAAATTTATCTTTAAAATTGGCCACCATATTTTCCCCACTTAAACATATTCAAAATGCTTGGCGCTAGCATTCCCACAAAGTTTATAAAAGTTGAAGGCTATTCCACACAAAAAACACATTTTTATATAAAATTGTCTTTTATAGGGACAAAAATAAATCTTAAATTCTTTGCCTTTCTCTTAAAATAATTTTAAAATACTACTAAAAAAGTGCTCTTTTAACGTTAGTAGTTAGCAGATTTTTATTATAACAAAATATTTTGTGACATCTCCAATGTGTATTGTGTTTGCTGTAATTTTTTGTCCCCGAATTTGGCACATTTTTGAGCACCTCATTAGAATCTGTAAAATGTAGAAAAGTTTATGCATTTTAAAGTCATATTTGTAAGCATTCAAAAATATTACAAAGAGCTTAATAATTGTATGAACTCGTCTAATGCCACATTGAAATATTTCTCACAACAACAAATTTTAAAATCTACATCTTGAGAAGTATCCTAAGCAAAACGATATGCAAACTTGCGGACTTGTGCAAACAACATAAAATTAATTGAAATAGTTGTTATCTGTTGTGCAACAGACACATTCTTAATAAAGGTGCCTTGGACAAAGGCATCGGATACGAACACTGTATGCTGAGAAATCGATAAATCTCCAAGCGAATATTGTAAAACACTGGGGTAATCAATTATTCGAAATTTCTTAAGAATAGAATATATCACGTATTCGAAATTTTTGGGAAACCGGGTTGGGTTTAACTATTTACAACATTTTCTTGCTGTCCGTGTATATCCTCCTTATGTGTGCCAACGATTCATCTAAATATTTAAGGCACTTTTAGTCACTCTTAATAGTTTATAATAATTTTTTAAAAGAATTTTCGCTTTAAACACTAAAACAAAAGCTTACATTAATACGGTAAAGTGTATAATCAAATTGTTTACCTAATTCTAAACTTGTTTTTCGTAAAAATGGTAATTATGAAAAATATTTATCTTGAGTAAATTTCATCATTATTAAATTGGCAGTAAGTACGATGAAAATTTAGTTTAGTTGAATAAAATAAGTTGTTTAATTAGTTCTTTATCTCAGTTTATTTTTATTTAAATAATCAAAAATTTTTATACAAATTTTTCTTTTAGATAAAAAGCGTCAAAGTAGTGTGAACAAACAAGTATAATTTCCTTGTAATTTTATCTGCAGTCTTCATGAAGAGTTTTTTGTTTAATGATTTTCCGTGATTTATCTGAAATTATTTCTGTCTTAATATTCTATAGCTAAAGTATTGCAAAAGACGTATATTATTTTTTAGTAGTCTTTAGAAACATAAAATACTTAGAAAAATACATTGACATTAAGTCAAATCTATAAATCAAATAAAAAATTGCTAATTCAACTTAATTTTTTCTAATTTTAAGTATTTTGCAGTAAAAATAACAGGTTTAATGACACGGTATTTTAACAGAAAAATGTCTGTTGACTTGAGCAAAAATTACAAATCGACATAAATTGTGTAGAGGTTTGTATTAATTAATTTAAAGAAGTTTATTATTAAGGAGTTACTAAATGTTTTCAATAGTCTTACCCATGGAATTTTTTAAAGGATATTTTTTTCTTTAAAATTATAGCGTAGCTTATTCTAAATATTGATCGCTAAAAAGCTAAAAATATTTACGGCAAAATGTGTTACAGAATAGCATTTGTAACCAAAAATCCTTAAAATTTTTTTTAGATTTTTAGTAATGGAAATTAAGCTTTAGCGATTTACAGAATTAAGCTGGTGGTTTCTACTTTTGTATACTGGTTGCATGTGCTACATGGTGTGTAAGTTATTTTTCAATATTTTGTTTGTCCTCTTCTTGTTTTTAAGCTTTATTTAAGGAGTATTTTTTATAATTATAAAACAATTGAAAGCATTATCGAAAAAAAAGAACAATGTAAGAAATGAAGTAGTTTAGTGAAAAGTTTTTGCAGGGATTTCGCTCGAAGCAGCAAAGGCAAGGGTGACATTTTAATCTGAAAAGCTGTTTTGCTAAACTGAAGTCTAAGACCTAAAGAACGCTACTATAACGGCGGACTTACAAGAGTAAACAGATCGCGACTTCTTTTTATAAATAATGCCTACTTTTATTAATTGTGTTACCTTCTTTAAAAGGTGAAAAAGGGTGATGAATAGAAAGCTCCATTTTTGCTTTTCTCGACTGAAATTAATTCTTATTTAGTTGATTATATTTGAGATATAAGAATCAGGAGTTAATTTTCGACATTAAGGTAAAATCAACAGTTGTGGTACTATACATTTTTAAAAATGATTATTTTTACTTAGAAACTTAGAAATATGTGTTTCGAAATATTGATTGTAGAAATCTGTAAAAAGTATTTAAAAATCTCCATCTATTAAAATAAAATGTGCTGACAACTGTTTCAGTACCATCATACCGATAAAGTTGGGTGACTTCACATTTGTATATCAAGTTTTTTTACGAATTAACTTATTTTTACGAAAATTTATCGATATTTGAACCAAGTATCTTAAGGAACTATAGACAAAGTTTTATTTTTATTATCTTTATTATTTTATTAAAATTTTTTATTTTATTTTTATTTTGTCTAGCTGTTTTTACGTGATGCGAATGCAGACAGACAGACAAGCAAAAATTCTTTAGGAAATATTATATTTTTATGGAGTAAAAAGTATTCTACATTTGAACCCATGTTCTACGTAACATACACAAAACTATATTCAGTTTTGACGTAATGCGAACATAGCCAGACAGACAGAAAGAGAGACAATAATTCCAAAAATAGGTGTTTTGTATTTCATATCTATTACCATCTACATCAATATCAAAATTTTCGAAAAATATTTCATGTACAAAAATAAACTCGATACTGTTTTATTATTCCGCGTAAGGCCAGAAAATGTAACCAAAATTAAATGCTTAATATTAATATTATTTTTTTATTAAAAAAGAAACACACAATCTACAGCTATCAACATGAGAACTTGTTATAATACCCAGTACAACTATTTAATATCGTAAACTAAACTAATGTAATTTGATGTATATGGCCAAACTGTTTATACGGTAGTAACTTACAAAGATCCTTCATTGCTAAGCCCGCTGTATCAGCAACTATAATATATGGATTTGAAAATTAAAGGGTGTCCCAATAGTCAAAGTAATTTGATGTATTTGTACAAAGTTTTGACTGCTAAGATTTACGGTGAACTTATACTTATAAGGCCGCTATAAAAACAAGTAAGCAATTTTATTAAAGAAATAATAGGGTGTTTCCATAATTGATGTAATTTGACCTAAATTAGATAGAAAGTCTTATTCTTTGTGTTCCAATAGTTAAACCAAAATGGCCAAAGTTGTGAACCGCTATAGACAGACAGCTGAAATTTGTTCGAGGTCGTTTTTTTTGGAAAATTTATTTTAATTAAATGGAAATAATTTGTTTTACACATTATAATTTTTTTAATTTTTTTTAATGATACGTAAACATTTCTTACAACAACACAGCACACGCAGGTGCTATTTAAAACAAAAATTATATTTAGAGAAACTCATTACAAATGCTCATCATACAACTGGTACCTTATTTCTTTAATACCCAAAAACACATGAAATACCGATGTTTTCAAGTTTTCTACATCCTGTTGAAATTTATACGGAATAATTATATATGTGTGTAAAAGGCACGTTTATTAATCAACAAAACAATCATCTGATGCGTCGTAACTTATGATGTTGTTGCAAAAATGTTCTTGCAATTAGAATTCTACATCGAGCTAAATTTAACAAGAAACAGGCACTAAAAGCAATATACTATTCCTACTTTGTTAGGAGGCTATTAAAGTTTTATTTGCATATAAGACATAACACCTAAGAAGTAATCAAATAATATCGGTATTTTAAAGTTACAAAAACTATGTGAAAGATATTCTTTCCAATCTGCCATATCCTTGTTTTCAACACGCTTTATCACTTATCTCTTATCTACATAATGATATATTGATAAAATTAGAATTGTTAGAAGCTTACCCTCCAATTTCCATGGTTCTATACTTTTTCACCAATGAAAAATATATTAAATATCCACTGAGTTAAGTTCTCAAAATAAAATAAGCCGCCTACAGTATAAACTCACGGAATTATGATGGCTCGAAGTATATGTATACGAAACACTCTCTACTAATAGCAAAGATATTAGGCATACAAGGAGGATGTCGCACTACACTAAAAAGTTATTTTTCAGCCGTCAATTTCAAAGTGGGAAAATTTAAATTGAATGCTATTAAACAATTCTCCTCAATTGTATTCAATAAATTTAATGTGTATAAATTCGTCTGAGATGGCGGCACACATTTTGACTCAATATTTAGCGCTCCCAACCACTATGATTAGAAAAAATATATATGCTGCATATGCATCCTAAGCACAACACAGCTTAACGATTATTATGATTCAGGGCCAAACAAACATTGCACAACGCATGTGAGAGAGAAGGTCTGAAAAACATGCATTTTAAACTACATTCGAGAATAATGTCAACTTAACAAAATACAAGAAAAGAAAAAAATATAATGGCTTAGTGTTTGTCGTAATGCATAAGATTTTTGAAAAGGAAAATTGCACAACAAAAGCAAAGTAACGGAAAGAATAAATAATATCGATCTGTAGACATTGAATGTGCACTATCAACCAACAAAACTAACGATGTTATGCATGAGTAAAAGAAATACTTGAGCGGATGTTCATACTTTTGAATGAACTTGGAAAAAATATTTTATTGAAAGGATGCAGAAGTCTTTTTAAGAGTGTGAATTATTGTTTCAAGAACAAAATAAATTCATGTATGTTTCAAATGCTCAATGAGCATTCAATTGCTTTATATTTATTTAGTGATTTTATTTCTTTTTTCGGATTGTTGGTTTTAAATATTCCACACATGAATTTGTTGCGTTTTTGAACATCTGTGGCATTAAATTTTTTATTGCCTCAACTGGTTTATTAAAAAAAAATTCTTTAATAGTAATAAAAAAAGATGATAAATTTTTGATCGTATTCAATATGTGCGAAAAATCTAAATATGCCTTAAAGCACTTGTCCTAGTGTAATTACTCTTCCATTAGTCAAACTAGAACATGTAAAAGTAGCCTTCAGCTAAAATAATTAATTGCACTAAATTTAACTTAGTTAAATATGAAGTAGATAAGCAAGCCAGTAATTTCTAAACGGTTGATTTGACTGACATAAATACCTGAAGTGCGAGACATTTTTTTACATCCTACTATTATTATTATTATTATTATTATTATTATTATTATTATTATTATTATTATTATTATTAATAATAATAATAATAATAGTAGCATAAGTTCTTCATAAATTTAATGTTACTTAAGGAGAAAAAGTTTTAATTAATTAAGCCTTAAGTTTATAGTACTATTTGTCCGATATTGATTACACTGGTCAACAAAAAAAAAAAAAACAGTTTTTGTATATAACATGAAAACTATTGTCTAATTATGTTTCGAACAATGATAAGGATAACGTAAATAAAGTCAAAATGTTGCAAATACGAACAGTTTTTTTGTAATTCAATTTTTAAATATTTTAGAAAATTTCAATATTTATTGAAAAAGTGAAGTTATTTCTGTATATTGCAATAATAAGATCGGGAAAACCTTAAGATTTTTTTCCATACTGTGCTTCAGGGACGTCTCGTTGTAATATCCGACAATAATCCACCAGCATACGTGGACTCCACTTTCCTTGATATCTTTTTTCTATAGGAGAAATATCTGGGTGGAACCTTTCAGCGTGTTCATCGCTAACGGCGCCCAGATTTTCAGGAAAGAAGTATAAATGTAAATGTAGCAAAAGTATTTCCAACGACATATTACACGACAATACTTTCAAAATCATTCGATCGGTGGTTTCCGAGAAAATTTTGAGTCACTTTCATGAAGGATTCCCAAGCTGATTTTTCCAAATCACTTAGTTTTTCTTCAAATATGTTATCTTTAATTAATTGCCTGATTTGAGGACCAAAAAATACGCTTTCTTTAATTTTTGCTTCGCTCAGCAAATATAAATAATCATCACAATTTTTATCCATAGCTTTAAAAAAATTTTTGATGGGCCTTAGTTTAATGTATAAAGCTGGTAGATATATATTATTTAGTTGCACTTAAGGGGGTTTTTTATATTTTTTTGTCCTGGAGTAAGGGAATCCCATTCAGGCCAATCTTTCTTAATATAATGATTTTTTCGTTCTCTGCTGTCCAACTCACAAATAAAACAGCAGTATTTTGTGTATCCTAGTTATAATCCTAATATTAGAGGCAATTACCTTCAAATCTCCACAAACTTTCCAGTTGTTTTCATTATATTGAATCTTTACCAATATAAATTTAATAGATTTATAAGACTCTTTCATATTAGAAGCCTCCCCTAGTGGAATAAACGGAAGTTGATTTCCGATGTGTAAAATAACAGCCTTTACTTTTGATCTATCTATAAATAAACGAAACTCTTCTGCTTTATATTCTATATCCAAAGCGATCATTAGGTCACAGATATTATTGCAATAAACCAACTGATCATATTGTGAAAAAAAAACTTTTAGCGTTTGATCTGGATTACGAAAGTAACATACTTGTGTTTTTGGTTGTAATAAATTCCATCCCTTAAATCGAGATCCCAAAAGTTCTGTCTGTTTTTTGGACAAATTTAAGTCACATACCAAATCATTAAGGTCTCCTTGAGATAGTAGATGTGGCTCATTCGCTTCTTGGAAGTCAGGATCTAAAATTTCGGATTCGATTATTTCCAGTGTAGCGGGCAGATCGGAACTTTTAAATGGTTCTGGTATGGGTAGTTCCTCACTGTGAGGGACTGGTCTTTTTGCAGATGACAGGTTAGGATACTTAATTTTACATTTTGTTTTAATTGTAATACCTTTTATATCAGTTAAACAGAATTAACAATCAGATGAGTGGTTCGTTAGTTCCGTCCAAATCATCAGAATTGCAAATGGCATAGATCAAGATCGTTTTGCCCATCCAGTAAGATGACCCACACATGTAACACAACAGATATGTGGAACCCACGCTTTGTCTTGTTGTCCGATAGCAAAGCCAAAATACTGTTCATATAACTTGGTTACTAAAGGTGTCAAATTTCGGGTAGGTAGGTAATTCAAAATTAGTAAGCACCTTTCTTGTTACAAAGTTGTGTTGACCAGTGTTATTGGAGATGAAGGTACGTCTCGATGGCCATTTCACTACCGCTTACTTAGCTCTTCTGAAAACTTCTCACGATTATTTTAAATGAACTAATGATTTTTGTCCCAATAATAAAGTAAAGATAAGAATCAAAGTTCAATCAAAAACAACAATAATCAAAAATCAGCACCTCAAAACTAAGAAAAAAATTTTGATTTATATTTTTATTTTTTAAATAAATCTTCCTAAATGTATATTTGATATCAAAACACTTTAAAATAAAATTATACAATACACTTAGGTGATTTAAGATGTAAGTCTACACTTTTATATTTATGGGTCGTAGCCAGATAATACAGACTTTATCTTATTGTTTTTGCTACAATGTCTATCCTTAGAGTTAGGAAAATCAATTTAGGTATATTTTCTTTTCGTGTCAAAATCAACTTTTTCTAAGGAGCTTTTCAAAAATAGTTTAATGAATTTTTTTATTGAAATTCTGTAAAATTGGCCCATTATTGGTGGAGTTGTGCTCCAAATTTGTTTTGTTGTTTTTTCAATGCTGTTGTTGTAATTTTTATATAGTAAATTAATTTATGGGAATATATTATGTTCTGAGGATTTTTTAATTTAGTGTATTTATTTAGTATTATTATTGTTATTATTATTACTATTATTATTATTACTATTATTTATATTATTATTTTTTTTTTTTTTGCTTAAACCAGGATTTTATAACGCTTAGTTTTCTGTGAGCAATATTAAATGTTAAATCAACAGGAAGTTTCTTTAATTATATTTTGAAATAAGGCGATTACAATTTTTAAGTTTCAGCTTTATCCATTTTTTTTATATAATCATAGTATAAATTTAGCATGTATTTAAGTAATAACCGCACAAAAAGCTAGATTTTTTATATACAGGTAGTTTTTGTCTGATAGATCATTGCCTACCAAACTTAAAAATTTTAATGTATTAAATTTTTATTTATTATTAACAAAACACTATTTCATAATGCGATGCAATTTCTTAATCAAACCTTGTATATATACTATCTTATAAGAATGTCTCTATTATCATTATCTATCTACTATTAGTTTTAATTGGCTTTTTCAAGCAGTTTCTACAAAGTCAGCAATAATCTGCTATAAACGTGAATACACCAGTATGATTTGATACGGCAAAAAGTAGATTGTTATTGAATCTATATATTCTATTAAACAACAAAATGCCTTTACCTTTTTGGAATGACATTGCTATGTGATACACTTTATCAAATTGTATATTTGCCGTTAATTTACTACAATTGACTACATGCCTAAAATATTGTTTTATTTTACGAAAGTAAACCAAAACAGAAACGTTTTAAATAGAACTTGTACAAAAATTTATGAAATGGTCACAATTAAAACTAATATCATAATTTATTTGACATTTTAATAACTTATGAAACTATAATTTTGGTATATTTTGTTATTTTCGATGGCTCGCAACTTTATATTGTTAAGAAAGTTGGCTGAACGATTGGGCTTTACTTAAAATCATTTTATTTAATTAGGAGCTACCATTAAGCTGATGAATGAAATTAATGCCGAAAACCTGAAAGTTTGATAGTTAAAATTACAAAAACAGAAGGCAATACTTCTTATGATTACAAATATTTTTTGACATAATAAAAAAGATTAATACGCATAAAAAATTAATAAATATTTTAACAGGTCGAAATCAGTATCAAAGCGCCGGTCACATATTGACAACTGACAACATGTTTTTTGTACTCGTCAGGAGACAAAAAACGTTATTTTTATGTTACTAAACCGTGTTGGAAGTGAATAAAAAACCAAAATTAGTAGGAGATATTTATTGTAAAAAAACAAAGGTATTGAAATTATTTTACGTTAAAATTTTTTTTAACTAAATAAATATATAAATACGTGTTGACGATTTCCAAAAATTTTAAAATGTTGCTCACTTATGAGGTTCTAATTTTAAAAATATAAGACAATGTGAAAATATATAAATTAATCTGAGTGAATGCGCAAAGGACTAGATTAATAATATTTAGATAATAATATGAATCACAGCTTTATAGTACTCTGAAGATATAAATTTTTTCAGCTCTTGTAAATCTTTAAATTTTTGAGCAGTTAATTCTAGTGGTTCTTCAAAAAGCTGGTCTGACTAAAAGAATTTCATAGTTTTTTTTTTTTTTTTTTTTTTTTTTTTTTTTTTTTTTTTGTAGAAAGTCAATTTAGAGGCTGCTGTAGTCGAAGTGGTAAGCATGTTGGCTACAAACCTGGTTGACCAGGGTTTAACCCCTGCGGCAACTAAAAATAAAAAATGTCTTTTTCTGTTTAATGGTATAAATACATATCCAGAATTAACATTAAACATGCAGCCTCCTTCGTCGGTACTTCTTCATAGCATATTCGCCGGCGAAGTAAAATAACTAATAAAATGGTTATATCTATCTTTCTCTTTTCACCACCTCTCTTATCTCTCATCTATCCCTTTCCTAAAGAATGTAGCAAGGTTACGAAAATAACTAAATAGGTTTTAATGCCTGAAGTGCTACTTCTCTTTAAAAAAAAAAAAAAAGAAAATCAATTTTATAGTATGTGGTTCAATCTGATTTATAGAGTACCCCTTTTTTTGCCAGGTCTAATACTGTTGAACTTCATAACTATGGGATCGTCATATTTTTTAAAGAAGTCTAAGTTTAATAAGATTGTCTAGTATGGAGTCTTTTGAACTGCTCTTGTGATTTCAGCATATTGGGAAGTTACACGAATTCCAACGTATTTTTTTTATTGCATTTGCTTTTGCAGCATGAATACTGAACACTTCCATTTTTGTGCGGCCAGGTTCCAAGAATTTTGATACAGATCTGCATTATTTTGGACAATAGAATGTAAAAGAGCGTTCGAAAATACAGAATATCTGTTTTAATACCTGCATCCATCACTCCATTTTACTATTGGCGATTTAAAATTGCACAACTTGTCAGAAATATAGAATTATAGAAAACTACTTAGATATTCTATTACACAGCTTGCAAAAACTGATCATTGAGTATTTGCATTCACCTCTAAATACAAATAGCATTTTACGCCCTTTGAAGGGCTACTTGTTAAAATATAAGGAAATACCTTTAGCGCTTGAATATCTTGTTTAATTAATACGCACTTGGCATCAATTGAATTATTTATGTCTTTTTCTTATCTAGCCGAGCTTCTACCTTATTATTCTGATGTTTGTTTTATTCTTCTTCAGACATTTGGTTAAAGGAGTACCTTAGTCTTTTTTTGGACGCTGGAAAAATATGTTCTATTTTTTTATAATATAGCCAAATGACGTATGTGACATTAGACTTATAACCATGTCTTTACAAGATTTGCAGTATTATTTATAGACGGTAAGGATGCCGCCATTGGTGGGAAAATGTTTCTATAATTCATTAAAAATTTGGTTTGCACCTTTTTTTGTTTCCACTTCAGTCGCATTGCATTTCGCCGGGTTCTACAAACATATCCCAATGTTATTTTTTATTCCATGAGCTTACTGTTCATTCACCAATAACTAATAACTTGTTTGCAAACTCTTAATAGTGTGTTTCCCTTGTTCAAAAAATAATTCAACGTTTAAGACCTTGGTATTCCTTGCACTGTCGCTTTTTGTAGGTCATATTACAAGAATGTCATACTTCAAAATTTAAATATACATTCATGATCTTCCTGTTACAAAACTTTTGAAATGGCGTAATTTGTATTTGCGAAAATATTCTGAATAACATGTAGGCTTTCCGGAAATTAAACATTGTTTTTGTTGCAAGAATTTTTATGTCGTTTCTATACAGTATATGATTTACGCGATTCTCGTAGTTTTTTATCTCTTTTTTTCAATTATGTTTTACTATGAAACACCTTGCATTTTTTAACGCAATTTAATAAATTTCATCACAATTTGATTCCAATGATTCTGAAGATTCCATAACCGTCGCAAATTCATTAATACGATATTGATCTAAAGCAACTCCATTGCCAGCAGAATTCATTTTAATATCTTATAATAAGAAACTTTCCTTTTTTGCACGAATAAAACCTGTTATGTTCAAGTCCTTTTACGAGCATAAAAAATTATTCGATTCGATGCGAAATTATAAAACCTTAAGGAATATAGAGGGACACGAAACATTCACTGTAAAAAAAGAATAGCATACCTTGAGCTGCGTTCTCTTTCAAACACTGACTTAGGTTAGAACAATGTAAACAAACCTTTTATAGGGTTTTACACATATGTATATCATGTGGTTCATATTTTGTTATCTTTTTTCTCGTTTTAACAGTCACTGGTTTATAGTGAAAAAACCTCTTAGTTTCAGTTTTGTCCCCGGTATGTTTCCCTATAGTATAAAATTTTAGCTGATGTTTTTTAAGTTGACAATTCGAAACTGAAAGTTTTAAAACTTTTACTTGGGTTTTTCT
This sequence comes from Cistogaster globosa, assembly GCA_937654795.1. Taxonomy (NCBI): domain Eukaryota; kingdom Metazoa; phylum Arthropoda; class Insecta; order Diptera; family Tachinidae; genus Cistogaster; species Cistogaster globosa. The sequence goes on from OW569406.1 coordinate 25,515,596, forward strand.
CGGTCGAACGGAAAAAAAATATTAAGAAAACAAGCCGTGGGAAAGAAACACAAACTCGTTAGAGCTGCGGCTAAACTAAATGCTTTGAATATACATAATTGATTATATTCTTATTTCTGGAATTAATTTTTTAAATCAAAGTAACTAATAAAGCTTTGTTAAAGTCGCCCTGCAGAGTAAACTGTTTTTCATTTGTAAGTAATATCTTTGTTTCAAATAACTGTTGTTTGTAATTTTAGTAAGGCTTGTTAAAAATTGCTACATTTATTAGTCCAAACAAACTTAGATTTATTTATTTTATTCTGTTATGTTCTTTGCCCATATCACCGACTCAATCACAGAATCATTCTTTGTTGAGTTTTATATTCTCGAAATTCACGTTCATAAGAATTTTGTTGTAAATAAAATAATTTTAAATATAAGATAATTTGCTTCATTTCGTAAAAAATATTTACATTCGTAAATTGCCTTCCGTCTTGTTTCTTATTGCGGCCTTGATTGAGTTCATTGTCAAACAAAGTGCTACTTTACAGCCGACAATATATTATGTGAAAACCAATTCTGCAGATCCTCAAATAATATTGACCTAACGGCATGATGGTGTTTTTTTGTGCTCGTTTAGAGAGAATTGTTTTAATTGTTGCAGCGTTGTTGTTGTTGTTATCCGTGTATACGTGGTAAAAAACAGAATAAACTTACTTGAAGCAAATTGGTGTGTTTAGAATAATACGACAAATTAGGTAAGACAAGTTGAGTCACCTCGGCTACTGCGTTGGGAGAGATATGCGTTTGCTGTAAAAAGCTAATTATAAATTCGGACATTCGTATAAAGGAAAATTATAACTGTAGTATAATGGCAAAGGGGAAACAACTGTAGAAGGGTTTCTAGTCTAAAATAAAACAGAAAAAGGAAATTATTGGCAGATAAGGACAAGGTGCCTTATTAATAAAGCATAGGGAAGTAACAAACTGACAACAATGAATGGGAAATATGGCCAAGGTGGGTAAAATGGTCTGGATTGTGTGTAAAAAAAACAGGTTATAAGTTAGAGTCGTACAGTATAAAATGATTTTGATGGCTACGCGGGTTAAAGCGAGTAAACTAAGCAAACTATCGAACATTTCGTGCCACACCGGAGTAACAAAAGTGTGTCGGTTAGACGGCTGCGCTTAAAATATCGCATATTTAGTAAGCTACATGCCTTAGAATCAAGTGAAGAGAGTAAAAAAGCAAAGAAGAATGTAAAAAGAAAAAGATGTAGAGTAAAGTAAAGAAAAGAGTAACAATAAAAAAATTTTTTGTCGCAAAATTTTTTCCAAATTCTCAAATCATAATTCTTGGAATGTAAGTGTAATTAATTAAGGAATCACTACAGAGCTTATTGTTTGATCATTTTAAATTTGATTGCACTAAAATAATTGTCTGTCTGTATTTAATACGAATTAATCCTTCTTTATCGGTAAAATAGCAGTGCCACATAAATATTTAAATAAACTTTTGGGTGTTTGAAATGCAGTTATTGCAATTAACACTGGTCACAGGAAGCATAAATTTATTTTATGAGTATTGTTTTATAATGCAAGTTTATACAAACGTTTACATGTTTATTTAAATTCAGGTGTTATTGTGTATGTTACTACGTGTTATGTATGTTTGCATATACAATTGTTGGCAAAACTCGAAAGCTTAATTAACAATTAATCATTATCCATCAAAAGTACAGTATTACGAATAATTTAAAATTTATGCTATTCTCTACTGTTTATTATTGAAATAGTATTAATACTCTCTGATTAAGAAGCTGCCGGTCTTCTTCCATTGTTTTTAGCTTCTGTTTATATCTTCTGTTTTAAATTTAACTACAGGTTGACACAAAGCAGTTTAGGTTTACTAAAAGAGTTATTAGGTATGACTTGCAGTTCTTTTCGTTAAATCGGTAGTTATAGCAGACAAGAAAATTTGATGATTGAGAGGAAGGAAAAATTAGCTTTCTACGTATTACAGAAACATACATTTTAATGGAAATATATATATATATATTTTTTAATTGTTGTATTTTTCCAATTCTTTCACTTTTAAATTTATTAAAAAAAATCTAAAAATCTTGTAGTTTCTGTGTACCAAGCATTGATAAAAAAATGGAAGCAACAGAACTTGCAAAAAATATATTGTTTTTATTGTAGTATGAGATACCTTTATTAGTAGTGAGGCTGCTGTAGTCAGGGTGGTAGGCACGTTGATTCCAAACCTGGTTGGCTACGGTTCAACTCCTGCGGTAACCAAAAAATAAAAATTTTTTTTTCTGTTTAATGGTATAAATACCAATTCAGAATTAACATTAAAACATGCAGTCTCTTTCGTCGGTACTAACTAACTAATAAAATGGCTATACTTTCACCACCTGTTCTTTTCTCTCCTCTATCCCTTTCCTAAAGAATGTAGCACGGTTTAATTAATCTTTCTTAAGTACTTACTTAGAAAAGTCTTTCTGGCATAGTATAAAACATTTGAAAAAATCATACGCAATACGAAAAAAAATAAAAATAATTTTAACTGTAGGGAGCAAAATAAAATAGTATTTTAATAAATATATTCATTATAGGTATGAGATCATTTACAGCGCGTTTGATGCGTTTCAATTATTTTTTATTTTTAATGTTTTTTGAATTTGATTTAGCTACTGACTATGTAAACTTTTAAAAACGATTTAATTTTGTTTTGTGTTTTTTGTTGCAATTTATAAAACCATAACAAATTTTCAAGTTAATTATTAATTAACTGTTAGTACAGATAAGCCAACATTTATACATCCATTACATAATTTAAACAAAAGTAAACATGATGCCCACGGTCAGTGTCAAAACATTAGAGAGCGGCACAAATTCAATTAAAATATAACATTCGTTGAGTTACAGCATAGGAAGTGTACTACAGAAAGTGTTTGAATCGATTACAGCTCAATTTAATTAGCAAGCAACGGAAATGTAATATTTTTGTGGATTGTTTTAAATAATTGTAATGCGGACATTAAGCCATTTTTAAAATACAATTATCGATTAAATTGTTACCTTATTGAGACGATTTTAAAATGATTTATCTAGTAAGAACTTATTTCTATTAGCAATTAGTTTCTGATAATTTAACTATAATACTAAGTATTGAGATTTATCAAAAACAAAGCAATTTAGAGAAAAGGTGATAGGGTGAAAGCAAATATAATGTATATCTACGTCGAATATTTTATGTCTTAAAATTTTTGAATACACTTATTGAAAATAATTTATAAATTGCTAACTATATTTTTGTGATAATAATCACCTATTAGTCAAATATTTTTTAATTTAATTTTTTAAATAATTTAGATGTAAATAAAGCTTTTAGTTTAATTAAATTTACCTTTATTACCACATAATATTTTTTAAGCTAAAATTGATATTATTACAGATAATTTTTAGATATGATTTATTTTACATAAACAAGTGACTGCACAGTGATTCTGTTTGCAATATTTTTAACTACTCCTGATGTTTATATAGACGAAGAAAAGTTCAAGTTCATTTATTTCCCAAATGTTTTCAGTTAAATATTTTTAACAAAGAATTAAAACTAAATAATCAAAAAACAAAATTTCTTACATACATAAGTATTTATCAAGAACCAAAATTTGAAACTAAAAGTACGTATTTTTTAGTACATCATTCAAATAATAAACAAACAATCAAAAGAATTAAAAAAAAGGGATAAAACTGGAGGCGCTTAAAATTCTACATAAAACTAAAGATACTAAAAACTAAAAGTTAAAAACTAATAATAACAAAATAATTATAGTAATGATACTTATAAAATTCATATTTATAAAAACTGGAAAAAATACGAATTAACAATTAATCATAAAAAAAGACAATAAAAAGGAAACAAATTTATATTAACATAAAAAAATGACTTTGAAATTATATATAAAACAAAAATAAATGAATACAAATTAAATTATTGAGTGCTAAATACAGTCTTCCCTATACTAAGCGAACGCAGCCTCCTGTGATAGAACAAGAGGACCGCATCCTCATAGAGAAGGCCAGCTGCCCTAAGAGTCAACAGTTCTACAGGCGAGAAACACCTCGACGCTCGAACGGTCTCAAAACTCCTCTCCCTAGTAAAGCAGTCCTTAACCAGGGAGTTTTCTAAGGATCGCGCGCTTTCCAGGAACTTCACAGCCAATTCTACCATGTAGGCATCTATGCGCACAAAATCAATTGCGCTGTAAATTTACCAACTTGATAGCCTGCAAATCACTCCATTTAGTCCTAAATATGGCCGCAACCAAAATCATTCTCTCCCAACGCCTAATCCTCTCCATCTGGTGAGAAGAAATTTCAAACCAAACTGGAAAGGCATACGCGATAACAAGGAGATTAACTTGGCGATAGACCAAAAGACGCACTCTCCTATCAAGACCTCCCCTACGCTTCAAAACACCCTGATATGAAGAGAAAATACGTTTGGCTCTTTCGGGAACATCGCCAATGTGCCGATAGCTCTCGAAATTCTCGTGGAAGGTGGCACATTGGTACTTAAGCCTGTCCGATTCCCAATCAGTTCTCGACTAATAGTCAAACAATATAAGGTCTACAATTTGAGTAAATATATTTCCGCCTTCCCTTAACCATTACGGCCTAGATCTTCGCAATGTTTAAAATACAACCCTATTTTGTAAAATAGTCTGTCAGTACCGTCAAGTATCGGTGCAGTCGTTCATTAATATTCCTTGCTCTAGCACCTGATAAGCAATCAAAATATCATCGGCATACATAAGTAAAAGATCCTCCCGTGGCGGTTGCGGCATGTCAGAGACTATTGTATAGCACAGGGCCCAATAACGAGCCATATGGCATTCCAGCAGAAATCCAGCCCACGACAGACCTTACATCACCAACACGTATCTTGAAGATCGGTTCCTTAGGAAATTGTCCAGTAAGCAGCAAATACCGACACTTAATCCCGTCCATCATGCCAAACCGTATCAAAAGCCCTCGAAAAATCCAGGCTAACAGATATTGTAGGACACCTTATATTCAGTCTCCTGGCAATAAAGTCCGTCAGTACTTTCAGTGCGTGCGTTGTTGAAAGTCCGCTTCTAAATCCAAATTGGAAATCTTTCAAAATGTTCCTGTTAAATATAACGTCATTTACCTTTGCCAGGAGATAGAATTCGAACAGCTTTCCAAGGGCAGACAGCAGGAAAACGGGTCTATAAATTCCACACGCATCAGGATCCGATCTGGGTTTCAGTATAGGAACTACGAAGGCCGATCTCAACGCTTTCGAAAAAAAAAAGTTACGGCAATGGTTAAAAACTATAGCTAGAAATCTCTATGGCACAACATTTATTCATTTTAGAACAATATCAAGTATCCCGTCCATACCACAGGACCTTTTACTTGATCTACTTCTCAACGCGATGCCTACAGATACAAAGTCTATGAATCCAAATCTATCTATCTATCTACGTTAGTGCTTAAGTTAATTAATTCTCAGTCAGACGTAATAGTCCGCCGAAAACTGTCAATGGTGTCGTCCTGTCCAAGGAAGAGACAACCGCCCGCACATTCACACCGAATGGATCCAAATGCACTCTTGGAGCAGAAAGACCAACGTGAAAGAAGCGGCTTGCTAACAGATTTGCCATTCCAGTACTGTCAGAAACAATCATGCCCTCAGAATCCACCAGATTTCGAATAGCTGGTCGATTGTAGAGTTCTACAGCTGTCTCAATAATTCTAAATGTCCTGTCATTAAGTCGAATTTAGACGAAGAGAAGGAAAGCCCAGGTATTTTATTAGACAAGGTACTACACCGCTTCTTGGGGAACAACACTTTTTATTTAAATACAAAAACGCAATTAATAAAAGTTAGTCAAAGTTCATGGCATGACCAGACTATTAATACGGATTTATGCATTTGAGTTTTTAAAAGTCCTAAGAATGCTCTATTTTTTTTATAACTGCTACTCGCATTAGGTTTAAGGTCCTCACTTCTTAATGGAACGGGAAATCCTTTTTGTATGGTAAGGGCCCTATCATTGCTTCATTTTTTGTTTAAATTGTGTACGCAACTTTGTAAGAAAGTTATTTACACAAACCTTGCAGATCCAATACAGTTTTCGATCTGCGAGACCGTTATTACTATTTGATTGATAGCCAAATTTTTTTTTTTTTTTGACTACATAATAGTTTCGCTTTTATTTGCTTTAAAGAAGAATTGAAACTTTTCATTTTTAATCCTCTTAATGGCTTGTCATTTAAGCAGCAGTATAAGAAAGCTTCAAAACATGTCTTTAAATGCTTAATAATATAACATTGAAGTAATAAGTGATTATTGTTAGTTTAATTTGTTACTAAATTTTTCGAAAGATGCAACGGTTTTTTATATGGGACTGACTGCGCCCAATTTATTTTGAAGACATTTTATTTGGCCACGCCAGTTACACCTTAGTGGGTATTTAATTTATATTTCTAGTTCCATGTTCACTAGATAAATAATGTTTACGTCACCATTTTCTATTGAAATTGATCCAAACAGGCGATTCCTTTACACCAATATTACTTGTTTATATGTTCTCTTATAGGCAAAAAAAAAAAAAAAATCTTCATTGGTAATATTCTGAAAAACTAATTTTATTCAACGTAGCTTCTTAACTTTTCTAATTTTTGCATTCCATTTGTTATGGTGATTAATTTGTTGCTATTTGTTCCACTATGTAATATTTTATTGGCAAAAACCACTAAATACAACAAGTCTGCCAATCTATTTGATAGTGCAATAATTAATTTTAAATTTTGCAAATTGTGCAAAAATAAACAAACAAGATTATATTATATTAATGAATATTTGCTATACCTAATAACAAATTCAACTAAATTCTAGTGGTTGTGTGTTCAAATTCCCCGACTGTTATACTCGCTAATACAAAGATGCAAAAGAGGACTCAAAAAGCTTAAAGGATATTAGATAAATTAAATAAACTAAATATTTTTAGTCCAACACCGGTAGTTATGACACACAATTTCCAAGGATTTATAAAAGAGAAAAATATATTAATTTTTGTATGAAAAAAATCATTGAGTAGATTATAAAGCAAGTAAACAAAATACCTGAAACACTAGGGAAACTGCCTTAGAAAACCAAAAAAGTTACTGCATAACAAGTGAAAATTTATAAGCATAAAACGGAAGGCCAATTAGATTAGAGACGAAAAATAAAAAAGCATTATATGAGACAAAAAATCTGTCGAAAGTATTTTTAATAAAATAAAATTATAAACATATCGTAACACACAATAAACTAAAAAGTAACTGGAACAGCACCTCTATAGATTAAAAAAGCGTAAAATGTATGTAGTAACATGGATCAGTTTGGGGGTAACTTACGAAACCATTATTTTATAAAACATTATTTATATTTTATTTTACAAAGATTTATTGATACATACGGTGCTACGTACCAGCTGAAAAATCTCCTAATGGCTGAAGGTTAAAAAAGGAGCTGCAATATTTTTTTTTTTTATTATTGTTTGACCTTGTTGATGATTTGTTAGAAAATAATAAATATTTTGAATATTATCAAATATTAAAAGAAGTTTTAGTTTATTTAAGCAGTGCTCTCAACTTCCTCTGCTTGTCATTTCTAGTTTTCTTAAGATTCTAATTTAGAAAAATGTGTTTAAAATGTTCCGGTTACAATAATAAAATTTTATATTTGAACTAAAGTTCTAAGAGACCTCCTCACAAAATTTTATTCAAATCCATTTAGCAGTTTTTTCGTGATGCGAACACAGACAGACAGAAAAAATTTACAAATATGTGTTTTGTATTCTATATCGATTTCTGATTACACCTTTACCAAAATTTTTAAATGACCCCCAAATTTACTCTGTTGCTGTTTTATTATTTGTATACATTTTGTCTCGTATTATAATCTGTTTTTTTTTTTTTTTTTTAGTTGAATAGAAATTGTTTATATCGATGACCGTATTTTAGAAACTTCCGGATTGTGGAAATTTACTTTGAAAAAAAAATCTTTTAGCGAATATCACTTCGTTCGTTTTACGTCTAGTGAGAAAGTTCTTCTTGAAGCTATTAATCGTTTTCGCACTACTTATTATTTATTTATAATTTGAATAAATTATTATTAATAAATTATTTAAAAATAATTGAAGTAATAAAAGAGTTACTTGAACAAAGTTTTAAAATACTGCTTTTTGCAGTCTCAAGTATCACAAAATAAATAACGCCCACGTAAAATTTAAAAAAATAGTACCCCATTTTCGAAACCGCATGTGTAACGACAAACTGAGAAAATTTCAGAAAGATCGGCCTGATTATGTAGACAGCTATTTGGCAACTACTATTATCATTTAAGTGCATTTCAAATCCATTTTTTAAATCCGAAAACCAAAAAATTATGTGTTCCGTGTAACTGCAAAATGCACGAACAAGAAACGTAATGAGAAACTATAAATAAATATGTTTTGATTATTTTGGTAATTGATTAAATTAAAAGTATTCGAATAACGAGTTCTATAACGGGCTTTTTAAGTTTTGTATACAAATACATTTGATTTAATTTATTTCTATTTAATAGAATCAATCTAGTTTAGCCTTATAGCTCAATATGAAATGAAATATTGTCTGGCGCTTAAAAAAAGTAATTTAAAGGGAAAATGTTATGTGATAAATCGGAGTTACGGACCTCTAAAGTCTTTAATCGAAATAAGCAACATTTGAAATATTCTTTGGCATATGGGCCAATATTGGTATCACAGGAGCGCTTTTTAGAAAACAATCATGATCCTTACAAAAGTATGTTAGCCTTTAGAAACTTGTAGAATGTTGTTAAACTTTTACTATTAATTTTGCGAACAATTTTACGTTGTTAATGAAAACATTATTTTATATTCATATAGGTATGTACGTATTCCGTTGTACTTGCTAAAGTTAGATCTTATGGCTACTTTTTTACATTTATTTCTTGAGAATTTTACTAGTTTAAAACGAATTGTTTGCTATATACAGAGCGTTGATAGATATTTTTAAAAGTTATCTTATGATACCCAAATTGAGCCATTCTGATACAAAGTACTTGAGGTATCACAATTAATTTATATAACCTGTAACTTTTGCATAGAAAAAATGGGTTGACGAATGTTTTTTTACTCCAAAACATACTTCTTATTTATAAACAAAATATCTTAATAATAAACTTCAATTTAGTTCTTGTTGAAAGAAAGGTTAATCTAACAAATTTAAAAATTTTTAATTGAAGACTTTTGAGATTACTAACAGTTTATGAATATAGTCTTATCAATATTTATCATTTTTAAGTATATTAAGTTGTTTAAGTGTCAATAGACCCGATAAATCCCAGCTTACTAAAACGAATGAAAAGGCTTGACATCAGTGGCTGCAATTTTCATTTTTTTAAATTGTATTAAGTATGTCTCCATGTGGTATGGATTCTGGGCCTCTGGTAGGTGTATTTTGAACCTGAGGGCAACTTAAAGGCAACCAAAACCTAATTATCGCGAGTGATGTGTTGTTATCTGAATGTATTCCTATAAAATATGTTAGCACTTCTTCTCCTGCTTTACTAGATCGTTACAGAAATATTACTTTAATTATTGTTATAATAATTCTATTTTTACTTACGTCTCCAAATTTTGCTATATTATAGTAAGTCTACTCGGTTGATTTCATTTCAAAGTTCACTCACATTATTAAGAGGTTCATACCTGATAGGAAAAAATTTAAGGTATATTTTTTAGTATGCCCCGCACTTATCTTCTTTTCGTAAGAAGGAATCTTTTTTTGTAGAATATGGTTATCAAATGTTTTTAGAAATTACACTTAAATTTTTAGACACCCTTATCCTTTTCAAATTGCGTTTCATTTAAATATAAACTACTTTTAAGAATTTTAATATTTTGCCTTTATTTTGTTGATGTTCTGTATCCTTTGCTGTAATATGCGACGATACTTGAAAAATATTTTTCTGAAAGTGGCGTTTTTTATGAAATTAAATAAAAATGTCTGCCACAATTTATGCACTTCGATATTTTTTGAATATTTCGACACACCAACAACAAGTCACATTTTAGCAAGATGGCTGATAAAATTAACTTCGAGATTTTTCAAGAGGCTGGTTTATAAGAATAATTTTATTTGCTTTTAATGATTGACTACTAATTTATTTTTGATATTTGCAGATGTTCTTCTACAAAATTATGTCAAATTTTTTTCAAGCTAAAGTGAAAAAATAAACGTTAAATAGATATAAGAATTTAAAAAAGTATCGTGGAATTCATTTTGCAAATTCCTAATATTTAAAAAAAATTAATGTGCTTAGAATAATTGAGCAATAAAAAAAATAAAGACGCAATTTAAAAGGTTGTCAATAAAGAATTTTGTTACAAAAAAATATGTTTGCGCCCACGAAAACTACATCAATCAGAAGGTTAAATACGTGTTATACTTATTAGGTGAGTTAAAAATTATTTTATCTATTTATGCCGCAAGTAAAAATGTTATCATTAGTTGTTATAAAGAAAAATGATAAATAAAGACTGTATCTTTTACGTAATGAATCTTTCTTTTTAATGATCCTTGACACGCTAGACAACACTCAACAAAAATTGTAAAAATATTCATTGAAAATTATGATAAATCGCAGAATGGCAAACTGAAAGTCAATAATTTTCAATATATGTCTAGTCTTTTTATTCTTACCATTTAGTTTATCTTTAATATGCAGAAAATTTTATTTAACATATTCGTTTATAAAAGTTTTTAATGTGTTTGTGTTAAAAATAAAGGATAGTAATTATATATAAAACGGCACATCCGACATTCCTTCAGTGCATTTGTCATCAAGATCTGTTGACTTTAAGAAAATGTAGAAAATTATGGAGCACAAGGGCGCTAAAACACACGAGTTTCAGTAACATCAATAACTAACAAAAACTAGCAACGAGAGATTAAAACAGAAATTGCAAAAAATAATCTACAAAAAAAGTTAATGAACGCTCACTGTGTAGCTTCGGGAATAATATGTAAGACTTAAAAACTATTCGCTATGTCAACTAAATAGTACCATTTTAGAGGAAATGTACTAGAATGCAAGAATGTATTAAATAAGAACCAGCAAACTGGTAACCACAGGAAGAAATTAAAACAGTATTCCAAGTAACCAAATAGCAAAAATATGTACATAAAATGTTTTAACTTTTTTTAATATTTTTTAATTGTAGAAAAATAACAAAATTGTATTATTTTTATATATTGTTTTAAAAGCCAAATATATACGATATCTTCAATGTTAAAAAAAAAATTATAATAAATATTTTAAAAGCAAATTATTTTGTAAACATAAGTAAAAGACAGCTGTTTGGCCAAACCAACTTAGCGAAGGATGTTGATTTATTTTTATAGAAGATGTAAATATTTTTATGAATATGTGGTGTAAGTAATAGTGAGAATAAAACTGTTAAACTGTGTATTTCAGTTAAGTTTCGAATATTTTAAAATGAGTTTTGTCTAAAATTTGACAAAAAATTTTAATACAAATTTTCACACAACATTTTAATACGTCGCCACTAGCAGTCTGAAAAATGTTACTATAACCGGAGAAAAAGATCTTTTTACCCTGAGTGATGAAAGGTACACAAACGTATCACAAGAAATGCATTATAATATATCTTCGAAAAAGAGACTGTTGGTTATTGTTACTTACTATTGATAACGCATCATAATTACAGAAGTACTTTTTTTTAATTTAGGTGATACTGATGTAGAAATAATGTTTCATTCATTTCATTCACTCTTAACATAATTGGCTTTCTCGCCATATATATATATATATACATATATATATATATATATGTATATATATATATATATATATATATATATATATATATATATATATATATATATATATATATATATATATATATATATATATATATATATATATATATATATATATATATATATATATAATAAAAACGCATACTAATTATGACTTATTAAAGTGATTTCATCACCTCAAGTTTAGAAGTAGTTAGCACTAATCCGATATCTATTAAACAATATGAACACTTTGATAAATGCAATCCGTAATTCTAAATAAATTCTGGAGTTACATTTAAACTTTAAAAAGGTTATAATAAATCTAAGAATTTAAAATTAGGGTTATTTATCAATGGGAAAATGCTTTTTAGATTAGAATATACGTTTAATCCGTGAGAATTTTAAAACTCGCTATTTTTTGTTTTATTCTAATGCGATTGACTTTTCAAAAGAAAATAAATATATACATTTTTTTTACTTATTACAAATTAGTTATTAAGAAACGGCGAGTTTTACAGAAATAATTTTTAAGAAATACATTCTTGTACTTAAATGGAATATATATCTGAAAACATGATGAAAAAAAGGCTATAATTGAAGAAAGTTTATTATTGCTGTACATCGGCTAAGAATAGAAGTGAGTATTAAGCAATATTATTAAAAATTTTCTATATGTTGTATTTTATTTTCATTTTATTTGAGATATAATTCTATTCTAAAAAAGTCCATGACATCTCGAATACTACAGCTGACTACAACAAAATTAATTTAATACTAAATTCGAACACCAATATATATATACTTTTTTTCTGTTGCTAGAATTCAATGTTGCCGACCTATTATGATTGAAAAGCAAGAAACAAATTCCCCTTAATTTTTTTTTTTAATTTTTGATACTTGATATTATACACGGCATATAATCTATATAATTTTCATATTACTTCTCGTAAAGGTTTTTAAGTAAGAATAATAGAATTTTGTGTAAATAGTGTCTCCATAGGGATACTCTTTTGTTTTTAAAGTACTTTGGTATTTTTTGTTAGGGAGGCAGTATTAATAAAATCTGTAAAAACTTCCAGTGTCTATCTATTACCACCGCAGTAATAGAAGCCCAATTATTATTTGTAAGATTTTTAATACCTGAGTTTTTTATATATATTTGAAACGTTTCTGTTCACTTTTTCATTGTTTAATAAGAACGTTACATTTTATTTCGAAAGTGATCAGATTTTTTTTTTTTTTTTGTGTAAATATTTTATTAAAACTTGTTTCTTGTTATACTTTATGGAGTAACTTTCTCAATATGACGAAATTTGCTTTCACACATGTACACGTTTCTGAAAGGGAACGAATAATAAAAATTTACAAGCAAAACGAACTTTGTATAAAAGATCAAGAAAGAATATAAGAGAAGGGACCAAAGGATTAGGAAAAGTGAAACAATCTTGCACTAAATTACCACAACTTAAAAAATGTAAAATTAAACAAAAATTAAAGTTATTGTTAGATTTAATATTCTTCTTTAGATGTAAAATATAAAAAAAAAACATAAGCAGGATTAAAAAAATATGAAAAAGCTACAAAATAATTACATTTTAGATTTTGCACATAAAAAAGGTAAAGCAGTACACATAAGTGTTTTATTCAAGTAACTATGTTGTTATTTAATTTATTTATTTTTTTTTTTTCATATATTAAATGTGTTTGTTGATGTTCATTTAACGCCTTATTTACTCTCTGGTACTGTAATCCGCCTGGGTTCCTGAACCTCTTGTATATCAAATCCTTTACTAATCAGTTTTAATACAAGATTAAACATGGTTACATTTTAACAATTTAATGACGTTTAGAATGACAGAGCAAACAAAATAAACAATAGCAGGAACTTGCAACGAGAGAGTAAGAAAGAATTTTGCAAAATTGCTCTCAAAAAGTAAATGAACGCTTTACTGGCAAAAATTAGCAAATAAATTTGTTGTGGCTTCGGGAATGATATGTAAGACGTAAAAACTGTACGGTATGCACACAAAATAGTACTATTTTTAAAGCAAATGTACTTGAGTGCAAAAATGAACAAAACGAAGACCACTGAAAGCCAGCAAACTGGTAACCCCAGGAAAAAAATTAAAATAATACTCCAAGTACCAAATTGCAAAAATATGTAAAATGTTTAAAATATCCTTTTAAATATTTGGTAATTTGCAAATGCGTTTATGATGTTTAAGCTCATAATGTATAAAATTTTTTTTCTACAGTTAGTTCTAATAAACATTCTTATTGTAATTAGGATGTAAAAATATTTATATTAAAAACAGTTTTAACATGAATAGGTATAACTTATTTTTAATTATACAAAAGAATTTTACAACTCTTCTTTAAATTGTACCGAAAAAAGTACATTGCATTGAATTTTTCATCACTGGCTTGTTTAATTTTAATTCTAAAACAATACAAACACCTGCAAAGCTCGAAGATTGTAAACCTAATTTCTGTTGTTTTACACTACTTTGATTTGTACTTCCATGGCGAAATTAAAGAAAAACTACAAGATAATATTATTTTTATATTCTTTTAATTGTCAAATACTTGCATTTTCTTTAATGTTACAAAAATTTCTTTAATCAGCCATTTTTAAAGTAAATTATTTTGTAAACAAAAGTAAGAAACAGCTGTTTGGCTAATTCTTGCAAGTAAACACTTTACTAGTAAGAATTTGCAGGATATTTTTTGTATCTCATTTTTTACTCTCTGTTTACACTCTCTCGTTGCAAATTTTTTGGGTTAATAAACACTTTTCAGTAACAATTGTTACAAATTCATAACAATTTTTAGTAAATGAATAGACCAATAATACAAATTCATATATGTATTTAAAATTTATGATGGTTAGTTATAATAATTGATGATTTGAATACATTTAATTTATTATTACATTCAAAATTTTGCTACAAAAACTTGTAGCCTAAACCAATTAAAAAGAAATGAAAAATAATTTATTTATACTTAGCCGCCTGGATATTAATAAGATTAGACTGCTGTTAGCAAAGAGGGTGCTAACGTTAATGGTACGAAACATTAGGAAAATAATAAGTTAAGTATAATAAATGCTATTACTGATTCAGTTCGTCTGAATTAAAAAAAAAACTATATTCTTAGTTACAAACCAAATGTTTTCGGTTAAACAACATCCCGCAAGTACAAGCAAGGATAATATTGTTAAAACGGACTGTGAAGTGTCATCTATTTCTATCTCCAAAGATAGATAGAGTTTTTTTAAGAAAATTTCCATCAGAAAACGTAGAAGGCCAAATTGCTCTAAGGTAGATTTATCTAATTTAAGTATTAAAAAACAAACGATAATGGTTCTTTAAATAAGAGTACACTAAAGTCTCAAAATAGATTTTTCTTGTAGTGGAGTTAAACATCGACAACCAGCTTTTAAGAAGTAAAAGTATAAATTCCTATTCATGTATACCAGTAGAGAAAATACTCAAAAGTATAGTAAGACAAGACATATATTATAGAACTGATCTTAATTCATTAAAAATGAATTTGAGTCAATTGTTTCTGATACGATAGCCGAAAAAATTTTTTATTCCATTCTCCAGAAAAGATGGAATATATAATGGTTTATTTTTAGTAACTTTGAAATTAAACAGACATTTAGATTACATAACAAATAATAAGTATGTTTTTAATCAGAAGATTCAATGGGGATCTTCTAAACGAAATGGAAAAGAAATTCAGTGTTGTCACATGTGGGGTCACATGTCTAATAATTGTAACAGGCAATAGAAATGTATGAAATATGAAAAAAATCGAGGACCAGGGGAATGTCAGTTTGTTTTCTTTGAAAGCTATTTACCATTTTGCAATAACTGCAAGCAGTTTTGCCACACTTTTAATTATAAGGGATGCTCAGCTTCTTTGAAATATATTTAGATAAAGAGAAAAATTATACGCGATATTAAGGAAAGACGTGATCTCATTTCAAAAATTTGCAATAATTTGTCAAGTCATAACTTTGAAATTTCTACTTTACCTTCTTTTTCTGATCATTCTCCTCTTAAATTCCACATTGCACTGCATACGTTTGAAATTATTATAAAGCCTCCGAAAAATTTAATTTCTTTTTATTTTTTTTTATTTCTTTTAAAAAACAGCGTCTTTTGAACAATTTTTTCAGTTTTAAATTTAGAAATAAATATATTTTGATCGATTCAGAAAAAAATAATTTTGTTAAATAGGAAATACATACATATGTATTTAGTTTTTTAACCTTTAATTTTTTTTTTTTAAATTTAATACAATTGGCAAAAAAATTTAAAAAAAATTTTTCACAAAAACTCTTATTTATCATAATTCTGATTATTTATTGTTATCTAGATAGATTCAAGTGTTAAATCTTATTATTAAAAAACAAGTACAACTTGAACAAACTGCAATATTTATCGCAAAACTTCAGGACAATATTCCAGGTCCCAGAGCACATAAAGAAATTTATAATACAGCATAAATAGAAGATTTTCAAAATTTTCTACCGATAGTGAAATGATAGAAGATGTTTCCTGATATTTGTCTGCCATTTTTAACAATTCATCTTCTTGTAGAAATATTTTGCATAATAACGATTTAATTAATATTTCATTAGCTCGTTATCCAGGCTTCAAATATTTGTTTAGTGATAATTTGACGGCTAGCACTTCGGAAAACCTTTTGGCTCTTGTTTTACTAGAAGAATTACTAGTTATAACAAAAAAACTAAATAATAAGAAGTTATATGGTTTAGATAATATTTTTAATTTTATTATTAAAAAGCTCCCTATTAAGGCGTTTGAATTTTTGACAATAATTTTTAACAACTTTTTAAATAATTCTTATTTTCCAACTAAGTGAAAAACCTTAATAATTATTCCAATTTAGAAAAAGTCGAATAATAATGTTAAAAATAATTTACGTCCTATTTTCTTACTTCTAAATTTAGGAAAATTTTTCGATAGGTTGATTCGTAATAAAATGGATTTAGGTTTGAATAGAAATTATATCCCAGACTTACAGTTTGGTTTTAAGATTAACTATTTAACTTTTGATGCGTTGCTAAAGTTTTATAATGTTGTAGTCTCTAATTTACGTAGGTTTTGTTATTGTTGTAGCTTTATCATTAGATGTTGAAAAAGCATTTGTTTTTGCTTTTTACTTCGGTATTTCGTTTAAGATGATTTTGATTGAGTTTCATGGCTCCTTTATCAAACTTTATTATTTTTTCTCTGAAAGAAGGTTTTGTATTCAATTTAATGATAAATCGTCAAATTTAGGTGATTCTAACTATGATGTTTCGCAAGGATCAATTCTAACTCCTCATTTGTATAATATATTTATGTATGTATGATTTTGCTCACATTGTAAATCTCTCTTGTGGTTTATTGTAGGCTAATTGTTCCCTCATTTATGCACATAATGAGTCTCCTGTCATTGCTTTAAGACTTGTTTCGCATCATTTAAATATAGTTAAAGATTTTTATGATAAGACTTTTTTTGGTAATATTGAGATTCCTTTAGCGATAGTATTAAATATGTATCTTGGAATTAACTTAAACAAAGGGTTTAAGTTTAATTTTTATGCAAGAGCTGCGTTAGGAAACTCGAAAAATTATGCGCGCTTTTTCGAGAATTATTTATAATAAAACATTACTTAGTAAAACGAAGTAACTATTGTATAACACTAGCCTAAAACCAGTTTTTCTTTACGGGTTTCCTTTATGGTTCAGTATTGTCGCCTATTATAACCAAAGAAATGGAATTATTTAAAGGAAAATTTTAAGGTATAGTTTTGCTAAAAACTTTGAATCAAGCAATAAATGGTATTTAAATTGCTCTATTTATAATCAGTCAAAAATAACACCAATTAGATTTTGTGTATGTGACCTATTAAAAAGATTTATATCCAGAATTACAATGCATGATTATATTTCAAACAAAAACGGTTTTAAGGAACAAATAAATTATAGTTGGTCAAATAAAAACTATTTATCACTTATAGGCTATATAAATGATGATCCTCAAATTTTATTATAAATAGTTTTTATGTTCATTTTTTACGTCAAAAGAACGCCCGGTATTCAATGCGGTTAATATCTTTTTGTTTGGTTGTTTAATTTTATGTTTAGGTTGTACTACTAAACTGTTTGAGAGAAAATACAACCGTGTATAGAAATGGTCAGTTGCTTTCAATTGTCAAAAGATATCAAAAAATTAAAAAATACAAAAGTGTTCATTGTAAAAATTGCAAATAAAATAAAATAATAACTAGGAAAGAAATCATAAGCGTGAATGTTTTTATCTATCAATATCATGTTGTGATCTTCATAACATGTGTATTTTTTATAATGATACAACAATTAAAGCAGAAGAAGAGGACAATAACGAAGAGTTTCCAGTAATAGAAGGAGAGGTAAAGGCGCGAAAGCAATAAGAAGTTTTGCTTTGAGTTTTAAAACAACTAAAATGCTGTTGTATTTAACGTTTCAACTTCGTGCACAAATTAAAAAAAATCATAAAATTTATATATTTTCGTTTTAAAAAAGTTAAATTATTAAAAATAAAATATGTAAATTAAAAAAAAAATAATTAAAATTTATATACAAAATAATAATTGTTTTAATTTTTATACATTTAGAGATTATTAACTATTTTTGTATAGTAAAATACTTTTTATCTCCTTGATAATACTGCTGTTGCTTCATCGGCTGCGGTACTTCTCTTTGCTCCTTCGGCTTGAATCTTAGCTGTATCCGAACTTTTAGAAAATTGATGGATATTTAGTTGAGGCAGTGATTTCTCATCAGCATTTCCAATTATATTGGATGTATCCACCGCAATAGTCTTGCTGGAGAATCTAGCAATGCTATAAAGCAATCATCCTTAGATTACGTTTCGTCCAAATACTGCACCACTGAGGGCTCCAGCTGAAGACAGTTATAGTGATCTATCAATTATTGTTTCAACCTCAGTCTGATTAGAGTAATGATATAGGTCATCACCGGTTACTTTAAGGCTTTTTATAATCTTACCAATTTATTTTTGGTGCGTGACTAAAACGTTTTAAGCTTTTGGCATCAATTTTGTATCTACGAGAACACTAACCAATACTTCGCTTACGAGACCCAATCGCATTAGGATTATTTCAGAACTTCTTCCACTCTTCTTCTGCTAAAATCTTACTAGTTCCAAACAATGGGGTGCCCTTGACTTGCACTGCATTCTCTTTCGTGCTTCACTAATGTTCGCAATTTCCACATAGTTAATTTTTTTAACTAAAATAAAACAACAATTATTATAAATATTATATTTGTTTTTTATTTGACATACCCTTTATTTTTCATTTAAAAAAGTGTTTCTTAGAAACTTTTTAATTTTGTTTGAATGATTTTTAAAAATTTTTTTTCTTACCATGAAACTGCACTCTGCATGGAACCAAAAAAGCAAGTGACAGATATTGACATTTGCGTTCGCAGTGCTTACAACATCTTCGTTACACTAAATTCGGATTTTGTATGAAATCGCTTACGTTTTCTTTCGAGTTGTCGTTCTAGTCATCGTTCGCATAAAAGTGGGTTTGTGAAATCCAAATCAATTTCCTTTCGCCTAGAATGCAAAAGAACGCATGGGGTCGCTATTGTGAAATAGGCCATTACTTTCACTACATGTCAGCTCTGGGAGCAAGTACAAAATTTCTTTTATGCTTTGTAATATTTTTTTATTCTGAAGTAGAAGTATGGTGCTGTTTTTTATTACTGTTGTTATTAAGATAACACGTTACAGTCTTAAGTTTCCTTTTTAAATGGTTGTTCTTTCTTTTATGATTAAAAAAGGCTCAGTAAATTATTTACAATACACAAATATATTAATAAATTCCGTGTATTTTTTTCTTATAAAACACATGCCGTGACAGGAAAGAAAAAAAAGACTACTACTTACATTGGAAGCAAAGAAAGTTCATAACTATGGTCGCACTAGTGGGGGCTTCTTGTATATCTTCAAAAATTAAATTCAAAAAGATTACAACTTGAAGTTTTCTCTTTATTTTAATAATTATAATAATTCATGCTTAATGCTAAGATGATAAATCATTTCTGCTTATACTCTGTTTTATAATCTGTCCCGATATGATATGGAACTATTGAAAAAAAAATATTTTGATCTTTCTCCATAAACTTATTGTATTGAAGAAACTTTAAAAGGCACGTTACAAAGCTTTCCCAAAACCAATGTCTGAAGATTTTTGAAAGACAAGATTTTTAATCAATAACAATATAGGTCACATAATAAACAAGGGCAGAACAAATTGTGATTTTTATGGTAAGTTTAGTTTCTCAGATTATTATATAAGATCTAATAAACTTTAGAGCTAACATTAGCTATTCAGAAATTGAATAGTGATGACTGGTTAAATAGGCAAATAAAAACTTGGATGGCATGAAAAATTCTTAAACAAATAACGTAAAAATTTTGAAAGTATTTATAACCGTGATTGCTGTGATGACATAACAAATGTTATTTAAAACCAAATAAGGCGTGCAAACGTTCAGTTAAAAGTAGATAAGAATTTAAACCAAAACAAAAATGGTTTAACTGAAAGTGTTATCAATTTAGAAAAGGTATTTTAATTGCTCTTAATATTAAATGAAGGACAGTCATTTCACGCAATCTAAAAACCCTAATGAATGAAAGAAGATTTGAAATGACCCTACTCATATTTTATTTGTTCAAAAGAGGATTTCCCTGCAAAATAATGTAATGATTCAAGTTTGAGGAAAAAAGGAACAATGGAGTGAAAAAAATTTTCTTAAAAATTTTTAAATTAAATTACGGCTTTACATAAATTTAATACACAGAAAGTTGGTAATTTCTGCGCTCAATTGAACCCCCTTTGATCGTATAGATTTAAACAATTATCCTGTAGTCGACACTTTTTACAATTCATCTGGTTATGAAATATGGATCTGTTGTTGCATTGCAGTAAATCAAATCAACAGCTGCTTCGTGTTTTTAACTGAACAAATTAATTACCCAGCATATATTTTGATTTCCTTTCACGATAATATGCCCGATTTTTTAATTCTTCCCTATTTCTACTAATTAGTTGATGAAGTGGAAAAAGCTTCCAATTGACTTTACTAAAGTTAACACAAGTTAGGTTAAAATTAAGCAATAAAGAAAAAAATGGAATCAAAAAAGTTTATAACTTACAATCAAATATGTACATAAACTTTTTCGACAACAGACGCACATAGAACTTTGCTATTTTGGCACAACTTTGATGGCATTTTGCAACACTTTGTTTGTGTTGGTAGATTCTAAATTAATCTTTCATTTATGCATATCCTTAAATAAAAAGGAAACTGTAAACAAAATGAAAACTTGTTGAATGTGGCAGGTCTAATTCAGAAAGGTAAAAGCAAAAATTAATTTTCTTTAGTAGAGGACAAAACAAAACAGTCGGTTTAATAAAAAAAATTTATTTTGTGGCTCGTTTTCTGACGGTATTTATTCAATACAAAATAGATTAAAATGGAGCTTAATAAAAATTTCTTTAAACCTTAATGTATTTTACCTTTTTTGTTCACCCAACGCATAAAAAATATTGCTAAACGTTGAACCTCTTTTCTGAAGTTGAACCTCTTTTCTGCAATATATACAGCTTTTTCTTTCATGCTCCTAAAAGAATTATTGACCGTAAAAACTATTGGGGTAATTCAAACAAGACGCCCTTCTGTAGAGAAAGTAATTGAAAAACTTGGATAAAATTCTCGGCCTGTATTGCAGCTTATTTTAAAGTTTTCAAATATTACAGATGTAAATCTGATTTCTATATAATGTATATAGTTTACGATGACAAATCTATCAGAGAGAATAAGAATAACTTTATTGTTGTTTAAAATAATTTTCAATAAAACACAGACTTAATTAAAAAAATTTAGCTGTCTAACCAGTTAAATGTTCAACTTCGTTTATTGCCAAATAGTTCTGTAACAGCTGGACTCAAGCTTCTTAAACTTTCGTTAACTAAAAACAAATTAATATTATTTATACTTTTAGGTCATAAAACTGTTTTAAGAATACTTTTGAAAAATATTATTCTAATTCTTTATAACATATTATAAAAAGAATTCAATTAATTTGGTATTTAACTTTTTATTTATGCGACACGCTTGTATTTGACTAAGAACTGTGTATCAATAAATCAGATTTTAAATTATAACTTTAGAAAAAAAAAACTCCGAGTAGTGCTAAAATAAGAACAAATCGGAAAGTCTTTGAATATTTCTGAAAAACCTAAAGAAACAGATGACATATGTACGACTTAATAACCCTAAAATAAACCGAGCGCATTCGCATTATTACGAAAGTAATTTAGGTCTCTTCCAATGTATTTAGCAGAGCGCAATCTTATCTAGTTAATTAGGAATATTATTTAAGTGATTTTTTCAATTGGCAACATTTATGAAGCACAAATACCGGAAATATTTAAAGTAATACGTACTTTAAATTCCGTACCAAAATTAGGAGCGCCAAAAGCCTTAAAATTGTAATGAACGGCCTCTTCTCTTGTGTAAACAGTGAATTCAAAACTTAATATGCAAAAAATGGATTTTGATAAAAGATATTTCTAACATTAAAAATTTAAAACTACTTTCCTTGTTTCAAGTTGAGTTTGAATCTGGATATATAAAATAGCCTGGGAATATTAACTAGTCTTTTAACCTGACTCCAAGGTATCATTAAAATATAAAATCAAACATATTTTATGGTAGTCGCTTTTAAAGATATTAATGAAGAACGGATGTCCCAGCAAAAATTGATTAGTTCCTTCCCCCGTTTAAATTCTTCCGCTAGGTCGATAAACAAAATGATGTAGCAAGTGATAAATAGGCAATTTATGCTATTACAAGCAATGTTTCACAAGCCATTGCAGAAATCACCACAGAAACTTTCTCTCGTGTAAACAAATTGGCATTATACTAATTGCTGATACCTGATAATGGCTACACTATACATATTTTCACGAACAAAACATCTAGCAACCCCTGTTGTTGTCGTCCATATGTGAGTGGCAAAAACAGAATGTGAATAAGTTACTTCCACTTCCATTGGGTGTGTGTGTAAAATAATACGACAATTAGCTATCACAAGTAGAGCAACCTCAATGGCTGCGATGGTAGAGGTGAGTACTGTAAAACAAAAGATCACAAGTTCGAGTTCAGTAAGGCAATTTGAAATTGACAAAACAGCAGTACAAACCTCCCGAAAAGAGTAAGACAATTATTTTGTAAAGCACTAACCCGATAAATATATGAAGATGTCTATTTAATAAGAATAGCAGATAATTGTCAAGGCGTCCTTTATGAGAAAGAGAAAGAGTTCTAGCTGTTAGCGGAAGGAAGTAACAACATGATCACAGTGTACGGCAGTTGTAAGTTGCGACTATTGGATTATAGGGGAATGACTGCTTGTAGCGTGGGTGGCTGCGTTAGTAATAACACATTTCTAGGAAATACGAGACCGTAGGATTCTAAAGACTGTAGGATAAAGTATTATAGCCAGCTAAGAAGTAGCAAATATATAATGTACCACAGTAGTATTTGCAATCAAAAGAATCCATACGTTTGATCCAAAAGGGAAAAACGTAACAATAAAAAAAAAACAGAATCGGGATTACTTTACAAAAAACTTTCTGAAATTTTTATGTTGGTGTAGATAGTAATCGATGTGAAATAAAAAACACATATTTTGCACGTAAAAACTGCTGGATGGATTTGAATAAAATCTTGTGTGGATATCCATTAGGACCTTGGTGTAAATATACAATATTTTTTGTTTTGTAACAATAAGTTATTTCGTAGAGAAAATAGAGATACAAGTGTCAAGTCACAATTTGATCGATGTAATGTTACTTAAACAGTTGTTATCATATTTTGATTTTATAGATAGGAAATTTTTCCATTGTTTAAAGATCTGTAAAATAAATATTTAAATTATTGACAATCATTTTTCTGAGTTTGATTTTTTTTTTAAATTACACAACGCAGGAGTATATTCTACATTTTTCATTTAATATTAAAACTTTAACTGTAATGTATCTTTACTGTGGGTGATACTTAGGATTGCTACAGTTATTTATATTTACTCGACTTTATATTCAACTTTTTTAATGGTTTTCCGCGTGGGTGTATTATTATATCAATTTTCGCTTTGCTTACTAAGAATAACAAGTAGCAAAGTACAACTGAAATCTAGACACAGTCGAACCTAGACATACAAAATAAATTGAGAATTTATTAATTTTTTTCATGGTTGAAATGTGCAAATCTATAATCTCATGAATATGATATGAGTTTTTGAATAGTTATTTAGTCATCAGCATAAAACTGAAACTTTTTGTAGCACCAAGTTGTTACAAAAGCCCGAAAAATTATTATTTTATTTTTGTTTTAAGATTTCTAAGGTTTTTGTTTTTTTGTTTATTAAGAAAAGTTTAAAAGAAGCCGTAAAGTTAAACTCTTTTTAGAACAAATAAGGTTAATGTTTTTAATTCTAGTTCGCAAGTGAATTTATTTAAGTAGTTCTTGGTGTTATCCAAAGTTTCTTAAACAAACTTTTATTGAGGTAAGCGTTTTTAGCAGAAAAAAATAAAAACAAAATAAAAAAAAACGAAAGATGGAATATTTTAATTTTTTATTTTCATTTATTTGCCAACACAAAAAACCAAATATTGTAACACATAAAGAAACGAGAAAAGTGTTTTAAATTTTTTTGTATTCTTTTCACATTTTTCATACCGTACCGATGTAGAAATTTTGCTGTGAAAATAAATTCACATATAAAACGCTTTGCAAAAGTTTAATGTGTTTCTTTGCCTTCGAATTTAAATCTTTATATTTATTTACACAGAAGGATGAAAAAAAATATTACAAGCACATTTGTGTTTATAATTTAAAGTCGTTTGTCATATTATGGTTTTGCTTTAAAGTTTAAAAAAAATAATAATTTTCGTAATCCGCATGGCTTAAAGAAGAAAAAAAGTTTGACGAACAAAACAAACAAATTTCATGAAACAAAGATTAAAGATTGAATATTTTTTTAGTTTTTTTTTTTTTTTTTTTTGTTAAGGATATTTTTTTAAGTTCGAGTTCCTAATGCTAACATTTCACTTTTGGCACAATATACCGATTGAACACCCTTGCATCCAGTTCCCATGCGTTAAAATTTATTGCAAAATGAATTTTCTATAAATATTGGTTAGTGAGTGAGTTAGGAGTGGCAGCCTCTCACAACAGAGCTTACTTCAGCTCAACTGTATGGCCCGTTGTGATACCACAAGGAAGGCGGCGCGACTACCCCTACTCAATTGAGAACCATGAAAATTCCCGAATGAACTTCGCTATGTCCTCTATAGAGTAGGACAATAGCTTCGTAAGAGTCTTGTATAAAGGAGAGCCCAGAATTCTAAATCTTCTTCAAGCTAGGGATGGGCAGTGACACAGGAGGTGCAGAACATGCTCTTCCTCATCCTCCGAGCTATAGCTGTGACAGAAATGATTATGGGGCAAACTCAGTCTTTCAGCATGCCTGCCTATTAGACAGTAACGGGTAAGTACTGAGAGCGTTATACTTATGGATTTCCTGTTTAGTCCGAGCAGATGCTTGGTTCGCCTGATGTCCAATATAGTCCACAATTGTCTGGAGTTAAGTAGAAACTTTCTTCCACCCCTAATTTGCGAGCCAAATTGAGGATGTCGTTCTTTATGGCCAACGTTGGGTAATGAGGAAACGCTAGGAAGGAATGTGCCCCGTTTGGCGAGATCATCGGCCAATCAATCTGTGATCGCTCCGATAGCGTGTTTAGTAAGGAGCTACAACTCAGAATCAGTTAGGTGTACAATATGCACCAGCAAGCGCCCTGATTGCCGCCTGACTGTCCGAAAAGATCCGAATGGCAAGGCCAAAGTATTCGACTATTAGCACTATTTCGGATGTTTTCAGAATAGCCATTGCCTCGGCTTGGAAGACGCTGTAGTAGTCAGACCAAGGTTATTAGAGAAGATTCCGCAAGCGACCCTGCTGTCCAGATTGGAGCCATCTATGTAAATGTCAACAGTATTGCTCACAACCACTTCGTTACAGACGCATTCATCACTACTGGCAATTTGGATCTGAAACCCGTAGTCCAGAGCAGGTGTAGATGTAGTCCACGATGGATGGTATGGACACATCCCGAACGATAATTTTGGAGTGACCCATATCCAGCCTAAGCCAGCGAGAGAGGTCATTTAGTCTGGCTGCACAGCACTTGGCCTGTTGCATCACCGGGAGTTTGGTAGGTAACCAGTGGAGAAGGGCATACAGAGCCTTTGTCGAAGTAGTTCGTAGAGCCTTATTAATCAAAATGGCAGCTTTTCTCCCGACCTTATCAAAAGGCTTTTGGTTTACCGCTTTCTCGAAAGCGCGACACCGAAAAACAGCACCATAGAAAATGTTTGGCTCGATGACTGCCTTATAGAGATTTGAAGTTATGGAGTTTAAAAAGTTTAAAAAATTGTATATGTCAAATGATCACCACTCAAGTTTATTGTTGCAAATTTTTGTCCATTTTGAGGTATTTTGATTTAATGCTGGCACACATCTATCCTTAAATTGACGACTTAATGACTGTTAAAACAAGAAAAATGCAATGACGATACACATGTAGAATTAAAAAAAATTTACAGAATATGTTTAAAAAGTGCAATTCCGTAGAACGCGATCTATAAAAACAGTGGGGTAATAAGAAAACAGTCTAAATTCAAAAAGTAACTGAATTCCTGAATATTGATCATGAAATGTTAATGAAAATGTTTGGCAAAACAGAAAGGTAAAATTAAAAAAGATAATCGAGTGTGGAATAAATCATTTTTGGCGAAAGGAGTTTGCAACTGGAATAGTAACCTAAAGATTTCAACAAGGGATGAGAATTTTATAATTAATTACTGCGAGTTAATTACATTTATTATTTTGGGAAATAGAATGATTATTAGTATGTATTTTAAGGTATTCTTTTCTAACTAAAAGTACTAGTTCAATTACTACTTCCATTATTTGGGAACTAATGTAATATGTATTTAAAATATTTGTGAGAAGTTTCCTGAAGAGATAAGTAAGCGGTAGCGAAATGGCTTTTGGGATGTGATTTCACCCTCAATAATCAATATCGGTGATTTATTAATTTAAGCGGGATAATAAATAGCACGATATTTTTTTAAAAATTAATAAATTTACTATTCCCATGATTTATTTTAATTTAAAAGAAATTATTTTCTTAAAACCAACGATTTTTTAATGTTCTCAAGTATTTTGCTATAGCTTATATGTATGTATAGCTTTGCTTTCAGTTTCGTCTCTAACCTTTAATAATTTTTTTAATTATAGAAGCATTTTTTATTGTGATTATGAACGAAAAGGGTTTTATGTTTTAGCTTTAATAAGATATGTCTTATTAGATCAGGACAGCATTCGGGCTGCCAGAAGAGATTTATATATCCATTTATTTATTAGTAAAATAAATACAATTCTTTTTAAATTTATAATTCTTTTATACTTACAAAAACAACATAAGTTGAAGGGATAATTAGAAAGAAGGGAACCTATTCGAAAAATGAATGAGAAAAGTACTTAAAACAAACTAACATTATGAGGATAAAAGAAATACAAGCATCTAAAAATAATTTTTTTGGCACTGTTCATTTGCCAGTCACTTATTCTGGAAATTGTCCTAAAGAACCTAAACCGTACGGAAAAAGCAGAGCATACACTATCCGTTCAACTAAGTCCTCTTTATTTTATGTTTTTAAACTAAACGGCGCTTATCTTTTCTGAATTTCTTAAAGTTTGATGTCGTGATTTTCTTAGAAAGACCATGTCGCAAAATAAAGCTGTCTGTGCTTGTACTTAGCAGTACATTCCTTTTGTAAATCTGATAACCTATCTTGTTCTATTGAAGCCAAAAAAATTTACGCTAGCTATTTAAGGCATTAACTGCTCTCTTATATCTAAGAAAATTCTGCTTAAATTCCAAGAACAATAAAATATCAAGAAATCTGTCTTTCGCTAATGCCAATATTAGTGCATAAATTTTAATATTGAAAAGGAAGTAGTACTACTTCATACAATAGGTAAACAAACAATTAAAATGAGACACTAGACGATTGCTGATTTAATTCCAAGAAATATATATTTATATTTAAATTTTGGCAAGAATAAATGTGTCCGTATAGTATTCATAATTTATAAATTCGAAACTTATAAATATGTTTTTCAAAAGCAGCACCATCTTATTAATACTACCGATTTATCCCGTTTCTCACTTTACGCTCATAAAGAGTACAAGAAATAATAATTTACCATCCGAAATCTTCAGAAGTGAGGGTTTTTTTCTACTAAACGGATTCTTGATTTATTTCAGAAAACTTTTGCATCTAAGAAGCTCTTATATTTATAGCTCCGGAGATACATATACTTGAGTATCTTATGAAAGTCAGGGCGTGAGCTATTTTAAGATATGCTAAGAAAAAGCTCTCTAGGTAGAGTCTACACAGTGTCTATTTTCGGAGTGCTCTATAAGTAGTTAACTGGGTTATGAGCAAAACAAAAATGATTAAATAAAAAATCAGAATGTTAAGAAAGTTTTAAAAAATGAATTTTAATTCCTCGCATTTAAAGTGTAAGCATTTGTTTCTTAGTCATCTAAGAATTTAAAATCATAAAGTTTTGCTGTTTTCTCATAACACATACATTAAATAATTCCGGTCAGGATTTTTACTTCCTATACGAAGGTATAGGCCGATGCGCTGTTTCCTGGAGGGACGTTTCCAAATATCTAATAACTTGTGGGACACCCTGGCACTTTGGTTGTGTATCTTTGCCATATTAAAATTTTTAAAAAGCACATACATTATAGTGGCTATCACACTTTTACAATTTTTCGTAAAACTTAGGAATTTGTATTATAGTGTAAAACGAGTTTTAATGAAAATTTTGTGGATTTAAGAATAAATGATTGTAAAGAATGAAAATTGTGTGTCCCCATCACCTAGATTGTTATAGAAGCCATAAAAAATTGTTAAATACAGTTTCTGCTCAAAACATTAAAGAAAAATGCAACATAAATGCACTTAAACCAACAACAATTTTAAAACATGGAAATTTTATTTCCAAAAATTTGTGAAAAATCGAGCTGTGCTTTACAGTAAAAGTTAGGAAAATGATTTCTTAGAGATCTACGCATCTGGAAGAAGTGCTTTTAAACTAATACCTGTGGATTGACAGAAACTTTAAGAAGTTTAACTTCTGCGTTGAAGCCCTGACTTAAGAGTTCGTTAGTGAGAACCGATAGCGCTTCAGACGAGAAGTATCTGCTAGCGGTAGTAGAATGCTAACGGTGCCGCTAAAGGGTAAATAGAGATCAGGCTTCTTCAAGGGCCAAAGTACGAGTTTTATCTTCGAAGGCATATTGATATAGTATTTGTGTATTGGTCAGTATCAAAAACTAAGTAATTAGGTTATTGTTAGATACAGGATGTCTTTGTAAGAAGTGAATTTATTCCTTAATATTCTTTTCAGATAAATAAAGATACAAATAAATACTTCAAGCAGATGTTATCAACTATAAATTGATAATTCCGATTTCGGAAACCGCCTGCAAAGCTTGCAGTAATTTGGTTATTGCCTTATCAAAACAAACAAAAAAAGGCTTTCTGGAATTACCGCTATCCACATAATGTCATTAAGGACACAATATATTTACCCGCCTTGGGCAAAAATATTAGAGTGTATCTTTATATATTTTTTTATAGTTTTAAATAAAATTTCCAAAAAAAAAAAATTTGACTTTCTTAAACAAATGAGTATTTAATCACAACTCATGCTTCTAGTTAATCCAATCAACTTGATTTTCGTTCTTCTACTACAGTTTCTAATGTGTAAATAAGAAGTAATGTTTTTCACTTAGTTTTATGTAAAAACTTAGCAAACAATTGAAAGTTTATTCAGTTTAAACTGGTTTATTTTAAACGGTTAAGAAAAAGTATTTACCACACATCTGAATAAAATGGCTTACATCTGCATTAATACGTTGGTGAATTTAAATTTAATGTTTTTCCTAAGTTACTTTTTTTAGCGTATTTAAAAATAAGTTTTTAATTAGCAGGGAGCAGGAAGATAAAATTATATCAAAAAAAGTTTAAAAGTACATTATTTGTATATTTAAAACAAATTCATGCAGGATATAAAGTTTAAAAGTCGAACATGTTTTGCTAAGGTTAGCTACAGTACAATTATAAAAGTGCAAATAAACACAAAAATAAAAAAAGTAATTTAAACATAGCTTCTGATTAGCATACAGTGAATCAATAAAGTTTCGACACATCATGATTTTCAAGAGTAATTGCTCAATTATCTTGGATCTGCTTAACTTGATAAAATAATAATGATTCCGTTGCTTGAGTGTTCGAATATTACATAACACTTTAATTCTGTAGAAATACTTTAATTCTGTAGAAACACTTTAAATTTTGTAGAAACACTTTAATTCTGTAAAAACACTTTCAAGTGTTTGCCTTAAAACTAGTTGATATCAAGTTAGTGAAAATATCAAAAAAAGTTAAAATTGCAAAATATTTAAAAATGTAAACTATTTCGCTAAAATCTCATTAAGCACAATAATAGCACAGTAATTAACATTGTCTCTACTGTATTTCTAAAATAGATTTACTCTCGATATTGATAGGTATGATACTCGACTAAGTTTCGTTAACCGGTTCGTGTAAAATTTCTGTTTTCTTGTTTTTAAGTTGCGATGTAAAAATTTAAATTTTTTAATGAATTTTTAAAATCTGTTTAATTACACAGGTCAACAGCAAAAAAAGGCTTGACTAACCACTATATAGATTTGATGCATCATGGCTGCCTAAGTACAAAAATGGTAAAATTTTTCAATTCTATGGATAATTTTTTTTTTTTTAAATTTTAAAGTAAAATTGACAATATTTTGAGACATTTCTCCACTTATGTTGTCATAACTCAAAAACAACTAGTCCGATTTTGTCGAATTAAATTAACAAAAATTAAGGTTTACAATATCTTTAAATAACGTGTACAAATTTTTTTAATGCGATGAATAGTTTCAAAGTTATGAAACAAATTGTTAGCAAAAAAAAAAAATGCTAAAAAAAAAAAAATTTTGAAAAACAAAAATCTGGAAAAAATCGAAAACTGCAAAAAATATTACTTTTTATTTTTTTGTAGTAAAGCTACATATCATGCAAATTAAACTAGATATGGATCATAAAAATCGATGCATGCTTTACATTTTTATTTACAATTAATTGAAGGTATCGCATATTTACAAGCACTGTAGAAAATTGTACCTACTATATAATGAAAATGCAGAACATAAAAACTCAGGTGCATTTTACGACACGCATTTTGGCAAAACCCCTTTGGGAAAAACCTCTATGACATTTTTATGATTCTAATAATTAAAAAAAATAAGTAATAAACAAAAGATTGTTTAACTTTTACGATTGCGGTAGGATAGTAATAAAACGCTCATAAATGTGCGTGTACGCTGAAGTGCTCTTATTTTCCGTTAGCTACCTGTAACGGATGATTTTTTTTTTCTCATAAAAGTCCTTAATGTTTTTTAGGATTCTTAGGAATAATAAAAAATTTGCAGCACACAAAAACTGTATCCACACAAAGGGTTATCCCAAATTATAGTATCAGTATTTATAAGATCTCCTTGACCCTTTTTATTTCATTTAAGAAGTGTTTGCGATAACGCAAACATCATTTAATACCTACACAATAATTAGAGTCATACAGCTTAGAAGTTAAAAACAATTTTCAAATATTAATAAAAATGAGCCAGAAAGCCAGAACATTTTTATGTAAAAACGATCCAGATTTATTTTGTTATGTGTGCGGCCAATATATCACCGGGAAAAAACGGAAGTGCTTCTTAACTTCATTGCAAAAGTCATATCTATCCGCACAATTTGAACCAGCATTGGACACCGGGTACTATATGCATTCCATGTCGATTGAATTTATCTATGAAGTCTTCTAACGTAAAGTAAGTATAAATTAATAGATTTGGAATATTTTATAATTACAATATTTCTTAATTAAAATTTGAATTCTTCATATTCCTGATTTCAATTTTTTTTTTCATTTTACAGACGACACTTGGAAATTTTGAAGCCTATGCTATGAAGAGAAACAGCGAACCACGCATCCGAGTGTTATTTTTGTTTAAGTACAAAAAGCGGTTTTGGAAAACATATGCGATGGTCTTACCCCACGAGGTCTGTTGATGGGTTTACACTTGCAGTTCTACATTCACAAGAAATAGAATATGCTCAAGATCGGGGTGCAAGCTGTAGTCATGTGCTTTCATCTCCACCAGGACACTCAACCTCAAGTATGTCTTACCAATCAGATATGTCAGATCCAGCACTACCATCTACAGCTGAAAATGACGAGTTCATCCCACACAAACATTTCTC
Source organism: Cistogaster globosa (assembly GCA_937654795.1). NCBI lineage: Eukaryota > Metazoa > Arthropoda > Insecta > Diptera > Tachinidae > Cistogaster > Cistogaster globosa. The sequence continues at coordinate 25,548,100 of OW569406.1, forward strand.
GCCGATATCCGGACAATGGAGGAACGATACCAGGGTCGCTGGGATGCACACATGATGGCTGATTTTTGCTGGAGTATTCAGAGTAACACTTCGTTATTCAACAATAGTAGAAAATCGACTAAAAGAAAATTTCAGAGTTTGTAGTTTATAATACATATTTATTTATTTTCTTGTTTAATTTATTATAATAAATGTGAATAATAAAATATAAATTTTCTACTATTTAATTTATTTATTTATTTACATTAAGGCTCATCCAACACAAATGTCTTTCCGAAGAATAGAATCAGTATATTCTAGGTAGGGTTTTGCCAAAAAATACACGAATGTTGCTATGTAATGCATTTTTGATGTGAAAATTTGTACATAGCATGGGGAAAATGTTTTCAAAATTCAATCAATCGAAAGAAGAACATTAACTACTCAATTTTATGTATATCAGACAAAAAACTAAAATTTGGTGAAAATGAGCGAATTCACTTAATTGTGAATAAATTCGAAAAAAATCAATGGATTTTTATGATCGATATCTCATTTTGTTCCTATTACATGTGGCTTTACGATAAAGCAATAAATCTGAACGATTTTTGCCGTTTTCGATTTTTTATGATTTTTTTAGAACAAAAAATTTGCTATTTTCACGTAAAAAAATATTTTTTCCCTCAATTTTTTATTATAACTCCGAAACTACTGAGCCGATTGAAACGCAATATATTAACGGATTAAAGGCTATATAAATTTCAGTTTTTCTAAGTTTATTTGAATAATATCGGACTAATTTTTTTAGTTATCATTAATTATGTGGAGAAACGTCTAAAAAAATTTATAATTTTACTTAAAAATTTTTAAAAAAAAAACCTCTCCATACAATTTCAAAATTGAACCATATTTGTACTACTGGGACAACAATACATCAAAATTGTATAGTGGTTTTCAAAGCCCCTAAAATTTTTTCAAAATTGTTGCCTTGTATTATTTTTAGGTAAATTTTCGAGCCCGTACTTAAATATGGACTTTGGAAAAATTTTGATTTTTTTTGGGTTTAAAACTTTTTTTTGGTTTTCGAACTTAATTGAAATTTTTATCCTCTGCAATGTCAAAATTTTAATGTCTTTAATATTTTTGCAGCCTACTCATGATGAAGAGACGAATAATAAATATATAAACTCTGCTGTTTACCTGAAGTAAACAGTTTTTTACCACAGAGCATATATTATTAACACATATTTATACTTGTTAATATATTTTTACATACGTTTGAACATGTATTAAATGATCTGTGATAAATTAAATGTTCTTACTGGAATAGTCCAAACAAGGATTTTTATTTAAGCAATCAATAAAAAAACACTTGTTTTTGTGCTGCGAAATTAACGTCAAAATACGTACATATGTATGTTATGCAAAAAATTTTTAAAAAATTTTTAATAATCTGTTCAAAAAATAATTTAAAATTTTATGATTTGGTTATTTTATAAATGTGTGTACATACAGAAGTTCAAAAATAAAACTTTATTATTGCTAAATGTAGATTCTGAGAGAGGTTGTTTTTCTGAAAGGTGATCTTGCCATTCCCATGCGCGGGAAAGGGAAGGCGATCCTAGATGTATGTAATGATAGGTCGGCTCCACGGAAGCATCCCAGAAAACTATATGTAGATAAAAAGAAAGTTGAACAAAACAAGATCAAACAATGGCAAAGAACTTAATTATATACTTATCAAAATGATGCCCGTTGGTATCCAAGCTGTTGCGTCACCACCTTTAAAATCTTTAACTCAATATTTAAATAACAAGCCTTCTCCAATAAGTATAAATAATGCTGACTTAAAGTTCATTAATTCTCAAGAAATGCGAGTTGCAGGTAAAAGCCAAATAGTTTCTTTTTCGCACACTAACCTGTTTGACGTATCGATTTTTGGAACTTTTGGTGTTAATAGCATAATATATGCTATTTTGGATTAGATCTGTGTAGAGTAGTAGAGAAAGCTGCAAGTTTACAATTGGGCAAGCGCTAAGCACCGACTTCTGAAAGGGACGAAAAAGAGATTAATCAGGTAATAGTGGAAAAAAATCTTTTCGTCCTACTTTTATACTTGATGAAAAGATGTAGAAAAAAAGTATACTTTTTTTTGAGGATTTGTCAGCCCATCTTGAAATGATGAAATCGATAAGAAATCAGGGCATAACCTCTCATTATTTTACGCCTTCACAGTTAAGGCAAGATTTCCTAGTGCTGAGAATAAACTTACTGACATCAAAAGTATATTGATGATTATTTGTTCCCCGATACAGTGGACAAAGTTAGAAGTTCAAAACTCCTGCTCCTGTTACCTGTTAAAAAAAGATGACTTGATTCGTACTTGTTTCATCAAACTGTAAATTGGGAATCGCTTCCTTCCCAAAAAAGGGAAATTCTGTGCTATCGTTGTCAGAAATTGGGATACACTGCTAGAAACTGCAATAGGAAATTGTATTCGATTTTTCTACTAGAGATATTATTTTTGGACCTAATATAATTAAGAGTATTTCCTCCTCATTTGACGTTGTAATTATAGGGGGGATCTAAACACCGAAAATAGTATGTAGGATGATAGTAATGACAACTTAAATGGTACAACCCTTTTTATGCTTGAAGATTCTAGTACACAGCTTTAAAGCGTTTGTGACAAAAACCCTTCGATTCCAAACGGGTACTCTTTCTTTGATCACTTCTCACTACTTTTGATAGGTTCATTTGTTTTGCTAGGTTCACTTAATCTAGTTACAATATAATATTTCTTTCTTCTCCCTTTTTGATATCGTATGAGAAAATTAATTGGAAAACAAAGTTTTCAAAAAGATCTTGATGCCAAAGCATAGCATAAATATATATATATATATATATATATATATATATATATATATATATATATATATATATATATATATATATATATATATATATATATATATATATATTTATATATTAGAGCGACTCACCAAAAAAGTGTTCGATGTACCATTCTAACAATGAACCTTAGACTTTTTTAAAATTACTTTTAATATATTTAGGCTCTTAATTATATACATACAAAGTTGAGGTACCTGGCAAACTAAAAAATTTGGTACCCATATTGCCCTATTTAAAACGAAGAGTTACCACCCCATTGTATTTTTGTCAAAGAGTGAACTCTCACGAATTTCAAGAAAAGCTGAGATCCGTATTTAATTAAATAAACTTAAGATAAAAATATTTTAATTTGTCATTTTTAGTACACAGAACCTCGAACAAAAATTTCCAAAACCGTAATTTTTTACAGGTGATATATTTTAGATGTCACCGTAAAAAATACTAATGTTCATTTTGAGGGGGTACAACATGCTCGAATTTCGCTTCCATCTAACATCTATATATATATATATATATATATATATATATATATATATATATATATATATATATATATATATATAGGGTTTTTAAATGAAAACACCGTTTGTTTTATTGTTAAATATCTTATTTAAAGATAAATTATATGTACTTATATTGAATTAATGAATAGTTAGTTGTCCGAAGTTCAGTGATACTCTTTCTGCTGTCTTAATTCAACTACTCCGTTCGTTGTAAAGCGTACTTTCGTCTACTTCTTACTCGTTCGTTTTAATCACTCGTTAATTAATGTAGAGTTTCACTCTAATAAGTGTTGCCACTTCTTGTATTAAGTCTGTCAGTAACAGTCCCAGCGAATGGAAATATAGAAAACTCATATATAGATACTTTTATCGAACATTTAACTCTTAGTGTTAATCCCAGCATTAATAATCATACTGAGCTTATAGAACTGAGTAATAAAGAGTTTTATGTCTCTGATGATATTAAAAAACTTTTCCAAATTAAAAAGTTGAAAATAGTCACGTGAACTCTTTTAGGAATAAGTTGAAGAATAGTAAACCTGGATCTAACGCTTTCAGGCAGATAAGTATCGTAATTGGAAATAAAAGAAAGTATACTTTCCAAAACTCATTCTTAATAATATTGTATGTGTGAATGAATTGGACAAAGTAGAACAATTTAGTAACGACTTTTTTTTAAATTTCTCAGGTATACTCTTACCTTGCGCGTCTGCCTGCAAATCTGTAAAGTTTTGACGAAAACTCTTACACACAAAGTGATACACATTTTGCTAACGTTTTAAAAACAAACTCGTTAATTACAACTTTAAACAAAAAGAAATTTGCGGGTGTAGACCAAATATCCAATTCTCATTTAAAAAGTCTTTCTGTTGCTGTGCTGGATTGTTTAACTATAATATTCAATAACTGTATAAATAATGGTTATTTCCCGAATTGCGGGAGGATTGCAAGGATAAGCCACTTCAGAAGAAGCTACACATCTTTAAGGTGATCAATTCGAGACCCACAACTTAGGTAAGTTTTGATTGATTACTTTCTTGAAATTCAATTTTGCTTTTAAAGGGCTCATTTTTATTTGCATGCTTTACTTAAATATTATGAAGATGTAATTCAGAACTTGGGGCAGTTGCATAATGCATAGAAAAGGCGTTTGATTATTATTATTATGATTATTCGGATTGGCTATGAAGGGATCCAACTTCATAGCTAAATTTTTTGTAAAAACTAATCAGGTATTTAATGGGATTCTCTAAAGCTCTATCTTTTCCCCTCTATTTTACATTAGTTTAGTTTATGACTTTCCTCATTTTTCTTTTGCTGACTCTAAAAGCATTCTTAATGTTATTACTCTCTGATGTATGCTTATGACAGTTCTTCGAATTCTTCTCTGGAATAAGTTTCTGCTGATCTTGTGGTTATTAGTGAATTCTATGAAAATTGGGGGATAAAAATCAACCCCAGTAAATCTGAGGCTATTTGTTTGAGGAGTCCATCAGAAAAGTATCGGTATTATGTTATTTTCCAAAGTAAGATATTGCGATTTACTTTAGATGGCATTCAGATTCCCTATAAAGACAAAATTAAGTATCTTGATTTTACTTTTAATAAGCTCTTGAAATATATGAACATGCAGGAATTGCAAAAATAAGGTTTAAGCAATATAAAATATATTTATGAAACTAATGACTAACAATCCTCTAAGTCAGGGGTCAAAGCTTTTGACTTACAAGGCAAGCTTCAGGCCTCTTTTGCTATATGGGTTTTCGGTGTGGTGCACCATTTTTCCTATTAGTAAAGGGATTTAAAATTGTTAAACGTAGTGTTCTTAGGTCATGTATTAATTGAAATTATCAGTCATTTAAAAAAAATGTTCTAATAAATTCATTTTTAAGGAGTCCAATGTCACTCCCTTATGTTTTATGGCCTGAATCACTTGCAAAATTTTCGCGAAAACTTCAGCATCCTTATAATTCTATGGAAATTTGTTTAGTCCGATTTTTTATATGTTAAACTAATTGGTATTTTTCACTCTCACCTGAAATTTATAGATACAGTTACCATAATTACCACCTTGGCTAATCATAAATTAGATTTAAAAGATATTACTTTATTTTTAATAATCAAAATCGAGATTATAATTTTCTGGTAAATTTTAAATTCACTGTTAGTATATATTATAATTTTTAGTAATAAGTAGATTAAGATTGATATAGCTTTAATTGTGCCTTTAAGCTTAAGAATGAAAAACTGTTGACTTTTTCATACTCATATCTTAAAAGATTCATATTTATCTTTCGTTTTCCATAATTGTTTTTCTTAATATTAATTTTATTATACCCTTCACCACAAAAAAATGAAAAAGGGTATATATAAAATTGTCACTCCGTGTGTAATTTCTACAATATCTATTTCCGACCCCATAAATTCTGAATCCTTATGCATAGCAAAGTCGGTTGAGCGATGTCCATCTGCTCGTCCGTGTTAGAGTTGAAATGAAGTTGTCCGAGGCATAACAATCTTATTAAACCAAATAACATAGCAACAATAAACAAGTGGCTTATAGATTCCTCTTTAGAAAACTGTTTGGTGAGAAAATGTTTTTCTCGGGCCTCGAATCTGAACACCGTTCTGACTAATTTCCGACTATTGTGGGAGCTGGTCTTCTTTACAAGGGTGTAGGCCTTTATTACTATCATAAAAGAATAAATATGTTAATTTAGATTTAAATTAATTTTGGTTTCAAAGATTTTAAATTTACTTCTATTTTCGAGAATTTCTTGAATATTTTTTAAAATCGTTAATAGATGTATAAAAATTTTATAGAATTTTTTAATTATTTTATAGTAACAGTTCTTAAAAAATATTTTAGTACACAAGGAATTTTTTAAATCTATTGTTAGCTTAAGTTTCTTCTTTTTATAATGTTTTTCTTGGAAAAGTAAAAAAATAAATCAGGCAAACATTGACTCTGTTTGCTAATGAGGACTCCGCGTTATAGATAAAATAAAACCAAAGTGAGCGTAACTGGCAACTGCATATTTTATTCTTAGATTTGTTGTACACATTTTGAATTTTTTTATATAAACCCAATAAATCAAAAAATTTATTTTAATTTTAAAATATTGCCTTATCGGGAGTATAGCAGCAAGCTATTTATATTTTATTTTATTTTTTATAATTATTAATTTATTTTTTTTTAAGTTTTCTTCTTCTTAAAGCATACACAAGGAACAATATATTAAAATGTTATTCGCATTATTTCATTTTAAAATAGAGCCATCCATAGAAAAAACCAACAGCGCAATAACCTGTATTGATTATTGTTTTTCATTAATATAATTATAATACTCTAAGAAAATTCATCCATCATTCAATGAAACTGTTTTATTGAAATTTTTTCATTATTTTAACGAATTTTTTTTATTAATGCCACAAATAACATTGACATTATATATAAATTATAACTTTAATTGTAAGTTGAAAAAATTTTTAGTTAATTTATTAATTTTTTTTTTTTGTGAGGGGGTTCTGTAGATAATTTCAATAAATTAGTGCGATTTTGCTATTAATTTACTGGAAAAATTTATTTGATATATAGGTTAAAAATGTTGCGAATGGAATTTAACAGTCATTAAACCAAAGAAACTATACTTTCTTTTCATTATGTGAATGACGCGATTTATTCTATTTTTGATATGTTTTCAAAAATGGGCTTCATGAGTTCAAAGAAACATTCTTAACTAATATAATTAATGGTGTTATAAGCTCACCTTCAACGACATTTTTCACTTAATAAAGAAATTCATTGTACAATTCATGATTAAATGTTGGAGCAACTATTAATGGCATTTTTTGATTTTCAATCTATAAACTTAATAAACAATACAGGCAAAAACGCTAAACACCGACACAATTATTTTTAAGGCCTTTCTCTGCAATAAGAATGTAAATGCTATCTCTGTAAACGTGTTAAGTTTTGTGCAATCTACATAATACTTAATCAATAAAAATGTTTTCAAAGCTATAAACAAATTTTCGAAAGTCAAAATATTTAAGTGCCTCTCTAATTTTGAAGCATTTACTTGCTTCAAATATTAATATCATGTATTTCAAAACTCTCAACTACAATAGTAAGATTAGGTGCCAGGCAGTAGTATTAAAATAAAATAACTAAAGCTACTTTGGTTTCGAAAAAGAACGCTACCACATTGTCTAATAAATTTTAAATCAAAATGACAAAAGTCGTGTATACGAAGACATTAAAAATAAATACTATTTTTGAATAATAATTTTTTTTTATTAACTTTGAATATAAGTTTAGAAGAGTCACAAAATAAGGAAACGATATCTTAGAAATAGGAACTTGCGATAGTACGTCTAAGGCTCATGTCAATGTACAGAAATAAAGGAATATTTAGTAGATTCTGACGCTAACTGTAGATGCGACACAAAGTGTTTTTTTTTCTCACATATTAAACTGGCAACCTAAGAGATGTAATCGTAGATACATGTGGGTCAGTTCCTTTTCAACGTTTCCATTGGGTCTATTTTTATAAAAAATACATCAGAAAAGATATCTTGTATTTTTATGATTTTTTTGATAATATTGTTGTATTACTTTATGTTTATGTTTAAAGGAAACAGTATAATAAGTAAATCATTTGTTGATAAAATTATCTATTGAGTTTTAATAAGAGTATAAAAATATTATTTTCTGGTTGAAATCCTATCATGTTTTTTATTTAATTTTACTTTTTATTCATGATTTAACATGTGTTTAGATAACGTATATTAGTCTATTTGAATGTGACTTTTCTATCCTTATGTAATTCCATGTTTATGCAAAAATACTCGTATTACATAAGGATTTTCATTTTTCTTTTAAAATTTGGTTGGTGTTATATACAAACGTGATACTTATTATAGTATTTTTCCATTGCTTTATTTGAAATTAATTAAATTTTCACAAAACATTCAATATACATATGTTATAAATTATCTTTATATTATTTTTTGCAGTTACAAACCTTTGTTTTTGCTAATTACAGATGACAGATACTTTGTAACATAAAAATATTACGCTTTCAATTAAAAATTTCATATGTACTGAAAACAAAGAAATATGTGACATAGTTTCGTTCCATGTAACTAACTAAGGTCAGATTAGTCAAAATTTTGACTAATAAGACGTAACACCTAAATAATGGGAAAACTTTTACCCTTTTCAAACACTTTTTAATAAGTATAAGGTCCTACTCAATATAAAACGAATGATTTCACATTTATTATATTAAATACATTATATTACATTATTTTGAAAACTAGAAATTGCGCTTTTTTGGTCAAATATTATATTAATCTCACCGCACCTTAATACATATCTAAACACACTTTTATAGGTACATTTATATAAAAATATCACGAATGAGGAATATTTAATTTAATGCAATAGGAATTGCTTATACGACAAGAACTAAGCGTTGTCTCAAAAGTAAAAGTTATCTAATGAGAGCGTAGTATAGCGAACACTGTTCAATAATAAGGATCATTATTTATATTTTTTCAAGTTGACGTGTTTAATTTGCCACAAAACAGTGATTGTTTTTTACCAGCAAATATCCTATAAAGTAAGTATACAAGTTAAGCTGTTTTTTCTTAATAGAAAAGACTCTAAGAACTCCAATTTGATTAACTCTATTTAATTAACTTTACACTCTATTCTATAAGGTTTATCTTATCTTGATTTCCGGATTTCTTGCTGATTTGAGCTATGGAGATATATAAAAATTTCACCATACTTAAGACCATAAAGAAAAAAATTATTCTTTGTTTTCAGAAGAGTTTCCACTTGAAAAAAATAAACATGTGTACTAATGAACGCTTATATAAAACTTAACAAACAACTTAAAAAAATTTAACAAAAAATTTCCCAAAAAAGAAATAAAAAAGGGAAACTCTAAAAGTTTACTAAAAACCAAAAAAATAAATACTTAAAGTAACGCACAAGCTAAAAACTAAGAACAATAATAACAATAAAGAAATAACGAAGAAACAAAATTCATATCAAACAATATAATGTCTACTGTATGGCAAACACCCCCATCAAATCCGATGCTTATCCTTTTGAACACAAGGCAATCATGTCAAACCGGATCAAAAACCTTCGAAAAGCTTAAGCTAAACGCTATCGTGGGGTATCTTCTATTCAGTACCATGGGAGTGAAGTTCATCATTGAAAATCTTTTAAAATGTCCCTAACAATTATAACGTCATTTATGTTTGCCAGGAGTAAGAACTCAAATAGCTTTCCTAAGGCAAGTGAAAATGGACTACTTATAACATCTGTTTTATCTGACCCAACTTTATGCCACATTAAAAAAAATATATTGGTACTGAAATGATTTTTCTGAACTTAATTTACTTAACAAATACCATTTCTAAAAGTTCTACTATTTTGATTTTTATGTGAATAGATATTTTACAACGTAAATTGCAAAAATAGTAATTAAAATATAGAAAAATTGTATATTTCAATTAGATGTAAAAGGCATATTCTCAACAAACAATGAGTTTTATACCACTAAATGAGGTAACAAACAATTACAGAAGCTTATGCTGGATCAGCGTACTAGTAGAAATTTTCCAATGACTTAAAATACTGCAGAAGTTTCGTTGCATCCATTAAATAATCATAGCAGCATTCATGTGCTGCTCTTTGGAAATATATACTAAAAACAAATTTCTGGCACATGCTACGATATGCAAGAAAAAATTTTTTTTTTAAAAGCTTCCGCACACAAGAAGATACACTCTGTAAGTTATGTTATAGATCGATATTACCAAAACGCGTGCTTCGTAGTTGGATAGAAGCCTGCCCGTTTAAGAGTTTTTCAAATATAATTAATTTAAGTGTAGCACAGTAAACACTTTTTATTACAAATAACAAATACATTGTTATGGCTTTCATTTTAATATATTTCATGAGTTTTTAAAACTTTCTTCAATTACTTAAAAAATATTTTTTTTATGAGTTCTTCCAAAGTGTTAAATATCCTGTATTCATAATTTTGAAGGTATGATTTATTATTTTGAAGTTTCAGATTTTCTTGCACTTCTTCGCATTTATATGTGGATATTTTAAATGTTTTTATATCTTAAATATCTGCGTTATTGTTATTTCCACAACTCACATAGTGTGGTGTGTGTAAACTAAATGGAAACAAACCTTGTGGAACGCATATTGGCAGAGAGGTTTTTTTCTGTTCGATAAGAGTTCAAATCCCATCAGACGCGAAAAATTATACACAGAGCGTGGTGAAGATGCCTTCTTAGGTTAAGTTTATTAAAGCGTTTGTTTATGTTACAAACCTACTTAGCCAAAGTCGTAGCTTAAACACGAGAGAAGAACAATAAAAATTGAAGTGGTTATATTCGCTTTAAATGGAATCATCCAAAAAAGAACAAAAAAACGTGTTACAATATTAAAATTATTATAATACTTTTTTTAATAAGTTATGATAAGGAAAATCTCGAATTAACTTGAGCTTTCACCTGCCTAGGTATTACGAAATTACTAATCTATTTCGTGTCTGCCCTACTGTGTATCGTATTTATTTGCTCATTGGCGATAAGGTTGTATACTCAGCATGTTTTAAAGTTGTTGACTGTTGTGATAATCCTGTTTATTTTTAAAGCGTCGAGTTCCAACTTTCCGATTTAAAATTCCAAAGAGGTTCCCTATGGGATTCAAGTCTGGCGATTGAGGTGGCCAATCCAAAACTTAAACCCCATTAGCTGATATGCAATCCTAGACTAACTTCGATGAGTGTTTTGGGTCATTGGCATGTTGAAACAATCATCGAAGTGGCATTTCCCACTCAGCATAGTTAAGCATGTGAGTTGCTAAAATGTCTCTGTAAACAAAACGGTCCATTTTTTTTAATTTCTACAAAGAAACCAACACTACTGGCCAAAAAACAAGTCCAAAGCATCGCATTTCCACCCCCATGCTTTATGGTGGCTTTTAAGTACTGAGGATGTAGCCGCTTTCCTTTTGGTCTTTTCATGTGGCAAACTCCATCTGAATTTAGTAAGTTAAATTTAGATTCATCACTAAACAAAACAGATCTCTATTTGGATATAGTCCAATCCATAGGTGCTCTAGCAAAATCCAACCTAAAACAAACAAAAAGCTGAGAAAATCAGAGACTACGTTGCAATCAATCAAACAAACCTCTTTTTTAAATGCTTCTTAGTCAGCATAGGCTTCTTAGATGGCATAAAGCTCCTTAAGTTTTGTTCCAATAAACGTTTTCTTACTGTGGAAGAACTAATCTGAAGTTCAGGCTCATTCACTATGTCTTTCGACGAAATAAATGGATTTTTTTTAACTAGACGGAAAATTTTCTGGTCTGTTCGCTCAGAAGTTTTTCTAGGTCGCCCACCGCTATTGGCTTCCTCTACTTTCCCAGTAGCTTTATACTTTTTTATAAGTCGGAAAACTATTGAGTTATTAATATTCAATTGGTTTGCTATAGAAATTTGGGATTTACCGTTATTAAAAATTCAATAATCTTTAACTTAAAAGCTGATCCATAACGTGTTCGCGTTATGGTTGCACTTCTAAAGAATTGGTACTACTTAAATGCATAAAATCAACCAAAATTATTTTTTCAATAGCAATCATAACAGGACTAATACTTTTGTTTAAAATTTTTGTTGCTGTTTTAGTTAATATTTCGCAACAAATGCAACAATGTAAAAATTGCTTAGGTTTCGAACAGCGAATTTTTAAGTTAACTTTTTTTTTGTTTTATAATTTCTTCCACAGACATAAAATGTATCACTTGTTATTATTTTTAGTATGTAGACTATACTCGTATGCATAATAATAAATAAATGGGAAATTTTTCATTAATCTATTTAAAGAGAACATATACGACCAAGAGTATTTACTCGGTAAAATTTGCTTAGGTTTCGAACAATACTGTTAATGATACAAACTGGTGACGACCTCGGAAGTACTATATTGCTTATTGAATACAGCAAATTAACTTGGTAGGATCATAGCCAAGAAATAGATTTACTTTTGGTAGTATTAATTATATTATTATACCCCTTAACAAAGCTGGAAGGGGTATAAATAAGTTTGTCAGTCTGGTTTTAATTTATAATATAATCAAAGAAAGAAAGAAATGCTATTCAAAATAAGACAAATAAGTTTATAATTGGCAAAGATATATTAAAAAAATGGAAGCGCCTCTATTTTTCTAACTGTTTTAAAATTTTAGTATGCTTTTTTGTTGATCGCTGCAGCTTCTTGCTCTGTTGTATTAAAACAAGAAATTTTAGGGAAAAAATGTTGGATTATCACTACACTATCTCGGTTTACTAAAATATTACTTTTTTCTCCAGCCTTTGAACAAAAATTCAGTCCTACTACCAAGTTTTTTGCCCATATGATTGGCCGGTAGCCAGTGCAACGTAGTTAAGAGCGCCTTCGATGGCAAGGTGCGTATTGAACCTCCGACCATCAAAGCTGAAGAGCGCAGAATTCAATTCAGTATACTGTCGTAAGTCAGTGTGCCCAGTGCGGGCCACCAAATGAAAACCCCATAGATTAATATGGGCTTAATTACTGTACTGAAAAGCCCGTAGCAATTTTGGGATTGATATCTCAGTTTTTCTCCATTGCCTTTCTGCATACATAAATGGCTACGGAAGCCTTGTAAGCCCTAAATTGGACATGAGGGTTTCATGATTGTTTGGGGTCCAGGATGACACCTAGATATTTCGCACTGTAAAATAGCCTAAGCTTCACTCCATTGAGGAGTGGTAACAGGAATATGAAGATCTTCTTTCTTCTCGTGAAAAGGACAAGATCCGTAATCTAATTATTTAGATTAATACCACTTTCAGTGCTTAACCTACTGATAAGCCTTCGCGCTGATTGTAGACACTGCGATAGGGTGTCAAGGTCTTTTTCTGACAATGCATCCGGAACTTCATCCGCTTACGCCACAGTGTTCTTGGAATCCATTTCTGTAAGCAATGAATTTTGGGAAACGTTTTAAAGAAGAGGTTTGATAATCCTCCCCACTTGTAATATACCATGTTCGGCTTCTCTTTATATAGTAGCTATCCCCATTTTGGAAGAAATAATTCTATTGGTCAATAGAGTCCATACGGAGATTATTATCGATAGACTTACCTTCAGTCTCTTCAGAGCTATTGTAACGGTCTCCGGTTTCACATTGTATAGTATAGGCTAACATCTACCTTATGTTTTTTTGCACAGATATGTAAAAGTCTATTAAATAATATTTTTTTTAAAATTGTTAAGTCTTCGTTAAATGAGACGATTTTAAAAATAGTACTAACCACTTAATTTATAAAGAAACAATTAAATGGCGCAGCGAAATATATTAAAAAAACATAACAAATACCGAATATCTTGTTTTAATTCGCAGTCAGTGCTTATAAAGGCAATTCTTAGAAAATTGCATTGTTTTGCAAAAATGTTTTATGATCTATCTTGCAATGCATTGGATAGCTGATTGCTAAAAATTTCAATATGTATTACCAAAGTTATTTTCGTTTTATTTGGGTATATTATGTTAGTAAACACATTTTCATTGTGTGCCTTTGAAAATTCTTGACAAAAAAAAAATATTACTGATATTTGCATTTGTGTTTTTAGCTCTTAGGCAGCTTCAGACATCCGATAGTTAAATTATTCGGAAAAAATTCGCCAACAGAAAAAAATACAAAAACACAAAGTGAACAAAATATTTAACTACAAAGAAGTAAAAAGTAAAAAAAAACTTTTTATAAACTATACTAAATATAAAAAATAAAACGAATAACAAAAAATTAAAATAAATTTTTATTTGCTTTTTTTTGTAGAATTTTCTAGCTTATCGTTAGAGTTTTTTTAAGATATTGTTCGGAAACTTATGTTATTTTTATAGATTTATGAATGTTTTGTGTTTAAATTCAAACAATAAAAAAATGAATAAATGATTAAAAAAATAACTTGTGTAAATGAAAGATAATTATCTTTAATTTATATTGTATTATTATTTTATTAATGGTCGAATACTACCTATCAATTTTCTAAATCAAAACCGAGGATGTATAGCAGGAATCCATATTGATATGCCTTATCCTTTTTGAAATTTTGTTAAAAAATAATGGCTGAGAAATAATTTTTGAAGTCCGTCTCAAATGATTTACGCACGAAAAACATACCTACTTTTTAGTAAGTAAGAAAATAACATAAAGTTTTAAAAAAATTTTCGTTAATATTTAAAGGCAATATATGGACATAATGCGAGTTAACCTTTAAATTTTCGAAATTTTTTTAAAAGGGTCTCAAGAAACAGTCTTGAGAATTTCAGGGCTCAATTGCCTAAGCAACACTTTCCTTAAATTTTGTACTTACAAATCGCTAAAAAGATTTTTAAGATTTTATAGCAATGTATATATTAATCCTGGATGCTTATGTATTGTCGAGGGGCTTAGAAGTGTAGACTTAATCCGTGTAACAGTGTTGTGATTCCTTGAAGGTACTTTTTACAACATTAATTAACCTGCAAGTTGGTTTTATAAAGATGTGTTTTCCTATAAATACAAATTGAATTTATAGTTTCTGCCTTTATATCAGTTTTGTTATCATATTAATGATTAAAATGTTATCTTTAGCAAAGTAAACTTCTGGCTACATGTATACGTTATCAAAAAATTAAATTAAATTAAAATTACAGTGAAAGTATTACAAAAAAGCATCGAACTAACATGCCTTTTAACTTTTTTCAAGGCAAGTAAATAGTTGGGGCCTGTCTCCAAATATGCAAATATTTTTCTTTTACTGTTGCTTTCCTTATTTTATTTCCTTTGAAATTTTTATGGAAAATATAATAATAAAGCGACACCAAGATAGATTTATGAATTAAAATATGATTAAGAATTCAAAAAACTTCAATAGCTTTCATCAAAAAGTTATATTTATTTGCACATGTCTGACAATGAATAACGCTGTAGATTTTTTTTCTCTTCTTGTGTGTTATACGCATGTAAATTTGATTTACTCTGAAGTACTTCAGGCATTTTTACCAAGCCAATCACACTTATAGATGTAGGAAATCAACAATAATACAGGATATCTTGAAGCCTGTGCAAATTGTTCTTTGTTCTTTGTACCTTTGGCTCATATTTTTATAAAATTAATGGTAGGTGATTACTACAGTTTTAATGGGTTCGAAAGAAAAATTGTTTATTATACCAAAGTTTCTGCTCTTGTTTCATTTGGTATAGATTGAGTAACGATTTCTTTTTTAAATTTTAAAGCTCTAAAAGTTTAACATGTAGAAAAGAAAATTGTTCAAGCAAAATTACATGAGGGATTAAGAGGAGAGAAAAAAATAAAAATAGTTGACTAAGTCTGACTATGTATCACATGTAGGTGCTACCTTTTAATATAAGTTCTCTGTTTTTATAATATGTAGTTGATAATTGAAGGTTACTACTATTATTAACTTTTTACCATTCACATTATACAAAAAAAAAAAAAAATAAAAATTGGAAAAGTAAAACAGATTAACAACAACAACACATTCAAATGTAACAAATAATATAAAAGTGCTTCACTTCTTAGCTAATATTAGTTAATTTAGTAAAGGATTCTCCAATAGGCAGCGGCAAAAAAATAGCGATACGTTAAAAGACAATATTAAACCTAATGAAATTCCGACTATTATTAATTACCACATATTAAATTTACATAAAATAGTAAAATTGATCTTAAATAAAAATCCAAAACGTTCTAGTGTAAGTTGATAAAACATATAATCAAACATATGTGGCGTGCAAGTGGAGGCCTTGAATTCCTATCCTTTGTAGGCTTTCCCTACGAAATTCCTGTAGCGGTAGAGAAATAAATGATATTTAAATATTAGACTTACTAATAAAAAGTCATTTACATCGCTAATTCTCATTAGTACTAATTGTATTGGCAGCTAGAATTTGGTAGAGCTTTTTAGCTGACCGACGCTTCGGTTAGCAATCCCTGCACAAAATTATGTGAAGATGAATGAGGAAAGCAAAAATGAAGGATGTAAAAGAATGTGTGAATAAAAGACGTTTGTTTCAGAAAAACACAGAGCCCACATTGCTTAGGGAATATGGAGTGCCAAACATTCTGCTGGTGTCAAAATTTTCCGCTTTTCTTAGGATATTAACACAGCATTTGAAAACAATTTCCCTTTTTTAATATAACTTAAAAAAAATATTAAAGTTATTTCGTTTTATGATTGTTAATTAAAAAACCAAAGAAACTAAATCTACCTGGAGTTTTCCTTTTACGGCTTATTATTATGAAACAAAGAAAAAATTATATATAATCATTGCTCCATAAATTAAAGCATAATGAAAAAGGTGTAATTTTAATCGTTTTCAACTCAATGATGCCGCGCGCATTTTCTTTTTACTACCAAATTTTATTGCTAACGTTCTTTAGTAAAAAATTTCTTGTTGTTGCTAATTAAAAGAGGTATGCATTGAAGGCATTAATGATATTTACACAAAATTTTAATTTAATTTTAATTAGCATAACAAAAATTAAAAAAGAAAACGTAATAAATTAACCGCATACAATTTTACGGCTAAACTCATAGATATTCTTTTTGGATATTTCATTATGAGGCGGCATAAATACCGAAAAAAGCTCTTTAAACTGAACAAACTTACACTACACTGTACACTAGTACACTCTCGATTATATGATAATAACGTCTTCAAATCAGATTTTAATACAAAAAGGGACAATAATATTTTAAAAATTGTTTTCCAAAAAGATATGTTTATAAAAACAAAACTTTTTTCGCTCAAATTAGTTGAACCAGTTTGCTATTTTATATTACTTATTCATCATACAATAAGAATAAAAAAGATATGAGCGGTTCTTATCATCTGATCGAGAGTGTACATTAGACAACCAAATAATGCAAATGATAAAGAAATTTTTATCGTGGCCTAAATGGAAAACAGATGCAAAGAAAATATTGCAAAGGAGTGGGATATAATATTCTTATAAAATAGTCCACAAAGTACAAGCGGCATTAACTTGTACGACGAAAATTGAATGGAACTCACTTTAATAAGACAACAAAAAAATTTTTTTTCTAACTAAATTCTTGTAATCGTTTAAAAAAAACCTTTTTGGATGTGTGAAATTTTCAATAGCCATTTTATTAAAAATAATTGCTATTTATTGAAAATGTGAAAAAACTTAAAGGCCTTTTAATTAAAATAATTACTTCCACTTTATGGATTTACGATTCAAATAGTAAACGATTTAGTAGTAATCTCCACTACAGCAAAATAACTTGAAATAACTTTTAACAAACATGTAGAAGTTCAGTATTCATCATGAAAATGACATCATTAAAAATGGGACACAACTATTTTTGAAAAAGAAAACTTAAAAAACAACCTTAAACTGGGAGAAACTTTTAACTTGCTGGCTTAAATTAACTGGCATCGTAAATTTAAAAACTGCACTAGCATTTTTATCAATAAAGACTACGACAGCCTCCATGATATAATAATAAAGAAATGAGTGGCACATTTTGTCTGAATTTGCGATATATCAATTGTCTTTGCTGTCTTTGTAGTACGAACTTTTTAATAACAAGATTTCATTGATAATCAGTTAAATAAACAAAGTCAGTATTATTGACTAATGAATTAATGGTTTCAAATCGTTTTCATTTATAAACGTCACTCCTTGCCTTAGTTCATTAAATAAACATCACCAAATATAAAAGAGCATTAATTTAAAATGCCATTTTTTTACAAAAATTTGGCGTCAGAAAGTAAGAGTTTTTGTTCCAAAAATTTTAAATATTTTTTCAATAAATATGTATGTAAATTGAAAATCAGTATGGAATTTTTTTTTCTTTTTTTTAATCATTTTTTAATTTGATTGACGTTGTTGAAGACAAGACGGTTATTGAATAAACTCTTTCCAATTGGTTAACAAATGTTTATTCACTAGAAATATTACAATGTAAGCATATTATTATAAATTTAAAATTATACAATAACTTACAATTTTATGTGCCTTTATAAAGAAGTTTTCAACTAATGAAAATTTTCAAACAATGTTTTCAAAAGCTCTCAATAAAATTTAAATCGATTTCAAAAATTAAATAAAAATACAAAGTGAAATAATATACCAAAGAACATTTTAACAACATCATATAAAAAAACAAATAACAAATTCTGGCCCCCGTGAATTAATCACGGAAATTCACTCATTTATAATATCTAAGACAGCAAGCTGGCCCCTTTAAAATTCCATCACACGTTTTAATGTCAGCAGATCTTGTCGTACCAAACTTATCAGCATAAATTCGTACAACACGTCCCCGTCTCCACTTAGACCTTGATACACTTTCATCACAACTAAGAACTAAGGCGCCGACTTGTAAAGAAGCACTTGGTAGGCACCATTTAACTCTTCTCGTTAGTTCTGGAAGATATTCTTTAATCCAGCGTTTACAAAATCCATTCTTTAAATTTTGTAAGATTCGCCATTGTTTCTTTAAACAAATAAGTTTGAGGTCAAAATTATTGGGAGCTAGGAACAATATTTCCTAATAGTATTGAAAGCGTCTTCTTTACTGATTGTATCAACCGCTCCCAAGCACCACCAGAGCTTGGATCACAAGGTGTGTTAAAATTCCATTTTCTTCCTAAGGGTGTTGAATTGCGCACTATTTCATTGTAATCCATATAGTAAAGCTCATTTTTTAGTTCCTTTTTCTATCCCTACAAAATTTCTACCATTGTCGCTTCTAATTTGGATGGGTGTTCCCCGTCTGTTAACAAAATTTCTTAAACATAATAAAAACGAATCGGTTGACAAATCAGTTACAACTTCAACATGAATTGCTCGAATTGTCAAACATGTAAATAAGGCAACCCATCTCTTTTCTCGACAACGACGTATCTTAATATCAAAGGGTCCAAAAAGATCAACACCAGTATAGGAAAAAGGCTTAATAAAAGGAGTTGCCCTATCAACTGTCAGGATACCATCTGAGGTTGAACTGGCTTAGCTTTTCTTATCTTACAAACATTACACTTGTTTTCAATAGTCCTAATTAGGCTTCTTAAAGAAGGAATCCAATATTTTTGTCGTATGTCTCCCAATACATTCCCGATATTTTGGTGAAAATTTTTTGTGTGATAAAATTCTACTAAAAGACAGGAGAACCTGGCGTTAAGTATTAAAGGTCGTTTGGCATAGCTTGAAAGTATGGAAGCATTATCTAAACGACCACCAACTCGTAGTAATCCAATTTCGTCGACGTAAGGATTTCATGTTTTAAGATCACTTGATATATCTATATTCTGTTTTGATGTAAGCTTGTTGTCTTCATTAGAAAAATGTTTTTTTTTTTTTTTTGAATGCATCGTACAATTTTATTTTCAGCTTCAGTCACTTTATCCATAGTCAGTTCTCCTTCAATTTTTCTTCTAAAGTTTAATTTAAGAATAATATTTCTGTAGAATCTTATAATCCAGGACATTACTCGAAGCACTTTCAAAAATTTTGAAAAACGGTTAATAGTTGCTTCAATGACATTTAAATCTTGTGTTAACAATACGATGTGCCTCCCCGACTAGCAGAAAGTCAGGTCCTTTTTTCCAACGTCCTTCAGGGTTATAATTAATAGGAAATTTCGCTCTAGTTGGTACGTCAGCAGGATTTTCCGATGTTGGACACCAACGCCAATTTTAAATTTCAGAATTGTCTAGTATTTCTGATACGCGATTCGCAAAATACCAACGTATAACAGTATGAGAGCCAGTCCAGAAAACTATTTTTCTTTTTTGGTTTAAGCTGACCATGACATTTTATTATAGCTTCTTTCAGACGTGCTGCCGTAACAGCTGCTTGCAGTTCTAATTTTGGGATTAAATGAAAGCGTATCGGAGCACAAGCTGTTTTGCCTGTTATAAAAACAAGTTTTGAACTTGAATTCATAATAACACGCCAGTATCCAACAACTGCTAATGCTTTCTCACTGGCATCACAAAACACATGAAGTTCAATAATTTTCAAGTTGCCAAAATCTTCAAATTCCCGAAAATAAAATCTAGGAATTTTGTATTGACCAATTTTTGGTATTTCTTGTAGCCAAAGTTTAAATTTTTCGTAAATACCATTTGACACTTTTGAATCCCAATCAATCGATCTTCTCCAAACTTCTTGCATTAAAATTTTAACGACTATTACAAAATCCGCCACAAAACCAAATGGATCAAAAATAGACATTGCAATACCTAAGAACTGTCTTTTAGATGGAATTGTTTTTAATTCAAGGATATTTTTTGGAACCTTATGAAATTTTAATACAAAAATTAAGCAATCAGGATGGGATGTCCAATGCATCCCTAAAATTCGTTCTATTTTATCAGAACTTAATTTGACTTCATCACTATATGAAATTTCTAACGCTTTACCAACTACTTCTGAATTTGTAATAAGATTATGCATTTAGAAACCCCCAGCTTCATGAATTAACTTGACAGCTTTTACAACATTAATGGCTTCCTGTTCAGAATCAAAACAATCAACGTAATCATCAACGTAGTGCTTTTCTATAATACTTGCAGCAGCTTGAGGATATTTTTCAATATAATCTTCTGCATTTTCATTTTCAACGTATTGGGCTGTAGTTGGAGAGCAGGCTGCTCCAAAAATCATTCTTTGCATGACATAAATATTAGGTTTTTTACAAGTATCACCTTTTCTCCATTAAAATCTTAACACATCTTGATCTTTGGGTATAATACTTACTTGATAAAACATCTCTTTAAGATCACCACATACGGCTATAGGTGCTTGCCTAAATTTAAAAAGTATCGTTTGAAGAGGTTGATTAAGGTCTGGACCTGCAAGAAGTGCCTTATTGAGAGACATATTTTCAACTTCAGCTGCAGCATCAAAAACAAAACGAAGTTTTTTCTTATTGTGATTCTTAACACCAAAATGCGGTAAATAAAATGTTTTGTTAGAATGCCTTGATTCTCCTTCTTTAGAAAGAATTCGCGCATAACCTTTTTCTAGGTACTCTTCAATCTTTTCACAATATTCCTTAGCATATATTGGGTCCAATAACATTTTTTTTCAACCGTATTTAATCTTTTTAGAGCCATATTATAGGAATTAGGGAAAAACTTAAAATCTTTGCGGCAAATTAGTCCAGATTCAAACCTACTTCCGGTTCGTTTTGTAGTATTCTTTAATACTTCTAAGGCTCTTTCATCATTTTCAGATAGGAAAGGTTCAAAATAACGAATTCCAAAAGTTTCCATTCCAAAATAACTCTTCATTAAAACATCTAACTCATTGTCGCTATCAAATTCTTCTCTATCTTTTTTTTTTCTAAATGACATGAAAATGACTTCTGTGAGTAGTCGCTATTGTTTAAGTTTCCATAAACTATACAACCCAACCTTGTTTTTGTAGCTATAAATCCACTTGGAGATAGAAATTTCGGTGTGTCAATCGGTACAGTTAAAAAAGCATGGGCCAGGCTTATAATCATTTTAGGTTTTATCTGATTATAACAACAATGTGATATATCTGCTTATAAATTATATCTTTTAAAATCATAGTTCGATGTATTTAGACTTTGTGAAGGAAGATCCAAATAAGTTGATACATAGACATTTTTCATATTGTATCTTAGACTTTTTTCTTCTATGCCACTTAACTCAACATCAATTATTTGCGTTTGCTCTCGAGAAGTTTGATGATTTATCCACTGTAACTCTAAAGTGTCTCTTCGACCAGGTATTCCCAACTTTTGAACAATTTCAGAATCTATTATCTATTATAGCTCAATCATCAACAAAGGCGTAAATTTTTTCAGAACCATTCGGTCCATATAAATAAACAGGAATAATTTGGAAAAGAACAACTGAAGAATCAACATTACCGAGAAAACTACGAGCTTGCCAATGAGTTATGTTTAAAATATCATTGGGTGAATTGAAATTTTCTTCTAACAAAATATTTTTATGAAGAAGGCTGTGATGAATTTTTTCACAATCTTTAACTTCACATTTCTTTCTTAAATAGCAACTTTTTGCATGGTGACCAAATTTAAGACAACAAAAACATGCTTTTAATGATAAAACTGTTTGCCACTTTTTATCAATGGAAAAATCTAAAAATGTTTTACAAAATACTAGTGACTTGCATTCGCCATCGCATAACTTACATTTTTTATTTAAAACTATACAAGCATACTTTCTATTTTCTTTTAATATGTCCGGTAATGGAGAGGCATCCGTAACCATATTAGATATCCTTCTCAAATTAGAAAGCCAAATCGAAAAATCTGATATTGTGGCAATGCGATCAAGACTTAAACATTTTTCTGCCCATTGAAGGCGTTTAGATATAGGCAGTTTGTTTAATAGCTCACTTAACAATAATGGATTAGACAAATGGTAGCTTCCTCCAACGGATTCTAAGAAAGTAGTCATATTGCCGACTTTGTTTGCAAAGTGAATAAGAGAAGTTAAATCTGATTCGCTTACGGATGGCAATGATCTTACTTTTTGAATTTGCGATTTAATCAATTGTTCTGGGCGGCCAAACATCTCTGACAAAGTTTAAATGATTGCATTAACATTTTTTGAGCTGACTAACAATGATTCAACTGATTCTCGCGCATCTCTCTGAAGACTTTCTCTAACACGCATTATATTATGAAGTTCCGAATATTCGAATTCTTGCGTTGAAGTTATAAATGTTTCATAAAAAGTTTGCCAATCTTCTGGTAACCCCGAAAATTTTGGAAGAGGATAAATTTTTTTTTTTTTTGTCGATGATTGCTTAACGATTGCGATGAATTTGTTTGTTTTGAATGCAAAACAAATGGTGAAGCATGGAATATAGGCTGAGAATTTACAAAAGAGGAACCGGAAGGAATTAAATTGGATGTATGAACATTTGATGCGTATGATGCGCTTAATCGGATTGAATCAGAAGCTATACCATTACCTGAAGCTGTCGAATTTGTGATGGTTGCCACATTATTGGTCAACACATTTGAATTAATTAAAAATGTTTCTGACAAACTTGAATAATTTCGAACAACATTTGACTCCACAATACGTAAATTTTCTTTTAGGGCCGTAATTGAATTCTGGGTATTTAAATTATTTGTCTCCATTAATGTTTGCATACTTCTCATTTGATTTAATAAAAGCGTTTGCATATCTCCTAAACGTGTATCAGTTTGAGATGTTTTCTGTTCTTGACTTACGTGAAGGATACTTTCTGGAGTCAGCCTACCCTCTAACTGCTTATCGATTTCATCTGTTATTTGCTCTGGACCTTCTTGAATTTGGTGTACGCCTTCTGGATGTGTATATGTAAACGTGTTTTCAGATTCATTACCATTAAAGTTTGCAGAAGTTGTACCGATAGTTGAAATTGGCGATCTTATCATTGGCATTGTCAGGGAAAGTCTTTGAAGTCTTCTACTTTTTCTCATAGATTTTAATCCAACACAGTACTTTACAAAATTGCTTCAACTTGGTTCTCCAAATAAAAGACAGAATGAAGGACACCAATTATTTCCAAAGAAGCCAACCAAATAAATATATAAAATTTGAATAAAATGTTGAAAACAAGACGGTTATTGAATAAACTCTTTCCAATTGGTTAACAAATGTTTATTCACTGGAAATATTACAATGTAAACATATTATTATAAATTTAAAATTATACAATAACTTACAATTTTATGTGCCTTTATCAAGAAGTTTTCAACTAGTGAAAATTTTCAAACAATGTTTTCAAAAGCTCTCAATAAAATTTAAATCGATTTCAAAAATTAAAAAAAATTCAAAGTGAAATAATATACCAAAGAACATTTTAACAACATCATATAAAAAAACAAATAACAGACGTTAATTGTGCTTAATTCCATCAAAGATACATTTTATATTTTTATTGTTTAAAACTAAGGTGTGAGAGTACATAATGATGGGAAAATTTATGTTTTGTTCTCTCGGGAACTAAGCTAATTTAAGATTATTATCAGAAGCAGAATGATAACTCATTACATTCTGTCATTCTTATGAAAGCGTGAATTATCAAACTGTTAATGTTGCCAGCAAAGTTTAAATAATAGAAGTTAAAAAAAAAACTACACATACTATTTAATCAAATATGAAACCAAAAGAAAGAAAAAATGAAATTCATAAAAACTTTGATAACATAAATATCGCCTTTCAAACCGTTTGAGTGTCGAGGACCTCATACCTGTCGATTTGTTGACTCTCAGAGGAGCTGGCTTTCTCTATAGGGATGCAAACCTCTTATTCTACCACAGGAAGCTGCGTACACTTAATATAGGGAACACAGTGTATAGCACTATGCAGTAACTTATTTTGTATTTATTTATTATTGTTTAAATATAATTGGTTATTCATGCTATTTTGAATAAATTTTATTTTTTTTTTCGTTGTTTTTGGTTTTTTATGTGTACATTTTTATAATTCGTATTATTAGTTTTAGATTTAGGAAGTTCTTGAAAAACTCTTTAGTATGCAAGAAACTTTTGGTTTTGATTTATAATTTTTAATTTTATTGTTAAAATTTTTATGAAATATTTGGGAGAAAATAAATTTTAAATTGAAATATCATCTTGTTGATTGTATAATCTTTTTATAATCATACTCAAGTATTGTTAATATATTGACTTTAAGTTTAAATTAACTTATAGCAAGATTAAGACACTAAAGAGTTACTTTTGAGCCTAAAATACATCGTTCCTAATTGTATAGTAAACAACCGAAGCTTTGTAATAATTTATTTTGTAATTTCAACATAACAAATTGCGCAATTTGCTCAAGGATCTTTAGAGATAACAAACGACGCAGTTATTTTTTTAATCTTATTAAATTTGTCTAGTCTGTTGTATGCTACAGAAACTTAGCAACAAACGAACGTTTGACTTATGAGTTATATTAAGAGAGGTAAGCACTTACTGTTGAAAAATTAACTTAAGCTTCAAATTTACGTTAATGAATACACCTTCACATATACGTATTTTTACATTAAGTTATTTAAAGCGCAAAGTTTAACTTTTGTCAACATCATATTCACATAGTCGCAAGAAGTTTAATTTGAACCCTTAAGTTGTGAGATTTGTCAAGTATTGCGATTGACAATTTATAATACAATAAATGTGAAATCTTACCTTTTATATTGTATATTGAGTAAGATCATATATTGAGAAAAAATTTTTTTTGATAATTTAGTGATTACGTATTTTTGGTCAAATATTTGACTAATATGATCTTATCCTTGTTATCCTTTCAAAAATATTAAACTAAAATAAAATTTATGTCATTTTCGCTGTCTCTCTGTATATTCCTACCACACTTCATGCTACGTACTATAGAAAAAAATACTGGATAAAAACTTTACTAATATGAAACAAGCAAATTCGTTCGTAACCGTGTGTTTCGCACGGGCGAAAAAGCTCATCAACTGTTTACGTGTTAGTTTTCAAGGCGAATTAAGCTGGTAAACGAAGGTTGTCAAAAATAAACTAATTGTAAAACAATTTGAATCTAAAAAAGGGTTCAGCTATCTGCCAATGTCCCCAGTCTATAGAACAAACAGAACGTAAGATTAAAGAACGCGTCCTTATAAAATATGAGTTCCTTTTTCATAATAATAAGTAAAAGTGCATTATTCGGCTTTAAGCAGGGTCTCAGCGTGTTTTCCGGCCAATTCGACACTTAAAACAATTGTATAATGCAGTCATGACCCACATCTATATTGTATGCTACTTTGGAACTCGAAATGTGTGGAAGGGCTCGCTGAGAACCTGCTCTGTTTCGTCAATCTTGCTGAACTTAAATGGCCATAAGCCTGTACTTTGCTTGTGAGCAATTTTGCTAATAGTGTTTTAAAATTTTTAACTAAGAATAAATGCGACAAACAAAAAAAAAAAAAGAATTTTATAATATATTATAATATATTATACAGACGTGCCTTATATCTTTTAAAGGTTTTTAATTTTAAACATACATTCTCCACTCTACCGCCTCAGGAAAGTGTCTTGAATATTTATTTTACAATACAAATCACAAACCTTAAAAAAAAATAAAATTGGGTATAAGGTTACTTAGTTAAAGAAGATTAAGAGATAATTAACTCACGGAAACATTACTACACACTTCCACTTAAAATCCAAAAATCGGGTGCCAAAAAACTTATTAATATTTTTATTAAACTTGAAGAATGCACCGTTACAAATAACACATAAGAATTGACTTTTATACAGAGATGCTTCATAGCTTCAGACTGTTTTCCATTTCAAATAAGATATGAATTAACACATTCTCCATAAATTTGAAATCTTTCTTTATTTAATTTTGTGGTTCTCTCCGGGATATATTTCATAGCATGGATTTTAATTTTTATATGAATTAATTCTTGTTTATTTTTATTCTTAAATTAATTTATTCTTATACTTTGCTTTATTTCAAAAGCAATATTTTTTGACAACATACCAAGATTTTGTAGCAACATATTGTCTGTTGTTTTTTGTATTGTTGGATTGTTGTAATCGTGCAATCACCTGTAATAATTTGCCTTGGATTATTTAAAATTTTTTAAGGGGAAAATTTTACTTGGTTTGTTAAATAGAAGAAAATCGTAATGACGTCGTGTACCAGCAATCATTAGGCACAAATGATCCTAAATTTAACTGTCTTTGGGTTAAATTCAAAGTCAGGTCACACTTCTTACATTTCGGGTTTTTATACAGAAGCCCAAACGCGGGAAGAGATAAGTCTTTTTCCGGCTTCGATGCTCTTTCCGATTCCATATCGAGAATCCTAGAAAGCTGTCCGAACAGTGAAATTGTTATTGCTGGTGATTTCAATGTTCGCAACTCGTCTTGATTCGCCATTCGAACCGTACAACTCTAGAGGGCCAATATGTTGAGCTATTCGCCGCGCACAACCACCTCGCGCAATTAATTAACGAGCCAACACATATTTCGTGTGTTGTAGGGCAACAATACAATACTCTCGACCTTTTCCTTACCTCACACCCTGATAGATATGAAGTAAGTATTCTTGCGCCTCTCGGTAACTCGGATCACTGCGCCATTTCCGCGTCCTTTTCGGTCGCTAATCTTAGGCTTATTGGGCTGAACTCAACGAATTTTTTCGGAATTTTAATTGGAGACTTTGTTTTCTGGATAATAAAGTCGATGCCATGTCGGAAATGGTTGTGAACATTATTTTGCTTGGAATGAAAACTTTCATTCCGTCTAAGCAAATCCGTGTTAATCCAACAAAAAATTCTTGCTTTAATCAGACGTGCAAAAATGCAGCCAGATCCAGAGAGGAAGCATTTAGGATATGGCGGTGTAACGAAAACGCCGTGACTGATTTGCTACGCAAAAAGGCCAGATTTTGTGTGCCAAAGTACTAAGGCGTGAAAAAGCTTTATAAGAGCAGCGCCTTCGTGCTAAAGTTCTTACTACTCCTCGGGGTAGCAAGAGCTTCTGGTCATTCGTTAAAAGGGTGAAGGATAATGCTATTTCCTCAATTCCACCTCTTTTAAAGGATGATCAAATAATTAACGACCCGGTTGATGAAGCTAACCTCTTGGCCGAAATTTTTGCAAGTAACTCATACTTGCCGAAAAGCAATCAACCACTGCCCGCACTGGAAAGAGTATCAGTAACTATACCAGATATATTCTTTCGAGCACGTGCAGTTAAAAAGGTTTTAGCGGATCTCAACATATACAAGTCTCCTGGTCCGGATGGAATTCCAACACTGGTTTTAAAGCAGTGCTCTTCGACGTTAACGCGTCCATTAGCAAAACTTTTCAATATTTTGTACCATGTTGGTGAGTTCCCATCATATTGGAAGGTTGTTAATGTAACACCAATCCCCAAAAAGAGAGAGGCTAGAAACCCTAAAAATTACCACCCAATCGCAATTTGCTCTGCACTTTCTGAAGTAATGGAAAGCATGCTTAATTTTCATCTTGTAAAATATCTGAAGTCCAACAGCTTACTTAGTTACCGGCAGTACGGCTTCCGTAGGGCACGCTCTACGGGTGACTTATTGGCCTTTCTTTCGGAAAAATGGTGTCAATCCATTCACCATTTCGGCGAAAGTAAAATGGTGGCTTTAGATATTTCCAAGGCGTTTGATAGAGTGTGGCATGGTGCACTCATATCAAAACTTATTGCTTTTGGTGTGGGCAATAGATTCACTCGACTTATATCGAGCTTTCTGAAAGATCGCACAATAAGAGTTGTTAAAGATGGGATCTCATCAAGCGAATTCAAGGTAAGTTCAAGGGCACTGCAAGGTTCCGTCCTTTTCCCTACCCTATTTCTTATTTTTCTTTATGATCTTTTACGTCAGACTTCTTTTCTTTTGCAGATGACAGTAGCATAAGCCACTCATTTTCGTTTTGCAGTAGACCAAGCCTTCGGGAAATTGAGGCTATGGAAAGCACATGGACGATTCCCTTAATCGCGACCTTTTGGCAATTTCCGAAATGGGCCTGTCGAATAGGGTTCATTTTAACGTTCATAAAACCCATTGTTGTGTTCTTTCGCATAGGCATACTGCTGAGCATGCTACCTAATCTGTAATTATGGGTAATATATATATTAAGAAATCAGAAGCTCTTGATGTTCTTGGCATGAAAATTTAATGCGATGTTCGTTGGAACAAGCATATTTTTCATGTTGCAAAAAAAGCATTTAAGTGCCTAGGTTTTCTGAAACGGAGTAAGAAATACTTCACTCCATCTGATCTCCTTACTATCTATGTCACATTTATCAGACCGAAAATGGAACACAACTCTCATACACCCGCGTACAGGAGAGAGCGAAGAAGCTCATCGGTGACAGTAGGGTATCCAGCTCTATTCACTCGCTGGAGCATCGACGCAATATGTGGTGTGTTTTATCGTTACTACAACGGAATGTGCTCTTATGAAATCAAAGAACTCGTTCCTGAAAACCGTAACTTCATACGCGCAACGAGCTCTGCATAAAGAGCGCATTCCTTTATGGTCGATTGACCATTGAATCGAACAACGCATTACAGAGAAAATTAATTTTTTAGCGAACAGTTCACATGTGGAATAAACTCCCTGCTGATATCTTTCCTGCCGCAAGCACTTCTTCCTCTAACCCTCTTCCCACAACCTAATTTCCTAGTTCTGGCACAATGCATTGCATAAGTAGGGGTCATTCCCTGAGTACTGGTTCTAATAACTAAAATATCATTGTAGCATTCTAGTAAATAAAGACTGCCGAAGCCGAAACCTGAAGCAGCGTATATAAAATGGCTTGAAACTTAAACAAATTACTTTTTATGAGTAAAACAAAAAATTTTATAAATTATTAATTTAGACTTAAATAAGACATATACTAAACGATCAAGGCTACACTCGAATAAGAAAGAGATAATACTCCAATTTTCTATAAATTTATTTAAATGAAAATCTATCTCTGATACAAGTTTTACCAATTTCATAAAATGGCACATGTATACACACATCCATGCACATTTTGTAAGTTTTAATGTTTTTCGATTTATTATTTACAAACACCTGCAAAAAGTCTGAAATTATAAAAGTCTGAAATTAACAAATATTATTACCGTTTTTCAAATACTCTTTAACCATTTTACTGGTAAACATAAGCACTACTTTTTCTATTATTTTTTGTGATTTTTTTTTTTTTTTGGTTATGGTGGTGTTTTGCTTTGTTATATTGAAAACCGAAATTTCTGAGAAAAAAAACTATATATTATCTCAGCATCAGCAATATTTTACCAAATATATAATACTTTACTAAAAAACTGTTTTTGCAAAAAAACAAATTAAATTCTATTAAAAACCGAAAAATCAACAAAAAAAAAAACTCTATGTTGCCTAAAAACTTGCAATTTCACTAGACGAAAGAGATTTTACAAAAATTTAAATGTTGATTCTTAATATGTATTTATGCCATTTAACAGAAAATAAGTCCTCTTAAAGAGCCTTTTGTTAATCTAGCTTAGATGGCCAGTGAAATATATTAAAATTGTATTTCTTTAAACAAAAATAGAATTTTTATAATTGAATATAATTAAAAACTGTAATGGTTTTATAAGTAAATACAAATAATATATATATATATATATATATATATATATATATATATATATATTGGAAGTAAAAACGTGTGCCATTAAATTATGCAACTTACATGAAAGTGAAATGTAGGTGCGAACTGTGAACACTAAAGTAGTGCGGTGTTTCTTTTTATTAAATTGGAATACTCTAAATATTAACTTCAAATTTAGTCAAATGCTCTTATATATTTAAATATATCTTTGTTTCATTAGGTATAAATGAGTGGCTTTATAGTTATTAAATTTTAATAGCTTAAGAATTATTATTATGCTTACAAATTAATTGCATGACTCTGGCTGGGCTCAAGCCTTAACTTATATTAAAGTACTAATATGTTGTAGTTTGCACCTACATTTTGCTTTGCGAGCTATTATAGTATACTTCTTCTACCACGAATTAAAAGCAATTGCTTTACATTCCAGTTAAAGGATCGTGGGATAAATAAACTCATTATCTGATCCTACTCAATAACCATTATTTCTTTATACATTTAGGAAGCTGTTAGGGTCGGAACTCATGACCCATATATTAAAAATACACGCAGAGACCTCTACCCTCGCGGCTGATCTACATGTGGTGGCTAACTTTTTTATTCTTTTTATGCACCACATTTTCTTAATCCAAATTTAGACTATGCCATTTTTCTGCCATTTTTTTTTCAATTCATTTCATTTGAAAGTTTCAGCGAGTTTCATAACGCCACTTATTGAAGAAATTAATCATATCATCGGAATTTATACGTTTCACTTGGGAAGGTATTTTTAAATGGATCTTTCTGTAGTGTCCAAGTGGCACCTAAGTGAATTGAGCCTAAATTTTAGTCACTGCATTTTAAACTTAAATCTTAAATTTATGGGTTTCGTGTAAGCGAGGTTAAGTAAAAAAAATGAAATATCTTTCGAAGTGCAAGAAAATAAAACAGAATAACTTTAAAAACTTGCATTAAAAAACTCAAAAACTGAGCTACCCATTTATTGAAAACATTGTAAAATGTGCGCGTACAATATACAAGGTAAATAACACTACTATGCAACATTGTAACATTGAATCGAATTTAAACATGCTACCAAATATGTTTTCACGTATTTTTTTTTTTTTTTTTTTATAAGATGTGACCGTTTTATTGAATGTTAGGAAGCTTTTAGAACGAATGGAAGCAATTGTCACGAATGTGTTTATTTTAAAACAATAATAGAATATGCACACATTTCATGAAATTTTCTAAAAAAAATAACAAAATTTTTGTCACAACTTTTATATTTTTATATATGATCAAGTTGAAAATTATATTACAAAAGGGACAAAATCAATATACAAGCTAA
The DNA here is from genome assembly GCA_937654795.1 of Cistogaster globosa. Classification (NCBI taxonomy): domain Eukaryota; kingdom Metazoa; phylum Arthropoda; class Insecta; order Diptera; family Tachinidae; genus Cistogaster; species Cistogaster globosa. The sequence goes on from OW569406.1 coordinate 25,580,085, forward strand.
TCTACATTTGTACACCATTTCAACATGTGAATTAACCTTTATCGAAGAGATACTTAAATATTAAGGAAGAAATATAAGCGCATAGCAGGACTAGATTTAATTGAGAGCATTACGGGGAGATATATGTGTTAAGGAAAGAAATATTTGTTAGAATGCTGTAACTTTAGTTTTTGTTTCATTGCTGAGATAAAACATGTAAGAGTGCTAAACTCACATATATTCTTCACCAAATATATATAGCGACATGTACCATACTGCAGATTTCCAAATGAGTAGTTTAAATACAAATCGGCTTATGAAATTCGTTCCTACCATTAAGTTTTTCTCTTCGAAATTTTTTTTCCTGAATATTGTAAGTTATATTCTTAAACAACAACCTGCATTAATACAAACTAAAGCTAAAAAATAGAAAGGGAAAAATTAGAGGTAGTCATCGTTTTTTGCTTGCCGCCACAAAGGACATGGCCCGATCTTGCTGATTTCTAATTTTAAATTTTCAAAACAATGTCTTAGCGATTGGCATATTTAAATTTTATCTACCTCATTCTTTTGTTTTGTTTTTTGTTTTGTTTTTTTTTTTTTTTTTTTGTATAATTAGATCACATATTTTTTAACCTTGCGTTTTGATTTTGTTCGTAACACATGATTTTTTCATTTGTTTTAAAAACTTCAGCAGTCGTTCAGTCGTTCCTTGAAAAACGATTTTAAAGCCGTTTTGTATGCATGAATGCAGACGTCTATATATAATACCTATACGTGGATTATATCACATTTAGTTATTAAAATTTTTCTTGAAGTCATTGAGATGAATTGAAAATTCCTCAATTCAATTTCAAAAAAATATGCAGGTTACACATCGACTTGCAAGATAGGGTAGACATTTTTTAACATAAGACTTTAAGTGTCAAAATATAAAGTTTTAAGATTTATTTTAATTTTTCTATTTTATTTAGATTAACACCTTTTTTTGAAACATCACTATTTGCTTTTAAGCCTCTTAAAATCCTTGTAATAAATATCTATTTAAAGCGCAAAAAAAAGCAATTCGGATAGGAATACAAACAAATAAATAATTTTATTCTTCTTTTTCTTATTGTATACGTTGCAAATCCAAAAGCTCGAAGAAGGCTAAAACAAACATATTTGACGATTTTAAAAGTAAACAATTAAAGTACCTTTGAATTATATGTAGGCTTCGTTGAACCAATTTTATAGTCATTACATAATAATATTACTAGAATTGCATATTTATAAATTAGTTGGTTAAGTATTTGATATTTTTAATATTTACCAACTAAGCAATCCCAAAAGTGCTGCTTTAAATGCGGCTTTGTCTTGTTCTTCCTGTTTCCTATAAAATTCAACATACAAATTTTTAAATAATTTCTATGTTAATTTAGAAATAATAAGAAATGGAAATCAAGGCGGAACAAGATTTATTTGGTCTCAATTTTTCTTACAATCAAAATTATAAAAAAAAAATAATTAATAATCCAACGCCATTTTTTCAAAATACCCCTAAAAATAATGAAATAAAAGTTTTCCATTAAAAACCAATTCTTAAAAATTCGTAGAATCTATACCGTAGAAAATTCAGTTACAGCAAAGTAAAGATTTTTTCTCTGTATCAAGGACTAATTTAGATTTTCTTTTTTAATTTAAGCAAAAAGTTTTTCAAAAGCTTTTTTAATTTTGGCTTAATTTGAATATAAATTGTAATAAAACTAAGATATCAGCAGACCTAATTATACTTTCTGGTTCGCTACAACGTTCGCCAGCATTCTTTTTATCTGTGTACAAGTTATCTTTTATTTAAACTACTTTTTGTATATGAATTATTATTTTTTTCGATTTAATCTTGAATTGTAAACAACAATAAATAAAAATGCCTTAGTTAACAAAGCAAGACGTTAACTGTTAATAAGATGTTCCACTGTGGTTGTAACTTCACGTGTTAATAGTGTGTTGAAGTATAACAAAGCTATTTTGTGCTCATTAAAACATTTTTTTAAGTTAACTAAATAGGTTACATGCTACCAAGAACTGCTACTTTAAAGGAAGTAGTTGAGTACAGAGTTAGCGCTGCCAAAACTTTCTACTGCTATTGCAGAAAAATACAATATCTAAAGGTAAAAATTATTTTTGTTTTTTTATTGCTTTTTTCTTTTGGTTGACTAAAGGCCCATCTATAAGGTGTAGTCATCGGATAGTTAATACAACAAAGCAACTTTTTTGTACGAGGCCGTGTCAAAATCAAGTGGTTGAAGCGAATAAATTTTGAAAAGCAAACAGTCAAAAATTCAAAACAAGAATAACAATATTTAAAAAACCAGGCACTTAATTTTAACATAACAAAAATAAATTCTGTTTTTTTTTTTAATATTTTTGTCCTAAAAAATATCGCTTCAGTAAAGAAACAACATTACAAAAGGTTGTGGAATAAGCTTAATCTTGAAACAAGAAATTACATTTTTGCCAGAAAAAATTCAAATAAATTTTTGTAGTGTTTGTATTTATATATACATATAAACATACTTACATACACTCTGGATCAAATGATTAAAACAACTCAAAAATACAAGTAAATTTATTTTTATTAAGAAACACGTTGCATTTCTTCCCATCGTTTTCCATCTTTTTTTTAAGCTTTTGACAACAATTATATGATATAGCCCAATTTCTTTTGCAATGGCTTGAGAGGCCATTAACTATTTAAAATACTCTTCTTGCCCATTTTTCACTAATGTTTAGCAGAAGATAATTTAATTTCCAATAATATTTGCATTTCGTGACTATACCGACGGTGTATTACAAAATTGCAACAAATGTACAAGACGTGTTGTAGAGAAGACAACAAGAGAAAAAAAATGCTTTGAGTTGTGTGTGAATTTCGTTCAACAAAATTAATATTGATTAGTTGGTTAAATGGATGATATTTACAATATACGCAAATCAAAGTGTTGGATGCAAAGAATGCTGAAGAATGATTTGGCGGTCCTGAAAATGCAGCATTACATTCTGCCAGCGTCTAATTTTTCTTGTTTTCTTTGGAAAACGTCCGCGTACATTTGAAAAATAATTTTTCTTAATAAAAGTTAAATTAAAAATGAACAAAGCCGAAAAAGTTAAATTTTAATTGATTTATTTCCAATAATATTCGTAGTTATTAAACTAAATTTAATGCAAATACTTGTAAAAATTAAAAAAAAAACTTAAAAACTTTTGCCTTAAACTCTGAACTCTTTTCGTTGTTATTTTTGGAGTCTTAAAAAAATCTCATTTCCAATGGAAGTAAATTGAGCTCTCCAGGGGAAGATATGTCCCACTAAAACAAAAATTTAATCGGTTCTAATAATTTTAACTAGAGTGTATGTTCATATATAACAAATAAAAAAAACATAAGAAACGAAAAACAAATAGAATTGAAAAAAAAAAACAAAACTTTGACGTTATTTCGAACAGCACTTCATGATGATGATACCACCTGGTTATCAATTCGCCTTGGGTTGGCTAAGCAAACATAAGCATTTAAAGCGACGCACATCGCGACCCATCACAGTATGAAAAGTAATAATATTACCAGACATTATTAACTAACACATTTGTTCGAGTTTTTAAACGTATAGAAGGTAAGATTTCACACTAATATTTTAATGAAAATTAGATGACTATTGCTGGTTAAAAAATAAATAATTAAAATCATGCTAACATTTTATTAAGAAAAATGGAAAGACGGTTCGGAGTCTTATTATTATTATTATGAAAACTCGTGTTCGCTTTGTTACGGAGTAAATAATTTGGCCAAGTATATCATTGAAAACTAATTAACATTTTGAATTTATGTCTTTGCGAGTGTAGTGGAAGCGATACAAGGGGTCGTTTGTTTCTTAAATACTGAGCCGATTTAAATTTAAAATAAGATAAAGACGATGAACTAAATCCAATGGTGCCTTTTTATATTTAGATATTTAAATGAAACCGTTTTTAGTTGATATCCGATTCCAAAAATTTTAACTGTTTTAAGTTTTACTAAAAAAATATGAAAATCTATTAAGTAAATAGTTACTGCGTGGAAGATATGTGATTTTGATTTTCAATTTTAATTAGTCATTTTTTTAAATTTTGTAAAAAACGTATTTTGTATTACAAATCTCAATGTCAATCATCAAGAAATAAATCTAAGGTCAAAAAATTTTAATTACTCTTAACTTCATTTCGTTAATTAGCACAACAACTACTTACAGTTTTAATAACTCTTGAAATTCTACAGGGTTACAGTTACACGATCAAGTTTTCCATTCAAGTTTTTCACACATACTGCTTCTTAAAATCAATTTAAATTGACAGCTGTGACGTATGCTGCACGGAAACTGAAAGCAATTTTTTGTCGCGATGGAAAAAAAGTGTGTGTAGAAACATATATAAAGAATTGTTCAAAGAAATTATAATCAGCAGTTTTCCTGAACGTAAATTCAAACACTTAACAAAAATTTAAAGCGAATTCGTTTTAATTTTTTAAAGTATGAGTGGACTAGTAAAAAAGTGTGTATGTATTAAATTTTAAATGGCAAAAGTTGATCGTGTAAGCCTTACGTAAACATGATTAAAGCAAAAAACAAAAAAAGACTATATCTCTATATTGGGCATATGTTTGTTAATGTAGTTTTAAACAAGCAATATTTATCTTAAATATACAATCTATTTTTTATATAAGAGTACTTTGTAGTTATAAGATTAATTAATTAGTCTGTATTTAATTAGTTTAATTAGTCTGTATTTTTATTTATTTTATTTACAAAAAAAAGAAAAAAAATTACAATAATCCCCAATATTGACCATAGGAAGGTTATTAATATCAGTTGATTCAGTTTAGTTGTAAAACGGATGGTGACAGCAAATAAACCATTAAATCATTATTTGCGTTTCATTTTCGACTTTTAAGTACTTTATACTCTTTAGGATCTCTCTTCTTTCTTTCTTAGGATTCTTATGTAAAATCTCTAAAAGGTAGGATTTTCGTTTTAATATATTAATTCAATATATTTTTGTAAGCTCTTTGTTCGAAAAATGATGCATTCACCTCGTTCTGTAAATAATCCAATTTACACACAACAAAATTTATAAAGAAGAATAAAGTTGGAAAACAACAACAATGTCTTTTAATCTTAAGTGTCCTACAATCTCATCAAAATCAATACCTCAATATTAAACTTTCCAAATATTAAACTTTCCGCAACTTCATTTAACCTACCACAATTCTGGGCTAGGTGTGGACATGCAATTTACAACTAAAGTCATTAAACAAAATAAGATATAGTATGAATATATTGCTAATGGATTACCTCAAGATGTTATTATTACAGTTCTTGATGTAATTCAATATCCTCCTACGAATAAATGCTATGAACACTTAAAAAAGGCATTATTTGAAAGGCACTCAATGAGTGAAAATAAGGCATTCAATGAGTGAAAATAAAAAACTAAATAAATTATTGTCTGACTATGAAATCGCGGATCAGAAGCCATTTGAATTATATCGTTCTTTTAACTTTTTAACATGATCTAACTTTAGTAGTATTATTGTGAAGAAAATGTGGATGAGAAATATGCCCAACAAATTAAATCGACACTATTGAGCCTATTTAGTTTGCTGGACACTCATGGGAATTTCTTCATAGCACTGAGATAAATAGTTGGAATCAAAATATTCCTCAGATTTGGTGAAAAGAAACTCTAATATGGAAAGGATGATGGAAAGTCTTACAACTGAAACAGTAAAAATAGTTGAAGGTTTTCAAACGCTTTCCATTAAAGTTTTATCAATTAAAAGGCAAATGAATGATGACTTTTATAGATCGTGTTTAAGCCAATTTGACAGAAGCAGGTCAAATTCTCTGAGCAGGTTTCAAAAGAAACGTTGGTTATGTAAACTTCATTATCGGTTGGGAAGCCATGCTAGAAATTGTCGACTGACAATGGAAAAAGGAATTTATTAACACGTTGCCTATTTGTTTATGACAAAAACAAAAAATTAAAACTTCTGAGCGTAGGAAAGTATTTCTATATAAGTTTTCGACAACTGCGAATAGTACTTATATATAAACTCTTGGTAAATAGTTGAAGAACATAACTCTAAGAACGTTTATTTAGTACCAGTAAGTACCCAGATATTTACCTAAAAGGTATACCCACCTATGTCGTAGGAAATTTTATGATCAAACACATTATGCAGCAAAATTTAGTGCATTTTAAAATAAATTTGAAAATTTTATAATAAAGTTGAAAAATAAGAACCTAGGACAATAACTATTCAATATATATTTATAATTATTTAATTTTGATATTTTGCATTATATTAATCAATGCCACTCTTATTGACAGTTTCACTCCGAAACTAATTAAAATGGGTCATACCTGTAGTAGTGGAAGGTACTTTTTTAAATGAATAAGCAGAATTTATGATTTCATCCTCAACCGGTGAAATTGTTTGGCAAGTATCCTTTTGTCGTATGTCTTTATTTGAGAGATTCCCATTATGTGATATAAAACATACTTTTCCGGCATTATCTGCATTTCTGTTTCGTTTTTTTTTAATGGATGAAGCTTTGAGTATTGAATGAGCATTCAGTGGTAGCTGATGTACATGGAGCAGTCAATATGCGAACCGCTACACTGCTCAACTCTGTGGATACGCAAATACTTTTCCACAATGTAGAAGGAGATATTTCTTCTATGCAGTTCCACTTAAAATTTTTATCTCACAAGCATATTAAGAAATCACACTTAATAAACTAAGTTATTGCGCTACACAATTTAGAGGTGCCACGTGGGAATATACATTTTTAACTTTCTTAAGTGCACCTTGCATACTTTTTGCATTGTCACCAATCAAAACTACGAACCTCTGTTCGCCATATTCTTTCATGACGTTCATTATTTCTTCATCCAGATAAGCAGAAGTGCGATTGATGCTTTCCGTTGTCAATTTGCGAACAAAAACGATTTCTGACTTAGAAAATAGAAAATTTATGACACCCTTAGTACGAATTTTCCTCCACTCGACTCACTGCAGATGCAAGAATCTTGCATACTTCATATCGGAAAAATACCGGGTAGAATCCCATCTCTTATTATTCGCGGCTTCTACTCGCAACGTGGCAACTTTATCACAGAGCTCCTGTACCTTTTGCTAGAATGACCTCAAAACCTGTCGCTCTGGGTCGGAGACTACTTATTCTTCATAGCTAACATACATGTCTGCAGGTTGTTAAATTATTCGCCACCTACTGAACCCGCCAGTTTCCTGAGCTTAGCCCTGCCAGCACTTTAACTAAAAAACAGTTTATACAAACTTTAATACACTAACACACATTGAAATTTATATTTTTTCTTTTTTTATGAAGTATTTTTGCTCTTTTATAAATTCACTTTCTATTTATTTTAATAGCTAATGCAAAAATATTCATTCTTATTTGCAATAGTTTAATGAGTTACAGAAATCTTTATACCAGTACAAATATATTATAGATAACTTCATAGTAATGCCAAGTCATTTGTATCTGTTCTTTATTCGACGAGCTTAGCCAATAAAAAAATTAAGTTTCTCTTTTTTCTTTAGAGCTTTTTACATTTTGGCAATTTTTCATTTGGAAATTTTGTTTTCTTAGATTATAGATAAATAAAAGAGTTAACTCCAAATTTATTGTTGTACTTTGTGTAAGAATATACTAACTCTTAAGATTTCAAGCATAAATGTTTATATATTTTTGACCTAGAAAATATAGAAAACTTAAAAAAATACATAGCCTCATAGAATGCCCTTTTAATTTTATTTTTCTTTGTGTTCGCTTTTGTGGCCTTTCAAATACTGTATTATAGAAAAAATTTCAATAGCTTTCTTCTCAAAGTTACCAAGATAACCTAATTTTCATTATTTTATTATTAAAACTACAATAACTGATAGAATACTCTTCAATATTAATCTTTTGTAAATAAAAGTATTTTCTGGTGTAGTCGCGTACCGTACATGTACACGAAATTCAAGAACACATAAAAACAAAATTGTTTATTATTCATTTGTTTGTTTTGCCCTTCTAGAACTTGAATTGTAGCTACACATGTACGCTTCGTGTTCGTGTAAACAATAAAATATTAAACAATAACACATTTACGATTGTGTTTGGTAACTTACAAAATTCAGAGACACACATAATTGATACGAAAATAAAAATATATATTTATCGCTTTTGAGCAGCACATTGTGTGTATAAGGTATCTATTTTCTGAACTTTGCTATTTAAAAAATGGATAATACAAAGTTACAAAAGAAAAATTTATTTTTTCCCTTCGGAGTTAAAGTTATTCATAGCCAAAAGTTTTGAAATCCTTATTATTTAAAGATGTGACATCCATGCGAAGCGCTGTAGTACACTATTTTTTATTATTAGGAGCTTTTTTAATGGTGTAATGCATCAAATGAATAAATACAAGGAAGACTTGATTATACGTTAGCTACATAAACAAAATCATGTTCACTGTGTGCCCTCTGTGACAATATATATTGTCACGATGAAAAATTTTTGGTAACCTCCTAACAATAGTTACGATATTATGATTACAAAGTGCCACAATTGAAGAAAATTCTCAATATTGTTTTCTTGCAAATTACCAAATTATTTATGTAGCTAGCAAAAACGACTGTCAATATTAAAAAAAAAATAATTGTTAAAAACATATAAATAATTCTATAACATCATAGTGCTCCTTAATTATTGTTACGATTCTGTGAAGATCTAATTATTTTAATTTCATTATTACGATCAAATTTTTTATGTTGAGTTACCAAGAAATTTCAAATCTACTTTATATTTCTTTAGTTAGGTTTGAAAATGCAATTCAAATAAGTTTTACCACTTAAACTTGTATTTCTTCAAATAAAATTTACGCACTTTTTATTATAAATTTTTTGATTTATTTATTTTATTTTGTTTATATTTTAATAAATATTTATACTCCGGAAGCTGATTGTTAAACAATTTAAAAATTATCATGTCTCCAATACGACTCGTAGTAGCTGACGCAACAAGTCTTCATCTCATCCATGACACATAAAATTTCGCAGTCCTAAAATAAAAAAAAAAACAATTCTATTTAAATTACACATTTCTTGAATTTTAAAAGTGTAATAAATTTAAAAACATAAAACCTACAGCCAGACATCCTTGGCTAAAGTAGCTGTATATAATTTGCATTAAGTGTTGATCCAGTATAGGACGTTGGATAGTTGCCGTTAAAGCTAAAATAAGACTAAATCTAAAAACTAACTGAAAAGAGAACGAGATTCTAGAATAAGATTGGCAAATAATAATAATCTGAGGATATTGTCGCTTAACTTAGTTATAAAATAATTGGTGAAAAATAAAATATAGAAACAATAACCCAGGCAACAACAGTCCTACAAACTTAAAGCAAATAACTAAAGATACCGTCAGATATATAAAACATTTCACCAAAAAAAAAACTCAACCAGTATTTTTAAAATAGTTTCTTCAATCATCATCTTCATTACGATTTATAATAAAATAAATGTTTTATCTTACCTTTCATATTGAGGAGGATCTTATATTTCTCAATATGTACTTAATAAGAACAGCAAATAATTTAGTGGCTTAGTGGAATTAATAAAAAAAATATGAGTTGATTAATGAGTACAGCGTAATTTTCTAATTGCGGGTATTAAAAGCCCTCAACATTATATAGCTATAAGCAATTAAATTAACACCCTGTATTGAAATTTACAAATAAAAAAAAACTTAAAAGTTTGTAAAATACTAGATAGAAACCAGATAGACCCTACGACATACCAACTCCATATACTAGCACAGAAATTAAAGTATAAAAATTACACAAATTATAAAATTATAAGTTTATTGGTTTGTATATATTTGTTTGCTTTTGCTATGACACATTTTTCACATAGTAATTGTACGAAAGAAAAACTATATTTGTGTGTTGTCCTTTCTAGCATTTATTATTATTTTTTTTTCTTTTTATTTTTTGTGTAAATTGAAGAAGAAAGCTGTCCACAAGTAAGAAATAAAAATTGGCATAAAAGATTGTGTTAAAACATTCAAACATTTTTTGTTTTTATTTTTTTAGTCAATCATTTTTAATAAAATTTTAAATTAAACACAATTCCAATGAAAAGCTTTTTTATTATAAACTTGAGAGATAGAAAAAAAGTTCAGTATTATAATTTTATTGTGTAACATCAAGATGGCCAAGAACTTAAAAGCTCAACGAAAACTTTTTTGGTGTTTTATTACATAAATATCCTCGCCGTAGCTGAGTTTGCTGTTAGAAGTTCGGCTTATACCTTCTCGCGGTAATTGGCTCTCAGCCAGGCTTTATATCTGATGAATGGTTGCCCTATTCAAGTCGAGAAAGCTTTGGATATATGTTTAACTGAAACTGTAAAGATGGATGTCGAGAGGACTGTTGGTTTTCACAGCCCAATGAGGAAAACAGAAAAATAAAAATAAAAATAGATATAGACGATTAGAAATTGATTTTGGCATGGAAACTGCTCAATGACAACTAAAAATAAATCAGAACATATAATTTTATTAAAAATTAGAGGAATTTGTATTATAGTTGCATGTAATTTAAGCATATGTAATTATAAATTTAGCTTGTTTTACACATTTAACTTGGACATCAATGAGTATGCCCCATATGCCTTGATACAATTTTTCTAAAACATATGAAATAAAATTTAAGACTTATAACAAAATGTTCAATGCAAGTTAATAATAACAAGTAGAAATTATTGTAAAATAAGTGGACGGTAAGACTCTGTTTCATGTCGTACATGAATATAAGTTGATCTATTTAGTTATAATTTATAACTTTTATGTTTGTTTTTTGTTTTTGGTGCGTCAGTCATGACCATGAAATTTAAGATACGGGTTGATATTTGTCCTAATGGTAAAAGAGTATATTTAGATTTAAAATAAGGGACCCGGAGAAGAGAAAAGCATTATTCTTTTTTAGAACGCAATATGTATTTACAGAGTTAGGAACCAGACACAAAGCACAATCAGCTTTGTACCTTGCTTAAGCAAATGGCATTTGAAGAAACTTGAAAAAAGGATGAGAATTAATTTGTTGCTTAAATACGGGTGACGTTCTTTTATGTATATATATATATATATATATATATATATATATATATATATATATATATATATATATATATATATATATTTGTCTGTTTTATTATATTTGTCCGTTTTACTTTAATTCTTTGAAGTTTTTTTTTTATAAAAAACGTCACCTACACAATTTTGTTAATTACATTATATTATACCGAATATATCCCAAAACTAACGTTAATATTTGTTCATTTTATTTAAATACTTTTATAAAAAACGTCACCTACATAATTTTGATAATAATTGATTATTAGATTTAACTTTTTGACAATTGAGTTGGGTTTGATTTACAGAAACTCATTTGTCAACATCATTAGTCTGTCTGATGTAAAAAAACTTACACGCTTTAATAATGATTAATAACACGTAACGCTTAGTTACTAATATTAATTACTTTATAAACCGATTTTAATTATATTATGTTAAATAAATAAAGTACATAAAAATGTACCTTTCTTATATTTTATATTTTTAGTTTTCTTTTCATTTATGCTATTTTGAGTTTGTAAGTGACTAGGCAGGTGTGTTTATGACATGCTTTGGAAAATAAGATCTAAAATAAGAGTTGAATAATTAAAGACAGTAACTTCCTGAAACGAAAAGAACTTAATAATAGATTTATTAGATTTATTAATAATTAAACAGCATTACGTAAGAAAGTTAGAAATGATAAAATTACAACTTTAAGCCTGAATAATTTTTGTAAATATTTGTTCAAGTAGAAAAACATTCAAAGTGTGTCAGTCCGAGTTCAGTCATAGCTTAAAGTGTGCTTGTTTACATGAAAAAAATATAAAACCTGAAATATTCAAACAGCTCAAAATGAAGATAATTCAAATTTTTATTACATAACGGAAAAGAGTTTGGCAAAAATTATAAAAAAATTATACCTGCCTAATTTTAACGACAATCAAGCTGACAGTTGTCGACTCTTTCATCAAAGTTTCTAATCACTTTAATCCCGTAACTGCTTTTCTATCCTCATCTTCGAAAAAAATAAATGGCCCAATCAAGACTCCAAACCACATAGCACCCCAAACATTTATACGTTGAGCAAATATGCAAAACAGTGTCAATTTATCTTCTTGACATGATATAAGAAAATAGTCTTTGACTGAATTTTTTTTTTTCAGAAAAAACTAGACGGCTTCTTAATTATTGTATTGCGATTTACGAGGAAAATTTAACTTATTATAACAATAACCAATTTATGAACCACGAGTGCGTCAAAAAACGTAATGTCAAAACTATCATGTTGTTAAGGTTGCCACAGATTAAAAACAAAGTTCTTGTTGAAAACCCTTATAAACACACGTGTAAGCGCTTCTTCTTGTATTACAAACAGACTACCAATTGCAAAAAATTGATTGTTCTAAGCCCCAAACCATTATAGGCTTCTATCAAGAAAAATAGATAAAAATATTTAATCTTCAGTTAAAGTAAATCATATCTATATATACTTATAATAAAACTGTAACGGGGTCATTTCTGTAAATTAATTTTTTTTTTTAAATTTTGATGTTGGTGTAGATGGAAATCGATATAAAAACAAAGCATCTATTTTTGAATTTTTTTGTCACTTTCTGTTCGCATTCCGTAAAACTGCTTTATGCATTTGAATAGAATTTTGTAAAGAAGTCCCCGAAATACATAATTTATTTTCTAAAAATACGTCATTTTGTAGAGAAAATGGAAAATTTAAAAAACTGTTTGCAGAACTCTACAATAAATATTTAAAAACACATATTTTTCTAATTTTGAATGTTAAAAAAATTAGAAATGACATGCAAACGAAGTCGTGGGCTTTGCTAGGACTTAATAAATACCTGGTGCAAGTTTGTTTGCTTAAATTAAGTTAATAAAATGTTTAACCAGTGACCAAGAGGCGAAGTCTATGAGGAATATAAATTAAAGTTTTCGAAATTTTTAAGTCATGTTCTATTTCTAAAATTGCTTCTTATTCGGGTATGTGTAACATATGTCCAGTTTTAACACTTAAAATTCTGAATCACCTACCTTCTATTGGATACGGATGTTTAAAGTGAACGTCGAAACAAATCTTCATTTGATAAATCTAGTTACGATTATCTGATATTGTTCTACCTATTAAATCTTTAAGCCAAGGATTTTGATGGCTGATAGTTTATGTTATTTCTAGTACACCTACCTGGCATGTTAATTTATGTCAAAAATTGATTTTTTTTTTTTTTTGCCTTTGTATAATTCCCAAAAAAGGAGTAAAAATATAAATTATTAGAATAACTTTAAGTTTTTGTGATTTTCAACAAAAGTTGAGAGATAATTCTTTATATAATCTTTTTTTCTTCATGACGATGATAGCTTCTCTTGCAAAAATACTCAAAAATAATATAATATTATTCCTGTTAGTAATTATATTGCATTTAAATATGAGGGTTTTTCCCATAGTAATGATAACTTTCTAAGTCGGGTAAAAACACTCAAATATATAAATCATTCTGTAAGTATGTTTGTACAAGGATATTAAAAATTATATAATTTAAAATAAAAAAAAAACATATTTATTATTTATTTTTTATATCAATTTTTTCCAATTGTTTTTGAAACTATCGTTGTTTTTTATATTGCTCTTAGATTATTTATTAATTATTTATTTAAGTTATTTATTTCACTATTTCACATTGAATGAAAGTTTATTTTCATTTAAGTCAAAGTTAGTTAAATATATAAATTTGATTAGTTTACAAAGGGAAATACTTAATCAGCTAAAAACTTGGTATCTGGTGTCTTGTTTGCTTTAAAATAAAACTTTTATTTTTCTATTTCTTTTTTTATTTTTACTTTGTTATTATAATTTGTTTTTTTCTAAATTTAATAATTGTTTATTGATGCTCTTTATTTTAATTATTTTTTAACTAAACAATATTTTTTTATTTTATACCCTTAGAATTAAGCTACTGAAAGTATTTTTGGCCTACAGGTTTTGTAATTAAAACAAATCTTTTGCTCAAGTTAATATAAAACCCGTCTAATAAAATATATTTTGTATTAAAATTAAAATATAATGTGCTATAAAAACAAATCTAAATGCAAGAATGAAAGTATATTTAATACTTTTTATTTTGTATGCATGTGTTGGTCTCTAAATTTTCATCGCAATTTTTTACACTGTTGCTTTCGAATTATTTATATGTATTTATTACAGTACAATATAATTGTAAACACTATCACTTTTAACCGACCACCATAACCGGTGTTTATAAAACAACTAAAGTTTGTTAATAAAACCATTAAGCCCCAAACAAAAATCCTGTCAACTTAACTTCGTTAATTTAAACAGCTTTTACAGAAGAGCAATATATAGAAAGACATACATCCTCTCACAAATTTGTAAAAAAAAAATACTCTTCTGTCTCAAAAAGTATTTGTTTTATTACTGGCAATGCCATCTAGTTGCTCTTAATATTAAAATTAAGAGTACACATATTTAAATTTACATCTCTACAATAGGACTCTAGCCAAAACCTAAGTAAACTTAAATGAAGATTTTACAAAAAATTACAGAGAAAAAACCTGTATGATGAATGTTAAAATTTCAGAAAACGTTGTTTGTTACAAACAAAAGTGTAAAAAACTTTGGTAAAAACATCAAAACTATGAGCCAGCGCAACAACGGTGTATTAATTTAATTTTTTTTTTTTTACTTTTTAGTAAGAATGGTTTGTCACCGTTCATAACTCCCCACAACAAAAATTCAATGAAATTATACAATATTTAATTATTTAATTTAATTGAGAAACATAAATAAACAAATAAATTAAATAAATTCTAAAAAAAAAAAACTTGACTGAGATACTATGGATATTAGATCAAATGGAAATGGAGACAAATGAAATGCTTCAAATTGGGAAGATCGAAAACTAAAACAGATGTCACGTAATAGATAGTTGGAGAAAAGTATAACACATTTTTAAGAATGCTAGGCTTAACACTACATGTTTTTTCAAGGCCCTTTGATTTAGAAAATTAAGTTTTTAATATTACTAAACGGTCAGTAAGAACACAATTTTTTTAATTAATATTGTATTTCATAATTCCAACAACAGATTCGAAACCTTTTTCAATCCGTTCGGTGTATATGGGTTCGAGTTTCTAGAGTCACTGATACAATATCATCTGGATTCTTTGCATTTACTCGTAGTGAGATATGCGTTAGCAACTGCACACATCGCTAGTGGTTAGCCGGAGTTCCTGCATGTGGCAGTGGTACTTCAGGAAATTGAATGTATCATGTGAGATGTTTGTAGTAAATGGAGGCTCAAATGCTTTTATTAACTCTAAGTTTGGTTGAATCATACAATTGTTCACGACCGTACAAAATTTTGTTAACAGCTCTTTTACGAACAAGTTTCGTTTTGTCGAAAAGCATTGTAATTAATAATTTTTTTTTCGACAGTTTTGTTTAGAAATTCTCAAGTATTTTTTGCAGCATGGTACTGTTCTTGTAGCTTACATATGAAAAATTAAAATATTAAAACATCATGATAAGTTTTAAAATTAAATCAACCAAATTCACTTCGCAAGCCAATAATGCTTTCATTCTGATTTAAGCTTGAATGTTGAAATGTTTTTAACCCTAGAAGTGATTCGCTCTTTTTACCCCATTATAGTGCTTTGTTAGTCGAAATGACTTTAACAAACACAACCTTAAAATTTGTCATCGTATGTTATTTTTAAATGAAAACAGTAAACATGTTTGGAGTGTTCGTATTAATTTATGTTATATAAAAAATAATAACGCTTTTTTCGAAGCTTTGGATTAATAAACAAAAGCTTAAAATATTTCAATATTATTACTTTTTTAGAAATCATGTTACATATGAGCCTTACATACTAATAATAATTTGGTAAAAGTAAGAGCAGTTAAGTAAAACTTAAATAGTCTTAAGTTGTTATTACAAAAAGAATATACAATTTACATTTCTTTACGCATTCCGTGCATATTTCAATTTGTGGTCATCACAAACTCTTTTTCGCACTTTTTGCAAAGCTACAAATCTTTCGGTTCAGTTGTTGTTTAGATAATGTGAGGGCGGTAAATTTTGGATATTGTTTCAAAGTTTAGTATAACCGTTAGCGTTAATATTTATTTGGCTATACCAAATCAGATTGAATTTTTTCAAAAAAATTTGTACAAGATAGCGATTTACTCTTTGCATTCAATATATTATGTGTGTAAATGACATAGCTGTTATAAAATGCCATGTTAAGTACACCCAACGCTGTATGCACCAATTTTACCTACTTGTTAATGGCTTTTTGGCTTAATGCTCAACTTTTTCCGAACAAATATAATTGATATGTATAAATAATACGATTCTTCTATATTTTATCACCCATAATATTAAGTATAATGTGACCACTTCTTTATAAGAAGATGATCTAAATCCTTGATTAATGACTATATTTACGCCTTCAGAACAACTTTACTTATCAGTGCACGACTTAGACTTTCTCCATAATCTAACTTATTTAAAAATTTTCTATTTCTATGTTATGAAGTTTATGTTTGCTAGCTGTTAAATCATTCTTAAAAAAATTTTATATTCTAAAAAATTTAAGGTGTAAAAGTGCTTACTTTCCAAAGAAAAAGTCACACTAAGTGCTTTGTTAGTCGTTTCGGCAAACCAACACAACTTAACAAAATCATTATTTTATTAAAAAATCATATTTCGCATTAAAATTAAAACATCTATGGAATCAAACTAATGTGCCAAATTTGTAAGAAATACTTAGTGGAAACAAAACTTATTTGTAATAAAAAAAACTTTATAAACAAATAGGATAAACAAACCAAAAAAGAAAACTAGAAGTTGCTGGTTTTTTTATTTTTCACAATCAAAGTTATGGAGGCATATAGGATTTCATGTTAAACCCATAGTTTCTGTGGGAATTTTCCTAAAATTTTAAGAATATATCAATTTCATTTATAATTTTGTCGGGTCTTTTTTAACCCTGATATTTATAACAATTCCGGATTAACAGAATTCTGGTGCAATATGTGCTCCATTATTCTCTTGATGTTAATTACATAAATACGATTGGAATTATTTGTTAATTTTGTAAATATAATTAATAACATTTCTGATTAAATATTTTATGTTAAAAATTTTCAATTACGTGTAATGTAATTGCAATTTGTTCAATTAAAATACATAAACAATGTCAGGTTTCATTTATTTATTTACTTTTTTTTTCATTTGTTTTTTTAGTAAATTCCTTATGATTTTCTGCCAGCTTGTTAAAAAACTTAAAGCTTGAAATATGTATAACAATAATCTGTTTTTATAACAGTCATATTAATGAGACATGTCCCCTTTTTTTGTGTTTATGTTTCTTTTTTACTTTAATTGTAATGTTTAGACATATTTTTATTTAGAGCCCTCGTTCCAACTTTAGAAGAATAAAAGAATTTACGAAATGTTTGTGCTAAACATTATAAACAATATGAAACAATACTAAAGTATATAAATCTATTTTCTTTTATTTTCGGTTTGAGTTATTTTAAAATAAATCTTAAGAGCCTTTATTTAAGATTTTATGTGAAGATTTACATGTATACAACAAAAAAATTACATAGTTTGCTTTAAAAAAATTAAGTTTGACTTGTAAAATATTTAATTTGTATGTAAAAACCTATAAATAGAAGACCTATAATAAGAGATGCGAAAAATTAGGCCAAAAGTTTCTGAATTAGTAGCGATTAAATAATATTGCAAAATGTTTCTTTTTGTGGTTTGTAAAAAGCAATTAGTGCCAAAGATTCCGTCAACGTATCATTTCTTACTTATTTTAAATTGAAATTTATAAAAAATATTTTACTTTATTATTTATTGTTAAGTTCTCTAAACAGCCTTAAAATTTTTTCATCTTCAAAAATAAAATGTGGTGACAACTGTTTTACTACTATTAAATCGATAAAATTGGACGCTTTTACATAGGTATCTTCGCTGTTTTCTCTGCCAAATGAATTATTTTTTCAAACAATAATTATTCTTTATTAAAACCAAGGCATTATGAGACTTCCTAAATAAATTTTATTTAGATCCATAAAGCAGTTTTAACGTGATGCGAACGCAGGCAGGCGAACAGACAGCAAAAAACTAAATTTTCAACAAATATTTCATGGACAGAAACGGTCCTTTTACAGTTTTGTTACATGTATATGATTAAAATAGCACAAACTTATCATTCTTGATTATTATACCAGCACGTCTTTGTTAAAGAAAAACGATTTTCCGTAATAAATGATGTTCCTTTTTTTAAGTAAAAAATTACGTTTTTCTTTTTATATTAAAATTTCTGGTCGAGTGGACTGACCATAAAAAATTTGTAAAAGCAAGCAAGTTCCCTTTTTGCCGACTTAACTCTCTTGCATTTAATTTATATTTAAGGGTTACGTACCTCACATTCCCCTTATTTTGTAAACCTGCAAAAAATTTTTGTTTAAGAACAGCATCGCTGGGGAATAGAAAAGTGAAAGTCTTTATTGGCCTTGTTCATAGCTACTTTAAAGTTGTTCGCTACATTCGCTTTTTGTTATCTATAAGTTAAACTGATCATTGTAGTCAACTTTTACTTCCCACCACTGTCCCATAGGAATGTAAGGTATTTGATATTAACTAAGTTACATGCGAGTTATAAACCAGAAATGTGTTTGTTTGTCGGAAAGCTTTAGCTGTCTACGCCAGTGATTCAATGTTACAGAAATTTTTACAGTTTCTTAACAGATACGTATGTGGTTGGAAAAATAAGGAACTTATTTGTTTGTTTATGATATTTTACGTGTACGTGACACTTCCCATATAATGTAAAGTAAACGTAAATTATCCTATAACTTGGTAACTCTTACAGGTAGCACCTTAAATTTTCTTCTAATAACTTTCTGGTAAATATACATAATGCAACGAAAAATTAGCTTGATTTAAGTAAGAGGGGTGGAACCTCTCGAGAACAAATAAAACTTCCTTATTAATAAGCATAGTCTAGCGATGAATTAGAAAAGTGGGAATAATAACTCTCACACAATGTGAAAAATCTAGGGGACCGTAAGTGAAGGATCTTTAACTTTGGTACAAATAACTATCATATGAGTGTATATATTCAAAGAAAAAGCTGGATCGATTGGAAGAGTGGTCGTCGCACGATTATTTCCACTGGGGTTGGAAAGCGTACCGGGAATTACTAACTAAAATAATAAATAATAGTTTGTCTATAAATTTTGCAATAAAATAATTTTGCAGAAAAAAATTTTACTCATTGTCCAGCCAATATAAAGCAATAAAAAGGCTTGAATTAGTTTGAATATTAACTCTTGTTGCTATTTTGTTTAAAAAAAACTTAACAATGATATAAGTTCTTTGCACCTGACATTACAAAGGCTATCAGTATCACACGTTTCTGGACGTTACAAACAGCAATTTATTGATAAAAGATTCAGTAAGCATAAACAGTTAATTTTGTTTACCAAAAACAAACAAAATATAGCCAATCTGTTTACCAACGACGCCATTATGGAAGACCCAGACAAATGGAAGCAGAATTTGTTTTATAACAAAAGCCAAGGAATGAGAAAATCAAAATATACATATAAATATATATATACGTAGTTATGTTAAGAATTATATTTTCTTTCCTCTATTGTTGTATAGTTTTACACTGCGACACAATTTCAACTTGTTGAATTTTAAAAAGTCAAAGATGTAAGAATCTACTGCTGTAAAAAAAAACTATTTAATTTCCACAACAAACTTGGATACTTTTGAATTAAGCTCAGTTGCTTCATCATTTTTTACGTTCCTTTCAAAGTTTTATTTTAAATTTTTTCCCAAACAACACATGAAGATAACAACACGGAAGGTCCTTTGTTGTTAGACATACAAAGAGATACGATCCTTCGGGGCTCATACTACCAAAACTTTTATGATACGTTGCCAAACAAAAACACTATTCTTATATTTGATATTATTATTTTTAAAAAGTGGGGTTATTTTCTGGTAATTGTAATGATAATTTTTTTCTGGTATGCAGGTCTTTTCTGTAAATAAGTTTTTTTCAAAGTGATTTCAAATACTGCAAAAGGTTTTCTGCCTACAAAATATACTGAAGTCTCGTGATTTAAAAACGGTTACATAAATGACTGCCGATTTAAAATAACTTGTGGATTTTTCTAATTATTTCACCTCGAATATAATAATAATATTTATTATATATTTTAAATATGTTTAAATATGTCTTCTATTTATTAATAATTAAAAATATATTTTTTATACCGAAATTATTTAGAAATTCTTCAAGACACTGCTTGTTTCATAAAAAAAATGTTTTGCTTTTTCAACAACGCTCGTGATTTCCTTTGTCTTTAGCAGTTAGTTTGTTTGTTTTTTTTTTAGGATAATACTAATTTTGCAAAATTGACACAGTATAAAACAGCATGTAAGATTTATCTAGTTTATGTTTATGTTCTTAATTTACGAACTGGCTGTATATTTCGCTTTATCGGTGAATTCTTTCGATGTGATCATATCATTAACACTATTTACTGGCGAAATAAATCCAATAAACCTAATAAAAAATTTATTCACTACTGAATTTTTTGACGCCGAGTTGCAAACGCTTCATAATATTTCAGATACGAATTCAAAAAATTAAACAAATAACACACAAACCTAAACACAAGAAAAGTGTTTTCAAACATTTAAAACCACGCTGAAAATTGAAAATCGCGTGATTTTCAGAACAGCACCAAATTGTTGGCGTGATTTTAAAACCGTTCCTGATTTGAAAACTCGTGATTTTCAGAACAAACCTGATAATTTGTTTTTATTGCTATAAAAAAAATCCTATGATAAATGCATGGTCTGAAATGAGACTACATTAAGCTCTATGTCAATTTAGTTTTTTTATATATTTAAAAAGTTTTAAAAGCACATTCTTCGAATATACATAAGAAATTAATTAGAACTAACTGTCGTATACTAAAAATGTTAAGATAGTTTTGAAATGTTTTTTAGGACAAATTTATATGGAAAATTTGTCATAAAACACGTTTGAAAGTTATTTTATTTTTTATGAACTTGACTATAATTTTAAGTCGTAAAAAGCATGCACCTCAAACTTACGCAGAATGTAAACAAGTTTATCCACTGCAAAAACAACAAAATTTAAACATAAAAAATTTAAACAACAAAATTTAAATTTTAAAGACCACCATTTACCCATCAACATACAATTCTTTGTATTATTTTATGAATTTTCGGGATAGATTTTTTACAAGATTCTTATTTAGTGATAGAATTTCAATTTGCTAAGTAAATTTAGAGATGTTTATTAAAATTCTTTTTTATGACTTAATTTTTTTTCTTTCCCTAAACATTGTTAAAAGCTAACTTTTTGCTAGTATTATTTTTCCTACCAAATTGCTTTTTCTTTTTTGGCATTTCCGAAGGTAGAGTCAATTAAAATATTATTTCTATTTAATAAAAATTAAAATGACAATACTTAGTTTGTTGCACAGTGTTTCAGGCAATATCGAAATAAAATAATAATGAGCTGTCATTCTACGAAAAAAAAGAAAAATATCTTTGCGAATGTCACATAAATAAAGATAATTTTCAAGTCGATAAAAAATACGGAACATTACTAGAATAGCAAATAATGACTCTTTGATGCAAAAATAAATAATAAAATAAAATAAACATTTTAAAGAAAAATAAAATACCGAATAATTTCTAGTGATTAATACACTTGAAAAATTCCCTTAAACAGCTCTCACTAATAAAATTACAGAATTAAAATAAGAAAAATATTTATTTGCAGTAAACTTTTTATTTCTTACTAGTATTTTTTCTAATACTTGTTTACTTTATACTGTACAAGAACTACCTTCATTTATCATTTGTGGAATTTTTTTCTAAATAAATTTTCGAAAATTTCAACTTATCAATGAAATAAATTACCCAATATGTATTAACTTATTTTTAAGCAAATTATTTTTAAGACTAAATTACCGATAAAAGCTGAAATCCGGGTTGATAAATACATTACATATTTATAAAGTTTCATATATGGCTTTTGCTTAACAAAAACTGACACCTTAGCATATGTTTCTTTTTGCACAACTGTTTGAATTGAAATACTCTGGAACTATAAGCACGCCACACCACAAACATGCTGACACAAACTTATGTACAGAGTCAATAAAAGCTAAAAAACATTTATCTTTTTAGTGAATTTTATATATTATTTCAAAACTTAAAAAAAAACTCACGTGAAATATACAGAATAAACAATAAGTTTCTTTTATGTTTTACTAAGCACTAGGTAAGTTCTTAAAAAAAGTTGCCACTCTACGGTACGGCAAAATATGCAATAAATAAAAATAAAATAAAATAAAATAAGAAAAGGAACTTTATTCATTAAGGTCAAAGGAAATCATTAATATAAGCAATTATTTAAAACAATAAAATTGGCCAATCTAAAGACGCACTGTGGCGCATTTGGCTAGAAGGCGGTAAAATATCCGTAACTTTTGATTGGATCGGAATTTTGATATGCGTTTTTTTCTGTTTGGTAGGTGGGCTTTAATAAAAAGCCTAAAAGTCAACCGACAAAAAAAAGTTGCGAATGTTTTATTATTTGATACCATTATTAATTGAAGTTGAGTATAAAAAACAAGTGTAAAACATTAAAAAACATTTTTTTTATATGTATGTACTATTCTTATTGTTACAAATTATAACTATTAAATTTGGCCCTGGTAATATTTTTAAGCTTAAAAGCAACAAGGGCCAAAGGTTGGTTGTTTTTTAAATACTTTTGAAATAAAAAATTTAAAATTTTTAAAACGTTAAAACTTTCTTAATAACCTAAAGTTCTAATGAAAAAATTCTATTTTAGTTAAAGTTTTATTTTATTTTTAAATATTTATAACAGTTTATAAAATAAATATAAATTAGTTTATATAAATACGTACATTTTCAAATCTAAGAGCCACTATACATAAGCAATTTTAGTAAAAATTTCTTCTAAATAGCATTGATTTTCGTCTTCTTATATTTGTTTAGCCTCCTCTTCTAATTCGACTGGAGTTGTTTTCCATTTTTGTCCAATGGACATATATGGATCTGAAGTACACAACGAAATGGTGAAAAAGTCTTCGTACAACATCTAGACATTTTTCTTGTGCTATGTTCTCGAAAGAATCTGTAGTCTTTGTTTATTGTTTCTTGCGCTTCTTCAGACAGATGTCCTATTAGTAGCAAATTATGTTGAATAATTTGTTCCTCAATATACAAAGTTTTATGAACCATTGGAGACATATATCTCTAAGAGTATTTTTCGTTGTAAAGTGTAGCTCTTATTGGCGTAATCACAACATTTTTTTGCACTTATCTTTCTGCTACATGCTAAGACTTGTAATATGATTTTGAATTGTCTTATTAACTCATAATATACACCTTTGATAGATGCTGCACTTTTTGGATCGGAAAATATCTTCTTGCAGTATTTTCATTATTCTATTTTCCTTCTCCTTATTTAGGTTGGTCGATTATAAGACCTAGATGAGGATATCTTTCCTGAATTTCTTCTTTTTTTTAGTTTTTCTGCAAAAATAAACAAGTACTACGAATAATCAGATACAGATCATCCCATGCAGTGTATGCGCATATGTTTTGTATACAAAATTGTATTATTTAATTAAGCAAGGAATTAGATTACATTTCCTTACTTATGTTATAATAAAACTTACATTCGAAAGAAAGCCATAATAAACGTTGTTCTTATTGCTTAATGATGTATTTTCCATTACCAACTCTAATGGGTAACCAAAATTTCATTGAAGATTTAGATTTTGCAAATGTGATAGATTGTATCTATGGTGCGTTTGTATATTAACAGATTCCATCTCAAAAGTTATAAACGCCATCTCTCAAGGAGATTTGAAAAAAATTGGCTTCAACTCTGTATTAAAAAGTTTAAATAATTCAAAAATAGCTCTGTAGAAAAATTTCGTATGTATTCATAATTTTTGTATAAAATAACTGACCTTTGGTCAGAAAAATTGCTCTTGTGCTCAAGGTCGCAACCTGGCGCACATATCATGGGATATAAGTATGTAGGCGTGGTTTTGGACTATAACGCAGAAAAATATCTTTTTGACGTGGTTTGTCTGGAGGGAGTTATGCTCTATTAAGCACGAGATTTTTGAAGAATTTCGACCTATTTTAAAACTGAAAATTTAACAATTTCAAAAAAACGTAACGACTTTATTTTAGTAGCACTGATAACTAACGAAATGCATAATTAAAGAAAATTTGTTTTGATTTGATATCTTTTAAAACCAAAAAGTTATAGTAATTTGAAAAATAGAATTTACTAAAAAAATCATTTTAACAAAATATTCGAAATTCTATTTTGGATCAACCTGTTTAGTGTGTTATAGTTGGAACAGAGTTCTTAATTTTTACCTCTCGAGGTTTACTTGTATTTACTTTCATATGATTATGAAAACACTAAGATCGGTAACCACAAAAAATGATTTTTGGCCACCTTTTCAAAATATGTGCTACTGTGCGACGCTTTACTTTCTATTTGTAGTGTAGAAGCAAATTCATTTATTCTCTGCGAATGTGCAATGTGCATAAGAGAATTCTTTGTGGTGGTTATAATGTTATTACTTTATGTGTATTATTTTATTTCGTGCAAAAAAACATTAAATCAACTTCAAATTGTAATTAAAAATGTGTGCAAAAAGAGGTAAAACTTTAGAAGTGAACATAAACTAGACACGTGCAGTAAGAGTGGTAATTTGACAGTTTTTCACTCTACTCAAGATTTTCGGGATTATACAAACTCTCTCATTTCCTTGCTACTTTCAAAAGCATACATTCTATAATCCTTTTATGTACACATTTTATGAAAATATGTAGTTGTTAATAGTAAATTTTATTTAACTAATTGCCAAAAAAAATTATATGAAATTAAACTGAATATGGATTTTTATACAAATAATTTTTACATAAGAAAAGATTTTACGTAAACAGAATAAATTTGTAGAATAACTCTTAAGTAGGTTAGATATTCCGAGTTATGGTGTCGATAGAATATATTAGACATAAATAGAAATGAATCTATCACTGGAGTTTATTTTTACATTTTTACAACTTTTTCATCTTTTTTTTTAATGTTTGTCATATGTAAATTTTTATTAATTTAAATTTTCTGAGTAAAATCTTAAACTTGAATTTAAATTTTAACTATGTTACTCATTTTAAAATGTATTTTTTGGGCTGTTATTTGTTTTATAACAAAGTATTAGAAAAAAATCTTTTTTAAATACATATAAAATTCTTGTATTATTGTTTTTTCATTCATTAAATGTGGCAGCAATTCAAAATCTTACCTTAAAGTTAATTATTTGATTATTTACCTAATTAGCTCTCGATTTTAGATTGTATACAAAATTTGCTTGTAATTTTCGTTAGTTTTTTATTGAAAACTCGATTGCACCTGTTGTCGGACTGCTAATAATTATTTACTGTTACAATTATGGTTAAATTAATTTGAATAATGGTACTCTGCCGCAATTCATTAAAGTTTTCAATTAAAACTGAAATCATTATACCAATCATTATGTCAGTGTTATAAAACGGTTCATACATCTCAGTTTAATTCGATTGACTAAAAATACAGAAATTCAATGGGTTTTGTACAACTAAATATCAATATACATTAGTATTTTGCTTTCCAAAGAACTGTATCTATTTAACTGTTACTGTTAATAACTATAAATACAAAAAACTTTACAGACAAAAACTCTCAATATTGTTGTACAAAATCGTAATGGCAAAATATTTTCAGAAGGAATATTGATAAAAGTGAAAATCAAAAAACTGCAATGGCTTTGTTATAGGCCAGTCCTGTGATACGAATTCTTTTAGCATTTCAAGCTTACTACCTCACTTTACTTTTTGATTTATTTGTTGTATTTGAAAAAACTTTATACAAATTTTTTCGTTTCCTATTTCCTGCAGATAGCGAATTTTTAACAAAATAAAAAATAATATTTTTATTTTAAAAGCTGACCTAGTGCTTAACAAAGTAATAAGAAACATTTATATAAATACCTAAAATTAAGATCGTTTCTACAACCGCTTTTATCTCAACAGTTTTGCACCCGAAACCCTTAACCGCTATAATAGGTTACGATATCAAGACTTTTAATTTAAATAGACAATAAACAAATTGTATTTAAAAACAACTATAAGATGTAATTAAGAAGTTTTTTTAGTTAAGAGTAGAGAAATAAAGAGGAATTTTCGAAAGTTTGTATAAGACAATTGAAGCTGCTAATTCTGAAAGTAGTATTTTGGGGTCCATCCTACACTTATTGTTGATTCTTGTGTGGAACGCAGCCAAAAAAAGTACTTAAAGAAATGTATAATAAGAGGGTTCACTTAAGAGCGAAAGTATACACACAAAAACTTTATTTTGAATAGTTCCTAATGGGTTCTTATTTAAATTAATAAGCAGTGTTACAGAATTCGGTCATGAAAAACTTCCTCCGTATTAAATTTTTGACAATTCTAAAAGTACTAAATGCAGCATCTTGGTGAAGTAAAAGTTAGAACTTAATGAATTAAAAATGATAGATCTTATTTTCTTGGTCGCAGTTTAAAGAGTAAGTTCTAATTTTGTAATAGCACAATTGTTATTTCAATAACATTGAAGATTTAAAAAAGTTATTTAAAAAATATTTTTAATTTTGGCTTAATTTTTAATTCATTGCTGACATCTTAGAAAGTTTTTGTCCTTGGCTATCAAGTTTCTTGCATCTTTAGCTAATTTTGTATAAACTCATATTTATCTCTTGCCATTGTTACTATTGGCTTACAAAATCTATTGAGTGGAGTTACGTTAGTATTTCCACCTCAATTAATGAAGATTTACATGATAGTTTTATTTTTATTTATATAAAATATGTGGTTCCTGTAATTTTTTTCAAAGCCTATCATTTTAGAAACCTTTGAATACATTTATAAAGTCGATTGAACCGTAAACAAGAACATTGCTGTCTCTGATAGGTTTAAGTGTCGACAATGCTGCATATTATTAAGGTCTTATCAGAAAATTGGGGTAAATTCAAATCCTTAATCGAACGTTGGTCTTAACTAAAATATTGCATATATCAGCTTTTTGTCTATAATGGTTCAAATACATCAAATAAAATTTACTATTGGGACTCCCCTTAATTTCCAAGTTCTTATTTTATACGTGTTTTACAAAATAGGATCTAAAGTGAACACTGCGAAAACCGTAACGTTTTAGGGAAGACGGAAATATATTTTCCCAAATTGTATATCTAACGTATACCATCACGAGAACTGATTGGGCATCAATTTCCATTTATCACTATCGCCATTTATTACTATCGTAGGTCTCAGTAAAAGAGTACGTCTTTGGATCACCGCCCTGTCATTCTCATTGTCACATCCTATGCCTTTCCAGCTTGTTTAGGTAAAAATATTCCTACTGACTGTTAGAGAAGCTAGACTTATCAATGGTAATTCAATCCTCTGTTTTCACTACATAAAGCTGCGACAACTTAGTACTGTGTGAAGACTGTTCAGTAAATTATTTTTTACTTATTTTCTTATCTTTATATATTTTTGTATGATTTGTTTAAAAATCGAAAACTTATTAGTTACAAAGTCCTTCAAAAGTACTTTAGCGTATAAAAAAATACATATAAACCGGACTTTGATTTTAAAATTAATGATTTATTCCATATATGGTACACAATTTCCTATAACTGGGTTTATAAATTTCAATTCTGGATCAGAAGTGTTGACACCACTAGCGTTATCATAATTTTTTTTCACAATTTTATTTTCTATACGTGTTCTTATATATTTTTTATAATTATTGACATTCATAAACTAACATTTCATTTTAAATTATCCTTTCTACTAGAAAATAATTAACGAAAATGAAACACGAAAGCGAAAATTTTCATTTGGCTGCACAGTGAAAAGCTTTTTAACACAAATAAAGATTTTTTAACAATTTTTATGCCAACATTTGAACAACTGAATAAGTCATGAGTATTGTTTTATTAGAACTTACAAGTTTTGTTTTTTAAAAACTTCTTAACAAATTTAAAAGCAAAAATTAAATTTTTACGACAACAATCCTATGTTTTTATATTTTAAGTGAAAAATTCAATTTGTTTAACATATTTACAAAAATTTAGATACTGTACTTAAAAACTTCATGTAATAAGATAAATTCACCTGAAATTTAATAGAAAAACAAATATATTTTATCTTAGATTGATCTTGTGGTTTTTATTTTTAGGATTTAAATTTTAATTTTAAAATATTTTTATCATAAAAATGTCAAAAAAATATAATACTGATTCTTATAATTCTAGAAAAGCTATATTTTTTATAACTTACATTTGAAAGTTTGTAAATTAAATACATAAAGTTTATAAAAAAAGTAATAATTTAGCAAAACAAAAAAAAAAAAAATATTAATAAAAATAATAGTATGAGCAATAATAGTAATGAGCAAATCTCAAGAGTTTTTTTGTCTTAAAAAAGCTATTGAAAACTAAGTGTTTTGTCACTATTTAAGAATTTTGATTAAAAGTTAAAATTAGTTTCGAAATATTAATATTTTTTTAGAATTTCTTTATGAAAGAAAGAACAAAAGCTTAAAAATTCTTAAGAAATATAGCAATTGTTAGTATTTGGCACGTGCAAATCAATAAATAATAAGTAAGAGTGCTATATTCGGCTATACCGAATCTTATATACCCTTCACCATACACATATGTATAACGAAATGTTCATATAAATCGTCATAAGAAACTCTTTTCTGCCTTTAAGTTTTTCTGTTAAAAAAAACTTCAATTTACGAGACGTCAGGGTAAAAAAAATGTAATAAAATTGTTTTATTTACATTATTATAAGGCCCAATTAGCTTACTTCAACAACCAAAAGAAATTTATACATTCCTGGCTAATAAACATAAATATACATCCAACGAAAGTTGTTCGTGAAAGAATTTCTTCAAAGCAAATGGTCGCCTGTTTCTGCGGCAAAACTGGTCATGTGGCGACTGTTCCGCTTGAACAACGTAGGTTGCTCAATTCTGACTGGTACAACACAATTTGTTTTCCTGAAGTTTTTGGAGAAATTCGAACAAGAGAAGACGAATCATTGTTCGCCATGACAATGCGAGCTCTCACAAATCGGCTCAAACCAGAGCCTGTTTGACCGGCCAAGACGTCGAATTAATAGGTCATCCGCCGTACAGCTCTGACCTGGCACGCAATTTCTTCTACTCATTCCCGCACATCAAGAAAAAAATTCGTGGTGTTCAAAAACCATGTTTTAAAAGTGTCTAAATCGGATTGGTAAAAGTGCTTCAACAATTGGTTGGAGCGCATGCAAAAGTGAAAACCAATAACACCATTTTCATTGTTAGGCCAGAAATATGTATATATATAAAGCAGCCCTCGTAAATGCCAAGTTACTTTATGTTTTTTTATTTTTTTTATTTGTCCAATTATAATATTTTGTACATATCAATGAGCAAAAGCTCTTGAAGTTTATAAGTTCGAGCCCCCCAAAAATCTGTGTGCGAATAAATGGCAGAATAAGTATGTATTTGATATTTGATATTTGAGTAGCAGAAATGGTTAAGATGACATGATAACAAAAATGAAGCTGTTGGCATGGAAAGTTAAAACGTAACAACAGTATATGGCTGATGTTTTATGTCTATTGGTCTTACCACGACTAACGCTTTCCAGTGGAGTAGCTAACAGTGTTGCAATTCTTCTTCTTCTTCCCCTTGCTTGAAGGTTGGAGCCTATCAAACCCCGTATTATGAAAGTGCAACAGCACACTTTGTCAGCACCGCACCCTCCCTGCGGACCTTAACCATCAGCCACCACTTGCTCCTCGAAGAGGCCTTACTAATTACCGGCTTCAGAGATGGGCGGATCTATATATGGGCTACCGGTCCCCATGGCTCCAGTATAATTAAGGACACTGGTCAGTTCTTTGACAAGTACTCAACTTGTCTATCTATTTTTGATGCCTGCACACCGGGCGACGGTCTCCTCCAGGATAAAAGGTGATAATAGCTTGGATCTACAGTGTTAAGTGGTCTGTTACTGGTATTGTGTACTAACACTGAACAAGGCATGAATTATCAAGTAGTTCATGTCTTGACAAAACAAAAAATAAACCACAGCATTCAAGTAAAGCTAATGGTAAAATAGCAAATTCTATTTAAAATATCTTATAACTAATTTTTTTAATATTAATAACAATTATAATATTTGTTTCTTATTAAGAAATATCAGCTTCTGGAAATTGGGTCAAAATCAGGAACACATCAAATAATCTTTATAATTTTTAAAACTTTTTTTGTTCTGTTTATTAACTCTTTAATAACTCTGCTTATTAAAAGTTTGTGTTTTCAAAACAAGAAATGGTTGGATGTTGTACAAGAAAGTGTTTAATACTAAGGATGTAACCGATACCAATACCGATATTTCGGCGATACTTTGGTTTTCCGATATATCGATATCGGCGATATTTTACTGTCGATACGCCGATACTTCTTATTTTTTTCTTTAGAGTTTTTTTAAACAAAATATTCAATTTTCAACTCTTTTTTTTTTTTGTATGAGAAATAACATATTAAAAGCAGAGCAAAAAATCAAATTAGTTCTGCCGCATTTGAGATTTGAGAAATCGTCTATCTTTGCAAAATTTGAGAACACTTTGTTTTTTTAAACAAAAATCTTATTAATTTCAATTTCTTTTGTTATGTTGTTTTTATAATTTTAATTAAATTTTAACATGATCTTAAATTCAGTTCGTTGTATTTTAAATCTTATTAATTTCATATTTAAATATTGAGCCAATATAAACTGAATGCCATTTTGTAAAATCATAAAAATTTCAGACGTTTTGTAGTTTGAATTTTAGAAACTGAAATGTATTAAAAATTTAGATGATTTGTATGGCTCATTAATAAATACTGGTTTTTTATATAATAGAAGAATTACTCTGTTTGAGTTTTGCTAATTTTTAGTTGAGCTAAATTTCAATATGCGTATCGGTATCGGAATCGGTATCGGCGATATTTATTTTTGAGTATCGGTATCGGATCGGCAAAATAGTGTATTGTTAAATCCCTATTTAATACTAAAACCGAAGGTGATGAAAATTAAGTTACATCTAAGAAGCTGTACAATCAATTACGAAATAGTCAAATGCGAAAAACTTGATTCTACTCAAATTCCACTACATATTAAAACCCAGCCATACACGTTACACGAATACAGTGGCGAGACTCTATTGCCGGGCAGAAACTCCAGCTCATAAGCTCCTTTTTCACGCTTACATCCACGGCAAAGTCCATTTTGGTTCAAAATATCCACATTTACCATACATACGGCAGCAGCTAGATCTCCTTATTATTATAAAAGCCTTGACCGTTATCCCATAGTCTAATATTATATAGACGCCGAATATTATAATTGCCTTTGTACTCTATAAAAAATAATACTGCTTATAACGACTAAAAATGCTGAAACAAATTATGATTTACGTAAATCCGTATAAAAGTTAAATTTATAAATCAGATTTCATTAGAATCGATTTTGCCATTCAGGCGTGATTGGGCAACAAACACCCAAACTTCCCATTTATATAATTTTCTGTAATGCTGAAAAGGACAAGTATACAAATTTTTTGAGAATATCACATATTGTTTCAGTTAAAAACAAATATTTAAGCATCATTAACGTAAAGATATTGGTGCAAAATTTAAATACCAGATTAGTTATACAATTTCCATTTGTATTCCTGTTGTGCATTACTTTTTTTACTATTTGCTAACACCGCGCTTTGTTATAATAAATTTTGGAGGTCTTCAAACCATTGTTTTAATATCATTAATTTAAATAAGATGGAAAATGTCTAAATGTTTTTGGCCTTGTGACCACAGCAGTCATTGTTATGTACGTCGACATCTGAAAACATTTACATCACCATCTTTTCGAACTATTCGTTGTTATTATTAATATTGTCGTCATTGTTTTACTCTTACTGTTGTCGTAACAGTTACAGCTTAAACTTCCTTCGGTGTACCAATGTTATTTTAGTAACACTGGCAAACAACAATTTTTTGTTAGTGACACTGGCAAAAAAAATTTTAAAACACGACACTCTATTTAGAATATCTTAAAATTTAATTTATTTTTTTTTAACATTACATCATATAAACTTCTTAAAATTGGGTGAAAATCAGCAACACAGCAAATAATCTTTATAAATTTGAAAATTTTTTACTTATTTGTTCTGTCAGTTGATTATTAAATAGCTCTGCTTAGTAAAAATTTGTGTTTGCAAAACAAAAAATAATTGGCTGTGTAATGTAAGAAGTTTCTACAAATGGTTATTAAATTAATGATTTCATAAAAAAAAACCATCTGGCACAAGAAAGTGTTTAATATTAAAGAGTTTTTAAGACCCAATGTGATTAAGTCACATTTATTAAAATTATTATTATTTATTAAAATTATTAAATTAAGTCACATTTAAAAAGGTGTACAATTAATTATTAAATAGTTTAATACGAAATAAATGTTTCGTGTTCTGTATGTGCGATTTGAGGTGGGATTATTTTAATATATAGGAAAAGGTAAAATTTTCTAGGTTTGTCATTTGATTCTATTTCCTCAAAGATGAAGCCATATCCTGCGCTGCGGTCGATGAACAATGTTACCACAACATGATTGATGATTTTTTGTTGGAGGCGACGTATAGTGGGGGATTCACGAGAATGAAAGTAATTCCCTAGTGGTCAATGGCAGAAGCTTTTTTCTCATGTTAATGTCATATATTAATCACTCGTACAAATGTTCTTCATTAAAATATATTTTTGTATGTTTTATCTTACAATTTTAAGTTCTATTGACTTTAAAAACAAGTTTGTGTGTTATCATAAGAAAGCTGTATAAGGAATAATAGATCATGAACTTAAATTGAGTTATTTTTTCTTTAAAATTGAATGTGTTTATATTTATATAAATACTCCTATTTAAATTTATTTTTTGCTATAGCATACATATTTTCTTTTATTCATGCAATTGAAAATTTTTTCTTCTTAAGAATATCTTACCTTTCACTCATCATTCCGTAATTATTTGGAATATGTTTGCAGGTAACATTTATTTTACTCAACCCATTATTATGTTGTGTAAACCTTAACTGTTTATTAATAATGATTAATATGTTTTTCTTTTGTCATTTATGTTTAAAGTGTTTGTTTTTTCATTTATATATGTATGTGGCAAAAAACAAATTGAGCTGCTATAGCCCCATACACGTTTTAAAAAGAGAATTAGTCAAAGAGAAAAATTAATAATTGATTGACATTTACAAAACAAATTTTATCAAATTTATAGTGTCTTCACAAGACCAGTGGATAATTTTACTTCCTCAGGTATGTGCTTTTATATGTAATAATTAATGAATCCCTGTTTATGTGCTTGAAATTTTGACGTTTGTTTAAATTGTTATTATTTGAATTATTACTGTTGTTGATACAGAAAATTACTCAACGAACTCTTGAAGATTAACTTTATTGAATTAAAAATCTAAGGGAAGATCTCAATATTCCCATCTAATCATGAAAGTTACCACTTAATATAAATTTAGTTAAAATTTTTACACAGCATGTTTTTTCATTCTTAAACAAAAACTTTCTAATTAAAAAGACTTCCTCGGTCTTTAAGATGTCATGCTAAGAAAAAAGTATTCACCATATAATTTCCTTGTGTCATAATATGCGAGTGAATCATCTATTTGGGAGCTCCATTGAGATTTTAACTGCTGTTTTCATTTCTCAATATCAAGACTAATAGGATTTGAACTCATTCCCTTTTTAACAAACATGCACTCATCTCTACCAACACATCCACTTAATATACTAAAATTCGCCAAGCTCATGATGACGTTAATATCCTTAACTATTTTTCTTTATATTTTAGAACAAATAAAAAGCTGTCTCTATTGCTGGTTGAACTAATGGTTGTTCAGTTTGCAGACTTGTTTTTATGATCTGTTTTTGAAATTAATACTGATGTTGATATTGATGTTTCAACCAAAAATATACATAAACCAAAACATTCCTTGGGTATATCTTTTACTAGATATGTCGAAGATTTGAGCGCAGTATGTTCAAGAAAGATCTGCAATGAACACTCTCTAACCTATCAATTGAACAAAATACTAAGAGAGATTTATATCAAACAACTTTGATAACAATCGAAACGCTTATTCTTTGAGCAAAAAGAGGTTTTGAAATTTTACCAGAAGAATTACAGTTAAATTTAAAGCAGACTCAGATAAAATTAAGGCAGGCAAAATATATATTATTAATGCTAATTTTAAATTTCTTTAACGTTTGCTTACATATATCCACGAAAACGATTTAAAATAAATAATTCACAAACCAGTGAAATCTATAAGAACAGTAAACTTGACTACTGAAAGGTATGAAAATTATAACTAATACAGTTTAATACAAAAAATTATAATAAAGCAAAAGAAATGCTTTTTGTCATAAGTAAGAGCATCACTTTATCCTCATTTTGCAAGAAATTGGTTCCAAGGAATTGTAAACTTATACTCAAAGCAATAATATCACAAACGGAGAGCTTATGAACTTTGAATGCAGGTTCCCGCTAAAACCAACCTCAAAACTAAAGGCCGAAATTTGCTTTTGTTCTTAATATACTTTCAAAAATATTTGAAAATGAATTTTTGAAAAAGTGGGAGGATTAATAAGGTTTTTTAAATAGTTTATTGTGTTTTATAGCTAACTATGTTTGCTGGGATTATTTAATTATTAAAAAATATTTTTAAATAATTAATAATTCGAGTATATTAAATAGTCTTTCATGCAGCGCACAAAAGAATTTCACTCCGAATAGCATTTTGATACATTCCCGGTTGACAAGAATCTATTCTAACAAAATACTAATCACTTTTTTTGTTAATAATGCTTAAGTTCGTAAAAAGTTGCGCAATTGTGGGGAAGATCGAAAAGACTCTGTGAGCTCATGTAGCCGTCTATAATTTGACTGTATCACAATGCACAGTTCTTACCTATGAAGACAAATATAACTGTAATATTTATGAAGTACATCCTTTAAAAGTCTTGATTTTTCAAGGCAGAGTAGTTTCTTTATACTGCTGCAATAACGTTAGTCCTGCATAAAGTGGTCACAACATTATGTTGTTTAAACTCTGGAAACCATAGCTTAAGAATAAAGGAAAGACTTTTATTTAGCAATTTTTTTTAATGGACTCCTAAGAAAAGCCAAACAGCTCCTATACTATTTATAAGGATATCCACAGAAACCACTTTAAGGCGGAAAAGAAAAAAACAATTTTTAGAACTATTTAGCTCAAAAAGGTATAGTTCTTAAAAAAAAATAAACTCAATTCAAATAAACGTGTTATTTGAGAAAGAAATCTCAGTGTTACAAAGTTTAGTTAGTTTTTTATTATTAAATAAAAGCCACTTTAATAGTAACGAAGCAATATAAAAAATCTTAATACGAAAAAAATGCCATAGTTTGACTAGGATTTTTTACAGATTATCAAATGAATAATTGTTAATATGGCTTAAGTTCATATATATTTTAGTTTATAAGAACTACACTTAACCAAATAAATATTTAAAAATAAATATATATTTAAATAGTAAAATATCTAGTTAAAAATTGAATTATTGAAGTAGATAGGCTATAACAGTTTTCTGTTAACATGATAATTTGTATGCCAACATAACGCATAAATATAATTAAACTTTTAAACTGTAATATTGCTCACTGTACTTTGTGACAATGTTGGTTTTTAGTAAGATACTTAAGAATAAATGTTGTTTAAGATAAATGGAATTATAATATTTGACATACACATACAATTGGTTGTACGTGTTACTAAAATACAAAGATACTTAGGGGATATAAAAGATGTTTTCTGTCAAATAATCGTATGCCTCTGTAATATATTAGTAGACAAATATAACTGCACATATACACTGGGTAAAATGTACAGCGTGCAAATAAGTATATTTGTCGTAAATGTTTAGTTAAGAATCTATATCAAAACAAATCGTACATAATTGTAAAATTGGAACATTTATCTAAATATATACAATTGATTTCTTATTTTACTGGAGCATAGGCAGTAGAACATTTCGATATAAATCCCAAGTATTATCTATAAAAACTCTTATAAAAAAAAATTAAAATTTATGTATAGATAAACATTCGAGATTTTAGGAAACACTCTAAAACTCCATACAGTAATTCTTTTCTTTTAAGAAAATATGTTACCAAAAACTAATTTTTTTTTTATAAAATTAGGATTTAAAGTGTAAATATTATAAGGTAGCAGAGCCCACGTCTTCGTAAGCGTACTGGGTCTTATATTCAAAATTAAAATTTAAAAAATATTTTTTTTAACATTTAAGCAGTTTTAAAAAGTTTTCATCAACATAAATAAATTGTGCTAACAGCTGTTCCAATACCATTATACTCGCATGAATTGTATTATACAAAAAAAAAAGTAATCTATATTTGTACAAAGGTTCTAAGGAACCTTCTTACAAAATTTTATTCGAATCCATTCAGCAGTTTTTATATGATGCGAACACAGACGGACAGACAAACGAAATTTTCAAAAAATGCGTTTTGTATTCATATGGGCTACTATCTAGACCCACATAAAAATGTCCAAGAAGTTACTGTTTTATTATATTTTTTTATTATATTTTTCGCTTTAATTAATTTTTTAATTTCGGAAATTTTTTTTAGAAAGAAAAGTTTTTCTTACAAATTTTAGGACATTTTTCAAAGAAAACAAGAAACACTAGATACCAGCAGAAGGCAATACTGCATTTTCTGGATCGTTACATAGTTCTTTAGCATTCTTCTCATCTATCTATCTAAAGTTGTATATATTGTAAACATCATCTATTTAAAACTAACGTTGTAAAAAAGAATACGGGGAGTATTAATATCACTATTATTATACCAAAGTATTTCTTTACTATTCTCTCGGTATTTCGTCTTGCAAGTCTGTTTTTTCTTTCTACTAACCTTCGGTTGGACACGAATGCAATTTTAGTTCTAATCATATTTATTTATTTACTCACAACATTATAGAAGCTGTTTTAGTATCATATTGATTGTTATAAGTTACACGCGGTGTGCCGTTTGTCAATTAATATTTTTATGAAATTAGGAGTTGAACTGTAGATAATATAAATGAATGGAAATTAAAAAAAAAAAAAAAAATAAATAAATTAACAAGCGTAAGAAACAGCGCATGTAACTTATAACAATCAATATGATACTGAAACAGCATCTATAATGTTGTGAGCAAACAAGTAATTAAGTGCATTTTTTGCTGATTTAGACTTTAATTCTTTAGATAAATTCTTAGTTTTTAATGACATTTCAAATTTTTATTGCAAAAACTTTTTAAGCAAAGTTAATTCTTTCGTTATATATTGATATATAATATTTTAGCAAATTAAAATGGTCAACTGATATTTTAAATACCTAACAGCTTATATACTTTTTACTGAAATTTGGGTTTTCAGTATAAAAACGCAAAAAACAACAATTACTAAAAAAAAGTACAATTACATCTGAAAAACCTAAGGCAACTAGATGCGCTCGTTTTTAACATATCTCCACGATTTATAGACCAATGTTGCTAAATTTCAATGTCATTTCTTTTGAACAAATGGCGGCATGTAACTAATTTGGATACCTGGAAAAATTTATTTCAACCCAATTACGGACAGATGGACAACGCTAAATGGAATTCCCTTTGAACAAGGATCACAACTATATAAGCCTTATATGAATGACAAACTTATATACACCCGTTCTACCTATTTTTTCAAAAAATTTGATACTTATAAGGGAAGAAACAAGAAGCTTTTGTTTTTTGTTTTTTTTTTTTTTTTGTTTTTTTTTTGTTTTGTTAATGGAGTAATAAGTACATTACTCGTTTAGGAATTGCAAACGAATTCCAAAATATACGCACAGCCGACAAAATTGTGTTGGTTTGATAACAAGTTCTCATAACACATATATTAAATTATTATTAATTTGTGTATATAAATTGAAAACCAAAATATTTGTAAGATAGCCAGGGAGGCATACAGCCATTTATTGAACTTTTAGTTATGTCACTCACAGTGTATGCAGATGTCAAAAAATATTTTAGCCTTAAGCTGTTGATGACGATTAGTACACGAAATTAAAGCGCATCGAAATATTCTTACAAAATTGCTTACAAAATTGTTGCTAACAATAGCATTCATAATAAACTTTTAATGAAAATGCAATCTCCTGTTAAATAAAATAATTACCGTCACTTAATATTATCACAAGAGGGGTGTCAATCAAAAAACTAGCACGAAATGCTTTATCGTCTTCTAACTACCGAAGGTGCAATCATAAAGTTGTGAATATTAATGCTTTAAATAGAAAGTGTGTAAAAGCGTGTGTGTGTGAAAGTAAGTTTTTTATATAATTTGATTAATGAATAGTTTACTTGTTTTGTAGGTTACACAAAGGGGATTCAAAGAAAAAATTCGTTCATACAGTAGTCGCTTGCTTAACGTCACAACTAACTGTAAAAAATGACGACGTAAAGTGAATACATCATTTTCTTTTAAGAAGTTTTATTAAAAAATGTGAATATGTCGATAATATATGTCCATGCATAATGTTATAAAACATATACAGAAATTCAAAAATTTTACTCATATTAATTTAATTATTGGTGAATTGCCTCAATGAGCTCTTGAAAAATGCGTGCTAAATATATTTCTTGAATGCGGCAAAAAGTTTTCAATAGGGCAATAAAACAATTTTCACGTTCTCGTCCTTGCTATTGAAATTGATTGAGTGGCTCGAGCATTATCTATTAACAGAAGGACAAAATAATTATTTCTGAGGGGCATAGGTACCTTAGTAAATTTTTAATTCACTTTTTCCTAAACATTTTAGTCTGCACTTACAGATTTTACAATAACTCAATCACTTCTATTTAAGTTTTCAAGTTATCTTCCTTTTGGTGTAATTAAATCAAAAGTCAGCTAGAAGTTTATTTTTTACAAATTTAGACCATTAAATACTCTTATCGCTTTTCTTTAAATAACTAACGTAGTTACTAAAATAATTTCTCACTTAAGTCTTTTATCTACAATACCAATTCATTTTCTATTATTACTGATTTTCTTTTGGTGGTAGTTCTAAAAAAAGAAACCCCAGCTACAATTGCATTGATACGAATTTCACCGGCAGCATCACCTTGCTGCATTTTTTCTCTTGTTATAACGGCAAACAAGTTCTATTTAAGTTTTTAATAAATTATAATTTGTAATTTCTTCATCAGGGGTATGCTTATGAACTTGCAACAGTCAAACAAAAATAAATTATATTCACAAACAATTTGGCGACGCAAACCGATTGAATGAGGAAATCAAATTTAAAATATACACAAAATTTTATGGCGTAAATCGAAATATCGTAAGTCGAGGAAACGTAATAAAAGGTGTTGCTGTATTTTATATCCTTCATGTGCAAGATTTCGCTTGAGGTCATAAAATATACATTTGTTTGCGTTCTATAAACAAAAACAATCCAGTGCTATTGTAATAAAGGTAATGTGACAAGTTATAGTGTAATAAATAATTAATATTAAATAACAAAGAAAAATATTAATCTTAAACATTTCGTAATTAAAGGACACTAAAGCTAATTTCCTACATGTAAAACAAAAAAAAATAGATAAAATATTATTAATATAACTTTTTTTTTGAATGCGTTTTACAAAAAAGTAAATAAATAATAATAAAAGCGCATTATAATGTAAACACTTTTAAAATTTCATATTTTTAATATCTGTGTATTGCTGTGGTTAGATTTTAATTAACTAAAAAATATTTTAAATTATATTTTTGGTAAAAGTGTACTTTTATAATATCATTTTAAATAGAATATTGACAAAGACTATGTTGGGGGCCCTTTTGAAAAAAAAAACTTTCAAAGATGGGCAGATGGGCATTTATTTTAGACTAAGGCTCCGAATTTCTATCACCTCTTGTAAGGTTTCATTTAACGTCTTCTTTTGTAAGTACCTACAAACCTTTTATCCAATGCTATTTGCAATCTACTACAAAAGAGTTCTTTTGAAGAAAATTTCCTTTGACAACAAATGCCGTGAGCTGTCTATAGTTGACATACTGGATACCAAGCTGTCTTCCGGCCATGCATCGCCAGTTAATGATGTTCCTTTGATGGTTAGAGTGTTGTTTTAAAAAGTCTATCTCCTTTTACATGGCTAACTCATAACTAACCGTTACAGCAATGAAATATAAGTTGCACCTTTGAGATTTGAGAAATTTCATTTTAAACATTAAAGGCTATTTCTTAAGTGCTGTTTGCGTGCACATTCTATGTGAAGGAATTATTTTACATTTTCGGCAGTACTTTGGCAAATGTATGTCTTAAAGTCCCTGCACTATCTACAAATCTTCTTTCTAATAGTGCTTAAACTAATCATCAAATTGGCAGACACCAGAGTCAATTTTTAATTGACTTTTTAGTTACTGGGCTGTAATTCTTTTTATCCTTATATTGCCATCTAATATTATCAATATAAAATCGCTCAGTACTTGTAGACAGGAGCCCAATTTTTAGAAAGATATTATGCCATTTACGCCATTTGTTTTAGAAGCGAGTATATATAAAAGAAACTTTGATGTTTTTTTTTTTTTTTTGTCGTAAATACTATAATAAATTGCTTAAGTTTTTTTCTTGAATTGAATTCTAGCTTCAACTGATTGTTGTCGGTTTTTCTTTAAATTAATGACTCCACTTATGGCATATAATTATATAAATATTTTAAACCCTCTTTCTATGGTTAAATATATTTAAAGAAATTCACAAAAGCAAAAACTAGAAGTAATAAAAAACAAATCAAGTGCCAAACTTGTGGAGAGTTATTTTTCTTTTTATCTTAAAATACACAAATATACGAATACGCACTATTACGAAGAGCACATATAAAAATTACGAAAAACTTTTTTTAACATTTGTCAGCCTAGTTGGTTTTTACAGTCAACCGCTTAAATTAAAACAAAAAAAAAATGTTTTTTATTTATGAGAGAAAAAGTGTAACCAAAATACAAAAGGTCAATGACGATATTACAAACGTTTAACTGGCAGACTGTTTGGGTTTCATAATACATATATGGAAAGTTTAAATAAAAAATGACAATGTGAGGAAAAATCACGCCAAAAATGTATTTCTTATAGAAATTTGGCAACTTTTCATTCTCTCTAATACGTATACGTATGAGCGTATAGGTTTTTACTTGGGTATTGTACGGTTATTATATAGGCATTGATTAAGAGAGAAATGACTAAATGAAGTTGTGGTATCGCAGAGTTGGTTTAAAGCACTGCAATGAAAGAGCTTTAGTTAAATGGACATTCATATATTCATTTTCAAGACTATCACTATAACATTTAGAACTATTGTATTAACCTATTATTTTTCCGAAATTGCTCACCTTAATAGTTATAACAAATAAAAATGAATGAATATTTTATTGAATTATCTAGAAAATGTTTTTTTAATAAACTAAGACAATAACTTAGATCTTTGATAAGAAATGTATGAGTAAATTTCGAAGAAGCAAACGAAAGTAAAATCGTTAAATAAATAACCATCGTCGTTCTTCTAGAAGTGCATGCTATCCAGATTAACTACTTTCAATCGAAAATTATTGTTTATTTTTGAAAAATCAAGAGCCAAAAAATAAAAAAATTAGATAAAAATATATATTCCTATAATGCGAAAAAAATTCTTAAATATAGTGGCTTCCTTATATAGAAAATAGTCAAAACAAATAAACGCCAAGAAGTAA
This sequence comes from Cistogaster globosa, assembly GCA_937654795.1. NCBI lineage: Eukaryota > Metazoa > Arthropoda > Insecta > Diptera > Tachinidae > Cistogaster > Cistogaster globosa. Next base: position 25,622,399 of record OW569406.1, read on the forward strand.
AAAAGATTAATAAACATCTTGATGTGAGAAAAACTTGTTTGGGTTAGCAAACTGTAGCTTTGGCTTGCCTGTTATTAATATATCAAAACAATTATGAGCATAGAATCATTTGGCTAGTAAACCAAGTAAAATAAGCACTAAATATAAAAGTTATTGAAATTCCTGCCTTAATTAAACCTCTGTTGTTCCCTTGTCATTCTAATTAAAACAACTTATTCAGATTAGCTTTCTCGTAAACTCGGTTATCGTACGAACTTCCAAATATGGTTTTTAAGGAATTTTATTACGCTTTTATTAACTAGGAGATATTTACTCAAATATTCTTGTACTCTTGAAAAATTAAATTGCTTTGTTATAAATTTTTTTATATAATCTATGACAAACTGTAATAGCATTATTCATAAAATTTAAATTGACGTATCGAAAACGCAAAAAGTGAGTCATGAAGCTGATATTTGTACAATGTGGGAACTTCCTTATAATCCGCTGCAAATAATAATGTTTTCCACTAGTCACCACAGGGTTGATATACAAGTCTTTTTGTAGCAAAAAATTATAATTTTTTTAATTTAAGCTGGCTTAAAAATAAGTTTAATTAAAAATGCAATGAAAAAATTTAGTTATGAACAAATTTGAATGAATTTACTTTTAGATGTTTATTTGTTTGTATTATTTATTTAATTATTTATTTAGTGAATTGCAGTACAACAAGATTTCATCTTATTTAATAGAACTTTTTGGATAAAGATATAATTAATATCTAGTAATTATGTAATTATAAAGTTTAAATATAAAACTTATAGAAAAAATAAAGAAAAAACATAAAAATAATGACAACATGGCAATTAACAAAAGATTTAAAAAAACTAATTTTGTTTAAATGTAATAATCACAAGCCAAAATTCAGAAATGCAGTTTAAGTTATTTGTAGTGTAATAAAATTGCAGAGTTGCTTAGTAGATGGATATTAAGAAGGAGTTCGTTCCAGAGACGAATAGCATTCACGCAAAAATGTCGTTCACATATGAGCTTGCGATAAAGGATAGAATTTTTTTATAACCTCTGTTAGATATTGAAAATTGAATCCTTTTGTGAAGATAATCAAGTTGTTTAGTGTAAATAACTTTGTGTAAGTAAAGAAAGGTGTAGATTTGATAAGAAAAGTTAGATATTCTACTATATCTCGTAAGTCCATAAATATCTTATATTAATATATATATATATATATATTAATTAATATTATTGAACGTTACATTGAGCTTGTTTTTTGCTTATCGAATCACAAGTAGAGAAAAGCGCACGCCAATAAAGCAGAGTGTGTAATATATATGTCCTAGCAAGTAGCATACGGATATTAAGAGGTGTAAAACACTGTGACGTCTAGAGATTTTTCAGCATAGCATAGATCTTTCCGCATATGGCAATTACGTGAGATGACTAATTAAGGTTGTTATTGAAGATAATTCCCAGATTTTTGGCACTTTGAACTAACAACTAGAAAGCCAATAAATAACGGCGGCAAGCTGTTTTGTCTGTAATTTGTCTTACAGATTATCATCGCTTTTAATTTAAAAATATTAGTAAGATCTAAGTTTAATTTTTTGATACACTCGTTTATATTGGAAGGCAAGCAGCTGATAAAAAGTTGTACATCATCTGCGTACATGTGTATCCCGCACTGGTTTAGCCTATACGGCGAGTCATTGGAGTAAATTGTGTATAACAGAGGACCTAAAATTGAACCTTGTAGAACACCTCTTGCCATTGAGCAGCTATTTGATCTTTCATTTCCGTACCATACTATTTGAACTATGCCACGTAAATAAGATGAATAAGTTTAACGGCCATATTTGAGAAATGAAACCAATTTTTGTGAGAGAATCGTGCATTCAAGATTGTCAGACGCTTTAGAATGGTCAAGCAAAGCCAGAAATGAAATCATATCATTTCCGTTTTTAAACGTAGCTCCTCAGTAACCTCAATTAGAGTAGATACAAAGAAGTATTGGGCTCTAAAGCCTAAAGGCTATTAATCTATTGCCTTATAAGTATTGCGCCATTTGCTTATGAATTAATCATTCAACAGCTTTTAATAAGAAGGAAAGTATAGCAATTGGATGAAAACTTTTATCTGGCTTTGGAACAGGTATAACTTTAGCACACTTTCACATCGACGAAAACGTAGGTGTTGTAATTGTTGTATTTACTAAGTGTGTTAAATACTGGAGAATAAAAACTAATAATTATCTTAAAAATTTAGGATGGACATCATCAGCTCCAACAGAATCTGATTTTATGCCTAGGATAGATTTAATGACATCTTCTTACGTAACATTAGAGAACTCAAGGCATATTGAATGTTCTTCATTCGAAACGCTGGTTGTGCATAAATTATTAGCAGATCCATAATAATTAAGGTCAGCTTTTGGCATTGGTATATTTAAAAATTCATATTAAGAAACGCAGCCTGTTCATCCGCAGTATGCCTAAAAAATGTTTAGCTCCAAGGGATTTTTCTTGCTTCCGATTCTAAGGATTTAAAGTCAACATTCTTAATATCTCTAAAAATGATTGCTTGCTGTTGAGTCTAAGTTCCCGAATTATGCGAAATAAAATTACATCATGTTTTGAAAACATGGTGCTGTGATTTGGTCATATAGTGGGACTCGGGAGGGAATATCTGCAAAACAAAGGTCCAACAGAGTACTTGCATTGGTTGCAAAATGTGTTGAAATTGAATCATTGATTAAAACCTACCGAAGGATCTCATTTGCTCTTTTAAATAATTATCTTTCAGGATACTCGAGTTAAAATCGCCAGTTAAAATAATGTCAGTGTAGCCAAAGATAAGTATGGACAACTGTTCAAATAAGGGCCAGATATTTATTCTACCGCTTGGTCTGTAGACTGTACCTAACAATATTTTACGGTAGCCGCTTAAAATCTCAAAAAAAAAACTATTCTAATGCATGCATATTTGAACCAGGCTTATCGGGTAAAAAATTTTTGTTTTTTATTTCGGTTGCTAAGAAAACAAATTTTAAGTTACCTTTAATAAAATTTATGTATGTATTTATATCTAAACTAAAAAAATTCATTTGCAACAACTTCTGCTTCCAATAACTATTTTTCTCATGCAATATGAAGGATTTATCAAAACTATTTTTTAATCGATTTCAACATGCCTTGTACAAAAGTGCATATCTTGTGTGAGAATTACTAATTCATTTTTGCTTTCTGTTACAAAAGCACGCATATTTATATTCAAGTTAAAGAAATTTCTTGTATTTTATTCATGCTGTTTGACACTAAAATAATCTTAATTCTTTCGCAATATTATGTTGGCAAACAACTAAATATCTAAAGCCCGCAATAAACGGCACTTATATACGCTCTCAGCCTGTGTCCATAAAAGCAGACCCAATGGCACTTGTCATTTTTTCTTTTGAACTATTTAGAAATAGTTTGGCAAAATGTATGCCGAAAATCTAGGGAAAAATAAAATAAAAATTGAAGTAAATAAATTATTTTTCTCTACCATTGTCCCGTAAATAAAAAATGTACGTTATGAAGAGTCTTGTTTTTAAATAGTTGTTGGTTGTTGGCTTTTGTTAATAGAACACATTTTCATCATATCTTCATACTTTGGCGCATAAAGTTTACTTCTTTTGTTTTATATATGAAAAGTGCAAATGTGCGTGGAAATTGTAATTCTTTAAAATCTATCATTTTATAAACTAAATATTTAAACTAGGCCAATTAGGCAATCAACCGAATTTTATTGCATCTTTTCTGCTATCACATTGTCTATTACGGGAATGACTGTTTTTATTCGAATTAAAAGGCATTTAGATTAATGCAGACTTAAAAGATACATTTTAAGATGCCCATCGACGTATACTGTTAAGCTTAAAATTTAGCTTTCTAATGTTTTCTTAATTGAGGATACTGGACTACTTAAGTGTAACTGAAAATCATCTGCATACATGTGGACATTACTGTATGGTAAATTCTACGGCAAGTTCTTTGCGTGTAATAAAAATAATGTTGGTCCCAAAATTGAACCTTGAGGTACACCTTTAAATGGTAAAAGGGAGTAAATGCTGTTTTTTGATCGGCGAGTTCTACAACTCCCATCTTCCGATTATAGTCACTAAGAATAAAGAGGCAATTCACATTTTTTATACTAACTTTTTACATTCTTCGCAATTGCAATTGTAGCATTTCGACATGCTCAAAAATTCTTTAGAATCCATCAGCCTCGTAGCTAAGAAAACATCAGTTGTCACTTTAAAATATGATTGCTGGTGATACAATTGAAATATTTTTAAATACACCACAAATATCACTTAATATTTAATTGAAAAACATTAGATATTAAATTATAAAAAGTAAGTTTTAATAAGGAAAATTGCAGGTACCTACGATCCCACTGGGGCGTAACGGTTAATTTTATATACGACTGTCAATCTTTTTTCAACAACTGCAAACACTTTAATTTGTTAACTCTATTAATCGATGATAACCGGAGCGTCTTAACTACCGGATAGGCTTATAAAGTTTTTTTTATCTGGGAAAGTGAAAAAAATTTTAAAAGTTTACCTTTAGATAATTATTATAATTAATATTTAGTTTAATAAATAATAATAATATATTTAAATTTTTATAGAGACCGTTTAACACTATAAAACTGAGTGTTAAGACTCGTCAAATACCTAAGTATAATGAAAAATGTGACAGTGTAAAAGCAAATAAAATGTATATATACATCAAATTATACGGAAAGAATTTGACTTCCAATAATAAAATTTTATTTTTAGAAATTTTGCTAAGCACTATGATTTTTTATAGCATGGTCGTTTTACTACTTTTAACCCAACCAATCAATAAGTTAGCACTCCTAAAAAAGACTCTTACAGTATTCAGTAGCGAGCTAAAATTGCCACTCTGCACACTGGTTGAGGTTCATAGAACGATCGGCTAAAAATAAAGAAGCTGCCGAAGGTCAATGAAACTTGGTATATAGGCATTTTTGTTTAAATCAAGAAAAAAAATTAATCTTGACTTACGGCATTGATTTTTGGTACATAGAACTTTTAAAGACTCAGAATCATTTGTGTGAAACTTAAAAAATAACCGGCTACTTTTACATCCGAATTTCATACAACTTGTATTGAAAAGGTGGCATAACTCCTTTAATTTTCAACTCATTTTCCACAAAAAATAAATATTATAATTGTAGAATGGGCTCCTGGAAATATATACCTTATCCGCCTTTTACGACCAACTCCCATAGATAAGTCGTATAGAAAAAGCTTGAGTAGTAATTTAAGCACAGTCTTTTAATCATTTTTAACATCATTATCGTACTCTAACTTTTTAATTTGCAGCTTTAAATGAAATCTATTTATATACGGGTATGAAGACAATAAAAGATTATGCGTAATGTCTTCATTAGTGGCTACAAGTCTAATTCTTCACGAATGATGTTATGTATAGGCTCTATAGTCTATTCCATACTTCCTTGGACAGCATACCTGATACATATAATCAATTAAAATTTAAAAAAATGAAAATGAAATCATTGAATAAGGGCCTTTAGGTAGAGAAGTATTTATTGGCAGAATAGCTTCTGCTATAATTTTGCCACTATGCACCAAATCTTACGCACAACTACAGGCATGTAGTACCAGCTATAGAGATTAAAAAACAACTTAGCAGTATCCATGCAATATATATAAAATTTGTTAGTGTCGATCGCTGCAATACAATTTATATCGGTCAAAATAAATTTAAATCTATGTTTTTACTTTTCTTTCATGCAATTACGTCCGCAGTTTTGACTGGGTATTGCCATCGTTTGTTGTGGCTATACGTTGCTTCACTGCGTCCACATTTATGCTCAGTGTCAACTTTAACCTCTTCTTAATTTCAGCTATGGACTAGTATGTATATTACATAATGTAATAATTTTTAAAGAATTAGGCAGCAATAACATGTACGAATTATAATTCATGATTTGTTACTTTATCAATTTATAGTTTTTATTGTTTATTTTTTCTTTTTGGAAAGGAGACTTCGAACTACATTTTGACATCTTTCATTAAACAGTGTTCCACAGCGCTAAAAACTGCAGTCCACTGAAGTTGATTAACATTGAGATTTTGATGTTGTTTATATTGTTTTATAAGGCACTTTTCTAACTTTCTTAATACAAGTCTCATCTATGAAAATTATCATTTACGAAAATATACATAAGTACATCAAAGTCAAATAATAAGTTTACTGTGATTGTATCAAAAGACTGAATATACAGTAAATTTGTTTGCTATTTTAAAGAAGCACACATATATGGATTTCTAGCGTATCAGTCTAAACAAATAATAAATACATCAGCCTAATATAACGGATTCATAATATTCAGATATCTGACAACAAGATACCAAATAAGTTTTCAAATCGGCAAACAAAAAAAAAAAAAAAATCAGCCACGCTTCAAACAATGTGCGCCATGACTTTCGTATACAGTTTAAATATGTTTATTTTCTCTCAAATGGCTTGTTGGATATCGCCAAATATAGCCAATATACGAAAATATTTAACATTAGTTATGAAAAATTTTATTTAATTTAATAAAAAAAAATGCTGTTATCATAAAGTATACTCGTATATGTAAACCGCATTGCTAGTCTAAAAAAATGTCATTTACAAAATCCAAATAGAATTCATTTGTAAAAAGTATAAAAGAAAAAACACAAAACTTAATAACATTAAAAAAAAAGTTATTTAAAGTTATTTTAAGTTCGTAAAAAGTAAGCTTTTAAGTAATTGTTGTATTTAAAGATTAATTCGCGAAAACAGAGTAGTATTGTAAAATATTTAAAAAAATTATATATAATGATATATAAAAACATATATTAATTACTGAATCAAAACTTTCACACTTAAAAAAATGTGATTTTTTGAAGCCGATCAAGCATTTCTTTTAGTAACGTATGAGTTGTATTTAAAACAGATTTCGCCATTCTAAAATTTTTATAGCCAAAAAGAGTTTTTTATCTCCATAACTGACAACACTATTCGGACCTATAAATATAAGAGTTCATTTAGAGACAAAATAGCTAACAAAAATGAGTATTTTTGAAATTAATTAAAAATTAAAATTTTTATAATGCACAAGTCTCTCTTCTGTACTTCGTATGAGTGTAAAAGCTCCAAGAAATTAGCTTATAAAGCTTGCTTTCTTAATGCTAGGAATTTTCATTCTACTTGAAATGTAATGTTACGTGAGATATTTTGGCAATCATAACACCTCTCATTAGATTTATTTCCTACAAATCTAATGGAAATTTTAAGACTAAGGCCTTAAACCCTACAAAGGTGAATCTATTTTTCTTTTTTATTTTATTGTTTTAAAGAAAAGCTTAAAAAATTATTTAACGCAATAATTTGAAGTCGTTGAACAAATTTTTGCAGCAAGGCGACATTACATCTGGGCTTAGAAAAATAACTTTTATAATCAAACAGAGAGAGTGGCAAGCACCAGAAACCTTGTAAAGCAACATTTATTGGTCACATTCTTCAAGCTGACTTATAACTGAAAGCACAACAGGGCATTTTATTCTTAGTCTTATGTATTATATTATTAGGGTAATTGCTGATTCTTTTTACGTTTAAAAAAAAAACGAAAAATCAAGTTTCCATCAAGCAATAAAATTATTACTTTCAACAACGCAAATCTATTAAGCGAGTTCATTTTACTCAATTTATCGTCATGGTAACATAACTTGAGGCTAGAAAAGAAATAAATGTACAAATATGAAAGTTAATAAAGCTTATTTTTAAAATACTAAAAGGTAAGCGTCTTCTAATAATGTGCCTAATTATTAAATTCTGTCAAAATAGTAAAACATAAATGAAAAAATTTTCTGGTGATAAATATGCAGTATAACAGTGAGAAGAAAAATTATTTAATAGAAGTATGGCAAATCTCGCTTAGTGGCAATCCAATTTAAAATCACTGGGGGAGAAGATATAGTGGATTATCTCTATCGAAGTGAGTAAATTTTTCTCTTGTAGGTTTTTTCTATTTTTTATTGGTGTTATTAATCGCTTCTTTCTCATTTTAACTTTCTGTATAATTTTTATTATAACATATAAAAGAAACTTCCACCTTAACCGCTTTTAGTTTTGAACGTTACAAGCCTTTATCTTTACAATTGTAATAAAGAAGAAAAGAAAAAATATCATTAATTGGTGATTGTTCTTGTGTTTAATTATATTTTAGTTATATTTTATATTACTGTTTTCAATGAATAAATAAAATAAATAAATCAACGTTCGCACAAAATTTTTAGTTAATTAAAAAAAATTGTGAGGAGTGTCCTGAAGAAATATGTAAGCGGTAGGAAAAGGCTATTGAGCAATGCAATTATTAATACCGATGTTTTAGTTATTATACTAAGAATTTAGGACGCTTAACTAACATAATAAGCAGCTATTAGCGGCTATATATATGTGGTGGGATTAAGCTTATTTTACATACGTTTACATACCAAAATTATAAAATATAGTCAAAATGTATCGATAAGAACCCTCTCGCTTTCGTCACTCTTTCCAACCCCATGTTAAGTTTTTATTAGATATTCGGTGGCTGCTACAACAGCAAGTATTTAAAAATTTTAAGATAAAGGGAGTCGCCATAGATAAGCTAATTTTGATTAAGATGACCTTTTCTCTTTAATAATTTATACTAAAATATTTAAAAATTTACACATTGTAGGTACGGTACGAAACCTATAGTTGCGAGTCCAACACACGCATGGTAAGTCGAAGACTCACATGAAGCATTCATGTTGCTTATTAAAATGCATGCTGCGATTTCTATTTATAAATGTTTAATGTAGATTAATTACCCTGTGGTCGTTGTTTAGGCTTTCTTATAAGTTTTATTTTATTTTAAAATTCTTTTTTATTGTTGTTCTGTTAAGCGTTTAATATCTTTTCAGTACAGATATTTTATTCCTTTTCAATTGTGTGGTTTCGGGATTGGAGTATTAACTTCTGTTTTACATGCTGATATTAAAACTGATGAGAGCATTTGCGCATATCACTCGCATATGTATGTACATATATTGGCTATTGTTTCTTAAAATTTCTTGTTAATTTTAATTTTAAATAATTGTAATCTAAAAGACCACGGGTGAATATACATTAAGGAACTTCTGAAGGAAAAAATTGTGTTAAAAAATTGAATATTATTTTCTTTCTTACCAGTTTCACTGGTAGTTAATTTAAGGTAACTCCGAAACTCAATACTAACAAAGTTCAGAATTATTAAAGTTATTGAAAATCAGTATGTTCATTTCAAAACCACCAAAGTTTGGATTAAGATAAAGACTCTACAAAATTTTACACATATAGAAGTGCCTAAAAAATAACAAGGATGTTATATTTCATACTCGTATAATATACTTCTTTTTTGAACTTTTATTTTGGAATATCTGCGACCGATGAAATGCAAGTGACGCAGTAGTAGTAGTTTTTCATTGCGTACGTGAAGAGAAGATTGAGAAAATTTAAACACGCCAATTGATCAGACAAAATTTCGAAAACTTTGCTACTGGAAATCAGAAAGATCGGTTCATGTCCTTCGAGGCAGTGGGCTTGCCCTTAGTTTTACCATATCTTTTCTTTAAATTTTATTTTTGCAGGTTATTGTGCTTAGGATTAAACATGAATAGGTTAGGGAAATTGGTGAAATTGGTAATTTCACATACTATTACGTTTTCCTTTTTAGCTTAAGCTAGGTTAATATATCTGTCTGACTGCTCATTTATATAATTGTCGATTTCAGACTGAATCTAAAATTCTACAACACCACTTCGTTAATCAGACTTGTACAGCGGGTAACCGCTAGAAGATATTTGTTTAAATAAGAAACATGATGACAGGAACTAACAGTTTACCTCTTTGCTTTAGGCGTTTAATGATCGTGACTCTGTTAGTTGCTATATTGTATGATTATAGAAATAGGATTCATTTTATGGAGTTTTCTTAAAATCAGCAAGCTTATTGCAATTCCTTCCTTTAATGACGAAAGAATTTCTGGCACATTTTTTTTCTTACTTTTAGCGTATTAAGAAAGATGTATTAAGGTATGGTAATTTTTTTTTCAATTTTATATACGTATATTGTTCAGTGGTCCTTAATTATTAAGGTATGAACCTAAACATGCGTCTCAACTAGATAAGTGTATACTATAGTACGATAATAAAGTTTAAATCAAAATAATTTAGCTTCCAAGAGGGGAAAGAACGCACGCTAAGAAAAGCAGAAGGATTTTTGGCAAAAAAAAATGGAGAGGATCACGATTTCTGGCTTTTGTTGGTCTTTCGTATGACGACAAGATTTAAAGAGTTAAACTTAGGATTACAAAAACTAAAAATCAAAATAATAGTAACCTATAGAAACAGAATTTTTGAAATCGCTTTTTTGTCACATAGGTGTTTATCTTTCCCATATATTTTTCAAAAAGCGAAAAGCGAAAATTATGTTACTCTCAACAGTTTTCTTTATAAGTATTCACTCATTTATTTTATTCATTAACCTTTTTTTTCAAATAGTAGAAATTATTTTCTAAAACTTCATGGTAATCTTTACCTTTAAAATTAACATCTTCTTTAATTTTGTCCAATTATAGTTACGCATAAAATAAAGAAAGTCAGTCCCATAGAATTTTAAATTGTTAACTATAATACAACAAATTTTATATTCTTTAAAAAATTTACTCTTTTTCACTTTTACACTTTTTTTTCATAAATCTTTTTTCAATGATACTTATAGTAAGTTTCCACGGCAAAATGAAGCTCTTTGAATCATGATTGCAAAGCATGCCGTTTACACGACACATGCTACATGCTTCGATTGGACGTCTGCACAAAAACTTAAACAACCTCTAAGTAATTCGTTCAAAAACTTTATTTTTCGTTTTAATTTTGTTTGTTTGTGATTTATTGCATATAAAATTTTAATGAATTTAATTGTTTTCTATATTACACATATCCACAGACCACATTAAACATTGTTTTTCTCTTTTTCTTTACATTTTATACACCTAGTTCAGATAAAATTGCGATAAAAATTAGAGAAGACAGAAAATTTTCATGCTTTGCAAGTGATTCAATATGAATCTACCAGCTTCGTTCTCATAATTTTGTATGGCGAAGCAAGTTGATTCGCTCATGATTGGAGAGCGAAGCAGTTGCCGTGGAAACATAATATAAATAGCGATTTTCATAACAGAAGGCCCTTCTTGAAAGTTAAAGCGAAATATATAAGCTCCTTTTTGAAACCCAAAAACTGTAACGTGATCCGAATTGTACTGCAAATCAGCTTTTAAGAAATTCACTAACTTCAAGAAAGTAATTGAAAATTAAACAGCAATAAATCTACAACATTTCTCATAAATAAAATATTTTATGGACTTTGAAAAAATTGGAACTGTAAGATTGAAATCTGCAACATCCTAGAATTGTATTAGTGTATATCTTATTTTAACAACAATTACAAAATACCAAAAATGGTAAATGTGTAGCAGACAATACCTGGCAATGGAAATGTCTTACAAAAGTGTGAAAAAAATTTATTTGTAAAAAACACACTATAAACAAGAAAAGCGGTCATAAGTCTAATCCAAATAACGTAGGGTTATGTACAAAAAAAAAGCAGCATTAAATGAGACCCACTGTGCAGAAACTACGACAATCTCGAAATTCTAATAATGTTTAAATTTTTCAAAACGAAAGCAATAACAACCGCCGTACAGTCTTGTATCTAATTAACCGAGCTGGCCAAAAATTTTCTATACTTTTTAGAATAGAACTTTACGCGAATAAAAATTTATGATCTCCCGAGAAAATATTCAAGGCAGGACAACCTCTAAAACACTTTAAAGTAGATTTATAACGAAACCGAGAATGCAAAATTCGGGAACATTGACAAACTGAGATTTATTTAAGTTTTAATGAAATTATTGATGTATTATAAAGGAGTAACAAATCGCAAAGCAGTGTAATGAATCAAAATTTTTAAAGAAGACAACGCAAAATCTGTGTTCCACCTATAGGTATTTAAAAGCAAGGGGCAACCCTGCCACAATATATCCTGAGAAAGCTATAAAAATAATTGTCCAGTATAAAATAATCAGGGCTGCAATTGAAATCATTCGATTCTAACACTATCGTCCATTGAGTCAACGTTTTGCAAGATATTTTACCAGAATCTTTTACAACACTAATATCATTTGGAGGATGCTGCTCACATCAAGTTATTTAGTTTCATCTGACAGAGAGGTATCAAAAAAATTTAAAAAATTATAAAACCCCAAGCACGAGAACCTTTATTAAATATTATTATAGCAAAAAAGAAAATTAAGCCAGTGGTGAAAAGTTGTTTTCAAGACGGACAATAAAAAAAAACAAAAATTTCAAATAATAGTGCTACATTTGGCTATTCCGAATCTTATATACACTTCACCATATATGTAAATATAGTTTAGTGAAGTACCTCCGATGAAAAAATAGTTATTGTGGTGATGGAAAATTAAGGAATAAAAAAAATAAGTACTATATATAAATTTACATACAAATGTCTTCGGGTCTTTGTGGTAAGAGCATTTTAAAATTTTTTTCCTAAAAAATGTAATGCACAATCCTACTTTTCTTTGAAAAGTTCAGAGGCCCATAACTCGGAAAATATGGGCAAGCGCCAATAAATTTTTGATGTTTTTTCCTTTTTTAATTGTCTATTGCCCCATTTTTTTTTGAGTTACTTCACTAAACTAGATATCTTCCGAATCATATAGAAAAAATGGAGGCAGGCTGTGCCTTGGCACAGTTGATTTCAACCCGATTACGGATGGACAGACGGACGACATTTCAATGCATAAAAACTCAAAATTTACATACTTTATGTGGTCGGAAATGAATATTTTTGTAATTACAACTGGAACGACAAGCTTAGATATACCATTTTTCTATCTGTGATAAAGGGTATAGGAAAGTACATAACTTGAGTGTAAAAAAGTTTTATGTGTAAAAGTACGTGTTTTGCATTGTTTTTATTCTTAAAAATATTTACTCAATTGCAATTTGAAGTTATTTATAAAGTTTACTACTTTTATAGATTAATGAACCATATTGTTAGTAAATTTTGTAATTTTTTCGTTTTTGTACAGTGGGAGATTCCTGAAAAATTAACAAAACCTGTAGTTTCAAAAATGGTGGCTCATTTTACATGAAGCCTGAAGAAAACTCTTATATGAAACCTACTGTATTGGAACTGTTAATTTAAGGAAAACACTAAGGATGTGAATAATTTATTCAAGTAATCTCTCATAAAATGCTGATTGACAAAAGTTTCCCTGAGTGTTGGCCAACCGGAAAAAAATGGCAACTGTAGAATCAACTCAACCAAACTGCGAAAACATATGATTTTTCACGGCTATAGTATTGTTAATACTTGATCTTGTGTGGCTTTCTTTAGGAGAAATTGCACAATCGCCACTTAGCTGAAACGGTAGATATTTTGAGTTTAAAATAGTTAAAAGATGGTAAAAGATTTATACTCACGGATAAGCAAGATCTTGAAAACTACGATGCTAAGTTAAGATCTTGGAATAGCTAGCTAACTTTTTCATGATAAAGATTTTTTGTTCTTCAATTCACTGAACAGTTTAAAAGCCTTTAAGCAAATCTTGACTTGTAAGGTTGTTATCTAGAGCTAACGAATTATTAACATAGCAAAAATAAATTCTCTGTTTTTTTTTTTTTTGGAAATCTCAGTCTAATTTTTTTTCAAAATATAAACCAAAATTTTGAAAGATATTCATTCTCCTTCTACAAACTGTAAATATTCCATTATTTCATTGTTGCCTCACTCTGCACCTATTATACTAAGCAACATTAAATTCATTTGACCACGACTTAAGTCAAAAAAGACGATGTTTGAAGATTCCGTCAAGATCAGGTTAAAATGCCGGGATGTAAGATATATGTGAGTCTCCCATTGCCTTGCATTTTTCTGAGGAGTAGACGTAAGAGCTATTGGGCGTGATTCAAATGGCTACCCCAGGATTAAAATGAGCAATAACAAGGACACAGTAATGAGAAAAGCGAGAACCACTAATGTACATAGATAAGTTAGGGCGCTAACCAATTATGGTGTATGTTTTAGTTTCATGCAAAGAGGGTATATTACTACCCGACTAATATACTGTTCTGTTTTTATAAAACATGTGACTTCAATTGAATATATAAGAATATGAAAAAGACGAATATAAATATATAACGTTTAAGAGAGTTAGTGATTATATCTTTAAAGAAATAAAGAAAAAGCTTAAAGAATTTAAAACAGATAAAGCTTTGAAGAAATAAAATATTTCCAGCAGGTAAACTTTTTGAGACTCCATCGAAAAATTAAAAAAAAAAATCTATTGTTTTAACTAGTACAAAATATTAATAATAAAATAAAATCTGGCATATTTGACACACGTGATGAAATGAAAAATAACAATTTTAGTGTGAAGGCAACTAAGTAGGAAAACAGCACAAACATCAGGGAGTCTATATTAAACAAGGAAAGACAGTTATAGCGAGATGAACTGGTGAAGGCATCTATTAAATAGATGATGATGAAGTAATGTTTATAAAATTATACGACAAGAAGCTAAAATACAAAAGAGGCTGTAAACCAGAAGGAAAAACAAAAATGGTAGTATATAGGATTAAGTAGAAAGCAGAAGTACATACCTCCTGGAGTCTTTAAAAGAAAAATGAAATGCAATTGTTGTAATTCGAGCTGTGGCAGAAAAATTGGTGAGTAACAAATACGGGTAAACGTTCCTTTATAATAATAGTAGCGCTCTAGTTATTAGCGACAGGAAGTAAAAACATCACATCGGCAAATGTGGTTAAGTTTGATAAAAGGGGACTGGCTTAAATATAAATGAAAAAATTAGACCATTCGTCTCTGCCAGGACAACAGTGTAAGTGGTTTGCAGATGGTTTAGTTTGTTAAACAAAGCATCGAATAGTTCGTGTCTTGCCAAAGTAACAAAGTATAGCGTGTATGACTGCGTCTAGGATAGTGCACGTTTATCAAGCAAGAGACATTAAGAACAGTGCCAAAAAAGTAAAAAAAAAATAGAACCGTGCATGTGTTTGCAATCAAAATATCTTGTACATTTTTGAAAACGGAAAAAAGTTATAATATACTATACTATTGTTAAACATTTTGACCCGTAATCAAAAAGCTAACGATATTAAAAATTTATATTACAAAATTCGCTTAAAGACAATGACTTTGTAAAATAATAATCGAAGTTTGTAAGAATTATTATTGAACTCACAAAATAAAAAAACACAACTAAGTAAAAACATGGACTTGTATTGTTTTGATAGCAAAAATATATTTTTTTTCGTTCTACAAGAATCTTGCAGGATAAATCCGTACGTGCATTTGTAAGTCATTCATTCGTCTTCTTGCGATAATGTTCGCAACGCAAACGAGCAGTATTACCACATCTGAAGTTTTTTGAAGTATCAAAAATATTAAAAGAATTTCTAACTGAAAAAGGAGTTCTATATTTAGACTTTTAGTCTGAAACTATTATTGAAAAGCTTTTTTTCCCTTCATTCAAAGCATGGAAAACAGTTAAAAGCTGTGCTCTATTAGTTTGTTATTAATTTCTGTCTACTCGCAGAAATGTCTTTTTTTTACTTTTTAGTGTGCAGTTGCAAGCTGTCTTTTGTTGAAGCACTTATTCTATTTAGCGTGACTATAATTTGGAAAAACCACTAAGTTTATTATTATTATTAATTTTTTTTTATTATTGCAATAAATCTTTCTTTAAAACATATTTTATAGGGAAATGGTTACATTACCTTACAGCTATAATATTAATAAATTAATATATCTAAGAAGCAAAATAGTTATGAGCATTGGGAAGGAAAATTAGCAAAATAAAACCTTCAATAATAAAAACCATCAAATTTTGAGTAGATTTTAACGAAGTCGGTTGTGCAATGTCCATCCATCCGTTTGTGTTAGTATTGAAATCAACTTTGCCAAGGCACTAAATGAGCTAGAGAAAATATAAATAAGCTAATCGATCAGTTACTTGAAAACTTCTAAGTACAAAATTTCCATTACGCTTATAACTGCCTTATAAAACAACAAATTTTCAAATAGACAGTGAATATATCAGCAAGTTTTATTTAGAACAAAATTGTCAAAGAAAGAAATTTTAGTAAAAGTGTAAGAAAATTTGTTAGTTTTCCTGCGGATGGCGAATACAATTTTGTGATGCTATTTTAACAAATGTAAAGGAGTGCAAAAGCTTGCTGAGGGATAGGGCAAAATGTATTTAGAGTAAATCACCATCATTAGAATTAGTATTCAACCAGTAATCTTATTTATGCATCAAAATTTCTCGGGTATTTTTTCAGCATTAGAATAAAACAAAATGACTTTCCGAGAAGCTAACAAGGAAAATTAAAGTCTATCATTTCTCTTGTTTTGGTTTTCTTAATTTTTTATTCATAGACAATTGTGGCCTCGAATGATTCGCATTGAGCGAACATTAACCTGTTAACATATATAACGATTTCTATCTAAGTTAACACCAAACGGAGGAATATAAATGCTCGCTAGAAAAAAACTACCTTATAAAAAATAATGGCTTAAGAATTAACCAGATTAGTCTTACATTGAGGAGTCAATGTTAAAAAGGTTTTATAATACAATAAACGCAGAGGCTTACCTCGACCTAACCTTATTTCAAGTAAAGTATACATAAAAAGTTGAAGTTGGATTAAAAATATATAAGTTTTCCACCATTTTTACAAAAAATATATTCGAAAAATTATGCTATAAAATTTCAAGTGTAAAATTTTTTTATAATTATTAAGTTTTAGAAACCAAGTAATTATTTTTTGGATCCTTTTTAAGTTGCAAATATATAAAAACTTTATATTAACGAGGAAAAAATGAATAAAAACTAAATATTTTTTTCAAACTTTTAATTGCTGACCTTTTTACAAGCAAGACAAGCTTCTTTTTTTATAGTTCCTTTCAACATTCATTTTATTTTCCTTTTCCGCAATGCACTTAAGTAAATATTTTTAACTTCCACAATCTTCCGGTTGCTTGTATACCATAAAAATTTGCAAAACTTTGTACATGAACTTAAATGCTATAAGACTACGAACAAACACGAAACGATAACACATTTTGTTTATTATTGTTTTTTATCATCTTGTGCAAACATACATATATAAGCAAGTAAAACAAGAAAAAATAAAAAATTACGCTAAAAATGGATCCGTTTTTAAAAATTTTACAAGTTTATTGTACTCTTATGTCATTATTATCATTTGTGAGAAGCAAACATAAAAGACACTAAACAAAAAATTTCTGTAATTATGCGAATGTGCTGGATTATGTAGGAATAGCTGGAAACAATGATGACAATGACTGTAAAAGCGGCACCAATATGAGCAATAACAGGAAATATTTTCAGCCAAGTCAGGAGCTTTAAATTAAATACAAATGGAGTTGTTCAACTGAAAAAATGGCATCAAAAAAGGCAAATGCTGTTGATTGTTTTTTTATCATTCAAAAATATAGAACGTCATGCATGTATTTTCCAACTTTTCATTTACATACATATAAGTACTTACCTAACGGTAAGAGTTTTAGCCCTTTCTTTACTAATAACTACACAGGGCAACAAGAAGTTTTCTCTCTAATTTATTTTGTAAGTTGATACCAGCTCATGTGATAAATCATTGTATAAACCGCATATCCAAATTCTTGAAAACACTTTATTTTATTTAATTGTTAACTGAGCATTACTTATTAAAAGCTAATAAAAAATGTTTGTGTTTTATTTTTTTTTTAACTCCCTATTTTTTATTTCGGTTTTAATTTTCTGCAATCTTAATTAAAAGTAAAAGTTCCACGTTTTAGTGAAATTAGAATATGAAATCGAATATTTGGTAAATTGTGAGTTTTTCAATATTATCTGAAATTTTTCTTTTGTTGAATTTTAGTGCTTTTGTAAATTTTGAGCTCTCTGTTTTGAGATTATTAGATCTGGAAGAATATGTCGCCCGAAGGGAAAAATCAATATAAAATAAAATTAATTCTAATCAAAACAATAAACCTAAAAAAATTAAGCTTTTATTTATTTAACAATAAAAAGTAAAAAAAAGTAATTAATTTGTTAAAGAAAAGTAAATCATAAATATCTTAATTTTAGTTTGCGTGTATATTATTTATTTGTTATTTTTTTTTATCGTTCATGCAATCGAAATTAAAGGTATCTATATCCGAACTTCTTTGTAATGGACTTCAATGCAATGAAGCTATCCCTACTATATATATTCATTTTTCAAACACATCTTTTTCGTTGTAATGTTAATCAATCCAATTTTATCTCCTTATAGTGATTTTACATGCAGTGAATCTTTATTTTAAAACTTGCAATTCCCACAACTTCGACTGAATATCATTTCTAATTTTGTTAAAACTAAAATTTAGAAAAATATGGCCCATATTCATAGTCATATACTAAAGTCGACTCTTGCTAAAGTATACTCTAAACTAAAAAGCTTTTATTATCTTTTTTGCTTTCATGGTCGAAAATAAAGCATACTTAAAGTCGAATAGACTTTAACTGGGTGTCAACTTAAGTTTGATAAATGTTTTCATACAATTTCTAATCAAACATTAGAAAAAAGTAACCCCGTTGTTATTTTGTTCCTTTGGTTTAAAAATCAGATAAAGAGTATTGCGTTTTTAAACCAAATAAAATAATTATGGAAAATGAGTTAAAAACAGCTTTATCCATTTTAAATTTAGAGTTGACTTCAACGCTAAAAATATATTTTAAATTGTCTATGAATAAGTTAGAGTCGACTCTAAAGTAAAACCGACTTTAGCTCCCTAAAAAAAAATATCCTATACTTGAACTAAGGTTCTAAGCAGTTTCTACGTGATGCAAAAAAAATTCCCAAAATAGATGTTTTGTATTTCATATCGATTACTATCTACACTATTATCAAAACTTCAAAAAAAAAAAAATAATAATAATAACAATAAAAACTTTGATACGTATACTACATTGAAAATACCTACCTTGTAAAGATGAGAACAAAGGTGCGGTGCCGACTGATGTATTTAAACCTCTAATTGTATCAAAAGCTTTTGTTGAAGAAGAAAAATGGAATAAATATCGTGTAACCTTCAATAAAAGAAAAAAAATTTCTGTATAATAATGTTATTATATATGAAGTAATTTTCTAGTCTCATTCAGATTTTAATAGGGATGTTCGGCCGTATTACATTAACTTGTCTTAATTTGTTGCTAAATTACCTATTAGGGTTATTTCGTAATGTGTAGAGTGAAAAAACCTTTGATCCCTATGAATGTATGAATACCGAAGGTGCTAAATTAATTGTGATATTGTGATGGCTTAAGTACATAAAAAATAAGCCTATATAAAACACACGGTTGCTTAACGATGATGAGCGTCCTTGCATAAAACATGTATCAAGCGATTTTTAGGTATATTATCCGCCTATAAAAGAGATAGCAAATTGAGTAAAAGAGCTTGTTTGCAGAAAGCAGACCAAGCACACCGAAGATATACGAGTCACTTTTGATGTTAATAAAAACAAGCTACTGCGACTGTATGCACTAAAGTGATATAAAAAAAATGAAAACCTTTTTTAAAACCTTTAAATCTGTGTATTCACATTATCGGTAACAAAATTTTTCATTAAGATAACACAAACTGAGAACAATATAACTAAACTTAAAATTTCAACATAGAACTTGACCCTTCCTGTTCCAACTAGTTTTAAACACAAGCCCGATTGATTACCCTGCTGTTTAATAATCTATAATGCTTATCTCAGTTCTTATGTCTCTTTGACCAAGACTTTAATGTCCGTCTGATATAAAATCTTTTTAATGGATACAAGGCTTAGGGTGATTATTTCCGTCCTGTCTCGAAATTTGATATCCGATTAATGACAATGAACCAATTTATATAACATTTGTGACACAGAATATATAAGTAAATTTTAGGTCTTTTATAATTTATTATGAATTGACTGATAATTTTAAAAATAATAATTGTTACTTAGTGTGACTAAAAAAGTAAGTGATTAATTCTTATATGCCTACGTATATGTTATATTATTACTTCAACTTCACTATGCAACTGCTAACGTGTTTCTCACTATTTATTTCAAAAATACTATAAAGCCATGCTATTTTTCTTGCTATTGCATTTCGTTTTAATCAACATTTAATGCAATCATAATGATGATGAAGATATTCATTTCTGTTAGTTTAGCTTAATGACAATGTGAGCAACTAGAATTATATTTCTATCAACTGCTTGTTTTAGTTAACTGTACTGAATGCTTCTTACTTAAAATAATTGTAGCATAAAAAGTACAACCAGTGTTTCCCTGAGGGAGTTATTCGTCAATAGGCTGCCGGAAAGTATACATTTACAAAGCCATATAAAGTTCGCTTTTGTAGTGCAATTAAAAATAATTTCTCTTGTTTTATTAAAATCTCCAACAGGAAACTTAAGAAAATTCCGTAAAAAGGAAATAAAATAAATTTGCAAAACAGACCAAAACTTCATATTGCAATAAATTCAACTGAGTACAATAATTATTAAACAATAAATAAAACACACATATTTTAGTTAATCTTCGTTAATTGTCCTTAATTCATTCAAATTTAAAGAATGCATGATATTCTTATGAAATATTTATTATTTAAAATTAAAATATCAAACTAATTACTGAGGTCATAGAAAATTAAAGATTCTTATATATCAAATTTAACTGATTAAATGCTAATTTGAATTAAACAAAAAGTAGAGAGACAACAAAAATATCAAAATTCTTTATGCAAAAACATTCTTGTCATTAAGAAATCTATATTATCCTTTCTTTTATTTTTCTACAAAGGGGTTGCATTTGGAAACCTTTCATATGCATTTAAAAGATTCAACTAAAAAATGTAAAATTTTAGTTTGGGATATAAGAATCTAATTCTTTTGCACAAAATTTGGGTGGAATCCCCTGATGAGCTATGTGCGCATTAGAAAAATGGCCATATTAGATTGAGCTATCATGTTAAAGATCAAGAACCGTTTCAATAATTAATATATTACATTTGTATAATTGATCTTATCTTTATATACATACTTCGCAGTGACCCAGGCTACAGTAGGTATACAAGTGAACAAATAATATGTACATGTGTAAGATATCAATCCATCCGACTGTGTATGAGTCACATAACTTAACAACCCCGTTACAAAAATAATAAATATTTTAAAAAGTAAACAGCGACATGAGCTTAGCTGTTAGCATAAATAATGATGTTTAAATAAATCTTATGTCTACATTTATATAGAGATAAATTTACTCCTGACGAAAGATTATATGATGTTATTTTTTTAAATAATGATTATTAAGAAAAAAAGATAACATGACTTAAGGTTATATGCAATGTGTTATATAGAATAAATTATATTTTCAACACCATCATTTCAGATTAAAATAAATTTTGCCTCTAAATATATGAAGAGTGTTTTGAAATTAAAGAAAGCATTCTTTTCAATGCTTTGCTTTTTTTTATTTAATCATCAAGCACATATTTTGTGATAAAGTTTGAAACACAGTAGAGGTCGAAAAAAAATGTTTCCATGGCCGTCTATATAAATATGGCTAAAGCACTTTTAAAATATAATATATACAATCCACAACAGTCGATAATAAAAATACATTTCGTAAATGAAAAATATTCCATAAGTAGTTATATTTCCAAAAAATGGTCAGAATTTTAAAAGAAGACCATATAAAATATCTAAAAGCCCTAAAAAATTCTAACAAAATACGCTATTCACTGCTGCATAAGGGGTACAGAATTAAAATTCGTCTCTAAATTCAAAGGAAATTCAATAAACCTTACTATAGAATAACTCCGTAAAGAAATTCATTGTTTTTTTTTTTTTTTTTTAATTTAAGAAAGCCCTCCCCATTAAATTTTGCTCAAGAGTAGTTTTAAACAAATTTTGATACAATTTTGTTTCTGACATCTTTTAAAATATATATACTCTAATTTACGGTTCCACTTTTTAAGTCAGCGAAGCTTTCAGAAAGGTTAAAATCGTAACCATAATAATATTGCTACAATGTTCTTCTGCCAGTAAAAGATTCCTATCTGTAGAATCGCAAAAATTAGATTACTAATTTTTTCTACATGACAAGCATATGACAGCTAATAACAAAATTTTAAATTTTCAATAACAACTTTAACTTCCAGGGTGTATTTATTTTTTATATTTTTACATTTTTCTGTCGCTTTATTTTATTTCGTTTACTCAACCAAGAATGACAATAATTTTTAATTAACTTAGTTTGCTATTACTGTTTAATTATCAGAATTTGTTTATTTAATTCTTTTTTACATGGTAATTTATTCGTTTTGTTTTTTAATTACCAAATAATTTGAAATGTATCCCAGTAAAGCAAGTAGCAATTGCAACGCAAACTTTGTTTCACTTTAATTATAACACATTTATTTTCCAAGTTAACTTTTTGTAACATTTCTCGTAACTTAAATATATTTTTATGTTTGTCGTTCCGTTAGTAATTTCTATAATATTCATTACTCCCAAAATTTTGAAAAATTTGTTGCTAATAGTTGTTGGCATAACTATTAACAAAGTTTGCCAAAGTATTGTGCTTCTTTACTACAATATATTCTTTTAATTTGGAGATGCAACATACCAATTCACCACACTACATTTGAAAGCCAAATATTAAAACTAAATTGAACAAAAATATTTAAACAATAAAGGGTAAAAGTCAAGATGACAGGAAATCAGGTGGATATAATGGGAAGGCTAATTAAAATAGTACAAAAATTACACACTCGCTGTTGGTGGATTCTACGATCCAAAAAATGTTGCATTAAAGTCTAATTTTTCTTGTTTCCTGAAAAAATAAACTTAAGCCGACTTCTTTTTAATTAATCATACTTTTTTATCTTGCACAGCTTTTTAAGGCATGTTTTTTTACACGACAAGTCTCGTGCCACGACAGTTGCATACTGTTGTTATCACTTTCCACACTAAGCAATGCAATAATTGTAAAAGCACGTTTAACAGCCATCTACCGTGGCAATAAAACACGTATTTCCTTTAGCGTTTTTCATATATTATTATGATGGTTAGCTTAGCTACTGGTTACAATGTTTAAGTACTGTAACCGAACATTACCTTCACTAACGCGGGAGTTTTTTTATTTATATCTTACTTTGACAACTTATCTGTCAGGGTTATTCAATAACAAATAAATTTCTTTACATTTTTGGAGCTGATAGGGAAACTTGAACTCATAACACGTAAACTATATTTCTTCAAGGTACAGGTTTTCACCAGTTTTTATTTTATTCTTTTGATTATATTTAGCTCAGAAAACTTTTACGGCCAGAGTGTACAGTGAATTGTAAAACTTGTATATGCATGTATTTTAGTACTTAAAATGCAAAAGTTTCCTAGAAAACTGTATCCCAAGCTTAAATCTTGTTAATATTTCATTATTAACTAACATTTTTATATTTATGCTTGAAGGTTTCAGTCGCTTCCAGTTTTGAAATTTTTGTTGATTGAAAGGGGATGCTTACAGATTAGTTTCATTTAAAAAGAGTTTATAATTACATAAATTAAAGGGTGTCCTCGTAGACACACATGAAGTTTACATACATAATAAAACATAACAAATTTTAATTAAACTGGTAAACTGTACTCAATAAAATAAAAAGAAATAAAACAAGTATAATAATACAATGAAACGATAGAATCATGTTTGTAAAAGTTATTGCAGATTCCTGGAATTTAACATAAATTTCACTTTTACCTGAGAAGGAACATCTGATATTTATCTGATATTATGTAACTTATGATATACATTATGTATAACGTTCGGAATAATTAATTTTAGGAGATCTTCTTAAAATCAAGCATTGACATGTAGACATTGTTTAGAAAAACATATTCTATTAATTGAGTTAAAAATCAAGCTTTATTTAATGATATTAGATTGTCATACACATAATTGAAACTATTAAAATGTTATTTCATATAGATAAATTATAAAACTTTGTTTAAAGTTTATTATATTTACGGTGTAGCACAATATTTAGTAGTTTTTTCAACACATTTTAACCTGACTGTACCTTAATTTAACGAGCTGAAAATAAGAGAAGATATTGTTTTCTGTATATCGATGATAACCTGGAAACAAACACAATTTTAAAACAATTTTTATGTCTTCATCATGACAGAGCACTGAGATAAATGCATCCTCTCCATAAATTTTAAGATGGTAAGAAAACAAATGCACAAAAAAAAATTTTTAACTGACACAGTCATCATCATGGCTTGTGTTTGTGCGCGAAATGCGTGAAAGGAAAAGCGGAAAAAACTAAACCAACAAAAACAAATTATTACATGAAAGACTAACATTAAGAAACAACTCGAATATATTTAATATGACTACAACAAGATGGCTTGCTGGAAAAGTGTAGTCATCATGTAGCATATTTTCCTTTGTTATTTTCTTCAAAATGTTTCTTGATTCTTCAGTTAGAATAACAGTTTTGTGCGGAAAAAAGAAGAAAACAAAGTATAAGTTGCTAATAGGAAGTGGGTGTATTTGCTTGCTTTCATCCTTTTTTCTTAGCTATTTAGAATTGTTTTTCTTTATTTTATAATTTATAATATAAACATCAAATTATGTTTAAAGTCAAACAAGTTTTTCTTATTAAATCTCAGAAGTTCCCGTTAAGAAATTATGAACGAAAATTAAACTTTCAGTTGCATATACTTGAGAAGATACTTTATAAGACTTATGGCTTTGTAAAGATGACGAGTCAAGCAAACTAAAGCTTAGTATTTCATCATTTCTTTACTAGAAGAACTTAAATCGATAGGAATAATTGGAATAAAACTTTTGTAATCAGTACGCCAACAGACGAGTTTTTCTCCCTGATCCTTACTTCTTAATATACCCAGCTATTGCTCGATGTCTGTATAGCAATAAAAACAGGACAGCGTCGGGTCAAGCAAAAATGTGTACTTTTATATATCTAACTATTGACTATATTGCAATAATCACTAGATTTTTAGTCATAGGAGCAATCTTCAAAATATTATGCGAGGAAACGACTTAGCGCTGGATATAAAAGACTCACAAGGAGATCGTCGTTATTATAGAATTGGAATGCACAGTGAATGATTAATTTTAAAGATAATTAGAAATAACTTTACCCTCATCTATAAGGGAAAAATTTAAGGAATACCCGGAAACATATGAGCTAAAGAGACTATAAAAACTGACTGCAGGAAATTTTAACCTTAAATTGCTAGGAGAATGATATTTTTTAGGCATTTTCAGGGATTTATTAATTATATATCTGACATGCTTTTTCAGATATAATTAAATAAAAAATTTTAATCATATTTTTAAAAAAAAAAATTTTTAATCATATTTTTCGGCTTACGTATATTTTTTAAATTAATTTTTAGAACTTTTTTTTAAAAAAGAAAAATTATTTATAAATGTATGCGGACGTTTTCTAAAGAAAACAAGAAACATTAGACATTAGCTACATCCTTCATCAGCATTCTTCGCATCTATCTACCTCAGGCTGTATTCATATTTGCTTTTCAAACTTTTTAGGAAGGAAAATTACTTTCGCATGGTATGCATAATTTTAAAGAGAAAAGGAAAATTTTATGGATCTTCTCATGCTTCAGGACAGACTATATGGTGCTCTCTTCATATATTAATTTTCTCCGATGGATTGCGTAGTGTGATTTCCTATATATTTGCTCCAAAATATATATAACAAAATAGACTATTGTTTTACTTCCACTGATTTTATAGATTCTGCATTTATTGGGTAAGCAAGGTTTGCCAATAATTTTTTTTATTTTTAAACATTAACTATATGTTTTAACAACCTTTTTAGAGGGTATCAATTCCAAAATAAAGCTCGAACTGACGATCTTTTTTTACTCCAAAGATGAATTTATTAACTCAATCAGGCTACTTTACTAAGAAGTTATTCACTGCATCTAAGCAAGCAAGCAACTAATGCAGCCCAGCTTCTAAGAATACTCAACAATTTTAAGCCTACTTTTTTTTTTCTTTTGTTTGCACAAATAATTTTGCTAGCTTGGAAACTAAACAGTTTATTTGATCTTATTTATGTAAATCACAATCCATGTTTTTAATAGGGAACATAAGATTTTAGGTTTTTCACGAATATATACAGATAAGTATTCTAGGTCTGTTTAATTCTCTAGAGTTGTTTTTATAACGTTGCAAAAAAATATGACTTAGCTAATTTATTAACGTAAGGAGCTTCAGTTGGTTGGCCTTTCCAGGGTCTCAAATCTCACAACAAATAGTAAAAGAGGTTGACAACTCTTAACTTGCAAGAATCGAATCGGGTTATGTTTTATTTTAATTTGGTTTTAAAGATTAATAATTTTAATTGTTTTCTATACATCATCCTACAATAAATACCTCCTATTAATTTTGGGTTTTTTATTTACTTCTAACACGATATAGCAACAGGGTAATAAAATTTTTGTTTTTGCCTTCTGAAAAGTACAAAAAACATTTCGAGAGTTTTCAAACTGTGACTGACGATATAATATAAAAAAAAGCAATATTAATGTGTTAAATAGTTTAAACTTTCGTGCATAAAATCAAAATAAAACATTTAGCTTCTCTGTGGCGGACAGAACCTATGAATAAAAACAATCAGACAAACTAATGTCGTCATTAATTCATAACTAATATTAAGTAACTGATATTGACTGTGTTTTCATAATTATGAGTATAATAAATTAATGTTACAATATTTGTTTATATCATAAAAACATTCTTGAATAAATTTAATAAGTTGTTGTCTATAAACTGTCAAGAAATTGCTTTTACAAATTTTAATAAAAAAGTACCTTGTTAAAAACATATATTCTTTTATATATGCGGTTTTCTAAAAAAGTTGTTCAGTTGGTAGCTACAAACAAACACTCCTTAATCAGACTGTAATTGTTGTTACAAATTTTTTTTCAAAAAGAAACTGGCTCGATTAAAGAAATTACATTTAATTTGAGGGAAAATTACTGAGTTCTTCCTTATTATTAAATATTCATTAATTTATAAACACTAACAGCGTTTGTTGTCATTTCAGAAGCTGTTTTCTCAATCAGTTATAACAAAAGCGGCAGTTATACGGACCGTTATCGAATAAAAAAATACAAATGTTCCTTCCACATATATAGTGTAACCAATTCACAACGTACCTTGCAGTCTTCATTACATACAGAAAAATTCAGGTTATATTAGGGTCGATAGAGAGCGCACCATGATCAATAAAATTTTTTGTTTGAAAATATAAATGACATTTATCCGGGCTACATATATTTTAAATAGTATAGCAACATGTCTTGGCAACCACAACTATCGATTTACTAATATCAGAACTTGGCGATAAGTTGATTTTGAAAAGTACTATTTGACCTTCAAGGTCTTGCGTTTCTACATCTTTCTATTTTTTCCTGTGGGACCACGTTAAAGGTCACAGGTTATGCTATAAGCCAGCAACACCTGGTGCTTTGGAAGCCATCTTACATTAGCAATATGCTGTAATTAAATTAATGAACATTAGTCACGTCATTATAAAAATATTTGTGGATATTCTAAAGCTCTTATAACTTGGGCAATATTATCTTTCTTTATTAATTATTAATGTAGCGCATGCAGTGTTTCTTCTCGTGGCGTTTACCTTAACTTATGAATGTAAGCGAATTTAAATTATAAATGAATAGCAATTTCCCTACTGTTTTTACAACCGTATCAAAGAAAAAGTTTATACTGATAAATAATTTAGATGCAAAACAGTTCCAACCACAAATTCAAGTGACCGTAGCTGAAATAGGAAACGTGCTGTACTTCTACTTTGGTGATAGAAATTCCGTAACATCGCTTATTTTTGCATATTTGAAAACAAACTGTGGAAATTCTAGGAAAATCGGTTTAAATGCTGTAGGCAGCTAAAACTTTTCAACAAACAAACAGATTTTGTAATTTTCATATATCTTATTTATTCATGGTGGCCAAAGAAGTCGTTCATGCTGAATGTGTTTAAGAAAGAAATAACTTACTGGTAATAAATAGGACACATAGCGTTTTTAATTTTTTGATTTTGATCTTCTCTATAAGAATATGCTACTTTTTTATTATGATATTTGTTATTTTTTCGAAATCGTCCTTACACATATTTGTTAATCTTACATGCCACATTGGTTTGTATATATGTATGTAAGTATATGGTAATACTTAGTTGCACTTTTATATGAACGCACACATGTTTTAGACAAAATGTTGATATAAAAGTAATACGTTTTTTTAAATAATCCTGTCAAGGACACATCGTTCACAATTTGTTTCTTAATACAGTAACTAAAATACTGAAAGTAATATAAATTCAAACACACAAGCATTCAAATTCTTGTAACCACAGCTGTAAAGAACAAAATTTATAAAACGGATATTAATAGAAAAATATATAAGAGAACCATATAAAAATTGAAAGAGAAAATAATAATAAATAAAATATAGGCGAAGTATGAATAGCATTTTCAACACTTTATACAACAGACAAACGTACATGTAAGGAATAAAAATTCCCATATATTATATTCAGGTACACATAACGTACACATGTATGAAAAATTTTCATGCTTTAAAAGATAAGTAAAAAATTTGCTAATTTTAGTTTGCGCTGATGTAAGTTTCCTTTATTTCTTGACTGCATATACCAGTACTTTAAGATTAATTTTTCCTTTAATACCAATGTTTACTGGTAAACTTTGGATTTGCTGCGCCCACGTGGGTCGGCACTTAAGGCGTCCTAATGATATCACATCGCCATACGTTATTTTCAAAATATTACTAAGCATTTAGTTTTAATATAAGATTTCGATTTTGAAGATATACACGATTATGTTATTATAAAGAATTAACACGCTCTTATTACATTAGTGTTAATTAATTACACGGCCATAAAAAGATTTGATACCGTTTTATTCTAGCTGTCAATGGGCTAACAATGGAATCGAAGTAGCAGTAATAGTCTGAAAAGTTAAAATAAGACCCCTTGGTAGCGGACAATATTAAGTTGATTAAATTGAGGGTTTTATATTTTCCTTTGATCATGGGAGGCAATGGACAATGGCAACAAAACCACGGGTTACGATCGGTTGAATGTTTGTGCGATTAACCGATCAAAAAATTGGTAACAGTATCTTAAAGATTTATTTAGCCAAAAATTCGATATTGTTTCAATAAATGATAAACTCTCGTTTAACATTAGTTTTTTCAATCGATATTGTTATGTTACAGGAATTTAAATTATGCAACAATTTTTATAAACACATTTTTCGGATTCGCGACATAGTAAATGAATAAAGATACAATTATTTGTCTGTAGAACCTTTTTGAAAATAAACGGAAAAACATTTTTCGTACTTAAGCAAAATTTAAACATCTATGGCCTGCCATAATATAAGATTGTTCAACATTAGTTATGCATTTTTTGATAAGCTGACTATTTTTACCACATCATTTTACATAATCGGCCTTCTGGCTAGTCACGATTTACGTCTTTTTTTAAATAGTGAGTAATGAGTTGAGTAATCAAAAAATATTTCCGAAGCACTTATTGCAATATCAAATTCGTTCTATGAAATAACGTTAATTGTGAATAAATTTGATTTAATGTACCATAACAGATGTGTTAGCTTTTTATGCAGTATAAAATGTCTCAACTTGTGTGCAAAACATGCCACGACCAAATAATTACATCAACAAACAAGTGAAAAAACAATTAAGGACTTTTACTGTAATTAATGTCATGAACGCAATAATGTGTTACTGGTACATTTACATACATTAAAATACACGAAGGCAAATAATTCTAAAGAGAAAAAAATTACATAAATTTAGAGCAAAAAAAAAAATATGAACGTATAATAAAAACAATATTTCATAAATTTTTTTTTTCAAAAATAAAGATTAATGGGAGGGAATAGTGAGGTCATAAAAATTCTAAATTACCATCGACAGCAAAAGCTAGAGCAACAAAACACACGTTTTTGCACAGCAGTTTTACAATTACTTGCTTATACAAGAAAACAAAAAATAATATTGTTGCTTAAAATGATGTAAAAAGAAAAATGAAATAGCTGTAACATTTCACAGCTTTTTAACTTGATGGAGAGAAAATTGTTATCGTTTTTACTGGGCTTCACCACAAGTAAGTCGGAAGCATGAAAAATCTTTTTGTATAGATCTTTTACATTTAGTTATATTTACATATATAAACTCTTAAAATTTAAAAATATTTATTATTTGAGAAAATTAATAAAATAAACAATTATATTCAACATAAACAAATAATAATAAAATACAATATAATTTACTTTACTATTGACGTTTTATCACTAGAATCAGATTTTAAAAGTCACATATGCATCTCTAAAGATAATAGAACATTTAATATGTGAAATAATTTGTGTTAATTGATGTACAAACACATATAATAAACAAATAGTAATTTTATTTCGAATTTATGTTTGTAATTGATTTTTGTAACAAATTATTTATAAATAAACCAATAAATTTGTTTCAAGTAATATTTTTACTTAAGAGACCATATTATGGCTTAATTAAATTTTATGGTATTTTCAATCAAAATATGTTATTTTAATTTAATTGTTAAAAATATATTATATTTGAAGATGAGATTATTACATTTGATTATAATTTGGTCCCAAGACCAACGATATTATTGTTAATTGCAACAATACTATAATTTTTCTTTGCGTTGTTGTTTTTTTTTTTACTTGCGTATAAATTCAGCTAAAGTGAGGAACTAAGTGCCTTTAATTAATTTTATTATTATTCCTTATTACCACTTCCTTTTAAAAATAAAAAGTCTTTTTAAATGTGGCAGGGAATAGCGAAATTTTTTGGGTGCTGTACTTTCCACATTAAAACTCTCTAGTTCGTAATCACAAAACAAATGTGGTCTGGTGGCCAGGGTCTAATATAATTTTTATTTTTTCAATTAAAAAACAGGAATATATTCCATATAGCTTATCAGTAAGCTTTAGCTTAACAAAATGCGAATTAACTTTCCGATAACATCCAACCTTTATCTATATTAACTATCAATGGTTCAGCACACAGTGGTTTGAAAGTGGTTTGACAAAATTCGTTATCTCGTGAACCACTTAAGATACTTTATGAAATTCAACAGCGGCAAAGCAGAAGTATCTATCTGTGAACTTGTGAACTGTCGAGTCCCTAGGGTGAAAAGGCGCTTCTGGGTGTGCCACCAATAGAAAATGACATAAAAAGTTTATTTTTAACTCAAATTTTAAGATTTAATTAGACATTAAAAATATCTATAAAAAACGTGCTTGCATTTTTACATTATTTCCTTTAGTTTGGGAGAAAATTGGTTTACAATTTTGTTTTTAATTCTGCCCGACCTTGATATAGTACTTTTGGCGTGTTGCATTTATTAATTATTGGATTTTCACTTTGAGACACTTCCTATATTCTAAATAAAATTAAGAATAAAAAAGCTTAAAATATTATTTTGACCGCGCTTTTTGTTAAAAGAATACAAGAATCTAAATTAAGAAAATGTAAAAAATACCGTTTGTTAAGATTTTCGCAAAAATGGTGGTAATTTAAATTTACAGAGATACTAGCAAGTTTTTTTAACCAATTTAAAAATAACAAAAAATATGAATAAAACAATATTTAGGTAAATCATAACGTTTCTTATTTCTCTAGCCCTAACCAAGAAAGCCAATCTTAAAACAAAATTTAAAAAATGTTGTGAAATTCCTCGGATTGCAAAGCAATGATTCAAAGGGGTTTTTATGCTCCCAATTATTAACTACATACTCTAAGAAGGATTTGACAGCAGCGTTATTAATAAAGGCAGACTTGCCTCTTTTGTAAAAAAAAAAACAATATTTTCCCAGTTCAAAGAATTTAAATATTAAAATAAAAAATTTTATTTTATTTTAACATTTAATTAAAACCCTATTCAAACCACTGTGCAATATAAGCATATTTAATACGAAGGAATAGAAAACCTGTTGTTAAACGTTGAAAATAATATTTTCAAATAAAAGTGTGTATACGATTCATAAATAGAAAAAAAGAGGAATTGTTTTTGCCTCAACTCAATTCAATTAATATAAACATTCTATAAGAATTACAAAGCTGAAATTTTATAAATTTGAAACAGAGATTTCTAAGAATAAAGTGCTTACATCAACTGCCTAGTGATACAGAGAGGAATGAAATGTATCCTTAATACAAAAATATTATCTATTATCATATTTTTACAGAAGTACAAAATTAGGAATTTAAGTTATGGAATAAATACTTTAAAGAATATACGTTGAGATCTGACAGGCAACTGGTAGAAACGAAACGTGGAGAATTGGTCCTTCTTAAAAGAATGTTATTTTCGTATGTTTTCAAAACTACAGCTTTCAAAGAAATATATTGTTTTCGGTAAAAATTTTTATTTCCATTTACATTGCCTGATTCCTACAATAATAAACACTCTGTAATATTCTCATTAAATTTTTACTGTTTTATATTAAAATAAAAAAATTATTAAAATTACTTGACAGCCCTAGATGTTCTCAGATATCATATCATCGTAGATAAAAAAATTAAATGGTTAATCAACATCTTGATACATTTTGAAGTAATTGACACACTAAATATACCTGTTGTCGCTCAAATTCTTTTTTTTTTACATAACTTTGGACATTTTTATATTTTCGTATATAGGTGCAGTGTTGCCAGTTTTTTCAAGCTTTTTTGCCAAATGGCTTGTCGGATATCACCAAATATCACCGAAACATAAAAATATTAAGTATTAATTTTAAAAACATTTTTATTTAATTTAATTTAATAAACGAAATTTTAATACAATATAAAACTTGCATTGCTTTTAACAAAGTAAAAAAGCCTTTATTTAAAAAATACAAAAGGGAATTCGTTTGTAAAAGGTACAAATCCAATATAAAATTAAAGCTGTAGTCATCGTAGTAAGCACGTTGACTACAAGCGTGGTTGGCCAGGGCTTAACCCCTGTGCAACCAAAAAACAAAAATATGTTTTTTATGTTTAGTGGTATAAAAACATATTCAGAAATTAATAATACAGCATGTAGTCTCCTTCGTTGGTACTTCTACATAGCACATTCGCCGGCGAAGTAAAATAAAATGGCTATACTTTTACCACCTGCTTTTTCTCTCCTCTATTCCTTTTCTTAAAAATATAGCACGGTTACATTAAATAAATAGACCTTGTTGCCTAAAGTGCTACTTCTTTAAACAAAAAAAAACAAAAAATAAATAAATAAATAGAAAAATAAAACAACAAAAAAATAATACACAAATTCATAAATATAAAAATAAATAACCTAATTCGACAATCAATGAATAGTGCTTAATATTTTTGGTAAATGTTATGAGTAAAAAATTGATTAAAGAAATACATATTAGTTATCGAGTCAAAACTTTCACACTCATTTGGTTCAATGTGACTATTTTTTTTTGTATCCTTGCTGCGGTATATTTCATTTGTAATAAATCTACTTAACGTATCTTCCGAAGGAATTATTGCGTTACATAATTCATATGTTATTTCATTTCATAAAGGATATTACTATCTGAAATAGTTATTCCCACACAAGCATTACTTGTGGGAATAGTCAAAGTATTAAAAACGGATATCGACAACTACTTAAAGTGGTAAGCATCAGCAGCATCCTGGTAATCGTATATTTTGGGCCAGAACTCGTATGTGCTTTAAGGTATTTTATTATTAAATTATTGAATTCATGATTGGTCACTTAAGTTGTATTTAAGTGTGTACTGAAAAACTGAATTTCGTATTTAAATAGAACTTAAAGATAAATGACATTTAAATAAAAGTAAAAAAATGGCCCTAAAAACATAGAAGTTAAAGAAAACTAAGAACATATAAAATAAAGCTCAAATGTTTTTTATTTTTTTTTTTTTTAACTGCAATTTTATCATAAAGAAAATAATAAAAACATCCAAACATATCACCAAGTATCTTGCCATTCTAAAAAACTTTTTTCGCAAAAAAGCTTATTTTTTTTTTAACTGCTTTCTTCGACCGAACCTTCTGACGGGTTTCTCTATGGTGCAATACAACATGGCTCTGAAGGATATCCGGAATCGCCTACAGTTTTAAATTTTATTTTGTTATTAGAAGGGTCTATCATTTTCTGAGGAAATGTTTAAGCTATCAATCTTACCTAAGAGTTAACAATTTTAGCTGTTTTGTTATTATACAATCTTCTAGAAAACTTCTTTAATCGGATGGCTTAAACACAAATTAATCGTGTGCTGCTCCACCGTATCTGGAATTTGTTGCCAAAATCTTGTACTCATGGTCACATATCTAAAAATATTGTACATACTTATATCATGCTTTTGTAAATAAACCAAGATTTACTATAATTAAAGAAACTCACCACCATAGAATTTAGGCTGTGGAATGCTTTTTGGCTAAAAAACATTTCTTCATTACTATGTGGCCTCTGCAAACCGAAATGTGTGCCATCCACACAACCTATAACTACACACATACATACAATAAAAATAATATCGAGGTTTACATTATCGCTCAGTCAATAATTGCTAACCTCCGGGTATTTTATACTTTTCCATAAATATATGCATACATTTATCAGAATTATGAGGTTCAAGTTTTATAAATTTGGGGCACAGTTTGGAGTCAAATTCTTTTATGCATGCGAAAACATACTTACATACTGTGCTTTGACACATGCCCACCAAATAATTATTTCCAACTATGTGCAGGAAACTTCCACTTGCTATAAGGGACAATGTTCCTAGTTGTAGTTTTGGTGGCACTGATGTTGCTTTCTGTATCAAGCTGAGCCAACACGACGTTAAACGCCTCCTTCGATAACCTAAATCGTTTTCGAAACCTTAAAACAAAGATTTTTAATATACATATGTACATGCGTAAGTTAAGTTATAAATACTTAATATTTTCTATTTACGCTGCATCAGATTATAAATTAGCGTCTCTTTTGTTTCGCATTTGTCTTCTGGCACGCGTGAAATGATGTTGATGATGATATTTTATTTTACATTTATTCTTTTGGTTTTGTTATTTTTTTTTTTTTTTTTTTGACATTCTATAGGAATCACATGTTTTTATTTTGGTACAAATAAACTAATCTAAAACTTTTAAGCAAAATTTCGATTCGAATGCTATCGAATGCCGCAAGCCCGTTTTTAATTCGTCGCGAAATTTTATTCGATACAAAAACTTGCTTGATCACGAATGCAACGATTTGGCGCCTGTTTTTTTATTTTATAATAGCATTCACTCAATCTTTAAGATACCTAGCTAGTTTTTTATCACTATTATACATATATACAAACATGCTTTTTTGTGTAGTCTGTAGTGGTGTTTGACATTGCTTCACTCAACATTTGTATGTAATTCTCACGTTTATTTTGCAAAAAAAAGGTATAGAAAATAACAAAAGTTCGCGCCAAGGTCGATTCAAAAACTGTTTTTTGACATGATATTTTAAGTGCTACAACTCTTGAAAGAAACAAAACTATAGAACGAGAGTGTTTGTACTTATCTTGTGTGCGAATATTATTGTTTATGGTTTTCGTTATAGAAATAAAATGTTTTAAGTTTTTAAATTTCCTATGTACGAGAATTCTATAGAATTAGGATGGCAGTGAAAACTTTTTATGCAGTTGTGTTACTGTATTTTAATATTGTACGTATACAAAGTTGCGAAACTAAGCATAAAATATTTAACAGATGCCTAGATTGATTTTCTACGGCGTTGCTAATACTTGTCGACGGCGTATTTAAATGGCATAGATTGTCAATGTTTTGTATTGCGGCATTGCAAAGTAACTAATAATTTCGAAGTTTTTTTAGTCTGCACGTTGCGTTACCAAAACTTACAGTCCAGTATTATTTTAAAAATAGGCAGGGCTTTAACATACTCTTTCTATGCTTACAAAAATATATTTTCTTTTAATAGGCCTAGAGCGGTAAACCTCAGCAAAAACTGCAAACTTTACCAAAACCTTTTGCAATAAGGCTAATGGGAGATAAAAATCTTCTAATCTTATAGATTAGATATAGATTTATTTATTTGTATCTAAAGCCACTTGAAAATTATTGAAAGCTAGTGAGTTCCTCTATATGTAAACATGTTTGGTTTTAATGGTACAGAATCCAGAAAGTACAACCATATAGATCTTAAGGTTTTAAATACACATTAAATTAACAAATAAACAACCTAACCTCAATCTTAAGAGAGGATTTACTCATGTAGCATTGAGGATTGAATCAATATTTTAAAATTATCCCAACTTCCGGAAGCGAACTACATAATTGGACACAAGAGAAATTTAAAGAAGAATAAATAAACTGGCTCATTTACAGAAACTGTTCAAACATGGTATTTTGGTTTACTCCGCACTTGCTTCAAATATAGAATAAATTTGAAGTCACCAAAGCAAAATTCTGCAGATCATCACTGCAGCCCGCTGGTACTGGTGATCAAACTGATATCGTTAAGCGTGTGACAAAGTAGCTTGAAACATATTCAATCTGTAACATAGCCAGATTATAAATTAGAGTAGTAAGATTTATGTAAAACAGATGAATTCTTAATAATACTAATTAAAATGAATTTTTACTTTATCATCTTTCCAAGATCCCACGTTGCTTTATCAGAGTTTACTCTAGATACGTAATATCAGATTTTCGACAGACAGTTATCAACTCTCTTTCCTATCTCAGACTACCGTATATATGTTTCCTTTCTTTTAAACTGAAGTTCCCAATTGCTTTCGTATTAAAAATGCTATCTTCCGTATTTCTTATTCTAATACAGGCCATAGTTGGATATCCGCGCACGCTATGAAGTGTTAACCCAGTCAGTTCTTTGACAAGATGTTATAAAACATCTTAAGTTATTATGTCCTGTCCTAAGGCTTTAGACGCTATAAAGTACAATTTTGTATTCCTTCCTCAGGGCTCCTTAAGCATTATTCGTACCAACGAGCAAGTTTTTATCATCTGCCATCATTTTTGACTGACAAAATATAGTTATTGTACAATCCAATACAAAACGCAGACTTATCCCCTTTTGCTTCGTTTCGTTCAACGTCGGTATTTTCTCTCAGGTATTAATCCTCCATTTCTTCACATTTATTTACTCACTAGCAGATTTGCAAGAGCAATGAGGATTTCCTTCATCCAACCTGCTGGTGGCGCGTTCGCAGCAGTTAAATTATTAACAATAATTTTAATGAAATAAACATTTTACTTGTGCAAATTTTTAAATAATTTGTAACTGTATTAAATGCTTTATAGATCTTATAGATTTCTTCACAATAAACAATAAGCGGGGCATTGGTATAATACCCTGGCCATTTAAAAACTTTTGCTAAAATTTTAACAAAATCAATAAGAAATTATTTTGATTTTAATTCAATTTTCATTGTACCTGATAAATTTTATTACTTGACATCTTAATAGAGTTCAAATTATTTATTAATTTTATTATAAAAATATAACTATAAAATAATATTTTTAAGCGCTTGTAATTTTTTTAATAGGAATAATATTCAATAACAATATCCTTTTTTGTACAATATTTCATTAATCCTTGCGGTAGCATCGTCAGCAAACAAAATTTTAAATAAAAATTTTCAAATAATTAGCAAATAATAAATAATTTATGCTTATAATAAACTGGAATGGAATCATTTTTGTAAATGAAATAATTTTTGGAAATTTAGTTGTTGGTGTAAATAGTAATTGATATGGAATGCTGAATATTTATTTTTGCAAATTTGTCTGTTTGTCAATTCATCCGTCACTTGAAAACTACAAAATGGATTTGAATAAAACTATGTAAGGAGGTCCTTAAAAAATTGGTTCATAAATAGAATATGTTTTTTTTTTAAATATATAATTTTAAAGATACAATTACGAAAGCACTTAATTTTACTGGTATTTAATGGTACTTCAACATGTTTGGGAAATTTTTAATACTGTTTACAGAACTCTTCAATAAATATTTCAAAACACTTCTTTTAAATTTAAAATTTAAGAAAATTAGAAATGACACGCTTTCAAAGTGGTGAACCCTGATAGTAATAGTAATAAAAGACCTAAAGGCAAGATGTAATGCTTAAAAGTAATGAATAAGCAAATTAACAACAAGGTAAACATTTTCAAAAACTTTGTAGTAAAAACTACATTAACTTTCAATTAAACTAAAATCCCTTATTAAGATATTTGCTAACTAACTATTAAGCGTCCCTAATAAAAATTCAAACATTTTGAAAACTTGGCAAATTGTAACGCTGCAAATGACATGCATCCACGAATCAAAGTTTTTACTTTATTAATATGATTATTATGTGGAAACATTTTTAAATCATCTTACCTTAACTAGGCTTCATTTCTTAAAAGACGTTTCGCGAACTATTATTTCTTTTTAAGGAATCAAACACATTTAAAGTTAAGAAAGAAATGTTTCCATATCCTTCCAGAAATTAAAAAAAAATGTTTAAATGAATTGAATTGTTAATTGGCTATTGCTGTCATTTATCAAAATGTTGTGTTAGTCGTGCAAAATAGGGTACAGTGTGAAATTTGTAAAGTATTTGTAGTTGTAATAGGATTGAATGAAACAATCACTTAAGTTACGTAAGATAATGAAATTAAATGTTCTTACTTAAAAGCTATGTAATCAACTTGGCCTTTAAAGGCTTTTCGATTATTAATAAAATCAAATAAGATAAAAAAATAAAATAAATTAAATTAATGTTTCAATGTGCTCGATGTTTTTCGTAAATTTTACATATTTTTTTTTTTAATAAATGTAATATATGTACTTGTATTTCGAAGGCAAAAACGAACTGAAGCTAATGTGAAATAATATGTGGTAAAGCTAGAATATACCTAACGTTTGCTTGAATGCAAAGTGCTTGAGTGATCGCATATTCCGTACGAAAATAGATGTTGATACACAATGCAGGTGAGTACATACAAAAATAAGTATTTTCGCAAATGGACGAGAAGGGCTAACACATTAATTACATTGAATTGGAAAACATGATTGAAAATAAAAAAAAATATTTTTTAATTATCTATTTGAATTAAATTTCTTTTTCTATAAAGTCACTATTTTTAGTTATTCGATAATATACACTAATACATTTTTGAGTACTTTTTCCAATGCATAAAAGAAAAAAAGAGAATGTAGTTTTGATTTATATTAAAACTATTAAAGTAATTGGTTTAGTAATTTATTTACAAATCATAAAGAAAAATATAATTATTGCAAAATATAAATATGATCTTCCTCAGGAAATCTCTTCAGATTTATTGTAAGAAATCGACAGATTTTTCGTTAAATTTTACTATTAATATTTTAGTATCCGTATTAATGTGTTGAAATAATTTTGTTGCTTCTTCCAATTAACAGAAATGATAACAG
This sequence comes from Cistogaster globosa, assembly GCA_937654795.1. Lineage (NCBI taxonomy): Eukaryota > Metazoa > Arthropoda > Insecta > Diptera > Tachinidae > Cistogaster > Cistogaster globosa. The sequence goes on from OW569406.1 coordinate 25,662,230, forward strand.
TAAAGATATAAATCGGTCGAGTTAACTTTTCTAGTGGTTCTTGCGACCGACTATTAATTACAAATATAATTCTTTTATTCCTAATACAGAACTTATATCTAGATTATAGGTTGTTAGGAATAAAAATTAAGTTATGATATTTGTGGATACATTCTAATAATTTCAAACGATTTTTACCAATCTGTTTTCTGTGTGCTAAAATGGTTATATCAAAGCTTATTTCAACTTCTCATTAATTGGAAAATTCTAAAGCTACAGAAAAGCCATAAATGGATTTTTGAAAATAAATGACATACTTTATTGTTTGTAAGAACAAAAGATATTTAAATAAAAAGATTTTCAGTTGTGTCCTTGTTTACGACACAAAAGTGTGCAGACGAAGACACCATCATGTAAATATTTATTTATTTAATGAATAACTAAGAAATAATAAATTATTAAAAAGTTATTAGGTACTACGAGCACTAGCTGCTAGGGCCATCGGCTCTTTGTTAAAAAAAAAAAATTAAATATGAATACATAAAGAGGATTAACATATACTATATACTAAAGGCGATAAATACATATATTAGATCTTGTCATAAATATTTAAAGTTTTTAAGAGTTTTGTCAAATTATTAACGTTATCTTTTGATATATTTAGAAGTAAGTTAAAGAATGATATATTATTGACATTACATATTGAAGAGATATGTTGACATTCGTTGACTAGGTGCTGCATCGTCATCTTAGGTTCGGGACAGAAAAGACATTTTGGTGTTTGTTTTTTTTCCATCAAATGTTGGTGAGTTAATCTACTATGGCCGAGCCTCAATCGTATATATATTTGCAAAGCTTTTCTAGAAACTCCTACTGGATAAGCTGGTGCCTTACAACAAGGATTAAATTGATGATAGTAATGCATATAAGACCTCCATTGAATATTTTGTTTATTATGAATGTAATCACGTATAGCTGAATGTATAACCATTTTATTTTGGGTAAGTTGTAATATCATTGGTAACTTTGGTACTTCTTTAGCCGCTGTGTCAGCTCTTTCATTTCCTACTATATTTGAGTGGCCAGGTATCCACATTAACTTAATTTTGTGCGGAAAACGAATTAAGTTGTCTCTAATTTCGCAAATAATATCATCTTTATTTGTAGAGTTTTGTATAGCTGTTATGCAAGATTTAGAGTCAGAGCAGATAACATATTTATTTCGTTGATTTTTAATCCATTTGATGGCTTTTAAGATTGCAACAGCTTCCGCAATAAAAATTGGAGTTAGCGAATGTAGCAGGCCTTGTTGAATAACGTTAAAGCTATCATCAATGAAAGCGTAAGAGACCCCATTGACAGACTTTGACCCATCTGTGTAACATAACAACCACCCATTTTGTTTATATTCCTCCTTCTTTTGTAAGAATAGGGAGATAAAATTTACAGCTGTAGTAGAATTTTTAGGAAATGCTAATAGCGAGGTATCAATACTATTTTGTTGAAGATGCCAAGGTGGTCGCAAACAAATAAAAGCTCTTTTAGGGAAAGAGCTAATGCCAATTAAATGTTCTTATAATAAGCTGCAATGGAATCATTTTTGTAAATGAAATAATTTTTGGAAATTTAGTTGTTAGTGTAGATAGTAATTGATATGGAGTGCTGAACATTTATTTTTGGAAATTTGTCTGTTTGTCGATTCATCCGTCTGAGGGCGCATCACTTGAAAACTACTGAATGGATTTGAACAAAACTTTGTGAAGAGGTCCTAAAGAAATTGGTTTATATATAGAATATTTTTTGTTTGTAAAATGTATCATTTTAAAGATACAATTACGAAAGCACTTAATTTTACTGGTATTTAATGGTACTTTACCATATTTAGGAAATTTTTGATGCTGTTTACAGAACTTTTCAATAAATATTTCAAAACACTTCTTTTAAATATAAATTTTAAGAAAATCAGAAATGACACGCTGTCAAAGTGGTGGACCCTGATAGTAATAGTAATAAAATAGAAGACCTAAAGGCAAGATGTAATGCTTAAAAGTAATAGATAAGCAAATTAAAAACAAGGTAAACATTTTCAAAAACTTTGAAATAAAAACTACATTAACTTTCAATTAAACTAAAATCCCTTATTAAGATTTTTGCTAACTAACTATTAAGCGTCCCTAATAAAAATTCAATCATTTTGAAAACTTAACAAATTGTAACGCTGCAAATGACATGCATCCACGAATCAAAGTTTTTACTTTATTAATATGATTATTATGTGGAAACATTTTTAAATCATCTTACCTTTACTAGGCTTCATTTCTTAAAATACATTTCGCGAACTATTATTTCTTTTTAAGGAATCAATCACATTTTAAGTAAAGAGAGAAATTTTTACATTTCTTTCCAGAAATTTAAAAAAATGATTTAATGAACTTTAAATGATTATATAAATATCAATTGTATGGAATTGTTAACTGGCTATTGCCGTCATTTAACGAAATGTTGTGTTAGTCGTGCAAAATAGCAATACAGTGTAAAATTTTTAAGGTATTTGTAGTTGTGATAGGACTGAATGAAACCATCACTTTAGTTACGTAAGATAATGCAATTAAATGTTCTTACTTACAAACTATGTAATCAATTTGGTCTTTAAAGGCTTTTTACTTATTAATAAAATCAAAAAATTTAATAAATAAAATAAATTAAATTAATGTTTCAAAATGCTCGATGCTTTTCGTAAATTTTTTATATTTTTTATTTTTAGCAAATTTTATGCAGGAAAATGATTTTTGAATAAAATTTTCGGATTTAATGCCCTCTTTTTTTGTTGGTTAAATACAGTTCTCCTCTAATCAATCTAATCGCAAAAACGAACTGAAGCTAATGTGACAATATTTTAAATTATATATGGTAACACTGCAATATACCCAACGTTTACTTGAACGCAAAGTGCGTGACTGATCGCATATTCCGTACGAAAATAGATGTTGATACACAATGCAGGTGAGTACATACAAAAATAAGTATTTTCGCAAATGGATGAGAAGCGCTAACACATTAATTACATTGAATTGGAAAGAAAACATGATTGAAAATAAAAAATAAAATATTTTTTAATTATCTAACTATTTGAATTTAATTTCTTTTTCTATAAAGTCACTATTTTTAGTTATTCGATAACACACACTAATATATTTTTTACTGCTTTTTCCAATGAAATAAAGAAGAAAAGGGAATGTAGTTTTGATTTTTTTTAATTTATATTTAAACTATTTAAATAATTGGTTTAGTAATTTATTTACAAATCATAAAGAAAAATATAATTATTGCAAAATATAAATATGATCTTCCTCAGGAAATCTCTTCAGATTTGTGTAAGCATTCGACATTTCGTTAAATTTTCACAGCAGTTTAAGTCTTTTTTTTTTTTTGCACATGGCAGTGGAACCTTAGTTTAAGACACAATTTAAGTTGAATCCAATAATGGGCTATATGAGCAGTAGCAAACGTTCTTTTTTGCAGTTTTAAATATTAAATAATTCATGAGAATATAATGAAATATTTATTTCTGCAAAAAAATAATACACAGTTAAATTTTACTTAATGAAATAATTAATAAGCTGTTTTGCATCTAACATAAAACAACTGCGCTTCACTAAAATAAAAGTTTAAAAGTTTTGTCAGTTTTGCATACTTACGGTTTAACAAAAAATAACAATGTAGGAAAAACTAGATCTAGACGGATCCACCAGGGTTACGCGATTTAATTTCGCGATATTTTTGTACTCAAGTTGGACCTTTTAACAACCTTGTTCAATTTATTACCAGTTTCATCAGTTCCTTGAGTTTTTTAACTATAATATCGTTACATTCTTTTTTGTTTTTTAGGTTTTTTTATTTTTATTTACAAAGTCAAAATAGCTTTCGTTTTTAGAAGTAACACAATCGATTTTTTGATTCTTACTATTAATATTTCAGTATTCGTATTAATGTGCTGAAATAATTTTGTTGTTTCTTCCAATTAACAGAAATGATAACAGTAAAGACATAAATCGGTCTAGTTAACTTTTCTAATGGTTCTTGCGACCGACTAATAATTACAAATATAATTCTTTTATTCTTAATATAGAACTTATATCAAGATTATAGGCAGTTAGGAATAAAAATTAAATTATGATATTAGTGGTTACATTTTAATAATTTCAAACGATTTTTTACCAATCTGTTTTCTGTGCGCATATGTAGATAATAAAATGGTTATATGATCAAAGTTTATTTCAACTTTTCATTGATTGCAAAACTCTAAAACTGCCGAAAAGCCATAAATCGATTTTTGAAAATAAATGACATATTTTATTGTTTGTAATTAAAAAAAATTAATAAAAAGATTTTCAGTTGTTTCTTTGTTTACGACGCAGAAGTGTGCACACGAAAACAAAATCATGTAAATAAAAATTGAATAATTTTAAAATTAAGCTTTTAGAAAAAATTATGTCAATAGTAACAACATAATGCAATACCAAATTGCAAAAGTATAATTAATTTGGGAGGAGATAAATACAAATTTATGTAAGAATAAAATATGGAAATAACAGCAGTTAAGAGATTCTAAAACTATGTTTTTTTTAATTAAACTATATTTTTATTTAAATAGTGTTATAATGTAGAAATTATCAAAGAACATGATTATACCTCTAATTTGTAAACTGATAAATCCTATATAGTACAATTCATCTTTATTATGTAACGTTTCATGCCAATAACACATAACAAAATGATTAAAAAAATATAAAAATTCTCTTTTGCAAACAAACAGCACAAGAATACCTCAAACACACATTAATACATTGAAGGAAAAATTATGTCTCTTTTGTGTTTTATAAAATACCTAAAAATAATTTATATTCATTTATGTGAATTTACTCTACAGTGTAAAACATAACATTTTCGAATTCAAATAGTAAGAATTCAAATCATAAACATTACCCTTGGGGTACATTTGTGTTGAAAATTGCTATAAATATGAGCAGAAAAAGAGAAGTAGATGAAGAAGGAAAATACGTTTAGAATAATAATGCTAAATAAACAATTTTATTTGAACAAACGAACTTAACACTGAAAATATGTAAATAGCTATACAATATATGAATACGTGTACACAATTTAATTAAAGTTAAGGTAGCTTAGTATTCAGAACCGTATCTTAGATATAAATATAAGAGGTTATTTCGAATCCCTTTCATTTTAATTTTTTGTATTAATATCTTAAAGGTTATCAGAAATGGCTAATTAAATTTAAAGACTCAACAAAAAATAACAATGTTGATAAAAGTAGGTGCTAGTTGGCTTCAATAGTATTCAGAACCTTATCTAAGATAAGGGGTTTTCAACAAGAACTTTGTTTTTTAATTGTGGCTACGACAACAATATTGAAAGTTTTAACATCTAGTTTTCTGGCGTATTCGTTGTAGAGGCATTGGCAATTGTTACAATAAATTCAATTTTGTTGAAAAGTCGCATTAAAATAATGAAAAACTACAATGAAAATACATTCAAAAACAACCTGCTGGTTTTTCTGAAAAAAACAATCATATATTTAAACCAACTACATTTTCACTTGTCAGGGTATATCGAGGAGCAAAATTGCTGCATTTGGGCTTCTTTAAATATTAGAGCGATTATTGAGAAGTCTTAAGATCCTTAACGTGTTACTGTAAGGCGCGATGTGTGGTGTAGAGGATTTTTCTTTCTAAGTTGCCAAAAAAGTGATTCAAAATGTAATTGAAAGAATCGACATCTCTCAGCGTAGTTGGAGTGTACAAAATACAATAAAGTTTTCAATCATCTTCATCTAATTTTTCTGTTTTAAAAAACAAAGTTCTCTCAGAAAAACCCATTATAAATCTTGGATGTTTTTTCAGATCTTTTTAATCTAAATTTTTTTGGAATTTTATATCTTAAAGACTCTAAATTAAAAAGCATATTGGGCTAATTAAATTTTAAGCTTTCTGATACATACGAAGCTTAATTTCGTCAATACAGCTTGCAATTTCTCTAACAAAATTATTATTTTATAATATTAGCTTAATTTTTTTTATATGTGTAAGCCGACAGATTTTTTTCTATTTTACATTTTTTCTTTATATACATATGTACATAGTTTTAAGCATAACCAATGAATTTCTTTGTTTTATAATTTCTTTAAATATGCATGTTCATTATTAATATGGATCATTCTTAAGTTGACAGTGAGACAATAAACATCTTAAAATATTTAAACTCTAATTTGTGTGCGTGTGTTTTTAGTTCAGAAGTGGGATCAAGAACTCTTTGGTGTATGCATTTACAGGAAAAAAAAAAAAACAACCCTTAAATTGCATGTTTTCAGTTGAGAAAAAAATAGTGAGTTTGTATTCCACGCAGTCTTTAAGTGTCTGTAAAAAAACCCAACGTCTAATTGTGGTGCCATAGAGTAAAAACAAAAACAATTAGTAAAGAGTGATGTGCGTCGACGCAAATGATATGTGTAAACATTGAACATTATGAACGGTATATGAAAACAGTTTAAGCAGACATAACGGTTGTGTTTTAGAATATCAGGGTTTTTTTTATGCTATTAAAATATACTGTGTAATTTGTCGTGGAATTTATGGTGACGTATCGGCTGTACTATTGCAAAGAATGTTAAATGCACAAGTAGAACATTAAACAACTGAACGTTTAATAGTTGTTGGTGTTAAAAGAAAAAAAAACAGTAATGTAATAAGGGAGAAAAGAACAATTTCAAAATAAAAACAACTGAACGGTAAATAGTTATTTTTAGAAATTGCAACGGAATTTACAGGACAATTCAACGTTGAAAATTATAGAACATTGATACGAACTGATAAAAATGGTTAAAGTGTCAGAATTGAAAGTGGAACAACTAAAACGATTGCTTAGGGATCGTAACTTGCCGAGCACAGGTAATAAAAATGAATTAATTCAGCGATTAGTATCCGATACAGGTTCCGAGGAGATAGATTTAGAAATTCCAGACACAAACATGCAGGATGAAATAGATGAATTGCGCAGCATGATTCAACAGTTAATGACGACTTTTAATAGAAATTTTAATGAGACTGCATCGTCAAGTGTTCGTAGTAATTTGCAAACAGAAGAGAATATAACAGCAAATCAAGTACCCGATTCAGCGAGCCGTACCTCCTATTCGGTAAGAGAGATAGCAGAAACAATACCGGATTTTAACCCGAGCGATGATAAGTCCTTGAGCGCCGAACAATTTGTAAGCCGAGTAAATACTGCTGTGTCTGCTTATCGCTGGGAGGAAAAGAGCTTGATATTGGCGGTATACAGTAAATTAAAAGGTTCTGCAAAGTTATGGTTGGATGGATCAGTTGATATGTATTCGGATTGGGGAGAGTTATCTGCAAAATTGATCGACGAATTCGGTGTGAGGCTAAACGAGGCGGAAATTCATAGAAAGATGAGCTGTACACAGAGAGAGCAAACTGAAGATGTCATAGATTTCTGCTTCAGAATATCCTCACTCGGACGCAAGTTTAACCTTAGTGACCAGGCCATAATAAAATACACCCGAGATGGGTTAAAGCACCGAGAACTTCAGTCTGCAACGGCAGCAATGCGGTTTTCAACATTGCGAGAAATGCGAGAAACGTTTTCTGAATACGTACGTAATGTGCCATCGAAAAGTAACGTTTTTCAGTTTTACTCAAAAAAGGGAGATTCAGAAGTTGTTAAGGTAAAGTCAGAACCTGTTGAGTTACCAAAAAAAAGCGAGAAGTGTTTTAACTGTTTTGAAGAAGGACATTTTGCATCCAATTGTCCAAAACCCCAACGTCGTCCCCGTTGCATAGATTGTTCAAGGGTTCACCGTCGGAATGAACCACAAAACTGCGGCAAGCAAACTCAAAATATTCGTAGATTAGAAACGCATGATGATATGTTTATCCGAAAAATACTGCTAAATGGCGTTGAATTATTAGCTTTTGTTGATACGGGTAGCCAGTGCAACATGATCCGTAAATCGGTCGTTAAGAATATGTCATGTGAGCTGAAGCCTTGTTCGTTGATAATCAAAGGAATATGCGGCGGAATACGGAGGCTCCATCATTTTATAAAAGCAAAGGTCGAAGTTGACGACATTAATGTCGAAACCAATTTTTATGTGGCAGACGATTATTTGCTGGATGCTGATGTTTTAATTGGACAGAATATATTTGCTGAAAAAATGGTAAGAGGAATAGTTGATAATGGTCATTTTCGCTTTGAGAAAAACGTTGATGAAGAATACGTTGGTCGTGTGGTTAATGCAGAAACAAATTTGGCCTTAGGGGAGCTTATAACACACTATAAAGATGTATTTGCTGAAGACCTAAGTCAGATTGGAAAGACCGATAAGATACAGCTTAAAATAGAACTGAACACCGACAAACCAATCGCACAGGCACCTTACAGAGTTCCCGAACCAAAAAGAAAAATAGTTGACGAACTTATAAAGGACTTGTTAAAAAATGACATAATAACCCCTTCAGAGTCAGAGTACGCCAGTCCAATAGTTCTAGTGAAGAAAAAAGATGGAAGTGAGCGATTCTGTGTTGACTATCGAATGTTGAATCGTCATATGAATAAACAAATTTACCCAATGCCTAACATTGAAGAACGTTTGCAGGAAGCAATGAAGTACAAAATATTCTCAACTTTAGACTTAAATAGCGGATACTATCAAATACCCATAGAACCGGGAAGCCGGAAATACACCGCATTTGTTACAACTGATGGAATATATGAGTTTAAGAGGATGCCATTTGGTTTAAAAAATGCCCCTATTGCCTTCCAGCGCTTGATGGCTATGTTGAAGGATAGTACAGAACCTGGTGATATGATCCATTACATGGATGATATACTTATTGGCGCGGAAACCGAATTTGAGATGATAGCGAAATTAAGACGTGTCTTCGAGGTGCTTCGAAAATTTAAATTAACCTTAAACCCGCGAAAATGTGAATTTTTTAAATCCAGTATTACCTTTCTTGGGCATCAGTTAACTCAAAATGGATTAAAACCAGGCTGCTGTAGTCAAAGTGGTAAGCACGTTGACTACAAACCTGGTTGTTTCAGGGTTCAAATCCTGTGGCAATCAAAATACAAAAATATGTTTTTTTTCTGTTTAATGGTATAAATACATATTCAGAATGAACAAAAAGTGCAGTCTCCTTCGTCGGTACTTTCTCATAGCAGATTCGCCGGCGAAGTAAAATAAATAACTCTCTCTCTCTCTCCTTTCACCACCTGTCTTATCTCTCATCTATCCCTTTCCTAAAGAATGTAGCACGGTTACGAAAAATAACTAAATAGGTTTTAATGCCTGAAGTGCTACTTCTCTTTAAAAAAAAAAAAAAAAAAAAAAAAAAAAACCAGGTAATATAAAAACAAGCGCAATTAATAACTATAAAACACCTGAAAATATTACTGAAGTGCGCCGATTTCTTGGTTTGAGCGGATTTTTTCGAAAATTTGTTCCAGCATATGCAATAATATCAGAGCCGTTGAGAAAACTGTTACGAAAGGGTGAGACGTTTAGCTGGGGTTAGAGCCAAGAAACAGCTTTTCAGAAATTGAAAATGTTTTTAACATCGGAGCCAGTACTAATACCGTACGACATTAACGCTAATCATCAGTTACATACGGACGCGAGCTCTATTGGAATCGCAGCCGTGCTCATGCAGAACGTTCAAAAATCCTGGAAACCCGTGGCCTATTATAGTCGCTCAACTAGTCCTGCAGAAAAAAATATGCATAGCTACGAGTTGGAAACCCTTGCCGTTGTAGAAGGTCTTGAACGCTTTAAATACTATATCTGCGGAAAACCCGTAAAAGTCATAACTGATTGTAGTGCCGTAAAAACAGCCATGACTAAACGAGACCTAATACCTCGTATAGCGCGTTGGTGGCTTCGAATCCAGGACTTTGATATAGAGATTGAACACCGTTCTGAACAACAGATGTGTCACGCAGATGCGTTAAGCCGTATGCCCAACGAAGAGCCACATGAAATTGAGCCGGCAACTTTACGTATAGATAAGGCAGATATTGATGAAAGTGATTGGTTAGTTAGTATGCAGCTTCAAGATGAAAAACTACAAGATATTACGAATAAGCTACTTGCTAAAGATAAGAACTTGCAAAAGTCGTTTGTTCTGGAAAAAGGCCGTTTATGTAAGTTGCATGACAAAAGCAAGCTGTGGGTAGTGCCGAAGTCTCTACGTTTCAAGGTTACCCAGGATGCGCATGAAAAGTATGGTCACCTAAGTGCTGATAGGACAGTCGAGAAATTACAGCAGTTACTGTGGTTTCCCCGCATGCGGAATTTTGTAAAATCTTTCGTGAAATCTTGTCTACAATGTTCTTACAACAAACAGCCTGGCGGTGCTAAAGAAGGAGAATACCACTTTGGTGACGTTGCGTCTGTACCATTTAAAACCGTTCATGTCGATCACTTGGGCCCGTTCCCGAAATCTAGCAAGCGGAACGAACATATATTCGTGCTGATAGACGCATTTACGAAGTATACTATCATCAGAGCTGTTCCCAGTACGGCAACAAAGTACGTTGTAAAGATTTTGGACGAGATCTCTAGTTTCTTTGGAATGCCCGAACAAATAATTAGTGATCGTGGTACAGCGTTCACTTCAAAAAACTTTAAAAAATACTGTGAAGAATATTCTATAAAACATATTTGCAATGCAGTTCGAACGCCTAGAGCTAACGGTCAAGTAGAGCGCATGAACCGGACTATTTTGTCTATGCTGTTACCATCAACTAGAAGTGATCGTCGCTGGGACGAGGAACTTCGAAGCATTCAATGGTCGATTAACGATTTGAAAAATTCTACTACCGGTCGTTCTCCAAATGAATTGCTGTATGGTTTTCAACCGCGTGATATAATTGGGAATCATCTAATTACAATTTTACATCATGAATATCAAAACAACGATAGCCAGGAAGATCGTCTTAACAAGCTTAAAGAGAAGCGTGAATTTGCTGCACAGAATATCGCCAAATTCCGCGAAAAGGCAAAAGCCAGATTTGATAAAGCACATTCTACACCTAAACAATATGATGTTGGAGACTTAGTTCTCGTCAAAAATGAAGCTCCGAGTACTGGTATGTCTAGAAAGTTAGAACCTCGCTTCAAGGGCCCGTTCCAAATATCTAAAGTGCTGGATAATGATCGGTATGTGGTTGAAGACTTGCCTCACTCCAAAAGAAAACATCGTCATTACTGCTCAGTATACGCCTCGGATGGTTTGAAGCCCTGGTGTTCTCTTCCGCCTGTTGATGACGCAGACGACATAAGCTACCTCAGCGAGGACGCTGATTAATCAGGAAAGGCCGATTGTAAGCCGACAGATTTTTTTCTATTTTACATTTTTTCTTTATATACATATGTACATAGTTTTAAGCATAACCAATGAATTTCTTTGTTTTATAATTTCTTTAAATATGCATGTTCATTATTAATATGGATCATTCTTAAGTTGACAGTGAGACAATAAACATCTTAAAATATTTAAACTCTAATTTGTGTGCGTGTGTTTTTATATGGAAGATGAAGTAAATGTAAATGGATAATCAGCATGATATTTTAAAGTTTAATGAATTTACTATTCCTATGATTTAAATTTTAATTCTTAATTATTTTTTTAAATTAAATTTTATATTATTTAATTCGGCTTATGTTTAATTTTCTTATTTTAAAATCAAATTTTATTAACAAAAATGAATACGTTATTAGCATTCTTCTCATATATGTATGTTTCTACTTTAGGCTGTGTAAATTATTAATATCATGCATATATTTAACAAAAAAATTTTTTTTTATCCAAATTTTTAGAATCTCCAAAATATTGTTTTTGAAGCTCATTGAAATGGTTAAAATAATTTTCATATACAACCAGTCGAATCTTAATGCATGCAAAAGACGCATTGAAGATAAAACCAACACATTTACAATTTCACCTTATATGTATATGTATATTGTTTACCAAAATATTTTCTGTTTGTATTATTTCTTTCCATAAATTATTTGCATTTAAGTTTTGTAACAAAGTTAAAATATAATTGTTTCCCATATTTTTATTTCCAATTTGTATACAATTGACAAATACACGTTTAGAAATTAAAAAAACTAGTAAAAGAATTTATTTTCTTTCCTTTTTTCCTACTAAATAAAAACTAGGGTACAACAACAAAGTAGAACAAATTTAATGTTGCTGGCAAATATCGTTTTTGCAAACACGTACAAACGTACATGCAGTTTCATTTATGCATGTGCGCCTTTTAATAGACAAAACATTTCGTTTTTTTCAACTTTTATTTGAAAAATACAATGCAGAATGTGTTACATATATTTACATATTTTTTTATTAGTACTTCCGATACAGCGAAAAAGGAAGTGGTACTCGCATCAATGAGTTTGTTATAAAACTAAAGTAAATATGTATTTATTCTTGCCAAGTGTAATAAAAACATTATTTTTCTGTATTACTTTGAGAAACTTTGTATTTCGATTGTCTCCATTAAATAATATTTAACATTTTTATTGTATTTCTAAACAAAAGTTGTATGTCAATATCATATTTTTTTCTTACAAAGTAAATGGGGCAAACAAAATCAATATCAGATTTTGTTTTGTTTCAGTCTCATTTAAAAAAAATCAAAAAGTTTAATCCAATAAAAGAATTATACTAAAAAGGAAGCTTTTATTTATATTATTATTAAAAACCGGTTCAGCTTTTATTTTTAATAATACACTGAGGTGCTATACTTATAAATTGCCCCTATTAGAAGTATAACTTAGGAAGCTATCCTGGCTCAGGCTTGCTCGGAGGTAGTACTTTTTTAAGCATTGTAGACCAGTAACAAAGAAATTTGAAAAACCCTTTTCTAGTGATTGATTATTTCAAAACTATTTACATATGTGTATATGTGCTTAGTATTTATATTTTTGTTTGTAACATTTGTATTGTTTTATGCAGTATGATGTCATATAAACTTTAAATGGTTTATAGTGAACAAATTTTTCTCCTTTAACTTAATGTAATCTCGTCAAAGCTATTTAAAAATGTAATTTTAATTGCTACCATCATCTTTCTTCTATTCGACCTAGAAAGCCAACATCACCCCTTCTAAGACAAATATAGGATATTAGTATATAAAGATTCTTTTTTATGTAGTTTGATTTTTTATTAAGGACATGATGCTTAGGGCAAAGGGTATGTTATATGAAAATATTTTTGGTTTATTGGATGGTAGTACAACAGCTCGTAAGAATTTCACTTATCAGGTTGAGGCGTTGAATTAAAAGAAAAACTATTATCCAATCTCAGTTCTTTATGGCGAGTTTCTTGTGCTGATATATTATTTAAATGTAAAATTGGTTACTGGGTTATTCTTAGTTTTTTATCGGCAAGAATTCTATAGGATGTGAAATGGCATCAATTTTTTTAGGTAATAAGCTTTCAAATATGTTCGTAAATTATCGTACTAATATTACAAAGAATATTAACCTTTTCTTCTGTTTCAGCTAGTAGAATGCAAATGTACCCATCAACTACCGCTGCACATTTTTGAATAATTTTTTTTTCAACAATGCTTTAATAGTACGTCCAAACCTACGGACGGATTATTACATTAACTTTCTTTAAGAACTTGCAAATTTTAAGTTCTTTTGGAACCATAAAAAAAGATGGCAAATCTTTTAAACTACAGCTTTCATTAGCAACCATTGCTTCTAATTCTAACTTGCTATAAGAGAATTTTCATAAATATATTTACACATATGTATGTATGTACATTAATATGTATGTATGTATGTATATTAAACATATATTATGGTTTTTCGATCTTTATAATTATTTTCTTTTTCAGTTAAGGTCAGTTTTATGAAATAAAAATATAGTTTATTATTTTTTATTTTTTTATTTTATCAATATTTTGCCTCACAATGGGGTGGCATCTTCAGGAAACAAAAAACAAAAAGATTTAAAATAAGTTTTTTCAAATGCAAAAAAATAAGTTAATTGAAAAAATTTGTCAAACTAGCTTAAAAAATTCAAAAACAAAACGTCAAAAATGCAAACATTTTGAGTAAACACTCTCAAAAATATTCTATACTCAAAAAAACATTCTAATTACTTAAATTTAAAAAATTAAAATGTACAAAAAACATTTTACAAATACACATAAATTTCCTTGATAAAAATATTACAAACAATTAAATTAGATACATCCTAATGTTCACTATTTTTTGTGCACTTCATGCCTATAATACTTCGCAACATTATCAGTTTCACCCTTAAGTTTATTCTTTTTGTGGTTGGAATTTTAATTATTTGTAACAGCTCTAACCTATACCGAAGTTTATAATTATTTTCTACATATACTATTTAAAATTGATGCATATTCAAATTTAAGATAATGATTTAATCTGGTACAATGAGAAGACATTGCAGTTTTTTGTGGGTTATTAATGCTTAATTAAAAAGTCAGCACGCAGAAATAATATATGTATGTATGTTATTATTAGCTTTAATATTTTTGAAAGAAATTGGAAGACAGATGGACTTGTTAATCATGTTAAAACTTTAAGGAAGAAAGTCTTTAAAACCAAATTAACATTGACCTTTTTGTCGATGCCGCAATTCTGGAATTGAACCCAAAATATTATTATTGTTATTATAACCTCTACTAAGAATATTCTTAGCATTTTCAAGATGGATGGAAATTTGAAAGTTTAACACATTATGAAAAGATATTTAAATGATTAAATGAAAGAAAAATTCTTTCAACAAAGGTTTGCAATTTGTTGATAAATTAGCAAATCTTGCAACAGTCTACCAATTGGTTATTCAGGTAGAATTGAAAAGTCCCTAATTTTCAGAAAAATTTGGGAATAGTGAAGATACTCAAAAATTTTAAAATCATTTAATTTTTCTGAATTGTTAAATTAGTTTTTTTAACAATTGATGTTTATAAATTAAACTAAAGCCCGTTTAAACAAAATAACAAAATTGAGCTGCATCATTTAATTATAAATATTTAATTCTCTCTTATAAAATAAGGTATAATCTCTTGATACTATATAAACTTCTGGAGATTTTCCTGTAATATTATAACTATATAAAGGATTTTAGAACTATAAAAAGCAAATAACATATTTCTTAGAAAACAAAAACTTACTATTTAATGCCACATTTTTTTCTACTGGCGCTGTTTTAAGCTTTTCAATTTACTTTCCATTGTATAAAATATATATTTGTGAAACTCAAATGTAAAAAAAAATCCCCTTGTGTGGTTAACATTGATAGATGGAATTCTAAGGTTTGACTGTAAATTTTCTTAAATTTTTTGTCACATAAATTCACTAATGGATGATCCAATTACAATAACATTTTTTTAAATTAATTAACTGCACCTAACTTCTTGCTCATTAATTATTTGATGTTCGGTACTATTGTAATAAGCCGTCTATCGGATGTTAGTTTGACACTTCGGAGCTGGGAACTTTTTCCTTTTATCATTCTCCTTTAGGGTACAGATGAGACCGATACATTATGAATAATTCAGAGACGCTATACTTTGTATAAAAAGCTCAAACACGTCAACATCTTTTTATACATTCGCTTGCATAATTTTTCTCAAAAATATTTTATCTCATAAGAATATTAAGAACTTTTTGTAATTGTTTTTAACTCTAAAGAAGAAGACATTTTAAGAACAAATTCATCTGGCAAACATTTGTCAGTTTTTATTATATTTTATAAAAAAACCTTACGCTGCACGTTTAATATCATAAACACTTAATGTTCTTGCTATATTATTTACCGCTGCATATGCGGCCAATTTAAAAAATTGTTTTAAATAATTCATTCATTCCTTTCTGGTAATTTGTGAAATTACTATTTGGGGAGACTTGCGACATAATGGTTTATGGCTTCATGATACGGTGGAATTTAAAAGATGAACATACAAACCTTTATCATACACATGATTATTGTATAAGAGTGTAAATTGTTTTTTTTTTATTAAAATTTATTTTTGTCATTATTAGCGCTGAACATATAAATCACTTAATTTTAACTAAGCATTTTTATTTTCCAATGGATGACCACAGTTCAGAAAGTACACACATCGTACGCAAAATATTCTGTTCAAAACCTTCCGTACATATTTTTTCTTTCATGCCAACCATGTACTTCTCTATTTATTAAATTTTCCGTACACGTCCTCGAATGTACTTTATTAAAATATTAATTTGCGTTCACATACATGAATGTACGACTGTAGCTATTCTTCGTGTACGTGTACGGCTAAAAAAGTACATGAAGGATGGAGAAGTTTGAGTGTACTTTATTTTCAGTACATGTACGGAAAAAAAGTACATAAAGGAATGAAAATAAATTCGTGGACGGAAAAAACGTACAGGAAGAAATGGAAGTATACACATATACATGCAAAATAAAAATAACTGCGTGTACGGACGGCAAAAAAATACATGTACGATAGACAACAAATTATCTATTAGCAATCGGAAAAAGCTATTAAATGAAAATGAAAAAAAATTTTTATTTAGCTTAAAAAAGGCCATAATCGTTCACAAATTTCAACAACCAGGCAATCAAACCGCACAAGAAATTAGAAAACAAAATCACTGTAAGGAATTGAATATTTAAAGAGGGAAAGTAAATAATATTTCAACAACGCATTGAGAAAAGTGAATCATGGTAAAAAGGGTAAATGTAACTAAACTACTAAATCAAGGTATTGCTTTATAGCTCTTTGAATAGTTGTTTCTTATAAGTATCAGGAGTAACATTAAATGATTCCAAAGAGTTTGGCAAATTATTGTATGTACGTGATACTCTAACACAAAAAGATGGTTCTAATATTGAAGTCAATCTTGTTATAGGAGTTATTTATTTCTACTAGATCTACTAAATTTAAAAAAACTAACTAAATAATTAGGGGTTTAAAGTTTAAAAGTCTTGTAAAAGTGTAATAAATTTATAAACTTTATAAAATCGGCAAAAGAAAGTCCTAAAAATTTTTTAACACATGGTGAAACATGTATTGATAAACTAAGCGATAACTCTATTGAATGCAAATTTTATTCTAATCCATTTAGAAAAATCGGCATTATAAGGCTATTAAAAATTCTTTTTTTATATAAAAAGGAAGCATTAAGTCCAGGCTGTAAAGCTTACTTAAGGTGAATGTAACTTTTGATACTATAGAATTTACATGACTTTCAAAATTCAAACTATTATCGACGTAAATTCCAAGGCACTTAAGTTTATCAACAAACTCAATGTCATTATCACCAAGTTTAACGGAAATGTTGTCACTACATTTACCAAACAACATAGCCTTTGATTTATTTGCATTAATCAGAAGATCATTCGTTGCAACCCAATTAAAGATTAATGTGGTAGTGTAATTTACCATATTCTGAAAAATATCAGTAAAATCCGCTGAACTTTTGAATAAAATCTGCACATCATCAGCAAAAGAAAATGACAAACAGTTAATACTTGAAACTAAATTAAAAAGATCATTTAAAAACATAAAAAATAGAGGTCCAAGTACAGATCCCTGAGGCACCCCACTATGAACTGAAAGTAAACCAGAAGTACGACCACTGCAGCAAACAAATTGCATTCTACCCGATAAATAAGAGGAAATCAATCTACAAGCCGATAAAGAGAAGCAATAATTCCTAAAGATAGGAGTACATATAGGAATTTCTTTGTTTCGGACAAAACTAAAATTTATTTACTATTTTAGGTTTGAGCAGTCGAGCAAATTAAAGTTTAATTTTGTTATTAATATATTAGAAATAGACTTTTGTGATAGCTTAGATCTTAACTTGATCAAGACTTTAGCAAGTGGACTAAATGCACGTTCTACAGATACTTGTGTTGCAGGTACCACTTTGGCAAGATGGCTTAATTTTGAATTGTGTTGTTTCCAATATTCCAATATGCTAATATCAAAGGGTTGCATTGGTTTTTCACATAAAGCAATTAGTTCGGTTTTAATGTGATAATTTTGATTTTGTGTTGTTTGTACTAGTTTAGAGTGGGCAGCACTTGACGTAGTTGGAGTATTATCTTACGAAATAGAACATTCTTCATTTTCTTCTTGAGAAGATGTCAAACAATAGTTACTTTGCTTTTTCAACTTTAAGAATCTATTTTCATCAATTGCTGTCAAAACATGGTTTCACCAAATATTTAATTAAGAAAATCCTAGACAGCACTGCAATACAGCAATATACTTTTCTTCTAGTTTATCTGAAGTCGGTTCCTCGGCTTCATCATTACTTTCCATGGACATAATCTCTTTATTAACTGCGTCTGGTAAAGAATCAACAAACTGTTCTTCAAAGCTTTTATTAGACTTTTTATTTAAAAAATTCAGTGAAAAATAATTTTTGTATTTATTAGTCAGCTGTGAATCTCCTTTTTTTCAAGAAAAATTGCAAACTAAACCAAAGAGGTCATTCAGAATTGGCACACGGTTGTAAAGAGTATTAGTAGTGGTAAAAAAATGTTTATTTTCATAACATAACTTAGAAGAATCGGCATGGAGCCATACGTACATATATAGAGCAACGAAAGATACATTCAAAATCTGACGGAAGATCAATGAAAGGAGTTATTGGATAGATTTTCGACCTATCTCTTTAATTTTGTGATTAAAGTCCTAGAAGTCGCTTTTGGGAATCCATTAACAGAATAAGTTAATCTTTCTCAACCTAAATTTTTTTCTTTAAATAAAATTGCAAAGCGCCGAGTCACTTCTAAGTTTGGTTTTTACATAACCTCCATCGGTCATCAATTTTTGCAAAAAGATTTATTTCATAACGCACTATCAACTTCGCGGCTATGTCACCAAACTATGTTGTCGAATTTGGGGATAAAAAATCCACAGGTTACTGCACTTGCAGAGTGTGAAAGTTTAGTATAGATCACTTATTTTAATGCCTTGAGAAACATCAATGTACGGTAGGCACTTTAAAGTCATCTTTACTAAACGATATCAGATAGATTGTTAAGAAAGTAATATTGTAATAATATAATATTATTGTGGGGTGTCATTAAAGAGCGATTCTTAAAAAAAAATCCCCATACGTCTAACCCGTTTAAGGCTTATAGCTTTCACGTAATTCATAATTTACCGCTAACAAAGTCTTGAAAAATTTTACCGATAAAACAAGCTACTGCCAGTATTATGAAAAATTTTCCATGATGCATAAAGACAGAGGACTATTCATACAAGAATAAAAAAATTTCTGCTGTAATATGACGTAAAAGTAATGAACAATTTAATGGCACCGTTGAGTGATACTTTCATACAACACATTTTATGTATAGTTATATTTTTATATTTACACAACAGTTTATTTTCCTAAGCAAATCAAATAGTTTTCTTTGCCGAACAATCTTAAACGAACGCGAGTAAACAAAATAGAATCTTGCAGGCAAAAAATCACAATTTGTGAGTTTGTGTTAAGCAAGTTTACAAATCATGATGTAGGAAAATAATAAAATATACTTCTTTTTAAAAAGGTTTCTTTGAGTGATACATTCTTTCTATCCTTAAATCCGAATATAAGAATGTTCAAAAAACCAAATAATAAAAAATAAACTGTGTGAGTAGAAAGAAAAAACAGTTTTAAATATTTATTAAAACTTATAAAATGTTAGAAAAATACAAGAGACAAATAAATATTTGCAAAACTCACATTTTTACAAGTCAAGGTAAAATAGGCGCCAAGAAAAATTTCTAAATGTCTATTCAATCTGTTATGGTTATCTAGGTTTGTATTTGCGAATGTAAAAAAGAATATTCTAACAGGCTAAAGTAATACTTGTGGATTTGAGTGCACAAACCAAAAACTAATGTTGTGGTTTAAGTGTTTTTCTTTTTGTTACACTTTGTTCTACTTTTTCTATAGTTTTGGCCTAATTGAAAAACTTTATAGTGTTTGCTTTGCTTGAGGTTAAATTTAAACAAATTACTTTTTGGTGTTGCAACTTGAATTAGTACTAAATTACCATTTCTAAGATTTCTTAAACAATGCTACTTATGCTCTAAAAGTTATATTGTAAATTTGACATGACATAACTGTATTAATATTTGTCTTAGTAACCAAAAATTTTAATGCAAGAACTTCGCTCCATATGTTTGTGGCAATATACGGCCATTATGCAGAATAGTGCAAAACCTTTGCATTTTACCCTTTATTCAAGTCTCAGCCAAAAGTTAAACCAAAAGGATGTTTTAAAACCTTATTCTTAATTTTTTTTCTACAGACAGTATTATATGTTTTGCCTTTTTTCCTTTTTGGATAATTCCATGTTAGTGTGGTAAGGGCTCCAGACTAGGATCTCCTTTTTAAGACACTGTCTCCAGCATAAGGTATAAAGCGTTTTGTATTAATTATAACTTTCTTTTAAGATTATATTTCAAATACCATTGTGACCAATTATAAATTCTTTATTTCTGTCTCTGTGGTCCTGGCTATACCACCCACGCTACAATAATCTGTGTTACTAGAGCCAGATATAAACTATTCTATTTTCTGTTCAGTAAACTTAACTATTCACAGACCACTTACACACTTCAATATCCAAGCCAGCCGTCACCTTTTATTCAATAGCCTTAACATACATTTATCATACACTGTTAGGAAAATGCTACTTCGCTGCCCTAACATCTATAGAATTTTCGTCTGTAGTATAAATGGCACTTTAACAATTATATGCAATTTTTATAGACATTTTCACTAAATTATTTAGCATCGCTTCATACAATAAATATGTTTTTTTTTTCGAAAAGTTTGTACATCTGTTTATTATTAATTGTCTAATATTTTAACAATTAATTGTTTTGTATTTCACATTTGAATTGTTGAAAAATACTTCAAAGCTCTGGACGGAACTACAAAATAACTTCCGAGAATAAAATATTTCTTTTGTTACCCTGATATAAAAGTCAGGAAATAATTACACAATGGTAGACTTATATAGAGATACTAGCCATTTGTATTCCGAATCGCACTCAGAAGAAAAGAAACGAACAGATTATTAAATGTATTTAAACCTCCTTAGCAAATTCAGTTATTTAAGCCTTAAACGCAATTCGCAGAAAAAATTTTCGCTTGTTCTGTTTTTGTTTTATGATCAAAAAATCCACAATACAGCTAAAGCTCCAGTGTTTAAATATTAAGTTATATAGGAAAAAATTTGCTGAGAATAAATTATAAAATTTCATTCTCCATCGAAATTTAGATAAACAGTAACAATCAACAGGGAACTGTTGTATACATTTTTAAAATATATTTAGTGGCTTTTTACAACACATGAAATCGTGAATGCTTTTTAACAAGAATAAAAAAAATTATGCATAGATTTTGCCAAAGGCTTTTGAAAAAATTTAATGACACACAGCTACGAGGATTAACATTTTCTTTTACATGTACAATATAAACTTCAAATAAAACTCAGCAAAAAGTTTACAATAGAAAAGCTTAAACAATAACTTTACTCAGTAGCACGATGATAGCTTTCGGCAGAGCTAGAGTAGAGATGCTAAATGAAAAAAACTAGGCTAACAGTTAACCCTGAGTAAAACGATTTTAGCGATACTTGTTAAACTCCCAAAATTGTAACTTTCACAGTATTGGATTTCTTTGCTAACAACCTTAGAACTCTTCATATCTTTTTTAAGAAAGCTTTAATTTAAATAATTAATAAATTAAACTAAAAATTTTTTTGCTTAGGTTTTTTCGTATTTTAATTTCTAAAAATTTTTATAAAGTAAATTTAAAATATTTTAAAGTTTTTGTAATTCAGGAACAAAAGAAAATTTTTAATATTTTTTTAGTTCATAGGATTTTTTTGTAATATTAATTTTTTATATGAATTTTGAACTTTAGAATAAATTTTGTTTTTGTTTTTGCTAAGAAAAATTTCAATATTTTGTTGCATCCTTTTTGAACACTAGACCAGTTTACTAATAGACTTTCGATATCTCGAATTTTTGTTTATTTATTTATTTTTTTAATTTTAAAACATAAAAAAAGTAAATTTACAAGAACTTTGAAATAAAAGCAAAATGGGTAATTTCTTTTAATTTTTATTTTCAATGGCTCAGGAACTATATCCCAGATATTAGTAGATTATAATTTTTTCGAAATTTTTTGTTTCAGTTCTGATTTTTTCCTAAAGTTTTTTCATTATGTTTTAATGTTGAAACATAAAAGATAAAGAATCCATTTTGGTAGACTTTCATTTCTTAAAAAATGTTACAATATAAACTCGCTATACTCAGGTTATGGTGTAAATATACTTCATGCATTAAAAAAATATCCATGTTAAGGGCTCACTGATTTTGTCTTTCAATGCTCTAAGCCTTGTCACTTTAAAATAAAACACTGCTTAATGGTGTAGTTTTACTTAGTTTTTCATTTGTTATAAAAAATAACGTCCTACTTTTTATTTGCTACTTTGAAAAGTTATGTAGTTCTTAAAAAGAATTTTAATTATTGTTCTCTTTTACATAGTAGTTTTACACTGCTCCTCTACCAACTTTCTAAGAACTTGTTAAATAACATTTCTTTTAATGATACTTGAGCTACTTTAAACATAAGTAGATAGACCTTCGCTCGTAGTTGACCATTGTTATACTCCAGGCAAAATTACTAAGAAGTCATAGCTTTGTTTTTGTTTTTGCCTTTCTTTTTATTATGTTGCTTTAAAGCGGCCTTATTTATTTCATAATATTTTTTTTAATTTAGAATGAAATGTTTAGTTTTCTCTTCCTTACCTAGACAGAAACATTTTTTTAATTTTAATTTTATTTTCTAACAAAGAACACAAGTCTTAAAGAAGTTGCAAGTCTCTTAACTGCGAACGCGACAAATTTAATATTTACACAACTTTATTGTTTAGCATGTGAGTAATTAGACTATTGGTGGACAGAAGAAACACCAGTGCAGATGAAATAATAAAACCTTAAAATAACAGAAAAAATTCTATATTTACGTAATTATAAAAATAAATAAAATTCGTTTATTTTAAATATACATATAGTAGAAGCATTTTTTCCCTAGATGGTTTGAATTTGTGAAATAGTATAATTTTTGAAACAACTTTTATATATATGTATACTCACATACAAACTATAAATAAAAAGTTAAGCAAGATAAAAAATTTTAAATTATTTTAAAAGATTTTTATTTGACAATATTTTTCAGATTTTTCAAGACCGTAGCACCATTTGGAGAACGGATTGGGTGAATGGTTTAATAAGATTGTCCTATAAATTGCAACAATATCACTGAACAATATTAAACTAACCATATTAATAAATAACGCTAACAAGCGATGTTGGTTCAAAATTATGTTATTTCTTAGGAAACGTAAATATTTCACTGTGACGTAGCATTTAAGCTGTTTTTCATTGCAATTTAGTTTCGACAAATGTAAGGCATATTTTGACCAAGGAAAAAAATAAAATAAAATGTTTCAACGCAAGCGATTTCTTTATTGCGGTAATCTGC
The DNA here is from genome assembly GCA_937654795.1 of Cistogaster globosa. Taxonomy (NCBI): domain Eukaryota; kingdom Metazoa; phylum Arthropoda; class Insecta; order Diptera; family Tachinidae; genus Cistogaster; species Cistogaster globosa. Next base: position 25,685,862 of record OW569406.1, read on the forward strand.
GAATCCATTAAAAAAACATAAGTAGTGGGACAAGTTTTTAATGGTAGAAGAAGGAATTGCAATTGTATTTCGGCTGTGAGCTTTTTACTCACTATTTTCGTTAAACATAGTTACGTGATAAATCGTAATTACTAACACTTTTTCACATTTTTTTCCATTTTAGAGACAATCAAAGTAAAATTATAAGCACCCTTGGCAGTTGTTTATACCACAATCTAAAAGTTTTATAACTAGAGAAGCAATGATCAGACTTGATTTAGCTTTGCAAAAGAAATGGAATCGATATAATCATCTTTACAAAACAATCAATCCAAGCAAATCCCCAATTCACCTTCCGACTTCAACCACCTGGCATAAAAACAAATGTTTTACAAGGCTCCGACTTACACATACGAGGCTTACCCACGAATATTAAATATCTAAGGATCCCCAACCACAATGTTCTTTCTGCAGCAACTCAACATTAACAATACTTCACCTTATCTGTAAATGCCGATCACTTACAAAGTTACGTTTAAGTATATGCAATACTAATAACATTATTGATCTTTTAATATTACCATCCAAGGAAAATGTTGATGCAAAATTCGATTTTTTGCAAGCTATTAATATAAATAAACATATTTAGACACATCCATCTATATATTTTATATATTTGATTATTCATAAGTATATACCTTTTTATAAAAAATAAGCCGATAGCCTAAGTTGCTAGTGATTTTATTCTTTTGTTTTGTTACAATTTTAATTATAACAAATTTGTAAAATAAATAAAATAAAATAAATAAATAAAAATTTTTCTATAAAAATAGTCTCTTCATATTTGGAGCAAACCACGTACTGTATACACGCACAAACAACTTTGAAAGAAAATTGCAGGCGAGTGCGTATGAAAGAAAACATTCAGTTAAAGTTGCTACTGTCCGAAAGCTTTCTTTTTTTACACATCAAAGGTTAGTTTAAATAGCTCTACTAAAATATATGTATACTTTGACTTAATCAAAGTAGAATGGAAGCACTCACCTAAATAAAAAATAAATTCTCATTAAACCGTAAGAAAAATATTAGAAATATATCAAACCAAAAATGTTTTTGAATTCAATGGAGTAGTCTTGAAACTTTTATTTATGTATTGAACTCTCCAAATAAACGCTACCTTCTCTTCAAGTCCTCTCTTAAACCGACAAAAGTGCACTACTTAACTCAAAATATGTTGGTCAGGCTACTTCAAAGGCTTGCAGAAATATTCCGTTTTTATAAATTTTTTATTTTACGTTGTGACTCATAAACTAAACAACGAAAAAAAGAACTTGGAGTGTGTGGGGACTTCGTGTGGTTAAATATAAGTATTCATCGCGTTCTTGCTTGCCGTTAAATAAAAAGGTGGGTCTTTCGGCTTCTTTTAGAAAATGCACTAATTTTAAAACATGCTGTTAACTTTTTTAATACCTTAGCCAAAAATAAAGTATATTTTAAGTTAAAACGGCTTCAAATAGGTTACACATCAACCATAATTTGTAAAAAATACTGTTAAATAGACTATCCGTCTCTGATAAGCTGCTAGTATTTTTTGTTAAAAATAAAAGCAAATATAAAAAAGTACAAAATTAAAATAAGTTAATTTTAAAACATAAAATTAAAAGGTAAGCTTAGTTCACAGAATTGTTTTGATAACGCTGGTACTAAGTCATGTAAAAACAACTTCAGTTGATTTTAAATTTAAAACCGAGTTTTCATTATACAATATACGTTTACGTGCCTATAGTACACAAAAAGTGGACTTCAAAGAAAACTGTACTTTAAAAGTCGAAAAGTACACTTTATTTAGGCCTATATTATGGTTCGTAATGTTTAAGTTGTACATAACCTACACCTTATGTTAGATGCGAAGAATTGTTATAAGGAATGCTGCGATCCAGAAAGTGCTGCTTTATGTTTCTTCTTCTATTTTGTCACATTTTTATCTTGATACGATAGTTTGTATATACAAATTAACAAAATACGAAACACTATGTATTTCAAGCAAGGAAAGAAGAGGTTTGATTGAAACACGATTTTCTTATATCAGCTGCAGTGCTAAAAAAACTAGTGCTTTCGAAATTTCTCCAACAAAGGCAATACAATAATTGTTTTCTTTTTAAACTAGAGACTGCGATTTTCTTTTTATACTATTCATGTGGATTACCTGCTCGTTTTTTCTTTTGTTCTTCTATAAACGACTTTTGCACTGCTGCTACTCAAAAAATATTTATTATGATATTCATGATTTTCCGTTTAACAAAATATAGTAACATCTACCAAAAAATCACTGCTGATTCTTGGCAGGATTAATTAAGTTTTTTTGTACTAAACATATGAGCACATACAAATGACACTTGTTCTTGCTGAAAACAACAATGTATTTCACTTTGCTTATGGCAACCACACAACTGTTTACAAAATTAGATTTGAAGTTTTTTGTTACAAATACCATATAAATTTGATTTTTAGTTTTTGAAGTTATTTTTTAAACTGTTAATTATTATAAAAAATAACTTAATTAATTCGGCTTAAGTTTATTTTTGTTATATTTTCTGAAATTTTTTACTTAGAAATGTTTGTAGCATTTTCTGGATCGCTACATTCGTTATCAACATTCTTTTCATCTTCTTATATTAAGTTGTACATTGTAAACATCATCAATTTACCCAACTAATTTTGTAGCTTAGGCAACGACAATATTCATATTCTATTAGTATTATATTTGTTAGACTAAGTCTAGATACTAGCTAAGGCTCTTTTTCGTTCTAAATAATTTTTCTTTTTGATTATATATCGTAAAATATTTCTTTTGATACAAGGCTTTTAAAACTTTAAAATTGCCACAAAAGATTCTTAATTGGAAACTGCTCAAATGTGTACTATTTGAGAGCAGTTCGAAAGCAAACTATCACTTATGGTTAATATGCTTCCCTGTAAATTAGCTGGTAATAAGTAAGAAAAATAATAAATTTGTTTCACTAAAATAAATGATTGTAGAATACTTAATGTTGAAAAAACCTTATGCAATAACAACAATATGACACAAAACTGGTTTAAACTTAAAAACCGCCATTAGTTCTTCTATTCGGTAGAGTTGTTTTTCAAGTGCAGAAGCTTTCATAAAGTTTCCTTTTTAATATCTGCTGCTTTAATGTTTTTCAAATTATCTTTAATTTGTTTTCTCTCTTTTAAGAATCTTTAAATGTTTTTAGTTTAATTTAGGTTAGTTTCCTTATTTAATTTTGTGTTGTATTAAGTAACTATAATTAGAAATTTTGTCGAAATCATTACCTATTTTGTATACATGCTGATTGCATTCATTAAAATATACTTTGCCATTATGTATAAAGTTTATTTTGAAGGTAAATAGAATAGTACTTTTTTCCTCTCCTAGTTTAAAATTTTTTATTTAATATTTTTGCAATAAGCAATCGAGAATTTCGTAAACTTTAAAGTTCATTTGATTGAAAAAAGAAAAATAACAATAAAAGCCAATTGCGTACACAAATAAAAGTTTTATAAAACATTTAGGCTTTTCATTAAAAGTTCAAATTTAGTTTATTTTTTTTTTTTTTTCTTGCAGTTGCTTAAAAACTGTATAAATTGTCTCGAAGCATATGCAAAAAATGTACGATAATTTTTTGTATACTAAAATAGTATTGAACAAAATTAGAATTTAACGAAGAAATACTGTAAACTGAAATGCCGTATGCATATTATGCCTTTTTTCTGGCAAAAAACAACAACTTAAACTATCGTTAACATTGTCACTCCTTTAAATATTTTACCATATGTGAAAAATATAACAACCTTACTTAGTTCACGTTACTTGGTATCTTTTTTATATTTCTTCTATTTCTGCACCCCTAGCGTGAATAAGAAGTAAGATTTATGTCCCCATGAAATTTGTATCATAAATTTTTCGCGAAATATTTGTTTTCTTCATTGAAGCTATCAGTCTACATTGAAACTAAGTGAGAGGAAATAGTTTTGTAAAAACTGTTAAATAAAAGTCGAAATATGATTAAACAAAATTTTAAGAATTGATGTAAATTGCTTCATTACAAGAACTTATGTCTAGGCAAAATTTTATTTTTCTCGTGGCTTGCAGGAGGCATCTAACCTCTTGAAATTGCCAGAAACATCTCTACTGACCCATTTTAACAAAAATAAATTTTATTTTTTATATTTATTATAGAACACAAGGCCATAGAGCCAGATTAATCAGGAATATAAATTCGGCCTTAAATATTCTTATTGCGTATAATTCACTTATTAATTATTTATTTGATGAAAATTAAATTCATATTACTTATATACTAATATGAAATAATGCACAAATACTGAAAATGATTTAACAACCCTTAAAAGTAAAAAAAAAGTGGCAGCAAATATGCAGCATTGCAATGTTTTCTTCATAACCAAGATATAAGCATATATTTAAAACTTGATATTGATCTCGAAAACCTTCTTTCCTCATAAGGCACAACTCGATTCCATAACTTTGTTGTTCGAACCACGAACGATCTATTCATGACAAGAGAAGAGTATCTCGGCAAATTCAAAGCATGCATTCTCGTTAACTGGCCAAAGTTAAATCTTTCGACGAGGTAAGAAGGAGATCTAAATTTACAAATTTTATAAAAGTATGTCACTTACGAAATCTCCACTTACGAAATCTTCAAAGTCACATCCTAATGATCGAATCACGTAGGATATCATATGTGTATGATCTCTGTACCTAAGACGGAAAATATATCTCACAACTCTGTTGAAACATAGCATAAGTTTGGTCATATAAGAAAATAGATACTCGTAACATAAAGAAAGAGTGGTTTTTCTTCTAACGAAATCCAATATTGTATAATCGGCCTAATACAAAATTAACTTTCGAGATATCGTTTTCACATGGCAGTCAAACTTAAGACCATAGTCCTAAATTTTATAATACGACACAAACTCGAATGAGTTATAACCTAACCTTAGACAAGAAGTGGCAATATTCTGAGAAAACCACATTGCTCTTGTTTTTAGGGGATTTGAGTTAAGAAAATTTGATACCGACCAATTCATGATTCTTCGTAAGTTCGTATTGACGTTATCCTCAAGGTAACTCAATCCTTGACCTTTAGCATCAGCGAGTAATTGAACGTGATTGGCATATGAATATATTTTACAAAATTTAACCCGCTGGTACAAGTCATTTAAATAAAACGTAAACAGCAACTCTCTTAAAATTGATCCCTGTGGCACTCCCCACTAGTTTCTTAAAACAGATGAAAATATTAGTCTACACGCTGTGAGCCCTAGATTAAATTGGTGATATAATTTGTCGCATAATATGTTATGATTAAGGGAGTCGAAAGCTTTGCTTAAATCTAAGAATACAATCACAGACTTTAATTTCTTGTCTAAGTTGCCTCTAAGTTGCCCCACAGAATCTAAAAGTAAGCCTGTGGTGTTATAATTTTTCCTAAATCCGGATTGGTAAAAATTAATGTACCTTTTTTTATTTTTATTAGTATTATTATTATTATTTTTATTATTATTATTATTATTATTATTATTATTATTATTATTACTTTCACCTAAAAAAATGTTTACAAAAGTGCAATATTGTATTAAAGATAGAGAAAAAGTAATATCTAAAATGAGAGAAGGAATTACAAGAGAAGGACATTTCCAACTTTAAAGCTGCCCTCGCATTTATTCACATAAAAGAGAAATCAGCTGAGCGGACGACTCTACCTAGTAAAACAAATATGTGTTTTCATTATCCATGCAATGGATAAGAATAATATGAAATTTCATCTCTTAAAGGTAAAGAGAAAAATAAGATAACATTTTATTTCCACTTTTGATGCAAATGTTAATTGTTGCGAGAGTATTTTTCTACTGTAAGGGTATTAATGTTATGATCGTTATAATACAATAACACTAGTTATGGTCACTAAGATAAAAAATAAAACACAAAAAGCATGTTGCAAAAATTTGCTTGAGTGAAAAAGATATACAAGAAAATGGAAATTCAAAAGTAAATAAATAATAATGTGAAGAAAAGTAATATATGTATAATAAGAAATTAAAAGACATAACTTAATAATTGAACCGCAAGTGATATTTTCCCTTATTATATTTAAATCTAAACAAATAAACACAAAAAAATGCATCTCTAAATCAGGTTTTTTATAAGGTAACTAATATTTTATTTTGATACATGACGTTTCTGCCAACATCTTCCACTTATTGCGTCATTAATTCCATGATATTTATTTGTACTTCATCATTGTTTTTATATGTAAGTTTTACCATGAATGATTCAGAGTTCGTGACTTTATAAATTTAAATTTCACCTGCTCCTTTTTTTTTACATAAATAGTGGTCCTTGCCACGACTGGAATGTAGTGGTCGTTCAGGAATACACGACGTTCTATATCAGTTCCTATTACCTGATTAAGTTAAGGGTGTATGTTTTCCTATAATTTTTCATTATTGTATCCCCCTTAAGAACACTATTCAATTTAATTAACACTGCTGTTTTTTGTTTTACATACGAGCAAAAACTGATGTCCCATTCTGAAATCAGTTCAGCTTTCATTTCACTCAACTGTGATGCAAAATCTTCTTTGACCAGATTTGTTAGAATTTCGATTTGCTTCTCTAGTATATCAATTTTATTTGTGATAGGGTTCATGAGAAATTTCTCTGCACATTTGGTACAACCGAAAGATATGCCGGCCTTATTTTTAGTTATGTTATCTTTCATTGCCTGAGTCATAGAAGGTGTTTGTTGAAGGACACGGTCATAGTGTTGGCAACTGTAACAAATCGCACAAACGAAAGAGTCTAATTTCTAACGAACAATATATACATGTTAATGTCACTTTAGATTTTATAACATAACCAATCTTAAATTTAGGTAAATGTGTTTGTGTAATATAAGGTTATGTTGCCTGATGACTTTCTACAACTTACCTTTTTATGTTTAGTTATTGTATACTTTTTTTCAATAAAGGTAATAACTTTTTATTTCACTTAACAATTAAAACAAAAAAAATTATTTTTACGCAGAGCTATAAATTTGTTTCTTATTCTCTAGCCATAGTGTTGCCAGATTTTTTATATTATATTTATCGGAAAAATTCTAAACAAAATATTGTCATTTCTAAACTTAATGACAATTTTAATAAAAAGCCAAGCATAATGTCGCTCTGCACTGTAGTAACTGATTTTGAGTTTTAAAAATTTTTTTAACAATTTTAATATTATAAATGGCGGTTGCCAATAATAGTATGACCATTACGATAGTATGATCGAGCATTAACGCCATTTTGAAAAAGTCGACAAAACAATTAAAATCGTGGGTTTCTTCCAGACGTTTAGCTAAGCGAATATTACTCAGAGATTTTGTAGAGACTAAATATTAACTTGAAGTAAAAACGTATTTTCTAAAAATATATATTTTCCTTAGAGACACCTGGTGTTTAAATAAACTAGATAAGGAATTAACAAAGAGAACCGTAAGTTTCTAGAACAGAAAATAAAAAATTCAGAAAAAATTTTAAAATTATACAAATGTGGAAAAATGTACCACGCTATTTTAAAAGAATGCAGTTAGTCCGTTTTTATTGTTGTCGAAGAATATATAAACACATACGACAAACAATAAGCTGCCAAACTTCCACATATTGAAAGTATTTACACGCTTTAGCTCGTCCAAAAACACAATTCGCATTTATGAGGAAAGATCTTGTGCTTGCATAATAATAAAACGTGTGTGGTTTTTAACAGAATTATAAAGTGCTAAGTTAAATAGTGTTAAATAACGTTTGAATGTTAATATTATACAACAATCTGTCAAGTTTTAAAGTTGATTGCATAGAGATTGCTGTCTCTGAGAGAAAGATTTTGGTTTATGTATCACTTCAATATATTTGGTATGCTTTAAGCCCCCAATTTTACAACTTTTTTATCTATAGCCATATTTTAATGTGTAAAATTTCATTAATGGTCCACAAAACGTGGCATGTGTTTTTGCTTTAATTCATTTTTTTATTAAAAGTTTTAAGTAAACATTTAATCTGTGCAAATTGACAACTTTAGTATTAAAATATGCATGTGGTTATACCACATGGCTCATAAGTTAATAATTCTGTATAGCATATTCGCCGGCGAAGTAAAAAAACTAATAAAATCTTTTTCTTTTCACCACCTGCCTTATCCCTTATTTATCCCTTTTCTAAAGAGTGTAGCACGGTTACGAAAATAACTAAATAGGTATTATTGCCTGAAGTGCTACTTCTCTTTAAAAAAATGTCATTATGTGAATTGTCGACCAGTTTTCAGAAATATAAAAAAGTTTTTGCATGTGAGAAAAGCTAATTTTAAAATGTAAAATTAATAACAATAAATCGAAAAATATATCTTTCAAAGGACCACTATTCGGGTTTATGCAAAGTGTCTGGCTCCTACTTAATCCCATTAGTACCAATAGACGTTTGTGCGGTGTAAACTAAAAGAATTATTTCCTCTCTCTCTCTCTCTCTCTCTTTCTAACCTTCTTCCTACGACGAAATTTCGAACTACACAGGTAAGTCCATATTTCAAATGTCATTCGACATAAATTCACAGACTGCACACTTGTGATCAAGCTTCATTCTGACAAAGCATCTCGCGATATGTTCACCTTTATTCGGAGAAATTAAAATAATAATAATTTAATAATAATAATAATAAATATAAAGAATAAATTAAACGATTTAAAAAATAATTTGAAAGAAAAATTATTTACAAATGTATGCGAATGTTTTCCCAAGAAAACAAGAAAAATTAGACACTAGCAGAATTATAATTTTTAAAATCATTAATAAATTCGGTTTAATTTATTATTTTTTTATTTTTTTAAAATCTCTGTTTTTGTATTGTTTTCTTCGTTTCGTCGACTATTTTTAACAACTATTTAACTGTTTGACGATGCCTAACAATTTGCTGGCAAATATTTCCAACAACACAGGCCATTAACCCTGCACACTTTTATAGACTATTATGTACACATATTATTGGCAAGAAACCTATTCAAATATTAGTCCTTATTATTATTAATAACAATGTATATAAATTTAAATGCAAAAATTAAACGTACATGTCAATACTTGTTTTGAACAATATTTTGGCACTTTAGTTATAATAAAGAAAAAGAAATTTGCTTGTTTTTGTTATAATTTCTAAAATCAATGCCAAAATTAAAGATGTGCCAGTGTTCATCTACTTCAAATCTTTTATTATTTTTATTTATTTAGTTAATGATAATCATTTACGCCCTTCTGGGACAAGTAATGATATAAAAATTTACAGGAAGAATTTTATACTTATATATGTACATATGTGTTCATATTTACTAATATTTGTTATAATGTATTAAGAAAAGTATGTAATTTGTTTAAGTCAGTAACAATAATTATTTAAATATTGTAATATTGTAAGTATTGTTCTACAGATTATTTTTTAAGTACTTTCTTTCATTAAACAGTATTAAACCATTCCACATTTTTAATTTGTCAATTAGGCGGAAAAAGTAATTACAAATCGAACAGACTCTTAGACGAAAACTTAATATAACCTAAAACAAAATAAAATGAAGAATCAAATGCGTTCTTAAATGGATATTAGTCTGCCTTAGTAATTGAACTTATCGCCTTAAAAGAAATGAAAGCTTTAATATAAAAGCTGATTTAGTAGTGCTTGTACTCATCAGCTCGCAATCATGGTGCAGGTTTATTTTTTGTGTACAGATCCATTAACGGTATATAAAAAGTACGCTTAGTTAGCATGCTAGTTTTTTCTTCAAACAATGACTAAACTAAAATATATAATTATGTGCTATCAAATTCATCTACACATACATACATACATAAGTACATCAGAATCGCTGTATATTTAATTAATTTATGCGGGCAAAGTGTACTACGAATTTGTACAAGCGAGATAAAATAAAAGCAAAGACGCGACTATGAGCAACAGTGTAGTCAGATCGAAGGACTAACGCCAAAGCCGGGATCAAGAATCATATTTGAGGATTTTAGGTTAATTTATGTGTTTTGGAAATTTTGATTTTGATTTTATTTATTTGTTTTTCCAAAAAGTTCATTATAAAAACCGAAACTTAAACTAACAATAGAGTCAAAAGTTCCTTACATACTGAAGTATTTTTCAAAGACTGTAACAATTAAATAATTAAAAAATTCTGAACATTTATTATACATCCGTTAACAATTTATAAACAGGTTCAAAGAAATTGCTCAAAAAATAAATAAAAAGGGAGGCAATTAAAGTGTTTTTAGATAGAAAATAAACTTAAATCTACTTACGCACGAAACGAGACAAAACGAAACTAAATAGAACAATACAAAAAATTAAAAAAAAAAGTAAAATCACTGTGCAGTGTATACACTCTATTATCAATATTTAAAGTATTTGTTCTTCTTTGAAAAAATGAAAGTTCTGCACCCTCGTAAAGAGGACCAGCTCCTCCAAGTGTCAGCAAGTTTACAGGAGAAAGGTACTTTGCTCTCTGAACGGTTTCTCACATGAACTTCAAAGCTTTCCAAACCATAAACTATCTAAAGTCGACTGCATTTTATATAGAACTTCAAAAAGGCCTACGGAACTCTCCGTTGCGGTCTCAGACCAAGGCACGCGACGAAATTTTAAGCCAAGCTAGAAAGGTATAAGAGATGAAAGGACGTAGGAAAAAAGGCGTACTTTTGTAAGGAGTTCACCTCTACGCTTAAGCACGCCCTGATACGCCGAATAAGCTCTCTTGTCGATATGCCGATTAAACTCATAGTTCTCATGGTCTGAAGGATCTGCAATTCAGGTATAAATATTTTCTCCTTCCCTTAAGCATCATAGCAACAGTCTTATGAATGTTCCAGTTAAGGCCCCACCTATTAAAACAGTCTGCCAGTGCAGACAAGTATTGATTAATTCGTTCGTTAACAGTCCTTGATCTTGCTCCCGAAGAAACAATACCAATGTCATTAGTATAGACCAACAAAGATCTCCCTGTAAGGATAGAGGTAGATCTGATATGAAGACATTATACAAGACTCGTCTCAGCAACACTCCCTGTGGCATTCCAGCAAAAATCGAACCCTCATGAGAAATGACATCTCCAATTCGAATCCTAAAAGAGCGGTCCCTAAGTAACCAATCATACGGCAGATGCCGTACCAAAGCCCAAACTCATTAATTTGTAGACGAGATCATAATGCCAAACGGTATCAAAGGCCTCACAAAATCCAGACTTACTGCGATAGTAGGGCCTCTCCTATTCAGACATCTGGCAAGAAAGTCTGTAGGCACAACTAGTGTGTGTGTCGTCGAAAGTACGTTCCTAAGCCCAAATGGAAGTCAGTAATAACGTTATTGATCTCTGCCAGGAAAAAGTGTCCAAACAGACTTCCAAAGGCCGATAAAAGGGATATAGGCCTATAGCTTCCACTCTCATGAGGATTCGTTTTCAGTTTTAATATGGGAACCACTAGGGCAGTCTTCCATACTTTTGGGAATAAACCGATATTAAGGCAGTGGTTGACTACAATAGCAAGAAAACGCCAAACCACAATGTCCATCTTTTTTGATGTTTTGGGGATTTTTCATGAATTAACATTTTAAATAATTTTTCAAACATCTATACATTCAATAAAGCTGTAAGGAAGTCATTTCTAGTAATTATATTATTATAGTAATCGGTATCGAATACAATACACCAATTTTTGGAATTTGTCTGTTTGTGTTCGTATCATGTAAAAGCTGCTGGGTAGGTCTGAGTACAATTTTGTGAGGAAGTCCCTTGGAACCTTAATTTAAATACAGGGTACCTTGTTTTCATCAAAATATGTCATTTCGTAGAGAAAATAGAAAAATGTGAAAGAACGTAATTTTCATATCTGTATCTATACATATTAAAAACTAGTAACGGGGTCATTTCTGTACATGAAATATCATAATGAAATAAAATACACCTGTTTTTGGAATTTTTCTGTCTGTTTGTGTTCGCATCACGTAAAACTGTTGGATAAACTTGAATAAAATTATTAAGGAGGTCCCTTTTCATTTAGTAGACAATCTAGAGATTTAAATGTGAAGGCACCAAATTTAACCTGTATAATGGTACTAGTACAGTTAAAGTACATTTTTTTTTAGATAGAAAGTTTTTAACACTGTTTACAGAACTCTACAAGAAACTTAGAACTCAAACGCGAACGAAGTCGTTGCTACTGCTAGTTTTGTTACGAAAACCGTTGTCAGCACATTTTAGTTTTTGGAAATACAAAAATTCTAACGTTGTTTACAGAATTTTTTAAATTTTCTTCTTATTTTATATATTACTGCAATTTGATTTTCATTGCAATGATTTATTTCTTAACTAAAGGTCTTTAAGTATGGCTGTAAAAGCTTCACCAGCGACAGCTGGAGTATACGGACGTATTTTTTCTTTATTTATATTTTTGCTATTGAAGTTCCACCTGAGTCTTTGTGCGTGAAGTATTTTAAATCGCTTTCTGGTCATTACATTACTTGTCATATATGTAAAGCAAAAATTCACATTTTTTGTGCTAAAATGAGTAATAATATTTTACATATTGTTTCAAAACAACACCATCGACAGTACACAATTACTGTCCTTATGAATTAGTTTTTGCAAAACTACACAATATGTTTCACCAGTTCAATGAGATAGATTGAACAAGTCCATTATACAATGTAATCACTATGCCAAAGAGGCAAAATTTCGATTAGAAATAGGATTTAAAAAGCTCGAATATTATTAGATAGAAATAAAATACAACAAAAACAAATTAATAAAAGAAAAATTATAATATAATTTTAAATTAGGAGATTTAGTTTTACTTAGAAGTAGGTCATAAATTGGAAACTCTATATAAAGGACCATTTAAAATTAAGAAAATAGATATAAGAAATAATGTAACCATAGCAGATAAGAAAACCAATAAAAAACAAACTGTTCATAAAAATAGACCTTAGATATCTCACAAAAATAATAAATAATATTGTGAGAAAAAAAACTATCGCGATAGTTCAAGATACTTATACTTTTAATAATAATAGCAGCCTTAGAAATTAAGTAAGTAAAATAAAAACAAAAAATTATTTTTTAATATTTTGTAAGAGAATGTCCATAAAACTAACGTTGTATGAAAAACGGAGGTGTAGTGTGACTGATCGGTTAAAATGACTATCACATAAGTATTGTAACAGTCTACATTGTTCATACACTTGCATTCATAACAATAACGGCATGTTACACTGCCTACATGCAGTTGAATAAACCAACAGCCAAGTTGTCTGCAAAATAATGCAAGGATCAGCACTTTCCCATTGCACACAAAATATTTGTTCTATTTAAGTAAATTTGTAGAATGAAATTAATAAGAATTTAATATTTCCACTCAATCCTGAATTTTGTAAATTACTCAAAATTCGTGACTGCCTGGTATTTTACTATAGTTAAGATATAGTATATAAGAAGAAAAATTTGTTAGAATAAGACATTACTAAATAAATATTACTTCGTAGCTCTAATCCCGGCACTAAGCGCAGATACAGAAAAAGCCAAAAATTTTTTTGTTATATTTATTACACTACATCTAATTTTTTCATCTCATTTGACACAATAAAGTAACCCTAAAAAAAAATAATTATATGGGGCGATAGAGAATTAATAAATAAGAAAAAAATACAGAGTGTAATATTTTGCGCTCGCCCATATTTCCAGAGTTACGGGGTTCTAAAATTTTCAAATTGTTTAAAATATCAATATGGGTATCATTTATCAGAAAATAGCCAAACTTTTTAAAAATGCTTAACCCATTAAGAGCCGATGACATTTTTATGTAAAATTTTATATAGAACATTTTACCAAAAGTATTAAACTTTGCTAAAAAATTTGGTTCAAAATAAAAAATTTTAATTTTAACTAAAAACTTAAAATGCAATACAAAATTTTATTTAAAACCGAAAATGCATAAAAAATAAGTAACCAATAATTTAAAACTTTTCTGAAAACCCCATATTCTCAACAAGAAACACATTTACACTATTGAGTCATTTTTTATATTATAATTGTACAAGTGAAGCTGAAAACCAAATATCCGACATCTTTAGAATACTCCTTTCAGCGAACGTTCAGCTTACTAAGAGCCTTGCCTTTCGCGCTTATGTATCAATAGATTCTTTAATGAAGGAGAGTGCAGAACAGACGCCAAGGTGATACATAAGCAACTCAACTTTACCCCAAATATCAATTAATTCTTCTAGATATATACGAACATGTACTTATAAATATATTGTGAAGGGTATATAAGATTCGGCAAAGACGAATATTGTACTCTTGCTTGTTTTAATATCTGCTTTAATAAATTCCTGTTCAAAGTATTCTTTTTGTTGTTCCAACATGTACTTTGTTGCACCTTTCTCTTTCGTTTGCTTGGCGGCTTGTTTCATAAACGAAATTATTTACTCTTTTCTCGTCTAATTTAGTTGCTTTCTGCGCAAAAAAATTGACTCAGTGGCTTGTTTGATCTATTTAAAAAAAATAAAAATTTGTTTTTTTTTATCTCTCTTATTTTCTTCTTGTCTACTGAGGTAATAGAATTAAAAAATACAATTGTTCATCAGTTATTATAGACGTACAAGAATTAAACACGGAGGTCAATAAACTTTCATCAAATTTGGAAATTGTAAAAAATAACAAAAATAAGCTAATATGAATGAACCAGTTGCTTACACTAACAATACAGAAAGCATACACAATTTTAATCAACAGTCACATACAGGTTTTGTTGCTGGTGCTTCAAACATGCGTAATGATGATACGTCTCTTACATTAAATCCTACTGCTTCTGAACTTAGTTCAAATAAGTATGAGAAAAATCAGCGTTATGTGTACAAGTCGATTGGAATGTCAGATTTTCCATATGTAAATAAACACACATAGTGTAAAGCTCATGAAACATAACAAATGTTTTGTCGTATGTGTTATAATATATATCAGTTTTTTATTTAGAGCACGCTTTATGTGATATGTAAAATCTTATGAAAACAGATGTTTTCAGTAATGCTAACTTTTACTTTTAAAATCAAAATACTAAGACGATAAAGCTATTTTTCTAAAAAATATAAATTTTTTAACTTTTGTTGTTATAATTGGCTAAACAGTAATAAAGGAATTTTTACAAATACGACAAACACGTTAGTCAAACTCAGCGCTAAAGTATATAGTAAAAACTAAATTGAAATCTGAGTTATTTCCCATATTACCCCCTTTTTGTTGTTTATTTTATTTTCTTAGTGGAAGTGTACTTCAAAAATTATGATCACTTTTTTTTTTTTGGTGCGACGAGTATTTAACAATTATTTTCAAATATTTGCATGTATGTAAAGGCAAAAAAAATATAATTTGAAATTTTACATGTAAAAATCGTAAACAAATAAAAAGAAAGTTTCTTGGATATTGGTTGTTGGTTTTTCAGAAGTTAACATTTTTTTCCGTCCTATGGTTTTTTACTATATAAAGGTGTGTGTGCATCTTTCAGGTAGAGAAAACTTCATAAAACATCCTAAAAATACAATTGTTTACAACAATCCTTTCTTCAATGGAAATTTTGGTATCGTTTTTCTTCTTTGCAACTTATCAATAACACTTGCATACTTATGCATGACAATGAGCAAGAATTGTACGTTAATTACTTTATTAAGGCAATTAACAATTTCAAATGTGAAAATACATCGGTAAGATGTACTTTATACGAACTACGCCAAGGTCTACTCAGCCCGCTTAATTCTCTAGATATTGCTCAACCTGATAACTGCGTGTTTTCCTCAATGACGAGCATCACTACCGTTCTTTTAAAACGAACAGTATTTTATATGTGATTTTAATTGATATTCTTATATAATAAAAGGCAACACTTTTCGAAATAGTGTATATCATTAATTACACACAAAATCATACACGAATTTATGGACATGCAAATATTATCTTAAATTACAATTTATTATTTAATGTGGATTTTTTACCTGTTTCAATATTTGAAAAATTTTGTTTTCAGCATTAAAACTATTTTAATTAAGTTTTAATTGTAATTTTCATGTATAAATTTATTTATAATTCCTGATAATATTGTAAATGAAATTTGCAATGACATAACTTTCCGCCATTTATTTTATTTCATAACCACATATTATCTACCACAAATGAAACAAAAAATTTAAATTATTCAGTTAAAAAAAAACATTAAAACAGTAAAGCATTGCTCTAATGTAAAAAAGAACAAAAAAGATTCAACAGCCACTCCAGTTACCATTAAGTGGAAAAATATATTATATTTTGTATGCGTTTACTTTTGTTTTTGAGTTTTTAATTCTCCAAACTTCTTTACCAATTTGAATATTCCTACGGCTGTTAGAGAAGAATATATCTAGTGCTGTGTATTAATAGTATTTCACAAGGAATCTTTTAGCCCTGAAGAAGCTAGCGCAAACAAGAAATCAGTCCCGCGTGAGCCTTTAGACGAGTTTTTAATTCTTCACAATTCCTGTTGAACAGATTTCTCTTACACCAGTTTAGTACCAGAATTAGGAGCTAGTGTACTGAAGCACACGTTTGCGCAGCACAGACGCTATAGAACAGCCTGCCGAGAGCTTGCTGCAAATTAATAAAAGAGCAGAATCTTTTAACGTTACTCAACGTGTTTCATTTGTATGGGACTACACGACCCTGGACACCGCTGAGCATACCCTAGAATCCAGCCAAAGAGTGTCGTCACAAGCCCACAACTACAATAATGCCACATCAGCGATTTTACTCTATTTTATGCAAAATGACCTTTCGACACAAGAGTTTATTTCAACATGACTTCATAAAAAATGATTTTAAATTGCCAATTAGCAGTTGTAGAAAGACAAAGTCAGTAAGTAAAGTGTGGTTAGAACAGTTATTTATAGCAAAGTTGCGAACCACCAGAAATGAAAGTCTGGTATTCTAAGTCACTTACCCTATTTGCATGAAACATATCGAGATACTCAGAAAAGGCCCAAGATTTTCGTTCCCTGTATTTCGAAACAATACAGTATAAAGAAACAATACATATAAAGATAAAAAGTCTTTAGAGAAGGGCATTATTAAAATTATATACTTAAATGTTTCGTTTATAATGTAAGTTCCAATTAACCACTAAAATCCTGCATAGAGAATTACTCTTATTTTAATAAATCAAAGTATCGCCTTAAGGTATGCTAATTGATAGGAGATAAACTATATTACAGGGCTTCCATACATAATATTATCAACTGAGAACAAAACCTTAAATAAATTTCCCTCTATTCAAGCAGGGACCAGAAAAAGTTTTTTATTTTGGTTGTAGCAAAAATTTATCATTCAAGTGGAAAAAAAATAAAACAGAACGAAAAATTTATTTAAAATAAAAGAACAAATTTGAAAAAATAAAAAAAATTTTTGAAATAAAGAGTTTTCCTAGGAAAAATAAAGCAAAAAAATGTTTTTTGTGTGCAGCGTGTATCCACACAAAATTTTATAAATCTCTGTCAATTTCAATAACACAAGAAACGTAAAATTTTGAAATAAAATGGTCCGTTTTAAACGATATAATATAGAATCCTATATAGATCTAAACACAATTGTTTCAGAAAGTTGTTTGTTGTGCAATTCACAGAAAGAATATATTTGACTATCTTAACGTTTCTTTACAATTAACACAGTATTTCCCAAATAAAAAAAATTCAAAGCGTTTAGTAAAAAGTTTAAAAAATATATCGATAAAACCTTAACGAAAATGCACTTACCATTTCAAGTTCTTGAAAACGATTCATTTTAGAATCTGTTACAATTATGAACTGATGGATTTGCAAAAAATAAAATTTAAAATCGATTGGGGTAGGTGTTAATGAAATGCGCAGTCCCTTTGTTTAGAAATTATCTGAGAAGTAAGTAGAAAATACATATGTTTAAAATTGAAATAGATTTTAAAGAAGATATATTTAATTCCTCAATAAACATTTTCAGATAACTGTAAATGCAATAGAAATGATTAATTTATTTGAACCACATCACGCCACATATCCAAAGCAACAACATAAATTTAAACCGAATAAATTCGTTTGTTGTACATTGCCTTAGGCATATTTTGCAATAAAACTATTGAAAGCCAATATAAGCCACTGTCGAGAAAATATTCAAATAATCATAAAGAAAATGCGAGAATCCAAAGATAGCCTCGCCTATTATAGATAAATCAATTAGATGGAGCTCTTCTTTTAAAATTGTTAAATCTCTTACAGGAAATAAGGTTTGGGTTGAATCAAATAATATGTTTTTGGTAGACGTTGATTAGGAATTTGCAACACTTCTTAAAGATAACTTTAAGGTGTTTTTAGAATCCTTATCAATGGAACAACAGTTTTTCTTGAAAGGGTCAATCTACATCAATGCAATAGTTAACTAAGGCGAGGATACTTTTAATTACGGGTAATAGTGCAAAAAAATTATATCTTGTGGCTTATCTTTTATTGAACTAATTGTAGAAATTAAAAAAAAATCAGAATAACAATATAACTTAATTATTGCTCGTGTGTAAAAAAACTGCTAGATTAAGAATTTTTTCTAATTTATCATAGTCCCAAAGAGCATCAGGTTCAGTAGCATCTTTTGTAGCATGAAAGTACATCCCCACCATATCCGTGATTAATTAAAAATATTTCATTTTTAACATGAAGGATGAAAGTGTTAGAATTTGCAAACATCAAGAATTATTATTTTGCTTCTAGAGAAAGACGTAAGAAATTCTAAGGTCAAACTGGATTTCAGTTTGAATAATCTTGGACACAATTCTAATCAGCTGACATTTTTTCATCACATTCAAAAAGTTATGCAGTGCAAGGCTTAAAAATATTGAAGAAAGTTATTATTTGAAAGATATAAAACAAAAAATGTATCTGGCCTTCAGACAAAATGGGTGTTTTTTCAGCTTGGTACCTCATTAAAACTTACGTAAAATTTACCTGTCAAACGAATTGTTATAGTGGCATAACTTTGTGTCATTTATGAACTGTTTTATATTCATCAGGCTTCTGCTTATACACCAGCAACAATCGAAGTGACATACGGCTAGCAGTGCTCGAAAAATTTTTCCAAATTGGACTTCCAAAAAGAGTTTCGCAATGCACATTTCACATAAACATTTTTTTAATTTAATTTTTTACATCAATTTTTACAATTCATTGGGCTTAAAAACACTTCAGTAGTTAACTATAAAAAGAAATAATTATAAAAGTAAAATATCCCAATCATAAACAATAAATATAAGATTTTTTTATAAAACTATTAATTAATTAATGCAAAAAAAAAATATTAAAAAGTTGATATAATATTCTAAATTAAAATTCAATTGCAAAGAACTAAAATCAAATAATTCATGCAACTGTTGATATTTTTCACCAAAAAAAAGGTAACAAAAAAAACTAATTAAAATAATAAAGTTAATGTAATTCAAAAGTCATATAAAAATCGTTTTTTTTTTAACAAAGGGAAAACAACGATACAATTATTCGTTAAAAAAAATATTTGAAGCAATATTTTCTGCCCTCTGAGAACACAAATTTGCAAAACTAGACTCCTAATAGGTCCGCATAAAAATAATAACCACAAAAACTCAGCCGAACATTACGCGAACGTAACTGATAATTCTGTATTTGTTCTTTAAAAAAGGGAAATATAAAAAAAAATACATGAATTATTTTAATTTAGCAATATTATTATTGTTTATTAACTTTTTTATATTATTTATTAATTTGTTATTAAATATACTGTAACACTAAAAATATTATGTAGGTAAACTTAAATGAAAAACCACTTCCAACAACCACTTTTTCATTTGAAAAACGGTCCACTTACATTTCATTAAAATTAAATGTATTTTTCAATTGTTCTTGATTGTTAATTTTTTAACCTATAAAATATGTAAAAAACAAATAATTTTTCTTTTACTTTAACGACCCAAAAAAAAAACTATCAAATTTTAACTAACAAAATTTAACCTAACAAAACATCAGTAACGACTGTTTCTATAATTATTTAACTTAACAAAATTTAACCAGCTTAAACAGTAAAATTTACTGATTTTTTCCTTTATTCCAACCCTCTTAAAGTAACCTTCCAAAACAATAAAAACTACAGATTTTGGTATTTTAAACATCAAAAGGTTTTAAGTTACTTATTAATTATTAGTTTTATTTTAATACACATATGCTTAATTTCTTCTTTTTTTGATTTGCTGTATATTTTTGATCTTACTTGCGAATCAACGGATTTTATGATTATACTATGCTAGAAAAATAATGTACTTTTAAGAGCTGATATTTGTACAACCAATATTATATCTTTAATTTGGAAATTTATGTAACCTACCTTGGTCAAATCTTTAAAATGTTGAAGACCACATAATTTATTTTCTGTACCTGTAAAAAAAGGAACATTAGTTTTCAAAACGTAATAGAAATTTTAAATGCTGTGTAAAATACGCTATATTTTTTATTTTATTTTTATAAATTATTTTTTTATTGTATTTTTTAATATTTTTTTTTTTTCAATAGAGAGAAGTAGCACTTCAAGCAATAATGCTTATTTAATTAGCGTGTAACAGTGGTACATTCTTTAGGAAAGGGACAAAGGAGAGAAAAGAACAGGTGGTGAAAATATAGCCATTATATTAGTTATTTTACTTCGCCGGCGAATATGCTATAAAGAAGTACCGACAAAGGAGGCTGCATGTTTTAATATTAATTTTGAATATGTATTTATGCCATTAAACATTAAACCCCCGCGGGGGTTGAACCCTGGCCAACCAGGCTTGTAGTCAAGGTGGTATGCAGCCTCAACAAATTTTGTTTTTTTTCTTCTATTTTAAAGCTATTGTAACAAAATTAAAATTAACTTATAATTTTAACCGCACCGAACGGTAACATCGTTAGTTCTGTGGCACTGAATTTCCTTTGCAGACTCTTAGGAGCATTTCACACATAGTGATTAACAGAATACTGTACTGTAACTGAAAAAAAAAACTTCAAATAAATGAAAAATTTTTACTTGTTGCATTTGCTTAAACTTTCTAAAATTAAAGAAAATAAATTATTTTAATATATAAAG
The DNA here is from genome assembly GCA_937654795.1 of Cistogaster globosa. Taxonomy (NCBI): domain Eukaryota; kingdom Metazoa; phylum Arthropoda; class Insecta; order Diptera; family Tachinidae; genus Cistogaster; species Cistogaster globosa. The sequence goes on from OW569406.1 coordinate 25,707,130, forward strand.
TTATATGCTGAATATTTCTGTGATTGTCAGAAAACGGCTTGACAACACAATATAGCATTATAGTTGTTGTTATTCATCAAGTCTTTCGTTAATTCACTTCTATACGAATATGTATTTTATATAATGTACACTGTATGTATGTATGTATATACGTACTTCATTCTTCAACATTAAAAGTAGCCATTTTTTCTTTAACTCTTAGGCAGCAGCAAAATTCTTGAAGCCAAGTAACGGGTTTTCCAGCCAGAACCTTGTTTCTCAACGCCGTCAACAAGAACAATGTAATAGTTCTGACATTTAGTTTTTCGATGATTCATAGAAGATGCGTTGACAATTGTTATAATAAATTCAACTTCTCTAAAAAATTGCATTTTAATATTTAAAGTTTATTATAAAAATTGATTCAGGAACAACCTGCTGGTTTTTTTGAAGAAATCATTTTTCAGACAGGCTTGTTTGCTCAACGTGTAAACTGTGTGGTGCGCTATGAAGTCTGGATGCGTGATTGGGACGTTTTTTTTCCGAAAATGAAGCTTTAAACGCAGAAACGATTAAATATATTAAAAACGTTGATTAAAGATGTTCTATCTGTCAGCATGATCTTGGCGGACAATTACCAGATGTTTCTTTTTCATTTATAATTGCCGAACTTTTATATTCGTGAAAGCAAATAATTTCTGTTTCTGGTAAATTATTGAATAAACTCTTCACCTATCTTATCCATAGCAAAATCATAATTGAGATGTCATGCAAGTCTGCAATTAGCAACTATCGTAATATGCCCGTATCGTCACCTAGTTATTGCATTTATATATATCGGTTGCTAAAAAGGGGATTTAGAGCGTGAATTCATCCATTTAATTTAATTTAAATTTTACTTAAGCAAAAGTATTTTAAATAACCTCTAACTTTTATTTTTTTTTTCAAATTATAGTCTTCAGAAAACTTTTTTCTTGATTGGACTTCTTTCATTATATTCAGAAGTGATATCTGTTTATAAAATTTCTGTTATTGATTTTTAGTATATTTAAAAAAATGTTTGTGTTTCGTGTTGAATTATTCAATTCTACTTGATCAAAAATGAAAAAATACACATTTTTTTCTTTTTAAAGCTTTTAAGAGTTTACAAAAAAAAATCGGTTATAAATATACATTTCAACAGAATTAAAAAACATTTATAAATATTTTCTTTAGACGAAAATTTTATTTTTTTATTTATTCTAAACAAATTTTTGTTGGTTAGTTTTTAATTTCTTTATTTATTTTAATGTCGTAATTTTTTCTTACACTGATCAAATTTGTGGGTTAAAATAACAAGTAAATTTTTTTATATCTGGATTATGCTTCCCTAAAAACGAAATCTAATGGCAGACTTCATATCAAGATTTAGTAAGAAATCATACAATAAATCTTAACAACAACCAAATTATAATATTACGGTAGCCTCGCCGATTGTTGCTGAAGCAGCAGCAACTGATATAAGTTATGTACAGTTGAGTCGATAATCTTTATCGCGAAAAACTATCATTAAAAAAAATTATTAAATTGTAAAAATTTTAAATGTTTGGTCCCCTCGATAATTCACCATTTTTTCCAATGCCAGAACTTTTAAATTTCCTATAAATCGTTTTCGTATGCCCTTTACCAGAGGTAGAAAAAAGGTATATAAGCTTGCCATTCCATTTGTAAATCCTACAATATCCATTCCTGGCCCTATAAAAAATATATATTCTGAGTTCTTATGCACAGCAAAGTCGTTGAGCGATGTTCCGGTTGAAATCAACTTTGCCAAATCGCTAGATGATAGTTTCGCAAATTTTGCTAACGAAAATCAGCAAAATCGATTCGTGTCTTAGTTAAGTAACTTTAATAAAAAAAAAATATATGTGGCAATAGAGAGGTAAAAAATGAAAATAAGAAAAAAAAACAACAAGTGAAAAAATGGCGTTCGTCCATATTTTCTGAGTTAAAGCTTTTGAAGAAATCTTTCAGAAAATATTAAAGTTTTTGAATAATCCTCAACCTATTAAGAACCGGTGACACTCCATTTCTTTTTACTTAGTTTTTAATTCACTGTCATCCCAATTTTGTTTTCCTGATTAGAGTTACTTTACCAAACTAGATTTGCGTATATGGTGATGGGCTTATAAGATTTGGCATAGCCATTTTTAATAACCTTTTTAGTAACTCTACGCAAACAGAAATAAAAAATTATATCGTATTTTTTTGTTATTCCTGTTTCCTGTTTTTGTTTATTACTTTTAAGCAAAATGGAAAACACCATTAACTCGTGTTTGTATATGTGCAAGTTCTATTTTAATTGAACTCTGTTAAACTGCAATCTCCTTGTATTGAAAACCCTCATTATTTCCAAAACTGGTCCCCTTTAGTTACGATTTATATGAATTCAACAGTATATGTCTCTAAGCAATATGATGTCACATAAAAAGTTAAACCAGTAAAATCTAGTTGGTGCTTAGTGATTAGTACGTTGCAATATTATATCAGTCACACTTCTATAGGTTAAGTTCCTTCCTTGCCCTTTCTTTTTTGTATAAGTAAATTTCTTCTTAATATGCATAACTGAGTTACAAATTGGCGGCATTAAGACAAAGCAAATATTTCCACAAAAAGCAAACGTGAAATTTGAATATTTGGCTTGGCTATAAAAGCAAGACTCTTCAAATATTGGGAATGTAATAACCCGCACTGTATGCCACGAAAGCAGCACAAAAAATAGAGGTAATTTATATATTGCTGCGAATCCTAGTGTTAATAATTGTAAGATTACAAAACATTTAATGTGCGTGGTAAAACAAAATGGACGGAATGAAACATCAACAATTTTTAGTATAAACAATATCCTTGAAGTGTTGATTCGTTATTTAAAAATTAATTAGGCTAAAATAGATTTTTTTCTTCAGTAATTTTGCTAGGTACACACTAACCTTACATCCGATGTTATTGAATTTATTTTGCTCTTTTGTTTCAGTGTAAACAATGCTTCAACAACTGCAGTTAGAAAATTACGCTTGGCGTTCTTGCCGTTGATACTGTTATTTTTCCTTGAGGACAATGATACTCATACTTTGTAAGCATTTATGCAGGATTTTATATATAAAAAATTATAATAATAAGAAATATAAAAACAAAGACTGTGTTTATTTAAATGTTGAATAGTATATTCATTTTTGTAACAATATAAATTGTAAATGTTGCACTACTAATACATACACAACAACATCATCATTTTTCGAAGGCTGTTTTTTTTTTTTTGCCTTCTAAGCAAATATAAAAACACACTTTTAAACAAAAATGAAAAAAAAAATAAATACATAAACAATCCTGTCTTGCTTTCACTATATGTCCTTCGTGAAAAGGGAGGAAAAGTCAAGTAGTTTGAATACTGAAATAATACTTGAATACTTATTAAATTTACAAAGAATTTCTTTTTTTAAAGCCTAACAATCATTTCCAATTGAATTGCCGTACAAACAAAATCACTAGATGTGCAGTAAGCGCCGTCAGTAAATTTAATGAACAATTTTAAGATTCGTCATTGCCAACTCTGATATCTTTTATAGCCTTCATCACAGGTAGAAGAAGGATATATCTAAGTTTGTTATTCCGTTTGTTTTTTCGCAATATCTATTCTCCACACCATAAAGTACATAAATTCTGAGTTCTTGTGCGTATTGAGCGATGTCCGTCTATGTTCGTTTCTAAATTAACTTTGCCAAAGCACTAAATGGGCTAGAAAAAATTTAATTCGCATATCGATTAGACATTTGTAACAAATCTGGTTAACTAATTGATAAGCTTTCGAAGGGATCTTTCGACAAATACCGATATTTATTAAAGATGTCGATGATATTTTATGTAATATTATATAGTACTAATCTTTTTTCTTTTAATTTTTTAATTCTCTCACCCCGACATTTACTTTTTTTTTAAATTTAATTTAATTCACTAAACTAGATTTACATATATGGTGAAGGGTATGTAAGATTCGGCATAGCCGAATATAGCACCTTTACTTTTTTTACTTTTGATTATAATCCTGCGGGGAGTTAGCTTTATAAGTATTGAAAATTGTTTGTTTTGCTAAGGATATTGACAGCTAAAGCAACAAGTCTTTACAAAGTAGTAAAGATAACCACCTGCAGGATTTTTACCACTATTATAATAACTGACAACAGCCCTAAGCAAAACTTAAAATACTTAACACTTTTTTTAACAGAGAAACTAAATGCTAGGAAGGAATTTTTTATGTTATACCTATGTAATGAAGGTTATATAAGATTCGGTATAGTCAAACATAGCACTCTTATTTGTTAAAAGTTTTTTGCTTTCACATACTGTTATGCTTGCATGTGTCAAGGTTGTTTACTTAGTTGAGTATAGTCGACTAGATGATGGTATGTCCTTATTCATCTTGCACAAGTATTTGTAAGACCGTAATTGTATATGTTAATACATGAACTTTTCCAATAACATTTACTTGGAAAAAAGGGCTGTGTGCGTTCAAAAAATTTTTAATCACTTGTTTATAAAAAATAAATAGAAAAAAATTTAATTTAGAAGCTTTTTAATATCACAAGATTATCCTTAAATGTTAACTAACATTCTGATTTTATAAAGAAAAAATATAATAAACCCGAATTATCTTATCATGAAACCTTTACTCTTTCAATTTAAAAAAGTTGCATTCAATAATTTTCTTTCTTGACCAAAATGGTTTGAGTTTTGTTAAAATTTTTACGTTGTGATATTTTATGGACACTTTTCCAGTTGAAGTTAAGAGTTTTGTTTTAACTTTCATGTTGCAGTATTTTATGGGCACTTTTGTAGTTAAAGGCACTTATAAAGTCTAGAATATATTTTCGCCTATATTTGCCGCCAACTTTAATTTGCTGAAAGTGCGCCATTATGTGGCGATGGTTGAAACGAAGCTCTAGCATCTGCTAGGGGTGTTGGCTTCACAAGACTGGTAAAGAGAAGTAGACTATTTAGCAACACTCAAGTCTATGTCAGAATAGCATACATTGGTCTTTCTAAACCGGGAGGAAATTTAGTTGAGTATGCTGCCTCCGAATATCTGTCGAAGTCGAATTTAAGTACCAACATAATCGGCCGAGCTTGCAAAAAAAAAGAGTGGTGGAGATGTATTAGATGAAACAGGTGACGAAACTTTGCAAGGTTGGGAAATTACTATTCGAGATTGCACCTGTCAAGAAAAATGCTGGAGGAATGAAAGACTTGTTACTCTATTGTGAATTGGCAGATATGTTCGTCTTGACGCATGCGCTGAATTGCCAGCTAAAATTTCAAGTTCATAAAGGAATAGTTCCCACTATAGAGAAAAAGTGTGCGAAAAGTGAGTGTTAATTCAATATTGTCTCTAGAAGTTTAACAAGTGTGTCTCTTTGAATAAGGTATCATTAAAGTAAGAAATAAAAAGCAATGAACAAAACCGTAGAAATTCATGAAGAGAGAGGATCAGCTTCCATGTTTTGTGGACGAAAACCAATGATGCTATATTCCTTACCACAGAGTCACATTTACTAGATTGCATTAAGAAAGTAAGGCAAAACATCAAGCAATCATGCTCGTGTATTTCCACAGGAGCTGCTGCGCCGTGTGTTGAGTTTTATTAGAAATTTTTTATTAAAAAAAAAGGAAAAAAGTTAATATTTTATCAGCGATTATTATAATACAACCTGGCTGCTGTTAAAGACAAAAAGCCTGTAAAAAATACTGTAAAAGTTACATACATACAGCAATGCAAAATATATTTAAAGTTAAAAGACTACCTACAAGATTAAATTTCTGTGTATAAAATAGAAGAACTGCTAGCATTAATATGTAATTAGTTTCGAGAGAATTGAAAAAATAAAGAAAAGATTTCAATATATAGGTGAAATGCATTCTCCAGTTGAATTTGAGAACTTATATTGTTGTATGGAAAAACATGCAAAACCAGTATTTTTGATCAAATGCATTTCATCAGATTGATTTTGTAAATTATTTCCGAACTTCCATCGTGTTTGCATAGAAACAAACTAACATACAAAACTAAAAATTTTAAGGATGTTTTCATGACAATAATTGAAATTTATGTAAATGTTAAAAAATACTTTTGATCTGAGAGAAAAGTTGTTTTATCAAAAAGTTTTGATTTCTGAATCAATGTATCAAAAGAACTTTTGCTTGTGTGCTTATTCTCACGATTTTAAACAAAATGCTCTAATTATTACTAAGAAGTTAAAGCAGGTTGATAAGGAAGAAGTTTGATTTCATGTCAATTTATGCGAAAATTTAATTAAACTTAATATAATTATCTTGGTAGACATTATTCTTTATTAATGATAAAGTAAGTCTTAGGTAAGGAAAATTGTGTTTGCTACCAGCCATGCACTCTTTGGTAGAAGCTTTCTACAATCTTTATCCATAAAAATGGCTGTATTTTAAACTTTAAAAAGTTGTCCTGATTATCCCGACCGGATTATTAAAATCGCCGATATTGGCTATTGAAGGTGAAAGCACGTTTCGTTGGCCATTTCGCTACCGCCATCGAAACGTGTTTTCATCTTCGATACTTAAATTTTAAAGTTAAGTTAATAAACATTCCCGTGATTTAAAATTTTGATGGCTGTATTTTGTTTCAGCATTGTTGCAGTGCTACCACTATGCTTCTATAATTGTAAACTTGATTAGATAAACTTAAAAAAATCCCATGAAAATAAATCAAAAGTTTTAAACCACTCTCGGAATTTTTATCATTTGAGCGAGAAAGCGAACATAATAAAAAAATCCGTTTCAGAAGGTAAATCATCTTTCATCGCATTTTTTAATCCACATCATTATAACTTAAATTGACTTTGGAAGAAGAAAGAATATTTTCTTTAATTGGTATTGTAAACTACAATAACATCTTTATTATTTTGAATTTCAACTTACATATGATATTTACCGTTAAACTTTTTAAAAATAAAAAAAAATAAAAAAGAAAATTTACCGCTTTTTGTTTGAATTCTATCCCTTTCAAAATTTAAAACATATATAAGCATTTACGGTGCTTATTTATTATCTTTTCTATACTTGCAGTAATTCCATTTCAAATATTTTTTTCTATATCCTTGTTTAAGGATTCTTATTACAAAAAGTACTTAATGTTTTTTATATTCTAATACAAAAAACATGTTGAAACCAAATGTCAATTTAAAGCTTCGTGTTATATAGTCAATCACATACTCACAAGGATGTGTGAGTACAACATGAATTTACTTGCCGGTACACGGGAAATGTCAAAAGGGCAAGGTCGTTTAATTCTCGTTCTATTCATGAAATATTCAAAGAGCATTGCAGTAATTTGCTCTCACGCGAACATATTTTAGAATTTATCACATTATACAACACAAATAAAAGTCATAAGGTCGGTTCCAGAAAACTCTGCATATTATTTTATTTTATTATTATATTTTGGTCTTTAAGAAAAATCATTGCCTTAAACTAGTCAGATTGAACAAGTTAAATTCCTTATTTGAATCTATGAATAATATTTAAAAAAAATTTTTATGGATTTGGATGGAAAAAATGTGATTTTAGGACCAACCAATATAAGCAAAAGCGAATATCAAGTATCTGGCATCATAAAAGAGACCAATTTTTTTTATTAAAAAAAAGGGGCCTGAAATATTATTGGTATTTTAATCAGAAAAGAAGAAAGTGTTAGTAAATTCTTTAACTTAATTGTTTTTCTTTATACAACCAATTTCTATATTAATTTAACAATTTTTTAATAGCATTCACACACTTATTTAAGCCAAACACAAATCAATTTAATAAAAGCACAAAATTAATTAAACAAAAATTTTACCTGTCAAAAATAATTGGGTGTTTAAGTGATTTCTTAAATGCACTCAATTCTAATTTAATTAGTTTTTAAAGTTATCAATCTAGAATTATAAACCAAATATCTTTAAACACTAACGAAACCGAAAAGCAACCAAACCATCGAAAATTTTTTTGATATCTAAGAACTGTATACACCGAAATTGTAAAAAAATAGCGAGAGAGAAGGTGTATATCAAATAAGACTTGTGCTTATTTCATAAGTGACAAATGGTATCTTATTATAAAGAATATTGTATTCTTGGTTGTGACATTGTAGACAACCTCCACATTATCATCTACTGTTTTTGCACAAGCTTCTAAATATCCAGTTACCGGCATATTTGTTCAACAAAACAGTTGACATTGAGCAGAAATCAAGAACAAAAATATGTGTAACATTTTATAAAAGAGAGAAGCAAAGGTTTGCTTGATTATAAATATTTTTCGTATTTTTATTTACAATATTAGATGTTTTAATAGTTTATGTTTACAATGCCCACAAACTAAAGTATATAGATGCGAAGAATTGCGATGACAGATGTAGCAATACAAAAAAAAGCTATATTACATTCCTGTGGTCTATAGATAACGTCCACAAAAATTTGCAAATAATTGATTTTTCTTAAAAACAATTCTAGAAATTAAAATAGAAAATCAACTGAAGTCCAATTATTTAACTCATTTGAAATTAAATATGCTCAAATATAAAAGTAATTGTTAAACGAAGGAGAATAGGTCACGTGAGAAATCTATCCTTATACCTTATTATTTTATTAGTATAACACTGCTTCTATTTTTATTTGCTAAAAAGCAAACTAGCAGTGCCCACCCACGAATTCGTCTACGTGTAATTTAAAATTTTTTTTTTTTAAATCCAAATTCAGAAAAATGCGTTTTTGAATAATTAGGCAGGATTATACACGTAAAATTAGGTGCTTTTACATTTACATTTCTACTTTCTCTACAAAATGACATATTTTTAAGAAAAAGAGGTACCTTGGAACCAAGGTTCCAAGGAACATCCTCACAAAATTTATTTAAATCCATCCAGCAGTTTTTATGCGATGAAACACAGACAGGCAGACAGACAGGAAAAATTTTAAAAAATATGTTTTTATTTCATATGACTTACAGTTGTATTATATGTTTAGATATTTTGTTTTAAATATAATATTTTATGGCACTTTATATTAATACTATTTTGTGTTACAATTGAACCATAAAAGAATTTATTCGTAAGCCCCTAAACTTAGAGCTGTAAAAGAATCATTCATTTTTTATTTTATTTCTTCAAAGCTCAATTTTGAAGAAGAATTGAATGAATTTCAAATCAATTTGAACAAATCAGGCAGAAATGAATTTCAATTCGTTAACAACTCAAATAAATTTTTAGAATGAGTTGCAATTCGTTTTTAACTAAAGTAAATTGCAATTCATTTCCAATTCATTCAAATTGAACAATAGGAAAATGAATTGCATTGTGAGCAGATCTAGTGGTAATGAAAAATACAAAATTTTCATATTCTAAATTGAAAAAATTCAATAATCAAAAATCAAAAGAAATGTGCAGATTCTTACCAGGTATTTACGAAAGTTTAGAAAAATACTCAACATGTGTTCAAAATTCGTACCTAAATGTAAACAACTATAGCTCAAAGAAACACATATATATATATATATATATATATATATATATATATATATATATATATATATATATATATATATAGACTTATATATATAGACTTTAATTCAATAAACTGATGCAGAACAAAGTGACAACTTTTTAAAACCACATTTATTAAAAAATTATTATTACAATAATTCATTGCCAATTAAAACAAATAAAAAAAGAATTTAAATAATAAAAAAAAAAAAACTAATTAATAACCAAAATACGCATAAGTAAATAGAAATTCTATTTTAAGGGCTAAACTTTACAGCTACTTAAAGTTTAATTTTGTTTTTAAAATATTAGAAAGAGAATTATTTGATAGCTTAGATCTTATCCTGGTCAGCAAGTACCACTTCGGCAAGCTAACCTAATTTTTAATTTGCTTCCAACTCTACAATACGTTAATTTCTAACAGTTTCATTTGTTTTTTGCATCTAGCCGGAAGTTCTGTGTTTATGTGATAACTTTGGTTGGTTGGACATACTTACGAGTTGGTTGATATATTGTGCTAGTATTGAGTATGCGGCATTGAACGTTCTTGGAGTAAAATCTAAAAATGAAGACTCGGTAAATGAGGTATTGTCATTTTCGGCTTGCGAAAATGTCTAATAAAACGTGCATTTAATGCACTTGCTACAGTCTTGACCAATTTAAGATTTAAGCTTTCGAAGAAGTCTCTTTCCAATATATTAATTTTAATAAAAAAAAAACATTTTGACTTTGACCATCTAGAGACATTATACATATCTTTATTTTATTTAAGAACAATTTTTGTTCATTTTTTATTAAAATTCTTTATTAATTTTTAATTGCAAATTAATTTTTAAGACTTTTTTAAAATAATTTGGTTGAAACAATTATCGTTTTTATTTACAACAGTTTAAAAAATAACCGAATTTTTAATACCAATACAAAAATATTAAGAGAATTTTAAGATAATAGTATTGTCATTTATATCTGTAGCTTACTCTAAGCTTAGAACCCCTTCATTTCGGAACTTTTTTCTATTAGTTCCTTTTCCATTTTGGCGAATTCTTGTTTATCGTGTTGGTATTTTTGAGAAAATTTCAAGAGTTTGCTTCTTGCGTTTTCTAAAGGAATGTCCATTAAATTTTATTTGGTTTAGTCTGTATAATAAAATGCTAACTTTAAAGATTTCAAGTATAAGTATTTATAATTAAATTATGCCTATAAAATATAACAAAATTCAATCGTGTGTATCGTACAATATTCGCGTGTTCGATTCAACTTCACGAACATTAAAAATATGTTTAATGTATTTTTTTCCATACAAGATACATGTTCTTTCTTGCCGAACACGTTAAAAAATGACACAAACATATAAGTGTGTTTGGCAACTTAAAAAATTTAGAAACACAAATATGCGTAAAGTGTGTATATTTTGTGAACTCCGTTATTAACTTACAAAATCAATTAAATTTTCTATTGATTCAATTTAAATGAGTTGGTAATGAATTGCTAATTATTTTTTAATACATTTGAATTAATTCAGGATCAATTTAACACAAATTCAACAATTAGAAATTAATTGCAATTTACTTTGATAAATTTATTTGAATTGAGAACAAATTGCAACTCATTTTTACCAATTTTATTTATTTTTATTTTGGGTCAAAAGAATTGAAAAAAAAATATACTTAAATATTTTTTTTCAGCTGAACAATTGTGCATATGATTAGGACTACTTAAATTTTTGTTTTTTGAATTTTTTCTCAACAGCTAAACAGTTGCTTGATGCAACTAAAGGTAAATTAAGGCACTCGATGTATCGATCGAAATTTAATAGAATTTAAATACGATTTTCGTCGTAATTTACCCCCTGTACATTAATGTGGTATTTCCTTTTTTGTGGATTTCCGTTATTTCACCAACAATTTTTTTTTATATTATGTCTGTTTTATAAAGTTTATGTAAGTATGTACATATTTCACAAGAAATTAAATGACATTTTATTCATCGTTTGCCCCAAAATTTTATGGTTCTGACAAAAGACATTTATGCATTCAAATTGTTCTTTTTACAACGAAAAAAATATTTTAACAAATTTTTTTTGCTAAGCATCTACACTAACTAGCACAAGTGTTTGTCAAAGTGTTTACGGTATAATACTAACTTAAAATCTTTGATCACCCACTAAAACTACATTTTTTATTTTTACGATACCCACTATCAACGCATTTGTGCAGCAGACGATTACAGCAACGTACACAAAACATTTCTTAAATTTATTTTGTTGGTAAAAAGACTATGAAATTTTTGCTCTCCGGATACAATTTTACCACATTTTTTGTCTGTTTCCTTTTGAAAGTGGTCGAAAAATGTTTACCTTTTTGAAATCTGCATATATTCGCTCTGAAAATTTAACATGAGCTAAGGAATTAATTATTGGTTTTCTATAAAAATCATTTTCTAACATATAACAGCACTTTAAAAACTAAAATTTATGGATTTTTTTCCTTTAATAGTGATTTAATTTTAAAATTAAAATTTTTTCCACAAAACAAAAAATGTATAGCACAGATAAGACTACGTAAGGAGGACAAAGCAACATCCAGATTAAATTAAGACCCCACCTCCAGAAGTTTTCTACTGATGAAATTTTTAAAACATCAGATAGTTTTCATTTTCGAAAAGGCTACGACTTGCTCCTGAAAAATTAGTTAGGCATGAGCTAAGAAACAGTATACTTATATACATCCCATTATAAAATTCCTTTTAAGCTATCAAAATTGATTAATAATAGATGAAAAACAATGGCTTATCAATCTTTCATTGTCATAAGGAAATACTATATTTGGCAAGGAATTTACAGTTAAAAGTGAATTGCTTATAGCCTTTTTACACTAGCTCACATATTTCATCTTTCATCAATTTGCCAAGATGTAACATCTTCCCCATAAGAAATAAACAGGGCTAAAATTCAACATCTTTCAATATCTTTACAAAATGTTCCTAACTCATTCTGCTCCACTCAACATCTTTCGACAATTTTAGTGTCATCGCTAGAAAAGTGTAAAAAAAATGAATATCGCAATGTACAATTGCGCGACAGACAAACACAACTTTAAAATTATTTGGAAAAAGTTTTATTATTAAACTAGCAGTGCCAACGATTTAGTCTGCGTATAATTTACCCTTAAAATTTAAAAAAATATGTTTTTAAATATTTTTTGTAAAGTTCTGTAACCAGTGTTGAAATTTTTTTATCTACACAAATAAAAGTTAAAGACAACTGTTCTAGTACCATTATGCCGGTAAAACTCGGTGCTTTCACATTTGTATCTTTAGTTTCTCTACGAAATGATATATTTTTAAGGGACCTCCCCACAAAATTTTATTCCAATCAAAGCTGTAGGTTTTGCATAATGCGAACACAGACAGGCAGACAAAAATTTTAAAAATAGGTGTTTTGTATTTCATATCGATAACTATCTACACCAACATCAAAATAGTGTGCTTTCACATTTGTATCTCTAGTTTCTCTACGAAATAACATTTTTTTTATTTTGCAGATTGATTCTTAATTTAAAAAAAATGGATAACTGGGACACCGAAACAAGAATGTGGATTATCCGTCGTTATCACGCACTGGAGTCCGTAGTTTCGGTCCAAAGAGAGTATAGGCGCACATTTGGCGGCAATCCTTCGAGCAGATAGACCATAATAAGACTTGTAAACAATTTTGCCGAGCATGGGACAGTCAACAGAAGACCTTACCATCGAAACCCTTCAGTTTGAACGGATGAAATAATCGCTGCTGTAGCTGCTGCGATACAACACAATCCAAGAGTTTCAACAAGAAACTTATCTGCTCATTACAGTCAATTATGCACAAAGATTTGGACTTATTCCCATATAAAATTCAAATGGCCAACAAACTAAACGCTGCAGACTTGCCGATTCGCTTGGAATTTTGCTAGAAGAGGATTCAAATGGTGGAAGAGGATGGAAACATGTTGAACTGTCTTTTCATGTCTGAAGAGGCCTATTTCGATTTGAACGGCAACGAAATTGTCGTATATGGAGTGCTTCCAACCCACAGATACTCCATGAGACGGAATTGTAACCACTTCGTGTCACAGTGTGGTGTGCAGTTTCATCACCCTGCATTGTCGGGCCTTACTTCTTCGAAGAAAACGGTCACCCCGTTACGGTTACTGGAGACCGTTACTTGAGCATGTTAAGAGAGTTTTTATATTCAGAATTACGCCGAAAAAGAATTTCTTTTAACTCTGTGTGGTTTCAGCAATATGGCGCACCTCCACACATAGCCCAACCTGTTATGACAGAGTGGCGACGAAAATTTCCCAATAAGCTGATATCCAGAAACTGCACATTCCGTTGGCCACCCAGGTCGCCTGACCTTACTGCACCTGACCTTTTCTTGTGGGGTTATTGCAAACAGGAAGTTTACAAAGCAAAACCAACAAATTTGAATGAACTAAAGCAATTCATTCGAGCAACAATTGCGGATATTCCTGCCGCACATGCGTCAACGAGCAGGGAGGCATTTAAATTCCATTATTTTTAAAACAAATTAAACTATATTTAATAAAATTGAATGAGCTTTAACATGAATAAAAGAAAAATGTATTCCATACACTGAAGAAAAAGTTATTTGAGTTTCTTAATGCAGCAATATTCATCAGCCACCCTGTATTCCGTATTAACAATCCTGATCGATTTTGTTTATTCTTGAAAAGTATTGAATCTCCGCCATTTTATTTAAATTTTGCACACCAAAGTAAACAACGAGGCTAATCTAAGTAGGACACATCATAATAGTAAATTTAGGAAACGCAATTAACAGAATTTCAAAGAATCCAAATATCACTTAAAAATTTTAAAGTGGTTTCATTTCGAAGAAATTTTTCGTTTTTAGTTTTCTGAGGAAGCAATTTACGGAATTGAAACCACTTTCGATCAGAACTGAGTTCTGTGCCATGCCTGTATATTTGAACTAAGATTCTAAGTGACTTCCTCACAAAATTTGGTTCAAATCCATCCAGTATTTTTTTCGTGATGCGGACCCAGACTGACAGTTGGACAGACAAAAATTCCATAAATATGTGTGTTGTTATCCATATCGATTACCATATACACCAATATAAAATTTTTCAAAAATATTTTATGTACAGAAATGACCCCGTTACTGTTTTATTATATGTATAAGTTAAAGCGAAAAAGAAATATAGCATAACTTCAGCATAAGCAATAATAATTGCTCTTGGTCCTTAATAGCAATAACTTACCCAATTAATGCAATCTTTTCTAGCTTCATTTAATTAAAATTCTTAATTTCACATAAAAACATAATCAAGCGTAATATGTCCAATAAGTCAGTTTTATGGTTTTGTTTTAGTTTTAAGTTGTAAACACCCTTTATATCATGTTGTATGGTCTTAAAGACTTAGTTGCACTTGCAAAAACTTCTATAAACCTCCTACATACTACTTTCAAATTAGAATAAAAGTAGAAAAAAAAACAAGAAAAGTTAAATATATTAAATTATACCAATACAGATGAATGGAGAACAAAATTTTTCCACACGCTTTTTTTGAACTAAAATAACTGTGTCAGAGTATTACTAAAAAGAAAAAACCTAAATAAATAAATCTTAAATTTAGTCATGTAAATGTGAAAGTGTGATTACATTTCTATACACAAATACTTTTATGTATACACACACATACCATAAACTTTCTACAATGTCCTGCAAATATATTTTCAAAGTTTTCCCTTGCCAAATACAACTGTGTTTTTTTTTTTTTTTTTCTTTTACAAATTTAGAATTTGATGTCAAATAATGTTTTTTTCTTTATAAACAGCAGTAAAAAGTTAAACTAAAAAATCGAAAAATAAAAAGTTTTCGTTGTTAAGTTACTAGACTGTGAAGAATTTTTTCATTTTTTTCTGAATAACAAAGAAAACTTAAGAAAACTATTCTTACAATGTCCACGACAATATGAAAAATTCCTTTGTCGTCAATTGAGACCGTGTTAAGTTTAAACTACACAAAAAACCAGAATGTTGATATGTATATAATCAGAAACAAAACTGAGAGTTTAAAGCAACCAAATGTGGCCTTTGTAACAAGAAAAAATAATTCCATTGTGTAATCGATAGTATAAACGGAATACAACACAACTAGAAGCGAATTGCAATAGTCTGCCAAAACTTAATTAAAGTTTATTTTGAGCAAATGGGTAAAAAGCAAGATTTTAGGTAACCAGTAGATGTCGCTAAATTTAATAAATTTTTAACACAATTAGAAATCAAATTTAAACGTCAATTTTTGAAGGTATTTTAAATAAAAAGGTAATGTATGTTTTGGAAAAATAATATGGGAAAATAATATTTGAGGTTTCAAAATATACTTATTTTTTGTGGGAAATATATAAACATTTTACTGAAAAATTAAAAAATTATTTAAAATCAAGTTTGTTGAGATTAAAAACAACTAAAAATATTCAAGTAGATTTTTACACTATCAGCTGTTAAAGAGGGCTCGAAAAGTGACAGTTTTATCAAAGAACTTAAAAAAATTATTTGCTTCTCAGTGACAAAATTTGGACCTTTAATTTTTATTTAAACAAACCAAAAGTTATCACAGACTTGTAAGATTTTTATTAATAAAAAAATAAAAGATTAAAAATACAATTGTTTGATAAGCTATTAAAAAATATATATATGCTAAACGGGCCGCCAAAAAATCTATTATATCATATAAGTATACAATGTAATTGTTTATAAAAATATGTACACAAATTTAAAGTTATTATTTAATAAGATGTATAATCTAATATTATAATATATAATTGCTTAACAAATGTTTGTTATGTCTGGCAACAGCCCATACAACATACACGTTTTTTTAATGGATTAAGAACCGCAAACGCATTAAAAAAATGCATTAATTAATTAATTAGTCTAAAAACTAAAGGCTGTCCCCATAGGTGACGTAAATTGACTTATATGCGCCTATCTTATGATTCGTTATATACAAACGCTTGAAAATTGGACAGGATGTCGATTATTGACCTTTATAATAAGTATAAACATTCAAAATTATAAATTAAGGAGTGTCCCAATGGTTAATGTAATTTGACGTGTTTCCAAACTTTTTAGCCAGATAGTTGAAATTTACAAAGAACCTTTAGTGCTAAGTCCGCTATGGTGGCCTAATAGTTGATGTAAGTTGATACATGTGGCCAAACTTTTGAACCGTTATAGACAGACAGCTGAAATTTACAAAGAATCTGTACTACTAAATCCGCTTTAACAAGTATCAATTTAAATTTAAAAAACAAAAGGTTTTCTAATATTTAAAGTAAATTTACCTATAAGGTACTAATGTTTGAACTGATATAAACAAATACTTGGAAATTAAACAGAATGTCCGCTACTTTTCCTAGTATATTAAGATTATTATTATTATTATTATTATTATTATTATTATTATTATTATTATTATTATTATTATTATTATTATTATCATTATTATTATTATTATTATTTTTATTATTATTATTATTATTATTATTATTATTATTATTATTATTATTATTATTATTATTATTATTATTATTATTATTATTATTATTATTATTATTATCATTATTATTATAAATATTTAAGATTTTAAATTATAAGGTGTTACAATAGTTACTGTTATTTGATGTATATGACTTTTTAACACTTGTAACAAACTTGAAATTGGAGAATGTCCCTAAACCTGATGTAATTTGACTTATATAGTCTTATCCTTAAAAACGTTACAGACAAACTCTTGAAAATAGAATATCTATTACTATACCAAGTATAATTACAAGTGGAAATATTTAATATTAGAAATTAAAGAGTGCCCTAATGGCTGTTTTTTGATGTATATGGCCAATCTTTAGACTAACGCTTAAAATTTAAACAAATTTTAATTTACTGTGTCAGCAATTAAAAGTGTAAAAATAAGTTTGTCTGTTTTGAAGTCAGTTTTTTTTTTGCAAGAATTATCAAAGATTATGTTTTCAAGCTTTACATTGTATGTAAGAACAAATAATTGATGGTAAGGCTTTTCTATTAAGCATTTAAATATTTTATTAGAAATTAAAAAAAACTGTTAAAGGTCACTAGGGTGGAAGAAAATTAGTTTTTTTTCGTAAACTTGAAATAAATGAATTTTCTATTTTTTAAGTTTAAGAATGTTGTAAAATAGAACGTTTTAAGACTTTATTATATTTTACTATGTAGAAGGGGTGGTATCAAATGCCAAATGTGGTCCGTATTGTTGTAGTAGTATATTGGTAAATTGTTACTTATGTTTAAAAAATTATTTTTGTCCCAAAATATTAAAAATATTAGATTTAATCTTAAATGAAAACATATAAAAATTTACTTTCTTATTTGTTTGATATGTATTCAATTAAGAAATAAATTTTAAATGCCAATAGTGCAAACTCTTATAAAATATGTATGTACTTTTAGAAAAACAAAAAAACTCTTAATTAAAAAAAAAATAGGAAATTTTAGTAGTGGGCCTTACATAAGTGTAAGTAGTCTACTACAGGCGTCTCTTTATCATACTAATTTTAGCCTAAAATGCTGTTAAATAAAGAACTAAGTAGTTTGAGTTGTAATGATAAAAATGTACACAAACAACCTTCCTTATCGAATTATATAAATTTGAATCATCAAAGCGTTTTCCTAACTTCAATACACCATCTGCAAACAATCTGCATTACAATATTACATGAAACATGTACCGTAAGATACTGCTATATATAATAATAATAATATTATTGTGTTTAATCACCTATCACCAAGTGGCTCTACTGAACGAATCCCATCAATAAAAAATGACTTGCTTTCTGTCCTCCTACTGCTAGTGTAACAAGTAACTGGATTTAATTCAAAAGTGTCTATCAAGTTTAAAGTGCTATACAAAGCTTACCAAAGTATAAATAGGAATTTAGGGAGCAAGCAAAAGTAAATTGTTTTATTCCCTTCACGCACATTTCACCAAAAATTATATAGTTTTGCTAAACATTTTTGAAATAAAAAATTTTAAATTTCATTTGGCAAAAATAAAACTGGATAAAATGTGATGTTAATTACATGACGATATGATCTATGTAATTGATGTTTCAATGGACATTCTGCAAAAGTTCTATCAATAAAATTAAACATTGCCTTTTATCAACGTTTGACTAATGTCGTGTTAAATACATAAGGCCTTAGTAAGGCTATTGATCTGAAGACTTGTGACCTTAACTCGCGATTGTTAGCAACAAATTTTGAGGAAATAAGTAGAAAAAAATTTTTAAATTTTAATTTTAGCACAAAATGAAGCTATTGTATACAAAATATTCGTAATATTTGCAACGAATATAAAAACAGATTTAAATTGTTTTTTTGCGAATAATCATTTAATTTTTGCTTCCTTTTAAGAGTACTTATGGATCAAATGCTACTTTGAAATAAAATGACCGAATTTGCTTATTAGGGCTAAAAATTTTTTCTTTAGATATTTCGTCTATTGCTGAACTTAATAAAAATAAAAATATAGTAAAATAAATTATGAACACAATAATCAAAGCTTAAAAAACATCCAATAATCAAAAATGACTTTTTATGCCTACATTTCCTTGAATACTTGATTGTTATTTTTTTCGACTCTAAGTAAAGTTGAATAAAGTAATTAAATATAAAAATTACTTTTAAATACCATTTAGGTTACTAAAACTTTGATATAAAAACGGTTTTAGTATACAGACATTATGGAATAACATAACGTAAAATGGTGTTTCTAAAATTAAAATGAAAACAGAATTGCTGTTTTATGTTCAACCTAGTTTCTTACTTTATAATATTTTAAGATTTGCTTTGGTTTATAGTTTTTCGTATATTCATCACTTATTTCTGTTTTTTTTTTTTTTTCTTTTCTTTTTTAATAAGCCACTTTTAAGTTTATAGATAAACATACAAATGTTTAGCAAAAACACAAACACCAACAAACGATTTAAAAAAAAAGTTTTTCCTTTAAATAACAATGTCTTTCTTTTGCTAAATTTTCCCTCCTTTTTACGAGAAAACAGACAAGTAGAAGATATAAATATATAAAAAAATAACAAATAAGCAACACGGCATGACAGAAATACCATGTTTGTGAAGAGAAGTCTACACAGCAACAAAAGTTCAGTTTTAAGTTTTAGCTTAACGCTATTTTTTGTAGATAAATTTTAATATATAGGATTGGCTACTAGTAAAGTTCTACTTAAATCAAATTTAAATGGAAAATTAAAAAAAGAAATATGTTCGAAGCTGTCAAAACAAAACTGAACGTTTTTAATTTTTCTTTTCAAATAATTTTTTTTTTTTGTCTATCAATAAGTTTTTGGGCTTTATTATTCTGTTTTTATGAACACAAATTTTATGAAAACAAGTTTTATTTTTTTTATCTGGGCTCTCGTCTTTTAAATAAAATAGATATCTTAATCAGAAATGTATATAAACATATTTTGTTAGCTTTTTGTGTTTTTCATTTTGGCACAAAATATATTTTAATTTTTTCATATAAAATTAGAAAGAAAAACCATGAAGAGAAGAGGCTTAAGAATTCTAGATATATCTTTTCACGTATAGGTTAACAATATAATAATGTTTTTTTTCACGCTTCTTTTTTTAAATGACATTTACCTCAAAAACTAAGAAAAATCACGTTAAGGTGGTTTTATGAAAAATAAAATATAGAACTTGAATTGCTACAAAATCAAAATGCATCAAGATATTCTTACAAAATTTTCAAAATAGATAACAGAGCTTTTAATTAACCAATGAAATAAAAATTAGATTTTTATTAAACATATGAAATATCAGAACAAAAAAAGTTTTTTTTATTATTCAGGGTCAAATCCTTTTTGAAGAAGAAGATTGAAAAATACGTGTTCTTAATCGTTACTTCGCACTCCAAGGAATTTTGCAATAATTTATTGTGTTATAATTTGCTATGTTTGCATAGGTTTGGAGAAAAAACCCTTATAATTTTAAATATATATTTTTCTTATTTCGCATTTGCTATAGCATTTTTCAAATGGAAAAAAGTTTCTAGTACCGCAAATGTAAGCAAACATTGCAGTAGTAAGCAACTTTTTAACAAAAAGCGCTATCAGAGCGAGACCTGAAAATTTTAAATTTAGTTAAGAAAATAACAAATGTTTTAAAGCAATAATCCAATCATTAATTGTACACTACGCCAAAAATATTAAGTTTAGGTCGAACAAAATTAAAAAACAAAAATTGTAAGCCAACTTTCTCATAAAGTAAAAAAGATAAGCTATATATGTAAGCACATTTTTATAGATATTTTCAAGATAAAATCCAATTAAAAAAATTAGTATTTGAATTTAAGTTTAACTATTAATAACGTTTATAAAAAATTATATGCCCGAGGTACCCAACTTTAGAGTACTAAGCAGAAACGGGTCCCAGCTCCACTCAGAAGGAGCTCTGCTTTGCCTCTGTAAAATTTTATTATATCTTCACTGGTTCATGAGATACCGAATTATGTTCAAATAAATCGTTTTCATACCACTGTGCAACCTTAGAATGTTTAAAAATAAGTGTATATATTCGCGTATTATTAACTAAAAAAAATCTTTGTAGATAATGATGAACGATTTTGCTGTTGGGCGAGAGCTCTAATCCTTCGTTTTAGTTAATTAATTATTTGTTACATATTTTAAGCCGAATCAACTTCTAAGAGTGCTGTATTCGGCTATGCCGAATCTTATATCAACTTCGCTATACACGTAAATAAAAAATACAAATATTGGGGTGGCAGAAAATAAATTAAGGACTACATATTATTTTGCATATATATTGCATCGGATTTTAATGTGTTAAGTATTTACAAAAATTTAAGTATTTTCTAAAAGATCTCTTCAAAAGCATATTGATGATATCCTAAAGAATATGGTGCACAATCGTACTTTTCTATGAAAAGTTCAGATCGCCATAACTCGGAAAATATGGACGAGCTACAATTTTTCCATTTGATATTAATTTCTTATTTTTTTTCTTCTCTATCACCTCATATATTTGTTTTTAGATTGGAGTTAATTCATTGTTTCAAATGATATGGGAAAAATTAGTAGCGAAGGACATGGACCGATCTTCCCAACGTATAAGGACTTAGAATGTATATGTATATACTTCATGGGATCGAAAATGGATATTGCAGAAATTACAAACAATTGCAGAAAGGACAAACTTAGATATTTCCTTTTTCCACTTTCTTTGGTGAAGGGTTTAAAATTTAAATAAAGAAAATTTTTTGGATATTATTTAAATACAAAATTTACAAAAATCATAGAATGTATAAAATTCTCTAAAAAAAACTTATAACCAAACTTTAAACAGTTTCAAATGTGTTTGTATTACAAAACCGAGCAAAGCAAATTCACTTTTTTATCACATTATAACATACATACGTCAAATATTTGAACTTTATAAGATAAAAAATTCATTGTTTTATTATTAAATAAAAGTTTTCCCTGCTTAGTTCTGAAAGTCCCAACAAGCAACTGCATATGAAATGCTAAATATTATGACCAACAAAAAATATTAATAATTAAATGTTAACATACACAATGGCAAACTTGTTTCCAAAAAAGTTTCTAATGTTATTTTTTCAACAATGACTACCCTAAAATTGTTTAAAAAAAAACGGAGAAATATTTAATTTTATGTAAACTGTTTGCAAGTAGAAATACATAAAAATATAAAAAAGATGGGATCATGTTTAACAACATGTGCATGTATGTTGTTAAAATATTTCTTTCTACAAGGATAAAAAAACAAGAAAATTTGCATAAGATAAAAGAGGTGGAGAAGAAGGAACTATTGCAATACGATTTTGACAAAGCTTTTAATTTGTTATACATATCAAAGTATGTTTGGTAAGAAAACTAGCTATTTCCGGTGCGCTTCTTTACCCAAATTTATTTCCATTGTACATCGACCACTTTTCCGATCCAGCCAGTTTTTTATTTGAATATGCCTTTCCCTTGCAGTTCCTTAGGTGAATGAGAGCAACTTTTGAATTTTAATAGAAGGTATCGCTCCCATTGTCCCAATTGATGCAGTATTTTGCTCGACTATGCATTTTAATGAGGAAGATTCTAGTATAAAAATTAAGGGCTCTACGTGTTAGAACTCTCCTGAAACACGATGATAACTTTTCACCTTGTATAGGAGGCCCTGCCTACTGTTTCAAATTAGGAATTTTTTTTTCTCCAGCTATGCACATCAGCAGCAAAGTTACTATTGCACAATTTCAAGAGTCTACCTATAATAGTTTTCTAGCAATACGGTAAAAAATTTTCACTTTGTATGGGAAGTTCCATTTTTCCGAACCATCCAGCTTACATTATCGATATTAATAAGAGAGTTAATTGATAAAGATTCAGCACTCTACCTATTATGATTACCAAGTAAAACAATGATTAATATGTTCATTGTATGGGAAGTATCACGCCCACGTTAAATATCACCAAAAAAGAACCCTATTTTACCATCCGCATACCAGGTAACAAACTTAAAGTTTTAACATGGTTGGTAGGCAGCTAGAGCTTTCCAGCAAACAAACTTATTGAAAAGTTATTTATTTTTAAAGGAAAGAAAATAATATTTTAACAAAAATGACTAGATTTGATCCAAAATTTTCTTTTGAATAATTGAGATAAATATATGTGGATTATTAACAAAATTCAAATTCACCAGTGCAACAACTTAGTTTTATTTAGAGTCGCGTACACAAAGAGTAAAAATGTAATTATTTTTGTCACAATATATATCCGTCTGCACATCTTACACAGTCCAATCATAGGAGATAGAATTTTGAAGATGTATTGCTACAGATGCTATTACAATTAATTGGAAAAATTAAAAGGGTTTTCCGATAGTGACGCGATCTTCATAAGAATAATGTTATTTTCTGAACTGTGGTAGACAGACACCTCAATTTTTCACAGTGTCTGTATGTGCGCTATAGCATCATACAAAATATTAAACCTTTTTTTGAAAAAGGGTCCCAATGTTATCGTGATTTTCATTCCAAAGCTTTAGTTTTTTTAATGGTAATGTGATGTGATGTGATTTTAACATGTATATATTTTTTTTTGTATTAAATCGCAATAGGCTGACTATTAATTAACTCAGGGTTTGTATTGCTAAGTCGCTATAAAAGCAATTATGAAAGTTTTAAATAAAGAGACGTTCTAAAGTATGTTTTACTATGTCCACTGTAACAAGTTTAACAAACAACAAGCTAAAATTTAAGGTTAACGTATGCATGACACAGAACCGTTTTTGTGTGAGGCTCTTGGGCAGTTTATTTTATTTTCCGTACTGGTATTTAAAGCGTGTGTACAATAATAATCTAATTTATATTATAAAACTCTTTGTCAGTATGTTTGTTTATTTTTTGTTACAAGTTATTGCATTTTCGCAATCAAAAATAGTATTGCGTTCGGTTCTTTTCTTTTAGCTCTTTTTTAAAAGGATTTATTCTGAATCTCCGCATACCAACATGACCTTATTACAAACTATTTGACAGAACTTAACTTCAGTTATTAAGTATTGTTTAAAGCAGGTCTTAATGTGTCTAATAAGGCTTAGAGCAGCCCTTATATTTACTGAGCGCAAATAATAGAGTGTTCGGTTGCAAACTAGTAAATGTTTTATTATGTGATATAATAATGTCTAATTATAATATCCATGAATCTGATTTGTTTGTTTTTTTTTCCTTTTAGAGGCATCTCAGTTACTTTTCCTGTAAAAATATCGAAAAAGCAGATTTTTCAATATAGATTTTATACAACTAAGATGTGTCGTGGAATAAAAGTATAAAAATAATATATTAACATATGTGTAGATATTTTGTAATTAAATAAATTTTATTTAATTACAAATTGTGTTAAAACATTTTGATTTAATAGTTCGCACTATAGAATTTAACAATTTCATCCCAGTATTAGCAGTTCCTCACTTTTGAGGCTAAATTCTAATTTTGCACCCTAATAATTAAGAAAGTTTGAATATGCAAATCTTGTTTAAAATTTATTCACAAATGATTATTAGTATAACACTATTAAAGGAAGTAACAATTAAAGTATTAAAACCTATAGTGCGAACTTTATGTTAGCATTTTTTAGCGCAGACAGAAGCGCCATTTGTCTGCATATAAAAAAAATATATATCAAACAATTATTCTGTTGCATATTTAATTTAAGAGTAAACTTAAGCGCCATCTGCAGCATATAGATGAACAATAATAAATCACTTCATAAAAATTAAAAATTATTGTAAGTGGTCCTGTGACACTATTGAAAATATAAATACCTTGGAGACAAATATCTACAAGTGTTTTAAATTTCATTGAAATCGGTTTAGTCGTCTAGCCGTGTTTGACGCACACACAAACAACAGTATTGATAGATTGGATTTGAAAGATGACGCCTCTTCTAAGATTTTCAAAAATATATAACTGAAATTACTCTTTTGATACTATAATATATTTTACAGTACCCAGAAAGGCCCAAGCATTCGACCCAGCCAATAATAAATATAAATAAAACAAGTAAGAGTGTTATATTCGGCTACGCCGAATCTTATATACCTTTTACCACATATGTATATCTAGTTTAATGATATAACTCCAATTAAAAAAAATATATTAAATTGAGAACTATATATAATTTTACATATAAATGTCAATGGCTCTTAATGGGTTAAGCATTATTAAAAACTTTTTGCATTTCCAGAAAGATTTCTTCAAAAGCTTTTGAATAACACCCATACTGGTGCCCTAAAAAATATGGTGCAAACTCGTACTAATCCATGAAAAGTTCAGGAGCCCATAACTCGGAAAATATGGGTTAGCTCCGATTTTTTTACTCAATGTTTTTTTCTTATTTTTTAATATTCTATCGCCCCATTTATTTGTTTTTTGATTTAAATTACTTTATTGTTCCATATGATATAGAGAAGTTAGAGGCACGCGTGGTTTTTTGCTTGCTGCCTCAAGGAACACGGACCGATCTTGCTGATTTTCAATTTCAAAGTTTTCGAAACTACGTCTGATCGATTCGAGTAGTTAATTTTTCTGTAGCTCATCTAGTGCTTTGGAAAAGTTGGTTTCAACACTAACACGGACAGACAGACGTACATCTCTCAATCAACTTCACTATGCATAAGGACTCAGAATATATACACTTTATGAGGTTGGAAATTGATATTGTAGAAATTTCAAACGGAATGACAAATTAAGGTTATAATAAATAAATAAAGAAATGATTATAGAAACACCAAATCCATTAAGATTTATCGTGGCAAAGAAATTAAAAGCAAATAATCTTACTAAGATTAAACTTTCATTTAGGAATATGGAACATTTAACCGTACTAATTATCATTGCGTTGCTAGAACTAATTTAATAAAATCAATTTCTAAATAAGAAACGAAATTTCTCGTTCAGATAATTACACTGAGAGTAGAAAGAACACGTCTTTCTTTGGTGGTGAATTACATTTATTTACTCACAACAAACCTTTTACAAATTGGGTGCAATCACTACGGCAAACAGAATAAAATGACGAAAAAAGGTTTCTAGAAGCTTCCTGTTTTGAAGTCTATATAAAATAAACAAATTAAAAAGTATTATGAAATCCGTTATTGAAATAAATGTATGTTTCCTATTAGGTGGTGCGTTCTCATTTTTATCTTTGGGGTCCTACTACAAGTTTGGATAAAGTAGAAAGCTTTTGAGAGAATAGGGATTTCCTTCTTCTTCCACGAAACAGCCTATACTTTTTATTTGTGTAGATTGTCTGAACTGCGAAGCAAAATCAAGAGAAAATACAAAAAATTATAATATCATGCACGCAAATATTTAACAAAAGGGTTATTTGAAAATTTTATTCCAACACTGAACCAAATAACGCAGGTAACATTGACATTAACATTAAAATTTTAATGAAAAATATAGTTAAACCAATTGAAGTTTATTTAATTTTACACAAAAATTCTTAAAACGAACTATTTTTTTTTTGTTCTAGCTAGTTTTTAATTTTAGTTTTAAGTTATTTTTAGGAATATTTTGAAGTTATTTATAATACCACCTTCGTTTATGAAGGCTTTGGAAGCAAAATCGACTTAACTTTTTAACATATATTTTCATTCAATTTCTATTTAACTAATTTCTGGAAAGCTTGGTGCTTTTTCCATTTCTGTTAATTAAGATATTACTTTTTAGTCTTAAGTTTTTCTCCTAATAATTTAAAATTTAATTTGAAATTGAATTTGTGTATTTACATTAGTTTATTTGAATAAAATTTTGTTAAAAGATGATTCAAATTATGTCAAAGTGACTAAATTTTATTTAAAAGGGCAAAATAACAATTTCAATTACTTAAATTTACATACGAAAAATATGTTGAATTTAATAATTTTTGTTGCTGTAAAAAATTTTGTTAAAATTGTCTAAATTGTCGTTGTTAAATTAACCAAAAATCTTTATGTTTGTGTACAATGATAAAAGGCATAAAAAATTTCTTTATTTTATATTAAACAACGGGAATTTTTATTAAAATAATTAATTTTGAAAAAACCTTTTTTTGTGATATTTTATATTATCCCGATTTTATAATTAAATCACCGATATTTGTTATTGAGGGTGAAAGCACGTCTCGATGGCCGTTGTATAAAACAGCCGAAAAAAAGACAGCCGTATACAGTGGAGAAAGAAACATATAATCATTGTTGGTTATTGCTGTTTTTGCATAAATTTTGATTTTTGTCATTACTTTATTGTTTGGAAAAAAATCTTCAATTTATTTAAAATATTTGTGAGAATTGCGATTTTTTTTTTTCAAATTTCTTTATTATTTAAAAATATGTCTATTAAAAAAACAGTTCTATTTACGTAAAAAATGCTTCTGTATGTTATACATACATAATTGGCATTTTGGTATACATTGAGTAATAGTAACAGCACAAAAGTAAAATTGTAAAGTTCATTGTTTTTTAATACATCTAAGATCAGCTATTAAATATTATTAACATTATTTCATTGAAACAAACTAATAAAATATATACTTAATAATGAAGTGGTAAATGAACACATATAAATTTAGGAAATAATAAAGGTCCGTGTACTATACCCTAATCAAATTTAATTTAGGTAGGGTATTAATTGATATTGCTTCTTCTAAGAAATAAATAAATATGTAAACTTTGCTTATTTAGATCTAGCAGAAGAAAATATTGACGCAGCAATACTGAACGATTATTGTTCTTGGGCAGAACTTGAAAGTCATTGGGCAACAAATAAAAAAAACACCGCTTAAATCAAATGTCGAGCTAAGAGCACATTACTATTCTCGACAAGTGGCCTCAACACAAAAAACATTTGGTTTATAAATTGATACTGTAAACAAATCGAATCTGTATGTTATATATGTTTGATAAGAATTTTTTTATAGATAAACATGGATTTTAAAATCTGTTCCCAAATGCGGATTGTTTCCATTCTCTCCTTAAACAATTATCTACAAAAATTACTAGTGTACTTCAAGATCGGTTTAAAGACAAATCAAGCAAGATCTTTTTAAGAAATATACAAGTGCTTAGAAATATTAGCGAAAGTAAGTTTGTAAACGTGAGTTACGATTTTAGCAAACTTTTCACACATTATAACTTTAACCTTTTAGATGGTCACTATATTGGAGTGTTTTACCTTTTGCATAGCATATGAGTTTCTTCTGCAAAAATTTTTATGTTTAAAAAGTATGCACAACTATACGGGACTCCCAAAAGAGTTTCATAATGGATGGAACTGCAGTAGCAGCTTGCGAAGAGGAGCTGCTAAAAGGACATGAATTAAAAACACAAATTCAGTAATTAATTCCAGTTTCTGGCTTAATTATAGAACCAAAAGTACTTGTAGTTTACACGGAAGGAATTAAATACCAGATGCATTTCGCCCTAAGTGCCATAGACATATATGTATGCTTTAAAATGTTTTTTTTTTATTTTTTATTTGACTTATAACATCCTAAATAATCGATATTAATTTGGTCTTTCATTCAAAATTATTTTAATAAAATTGTTACAAATTCAGATATTGATAGTGATAGTCAATTTTCTAACACTGTTTTACTTTTCTACAGCGTTTACCATAGCCGATGTAGTAACGCACACTGTAAAATTTTTATCTAAAAACGAATTATGTATTGTAAATAAAATTAATGCCTTCAATTTTTTTTTCCTTCCAATAATTGCATTCAAATTTTAATTCATTTAATTGGATGCATTCACGACGTTTTTTTTCATAAAAAATCATTAAAATTCTAATTCGAATTCATTCACAAGAGCTATCTTGTGGTAGAATTCTTATTCATTGACTTCATGTGAACAAGTGAATGGCAATCAAGAATTTTAAATCATTGTAAATGCATTCAAATTTTAATTCAATTCATTTTTGTGTGGAATGAATGCATTAAAAAAATCGCCATTCAATGTAAGAATGATTCGCGGGAATGATTCAAAAAAGAATGATTCGTTTACAGCTCTGATTTACCTACATAAAAATAATTTTAACTGCGTAGTTTTGCAAATAAAAAAAGATTTTTTTTGTTTTTCATTAACAGGCAGCAGCTATTACAGTATGCAACATCGTTATGTGTACATCACTAATAAATTCTTTGTTACGATAATGGTATAATATACACTGCAAATTTAATGACTAGTTATCCGTAAAAATAAATTGCAGGAGCGAGTTCACTATTAATTTATTTAGAAATATGTACATACATATGTATGTGAGTGTGCGAAGTCAAACTGACGTATTCATAAAATATTTAAATAGATTGGAAATATATTTTAGGAAAAATTTGTTTGAAAAAAATATTAAAAACTTTATTCTTGTTTATTGAGGATATTCAGGTAAAGGTTTGTCTTATTTCGAAATCTTATTAGTGAACATGATATGGACACGCTTTTTATGTAAAATTCAATTTTTTTTACCTACTGCCTGTTGATGAAAGACAAAAAAAAACTTTTTTTATTTGTAAATCTACGCAGTTAAAATTATTTTCATGTGGGTACATATTCAACGCGTACCAAAGCAACAAATCACGACGATTTTTGTTGTTATCATTGTACTTCTTCGTCTTCGACGTGTATTAAAGTGCAAGATCGTGTGCCTTCATGTGCCATTCATTTTAATAGTGGCACATGAAGTATGCCTTAGCAAGTTGAACTTGCACACGTGCCTTGAGCAGGCGCATAAAAAATTAGCTGTTATTCATGTGCATGTATACATATTTTGGCACGTGTGTAGCACATTCATGAGTAAATTCCTACTCTTGTTTTTAGTGCACATGTAATTTCCAGTTTTATTTAGAAGTACTTAAATGCCTTAGGTGTTATAATTAAAGTTTCTGAAAAATAAATATTAGATTTTTTTCTTCATCTCAATTAGATATATATGTATATTTTTTTGCACAGAACAGTGCAGCGTTTTAAAAAAGGCACATACATAGGTACATAAAATGTTATTGCTAAAACTATTTTTTAATTTGCATATACAAAGTGTAAAAGGGTGCTTGCCTCACTCTTGTCTTTTAATCTCTAAATGAAAAACATTCTTTCAAGAGTACATGTAGTTTTATGACATGTTTAGTAGGTAACAACATTTTAGCCTTAAGGGAAGTTTAAACAACAGAGTAAAACAATTGAAGACTGCAACAACAATAGAAGGAGTGTAAAAATCGTATTAGAATAACATGATATTTTAACCATCATATAAGTAAGGTTGGATAATGCAAGGGACAAAGGGCAAATAAGTTTTTTTTGGATATAAATCAAAAAAACGTTTATAAAAGAATATTTTTAAGACACCTGCAAATAGGGTTGCCAGACGGGCCTGATTTGGCCTGATTGTCAAGTTTTTTAATGCGCGTCAAGTGTCAAGTGAAAAAGTGATTTGTCAATGTTTTTTGTAAGTTAATTTTTTTTCTCAAATTTTTTCTAGCTACATAAGTAAGTTTATATTTCTAAAAAACACATTAAAGGAGCATATTTTTACTATCAATACAACTAAGGACTACTATGATACATATTTTCTGTGCAATTATATTTAAAAAAATATAGTTCTCTTTAGGTATGTACAATTGTAATAAAAGTGCCAACACTGATATATACCCCATTACTCAACACTGGTAAATTGACAACATTGAGCAGCTGAGTATTGCAGTACAGGGGGTTTCCCTAGTAGTTGTGGGTACCGGAAAGTGTTTGGAATTCAAAATTTTATATGTGTGCATGTCAACAAATGGTTTTCGCTCCTACTATGGTTTGTTCCAGGGCGAATTCATACCAGGTGGTGTCGTTAGCCCAGCTAACTGTTTTTTGCTCTCCTTTTTTGATAATGTATTGTCAAAAATACATTGTTTTATATCTGCAAATGGAATGTCAAAGTTGTTTTGTTGAAGTTGTTGCCGTACTGCCTACACCTGTACGAATTCGCCTTGGTTTGTTCTTTTCGTACCTTTCAAGCATTTCGTGAGCGAAATAGATTCTCTTGAACAATTTCTCTATGATTTAATCTTTTACATTGTTTTTGTTATTTTTACTTTTTATGATATTTTTGTTTTTATTCTAATAATTTTTATGAAAAAAAATAATAAAAAAATAATAAAAAAATTATTTGTCAAGTTTTTTTTTCAAAATCAAGTTTTTTTTTGGGCAATGTCAAGCTTTTTGGCAAATTGGATCTGGCAAGCCTACCTGCAAATAAGTATATAGAAAATGATTTGAAGCGGAAAAAGAAGAACTGTGATACTCGAGGTTTTGTTAGATTAAACTTTTGGCGAATTTCCTGAAAAAAGAGTTTGAGCGGTTGTGAAAATTGATTAATCTACCTGGATCTGTGATAGCATAGTTTCCACATATGACTTTGTGCTATATTTTTCTTTATAAAGTGATTGTGGCTTTTTCGAAATCCATATTTGCTTAATGTTTCTCTAAATTCAGCCAATATTTTCTTTTATTTTTATTATAAATTTATCAAAAACTAGCAGTGCCCATGACCTCGTCCGCGTATCATTTTAAATTTTCTTAAAATTAAAAATTAGAAAAATGTGTTTTTAAACATTTGTTGTAGAGTTCTGCTAGCAGTGTTAAAAACTTTCCATCTACAAAAATAAGATATACTGACAAACATTATACCGGTAAAATTGGGTGCTTTCATATTTGTGTCTCTAGTTTCTCTACGAAATTACATATTTTTATGCAAAAAGTATCCTATATTTGAACTAAGGTTGTAAGCGACCTCCTCACGAAATTTTATTCAAATTCAACCAGCATTTTTTTCGTGATAAGAGCACAGGCAGTTTTGTTTTCCATATCAAATACTATCTACACCAACATCAAAATTTTCAAAAAATATTTGATGTACAGAAATCACGGCGTTAATATTTTATTTTATGTATAGGTTATGCTTAATTTTTACGACTATTTTGTGATTATTTTTCGATGCATTAGAAAATGAATGGAAATATTACATCAATACAATCGTGAATTGTTTGACACACGCTATCAAATTATCCAGATGTGTACGTAAAATTGAGTTTAGGATGTGGCTCGTTTTTGGTTTACGGGGTTTGCCGTTAAAAAAGTTAGTACATATGGGATGCAATTAATCTACAACAGACGCAGGAGACCGTTTACACGCTGCAGCGCGTTAGTAGCAAATACTCACTCCACGGTCGGATGACATCGTTTATGTATCATGATTACACAATGGCGCTAACTACAACCATCGACTTTGTGTCATTTAACTCGATTCTTTTCTCTGTGGGAGCCACGAGAAGTCACTGTTATATTTTGATAAATCAGCAGCTATTAAAGCTATCATTCTTCGTGCCGGCAATTTTTGAAAAGGAGTACTAACATATGACATCCAAAAAATGCTTAACATGTTATTAATTTCATTTTTTATGTTATTTTTTACGGTTTACGGTTTCGCGCATGGAAAAACACTCTATACATTCTAGGGACCTAATTTTAATAAAATTAAACTGTTAGTTATATAACAAACATAACAAGCAAAACATCTTGTTTTTTTCAAAGTTTGTGTTGATTCGATTTTATTTTAAGAGTCTGTGTATTTTTACAACTTTATAGGTGAAGCTACGGAGGTATTTCAGCTTGTTCCAAGTTATATAAAAAACGAATTTCTTTAGTAAAATTTAAAAACTTTTTTTAAGCATTTTTCTGTACTTCTAGCGAGATAAGCCTCACATTTTAAAAAAGAAACAAATTTAATTTTATGTTTAATTTTTAATTAAAAAAAGATGTTTTTACATTTATTAAATATTTAGAATTTCTTCTTAATGTTTAATATTTATAAATATATATTTAAATTTATTAATACAATGTGTATCTATAGAATTGCTGTTACTAAATGTAGGATAATAATAATAATGCTTAATTTATTTTTACAACTTTTATAAATAAAATTTAGCACAATTGAATGCATTTGTGGCAAAAAAAAGCCAAACAAAACAATAATAAATTTTTTACAAAGAAAAAAAAATATAAAAGAAAAAAGTAAAAAGAAAATAAATGAAAAAATTGTTATTGCTCTTGTTGTTGCTGTAGTTAATTAGTTATTTTGCAGGAGATAAAATAAAACTGTTAAGTTTATTATATGCCATTAAAAATATATTAATGCCTTTAAAGGATTTATTATTAAACATGATACTTAAAACACAGTGATTCGCAAAAATATAATCTGTACAAATAAAGTTCGCATCATAATTATAAAATAACCTTCTTTTACTATAGCGTATGGAAATAATTCGGGCTCATAAATACTTCATCATTTGTTGTCTATTTATTTACTTTCAGCTGTCTCTCAAAATATGTATTACAAATTTTTATGTTAATTGCACACAGCAAAAATTTTTTTAAATGTTATAAATAAAAAATATAAAATTTTATTCATAAGTATAGTCATAGAGTTAAGAACAACATATGAAATTAACTGTTTGAAAAATGTTTATTAATTAAAAAAATATAAATGATTTGTAATTGTTGTAAAAAAGTATTTTCAACTTAAACGTATTGCTAAATTATAATATATTGTTTTAAAATTAATACTAAAATATTTATAAAAAAAATTATTTAATTGTACTTGTTTAATTAGTTTTCGTTTTGATGTTTCAACTTTTAATAGATTTTTGTTAATTTAAATTATAAGAATTTGTAAAATATAAAAATATATTTATTTTGCTTAAAAGTAGACTCTAAAGACTAAAATGTTTCAGTTAAGATTTAAACTATCTAAGGCCTTATACATACATCCATACATTTACAAATACATACATACAATAAAATTTAATCAAATTATGGAGCAAAAATAACACTACAAATAAGTTATTGTTAACTTTTAATTAACTAAGAAACAAATTATTCGTTGAACTTCTTAGGAAACGTATGAAAATATAAAAAAATATTTGCTGCCTATCATTTTAGATTTTTTTTCTTTTTTGAAAATAAGGAACTAAGATCAGAGACCTAATTGTTTCAAACACTTCGATCTTGTCATTCGCAATGGCAAGAAGAAAATTTAGGGTCAAAAATTCAAAATGAACCGACACAGCAAGACCTTATTCCACTTCATACCTGCGATGGAAAATGTTTTTATTAACAAGCAAGAACAGAGAAGCTTAAGTCAGCCAGAATACCTTGCAGAGCATAATTGGAAAGTATAAAAGTTTTCCTGGTTAAATGCTTAAAGCATTGCAGCTCTAAGAGAAACGCATGAAAAGTGTATTTGTAAATCATTAGACGTATTTATTAATTGTGCTAGTTAAGGCTTGATCATATAATTAGGAGAAGTTTATAAAATACTTGCATTCCTTTTACCCAATTTTCCATACATTCCAAGTCTGCGTATTCTAAAATTTGCAAATGAAACATTTAATGCAATTTTTAAAATTTTAAACTGGTTTCGAAAGATATTTTTCAGAAAACGCAATGAAAAATTTAGCAGGAATAAGGTCAAATAAATAAAATTTTAAATTTGCAAATTTAAGTTTGCAAAACAGAAATAAATGAAAACTTCGTTGTCAGATAAATAAAATATTAATTTATAAAACTGAAAAAAAAACTAATTGAAAATAAATCTTATAAAATAAAAGAACTTATAAATAATTTATATGTAAAATCAATACTTTTCAAAGGGTTGTTTGTTTTTATTACAAATAATAATAATAGTAATAATAAATATAAAGTTCTGTAAAAATTATATTAAAAAAAGGCGATTTAACTCTAGCGCCTTTTATATTACGAAGAGAAAATAATTAAAAAAAAAGAAATCATCTGTTCTTAGCACCCTCCATTTTTATTTTAAGCACACTTACACGTATTGTTAAACGTTTTTCTTCCCTTCAATCGGGAGGGTTCTCAAGCTAAAATTGCTTGTTGTAGTCTTAATGAGTATTAATTAATTTATTCTATATACATTTTAAATACATTATTTATTTGTTTAATATACATATTTACTATAACCAACAACAACCCTAATCATTCATTTGTCTTTCTTAATTATTTAATTGCATAACTTTTGCATTATTTTTCGTTTATTAATTAAAAAAAAAAACATTTTTAAATTGTATAATAAAAGCTTATTACATTTTTTATTCTATTTGAATTATATATATTAAATGGAATTTAAACATTTGCTTAATAATTTTATATATATTTCGTAAATATAATTTTTATTTGATATTTTCATAAAATACTTTACATAGCTTTCTCTAAATAAATTTACCAGAAGTTCATCTTTGCTTTTGCTCCAATTTTCCTGTAAATTAAAAGTGTCGTTACAGCAAGAGGCCATTAATTTGTTAGCGCCTGTAACAGGCAATAATAATTTAACTTTTTTTAACATTAACTAACTTTAGACTTTTTTATTTTAAAAAGAGTGACCCATCAAATTCTTGTTTCAAAAAATATACAAATTTTACTTCGGTGCACGATAGGCAACAGTCATCTGTGCACTCAGATAGGCACCATGTTACCGCAGACATCTATATCTGCCTTTAGTCGTATGAGTGCTCAGATCACTTATTTAGTGTAATTTTTAATTTGTATTTTTCTTATAAACTCTTTTCTGGATAAAAGAAACAGTTTATTTTCTAAGACTATAATTGTCAAAATCTGTTTCATTAACCAATTCTTACTATGAGTAAAAATATCACCCGGTAAATTTAGATTTTGTTATGAAACAGAGTTTTAAAGCTAGCGACTCCTCATTACATTTACAAAGTTTGATATTTCTTCACAATATAATGACATTGTAAACATGCAGAAAAACCAAAAGTTAAACCAAGAAATTTAATCGTTGCTACTTTAGGTGTCAAAAAATTTTAAATTTATTGGGGGAATTATATATGTTATCTCTATAATTTGTTTACACAAATTTTGACAACTTTGATTTCTTATTAATATTTTCAAGCATTATGCTTATAGGTAGGTCTACCAATCCCGCAATAATCGAAGTCTAAAGTTGAATAGATTGGCTGCGTAAAAAAGCTGCCTATATTTTCATAGTTCCATGTTGTAGAGTTATAAGAACTTAAAAAACTTTTGTTGAAAGAATATTCATTCGATACCTGACAATTAAAAAACTTTCTAAATTTTAACTTTCTTTTTAGTGTTGAATTAGTGGCAGTCACTGTTACTCCGCACTCACCAGCTCTAAAGGCCTTGCATAGTTTTTGGGACTTGTACAATTTTTGCCCAATTAGTTAAGTTAGTGTCATCACGAAACAGTAATAGCACCATTCGAAAGCCTTTGAATTTAACTCATATATACGTCTTTTTACGCATCTATGCGTTTTCTGTATAAACTCAGGAATTTATTTTTTGTATCACCAGGAGTGAACGTGTTAAAAGTTGAGGTTGTCGTTGACAGTGAAACTTGAAAAAGATTTTAAATTTATTAGGGACAAAGAATAATTGAGGAAGAAGGAAGTAAATGAATATCAAAGTTTGTTTAAATATTTAGAATTTATAAGAGCAATTCCTGTTAAATTACACGAGTTTAGCCAACGGAACAGGAAACCTTTATAAACAATAAATTCGGAAAAATAATGCACAAAAGCAAAGCTGTTC
Source organism: Cistogaster globosa (assembly GCA_937654795.1). Taxonomy (NCBI): domain Eukaryota; kingdom Metazoa; phylum Arthropoda; class Insecta; order Diptera; family Tachinidae; genus Cistogaster; species Cistogaster globosa. The sequence continues at coordinate 25,743,962 of OW569406.1, forward strand.
TTCCTGTAAATATAACGAGTGTAAATTTATATTTCTTGATTTTGATTTTTTGTTTACTTATACAGATTTTTGCTTTATATAGTTTTTTTTTTAATTATATTTGTACATGATCCTAACTAAAGCTATTTTTTAAAATTATATATATTTGTTATAAATTTGAACATAATTTTAAAAACAAAAATTTCACAATGTAATATTTTGTTTTGTATTATTTTTTATGCATATTTTTATCTAATAATGAAGATCAATGATTAAGAGCTCTTTCAAATTTAATATTTAAATTGCAATATTCTAATTACAAATATTTTTTTATTGCAGCTTAATGAGTCATTTTCCTTTTATGGATAAATCTATGTTCAAAATTTCATTTTATTTGTTCAGGTTTTGCTTTTAGTAAAAAACTAAATCAGTCATTTGGCACACAAGTCTGGCAAACAAATCGTCATTATGTTTGTGGTTGGTGGCAAAGTTGTTGGAAAATATTGTAAAATGAGATCAAGTTTTTTGTTTTGGTTTTACTAAAAACAATAAATTCAAATTAAAGTGGCATATTAATTTATATAAATCAATGCTATTTTTGGCAGGACTATACAACTGCTTACCTGTTTTTGAAAAAAGTATTTTTTTTTTTGTCAAAATATAACTAAACAGATTTAGGAAGTCGTATTTAAATTCACTAAATGTTTTAGCAATTTTGTATTGAAAACTTTTCCATATTATATTAACAAGATTTACTTCAAGTTACTAAAATAAGGTACAGAATATTTAATATTATTTTATGTGGTAAAACACCAAAATTATGTCCAAAATTGTTTCCATGTTTTTTAAAAAGCTTTTAAAATAAATTTGTACTCTTATATAGGGTTTCCACTTCTTATATTCTTTTATTTATTCAAAAGAAATCTAAAAACGTGGAAGGGCAACACAACTAAAGCATAATAATTATTGAAAATAAGCCATATAAATTAAAGCATTCATTTAAAAAAAGGTTTTTAGTAAAACAAAGATGTTAACCGTTTCTATTTAGAAGTTTTTCTATAACACATACAAAAACTTAAATACAAATAGAGGGATTAGAATTTTACTTCGCAGAAGAAAAATTAAACTAACACTTTTAAGAAGATTTTTAAAAACAAACAAAATTTTATTTTTACCTTCTACTAAAATCACTTGTTTGAATTGATAGCCCATGCCTGGTCTCATTGTAAAGGGACACAGTCCGGCGGAATATTTTTTTTTTTTAATTTCTTAAAAAAATATAAAAGGAAAAATTATAAAATAATTTATAAAATATAATTGAAATTTTTAACTTTCTCGAATTGAAGCGCGAATTAAGAATATTAAATTTTTTCCCTGCTTAAAATACGACCGAAGTATATTGGAGTAATTCAAGTTATTCTTATTTACGAAAGCACAAAGCGGTCAGCATTTGTGCAAGAAAAAATAGAAATACTGTGTAATTTCTGTTTCTGTTCGGCAATTTTTTTACATATATATTTTCTTTTATCGCTAACTTGTCTAAATCAGTTTATTTTAAGTTGCATATGAAACGAAACTAGTTGTAGAACTTAATTTTGTAAATATTTTCCAACAATCTGCTACTCAACACAAGCACAAAGTCCTTAATAGCAAGATTACGATTTTGAAGTAGCAATGAAGGTTCATTTTCTTATCAGAAGAACTAAAATTGTGATTTTTCTAATCGATTAAGCAAACATAAAAAAACGCGAAGGAAACAAATTGTCAAGTGATTTGAATTTTTTTGAAAGATTGCTTGACAAACATAATTATTGGTTGGCTGGCTTGATAGAGTCGAGAAGAAAATGAAATATTATTGGTTTAAAAAAATGTATTTGTCTGGTGGCGTGGTCTTTTGTCATATCCTTATAATCGCTGTAGTTCTACTTCATTTAAATTGCACGTTTTATAGCGATGTGTTTATAAAGCGCACTTCTTCACAAAAGAAACTAAAACGATAAACAACAAATGAGAAAATTGGTGTTTCATATTTAAAACATTATGTAACTCGTTTCTCTTTTAACGGTACATTTGATTTAAAAAGGAAGGAATTTTATTTTTACAGCCAATAGGTTGATGATGAATTAGAGGTGGCCACAAGCATGTTGCAGCTATTATTTATAACATCGTTGTGGCAAATATCACCAACCTCATCTTCGGTATTAGAAAATTGCAATTAAACTTCAGTGCCATCTTCACCTTCGTCATCAAATAGTTGACTTGTGCTGCCATGGCCACTGCGCGATGTTGTAACAGACATTTTCTTTTTAGGCTTTGGTGGTGGCCGTGGTGGTATTTTCGTCAGTTTTGGCTCTGTGTTGCTGTTGCCACTTTTGGAAGGTGAATTAGTAGCGGAACAGGAGGTGTTATTATTAACACTTGTATTATTATTGTTGTTGATACTGCTGCTAGGCACAATGGTTAGACCAGCATGATGACGTGCTGAACCATACAATGGCTCTGTATCCGATGTCGTTGATTGGTGAAGCTGATTAACCAGCTCGTGTAGGGGTTCGTAAATCTTATTCGCATTATTCGTTATATTGTTCGAATGCTGTTGCTGTTGTTGGGATTGTTGTTGCAGCTGTTGTTGGTACATTGAATGCTGGGGATGATGTTGTTGTTGCTGCTGTTGATGTTTTTGCTGATGTTGTTGTTGTTGTTGCTGTTGTTGCTGCTGTGGTGTTTGGTTTGAGTTAACCGATGTTAGACTTGGTGTTGCCGGCAGCGGTCGATCACGCATTGTATATCGTACTGATGGTGGTTCTTGTAAATGACTCTTATTTAAATTAAGAGTAGAGCTACCACCAGCGGTTGTCCGCAATCCTAAGTTATCATATACAGGCTCCGCAGTTAATTCTGCTGTAGTTGCTGTACCCGTTTCACTTGGATTGGGGGAGGTGGGTGATTGAAATTCACTCAGCTGCGTTGAGTGGGTATTCGATGAGGAGGGAGCCCAGCTAGGCACTCGTGGTTTACGTGGTATTGTCATGTAGCCCTGTTTCATAACAACCGAAGTCGACGCTGCAGGTGAGTAAATAACTGGTGCTGGCACAAATGGTGATTGTTGCTGTCTGCTATTTGCTGCCGCAATAAGTGCTAAATTACGTGTCTTTGGATGTTGCAATGTCATAAATCCATTAGGTGTAGCTGACGCTATGGCTGTTGTACCATATATGCCGTGAGGTGTCATATGTGCGTATACGGGACTGGTAAGCGGTGGAGAACGTATGCCATATATAATCTGGTCAGGTATATTAGACTGTGACGATTGCATTGAGGGAGAAGTAGGCGGCACACGGGCAGGAAATGCTAATAAATCTGGAGGCAAACTTGTGCCATATGTATCATCAATATATGTATTGCGAGTACGCGGGGCTGTTGTATCTGACATGGCCACAGAATTTGTTTCGTCGTCTCGTGGGTGGTGGTTGCCTGCAAGAAAATGAAGAAAATATATTGTACGAAAATTAATACATAATTATTGTTATTATTGTTTCATTTTGTACAAAAAAAAAATAAACATAACGTTTAATGTTATCAGTTCCCTCTACAATTAGGGTTGCGAACAACCTACTCACAAAAGAGGCAGGAGCGTTAAATTTGTTTTTTTTAAGTCTCGATCATTATATTTTAAATTGTTTGTTTGCTTAACTCTATTCTTTTGTTGGAATTTATACTTATTTAATTATATTTATTGGCAAACTTAAATCCAGCAGTTCTGCCGATGCTTTGTTTATACATTTTGCTTTGTGGATTTTCGGATTCAACAGAAATTTAAATTTGTAAGTGAAAGTTTTGTTTTTAAAATTTTTTTACGAAAAACTAACAAGTCAGAATACCAAAAATCTGATGGGTGAGGTAAATGGAGCATATACAATGTCACATGATATTAATAAAAAATATTATTTAAGAGGGAACTATCACACAACTTAAAGAAACAAACAATCAAATAAAAAACTTAACAACAACATTTATAAGACCGATTTAAGCAGTTATTAAACTTAAAGTTAAGTTGTATTAAAAATTAATCAAAACTTTTTACTGAAATAAATGTAAATAATTAAAATTATGTTTTTCCTTATTATATACACTGCTTTTGCAATTTGTATAAATTTTATTCTTAAAATGATGGTAGAACAACCTACCTTAAAGCGGCTGTATTCTAATGTACAACGCATGAAAACCAGGTTCCGTCAACGAAATATAGCATAGGACACTAAAGAGACATTTTTTCGTTTCAGCGCTACGAAAATATAAGTCTGACAGTTATTTTGGGTAAAGAGTAGAGGGCTTAAGTTTTCCCCTTTTGGATGACTTATACAAAATTGATACAGAAAATAAAATGAATCTAACATTTGAGCTATAAGACGTGTTCAGATTGTTTGTGTAAAATACTACGTGGAACATCATCATTTTAACCAACTCATACTTCAATGTGAGAAAGAACGCTCTTAAAACAAGGATACAACAGCAAGGATATAAAAATTATTCTTGAATCCCAGAAACAAGTCAAAGCCAAAAATATGATTAATAGTTAATTAGTTAACCTTAAATTCAGGAAAAAAATTTTACAAAAGTGCCTTAACAAGGCCGATTTAAATTAACAGGAAAAAGATGTCATTCGTAAAATCCCACTGTGAATCAACAACAAAAATACAAAGTTCGATACTGTTAAACTGCAACATGAAATAAATGCATCATAAATTTCCAATAGACAAGATAAATCTACTCATAAGTTATAATATTCATGCATGTCAAAACAAGCAATTTTTCAACAGTTTCGTAATTTTAACGAACTAACAATATCAATGTCATCATATGTCTGCCTTTTGTTTTTTTTAAGGAGAAAAGATACATTCTATCTGATATGTACAAGTATTTCAAATAGTTTTAACTTTTCTTGTCAATTTTATCTGATGGCCTGTTGTTTGTTTCTCTGTTCTTATGTTTTCGCTTAGTTGATGAACACACAAGTATATTTTTTCTGTTTCGTTATTTGAAATGTTTCTAGAGAGCTAGTTTTGTAACCCTGGGTCATTTACTTACTTTTGTTTCTTTTTTGTTTCCTTTTAAATGTGGTTGTATCTGCCTGTGCATTTTTTTCTGTTAAGTGAAAAATAATATTCGTTGAACGGTTACAGCAGACAATTTTCTTATTAGCATTTTTATAGTTAGGCACAGTGGGGTACTTGGAGAAAATAGGGAAATAGCTTTGCACACGACCTTAGTAAAGATGTTAACCTTAAGTTTTAAATAAAAAAGAGAATTTGACATCAATTTTTATTTTTCAGACACATGAGTTATGTTACTTTAAGGTATCGCGAGTAAGTCAAATTTAAAACCTAAATTTGACTTAATCTCTACTGTAGCAATTTCAATATGATTGTGCTAGTCGTTTGGGAATTTTTTTCTTTTTTTGAACATATCTCTCACTGTGCGATGAGCAAAACACAATGGAAAAACATACGGATGTCGTGAAAGTTAAGTTAAATTAAAAAAGCTATGTGTATGTATTTATTAGTAAAATAGATTAAGAAATATTAGAGAAATAAGCAAATAATTGGTCTTTGCATGTGTAAAAACTATATTCAGTTGATTGCATTTAAATATTAAAAAGAAGTGGTTTTTTGCTTCATTTACGGCAAAATTGCTGTTCGTTACATTTAACATTTTAGTGAATTTAGTACTCTATATCAGAGTTTTTAAATAGAAAAGTTGAAGAAAGAAAGAAAAACAATATAAATATATTATAGATTAAGGCATATTTTATTTTTTTTACAAAAATCACTAACTTTGTCGTTACAATCCCAACAAAACATTTAAAACTAACAAAAGATTTTAAATGCCGAAACGCTAACACATTACTATAAAAAACTTACTAATTAAAACCCGGCATTTTTAGGAGTGTTAAGAATCACTTTGAAAAAAGGTTCTCAAATGCAGTTTAGGTAAATAGTTGTTTAATAAAGCTTTTATACATTGTCCCCTCTTAAGAATATCTTCACGTCATACTGCTTCGTCTTGATAATTTGAAACTCAAGTGATTCTTAAATTGAAATTTTAAACTAAAAATATATAGCAAATGTTTGGGACAAGGCAGCAAGGATTAAGATAAAAGATAGTGTAAATTAAAAACGAATCGTGGTTCTTTGGTTTCAAAATTGCTATAAAAAAACTTGAAACCAAAGCATAATTAATTAAAAAATAAAAGAAAGATGAAAAAATTCAAATTAACAAGAGTTGATAGAGCTGGCATAGAAACTAAAGAAAACGGTTTAAATTTCTTTTAAAAATAGAAACACAATTACATTGGGAGTTCAAATTATAAGGTGTAAAAAATCGAACTTCAAATTATAAAATGTTGGCAAGAAAAGATGTCATTTTGTAGCACATCACAAAAAACAAAAAAAAATGATTGTTTTATTTTTGAAAATTAAAACAATTTTAAATTATAGAGCGTAGAGCTAAAAAATTCAAATTGTAGAGAGTCGCCGATCAAAGTTCCCTTAATATAATTTTATGTTATTGAGGGCAGCAAATTACATAGATTTTTTAAATATATTGACCTGGAATACAGTTCAAATTATCGAGAGATTCAAACTAACGAGTTTCAAATTAAGTCGACTGTGTAATATAAAACAATGTTAAGTATTTTTGAGTAACCGCAGTGTGAGGAAACCAGGGCTCTTTCGGAACTCAAGTGACAATTGCTTCTTAAATAAAGAAATTTTATTTATCAAAGTCCGTGAACTAAATATTTCGGTGATACTAAGTCCTCCTAGTTTTTTCCTTTCTAGCATCTGTCAACGAAATTTACATGTGGCACTAAAATTTTAAACAGCTTAATAAATTTTAGTTTCTTAATTCATATCTGCATAGAAATTCATTTTAACGTATTTACACATATTCATTTGAGCAATTCAGAAGTGACATAAAGTCGTACATTTTGAAATAATAATGAAAAAATATGATTGTAGTTAAAAATTCTTATAATTTACGAAAGCTGTCCACATAAGGAAAACTGTTATGTGCGTTAAAAATAAATAAAGATTTGTGATCACTGCACTTGGTTTTGATAAACTATTTAAAAATGATTTAACAATCAGGATTTTCTGTTGGTATCACATTTACAATTTACAGCTTAAAATATTTTTGATTAATTTTTATACTTACTATTGCATAAAATTGTCTATCAATAGTGTAGGTAAACCGTATTAAACTAATATTTATCTTTAATTTAATTAGAAAAAAAATTAAAGACATTGATAAGAAAAAATATATTTATATTAAATACAGTATTTTGTTGTTTTTTGATCAAATATATAACAAATGAATCAATTAATGTGGCATATTTGAGACAAATTACTTAGAGATTTTTACGGAGGTTTACCGAAGAAAAAAGAAAAAAATAGACACAATCAGAATGAATGTAATGCAGCATTTTCAGCTACATCTTGTCATCAAAAATTAAAAAAAAAAACGTTTTTTGTCAGGAACTACTACAGGCTTGTTCTGAAATCAACACGAAATTTTCACTTCATATTTTTCAAAGAGTTGTTGCTATAAAACTATTGCAAATATTAGGACGCTATGCCACTATGACATGATACCACACATTGAGAATCTCCCAAATATAATAGATGAGACTTAAGTTTACCTTTATCCTATAATTAATATTTTCGTTTTTTTAATTCAAAATTAAAAAATAATTTCTTACTCGTTAAATCTTAAAAAAAAACATAAATCATTTTAATAATTAGTTGTGCTATTGTTGAAAAATATATTCAAGCACGCTAACCGCAAGCAGTAAAAAATACACATACAAACATTGTTATTCAAAGTCATGAGTATTAGTTATTTCATTAAGATGTTTTTTGATTTTTTATTTGGATTTTGAATATTTTAGGCTACCTGGTATTGTGTTTTTTAATCAGAGTTCAGAAAAATGCACAACATGTATTCGTACATAAATGTAAGCAAACAGAACTCAAAAAACATACACATATTTTTGTACATAATAATTATGTCCGCTTCTTAATTTTGTACGTTTCCAAACACACATGCATGTATGTTTTTGTGTTGTTTTTCAACATTTCCTTTTCTTGTTTGGCAAGAAGGAACATGTTATGTGAATGCAAAAAACATACATCCAAGCAAAAAAAGACATGCAAAGAAAGTAGGTAATTCAGGGTTTGTACGTAAAACGAACTGGTTCCATTTAGGGGAAAAACGCATGATTTTAACATTACCCAGTAAAAAATAATAGATGTCATTCTTAGAGAAGGGCATGTTATTTACACCCAAAAAGGCTAATATACATTTTGTAGGTTTTGTATGCTATTTTTTAAATGTTTTTTTGAAATAACATGTTGATCTACTTCTTAGATTTACATTTTTCCTTGCATAACGGTAACATTTTTGAATAAAACTTAAGTTTTTTTCAGTATTTAGAAAGCGGTTAAGAAGTAGTTTAATACTGTTACTATGTAAAATTGACCCGAATTGGCACCACTTCGTCAGTAGTTGATGCCGTGTTTTCAACACATATTTTTCCTCACTTTTTTTTACTGGGTAGCTTGTCGTTGGCGAGCAAGCGTTCACATAGCTTTGCATTTAAATGAATGCTTAAAACCAGTAAAAATTCGATGATAAGGATGCGTTTTTTCATCAATTTTTTTTTATAATTTCTTTTTTCATGAATTTCTATGAGTTTTTCATGAGTTCAAAAGTTATAACTTAATTACACTAAACGAGCTTATAAAAAATGCATTATAGAAAACAAGTTCAAGAGGAGCAATGAAAACAATTATGATTTTTAAACTACTTCATTTCTTCATTGCTGGGATTAAACATATATGTATATATTCAAATCTATTGTAGGTGTATCAAAAATACGATTGGTGTACGATACTTTGGGCGCTACAACAAAAAAAATGACAGTATTATTATGCAGACTACACCAAATAACACTAATTACTACAAAATTAAAATTGAAGAGCATTCTATTAATGTATTTTTAATAATAAAATATTGAAAATAACCCGTATCTTGGACCGTAATTATATAATGCAGTATTTTAAAGGTCACAGTAGCGAATGCTAAAAAAACAATTGAAAAAATTAAGAGGTTAGGTTAAGTAGTTTTGAAATGCTATTTACTGTTTGTCGAACTAGGATATTTAATTTATGTTTATTAAGTTGTGTTTTTTATTTTGTTAATTATATGTTAAGTTGGCTTTGTACCTTTTACAAATGAATTCTATTTTGTATTTTTTAAACGAAAACTTTTTTAAATTGTTAACGTATGTAGTCTTTTTTTAAATAAAGATCACATATATACAGTTATTTAAAAAAGAATACTTTTATTTTATTACTAACTTATAAATTAAACTCATTTTTAACTCGCTTTGAAAAGAGAAGGGGTTATTAATTCGTTTGAATGTTGCTTTTTTTAATGTTTGTGCATGCAGAACTTAGCCATTTCTGAACCGATCGTAAAATTTTTCCTTTATTTAAAAGGTTATGCTTACATATTGGTTCCGTTTTAAAAATAGTAAATAATTGAATTAAAATTTGTTTTTGGCTTAAGTTCACTTTTTTAATTCTAAAGACCTTTTTTATAAAGAAAAATTAATTTACAAATTTATGTGGACGTTTTTCAAAGATAACAAGCAAAATTAAATACCAGTAAAATGTAATGCTGCATTTTCTGGACCGCTACGTCCTTCAGCAGCATTCTTCGTATCTATCTAAGTTCGGTTGTGTACATTTTAAACAACATGTTTTTAACCAACTAATTTTGTAAATAAGAATACGAAAAGTATTCATATCAATATTAATTTGGTAAGACGAAGTCGACAAACAAACTAAAGTATTTCGTCACTGTTCTTTGAGATACATTAATTTTACTCTATTTATTTATTTATTTTATATTTAATTATTAAAAAAAAGCCTTTGTTACAAATATACGTACATACATATATTTTGCCGTAATCTGTAATACTCCAAATCTCTCTCTCTCTCTCTCTTAGATATAGAAAAGTGTGATGAAATTGAAAATATGTTTTTTGTCTTTAATTTTTTTATATTCTTTTAACAGATTGAGAAGGGTATATCTAAATTTGTTATTCCGTTTGTTATTTCTGTAATATTTATTTCCGACTCCATATATTATAAATATTCTGAGTTCACATGTATAGCGAAATCTAATAAGCGATGTCTGTCTCTCCATCCGCGTTCGTGTTGAAAACTTTTATAAGGGGCTAGATGATCTAGAGAAAATTTAAATACACTAATCGATCAGACACTGTTTCTAAAATTTTGCCACTGAAAATCAGCAAAATAGCCTGCCTTTAATATTTCCGTATCCTTTTCTAACATTCGCTTGTATACCTGCATGTGGTTATATTTACTACGTACTAAATATTAGAAAGTTAATTGGACAACAACCTAAGGAAAACTTAAAAATTTCGACTCATATTTTGAATAGAAAACTTAATGGCAGGAAAGAATTTCTTATGCCGAGTCACACGTATATGTGGGTAAACATATATGGTGCAGGGTTTATAACATTCTTACTTTACTTTATGTATAACATTTATTAAAAATGGTTTTTTAACACATTTGGTTTTACGTAAAAAGCAAAGGAACTTGGCATAATTAGCTTTAAGCTTGACCTAATTTGACATACGGTGCTACTCGTGAAAATCACAGATATGTTAGCGAAGAAAAGAAACCGCAAATAAAGAAGTAAATAACGTTAAAACATTGTGATAGCCCTGCTGGACTTCAACTAGTGGATGTCTTGTGTTGCAAGTGTGCGTCTTCCTGTTTTAGTGAGACAAAAATTTTACAATCTCTTGTTTGGCTAACAAGCCTATTTAGAAGCTCACCTAAGCCGGCTGCACAATGATTGTATTTCTTTTTCGATTTTCTTGCTTTACTATACTTATATCTCATCCGTTGTTTTTAGCACACAGGCTACGTTTATTCAGGAAAATGGAATCTGCAACCTAATACGTCGCCATACAAATTATACTCAATCAACTTTCCAATCTAATTAAATCTAAGTTTAAACTTTTCTTCAAAATATAGTACAAGCTTTTTATATTAACCTTTGAAATAAAATTTAGCCTTGTAGCTTGATCTAAATAATTTTAATACAGTGCCCACTTAAATTAAAAAAGCCATGAGTTGTGGGATTAGCTGAGGCTAATAAATAATAGAGCCTAAATTACGGCATTCGATATCGAACGAAATTTCCATTTAAATTCTATTGAAATTTTGATCGATATCGAATGCGGTAATTTGGCCCCAGGTCTCTTTCCACAAACATCAATGAAATATATTGGCTAATACAACCACCGATTACGCAAGCATTTAACAAATTATATATGCTAATTCTCAACTCAGACACACCTGTACCCGAAGACACTTAGTCTTAAAAATATTTTACAGTATCGAACCGAGATATTTGAATTTTTACTGGGAAAAAATTATATCAAAATCGTAATAGGTTACACACCTCTACATCTGGTTTAGAAAAGTAAAACCTCCTTTAAGTAGGATAATCACTTTCACTTCATTTCAAGGATGTTGTACCATCTGTGAGCAAGCTGATAAAAAAAAAAACAATTCCTTAATAACAGGGCAATTTACTCTTGACCTGTGGTCTGTTAAACCTTGCCTCTTCGTTTCTCTAAACCAAGAGTTTGAGTATTAACAAACTTTTTCGTTTCTTCATTTTAAAAATGAAAGACTAACTCATTCTCACAATATGACGATATTTTTATGTGAAAAATATCTCACTCAAATAGCAGAACCAATCACAAGACATCAATAATTTGACTTAATGGTCTCTGGACACTGCAAATCAGACCATCTGGCTTAAACTGGAGAACATTGTGCGACAAATTGTTGAAATCCAATAAATACCCCAGTAACCAGGAAGTTATAACTATAGAACTAAAATTTTTTCTAATTGAAAAAACTAAATATTTTTTAATTAGAATATTTTTGTTGAAGTGTTCAGTATGAATTTGACTTACGCTTATTAAATGTTGAATTTTTTCAAATTCTACGGAAACTACATTACTTTACATTAGATTTCGATGTGTCAGTTGGGAGTGAGCTTTTCCTTAAACTATATATAGTTTTTATGTGAACCAGGTTTATCCATCGGGATTAGAGGTGTTATATATCAGGGTTCAAAATTTCGTTTTTTGGAAATGTAGCTTTGATCTGATCTTAAAGATCTAGTTTGCGACTTAAAATTGTCAAAAAACCAGTCCGAACTCTTAGGATTTAAATTGAAAGAATGGAATTTGCTTCATCCAGATACTAAGGTGTGCCGTTTTCATATCCGTGACAAATAACCAAAAAAGTTATTTTTTCAAGAAGAAATTTTAATTTATTGCAATGGTATAACTTAAGAACTTCATAAATATTGAATTTGAACCAAAAGACTGTCGTTTTTTATACACTCGTCAAAAACCAGTTTTAAAGCTTTACTTTTGCATAATTGAAATAGGGTTTCCTCTGTTCCAGTAGCACATGCTTTCGGTATGAAAGAAAGTTACTAAAACATGAACTTAGTTCTAGAAAAAATTCAGTTTAATAAATTTTTATTTAAGCTATGTGGGGACTTAAAAGTCATTACTTTACTTCTCGGAATTCAGCTAGGTTTTACAACGTATTGTTGCTTTTTATGTGAGTGGAACAGTAGAGATAGAAACAATCACTACCACAAGAAATACTAGCCAAAGCGACAAACCTTTTTGGGCAACCAGAAAGCAAATAACTACAAAGATCTGTTAGGAGAAGTACTTTCGACGTATCAAGCATTGGGTTATAATTTTTTACTCAAAAAACATTTTCTACATTCCCACCTCGGTTTCTTTACCGAGAACCTAGGAACCGTAAGCGACAAAAAGGGCGAAAGGTTCCATTAGGATATTTACAGCATAAAAAAGCAATACTGGGGCAAATGGATTCCTCATATGTTGGCAGATTATTGTTGAACAATTGCAACATACCAGCGAAATACTCCAGAAAATCATAGCTTTTAGTTTTAAAAAATATATTATCAAGTATAATTGTACGTAAAGTATCAATATTTTTTATAAAATATAAAACTGCCGTCAAATTTTTTCTACCTTAGAAAGTCAAAATAAAGTAAAAAATAGTTAATGTGTCAAGTTAAAATTTAATTGTCAATCAGTGTAATTAGGCCATTTTAAACAAACCTGTCATTCTAAGTATTCGAATTTGAAGCCGTTTTAAAGACAACACCTTTATGAAATAAAAAAAATAATCGAAATCTGAATTCGGAAAAAGCTTTAACATTTTTTATTTAAAAAATATTAAAGTAAAATTATCATCATTTGAAGAAAACTTTGATTTTAAATAATTTTCCATCTCAATTTTCATTTAAACTTGTATGTTTGCTGGTGTAATATCAGATATTCGATCATATGTATGCAAATATATATTAACATAAAAGGGTTCACTTACCAAATTGAGTTTCATCCAACAAAGTCTTCTTAATCTCATGTCCATCATCGTTACTACTACCAACACCATCAATACTTTCCAGTTCAGTGCGACGTGGCGGCTTTTCAACAGGATTAACTTCTGTCAATAGGCTTTTTTGCATTTCCATGATGACAGAGCCCTCCAGCATCGAACTGTTATGAGTTTTATCCAACTTTGAGGATATTAAACCGTTTTCACTCATCATTGTACTGTCTTTTTGATACGTTTTAATTCGACGACAATACCAGCATATGACCAACACAACAACTATAAGAAGCAACAGCAGGCTGGTGACAATAAGGCAAATGATAAGCAAAATATTCGTATCTCTATCGGAGGTGGTAGTACCGACGCCGCCAAAAGTAGTAACACCACCTGTGCCATCCAAAGCGCTGTAGTTGTCTCCATTGATGAGTAAAAGGAATTCAGCTTCGGCCTTGCCGCCACGATTATCGGCTATACAGGTGTAGGAACCTTTGTCGGTGGAGCGTACACCGAAAATACGTAACTCAGAATTGAACAAATTAGACATTTCAGAACGTTGCTGCTCTAGCGAGTTGAGTATGCGAAATCTAAGATCATTAGGATTTATGGGGCGTTTATTGTACAGCCACGTAACGTTTGGTCTGGGTGAGCCTTCAATGCGGCAGGGAAGCGTTATATTATCCGATTGAGCTTCAACGTATGAGCGAACTGAGCCCAAAATTTTTGGCGTGCAAGCAAAATTTTCCGAAGGAATTTCATTCCATAATTTTCCCTTCAAAGTTCTGGGCTCATTACAATCGGTTGGCGGTGTATAAAGACGATGAGCGATGGCAAAATCACGAAACTCTTGCAATTCACAAGTGCAATTCCAAGGATTTGAGGCCAGTGACAAGTGCACTAATTTTGGTGTACGTTGAAACGTTTCTCTTCGTAGTACCGTTAGATTATTTGATTCTAAGTAGACTGCCGAAAGTACAGGCAGCTGGCCAAATGCATGAATATCGATACGTTTCAGTCTATTGTTTTTAAACTCCACTCGGGACAAAAAATGTAAGTCTGCAAAGAGATGATTCTCTAGGATTTCGATTTGATTGTTATTCATTACCAAATTACGCAACTTAGCAAGACCGTTAAATGTGCCTACGTGTAGTTCTTTAATAAAATTGTGCGATAAATCTAATTCGATTAGTATGGCAAGACCTTTAAGAGCATCTCGATTCAGTTCTTGTATTGTGCAATTTTTCAGGAAAATCTTATGTAAATTTTGAAGGCTTGCTTCTATAAACTCTTCTCTTCTAAGTTCGGGTATCATATTGTTTGATAAATCTATTACCTGCAATTCATTACTCAGATCATTTGGTATTGTGGAGATTTGTCTACTTTTACAGTCGGCTGTCTTTTTGCCAGAATTCCAATGACAATGACACATGCTACAGCTTTGCATCCAATCAGAATTGCCAACCGTACACTTTGCATTAAGAAGCAGAAGAAGGCTTGTGGTAAATACAAGTTTTAGTAACCAGTCTTGCAGGAAGTATGTTTTCATTTTGTTGGTCTTTTTACTTTGAAAATGGGAAGAAAATTTTCTGAAATCTGTTAAAATCATGTTAATAAAATAATGATAATACTGATGGTGATGGTGACAATTATTCAGTTTAAGCTGAACTAAATGATTTCATCAAAATTGTTGGTGAATTAAAATCTTTTAGGAAGAGATTAATTTATTTTTTAAACTTATTTTTGTCTCGATGCAATAAACTTTAAGACCATTTATTTGTAAGTTTTGCTTTTAGTCATTTTTTGCTTTCACTTTTTGCACCAGTGTGTTTTTAGTGGCATTAATTTAGGCCAACTTATGTAATGGTTGTGTGCAGATTGCTTTCATGTTTTTTCACTTTTTCTATTTTGGATGATGTTGGTGCTGTTAAGTCTCAATCAACTTGTTAATTCCTATGGAATGTTCAATGGTTATAAAGCGTAATCAGCCTTTTGGATGCTGCTGCTGCTGTTGCTGATAAAGACACAATCAACTTTGCTGTCGTTGACGTTGATGGGCTCTAGGCTGTTGAAATTCGTGTCGTTAGCTTGTTATTATTAATATTCTTGTTTGTTGATTGGCGGCTTAATTTTATGCTGAATTTTCCTGTAACCCCTGTTAATATTTTATTGTTATTGCTGACGTTGTTTCTGTTTTTCGCGTTTTTTTTTTTGTAGGTTATATTAACATTCCTTAATTGTCAGCATTTGTTTGAGCATTTACAGCTGGTAATTTGCATAGCATCAGTGTTGCTACATTTAATAAATACAACCGCAAATAAATTAATTACACTCGTTTTATGTTTCGTTTTTGTTGTTGCAGCAGTAACATCTGGAAAATAAAAACAAAGCAGATCTTATGAATATTAGCGTTGAATCAAGTAATTGTAACAAAATGATAAAAAACTAACAACAAAATTATTTGAAAAGGAGTCATTATTAAGTTAATTATTTCTCAAAATTATATAAGAAGCAACTGCAAAGTTTCTGGGTCGGAGCAAAGCCGTATAAAACTTAAAAATAGTTGCTTTTTTATTCAGATTTACACATCAGGATAAGGTCAAAACGAAAGATTACACTATATCCCGTAATTGGCTTGGGACCTCTTAATCAAAACTAATGCCCGAATGTATTATTTAAAAAATAACCAATTTTTATTAAATTTAGATCCTACATTTTTATAATAAGTCAACATATGCTGCTTATATCTCCAAACATGCATTGTGTTTTAAGAGTTGCCGAACATTAAATTTTTTCATTTAAAAAATAAATAATTACATACAGGATCACTTTATGTTATAGTCAAATCTCTGCCAAAACAGTTTTAAAGGCAGAATTGTGACGTAAAAATATAGTCTTTTTGGGATACCATTTTATTTTTAAACTTATTTTATTTTTAATTTTGCAGCAGCCTTAGTAACAGATATTCTCATTACGGTTAGACTTAATAGCACAAGTTTTTTGGGGTACGAAACTTGCAAAAGGACATTTTTCTTTAGAATTTTAAAGTGCAAATTTTTTTTAATTATTAATCATATGTTGAATATAATTGTCACTTATTATTCATTTCTCAAACTTTAAAGTTATACTTAAATAAGTCAAGTAAATTTAAGAAAAAAAAATTATTGTTTGCTATTCTATATTTTTTCCTTCTAGTAGTGCTACCTAAAAAGAAGAAAACTTTCTGTCTCTTGCAGATCATTGCTCACTTTTTTACTCTACTTTTAAATAAACATTTCTTTTAAATTGACGGTTGCGACTTTTTGGACTTATTTTTTTATTGCTTAGTTTCCAAGAGATTAATTTTTAAATTGGTTCTTATATGGTAACGACGTATTGTTCTAAAAGTAACGCCTAATCCTTTTTGTAGCAATAACAACCTTATCTTAAGAGGAGTGTTGACCAAATAATTCTGAGAAAGGGAAATAAGAATACATATTTTTTAAGATACACGCAATGTATTAAAGGAATAATTGTTTATCCACAAGCATGCGAATACTGGATATCAGACCACCTCCAGTTTAAAGACAAACTTACATACATTGCGTAATGTAAAGCTGAAGTAGGGAGAAATTTTATCTTCTCTAATGTAAAATGAACAAAACTGAATAACAAGGGCAATTAATTCACGCACATAGGATAAAATCTGTTGTAACACAAATATAAAAAGAAAAAAACAGAAGAAAAAGAAAGAGAAACGCAGATAATGCACCGAAAAATTGCTCAAGAAAGAACAGCTCTCGAAACTCCAACCAGTCAAACGCACATAACCATAGCTCTAAGCTGTTCTAAACCTGCAAATGAACACTACATAATAATGTAAATGGGGCTGAAGA
This sequence comes from Cistogaster globosa, assembly GCA_937654795.1. Classification (NCBI taxonomy): domain Eukaryota; kingdom Metazoa; phylum Arthropoda; class Insecta; order Diptera; family Tachinidae; genus Cistogaster; species Cistogaster globosa. The sequence continues at coordinate 25,761,372 of OW569406.1, forward strand.
ATTTATTAAGTTTATTTGTTTCATACAAGAACCTAAGGTTGAATAAAGATGATTAGGACTGAGTTCAAAGAAAGTTGCATAAAAAAAATTATTAAAGACAGCTGCAGTAAATTTAATTAAGTTTGCGGCGTTAATAAAAGGATATAAAAACTGGCAACGGATTGAGTTTTTATGTGGCTGATGCCAAGAAAAATGTGAGACAACAGAGCAGCGCAGTCTGTCAATTTAATATGGGACATCCTCTCACTACCAGTATATTTGTGTAACAGTTAATGAGCGTAAGAAAATTAGCAATTACCAGACAATAATGGCAAATTATTCTAGAATGAAAAAGACCAAAATGATCAATCAAAATCAAAAACGTTCTTTTTACGTACATCAAATATTTTTCTTTGCCCTGTTTTATTTTAAATTTATATACCTTTAAAAAATTTCCGTTTAGATCTCCCAAAAATAAGATATTTACGTTTTAGCTCTTTATTATTTTACTACCCTTTTGTTTTTATTATTATGTTAAATTGGGTGTGATGTTTTTTTTCTTTTTCCAGCTTTTCTTTGCTCATTTTTTATATCTGACGTTAAACACTTCTTAGTTTTTGACAAAATTATTACGAAAATAAACCCTTTTTCATTTACTCGCAGCAACCTGCCATCATTTTTTATTGTTATTTCCAAGAGTTCTTAAATATATTATCATAAAATTTTCGGACGTGATAAAATTCTTTTAAAATTTTGTTGTTAGCTAAAATGTTTATTTGCTCACAAGCAAGAACAACTGTTTGTGTTCTGCCAATGGGGGAAAAAAAACGTTTGCTGTTCGTGAGCTTTTTTCATCTTGTTTTTTTTTTTTTGTGTTGGTCGGTCTTATGTTTCAAATTATTTAACCTTTGGCAAATGTCCTAATTATTAAATGAATCCTAATTCCTTTCTTGCGTTGAATTTTGTTTAATCTGCAACTTTTAAGGTTTTATTTTGCATAAATTTTCGACGTAGAGACCACAACTATGAAAAAGAAGTAAAAGTGTTAATGACAACATAATATAAGCTTTAAATTAGTAACGTTTATCCTTAAATAATCTAATCAAAATATATTACAAGTTAGATAAAAGAAAACATATCACGCCGCTTACATCTCATAACTTAGCCGAGCTTAATGCAGATAAAAAACCACTATAAGTATTCGCCTCCACAAAGATAATATGAGACAAATATTATTAAAAATCTACCCACTACTTTGACAACTGAAGCAGAGATCATAATATGTTGCATGTCGCCTCAAGTGAGCATAAACACCTCAAAGTGGGTGGCTAAAAAAAATAAATATGCAACACAAGTAACTGTATTTTAATACAATCTCACATGGCTTCAGAAGAGGTGTAATGAAATACTAGATAAGAATTTTAAGACTACTCCAATAATACAAGGGTTGACAGCTGCCGTTAAAATTGGTAACCTCGTGAATTTAATTTAACAATGCTGGTGTTTGAAAATTCTTTTATACTTTACTAATTGAGTTAAAAATTAATAATCAGCCTATTGTGCTATTGAACCTTGCAGGTGGAAAAATTTCTACAATACTCACTTCCGACTCTATAATGTATAAAAAATTTAAGTTCTTATGCATAACAAAGTCGATTAAGCGTGTCCATCTGTCTTTTAGTGTTCGTGTTTAAGTCAATTTTGCCAAGGCACTTAAATACGCCAATCGTCCGCCAATCGTCAGCGCAAAAAGCAAACACTAATAAAACAAAGCCACTTTTTTTGTAATATATTACATTTTTTTTTTGTATTTACAGAATGCTAATTATGCGATTGACAAACTTGGAAGTTAAAAAAATATACTTTGATGAAAAAAAGATCTTTCAACAAAAGAAAGACTGTTTGTCTATGCTTTTCTGTAGTCGTTTCTTCAAGTTCTTGCACCAGCAAAAATAAATAATCTTCGTAGTGTTAATTAATCAACTTTTGTGCACTACCAAGGTAAAAACTCTTTCGCAAAGTGTTAGAATTATATTCCCTTCTCAGCAAATATGCACGTCACTAGTTTTTGAGTAGTTCCCTTTCATCACTGCAAACATATTTTAATATATTTAACTGTAAAAAACGAACTTAAATGCAGAATTTCATTAGGACATTCTGAATCCCAAATATAGTTTAATTAACTTTGTGACTTCGTTCTCGCAAATTAATAACTGTGTTTTAATTAATGTGTACTTTGATTATTATTCTTCTATAAAATAAAAAATTTTAATCAAAATGAATTAAATATTATTACCTTCATCATTTGGGTTCCAAATGTAAAAGTTTAATTTTACTGAAGAAGAAACTTATACCATTTTGATGCTGTTTATATTCCTTTTCTTTTTATACAATCAATAATTGCTTGCATTTAAAAAAAACAATAATCAAAAATAAAATATCAAATCTAAATAAAAACAAAACTTATTTATATTGATGCAAATTGTAATATTATCAGCAATTTAATGCGCACAAGTTTGCTCGTAGCCGATCGCATTATATTACATTAAGAGTATGCTGCAACCATGAAAACGTCAACAACATAGATATTTAAATTACGCAGTTATAGAACAGAAAACCATCTAAACAAGATATTCATACAAGAGAACTAAATATAAAAAATAACAACAGAAACCAATTATAAAAAGCAATGAAGCAGTTCAATAAAATTTTTAACTTTAGCATAACGATGTGCGATTAAAATTTTTTTTATATTCAATACTCCTTTGGTGATGGAATAGCAAGAAGGGTCTGAAAGTAAATCTATTACAAATGTATATAATGCTGGTGATGGCTAATGTGGCAACCGCATTTGCCACATGATTATAAAAAGCGACATAAAAGATTTGTATTTCAATTATTGAGATCAGTGCAATGATTGTACATATAAACATGCAAAAAGTAGAGTGTGTTCCCCTGCAATTAACAGCAACTGCACACTAAAGAGATAGAGCAAACGTACAATTTTCTTAGTAATAGAGAAACTACTTAATCTACATAAACCTTTGTCTAAGCCTTAACACGTTACAGGTAATTTTTGCGAAATCTCCTTAAATTTTACCAAATTCTTTTTTTTTCTCACTTTAGCCAATAAAAATAACCCAGAAAAAAAGTCGAAAATTGTGAAAAAATAATTAACTTTTGTCAATTATGTGTGAAACAATTTTAGTTGCAAAGCAGTTTAGGGGCGAAAGCATAATGACATAAGTTTTCTTTACTTATTTAAATAGCAACAAGAAGCGTCATTGCAAAGTGTTTAAATAAACATTTTATTTTCTTTACTATTATCTTTCATTTAGCTTTAAAAAATTCAAGCATTTGGCAAGGGCTAGGAGCAGTCAAACTTATAAATATAAGAAGTAAAAATAATAAAGGGTTTGTAACCGAAGTACTACTTTTTGTTATCACGAAAATTATTAGAGCAGTAAGGGATTTAAGGACTACAAGATTTAAGTCCTTAGTCGGACTATACTATAGTTACCCAAACTAGGCCTTCTCAGACATACAGAAAATTTAGGCAAATTCCATTTCTGAATTTAAAAACCTAAACTACTTAAAAAGACTTTTAAATGAGTAAAGCAAACAGAAAATATATGATATCCCAAGTAGCACATCAGTAGATAACGAATGGGAGATCCTCTCCATTGTGCCTTTTGCTTCTAGTTCTAGATTGTTATTCCAGTACTTTAATATTATTGAAGGTAGCAATATCCAATAAGGCCAACTATAATATTTTTAATTGATCTGGAACAGCAGCACGCAATTGCTGCAAGACTTATCCCGCATTGCACAGGTAGGAGGAAAACTTAAAAGAGAAACAGTAGTAGTTAAAGATAACAGTCCGGTATGTTAGAGTATATTGTTACTAAAGGACTGTGTTATCTTATTAGCTTGCGCAAGAAACAACACCAAAGTCTTGAATATATAAGAAATAGTTATAACACTTATTTATACTCCAGAATTGTTAATTAGTAAACTCTGAAAATTCAATACCATAGATACCATAGCAAGACCATTGGCTTATAATATTGATATTGATTGATGATAGATGTAAGGACCATAAAATGCTACATTACGTTCTGCTGGTGTCTTATTTTTTTTTTTATTTGTAAATAATTTTTCTTTCTTAAAAGAACTTAAACTGAAATCAATTTAAGTCATTTGTTATAACATCAAACAGTTTAACTAACAATTTCATAAAAAATTAATGATGATAAAAATAACAATAAGAATAAAGAGGGATTTTAACGAGACGACGATTTATTTAGGCCAATAATCAATCAATCAATTGGATGGGATACCTAACCAGACCACTGCTGCATGAGGCTTTTTTATATATCTATCACGTAACATCAAGATCTTAGAAAAATTCTTATAGTTTTTTAAGAGACCTTTTCAGACCTTAAATAAGTGGAGTTTTCATTTTATTTAGAACACTAAACACTTACATTCATTGAAATCTTAAAAAAGGCATTACAGCATAACAATCGCTAGTTGACGTACTGAATAGGTATGGGACGATGTTCTAAAACGGTTGGCTGGTTCCATGCTTGGTTGAGTTTTGTTTGCAATTTACAATATCATTATAATCATAATCATTGTCGATACCATTGTTTTTTAAGAAGAAATTTTAGATGTCGCAAATACATCTTTTTATGCAGATGCAATTTTCTTTTGTTTTCTAAAGATTGTAGGAATGAATGAATTATTATACGTGATTATTTTTGCAACAGTATATCGACCCTTGAATCTACCAACTCCCATCGTTTATCATTTATTATGAATGTAAGTAGACATTGAATGTCTTTTTTCACAGAACCAACATCGTGAGCAACTATTGTGAATTTCTTGATGGCATTTATTTTTGCTGCATTCAATGATTCTATTACAGCTGCCATCACGTCAAACACTTGACCTTATACTAAGGGTGAATAAAGACCAACAGAAACCATGAAAAGATAATATGAGTATCATACCCACAAAACTCGAATTTCATATACTTGAGAATTGAGAATTTAAATTGTTCTTGAATTAAGTTGAAAAAAACGGACAAAAATGGAATTAAGAAGGTAACGTTTTTACTTTTGAAGCAAAAAAGAAGGAATAAGTGCATTTTATAGAAGTCAAACCATTGGAAGAGAACCTAAAGCAATAAAACATTTGCTAAGCAACCGCCGAGTGGCTAAACAAAAAATTTTCGGAATAAAATTTAATTTAACAGGTACTTTTTGAAAATTGCTATAGAACTTTGTTCGTGCACCTATAACCAATAACGCAGTAAAGTAACGTTTTGGATTTATAACCTAGAGGCTCTTAACCAGACGAACATTTAGCATGAGGGTCTAGCAACTTGAGGTTAGCCTTTAACCCTTAGATATGAAAATAAAATTAAAGTAATGCACATGGAGTGCAATAAAATTTTTTTGTGTTAAGAAAATCCAGCCAACGGGGCTTATTTATTAAAATCTAGAACTAAATACACTTTTGGCGCGTGTTCCATTGCCTTTCGTGAAAGGAAATACTTCTTCCCAGCAAATTCATAGAAATAAAAAGAAAAAAGATTAATTTCACATTTATTATTTGTGATAAAAAATACCATTCGAAAAAAAAATAATGACAGTAAAAAGTTAAACTTTTTCTTGTTGATTATTTCTTTCTGTCATTCTTATCTTTCGTTTGCCTATTTCCTTTTAATGGCTTTTTCATGGTAATTTTCTACATGAAGTATTTTTATTGATGGACTGTTAAGACTTTATTGCTTTATTCTTTTAATTATTTCTTATTTGATGTCATTTTTGCATTTGTTTAAATGTTTTTGCAAACGACATCGTTGGAATATCCGGTTCCTTTTGACTTTTTTTCTTAATTAAAATCTTCATCAAATGCTTTGTTTTTGTGTTTATTAACATTTTAAAGTTTATTCCTGTTGTTAATTGGTTTTTGTTTAATCTTATATTTGTTTATTTTATTTTGTTCCTATTTTTTTTTCTTTTTTTTTCTTTATTTTTCAAGGGAATTATTTTAGCTGTACTGTTTGCATATTTATCATTATTAGTTTGTGTGTATAATTAACGTTTGTTTATCACAAATTTATCGCCTTAATAAAAAATAACTTAAACTACACTCTACACTACTTTTTGTGAATTCTAACAAACCTACCAAATTGCAAAGCGCATTTGTTAAATGTTTTTAATCATCAATAAAGTCGTTTGGAGTTTAGGTGCTATAAAGAGTAATTAGTGAATTGATGGAAAAAGTTTCGATTCTATACAGTTGCGCATATATATAGATTGGTCATGCTACCCCAACCTCATAGACAGGTATAGCTCCAACTTGCACTTATATAAAAGTATCTTTATTGCCCAGGAATATAATTCTGTTTATGTAGCACATTCATGCATGCTTAGATGTGTTTAGCTACTCTTCAGTTACTGCATATAATCTAAGTAACTTGTTCCGAATACGATCACGCATAAAGCGGTATTCTTTTAGAATCCAACCAAATTTGAGAGAAAGATTTTTTCACGTATTTTTTTTTTTACTGTTACTGTAAAGGAATTCAAATTAAATGTTTTCAAATACTACTACCTCTATCCTTCTTCCCAAAAACAACCTAATGTAAGTCAATCGATCTTGATTTTTTAACAATTTCTAAATTCGGTCTTTTCTTATCCGTCACAGTAAAATTTGTAGAGTATTGAAAGACAACAAATTTCTCACATATATGCAAAGAAAACACTAACAAAAAATCAAAATAAGACTTACCATAAGAAATTTACCCAAACATCAACACTAAATTAAAAATTTACAAAAGTCATTATATGCATAAGAAAACATACGAACTTTAATAGACTTTTTGCTTGTTACTATTAAAATTTATATTAAGTAGAACTATAATAAATTCTTAATTTTTTATATTAATTCGGTACGAGGTAGTTTAATTTTGAATAATTTCTTTTCACAACCAAAAAGAATTTATTGGAATTTGTATCAACTCAATCCAATTAGACAAAAATGAATTTACATTCCTTTCAATTCAAATGACTTTTTAGAATGAGTTGTGAATTGCAATTTGTTTCGAATTCGTTTGGATTGGATTGATTTTATATATGCGTTTTTATACTGTTAAGTCATATGTAAAATATCTCCTGTGATGCCAGCTTTAGAAATAGAAAACTAAATAAATAGAAAAATTAATAACCAAACCAAAAATGTTTATAAACAGTGGAACTTAACAAAGAAGTTCTAACAAAAGTATATCTTATCCAAAAGAAAAAATAAATGAAGTAAAGAGCTAATGTGGAAATCCTTAAACCTAAAACGCGTTCATTCCTAAATTATATTAATTAATTTAAATTAAGATTACGTTCGTACTATGCATATACATACAAATACTGCTTGTTTGGAATGAAAAAGAATTTTGCTCAACAACTCATACAAATTGTTTAAAAGCTTGACCTGAAGTGACATTAGACCTACAATAAAGATATGTAAATGAATCTGAAAACACACGTTTCAAATCCAAAGCTGCCCAGTTAAGTACAATTCTTCGTATTCCTAAAAGCGCTTAACAAACCTTTACACCGGCAATATTAGATACTATAATAAATAAGAAAAAATGAACACAAAAATAAAAATTTTAGTTAGAAAGTGAAAAACCCTACAGCGGAAAAACAGCCCATTTAAAATACCCCGCACTTTATAATCTTCAAACTACAAGACAAAATTATTCTAAAGCTTCAAGCGCCGTTGAAGGAGCAGATGCTTCTTTGACATGCCGACAACGGTTATATAATCGGAAGATCTTCAACCATTCTCAATAAAAACGGATACACCTAGCTGCTGATGAATTTGTGTGAAGCCTCTGCCAGAGTTAAGGCCTTAATGATGATAAGTGTAAAAGTAAAAAATTTCCCTCTAGTTTGGAATAGTTTCTGACGTAATGAAAAATGTCAGTGCAGTATCGTCTTATCGGCTAATATCTGTCATGTTTAAGCTAGTTGAAAAACGTATCCTCATTTCAGAAGGGTAAGGAAAGTGGTTTTGATTAAAAAACCTATATCTTTGCCGACACTCAATAAGAAGCACTCTATAAGTGGCCCTCTATTATTTTTACTGTATACCGTAACAAACAACTATGAAATAGCTAACATTGCAGATGACACTTTCACTTTATGAGTTGGAAACAATGAAATAGAATCCTGCTCAATAATACATGGGCGAAAAACAAAAAAAAAAAAATAAATCAAATGAAAGTAAAAAAGTCCATGTTCATTAAAAAGGGCAAACTCTGTAGTTGGTGAAAAACTTAAATGAGGGGAACAAATTCTAAAGCCATTTTAGACTTACGGAGTGCAAAAGTAGTGATAGGCTGCTAAAAACCATATCTAACGTTTTGAAAACATAATGACCAAGAATACCATTAATAGACACTTTACACAGAGTTCTTGGTGTAACGAAGATCACAGAACGCTCGCATCTAAGCATACAGATAGACCACAGAGATAAGTTTTTGATATTTTACATGTTATCTAAGAATACCTGTAATTAAATAAATGAATATTTAAATACATTTACTTTTAAGTAACATTACAAGTTAAACAAAAACACTGCTTCATTGCGCATTTAATGATATAAACACTTGCCACTCTTTAATGTTTATATCTGGCATGTTCTGTTTTTATTTTCGCGTAATAATTCATTAAGTTGTCATTATTGTTAAATTTTTATTAATAAAGTAATTTTCTGTGTTTTAAAATTGATTGGAGGCAGAGTTCTCGTTACTTGATTTTCATTTTAAACGTATAAATAGTTGTATTATTATTTATATTTAACTTTTCCATCCTTTGCACTGTTTTTTTACAGCGCATTTTAACAAGAAAATACAATTCAGGATTCTAGATGTATATAATTTACTTGTCATGATATAAATTAGCGTGTATTGCAATTTTCTACTAAAACAATTTAAAATAAAAGTAAAGAAAGTTGAGTCTAAAGGATTAATACAACATATAAATTTTTATTATACAAACAATTTCATTTTATTATTTTTTTTTATACAAAAACCCTGAGAAACCAAACTAATGGAAATAAAATATGCCTGTTTTTTTGTTCAGCACAAAATGATTATTCGACATAGTTTTCGTTTCATTACATTTAACATCTGCTTAGCACATTCACATATATTCAAATAAAACTATAGAAAACAAAATAATCATAATAAAACAACATTTTAGTTAAACCGAAACCAATAACGATAATGGTTTTGTAAACAAAATTGTTATTTTTATCAATTTTGTAGGCTTTTAATAACTATTAAATCTTTATCGACTATAAATAAATTAACGGTCCTTTTCACAATGAAAAAACTAAAAATAATGCAGCGAAGTATTCATGTTCAGCAATAAAGTGCCACTAACTGATTAATACAGTAGCGACCAAAATACTTGCAAGAGAGATACAACATAATATTTTTTAAAAAGTTGTATTCTTAAAAAAAAACTCAATATGTTTTGCTCTTTCTTTTCATTACTTATTATTATTATTATTTTAACCTTTAAGGTGTGATAATTTTAACACCTAACACTTAAGAACTGTCAGTAACGTAATCATTTCTGGATGAAAGTTGGAGTGGCACAAATAAGTGTAAGAAAATGTTAATTGGGTTTTAAAATAGAAATCATTTGTTTTGTTTTTCAAAATTGGTATGAATAAACGCGTTTTCATTATCAAAATGAAAAAAATTTTGTTGTAAAATGTTTTTGTTAGATTTTATAACAAATTTCGACATTAACCTTGGCTACTACACTCAAAAGAAGTGGACAATTGTGTCTCATGTACTAGAAATACCATAAGAGTAAAAAATTCTGCAGGAAATAATTTCCGAACACCCCTTAAATTGCAGTAGTGTCTGCAGCCAGAAAAGCAACCAACTACCAGAGATGGCACAAAGCAAGCACCTTGTAAAGGTGATGAATAAATAAGTCTTTCTGATGAAAAGCAGTTTTTAACAAATAATGCAAGTCTACGATTAAAAACATGGTTAGAAAATTATGCTGATTAATATACATCGAACATGGGCAAATCTGTGCAAAAGCGTAAGAGGCCTCAATTTCTATAGTAAATCACCAAAAAGTGTTTAAAGCCGTAGTTAAATCTGAAAAAAGTATAAGAGTAAAACTCTCCCAGCAGTTGTTGGATTTGTTATACTCTATAAACCATAAAGGGCATCTCATTAAATATTGATGCGGTGAGAGATACAGACCTAAAGGTTAGAAACTAGAAAACGATATTGAAGTTCTATAGTATCAAATATTTACTTATTCCTGTTCATGTTTATATAGATACCATGATGGTAATAGCGCTAAGTGTAAATTATAATTGCCAAGTAGAAGTCAAAGGGGAAAGAAGAATTTATAAAAATGAAGTTAAAACTTATTTGACTTGTTATTCAATAAAAAAGCACAGCCTTAAAAGTAGAATCATTAAAATAAATGTTCTTCCTTTTCCAGCTCGCTATTAGATATAAATATGTTCAATTGTTAAGCACACAGTAAAATTTAGATTTATATTTCTACCTTCAAAAATACTTAACTAGATTGTATTGAATACCAAAAATATTACAACAAAAAGGTCAGAAATTGTAGAAAAAGAATGTCTACTAAAAACCTTAGTTAAGAACAAATAACTCATATTAGCTTAACGTTTTCCATAAAAATTAAATTTTGTAAGAAAAACGCAATATCAAAAAAAACCAAATATTCAAATTTCACAAAAAAATTATAGTTTCTTACTAAATTCAATTTGTTACAAAAATGACATTCACCTTAAATCGGCAAAAATTTGTTTGCATTAGTATGACCGTAAAGTATTTATTAGGAGCGCAAAACATAACAGCTTATTTCGAGCAAAAAAAAATGCTTCTTATGTGAACATAGTGCGACCACCCGACGAAAACTATTCGACTAATTTTTAGGCAAATAAATATTTGTTCTTACAAAAGTTTTTGTAAGAACAAACAGAGGCAAATAACAGTTGTATCACACAATGTTGCCTAGTATTAAAAGTAAATTAGTATATTAAGTAAATAAAAAGCAATTAAAAAAGATATTACAGAAAATAGTAAAACTAAAATGCAATTTTTAAAGGAAAATTTAAAATTAACAAATTTTCTCGTCAGAATGGAGGAAGGTTTAAAAGTTTGGTCTAAGGTTGTTCCATCGCGGACCATTAAACTTTCTTTTGTATATTTTTAGTTAAGTATTGGTTTAGAATAGAGTCGCAGTAAATTTAATTCAATAATTTTTAAATTAATTTTTATGTAAAATAAAAAACTCTGTGGACCAAGAAAGGTAATTTTTTCGAAACATGTATTGCGTTTGGTGTTATATCCCATAGGTAATAAAATAATAATTTTAGCTGTACATAACTCGAAAAAAAGGCGCTGCCGACGGGTTTTCTACTCAACATTTTTTTCTTTAAATATCCTTTCTGCACTGTGAGTAAATTTTGTGTTCATTATTAAACGCTTTTTCTATGTAGAACTAGTAATCCTGCCGAAAGCTATTCGTTCGGGAAATATAATTATAAAGTTTTTATAACTATAAAGTTTCTGCGCACATTACCATTGTGTGTAATAATTATTTTAATTGTAATCTGCATAAATAATACTTACTTATTACCTGATTAATTTTATTTTTAAGAGCATTTGAACATTTTTGATATTTTTCATAAATGAGATTTCTACGATTATTTTTATTTTTATTTTGCAGGTTGATAAGCGAGCATCAAAAAATTTTCTGCCTGCGATCACACATGAATGTGTCTGTCTGTTTCGTTTTTAAGCATTCATAATTATTCATACATGATAAGGGATGTTAATCATCATTCTCACTAATGATGCTTTTCATAAACGAATGTTTTTAGCGTTGAAAAGTTTTCATTTCTGAGAATTCAAAGAAGAGATAAATGAGAAAACATCAATGTTTAACATATGAAAAATTATCAAAGTTTTAAATTCTCATAAATGAGCACTTATGTGAAAAAAAATATTATCTCATTTTTTCACTTTTGAATAGAAATAACAAAAATATTTTCTAGCCTCTCACACATTTATGAAAAGATGCAACAAAAACTAAAATGTCTCACGGTGAATATTTTCTTTTTTGCCTTTTTCATGCCATGCGCAGCAGTTTCTGGGCAAATAAATTAATGATTGATCAAATATATTTTTGAGGCAAATATTTGTTTAGTTGTGACCGCACATAGAACATGTTTGTCCATATTTTATTTCACAAATAATTCTGCGTAGTGTGAACACAAAACAGTTTAGGGCAAACAAGAGAAAACAAATTTTAGACAAATATGACCGCACCTTAACAGTTTTAGTCATTTTTTAAATAAGACTTAAGCAATAATAACAACCTTAAATTGAGTTAAGGAACCAATTAAGCGTAAAACATACTATTTTTAACAAAATCTCTTTCACTTGACCACTACTAAACTGAAGGTTTTAAATTATTCATTAGGAGACAAAATGCAAAGAATTTATTTTATTTTCGTTTAAAATTTTTTAGAAAATTTTCCTTTTTGTTTGTTTATTCTATCATAAGTGACTTTTAATCTACTTCATATAATTTAAAGCAAGAGGAATATTTCACTACTTCTAGTATTTTCATTTCAAAATATTTGTACCACTATTCTGTGGTTAAAGTAAAAATGGAAACAAAAAGGGGAATAATACAAATAAAGGAAACCATTTCGCATATAATTCGTATGCTGTTGTAAGTGTGGTTGAAATTTTTTTCCATTATTTGAACTGCTACTGTGTATAAATTTGTCTTCTATCTCCTTTTTCTTTTTTTTCCATTTTGTCATCAATTTGTAAAATCGGAAATATTTTGATAGAAACATGAATCGACAAATGCATTTGTTAGATTGAATGGAAGAGAGATTATCTATTTTGCCATTTTGCTTTATTTATACTCTTTGTTTATTATTTTTTGGGTGTCTGCCATACAGTTGTCAATATTCGATTTCGTTTTTTTTTTCTTTTTTTTTTTTGGAAATATTGTAACAATAACACTTTAGGTTCTAGTGACACCCAACAATACTATTTATTGTTGCTGTCTTAATGTGACAATACAATTGTCTCTGTTGTTGTTCCTCCATTTCGCTGGTTCGTTAGTTCTTTGATTAGTGTAGAGGCGGATTCGTGCTGGTCAGGCTTTTGGGTTAAGGTCATTTTAGTTTGGATTTTTTTTTTTACTTTTTGTTATGTAAGTTTAAAATGTTTTAAGCTTCTGTTATACTTGAGTCTTGTAGTTTTACATTTTTGATTATTTTATAATTATTGATTTTTTCAAAAAAAAAAAAAAAAATAAATAAAACCGGTACTAAATTGGCGGAATACAGCAAAAAGATAAAAGTATAGAGGAGTGGCAAGAAGTAAATTCTTAATAAAAACTAAAAAAACAATCTTTAAAAAATGTTCCAGTTAGTTTACGAATTATTTGAAGTCTTTCAATATAAATTTTTCGTTAAACATTTTGAATTCCTATTTTTTAATCGTTACGATGGCGAAATAGGAATTGTGCGACCCAAAAATCAGTTAAGTTGGCTTCAGTACTTACGCTATCATTCAAAATATATCGCTAATGCTAATGTTATGCCTGTAGCTAAGTATCACTTTTGTGACATAAATCGCATTAGGAGGACTTTGATAGATGTATGGTGTTAGGACCAGCACATGCTTAAGCCTTTAAAAACAAGCAACTTTTACACTTAATTTAGGTAATGCGACAGTTCTATCTCAATCTAGTTAAATATTGGTTACGGCGCGGCCATAATGAAAGCTTATTGCAATTAGTTGACAATAACCTAATCGCAGAAGTTGTGGGTGGCAACATTCCTATGGGATGAATAATTGATAAATGTACATTACCTATTCAGTAGTCTTGGAAAATTTAGTAAGACTTTATAAATTGATGATATTTTTTTAATAAAAACTTCTGAGCAATAATTTACTTTTTTTGCACTTGGCCTGCTTAATTTAAAATGTCCCCAGAAGGAAAAAAAAATTATAAAAAAAAAATAAAGGAAGATAAATATAACTAAAACGAAAATGAAAAATATGTACAACAAAGCGTAAAATTAAATGCAATTTTCGGACACAATAAAAATGTGTTTGTGTCCATAACAAAAAAATACTATCCTGCTAGCAAGAACTGTTGCAACTTAACAAAAAGATTAAAAGTTTCCTTGAACTTTTGCTACAGAAAGAATTCTACTTTTTAATTGTGTTGAAGTATTGTAATTGAAACAAATTTTTCTTTTAAAGTGGACATGTTTTCGTTTTTTACGAAATCCTTGGAATTTTAAATGAACGTAATTTTAAATACAAACTTTTACATTTGAAAGGGGCAATTTAACAATAATAACATTATTTTAAACTAAGCGTTGCATAGGTTTGACTGAATTGTCTAATTATATTTTCATAGGATATTGATTGTGTTGATAGTTAAGCTACCAAAACGAGCTGTAATAGTTGACCTCTCATAAGATATATTAAGTTCAGAAAATTATTTTTTACATAAACTGCTCTCAACGAAGTTAATTTATGAATAAAATCTTAGTTATGTTTATATTTGCCAAGTTTTTCTTGATGTTAGTCACAAGCACTTTATTTATAAGTGTGACAATTTTTTTATCAATATTTATACCCTTCACTACAAAGGGTGTATCTAAGTTTGTCATTCCGTTTGTAATTTCTACAATATCAATTTCCGACCCCATAAAGTATATATACATATTTTGAGTCCTAATGCATAGCGAAGTTGATTGAGCGATGTCCGTGTTACTATTGAAATCAACTTAATCAAGCCACTAGATTAGCTAAAGAAAATTGAAATAGGCCAATCGATCATACATTGTTTCGAAATTTTTTTTTATTGAAAATCAGCAAAATCGATCTATGTCCTTCGAGCTAGCGGGCACAACACCACGATTGCCTCAAACTTTTCCATTTCATTTGGAGGAAAAGTAACTCCAATCGAAAAAACAAATATATCAGGAGACAGAGAATTAAAAAAACAAGAAGAAGAATATCAAGACAAAACATGTCTGATTTAAAAAGCTTTTGAAAAGGTCTGAATATAGAAAAAAATAAAAAATAAATGCTTAACCCATTCAGAGCCGATGACATTTTTTGTAATTTTTTCTTAATTTTTTAGTTCTCTGTCACCTCAATTTTTGTTTTATTTATTTTATTATTTTTTTATTTTTTGGTTCAAGTTACTTCACTTAACTAGATTTACATACATGGTGAAGGGTATATAAGATTTGGCATAGCCGAATATAGCACTCTTACTTGTATTAAACTGCAGCTGAGCTTGTTACTTTTTATTTCGGAATTGTGTAGAGACGCAAACTAAGAATTAAATTTGTAAGTGTTGGTGACCGATAACGATCGTAGATTTAAGTCTAAAGAGTTTAAGCGGATTGAATAATCTGGCCAAATATTTCATCCATTATTAATAAAATCGAATGTGTCAATCAGATCCTTAATTCATTAAAGAATAACTTTTAAAGGCAATTATCGGAATTACTTATAACGAAATCTTGAAAAACTAAAATTATTACAACCGTTTACAAGTTTTAAGCAAAAATTTTTAATACTGTAGATTACAGAAGGAAACTGAATTCAAATAATCAAAAATCTGTAAATTATAAAATAAACTATGAAAAAAATTAAGCGTGTCCATAAGAGCGATAGCGCAGTGTTCAAGAAAAATACTGCTAGCTATTGGCTTCCAGGAGAAGTAGCAGAATTACGTAAGAGGCCAAGATATTTCATTTTTGTAGGAGAAGTTGGGATCATATATGGAAAATTCTCTTCATACCACTTTCTTTTAAACTACATCAGAGCTTGATAAACACATTCTTGCATCGAAGAGGTATACTTTCTATTTGGGCTTTTTTAACAAAAGTAAACCAAGAACATTTATTGCACTTTTTTTTAAACTACATCAGAGCTTGATAAACACATTCTTGCATCGAAGAGGTATACTTTCTATTTGGGCTTTTTTAACAAAAGTAAACCAAGAACATTTATTGCAAGTAATAAAAGTCAAATAAACCAGCATTCATGAAGAAACATCGGGTTAAAAATCCGTTCCAGGATTAAACAAAAAACGTTCTTAGGACATTAACTTCAGCAATGTGCAACTAACATTCTACGTAAAGAGATGCAAGAAAATCCTATATTATTTAATAAACTTAACTGCACGCTTACTCTTGGAACGACAGAAGATATGTATGTTTGCAGAATATATGATAAAGAGACGGAGATGGTACCACAAATTATGTTGGAATATCCATCACCGACTAGCAATTGCCTTTGAACTACAATCCGACATATAGTAGACACAGACTACATGCTTCCTATAACTAAATAACAACTTCAGTTATTATGCGCCACTCAAAGATAACGATTATTATACAAAATAGGAGTCCAGATTTATAACAAGTATTTTTTTTTTCAAGTTTCAGCGAGTTTTCCGCCGTCCTAGTACGACGAAATTTTTACTGTCAACGGAATTTGTACATTTCACTTTTAATTAGATGTTTGTTATTGTAGCTGTTGGACTTGAAAAAACAGGTTATTAGTTCGTCTGAATGTTTCTATTTTATGTTTGCGCCTGCAGAACTCAACCATTTCTGAACTGGTTTTGAAAATTGTTTTTTTATTTGAAAGTTTTAAAATCAGTTCATAATTTTAAAACATAAAGGGTGTCCTATAAAACATACATTTTTTATTTGTATTATGAGCCGTAAAGGGCACCACTTTAAAATTAAAAAGCTGACTACTACTATCGCACCAAATAGCACAAAGTAATACAAAAATAAATCTAAATATTAAAGGGTATCCGCACAGTGACGTAGATTGCCTTATATGGGCTCAACTTTTAAATCATACTTTAGAGCAGTTGTATAAAATTTGGATATGAAAATTAAACATTGTCCCAATATTTCATGTAATCCGATGTATGTGACCAATATTTTGAAACGTCTGGTATAATAAGAAGTATGTTTAAAAATACTTAAGGTTATAAATTAAAGGGGTTTACAAAAGCTGATGTAGTTTGATATATATGGCCAAACTGTTTATCAGCTCTAGACAGACGGTTCACATTTAAAAATAATCTTTATAGCATAGTTCGCTAAAATTTGGACTGGAAATTAAAGTGTGTTCCTATTTTTGATTCAATTTTATGTATGTGGCCACACTTTTTAACCTTTATAGACGGATAGCTGAAATATGCTTTGAAGTCGGTTTTATTTTGTAAGAATTATTTCAAATAACGCAAACACAATAAAGCGTATGCAGCGAACGTACACAAAGCAAGTGTAAAAAATTCGCCCAACTTTCAAGAAAAATTTTTCGTGTAAAATGGCTGCATGTGATATACTTAATGATAATTACGATTGCTATATTTATGTGAGTGATTAAACTTTATAATATAAAGGTAGATATCGAAAGTTTTAATGTTTCTGAATGGAAGTTTTTACACTATTTCAGTTGAGTAAATAAATTCCAATTTTATATTCTATGTACTTTTATGTAATTGTTTCGGTCGCTTTATATTTTTACGAGAAACAGAAACCTGTATCCTTTCATTCTTTCTATCACATGTTTTTGTGAGCATTTTAAATTGTGTTTAACTACCCACTGGTTTCCGCATGGTAGCTAAGAAAATACATTCAACGGAATAAAAAAACCTAGAGGGGTTTATTATTTCGAACTGTAGCTACTGGCAATAAATTATCAAGGAGATCTGCAGATGTACGCTATATTTGTCTAGAAAAACCCGTTGCGTTTCAATGTGTTTCTTCCTTCTTGCAAAACAGTACATTTTTATAAAATCCAAAACAAACCATATTCTTTTAATGTGTTTTTTTTTCACGTAAGGTATCGCTTCGTCAGTACGCGTTACAGAATATACACAAAAGATAGCATCATCCAATTGGATAACTGAGAACTGTCACTATCTAATGGCTGTAAATTGCAATACGTTTTTTTTTTTTGAGTTCATCAAATGCTCCATAGAGGGAGAATCAACAAAATTCCTATTTAAGGTTGCCTTATTTCTTTTCTTAAGATTATAAATTCTTGGTCGCTTAATTGTTTAATTTATCTCTTTTATTATTTCGCTTTTGTCTTCTCTTAAAAATGCTGAATGCTTCTCAATTGTGATTCAATAAGTGCCAATATGTGGCAGTTTTCTGTCGATTCAATTAGAACTTCTTTGTTGGTGTAAAATTTATCTACTTTAGTACAATAATCTTTCAACCAGCAGCAATGAAATCAACTTCAGCAAATTAAAATTATCAGAATTAAAAATCAGGAAGAGTTAATTAATTTTTAAAATCATTTTTATTTTCTGGTTGTTGGTTTTATTCATTGATTGCAATTGCTACACTCAGATTTTTAAGCGTTGTTCTTACAATTACTTTTTTCTTTATTTTTCCTGCCTTTTGTAGTTACCTTGCTCTTTTTAAATAACAAAACATTTGAACGAGCTACCATCAAAAAGAGCATTAAAAGTGGGAAAATTTCGAAGTACTTTTGTAACGATTTCTTGAGAACAGTTTAGACTGATGCAACAAGGAATATGCCAGAAGTATAATATGAATTATACTAAATCTTCTGAAATTTAGTTTTTATATATTATTTGCGCCAAAAGTTTTCTTTTTGTATGTTTGCGGTAATATCTTTTTCTGTTTCAAGGTTGGCTTATTTTTAATCGGAAATTAGCGATTGTACTGATTGTGGTGTAAGCATTATAGCGCGAAATAGTAATTATAATTGCTTGCCTATTTTAAATAATCTCAATTAATTAATAAAAATTTCTTATTTAAATTTAGACATTGAATAGTGGTTATCCTCAAACTACTGCACTTATCTTTACTTGAATTTCGTCGCGATCACACCATATTCTTCGCTTACCCGACTACCGTACAAAGTAATATTTCCCAACCTATCCTATTTACATATGTACGTATACACATGCTAAAGTTTGGTCTAAAATTGAATATAGAAATTATTAATTTAAGCTTTTTTATTTTTGGCATTGGATTCTTTTTAAATATGAATTTAAGTGATTTTTTTTGTTTTTATTCCGTAACGCCTCACTATTCAACCCTCAGCGAGATCATATTCTAATTTCTACTAAAGATCAAGACCCCTTAAAACAATATAAGTCCAGAATTACGACATGCCATTTTTATATCCTTAACAGCAAAAACTGGAGTATAAATAAGTGGGATAAATTTCCAGCCTGCATCTTTATGATTTGGAATAATAAAGTTACTCCAATCAAAATAAACAAATTTATGGAGTATTTATTTATGGAGCTTTTGAAATTTTAATAAAAAGGTTAATTGCCAATATCGTCAGTATGGGAACCATTTGAAAGCTTTTGAAGAGATCTTTTAGAAATTTTTTTTTTTACCACTACTTAACCCATTAAGAGCCGATGACATTTTTATGTAAAATTATATATCGTACTAATTTTTTTTTCTTATTTTTAATTCTCTGTCATCCCAATATTTGTTTTTTTTTTTTTTTTTTAGGTTAGAGCTACTTCACTCAACTTGATTTAAATACATGATGAAGGGTATATAAGATTCAGCATAGCCGAATATAGCACTTTTATTTGTTTTAATTTTCTTTTAAAAATTTAATGAGTTTATCGCATCCCTAAACGATAAAATTTTTAATGCAATTGTAATTTGTATATTTTGCTTTTTGCATTCATTGTTGTTTAAATAACACAAAAACAAAACGCACAACACGTAAAAATTGTAAAGAGTTGTCTGCGTCAGAAAATCACTGTGACTATTTCCTTCTGGTAATCTAAAACAGCTGTGAATAAAAGAGTGTGGGGACTGCTTTTCACTGCCTTAATAAATTAAATTTCTTTTTATTTTGTTATATTGAAATCGCCTCGTAAACTTTAGTTTTTGCAATACTTACATTTTATATTTCCATGCATTTCCTCTTGATGAACTTTCTGTAAAGAGAAAACAAAAGAAAAAACAATTCATAAGTGCTGACATCAATCGAAATTTTAACAAACTTTTTCATTTTTAGTTTTTTACATAAAGAAAATTTTAAAATTTATCATTAAGTGGAAAATATACACAAAAACTAGAAATTATTCACTTCAGTTGATTATTCTTTTAGCCCGCGGAAGTTTTTATGTTTCTGTTGCGCAGCGATAATAGAAAAAAACTTTACTAAGTAATAATAATTATTATTAAATAGATGCTAAGGAGGGTATGAATTAATTTGAAAGTTTTTTTAATCCTAAATTTTAAAAATGACAAATTGAAATTAATTTAAAATATATAAATTTTTGAAATAGTTGAATATTATTTGGAATTAAATTTTATAAAAAAGCCAATTCAAATCAAAATAGTTCGATTTATCAATCAACTCTGTTTTATAAAAGTTTAACGTGCTCAGTTAGAAATTCTATTTTAGAGTTTTATCACGTACCTTATAAACGTGATTACACTAATAGTTAACCATTATTCCTGAAACGTTCATTTGATTTGAAGAAATAAAACACTAGAAGATGTGTAACTGCATTTTTTTAACAGTTTGTGAATTATGCAAGATTTTCTTTTCGCCGAGGCAATCCGCTACACAAAGATACATATTTTACTACTGATATATTTTTTAAATCAATTAAATCTTATTACTACCCATCAGAACTTTAATAATATCTCTACAATTGAAGGTTTAATATCATGGCAAGCTTTCTGGCTGACGCCCAATGTAATTTAAAGAAATGCAGCTTTACGCAAACTAAATCGGAAACAGTTAAAGTAATAATATGATATGGTGTTATGGAATACGGTTACGAAAACCTTTTCTTACTTTCATATATGTTTTGATTAGTAAAACGCACCAGTAAATAACAACATAATATAGCCATGAATGTTAAACCAGAGTATATACAGACGGATCGAAGATGAACTACGAAGTAAGTTTTTGAATGTTTCTACATATCACCTTTCTAACGGAGCGAGCGGTTAGAAAGTTCTACATGATATGAGTGCTAGAAGGATGCTGTGCATTTTCCAATTCCATTAAATATGCTTCGTTTAAGACACACACGACTAGTTTATACTTTAACCTAAATATTTTCCATACTTTGAACAGTTATTGAGTTGCGCATTTTATAAATATTTGTGTAAAAGCTGTCACATGTCAATCTATTAAATCACCCTAAACCAAAGTAATGTGTATGTAACAAACTGTGTGCAAAAAAAGCACAAAATAATTATAAAGTGTCAGTGGGCCTTTTAGTTATGTTTTAATTAAACAGGTCTACAGAATTGAACTTTTTGACAGATGCTTTTATTTTAAAACTGATTTTAAGTATTCTATGCATTTTCTTTATCACGCAAGATTTGTTTTGACTAAAAAGCAAAATTAAGCAATTTCCTCGTTGACTTTTTGCCAGAAAGTTTTTTGTCCTGACATTCGACTGTATGTTTTAAAAGCCCAGCCAATTTGAACACCCAACAGTAGTCCGTTATCATTTTTATACTACATCTAACTTAATATCACCGTTCCCTTTCCTTGATATCTTAGTGAAACCTCTCCACCTGTTCTTCACAAGCTGTAAAAGCAAAGAATAAACTTTCAAACTCATATTACAATCTAGGCGATTAAAGTCTTGAAACTTATCTTAAACAATATTTTCTTAGTTTTTGTCTATAGCGTTCCCAAGAGATTTGATACTTCCAATTAATTTTTGAAATGAAATTAAGTGGTTTTTCTGGCCATTGGTGGGCAATCGCACATATTTCGGTACCATTGTGCCATAAATGTTTGCGCTATTCTTCTTTTATAAACAGATTATTTTGAAATTGATGTTAATGCTTCTAATGAAATCTGGATGCTAAAACTTTATATGCATTCTTTTGGAGATGCAAATCTCTGATTAAGTCATTTAGTTTACTGTAGTTAAACACTTCGGAATCTCTAAAATCTGGTGTGAGTTTGAGTAATCTGTGACGGAATTGGTTCCTTGGATTCCAACGATATAAAGTTTTCTAGTGCTTTTGGGGAGGTTAGGCTTCAACGTTCTATCCCCGCTTCTTTGACGACCATGTTGCTTTGCTGAGAAAGCTTATATTAACCTGTGTTGCATAAAAAATTAACCTATTGGAGCAAAACATGGCGTTTTTTGGAGTAAGGGCTCCCAAAAATATAAAATCAATGTGGAACTATGCGTATTATTTTGTGGTAATCTATATTTACATATACACCACAAATTTTATTTACTTATTTGTGTACTGTTTTATCGGATAACTCCGAAATTTTCAGAGTTTGTTTGGATGAGAGTAGGGGGCATGATACCTCCCAAACAAAGTAAGCTATCTAAGTAGATGGTTATAATTTTGTGCCAAAGACCCCTTTATAAGCGCGTATAGCCTCGCAGGAATAGGTCAAAGTTACATCTTTCGAAATTTGAAAAAGGACTTTGGTCCTTTTCCCGTAAATGAAAGTCAGTGGGCGAAAAAAATTATTGGAGAAGACTTCTAGTGGATTGGAAGGCTGGAGAATATACAATTATTCCTATTGTGGCGGCGAAGAACACCAAGAATATATGCTCTGAGTCATGAATTTCAAAACAATGAAATATAATTTATACAACGTTCTGCTAAATGTTGTCGCCGTTTCTTCTGATTGAAAATAAATAATTTTATTATGAGTAAAAAACAGTTGTTTTTTATCATATACAGACTATCAATTAAGGCCAAAAAAAATTAATTAGTAAATTTAACCCTCTAGTGCGCAAGAAAACCAAATTAAATAAAATACTACTTAAACGAAAGGAAATGGTTAAAAATCAAACTTTTGTTCTAGCAGTTTGTGTAATTTTCATTTATAAGGGCGCAGGAGGCGAAAAATCCTTTGATTCAAAATTGCATCATTGCGCATTAAGCTGTAAATTCAAAATCTTAAATTTTTATATTTTAATAGTGATTTAAATGGACAATGTTTTTGTTTCTTTTTTAAAACCAACGTGTTATTTATTTATTGTTTATTAAATTTTACGTTTGTAAAAAAGATAACATTTTAATTTTCTTCATTTTGTATGAAATTTCACAAAGCAGTTTTTTTGTTTTTGTTATGCATAAAGCTATTTTACCCTTGCTACAAATCAGTTGACTTTGGCCCTTACAACCCGGCAGCTTGCATCTTACCTTATTTTCTTGGAATTCCGGTAAGTAGTCCACATGATCATGCCTGATATCTTCGGGTGGTATAGCTGATGCTGGACCTCGTTTTTGATTTTGGAAATGCAATCTTTCGACAGAAGGTGAATCGTTGGTTCTTGGACGTTTCTGTTTTGTGCTTATTTTTAGTAGCGTCAATGCCAGATCTTTACGAAATTTTAATAGTGTAAGAGTCGTATTCCCTGTGGCTCGCTTATACAAAAACCAAGCATTTGTAACTGTTAGGTCCAGTAGATGGTAAACTAAACGCATATACCATTTTCTGGTTTTCATTTTGATTAGGTTCCGCCCCATCATGCTGTCTAAGAGATCAACACCGCCCATATGACGGTTGTATTCTTTGACAATCGCTGGGCACTTAATCATGATCGATTTGTGTTCCCGACGGTCGAATCTGCTAATATCACTTTCTGGTTCCACGCCAACGAATGAGGACAGAAGAGTTACGTTCTTATTATCTTTCCACAAGACGTTTGCGAGCTCCAAGCCTTCAAAGTCAGCAACAAACTGAAATGATGATCCCTAGGACATTTTTTTATTTCTTGATCAGTTGATAATTTACAATTTTGTATCCTATTTCGTCTGACTGTTCCAACTGTATGTATGCCCTTTTTTCCTAAATAAACAAGCAACGGGATGGCAGTGTAATAATTGTCGAAGTAAACTTTATAGTTACAGCCATTTGGGACATTTCGTAATAATCGTACAACAACGTTTGCAGAAGCTCCTAGATCAGGTTCATTTGGCAAACGCTTATGCGGCAAATTGTCTTGGCCCGTATATATTTCAAAATTTTATGCAAAACCTGATATTCCGGAAAGTAGAAATAATTTGTAGCCCCACTTGTGTGGCTTTGCAGGCATATATTGTTTCAAATGATGCGAAGCTTTACTTGCGCACATTTGTTCATCAACAGATAAGCGTTCTTCTAACGGAATGGATGAAAATTGTTCATTTAAACAGTCTACCAATTATACGAATCTTGTATAATTTGTCGTAACAAGGATGTGTTTGATCGGCAATGAAATTTTCATTATTGTTCAAATTAAATATTGATCGTATCTTTTCAAATTTTTTTTGAGGCATGCATTCCTTTACACAGTCCAAACCAATTTGGCTGTCCCATAGAAGCCGAATATGGAGTAATTCACTATTGATGATAAAATTAGGATGCCTATAAATTGGTAAATATCAGTTTTTTGCAAAATAAAGCTCTCTTCAATATTTATTTGCTTCGCATACAAATTAGATTCCTCAACTATATGTTGTAAAATGTCTTCATTAAAAAAGTAGTTGAAAAATTGGAATGGAGTCTGAAAGTTCTTTATAAATTCCGGCAAATCGGTATTTCCTCCAAATTTTATTTCGTCTTCACTGACAGATAATTTAGCGTTTTTCCAGACAATATGTCTGCAAGCCTCTCGTGTTAAGAAATTTGTGGCATCAAGTAGATTTTCCGGATTTTCTGGAGATATATTACATTACATTTTCATCTTCACTATTCAAGTCATTCATGAGATCCACAATATTTTCATCATCCAGAAGATGGTCCAGTTCCTCATTATTTAGAAGCTTACCTTCCATAATTTCATCTTCATTATCGGAGTCGTCTAATCCATCTTCACTTGCAGCAGGATCAAGCAAAATACGGAGAATATCGTCCTCTAAAAGTGTTTTTTTTTTTGACATATCCTAAAAATCCGTTATATACGAAAAAAATTTTTTTACTATCACTTAAATGCGTAGTGATGCAAATTTGCATCAAACCGTTTTTTATGCACAGCAAAGTACTTACCATAAAAAAAAAAACAATAAACACTATAAGATTTTAATAAAAAAGAGTGTTACTTATGTAAAAATCACAACTGTTATTAAACTGGTTGAAGTTAATTAAATTTTAAGATCAGAAAAAAACACTGTTTCCTCTACGCACAACAAACGAATGAGCAGACACTTCAGAATTCCACAATAATTCACTTCTACTATAACGGTACCTCCAAAGCAGAGAAAACGACGCCTATTAAGTTGAGACAACATATAACGAACATTTACACAAAACTGTTTTCAAATTTTGAAACTACGGAGAGATTTTCGGTACGATTCAAATTTGCATCATGGCGCACTAGAGGGTTAAAGTGAGAATTATTATGTGTTTTGTTTTTTTCTTTTTTCATAATTTCGTAAAAAGATCTTATACAAAGAAAAACATTTATTATTGAGAAATAACTGTATAGTATTTTTTTCTCTCATTAAATTGATTAAAAAATGAATACATAAATAATAAGCTTTTAAAAAAATAACTCAAGATAATAAATATACATATATTTTATAATAAAATGGGCTAAGGCTGTTTATATCATAAAAAATTAGTGATCTTTTTTTGTAAATTCTACACAAATTTTCGACCCTTCCTATAATTTGTATATGTAAAAGTTGTAAGAATTTTCACTTTTGAACTTTGTCCTTTTTTAAATTTCGAAAGTTATTATTTTGGAAAAACCTCTGTAAGTTCTTTAAAAACAAAATGTTTAAATATTTGACTATTGGAGTTTAATAACGACACTGCTAGAAGTCTTTTCCAATAATTTTTTTTTTCACCTATTCTCTTTCATTTACGAGAAAAGAACCCAAAAGTACTTTTTCAAATTTCGAAAGTTATTATTTTGGAAAAAACCTCTATAATTTCTAAAAAAAAAAAATGTTAATATATATTACTATTGGAGTTTAATAAAAAGACTACTAGAAGAGTTCTACAATATTTTTTTTCTATCCACTTTAAATTATATTTAAATATCGTCCGGAAATTCTTATATTAAATTTTTAATATTAACATTGGTTATGTTAAGTGATTAACAGAGCTCTGTTATCGTAACAGAATGTGGCTAGGGTTATTAATTTTAAAATTTAACTTCACACACATGCCAAGTTATCGTTCTTCACCCCGATGTTGATGGATTTAGGCGCAGGTTTAGATGTAGTATGAACTACGTCTACCTTTCCTTTGATTTGTTTTCTTTTATTCAAAGAATAAGAGCGAAATTAATTGTTTGCATTAATTTTTGGCATGCCCAATTTTCTCAACCAGTCAATTAAACAAAAACTTACATTAAAATTTTTTTAAAAAGTTTCAAAACGTATTTAAGACAACACTTATGCCTATAGTAAAACTTCACATTTTAGTCCAAAATTGTGACCACAAAACCTTGTATATGAAAATGTTTTATTTGTATTTCAAAATGTGTAACGTAAAAGAAGTTGTCGCAGATATTAGTAAAATTATCAAAATATTACGAAAGTATGGAAAATTGCATTCTCTTCGCCCTATTAACAATGAAGTACCTTAAAATATTTAAGCAGCAAAACGAATTTTTGATTGTTTAAAAAAAATAATTTTAAAAATTCGATTTTAAGGATATTGTTTGCAATTTATAATTTTTATTAACCACTACATGGACAATAAGCAGAATTGATTTCCAATAATAATATGTTACTCTTAGACAATGGTTTTAAATAAAAAACATAAAAAAACAATAACGATTACACTCTTCCTGCAGATTATGTTTTTATAATAGTACTGTCTGCTTTATGTATGTATGTATTTGTTTAAGCCTTGTGAATGTTTGTCCACTTTTACATTTTCAATCGACCAAAACATAAACATAAACCATGCACAAAAATGCCAGAGTGTTTTGTTTGGGGTGGTGTGTGCGTTTATGTATAAGATGATAAGAAAATGGAATATAACATCCATTGAAAATAAAAAAACATGAGCAAGTCCAACATATATTTATACCTAAATCCACACATGTATAAAATTAATCGATGTACACAACTATTAAACTTGCATGTATTAAAATCTAGTCTTCTATCCAAACTTGACCGGTACTGTGAGACAAGTTGTCTTAAGGCCAAGTTGGCTTCTATTCATTTATCCTATACCAATATGCTGGATAATTTTGATAGTGATGGTTGCAAGCTATAAGTACTTGCAGACCGTTTCTGGAACATAAAGCTTAAGACTACAGAAAGTCATATTTTATATTCGGAGGCTATGGGGACCTATGCCTTAGACAAATTTAATATTCGGACCGTTTTTCGACCAAAATTGACGAACTATATGTTGAATCCTTATTGTTCTAAATTTTTAGTTCTTTTATGTAATGTATCATTTTTCATAATTTTTACATTGAAAGTATTGAGTTAAATATTTAGATGTATAATTTGAAACAAGCAACTATGTGTAGCCCTAATGCAGTTTTATTTTTTAATGCTGCACGCTCACTGGACTGTTCGTAAGTGCATAGTTATCATAATAATCATAAAAATAACAACAGCAGCATTTAACTCCCTTACGGCAGATAATCTAATTCTGATATGATTGTGTTGTTGTAGCCATTTAAAAATAAAACGCACTTGAAAAGATTGCAGCTTAAAATAATGCCCTGATGCTTGTAGAATTATTGATGAGAAGGGGATGTGAACAAACGAGTGTATAGATATGCCAATGGCAATTTTTCTTGATCATTTAAGTAACCATAAGCTGAAACTACTTTAATAGAGCAACAAAAAGCTATTAAAAATCTAAAATTGAAATATTCACAGTGGAAGGTATTCAGTTTATTAAATATTTTATGTTCTGAATACATTGTAATGCTTTTGTGTTGGAAATGCATAATAATAACCAAACGCACCGCTGAGAAAAAAATTTCATTCTGGAAGCGTTTAATGAATTAACTTCTTTTATACCCTTCACCACAGGTGGAAAGGAATATATCTAAGTTTGTCATTCCGTTGGTAATTTCTACAATATCCATTTCCTACCCTATAAACGTTATATATTCTGAGTGCTTATACATAGCGAAGTCGACTGAGCGATGTCCATCTGTCCGTCTATGTTAGTTTGGTAATAAAGTTTGCCGAGGCACTACATCAGCTAGAAACAATTGAAATACACCAGTTTTGAAAATGTTACTATTGGAAATTAGCAAAATCGGTCCACGTCAACATCAAGTGAAAAAATTGTTGCCTATATTTCCTGAGTTTCGGCCTGCGTGAAATACGAACTTCTGGAGGATGGCGACAAGTTACTTACAAGAAATAAACCCTTCAATTGTCCTCCACAGTCATGCGGTTTAAAACAGTGTCCATCTTGCAAATAAACTATTAATATATTAAAATTTAGTTTCTCCTGTTATTTTTAAAATACATAAGAAATACCATTTCAAATACATTTAGGCCTTTACAAGCGCTATTTCTACACTGATTTGGATTGACAAGTAGACGGATATCGTTAGCTCGACTTCCTAATGTTCAAGGATCCATAATATATATAAAATGGGGTCGGCAATATATAACCATCTCACCTGCAGTGAAGACCGTAAAAAACTATTAACTCCCCTTTTTTGTTTGAAATTTTAGGGATCTCTTTCGACGGAAATATATTCTAGTGGTATTAAGGAAATCAACTCTGTAACAGAAGTCTTCTGAAAACAGATTTACAATGCGAAGGGCTAAAAGGATGAAGAACTAATAAAATGTTTTAGGCAAAAGTATATTACAGAATCAGCAAAATAAATGTTATGTTTCTTTGCTTCCGTCAATTCTTTATAAATTTACTTGTCATTGTACATGATAAAAGAATATTCACAAGGTTTTTTATTCAAGCTAATAAATATTATTTTGTTCATTATTTTTCTTATTTTTATATATTAAACCACAAAAACAAACCACTTAATGACTTTGTGAGTTAAATTTTTGTTTAAAATATCAGATTTTTTATCTTAACACCTACCAATTTTATGATTTTACCAGGAAAAAAATGTGTGTTATACTGCAAATAAATTTAAAATTTTATAAGCTTCTTCATCTTACTGTTTTAGTTTGATTTGCAACACAAAGGTAGTTAGTATCACGCAGAGCTATGAAGAGAAAATAACCAAACAGATGCCTTCTAATTCAAGTGGCTAGAACACTAATTTTCACTGTTTATCAACTTAAATGGTACATATGTACCTTTGTATACACATTTTATGCAACATAAAAGTTTATAAGTTTGCTGGCTTCCGGTTGAAATTTATACGTCAACAAATGTGTAGCCTGTGTATATAATCAACAGCCAACAGCTGATGTGGCATATGTCGTTAAAAAATTCTGTTTGTAATTAGAACGCTGCCACGTCGAGTTTAAAATATAAGCTTAGGCATGCTAATACAACTAATTGAAGTTAAAAAGCATCATAAGTGCAACATGCAAGATTTATGCTTAAAAACTAAACTCTTTACAATTTTTGATATGAACATATTAAATAAAAGCAGAAGTTAATGTATAGAAAATGTTTCTACAAATGGCGATGAATAAAAACATTAGGGTACCTTAAGTGAAATTTAAAGTTCTGTAGTTTTAATAAGTTTAAGTTCATGCAAGACACTTTGGCAGTGAAGAATAGATAGTGAACAAAGTTGCAATACCCACAAATGTCCACAATTCTAATTTTTTCTAAAAAAAAAAGAAAAATTTATTTGTTAATTATTTCTTTAAATTTTTTAAATTACAAGCATAGTGAATTATTTTATTAAATTGAGCTTAAAGACTGATTTTGAACTCTTTTCTCATGGTAAAAAAATAATCATTAATTAACTAGAAATAGACATCACTAACCAACAGTGAAATGACACTTTAATCTTCTCTTTAACTCAAAAATACAGTGCAATCATATTATAGATTCCTTGAAAATGAAGAGATGATGTTTATCTGTTAGGTCAACATACTTTATGCCGAAATGACATGGCGGAGAACAATCAACTTAACCTCTTGACTTTTTTTTAAAAAGCATACAGTCACCCTGAGTGGATACAATATCCACTATAGGCTTCAAGCAATACTTTTGCTTTAACGAAGGTCTCTAATCTGTGCAGCAAAAACCTGAATGAAAGAATCTAATTTTAATTTATAAGTAATAAAAAGTATAGGTATTTTCAAAATGTAGCACTGCTACTGGATAACCAGTGTTGCCTCCACGAATAAATCTTTTTAGGGACCTGCTAGCCTGTCGTCAGAAAAATTAAATCATTCTACACTTCATTTTGGCGATGGTAAGTTTAAACACCCACTTATTTTCGAAGCAGACTTCTACCAAAATATATCAGTTATTAATACAAATGTATTTATTATTTTTCAAAATAAATTTCCTTAATAAATTTTTACTTTCGTCTATTTCTTTCAGTCTCAGAAAAAAATTAAGCATATAAATTTTAAGCAAACAGGATTTCAATTCAATGAAAATAATTTGTGATTATCGATAGACTAATCGATGACAGCTTGTATCACCCTTTATTGAGATTGCGGCCATGAGCACTATATTCAGCTATTACTCGTATGATATAATGAATTCAAAAAATGTAATCGGATTGATATCTCTCGTATTTCAATACATGCGTTCACTTTGTCTGTGAATTAAACACAATACAAAAGTTTATTTCTTTTAGTAAAGAGTTGGAAAAACTAGTGTCCACAAATTTTTGTCCCATACAATATTTTGCCGCTGCTCCATTTCTATCGACCGCAAACAGACTTTTGAACTTAATGCGTTGCAGTAAAACATATCTCAGAGCAGCTTGGTCAAACTCAAATCGGGGCATTAAAGGAGAGACAAAGTTTTTGTATATGAAGACAAAAATCTATTATTTTTTTAATACAGCAGAAACTAAAATCTTGCAATTATTGGATATAAATAATCTAAAGAAAAATTAAGAAGATGTAGCAAATTTTGAGAAATAACAGCAGAGTCTCCTAATAAAAAACGGTAATGCGCTGGCAACATATATACAAAATAAACAACAATATTGATTTATAGACATTGAGCTTATACCACCAGCCAATCAAAATAGGCGTGTGTGCAAGCAACACACCCAAGGCAAATTAAATACTAGATAGTAGCATCAGGACCAAAACACAAAACGCGTGTATTTAGTTTGTGTAAATTTACGTGTACGTGTCAGTAAACAGTGACGAATAATATAAAAAAAAAACAGAGAAGAAAAAGAAACTTATTGAAAAAATGTAACTCATTTCATTATTCCATTGGTGTCTTTCGGCATATTATACCACTCCATCACTCGCAATTTTTTACATACCGCACAAATAGGTCTTCTTAAATATTCAAATATTCTTACAAATGAATATTTTGTTAAAAAAATCAAACAATTTTTAAAAATGTTTCTCAAACATTTTCTTTTTATAAGTGTTGCTTTTGTTTGATTTTATATTTTAACTGCAGTTCTTTTGCAAACACACTCTTTTCACTTTCCACACAAAGGCTTATTCACACATTCACTATTTTATGAAAAAAATTTAATGTTGAAAAATATTCTTTAGACTTAAATTTTTTCGTTTTTTTTTTATGGCGCGTCAACAAAATGTAAACAAATTTTGACTTTGGTTCTGAAAAATTTGTAAAGCGAATTTGACCACCTAGTCTATTAATTTATCTAGTATTCAATTTGACTTGCAACCCACCCATGTATAAATTTTACAGAAATATGAATTCAAGAAGGCATTGATTTTTTCATACATACTTGCACATGTAATATTATTTCAAAATTAAAATAAACACATTCATTCAACTGATTTTAGATTGTTGTTGATTTTTTTTTTTTTTTTCTATATTCTATTTCTTGTTACGAGAGTTGTAATATAGAATTTTGCCATCGGTACTGATTAAAATAAGAAAACAACACAAAACTAAAGAGCAGAAGCCTTTTTCAATTAGTGCAGCAAACATTGACAAAAACATTTTTTAACATATGGCGTTCTTGGCCTAATATGCAACAAAAAGAAAATGTTAAATGAAAAAAAAAATATTTTAAACATAATTTTCGTTGATGTTTAGAAAGTTTTGCAACTAGCGCGTGCTGCGTTAACCTTGAATAAAAAGCAGTCAACTTTCTTGGTTGCGGTGAAATCATACCAAACAGAATATTAAAAAAAGTGAACACTTTTATTTAATATCACATGTTTAAAATATTTCTGCTTTAGATTTTTATCCGTTAATTATGACTGTTTAAACATAAGAACATAATGCGGAACCACATTGTTTTAACTTTGATTAAGTATATCTCCTACACTAAAACTTTACAATGGAAATACATGTATATAAAGACATAATTTTAGTATAATAAAAATATGTAAGTGTATTTTTTAATTTTTGAGGAGACTAAAGCCATCACCAAATTTGATTGTGCAAAAAAGTTAAAAAAAAATGTGATTCCTCATTCATAGGGGTAGGCAGTGTATTTTTTTACATATTTTTCAACCGGAATCATATCTTATTAACTTCTGGTAGTTCTCAGTTCTCGTTAAGAAACCCTGTATAATAATTCAGGTGTTGTATGGTTCGCACATTTCATATGTGTTTTAATGGTTAATGAGATCCTACAACCACCTTGAAATTCCTTTTTTAACTTTGTCCGAGTTTTTTTTCTTTTTTTTTGGCAACCCAACATATTTGCTACACAGGCATTCATACATAATGTTAATTTTTTCCACAGTAAACAAATATGATATTATTGAAACCTCTTCTTGGTTTTTTTTTTTTTTTGTTTGGAAAGATATTAGGTCTAAAATATTTTCGCTAGCTGCCCTCCCCCAAGATGTTATAAATTAGGCTATTTAGCTCTTCCGCCTTGTTGCATTTTAAATACCATAGATATACTTCATGTGCGTGATTCACAGGAGTTTTTTTTTCTCGTAGTCATCTGTTGCTGTTGTTTTTAAGCTTGCTATACCCTCATAACCGTTATTTTATGACTTGGACACATTTTGCACACATAAAATTTAGCAATTTTTAAAATTGCCTACAGCTTTTTTAAACCAAAAACCCCAATTGCCTGAATGTGAGAATATATTTAAATTTTTAGTTCGCCAAACCTTTTAATTTTATCTATTGCTTAATAAGTTTTATTATTAGAATATTTCAACACGATTTGAATAATCTAGAAGAATAGATAATCGAATAAAAGTTTATTAAAAATAAACGAATCTTAAATGACTTAGTTGAAAAATCCTGTTGAACTTAAACTGTTGAAATATTTAATATTTTTTGTACATCTTCTTTTATAACAGATCACATATTTTTTGTTGGAAAGCGACCATATGTTACACACATACTTTGATTAATATTCGAATACGAATATTATTATAAAATCATATATCAAAGTGAAGCATACACTCCAACTGAAAGCATGCCCAGTAGTTCTTTCAATAGTTTTACAGATATTTTTGGTTGCAAAAAAGAAAGATCAATAGAGTTTTTAAAGTTAATTTCCTTGTTCAGATGTTTACATTGTCGTGTAATTGGTTTGCAACAACTGGCGAATTCAAATTTAAATAACGAAGTCAGATTAAAGCTAAAACACCATAGAGATCTTATAGATCGTTGTGTGTAATAGAGTTTTAAGCCTGGAGGGATTTGGCAAATAATAAGAGATTTAGAGCCCTCATGAACATTAACGAAAACGTTGAGATAGCTTACTGAGGCGAAACCCCAAAGGAAGCAAGCGAATATGGACACCTAAAGACGGCTTCACACATTCCAGAAGATTTAGCGTGAAGTATTTCTTCGTTGAACGTCATAAATGAAGTTACCTGCTATCTTTAAGGAAAAAAATACTGCTAATAAATAATAGCCGTTCTTTATCTTTAGGTAAAAACCCATTTACCTGATAAATTCAAGACATATCATAGCTCCACTAATTTAATATATTATATTGAAGAAATAATATATTTTTTAGAAGATTCAGGCGGGATGAAACTTCAAATGTATTAACGGTACCACGCTTTTTTGAGTAGTTTTTTTGATTTTTTTTGAGTAGCGGAGTTATTGGTCTTTGTACCAGAATCAGCGGAAATAGAAGAGTGCAGTAGAATTCAATGTCACATACAACTACAAATTCACGGTACTGAAAACATTAGCAACTTTGAAACGGCGAACTACTATATTACCTACCAATAAAAAAGTAAGTCGATTACATAGCTCATTTATTACAGGGTACTATAAATTAAAGTATGTAACCATTTGCAATGTATGCGTATTTGTGTATGTAAATATGTTTATATATTAATAAACCCAGTAGTAATAAAAAACATTTGTTTGTACAACATGGCATAAAAATGATTTTAATTTGAGAATTTGCACAGATTTTTTTTTTAAATCACCAGAGACATGACGCCAGAACGTGATATGAATTGATGGCTTTATATTAAACTTTATTTCTATGACTCTTTTTCACTGGTTTGTTTAGCTGATTAAAGTTTCTATTGTTAAAAACAGAATAATAAAACTCAATGAAAATGTTTGTTAAATTACAGGCATTAAAATAAATACATTTTTTAATGTGTAAATAACAGCCAAATATGTTTAAATTCATTTTGAACTGAAAATACGTTTAACAAGAAAATTAAAAGGCAAATGTTATTAAATATTTCATTGTATTGGGAAGTGTATATACGAGTATGCATAAAATGACTGAGTGGTGATGATGGCTTATGGTTATTAGGATAGATGGATGGCAAAATAAAGCTGTTTGAAATGTTCATTTATTTTCTCGTTCGCTCATTTATTCATTCATTGATATGAAAACGTTACTTAATGTTGATTGTGATATCAGCGCAGAGTTTTCAATTTATTTTTTAATTCCCCTTATTTTGTGCAATTTAAATTGTTATTGACAGCCATAAAATAAGTTTATTCATTTGCTTTGCCAGCAGTTTTTCAACATAAAAGCAAACATACAAGTTTGCTTACGCTACACCTAAACCTTTGATAGTAAAGACAAAAATTAATATCGATATGGTTTTAAATCAAGAAGAAAATTATCAACATCATACTTTCTGCTTCTTTGAAATGATCAAAATTCTCTTTTGCATATAATATTCTTTCGAAATGAGCTCGAGTTATCTTTAGGCTGCAGAAAGACCAGTAGAAGATCTGCCTAAGTATATATTTTTTCTCTTTCTTAAACAGGAAGTTATCGAACATGACGGTAAATAAGGCCTTTCAAGAATAAAGAAACCGCTTTATCATTCAGGAACAATTTTATCTCAGTGAAAAAGTAACGAAAATCAAAAGAATAATAGAGCCTGCATAAACTACTCTAGAGACAGCAGACCCACAAAAACACCTAATAAGGTTTCTTTCACACAGCAGCCTCCTAGTTAAAAGAGTCACTGGTGTAGTACTAGTAATGGGTTTTATTATTTTGGCATTTTGTTACTTAAAATCTGATGTAATTTTTCATTCTTTTTGCCAAATAATGGCATAAAATCTGCTATATTTTTAGTGGTAGCAGAGTTTGAACTTTGAATGTGTGAATTTTTTTTACAAAATTATTCTCATTTTCGTTAACGTTTTTTCGTTAAAGATATTTACTCCCTTACCATTGTTTCCTTTGTTACGGTGGCTAATGTTAAAGTTGCTTTAATTAATTTTATTTAGTTCGCGCAAATAACAGGAATATATCTAATTTTTTGCCAATATGTTTTCATGTTTATGAGGCCTGTCAAAGGTAGAAGCGATTTTTTTTTTTTTTGCTAAAAAGTTTTATTGTTTCTTTTTTCTTATCGTTTCCACACTATTTTTATGACTGGCAAAAGACAACTGACGCTTTAATATCTACACAGCAGTTTTTGTTTAACATCCAACACCGCTTTTTATAGCATCAACAGCTATTAGAAACGTTCGTGTACCTTTGTTTTAAAGTCCTTTTTAAGTTTCTTGTGTTATTTGATCGTTACGGGTAGTGTATTTAGAGGACAAGGAAACAGACACATTAATAAACTCACATCACAAGCCAAATATTACACATTAGACCAGTCCTAAAAAAAGCGACTGCCTATAATTTTTAAGCTTGCAATGAGTATCAGGATGGTAAACCATTCATAGCAGATTTACGGTTCAGTCAAAATGTGCTTTCAATTATCAAACTTTAAATAAAGGTTTATTTTATTACGCTGAAGATTTTAATCTTTACTTTTTATTACATCATTCTATTTCTATTTAAAGCAAAAATTTGTTCAGGCAGTCAAACGCTGCGGGCAGCCTTATAATTACTCGACTTAGAAGTCTGCCCTTTTGAGGCAAATCAGGGGTATTTAAGGCTTTAAATAAATTGGGGACTAAGAAAATATTTGCTGAAACTACGACTTATATCTTCTTACATATTTATCTGCTGGGCGAACAAAATTGTAATCTTACAATTAACGTCCTGTTATAGATACATATCTGACTCCATTACATAATGTATGTACTTGCCTTTTGTTGGATCTTTTTCCTCCTGTATCATGCGACGTTGATTAAATATATCATTGAAATCAAAGGAACGGTTGATGGAGACGCACTAAACAGACTGGGAACGACACCTTGAACACAGAGAATACTTTAATTTTCGATGCCAACTCAGCTTCAAACTACGTCGTAAACTTAAATTCGGAGCTTAGTATGTGACCATAAGTTCAAAAATACTTACGCTAAAAATTTAAAACCGATCTTATTACAAAACAAGTAAAGTATTCGCAGTTTTAGAGACAACCATACTAAAGCATCAATCAGGGAGCACTAGCTACACCAATGCAATGTTACAAACACACGAAAGATGTGCTAATAGTTATACGGACCACAGTAAGTCTACAATTATTTCTATGACAAAAAATCAAAAGCCCACATTAAAAACTGAAATGCAATAATGAATAATATTGAAGTATTCAACATTATCCATGTTTCAACTATTAATAAGAAAGTTATTTGAACAAAATTTTAAGATGGTACCTACTACAGTTGCTAAGTTGCACGAGGATAAATATTTACTTTGAGAGGAAAGTAACATGCCCACGTTTAAAACTAAAAAAAATATGTGTCCTATATATCCACCGGCGTAGGCAGCTACAGCTTTCCGACAAACAAATAAACAAACATATTTTGTGCTTAATATATGTATATGTACATATAAAGATTTATCAGGGATTAAGGGATAAGTTGATCCCTAAATTTCATCCTCTCCCTATTTAACTTTATTAACTTGACAAACACTTTTTTCATATCCTTTTTTGTTTTTTTTTTTTATCGATTATTGTTGAAACCAACCTCGCATCTCATGAAACACTTTGAAAAGACTGAAAAGCTAGCTGACTTACTTACATGCATAAATCCAAACAAATAATCAAGAAAGAAAAAAAAACCTTGAATGTACAAAATACAAAACGCCTACAAATTCTTAGAAAACATGTCATTTGAAATTTAGATCCGCACAAAAATCACATCGGCCTAGTGATTTAATGGATTTTCTTTAACAATTTCCAACACACACACATATACATGACTCTTATTCGAAGAGCAAATAAAAATGTATGTTGTATTTAAAATATCACCAGAAATGTGTTTAAAACACGTGAATTAAAAATGATACAAAAAATCAACACAATAAAATGGTTAAACATGTCTTGAATTTTTAATTAATTTTATTCAAATTTTGCTTCTTACTACCCGGTAACACATATTCGTACTCACATTTTTTTCTTCATGCTGAAAATTAAAATAAATGTTTTCTTTTTTATTTTTGTTTTGTTTTGTCTTTTTTTTTGTTTTTTTTTTTTTTTTATTTTTTTTTTTTTTGATACAAAGAACGATTCATTGCCATTAAATTAAAAGAAGAATGGCTGGACAGTTCAGGCAATTGATGGGAAAAATGTAAAAAATCCAAAATAAAATAATAAATATCTTTTCAAAAAAACTTAATTTTATTGATAACAAAAAAAAAGAAAAAAGAGATTTCGACAATTTAGTTTTAAGTATTAAAAGTAAAACCTTTGAATCTCCTACACTTATCTTCAATATTTTAGATGAATTTATATGTCACTTCTAATCATACCAATCATTTAAGTTCATTTATTAAAAACAGGATAAATCTTTTACATTTAACGTCCATGAGAAAAAACAATTTTACAAAAATCTTTGAATGGGACGTGCGAACCGGGTTTATAATACTCTTAACACCTAAAATTGTATGCTTTCAACTACACACGTACAAATAATCTGTAGCATTGCCTGTTCTTAAAGCGAAAAAACTACCATCGGGGCAATCTGATGGAAGCCCACATAGGGCAATATTTACGAATAGTAGCAGCCAATATTTGAAGTTTTCACAGAAAGTAAAGTGTTACGGCCGCTTCAATAATAATGCTAAAATAAAAAGTGTTCTCATAGTAATATAGTTTTTCCGTACACAGCACCGTAATAGAAGGACAACATAATAAAAACTGGCTCATGCACGGTATGGAAACAACAAAAGATGACAAGACTAAAATAAATATGAAATATTTGCGAGGTCTTTTGAAGGTCTATCGGTTTTATGTATATACATATTTCTTCAATCCTTTTAATTTACTTTCAAAATGATACTGTTTAATGATCACAACGTGCAGTTTTAAGTCAAAGATATCATTCCTAAAGCCACAACAATTTTCTTTCTTTTTGCATTTGAGAAAATTTTTTTTTTAAATTTACTTTTTACTTTCTAGTTTTGCTAGTGAAGTTAGTTAACAGCCCTACTTTTTTTAAACCAAGAGATGCTTTAGGAAAAATAAAAACGTTTTGATGCAATTGTTTTATTTAAAAAGAAATTATGTTGTTTCATCACTGTTGTAGAAAGTTCATACGTTAAACAGGCAAACAAATTTGCTGTGCGGGGATTTCAAATTTATGCAACATATTACTCATATACTGATTATGAAATATATTTAACAAATCCAAAGCAATTTTGTTATATTGCAAAATGTCTTTGGTTTGATACAAAAGACACCAACAGAAGAAGAAAATTAAAATTATATTTTGTTTACTTTTTAGTGAAGACTCTTAAGGAAAAAAAAAAAAAATGAAATGACTTTTGTGCATACAGTTTTATTTACTGGTTGCTCTTCAAACTAGAATAGAAACTATTACATTTGAAATGTGAATAAAAGCACATAATCTTATTAAGCTAACACTTTATAAACTCAACAATGATAAAAATTTCGTCGTGTTTTCATAAAAATAAGCAATGAATCTAGAAAAGCCTTGGAGTTAAAGAGTAAGACGAAGTTACCGGCTTAAAGTTGTTAAAAAAAATTAGAAAATGAATTTCAATTGAACAATAACTTAAAATATGCGATTTTATTGCAAATACGTTGTTCAGTGAGTTTAGTTTTTTGCAGAAAGTTGAAGAAATACTTAAGTTTTTCTAGAGCCGTGGGTTCATAGGTATACACCTTAAATAATCCAGAGTCAATGCAATGAATTTTCTATTCTACTTCAAATGAAATATAGGTTAAAGAAAGTGCCGTTAAAATTACCGTCACAATTTTCTTGAAATACGTAGAGAGATTTTTATATTGACATTGTGTAAAAACAGCCAGTAATTCATCATATAGGAACTTAAGTACTGTGATATTACTGTGCTTTAAGTCTTTGATGACAATTATACAAAATTTCATTAAAAACATGTGTTGTTAACTCGTTGTTTTGATTTTTCTCTTAAAAGTCAAATTGGAAAAATTTTAAAATTTTTCATTTAAAGAAAACACAATTTCATATCATGAAAAGCCTAAGAAAGAAAGAGAAACAATATTTATGTATGTACATATGTGTATAAATTTTCTTTATTATTACAATACAGAGAAGATATTTGTATAAATTATATAAGTGCATACTTCTGTTTCTGTTAACTTTCTATTTCAATTTCAAAAGAACAAAACTTTAACAGTGTACTTCATTCTTCTCTTTTTCAAAAATTCTATATTGAAAGTTGGTTACAGGGCATATAATAATAAAATTTTAAAACTAAAGAATATATGTCTTTTATACTTTAAACAGCCATCGCAAGTACTTGAGATTATTATTGATATAGTTTTTTGAAGTACATAATCTTAATATACTTAATTTAAATAAAAAATTGAGTGAAGTTTAAAAGAAAATACAAGAAATAATAACAAATTTGAAGAATATGTCTGTTTCTATCACACTCATGTTATGTTAAGGTTGAAGACATTCAATTTAAGCATTTTCACGTGGGACAGGAACTTTCTATTTGTGTTACACAACGAAATATTCTGCTGAATCTTTTTTGTCTAGCTTGTGTGATCTACTGCGTGAAAAAATACCCGTTTTTATCTTAGAGGCATCTGTAAAAATATAATTGCATTCAATCCTGCTTGGAATTTTACATATTTTATATACTTTTGTAGTGGAACTGACTTCCGTATTAGAAATACTTATCGATGCGAAAACTGACCGATTGTGAGCAGTGAGTATATCAGTGAGCTTATAATTCAAAATTTAAATTTAGTAAATAATATCAAAAGATGTCATAGCGTACACCGAACAAGGTAACTAGATACATTACATTCTGTTAGTATCGAATTGTTCTGTTTTCCTTAAAAGTGAATACATAACATGTAAATAAAATGTCTTTCTTAATAAATCTAGAAATTATAAATACATGAACTGAATATAATTAATTCGGCCTAAGATCACGTATTTATGATTTTCTTGTAAATCCAGAAAACCATAAATCTAAAAGATCATAAGAAACGTGAACAGTCGTCGTTTATTTATAACAATAAATTAAAACGTTTTATAAGATTTATATTTAATTGACAAATTATTGTTTAATTTGTTACGCATGTTTAAATTATTAAATATTCTCTAGTGCTAATTTAAGTAACAAATAAAGCTTTAATTTGATATAACACACGTACTTATACAAATACATTATGCTAGATTTAAATCTTCATTTATTTTCATATTTAATGGGTGGTTATTATAATTTGAGTATATTTGTTGTATCAACCCTGTAGGATTTTAAATTATCTTGTACACAAAGCCACACACACCCAAAACTAAAAATACCTTCTCACTTTATTCACTTTACCTTAAAATAAACAGTTTAAATAGGTACAATAATATGTGAATCGATAAATGTAATCCTCATATGAATATGAATAGATATAATTTCATTACCATAGAGAGATAGAGAACAAAACGGCCACCAAGAAATAGATAGTTTAAAACCTACACTATAGATAATGGACTGAATAGTAATTTACATTTAATAAACAGACCCTAGGCAAATAAATAATACGAATTGTAAGCAAATTCCCTAGTTCGTTGTACAGAGCAGATGGTTATTTGTTGGCGAACTTGGCAATAAATAAATTACCCAACAAATGCAATCAAATGTCTTAAATTCTATTAAGCTCCACATTTTTCGAAGGTACTTTGAATTTTAAGCAAGCTTTTTCAAAACTTTACATAGCTTTATTAAATATTTCGGGAAAGAATTTAATAACAGCAACGCAATAACTTACTTACAATAAAAAATGTTATCATGACTTGTAAATACTTGTAAAATGGAGTCCCTTGACAAGGAGCTAGATAAGTGAGGATCGAGAGAAGTGTGTAATTTCTTCCAAATTAATTTTAGTCCTAAATCAAGATGTAGAAGAAAAACTTGCCTAGAACTCACACTACGCTAAGAAGAAGCTATTTGCGAGAGTTTTATTTTCCAAATTGTATACTTAGATGTGCAACTGCACTTAGTTACATTTACTTCAGACATTATCTGATCTTATGGAAAACAGTGGCTAAGATGGCAGTCAGTGTTACGTACGAATATTCGGCACCAGTGAGCTATAGCTTGAGAAACGCGCTTAGACGTGTACTTAATGTCGGTGACTCGAAGGTATTTAACATAAAGTATGACCGTTATGTGAACTTACTAATGAGAAATGGGTTAACATCCACTAGTATGACGTAGATCTAACAATTAATATACCAAAATCTTTGAGAAACTTCAAGATTTTTTTTTTAAATGAAAGAAAAGTTAGTTTCAGAATTTCTTTTGCAACGTCGTGCTTGGAGAAAATTTTAGGAATCATGATTTAATACGTAAAGTTTTTTTTTTAATAACTCGTAAAAATAAATTTAGGGCAATTAAAGAGAAAGAAGAAAG
This sequence comes from Cistogaster globosa, assembly GCA_937654795.1. Lineage (NCBI taxonomy): Eukaryota > Metazoa > Arthropoda > Insecta > Diptera > Tachinidae > Cistogaster > Cistogaster globosa. The sequence continues at coordinate 25,803,743 of OW569406.1, forward strand.
AAGAATTTTCTTCCATTTTGTTAAAATTTTTTTGATATCAATATAATAACTGTGCTGCGATAATATACAATTTTTACAACACTTTTTAGGATTTCTTGCAAATTATAACGCATTTAAAGAAAAAAATTATTTGAGAAAGGACATTTTGTAATTTGTCATCAAACCTACATGTTTGTTGGGTAGTGGTTGTCGTGTCAGTTTCTGTTTCTGTTTGAATGTCACTCTTCGCCTCATTGCATTGTCAGTACTTTTAAAAACACAGCTCATATTCCTTAGGTGTGCTGCCACTTTTGTAAATTTGAGTTCCTTTGAAATCATTCAACAATGACAAGTTTACAAATGATGCATTTTTATTTAAAGGTTGTATGAACTTTTGTAAACGACTCACATGTGAGATACATCATGTATTCACTGATCTTGTCAAGGTTTTAAATGAATTTATTATACAAACAACATTTTATATAACTTTTGTTTTTGTATTTGCTCAAGTTATATTTAGAAGAAAAAAACTTTATTCAATGCAAGTACGTGTACTAATGTCTTTTATCCCTCATTTATACAAACTTTGTAGTAGCTGTTATTATTTGCGGAAAAAAAATTCTAATAGAAAGCACAAGTTCTACAACTGCAAGTTCATTAATAATTTGTATGACTAACAAGCGACATATAGCATTTTAACATTCATTTGTCTACAAATAATAACATGTGCATTTCAGCTCTACTCTGACATAGAGAAAGATTTATAGTTTGCTTTTTCGGTTGAATGCCCGCGGGTTTTAGCCAGTGAAAAAAGAATAAGTTAAATAAAAAATGATTAACTCACACATATACTCGTAAGACATATTGCCACAATGTGTCTGTTGTTTGTTTTTAGAATCTATCTCCGTGTAAGTATTTTTAGAATGAAACTTTTTATTTGTATACGCTTATATTTGCACGCTTACCCAGCTGCTTGCGAAGGGTCCCTTTCTCACGTTTGCTATAAAATGTTAGGAGTATGTCTTGTGATATAAATAATATTAGAAATACATATCATGAACGTGTTTTCTAATCTAAATTTCGGCAATTTGCATATTTTTTAATATGGCAGTTCACCTTCAATTTGGAGTCCTCAACAACTAGTAAAGAAGGTTTAGGGCAATATTTACTATATGTCCTATTTTTACACAATTTGTGTGGTCCAATGTGGAAAGGCCTAAGTCACATTATTGCAACTTTACAAAGGATAGTAAAAATTATAGAATCGTTAGTTATAAAAATATAATATGTAAGCTAAAAATACTTGTAAAATCGTTATTTTTGATATTATTGCATTCAAATTAGGTGATGCGCTGTGTATATCTGAACTGTATTGGAATCACTAAAAAGTCATTTGTGAGCATTTCTACATGATACCTCTTGCCAATGTAATATATTCAGGTGAGCTATTAAATTTTCATGAACGTCCCAACATGTCTTAATAATTACTATTTCATTCAACTAATATTTTTTTATTTCTCATATTAAACAGTATAAATAGCTGCAATGAATATATTACACCAGGCTTGTATTCTACTAAAAAAACACAAGTGTAGAAACAGCTACACCTTGTCTTGGACTTAATGAACCATTTGTATTTGTTATTTCTTTTTTCTATTTCCATTTCTATTTGTCTTCTTATTGCCGACAATTATTTTTGCTCTGACGAGTGTGCGTGTGTATGTATGCTATACATTCCGGTCTATAACAACGGCCTGCCTTTATGCAATGTCAAACAACATTTTATACACATTTTTCAATTGTAGACATTGAAGTTTTTTTTAATTATTTTAACTTTGTTTTCCTGTATTTTGAATTTTCCCCCTTCTCTATGTCATTTATTTCTAGATTGATTTAAGTTCTTAAAAGTGTTTAACATTTACATGTTAGGCTTGAACATTTAAACTTGCATTCTTTTTCAAATGTATATTTGGTTTTTACAATTTATTTGTATTGGAGTTCAAAACGATATTAAACAAATATTTAGCAATTTATTAGAAATTATCATAAATATTTTAACACTTTTTTGTCAAACTCGATTTCAAAAATTGTTTTTGCTGTATTTTTAGTAGAGCCAATGGTACACATAGCTATTGCATAGCTTATCAAAGTAGACCCAGGTAACAAGCATATACATATGTATTTTCTGCTGTTGTGATATTTTAATTTGTTTATAATAGTTTCTTTTTAATAATTAAATGAAAATTATGTTTTAGTGTTTTTTTAATATTTGTTTCATGGCGTTTATAAAAAAATTTTTAGTTACATAACGCATAATTTGTTATATAGCGAAATCTTAACTATTGTTAACAATTTTAATTATTCTTACAAATGGAATAAACATGCCAGTTTATAGTTGCAAAACAAATTACTGCTTTTGCGTGAAACATGCAAATTTTTGGTTTATAATTTAAATAGAAGCAAATACTAAGTATGTGAACTACGTTATTTTCTTACGAGGAGGAATTAGTAATCTTAGAAAAATAAAACACATGTTTTTGGGTTTAATTTCTTTGTTCAACAGTGTCATACTCATGGTAACGTCAAATAACTTCTTATGATTTTTCATTACAAATGGGATGTTATTTCATTATGGAATAAATCAAAAGTTATATTGTAAATTTATGAATTTACTTCCACCATTGCGAGTCATTATCTTATTTTTTATAAAGAAAATATATTTTAAACAACTCGGTCCATTTTGATTGGGAAAATTTTGATTTCATGTCTATAAAACTTTGAAAGATTTCTCCAGCATTGATTAGCTTTAATCTGGTCCAGAACTAGTTTTCGGAGGAAAATGATTATTATCTCTGACTTGATTCCAGAAGGAAGAGATCCCGATATCAAAAGGGCCAACAAAACAAAACAACGTTATATCAGAAAGTTGGCATCTGACCGCGCGTAAAGTTTTTTCTTTTGGCGTTTATCGAAACTAGTTTATTTAAATTCTTCTATCTCGCAAACATACGACTGGGACATATATCCCAGAACGGATTCTCTTACTAAAGCTGCTAAGCGCTGATGGCTTCCACACTAGCCTCGGAGTACTTTTTACTTGGCTGCACGGTTCATAAATTTCAAATTATTTTATCATATTTTCTTGCAGAGCGCAATGGTCTTGTCGAATAAAAAATTTTAATTGCTGCGGTCGTGTGCACACTTTAGAAAAAACAAACCTTAGACCAAGCAGAAAGCATCTTAACCAACACGAACATATTGAAGAAAAAATAATTACACTTTCTATCTCAAAGCAGGCATTGTGAAACCGTTTTAATAAACTTTGTAAAAAAATATATGGTATAAAAAGAATTAACTAAAAATTATTTTTTTAATTACAAAAACTGCCAAATAAATTCTTAATTTAATTTAATCAACGAAAAGAGAAACAATCTCCCAACCACGTAGTTTGTTTTTATTAGTTATTTAGTTATATTCGATAAAATTTCCTATGATAAGGAAGTCAATTCGCTATGAACTCAAAACTATATTGATTCAGTAGAAAGATTCAACTTGACTTAATGCCATTCATAATTTGTTGACATAAGAACACATTTAACTGCAAAAAGTTTTAAATGATAAAGTGCCATATGCAAAAAAAAAATATTCCAATCAAATTTTGATAGACACTAATTTTTAAATAGTTAGCATTATTAAAACAAAAATTTAACTATAATAAAATTTTAGTCATATTTTGTGCTTAAATTTATTTACTTACTACATCGTTTATTTTAGAGGAATTAAAAGTTTACTAAATATAAAAATAAAAATCCTGAAAAAATTTCAAATTTATTTAACTGCAAGCGAGATGATCTTTATATACAAGAATTTTTATGCACCATAAATATTTCATCACGAATACATAAATCTCGTAAATAAATTTCATCTCCCTTTAAATTTCCAAAGTAAGAAAATATACAAAAACTTTAGTTTTTTTACATAATTAGGGTGACAACGTGCATCGGATGTATTTTAAAAAACCATAACTTTTATTTAAATACAAATAAATAAAGTCTCATTATATCAAATTATAATATAATCAGGAGCAAATATTTAAGTTAAATATCACACTTGTTTCTCTAGAAGATTCAACTTAAAATTTAGAAGTTTTTAGTAGATGCAAAAAACGATTTTTTGTAACATTTACAATGAAAGTTGAAAACAATAATGTCATTGTAAAGAAATGCGAGTAAGATGCATAAGTGTTGTTTTTATTTAAATTTTTTCATTTGTGGACAACTCAACACATTTCGCTTAACTTACTTCTGAAGAAGCTAATTTTATATCAAAAAGAGGGATGCAAGAGTATTTTTTGACATGAGAGTAAAGAAAATAACGTAATATTTTTACAATGGATAGATCTGATCACTGTACCTCTAGTTCGTGCAAAAAAATGAAAATTAAAAAAAAAATTTGAGCTGACTCTCTTCTGAAGAATCAGTGCAATATGTAAAAAGTAGCGGCCTCTGACTTGTAGCAATATGTTTAAGTCCAAAAGCAACTCAAGACGAGTTTTTGTATTTTCGCTGTACTTAAAGTAAATCAAGTGAAATGTCGCTGTCCATATAGCGGCTTAAAAATAGTTGTCATTGCGGAAAATGATAGCCACGTTTTTTTTTAATTTATTTTTTCTTTTTTCTTTTTTGTTTATATGATAATTATGCGAATCGGTTCATGTTAGTTTAACTCTCCAGTAATATTTCAAACGGGTTTCAGTACCTAATAATAAAAAAAAATTTCTAATAAGCAAAAATATAAGAAGGTTATATGCTAGATGGCTCTGCCATACATATGTTTTCAAAACTATTTAAAGGAATTTATCGGTGTTTCCAAATCGAAGCTGTCACGACTGAAAGCAGAGAAGCAAGATTTTCTACCAATCAGTTGCTGCCGTGCCTTACATCTAAGCTGTTTAATGATACGAAATCTTTTCTAAAGAATCTTCATCAATCAGAAAGAAACTGCTGCGATAAAGACTTCAAATTTGAGCTTAAACGAGAGAAACACCTATGCACGTTTCGTTCATAAATTATTCTAAATGTTATTAAAATGTATAATAATAAGTGTAAATTGATATATAGATAAAAGTAAAAATATTATTTGGTAAACTTTTGTAGCTTTTGCCAAACTTTTGGTGTGACCCTTTAAAAAAAAGAAACTAGAAAAATTGAATTCAACTTTTATTAAAACAGTTATAAAATAATTCCTCTTACAAGGCTATGAATGCACAATTTTGAATTTGATGACAATTACATTTTATTCATTTTTAATTTATCTAGTTGTGATGTGTGAGTTACAAGACGGCACGTTAACAAATTTTTCTATTTTCTCAAATAATCTTTTACAGGGATTTATGACGTTCGACGACTAATTGGTGATACGCTTGGCGAGTATTTTTGCATTATGCTCTGTTTCAACTTTTGCAAATATTGGGTGAAGTAATAACTAAGAAACCTGAGGCCAGCAAAGTGTTGAATTTATTTGAATTGATCGTATCCCAACTGCTATCCACTTACAGCATCATTACTTAATAGTAACAAATCGTCTGCATAGTAAAATAATTAACAAACACCATAAAAATGTACAATTGGCTGATTCTTGAAAATAAAGTTTAAATCTGTTACTTATTCTAGTCTATTCCTTTCCAAAAGAAGGTAACAGTTAAAAGTAGTTATTATTAAGTGAATAGAAAACAAAGTGGGTCTCTATTTAACCTAAATTGATTTCAGTGTCATGACAAACTACTCTCTGCGCCACCGAATAATGCATCACTATTTAACTATTCCATTTCAAGTGTGATCGGAATTCAACCATCGGCAACGATAATAAATACACATACTTATTAGGATCGTAGAACGTCGAAGAAATAATTCCAATTACGTGGTCACTATTAAAAATTTTTAATTTTATGAGTTGCGACATGCACTCTAAAACGGAATATTATTGAAAATTTAACTTGATAGAATTTAACTCGGGTGGAAGTAATTTAAACTGTTGCGCTGTGCAATTTGCAATATGTAAAGCTTAAGGTGCTGAAGGTACACTACTTCATTCAATAATTCGACTGTAAAAAGAGAGCTACTTTCTGATACCAGTACAATTACTTGTATCCTACGCTAATCATCGCGCGGTCAACAAACTTATATGTAGAAGATCACACAATATATCGCAAGAAAAAGTTAAAATTTAAACTTCTCCCGCTATGCTGGTCTCATAACTATTTTTCCTAATTCTACACAGACAAAATAAAAAGATAAAAAATTTGAAAAAATTACATTGATGGAGGCAGGATATGTGAGAAAGGGATATAAAGGACTATTAATAGAAACAATATAATTAAAAAAGGCGTGGTTTATTTACAATAAAATTTAACTTGTTCCTCGTTATGCTTTCAATTCGTTTTGTAAAGCCATAATAAACTACGTGCGATCGGTTGTTCCCTATTGTAAAACCAACAACATATGAATTTCAGAATCGTTTTAAATATTTTTCTTTAAGCATATTTATCCTCCGTATCTGAATTCTGCACACAAAATTTTCTTTAGTTATATGAGTACTTAGTAGCACGTATTTGTGCTTCACAATTGCAATTTCTGTTAAATATTTTGGTTGAATGGATGCATCAGTTTTTTTTTAGATTTATGTATGCAAGCATAAACTTAAGAACATGCTGTTGTCTTGCATTGTTTTTTTTTTTTTTTTTTGTTGTTGAGTGCAACCAGGAAATAAAATAATAAATATAAAGAAAAAATTTAAAACATTTTTTCCTTAAAAATTTTTTCAATAATATTGGGTATTTTTTATCACAACTTTAAGAAAGATTTAGAAGAAAAAAACATTCTTGCTTAAGCGCTCTACATGGCATTTCGTAAAAGGAAAATAACCAATGTTAGTAAGAAGTGGAGTAAAATCATAAAAGTCACAAGTACTTTTATATTAAATATTTTTTAGCAAATTTTTATTATTCACAACTGATTGAATTCAATAACGTCTTTTACAGCACTATTATAGAAATTATTTCTTCATCTGTATAAGGTTCCTTTAGACAGTAAAAGTAAATAAAACAATTTAGTAACCACAATTTTTACAAGTGTTGATTTAATATGTTTTTACAAGTATCATAAAGAATGACGATTTATAATATAAAATAGGTCGTATCTTACCTTTTATATTAAGTGGGATCTTTTATTTCCTAATAAGTATTTAAGAAGTTAAAAAAATGTTTTCATAATTTAAAGGTGACGCCTTTTTTTTTTTTTTTTTTTTTTTTTTTGTCAAAGATTTGACTAATCTGTGTATTTATATTCTTAAAATATATTTTTTCTTGCCGGAATATAAGAAGGTAAGTTTTTTAATAGTTTAATGATATAAATTATTGCACATACAATTCAAATAAAATAAAAATTTTTGGCGAATTTTATGTCGAAATAAATATCTTAGTGAAATTTTAATCGTGTAGTCCAATTTTTTGATAAACTACAGTTTTTTTCTGAATTTTTGGTGTTTTATAAAATTGCCAATTTTGTATTGCACAGCCTACTGTCTGCAAAGTCCAATATTTTGAGTGAATTACTGGTGAAAATAAATTACTTTGTTGAAATTTATATGATTTAGTGATATTGCAATCACATGGTAATCTATATTTATGTATTTTCTAAATTATCGGTTTTCGAACAAAAAAACACAGCAGCAAAAACACAAATAGCCAAAAATTAATCTGAAAAATGCAAGGAAAATAGATGCGCTCATTTTTAGTTGAAAATACCTTGACAATTTATTGACCAATGTTGCTAAATTTCTATATTATCTCTTTCGAAACTAAAGGAAAGATCACACGATTGTCGCAAAGCACCAATCTAACACAATTTTTATTGTGCGTAGTTTCTTCACAATAAATAAATTGTCTCAAATAAATTCACTGCGGTCACATGTTTGCCATATTTAAAATAAATTTGCTTGTCGCTACAAATTGTTTATGTTTAAATTTCAACGGCATGTTAACTTTAACATATTCCTACAAAAAACATTGCACAAAAAAATCGCTTGAATGCCGTAAGAACATCAATCCTTTCAAAACTTGGAAATAATATTATCTTTTTTATTTTTTAAGATGAAACATGAATCTTAGAAGCTCCATTTAGTGTAAATAATTACAGGAAATAAACCAAACTCTCTCTAACTTGAAAGTCATTCGAGTTAAAAATTGTTATCTTAATGGCTTTCAAATTTGTAGCGTCGTTTTATACGTTTTCCCCGTGAAATGTATTTCTGTTTCCTAAAATAAACCAAAAATTAATGATTGAAATAAACTCTTGGCAAATTTTACAAGTTAAAAAATTTTTTGCAATACAATTCGCAAGCATATGCTACTAAAATTAGCTGACTAATAATACAAGTGCAAATATCATCGCCTTTCTCTGTTCATCTTTATGTGCGATATATGTTTGAGGGCTGTGTTATAAATATTGATAAAAATAAAGAAACGTAAAACCAGAGATATTGTTCAGGAATATTTCAGTACTACATTTCTCAAGATAATTAAAGTGTTTTTTGAATCGCTGAACAAACAACCCACGCACACCAATGTCCTCAAAATTATTTAGCTTATTTTGGTAATTTTTTACTCTTTTTTATTTCCTTTGGAAAGAAAAACAGACCAACAAACGAATATAAAATTCAGTTGATGTTGTCGTTCGTGCCACAAAGGTCATTAACTTGACTTTGAGCCCTCAATGCCTGCCTGCTTTACAAACCATTTGCTAACGTTTCAGAGCATTTATACAGAAATTTTAGTGCGTGGCATTCGTTGGTTGACTAACAAACGAACATATCCATAACACATACAGACATACTCTCAAGTATTAAGTTCAAAGAATAATGTTTAGTTCAACAAAATGTATTCGCACACATAAAACCAAACAACTTGAACAGTACATTGAAAATATAAAACACGATTTAAAAGTCATGACATTATAATTTGGTTGCCTGCTGCATTTAGCACTAAATATGGAAGTCGTTATTGTTAAGCAGGCGAAACATGTCCAAAAACCATATTTCTTTTTCTTAAGTTTTTTAAAAATGTATTCAGGTTAGAGGTAGCAAACTTGTGGGCTTCGCTACTCTTAGAGAAATAATCTAATACTTTAATTAGTTTTATGACAAAAGCCTTTACAACTCTTTAGGCGTACAACAAACAAACTGTGGGTTCCAAAGTCAACAAGTAAGAGCGCTATATTTTGCTATGCCAAATCTTATATACCCTTCATCACATATGTAAATCTAGTTTAGTGAGGTAACTTCAATAAATGAAAACAATGTTGGAGTGGCAGAGAATTTACAAATAGAAAAAATTAAATACTGTATATAATTTTTTTATAAAAATGTCACTGGCTCTCAATGGGTTAAGCATTTTTAAATAATTTTAGCATTTTTTAAAGATCTCTTCAAATGCTTTTTAAAGATATCCACATTGATATGAAAAGATTAGAGACCCATAATTCAGAAAATCTGGGCGAGGCCTAATTTCTTCACTTGATGTTTTTTTTCTAATTTTTTTTTTCATCCTCCACATACTTGTTTTTTGGATTTGTTCTAAATTATATAGAGTAATTAGAGGCAGGCGTGACATTTTGCCCGAACAATGAAGTAGAGTGACTCTTAATTAAAAAAAAAAAAAAAAGTGCACACTTCTCTCTTTTAAAGCACATTCTAAAGTACTGCACAATCGTTTTGGACCTAAAAACGGTTCCTTCTATTTTTACTTTGATATTTACAATGGAATCCATTGAAACGAAATCCCTGCACATGTAGATTTAATCTAATAAAGCTACCAACCCTAGAAGGCTGTAGAACTATGGTAAATGTCACACATTCTATTTTTGTCTATTAACAATTATTTAAGAGGAAAGTATTATGTCAACTCCGAAAACTGAATTTAATAAATGTTATTAGCTCATTGATTTTATTTTAATATCAACGCTATAAAGTACAACTATTTTATTTTTAAATAGCTAAATTATATATTATTAAATTCAAAAACTCAACAACTTAATACATAAAGCACAGAATTAAAACACAAATTTGTAGATATTTGATAGAAAAACAATCAATTTCAAATGCAAGCTTTTACAATAATATTTAAACAAAAGTATTAAAAAGGCAATTAAATCAGCCAGAAAACTGAATATTTACTTAGATTCAAATCGCACTTACAGCTTCAAATTCAATTTCGGCAAAAAGGAAGATACGATTTTTTAAATTTCTAGTTAGATTTTGCACTATAAATACACTGAATTAAAGGATTTTTACAATCTACTTTAATTTTTTAAGTTGTTATTTTTGATAATCTTTCTTCAAACTATGAAGAACGCATCCCGGTTAAAGGACAGATCATTTTTAATTTCTTGGGCTAGATCTTCCATGTCATGTTAAGTCGCCGGATTTTAAGAAAAAGCTAGTTCCCAACACTAAATGAGACGGAAACGACCAGAAAATGTCTTGTCCAATAATTAAATGATGTCGAGGATTTTGTGTCATTTTAAGTTGTGATTTATAGCGACATATTGTCCATATTGAAAAACACAAGTAAAAAGATCCTTATTCTCATGTCGGGATAGTGACCAATACTAACAGCTAATGATCTACCCGACAAAGCCAGTAACAAACACAATAAATACCACAAATTAAAGGACCAAGTTTGGGCTTAATCTCATAGTTTTCTTGTATAATTTTTCAATTAAACAAACCCGTAACTTTTAGGCTGGTTTTTAGAATTTGCAACACTTTTTATAAAATTACCTTTCACAAGTTTTCAGAGAAATTATACCCTACTAGTGGTCCCACGAGCCCTAAAAGATTACAATATGGACACTTGTACTATAACTAAAAAGATAAATAAAGAAATAACTTTATTTGTTTACTTTTATACATAAAGCAATAAAAAATAATTATAAAAGTACACATGCTTTAATCAAATAAGGATACATGGCCTAAATGTTAAAATAATTTTTTTTATAAATGCCACAAAAAAATTTTTAAAATTTATGTACAAGCATGTGTTGAGATTTAATTTTAACCATTTTGCTGCTTTTTTACGAATATCACTGCAATTGCTACCAATGTATCCAAGTCGATTTACAATGTGGTGTCAGATATTGTTGCAACTACTATGGATTTTGTTTAAACAAAAAGAAGATTTTCCATATTTGAACCCAAGTTTTTGCTTGTATCTTGCATTCACAATAAAAAACAGTGCTTAGAAAGATTTTTCTTATTTTGGTATTCGAAGTAGCATGTATAAATGGCAAGTCAACATAAGAAGCGTAGTTGCATAAAATTACTTAAGAATTCGATTGTGTACTTTTAATACTTATTTACACTCTCTTACTGAGATGTATGTACACGGATATTCATGTACATACACATGTCGTTTTTCTAATACCAAGACATTATCTTGCTACAAAGTTGGTCACACAGATTTGAGTAAATTTAAAGCACTACAGCTACAAAAACCTCAATGTTAGTTTTCGTAAACAAAATATATTTAAAACTAAAAATTTCTTTTGCTACAAATTTTTTGGCAATAGGATAAAAGTCTATTTGTTTGCCCACATCTGTAAATACATAAAATAGTTTCAGTTCCTACTTGTAATTTGATGGTTGCTTAGTCTTAACTATGTTGCTTTTAAATTTATTTGGCGTGACAGTTTTCGTTTCTAATCCTTATTAGTAGATACGATAAGTTATTTTGCACAGACGTATTAGAAAGAGCAGCTGTAACAGCAAAAACAGTACATCAAAAACCTTATCGTTATTTAAAAATAATCTTTTTTCTTTTCTTTATGCTTTCAACTATAAAAAACTTAAGTTTTTTGTATTGAAAATATTTTAAGTGCTTTATTCCGTTTGCTGCAGCTTGAAAAGTAACACTCAAAGTTTGTTCAAGTAGCTATTAAAGACTGGCCCCGGTGAGTTATGTACTAGATTTTCGAAAAGTATTTTTCCAACGTATCATTGTTTGCTGTTGACATAGTCACTTATTCTTGCATCATTCATTGCCTGCAACTGGTGCTGTTAATGAAAAAACATCATGAGCATGTAATAAGTGTATGCAGAGCTTTTAACAAAACTAACCGCTCGCCTAACTACACTGAATTCACTGAGAATCCAGATTTAATCATTCTCGATTGACGTTGAGCTAAATTGGACTGTTCTAATGAACAATGAAATAATTTAATTACTGTATGCGTTATTTCCTGATACTAAAGCAAATAAATACTGTGGCACTGACATATTTTTCACATTTAGTTCTACAGACCTTTTTAGTTTTCCCCGAAAAAAACAGAAAGCTAAGGGCGAATAAATTAAAATTATTTCAGCAACAAAATCAGTTATAACGACATTCGAACACTTAATTTACGTAGAATTTTAATATAAGGGCATCGAAAGCACTGAACTTAAACCACAAAAAAATGTTATTTTTAGTCTTTGAACTAAAAAAACGCATTTTTTCGCACCAGAAAAAAAAATAAGGTAAAAAATCGTAAGTTTTGAATTCAAATACGAAATTTTTTGCAAAAAAAAAAATATGTTTATAGAAACTTAGAATTAGACTTTAAAAATATATACATATCTTGTTTCTTGCAACAAATTTCAGAAAAAATATTTTATGCTCGTTCTTTTACCTAAAAATGGTAGAGAAGTTTTAGTGCGTTGTGACACTTTAAAAAGAGTTCCACTTAAAAGCTAAATTTTGCTTTGATCGGAAAACCGATTAATAGCGCGAAATAAGTAGCAAAATTATTTAAAAGATATTTAGACACACCTGAAACCGAGAATTAATATTTGTAGACAGATTTTTCAAGCTAGAAAATCCTTTTTATAGATCCAAAGGTTATCTAGAGTTTTCGAAATATGAAAATTAATTTCAAACCAAATATGAGAAGTCAAGCAAAAAAAAAAAAAATAATAAAATCTACACCAGCACATTATTTAGAAATATCATGAAAAATAAGTTTATAATTTTACTTGTGAGAAACTGAAAAACAGTAGTAAAAAAATATTTATTTTTAAGATCTTGTATGAATTAGGTACGTGTTGTATTAAAATTTTTAACAACCACTAATCCATATTTAAATTCCATTTAATGTATTTGTTGTTTATAAGGAGTGTACACTGCAGTAAATCTTATTCGTTTAGCATCAGATTTTCAAGAAAATCTTAACATTCTTAAGTTTTTCATTTGCTCATGTTTCTTTGCCAATTTTATGTCTGCTATTTTTTGTTGCTTTCTTAGTTCTTCTTTTAGTTTTGTTTATTTATTTATTTATTTATTTTATTTTTTTATTTTTAATTTGTGTTGTGTTTTATTTGTATTTATATTTTTTGTATCTGATTTTTGTCTCCATTCTTGGAGCTACTACAAGTTTTTCTCCTTGTTATCTGCCTATTAAATTATTTATCTTTGCAAAAGGCTGAAAAAATCACAAAAACTAAGTTTACGTGTATCATGATTATCATATTTATTGCTTTTCAAAATGGAGGATAAGTTGCGAGGTGTGTTCAAGAAAAATCTTTCGTATTGTGCATAAGAAGTGTTTCTTTATTAAATAGAAATTTCTAGTCATTTGCCAACATAACAGCAATTACTACTAAATATCTTCTTTGAAGACAAAAACTGTACAAAGTAGCCCCAGGCGTTAAAGCATCATCAATGATCAACTTAGTGTGGTGTTCAATCAGTTCTGATTGCCAGTTAACGATACATGATCTTACTGAGAAGCGCTTTCGTTTATTTGAACAAGATTAGACTAAAACTGTGATCGCCTTAAAAGACAATTTTGCACGTTTTAAAAAAGATGACAAAATTCCAGTGGCTTGCATTGTACAACATCATAAATAAAAAGTAAACATTTTCCTCTTCCACTCCTAGTTTATATGATCATATTTAAAAAGTGCCAGGTTGCTAGATCCAGCCTGAATTCATATAAAAAAAATTTCAACAATTATATGTATTTAAACTGGGCAATTATTGGAATAAAAACTTCCTATATTTTGGATGCGTCTCGTATATTTGCTTATGTAATGCTGTAATTGTATCTACTCATGCATTGTTTATTTATTCATAAATTTTAATTGGATTTTTCAAACAATTTTTAATAAGGAAACAAACAAGATGTTGCAGGTATGTTTAATCCGTATAAAGACATGCCTTTACATATGTATTACATAAATTGTAATTGGAATTATTTTTTTAGCTAATAAAAATATGCTTTTATCTTATTTTATGTGTTCGTTTGGCAGCTGTATTATATATTATTATATTATAGTATTCCCAGTCATTTAGCGGCTATCAAATTAAAAAAACAAAGGATACACCTTTAAATATTTACCATTATTAAAGTTTATTTTCTCGATTTAAGGAAAACTTATTAATAACGGTAATGCTGTGACAACAGTGCTTCACCAAAATATTTTTCCAACAAAAATTATTCAGGTGTTATTTGTCTGTAAGTTCTTGTTTTATAATCCTTTTCACAAACTTGCGGCGCTTTAAGACAAGCATGATTTATTGTACATATAAAAATATGCCCAAATTATAACTGAATTATGAGTTTGGTAGCATTAATATCTAACAGTTTGTGAATTAAATATTCCTCTTCCCTTTAAGTAATAATAATAACAATTAAGTTTGAAAAAAAAGAAATTAAAAATACAATAATGATACTAACCAAGAAATGTGCAGTTTTTCGCGCATAGTCTAATTAAATTCGAACGAATTCTTCTTTAAAATATTCGAGAACTTTTAATATTATAAAATAAAAATATAAATTTTAATATATTAACTTTTAATTATAAAATGAACAAGTAAGAGTGCTATATTCGACTATGCCAAATCTTCTATACCCTGCACCATCTATCTAAATCTAGTTTAGTAAAGTAACTTCAATCAAAAAGCAAATAAAGAAGTGAACGGGATAATATAATTACATGAAGATGCCATCGGCTCCTAATGGCTTGAACATTTTTAAAAAATTTAAGTATTTCCTTAAAGATTTTTTCAAAAGCTTTAAAATGATACCCATAATAATATTCTCTATCGTAGTGGGTGTAGTGTTTTGCCCGCTTCGTCAAAGGACATGGACCGATCTTGCTGATTTCCAATAGCATCTCTTTCGGCACTATGCCTAATCAATTGGAGTATTTACCTTTTTACTACCTAATCTAGTGTCTCGGCAAACTTGATTTCAACACTTACACGGTCGGACAGACGGTCACCGCTAAAGAGACTTCGCTATGCATAAGAAGTCAGAAACATATACTTTATGGGGTCGGAAATGTATTTTGTAGAAATTACAAACAGAATGACAAAATTAGATATACGCTTTTTCGCTTTTTGTGGTAAAGGGTATAAAATTAAAAATAATAATACAGTTTTAAAAACGAACAAGTACAAAATTTCATTCGCCAATAGATTTTTTCCCGTCGTTCTTTATACTTGAACACACATAAATAATCGGTTCCAATAAACAAAGAAACGCATATAATTATACCATAAATAGAAGTAACTAATTAGATAGACTAATTCATTGACAATTTTATTGGAATTCAATTAACTACTCATACATATCGCTGGCCTCATGTAAAAAGGCCCTAAATCACAAATTTGTGATTTCACAGGAAAAGGCAAACACATAATATAAATTGTATTTATCACAATGTAATATTTGAAATGGAAATACTTGTAAAACTGTTATTTTTGATACTATTGCATTCAGATTTAGTGATAACGGGTATCTGTATCTGAAATGTATGGAAATTACGAAAAAAGTAAAATTGTATAACTTTGAGTTAAGGCCTTTCTACATGAGACCAGCTATATGCTGTGTGTACAAACAAATTAATCAGCCTAAAATTTTGTTGAAAGCAGCAAACCTTAATAATGAAAAAACCCAATATAATGATTGCAGGGGTTACTCGCCTTGCGCTTGTTTAGAGCCGTTTTTGTTAGTTGAAAAAATTTGGTTCGTAAGCAAACAGTTCGACGATAAAAAAAAATATATAAATTAAAATTGTTCTCGTAAATATTATTTTTATATTCGCGAATACAATTTCTATAATGAACGCATAAAGTATTGTATTCACAAAGAGATTTTTATTCTACTTTTGTGATGTAATAAAATAGTTCTACTAATTAGGTTATGTTTTATTTAGCAGAAACATTAAATGATTTTAAAGTTACGAAACACGAAAAAATCAAAATATTTTTTGCTAGAGCAAGAAAAGCATATAAAATGTCAAGAGTGATAAGAAATAATAAGTTAATGTTGAAATTAGATACGATTGTGATTTGCATTAACACACACAAATATTCTTGACAAATATCTTTAGCCTTTTCTTTAAAGTTCTGTGCGCTTTGATGTTCAATTTATAAATCAATCACAAGAAAATTAATTTAAGAGACCTAATAACGTATTTTTTGTTTATTCAATTACAATTGCATGTGAAGGTATTTAGCAAAATGCATTCGTATTCCGCACATACATTAATTCATTCATTCTTTTGGTTTGAAATATTAAAAAAGTGCTTACAATACCAACAATTATTTAAAATGATTTTTTATATGTGTAAAAACACAACGCCGCCTAATTCTGCCATTTATTAATATTATTTAAATCAGGTAACGTATACAAGGCATTTGTTGCAATTTACACTGGCCACATGGTGCATTAATTTATTTTATGCGTGCAATTTTATATTAAATTATTATTCTTAATACGATTGTTAGTCGTTGTTATTAGCGGTTTTAAAAATACACTAGGCTTATATATGCCCATTGGCTGTTCATATACTAACTGTATAATAAATATTTATATAAAATGGGCATGCTTTTGCGTGTGTGTTTATACGCGTATTCTTGCGTGCCTGACCATATTTGCATGGAGGATTGTTAGCAAAACATAAAAGCTTATCGAGCATAAATGGTCATATGTACAATTAAATCAAGCCAGCATATGTAAATAATCCTCAATAATCATAACGGATGTTTTTAAATAAGAAATATAATAAAAATTAGTTTGGGTGGTTTCGTTGCTTTGTTACGATTCTTTATTCTCCTCATCGATCACATGTATCTATTTAGTTATTTGCATAAGAGTATTTGTCAGTAAGCTACTACAAATAGTAGACAAAGATTGACGGATATGCAGGAGAAACCTAAGTGAATGAAACGCTTTATATTATAAGAGCCTTTATGTCTGCGAACGTGTTATTTTTTTTATATAAACTATTGTGTTTACTATGGTCAAGTCCACCTAGCAACAGAAGTCAATATGATCTTGATCGCGAGATTCCTAGCCTTGAAGACCGAGTGCTAGATATTCCCTTAAAGAAAAATTGAATTTGAACGAAGGTGCAAAGTTATTCCAATGACTACTGAAATCATGTCAATTTAATAAAATGGGTCGCCAATAAAGCATTTAAAATATTGACAAGGTGAGGTAAAATACATTTTATGAAAAAAAATGTATGTATATTTCGATCAGAAGGTTAATGGAGTTTATTAAATCGAATAAAAGTCTAATATTCCAATGAAATGTGAAATTTTTTAAATCAAATAAATGAGTTACAACTTTCATCAGTTTACAAATATTTTAATTTGTTAAACAAGACAAATTCTTTACATTTTTTATTTTCCAAGGAATATATTGACAATAGCAGAATATAGTGCAACATTATCTGGATAACTGCATTCGCCACAAGCATTATTCGCTTCTTTGTAATTTAGGTTGATAAAAAAGCCGACCAATTATTAAGTTAAAAATTTAAAAAATAAATATATTTTTAATAAAATAAGTATTTAAAGAAACATAATTAATACTTTTTAAGAAGTGCTTTTTCAACAAGCTTCCTTATAAAATATCTTGTCCTAAACTGCTATTTCTGTGCTTCTTTAAAAACAGCTCTCGAGTTTTGTTATCATAAAATGTTATTTTTCTTAAACAAATCTAAATTTTAAAACTGATCTATTAAAAAATTAGCTTTTATACTTCGAAACTCTTAGTACCTCAGTTACAATGCACCCTTTTTATTGCAATATCGCTTTGAAATTTTTTGCAATTCCCTTTTCACAACATTAATTTTAATAAGTATTTTCTCTACGGATATGTTTGAAAGATACACAAGTTAAAATTAAATAAAGCAAAGAAAAGGTAATTATATACCATTAATGTGACTCATCGTGTAAGCCCAAATTTCCCTTTCTTTACACACATTTTGTGTCAAATAACTCTGCTAGTGATAATTGCGAGTTTTACATTGTCTCTGGATTGTTGGTGTAGAAAAGTAGCATAATGTGAAATTAGTAATGAGTCCCCATGAGTTGATACCAATCAAAGGTTTTCAAAGTAGACTATGGTCAAACTCAATTTAAAAAATAAATAACATTTGAACTAAATTTCATCAGTTAGAAAAGCGTGGGAGTTATTATTTGCTTACTGTTGCGATAACTTTACGAGAGCCTTCTTTAAATAGCAATATTTAGAGGTTTTTTCCATATATTTTTAATATTTTTGTGTATTCAGTTTTTGCCGTTATTTATTTGTAAAAGTAGTTTTGGTAAATTTTTGAATAATCTGGGTGGAATTTACCAATAAATGTAAGCTTGATTACTCTAAAGCAGAGGTTCTCATCAAATTCCTGCTCACGGATCCCTAGTAAACTCATTTTTTTTCGCGGACCCCTCTGAAGCCCTAGTTCAAAATAAAACTCTTATTATTTTTAAAAACACTGTTTTTTCGGTTCTTTATGCGGACCCCTTGGATGGTTACTACGGACCCCCAGGGGTCCACGGACCCCCATTTGAGAACCGTTGCTCTAAAGTATAATTTCAAATAATATTGAAAGCAACTTAAAGGTTTTAAAATTAATAAATAAAGAGATAAACCATTGAAGAATACTGCATAAAATTAACAAAAAACAAAGTCTATTTTAATTTGCTTTTATTGCAAGTTTTTTTATAATCCCTCATATAAAAGATTCGTTCTTTGGCATTGAATTAAATGCATTCAAATAAGCGCACGCAATACGAATATAAAAATTAAAATACTCTCTTTAATGGCAGGAAGCGCGGTATATTTCCTCTGGGTTTCATTCAAATAAAACACAACATAAAGAAATTAAAAAACATTTAATCAATAAAACAAACCTGAAAATTACAACACCACCGAGGTACTCAATGAAGTAAATGTCGTGCGTTATTTTCATTTCAATTCTTTTAGAGTGCTTTTTTGAATTATAGTTCACTGATTGCGTAAAATTTATTGTGAGTGTGATCAGGTAACATTTGTAGTTTTATTAAGTTTTTCATAATGAATCATATATTATTTTTAATTTAATCTACAAAGCGTAGTTGTGTTTAATAAGTGCGTTACGTGCTTTTTCGTATAAATATTAATTAGGTACCATTGTCGATTATTAGTTGTTAATAAAATGACAAAAATAACATGTAAAAGCGAAAAAAGATTTTTTTATATATATTAATTTAATATGCCACAGACGGCATCTACATTGGGCGTAACCATTTAAAATATTACTTATAGTACGACCCAATAACATATTATGCACTTTGATTCGTAAATGATTGTCGCAAACAATTAATAGCTGTTTTTCAAATATCTTAAATCTTATCTACCAGTGAGCAAGGCTAGTAATTGCATTTACAGCACTTGAGAAAATAAGAATAAATATGAAGAAAAAAGGCAAAGAAGGAACATCATAGTTTAGGTAACCATAAACTAAAAGCAAACATAGTGCGGTTATTTTCTATGGTTGAGAGAGAGAGAGAAATAATAACATAGTTGATCCCGAAATTTAGTTGTTGTCTTAAATAATGTTATAATAAAATGTAAAGACATTACGTTCAAATATAAAAATTAAATGGCTTAATAAAAATGTCATTTTATGTTAATGAATCATAATATGTTCTTTTAATTGCATACAGTGAGACTGATGCTAAGCAAAAATGGTTACCACATACTTTTGTCATGAATGAAGACATTCATTTCATCAAAGCAAGTTTTGTTTAAACCTAAAACGTAGTCGTGATTCCATCAGATGTAAAAAATGCAGTCAGATTCAGAGTGCAAGCATTTAGTACCTGACATAGAAACAAAAACGCAGATACTGATTCGCTGCGTAAGAGAACTAGATCTTCGTGTTCCAAGTTACTTAGGCATGAAAAACATCTATACGAGAAACGTGTTCGTGCCAAAGTTCTTTTTGTCCCTCGGGGTAGTAAGAGCTTTTGGTCATTCGTTAAAAGAGTAAGGGAAAATGGTAGTTCCATAATTCCGACTATATTATAGAATAACTAAATATTCACCGACTTGGCTGAAAAAGCTAAATTTCTGGCTAGTCAATTTGCAAGAAATTTCTACTTTCCGAAAAGAAGTCAGCCACTGCCAGTACTTAACAGAGCATCATTGACTATGCCCAAATTATTTTTTCGAGCACGTACAATCAAAAAGGTTTCAGCAGATCTGAATATAAACAAGTCTTCTGTGACAGATTGCATTCCAGCAGTGGTCTTAAAGCAATGCTTTTCGACGTTAGCAACTTCATTAGAAACTCTTTTAAGCACTTTGTATCATCCTCATATATTTCCAACGTGTTTGAAGGTAGTAAACGTGTCGCAAATCCCCAGAAAGGGAAAAGGTAACAACCCAAAAAATTATCGTCCAATTGCAGTTTGCTTTACGCCTTCTAAAGTGATGTCGATTATGATGAATTTTCATTTTGTAAAGTATCTGGAGTCCCACAGTTTACTAGGTGACCGCCAGTATGGTTTCCGTAGGGGCCGCTCTACAGAAAATTTGCTTGCTTTCCTTTTGGAAAAATGGTGTTGCTCCACACACCCTTTCGGCGAAAGGTGGTGGCTCTAAATATTTCCAAGGCGTTTAATAGAGTATAGCATATTGCGCTTCTATCAAAACAAAATGCTTTTGCTGTCGCTGATCACTTTTGTCGATTAATATCGAACTTTTTAAAGGATCGAACTTCACGAGTTGTTATAGATAGGAGCTCGTCAAACGAGTTAAAGATAAATTCAGAGATGCCACAAAGTTTTCTTTTCCTTTTACCACCCCATTCCTTATAAGTTTGTAAGAGCTTAGGGCCAGGCGACTGAATATAGTTGATGCGCTCAATCAGAATTTCACAACAATATCTATTGGGGCCGGCAAATGTACTCTAATGAGAAAAGGGAACTAGTTTCCTATATCCGCAAGTTTTTGCGTGCAACACGCTCTTTATTAAGATCTCATTCATTTGTGGTCGATTGACCAGTTAACCGCTCTATGAATTACAGAGAGAATTTAGTTTTTAACCAAAGAGTTCGTATGTAGAATTATCATTTTGCAGAGGTTTTTCCTGTCACTTTCAATGTTGGAAAGTTAAATTCGAATGTCCCCAAATCCTACTCCCTCTTATTTCCTTCCTATAATCTAATTTCCTTGTTATGGCACAAAGCATTGCTTAAGTAGGTTCTAAGTGCTGGTCCGAGATAATAAAAAACAGTATTTCCCAAAATAAAAAACTAATTTAACACAATTTTTTTTATTAATAATTATTTTTTTTCCAAAAATTATTTAAAACCCAAATTTACAAAAAATCATTTTATAATTTTTTATTTGTTTTTTTTATTTTTATAATTTTTTTTTTTGTTTATTTATTTTTTATTTATTCTGTATACAAATTTTTATTTTCTCATTTTTGACAGCAATTAATGATTCAATTTTTCTCAACTGATAGAAAAGCATTCTTTCAAGTCTTAGAACAACAAGCAAACAATATATGTTTGCTTTCAGTCATACTTTTATTAATTAATTATATTAATTTTAAAGAGTTATAAAACTTTGGTTGTGTTTGTAACATTTAACAAAAACAAAATGTTTATCGTGCTTGAAATATTGTTGAAACAACCGTAATTTATTCGCCGAAACTGTACATTGTTACAGAGAACATAATATCGTTATTGTGACCATACCAAAACAATGTTTTTTCTCTGTGCGCATTTAATCAGTTGCAATGAGGTGTTTAGAAATCTTCTACGTAATTTCCAAAAGGTGTGTGTAAAAGTATTCTATTGCAACACCTTTTAAATGACCGAAAGTTTTCTTAAATCAAGGCCCTTCGTAAGGCAGTACTCCACTTATTATTTTCCTAAATTTAAGCATATGTCATATTTTTTTAAACCGTGAAATTAACTAGATCCTAAAGTTTAACTAAATCGGCAGACATATAGTTTTTCTAATTAGGCACAATGTATAAAACGCAAGCGTATCCAAAGTAATTTGACTTTTTTTATAATACTAAAGCCATGTTATTGTAATATATATTTAAAACTGCAAAGAAATATATGTCAATTTTAGTACAGACGTAAAAGAGCAATTTATACCTCTTACGCTAAGAAAACAAAAGTTGTTGATAAAATAAGTAGTAAAATGATTCTAGTGTTTCTCGATATAACAGTTTAAAAATCCCTATTTGCACTTAAGGCCGCTGCATGCAATAGGTAAAAAATCCTTCCTCTATGAATAAATCAGAAAAGTTCATAAAAGAGTAAAAGTACGTAAAGATAATACATCGAAGATCATGTCCTAGTTTCAGAAAATCTCTTGTGACGATTTAATACGTTTGTAATTGTTGCCAAAGTTGCTATACGTAACAAAAGTGTGAAGGAAATTGTGCTAAGACTATTTAAAACTTTTCAGCAGCTTGAACAATAAGATAATCTGAAGGTAATTTTCTCCCGAATGCTGACAAGATTTACTAAAAAAAAAGTGTGTAAGTGATAGCAAAAACTAATACCTATTTTTATAAACCTTGATACTCCTTAATAATAATTTATCACAAGTACTCCATTTCTTAAAGGAGGAAATATTTTTACTTGTTGAGCAGTGTAGTTCTCACAAATTTTGACAAAAAAAATTCACAGAATAAATTTCCATGGACGGAAATATAGAAATTAAAAGTATTTTTTTTTTTATTTTTTATTTTTTTTTTTTAATATAAGATAGAATCTGGTGTGAATGAATGCGTTATATTTCAAACAGAAAAGTATTTTGACCAAAAAATTAATTTTCGGCCCAAAATTTTAATATTTTGCGTGGAAAACTTTAAGCCGATTTATCTCGATAACTATTCGTTCTACAAGGAAATGAACTTTAATCTGTGATTACTTAAAAGCATTATTTTTCATTTTCATATTATTTCATTGAATTTTCTATAATCTTTGTCTACTGGTTTTCCCTTGGCTTGCAATTTGGTATAATTTAATATTTATCATTTTTTCCTTTTTATCTAGCTTCCTAATATTTTATTAAATTGTTCCCCTCCTAGCAAGGTCATTTTAGTAAAGTATGGACAGTCACAGTGTTAAGTCGAGATTGATATTTTAAAAATGGGTATCACATTGAATGGCAACGGAAATGAAAAACAATTTGTTACTGATACGGTAGGTTGTTAGAAATTTATTTCCGTCATAATCCTGGAATAAAAAAACAATAGACATTAAACAAATCTGCTTTCGATAAAACAGAACCATTTAATGCTAAGTTGGTAGCAAAATTAGTATGATGCTTCAATAATCCATATTAACCAGTTAAATCAAGGACCGCGAATTAATTCTGAATATAATACACTTTCGTTGGATCAACTAGTAGAAAGTATCTAGTATTAAGGCTACTAAACAAACCAACATTTGAATATATAAACCATCAAGGCTTACGAAGACAACTTCAAACAAACTGCGATAAAAAAGAACTCAACTTTGTCTCTTTTAAAATCATGTAAAATGTGTTTTATGCAAAAACCATGTATTTAAGCTGCGTACAATGAAAATGAGAAATATGAACCATTTTCATATTAAATATTTAAATAAATTTCAATAAATTAATTAAAATAAGAAAATTTCGTAAAGAATATCCTGAAAATCTCACAAAAGTACGCTTAATTGTTTTGGTTTTTTTGTAAAAAAAAAAAATTAAATTTACTCTACTGTGAAATATTTTTTCTGTCATAAGGCACAGAATACAATACGTCTGTCATTATACCTAAGAGTGATAATTAATTATAATAAATTTTGCAAATGCAACAAAAAACACTGAGCCGTTTAAATAGTTCTTTATTTTTATTACCTAAAACTAATTAAAATTTTCGCTGTTTATGCTTTTTTTTTTTTTGTTTTCTGTTTGTAGCATTTATTAAAGAAAAGAGAATATTTATTTAAGTTTTGTCTTTAAAGTTCCCGCTAAGCAATAAATATATACTTAAAGAGGCGCAAAAAACTTCAGGGCATTTAAAGTTTCATAAATATTTTAGGCCAACATTTATGGTTCATTTAACACTTAAGCACATACAAATGTACAAAATAAACGGTAATACAAAGACTTTTGGAAACAACGTTAAAAGAAAATATATAATTTTTGCAAAAAAAAAAGTACATCGAATAAATTACAAAGCAAATAAACGAAACAACGCAAACAACAACTACAAATAAAAATGCCGAATGAGGTAAAAAAAAGATACTGCAACGCAGATAAAATGTATAAAAACAGTTTATAACCATGAATAAATATCTAAATTGTACAAACAATACTGCTAACTAAACTAAAACTTTAACTTTGAAACCGATTTTTTGTTTTTGTTTAAGCAACCAAAACAGCCTGAATTGAAGAACAACAACAGAGTCAATAGAGGAGAAATTATATGTAAAGTATATAAACGAACAATTTGTAGCTAAAAAAAAATAAAACCAACAACTAACTAGAACAAGACCTCAATAACAAATAGTAAAAATGTTCATGCCAGTAGTTCTCTATGGACTTAATTCAAGGGCATGTAAATTAAAAATTGTAGAGAAGCAAATGCATTCCAATAGCATGACAGTTTCGTGGTTTTGCAGTGAGTCCTCGCACCATTTGCCCATTTCTTTTTCAAAAATTCTTTTGGAAATAAATTTTAGCATTACAGACCCTGAAGTGCTACTAATAATGACCTAGAAGTAATATTTTGCACACTAACTTCGGTAATAGTGTTAACAGCCAATCTCGCCTTGAACCTGGAATGAGACCATCTTAAACGTTTTCAGGCCTTGCGAGGAATCCAAAATCCTACGGGAAATTTATGTAATAGAAATGACCAGCAAATTCTTGCAAAATTGTACTCATAGAATAAATTAAACTATAACCTAAACAAAATCGTGTTTCAAAAAAAATTAGAATTTTTATAATAAAACTGTAACGGGATCATTTCTTTATAAGTATAATATATTTTTTGAAAATTTAGTTTTAGTTATAGATAGTAATGAATATGGAGTACAAAACTCCTGTTTTTGGAATTTTTGTCTGTCCGTCTTTCTGTCTGTATTCGCATAACGTAAAAATTGCTAGATGGTTTTGAATAAAATTTCGTGAGAAGGTACCTAAAAATCTTGGTTTAAATATAGAACACTTTTTTTTTGTCATTTCGTATTATTTTTGTTAATTGAAAATTTTTATCACTGTTAACAGAACTTCAATTTTAAGAAAAATAGAAATGTCACGCTGGCGAAGTTGTAGGTACTGCTGTTTTTATTAAAGCCAAACTATATAAAAAGAAATAAGTTTAGTTTATTTTATTCAAATTTTAAAAATATTCGGAAGTTATTATTAAATGTCGCAAATTCTATTTTTAATTTATTTTTTGGTTGTTAAACTGCGAGATAAAATCATGAGAAGTCAATACGTTGAATGAATTTTCACGTTTAGGTGGTTGCAGGGTATTTTAACAAATATTTACTAGAGGAAAGCACAGTTTCGAAGAACTTTATTAGTATTCGTAGCAAGATTGCCTACGAAAGTAAGAAGTCTTCTAAACAGTGTGACCGGATCTTAAAATGTTATAGCGCTAAATAGACACCACATTTTGGCAACAAATCAATATAAACCGATTATATGCCCTGGTAAAAGAATATTATTTATTTTTAAAAGAAGCAAAGATTGAGATATTTCTATTATTTTCTTATTTTAAATAACATTATAAATTTAAACATTTTTTTGAAAAATTTTCAACTTGTGCTACTGCTTTCTTAATTTTTATGTTCAGTTTCTTTGAAAAGGAAAAAATTTTAATGTTGATATAATTTCAAGGGCTAAATTCAATTCAAATAAAAACAAAAAAACGCAGTGAAAAATGCTTTCAATTATCAACCTTAAAAATTACATTTTTTCTGTGCGATAAAACCAGGAAAGTAAAATAAAATATACATATATTCTTTTTGGTTATTTTCTCTACTTAGGTTTGCTGCTTTCATGGTCGTAGGAGTTTTTCATTTGAAATTTGTTACATTTTTTGCAACTATTTTAATGATGTCTTGCAATATGCTGTGTTAAATAAAATATACAAAGAGGCATACAAATGTCAAGGCTTGCGCAAACATCAACCGTTTAAAATTCAAGTCATTGAAAATTTAATGTATCTTTTTCTTTATTTTTTTAAGTTTAAGTCTAACTCTCTAAAACATGCTACCGTATTATAAATCAAAATGTTAACAGTCTTCTAGAGATTTTTATAACAATTTAAATATGCAAATTTCTGAAATATTATTCAATGTATTGGAATAAAAATGTCTGCCAAAATGTCTGTATCTCTATGTTTTAATGAATTTCCCAACTTCACACATTTGTCACTAGTGACAGTTGTCAGCAAAAAGTCTGATTCAATCGTTGAACACATCTTTTAAAGAAGGTGGTACATCAACCGCTTTTTTTATTTGCATGAAATCTGTGTGTTTTTAATTTATTTTCTGACATGTGCAGATGTTCCTACACAGAAATGGATGAACGGTTTTTGTTTTTAATTCAAATCTGTGTGTGAAAAAAGTAGATTAATAAGAAGTTTAAACAGCACTGCGATATTATGATGAAATTTTTTAAGTAGAAAAATTTTGTTTTACGGCTACTTAAGTAAATTATTAATTTGCACGTTAAAGAGTTTAAATAAAGAGTTAAGCAGCCACTATTTATTTTGTTCTAGCCATACCTGGTGTGCATTTTTTGCTTTATTTTGAACAGTGTAACATTTGAAGTTCTACCGATGTAAGATAATTTTCAATTACTTTTTATGTAGAGTGCTCGTTGCCCCAACTCACGCCGCAAAGTTTTTATCAGATAAGGAATGTAGCTCTAAAAGAACCTTAAGTCAAATTTAGATTTTATCACTAGTTTAAGTAGTTCTCTCCAGCCCTTTCTAAAGAAGTTTAGCCTATTTAAGTTTCCAGGTCTGTAGTAAACCGTTTTAGAAACTAAAAATTGCTTACGAATTTTTTACTTGAACAGTTTGATATTATAACAAATGGATTAAATTCGGCTTAAGTTAATTTTCATTATTTCCAATGTTTAAGAAAGAAAAATTATTTGCAAATGTATGCGGACATTTTGCAAAGAAATGCAAGGCGTAGCAAGACATTTGTAAATAATTTTTCGTTCTTAAAATTTTTAGAAATAAAATTAACAAATAAACCTTAAGGCCGGGAACATAGAATCCGTCATACGTTCAACTTTGACAACTTCAACTGACAAATCAGTTAAAATACATGTTTTCTTATGAGCGTTGTCACAATCAATACGTGTCCGTCAACGCAAAGTACGAAAGTTGGTCAACTTTAAAATTTTTTTTTGTTGAATACTTTGACAACTATCAACTGCTTTTTCTTCTCTGTTTTCTTTTAACTCTTGCTGTGTTTCAACTGAGTGTTGTGATTTTAATAAAACAATTTTGGTGGCAAACAATAAAATACAAATTTAATTAATTTAACAAGTGAAAAAATACAAATTAAATTTAAAAGTGAATAAAAATAGAGAGCAAACTTTGATTTAACATCCATCAGCAAAGTATTCATTGTGCCAACCTCATCCATCGTTACTTTGACTTTAGTTAAATTTTCAAAGTACAACGTATGACGGATTCTATGTGCCCCGGCCTTTAAGCCGAAAAAGTAAATTTTAGTTCAGTTATCCACGGTTCAGATCCTGATTGGAAAAAAATAATTTTTTTTTTTGTTCTGTGATTTTGATAAGGTTCTTAAATTCTAAGCTTTACTAAGAAAAAGAATACATTGGTCATCAAAAAAGTGCGTGCTTGAAACTATTGGTTTTTTGAAATCTTGCCAGAAAGTGGGAGATATAAGGTAATAGTATCATGACTTGGTTTTTTTTTTTTTTTTTTTTTTTTTTTTTGTACATCACTGCAATCACTTTTTTATTTGGTTCTATTTTCCCATCTAAGCTTTTAATTTAGTTAAGCAAAAATTTCGTATATTAAAAAAATATTATATGAAATTGATTTAAACTAAAGTTTGAATTACAGAACGATCCATGAATTTTTATGAATTTAGTCTTGCGGAATATAAGAACAATATACAATTTTTAATAGAAGCATTAACTTTACAATTGGAAAATACAACAATTCCAACAAATATTTAATATTTTGAACAATACAAAAAACAATGCAATTTCACATAAAAAAGTGAATCCCATAAATAAAACCAAAACCCAATATTTATGAAAAATTGCCATAAATTTACTTGAATGGAGTAGTAAATAAAAATAGAAGAATACTTCAGGTCAAGAAAAAAAAAAAAAAAAAAAAAAAAAATATATATATATATATATATATATATATATATATATATATATATATATATATATATATATAAATTGTATTGAAATTAGCAAAAGTAAAAGAGAAACGCTACAAAAACTTGGCAAAATATAAAAAATATACTTTTTCAGTGCTGTAAAGAGGTGATGTAGTTTTAATTTTTTGTTTTTAAATTTCTGTAGCTTTTGAACACACACAAAATGCGAATCCGATATTGCACACACATGCTGATATGACTGTTCACTTATTGCAAATAAATAATTAAAACAAGAACGGAATGTAAACAAAAATGAAAAGTAAAAAGGCTCACGTACGCACTTGCATACAAAACGGATAAATTAAAGGAACATAAAAGACAATTTTAGTCCCTACAAATTCTTTAAAAAAATTATTAAATATGAAATATGTATATCAAGCCTAAACTGTTGTATGTTCCAATTTAAATCTTTCGAAAAAAATTTAATTTGATACATTGTTTTGCGTCTCGTTGTGTTCTTTCTGCTTCATTAGAAATGAAACACCATTAACAGTTGTCAGCGTAAAGTTAGAGCATTGATCTCTTAGGAGCTAAACTAAAATATTTTTCAACTGTAACATTGTACAGATTAAGAAATATGAGTGATTTTAAAATGTGCTTCAGTATTGTAAGGATAAAATTTGTCTTATAAAACTCTTAAATTGAGTAGAACACAATCTACAATGAGCAAGGAAAACAAATGAATATGCAATTTGTTGCTGACAAATGTCGTCAGAGTAGATTTTTTTCTTAAAAAAATATGTGCAAATAAAATAAAAAAATAGATGTTACAGAACTTTGATGCAGGCTCACTCTTCTATAAAAAATTGGTTGCCTTTTGTTTTAATATTGCAACATTTGATAAATTATGTAAAACTTTTTTTCACGACTATGATTATGTGTTCATTCTTTACATTTTGCTACAGAAATGAAAACTGTATAATTTATTTATGTTTTTGGGTTTTTTTATTATTCTTTTAATATGTATCATTACAATACATAATATATCTAAAACTATGTTTTTTATTTGGCCAACGCTCAGCGATGCTTTGCGCTGAAGCTAGAAAACCGGATTCAGACGCAGGATAGCAGGAATAGTGTATGCGAATGTTCTATTTTGACATTTTTACACTCAAAGTGACTGGAAACTCATATACAGGAAAATTATTACAATAAATAACCGTTAAGCGAGACAGTAGATTAGGATACCCTACTGTCACCGATAATTTTTCTCGCCGTTTACAACAACAAGATATTTTTATTAATAATTATGGCATTAATTCTTGAGCGATATCCGAAAAATTTAATTTTTGATAATATTCGTAAATGTTACACACCAATATTGACTGCTAAAAAAATCCTAGCTTTTAACAGAGATATTAGTTATGCAAGCAAAAGTGCTCTATAACCTCCTCCTTGGAATTTTACTTCCATATGGGTTAATAACCTAAATTTTACTGAAATGCCTTTACAAACCTGCAAGTCTTTTGGTCTAAATATGACATTTAGTCTGAGCAGCGGTACTTAATACCGGCTTAATTTACGCATACCCGAATATTTCAGAATATGAGCCTATTCAACCGAAAGCCACCCGGCTAAGTTTATCGAATTTGGAACATGTTAAAGATTAAAATATGTATTTACAACTTTGCTGGTCGTTGCATGATTTTTATTAAAATTTAAACTTGAATGAATGAAGAAATGTATGAAAATATGTGACTGTGTTGTTTACGTAGCCAATTTTAATATCACATTTATAGGAAATAAATCATGCAAATCTTTCATGGTGACGCTGTTCCCTCTTGTTTTAAAACAAACTTTAAAACTTTTTATGGTTTAAGATTGAAAAACACATCTGGCTTTGTTTCAGGAAAATCAAAGATTTAAATAATAGGATGGCGTGAAAGTAACGTGCAATGGTAGTTGATGCAATTTTCCTTTAATATTTATGTTATAGAAAGGTATAAAAAAGTTTGCAGCAATTGTTGTTACAATGCAGCATAAAAATTATCGTCTTCCTTTAAGCTCACAATGGATAAGTAATCGTTAATTTCGAACCAGATGTTTTTTTTAAATACCGTGAAACAAAATAAATTAAATTCGACCGATAAATTTTAATTAATTTTACATTTTCCAAAATTCTTTGTTTTTTTTTCATTATTATAAAAAGTTGTGAGATGGTTTATTTATAATTATCTTTTAGCCCACTCCAAGGTTCCCCAACACCTAGAATATCTTTGGTTTGAGTTTACTGGCTTTGCATATAGAAGCACTCTAGATAATGGATACCATGCTATACAGACATAAATATACAGAGATGCATCTATTGGTGCAAGAATATGATGCAAAGAGAAAAACTGTTGGCGCAGACTCTTGTGAAAAAACTAAATAACCAAATGTGCCTCAGAACTAAATTAAAACTGATAACTTTAGTTTTGAGGAATTTCTTTACAATTATTTCATATTCGATTTCCAATTTAATACTTTTTATATTATGGGTTTTGGTAAACTTATTTAATTAACTTGTAGCATATTCCCTGTACAGACATGAATGTTTTAGTTCCTGCAATTTTTTGAAATCCTCATCTGAAATTGCATTTGTGTTTACACATTCAAGTTTTGTTTCTGCAATTTTGGCCCTGATTGCTTAAGTTAAGTGTTTGCTTAACTCTGCCAATTACAAAGCAAAAAGGAATTTCATGTACATGAAACAGTGTACTCGTATCTATTTATCTTTTCTCTCTGACATACAAATTCAAGAAATGCGCAACAAAAATTGCAAAGTGTGAACGGGGACTAAGCATATTCAGACTCGAAAAGTTTAGGTGACAAATTCTTTTACTTCCTCTTCTATCTTCTATTGAATACTTTTAACCCTAAACATTTAAAATTGTTCCAAATAAATGCGGAATTCCAAACACAAAATACTTGACCTCCAATAACAAATGAAAAATAAAAAAAGTTTATCCAAATATTTATACTTACAATTAAAATAAATAAATTTGTAGTGCTGTCAAATAATGAACCATCATAGTCATGTTCATCCATATGATGCAGCATACAAGCTGAAAATATATTAAAAAAAGGAAAAATATAAATATATTTTTTTCTTTTATTAAAAAATACTATTGTATTATAAGCCTTTACCATATAAAAATCACAATGTAAACAATTTAAGAAAGTCTTATTGAATAATGTTCTTAATTATTTTTAATTAAAACTAATTGTCACCAAACTGCATTAAAAGAATGTTGAAAATAAAGCTGTGGTATATTGTGATACACACAAATGCTTTATTTATTCATACAATGGAACCAAGCAAAAGGCTTTCTCTGCCTTTAGTTCGCACGCAATTGAAAATTCATTTAATAATTGATGTTCAGCTGTAAATTTTGCAAAGTTGATTGTACTTTCTGTACTATGTATAAAAAAATAGCGAGAACAATGTACTTGTTGTAAAAACTATTTTCCAGAAAGAGAAAATTTTAATCACATTAATGATTTTCACCACCAAATAAAAAAGTAAAAAATAAATGGCATTCATATACAAGATTGATTTGTATTAAGCTACTTACGGGGGCAGCTTCTACATAGAATATGTATGTTTGTATATTTCTTTTTTTTTAGGTCGACTAACTTTGCCGCCATACTCGTAAGTGGTCTTATATAAATCTAAAAGTTTCAATTAACGACTGCTAAAACTTTGAAAATATTTTGTGTTTCATGAGAAAACAACATGAGAAGAAAGAAGTTTTTTGCCGCAAATTTTTATTGAAAAACTCCTCTTTTGTAATTTTTTACGACTTTTGTTTCTTTAGTTAACATACAGTAAATCATGGTTTTTTTTAAGCTTTCATTTAAAACTTACTATCAGTAGGCAATGCTTTTTGTGGTAAGATGACATTTTAAAACTGCAGGCAACTTCAGGTCGTATTCCACGGAATAACGAAATATTGTGTACCGTTAGTTTCTCTTTATATTTCTCATTCGTCTAAAAGGTCATATTTATCTTATGCGTGTCCCATATTTGTTATATTATTTCCTATTACAGAGACCATTAAAAAAATAATTTTAAAGCCAAAGGTTTTGTTCACAATGAACATTAACCGATTTCGATCTTTACTTTTAATATATTAAAACATTCTGTAAGTTGTCATTTATATTTTTTTCGGTATATTGAAAAATTTAAATAAATTGACTTCTAGCAAAATTATATTTGTTGTTTTTTTCTTGTCTTTTGTTTATTTAACGCTATTAATATTGACCTTCTCAGCTTATTATGTAGTTCGACATCATTACTTAAACATTATAATTGGCATCAGCTACGACAGTATAAAAAAAATTAAATACTCGTGATATTTACATGCAGATATACATAGAGAAAAAAAATTAATATTTTAAATAATTTCTTATCCAAAAAAAAAAAAAAAAGATATTTATTTTATTTGTAATAAATTGATAAATTAAATAATTAAAAAAAAAAATTAAAAAATCAATTTTTATCAACTCGATAAATTTCTAAGACTGAAATTATTTCAGAGGCGTATCTGGGTGATAGTGTATTTAGTGAAAAGTGTAACAATGCAAATAAAAGGAATGTATGTGAAGATAAATACGTCAAGTTAAATACGTTTTTTAAAAAATGTAGCATGCGATAAAATTCCCTCCCCCCCCCTACATATAGTACAAATTGTATGGTAAATTCAGTGTTATTTTAACATAAACGATTATAGCGACAAAACCCTTCGATCTCGGCGAATCAAATCTTTTGGAAAATCAAGGCCAATACACAGCTATTAAGCTGTAATCACAGTTTATTCAAGTTTAATTTGAGAATTTTTTTTATAAGACGCGGAAAATTGACTTAGTGCAATTTTCTCATATGCAATGAGTTCTGTGAGGGATTTTGTCACTGTGGCCAAACCCTTCGATCTCGGCGAATCAAATCTTTTCGGAAATCAAGGGCACATATAGAGCTATTAAACTGTAATCACAGTTTACTCAAATTGAATTTGAGCATAGAAACATAATGACTCTGTCTTTTAAATAGGGCTACGTTTTTTCGATAGCATTTTTACAAGATATGAAGAATAAAGTCCATTTATTTACGTTTAAATATCAATATCGTTCTCACGTATTTTTTTAACAGCAATTAATATAGCGAATATAATTTCTTTTTGTGTACAGATTTTCATTATTAAAGCCTGTACAACTATTGACACTATTAACGTTAACACCATCATTACCACCAAAAGAAATGACATCAAGCAGTAGGTTAAATACGTTTTATTCTCATTATATTAATATTACATTCTTACAGTTATTTTTTTTTTTCGCTCATTTTTTCATAGTAACATAAAAAAGTAAAATTTAAAAATGATAGTGATGACTCAACGAGAAAACAAGAGAAAATTGATGAAAAAAAATACTTTTCGTAACGATTTTCTTTTTATGACTGAATGACCCTCAACGAACAAAAACATTTCCTAACTTAAAATGAAGTCTATAAAAAGGTCATCAAAAATCAAATTAAATGTGCAAAGTGCCGAAAAACTTAAGTCAATAATTGAAAATTATTGGTTGTACTTTTATTGGCAAATTGTTTGAAAGTCATAAACCTTAACAGGTGCTTTATTATTAGCGCTCATTCGATTCTTAGTGCTGATGATAATTATTGTATCTGATTTTGTGATTCTTTAAATGTCGCGTTAAAGCACAAATAATTTTACTTTGTTTTTTGTTGTTTTTTATTTTAAAAAAAAATTAAATTAAGAGACAAGTTCTGAACAAACAACAAATAAATGATTTATAGGTAATAAAATAAGTAACATCCACATCGGCTTGGGCAAGGTGTAGATATCGCTACAAGAAAAAAACTAACATTTTGTTTGCCCAAGGTTTTCATATTAATATTAGGTTTTCTCTGGAAGGTGACAATTGACACTACTTATACATAGATTATTCAAAAGTTTAAGCCCATAACAAGGAAAGATATCAGAATATATACAAAATATTCTTTTCATTCACAAACGACTTTACAATTGGACTTGCTCTTTTCATCGAGCCATTTGTTTAAATTAAAAACATACAGAATTAAACATAAGCGACCATATTGGGAAACTAAACCACATTTTTAGTTAAATGCTCATAAAATAGTATGGATATCAAGATATTATTAGTATGGAAGTTCACATTTTATCTTCAATTTCATGTAAAATGCTTTTTTTAACGAATGAAAATAACCTAATCATTGTTTTTTCATGACTGTGTTGTTTTTTTTTTTTTTGTGTTTTTGGTTGGTGAATGTAATTTATAAGATGTAGCAAATTTGCCAAGTTTTTACATCCATTATTTTGAGCCACGAGTTTTTGTTAACATTTTAATACAAAAAATGTTTTTCAGTTATCGATTGTAATAGAAATAAAATATGGATCAAAATAAATTAAAAACGCATGTATCTGATGACATTTATATTGAAGAAATAACACACGTATATAATTTTAGTAATTGATGTGATTTACTAAATGCAGAATGGCAAAAGTTCGGTTATGTTTACTTAAATGGATTTCTTACAAATGTGGCATAAGATGTTAACTTCATTTCTGTGTTTCTTCATTCTTAAAGAAATTCAACAAAAACTCCTTAAGCACGAAAAACATTGCTTATCACTATTGCATTAAAACACAGTGGGGTGATTTTTAAAAAAATTTGATAAAATTTGTAGTTTGAAATGGGTAGTGTAGTTTTAATGAAACTTAACTGCTATAGATTAGAATAAAATAGAATAGATCAAAATAGAATAGAAGGGAATAGAATAGAATAGAATAGAATAGAATAGAATAGAATAGAATAGAATAGAATAGAATAGAATAGAAAAGAATACAATAGAATATAACAGAACAGAAAAGAACAATATACAAGACTTAACATATACAAGACTTAACTTCAACACTTAAAGAAAATTTTGCTACATATGTCAAGTAAAAATAGACTAGCGACAAAAGGAAGACAATATTAATTTTAACTGTTTTTTTTTTTTTAATTGCCACTGTGCAAGGTATCATCATAAAAGTAAAAAATGGGGTAAAATATAGACATACACATATACAAATTAAAGAAGTGAAACAATTTTAAAGCCAACGACAAGCAAGGAAAACTCTTTTGAGTTAAATTAACTTAAACTAGAACGAGACAATTTTGTTGGAAAAAAATTATAGAAAAGAAAAGGCTATTGTTAAAATAAACTCTATTCATAAAGGTGTAAAAAGTAAGGAAACTAGAACTAGGTAGGTATTAAAATAAGACTTATAAAGCCATAAAACTGTTACAACTTAAGTACTTCTATTTATAAGAAGATAGACAAATAAAATCACACAACTCGAAAGTACAAAAAGGATAAATAGGAATGATAGAAATAGAGTTACATTCTAACATGTATCTACTTGCATCTACATCTGTGTGTATACTATGCATACACACATAATATATAAAAAAAACGTAAAGTGATAATAAAAACCTTTTACAAAAACCTCAAGTAAACAACATAAAATTTGTATGGCCTACACAACGCACATTGGGGTTTTTGCTACCAAAAATGGAAATTAGTTGCAAAATTAAATTTAAAAGAACCTATTAAATTTTTGTAGTCGGTTAAAATAACAATTAGCGTTATGTCACTATACAATTTTAAAGTTTGAGTTATTTGCCTCTTTTATAATATAAATATAAATTTTAAATATAGGTGTCCCAAAACTTAACTTTGACTGTTATCTAAAGTGATGACTAAAAATATTTTAAACACATTGAGTACCAATCCGTTTTGACAAAAAAATTCCTAGAGTACCAAACACTTTTTTTGTAAGAAATGCGTGTAATAGTGCTAAAGAATAATATCTGTGAGATTCTCGTTCCATCTTATTGTTTATTTTAGATTTTATGACTGGTTTTATATGTCGTACCTCTTAGGACGACTGGCACTTAACGTCTAAATATAATTCGTAAACATCAGTGTCGGACAAAAATGTACGACGGTATTTTTGTGCACTGGCATATTTTTTATTTCAATTCGGCTTTGGTTTTTTTTCTATTTACTTTTCAGTTTTACTTTTCCGAGCTATTTTTAGTTATAATTAACGAGCTCCAAACATATTATTACAAAAAGGATAGATGAAAATAACAAAACTATAAGACGGGCTTGCGTTTTGTGTTATGCCAAAATGATCAAAATATCAACAAAAAACAATAAGTAACCAGAACAGTTAAGTTTGTATGAAATAATAGGACCGTATTTATTTATTCATAGGCTCATCCTCAAATACGGTTTTTAGTTCTCGACGAGTGCTTCTTGAAATATGGATGAAGTCGGATTTTGAATATATCAATGGACAACTGACCTTTTGCAAAAAGCAAATGTTGAAACGTTTATTGCCAAGCGAACATAATATAGAAGTTTTCAATAAAAGAATGAATGAATTGTGTTTTCAATTAAGAACTTGTTGGGCTTCATCTTTGCGAATTAAGGAACGTTTTGTTCTCAATAATAAGATATGACTTGATTCTTCAACAGGCTTCCCTCGTCAATGTGTTTTGAAACGTGGTAAAAAGGAGCTTGATTTCGAAGACCTTGGTGAACGAAGCAAAAACAATTAAAAACTTCAAAAATGGTCAAAGAAATAACAACCACTTCACCATATAATGCAGAAAAACTTTACAAAAAGTTTTTCAAAACCTTCTACAGTGACCCAAACGTCTAGAGAGGAAGCATTGGCTGTTTTGGTTGAAGCCAGGTTGTCACGACATCAATATAATATTATCAATGCTTCCGATCATGAAGTGCAACTAGCAAAAAAGGATTGCTACCCAAAAAATTAGAGCATTACGGTTTGTGAAACTTCAGCAAAAATAAGTTTACAGGCTCTTTTGGACCATACCGTAGAGCGCATATATCACTCAAAAATAGTGTAATTTATGTGTACGAGTAGCAGCTACTTTGCACTACAAAACTTATTGCTTAAAAGTAAAATTTACCAGCTATATATTTGATTTTAAAATAATAATTGGACAGTTGACGGAAAAGCACTAGAAGCTCGAAACAAAGATTTCAAAAATCTTAGAAAGCATTTTTGCGAAAATGTTCTAGAGAAAAAGCAAATGAAGATATATTTAATATGCTATTAGTTACTTTAGATCCAGTAATATCAAGTATGAAAAAATTCAAAGAGAAAAAACCCATAATTTACCTATGGAACCAATGCAATTGTTAATTTTTTGATCAAATTTTGAAGGTGAAGAATATACTAATAATATCCTATATGCTGATAATAAAAAAGATCGGATAAGGAAAAGAAATGTGTGAATAAATAATTTTTTTGAATATTACAATTTTAGCAATATTAAAGATATTTTTAAAAAATTAAATAATGGAAAGTAAATAAAATGTATTACTTTTTAGAGTGAATTTGACTAAAGACATTAAAATTCGAAACAGGGGAAGTTAACTCGAACTAATTTCCACTTTTCGCATACAACTATTATTTATCTTGTATGGAAGTAGCCCTTCCCACGGAACTACCCCGTCAATTTTTCACCAAACTTCGTATACCATCTTCAAATTAACTCATACTAAATCTGAAGACTCTTAATATTATAGTTATCTAGATAGCAGATTATTTTTAATTATTTTATTTGGGGAGTATTCTTCCGCCTGAACTATCCCGTCTGTTTTCGCTGAATTTACTAATACCAAGTTAAAGGCATCTAACTATTATGGTTTTCTAGATATAAGATTATTATTAATTAGTTTGTACGGGGAGTACCCCTTCCCCAAATCCAATTACGCCAACTTTTTTCCTTACTTCGAAAATCGGTCTCTTTAAGTGATATTGATCAAAAAAATCCAAAATTATAAACAGAAAAAAACACTACTGTGCAAAGGGAGAACAGTTATGTTCGATTAAATGTGCATATGTTTGAATTTTAAAAATAATAATTGTAGGATCCAATAAAAAATATATTTTCTTACAGATGTCGATTAATGAACAACTTTTTATGTTATACTTTACATTGAATTAAGAAGTTTTTTTTTCAGAAAATACTGAAATCGGCTATAAGCGTCTGATATATTGCAGAAGCCGTTGGCTTTCTATTGAACTAAAATACTTAAATTCTAACAAAGATTGAAATTTACAACAAACAAAAGATCTTATTTTCTTTCATCAACAAAAAAATCTTTAATATTTCACTGAAAGCTGAGAAATCTTAAAGTTACTAAAATTGTTTATTATTGCAAAAAATATCGAGAAAACACATATTTCCTTGAAAAACAACATGACCACAAAGATTTTAATCTCAAAATTCATTTTTTTTAATAAGTATAACAATGCAAAGTCTCACAAAATAAGGAAATTTCACTAAAAGCTAAACTTTATTATGTGACTAAAGTTCACTAGTGAAAATTTACCAATAAGAAAATTAAATAATATCTATAATTATAGAGCTAAAAGGTCTTAATAAGTGTAAAATTTATCTTAGAATTTTTCGATTAATCCAAATTGAGCTTACACACTGTAATAGAAAATAATAAAAAAAATTATGTTTTTAATTTACAAATTTTAACTTCATCACAAGAATCGATTTTTTTTTAAATCAAAAATTAATAGAAGACAAAATATTTGTAGAAATTCACAAGAAAAATTTGAGCTTTAAAAGCCAACCATAAAGTGTCACAAGTATGAAAAAACATTTTTAAAGACATTTCTTATAAAAAAATGTATGTAATATTTCAACTTTTACAACAAATAATTTAAAATTGTACGTGCCTAAAAATGTGAATAAAATTAAAATGTTTAAATTTTTTAATGTTTTTTTAAGATATATTTAAAACTAGTCAATTATTATTGGGTTTTTATTTACCAATTACTACTTCATAAATAACAAAAAGCAACTACGGCTGACATTTTACTTCCTCAACTACCGCTCTCACAAGGGCACTGCTAATTCATTATCATAAAATTAAACAATCAAAATGTTGTTTTATTGAAGCACTAATCGTTATCAGCAATCTCTTTGTTTATTTAAAGTATCTTAGTAAGTTGCGGAAATTATCTTAATGCTTTATTATCGTTCATCTGTCATGAATCGAGATTCCGCAGTAGTTAGCTCTTTCTAATAACAAAAAAAAAGGCAATTGTATGTTAAAAAAAGAATAATTTAAGAGTTTTGTGCCATACTACGTAGTAAGTAAGCAGCAGTTGACCTGTCAACCTTGCCGCTATAAATTTTAAAGTATTTTATTTGAAACAGCAGATAAGCTCAGAGTTTATTTTGGGTCGCGAACTCACTGAGCGACACTGGTACTGCGAGCTGCAGGGTAAATTTGAATTCGCATATAAATTATTCAGCTTTAAAAGTCTAAGTAGTTCTTAGACAGATCTAAAAGAAAAAAATGTATATCAACATTTACCGCTGAAGTACATTTTACATCGCAAAAAAAAGATATTATAATCATTTACAGATTCCTTTCAAACTTTCTAAATGTTTTGCTGACAAAAAAATATACTGCACTATGGAAATTTTAGTAGACAAACCCAGCAAAAAATTTAAGTTGTTAAGTTATGGGTATTTCTATTATATCTCTTCGCATATTTTAGTTAAGTTATAAGTTTTGATCTTATTAAAAAAAATTATAAAGTACAAAAATTAATGAAAAATTTTATCCTAATGATCGAATTTTCACTTTTTTAAGGAATTCATTGAAATGCCAATCCGTTTTTTTAATGTGAACCAATGACAAACCAATGTTAAAATTATGCCTTTTTTCCCTAAATTGAACCAGTTCATCATAAGTAGAACCTATGAATTACCTACTTCTATTTTTGCTGGGAAGAAAAATAAAAAATTAAAAAAAAACATATGAGAAATTTAAGATTTTAGTTTTAACACAACCTTCGGAATACAAAAATATGAAATGTGTTTAACCGTTGTGATCTCGACTGCAAAGGAATATCTTGACGAAAAGAAGGAACAATATGAATCAAAACATCAAAACTTATAAGAGTGTTGTCGTCTAGAATGCTACCAAGTTGTGGTAAAACCAAAATTTAGTTAGACTCACGGAGTAAAATGCACGCGGCAAGAAATAGAGGAGTAAAAGTAATCGAAAAATAAAAATTAAAGAATTTATCCCTAGAAACTGCTATTTAGTCGTCATAAAGTAAAGTGGCTTTTTTTTAATTTAATCAAGAAATTTGTTGTGTAGAAGTGCAGCAGTAATTAAACTTTACAAATCTTGAAGACGTAACATATTTCTGAAACAAGTTCGAGTGTTCTTTAAGACAGCATAATCACAAATTTAGAGTGCTGTTTTTAATTACAGACTTATAGTTCGCCAAAAACCATGGCCGATATGAAAACACTATTTATTTTTTTTTTCATTTACTATTTACAATAACATATTTTTAAAGCGGGCATATTTGTACATACTCTGTGGTACAGTTGAAAAGCTAATGCCACACACATTTAATCATGTAATTATAGAAACACTCTTTATATTTACATTTTAATTTTATTATTTTTTATTACTATTTTTTTAACTTGTTCTTATAGTGGACATAAAAACTATTTAACCCAAAGTGTCTACCTACTGCGGTTTAAAATCAAAGCCATGTATATCAAAATCACTTCCTTATTGGGGTACACATTTAAAGTTTTTTTTTATACTTATTACTCACACTTTGAAAATTTGACGTGTCTGCTTACGATTCCCGATATAGAAGCCTGTGACAGACAGTGAGATATTATCGTAAACATTAGAGATACGTTTTTTCCCTCTAGGTACGGAACCTAAGCATTCACCACAGGTTTAAATCATTGAGTTATACAAAATTATCGAGGCGATAATTTTCTCATTTACAAACAACTTTTAATTTAATTTGTATAATATAAAACGCATCACAATAAAACAAATTTTTTTAAACTAAAAATGTAGTTTAAATATTTTATATCATTATTTTTACTTATTTCGAAATGCCATTTTAACCCATAGTGCTTAACATTATCTTGCTCACTACAACTTTAGCATTAAATGTGCAATTAAAACCAGCTGCATTTCGAGCACTTTAAGAGTATAATTTAAGGCACCTCTAGTTTTGTCCCTTGTGTTCTGCATGCAGTTGTTGTACATTATAAAAACATGTCCCATATAGAACAGTGTTTTACTCGCTTTTATTCGAAGTTTCTAGAAGCATTTGATTTGTATTTCTCGATAACAAAACTTTATTCCTGACTATGGAAAGTTGCGAACAAATCATACACACACGCACAATTTAAGAATGGATTTCATTTAAAAATTTTATTTAATATTTAAGATATGTCGAATCTGTGTCTGAGCCCCAACAATAGAAAATACCAAATAAAGCTAACAAATAGTTTGGAGTTTTTAAACAATAACACACGACTACAAATGCAAAGTAAAAACAATAGATATAAATTACACTCCTAAAACTAGAATACACTCACAACTCAAACACATACTCACGTGATATTAAACAAACGATAAAGTAAAAGTAAAAATAAATGTTGAAAAAAAAGAGAAAAATGTGCCGGTACGAAAATTAGGTCGTCACGGTTTATTTAAGTGTGTGGAATTTTATAATAATTTTCACACGTTGTAATTAAAGATAAACGGCACGTTCAACCGTTCGTTCTTTCACTCATTCATATTTAAATGCTGTGAAGATGTCTGTAAAGGTTTGTGGTAAAACAAAGTTGAATATTTTGTAGGATTATGTGAATAAATCGACATTTTTAGGTTAGTTACCCATTCGTGTAGTTAAATACACCTATTATTGTGACTTTATAAAATTTTCTTCCTTTTATTTTTGAAATTCTTTATTTCAGTGTGTATAAAAAAACAACTCCGGTAGCAATTATCCTTTCTTTAATATTTTGCTTGTCCTAAAAACCAAGAAAAACTTTGTTACACAAACAATATTTAAGCTTTACGATGATCGTAGTAAAATAATTACAGTTGTGGATAATTTGGGAAACAATGTTTTTTTAAAGGAGCTTCCGATGTTGCAGAAGTTGCTTTCTTAATTTGAAAAGCCAGTCGACATAATTGTAACGCTCAACAATTACTTTTTTAGAGATGTCATATAATATAAAACTGCATTGTTTTTATTAATCAACTACAATTAAAATTTAGCGGAGTAGGCAGAGGATATACCTAGTGGTTGACCAAGTATAATTAAATAGCTGCAAAAATTTTCTTTTTTTTTCTTGTATATCTGAATGTTGTGTCTCCTAGAAAAGACTGCAGGCAGCCAAAAGAGGTAATTCTAA
This sequence comes from Cistogaster globosa, assembly GCA_937654795.1. NCBI lineage: Eukaryota > Metazoa > Arthropoda > Insecta > Diptera > Tachinidae > Cistogaster > Cistogaster globosa. The sequence continues at coordinate 25,846,815 of OW569406.1, forward strand.
CAAAATGTAACTTTCATCAGTTTAGAAAGACTCTAAAATGCATTCACATAAGGGCATACCAGCACTGACAGTCTACGGCAGCTGTTATGTATTAAGCAGCCTTTATCAAATCTATTGTCTATTATTTAATGAAATTATAAATTTGAAGATTAACACAGATAAAGTGGCGTATTCCATTCAAGGCAAAAAAAAAAAATTATTCATGCACAAAGTTAGTCAAATATCAATAATATTAAGACAGCGAGCGTGGCCTTTAAAAGTAACCAGTAACCATTAAGCACAAATTTTTTTAGGAAAAACCAAAATATATACATAAAAATACTACTGCAATAGTTAGAGCGTGACATATCCCATTAACAATATGAAGTTATCGATTTTATTACAATGGCCTCTTTTCATATCATATCTGAAAAGTTATAAAAAGGTAATCTTTTAACTTCACTGTACATTAAAGTACTACTGAAGCAATATTTTTGTGAAAGTTGTTTATTTACTACTAAAATAGCAGGCAAGTTAATATTGGCATTTCCTTCATACATTTTTAAATTTCTTTTTCCTACAGTGGGGTTACAACTAATTAGTTTATAAAATTAATTGGTTTCTTTCTGCTTAAATTCAATATTTTCATAGATTGACGTTAGTGATAAAATCAACAAACTTTATTGTTAAAAACAATTTTACCTTGACTCACTAAGATAACTGCTATTACCCTATTTATTATTCAATTTTTATTAAGAATATTTGTTAAAAATTTGTTAGTTTTTCTTATCTTTTGATAAACTATAAATTTTTGAAACAAATGCAACTATAAAATTGTTTTATTTTTTTTCTTAATTTTGTATAGAAGAAAATAAAAACTTTCTTTATAAGAATAAAAAATACCCGTTTTCCACTGCAAACTGCACCAGGAATACTTTGAAAATCTAAAAGTACTTTTTGCTAACAATTCATATTCGGCTACGCCCTCTACCATGTGTATATAAAAAATATAAAAGGCATAGTGAAAAATTAAAAATTTTAATAATTCAAAGTTCTAATATTTCCTGAAAGATCTTTTCAAAAGTTTTCAAAGGATGCTTTTATTGATATCTTAAAAAAACTTTTATGAAAATTTCGCAGGCCCAAAACTTGGAAAACATGGGCAAGCGCCAATCTTTTCATTTGATGTTTTTTTCTTATTTTTTAATTTTGCATCGTCCCATATATATAAACCAAGCGTTGCAATGTTTGGAAACATTAAAAATGATCCAAAAATAGGGCGGCAATCACGGAATAGTATAGAACAGCAGAGATGATTTGCGTTAGGCTGCATCCTTATTGTGAAATTTATAAGTTATCAAAACCACCCAAAAATGTCTTTTTGTTGAGCTCTTAGGAAAAACAGCGGAAAAAAGGTTCGGCATCAACTTAGAAAAGAGAGCTGCCTTTAGAAATAATTTTAAAAAATCAAACAAAAGAAATGTAACTGACCTTGTAAAATGCAAGCAAACAATCATGAAATTATAGGATTATCAAATTAAAAAAAAATATAAATAAATTGTTGAAATCAATTATTTGAAGCATTTACAATATTCACAAGAAATAAAAAAAACGCAAATTACTATTTATTTCGAGCGGTGCTGCAAAGTTTTAAAATTTTTAAATACATATAATAAATTAAAAATTAACTTATCTCAAACATAAAACAAGCCTTTGGTCTGCCGAAAAGCGAATCATAAGACTTAACATCCATATGGCGGTATTTGAGAATGTGTGAAACCATATGCGATTTTTATGATAAACACCAATTCTTGTTAATAATAGCAATAACCTCTAATATATACATTGCCTACCACTTGACTAAGTAGTCACATTTTTTTTTAAATTAAATAAGTATAACTATAAATAGCTTTAGTTTCCTGAAGAAATAAATAAACGTATTTTTATTATATTAAAATTATGCATTTATTTAAAGACATGTATTTCTGTGTTATTTTTTCGTGTCACTTAAATAAGGAATATTTTAAAACTAAGCAAACTGTAAGTCAACTCCTCGAAATTTGGGTCTGCAAGAAATTATTTTTTTCTGCACTTTAGTTTACGAGATATACTTAGTTGAAGTTAAAATATGTGATTCCTTATTCAAATGGCAGACAGTGTATATACGAAGCTCTACATATCCTTTGTGCAATCGCTTTTTAAAAATTATCCGCCTTAAAATGAATCTCCATTATAAATAAAAATGGAGACATTCCAAAAAAATCAGAAAAATTATTTCAGAATTTAACTATTTTCATTAGGGTTTGAGAAAAAAGTACATTTTTGTTTGTCAAACTCTCAAATTTTAAATATTTTTATTTTTATAAGATGATTTATAGATAAGAGAAAAATTATATTAAATAGTCGCTACCTTAGTGAACAATATTTTATGAAACGCTATATACTTTCTTGGCATATTATTTTATTTATACGAACCAATGTTTTAAGAAATTATTATTTATTGTATTTTTGAAAAGATACTTTAAGAATATTGCTTAATTTTCTTGTTTAGAACTTTTTTCGAGATTAAAGATTATTAACAGAATTGTATGTTTTCTCACAGCACTTTTCTAAAATATTTAAGTATTTTGCAATTTTTTTTTTTTTGGATAATTCAATTTTAATACGACATTTTTTATTTATTGAAAAAATTGAAATAATGAAAAAGCATTTCTGGTATTTAATAATAATAAAATCCATTTCTTTATGCAATTGAAAAGTGTAAAAAAAGCAGAGCTGAATTCAAAATTTATTTGTTATTTTTTTAACAAATATTAAGATTTTGCCAATAACAAAAACTTATAAATTGCGAGTGTACTGATAACCCTTTAGTAACCCGGAATTCATTAAGAATAAATAATAATAAAAATAGGAGTGTCTATAGTAAAAGCAAATATATAAAATTAATTTTATTTTATGGCATTAAATAAAAAAAATTAATATGCATAACGAAACCAAATTATGTAATTAGGATGAGCATTCACGACTGCCTGTGTGTGTATTTGAGTATGATCCTTCGATTGTAAGTGCAAATTAACTCATGTTAAATATCTTACATTGTAAATTATAAATTTACATTGAATTTTATACAATTTTGTTAAGCTGATATCTGATCTGCTAGCTGCGGTTGGTGTGTCTGTCAATTGTTCACTTATCCCGTAACTTCTTACTAAATGCAGCAGAAACGTGAGCTCTTCATCTCATGATGCATAAAAACGAAATTAGAAACAAAGCAAAGAAAATATAATTTTTTATGAGGGAGCGTGCAGTAGTTTTCTTTTCTTTTTTATAAGAGACAATGTAAAATACTTTAAAATAAAAGTGTAAAACAGACAAACGGCTAAGCCCGCCTTATGTACTCAAAAATATGATAAATTGAATTTCTGCTTTTATGTTTTCAAAATTCCTTAGCTTAGTCAGAATATAAAACAGAACTAAAAAGAATGAATAATCACTTACAGAAAATGCTTTGCATTATTTTAACCGATTTTAAAATCAGACGAAGGTTATTAATTCGTTTGAATGTCGCTTGTTTGTGCCTGCAGAACTCAGCTATTTTTGAACCGATTTTGAAAATTGTTCCTTTTATTTTGTAGATTTTTCGCGTTTTAAAAACAGTTTAAAATTTTAAAAATTAAGGGGTGTCCTCACATAACATTTACATATGTTTTTACTGGCATTATGAACGGTAAAGTCCAATAGCATAAAGTAATACAAATTAAAGCGTGTTTTCACAGGCGACATAAATGAATATACACGGGTCTATCTTTTTAACCGTGATATACAAACTCTTGGAAATTGCAAAGATTGTCGACTACTACGATCATTACAGTACCACATTTAAATATTCAAAACAATTAATTAAAGGGTGCCCCAATTGTTCATTTAATTTATGTATATGACCATACTTTTGAACACTTCTAGACATACAGCTGAAATTTACAAAGAATCTATAAAGCTTAGTTCGCAATAACAAATACATAATTTGAATATGAACATTAAAGGCTGTCCCAGTATTTAATTTGATCAACCTTTTGAACCGTTATAGACGGACAGCTAAAATTTACGAGGAATTTGTATTCCCAAGTCCGATATTACAACAAGTATACAATGAATAATTCGACCTATAGGGCCTTATTTTTGAATCGTTATATATAAACGCTTGAAAATTATACGGATTATCCACTACTTTGTCTGAAATAATAAAATTATAAATTAAAGGGTATCACAATAGTTGATGTTATTTCATGTATATGGCCGAATTATTAAACAGTTCTAGAGAGACGATTGAAATTTAAGAAGAACCTGTATTTCTTAGTCTGCTAGAACAGAAAGTATAAGATCTAAATTTGGAAATTAAAGATTGCTCTTATAGTTGATACAGTTTTGTGTACGTGGCCAAACTTTTTAACCGTTTTTTGTAAGAATTATTATGTCTTTATTTATAGTAAAAATTGTATCTTTTGGGATTTTTTTTTTTGTTTGTTTTTTGATTTTACATATTGTTTGATACAAATAGCTTTATTTTAAATTTCAGCGAGGTTTTGTGAAATTTGGTAAGAGAACAATTTTTTTAGATATAAAAATTCTTTCTTTCAATTTTTCTAATGCTCAATTGTTGTGCTAAAAGTGATTTAATCAAAACGGTTCTGGCACAACACTGTATTGACAACCACCATACTGCTGATTTGGAAAATGTAAAAATACTGGACAAAGAGAGACGAGAGAACAAACGTTACACACTTGAAACTCTTCGAACACAACAAAAAGGGAACAGTGCAATTAACAAAAAAGATGACAAAGACAAAACTAATGCAAATTATTCTATAGTCTTATTTTAGTATACTGTGATATTAACTTTAAGAACAGTGGTGTGCTATTATGTTTATGTTTATGTTATTTGATTTGATGTTTAAATTTTGTTTATTTTTTAAAAAAATTATTTGTCGTTTTAAATTTTAAATATATTAAATAATTTTTGTTGTGTTAAAATTTAAATATTATGTAAGTAAAGTGGGTTTCCTTGTATTTTCCTTATAAGCTAATTGGGCCACTCATCTTCAATATAAATAAAACCAATATTTTAATTACATTTTTTCCCGACGTTTCGTCAATTTTTGTTGACTTTTTCAAGGGAAATCTATTTAATTCATTAAACAAAAAACATTATATGAAAAACCACTTTTTACATTAGATATAACAAACTTACATTAAATTTGGTGTTATTTAGCTACATTGAATTACAATAATATTAAACTTTACAAATAATAACAACATTACAATTATTTTGAACTTTACACACATAAACACGACTTAAAAAATATAAGATTTAACAATTGTTTATTATGTATGTATTTAGTCTGTTTTGTTTATAATTTTATTGTTACCAGACAAAATAAAATTTTCCTGATGAAGTTGGGATTATCCAACGAAACGTCGGAATAAATAAATATAAAAAATTTTTGATTTTTTAAAATTGACCTTGAAAGCCTGAAAGTTCAAAAAGAACTTAAAAGAACAGAAATTAAATAAAACGAAAAAGGTCAGGAAAAAACTTAATACAAAACAAATTTAATATTTTTTTATTTTTGCAACAAGCAATTCGGTTTTTCAATCTTATTTTTATTATTTGTTTTTATTATTTTTAGGTACTTTTTATTTTCCGTTTACGAAAACTTCTAATCTTTTTTACTACTTCAATTGTTTGCTGATATTTCTAAATTTAAACATAAAAGATTTTCCAAGAGGTACTTGACAACGTAAAATTTTTTTTGCGAACGTACTATTCATTACTCAACATTTTCAACACGAACAAACAACGTTCCGATTAGACTCATGAGAAGAATAGCCAAGGTAATGAATTTGATCGCAAAATTAACAAACCTATTTTTGGCTCAAAGGTTCTGCCAATAAGCAAAATATGCATTATTAGTCTGGTAAAAATTCACATGTGCTTAAGAAGCACCACGTTATCCGTAAAAAATAACTGTTTGTCGCGTTTGAATTCCGGCAATATTTTTTTGGTGAAAATAACGGTCGTCACGGTATTGTGAGTGGCGATCGTTATCGCGCCATGATTACCGAATTGGAAAACATGAACTGGAAGGACATGTGGTTTTAACAGGACGGTGGTACAAGCCACACATCACAGGTCACAGTCGATTTATTGAAGAGTAAGATTGTTGGTAAACGTGTTATCTGACTAGTTTTAAAAATATCTCAAATAGTTCCCATTTTATTTAAAAAAAAAAGTTCCTTATTTGAAAACCCAGCAATTTCAATTTACTCTTGCAAATGGTATACTTAAGGAACTTTCAGGTGTTCTCTTCTTTTGCTAACTTGACATTTTTTTATGTTTGCTTTTTCTTCTTTTTTTAATATCTTAAATTTTCTTTTCATCTTTTTGTTTGTTAGGAAATTTTTGATTTTTTACAATAACTACAGCGACGAGAAAAATGACAAGTAGAAGAATTGCATAGCATATATAACCGCACATCCTTTGCGGAGTTACAAGACGATCTTGGTAGATAAACAGTCCCCTCTAGACTTTAACAGAACGAACCTAAATCACCAGATTAGGTTCTTGCTTATGACAGCAGGATGTAAGTTTTTAGCAGCATCAAGATTTAATAAGATTTTCGCCTGCTTGCAAAGACTACTTTTCTAGTAAAATGACAAAAAAAATTCATATTAAAAAATTAAGATGAATCAAACTGTCTTTATTCAAAAAATTAGAAAAAACACAGAGAAAATTTATAAAAACTTTAGCTATTTGTACAAAAGTTCTAGTTTTATATGCACATTCATACATTTATTTATAAATTATTTTGTATGACTGTGTATGTATGACTCTATATATAAAAGTGTAAGTTCGTATTTTGAAGACAAAAACAGCAATTGATAAACTATTACAAAGGCAGTAATAACAACATGGATGACGACAACAAAAGGCGTCAACAACAGATGGGCTCCAACTAGACGGCATCAATACCCCACTTAATATATATTTACACTTCATTAAACGATAAAAATATATGTACTAACTTGAACTTTTTCAATTGTGCATGAATTACACATGCTTCCATGTGTGTGCATGTGTAGAGATATAACGTTCATTATTATAATTTAGTTTTTCGTTAATAAAAATGCCAGTTGATGTATAAAAAATATCTCATATTTCATTCATGTACTCCGGTATCAACAACAAGAGAGTTCAATCTCATATCGAACGACATTGCTGCACATAGCCATATGCACCCACTTTTCAATTATAAGTTATAAAAATGTACTGTAAAACAGTAATAAATATTGCTTTATAATTGAGTTTTACTCGGACACTTTATTCACTTATTTTTTACTTTTTATTTTTTGCTCTTTTATTTTATTAAATTGAGGAAATATGGGAGAGTACTTAAGTTTATTGATCTTAAATTTATATATAAGACTTTAACAGTATATTTAAAGTAAAAATAAAAAACAGACGTATACGTTAATTATAAAAACAAATTAAATAACATATAGCAATTCAAAGATTTACATAAAAAAATTTGAATAACTAGAAATTTTGAAAACAAATTTCAAGCTTGAGTACAAGTGGACGTTTTCCGAAGAAAACAAGATATATTAGACGAAACTAAATCCATTTAACCAACTGATCAATTTTAATTTGGTAAAACGAAGTTCTAAAAATTGTTAGATATTAAGTATATAAATGAAACTAAAGCTGAAAAAAGAAAATTTTAATTCAGTAAATATTTTTTGTTACTGACTTAATGTAAACTTTATATTTTTTTCTTTGCTTGTAATCCTCAATTGCACACTCAGAAAAACTGGCTATTTTATATGCTTTAGGGTTGGTGTATTCGTTTAATAACGATGCTGACCAGAAACTTACAGTCAACAATGACCGCTATGTATCCATTATCTTTCCGTTCATCAACTAAACAATCATGACATTTCAGTATCATATTGATTGTTATGATGTACATGTACAATTAAAGTTTTTGTTTTTCAAAAAGGTGTTTAGAAATTAAAAAATAAACTTAAGCCAAAATCAGTTTCAATTTATTTATAATATCTACATCTCAGCTCCTGATAAGCCTTTCATTATTTATCATTTAATGCTTATAAAATCAAAGAAAAAAATAAGTTGATATAATTTACTTCGATATTTGTTATTCATTAATCCGTGTCGAACTAGTAACTTCGAATAAAACACAAATTCGCTTTATTCGATTTTCTCTCAATAGCAAAAACATAATGTTACACCTTTTACGTTTAAGGGCATCCATCCAGTCCAACGTAAATCTTCAAATCTAACACTTAGCTCATGTCTGGTTTGACAGATAATTAGTTTTATCCTTCCGCTGAACGAATATGATTGTGTATACCCTTGAACAACGCTGGGAAATATTGGGACATTACTTTGAAAATCATGGTGTGGAATATGTGCGAAAATTGCGTATGGATTTTAGAAGAAGAGAAGCACCGTCAGCTCCATATGTTCATTTTCTTGTGAAAAAAGTGAAAGAAACTGGCATCCTCATCGATAAACCAAAGCGTGAAAAGACAAAAACAGTGCGTACATTCGAGAATATCGGTGCTGTGGCAGACATCAATTTACCGTCGTTCTCAACAATTGAACATTTTGGAGACATCATTAAGACGAATTTTGCATAAAGACTTTAATATGACGCCATACAAAGTCCAATTGGTTCAGGAGTTGAAGCCAACTGACCATCCAATGCGTTTTTTTAGCATCTTCAAAAAAAAATGGTTATTTGCCGGACCCTTTAAAATATAAAAAGTTAAAATTAAGAATCATAGAAAATAACAAAAACAAAATTTCGTTAAAATCAGCAAATCAGACAATGGGCACATGCATATGTAAATAATATACACAGAACCATTTATACACGTACTAACACACACATACTATATACATGTACGTATAAAAGGATAAAGTTTTCCGTAAATAATAAATCAACAGTACTTTCATTTCTTTTATTTCTAATAACAAATGCAACAAGCACTATTAGAGACAAATTTTATTTTCTCAATCCAATCAAGCGTACAGGTTTTTACAGTTTAGTTCTATCAATAAAAATTCTTTATCTTTATAATTCTTGTTGTTGGAGAATGATTGTTGATGTTGTTTGTTGGTTTGTGTTATTTAATTGTTGAGTTTTAAGTGACAAGATCCAATTAGAGTAAGAAACAAAAAAACAAAATGAATGTAAATTGAACTTTTAAAGAATCAATTAAATTTGAATATAAAACAATACAAATTTTATATCATCTTTTAAAAAAGTAAAATTAATTAAGAAGATTGATTTATTTGTGATGTCATTTCGGCAATTATTTGGGTCCAAAAAATCAATACCAAACATTGGAATATAAACAAAATTTGTTTTTCGTCATTTACAGCTGGCTTCTCTGAACATTCTACATGATGATCGAAGTCATTGTGGTAAACAGTAATATTTTGCTTAATAAATTCAGGACACATTTGGATTCAGTTCGTTATCAACGCACTGCCTTTACCTGTTAAGAATCATTAGCAACTTATACATGAAGAGGTTAACTAATATTTAACTAAGAAATAAACATATTTTTAATTACAATGGAGAAAATGAAATACAAAGATTTGAAGACAGCTCTAAATAATTATATTTTTCTTAAATTTTGAAAATCATTTGATGTTAATTACAGTTTTTAAAATGCGCAAGAATGATATTTTTTTTTTTGTGTTAGGACCAACACTAAGGGAATGACCCCTACTTATGCAATATATTGTGCCAGAGCTAGAAAATTAGGTCCTGGGAAGGGGAATAGAGGGAGTAGTCCTTGTGGACATTTGATGAAAAAAATTTTGGACATTGAAAGTAACTGAAAAGACGTCTGCAGGGATTTCATTCCACATAAGTAGTGTTCGACTACAAAACGAATTTCCTCTGTAATGCGTAGTGCGATTCACTGTCCAATCGACCATAAAGGAATACGCGCTTAATGCAGAGCGCGTTGTGCGTACGAAATGACGGTTTTCAGGAACAAGTTCCTTTATTTCATAAGAGCACATTTCGTTGTAGTAACGATAAAACAGTGAAACCCACCCTACATTGCGTCGATGCTCCAGTCACCGATGAGCTTCTCCGCTCTCTCCTGCACGCGGTCGGGTAGCTTCAAAATGGAGCACCAACCCATACATGAGAGTTGTGTTCCATTTTCGGTCTTATAAAGGTGACATATGTACGTAGCAAGGAATCAGATAGAGTGAAGTATTTCTTATACTGTTTCAGAAAACCAAGGCACTTGAATGATCCTTTTGCGACATGAAAAATATGCATCGCATTTAATTTTCAGCTAAAAACATTGAGAGCTTCTGATTCCTTAATATGCATATCACCCTTTATTACTGATGAGGTAGCATATTCAGCCGTAGGCCTATGCGAAACCACACAGCACTGGATTTTACGAGCGTCAATTTGAACCCTGTTTGCAAGGCCCCAATCGGAAATTACCAAAAGGTCAAGATTCAGGGTATCGTCAATGTGCTTTCTCATAGCCCTATAGCCAATAGCGAAACGAAAATGAATGTCATATGCTACTGTCATCTGCAAAAGAATAGTTAGGGTTGGAAGTTCGACATAAAAGATCGTTTAAGGCGTACTTATATTATTCATTTGCTATTTTGTTAAAATATTACTTAATGAAACAAAAATATGTCAAAAAATTGTGGACATTTAATGGCTGTAAAAGATGCCAAATTTGGAATAAAAAATATGAATTAAAATCTTTAAAATACAAATAAGTTGTTGAGAAGATATTAATCCTCCTCCAGCATCAACCTAAATTAATGTGTACATATTTTTTATTTCCTTTTCTATAGAAGCAGAACATTAACATTACCCTCCCATTAAACTCATTAAAGTTATATTTAAAACAAATAAAAATATCTTAAAAAGGAAACAAGTTTGCTAAATTTGCCACTTTTTCTATGTACAAATAATTGTATTAAGTCTTTTACACAGTAAAAAACTTTTATAATTCGGATTAAAAAAATATTTATTGAAAACATTTAGCTTAGACTGTGAAGTTAAGGTAAATACCAACTTTATCTATCTTGTCAATAAACCCTGATCTGGAAAAACACTGCCCTGGAGGAAAAAGGGCTTTCATAATTTTCAACTTTGCAACTTCAGTAACATCTCTGACTATGCGAATTAACAGTGTGTGTGAAATGCGTACTTCCTTAAATTAGAACTTGGCCGGATTTTCCACTTAAATAACAAGGGTTTGTTATTTTTAACTTGTGGCACAATTTTCAAGCCCTTTAAAATAATTACAACCGCGTCTGAATGTTTTTGTGAAGTTATTATTTTAGGTTTTTGGTAGGATTTCCAAGTCCGCGGCAGTTTCAAAATAGTAAGTTCTTTCACTCATGAAAGCATTATGATTGAATGGAGGATGTGCTTGGCCTAGACTTTAGATAGGCAAAGCTAAAATTACGGCCACAAAATTATTTTCTCCGTGTGCATAATTTTCCCTTATATTTAAAAACTCTCACTTCCATGATTTTTACTTTTGTTTTAATATTTTTTTTAACACATTTTAGTTTAACACATTTTAGTCTTCGTCTTCTGTGGTTTTTACCATATTTTATATTTGTGCAATATATTTGTTTTGCTTAACATTTACATCCGGTACAGATGCAAAATGTAGACGAAAGAGGAAATTTTATTATCGTTTTTGTTTTTCCAGGCTACTCCAGCATCATCGCCGTCAGTGTACTGTAGCATAAAGTTTTTCTGCTTGAGTTTCAGTAGAAATTAAAATTGCTGTGGTTTGCTACAAAAAACAACATTAAACTTATTTCTTAGCATTAGAAAAAATAATATTACTATATAAGATAGTTTGGTATTTTTTTTTTTTTTATTGTTTGTGTTTTATTAAAATTAGCATTAATGCATCATCTAAAAATACATACATTTTTGAAGGAAAATTTAGGATTTTGTGGAATAATGTACATATGTATGGGCAAGTAGTACAATGGTGAGTGTATTTTTATAATTTATTCATTAAAGTTTTATATAGTGAAATAGAAAATACTTTCTGACGTTGCTATTCGTTACGGAATTTGTTTAAAATAAGGAATATATTTATAGATCGAAACTTAACACAGATTCACCAACAGTATTTACTAATGCGCTTCTCAAAACATACTGGAATATAATTGTTAAAAAACTTTCTTTCTTCTAAAGATATGCTATGCACGGTAAGATATTTAAGAAACTAATAATTTTAAAAAATTTGCTTACAACACTAAATGCTACACAAAATATATTATTTTATGACTTCTTATTATTGATAAACAGCTAGCTATACATCATAATAAAGTGTAAGAATAAAAAACGTGTTAAAGAGCTTAACGTGGCAGACTCCAAAATATAAACTAAAAGAAATAGCAAAACACTTTAGGAGGAAGAACCTTTTATTCTTCTATAAAACTGTACTTAATAATATAACCTTTTATGACAGTTATGAATTTCTAAATTACTTCTATTATTTTGTATACTGCGAAAACATTCTCTAAAGATCCACCGGTCATTTAATTTTCATGTATAAACCCGATCATCTTTACTTTTTTTATGACTATTCAGTGCTATTTCTCAACCAGATATGTAACGCTTCGCCAACAACAAAAAATCCAGCGAGTTCGAAGGCACTTTAAATTTTAGTTTATTTCGCTTTAAAAATAGGCTCAGGAACATTGTAGGAGACTTTTAACACATCTCATTATTTGGAAAACTTCTTGAACAAGTAATTAAAGAAAAACTTTAAAGTGACTTTTCATAAATGCAATTCCAGCATTTCAATTTTCATTTTAGCAACATCATTCAACTCAACATGCGCTCTTAAGATTACGCAATGATTGATTGAAAAATCTAAGATAAAAGCCCGCTTCGACGTCATTTTTATGTGTATAGAAAGGCTTTGACTTCGCATGCCTTAATGAAATTCTTTGTAAGCCCGGTACCGTCAGGAGCGAACAATTTCTCATTAAAATAATAAAAAACTTTCGCTGTGCGCGAACATTTAAAATGAAAATTGAGGACGGGGTTCCTCAAGGACATTCTGTTCAAAATATAGGCCCATATAGGTCAATTTACGTCACCTATAGCTATAGTGATACGGTTTATAATACACGTAAAAAATATGTATGATATATGGAGACACCCTTTAATTTTATAGATTAAGAACTGTTATAAGAACGGGAGCAATAAAATTTCAAAATTGGCTCGCATCGGGGCTAGACAATTCTTAGTTTGTTTCTCGATTTTATATATGTACATTATTGATTATCTTAATGACCCCAAACACTTCGCTTAAAGTAAAATTATTTTTACCGGGTGTAATGTCGTTAATTTAACCGAATTATTTGCTGTCGGATTTTAAGCGTTGATTAGTTTTTATTTAATTCTCAGACATATGATCAGTTAGCTAAATAAAGAAGGAAAGACTCTCAATGTGAATTGGATCAGTTATATTATATTATACAGGTTTAAGTATTCTTATAATTAAAAAGAAAAGTTCGCTAAACATTAGCGTAACCTTGTATACATATACATATGTAAAAAAAAGTCTCAATAAAAAATTAAGTTAATTAAAAATTGTAAACGAGAAAAAAAACGCAATTTTGGTAACATTAGGTTTTCATTTATAAATTCATAAGTTTTTCTTTGTACATAATTTTTTTAGATAACAGTTATACACTCAAATTGCTTTAAAATACTTGTTACATAAAGCACTTAGCATTAAAAAAATTATAAAGGCCCTCGTTGTCCTTCTACTGTTAACCCTTTCCAGTATAAATGAATAAGCTTAATTCAGAGTCAACAATGGTATTTTAATTTTCAAAATTTTTTTGCACTGAATAGAATAATAAAACAATCATCAATCTTTTCTCTTTCAAAGTAATAATTTAAATATTTACACCATTTTAGGTATAAAATGGGAAATTTAAAGAACTAATTTTGCGACTTTTTTATTTTGTTGCTAAACTAGAAACTTTTTCAAAAACCTATTATTTCCAGTTATTATTCCAGAAAAAAAAACTAAAGTATAAATGGCATAAAAGGAGATGAAGAGATAAAACTGCTGAACAAAGTCAAAACTCGCAACACACGTGGAAATTTTTTTTATCTGCAATTTAGGGGCCGATCTACCTTGTAATATTATAGGAGCTATATCCGCTTGAAGTACTTCACACTTGCACAATATCAAATCAAGTTTTCTTAATTTAGCTTGCAAAGGTGTAGATAAATTATTACAATAAAACCATAAAGTAAGAGATACACAAATTGCATAATTTCTGTTTAATTTATTGTCCGTACATATTGTTATCATAAAAGCAAGTACAAATGAAACTTTTTATTGGTGAATTACCTCGTTGTAATTATATACAAACATTTATTATTAAAAAACATTTTGAGTAAACAACTTTTTATTAATTTGCTATTATATTATTTTATAACATTATATTGTTTTTACCAAATGAACAATCATCCCCATCCAGCTTAAGTTCATAAATATTATAATATGTACAGTTATGAAGACATTTTTAGTCATATTTACGCTTTTTGACTTTTGCGGATTTTAGTGGGCTTTAGGCTTCAAAAAATAGCACTGAACAGTATGATATCAAACTATTAGACAAAAACTTGAAGGCCTAATAATTCCTTAAATTTATATTAAATAAATAGTATTTTCATTGTATGAAAGAAGCCACGCTCCCTATATTGATCAATAGACCGTATCACCTTACAAGCAAACTAAAAGTGTGCCGTACACTCCCTTATATGAAGTATTTTTGTTAGACAGTTTAAAAAAATAAGAAATGTTTTTTATGCCAAACGTAGGGGTCGCCTTTTTACATTTTTCGCTATATATTTGGCAATTACAGGCGGATATCAAAGTGTGATACATCAATGTTTTTGTCTCGACCAATATTTTGATGTAAGCGTAAGTGTTGCCATGTATTATTTCTGTCCCTACCACCCCAATAATCTGCCCTAATGACAAAAAATCAAAGGTCCCAACAAATCATCCAACTTTTGCTAGAAAGTAATTCGATAATTTCAGCAGAAAGATTATGAAATTTAATTATACAAAAAGAATCAAAAAAAAAATAAATTAAAACAAAAATTTTAAATTTTATTCGACCATATTTTGACGTCATTCAAGTTGGCTGTTTTCTATTTTTTGAAACTGCCTAACAAAAATACTTCATATTAGGGGGTGAACGGAAAAAAATTTTTCGCGATAATTAAATAAAGGGTGTTTTAAAGACGTATAGAACTTTGATATGGATTAGAATATCGATGAAGATTTTTAAATTGACATTCAATTTACTTTATTCGAAAGCTAATTTTCTGGCAATACAACCTAGGTATGACTTCTGGCATATTCTAATCTATAGTTCCAAATTTGGATCATTTTTTTTAAACATTTGTACGACGTCTCCGTGGACGTGTATTATCATTTAGAGAAAACTTCGTGCGAAAACGTTCGACAATCAGTCGAATAAATTTCTCTGATAGACAATTATGTTAACCGTAAAATAAGCGTATCGCGCGATGCAAATTTCGGTCAAAATCATGATTTTAAAAACCAATTTGCACTATTTGTTCAGGCATAAGTCTTCATTTATGTTGAAATGTCAAAGCAAATTAAACATAAATCACTTAACAGTTACTTAAATTCCGCCTGTTAAAAAAGTGTTACCAACCTTAAGTTCTATGCATCTACAAAAAAATACTCTTAATTGGTAATGAACATAAGCAAAATTTTAAATAAATTTGAAGAGATTTTTAAATAAAATATTAAAGTGTGTGTGTTTTTTTTTTTTTTTTTTTTGTGGCAGGATCCAAGTTCTCTGTCTCTTTTCGCTCGTGGTACCGAATGGACCGGCGAGAATTTAACAACTAGTAAACTACTGTCTAGCCTTAAGAGACATTCAGCAAGGCAGGAACCAAGATGTGATAAAAACCTAACAATTTCACCAAGTTTTACTGCTTTACTCTGCATGTTTCATTAGATCAAAATTTATATTTGTGTACAACCTGTGCTTTTTTTAATACGGGTAATTTATATAATTACAATAAAAAATGATATCTACACTATCTTTTTAGAGTTTAGAATCGGTTGCCTAGATTAAACGATACTGCGATTTGAGATTATTTAAAGCCGATGGCCGGCTATAAGGAAGACTTAAGTAAGCGAAGACGTAGAGGAGGAAATCCTTGCGCCCGGCCAAATTTCTTGTTAAAATCGGGGATTCTTTTCAACATTGTTTTCACACTTATTCTCTTGAATTTTAATGTGCGCAAGAATCCAGAACGGTAAAATATATATTTTTACTGCTTTTGTGTTTCCACACTATAAAGTCAAATTTCAATTCAATTTCGTTTGTGCTTAAGTTTGTTTATTTTTACAATATTTACATTTGTACACCGAGTTAAAGTAAAGATAAAAGCCTTTTAGCAACATAAAATATTATAAAAACATGGCACTTATATGCAAACGTTTCCATAAATAAATATGCATGAGGTTCTGGATAACGTACATATGTAAATAAATATGCATGTCTATAAAAATATGAATTTTATGTTGCTTTAATAGTTTTTATTTTAAATCTTTAAAGGCACAAAGTTGAACTGTTGGTACTTGAAAATGTATTTTCATTATTTTGTTCATTGTAGCTCGTAGCTTAGACGATATAGCTGTCCGCATTTCTTTAGCTGCATCCCCGTTCTACTATCTGTTATTCTATCTTATCCGCCTGTTTCCCTGCCGACCATCGGATCATTAAAGTAATGGCACACATATGCTCTCATCCTTTTGAACATGTCATATTTATGCATTTTTTTATCTTTTGGTATCTGACATTTTTAAGGCTTCACATAAAAATAAAAACAACAATAACATAAATTATAAATACAGAAAGCCCCTGAACTTCAAAGAAACAAAAAATTGTTGTGTAGAAATAACAATCAGAGGGAAAAATTTTGTGACGCTAAAGCAAACATTAGTGTGCAACACACTACCATTTGCATGATAAAGGAGCATTTAATTTTTTCAATAACACTTTACTTTTAAATAAAAAAATACGTTACATACATTTGATTGGCTATAAGCGAGATCTAACAAGTGCTTGAAGTTGGCTTTGTACTCTGCGAATCAAAAAAAAAGAAACAATTTGAAGTTCGCATGTGTTAAGCATCGATATTATCTAATTAAAGCTGAAAAAATCGTATTGGGATTTAGAAGTCTCCAGTCTGAAATCCCTATCAAACAGAAAGAATTTGTACGTTATGAACAATTTTCCAGAAATATTAATATTCAGTTGCTGTTGTTCAACAACCACTTTAAGAAACTTTCTTTACTACAAAATGTTAGGCAGTAGTTCTTTTGTTAACTGAAGTTTAAAAATATGTAAATGCAGATTACGCCATATTGCGACAAGGTCTCTTATGCGGGTATATTTTGCACTGTCTACACATTTAGCAGGTCCTTCAAATTAATCTGCTCAGAGCAGGCGCAGTTAAGTTATTATTTTATTCTAGTTTTTTCAAGACATTTGAATTTTGTTTACAAATATCCATGGCACGATTTACAAGAGAATTTAACCACCATTAACTGTAGTAAAACCTAAAGTCGTTGAAGTTTTATTCATGAAGTTAACTTATTCATCAGTTTTTTCATTAAGGCTTAATACTGTGTTGAAACTTGCGATAATTGTTTAGCAATTTTACTTTCTCTACCCAAAAAAATTGATAACGTTTTGTCATTTTTATTGTCTTTTTTATTGCAAAATTGTTTTATGTTTTTTATATTTTTCTTTTTATAAACATGAAACTAGAAACATTTCGTCAGTTTTCATAAATTGAACAGAATAAATTTTTATATGGAATTTTGAAAGTATTTCGCACATTGTGATTAACAGAATACCGTGCTTAAGGCAGCTACTGAAAATCACAAAAAAATGATTTTTTGAAGGTTTTTGAATTATTTGTTAAGCGATTATAATCCATTGCGTTGCAGATGTTACGCCTTAAAAAATTTTAATTTTTATATGTTCACAAGTGACCGAACAATGTTTCTAGTTTTTTTCCCAAAAAATTTCCTGGCCTAAAGCGAATATTTTAAAAAAGTTCATGAGTAAAGCCGCAATAATTTTGTTATAAAATATATTACAAGAACTTTACAAAAGGATTCAATGTAGATAAAGTATTCACTGTAGGATAGCAATCCAAAGTTTTTATGATGAATCGAGCTTGCAACATTCAGATTTGTACACTAGATGTCTGCACCCAGGCGCCCTAATTATTTTTTTCTGGTAAACTTATCATTTGCAAGTAAAAAAATCGCTTGACTTACGCCTTAATCATTGAATGCGTCTGTGTCCAGTAAAGTAAATAATTAAATTCTTTTTGGAGGTCCTCAATTTGACTTTGATAAATACTTAGCACAAGAAAGCTTTTGTGCTTCAGTAACCGCAACCTTGTAATAAATTTAGGGTTGACTACAAAAATCTGCAGAATAAAATTATACGTTCAGTTGTGCGATTAGCAATCTGTTTTAACTCTTCTCTTTCCTGTAAGAATCTTTTGTCACTAGACCACTCCAGAAAAAAGTATTCTTTTTTTGGTGGTTATGAAAGTACAAACAGGTTAGCAATGGCGGGTAGAAAACAACTATAAGCAATAATCATAGTATATCCAAAAGCTTCTGATGTCATGGACAATTTTGGGTTATGCAACTCGTTATCCTTATAGGCCTTTTAACTACTTTTGCACCGATAACGACTTAAAGTTAATAACCGTGCCAATAATGAAACATTTTCCAAAAGTAAATAAATTACCAATTAGTCTATTAAATACTCGAGCTTTACAATTGAATTAGTGATATCTCCACGATTCTATTCAAGCAAACTGGAGTATTAGAAAAACTTAAACTAATATAAAAATAAGTACCTTACATAGGAACACTTTAATGTCTAAAACATCATGTTGCCACACTTTATATGTATAAAAATATATTTTGGTTTGTTGCCATTAAAACTTTCCATGTCCTATGAGCTCAAGTTAATGTTCAAGTGTTTCTGACGTTTTTATTGTTATTGCTGTTGTAGCTGTTATTTTAAAACCTCCATCCACACATGAAGTTAATACTTTTATGAGTATAACTTGTTGTCAGTTTGTAGACTTCTAAATTTCTGAAAGTACTTTTCTCCTGCTTATACATAGTTTTGTTTTTGTTTTTCTTTTTTGTAAAGTATAAAAATACAAATATTGTGAAAATGCTTTGCAGAAACGCTAAACACAAAAAAGTTTTTAAACATTTAAAATTTAACTTACCCACACATTTAAACTTAATAGCAGCAACAAAGGCGTGTTTTATATATTTTTTTACAACAACACCGGTTGACTTCATTTTCTTCATTTTTTTTTTTTTTTTGTAGTTTATACCGATTTGTTGTAGAAAAAATACATTGTGTTTGCTAAACAAAATAACAAAAACTATTCAAACAAAAACCTCTGAACTCAAGTGTAAAAAAATGAGAAAAAATCGTGACTGCCGTGGAGGTTGGCAAAATCTAAATTCCAAAGTAAATAACGGTTTTTTGAATCGAAAAGTGCCTGAACGAATGTTAATAAGAAAAGAAAAAAAAAACAAAAATTTAAGATTAAAGATTTAAAAAAGATTTTTTTCAAACTGGTTGGATATGCAGAGTTTGGAGAGAAACTCCAAGAGGTTACAAATTTTTTATTTCTGGCTTCACTTGTATATTTCCTTCAAATTGCAATATACTGGAAATGTGTCAAGTATATACTTTAGGGTAAATTTTAATGTTATGTTAAGCTTAAAAAAATGATGAAAAATTTCAATCAATTTGGCAAGAATGCAATGTTTAGCAAGTAAATGCTTAAAAAGCAATTCTCATAAAATCCAGCACCTCAATTACAAAGAACACAAAAAATCTTCATTTGAAAATCCAACAAGGTTGCGTTCTTACCACAAATGCTTGATATTTAATTAGATTTTGAAGAAATGCAACTGACTATTGTTTGAAGAACTACTGGAAAAAGCAAAACAAAGACTGCAAAAAAAGCGTGTAGCGACCAAGAGTTTGTTTAATAATTTTCTTCTTGTTTCAAATTAGCTCTGAAAATATGAACTTTAACCGGATAAAAAATAGTTTACTTTATTCGCCATTTTGTAATTACTAGAATTATGAACTTAATCCTCAAAAACAATTAACAACTGTTTAATCAGATTAATAAACACAAAAAATTATGTTGCAATAAACTAAATATTTAAAATAGGTAATGAAAATTTTAAAATTTCTAAGAAAAAGTCCAGTAGACTATTAATTTTCGCACACCCATTTTTATTTTATAGTTTGTGCTCTTCTCCAGCAGCAGAGTTGAATTAAACTTTATGCTCATTGTAACAATTTGCTGTGTAAAGTATAAGGCACACACTAGATACAAAAAGTTCCCTTCTAATCATTACGTAAATACATTGACTTACCCTAGTATATTTTTACCCACTGTAACTTGTGTTTTTGATCTCCTACGTCTACAAGCGAGTATTTAACCTGCCCATATCACACTGTTAATAAGTAAAACTTGAACACATTGGATATAACAAAGCTAAAATTTGGTGATGTTCATTAAAAATTTGAAGGGAGTTGAGCTACGTTATATGAAGCACGTGTAACGCACCAATTTTTCTAGAATTTTACTGTATTCTTTGAAGTGTATTTTTTAATACAGAAGTATATTTCTCATTCCCAAACTAAAGTACTCTCTTCACAGTTATCAAATTTCTATCTTAACATTATTTAATACGAAATTGAAAGCTGCAATTTCCTTTTCAAAAACTAAATTGGATCAAGGTGGTTGTCAGCAATGAGGCACTCCAAATAATTTTTCCTATTCTCAGATATTAAAAATATTACATACATTTTCATGCTTTTAATTCATATCAAATTATAATTTTCCTAAATGAATTTGAACGACAGAAATGTATGTCAATTTATCTCGTAAATTAAATGAGTAAACACGCGAATGAGTTGTATTAAAATAAGTATGAATAAAACGTAAAACAAGAACAACACCAAGAAAAAGCATACTCAAACATAATTGAGCGCAAGTGTGATGTTGCATTAATTACAAAAAAAAATTGATGTGATTGATATTTAAAATGAATTTCCGTTAAATGTTTTAACTCTTAAACGTTTAATGTTTAAATGAAAACAATTTATAACAAAATTAAGGGAAAAAATTTTTATAATAAATGATAATGAAAATAAAATAATTGATTACATTACACTTAAGTACAAACTAAAAAACTATGAACGGTAAACGTATTGATGGACAGATAGATGGATAAATGGTTAATTTTGCGTATCTATCACGTTCCTTATTATTGAAATATCTTCCAAATTTTCAATCTTAAATTTAATTAAAACAGACTAAAAATAAAAACAAAGACCCATGAAGAACACCCAAAATACTATAAATGAGTGTTTATTTTCATTGCCAACATGTTCGTTACAGTTTTGGTATTAAGAATAATATGAGATTAGTATCATCAGCGGCAGTAACAGTATTACCTGGAAGCATAAATCAATGACGAAAGAAAAACAAAATAATATGCGAAAAAAAAAATCAACTTAAATGTTAGTAACCATTCGTCCATCAATCCTTATATTTGTTGATCCGCACATCAGTATCAGCAATCGAATGTTAAACCTGTGTATTTACACGTATCAAATAAAACTGGAACAGTTTTTATTTTTAGATTAACAAACCTATTACAGGCTTGACTCACATCCATTAATATATAAATTAAAAAAAGAAAAAAAAAACAACAAGCCAAACAAAAAAGTAACAATTTTTTAATATTCATCCAATTGACTGACAGCACAAGAGAAAAAAAATTAAATAAAAAACAATGAAATACTTCAAATCATTTAACATGGCAGAAAGAAGTTGAGAATTATTTTATAAAATTATACAGATTTTTTAACTTTTACACATTTGTATTTTTTCACTTTATGGAGAAATTTTAGTTTAAACATATCGTGAAGAAAATAGAATACGCACCACAGCATTTTAAAATTTGTTAGTCTTCTATAGAGAGGCCTTAATTTGAATTTTACATTTTGTTTTAATGATTTCAATACATTTCACAACAAAATAAAAATAAGAATTTTACAAGCATTTAAATTTCATATACATTTTGATAACTATCGTTTCTATCTTGTTTTCTTCTGTGCAGATACATTCATAGCCATTGATATATAATATGCTGTGGTGTAGGTATATCGAGTGTACAAATTTATTGCAAATACAAAATTTTTAATTAATCAGTTATAATTTTATAATAGTAAATAAACTTAATCTGTAAGAAATAATTTTTCACATTTTAAATTTAAATACGTAAACTTGCTGATAAAGATTACAAAGCTTGTACAAATAAATTAATTTCTAAGCTACAGTGGCAAGTATAAACACAAATAGACAACAATGTACCCAAAAAAAAAAAACAATTATATTTAAATGTCTTTTGACCTTTTTCTTTATTCTTTTCTTATTCATTAAGCACTAGGTCAGGTTTAAAAAAATTAAAATATTATTTTTTTATTTATTTTTTCAATCAATTAATCAAATGAAAAAATCTACAAATTTATAATGAGCCCTTTACATGCACGTATGTATGTATGTTCAAAAATTAGGTCTACTACTACACGAACTACTTTATTTCTTTTTTAGCTACAAAATGACCTTCTACCCGCGCAACTATTCACACCACTAATGAAAATTTCAGAGGCCCATTACTCGGCTGTTTTGTTTTTCTTATTTTTTAATTCTCTATCGCTCCATATTATTATTTTTTTTAATGGAGTTACTTCATTTTTCGAAATGATATAGAAATATAAAAACCAGGCGTGGTGTTAAACCTAATGCCTTAAGGGACATGAACTGGCCTTGCTGATTTTCAATAGCACCTCTTTGGAGACTATGTCTGATCGATTGGCTTTTCTAAATTTTCTGTAGCTCATCTGGTGTTCTCGCAGATTTGATTTCAAAACTAACACGGTCGAACAGACGGACATTGCTCAATCGACTTTACTAAGCATAAGGACTCAAAACTTATATACTGTGAGGTCGGAAATGGGTATTGTAGAAATTACAAACGGAATGACAAACTTGGATATAACCTTTTTTCAGTTTTGTGGTGAAAGGTATAAGAAAGGTATGGTGCGATAGGGAATTACAGTTATCTAGTTTTACACAAATAAAAATTTCAAATATTTAATACCATTTTCCAGAAGTTTTATGTTCCAAGAAAACAACCTTTTAATGTTTCCAAAATTTCAAAGTTACTAGAATATGAGGTTTTGTTCTCTTTTGTATGCTTTCATTTTCCATTTCATATTTAAATAAATCACTTTCAAATAGTGCGCCCCAAATTATCATTATTTTTATAATTTGTTCTATCAACCCAAAAAATCTAGGTACTTTTAATAAAAAATTCGTTTTAACATTTTTATTATTTTAAAGTCAAATACTGTCACAGTGGCCAAAATTTTGTTTGGAAGTTCTTCTTTGTTCGTTCAAAAATATTCAATTTTTAAAAGTTATCCACCAAATTCTTCTTTTTTAGCTATTTATAATCGTGATCTTCCTGAAATTAGGATTAAAGCTATTTATAAATTTTTTAGTTCTGTTTTTTTTTTGAAAATTTTAAAGTTTTTTAGTTACGTTTAGTGTTATTTCTAACACTTCTTTTTTAGTCATTAACGAATTTAATCTCTCTTTTCTATTTATTTAATAAATTAAACACGATGTTTGTATTGCTGAAATAATAAAAAACATTTATGCAATAACGTAATCTATAAAGACAATTTAATTAAATACAAATTGCTCAATTGAGATTAATTTGTTATAATGGTATGTATATTTATATTTATTTAATTTTACGGTATGTCATCATCACAAGCACAAAAGTGTTTTGAATCATTTTAAGATTTTTTTTCTATTTATCTGAAACTTTATATGTGTATGTCTTTATAAAATTTAATGTTTAAATGTATTATTAATTTTTTATTTTAAATTTATTCAACAATTTGTTTTGAAAAACTGAGCATCACAACCAGTTTACAGTACTGTACAATTTTAGTTAAAGGTTGTTATTATTATCCTACAGCGTTTTCTAATTTAGTTATACGTTGATAGAAATATGTACACTATTAGCAACCGAAGTCAATAACTCTCAACTGAAATTTTTAAATAGCTCTCAGTTTATTGCGTTATACTTAAAGATAAGAAAAATTACTCTTTCAAAAATCTAAAGATATTTATCGATCTATTTAACGATGAGATATTTTTTAAATACTAATTGACAAATATTGTAAGTTCTTTCAAAAAAATATTTTAACAGCGCGCCACACGCAACAATATCTAGTGCCAAGCTTTACGTTTTTTGTTTGCATACATTTTGTATAAGTATGGGAGTCCGATAGGTCAGCTGCCTTAACATAACAGAGGCTATATTTTGAAATAGGAATTCATGATTTTAAAAGAGGAACTTACATCAAAAGGATTTTTCATTCTGATCCAATTTTAAATATTAATTTGATTTTTTTTTTTTTTTTTGTTAATTTTTACATATGGTCGTGCACGGTTGGCAGATTTTATTCGTTTTTATAGAAAAATCAGCCATTGAGTCACTTTTCTCGAAAACGGCTCAACGTAATTGTTTTACTGTCGGCAAAGTTTGTTCGTCTCGATCTTTACTTTTATTATGTATGGCCATATGAAGCAAGAGTATTATAGTTTTCATATAAAACATACGCGACCATTTTTGAAGTCATTAATAAATGGCTTTTTTAAATTTATTTTTTAATAGACAATTGCTTTATTTATGCTAAATTTATGCTAATTTTATTTTTTAATTAAAAATACTTAACTCCGGGAAATTTGTACTTCCCGTTTTTCTGGTTTTTGAATTCCCAAAATCTAGGCTATTTTGTAGGCGCTATCTTGGCGCACGTAAAATCATGTATTTTGTATAAAAATAGCTGACCACAACCCATGGATAGTGAAGTTAAATGTTGGTAAATAAAAAATAATAAAAGAACTCGTGAGAATTTGATCTGATTTTATTAAACTCATCGTAAGTGTAATTTAAGTTTCAAAATCATTTTTGAAATTTCGTTTACCTTCTCTGATGCAATAGTTATTAACAAAAAAAAGATGATAGAAGTCTTTAAATATTAAAAAAAAATTAATGGGAATAACGTGAAAATAGCACAGAATTAAATTTTATTTCTACGTAAACAAATTTTCTTATGTAAAGCAATGTTTCCATTTTTTTTTTTCTTACCAAATCGTCGACTGTTTCTTATCCACGCTGACTAATCTCCCACTTAAATAATAATAAGTGAACAGTCTGAATATTTTTTTTTTTTTTTTTTTTGTTTTGTTGACTCATACATCAAATAAATCTCAACGTTAAACTTATCATCGACTTTGTCATTTTAATCTTCTCACATTTCCTACAATATTTAATTCATTCAAGGGTAGTTTGTGTTAATTTAGCATTTGACTTTTAAGGTGAAACAGAATGTTTTTTATTTCGTTTGAAACTTTTTTTTTGTTTCAAAATCGTGGTAAGATAATGACGATGCTGATGCTTTATATTTTATAATAAATTTTGCTTGCTTTTATTTCCATATTTTATTGCTTTTATACTTTTTAATGTATTTGGGTGTTCTTTTTAACTTTTACGACTATGACACATTTTAAAGTATATTTTGACAGATCGAAGTACATAACTGGCATTTTTTACCACTACTCTTGTTTGTTTGCCTTTTTCAGATGATGCCTTTTTCAGATGATGCTGAATGTACATATAATAAATTTTTCGTCCGAATTGGTATTTTTTTTTCTGTTAAGGCTCAGTTGAGGACACACAACCTAAAATTATAAAAACCCATGAAACTGTTTTCTAAATAAATTGTAAGGGAAAAAATACTATGTAAAAGTATTTATGGACTTAACAATATCAAGGAGCAAAAGGACTAAATTCGGCTATTTTGTAACATTTCAAGAGCACATTACGACAACAATGAACTACAATTATGGTGAGAGAGATGGTAGTTTTTATTCGCCTGAAATGTTAGTTTTAGGTTAAATACCTTAAAAAAAAGGTTTTGCCTATGTACGTGATTTATTCTAGATAACTCACTAGTGCTGTAAATTAAAGTTTAATGCAAGATAAAATATAAGAGCAAATTCTTAAGCATACATTGTGATACGAACGATCTTTAATTTTTTGCATTATAAAATCATCCAAAGATTATTTTTATTTTAATTTCTCAGTTCGTAAAGAAAAACAATTTTCGGCTTTGCATAGGAATATAAAAAACAATGTACACATCTCTAGATTTGCAGAATTTAGTTGCATCTAAATTTTACTTTAGTTTAATTTCACGTTCGATATATCCTAATTTTTGTGGAAATTTTGTACCACCAAGTATGGACTATGCTAAATTTCATTTTACATGGAACATGATGTCTTTATTATTATTCGGGTACTTCCATATTTTCGATATTTAGGCGCCTCTATAGGAGAACATATATCAAATGCTGTAGGAGAGAAACGCCCGTAGTAGAAAAATATATATCTACAGTATTTGTTTAATCACGTAATCTCGTATTCTTATTGAAAACGTTAAACTTAAAAATTTTAAATCACAAAAATCCAAGTTTTGAAGTCGATTAAAAATTTTATCATAAAAATTCATACTTTAGCTCTCTCTCTCTCTCTCTATCCACACCATCAAATATGTATGTTTAAATTAAAAAGCCTAAACCTTACTTATACGTCAATGTTCGTGTTAATATAGATTAACCGTAAGTTCCAGACCACATCGGAGTTTTTAAATTATCTTCATATTTTAGTGTTGCTATCTTGCAAATAAAAAGTTAATTTGAAATTTAAATTTATCAAATATGTAGCTGAAATTTCATTTAAAACTATTAGCTTCAAAAAAGAAATAAAAAAGGAAAAACTACTGTTGTCATACCTTTCGGTGACACCGTCACTGGCTGTTTATTTGGTACGATTGGCGAGCGTTTTTGATGTAAAGACATCATTTTCAAGCCGTGTTTTGATTAGTACTGGTTAAATATTGAAAGGTGTTTGTTGCATAGAAAAACTACTTTTTGTAGGTTAACTCCACTCGCAAACAGTTTTGTGTTTTTCATAATATTAAAATAATTAACCACAAATTTAAATCTATAGTGCGAATTTTCTGTTAGCATTTTTATTGTAAGTTGTTAAAAGACACTGCCTGTTTTCATATAGAAAAATAGATATACTATTCTGTTAGTATTTTCGGTATAAGAGCAAAGAGAAGCGTCACCTTTATGAATCACTTTATAAAAATTGAAAGCAGCTAAAAATTAGGACTCGGAATAAAATGATTACTGCACTGGACCTGGTCCGCGGTTAGAAAATATAAATATTTTAAGTTTCATTAAAGTCATTTAGCCGTGATGGATGCACGCATAAACAAACAAACTTACAAAGAGATTTATAATGTACTAGCAGAGCCCACGAGTTCATCCGTGTATCATTTCTAATTTTCTTAAAATTCAAATTTAGGAAAATTCCTTTTTAAACATTAACCGTAGAGTTCTGTAAACAGTGTTTAAAAATTTCTATCCACAAAAATATATTGTGCTAACAGCTGTTCTGTACCACTATACCGGTAAAATTTGGTGCTTTCACATTTGAACCCCTACGTTCTCCACGAAATGATTTAATTTCACCAAATAAAAGTATTCTATACTTGAACCAAGGTTTTAAGGGACCCCCTCACAAAATTTTATTTAAATCCATTAGCAGTTTTTACGCGATGCAAAAACAGACAGACCGACAATAGAATAGATATTAGATTTTTAAATAAATAAGGTTATTAGCAAATAACTAAATTTCACTTAAAATTAAAAAAAAAATCTATAATAGTTGATACTGAACTAAAAAAACAGATATTTTAGTAATAAGAATAAAGAATAAATTTCATAAAAACCGAAATTTTTGAACAAATTGTGATTTACCAACAAATGAATATATTACTGATCATTCTTGGGATATGAAAAAATTCCATTAAATTTAATAGTTAGTCAATAACAATGACTTTGTTTTTTAACTAATTATCAAAAAATTTTCATTTAAAAACATTATTATTAGTTAAATAATAGTAATGCTAAAGATACATTAGCAATTTTTATCCTTCAATGCTATTGTGATTGAAGATAAATAAGTCCATCTAATAATTTACTAATTAATAATATATGGCGCTCAGTGTTTAATAAAAACAAATTTCTCTTATTACTTTCACTACATGTCTTATCTCTCCACTATTCTAAAGACCGGGCACATAGAATCCGTAATACGTTGTACTTTGACAAATTCAACTAAAGTCAAAGTAACGACGAATGTAGTTGGCACAATGAATACTTTGCTAACAAATGTTAAATCAAAGTTTGCTCTCTTTTTTTATTCACTTTTAAATTTTATTTGTATTTTATTCACTTATTACTTATTGCTTGCTAACAAAATTGTTTTATTAAAATCACAAAACACAATTGAAACACAGCAAGAGTTAAAAGATAACAGAGAAGAAGAAGCAGTTGATAGTTGTCAAAGTATTCAACATACGTCAAAAGTGAAAAGTTGACCAACTTTCGTACTTTGCGTTGACGGACATGTATTGATTGTGACAACGCTCATAAGAAAACATGTATTTTAACTGACTTGTCAGTTGAATTTGTCAAAGTTTAACGTATGACGGATTCTATGTGTCCCGCCCTTAAGGATCGTAGCACGGTTACTAATTAAATATGCATGGTTGCCTAAAGTACTACTTTTGTTTAAAAACATAAAAAACGACCTTTTATGCTTTAGCTTAAAAAAGACATATCTAAATCAGCATGCGGCTTAGAATAATTGTAAGATGGTTGTTATTAAATCCGAAAAATTGCTCTGAACCGTCAAATGCTTTCTTCATTTCTAATCATTTAAATACAACTAACCTCAAAGAGTCCAAGGTTATATATTAAAAATAATGTTACAAAAAGTCTTTAGTTACGCATAATTGCAAATTATTATCATTATTTCTTTTTTTTATAATAAGCACAAACCATAGAAACCTAAATTCATAGTCCATTAAAACTTTTGCTCGCATTTCTCATTTGAAGCATAAAAATGGATATCAATTAATTGCAATAGAAATATTATATTTCCACTCTATTTATTATAATGAGAAATTTGAACATTTGCTTTCAGTTTTATTTGCAGACAATAAATGCTAAATGTGCAATTTATTCAAATTATATTGAGATTAAAAACAAATGGATTATTGTCGACATATGTTAAACCGATGTTATTAAAACAATTTGTAATAAACTCGACCAATGGAATTAAACAGAAAAAAAATGTAATTCAAATGTATTGTTATCATTCTGATCATTTGATATATTCAAGCATATATTTTCATTAGCAAATATAATTTCTACTATTCAAATATATAATTAAAAATTAAGGTCATTCATTAAAGAAATACATATGCTATCAAAATTTAAAGCGTTTCACATAAGTTTTCTGAATTTTACATACTATAAAATATTATTTTAATTTTTAGTATTTAATTGAAGATGTAAGTAAAATAAAGTTAATCTAGAACATCTATTAGGGATTTTTTACTAAAAATTAAAGGTGCTAAACTACAACGAAACTGCTGATATTTGCTTTCATAGTTTATCAACATTCATGGTATGTTTTACTTACTTTTTTAAATTTTCTTATGCGATAATATTCAATACAATTTTTTTTTTAATTAAATATCTGCTAGTATTTTAAAATTCTTGTCATTTGATAATTTTTTTGTTCGTATAATGTAGCACAAAGCTTGAGTTATCAGTCATGTAGAATTGTAATAATTCTTGCAAAAAACGTACTTTAAAAAAGATAAACTAAAAATCATATTTATTTAGGACGGTAATTATACATTAATTATATTCTTTATATTTGAGAAATATTGCGTCTAGATTTTTTATATATCGTACAAGAAAATATGAATGCAGATTTAACAAGAAAATTCAGTTGTTATGTGGTCATCTTTTATTTTTTACACCTTTTATTGCTGACACAGTAAAACAAAATCTATTTAAATTTTAAGCGATAGTCTAAAACCGTTTAAAAGATTGGCTACATCATATAACAACCATTAGAGCACCCTTTAATTTTAAATTTTTATACTTGTTATTATACTTGATAAAGTAATGGACACTCTGTCTGACTTTAAAGAATTTGTCGGCAACGGTTTTTTCAAAGTTAAGGCCATATAAGTCAAACAACATCAGTTATAGGGACACCCTTTTATTTCTTATTTCAAGTTTGCTACTTGTTATTGCGGACTCAGCAATAAAGATTCTGTGCAAATTTCAATCAACTGTCTACAACTGTTCAACCTTGCTTTGTAGTTTAAAATTTAATTTAAATAAAAAATTTCGGTTTCTGGGAATACAGGCAAATTTGTACATAATAATAATTCTACATCAGCAGAGACGTATATATAAATAAAATGCTGTTATCTTTTTCTGTCTTCTATACGTTAATCGCTGATAACTAATATAACACGACATGTTTAATTTTGCTCTTATTGTATATTAAACTACTAACATTTTATTTTTTTTTTTTCGATTTTCGGCTTAATTATGACCTTTAAGTGCGAATGAAACGGGCACAATAGCAAATATTTGTTGAATACAAAAGAAACTGCAAAAGCAAAACCTTAAAAAAAATGTCAAACTAACAACTCTTAATTTTAAAATAACATCCTATTCATGAAATAATACGTCCGAAAATTATCGTGTACCACTGTTTATCAATATTCTTATGTTATTAAAAAAAATAAGCAAGACTAAATACATCAATCTTAAATATCCCATATAAGCTCCGTAAAATAATTTATAATTACATTTATAACTTAAAGATCGAAAATATTCATTATTTTTCCTTTCCATAGGTTTCTTCAAATTTATTCTTTAAAAGCGATTAAATCCACTTTGCCTTAACTGGCATTTATTGCAATGCTTTGTTATGGCATTAATTGTATTTGTTTCTTCTTAATAAATTGTTTTTACAAATAATTTTACTATACATCACTACTTACAGGTTTTTATCTATTTATTATATTTTTTGCTTTAAAAATATTTTTTTCTTAACTTGACCCTCACCTGAAAGAAAACAAAAAATATCTGTAATTAATAAATTAATATAGACAATGTTTTCAAATAATATGCAACAATGTTTATAAATATTTTTAATTGAGAAATTGTTTTTATAAACCTGTTATAATGCGGAAACACCATGACTTTAACAATATAATTATACAACGAAATTAAAGAACAAAGTAAACAAAAAAAATTAAACAAAAAAACGTAGTAAAAAATGAACACAAATATTTTACAATTATTGTACGTACAAACAGCAGGTGATATACAATAGCAGAGATTTGTCTAATTTAGTTATATTATTTCAAATTTTAAAAAATTATTAATTACTTATAAAGGTGAAGCTCGTAATTTCTATAATTTTTATACACAAAAAAAGAAAAGTCAGCAATTTATTAAATTTTTACAATTAACTTTTGTGGGAAATATTTAGGGAGACTGCTGAAACAAAGAGTTTTGTTGTTGCGGTAGCTATCGGTCTCGAAACTAAAAATGTCTAACATCAATATATTCGGCACTGACGAGTACTATTTACCCTCATATTTTAGACCCGATTCTCAAAATAATATTTAAATAGTATCACTTATACAACAAAATGGAAAAGAGAACAGCGATTTCAGAAACTATTAAAAAATTTAATAATGATGAGCATTAATAATAATAAACTATCAATAAAGTTTGAAAGTTTTAACTTTAAAAAAATTTTTCAAAGAAAAAGGCAAGAGCAAATCAATAGAAATGATTATTTTGCGGTCTGAATAGAAAAAACCCCAATTCAAAGTACACTTTAATAAAAGTCCAAGTCAAAGGCAGATCTGGATGTTAATGATTATGCACTGGTAGTTTGCAAAAATGTCCACTTAGACTTGTTTGCATCCAAAAAAAGGTACAAGAAATGAAAGAGTGTTTACGAAACGATTTTAAGTTTTAAAAGGGGTCGATAAGACTGTGTGTCTATTTAAATCAGAATTCGCAAATAACGGTTATTTAACAGATTTGACCCAAAAACATAGTGAAGAAGAAATGTTGCAATATAAAGAATTATACCAACATAATTGCATTCAACCTGACTACTTTTACCTGCTTTAATTTTTATTAAAAAAAACAAATTTAAAAATTTTTGCCTAAAAATAATAGTATAATATTATATAATAATAGATATTTTTTAAGTTTTATTTTTAGTTTGGAAAAAAAACAATTATTTTTCAAGTTTTATTTTTTGCTTAAAAAATTGCAACTCAAGAAACTGTAAAAATAGCGTTTTCCATACAAAAACTAATATTGAATACTTTACCTCCAGAGTCCGTGCATAAGATCTTATTTGTTAAAATAAATTAAATTATTTTAAATTTATTTTTAAGAAAAAAAAAATAAAACATAAAAAACTTTTATTTCTTAACTTTGGCTTTAACTTTTAGGCCAGAAGTAAAAGTTACAAAATAGCGTATTTTGTTGGTTAGTAAAAATTAAAGTGTTAGTAAAGAATAATTGAAAAAAAAAAACTGTTATTTTTCAGTAAAAAAATAAAACTCAAAAAATTACCCTTTTTTGAACAAAAAATACAACTTGAAAAATAACAATTATTTACCTAACAGAAAACAAAAACTGTAAAAAGTCACTGAAAAGTATAAACTATTTACAGTTACGATCTTTGATTTAAACGATAAATGCACTGAAGTTGATTTGATCAGAGCTCCTTAAATAACAATGGTTTAAATGTTTTGAACCCGCCATTAGAAATTTTAATATGTAGAAGAGTTCAAACTATGATAGTGATAATCATGACATAAAACTAACACATTCTTCTAACATTAGCAACATTAATTTAAAATTGGCAGGCCAGACAGAACCAGGTTAAATGGCCTTAGTTATTAATTGAAATATTATTTACACATTAATCTATCCCATTGTGCAACAAATTTAATAATCTGTAGGATTTTTAAGCCACATGACAGCGTGTTAATTACTGTATGTAA
Source organism: Cistogaster globosa (assembly GCA_937654795.1). Lineage (NCBI taxonomy): Eukaryota > Metazoa > Arthropoda > Insecta > Diptera > Tachinidae > Cistogaster > Cistogaster globosa. Next base: position 25,880,191 of record OW569406.1, read on the forward strand.
ATTAACTCTTATCACTCATTATTTTATACTACAATTATTTGATTTACCATAGAGGACAAAAGCCAAAGTTTTGCCGACAGTTAAAATTTATTCAAGCACCCTTCTGTTCTAGATGCAACCACTTTTTTAAAGGTTTATTTTTGTTGCAAAGCAAAAAGAAACAAATCTACTACCAACAACGGGTGTCACAATTAATAAACTCTTTCATATGACTTGATTTACGTCGTAACTGCCGTTGTTAGTCACCTTGAACACAGTTTGTTAGTGTGTCTGTAACTGCCTTGTGTGTTTGTTTGTATATTTCGTTTTCTATTTTCTCAGGAAAGCATTGTATTGAAGTTATTATAAATAAACGCTCAAATGCAAATTGATCATACAGACTGAAAACAACCCTATTAAATTTAAATAAAATTTAATTCACCCAGAGAGGGGTTTAAAATTTTTATTGACATTTATCATTTATGTTCTGTTGTTTTTTGAAAATTGCCCTAACAATTATCATTTTAAGGCCTATTTAACAAAATATTTACAAATTCAACCACAGAGATAATAAATCCTTTCATTATATTTTTATATATGAAATTGACAATTGGATGGGTGGAACGTTGTGGTAGTTTTAGGATTAAAGAGAATTACATCTCGCATTAGACAGCTCTGAAACTTGTAAAACATTTAAGGTACATACTTGATGATTCCAATTTCCTTTTTTTATTGTTACAATAACAGTAAGAAATAATGCAAAATTTCACAAAATATCTGAGTAACGAGTTAACTAAAGGAGTTAGGAGGAGTTAGGTTTCACAACATATAACGTAAATGGCATCTTAAAATACAGATACGATTTAATGGATCGGTCAAAAAATAAATAAGCGTTTTATGGAAACAATTTTTATTACGTATTGAAGTCCGCAATTTTAAAATAAGTTTCTTTAAAAAAATATCGAACAAATTTGAATACTAGCGTTGAATTGACTACTTAGCTGGAAGAAAAAACGCCAACGAAATCGGTCTACTTAAACTTACCATATTAAATAACTCAACAAGAAAAAGTCCTTAGGTAATAAATCAGGACTGCTGGAGGTCGATTTATATTACTTCTTGTGGAGACGGTGTTTTGTCCTACTAAAAATCGGCCTTGTGCCTACATCGAAGCGGATTCTCTATATCCCAATAAAGGCAGTTTTTTAATTAAAACTTTTAATATGATAAATATGAGATTCACGCAAAAACAAGATGTTCGTAAATAATAAAAACACTAAATTGCATGGTTTACAAAATTAATATTCTTCTTCTTCGTCCTGCAGAAATAATTCTTGCAAAAATCTACGCACACGTAAAATCACGAATATACTGAGAACCTCTTCAGACCTTTTTTACCCATTTTAATGATCTTGGGTGTCCAAATTTTGGATTTTCTAACGCTGTGTTAGTCTCTTCTAAGTTTTTTTTTCATTTTTTTTTTTTTTTTTTGTAAGAAGTATGTTTGATGCAATGTTTCAATGATGCATGACTCTTAATATTAAAGACCCCTTCAATCGGCCACGCGATCGCGGTTTGATCTGAGAAACGCTCCATAGCGACTGAATTCCTTAAAGCCACGCTATCGGCTTACATGCCCCATACGTCCTTCAAATTTGTTGTGATCAGGCATTAATTAAAACAGCTAAAAAATTTTTGAATTACTTCTTCTCTTTTTGCAATGTCTTTGGTAGCATGTTTCCATATTGCCTGCAGCTTCTTTAAAACTTTATTTCATATAATATTCTACTTCATAGCCAGATGGCACCATAAGGCAGTTGTTTATGAATTTTATATGATCATGTTATATCTCCTTACACATCCTGCAAAAGTCTAATCAGTTTGCTCAATGCCTGAATTTAAATGGATAGTTTGCGCATGCCATAGTGTTACCATTATTAGACGCCATTTACAATCCATAATTAAAAACTTTATTTTAAATCATTGAAATTTCATTTTAGACTTCTTAATCGGCGTTTGGCATCTCTCAGTATCAGTTCATGCACTCAGGTTTTGTTGTGCTGGATCTTTATAGAGTAATAGTTCTTGTTACACATCAGAAATTGACATCTTTCATCTCCGACGCGTTAAAGAAAACCCCTACAAACACGTCCCGATATTCGAAAAAATATACTTATTTCTGTTTTTATTTTATATATTAAAGTAAAAATTAGTAAATTGTACATATTTTAAAGAATTTTTTATTTTCTATCTAGACGGGAAAAAATACTTCTTCTGTATGGAAAGTGTCACTTCTATTTGGGGAAATTAGGATTTTTTATTGACCCAGACTTTATTTCACCATTAGCTCTTGTGAAATAAAAACAAACCAACAATAAATGCATGAAGCGAAATAATTCTGTTATGTATTAAAAATACAAAAACAAATAATGTTATTGTCCTCTAAAACGGTGACATCTTAATTTTAATTGTCAGTTAAAAAATCGTTTAAGAACTAAGTTCTACCTCATCGTTTGGTCGATAAAGGTATAAAAACAAAGAAAGAAACAAATGAAAGTCATTAACACAAACATAAAAATATTATAAAAATATAAAACCATAAACATTGCTCATATTATAGGAAAAAAAACAGTTAAATAAAAGGGAAACTCTGGGTTACAATTTCCATTTTCTCTTACCTCTGTTAAAATTAGCAAGAACAACAACAACAAAAAGGTCTAACTTAACATTGTAAATGCCATAAAATATAATCCTTTTATTTCTTGTTTAAAAAGAAAAAGGTTTTAATGTATCCTTCTTGATTTTTTTCTTTTCTATTTAGGTAAGAAAGGTACAATGTTGTGTTGGTGTTAATGTTTTTATTTGAAAGATTATTTATTAAATTTTTAGGTATTTTTGTTTTTTGTTTGTTTTTGCTCAATAAATTTATTTGAAAAAATAAATTATTTTCCTTGTATTTTTATTATTTAGATTTACATTTGTGTTTTTTCACTTGTTTTATTTTCTTTTTATAATGCTGCAGGATCCTTTTGTCTCAAGGTACTAATTTGAAATATGTTTTTTTTTTTTTGTTGACTAGATTGCTACACCAGCAGTGCACATCACAATAATAAGGACACAAGGACTATTGCTGAAATTTATTTATTTATAAATACGTAAAAATTAGTTCAAGTCACGGAGTCGCCTGAGCTTCGAAATCGGTTTTTTTTTAAATAAGATTTAAGATTTAGAATTAAGACATGACAAATAAATGACTTTAAGCAAACTTCGACAAATTATGGCACTCAATACTGATCGAAATTTCTACAGAACATTTTTCAACAAATAAAGTTTCTGAAGATTTTTTTTAGAGTTTTTCAATCTTTCTTTGTTGGGTTATAGGAAGGCTAGAGCTGACAACACCAGTGAACCGATTTTCCTAGAATTGACAGCCTCCTTTTTTAATATTTCACGTGGTCGTAGCCGTGACACTTTACATACAAAATAAATATTTATCCTTGTATGACTTGGTAATTTTTTCAAATAACTCTCTTATTAATACGCATAATGTAACGAAAAACTAGCTGAATTGGAACAGTGAGCGTGTTAACTACTATACAGTGTAACTAATTGTTACCGTGTACCTAGAAAACTTTAAAAGGTGGAGTGTTGATATAATTTTTATAGTGAATGATCCATTAGAAATCTGGATGGATATATGTTAAATTAATAAAAATATGGTCAAACTAAAATAAAAAGAAATTTATAAAAATAAAGCAAAGCTGTCTAGCGTTACCGCTCGTCTACTAAAGCGGCAGTTTGAACCTTTTTTGGCTGTCAATAACTTTTTGTGATACTTTTTTAAGCTCAGATAATTTTGCAACTTTTTTATTCTGTTGCAACTTTTTGATATAAGACTTTTAACCTCTGTATCTTAACAGTGTCAATTACCACTCTCCCGTGATATATTAAACGATCTTGGAAGATAACTTCCCCTGTGGTAAATAGAAGCAATAGGTGATGTTGCTTATACCACATACATATAATTAACAAATAACTACTTCACTTTGTTGTGCACGTTATTGTTTGTTACCTAAAAGAATATTTAATTAACAATTGTTTACTTACTAGTTTATTCTATTGCCTGTAGTAATATTTTTATTGATATAAAATATATCTCTTCCTTAAGATCATTGCATTTTATATTTTTATAGTTTTGATGTCCTTATGGATATATGTAACACACACATGATAAGAGTACTGTTTGGTTTTAATTAAAGTTCTGTTAATTTTTTTTACCGATGATGTGGTTGTTAGTCATAGAGTTCTACAGGAAACAAAAAACTATTTGGCGAAACATATTTTTTTTTTAACTGCAATTTATTTTTTGGTTTTAAACAATTTATTTAAACCGATTTTTCTTTCAATGTAATAAAAATTAAAATGGAATGAGTTTAAAAAACTTTCACATGGCTTAAATTAGTATCAAGTAAAAAAACACATAAAGGCTGTTTCAACCTGAATTTATCTATGCATAAGGATAATATAGTTTATTCCCACAAAAAAGCAAAATTGAATTTAGAAAATCAAACTTAAGTTAAACACAACACAACCACTGCGTATGTTAAAATTATAAATTTTAAATGTCTGTTGATGGCAGGAAAAAAAATATTGCAAAGTTTTCGTTACGCCTTTTTTTGGTATGATAATATGTGTTTTACCACTACCAAACAAAAGCAAAACCACCCTGCAGCTAAAATTGTTACTAGTTACGTTTTGAGACTGTTATAATACTAGTTAGACACAACTAGTATTATGACTGTAGCAAATGTGACAGATTTGTACTAGTTCAAAATGACAACAAAAAAGAAAAATGAAACATAAATTGCACTACATTTCACTCCATTTCATTCACTCTTTATGAGAATAAGAATATTAGGTAAAACGTCTTGTTCGTTTATCAAAGAAACAACAACAAGTAAAAAAAATAAACACTTATTGGTTTTTACATCGCGATGCATCAGTTTCAGAGTTCACAAATTGTTTTTTGTGCAAATTTTTAGATCGTTTTAAACTTAAAGTGTGAAACAAATGTAATTTTTTCTATTATGGCAATCTTTTTTTGAAATAAAAAAATAATGTGGAAAGTTCGTCGTCATAAATCACTCAGTCTTTGGTGTTTATTGCAAGAAGAAGTGTATTTTTCTGAAAAATAAAACGTTTTATTTCAAATTTTATAAACGATTAATTAAAAATAGTGAGTAATTATTAATTATCCGAAAAACAATTTTAAAATTAAACGAAAAAATGAGTAAACGTCACATGGCCAGATTAATAAAAAAACAACGTGATATCTATATTAAAAGACTGAGAAACAGTTCTATTGAAAATATAAAACAAATTGACGAAAGTGAGGATCATGTTCTTTTAACCTCCAGTTTATTAGAAGAGGAATGCGAAAGTGCAGATATAAGACACAATGGTCCGACAGAGTCATTTAATGAAAAATTAGCGCAATGGTACATAAGAAATAAAATATCCAGGAATGCCTTCGAAGAACTTTTATCATTATTAAGGGAAAATGGTTTTGATGTGCCAAAGAAAGCGGAAACAATATTACCCAAAATTATTGACAAGCCAATAATTAAAAATGTGAATCCCGGCAAGTATTGTCATCTAGGAATTAGAAAACAGTTACAGAAAATAGGTCAAATTTTTTTAGGACTAGACAAAATAATAATAGATCTTAACATTGATGGCTTGCCATTATTTAAAAGTTCTAGGGCTCAGCTTTGGCCAATTTTAATAAGAATCCTCAACACTCAAAATGTGCACATTGTTCCAGTTGGAATATATATTGGCCTTAAAAAGCCAGATAGCATTACTACTTATTTAGAAGATTTTATTGAAGAAATGAAAGACATAAATAAAAATGGAATATTAGTTGCTCAACATAATTATAGTTTAGAAATACGGGCCGTTGTTTGTGATGCGCCAGCTAAAGCTTTTATCTGTGGTGTACCTAGCCATGCTTCGTTGCATGGTTGTCCTAAATGTACTCAGGTCGGTAAAAAAATTGGAAATACCTTAACCTACTGTACTAAAGCAGGAAATTTGATAACTGATGAAGATTTTAAAAGCAGAAAATATTTAAAACATCATCTGGCTAATTTTCAAAATAATGAAACACCCTTAGAGACCATAGGTATTAAAATGATAAGCCAATTATCAATTGAAAGCATGCATTTGCTGCATTTAGGAGTTATGAGAAAATTTATTTTGGGAGTATTGCAAGGCAAAATGTTGGTTAATGTAAGCAAATCAGCCAAGATTAGTATGTCGGAAAAGTTAGAGTCTTTGCGAACATCGATTCCAAAAGAATTTGTAAGAAAGGCAAGAAGTTTTGATGACATTGCTAACTGGAAGGCTACTGAGTTTCGCCAGTTTCTCCTTTATACAGGGTTTTTTGTTTTCAAAGACGAAATTCCTGAGGACACTTACTACGTTTTTTTGCTTTTACATTGCGCATGCAGATTATTATTGTGTCCTAAAAGCTATCTTAATAATTTAAATGCGTCAAAACAATTGCTGGAACTGTTTGTGCACAACTTTCCATTAATTTTCGGAGATAATAGCGTATCCTACAACGTTCATAATTTATTACATTTAACAGATAGCATTAAAGAAATAGGCATAATGTCTGGATCATCTGCATATGATTTCGAAAACTATTTGCAGACAATGAAAAAGTATGTTAAAAAACCAACAAATATACTGCGTCAGGTTATCAAAAGAGTTCACTATGAAAGGCTTCTTGTTGATACTCCAAATGAAGGTTTCAAAAACATCAAAAATAAAGGTTTATGTTATTATTTTAACAAATGTTTTTATACTTCAAAAAAACCGGATAATTATTGTTGCATCAAACCTTATATACCGATTGAAATTCAAGACTTTGTAGACGACGGTAAAGAAAAGTTTGTCTTTGGAAAAAGGTTAACAAATATAAATAGTTTTTTTAAGGAACCTATGGACTCTATGACAATTGGAATTTGCTCTGCTGATATTTTTTGCCTTAGTGATGTAGAGAAGTTCTCAATTTTGGAAATTGACTTTAAATTTATGTGTATTCCTAGTAATGATAAAGTTATTTTGGTACCAATTTTGCACAGTTGCCTTTAACCTTTCATAATAAATGTTATATATGTACATATTTATTTATTTTTATTTATTTTTTAAATACCTAATTTATTATTTTTTAAGATGAATTCAAAAATTAAAAGGATGCCTTTCTGTGAAAACAAGTCGAGTAAGTATATATATAATTGAAAATTATATCCTATTGCGTAAATACTTATGCATACATTTTTGTTATAGCTACAGAAAATATTTCATGTGAAAACTGTAAACAACTTTCTAAAAAAATTGATAGTTTACAAGGTAAATAAAGTGAAATAAAATATATCTATGTACGTACATAAATGTTTTATTTGGTAAATAAATGTTTTCCATATTCAAAAAATTCTAAATTCTATAGCGCATACATTAAATATTGAATATTTTTAATTATTTTATTTTTAATGCAGGGATAAACCTTGATCTGCTTGTTGTTAGTGGTTCCGCTTATTTTTTTGGTTCATTTTTAACAATTCTTTGTGGGTTTTTCCTTCATAATCACATCTGCTCATATCAGCATTTTTCTATAGAATTTTAAGTCATTAGTTTTTATGTGAATAAAGTATTCTATTCACAAACGCTAAATGTAACCCTTTACATACAGCATTAACCATAAAAACCCACGCGCACCAAATAAAAAAAAACAAATTTTAACACCACTTAAAACAGGTACCTATAAAAGTTTTCCTTTTCTTCATACCTTTTGAAAATATTTTTCCAATTTTAATACTGTATTTACAAAATATGTGAAAAATAACATTGTTTTTGTAATTCGTTATTAAAAAAAAATTTATAATAATTTTTTGGTTTGAAAACATTTATTTAACCAACTCTATATATACGTACAAGAAATTTAGGAGCTTGAAAAACATTTTTTTATATTATGTATAATTTATATGTGCTTTTCTAGAGACGGTAAGCAATTTATGTAAAAGTGTCCAGGAACAAAATGAGTCCATTATGTCTGCATTTGCCGAAATAAAGGTTGTCACAACAAAACTGGTTAGGCAAGATGCATCAATCGCTGCGGCTACCAATTATTTTCCAGTGACATCGGATCAAGAACTTGAAAATATAGAAAAGCAAATCAGCTGTGACAATCGAGACATATACGTAAGTATTGAACACAATTTCTCACTATTCTAAACATAACATACAATACAATACTTTATTTTGAATACTTATATTTTACGTGAATTTAAGGTTTCTATAATGAGCAAATTGTGGAGAAACTCTGTAGACAAAAACTTAGAGAATATTCTGCACAGCAAAATAATTATGAATTATAACCTTGATGGCTCCCACGGAAAAAAACGATTGAAGGAATTCAAAAATTTCTACAAAGTATTGATTGGTAATAATTATTTTTTAAGCGTTAAATTATTATAGTTAACAATTTCTTTTTAATATTTTCCAGACTCCATCATAAGCTTACCAAGTCTGGGGCAAAAAGACCCAGAAATGGTACTACGACATTCAATGCAGTTGTCCAAAAAGAAGCAATTTAGGCAGCAATCGGCCCTCAAGAAAAAACCAGAGGAATTGACAAAGGAAGATAGTTAGATTTTAAATTATATTTACTAATTTATTACTTTTAGATTTTATGAATTCCTTTTGTTAAGTTATACAATTTTTGACTAATTAATTTAAAGAAATAACTAAAAATTAAATTGATTGACTGGGAAAATATTATTTATCTAGTGCAAAACTGGTAAAGAATAGAGTATTATGCAATCGGAATGTATGTAAGTAGTATAAAACAATTTCATGAAATACTAGTCTAAAACTATAGATAAAAAAGTTATAAACAAACTAGTTTATAATAACTGGTACTTCAACTAGTATACAACTGTATATAAATGAACTAGTTGGGCTCCTATGACATGCGAATGTTAAAATCGATAGTTCGATGTATGAAAAAAGGACAGATGTGCAACTAGTCTAAAGCTGAAAACAACTAGTATATTTCTAACCACATACTAGTTAATTTGTCTGCAGGGCACTTGATAAAATACACACACACACAAGCATAACTGAAATACATATTCCTTAAAAATAAACTAACAAATAATTAAAATTTAAACTTCGCAACCAACACACAAGATATAAGAATGAGAAAATATTTGTACAATTCAAAAGAAAATATTTTTAATATAAGTATTTTAATTAATATTATTTTAGATGGTTGCTATTGAAAAAACATAAAATAAACATTGAATATAATATAAGGTATCTTTTACTGTTTGTAAAAATGCAGCACAGTTAGGCTAAGCACGCAATATTTGTTTTTAAATATAAGAGTGCTATATTCAGCTGAGCCGAAACTTATATATCCTTCACCGAAAGAAAACTTTAGTTGTTAGTCAGAGTGCATTTTGGATATTGAACGAAATTTCAAATTATGTATTGCAAGTTTTTGTAAAAATTTAAATTTTAGATAAAATTTTGGTAAAAATAAACATTTTTTTTGCAACTTTAATTGCTTAGTGAAATTACAATTTCTTTTGCTTTTTGATTTTAATAAAATTTGCAATTTTCATTGCAAAATTTTTGCTAAAATGTTGGCGAAAATGTAACCATTTTCTGGTTACTCGGGTTTTAATACTACAAGTAATGCTTGTGTCGAAAGAAAATTTTTTTGGTTATAATATCATTTATAAATAGTAATAGCATATGAATGATAAAACACATTCATTAGAGAGCTCAATAAAAAAACTAACAACACTGGGTGGAAGTAACTTTTTCACCTCGTATTTTTCACCACGTACGTACGGAAAACAACAGAACTTATTTTCGTAACAATATATATACTATATAAGTTCGGATATGAATATTTTAGAAACTCCTAACGGAATAATACCTGAGGTGAAGCGCATAAAATAACATTTTTTTTATTATTATTTAATAAGAGAAGAGTATAAAAAGAATTTTCTTCCTTTATAAGAATTATTTTATTTTAAAACTTTTCTTCTTCCAATATAAAATTCGCTTTTGATAATGAAATTTTGGGCTAATTTGTCCTACTGTCAAAATCTGTTTTAGAAAAGAAAAAAATCTTAATAATTTTCTAACTTAATTTAAAATAATTTTTTGTCCTTAAAATGAAACTTTCTGCTTATTTGTTTAAGAAACTGAGTTAGTGCATTTGTAAACATGTATTTTAGCATTAATTATTTATTATATTCCGATATATCTTTTACTCGCATCTTTTGTATTATGAAAAAGATTTACAATTAAAAAAAAACACCCAAACATAATTCTCCTTAACATTCATATATGAAACAAAAATAGTTTAACCCAAAGTTATAAGTTCTAAACCGGAACTGTTATCACTTTACCACATATATATATCCCATTAGCGCTAAGTCTTGCAGACATGGCAGATTCTTACTTATATCTATACTTGACACTTTAAGACTCACTTTAGGACTCACTTCACACATCCATTCATAGTTGATTCGCTAGCAAATCGCACAACACATTACAGGAAATTATTCGTTATTCAGCGGCAAAGTTCATATGTAAAATAAACTTTCGCCTGAAATCCCTTTTTGTCCTCACAAACTATCCCTAACAATCCTTCAACCCATAACCTTATTTTCTATTATCAGCACAATGCCTTCAATGCGTATTGTTCATCTCCTGAGTGACGGTCCAGTATAGCTTGAAAGATATCAATGTGTAAGCATTTTAAAATTATTATTTAATATTAAATAAAACCACATAAATTTAAGTACTTTGCACTAGTTTAAGATAAAACTCGAACACACCTTGTGAAGTAACATCAGATTACTGAAAACTGACTGACATCAACCAACAAATGGCGCAATACACAGCAGAGAAGCCATTGAATTAAAATTAAATGCAATATTTATTACACAATTTCATACAACTTATCACAATAATATTTTTAAACATAAATACTTCTTTAATGTTTTATAAGTAGTGATTTACTTCAATTAAAACCACAATTTTACTGCATAATCGAACAAGTAGAATGTTGCAATAATATATTGTCTCTTTTTCTGACATTTACTTAAAACACTTAATCACAACGACCTACATAATTATAAAATTATTCAGATTTTATTTAAATCATTTCAATTTTATGCTTTATTTCTTTTTGTTTTTGTAAAGCATGAGAACGAATACAATTTTTTTATTAAATAATTTTATAGTTAAAAGTTTCGTGCAGCACCAGCTGAAAAATAATGCAATTTGACGAGAAGAAAATTAAGCGGGAAAAAAGTGAAAAAATAAGAATAAAGTTTCGTGTTGTTCGTTTCGCTTGTTTTACTTTCCAAGCAAAATGAATGCAAATTGTATAGATTAATTGTAAATTAAGCAAGTTTAAGTATAAATGTATGCCCGATATATTTGTAGCTGAACATTTATTTTTGCTACAAATTGCAAGGCAAATTTACTGACTCGCACATACACTAACATTGGTTTGAATTGTGCGAATTTAAAACATTCAAAATAAATGTAGTGTAAAGAAATCTGACACACTTTTTAAGTTTTCTTGCTGAAATTAAAGAATTAATATTTTTTTGTATAATTTTCTCTTTAAGTTTGCTTTCGCTTTTTTTCATATTTTTTTTAAAGTCATTTTTATTCAAAAGAATTTTTATTTAACCAGAGACGAAAATAGAGATTTACAGAGAAAGATTTGAGTGAATCAAAAATATATGTAGCACAGTCACAAGCATAAACACAAAAGCGACATTGAGATTTTCCTAAAGTTTATTAAAAGAGCGACATTGAGATTTTCCTGAACGTTATTTACTATTATCATTGAGTTGTTATAAGTCTTTCCTGTTATTACATTAGTAACATGACCGTAGAATTCAACTTCGTTAAGTCTGCACATGGCGCTATTTATGTCTTTTAAAAATCTTTCGTAGAAACTTTGACTCTTCGTTAAACTCAGCCCATCATATGTATAGAATATAATATTTGCGAAAACGGAGAGTGAAATTAAAATAACAATTCCTCCAAGTTACATTTTTAGTGCTTTCGATAACTTTTTTATCCACAGTCGGTTGGCAGTACTCACACAAACGCTAGCCTAAGTGCGCCAAGTGCAATAAATAACCTTGATGTTTTCATCCACTAAGTAATCTACTTAATTTTTTTATAGTAACAGTATTTTTAATACTCTTTTACAGTTCTAGAAACTGCAACTCGGTACAATCACGGATAGTTAACAACTCTATTTCATGGAATTGAAGAGAATATTGTCATCTAAAATCAAAATTTGTGAGACCTGAAATATTACGATAGTTAAAATCCTTAAATGTAATAAATAAACAGGCCACAACTACTGAATTTAAAGTAAAAAAAAAACAGTAATGCGGTGAGAGAAAACTGCAACTTCTGACAGAGGCGAAAATCAAGGTAACAAAGAAAAAAAAAGCGTGTTCGTAGTTTGGTTGTCACATAATTAAGTAGAGAAACTATTTGTAACTTTTATATCCTACAAAAATGTCTAGTTAATAAGTAAAAATGCCACCTTCTAGGAAATCCACATGTAAGGTGACTAATTGAATTCGTTGGGTTTGTTGGGTAAGTTGTTTCGACCCTCTTCGTCTTTGCTGAGCAGTAGTAGAGAAAGTGTAGAAAAGTGTTTTTGCTTTGTTTTTTGTACTATTTGGGAAATCATTTATTGCCGAACAATTGAAATTGACAGAGGTACAAAAATTTCTTGCCTTTCCAGAACCTACATTATCAACAATGCGACCAAAAATTTTTTTCCTTTTCGAAATTTTCTTAGTTTTCCTACCGTTCTGGTAAAGTCCCCATCGGCCATGAAGAGAAATAGTTACATTCGACTCCATGACAACAATACTGCCTCGAATTTTATATTTATTTTCGGCAGAATACTTTTGCTTGAATGGAAGCAAAGGCTGTGGTAGACAGAAAACAGTTTGGAGCTGATTCTAAAAGTCAAAACTGTCGCAATCGTTGAGAACAAAATTGCCAATTTAATTTATTTCTATGTGTTTCCTTTTGCATAAAAAAGAACAGTTCTATATTTCCAAAACTTTCAATACTTTAGAAAGCAAGAAGTATTAAATATCGTATCGCACTAGCAGAGCTATAAATGAACCATTCATTTTTCAATTAATTCTCGAATTATTTATACACTGAGCAAATTTTTAATTAATTCTTTTCACATAAAAAAAATAAATTGAATGAAACTCGAGTCGATTTAAATGAATTTGGTAAAAATGAATTAGAAATGAAGTGAAATTGAAAGACATTTCTGCCTAATTCAATTTTCACTAATTTCTATTTTGCTGTGAGAAGAATTAATTCAAAATTTAGCTAATTCGTTAAAAATTATTCACTTATAGCACATCACGGAAGCATTCCTGCATTTAGTACAAAAGATAGAAAAAAGCTTGATACTAAATGTCTCTTTCTCTTTCTCGCTTTCTTCCGTCCAATGAACTACAGGGTTCGCAAGAAATATTAAAATTGTATGCAAATAACAATTGTAAAACAAAGTGATATAGTGAATACAACATTTTTGCAGCTAAATAAAACAAGACTTTATTTATTTTTAAATCACGACTAAGATTTACTTAATTTAAAGATAAACTTTCTTAACGTCTTGTCGTAAAATATAGCTTTCAAAAAAATTATTCTTTATAAAATAAAAAAAAAAACAAAAATTGACAACAGTTGCAACGCGCATACTAATTGAATACAAAAACAACATCTAAAAGAATTGTGTCCGTAATTGCATTCAAAATGTGGGAATTTGAACTACTGTTCACTTGTGTATTATTCGAATACAAATGATAGCAAATTATATTTAATTAAAAGGTTAAAAAATAAGACAAGAAAAAAGAGAGTTCATATTTCTTTTGAATGTTTTTATTCTTTATTTAAAATAATATACGAGGGTGCTTTTGTAAGAGTTTGTTCAATCGTTCGTTTATTGTTCAGACCAAACCCAAGATCAATTTGGGTCAACATACTCCAGGAATATGTTTCGTGGTATACGGTATGTGAACCCTGTAGATCAGGGAACTACAGAGATCTACAACAATCTTCTTAGTTTAGTGCATGAGTATGAAAAGCAGGGCATAAAAGAGAAAAGCTTAAAAGACGACCAACCATATCTCCGACGAAGAAGTTCATGAAGAAGCTCTTACTCTGGAATCATAAATTCTATTCAATTTCTAGCATTGTATATTATTTCTATGTTGTGGATTGATATAGCGATACACATCTGAAGAACATGAAATTATGCTTAATGACTTTCGACTTTCCTAACGTTTTTCTTCATGTTCTCTAATAAGTACGATAAAACACACAGCTTTGTGTAAAATCGCTCCACTAAAAATGTCGAAAAAAATCGCCATGTATTGTAAAAATAAAAAAGAGTGAAAAGCCCATTTCCACTAAAAGGATTATGTTGACAAACAAAAGTGGAAATTCTGAGATACAGAGATTGTATCTAAAGTGCAAGAAAAACTATTGCAGCCTTTTCGAGTCAGTGGAAAGTTACTTTCCCTTATTTCTTTAAGACACCAATGGCACTATTGCAGTAGGAATTATTGAGCGGATGTTAAGCGAGTTTTCTTCCGCAAGTTAATAAATCGGATCCTGAACGTCATTTGTTATAGCAAGACAGAGAACCACTTATACAAATCCATTAACGATGACATTTTAGGACAACAATTTCGGGCCGAAGAAGAGAAAATCGCTAATTTGGAGCCAGATGTTTTACAAGCAGCAACTCGAGAGGAAAATGTAAATTTTTAAAATAATGTCATCAATTTATTTCTAACAAAAACTTGGCAATTCACTTCAGGACAAAACTTTTGAGCCACCAGTTACAATAAAAAAGTTAAAGCAAGAAAGAGTGTTGCATATCGAAGTGATATTTTAGGTAGCCCTTATAATTATACTCTCTGAATCTATTTATCTTTGTAAAATGTTTTTATTACAAATAGAATAATGAATATTAAAACAGTTGAATAAAATGTTATTAAGGTAAAATATACAAATAAACAAAAATAAGAGTTAATTATTTAATTTGAATAAACTTTTTCAGCAGCAGGTGTTTAATGTCCCATAGTACATTAAAACTCTGTTTGTATACAAATTTAAATTAATCCAGGTACTTACAAATGTTTTTTTGTTAGTTTTGACGTATGTAGGTGACGATGTAAGTTATTATTTTCGAAAAACGTTTCATTTGGTTTTTTTTCACAAAACTCTTTTTTTTTTGTCAATTTTCAAACACGGTGTTTACAATAAGTAGATACCATATTTAAACATTTTTTGCTTGTTGCCTGGAATACATAATAAAATAGATATTGCTTGTGAATATGTAAAATTCTACCTACACATGCAGTGGTAACATTTAAATGTTACTTGTCAAATGAAAAGTAATGCTGACAATTTACAAACATCTTAAACAAATGACTGCAATAAAAATAATATTTATACCTACTAAGAAGTTTCTAGTTAAATCAGGTGATGGTGTGTGGGTAAAGAGATTAAACATAAAGTTGAGTGACGCACAAAAAGAAAAACATTGCTAAGTAAAAAGTTTTTTCGTTTATGATAACAACGATATAACCCTACCCGCCTTGGAAAGTAAATGCTTTACTCAACTTATTTTCTGGGGTCGCTCTGATGTCCGCAGCAGATCGAATCGGATGCGGAAGCCTAGTCAGCAAGTCATCTTAAACAAATGAATTACTGAAACCGAAATTAAAGACAAATAATCGATTAACCCGATGGCGAAATGTACGATCGTTCGGAAATCGGTCAAACTGGTCCATGTTCACACAGAGATGGTAAATTTCAAACTGCTTTTTATCATAATTCCAATCTGACGTTTAAAGAACCGTATTATTGGTCTGGACTGCTCGGAGGACAAATGTTTGTTTTCGCACAACTTTGATGATAAACATTCAAAACTCATAGAAATAAAATTTAAGGCAGCACTACGTGTTTTAGAATAACTTTACCCAAACCAAACGTCATGACATTTTAAACATCAAACACAAATAACTTCAAACTGTAACAACAGCCGTTTGAAAACTTCCAAGTAGAAATAGAACAAGGTGGAACTGCTTTAGAAAATATTTTGGTAATAATTAGTATTTTGGATAAATTAAATAACATAAATAGTTCAATAAAATACGAGCAGAATTGAACCCTGCAGCATTCATCACGGAATCATATATTTACGATAAATAAAAAATTGAAGTAAAAATTACTTTTTTTGCACTAAATTGGTGTACTTTTAATTGATTCATGCTTAAAGAAAATTTGAAATTAATGCAAAGACAACACCTGACATCCGGTATCTGCAATGCCACATTATGACTCCCTGTTACGGTTGAGTTAAATGTCAGAACCATGACTATTCTTTTTTTAAGTGTGCATTCAAATAATAATAATTCTCTTGCATTAAATAACAAACAAAAAAACTACAACAAATATTAAAAATAAAATTCACAATATTATTTTTAAAAACAAAATTTAATTAGACATCAGAATGTATTTGTAGCGTGACCCCTTTTACCTGAAAGGTTCAAAATAAATTTTTACACATGAACTGATATTAACATTTTATTACAAAATTATCATACATAATACTTATACATTGCAATGACTATAAAACCCATAGTCATGCAAACGTAGTAGTGACCAATTTATGACACTTGAATAATCTTTTTTAATTTTGCTTGTTCCTTCTTGGTAACATTTATTTATTATGTAAAAAATATTTAAAAACTGAAACTCAAAAAAAAAAAAAGATTTTTCAACATTTCTTTTTTGTGTTTAATAAATAAAATTTAAATGTTTAAACAAATTTAATGTTCATTTTAATTTGATTTATCATTACTTTTCCTTTTGTCGGGTATGCGGAATTCGGCTCTGCAATTATAAGGTAGTAAGTAGCGAGGCGAATTCGTTAATTTTCGCCGTAAGCCCAAATATTAAAAAAAAATTTTATATATTGTAAAAAAAATTTTTATATATGAAGTTTGACAACTGGCGAGAATCAATGAATTGCCATAATCAAGGTACATTTATTTTACTGGGTAGTGTCGTCCGCCCAGCTGGTTGTAGTTGGGCATGTCAAAAGCTGTTTGTATTTTACATCTTTTGTTTACGAATTTCAAAAAACAATAACGACAAGCACATGCAGAACAAAGAGAGCGTTTGTTTTTAAAGCAAATCTCTTTTAAATTGTTTTTCTTTTTTTGACATTTTTACTCACAAAGCAACAACAAAATGCTATGTTGTTTTTACAAATGTTGTATTTCTTGTAGAGCCGCTATTACCTAGTAAAATAAATGTACCTGGCCATAATTTATTCCTCTTATATGACATAAAAATATTATTATTGATCGATTTTTGAGTTACTTCGTACATTTAAAGTTTATAGGTGAACTTTGATGAATTTAGTGCTTTTTAATTTTTTGAGTTCTATTAAAATTTTTTAACAATTTGATATATAATTTCTTTTTTAATTTTAGATTTTTTATACAGTTTCCTTTTTAAGGTTCCTTAATAAAAATTACTGGATGAATTTCCAAACTCTTGGTAAAATTGTAATTTGATATGCAGTTATTGTTTGTATTTTTGTTACGATATTTATCATTATTATTTCTATTTCAAGGTTTGTAGTCTTCGGAAGGTATATAAATCACTTAATCATCTCACTTTATGCGATCGCTCATAAAAATTCTAGAAATAACAAATATATTACAGAGTGATATTTTTAATACGTTCCATTCAAATTTGCCATTATTGTCGATACAACTTTTTATTACATAAATAGAATGCAAGTGATGTTTTCTGGCAAAGTATACTCGTACATACGACTGTGTGTAGCTATTTGTCATTAAATAGTTTGCAAAGACTTACTATGTATTCTCATACACGTAAGTAGCTTTGTGACATTGACATCTTTGCAGTTAAGTTTGTTTAATTCCAATGGTAACTTTAAGGTTAACCAAGCATGTTCAAGATTTCAATATTATATCGAAAACAAAATGCTCATAAACAGATGTTTATTTATTTGGATCAAGTATTTTGAAGTGCAATGCACTTGTCTAAGGTAAGTGTATATTTTTAACCAGACTTTAAATACAAAAAGTAAAGTGAATACAAGTTTAAATTTCTGATTTTTAAATACGCATAAATAGGGGCATTTTAGTTTCTAAAATGTTTTTCTAAAAGAATAAAATTATTATGCTATGCATAATACAGAAAGTAAGAAAACTTAACAATATTGTAAACATTGCGAATAAAAATTTTAATTAAAAAATGCCCGAGTCAAGTATGTATGTCAACAATATTTAAATTATTTAATTTTATTTATTTAGTCATAATTTGCAGAATTTTACTTCATAAAATGAAACAAATATAGGGCGTTTTTTATAGACATACTAAACTTAAAGTTGGTCACACCTTCTTAACAGCTTTTAAGTGATTTCAACATGAGTAGACCGACGCCTGAAAAACCCTTTAACTTGTGCAATCTTATTTGAAAATCAAGATTCGGTTTGAAATACGTATCGTGCACTACTTGCATTTTACGTTCAATATAATCTGGCCTCAGGGCGTTTACACTGATTAACTATAGAACGTTTTCGCACCACTTTTACTCTAAATGTAGTCATTACTGCTGTAATGCGTAGTCTGGGAATCTTAGTTTGCATACTTGCAAAATCTAACTCTTACAGCAATTAAAGCCACACGATTAACTATTAAGGCGTAGATTCAGCGAATACGCCCAAAACAATATCACTGTTGATCATGATTTTCATAAACGATAAATTGATACGTCAATAAACAAAACTGCCATATTTGGAATGACTAGAGTCCACAAGTGTTTGTTGAGACCCAATTATTTCTAGAAAACCTCTGTGTATAGTATGTTTTATGGGGTAGTGAATCATTGGTCCGTATTTCTTTAAAAGCGTTCAGACAATGGTGACCGCTATAGAGCGAAGATTACAGACTTTTTCTTTAATCAATTAAACAACCGTGATGTACAGAAGCTGTGGTTTCAACAAGATGGCGCAACATGTTACACAACTCGAACTACGATTGATTTATTAAAAGATACATGTAGTAATCTTTTTTCACCTCATTTCGTAATAGTGGATTGGTCTCCAAGATCGCGAGATTTACGCCGCTAGATTTTTTCTATGGATATATAAGAAGCCGCTAATCTACACTGATAAGCCCGAAACGATAGACCACTTGGAGAATAACATTCGCTATGCTGCTGCCGATATTCGGCCACAAATGTTGCAAAAAGTCACCAAAAGTTGATCCGCCAAATAAGACTACATTCGAACCAGCCGGCGGTTTTATATCAGATTAATTAAATATGATTAATCTGATAATGTTCGAATGTAGTCTTATTCGGCGGATCAACTTTTGGTGACTTTTTGCAACATTTGTGGCCGAATGATTAACTAGAAGATTATTATTCATTGCATTCTAAAAATTAATCATCGTTTTATTCCATTTCAAAGTTCTATACGTCTATAAAAAACACCCTTTGAGCTTTTCCCCAATATTTGCTTTTGAATAGAACAGATCGGCCTATGCAAAAAATGTAATAAAACTTGATCACTGCAACCATGCAATGTTGCAGAGAAGATAATATTGTTCTTGAGACCATACCAAAAATATATTTTTTCTATGTGCAAAAAATCCGTGTCTTAAAATTCAAATACATACTGGCTGCCTTTTCCCTTTTTATATATACGACCTGGATATCAATATTTACATTTAAAATACCTTTACATTAGATAAAATCACATTTCCGGAAAAAAACATAAAATATACAATATACAATTTTACGAATTCAAATGTTATTAAAAACTTGGCACCACCTTTTATTTGCTTTATAGCCGAAATTTAAAATATTTGGAATTTTTTAATACATTTTAATGTGCGGTCTACTAAAAATGTTTTTTGTATTCAAAAATATTTTTTCAATTATTTAAACAAGTGAATAATTTTTTACCTGTTTCAACAATATTGTTTCAATATAAAATTTTCACTGGAAACCTAAGTTAAGCAAAAATCGAAAACAGCAAAAAAACAAATTTTTAATTCATGTTAAAACACTTTTAGCAACAATAAAACGAAAGGGAATAATTCATTTACTGTAAATTTATTCTTTTAATGCATGTTTTGTTGTTGTTGTTTTTTAATACTAACACGATACAAAATGCAAGTCGTTAACTAGGTCTGGGACCACTAATTACTAAAAAAAACGTACATACATACATACATACATACATATATACATACATACATTCATATATACATAGTACATATATTTACACATTCATAAAAATTTTAATTTAAAATAAAATAAAAGAAGGTTAAATATAATTAAGGCATAATTTAAAAGAAATGACCAAGAAGATGGTTGTAACAAATTTGGTCGAATTACGTTCAAGAAAAATTTAAGAAAAAATATAACGTTCCGTTGTAAAAAAAAGCTAAACAAAATTAAACTGGCGATTTGTGGAGTGGAGTTAATCACTATAATCTAAAATTTTTCACTAAAAATATTTTTAAAATAAAAAATTTTATAAAATTTAATAATAATCATAAAAAATCCTTGTAGAAATAAATGCCAGCGTATAAAATGTTTTTACGTTAAACATGAGACAGAGAGCACACACATGAAATATAAAATATGTGATTATACATTTCTGAAAAAAAATAACAAACAAACAAAAAAGCAATAAATTAACCTTATTCCAACTCTTACCCACATACTCTGGCCAAAAAAGCAGCAACAAGGAAAATCTGTAAATCGCCTGTTACAACACACAAAATATATCCCCAAGGACTTAAACAATTTTAGGATCATAAAAACAATCTTTTAAACCCTTTGAAATACGGAATAACAATAAAATAAACCGGAGATACTTGTATGAATAAGAACTCTTTATCTCTTTAAATCTTTAAATAAGGAAATAAAAATATGATACTTTATATATGGAAAAACTAGTATTAGAGAATATTATTTTCTCGTAGCTGACTTAATAAAATGTGTAAAAATACTAACAACTAAAATAAAGCTCCAGCAAAAAGAAAATGCAATGACGAGTCATAGGAACTTAAAAAGGCTTTTTATTTATAATCTTCTTCTGTTAGATCTTTAACAAAACCTTTTTTTCGTTTCTATTGAATGAAGTTTAATATTTTAAATTAAATTAGAAGAATAAATAATTGAAGTCATGGAATAATAATTATTTTTTTTTTAAATAAGAGTTTCTTAAAACAGTTAAAAGAAAAAAATTTAATATTGTATTTAAAACGGTTATTAACTGATGGTGAAATAGCTCATGAAAAAGGCACATTCATATGTAAACTTAAATTAGAAAAATTGCAAATTTTTCACGGTTTCACTAGAGATAAGTATGAAAATAAAAAACTGCGTGCAACCGTCCACGAGAAGATAGTCTTACTATCAGGCTGTCAGATAAAAAAAAAATGTTATGTAGTAGACATTGCTACTTTCAATTAGAATCAAATTGGTGTTTTAATTAGAAAACAGTTTCAACTGCAAGGCGCGCCTTCAAAATAAACTGTTCACTAGCGCAACGAAAAATAATGAAACGCAAATCAAACAAATTAAAGTTATTCTAAACAATTTAGTGATTACAAATTAAAATGCTTTAGTACAGTCGGGTTTATCACTATTTAAACTAATTAAACAATTGTTGCAAAAAAGAATATGATAAAATTTTATGTGTTAAATCAAAGAATATTAAAAAGCAGTCAAATCAGCTACAAGCACTCTAATAGCTATCATTTGTGAACCCATATTGAAATATATATTTTATCTATTTTAGGTAACAAAATATAGCAAAAAATTGGTAAATAATAATTAAAATATTTTTAGCGAAATTAAATGATGCAAAGTAAACCATTATGTTGTAAAATATCACTAACAGCATGTTTTTCACTATATTTTTAATTAATATTTTCGAAGTGTTTAGTTATCAAAAAAATAAGGATTTTAATAAACAACTTAAAGTCTGTCTCTCATATCGGAATGTATTCATATAATGTAAGGGACCAAGCTATTTAAAAAATATGATTAATTTTACAACAGAATGAATCAATTTTACCATAATAAGACACTATTTGGCCACAAAAGGGTTACCATTGAACTTCAAGCATAATGAAAATATGTTTTTGGTTTTGTCAAAATATAGTGTAAGAATGAAAAACATTTTATTGTAATTTTTTTATTATTACATATAATTAAAAAATTTAATTTGTATTTTATTAAACCTTGTTTAAAAAATATTTTTTTTTCTTTTAGCTCATTAGTAATTAATGCCAATTGTAAAGATTAAAATTAAAAAAAAACAGAAAAAGTTAAATACCAGCGAAATGGAAAGTGCAGTTCATTCTGCGGGTATCTTACTTTTAGTATTATTTTTAAAATTAATCACAATTTAAAACGACCGTAAGCTTAACTAAAAAAAAATTATTCTTTTTGAAAACAGCGTTTCCAAGAAGAACAAAAACTGAACTATTAGTAATTATTTTTATTTAAGTCATTTATTATTTAAAAATATGTAGTTTAATACGCTTACTGTGGTGACTTTACACTAAATAAAAATAAAACTGCAATATATTACTGCTGTTCAAAAAAGATAGAACAAATTATTTAAAATCTACAGAGGGCAAGTGTGACTCCCACACACGCAGTTCGTACCAATATAACGTCTGCTTTCATTAGAAATTTTATGTTTTTTATTTACTATTAGATAATAAATGTTCTGCATAGAGCAGTTTTAAATTTATGACAATATTCGGACAAATTGAGTCTTCTATAGGAACACTCTTTGAATGCGAAAACCTTAAACGATTTATTAGATGCTGTTGTTTTTCCAGCCTTCAAATTTTATTTAAGGCTCCTCATGATCTGATTTAGTGCAGAAAATGTTTCAGTTTTCAATGTTTTAGTCAATAATTCTTGCAAACAGACCGACTTCAAAGCAAACAAACTTAAAATCACACTTCTTTTGGACGGTGATTTTACACTAAATATATTGTATTATATTATATTATATTATATTATATTATATTATATTATATTATATTATATTATATTATATTATATTATATTATATTATATTATATTATATTATATTATATTATATTATATTATATTTTATTATATTATATTATATTATATTTTATTATATTATATTCGAGAAAGATATTGTCTGGATTTTTATATGTCGTAGAACAAAATATGAGTGCAGATCAAACACGAAAATTCTACAGTCATGAGGCCGCTCTTTATTTTTAAAACTTTTTATTGCTGACACAGTAAAAAAAAAATTTGTTTAAATTCTAAGCCTTAGTCTAAAACTTTTCAAAAGATTGGCCAAATATACTAAATAATAACCATAAGGGCACCTTTTAATTTCTAATGTTAATATACTTGACATAGTAATCGACATTCTGTCAAATTTTCAAGAGTTTGTCCGTACCTGTTTCAAAGATAAGGTCATATAGGTCAACTTCTATCAATTATAAAGACACCCTTTAATTTATAATTTCATGTTTGCTACTTGTTATAGCGGACTTAGCAACAAAGGTTCTGTGTGAATTTCAATCACTGCCTGCATTTGTTTATATATATTAAATAGCAGCAACTATTGTAACACCCTATAATTTATAATTTTAAATATTTGTAGTTCTTAATATACCAAGCAAAGTAGTGGATATTCTGGTTAATTTTCAAGTGTTTGGGGATAACGATTCGAGCGATAGGGCCATATAGGTCAATTTACTTCAAATATGGGAACACCCTTTAATTTCTAAGTTAAAATTTTATGCTTGTTATGGCGGACGTCTTAGCAATAAAGGTTCTTTGTAAATTTCAACTATCTAGCTAAACCAGTTCAAAAGTTTGGCCTCATACACCAAATTAAATTAACTATTGGGACTCCCTTTAATTTATAATGTTTAATGTTTTTACATGTTATTATAGCGAGCCAATTTTTAAGCGTTTGTTTTTTAATGGTTTAAAAGATAGAGGCATATAACTCAATCTATGTCACCACGAGGACACCCTTTAATTTTAAAATTTATTTTTGTATTACTTCTAGCTTTTGGGAGCTATAGTAAAACGAATTTTTCTTAAATTTTAAGGAAGTGCGCCTTTTTGTATGGGGACACGCTTTAATTTTTAAGATTATGAGCTGTTTTTAAAACAGGACAAATATGGAAGCATAATCTATTAAATTGCAAAAAAAATTTTAAAATCACTTCAGAAATGACTGAATTCTGCAGGCAAAAATATAAAAAGGAACATTCAATTGAATTGATAATCTCCTTCTTCTTTTAAAGCCGGTTAAAAAGTTAGTGGATTGTAATTCAACAAATAAATTGCAGTTTAATAATAAACATTAGGTTAGCAACCTTTTTAAAACTAAATAAATACTTATTTCGTAAAAAAAATATAATGTTTGCAATAACAACAAAAGAAATCATTACAATAATAAAAGCTTTGCAACAATTCCACAAACACTTAATGTCAATGTGTCCGTCTGTTTAATGTATGTTAATGTACAGTGAATGTCACTAGTACCAGTTATTTTGCAAATTAAAATCTATAAACGTTTTAAAAAAATTTAACATTGTCGGTTTTATATTTAATATGGGCGTATTTACTATTAGGCATGGCAATACTTATATTTCCATTTGCAAAAAACGTTTTAATTTAGCAGCACCATCAGCACAAAGAAAAACAACGCTTCAGTTAAAATCGTACACTTGAAATGCCGTTAGCTTTTTTTAACTTTAAACAAAAAATCTTAGGTTTAATTACTGATTTAGTAGAAAAACAGTGGTCTTAGTGAAGTTTATGTAAAAAGACTTAACTTAGAAGCAGTTTAAATAAGAAAACTTTAAACATGAGACAAACTAGTGAAAGTGAAAGAAACTTGGTAGTTTTTCATTATAATAGCGGAAAATGTTTATCAAAAATCGCTGAAATAATTAACTGAAGTCGTAGCACTATTTAATATATAATTAAAAGGCATAACAAAGAAGGGCGCATATCAAATACTGTAAGAAAACGTACCAATAAAAAATTAAGTTCTTCCGACGAACATTGGATAATGAGAAAAGTTAAACTAGATCAGAGAATTTCCGCCCCAAAATTAGCTACCGATCTCAAATTATTTCCTTAAAAAGATGTAAGCGCCTCCACAGTCCAAAGAACCCTTCGTAGTCATGATTTTCATGGCCGCATTGCAAGAAACAAACCTTTTATAGGTGCCCGCAACAGACGTAAAAGATTATTGTTTGCGTTTGAGTATCTGAAATATCAAACAGAATTCTGGAATAACGTCATATTCACGGACGAATTAAAATTTAATATACTAGGGCTGCTCTATATATTTCTGGCCTAATAGTGAAAATGCGAATATTTATAATCAAAAATGGTTTTATTGCTTTTCAAAGTATTCTCCAGCATGATTTATACACTTTTGCATGCGCTAAAACCAGTTGTCGAAGCACTTTTTCCACTCCGATTGAGACACCTCTAAAACATGGTTTTTGAACACTTCAACAGCTTCTTCTGGCGACGAAAATCGTTGACCACGCATCTTTTTCTTGATGTGCGGAAACAAGAAGAAGTCATTAGGTGTCAAGTCAGGGCTGTATGGCGGATGACCCATTAATTCGACGTTTTGGCCGGTCAAAACCGCTCTGGATTGAGCCGATGTGTGAGAGCTCGCATTGTCATGGTGAACAATGATTCGTCTTCTTTTGTTGGTTTTTCGAATTTCTCCGATGACTTCAAGCAAACAAATTGTAGTGTACCACTCAGAAGTGACCTTCCTACGTTGCTCAAGCGGAACAGTCGCCACATGACCAGTTTTGCTGAAGAAACAGGCGACCATTTGCTTCGAAGTGCTTCTTCCACGAACAACCTTCTTTGGATTTTGCTCGTCTTTGGAGACCCACACGGTCGATTGTTGTTTCGTTTCATGCTAATACGCATAGATCCATGATTCGTCACCTGTGACAATCTTATAAACGTCTTTTGAAGCACCGCAATCGTATTTTTGCAACATTTCTTTGCACCAATCGACACGAGCCTTTTTTTGACCAACTTTTAAATTGCGCGGGATCCAACGAGAACAAACCTTTTTTACGGCCAAGTGTTCATGCAGTATCGAATGTATGCTGGTGGAAGAAATGTCCAAGGATGTCTCTATCTCTCGGTATGTCGCATGTCGATCTTGCATTATAAGTTCACGCACGGCATCAATGTTCTCTGGCACAACATCCGTTTTTGGACGACCTTCAAGGAATTCGTCTTTGAGCGAGCTTCGGCACCGATTTTTCACAGTGCTATAGGATGGTGCTTCATCGCCATACAAAGATTTAAGTTCATCAATGCACTCTTGTCGTGATAATTCACGTCGAAAGTTGTGAAAAATGATGGCACAATAATGTTCACGAGTTAATTTCATTTTTTTTCTATATTAATTTTTTAAAGTGACTGTAAACAACACAAATAATGGTCGTACGTCAAAACGTTTTGAGTACGATTATGCTTAAAAATGACAAACTTTCCAATGGAAATGTCAGATTGCACTTGGCAGCACTTAGTGTTGCCAGGCCAGAAATATATATAGCAGCCCTCGTATTCTCTTCTGATAGAAAGATTACAGTGTGGAGAAAACCAAATAAAGAGTTGGACGTTGCAAATTTACGATCGACAGTAAAGCATGGTGGCCGTTCACAAATGGTGTGGGATGCATTTCAGCTGCTGAGGTAGGTAACGTAGTATTTGTGGATGGTAACATGGATAAATATGCAATTTCGAAAGAAAATCTAAAACAATCTGCTGAAAAAGTGGATATTTTAAGCAGTTTTAAGTTATATGCTGATAACGACCCAAAACACTCATCCCACGTTGCTCTACCTTGGGCAATATACAACTGTCCTAAAGTAAATCAAACACCAGACCAATCACCAGATATGAAAGTTATTGAACATTTGTGGCAAATTTTAGATAAAAAAAACTAGATGCCGTGCCATAGCTAACAAAAATTATCTGCATATCGCTCTTCAGGATGAATGGAACAAAATCACAGTCGAAATATGCAAAAATTTTGTAGACTCCATGCCTAGACGGATATATATAACAAAATCCTATTTCAATGATATTATCATATTCAACTAGTGTACGATTTTAAGTGATACATACAATTTTAAGTGATACAAGAACTTAGTGCTTCTTTTCAATTTTTAGATATAAATTTCCATATGCATTATACTTATTTTATGAAATAAATTTGTTTTGCTTTAATAACTCATTTCTTTAACATAAAGAACGATTTTTACTTATATATCTAAATAATACTTTGCGTACTCGCGCTGTACGATTCTAAGTGACATCCACTGTATGAAGTTTTCGTTTAAAACCTCTGGACATAAATTAGTTTAAAATTATGCCAAAATAATGTGGCAAGCAAAAAGAAAATATTTAAACATTTGTTGACTTTAAAAAATAAACAAAAGCTGAACGTAATGGAATGTTGAAAGTGCCAAGGCATTTATTTAAATAGTTTTCATTTTGTTAACTTTTCAATTGTTGGTCATTCACTTAAATGACTGCCATTATTTAGATGAATGGTTGCTTTTGTTGCGCATTTTCGTCTTTTTGTATTATTCCTATTTGAATTTGAAATACAGTGTTGGTATTTTAGAGAGCTTAATATTAAAAGTGCCTTTTTGATGTAGGCTCTTCTGAACATTATTTTAAAAAATAGCTCGTTCTCTTTTTCGTTTCTAAAATTAACATTTAAAAATTATCCTTTTAATGCGACTGACAGCTAAAATAGTTGTTTTTAATAACAGCAGTTTTCTCTGGTACAAAATTTCAAAAATTTGTATATGCTTTTCAAGAACAACATATCAAAGAAAAAGAGGGTGTTGCAATATGGAAATTAGATAAAATATTAAACGAATGGATAATTTTTTTAGTAGTAGTATAAAAATTTTGATGTACACACTTCCCAAAAAGTTTTAGGTAATTTCCAAAATTGACTATTTATTTCACTTATAAAAGCCAAGATTTATTTGACTTTTTCTTTAAAAATGAGCTTTAATCGTTGTAAAAAAAACTTTGTGTTAATTCTTTCTTTTTTTGTGGAAAATTAAAAAATTGCATGAGAATCAAATTGATTCAAGCAAATACCCTTAAACATATATTTACAACCATATGTATATAAATAATAAATATATATTACAGTTATAATTCTACTAGAAATAACAAACGTAGAATGCGTTGTTTTATACACAATATTATCTACCAATTTTTTCACAAATACACCAAATTACATAATAAGCATTCAGTTAATTGGCAAGTAAATTTAAGTTGTATTTAAATACAGTTTCAGTTTTTCAGTCATCTATGATCGTTCTCATTTAAATATAATAAAAATATGGCAGCATTACGATATATCAAAATAACTCTCAATATATTATGAAAAACAGCTGCTAACAAACACAATAAAATGCAAATTTTGTTAAAAATACTTATATAATATAAAAAAAGATATCTGCGATACATTTATTTGTTTAACTTTTTAACAACCAAAAACAATTTTAATTTAAATTTCTTAAAAGTATAATGAGGTTCGTTAGTAATTATAAGTGAAACGGCACGTTTTTAAATAAACAGTTATTAATTGTTTCACCGAAAGATGTGTGTGCTTTAAAATACACGGAATACTACAAACAGGTAGCAATCGTGTCTATAGGCCTGTGAGACCTTTTATAGGGCCCATACATCTGTGGTTTTTCTGTGGTTTTTTAAATATTTTATAACTAACAACCATTAAAAACCTCACCCAGTGAAATTAACTATGCAGTAACAATTGTCTGTGGCAAAAAGTGCCTGTGATATTTGTAGAAAACAGCAGCAGTAACAATAATAACAACTAAAACAAATATAATTTATGAATATTTCATGGTTATTTGGATGGCTGGATGGATGGGTGGTTGGTTTCTAAGATTGATGGTCATGATACAGTTATGCCATTATTCACTTTGATTTTAAAGAAGATGAATAAACAAAGAAAAAACATTACAAAAACAAACAAACAAACACACAAGTGGAGAGAGAAAGCCTCTTTTTTTCTTTTGTTTTTGAGGTAATTTTTCATTTCTTTTTTTAAAATAATGCGGGGCTTTTTATATAAAAGGTCATCATATAAATATATAGGATCTCATACTGTTCGGTTGCAATTGAGCTTTTACTACTTTGGGGTTTGAAATGTATAAAATTGATGGTTCATGATCATCATAATGTATTTTTTACTTTGTTTCTTTTATTTATTATTTTTTCTTTGTAATGTTGAGAAAAAAATAGAAATAATAAAAATATAAACATTTTATAAGTTTATTGAGTTGGATTTAGAAAATTATATACCGAATAACAACAGCATCAGCATCAACAAAAAAGTTTTAATGGAAACCAATTATATATAAAATGAAACTATTTAATGATATTTTTTTTTTTTCGTAAAAGAATTTACAAAGTTTTCTCTTCATTCTGTCTTTAGAAAGTTTTAAGCAGATAAATACTCCAAGCAGAGTGAATAGGGAAATTGTTTATTAAAATTCTAGTCCAACCTTTGTATATGAAATTTGCATTTCGTGACTATACCAAAGGTGTAGTACAAAATTGCAACAAGTGTACAAGACGTGTTGTGTGAGAATTTCGTCCAACCAAATTAATATTGATTAGTTGGTTAATGGATGATATGTACAATATACGCAACTCAAGGTGGTGGATGCAAAGAATGCTGATGATAAATTTGGCGGTCCTGAAAATGCGGCATTACATTCCGTCCGCGTACATTTGAAAAATAATAATAAGGAAAAAGTAAATTTTAATTGATTTATGAAAATCACTGGTTAAACCCCTGGCTGGGAAAAAAAATAATTGTGTATAATAAAAAAATATAATTTGACTATCATCAAATCATCATTTTCAATATGTTTGATCTTTTTTTATAGCTTCATTTTCGTTTGTGCAATTTAAGTATAACCTTGATGAAATCCATATTCAAACATCTCTAGGTGTAAGCCAAAGTTTTCTCAAATATTCATGTCAGCTTTATTGAGGTTAAATAACATAAAAAGTATTACAAGAAACAAACAAACAAACAACACGTAAAAATATTTTACCTAGCTTTCTTGGTTGTTTGGCGTAAAGGCAAATGAAGCATTGAAAGAAATAAAGAAATTTGCAAAGTGTAAACAATTATTTCATTTTTTTTTCTGGTTTTGTCTGTTAAATATTTAAATATTCCCTGGATAATAAATGATAACCAAATGTTTAATGTTTTTGCCTTTTAACTTTAGTACCAAACAACAAACAATGTCTTTTAATTCCCACCAAGAAAACAACAGAAAAACAGAGTCATAGTAACCAGATCTGTGATAATAATTTAGAAACATTTGTCAATTTATGGGTTTGTATAATAATTTCATTAAAAAAATAATTTCTTGTAATTCCCACGACTGGTGTAAAGTATTCCTAACAAACACATTAACCAAAATTTGTATATGAAATAAATAAATTTGTTAAAAAGGGAAAGTTTCAAAGAAATTTTCCCCTTGAAAGTGTCTGTTTTATTTTTGTGTATCCATGCACTTGAGACACTTATTTAAATGAGGTCTTGTATTTCAATTCATGTTTTTATTTTAATTTATTTATTTGATGATGTTTTACTTTAAAATGTGTTTTGTTTCTCATAGCACCTCATTAAAACTAAAACTCAATTTTAAATCAAAGCAATTAATTTGAAAATACTTTCTTTCCTTTTTTAAAAGAGTATTTTCTTTTAATGTTGTCATTTATTTCCACATTATATTATTATCTGTTCGTTCGTATGTTTTTATCTTAATTGAGTGTTTTTAATTTTTGTTCGTCGTAAATAAACTCACACTTCTTTTTTATTCTTCTGCCGGCATAAAATTCTGTGTTTTTCAATATTTTAATATTTGTTTTATTTTTGATTGTATGTAGAACTTCCATGGTTTATGTTTTAAGTATTAAGTCTCCAAAAAGCTTTTC
Organism: Cistogaster globosa; assembly: GCA_937654795.1. Lineage (NCBI taxonomy): Eukaryota > Metazoa > Arthropoda > Insecta > Diptera > Tachinidae > Cistogaster > Cistogaster globosa. Next base: position 25,911,479 of record OW569406.1, read on the forward strand.
CTTGTTATGCTAAATTTGTGTTACATACTGCCTGTGATTATAAAATATCGAAGCTGTTTAGAAAATATTGAAAAAGTTCAGCGTCGTCAATATATTTTGCAACTTTCAAGAAGTTCGTTTCTTGTTTCAAAAATACCGAAACCTCCCATGTACATCTTATAGAAATCCACCCAAAATATTGTAAGAAATATTTGTTCATATCAGGCTAAAAATTCGATCTTTTAATATACCTGCTATGCGCACCACTCTTATTTGTTTTATATGCTAAAACAAAAAAGTAATGCAATTGCAAAACAAACAAAAAATTTTTTAATTTAAAAATTTGCTTTATATTTAAGACTGTCTGGTAAGAAACACAGTTTAGTGTTCTTAAGTGTTTCTTAAAGATTAATTCAAAATATCTTAGATGTAGCAATTCATATTCGTGCCTACATAGTTTAGGTACATAACAAGTTATTTAAATTACTTTCTAATTTTGTTACTGATTTTCTAGCAGATAATCAAGAATTGTTCCGATGCATAATGCAAGTCACTGTTCCAAAAGAAATTTCAAATATGGTTTAAATATGATGGTCGAAGTTATCGGCATGCTAAAGAAGATATCAGTAATAGTTGTGTAATAATAAGGAATTACATTTACCATGCGGTGAGGAAAGTTGAACATAGTGCTGCGAAAATCATTGAAGCATCAATGCCACGCACTCAACGAAGTACGAAATGTTAGAGTCTTTTGTTTATAATCCTGAAGAGGATATCTACATTAAGTTGTCGATTAAGGTGGATATTGTTTCTCCCTCCTAACATAAACATTTGCTGCGTTCATGGATGATGAAAGCGTTTTTGACAATTTCGAACCAGCTGCAATTACAGTGCCCTTCTAGAGTTTGCATTAAACAGCATCACAAGGTCTAGGGTGGAAGTGACTAAGGTCCCCGAATTTGTAGCTAAAGTTATCCTATAAAGTGGAGTTCTGCTACTTTTGCACATCAACACCGTATGGACAGATGACGTCATGGATGATTTCAGAGAACTACTTTAATGCTATAGCATTTTACAGGTTAACTTTTCCTTTTCTTCAATAGGTGCAATATTCGAAACTAAACGGAGTCAGTCTGCAGCTCTCGGATAGGAAAAAGTTATTGGTCATCCTACCAGACATCAGACTACTATAGCAGTTGGCCATAGGGGCAAGGGCTTATTACGGCAACATAGATTTGCAGATGGGCTATAAACACTTCCTAGGATATTCGATATTAATATAATATTTAACTCTGCTGTTAAATAATTGGCTTTTAAAGGCATTGATCAAGCCGATGTTATTTTATTTTTGCTTCCAACTCCTTAAATTACAAAAGAGTCTTGAAAAAGACACGGCAGGATCCTAGAAGAGGTAACTCAGTGTTAAGATTACCGGTAGATAATAATAAAAATGATGCTCTTGATAATCATTGCTCAACCGATGAACTTAAACTTAAATTAATCATAACAAATATGATCACCTACAAAGTGATTAGTCTAAAACTGCAAAACGGTCTTATCTTGCAAAAAATAATACATTGTTTGCTAAAATAATGCACTAAGGCTACTGAACGAAGACTTTTTAAAGTCACTGTAGCATTAATGAATATTAACTAACTTAAACTTTACTTCTTTAGAATTGCATGACATTTTTCTTGTTAAATAAAACTATGACCAAACTTTTGTTTAAATTTATTACAAAAGTTTTCTGTCAGGTAAATATTGGAAACTTTTTCCTTAGAACTCACGACTATACCAATTGAAACTTTGTATCTGTTTTGCTAGCAAATCTATATAGTACGTTTTTATTAAAATTTATTTTTACGATAAAGTTTTAAATAAAGAGCTGATGAGGAGAAAATAAGGGAAGTGATTCCGTCAAGTCTTTTAAGTATTTAATATTTAACGAAATTGTATTTAATTTATTTTATTAACAAACAAAAGCATTAAAATCATTTTCATTTAGAAATAACAGTTTTCTCTGCTGCTATGTATTCTTAATCAGTTTCCGTGAAATTCAGTTAAATTAATTAAATCTGGTTTATCTTAGCGGTTTCAGTAGGTTTTCTTTTCTGCCATCTCTAACAATCATTCAAAATGAGCATTTCTTGTCAACGTCATGGAATTTATGTAGAATAATTCAAGACTTTTAATTTAATTTTTTTAATGTTTAAACAAACACTGCTGATTTTAAGTACGTGCGTAATTTAACTCAGTAGAATGAGAGTCTATTAAGTGCGTCTATCTTTTATTTAACAAATGCAAACAAAGAAACATTCTTCAAAACGATGCATTCTTTAAGAGCAAATATTAACATAAATAGGTATATAAACCTGTATGTAAATACTATAAAACCATAAAGTTCAACTGCCGTAATAGTCGACATAAAACTGTGCCATCTTGGACGTAAACATTTTAAAATATAAAAAAAAAACTTGGTATTCACTTTCGACTGAAGTTATGTAATTCATAAAAAACGTAGACTTTACCTTTAATTTGAATTAATATAAAGCTTTTTTGCTCGTTTTTTTTTTTTAAACTGCCAAATACTATTAACGATAACAGCTCAGAAAGATAAATATTATTTTAAAAGGAACGCCGAAGGTTCGCAGAAAGCAAGAACAAATATACCATTGTAGAAAGAATAACGATGAAAAGCTTGGCTTTATAAAGGAACACTCCTTGCATTCTTATTTACAAAATTAGCTGCTTAAAAAAATAAATAGTGATTACAAAGTGCACAGCCTAAGGTAGATAGATTCGATGTATGCTGATGACGGATGTAGCGATCTACAAAATTTTGCATTACATTCTGCTGGTGTCTAATTTTTCATGTTTTGTTTGGAAAACGTCCGCAAGCTTTTGTAAAAATTTCTGCGGTCCTAATAAAAATTCTTAGATATTAAAATATAAAAAGTGAACTTAAGCCGTGTTAATTCATTTGTTGCAATGGCGACAAGTTTAAATAATTAAAAAATAAATAAAGAAATATAAAAGGAAATTACTTTAATTTTTTATCTAAATTGTATAAGCAAAATTAATTCAGCTGAATCATTTAGTAGTGCAATTAAATAATTCATCCATCTTAACTTATCTGCCACTCAGATAAGTCCTAATAAGTCCTAATATTACTGTGCGGAAAAATCATGAACTTCACCTGACATGTCTTCGATATCTTTTTGTTATGGTGGAGGAATCCACTGACTGCCAGAAATTTTAATTTTTATACCCTTCACCACAAATGAAAAAAAGGGGTATATCGTAGTTTGTATTATGTTTATAACTTCTACAACATTAATTTCCGAACCCACAAAATATAAATATTCCGAGTCCTTATGCATAGCGAATTTAACTCAAGGATGTCCGTCTGCCTATCCGTGTTAGTGTTAAAATCAACTTTGCTAAGACACTAGATAAGCTAGAAAGAATTTAAATACGCCAATCGATTAGATATAGCTTCGGTCCATATGCTTCCAAGCAGTGGAAACAACACCATGCCTGTCACTAATTTTTCTATATCATTTGGAACAAATATAGTTTAGTGTAGTAACTTGAATCAAAAATTATTTTACGGTTATTACTCTAACAAATATTTAGATTAAGCGTAAACTTTGTTTGCCTATCAAAAATTCTAATGTCAATTCATTTTATATGAAGCAAACTGATGAAGTGGTGTCCACTTTTAGCAATTGGAAAAATCCGAGGTTAACAAAGCGTTAGGCCTTGTATGACTTTTTTTAAATTGATTTTGTTATTTTTTAAAAGTAATGACAATTTAGCTACATTGTGGTCAATCTAGCGATTTTATCTCATTTTTACTTCCATTCAATAATTGCATTCAATAATTGCTACTTGTCGCGCTGATTTAAGAATAACTGAAAAACTAAAAAAGCCGACTGGAATTTTCGAAAAAATAATACACTCCTTTAAAACCACTAGAATCTCATACACCTTTCTACACCTCATATCAGTTTCAATTTCATTCTAACCATCTAAAAATAATGATGTTTTTTTCTTAATAATGAACTGAATAAAAAAAGCAACAAAAAAATAAACACATACACAATAATAAAAGCGAAATGAAAATGTATAACTCAATCTGAACAGACACGAACTCCCATCGTATAAAAAGATCACAAAGAATCTTAACAGAAGCAGACACAAACAAAAGCAGCAAAAGCTGAAGCGCAAATAGAAAATATAAAGAATGCAGACAGACAAACATATTTGTTTGTTCATTAAAACAGCTCTAGATTTAGATTGCTTTACAATTTGAATATTATTTTTGTATAAAGAAGGGAGTTCATATCACAGAAACGCACAAAAATACTCTTTTACGTACAAATTATAGAATAAACCAACGTTTAATAGATACAATTAACGAATGCAAAAGAAAAATGAAATGAAAAAAAAAATATTTCATATTATTGTAAACATGATACATATGTATACGAGTTGTATGTACAGTGGGATACTTTTTTCTGAAAACAACACATATCAACAAACTGACGTTTTATTTCTGTTGTCTTTACATAAATATTTATACATTTATATGAACATCTTTGGGTGTGAACTTTAAATGAACTCTAAATGAAATGAAAAACATCAACTTGAATGTGAATAAAATTGTAAAATTAGTTAAGAGCAAAACTCAATTATTTCATAGATATTTGCAAGGTAATTAAAAGTGGCAGCATTTCTACAAATTAAACTGTATTCTTTTCTAGTAATGTATTAAAAACGACTTTATTTAACAAAGGGGTCACCTAGGAAGCCTCAAAAAATAATACATACTTTCGACAAGATATCGATTCGAATAGTTATCGATTGCCTACGTTTAAAAAACGGGATAAAATCTTGTCAACTTTGCAGCTTAATAACGCCAAGCAATTCTGCAAAGTCGTCACATGATTGCATTTGTGGTCGATCTTACCTATCTGACCATTTAAAATAGAAATCACTGAATAATGTGAGAAGGCTTTCACAACCTTTTCCACTCTCAATTTCAACATTTCACATTCAGTCACAACGAAATTCAATGAACCACTTTGTTACCACTAAAATTTATGGCGTAGAGTTCCTAAGCATTTACTATGCGCAGCCTTGGTATGAGTGATGGTTTCTTTTTTCACAAAAATTAATGCTCAATAAGCACACGAAATTCACTTTTTTCTATTTTCTTCCCAACTTACCCTGTTGTCTGCTATCGAAAAGATACTTAATGACGTAGGTTACTTAAATTGTAACGGGAGTAAGCTTACAAATGCCTGTTGACGGAAAATTAAAAAAACTCACAGACTTGTTGAACTGTCCATTTTGCATTTAGTATTTTGTACCAGCGTCCCTTCTCTTCTTTAAAAAAATATGTTTTCATTTTTATTAACTTTTTTATATCAATTTGACCATTCTAATATTACTTTTTATATTTTATCCCCATAATTCTGATTAGCAGTCCTCTGTTTAATGCAGGATTAGCTGTGTAAAAAATTTGGTTTATGACTCACACACATTATCATATAGATGATTTTAACTGTTCCTGGAAGCAACACTTAATTCCAGTGTGTTTGCTTTAGCATTCAGCGAGTTTAAAATATTTAATAAGAATTTTTAATCAGAAAAATCTTTTTCCCTCGGCCAATTTTATTTTTTTAAACAACAATTTATTATTTCACAACAAAAACATATAAAAACTTTTATTAAAAAAAGTTAAATTCCAAACTACAAAAAGTGAACAAATTCAACAAAAAATACTTATTTGGGGAAGCTTGAAACAACACAACAATGAAACATACGCAATAAATTTCAGAATCCCCATTTGGCATTAAACAAGTTACCAACACCCACCCCTAATGCCGTCAACCATACAACCCCATTGTAACAGTCAAAATGAGCTGCCAGCAGTCTAAAGTTTATTTTCAATTGGAAAAAAAAAAATAAGGTTTTTACGGTAATAAGAATGAAAACAATTCAATTCAATGCAATAAAAAAATATCTAAGCGGGGTGGGTGGTTGTAGGAAGAGGGTTGGTTATTAAAAGCCCTAATGCATATAATAAGGCTTTAAAAAGAGACTCTGGGGCACACAGTAAACCTACCCTTTCTTAGAACTTAAAGAATAAAAGAAATTAAAGACAATTTGAAGCAGCCCCCAGCTTTTTGGTTTTTAGCAAAAAGAAAAGGTACAATTTTGTCTCAGCAGTACGGAGTATACAGACAGACAGACAGACAGATAAACAGACATTTAAAACAATATGCCAAGTTGTATCCAAATATATCTCCAATATATATTTACAGTCACACCACAAGAGCAGCTCTAGTTACTGTGCAATTAAGTAAAATTTATGCAGCAAAGAAATTTTGAAGTGTTAGTATGTGTTTGTCATCGATATGACACCACTGTCACGCATACAATGTCATGACTACTTAGCAATATGCTCTTCCCTCTTATTTTCCACTTGCTAACAATGTTATTTAGAAAATACAAATGCATTCAATATTACTGTTGTTGTGTACAAAAACGTCAGCATTATTCATGTTATGTTGTCGTCATTAAAATAATAAAATTACACTTAAGACCTAAGGAACTTGCTAGGTGACTGACGATCCGTAAATTATTTCAGTAAATAAGAATATACGTTTTAAAATAGCAAATGTTAACCGTTGACCCAGAACCAGGTGTGAATAAAAAAACAACGTCATCAGCACTTTCAAACAAAACAAAAACACATTCGAATTGTATAATTTTCGTATAACGAAACGGTATAGACCATAAACAGTAGCCATTAGTATAATTTTTTTTAGAGCTAAGCCAAGAATAATATCAATAAAGCAGCAATAACAAATACTTCTAACTCAAACACACTTGCAAAAAAGCACAATGTTTTCATATTTTAGGTTTCTTTGTAAAGTTTTTCATTCGTTTAAGATAATGCCCGCTAGTTTAGTTGCCACGGTATGTTTATTTGAAATTATTTTTGATTTGTAGTCTCTCTGAATCTAATAAAGATTTTAAATAAAAATAATCACTTCTCTTTTTTTAGATACTTAGACCTATGAGACCAGTAAACTAGCTTATTTGGATCATTGGAAATATCACAAATCCACAGGTATGCCATTTCTAAGAGCAGGAAAATTGTTTTAATATTATTGTGTTATTACGAATCAAAATGTTTAAAAGACTTTATGCACAACTCTAGTAAGAGACATTTTCCCATTTATGAATAAGAACGATCCATAACAGTATTGGTATTTTAAAGTTTTCCTCCTCTTTCTTCTCATCCTGGAAACTTCTACATGGATTATTATATAAGTAATTTAAATTCCTGCTAAGGCTATCATAAGGTAGTACTCCATCAGTACAGCCACCAGTGTCTACAGACTTTCAATAAAACTTTAAGGTTCTTGTACGAGTATTAATTATATGGCCAAAGAGGTGTTGTATCCTTTCAAGTAGTTTTAACGAGTTTCTAGGGCTGCATAGCCACCCAGCAAAAAATTTCAAAAAAGGTAATCGAGTGTGGAATTAAGCATTTTTGGTGGAATGACTTCCCAACTGGATTACCAACCTAATGATAACGATGATGATTATTTACAGCTTCCTTTACTTGCGAACTAATGTAATGTGTTTTGTAAGCGAGTAACAAAATTTAGCAATCACACAAGTAAGTCATTATATGGAAAGTACTTTTTAAGGTAATGTCTAATTTTTTGCTGGGCACACTCTAATAAATATTTATTACATTAGGAAAAATTTCTTGCCGGTTGCATGAGCGATGTCCCATCTAGCAAGTTCGCCAATCCCCAACTGGCAGAAATGTTCACAAAAGTTTAAGTCTTCTTGAGCAAGTAACCTTATGAATAACTTGATATCAATACAAGTTCATCATAGAGCAGACTTTTTATTCTAACACGCATGGTTACTTGGTGGAATATTCAGTAAGTTTATTTATTTTGAAACATATATAAAAAACTGTTTATTTGATTTGCAGGTAACCCCTCAGATAGGAATGTTTATACCATAATTAGTCTACAACAACAGAGTGAAGACTTTTTGTTAGGAAAAACAATTGATTTAATATTTCAATAAATTTTCATCAATTGCTTCAACATTCAAAGCAATACAAAAGAAAACAATAATTCTTTTTTATGTATTTTTATTATGGTTACATTGAACATATAATTTATTTTAATCAGTACTTTAGTGGCGATAAAAAAGTTTCTGTTAACATTTGATAATTAAATGTTTACTACACACAAATATCGCAACATGGTCGATTTGAATTAAATCATTTTTGTTCAAAATCTAACCGTAACTGAAGCTTATTCAACATCATATGTGACGTGAAAGAAAAACTAATAAATAATAATTATTTTTTTACTTAATATTTTAGAAACAGTTTTAATTTAAAATTACCTTAAAAGTTTAATATTTAATTTTTGGATATATTTAAGCCAAAATTAACACCGGCTTTTTTGATTGCCGTACAACCGCAAAAAAAAAAGTAAAAGCTTTAAATTTATACAAAATTTGTGTCAAGACTGATTTTTAAATAAAATTAATTTTTTGCTAGAAGTGCCCACCCTTCGTCAACGTATTTTGTGTGTTTTTAAGAATTTTCTATTTACAAAAATAAACTGTGCTAACAAATGTTTTAGCATCATAATAACGGTAATATTGGGTGCTTTCACATGTTTACAAAAAAAGTATTTAATATTTGCACTAAGGTTCTAAGGGAACTCCTCACAAAATTTTATACAAATACATTTAGCAGTTTGTTTTCGTACTTTAAATTTTAGAACTCGGGCATACTTTTATGCATTCTTTAGCATAAAAAAAAATCTATTAAGTGTTGCTTGTTAATAATTAAGAGACACTGAGAAACGAAATACAATAAACGTATCTGTATTTATTTTCAAATGGTTATTTGTTTTTTGTACTTAAAGTCATCATATTCTTCTTTTTTGACAATTTTATTTCAATATTAAATAGAATATAGTATCACAGTTTGCCAAAGTAAAATTTAGAATACGTCATAACAGCTAAAGAAAAAAAATTCTTTACCGCTGAATTTTTCTAAATTCAACAAAATTGAAAATTTATGAACACTACGGATCAAATATCTTAAACTCGACTTTAACTGCCGATTTCTCTACATGCGAACAAATACTTCTTTCGCATACTTGTATTGAAAACAAAAACAAAGTATAAAAAACTGTTTTTGTTTTCAATATAAATATTCCAAAGAAATGTTTGTTTGCATGTAGAGAAACCGGCAGTAAAACAAATGATATTAAATTTTGACAATAATATAAAGGAAGGAAATAATTTTCAGCTTGTATGCATTAATTTCGGTGGCGCTACAACCTACTAATTATAAAAGCCTTTTCTCTTATTTATGCTGTTGAAGTTTTATCACATTAATATTAACAAACTTTTAATTTTATTTACATTTATTGAATCCAACTTTTTCATGAGAAATTTACCTGTTAAAGTCACAATTAGTAATTTAAGTTCTTGAGTTAAAATCTGCCATATTTTTACCTAAAAAAATAAAATAAAATTTTATTATTATACGTGATTTGCTATTACTAATAATGTGTAATATTATATGTATGTATGTATTTCACTATAACGTTACGCATTAGTGTTAATAAGTTAACATCACTGTTTTTCGCCTTCCTATTTGTATATGAAGTTTTTTGTTACTTAGTACGTTCGTTACCGGCAAATTGTGAAAATAACAAAAACCAAATAGGGAATGTATCTCATTTTAAAAAAATTTTCAACAAATCTTTTAATTGTAAATAAAATTGCGTCTAAAAATTTACGTAAAGCTTGATTGCATCACGTGTATTACAAAATTTGGTTACTACCGAAATTTTAAGGTTAGAACGAATACTTTATCGAGTGGACTCAACTAAAACGATTAAGCAAATAATTTTTATAAATAATAACTTAAGTTTGCTTCCTACTGTTTCACCTTGAATGACTTGCTAGTTGTTCTGTGCTTAAATCCTTTAACTTCTTCATCCTTCGTTGAAACATGTCATTATCTATACATGGATTATTTTCGGAGAGTTATGTTGTTGCTGCAGAGAGTCTTCTACTGTCTGTTTGTTCCTGCATCGCACAGAAATTATCTAATGAATTTTTATAAAATTATTTGAGACGGTACTTTGGTAACTTGGCAGCACCTCTAATTTTATCAAAGGTAATTTTTATAATTTAATCTATAAAAATTTTTGAAAAAACTACGTTTTCTTCTCAATTCTTCCGTTAGTTTGGGGACACCTTTTAAAATTGCTACAATGTTTTTAAATATTAGAATAATTTGCGTTTTTACTTTTCTTGAACTTTTTAGACTATTTTTCACAAGGGTTGGTAATAAATAACATTTTTTTATTTCGTCTTTATTTTCTATTGGTGTCAGCAAATTTTATTTTCTCTTTTGATTTTATTTTTTACTTCAAATAAAATCTTTCAAGTTCTATTTTCAAGTTTGATTTGTTTAAATTTTGTTGGTTATTTTGTGCAGGATTATTTGCTCAGTTAATTAAATGTGATTTAGTATAATTTTATGTTTAATTTGATCCCACCAGTGTTTTGGTAGAGAAGAGAGAACATAAACACATAAAAATTAAATAGTTTTAATCAAGTAAAAGTAATAAAACCACAGTTCTCAATTTGTGGTATGTGTGGTAAAATAGTATTAAAAGCAAAAACAGATAAAAAAAAGGCTACACAAGAGAGTCTTATTATTTTGATCTCAATTCATTAACCCTGGTCAACTTAATTATATTTTAATGAAGTTTTCAACGATAGCAAAGGCAATTAAAATCTTCTTATTGCTGGCAGTGCAGTGGAATTGTGAAATTTATTTAATTCTTAGCAAGGAAGGGAAGCAGATTACTCGAATTTGCGTTTTTCTGTTCTCGAGGGATTAAATAAGAATTGTGCAGTTTTGTAATCTTAAATACATTTTTAAAGGGCAAGAAAAATAATTGGTGACAAATAACTATAGCAGCCTTTCTAATTGATTAAAAAATATTTTTAACGAAGCACAAAAAGCATATTATTATTTGAAAAAAAAAAATCATAATCATATTCTTAAGACCTTGAAAACCAAAAATCCAAATTTTTATTCTGTACTCTGTAAGACTAGCTTAAATTATTAAATTAAGTTCTCGAAAATTATCATGCCAAGATATTGACTGAAACAAAAAAAAATTTTATAAAGTTTCACAACAATATAAAAATAGTTTGTAAGTTTCTTTTCTGCTTTCCACAAACATAAAAAAACATTCAACCAACAACCCAGTCAGCTTATTTTAGTTGTTGTTGCAGAATTATTTTGATAAAATTATATGCCTAAGCACACAAATCCAAGTATATAAGCAACAACTAGCACATGTTACCAGATCTTTTTAAATTAGAAGTATCCAAACGTTTTAACTCACCTGTGTTGTTCACAAAACCTTAAGAATTAATACCGTTTTGCTGAGTTTATTTCTTATGTTATTGTACTTTTAAAATCACTTTCTTTAAAATATCGATCATTCGTTTTTAGTTTTGAATACAAAGAATAATTTAAAAAAATTAAATGTATAAATTTCAATTTAATTTCATTAAAAAGTGTCACTGGAAATACTGCATCTATTTAAGTGAAATGTGTTAAACTTTTAAGCAACAAACAGCAGCATTTTCTTAATTCTGTTTTATCTTTAAGCTGTTGACTCACTAGATATAATTATTTGAAAATTTTTATGTTTTGTGGAACCTTCAGTAAAGTCTCGTTTTTATTTATTTATTTTCTTACGTTCATCCATTTGACAAGCAGTGCTTTTCTGCACATTAATATAAGTGTTCACAAATTGAAAATCTCTTACAGAAAACACTTATTTTTGTTTTGTCGCTTTGTTTTTGTGAGTGTAGTGAATCATACATAGGAAAGAAATGTGCTTCTTATGTGCATTAGAAGATAAAGCAATTGAAAAGAATTGTTTTTCTTTGTCAGTTAAACAACTTTTTTTTGTTGGTTTGCTTCTTACAAATATCATCAACAGAGGAATATCAAACAGTGTCTTAATATAAAAAATTGTAGATGAAATAATTTGTTTTTGTTGTTATATATTCGCTATAATGCGTCTGGAGTCTAGACTGCAAAATCATCTATTACATGCATTTTGCCACCCGAGCTAATATGTGTACAAAAGAAATCTGAGAAACTTAAAAGCAAAAAACGAAATAAGAAAATACCATTTCTCTTGAAATAACTGTCAAGTGATGACTGCAATCAACCCACTCTACAACACTCGGCATTTACACACCCTTAACAAAATTTTCTTCTTTTTTCCTAAAAGTTACATCCAAAAAGGAATTGAAATATATTTTTTCTTTTTGTAAACAAAGCAGAAAATACACATTTACTTAAAGTGGATTTTGACTATAAACACTGCCACACAAGCAGACAGTCAATCCGATTCTCAGAAGACAGTGAAAATAAATTTTAAAAGAAAATGAAAGTGAACAAAAATTTTATTATTTTCGCTTTTTTAGAGTTTTAAATTTATCATAAATTTTTTTTAATTGTTAAATTAATTGATTAAAGTTGTTTGAAAGTATGCAATTCTTGGGTTGTTTTTAAAATCACAATTTTTTTTAAATTACTCGTATATGCTGTAGAAGGAATAAATTAAAAAATTAAAAATAAAATTAAAAATAAATTAAAAAAGTCCAATGAAATCCCACTTAAAAAGAAATAAATAAAATATAAAAGAAATCAAATAAAATATAAATGAGTTTCAGGTTCTTTGTTTTTTCTTTCGGTCGTGCCACTTCAAATATATCCTTTCCTACAATAATTTAAGATAAAACCTCGCAGTCTTATATTTTGCAACTTAATTTATGAAATTGTAATAAAAAATTCTCATTTAACATTAAAATAAACTCGCTCGGCCATTATGTTAATACTTGGTGACACAATATTTATAAAGTGTTTATATTAAATAGAAAACATTTCTTTTAAATTCCTACTCTTTTAATTATATAATTTACAGGGATAGAAAGAAATCAATACTACCTCTCTTCGTTGTTCTGAAGTCTTAAAAAAGCTAGAGTACATGACCAAGAAATGACGGATAAATTAATTGGTTTCAGTTGGTATGTGGTACTTGACACCATCCATTTGAAACAACATTAATGCCCATGTTACTATCAAATAAATTAAATTGTAATTTAAATTTCTAACAAAATTTCAATATACAAAAATTATTTGCAAATATATGCAGACGTCTTTTAAAGAAAACAGGACCAATTAAACACCAGCAGCATTCTCAGAATGACTTCTGGCATATGACCGTCTGGCTCGTACGTAATCTAATCTTAGGATCCAAGTTTTGATTACCTTTCCAACATTTGTAGCTGTATGTCAGCAATATCGCGATTATCCTCCAAGTGGTCATTCGTTTAGGGATTATCGGCATAAGCTAGCGACCTCACATATCCCAATTTACCGATCCGAAGCGTAAAACTATCATTCAGTTCTTTTGTATGTAATTGTGTCTTAATACATACTTCATAATTATCATAACACCAAGTACGGCAGTTTTCTTTTTTGGCGTATTCGTTGACCCTAAAGTAAAAACTACATCGTTAAACAAAATTCGCTTGTAAAAATCAGGATTAACGGTAATCTTGTTGTGGACCCATTTTTCGATTTTACGCCTCATGTGGCTTTCATTGTTGTACAAGTTGGATTTCGTTATCACGCATAGACACATATACAATTCTTATGCAATAATTTTGAACTTAACATACATAAACACAACTTAAATTAATATCACAGTTTATTAAAAGGCAACAAAATAACAAGATATTATTTTATCTGTACCCTCCTTGAGATTTATCATTTGTTTCTTCTTTGTTGAATTTTTAGGCCCTCTATAGTATAGTATATCTGTTCTTCTCTATTTTTCCTTTATCTGAAATTCTCACAGCTTTAAAGCTTTAAAATCAGCTGTGTAGCCTGTTTCAAGTATGTGTTGTGATAAAGCCGTTGTTTGTTTAAATACGACATAGAAAAACATGAACAAACATATTTCTAAACTTCAAAAATTTCGATCAAAATTCCATTTTCTATAGTAATGAAGTACTAGGAATTGCAAACGGGTATAATTTCTATAAAATCCATCAATTTTTATCCGGCCATCTCCTGCCGTTGTTCAAAAATTCATCCTCTAAAGAAATTTCAAATTCGAAAACTTAAAAAATTTTAAAAATTTCTATCAAAATTCCATTTTCTATAGTAATGAAGTACTAGGAATCATAAAAGAATATAATTTCTATGAAATCCATCAATTTCTATCCACCCATTTTCTACAGTGCTCCTGGAATTTAGATTTCTTGTAAAAAAAGCTTTACATGTGAAAAACTTTAAAATTTCATAAAATATTAGCTGCTTTAAAATATTCGCTGAAAAGCAGTAAAACAGGCAGCTCTTTGCATTTTTTTTTGGTTCCATTTGATCCAAAAATGTGGCCACAGGTCCAGTTTGAATACATACCCCAGGATTTATATGCCTTATAGCGCTATGTTAACCTGTTAACATAAATATGTTAGCGCAATTGGTTTGTGTCTGAAAAATAAATTTCGAAATTTATCTTCACAAACATCCTTAATCTCAGGGTCATCTTACAGACAAGAACTAAACATAGATTTTAAAAGAAATAAAAATCAATACCAGAATAAAAAAAAGGGGAAATTAAACTTTAGTAGTTGTTATTTCATGTGGTTCTTAAAATTGTTATAAAGCATTTTTTCAATATTGTGAGCTAATTTTTATGCTGCTTCAATACTAATACGTTTTCGATAATCATGATATGATTTTAGAAATAAAATGAAATATTATCGTTTTGTTTTCAATTATAGAAAATATCTATTTAATGTTAACTACAAATTTTTAACTGCAGGGTGCTATTTTAAACTACAAACAATAAACCGTGCTTCGTTATGAGAATTTTTATATTTTATATTTATTGATACAAAACAACTAACTTTTCATATTTATGTCTGCTACTGAAAATATTTTTCTTCCTTTAAAAATGTTTAAATATTATAAGTATTTATTATGTCATTTAATGACTCTTAGTATTCTTGACGATTGATTTGATGCTTTATTAACCGTAACATTATCAGACTGATAAGTATAAATTTACATGCACACAGTTTATGTAAATAATAAAGAGATAAAGAAGAAATTTAATACTGGAAAATGAAATATTTTTTATATTTTAATATATAAATATTTAATGCAATAGTAATAGCAGCAATAAAAAAAAATATTATCAAATTATATTATATATGTATTATAATAACATAATAAGGCTTAAAAGTTTGTCATACGCTTCAGAATTCAGAGAAATTTAAAAACTCAAGGTTTTCGTCATAACGATCCTCAGGTAAGGTTAGGCTCGAACGATGTATATTAAGAAAATTTTCTAAATTTAAAACTCAGAAACGAAATAATTTCGTCAATATAGTTCAGTTTATGGTTTGGGATTTCCCGGAATTTGTTACATTCCGCGAAACAAAAACAAATCATCGCATTCCCAGGATTTCCGGAAAAAACAATTCTTAAAGAAAACAAGTT
Source organism: Cistogaster globosa (assembly GCA_937654795.1). Classification (NCBI taxonomy): domain Eukaryota; kingdom Metazoa; phylum Arthropoda; class Insecta; order Diptera; family Tachinidae; genus Cistogaster; species Cistogaster globosa. The sequence continues at coordinate 25,927,143 of OW569406.1, forward strand.
TATTTAAAGAAATAATATCAAAGAAATTCATAGTTTTATTAAAACATAAACAAACAATAAAAATAATTGTTAAATAATAGTTTAAACAGTTTATAAAACTTCAAAATAATTCAGGTGGCAAGACATACATATTTATATTTGTATTACATAACGAGAGATAAAAAGATAAAAATACTGAAAACAGTATTTTATTAATTAGTTTCTAAATAAATAATTTTAGAACTGCATTTAACAATTCACTAGACATACTGTTGCTTATTTTCGTTGCATGAATTCTAACAATACAAAAACCCTTTCACTTTCTACTGAGGTGGGTTTTGTTGTCAACAATGCGTTATAAAGAATATCAATGTTCGTGTTTTAGACGTTAGTGGCTTCGAACAACTCGAATTCCTTTCAGAACAAATAAGTAACCTTAAGTTCTGCTTTATATCTTACTAGCAGTGCCCGAGTATCATTTCTCATTATCTTATAATTAATATTTAGAAAAATTTCTTTTTAAACACTTGCTATAGAGTTCTGTAAACGGTGTTAAAAATAAAATGTACTGACAACTAGTTCTAGTATCATTATACCGATAAAATTGGGTGTCTCTCTAGTTTCTCTACGAAATGAAATATTTTTATGAAATAAAAAGTTTTATAAGTTTTATATATGAACCAAACTTCTAAGGGACCTACTCACAAAATTTTATTATTACAGACAGGCAGACAGACAAAAATTATAAAAATAAAAATTCTATTCTGATATATTGAATAGATTCCTAATTATTCTAAAAACTTGGTTCACCAATTTACGATGGGTAGGAGGTCTTTTTCATTATTATTCGTGTGTGAATACTTTTATCAAAAAAAAAATAAATAGTTTTACCAAAAACTGCCTAAATTGGGCGTGACTTTTCCTCTTAAAAATTAAATATTGCTTATTTTATATCTAGATAATCATCGAGAGCAGGGGTGGTTCAGCAGCTTTTAGGTAACATTTTTCCCCGTCAGGCCAGAAAGTTATCCAGGAAATTGCATAAAAAATATATGAAATTAAAACAATAGACGTGGCATCTTTCATATTTATTTTTCATGGTCCATGTAGAGAATTAATTAAGAGCAGTCTTAAACAATTGAACAAGTTACTCTGTTAGCAATGTGCTTTCTCTGACTAAAAAATGGCGTTGCATCTACCATTCGGAACTATTTCGAAATAAATCCATAAATTTGTTGTTTTTATAAAAGTAATATTATTTGTAGGTTATGTTCTAGTTCTTATATCTAAAAATATTTAAATAAATTTAACTAATAAAACTGATAATTTAATTTGTTTTCATTTTTAATTAACAAGTACGAATTTTGCTTTTTAGTTAATGTCTTTCACATTCACATTCACGTTCACTCATGATATAATTCTTTTTTATATGTTGTTTGTTCGTCTTGTATAAATTGTTATTTCTTTTGCTGGCTTGTTATATTGCAGTTTAACCTTTAGGTTTTATGCGGTCGCATGCAATTGAATTAATTTTAATAATAACATCAAATAAATTGTCTTCTTTGTAGCTTTGAAATTAAGAAAAAAATATTCAATAGTTGAAAAATATGACTAAAATATAAAGTAGCTTTATACAATTTCCCTTGTGTAATTTTGTATATTTATCTGTCGCTTGGTAATATTTTGTTATGAAAGTAAAAATTTTTATAACGGTTTTTTTTTTTTGTTATTTTATTATTGCGGTTTTTCCGAAAGTGAAACGTTTACACGTACAAACAAAAACAATAACGTTTATTTTTTTTAAAGCCATAAAAATTAATTTAACCAAAAAACATAAAACACCTTTTTTATTGCTACTACTACAGAGGAAATAATTTAGGTTCCTTTGTGGGGATAAATAAAAATTGTATTAATGAATATATTTGTGTGTTGTGTTTTTTTTAGGAAAAATAAATTTACAACCAAAAATTATACAACACATACGAAGATCATTTTGTTATAGCCTTACCATATCTTAAAACAAGTGCTGAAAATTACAAGAACGAAATTACCAGTTCGAAAATGGTAGGTGTTTTAAGAAGATTGAAAATATTTTTCATAGTTAATCATTACGTTTTTTACGCTAATCTAAAGATTTAGGAAACTTAATAAATATTCACACTTACGTAAATGCGTATAAACATGACCGGACACCCACAAATTATAAACCCCTTATTAATGCAAATTTCAAAATTGAAAATTGTCGGTAAAAAGAAAGTTATTTGTCATGGACCGATGGACTTGAATAAAAAATCTATATACACATCCTCTTGAGAATTTGTTTTCATGGTTAAGCAGATGTTAAATGGTAGTTTTTACATATGCGTCACAAATAAATCAATAATTAATGCAAAGTGTTTTGTTCTTCAAAGAGAGCAGTAGCAAGAAAATAGGATGAAAAGTTTGTGGATACAGGTATTCGACATGTGTGTGGAAGCATCTATGCTGACTACTTGAAGGAAAGAAAAATAGTTACTTCAATGAGACTTTCAAATGCGTACAGAAATTATTAGTGGGTGTACTTCAGACTATAAACTTGTAAACCCATAACGTAACCATCTCATTTCTACTACAAAAATAAAAATAAACTAAATCCCTTAAAAAGACTTTTGCATTGATGTTGCTTAGACTGACAACAGTACGTGTTAATAAAATTCTCAGTTATTTAATCACGAGGACAGCTGACAAAGTGGCATTAAAATCTAATTTAATAACTTAATTCTCTTGAGTATTAAACAAAGCCACAATAGAATTGGCCCAAAATTTACAGCCTAAAGTTGGTCATCAATCGTAAGCCACCACAGGAGAAAAAATATAAAATTCATTTAACAAAAATAAAAAAATCATAACGAAAAAACTGTCCGGAAAATTTAATTTGAAGTTATTAAAATTTCTATTACTGTTGATGGAGAAGAAAAATTACTGTGTGGGATTTTATCTCTTAAATCTTCCACATATATCTTAACAAAAACTGTTGGAAAATTTTAAATTTATTGCACGTGTATTTGTCAAAACCAAGATCTCTTAGACACAAAAAGATATACAAAAATTCTAAAACCTTCAACAATTCCCCCAGCTTCCAAAAAATTTTTATAAAACCCAACAAAATAAAAAAACTAAAAGAAATTACAAACAATTTTGATAATCTACATACAGGAAATGACCTCTACTTTATAATCACTGAGTCAGTCTGTTTGATTGTCTGCATCGGTTTGATATGTTCCATGCGATGGATATAAAAACAGTCACATTTATCCCACTTAATCTCAATGGTACATCGCTTAGGGATACATTCGCTTAGAGCTGAGAATTTAAGGATGTGCCTTTTTTTTAAGTATTAATGCACAACATTTACTCATGCGTGTGTGTGTTTGTATGTATGTAGTTTTTGTGGCTCATAAAGTAGGAAAAATACTAAAGATTTATAATAAATCGTATTTGAACTCCAAATTCCATTCACATCTGAATGTCTGTTTAAAATTTCTTGTTCGTTGTGTTGGTGAATTTGTAAAGGAGGATGTGTACGTGTGTGCGTTTGATGCATGTTTTTAAACGTGTTTTATCTCGTGGATCTTTTTTATGAGTTATTACTTTAAATTATTGTTGTCGTTGTGATTGCTTGTTATTGTTATCGTTACTATTTTCCACTGTGTTTTGTTCTTTGGTTCAAAATAATTTTTATAAATTCATTCCTTTAAAATTTTTTATAAATTTATTTCCAGTATTTGAGGATTAGAAATAATGTTTTAGATAAAAAAGGTGCCAAATGTAGGTTTAATAAGAATAACATGCAAAATATGGTGATGGTGAAAACCCTAAACTAAAGACTGCGCAAATACAGAAAAACATTTTTTACGATACCTTTTTGGGTTCTTTTTTGAGCCCGAAGTCCCTTGCTAAACAGCTATCGATAGCCTTAGACTACTACTTTGTGGTAGTTGACTGGTTCTTGCCAACTTCTCGTTTCAACAGAGAGTTTTGTGCTTTGAACATTGGTTAAAGACGTTATGGCATCAACATTAAATATGCTGCCTACAGTAAATACCACTGTGTTGCATGCCACAATCACAGGCCATAATTTTATTTTTATGTTAGCCAAATTGTATCTGAAGTTGTTATGTCCTTACTCTAGAGCAATTTTACAGCTTTGAGAACTTCCCCTGCGTCTAGGTCCATTACTTAAGCCTGCCTCCATAAACTTGTTTCCCATCACCTGTAGTGTCTGATTGAATTCGTATTATGGGTTTCTACACGACAGTCTAAAGAATTTGGTCGCAATTTAAAAAAAAAATACGTATGACCCAGCGCGAAATAAAGTTTCGTAAGATTTTCAAAACAGGCTTTACTGTAGAGTTGATTTGACTCAAATAATTTTGCCTGTAACCTTTTGGAATTTGGATTGAGGAAAAGGTTGTTGTGGAGGATACGGTAGTTTCAATAGCAGTTCTTAACCTAGTTCGTATACTTATTACATCAAATTGGCATGAATACGTATGGTATTCAATAAAGATTGCCTTGGCCGACTAAATGAGGCGGTCTTTTTCTCTTATTCTGCGCAATAATGATAAATAAGAATTTACTTTTTTAATGTTTTTATGTAAAACCTCCTTTTCCTATTCTAAAAATAACATGATCTTAAAATTTAATTTCCATGTGTTTTTTTTATTTTACTTTCTGTGAAGAACAATCTATTACTAACAAATGGTAGTCAACAAATATTATAAGAATAGTTATAAATGGACAACGAGACTCGTCTGGGTTGACCGATTAGTACTGCGTTTAATTTCATTTATTTGCAAATGCTGCTCCATATCAATTCATAGTACTTTTTAAAGCCAAATTCTAAATAGGAGATTGAAGTCACAGTACCATTTGATATGCCCGCGACCTCGTCTTGCACATGCACTTCAATTCGTCTATAATGTGAGTCCATCGTTTTCGATTTGAAGTCGCCAAATTTCAATTCGAATCACAAGTTTTAAGAGATTTGCGATTGTTATAATCTCTCTGTGTATCCTGAATTTTGTCGAAAGTCCTTTATTAGTAGTCGAGGTACGGCCACAGGGTAATTCAGCATATAGCGACGGGTTTAGTATTCTATGTTTATATTTCAGCTGCTGCCAATTAAAAAAAACATATATTTTTTATATATAGAAAAAGGAATTTCATTATTTTCCCGGTATTACTATACAGCACTAAAACGCCGGCAAAGTAAAAAAATAAAATTCTTCCAATAGCAGCAAAAATTTAATGTGCCTACTGAATACAAGAGTCGCTATAACTAGTCTAAGTAAATATAATGTGCCACTGTAGAGTTGCAAAAACTAGATTTTAAGCAATAATCTCCTCTGTTCGATCTTTTTTCAATAGACGTTTAATCTGTTATTTAGACGTGGGTGGTCCTTATGGACACAAAAAATCTAATTCCAAAAGAAGCACCACTTCAGCTAACGCACCCACATTAGTCGCTTAGTTAAATACCAAATTGTCTTGTCTTATTATGAAGCTATAGTGTTGAAGAGTCTGAAATTAAACTTGAATATTAATCAGGTAACGTAGGCTTGTTAAGTTTATTTTTAAAATTAATTTAATTTTTATTACTAGTTTCTTTTTCTTAAAGATTCTTACAGCTATAAATTGAAAATCCAGATTTGCTTCTATCATAAATCCAACCTAAACTAACATTTTTCGCCAAACGTACCAAATAAACATTTAATGACGACAGTCTTCACGGAAAGGTATGACAACAGTAACATTTTTTGGTTTGAATTTTTCAATTTTATCTTACGAATTTTCAATTTAGATTGATAAAATTATAAAAGCAGCTGTGTTTTACTAACTGGTTATTTTTGGTTTATTATTTTTTTGCAATGAGGTCTTCTTGTTCTCGGTGACTTAACACATGTACATGTAGTGTTGCTACAAAAAAATGTGTTTTTGGTTTAAATAATGGAGTTTATTCGTTTTTGTTTTTTTTTAACAATTTGATTTATAAATTTAATTGTTTCTTTTCATTTCTAGCAAAATAAAAACAGAGAAAATTTTATTGTTATTTATGTTGTTTTTAGCAGTGATATTACCATATGACTACCACCGTCACCACCGACCACCACTACCAGCACATCGCACAGAAACCACCACAGATATTGGAAAATTGTGTTTTATGGCCTTTTTTGTGATGGCTTTTCTTATTTGTTTTATTATTTTGCCTAAAACCATTTATTCAATTCTGTATACACTTTTGGGCACAAAATTCAATTTTTTTTTTTCGCCTTTTCAAAACACAATTGAAATATTGAATACAGTTTTAAATAATGGCGCCTGCTTTGCACATGCTTTGAACATGTTTAATTCAGGTACGGTACTAGTTTACGAGTTACGTATGAAATGTTTAAGTAGATCTGTTTTACTCAATTTACATTGTGAATTTGATCAATATGTGAGTAATTTATTTAAGATTCATTTGTCTATGACATAATGTATTAAACATTTGATAATCTTCTTTCAAATGACCTTTTGCTTCATCAGTGAAAAAACAGATGTTTGCAGACGATTTAGGTAATGTTGTTTGGCATAGTGCATATGTAAGTTATTGAAAATAGCAGATGCAGCGGATATAATATACAATAATTAATAATGTAAAAGCAATGTTGCTTAAAATTTATAAAACAAAGACTTTACCTCAATGAAGCCATGACTGTGTAGTCGATCTAGCAAAATGCGTGAGAACTTGGAACGTTACGTAAAAAAATAATTTTTAAGTTCCTTAATAAAGCCCATTGTAAGTACATGAAATCTTCTTAACTACTGTTTAGAATTTATTAAATATTCAAACTTTGGTTACTTAGTTATGAACAGCTGTTGCAAATGGCCAAATTTCACCACATCGGGTGTTAGAAATCGCATTAAAAAAACCTATGCTGTTTTTTACATGTGTAATCTAGCTATAGAAAGTACAAATTTGAATCAATTTTGTAGATATTTCGCTAAAGAAAAACTCAGTTTTATAGAATATTAAGTAGCAGTTTTTTACTTTGATATTTTAATAAAGTTATTAATTTACTTTAATTTAATAAAGTTTTTCATTATTTTTCTAATCTATACTAGAAGTAGGAAGGCTTTCTAAATTCTACTATTCCCGACTCCATAAAGTGTATATATATATATATATATATATATATACTGGATTCTTGTATTGGAAAGTTGATTAGCCGATAACTGTCTCTCTATCTATCCTCCTAGCCATCTGTCCATGTTCGTGTTAAAATCAACTTTTAGAAGTTACCAGCAAATTTAAGCCCACCCATCTGTCCAAATAAATGCAAGCACCTTCTTGAGTTTTCCACCATGCTATTTTTGCATTATTTTGTTATCATTTGCTTTATTCTATTGAAAACCGAAGATTCAGAAAAAAAGTCTAGACGAACAAAAACATTTAAAAATTCACCAAAATATCACAAATGGTGCAATTTTACCAAATAATTTTAATTTCAACACAAAAAAATCAATTTTCGTTAAAGGCCGAAATAACACAGAATTTATGCAAAACAAGAATAAATTAACCATTGCATTATTTTAATAGCTTTCACCACATTTGGAGAGGGTATAACTTTTTCATTTCGTTTGTATTTTGTTGTTTTTGCTTTGGTACATTTAAAAGAAAAATTTCAGAAAATTTTACTAAAATATTACGTCTTCACGAACATTTCATCAAAAATATTAAACTACGCTATAAAATTATTTTTGTAGTTAAGACATTGGGAGTTTCATTTAAACTTAAAAATGCAAAAACAAATAACTAAAACTTATCAACAACCTAAAATTATTCTTTTGGTGAATGGTATATACGATTTGACACAGCCGAATAAAGCACTTTTGGTTGTTTATATTAACATTCCATAATGGTAGAGGTCAGTTTAGTTTGCTTTTTTATCCTAAGATATTCAAAGACTAGCAGGGTTTGCCGATTAGTCGCAGATGGAGCTAACATACACAAAGTGATGAGTGTGAAGTTAAATTTAAAATTTTTTAGCTCAGACACAAACTTTTTGATTTAACAGAGGTCTGCTAAAAAGATTACTAATTCCAGTGAAAGAAATAACAATATCAATCCAAAGTAAAATTTTTATGGAAACAACTAAAGCTGAAAAAATCAAAATTAATGAAATTTGTTTGCGAGGTGTTCCTCTATAGTTCTCAATACTTGGAGTTTTTAACAGCGCGAGTTGGAACAGGTCTTTGGGCATTTATAGCGTCTTTGAGTAGAGCTAATCCCAAGTACCAAAAAAAAACACTAAAAATATCTTCATTATATCAAAGGTATATTCTGGCAAAAAAAAAACTATTTTGCATTATTTTTAAAATATAAAATTTTACTTTGTGTATCGCGTAACAGTGAATCTTTTTAAATTTAATGTTAAATTGCGTTTTATCCAAAGAAAGTTTTTATAGAAAATTAAATAAAATGCCTTTTATTTACAATTAAATTTTAATTACCTAAAAAGTCTGAACAGATAAAATTAAAAATAATGACATGGGTGCTTTTTCTGTTTTGCTAATTTCATAAAAAATGCCAAGGGGATTAAAGTCTAATTTAAATAAAGTGCTGTTTTATTGACAATTTAATTATTCAAGCTTGAGGTGTTTTTTAGTTTAACTCTCATATGATGCTGCAAAAAAGAGTTGCGGAGTATTAAAAAGAAGTTTATATAAAAAGCCTTAAGCTTGCATAATTAATTAAAATGTGGTACAAATCGCTAATTTTTTTTTTAGTTAGATCACATAAAATTAAATATATATTCAAATGTTTTTCAAAGAAAGAAATATCTGATTCTAAGTTCACTAAAATTTTTTGCGTTATTTGCCTTAATCGTACTAAAAAGATTACGTTTGATTCACATTCAAATGACTTTTAGGTAATTGGAACTGTGATTGTTTCGAGACATCAGTTTAATACATTTTTAAAAGTCGAATAAAGCTTTTAAACTAAGTTATCGGGTTTATTTAATGCTACAATTTAGAACTCAGTTTTATCAAGTTTATTGACCTCGTTCTTGAATAACCACATCTGGTTACTTCCTTATAGATGCTTAAGTTTCAAAAAATGCCAGTTTGCAGCTGATCTACTTTTCTTCCTTTGTGTTCAAGTGATACTTTAATGATCCATTCAAAGAGCGAAACGATAGTTTTGGACGAACGATCACGGCCACTTTATAACTTGGGATGATTATTCTTGAAAACTTAGCATCAATTTTTTTAAATACTGATGAAATTTTAAAAGATTTGGTTGAAATCAAAAAAGAAAGCTGTCTAATTGTTTTATAAGGTTGTCACCTAGCTGAACATCCCTTACAAATGTATGTTTGCATATAATATTCACTATTCACTAGTTTCTATTTTATATTCCTTTACATTTTCGGTTTTATTTATTTTTAAAAACACATATTAATTTTCACAATATTCAAGTTCTTTATCGAATTTTTCGTTTGATGAAATAACACATAATCACTTCATTAAATTGTGTTTAATTTTATTATTATCACCACATCATTTCCTAAAATAAAACTCATTAGTTAATATTGAAAATTTAAAAACTTTTTATATAAAAGGAATGTTTAAATGATAATTAAAGAAGAAAATAAAACACTTAAGCTGTAAGAGACTATTGGATTAAGTTAAATAAGATATTTTGAAAACAAATTTAAAAAACCTTTGCTTTGAAATACACCTATAGGAAAAAAATGTTCTATTTAAAATTCCAAAAGTTTTTTAATTAATTCAAACAAACTTTAAGAAAACGACATGCTTTTCTTTACAAATTCCTGGAAGTAAAGCACGAAATTAACAAGCAAAAATATACATTTCAATCAAATAGTCAAGAAATATGACGCAGCTAATTTTTGGTTTTAATTTATTATAGAAGTCAAGACTTTGAGTTACTGTCTATAATTATTGTAGTATCTGTAAATTTAAATAAAAAAGGAAAAAGTCATCCACTTTTCAAATTTCAAATTCCACAAAAGTTTTATATTTTCTACGAAAAGGCGAAGTAATAGACAACAAAGGCAAAGAAATAAACAGACAATATAAAATAAAGACACGCAAAATAGTAAATAGATACTTACTATTTTAACAAAATATATTATTTATTTATTTTACAAATTATATGCTAGACTTTATAGTGGAACTTTTTTGGTTATCATTGAAAATAAGTTGCTTAACATCTGTTTTATATAAAATCATCGAGTAGTAAACTAGGATTCACTATGTGGGATTCGGAAAACAATTCTGTAGTTACTAAACAGCTACTCCGACTATATTAAAAATTGAAAATAACTATATTTAAAACTACCACAAAATACCACTTTACTTGTTAGGCAGTTTCAAAAGCAGGTGTCCAAAATTAATTGATAGAACTCTAAAATGTATTCAAAACCTCTTTTACAACATAACACAATTATAGTAGGAAATGTTCTGTTTTGATACACTAATATGACTGATGTGAGATAGACATATACAATCTTAACAAACTTACAATTTTTAGAAGACTTTTTGCAAAACCGGAGATGAAATGTTTTCAATTCAGTTTTTGGGGAACTTAATTTTTATATTAATTTATTTTTATTTTAGCAAAAAAATATTTTACAAATGTATTTCCAAAAATTAGATTTGTCAGTTTTTTTTGCTGTTTTTGCTATAAAACAAGCGAGGGGAGGAGTTCCAAAGGATATATTGGAGGAAAATCTATTAGACAACATATTTCCCAAATTCAGTTTTTTAAATTTTTTCACAACTCACAAACTCAGTTTTGAAAAAGTGTTTATATGGTGCACCATAAGGGGTGCCCCATATAGGGGTCATTTGACTTATTTAGTAAAAATATCTTAGAAACAAAAATTTTGTGAACTTTCAATAAAAAAATTTGGCTTAAGGTCGTATTTGAGTAATAATATTAAAAATCTTAACTATAATTATTATTGTGTTCCTTGAGCCGAATAAACGATTTAAGTCATTTATTACAAAGTAGAAGGTCAACAATACACGCTTTTTCAATTTATGTAAACAAAATTTAATAGATATTGAAATCAAATTTTATTGTTTCAAAATAATTATTTTTAAATATATTTTTTTGTATTTTTTTAATAACTTCAAGCGAAATTTCTGATTGTCACAAGATAATTTTCTGTACAATAATCGATTGCAAAATTTTATAAAAGATTTATAATAATCATACTTTTTTATAATATTCGTTTTAACTAAGTCTTTCTAAGTCTCAATTAAAAAAAAAGAAAACAAAAACAATAAAACAAAAATTGGTCTAAATTAAGCACAATTGTTTTAAAGTAACAGTCCTTGATATAAAACTATTTAATACAAATTGCCGTTAAAAGTTTAAAATTTGTTTATTAGAATAACTTTTTTGATAAAAAAAAGAATGAAACATGAAATCGCAGACAACAAAGAAGCAAACATAAATAAATAAATACAGTAGTAAACAAAGGAATTTTGTGTTTAAATAAAATGAATGGGAATAAAAGTTCCTTCTTTTTATACATCTATTTATGCATTCGTATTAACTCAGTCGCATTTTTACTGATGTATTCTAACAAAAATTGGTAGTTCTAAAAAAGCTAGAAATTCAGTATATCAACAATATTTTCAAAGGAAATTAAGCTTAAAGAATGTTATTAATATTAAATTTTTAATTTCATATTCTAAAATATATTGTTAAATGTTATAAAAACGTTATCGCAAGTACCCGCATACATTCTACGTTCCAGTTTTATTCTGTTTCTGACTCAATGAAAAATTAGTAAGTAAGAATTGATTATAAACAGCAAGATGTTGTGCTTGTGTGAATGGTATTTATGTATCTATGTGTTCGTGGGTCCCCCCCCCCCCCCCCATCAATTTGATTGCATACCAAGTCATAAAAAACTGTTCAATTTACTTTCTACATGAGATAACAACAGCTCCATCATTATTTACGTCTTCTACAATACATGATGTCAATATGTTTTTTTTTTTTTTTGTTTTTTCTTATAAACTTTTTCTTCCCTCACTTTTTTCATATCTTTAATAAAATTCGTTGTTCTTGATTTTTCTTATTATTAGTTTTTCGATGGTTTTGTTTTTTTGGGATGGATGGTTTAATGTTCGTTATACAAATATATTTTAGAACCATAATAATATAAAAATCAATACAAAGTTTACAAAAAAAAAGCAGACAGATATTAAGTACAAATACGAGGGTGTTCGCAAGGATTTGTGGAAAGTTTTTTACTTAAAAGCATTTATTCAAAAGCATTATATTTAATATAGCTAAATCTAAGTCTCGATCGCTAAATAGGTAAAAATAAATTATGGAGAAAAGTGTTGTAGGATAGCATTTGTATAAGGCTGTAGGTTCTTTGTAAATTTCAACCGTCTGTCTACAACTGTTTAAAGTATACATCAAATCAAATGAACCTTTGGCACACTTAAATTTATGATTTTGAATATTTTTACTTGTTATAACGGTTATACTAATCGATATTCTGCCCAAGCATTTTTCAGCATTTTTCCATAACACTTCAAAAGATAGGCTTATATAGGTCAATTTATGTCAACTATTGGTACGCCCTTTGAGTTTTAGTCTTATTTTTGTATATTTATTTTTTGCTCTTAGGAGACCCTCTAATTTTTAAAATTCTCAGCTGTTTTTGAAACGGGAATAATTTTCAAGCATTACCTTTCAAATAACAAAAAAAATATTTTATATCGGTTAAGAAATGACTAAGTTCTGCGGACACAAATATAAAAAGCAACATTCAGACAAATTAAAAATTAAAGGCAGGTGTGGTATTTGCCAGCTTCCTCGAAGTGTATGGACCGATCAAAACTATGTCTGGTCGATTGGTGTATTAATATTTTCTCACTCACCAAGTGTCTTGGCAAAGTTGATTTACTACCTGAACACAGACGGGAAGACGGACATCGCTCATTCGATTTCGCTATGCATAAGAACTCAGAAAATATATACTTAATGGGGTCGGGTATGGGTGTTGTAGAAATTAGTATACCCTTTTTCCACCTGTGGTGAAAGGTTTAAGAAGTAGCTCTTAAGTTTCGAATATATTTCATTTATAACCAGGATAGTTTTTATATAACAAGAAATAAGTGTAAAGCTGTAAAATAGGAGAACTGGCTTCTAAAACTGAACTGATAATTCTGATTTTTAAGCTACAGCTTTATACAAACTATCCGACTAAACTCTCTCCAGAAATCATATTAGAGAGACGTGCTCTGTTGAAATCAATTTCAGTAATCTCCTAATCCTTAGACGAATAATTAAAACTATTTTTTTGTGTTTAAAAGTCTTTTTCCCAACTAATTTAATTTTTTTAGCTCCATCGTATTATTGTGTAACCACCGTCATATGATGATGAGAGTTAAGTACTTTTGATTTTATTGCTATTGCTGCTTATAATGGGTGTTTGTAAGTTAACAGGGTGGTATTTGTTTCATTCTTTATGAGTGTATGTTGTTGTAACTAATGGCATTGTTGTTGTTAAACATTTTCGTGTCATAATTTCATTTTGTGTGCCTTAATGTCAGACATTTTGGTAACGGGAAGATGATAAGAAACAATTTTCGATAATAAGTTAATGTTTTTTTTTTGTATTTAGAGAGTATGGAAGACGACACTACTTCTTGTAGTTGTTAAGTAAATGTCAATATTCGATATTTTATCAAATTACCTGAAAAACTGTCGCTGCTTTAGATTTTTTTCCATATAGCGTTTATTCTATACACATTATGTCGTGTGTATTTTAACTGTAGTTTTTGTATTTAACGAAAAATCTGATAAGTAATATTTAATGTTTCTTTTTAATATTGTTTTTAATTTAGCCTACACCTGGCTTAAGTGATGTTTGTTAAACAATATTTAATTTAGGGAGTTAATTGTCTTTTTGTTTTAAATTTTTAATGGTTTATTTAAGGGTGGTGACTATACCCAAATATTAGTTACTTTATTTTTATGATGGTATTAACTAATTATTTGTGTTGGAAGATATTGTTTGTAATTATTTGAGGTATTAAAGGTACGTTCTTTTAAAATCTGGATCAATTTACTAAGAATTATTTCGCTTTTTTTAGCATACAACATTAAAAATTTATAAATATATGAGTACCAGCTCAGTAACTTTTATTTAAAAATTTTGAAAAAATTAAGTCAATAAAAAATATGAAAACTTTTGAAATGTTAAGCTGAAGAAAGCACGAAAAACAGTTTAACAGTAGCAGAAAATACCGTGAAAACTATAGTTGGAACTTTGCTTGAAGGTTGTAGTGCAGGTAAATAACAACTATAGAGAAGCTAAATAAGTTTTGATGATTTAAAATTACAACTAACAATTTCGAAGACATGGTAGACAAAAAAATTTAAGAAGCCATCGTATAGATAGCAACTACTTAAGATCCATGCCCTCAACATTAAAAATTAAGTCGACTCAAGAATTGAAGCGTTAAAAACTTATGCAGCAAATAATTTTAATGGCTGATTCAGGCATCAATAGGTAAATGTCACTTTTTCGTTCAAAGTACTGCTACTGCCACGCCAATTCGTAATAAATCTTATGTATTAATGTCTTTTCCAGCGAAATTCGCAAAAAAGTTTTCACTTATCCACATTTAATATTGCTTCAGTTGTAAGTCGATGCTCATTAATAATACAAGCAAGTTTATTTTAAATTAATAGTTTTTCTACACATTCTTAAGGTAATCTATTACATGGTTTTTGATTTTTTGAGCCATCTAAGCAATGACAAAAAATAAGTTGACACCATCATAAACATCCTCATTTCAACTCCATTTCCAACCTGAAAATTACATTTTCTATTTTACAATCTTGTATTAATATTTTGCTTATCTTGCAATTTGTTTTTATTTTTTAATTGGTTGACCACTTTTTTGAAAGTAGATTTCTAAGATTTCTAAAATAAATTAAAAAAAATCCAAATAAATCATGTCACCCTCAAAACAAATTAAGCCCACTGTAAAATATATTTTTTCAAAGAGTCAGTACAAGAAATTTGCTTTTCGTACAATTATACATTGCATTAAAAAACAAAGCTGAAACCTTTATAGTTTCAAGCACCCACTTGTGAGTTTCGACTAAAAAAAAACGTCTAAGACGTCTGAGACAATTTACTGTAAGTAAAAATTTTGCGGTAACACCATATTAAAAATCAGTCTGGTCTGGACTGGCTGCGTTGATTAAAATACTTTAGTAAAACCTTGAATCCAAGATTACAAAAATTTTTGTTGATCACTTCTTTGAAAGTAGATTTCTCAAAACAAATTAGGCCCACCCTGATATATATGTATATATTTTTTTAACATTAAAGTTCTATAACTCCTTCCAATATGAACAAAGCACATGTTTGTTTAAATTAATTCTTTTAAATCTGTGTACGTAACACTTTTAACTAAGGAAGGGCTTAACGTAAAGCTTATCAATCAATTTTCGAAATTGAGAGGTAGCAACGTTTCGAGCGCCAAATAAACATATCATACGAAACATTCTAGAATTAAATCGCAACATTCCAAATTTAATTAGAATATTTTGCAAGTATCGTTCTATCGGGCGCAAATAATATTGGCGTTGCCAGATCCAACGACTGTATGACATTTCTGTCGAAAAATTTAATCCTTTAAACTACATGACTAGATTACTGGTATACGAATTTTAAACGAACAACTTTTTTAATACATTTATTGAATATTGATTTGCTTTTTTAATATTTTCCTAAAGAAACTGAATTCTTGCTATTTATTAAAAACAAAATTAAGCACAAAATAAAAAAACCAAGTGCAATAAACTTTACATAATAAATATTATTCTCATATTTAATGTACACATTCCGTTGCTTTTATTACACTAAATAAGCATTTTTATCGCATAAAGTTTTTTTTTACTATTACGACGTGTTTACACGAGCACATGAAATGTTCTGTCATTAGATAACGAAACTTATCGTTTTGTAAATAAAAAAGGTAGTCTTCTTCTTTTTAATAAAAATATTAGTAAATGTCCGTTAAAGACAAAAGTAAAACATAACTTCACACTACAACAGTGTAGAATAAACAAAATGCTCCTTTTTAGCAGAAGTAAACAACAAGTTGATTCAAGAGCAAAAACAATTCAGGTAAATTTTTCGTTATAAGTTCGTTAACCTTTTCTTTGGTAAATGCTTATGTATATAATCAGCACTCAAACGATTAACAAGTAAATAACAATAATTCATTTATTTTGGGGATTTTGCCTCTCCTTATGTACAAAATGTTGGTCACTGCCTTAATTGAGACAAATATAAACTTTTTGAAATTAATATAGAATAATCTTTTAAGCAACAATATTACACATATTTGCACAAAGTAAATATTTCCACGCCTGTTTTAAGAATTTCTTATAAAAGCTTTCCTTAAGGTAATTTACATACTTTATAATGGATAATGGAATTTTTAGTTATTTACGTACCGCTTTGAATCAAACAAAACTTATTTGTTAGTTTGTTGTTGTTCTTTCTTAAAAAGTTTTATAAATTAAAATAAACTTGAGCCGAATTTACTAAATTAATTGGTATTAAAACGATAAAATACTCCGGCTAAAAAATGCATGGTGGACTATTGGAATTAGTTGCCCGCAAACATGCAATGTTCCTCTGCTCTAAAAAATTTGTAAATACATTTTTTAAACGAGAAGGATTTAAGAAAAAAAAATGAATTGCTTCGTTTTTTTTTTCGTAAAATAAAAGTTTTACTTTCTTAATAAATTTACTTTGAAATACTTGCGTATGGAAAGGAGTTGCTTTTCATCACTCAGGAGCGCACAATGACTATGTCATATGGACAGACCTATTCGGCAGAATTAGGCCTGCTGTATGCGTTGGAACCACCTAAGCGCTGTAACTGTTTAACGGAGCATATTTTCATTGCGCTAGAAATTGAGTCAGTAGATTTTAATTACGTCCTATAGCCAAGAAGATATGCCTCTAACATCATTTAATTTCGTTTAAATAGATGTTTTCGAAATGAAATAATTGTCGTAAAAAATTAAGCGACTGGTGTGTTTGTTAAAAGTGGATCAGCCACAATGTTAATCCAGAAAAGCTTTAATAAAAAGGTATGATATGGTAGACATGTCACGACAAGTTTTTATATCATCAGACTGAGATAAAATTGGAAGATGGTGAGATTTGTACGCTATAAAGAAGAGATACTAAAACGGTAGTGTTCATTTCTACGAATATTCAGCATTGATTGGCATTATATAATGAGCAGCGGGTTATAGTCATGAGAAGCTTAGTCCAAAACAAACACTGGCAATTACGTGGAAGCCTGTGATAAAAAAATAGTTGGCAATTATCAGTCGGCGACTGAATCATTTGACGGAGAGGGACTTGTTGATAAGAAAGAAGGTCAATATTTCTAATCAAATTTTTGAGGAACGAAACGTGGTTAAAATGAAGTCAAAAATATATTTGTATACTTTAGTACCACCCCAGCACGTATTTTCTTCTACTCTTTAAATGTCAACTTTTAAATAGTTTTTAACAGTCTAATTGCTGCTTAAATATCGAAAAAATGTTTATGTTTGTTAAATTTTTTTATTTAATGGCTTAACAAATATTTATATTAGTATCTCACTTAATAATGTTGAAATCTTCACAATTAAATGAAGTGAAATACATACGTATGTACACGTTTGTATAAATTTGTTAAGAAATTTTTCAAATACCGTAAAAAAATTACAGTGTTTTTAATCATATTTGACAACTTCCTTATTTGGTCTACCAATAACTAAATCCCCTAATCACTTTAATTAAGTTGTTTTATGTTTTGTCCCAGCCCTCGGCTATATTAAAATCTTTATAAATTTTGTTAAGATTTTTTTTTTTAATTCATTTTACCATATTTTTAAACAAAACAAAATTTTTGGTCTATTAATATAAAACATTGACATTGATTGATTATTTTTACATGAGGGTTTTAAAGTTTTTTTGTGTACATTTTGTTGCTGTTACTAATATATTTTTATTATCATTGATCTTTCTTTATTTAGCTTTCAGTGTGTTTCCGTTTTTCGTTTTAAAATATTTTGTATGACATTTTTGTTTATTTCCCATTCTTGTATTTTTTTTTTGTGTTTCTTTTGAAAGATTTTGAATCAAACATATATAAATTTGCTTTTAAAGACAACTTCATCATCATTCGGTTGAGGCAAACAACAGTGAAGGGAAATAAAATTTAAAGGATGACAGATACAAGGAAGTTTATTTTTACCACTCGTTTTCATATTTTACGTATGAATGATTTGTAGGTTGGTTATTTGATTTATGTAAAATTAAATTAAAGATAAATATGTGAGTATTTTTGCTTAAAGGTATTTTGTCATTTAGTATATTGAATATCATTAATAGCCTGCGCCTTAAATACTTTTAAATTTGAATGACTAAAAACACTTGAGCAAGACAAAGACAAAAAAACTCTCAAAAGAGTGCGTGTCAAAATGTAATGGTTACACATTCTTATAAAAATAATTATATTACAAGAATTATAAACATATTAAGAATAATATAAATCAATTATAAAAAGTAAAAAATACTACGTGAAATATATGTTAGTGTTTTTGATGGAGTACAAATTTAAGTCTAAATAAAATAGAACAAAAATTTTCGTTTTGGTTTGAAAATATTATTCTTTTTTCTTTTGCAAATGGTTGTAAAAAAATTGGTGTTCCATGACTAAAACTTTTGAAAAGCAGCACAATAAAGTACACAATCGATTTACTGCAAAATATCAAGTTAATGTATCTCAACCGTCTCTTAAGAGAATGAAGAAAAATTGTATACATACGCTCAGCGAAAGCAAATAACTGTTGGAATATTATAGCATTGATCCAGCAAAATAATTCCACTAGAAAAATTTACAAACCAGCGAAAAACAAAAGATACGTTAGTTATACATTTAAAGTTTTGAAATTTTAATGATTTTTTTCAAATATTTGTGTCAATGTGTTTGGAAATAATGTTTAGTAAACTGTCAATAAATATAATTCTTAAGTATATATAATAATAATAATAATAATAATAATAATAATAATAATAATAATAATAATAATAATAATAATAATAATGACAGACATTATGTTTAAATGTAAACTTATTATTTTAACATCACAGTGCATTGTTGAGGCTTTAAATGAAGTTATAACTATGTCAGAAAATCACAATTTTTCTATCTAAAATTTCTTAAATTCGTATTGGGAATAATCGTACCATGATATCCTCTTTCAAATTAGCTAGTGTACTACAGTGTACCAAAGGTACCATCCCACTGTCCCAATCCATTTATTATTTTCCTGAACTATGCGTATTAAAAAGCAAGTTTCCTGTACAAAAATTCAACGCTCTACGTGTTTTAATTCTCTAGACACACGTGGGAGGTACCACGCCCACTGTTCCAATATAGTCTGTGTTTTGACAGACAATAAAAACTATTAATCAAAAAATTTTTACCTGCTTTTTTGTTCTCTAGATTCACGATTATAATTATTCACTTTGTTTGAAGTGTACCACGCTAAACTTTGTACATTAAAATTGATAATAAATAAATATTTATTTCGTATGGAAAATACCACGCCTAAGTGAAATATCAGAAAATAAGTACCCTATCTCACCAACCGCATATCTAATAAAAAAACTGCGAAAATTCCACAAAGATCGATCTACTTCTGTAGGCAGCTAAAGGTCTCAAACAATCAAGCAAACAAACAAATAACCTCATTTTGCACTTTTAATATATATACAGAAGATGACATTAGGTTACACTAAAATATGTATTACATAAACATTATTGTCAAAAACACATGTAACTCGACATACAAACTTTTCCAATAAGAACGATTTGAAAATTTTTCAATCCATTAATGGCTTAAAAGGCTTCCTGGACCAACACCAGGTTTCATTAAAATTCTTCGCAGGGCAAAGTATTCTTAAAGGAAAAGTGTTTACTTCTCCGGAGAGATAAAAAATAATTTTTTTAACAAAAAATGCACCTGTATTTTTTTTTAAATTCCTTTGGATATTCCCATAATGAACAGCCTTTTTGGAATTATTTGGGTTGTATAAATCTTCATAATTTTAGCTAAACATAAATAGTACAAATTAAGTGTTTCAAATGGTTTAAGGAAATCAATAACAGAAAAATAAAAACAAGTCAAGTGAAAATGAATCTAGTCAAGAATAAAAAAAAGAAAATTACATATGAATGTAATTCTCGTTCAGTCAATTTTTTCTTAAACAAGAAATTGAAGTTTTCTTTTTAAAATTAAGGTAAAATCTACTGATGAGCCATATAAATACTAGTACAATGGTCATATTTATATGTATTCCCCACAGTTATCCACTTTATTTTTTATGTTTATTTTTTCTTTTTTTCTTTTGTTGATATAGAAAACTTTATGAAAATATCATGGAAATATTGATAAAAGAACCAAGAACCATATTTAGTGCATTAACTTAAATATTAAAACGTTGTTTTTACAATAAATTGCGCTAAAATTTGTTCATATCCGTTACCGTTACTATACAAAAACTATAATCTCTTAAAACAAATTTTTTAACTTGACTTAGTCAGTTTTATATTTTTTAGATAACTACATTCTTCCTCAGTATTCTTTTCATATTTATACTACCGTAAACTGCGTAATTTAACCAGAAAATGCTTCAATGAAAAAATTATATGAAATTTTCTATGTTCGATTTACATGATCTATTAAGCTTTTCTTTTTTGTCCTTGCTAACCATTGTTTAATTTGCTTCTGTCAACTATTAGTGACCAATAAACGCAAACTCTGTTGCTCTTTATAATAATTTTATTTTGCAGAAAATTACTTAAAATACAAAAGTTTAGTCTTTTGCGTATATTTTGAAGTCACATATCTTTTAAAAATATGTTTATGTACAAGACATTTAAGCTTTCATTTTAATAAGCGAAAATCCAATACAAACAAAAAAAAACATTTTGAGACTTATGTACGCAATCAAATTATAAATGGAAACAAAAATTTTCCAAGAAGAGTTTGAATAAATTTTTCTAATAAAAAATTTATATTTAAATGTTTTTAAATAAACAATAAATTTGCAAGCATTTCGCTTTTATATGCAAATTAATTTCATTTTTTCTTTAAAGTCCTAACACAAAATTACTTTCATTATTATTACAACTACACAAAAATATTTCAATTTTTTTTTTTTACAGTCGATTCAATGTACAAGCAAAATTACAAGAATATGAATTTAAAAACCAACAAACCAACAAATCTGGTTTGTAAATAGTTTTTCTTTAGCAAAATTGCATAAAAATAACTTTTAAATTATTATTTAACAAGTTTTATTCAAAAGTTTTCGTTGTTAGAAATATTACTTTTTAATAAATGAAGCTTTATTATTCTGTTTTCACTTTTATTCATTTTACTCATCAAAAAATTGTTTATCGCTAAATTCCTAATGGAATTAAAATTAAATCTTTTAATATTTTTATGTAAATATTCACAAAAAATGTCATTTACATATTCACTTTACTGCCATAATAATAATTTTTTAATGAATATTAGGGATAAAAGGATCTCAGAAAATACAAATTCGAAATCAATAATTTTACATTGGTAGCAAGTGCTTTTGGTAGCGATGCTTTAGAACCGAGTATTAAGTGAAAAGCTGCTTTTAAAATTTATTATATTTTTATGTCAACAACAAGAAAAAAAAATAGTTTTCTCGTAAATTGAAAACGACCTTTCGTTTCTTTTTCTCTCTCTTTAAATTGTTCCGAAGACGCACTAGTAGTTAATTTTTAGATCTTAGCGGAGCCCGAAAGCGTAAGTTTTAGTCCTTTTAGAAGTTAAATCTCTTTCTCTCTCTCTGTCTCTTTTACTCTCGTTGTCTCCATCTCTGTCCAATATGAAATTTTAGAAGAAAAGTTTGGTTACAGAACTTTTTCTTTTCGGGTTGGTACACAACTAATAAATTCTATTAATTTCAATGATAAAATAATTTATACCGTCAAACAGATATTTGCGTTACAGCAAATTATTGCAAACACAAGAATTTTATTTTAATTGCGACAAGACACTAGATTATGTCACATCAATTGCTTTTAGATCCAATCTGCTTAGATAGAACACAAAAAAATCTCCAAAAATCTCGAAATAAATCTATATTTCCCTATAAATTATAAAAGGAATAAGGAATCAGTCTGTAATTAAAAAAAATTAATATTTCATCAAGAGACCCAAAATTTAAGCATAAACAAAACTTTAAAAAATGACTCATCAAATGTTTAACAAATATTAACACTTTATGAAAAACTGACGAAAAAATAATCGTTTCTCTAAAGAAAAGAAAGAAAAGCAACACATACAGCGTCGCAAGAAAAAAAAATTCAAAGCATATAAGAAAGTGCACATCATTATTATTAGCTTGGTTTCAGGTCAAGTAAACAATTAATAACAACTAAAGAAATGCTGGAAAAAAAATATGATGGCTCCTTTGTAGGCAACCCGAATAAGAAAAATGTCCAAATATCAATGGAATAAAATATTTCTTATGTCACTGTCAGTTTACGTGCTAATAAAATCCAATGACGTGAGACTTACGAAACTATATGACAAAATTTGTAACGTTACAAAAAAACTGCATATTAAAATTTATGAATCTTTGTAAAAGACCTGA
Source organism: Cistogaster globosa (assembly GCA_937654795.1). Lineage (NCBI taxonomy): Eukaryota > Metazoa > Arthropoda > Insecta > Diptera > Tachinidae > Cistogaster > Cistogaster globosa. Next base: position 25,949,936 of record OW569406.1, read on the forward strand.
AAATGTAAAACATAAATACTTAAATACTTAATGATGAAACTGAATACTGATGGACAAGCTAGTTTATTATGCTTGTGGATTATGTTCTAATTTCCTATCATTTTTCTTTACTTTAATAATTAAAAAGTACATTTATTTTTGGGGTTTTTTACACTGTCGAATTAAACTCACCAAATTATAAAGGTACAAAATTTTCCATCTCTGTCTTGTATGTCAAGAATAAATTATTTTGTTTTAATTCCCTTAAAACTTATTGCCTAACCAGGGATTTGAAATAAATTGTAGATTCAACAACAAGCATCAGTTAAACAGTTTTAGTTAAGACCGGTTAGGAATTGAATATTAAAATAATTACCCGAAACAAGTGAATTTTGGAACGATGAAAATTAAAACTAGTAGTTAAGAGCAAATACAAACACACAGTTACTAAAGTATACATTTTATTGGTAGTTACGTTCCTTTTCACTGATAGGTTTTTCTATTTTTTTTACTTCATTTTAAAACATTTGTTTTTTACGTTAGTTTTCAGAGCTTTAAAAACATTAACAAAAAACCTACTTGAAGGTCTGCTTATTTTAAAAATAATTATATTTTGAAAGTCTTGTTTTCTACCTTTCTTATAACTCGGTCGCAGGTAGCTAAAGACGTAAAAATTCACCAAAAATTAGAAACTAAAATCACTCTAATTTTTAATACACCCGTAATCTTAGTCGCAACTTAATTGTAGCCATGTAAAACATATTTGCAATCGAGCTTGCCGTTGAGAAATTAGAGATTCAATTTTTTACCCTTCCATTAACTTGTATTTGCGATAGCTTGACTGTTGATGAAAGTCTCGAAAGTTTAATTTAAATTTATACTGTTTTTATGCCCTTCACCACAAAAATTGGAAAAAAGGTTTATGTAAGTTTGTCATTCCGTTTCTACAATATCTATCACTGACCCCATAAAGTTAATATATTCTAAGTCCTTATGCATAACGATTAAACGATTTCCGTATGTCCGTCCATGTTTGTGTTAAAATCAACTTTGCAAAGGCACTAGGTGAGATAGAAAAAATTAAAATACACCAGTCGATCAGACATAGTTTCGAAAATGTTGATATTGAAGATCAACAATATTGGTCCTGTCTTTCAAAGCAGCGCGCAAAACACCACACCTGCTTCTATGTTTTCCATATCATTTGGAACAAATCTAATTAAGTAAAGTAACTCCAGTTAAAAAAAAAAAAACAAAACAATTATATGAGGCGATAGAGAATTGAAAAATAAGAAGAAGAAAACATCTAGTGTAGAAATTGGGGCTCGACCATAATTTCCGAGTTTTTAATATATCAATATGGGCAATAATAAAAATTTTTTAAAATGCTTAACCCATTAAGAGCCGATGACATTTTTATGTAAAATTATATATCGTACTAATTTTTGTCTTATTTTTTAACAACTGATATAGCCTAATTTGTTTTTTGATTGGAGTTACTTCACTAAACTATATTTACATTACGGTGAACGATATATAAGATTCGTCATAGCCGAATATAGCACTGTTACTTGCTATTTAGATTATTCAATTAGAAATATTTAATATGGTACAAGTATTTACACATATATGGTGAAGGTTATATATCACTCTTACTTATTAATACTTTCTTATTTATTTTTAATTCCCCAACAGCCTTCTGTAAGAATTTTAAAAACAAAAACTTTTTTGTATGTGAAGCTACATATGTCGAATTGTATGTTATGTTATTAACGGAAAGATTTTCGTAAAACGCATATCAGTGTCAAACAAAATATGTTTGACGTAACGTTATACAAAGAAAAGCACAAATTATTTTAGATTTTAAAACAAAAACAATTAAAAGTTAAAAAAATATATTTTATAAATTTAAATAAAAGCGATTATAAGATCTTTTTGCATTATATCCACATAAGATATTATTGAAAATCAGTTCTGTAAGATATTTTGAACGAATTGACCAAACGAAGAGGTAGCACGCAACACCATCAAACGGAGAGTGTTTACTAGGGTCAATGCAACTGCCCTTTCTAAAAATAATATTTCGTACTAAATAAACTAAAAACTTTAGCGAGTTATTTTTTAATTTATTATGTTTAGATATTTTTGATAACATTAAATGGCATTTTTTGTAGTCTTGAATAAATTTAAAGAACACGGAATCCCGTTGTTAGAAGGTTACTTTATAAAGTCTTAAGCTTTTTAGCCAGCCGCATGAATTCTTTTTCGTGAAGTTGTAAAATTCGAAAAAAAATTTTTTGTTTGCTTGTTATTAATTTTAGAGATAAAAATTCTTTATTGTATTTTTATTTAAAAAAAAAAAAAAATAAATACATGCACATTACATTCATTATATTTTGGACAGACTTACCTTTAAGACAAAAATTATAATCCAATACGCACGCACGCTGCGAATATGAAGATCAAATTTCAAAGAGTAAATCAACAAGTTTTTTGTTAGATTTCTGTCTTACTTTTATATGTTGTTTAATACACAACAAAATATATATATTTTTTTTGATATTTGTTTTGATATTTTTATTAATACATTTTTTCACTTTGTTTAAGTTATAACACTTTGTAATCCTACACTTTTTATTTTCATCTTTTTATTTTTCTCTTCATGTTTTCTTCGTTTTAGTTAAGTATTTTATTTTGCGCTTTTAATTATTTTTTGTTGTTATTTAATCTTGATATTTATCATTTTGTTTATTGAAAAAAAATTTTGCCTTGTACTCTTTCTTTCTTTCACAAAATAACAATGATGAATCACTGAAAGTAAAAAAGTGTGAGAGATAAATAAACTTTGATACGAATAAGAATAACAATAACAAAATATTTAATAATGCATGTAAAAAATTAAGTTTTTTGCATTTAATTTTTATTATTATTATATTTTTTTCGTAAGGTTTGTTGCAAACAAATTGAGCTGTGAGTTTTGTGCACTATTTAAACAGCTGAATCAACAATTTTAATTTATTTTATAAATTTTATTCAACTCAACACAATGACAGTTTTAAATAGTAAATTTTTATATAAAAACTATTTAAAACTGATTTATTTTGGTAATAGATAAATTTGTAGAAATAAATATTTTTTATGCCACAAGTTTTTCACATCCTTTCGACAACCTGCAAAGTGTGCAATAAAAAAACAGATCACTCATGAATAGCCCAGACGTCGGTCTGCTTGAAAGTAACCGAGGTGATGCGTAATCGATCAGAGCAATATAAACAGAATACAGTAAGACGGGTGTTCCCAAGTACAGTTTGACCACTTGCACTGTTGTTCGATTTTATTCGTCTATGATGACAATTGTTTGAAATATAATCTACACCATTACAAATAATAAATTACTAAGAAAAATTCTCAGGAAAGGACACATTAGATCTGTTCAGTAACTACCAACTAGATAGTAAAATGGAAATTTTCAAAATTATTCGCCTAAATGTAAAAAAGTAAATGAACGTTTTACTAGCCAAAATTAACAAATAAAACTGTTGTGGCTTTGGCACTGATATTTAAGACTTAAAACCTGTACGGTTTGACCATTAAATAGTAAAATTATTAAAGTCAATGTACTAGAGTGCAAAAATGTAGCCATCAAATTGAATGAGACATGCACATAATGCTGACAGAACAATGGTACTAATTTGTCAATGTTCTTGTACGTGGAGAAAACGTGCTGATGTTATTGTTATGTCTGAGCATAATTTTCTGTTTATCATCAGGGTTGCTTCAATGTTTGTAAAAAGGAAGAAAGTGTTGATCGATAGGCGAGAAGTGGCGTCAATTCGAAATAAAAAAAACATACTAAGAGTTATATTTGATGTCGAAGATCAACACTCAGCGATGATTGCACATGCACGAAACATTAACATTGAGAGTCTTCATTAGCCGAATTCATATGCAACACGATGTTCATACCAAGTTGATGGCTACTGAAGAGTTATGGAGTTTTCTTTTCTGAAAATAAATGTTACCCAACAATCACATAAAATGTTTTGCATGTTGCCTAAACCCTGAAAAATTGCTACAATAGAACAAAAACTATTACTGAATTTTTTTATTTACCTCTACATATCATTAATGTTTAATTAGCTTTTCAAACATAAAGAGCAATATAACACTGGGTTTGGTAACAAAAGCAAACATTACTTATCTACAGTAAGAACTATAAAAAAAAGTGTAGCATACACTTACTTACACTTTTCCGTGCGACATATTTTCAAAAGTACATACTTTTGATTTACATTCTCGGACCATTTTTAGAAAAGAATGCAAAGGTGTAAAAAGTGTTGAACATATGCAAAATAAGAAAAAATAAAAGATAATTGCTCTGAGAAGAAAGGATCGCTTTGTTGTTAGTGTTTTTTGAAATTCGCAAACAAAAGTAGTAAGTTATAAACAACTTTTGATATCAGCAACTACAAACCAGCCGGGCGGACTACACAACCTATTAAAATATTTGTACCTTAAGCCAAAACTTGTAACCAATTTTTTCTCTCTCAATTTTTACACTCTTTTTTCACTCTCTTCTTGCCAGTTTTTTAAGTAACACGTTTTAGTAACAATTAGCAACAATTTTTAAGTACCGAACAGACCTATTTTTGTATGTACTTGTAAAATGTCGATTAAGAAACAAAAATTCAGTAATTGTTTGATCAATCAACACCCTAAACGAAAAATTTTTCAACATCAAACAAGGCATTATTCCAAAAATTTAATATTGCTTTTTTATTAAAACCACCAAAATGTTTGACCTGGAGTTACGGTTATTGTAGGCATGACTGTTATCAAAATCATTTTTCGTTAAGTGCAACATTCGCGATTGTTAGGAAATTACATATTTAGACATGTAAACCACACTTAATCAAAAACAGTAATACTGGTAATAAAAGTGACAAAAAAGTTATAAACTTATTGGATACACTGGCCCGCACAGCTTTTATAGCTTCAATTCAGCACATTATGGGATATTTTACCATATTCCAATAAGTTGCTCCTATAAAAATTGGACTTAAATAGAACTAAGAAAATCCAAGAAGAAAAAAATCTCACTTTTATTAAAGTCTGCTTAAAAAATTCCGAATCAATAATTGCTTTTCGAACTCTTTTTTGTTTGTGTTTATTTATTAAAATTTAAAACAGTTTCACAATTTATAAAATAAAAAATAAAAAAAATACAACAAGAATATGTGCACATTGTATGAAGAACACAACAAGTACAGCTTCTACCGAAAAACCACAATTGTTTTTATTTTTTGGCAGTTTGCTTTTCCTTATTTTGTTGCCTGAACACATCCCAGTTTGACTGTATCTTGAAAAGTGCTGGTTATTTTTCAGTTTATTTTCGTTGTTGTTGCAGACTATTAGTGAGTGGTCGTTAGTTAGTTTACATGCAGTTGTCAGTTTTAGCGTTTTAAGTAAAAAGGAGATTTGAAAAACACAATATTTTATTATTATTACTTCTTTCGCTTATTGGATAAATACCAATTCAACATCAGGCATAAATCAAGAATATTCTTTTTTTTATTCTTATTTTTGGCGTTCTTGCTTTTTCGTTTCGTTTAGTGATTTCTTTGTGTTTTCTGCTGTTTTACTAAAATCTTTGCATTAAAACCCCCGAGATAAAAAGCCAGATAGAAAAAAAAAATATAACAAAGAATATACGTTGAAACTGGTGAACCTTTAAAGAATATTTATTTTCACCACACAATCCAAATGTAACAATGAACCACAGAAGAATGAAAAAGGAATAGCAATTAGAATTGCTAAACGCAAAACAAGTATGCATTTGACTCCAAAGTGGAGTAAAAAAATATACGTAAAAAATTAACCTATGGAAATATTAAGCAAGACCCAAAATTATTAAATAAATGACTGAGCTAAAATTGCAGTTTACTTTAAAAATAAGTTTTAGATTTAAACACAATTTTATACGTTTAAGTTGGTCAGGAAATTGGCATCAGAAGTAAGTACATGAATGCTATTTTCTCATTGGGGAGATTACATCATAATGGATCCAATAACAATTCCGAAAAGGCTTAAACGGTCATTTGGAGTAAGTCTATCAACTACTTCGAATGCTTCAGGGATATGAAAATAAGTAATAAAGATTGAGAGTTGCATTACTCCTGAATATAAAATATCAGTTAACTACGATAATTAAAAAAATAGCAGGGCTTTAGGAACAACAGTAATGCGTTGATCTGCTGGTGAACAAAAGGGTAAAACGTAAAAGGTAATCGAGCTTGCTCGGGGTATTGTAAACGAAGATGACAACTCCGAGTTCAGCACATTTTGTATTTTCTTGGGTATAATGCGCACATCGTCAGCCGTACAGAATTTTCACGGCTTTAAAGTTAGGCATGGTATGTTCTGGAGTTTAATTTATTCGCAGATAAACAATATAGAAGTATACGCATGCTTAGTTTTTAGGGGAAAAGATTTTTGAAGAACGTTTATTTCTTCTGATACAGTGAGTCTTGATTTGCTAAATATTTACCTTTTTTTAATTCTATTTTTTCGAATCAACAGGTTTAATATACAAAAAGAATTTTACTTATTTAAAAGCGACGATGTTTTTAAATTTTTGCTGAAGGCGAAGACTACGCCACAGGCAATGCGTGGAAAAGAATATTTCAAAAATGCAGTATGACACAGAGTTGAAAATCTTCGGTCAATTAAGGGAGGAATATAAAGAAAGGACGAGGTCAGTCAGACAATAGAGTTTACTATACTAGAAGTTTACTAGACATCAACTTGGTCTAACGCAGGTAATAAAAGGACTCTCACCCCCGAAAACTAAAATAGTCTCAGAGCCATATTCATAAATAACTCAAACCGGGAAAACACTTAAAACATATCATGTGCAGCGTTGCCGTTCATTAACTGTAGTACCAGTACTACTCTTTTTTGGAGGTCTGTGACTTTTTGTTAGACTTTTTTAAACTCAGAAAATTTTTCGTCTTTTTTACTTTGTTTCTTCTTTTCCGCCTTGTGAATTTATTCACAAAAACAAATTTGGTTGTGAAAGCATTTAAAATTTGCGTGTTGTTATTTTTTTTTTTTAGAAAAAATTGGTCGATCTTAAATGGTTGTCATAATATAAAAAGCAATCAATACTAAAAATTGAATACAGTCAATTTGATTTGAAATTGCAAGTGTTATAAAAAGGTAAATTCAAAAACATATGAATAGGATTGTTTTAAGCTTCTAGTTCTGTAACTAAATGTTTTGTAACAGCTTTTAATCGATATAAACATTTTTTTGTTTTAGTTTTCAGGGCAACTTTAAAAATTAGTTTTTCCTACCCAATAGATACGATAGGTTTTTTACTGTTCAGGATATATTTCCTACCTCTCGCAGTTTTAAAAGAAAAGCTCCAATCACAGCCCTGAATCCAATTAACAAGTCATCTCTACACATACATCCAATTAATGTCGCCTTAGTTCTTTTCCGGTTGGTCATTTTAGTCATTCATAGACTTATAATTTAATGTGTTAAGTATAAGAAGCATAAAAAATATATCGTTTTTTGGAAGGGTATATATACTGTGCTTAATTTTCAAGCTTTAAAATTCAACAACTACTTGATTTTAAGCCTACTTTGCATTATCTTTTGAAACATTTCCAATTCAGAATTTTATTAAAAAATTAAATAAATCACATATTGAAAAAAAAAACAGCAGAAATTTCTTTGAACTGCTTAAAAGGTGTTCGTTTAGGGGTTAAGAGAAACAAAAAATATATAGAGAATGTTTTCAGCTTAAGGCAGCATAAACTTACTAAATAAATGAAGTTTTGCAATTGCACAATAGTAACAAACTTTTAATTGAAACTAGTTGCTATTATCGCAGCATTTAAAGCAACAACAACAATAAAAACTGGTATAAAAACCAAGCGTGGGTAATCGAATTTTTAAACTTTCTGGTAACTAAAATTGTACTTTTCTAAAATAAAATGTACATTCATTAAATTATGTCAACGAATTCTTATGTGCCGATTATTCGAAATTTAGACAATTGTGGAAAAATGTGTACATTCGAGATTTCCAAGGTTATTTAGCAAATATAAGCTTCGTTGAAAATCTCGTATAGGTATAATCATATTAAAATAAACAACGCTTAAAAGTGAATTCTTCGATTTTATCGCCTCCTTTCTTATTTCCTTTATTTTTAAATAGAGGGCGGTCAACATAAGCAGCTTTTACGTTTAAGAAATAGCCAGGTAACTCATATTGCTCATAAATACCGTTTAACAATTTCACAGCAGCTGCAGTAACTTTCTACCTTAAAGATTACTTTCTTGTTAGTTTATATTAGGAAAAATTGCTCGTTTTACCGTGGATGTAAAAGAGCGTATTATAGTATTGATTATCCAACCCTGACTTAAAAACTAGATATTCAAGAAATGATCTGTCTTTGTTTTTATTTATTTATTTTTTTATTTTTATTTTATTTACTTAAATATCACAAGTAAATGCTGGTAAGAGAAATATTGGAAAAGGAGAAAACAAACAACTGCTGGACCAGTTCTTTGTTGCTGTTTTTTTTTTACTAAACAAAAAGAAATGTTCAGAAGATGGAGGAGAGAAAGAAGAAGAAATATAAAAAATAAAACCGGTTACTTAAGATCACTTTTGAAAATAGAATGACAGAGTGGCTTGTGTTGTAAATGGTTTAATGCAACAAAATGAAGCACGCTTTGTTAAATACACTGTTTAAACACTAACATCACACATATTCATACACATGTATATTTGTATATAAAATATATAATCATCTATAAAAACACTTATAAATTTTTATTTACACAAATGCTAACAAGAAACACACACATACCCTTAACATTCGTTTCTGTTAATGTGATTTTTTACCTCTTTTTTGTTTTGTTCAAGTTATTTTATTTTTCTTTATTTAAAATAAAACATATTTTTTTTAAGTTTATTTAATTTTATTTGTATTTTTTTTTTTTTTTTATATTTCACGTAATTTACCACTTAATTGCTTTTACAGTTTCTGTAATTGAATTTCCTTTGTTTTTCATTTATCATTTTTTTTTAATTAAAGAAAACAAAACTTGCTTGTGAATGCACTTAAATTAATTCGATATCGCATATACTTTTGCTATCAATTCAATTGAATTTTCTTGCGGTCGTTTTTTATTTTTTGAAATTGGAGTAAAATTATATTACAAAAACACCACTTTCGTCTGCTAGTACTTCTTATTAAACAACAACATCTGTACATAAATTTCTATTTCATTTGAAGTTGTTGCTTTAAAGCCGCGCACGTTTTTTTTTTTTTTCATTTAATAGGTTCGTTGGAAATGTTGTTGTAGTGAAGTACTTTAAGGAATCACTATCTCAAGTATCAAAACAAATTTAAAACCGCCACTAAAACACACGTCCATTAACTTCACTTTATCATTCAACCAACACGACCGGTGTTTATAAAACAACTGGCGTTTGTTATAAAAATTACCAAGCGTCAAGCAGCGAGATAGCAAACAAGCTGTTTATTAAAGCAACATTAAAAGAGTACAGTGTGTTATTGTAAGAGAAGCAAAAATGAAAGAGAGCAACTTCTGAGTATTGTTTATTAACAAATTTACAATTACTTACATCTGGCAATGATATTTATCTCTAGCGCTCTCTTTCTAGGTTTTTAGGTGTGATAAAAAGAGATTTCAACTACTTAGTTTAATCATAGTGACAATTGTGCTTGCCAGATCCACTGATTTGTAGCCATTTTGGCGATTTTATTTTTTTAATTATTAGTCGATTTATACTTGTCATTTTTCAAATCAACAATTTTTATTCGGCCTATATTCAGATACGAACAACGCTGATAAGGAATGTGCTGCATTACATTGCTTTAGAATCTAATTTTTCCGGTTTTCTTAACACAAATTCGTGACTAGTTTCTTTCTTAATAAATTTAGAAATTAAAACATTCGAAACTTAGCTAGATAAAAAGTACTCACTTAGCAAATTTAAACTAGAGTTATTTCTATAAACATATTTGAATAATTCAAGGTTAGCTCTGCTCTAACCAGGTGTACATATGGATATGTGGTCGGTTTTTATAGTCACCTTCTCTATTTTCTCTTATCATTATTATATAAATTTTCAATTTTAAACACATTCTTCACAAATGGTCCTACTTGCGCAAATCCTCTTTGTTTTTATTTGTTAATTTTTTTGTTAAAAATTCTAGGAATTTAAATTAAAACCATATGAAAAATCGTTATTGCATTCATTAGTAAAAAAATATTAATATATTTAACGATTTCCTTGAAGTGCTGGCCGTAGAATTGCAAATTTAATAGTGTTGCCTTTATTGCGTCAGTGACGAAACAAATTGTACAAAAATTTGCGTTCAGCAAAGTTGTTCTTATGTTCATCTGACTATAATACTTTTTTTTTCATTACTATTACGTTTAATTTGATCTTCGTTTTTCACGACACCTTTGCCCTATTGTTGAACGGGTAGCTCTTATATGGAATATTTCTTTAAGCCTTTTTCGCTTCTTTGATAATAATGCTTACGCAATATGCACACATTGACATTGTGGTAAATTGACTTCTATCGGCGAGACACCACAAACTTTATTTTCTTTAAAACTCTTAATAATGAATCACTTTTGATTTTCACAAGAAATATTTTGCCTGGCAAAAGATTTAGTTACCTCATTCGAAAGAACAAACACGTTAATATTTCTATTGCCTAAAACCTTTTAATACTACAGTTGCAGGTGAATGAGATCTAAGTTAAATTTGAGTACCTGATTATATTTGCAGCCCTCCTTAGCGCGGATTTTTAATCTTTAAAATCACTCCAGAGTTTTATGATGTGAATGTTAAAGAGAACACTTTAGATTTGTTATTTTATAAAGACAAAATATTTTATTATGTTGAATGTTTCTGGTAACGCTGACAGTGAATTTCTAGAGGAAACAGTCTAAAAGTATGCAAGTGTTTTTTGTTTTCTCTTCTGTTAAATGCTAAACTTAAAGAAAATAAAAAACGTTTAATTTAAAAGAGAATTTTGTTTTAGTATTGAAATAATATATATTCAGAAATTGTTAACGTAAAAATTTTACCATGAATAAATTTTAAGAAATTTTGATTATTTCGTGTGCCTGTCTGATTAGGTATGCTTAAAGTACAAATGTTGTTCTCGTGTTTGCAAGCCATAACAAACAAAAAACAATTTTTTTAATGAAATGACTCACAACAACTCATGCAACAGTTTAATATTTAAACAAACGTTTCCGCAAATTAAATAAACAACATTGTACGTTGCAAGAATGATTTAAAAATCTCCAAAACTTCAATATTTTTTTAAGATCTCAACAGCTAGAGGTGTAGTTTGCCAATCTAGCCAGACATTATGCAAATAATTAAATTTGAAATTTTACATCGTATAGTGAGTTTTCAAGGCTTTTTCTCTAGATTTGTCGTCTTGGGAAACTGTCACAATTAAAGAAGTTGAATAAATTTCATACGTTTTTATGACCTTTAATGGTTTTGAGAAGTTTGCGATGTATTTTTTGTAGTTTTTTTTTTATTAATTTTGTGAACATTTTATTTTAAGTTTTGATGATAAAAGCTTTCTTTTAAAATTAAAAAACAAATGATTTTTCGTGAAAAAGGGGACTCCGATTTTAAAGAGTTCTTCGAAGGAACAGAAGAAGAAGAACAGTTCCACTCACCATCATTGTAGTGCAAAAGACAAGATGTTTGATACAAAATTTATTGTTACTGTTATAAATCATTTATTAAGTGGATCAAAGGGATATCTACATTTCCTGAGCTCTCGCTGACCTTAATAGTTGCATTTGCCTTCTTCTAAGTTGAACTTTTTCTCCTTTGTCCGTGTTTTTATTTAACAGCATATGACCATAAGACATATTTCTGCCAAGTTAAAAAAAAATTAAATATTGAATAGAAAACAGCAGAAATAGCTTTTTTGCAAGTTAATATACAAAAACAAATTTGTAGGTTAAATGGCATTTTTGTTTTTGTTACTTTTTAGTCACCTACGTTTTATTTAAATGTTTTAATATCAGAACCAACTTTTGAATAATATATAGATATAGTTATTTAAAAAGCAGTGGTAAATTTTTGCATTATTTTATATCATTTTAGGATTTCCGAATATTTTTTAGAATTATTTAAGCCTCGTTAAGTCGCCAATTTTCTTTTTCATTGTGGTCACATGCATTCAAGTTAAGAATTGTTCTTTTATTTAACTTTAGTAAATAAATAATCGAATGTTGAAAAAACTGAAAGTTCACGGAAAAAAAGAAAATTCAAAAGCTTAAACCGACAGATAGCAAAAAACAAGAACAATTGTGTGAGACGAATAGAAAAAAAAACAACTAAAAAAGCTTTTTGATTTGTCTAACCAACTTAGTAGAGATTGTATATTAATTTCTTAACTTGGTTGGTTAAATGTTTACAAATAGCACAACCTAAGACAGATAGATGCGATTTGCGCTAATGGCGGACGCTAATAGTGATTTAAAAAATCCTGCATTTCATTTTGCTGCTATCTATTTTCCTCTACATTTTTTCAAAATAATCTCAAAACTTTATAAATATTGTTTTTTAATAAACTAAGATTAATTTTGGCTTGAGTTAATTTATATTTTAATTTATAAGAAATTTTAAAAAAGAAAAATTATTTACAAATGATTGCGAATATTTTTTCAAAGCAAACAGAAAATTTAAACATCATAATTTTCATACAATATTAAAAACATTACCATCAAAATTGATTTCAAAGTTTTTAAGTTACAAAACATTTCTAACTTATCAAATAATAAGAAGAAAAAAAATCAGTAGATATCTATCCACAATTTATCTTAATGTCCATTTCAAAAGTAAAAATAGAACATTATATGATTCTTAAATTGCAAAAAATCTACATTTGATTCATACTTCAGAAATAATTAAAAATATGGAAGAATGCATATTTTATTAATTTATTCATTTTTTTATTTATTTTTTTTGTGCTTTAAAATTTAATTTGTGTAAAAAAAGCCATTCAAAAATTATTTTTCACAAAAATAAGCAAAACTTTATGTTAAAAACAAATAAAAGTAAAAACTTTAAATATTATTTATGAAAACTGTAAATTGAAATTTACAACAAATGCTAAACACAATAATATCATCATTTGGTAAATGTCTATAAATCTGAGCTACATTATCTGTGTCTGCTTTAAAATCAATTCTCTGTGTATTAGTTACCTGTAATATTAACAATTATTTTCTATGTTTATTACTGAAACATTTTCAAAATTGGGATAGTGATTTAATCTAGAACAAGAAGATGATAATGCTGTTTTTATGAATAATTATTTTTATATCTTTGAAAAGATTAATGACCAGAAATTCTAATTTTTAGTTTATTTTTCCTTTTTACTTACCTATATTTTCTTTTTAATATTTCCAACAATTTAAATCAAATGCTTCACCGAAATATTTTTCTAAATTTTAATTTTTGCCCTTTTGGTTATAGTTGTTGTTGTTATTGGCAATAATGAAAAATAATGGTGGAAATAATAAGCTTCTATTTCCAATAGAAATCAAAAGCAACAAAATGAACATTTTCTTCTAAAAGAGAGAAAAAAATAAAGCTGACCTCGATGAAATATAAAGATAATTTGAAGTAGACAAGATAAAACATTATAAAAAAAATGTTTTCACTAAGTGAACTTGTCATAAAGAAAGGAAAGATGAGAAAAATATTTTCTTTAAAAACTAGCGTGTACATTTTATAAGTAAAAAGTAAAAAAAAAATTCAAAATTACAAAAAACTTTTCAAAAAGAAAAAAAAAGAAACTATTGTAAAGAAAAAAAGTATATGTAAGTCAAAGTTCTTTAATGAAAATGATTTTTATTTATTTTAAGAAAACTAAATAGTCATTTATAAATAACAACAATGCCTCTGAATTTTTTTATTTTTTTAACATTTTTTTCTTTTTTTTTTTTTTTTTTTTTGCCTTTAGATTAGAAAATATTACAAATTTTATAAATTTGTGTTTTTTAGAAATTTTTAAATTAAACTGTTCAAATTCATAGTCGAACTATTTTAGTAATTATAACCAGGTGAATAATTAAATTCCAGATTCAGTTATTAAAGTCTTAACGTACAATTTATTGAAAAAAAAGAATTTTTCAAGTCTTATTTTCATCTTAATTTAAAATAGTACACTATTTTCTAAAAATTTTATTTAAATATTGTATAACAATCATTACATATTTCTCTTTTTTAATGTCGTTGAAAGTCATAAGACTTCAATTAACTTTGGTTCTACAGCCCTAAAGTATGCCTGAATTTAGATTGACACTCTCCAGACAGTGTATCCTTTGTGTTAACGCTTATAAAAAGATCAATATGTAACCTAAAATTCGTCAGTACCAATTGAATTCAGCAACAAACATCGAAATATTCAAATTGACATTTTGATAATATTATGATATATAAATATATTTTTGGACTAAATTTAATGATTTTTATATTTTGCACACGATAGCTTATAAATTGCTTACTTTAATAATTAAATCATCATTTATTTTAAATTATCTTAGTTTTTGGCTGAACATAAAAATTTGTGAAAGTGGATATGGAACTACACTTGAATAAATCCCCCTCTACCCTGTTTAAGATCCTCTCATTTTTTAATATAAATTTTAGCTAAAAACAAAGGAAATATAAAGAATGCAAGAGTATTATAAATCTGAAATTTAACAAAAAAAAAAACGTTTACTATTGAGCTGTGTGTATGTGTGTACATTTCATAGCAATTGTTTCTGTAGGCTAATTTGTTACAATGTCACGTGTGATGCTTGATTTTGTTATGGGCAACCAACATTTTGTCACAAACTTACATCCCTACACATAGAACGTGCTGCAATTTCTTTAAGTGCCACATAATGCACATAAAAAGGGTTAAAAATTACATAATGTACAAACGTGCAACACGTGACGCAACATTGCTTATTCATTATACTTGTGAATTTACTAAAACTCGTTCACTCTTTAGAGATTATAAAAGTTTATTTTATAAATGAAACCAAAAAGAATGCGCTTAAAATGTAAGTGTATTAAAACAAACACATATGCAGCCATTCAATAAGAAAACCAACAAGCAAAATGTTAAAGTGGAAAGGCTTTCTTGTTTCAGGCCTTCTAAAACTCATGATTACACTTTGGTTTTAATGCGATTCTAATTTTTCATGCCAGCCAACACAGTTATGAATCAATGGTTTTTTCATAGAGGTCTTCAGTTAGTTCGAGACAGCAAATTACAGTTATAGTTTGGTTTTGATAACAACTTTTAGTCATCTCAGATAAGATTACCCCAACTTTTCGATCTTTCACATTTGGTTTGTTTTACGAACGCCACAACAAGTATTCAACACCATGTTGTTCTGAGTATTTCTATTTTATGCACACTAGGTTGGACATGGGTTTCTTAAAACCTCCTTATATTTTGGATGACGCATTTTAAAATTCTTCATTTGGTTTTCTTCACACTGTGCACCTTCCATCGCTTACTTTCATCCACGAAGCTATTTTCTTTCTGTGTTCTTCTGCGTACTTAATTAACTTGTCTTTATTGGCTTTGCTAACGTATGTTTTTAAGGGACAACACGACTGCTATAACCAGACTGATTATCACTTTTCGGGCATTATTGGACCAAACGTTTTTATTACACCTTTGATTAAAATAATTCTGTAGCTAAATTTCAGGGTTTTTTCTTGGCTTTCTAAACAAGAAACCATTTTACATTGTCAAAAGGTGCTTAAGGTCGTCTGTATCTTAATTGGTGTATTATCAACGTTTTTATCATTGTAAAAAATTTCCAACAACTTTTTATAGTATTTTTACCGTTTCTACAATATTGCTAACGGAAAACCATCATAACGCAAATTTGCTACTATTTTAGGTACAGACTGATTGATTTTTTAAGTTTCTGAAAACATTAAAAAATTTATATTATCTTACAGCCGTTATAAGGCTAATGCTAAACTAAATTTTTTCATGTTTGAAGAGTTTGTCCAGTTACTTGTTTTTAATAAGGATTCTTTTAGAAGCATTTACTATTTAAAGATAGAAATTGGTGTTAATAATTTTTTGTTTTCTAAACCTTAAGTTCAAAAAGAATTTTTATTTTTTTTTTTTATTTATACATTAAAAAAATAAAAAGTGTACTCGAAAAAGAAAAGTTAGATTTAGCACTCACTTTATATGTTCGGTAAGAAATAACATAAAGTTTACAATGCCAGAAGTAAGCTGGGAGTGTAATTTTGTTAGTAAAAACTTTTAAATATAAATATGACTTAGAAGCTTATAAATGCTACAAATATATTGGTCCAGTGTTAATAATTCTTTTAAAATTTGTATTATATCATACTGTGTTCTACTATATTGTTTATACGATAACCTCGAAAAGTTTTTGCATTGTTTTCAGCATTTTAGATTATTTCCTTTTAGAAAACTTGTTATGTATTATTTTATAATAACTTTTAATAAATTCTTGCATACATTATGTATCATTTAATTGAGAGTTTTGGCCGCCACAACGTGTCGTTCTGCATTTAATGGCTTTTTAACTTGGCTCCATTTCAAAAGCTATTGTAAGAGACTTGCCCTAGAAACCCTTAAAGAAGGTGCTAAAATAAAATCCTTTTCAAATTTTTGGGATTTAGAAAAAAACCACTATACAATTATAACTTGTGTGAAAACCATGTAAACATTCTGAAAGGCCCTCGAAGAGGCCTTATAATAGTTGCTTATTGCCGCTGAGATATAGAAAGCACATTTTTACATATTTACGTGTTAATTAAATATTTATGACTTTTAATCATAATTACAATCATTACATAAGTGTTTACTCAGTATACCTCAGAAATAATAATTATTTAAGGCTGTTTTAAGCGGCAGCTGTAAGTTTTGATCCTGAAAGTAATGAGGGGATGCAACAGGATTTATTTTTCATTTTATTAAAAACGCTTCCACATGAATTGCAGTTTTTATTGCATAAGCTGACATACATATACCAGCAATATTTATTAAAAATGAATACACTCAAAGAAAAAACATTGTTGCGCTGACTAAAGAGCTCCTCCGTGTACGTGATATATAATTATAATTTGTATCTTCCAATTTGTAAATTAAAGTGCAATGAACCAAGTTAAAGAACCTACGTATGTAACCGTATATATATTGAAACTGCAACCAAAAGCAATTTAAAGTGATATTAGGAGGCATAACAAAAAGAAAAAACATTTAATTAAATAAAAAATAAAATTAAATTTTAATTCATTTATAATATTCCACGGTTCAATCCCTGATTGGGGGAAAAAATTAAGAATTTAAATAAACAAATTTAATTTGAACCAACTTCAAAAAGGAAAGGTAATCAAATCAATTCGTCTAATTTTTTTTTTTTTTTTTTTGTCCGCAGAACTAGGACTTTTCCGACGGATTAAAAATAAAATTAAATAGCAGGTGACGATTACAAACTGGTACCTTTTAAAAAAATTTCGTAATTTATAAAATTAAAGGGTGCTGCCTAACGACACAAATGGTTTTTACTTGTCTATTGAACCGCAGCGGAAGCTCATAAATATTAAAAGGTGTCCGCACAGGTGAAGCACTTTGACTTATATGGCCGCAACTTTTGGGCCGTTATAGTCAAATACTTAAAGATTACACAGAATGTGAAATTCTGATTCAGTTATTACAGTAAAAACATTTAAAATTAGAAGGTAAAATGCGTCCCTTATAACCGCTATAGGCGAAAATTTGAAATTTACACAGAACTTGTATTCTTAAGTCGTCTTTTATTATTTCATTTGGATGACTTCTCTGTCATTTATTTTAAAGTCGAATTTTTCAAGAATTATAATAAAATAGATCCGTCAAGTGTAAGTGTGGCTCACACACGAAGGCTCCCGTACAATTTTTGGGTCACCCATTAATTTTAAATTTTATTTTTTAATCTTGTTACAGCGAACATAGTAAACAATCCTTTGGATTACTTTAAAATTAGGCCCTGTAAAAATGACATTTCTATTAGGACAACTTTAACCTTTAACTTGGTATGCTCGCTTTATAGCGACTAAGCACTACATTCTATGCTTACATTTATAGTCTCAATCTTTTACGGTGAACGAATTAAGCCATGTATGTAAAAGTATTGTTGCTATCAGGTCCTTTATTTTATTTTAGCTTTTGTACCTATTTGATAGCAAACATAGCAAGCAGTAGATTCTTTGTACACCTATAAGGGTGAGAGATAATAAAAAAGGTAAAAGATAAAAGATAAAGCCATATTCGTCAAATTCACGGAAGCATCTTTTGATTTGTAAATTTTTTTTTTCACAAATAATTTTTATAGCGGGCAAATTCTAAATGTCTACCTTCTACGGTTGAAAAACTAAAGCCATATAAGTGAAATCACGCCATTATGCCCTTTTTTAATGATTTATTTCTTCTACTTGTTGCTTGTACACATAATTTTACTGATACTATTAGGGTTTGGGTTTTCCCGGAATTTTTTATTTTCTGGGAAACGGGAAGAATTATCGCATACCAGGGATTTTCCGGTATTACCGGAAAAAACAATTCTTTAAGAAAACAAGTTTATTTAATGCAATAATATTAAGAAAATCATAGTTTTATTAAAATATAAATAATAGTTTTAACAGTTTACAAAACTTAAAAGCCATTCAGGTGGCAATACATACATATATACATTTGTAATACATAACGAGAAATAAAAAATATTTTTGGAAATATATGATTTTAGAACGGCGTTTAACAATTCACTATACAAACTAATGCTTGTTTTCGTTGCAAAATTGCCAACAATAGAAAAAACCCTTTCACTTTCTACTGAAGTAGGTTTTGTTGTCCAAAATGCCCACGTATCATTGCTAATTATCTTTAAATTAAAATTAAAAAAATGGATTTTTAAACGTTTGCTGTAGAAAACGGTGTTAGAAACATTCCATCTACAAAAATAAAATTTACTGACAACTGTTCTAGTACCGGTAAAATTTGGTGCTTTCACATATTTCTTTTTTTGAAATAAAAAGTATTCTTTATTTAAGCAAAGGTTTTAAGGGACCTCCTTACAAAAATTTATTCAAATCTATCCAGCAGTTTTTACGCAATGGAAACATAGACAGACAGACAGACAAAAATTTCAAAACTAGGTGTTTTGTATTTTATATAGATTATTATCTACACCAACATCAAAATTTTCAAAAATATTTTTTGAACAGATGTATAGATGTACAAGATTTCACACGAAACGAGATATTTTAACATTTTTAAATGTCACAACTAAAATATTTGAAAAACAATCAGTGAATTTTATAAAATTCTAATTATTTTAAACTTCCCGTTTCCCTGGAACTTAGCCAAAATTTTGAATAGCTTTTCCCGGGAATTCCATCCTTAGACACTATGCAAATATCAAAAAATAACAATAAGCTTAAAAATATCTTGTCACGTTAATTTTAACTCGTTGTTGTTATAGCGACTATAATAATACACCTTTCATGAAAATTTTAAGAGTTCTAAACAGAGAGCGATGTGACAGACAGACATTGTGCAGATGTAACATCTTACAAAGCTTTGGTAATATTACATGGTATATTTTCCTATTTATCCTGGAAAGCAGTTTTTTATTTGAAAGTAAAATTCAAATTTTGACCTACGGCACATAGCACTTAAAATGTTCAGAATCATTTGTGTGAAATTTTAAAAATATCTGCCCAGTTATACGCTCACTTCCCATACAACTTTTATTGAAAAAGTACCATGACTTCCTTAATTTTTAATGCATCGATTCAATTTTCACGAAAAATAATTATTTTAATTGTAGAATGGGCTCCTGAAATATATACCTGATCCGCCCACTTTGACGCCCATTTCTAATAGAAAATATGAATAAGTAATTTCAGCATAGTTTTTCAATAATTTTTGACATCATTATCGTACTCCAATTTTTTTATTTGCAGCTTTGAGCGAAATCTATTTATAAATGGGTCTGAAGACAATTAAAAGATTATACATTACGTCCTTATAAGTAACACAAATAATCAAATAAAATGTAAAAAAAAATTAAACAATTGATAGAGACATATTTTTGGCAGAATAGCCTCTGCTATAATTTTGCTACCACTCACCAGAATCTTATGCACATTTACAAGCATGAGATCAACCAGCCATAGAGATCAACAAACAACTTGGCAGTATCCATGCAATATAAATAAAAGTTGTTAGTGTCGATCGCTGCATTAAAATTTATTGCGGCCATAATAATTTTAAATCTATGTATAACACTTCTTTTATACCAATTACGTCTGCAATTTTGACTGGACTTTTGAAAAACCTTCTTGCCGTGTTGCCATCGTTTGTTGTTGCCTTGCTTCACTGCGTCCACGTTTATGCCCAGTGTCATGTTATATGTGTTTAAACTCTTCTGAATTTCCCCTATTGACTAGTATGTATATTACGTTACAAACGGTAAAGAATTTTGGCAACAACAACATACATAGAAGAAAATTCATGTTTTGTTACTTTATCACTCTATAGTTTTTAGTTTTTTTTTTTTTTTTTTTGTTTTTTGGAAAGCAGTTGAATTTTATTTTATTTTATTTTAGCTCAGACTTCAAGCTGTAATTTGACATCTTTCGTTAAACAGCACTCACCAGCGCTAAAAAAAGTGCAGTCCACTAAAGTTGATGAACATTGAAATTTTGATGTTGTTTATATATTTTTAAACGAAACTTTATTTGACACTTTTTCCAACGTTTTCGAAAAATTACAACAAAGTCAAATAATGAGTTTACTCTGATTGTACCAAAAGATTGAATATATGGTAAATTTGTATGCCATTTTAAATAAGTTAACATACATAGACTTCGAGCGTATCTATCCAAACAAATAATAAATATATCAGCCTAATATAACAGATTCATAATAGTCAGGTATCTGACAACAAAATACAAAAAAAAAATCTATCCAAATCGGCGAACACAAAAAATATTAATTTCGAACATTCTTCAACCAATGTGCTACGCCGTCTTTTTGCGTGGCTTCTATTTGCCAAATAAATTAAATTTGGACTCGCCAGTGGACAGCATTGTGTCGCAAAATTCATCAGAATGATTTCATACATAATCAAATGTATGAAATTGCTTTGTTCTGTTTCTATTTGATACTTCGGGGTGTTGATGCTATGAAGTTAAATGAATGCAAAAAGTTTCTCACATTTTGCGAACATGGTCTCATAAACTATTTTTTTATGGTGTTGTTGCGAAAAATGTATTTTATTTCTTATGCAATGTTTTACCTTTTAGTACTCAAATGAAATTGTTACATTAAATAAATTAGTTCTAAATATTTAACTCACTGTTTTAAAGACAAGTTGCGTAAAAGAATATTTTGGACATTTATTTGTAACGGATAACAATTTTATATTTAACTGCCAATATTTTGAAAAAAACATTTGATTATTTTATAATTTTATCCGCCAAAATCTTTTCCGCTTAATTTTTTATATTCAAATAATTGTTTATATACAATTCTTTATTTACAATATTTTTATTTGAGAAAAGTCATGCGTATAAACGTAGTTTATAATAATTGGCTTTGTTTGTTGTCTGAAATCTAAAGGGCAAGGAGATACTTTAACTTTAACAGTGAGACGTGGAACATGTTTTTTTTTTTTTTTTTTTGATTCACTGTAAGATAAGGTTGCAATAATAATTGTTCCCCATTTTTTCGCTTAAAATGTGTAAGTCATTGCGCCAATAACAGAATATCAATTCCTTGAAATTGATATCACAAATTTTTAATATCAAATGAAATTTGATATTTTGCTATAGTTTTACAACGAAGACAATTTATGTATGTATTTTAATATAAATAGCTTTTTTATAGCTGCAATTGTATATTTGCGCAAACAACCCTCCACCGTTTGCAAAAAATATATAACATTTGATAAGTTTAATTTAAAGATAAGAAACAAGGAACCAATTTAAAAAAAGTTTTTGTTTTGCATTTTCAAAAGGGGTGAATGAGTTACGTTTTTTTTTTTTTTCTTCAATTTATATTGAATATTTAATTGATATGACTATTTTACACAAACATAGACGCACACACAAATATTCATATTTCTTATAAAGTACAAGTCAAAATAATAATTCGTACAGTGGTAAAAATTAAATCTTCACTTTTTTAAAAAAAAACAACATTTTAAAAATTTTTTCTTTATTAAATATAAGTTTAATGATTATTTTTTAACGAGTCTACTGACTGTAGAAGAAATTTTGTAGACTTAAATAAATTTTTTGTTTTCATTTATAAATAAAAAAACGGAGAAGAAAGTTAACCGATAAAATTTAAGAATCTTTACGATTCATTTATCTTCCTGCTAAAATATAGAGTTACGGTGAAATTCAAGGTTAATCGGGTCACAGATTTCTCTTGACATTCGTCGAGATACAAGACACGCGACATTAAATATCAAAATTATTTAATTAAATATATAAAACTTTACAGAAAATAAATAAACTGTTTTTGTTACAAAAAATTACTTAAAAGTTGTTTTGTATGAAATACAATGTAAATTATTTAAATCGGAAGTTATAACAGGAAAGTCAAATTTATATCATGATGAAAATTCATCCTGTGTAGACTTCGTTTATTAGTATTATGTCATCGTTATGATATAATCATCAGAGCTCATAGACTAATAAATTCATCATGATTTGAAAAGTCATTTTATATGTAATTTTATTGTTGACGAATAATTTTTTAATAAAATTTTAAATTATTCTAGCTTAGGCATTTGTTTATATTATTATTATTATTATAAAAACCAACAGAAAGTTCAAAAAATAACATTTAGACAGAATTATTTGGACAAATTGCCTTCACAATGACCAATAAAGAATTACTCATCATAATATTAAATCATTAACGTCTACCCCTTTGAACTGATATTAATGTAAATTTGACAATTGTTCTGCCGGCGTTTTATTGGGCATAATCATGAAAATTCGTCTCGTGTGGACATAGTGTAAATAACAAAAAATAATAATAATTAATTGTAACTAACACACAACAATTTTAGAGTTCCGTTGCTAAAGAATTATTTCGCTATAATGTCTCTCCGCCTGTCATTGTTTCTATCTTTGAAACAGAAATAGGTGGTCATTTAAAGGTGCATAACTATGACGGCTAAATCATAAGTGTATAAAATTAAATTTTGCTCTCATGGAAGACGTTACTTTATCTAATGTGTCAATATCATTTAAATCTGGCACTTAAAATTTACCCAGAGTATGTAAAACCATATCCGTTATAACAACAAGTATAAGAAAACATTTTAAGTTTAATTGTGGCGAACATGTGCAGACTCAGGCAGACTCTTAAGTTTCATTACATTATATTTCCTTATTGTATGCTTAAAGGCAGACTAAGCGGTTCTTATAAATATAACAATAAATTAATTGAAAAAAAAACAACTGCAACAGATAAGTGAAATTTATACCAATCTCAAACAAGGCGAAGGCGTTATTATAATAATAAGCCCATGTAGATCGTGTGTTAAGAAATGAGTTATACGTTATTCTCATTTACTTTCGATTCTTTCCAGAACCTCTGGCCTGATTTCCATGAACGTATAACCCTATTCCATTGCTGTAATCTTTGTATGAATTTGCTGTGACGCTTACCTTTTTTAAGAACTTTTTTGGTTGGAGGGAATCTTATTATAGATGATGTAATCTGATTGATCAAACGTCGACGTGGAGATTAAAAAATAAGAATACTGTTTAATGCATTAAATTGAAATTTTGTGAGAAATTAATTACTGCAATTGCTGTAAACGTGTTTTTATTCAACCATAGAAAATTTGGTTTTAAGATCAAAATTCTTGCGTCTGATGTTTTAAAGAATAAAAAAGGAATCAACGTATTTATTTGGCCACAATATCTATGTTTTTACTTAAGACTTTAAACACGAAGTAACTTAAAGATTATTTTTCTAAAAGAAATCAAACCATAGCACAATATGACTTCCCTTTGATTTGTAATACATCTGTAGTCAAAGTGGTAAACACGTTGACTACAAACCTGGTTGTCTCAGGGTTCAAATCCTGTGGCAATCAAAATACAAAAAATTGTTTTTTTCTGTTTAATGGTATAAATACATATTCAGAATGAACAAAAAACGTGCAGTCTCCTTCGTCGGTACTTTCTCATAGCAGATTCGCCGGCGAAGTAAAATAAATAACTCTCTCTCTCTCTCCTTTCACCACCTGTCTTATCTCTCATCTATCCCTTTCCTAAAGAATGTAGCACGGTTACGAAAAATAACTAAATAGGTTTTAATGCCTGAAGTGCTACTTCTCTTTTGAAAAAAAAAAAAAATGTCAGACAAAATTTTTTTAATAGATTCTAAAATAAGAAATTCTCGTTGGCTTAAACTCTTTCTCTGATTTGATGCTGGAAATTTACATTTTTTTTAAGTCTCTGATGCTTTACTTTCTGAAAAACAATAATTTACTCTCAACGATATTTTCATTAATTGTGAACCGATTTAATTTTTGTTGAAAGGTAATATACCTGAGTTGATTCCATTCTTATCAAGTCCAGATTTGTCACATGTTACAGGGTGCAAAATTTTCAGTACATTACTGCAAACTTTTAAAAAATTTCAAGCGGGTAAAAAAAATTTTACAAAAATTAAAAAATAAATAAATCGACCTCAAATGATGGAACGAAGGCGAATAAATTTACGGTGGGAGCGATGACGAATTCATCGATTTTCGCCGGTACCATAACTACCAAACTCCATATATAGAAAAACTGTATACTTTTTTATATATAGTTTGACATTTGGGCTACCGGCGAAAATTAACTTCGCCATTGCTCCTACCGTATATTATTTCGCCATGGTTGGACCCCTAAAAAAATACTAAAAATATTAAAATGAAAGAAAACTAATTGAAATCGACACTACGGATAAAAAGTAAACCAACTTCAGAGAAGACCCTTAGAGGTTATAAAAAACTAAATTACAATTTTAATTTAAATGACGAAAATGTTTGAAAATCTTAATGTTGAATATATGCTTCAAATGATTGCATTAAAGGTGTCGCCAGAAGGCCCCATAATTGTGAAACTCAAATTAAAAATTGTTAGTCAGATGAAATAATGCAACAGTTACGTCTACACTCTGATAATATTTGTTCTCTATCGCTTGACTTCGCTTAACAATTATTTGTCCGTTTTTACTCTTGAAGAAAGAATTTTACCTTGAAATCAACTTCATGACATTTTGATTGTTAGACTAGAAAATAAAAAGTTATTTAATATAGGAATAGAATTAAGGATTTAACGGAATATAAATGCATTGATTTATGGGGTGATAGAAAATTAATAAACAAGCAGAAATCATCAATTGAAAAAATTGGTGCTCGCCCATATTTCCCTCTAAGCTTTTCAAAAATTTTAAAATATCAATATGGGTATCATTTTAAAGCTTTTGCAAAGATCTTTAATGAAAAATGAAACTTTTTAAAAATGCTTTACACATTAAAAGGCGGTTTTTATGTTAAATTATGTATCGTACTTATTTTTTTTTTCCTTATTTACCCTTCACCACAAATAGTGGAACAAGGGTATAACTAAGTTTGTCATTCCGTTTGTAATTTCTACAGTATCCAATTCCAACTCCATAAAGTATATATATTCTGATTTCTTATGCATAACGAAGTCGATAAAGCGATGTCCGTCTGTCCGTCTGTACTATTGTTAAAATCAACTTTGCCAGGGCACTAGATGAGCTAGAGAAAATTTAAATACGCCAATCGTTCAGGTATTGTATAGAAAGAGGTGCTATTTTAAATCAGTTAGATCGGTCTATGTCCCTCGAGGCATCATTATCATTTGGAACAATAAAGCAACTTTAATCCAAAACAAAACGAAAATATGGAGCGATAAGAATTAAAAAAAAAAACATCACGTAAAAAAATGTCGCTCGCCTAAATTTAACTAGTTATAGGCATCTGAAATTTTCATTAAAAAGTTCGATTGTCAATATGGTCAATATGGGTTTCATTTTAAAGCTTTGGAAGAGATCTTTTATAAAATACTAAATTTTTTTAAAAATGTTAAACCCATTATGTATCGTAATTAATTTTTTTTTATTTGCTTTAGTTAAATTTACATACACGGTGAAGTGTATATAAGATCCGGCATAGCCGAACACAGCACTCTTACTTGTTTTTTATTAAATGCAATTGAACTTTTCTCTTCAATTCTGCATATGACACTGTGTACCAGAAACGAAGCTTTTTTTATTTTCAATGATCTACTAATTTTAACAGAAATACTTCATTTAGAAACTAAATATGTTTTTTTTTTCTCAAAAGGTTTTGGAATAATAGAAAGATTAATAAGTTTTAAAACATTTACAATGACAACTTTGTTTGAAATATTTATACTCCAAAACAAGTACATATATATACAATTTAACTTATATGTAGTACAAGTTAAAGAATATATAAATTTACTAATAATTCAAAATTACATTGATAATCATTTGTCTATTTATAACAGCTACCTTTTTTTTGGCAAATTTTCTGGAAGTTAATCCAAAGAAATTAACACAAAATACTAAAGGTCAGACAGAACACTTTTAATAAATTATCATTTCATATGTTTTATAATTTTTAAATTCTGAGCCACTGTTTACGAAATGGCACGAATTATTAAATTCTTTATTTTTAAAATTAAAATAATGGAATTTCAATTTAATTAAATGAAGTGACCTGATTTCGTTAGTATACTTAAATCTTTACAATGAATGCACTTAATTAAAAAAAGATCTTAAAGCTTCTACATTTAATAAAACGAACAAAAAAAACAAATAATCTAAATTCCCACACAATAGAAAAGAAGCATAAGATAATGTGATGATATTCAATTTTATAAAATTTACCTAATAAAATAAAAAAGCGAATCAGCAAGCCATAAATCCATCAATATCGTTAAAATTCCTTTCAAAATGTTCTAACATTTTTTTTTTTTTTTTCGTTAAAAACAAGTCTCATGTTTTTAAGTTTCTGCACGTAAAAAAAATTATGTTTGGATTTTCTAAAAATTTGGGTAAAGATTTCATGATGAATGGGCTTTATTAATATTGGAAGGATAACGAAGAAAACCGCTTCCAAATAGGGTCACTTCACATCCCTTTCTTCCTCAATGATTGTAGGTAATCAATTCGTCATTTACGGAAACCCTGACGAGCTGGCTTACACAGCCAGCGAATCACGTATATATGCCAGCTTATGCAACCAAGGAATAAATTACAATCATATTATAAAATGTTATGTTCATATCATATTTTAAGATAATAATACTTAAATCTAGAAATAGTTTTAAAAGTAAAAAGCTGTCTTAACAGTGGGAAAACGAGAAAAAGGAGGTTTTGATTTATGGTATCTGCCGTGATCTACTAAGCAAATAGTTAAAGAGTTGACTATAAAACAAGTCATCAAGTAGTTCGTGTCTTGCCAGAGTAATGCAGGGGACAGCTGCGTTTACAAGAAGCGCCATATATAGTAAGCAAAAGAGACCGTAGGATCAAGTACATCCCGAGACACAGGTTGAAAAAAAATAAGTTAATATTATTTATAATGTACTGCGGCAGAGTAAAGTAAAAATTCCAAGCTGGTTAGTATTTGCAATCAAAATAACCTGATACTGCCGACTTTTTTGGCTAAATTGGCTGATTTTGTCCTAAAATTATCTGGTAACAGTAGTCACGACTATAATTTACTGTTATGATGTAACTTTCTTCTTTGTTTTATTCGTCCAACTTTCAAATGGACTAAAAAATTGTATGGCTGTTAAAATCTAATACTGGATAAGCAAATCAAAACGAATAGAAGGCAAACGCCTTCTTAAATAAATTATTTTTATTTTTTACGAAAAAAGCAACACAATTTCTTGTTTTTGCAGCCAATAATGTCAAGGACATAAATTTACCAATCTCTTAAAGACCTTGGCAGCAACGATAATATTTTTTTTTCTTTCTGTTTAAATAAATGTTGGTATTGCAGTTTTGCTACGGATTCTTCTCATGTACACGAAAATTAAACACGTAATTTAGCCATTAAAATGTTAAATAAATGGCTTTTAATTTACAAATATTCATGTGACATGTATTTTGAATCTTGATTGTTTTGTTTTGTTCTTTTAAATAAAAACAAGAAATTGTTTTCCGCTTATAAATTGCAAGGGATTTACAAGTGAGATTTTTTCAAGTATTTTTATTAATACAAATTTGTGGATAAATGTTAAATTTTATTTTTTAAATTAAAGTCTTTCTTGAAGGTTAAAATTCATATGTAAAAAATTGCAAGTTTGCACTAACAATCAGGACAAGTGATGGCAAAATAAAATTATTAATCAATTAATGAATCATATGTCTAATTGAATGACGAATAAATGAATGTCTGAAATTTATTTTTCTACTAAAATTTAGGTGACAATAATGTATGAATGAGTAACACAGCTAAGAGATAGGTTTCTGTGTTTACGGATCCGTAGAATAATTTCTTTTAGAGGCATTTGAGTGAATCATTTCTATACGTGCTGGGGAAACTAAATTTACAGCAACGAGTGGTTCGCAAATTCATCCCATAGACGACTGGCTTCAGCTTTTATTAAATAATTTATATCTTTGTCATTATGTCCTTTTATTTAAGATTACCTCTGTTATAATAAGTCTTTAAAACATAGTATTCCCTAAAAATAATTATTTATTCAAGAGCAATTTGAATCATTTACATTTCTTCAATTTTATTTGTATTAAAAGCTGTCAACTCGCCAGAAAAATTTTTATAAAAACAACTCAAAAAATTTGAAGCTTTTCAATACCGAAATATCATATAATTTGCTTTAAAAAACGAACAACCGATGACAGTCCATAATAAAACGTAAGAAAGGTACCTTCAGTCAAACGATGACGTATGTTATAATCTCAATAATTGTAATTATATGATTACATTTCCTAAAAATGTAATTTTACTAATAGCGCAGGCGTCAACCACATTTAGTTGAAATTTCTGAAAATAGCGTCAAATAAGTTTAGTTTAACTGCGCTTTTGAGCCAAACACTTGTATGACCTTATAAATTAAGCTCAACATCAAAAAAGGACTAACAGTGCTGTCATCTGAACGATCATTTTTAGCCATTTTCTTATTTCAGTTAAGGCTAAGGATCCTTGAAATTATTATTTTCTTAGTGAAATTCTACAATAACATACCCAATTACATGCCTTTTTTAATCGCGTTCAATCAAGATTCGTATTCTTTCGACAACACGTAGCAACTATTGATGTTATAAAAATTATTCTCTGTGTGCCAGAAATAAAGTTAGAATTTTTGGGAAATTAGCAAAATAATGCCTTTTGCCAATTGGGGATATAATGCAAAACATATTCACATTCTTTATATTTTTCAAAAAATGTGTTCGATTAAATGCTTGCAAACAGGTTAATTTGGTACTTTTTAGTTATTGTGAATAGTTCAATGTACTAAGCGCCTTTCCCATGACTTAAAAAGTGGCATGATCTTTTCAAACTTCATCTATTTATTTTCCATTTATACCAACTGTAGCTGGTTTAAAATGCCTTGGTCTCGAAGTCTATTTTAAGGTACTCGAACAGCGACAAGCACGCCAATAGCTTAACTGATGTTGATGTTGCTACAAGGCAATGTAAGTTTTTTTTTTGAAGACATGTTTTTTTAATACAGAAAAGTGTGTGCAAAAACCCGGCGTTAATGTCGTACGCTCACAATCGGGAATGAAGGCTGCATTGTTTTCTTAAAACTTTTTGTCGCAATACTGATATGTAGGTAGGTATCCCTTAATTAACCTTGGATTCATCTATAGGCACCAAAGAGTGTTCGCCTTGGTATAATTTTTTTTTCAATCAATCACTATTTTTTTCAAGTGTTGTTACAAATGGAAAGTATTCTTCATATGGTATTTTAGAATTTATAGATGGCAATTAAGAAAAAAATTCAAAGGACGAATTGTATAAAACAATTAAAACATGTTTATAAATCTATTTTAGAGAAGTAGCTCCTCGAAATAATTAAATAAACAAATAATGCGGTGATAGAGAAATAAAAAATAAAAACAAAATTAAGAACGATATATAATTTCACTTAAAAAATGTCATCGGCTTGTAATGGTTAAAACATTATTAAAGAGTTTTAGTATTTTCTTAAAGATCTCTTCAAAAGTCTTTAAATGATACCCATATTGACCATATTGACAATCGAATTTTTTTATAAAAATTTCAGAGGCCCATAACTCCGTAAATATGGGCAAGTGCTCATTTTTGCGCTTGATGTTTTTTCTTATTTCTTAATTCTCTATCACTTTGTATTTTTCTTTTTTGATTGGAGTTACTTCATTGTTCTAAATAATATGAAAAAAATAAAGCCAAGCGTAGTGTTAAGCACACTGCCTCAAGGGACACGGACCGATCTTGCTGATTTTTATTAGCACCTCTTTTGACATTATGTCTAATTGATTGGCGTATTAAAATTTTTTCTGGCTCTTTTTTCACTTTTTCTGTTGAAGGGTACAAAAAAGCAATGCCTAGTAGTTAATAAAATCCTATTTAATAGTTTTATACGTTACATTCTGTTAGTGTGTGATTTTCCTTGGTTAATTCAAAATTATCACATAAATTAAAAAAAAAAATTTTTTTAATGATTAAAATTATAAATTCATATATTTAGTAAAATGCTATAAAACAACTGAAAGGTCTTACAGATTATTTTGTAGGATTTTTAACTATGGATAAATCATTTCCCATAAAAACGAAAGATTTGCAAAATGGTCATGTGGATATGTTTTCCCTGCAGTATGATTTTTTATATTTACAGTTTTAAAAAATCAATATTTCAACGTAAATTAATTAAATTTAAATTAATTTTATCTGAACACATTTGCAGTTCTTTGTTTTTTATTTTCCTTAACGACCTGATTTCTATCGAATTTAATTCTAAAATATGTGTACAATATTTTAATGATAAACAAAAAACTTATAAATTTTTAATTCTACCCTATAATATCAAAAAGAATATTAATAAAAGGTTTTATTTTAAGATATAATTGCAAGGCAAACATTAATATTTATTAAAAAGATAAACCTTGAACACAGAAAAAAGAGTGTCAATATAAAACAGCTGAAGTTATTCCTTATGATAAAGAAAATTGTAGTAAAACATTTCCTTTTAAATTATCGGCAGTGTTGTCAGTTGTGGTTATTTCTCATCCAACGTGTCGATGAATAAACCTTTTTAGCGGTAAAAACTTTAGAAAATTTATGTGCAAACAAATGTTTATTTGTAAATAAAGTGTCAAGTGGTAAAAACGCTAACAGAAAAAATGAAGTTTCAGGATAAACTTATGAAAAATTTAAAGATTTGTTAAATTTATATTTGGTTTAAATGTAACTGATACGTCGATTTTAAAATAAATGCTTGATTGGCTTCTAAAAAATGTCTACCTTTCAAATTTATTGTCAATTATAAAACGCTTCAACTCAGCATCTTTAAGTTCAACGGCGCATTTGGTGTTTATGGAATACAGTGGAGAACAATTCCTCTCAAGAACTAAATTAAAAATTTTTATTGTGAAGTGATAAAATTCTTATAAGTAATAATTGTGTTGAAAGAAGTTTTTCTGTAATGATTTAAATTAAATTAAATTATTGCAAAATATATGTTAAATGGATCTAATACAACAGACATTTACCTCACTAGGCATACAAAAGCAAAAATGACATTAAAACTAGTTAGTATGACAGTTTTGGTCCATTTACTGATATTTGTTTTTAAATCGATTTTTCTAACCTTTATTTAAATATTTTATCTCTGGGTTATAACATTAATTACAAAATTATTTTAATCGTATACGTATTATTTTTTTTTTGTTTTCAAGTACAAAAGACGTTTAAATAGAAAAGTAATAATATTTTTCTCTTATTATTTTGTTAGGATAGTTAAATATTTTTTGCTTGTAGATTTTAAAACAGTAATATTTGTTTACCTATCTACTAATTTTGTTGTGCAATATTTTTTTCACTTCTTTCACTTTTTCTTCTAGCTGACATTTTCCCACTTTGTTATACCCTTCACCACAAAAAGTGGAAATATCCATTTCTGACCCCAAAATTACTTATATTCTGAATCCTTATACATAGCGAAGTCGATTGAGCGATTCCGTCCGTGTTAGTATTGAAATCTACTTTTTCAAGGTAATTGTTAAGCTAGAATAATTTAAACACGCCAATCGATCACACATAGTGTCGAAAGATGTGCTCTTGAAAATGGGCGCTTGCCCATATTTTCGAGTTACGGGTCTGTTATATTTTATAAATTTTTAAATAATCAATATGGGTATCATTTTAAAGCTTTTGAAGAGATATTTAAGGAAATTATACCGATGATTACTACGGCTGGGGTATCAATCGCCGGTGACCAGGATTCATCACAGTATCGTTTCTTTGATTATCCGCGAACCTTGAGAGAAGAAGGAAATAAAACCCGATTTGTTTAAACCTCACTCTTTATTTTACACCACAATTCAGTAAGGGTAAAATAAAACTAGCATCTAATTAACAACAAAACAAAAAAACCATGCTCCGTTTGACTAAAACTTCGTGAGTGGGATATTTCCGAGAACAATTAATCCCCTTCTTGGCATGTAAATTCCCCTACTACTGGTAAGTTTATGATATGGGTTAAACAGAGAAGCCAGCGGGACACCACCAACAAGCTTTGTTTAGCTTCGTTCTGAAACTCAAGGCTAAAAATTATAGACAGCGGGAATATAATTGACTTCCCCTTTACCGACAATTCTCTTAATCCACGTATGTTATAGTATTTGTCACAGCAATCAGTGGGACACCACCAACAAGCTTTGTTTAGCTTCGTTCTGAAACTCAAGGCTATAAATTATAGACACCGGAATACCACCGAATATAATTGACTTCCCCTTTAGCGACAATTCTCTTAATCCACGTATATTATAGTTTTTGTCACAGTAATCAGTGGGACACCACCAACAGCTCTGAGGGTAATAAATTATAAACAGTGGGACACCAATTTTGTTACAAAGCCCTAACTATTGGCTAATTATAGTAAAAGTTAAGCATGGTAGTTAGCGGGACACAACCAATCAACTTTATTTAGTTTTATTCTCTTTTTAAAATATAAGCAGCGGAACACCACCGCATACAATTGTCTTCCCTACTTGAGCTCTGCTCAAAGACTTATCAGTTATTCGTACAGCCACGCCTTTTATAATAATTTTTGGCACTTATGTATTTACCTCATCGTTGTATTTATCAGTGATGGGATCTTATTTAGTACTTCGTTCGCTACATAGATGGCGTTAAATTATTCATTAAAAAAACTACAGGTAAGTAAGCCATTTCGATACAATAATAATAGTATAATAGTATGAACTACTAATAGTAATTACAATAGTGATAATTTTAATAATAATAATACAAAAAAAAATAACAATCCATCCTGCCATGTACATCCATTTAGATCCATTAAGAGCCAAGGGCATTTTATGTATTTTTTTTAATTTCTTGATTCTCTGTCACCTCTATATTAGTTTTTTTTTTTTTTTTTTTGTTGATTGCAGTTGCTTCACCAAACTAAATTGAGATAAATGGTGAAGGGTATATAAGATTTGGAATAGCCAAATATAGCACTCTTACTTGTTTTTAATGCATTTTTTTGCTTGTTTACATTTATTTTCAGTTGGTGATCGTTCAAAACAACAACAAATGCATGGCAAAGAAATTACCATGCATTTGAAAAATTCAATTATATAATATTTGTAATTGAAATTGAGTTTTTCAATTACACATTAAAAAATCAAATTACAAATTACACGATTGTAATTGAAAAAAAATCAATTACATAACTGAAATAAATTTATTGAATGAAAACTTTTTTAATTATGTATAGTCAAAAAATATTTAATTACGCACTGGAAAAAATAATATAGTGAAAAACTGAGGAAATATTTTATTTTTTAATATTCCACACCGTAAATGCTTGTAGTACAAATCCAAATAAAACGTTCAGTTTCGTAAAAAAACGTGCATTCTGTTTTATATTATGTCAAATTCAGTGAACACGCATATGTTTGAAAAGATACTACGCACTTTTAGTTTTATAATTACGTCTAAAATACAACAACGCAGATTCCATTTTTTTAAAACTAAACCAGTATTAAGAAATATTCTATGACTATTCAATACAAAAATTACTAAACGAGTGTTTTATTATAAGCCGCATTTAGTGATCATAAATTTTGATAGTGTATATATTTTTTTTATTATTCCCAAGAATCATATGCATTAGTTTTGAAGAGAATAATTCAATATCAATTACATAAAATGAATTATTATTAATTTAATTTTTACGAAATTAGGAGTTGAACTGTTGAATAAAAATATATTTTTGGTCTAAGGACAGTTTTTAATTTCTAAAAACCTTTTTTAGAAAAGAAAAATTATTACACAAATGTATGCAGACATTCTTTAAAGAAAACAAGAAAAATGAGATACCAGCAGCATGTAATACTGGTTCATTTATTTCCACAGTTCAACCCATAATTTCATAAAAATTAAAATAACAATCGCAAGGCACAGCGCATGAACATTCATGCTTAACTCATAACAATCATTATAATACAGATTCAGCATCTATATTGCTGTGAGTAAACAAGTAAAAATTATTAAAATTAAAAGAATGCATTCGTGATCAACCGATGGTTGGTACAAAGCAAAATGTACAAAGGAGAACAGTGAAAAAATACTTTAATATGTGTGTCAACTTCGTCTAACTAAATTATTATTGATATGGGTATTCCTCGTATTCTTATTTGCAAAATTATTTGTGTGTAATGTACCCAACCTAAGATAGATAGATGCGAAGAATGCAGAGGAAGGATGTAGCGGTTTAGAAAATGCGTTACATTCTGCTGGTGTTCTAATTTTTCCTTTTTCTAAAAATAAACTTTATACATTTGTCAAATAATTTTTCTTTCTAAAAAAGCTTTTCAGAAATTAAAAATTGAACTTAAGCCCAAAATAAATTTTAATTCATTATTATTAATTTTTAATATTTCATAAGCAAAATAGTAGTCACAAAAATCAGCCCCTTTTATCTGATTACATACTGCGTAAATTATTAAGTTATTTTTTATACAATTATTAAATTTATACACATTAATTTTATCAGAACTTTTAATTCCTAAAATACAATGATTTTTTATAGGCTACACTTTTGAATGTTAAGCAATTAATGGTTAATACGTTTTCAAAAGAAACACAATCTTCGTTATATACGATATTCTTAGTGCTTATATCTTTTAATTTGAAAGAACAATTGGGATACAATTTTAAAAATCCTTCCTTTATTTTAGAAGGATATTAGAAAACTTTAATAAGCACTTAGTGGAAAATGATTTTTCTATGTTTTTTTCGAGATGTAATTAAGCACAAAGAATATTTTAAAAATACAATTAAAAGCTTATAAAAGTTATGAAAATTTTAAAAACGTACCATCAATATATTAATAATAATTTTTAACTGATATTGCAAACACTCAATAATTAACACTGGTTGCAAAGTATTTTTTATTGCCTTGCAATTTTCTTGCAATATTACGATTTTTTGCTGTATGTTGCTAATAATATATACAATGACAATGAAAAATTGTTGTGCATTCAAAATCGTTAACGCTTTTCCTCCAAATTCAATAGGTAGCAATACCACATTTAACGAAACGCTGTTTTGCTAATCTGTAATTAGAGATTGAAATTTAAAATCCTTTGCTGTTTATCTACAATTATGTAGATATGCTACCTTCACTTTTACTCTCTAATCGATGTTTTTTACCAAATCTTTGCAGTGTTGATTTAATTGAATATCTTTTTTAATTTTTGGTCACTTAGCTATCAACTGGCTTGTTCCCCCGGGCTTACTATTTCAAAGTCAATATAAATCTGTGTACAAAAAAACGAAAAACCACAAAAACACAAAATCAAAGTTCTACGTCAACAGGCTCACACACACTAGTAAATTAAAGAAAAAAATTAACGTTTCATTACATTTTCTGACAATGATGTACATATTTATAGCCATTTGCCAAATTCTATTTTATTGCTTGCTATTCTATACATCGAAACCTCCCCTATGTATTAAAATCATACTTCAATAAAAATTCAATTCACTTGAACAAAAATGTGTCTGAAATATGAATTAAATCTTTTTTTAATTTTGTGACACTCTTTAAACAGGCATTACAAATAACGCTCGTGACAATTTTTTTATTTTTGTATCATTTTCGGTCCCAGGGTTTTCAAATCAAGACAAACACACAATAATGAATAATTAAATGATGTGAAAGTGCAAAATAAAAGTAAAATTTGTTACTTTGCTGTGAAAATCTAAAATTTTTTTCACGAATGTAACACATTTTTCTGCACGCTTGTACAATTACACACTAATGGAATTACATACAACTACTGCCAACTAATTAGAAAAAGATCTTTTTACTTTAGTGCTAAGCCAGCAATGTTTTTAATTTTTTGGAAAAATGAACCGTTATTTTTTCTTCCAAATAATTTTATTTTGTTAATTATTAAATACCTTTACTCTCTGTGTTATACATTTGAAGTAATCTTAAAGGTGTAGAGCTCGTTATATAAAATTTTAAAAAAGCTAAACGTAATCTTGTATAACGTAATATTATTTTGCTGACACTGCGTTTTTATGGACGACGAAATATATACAAAATTTATTTTAAGATAATCACAGGCTCAAAGCTTAAGATTTCTATACTTTTAAACTTTATAGACTGCATACCTACCAAACTTCTTTACATAAAATTTTTTTATTTCTTTTCTGCGCCTGCTTTAATGTCTTAATAAATATTTACAAAAAGATGAATAGCAATGGTTGATATTCATTAAAGTTTCCATCTCCCCTAGCCCTTTATCAGGCCATGTAACAGTAATGTCACATACCCTTAAATTGGCTATAAATTGCTGTGTTTTATAAATAAAAGAACTTTGAGCATTGTAACATAACTAGTACAAACCGTGCACAATAAAAAAGAAATAAAATATAAGAGGACAATATTATCATCACATATTTTTCTGTGCCAAAAGTTTATTGTTGAAAACAATTTCAAACCGTAACAAGTGTTTAAGTTTTAAGTGCGAAAATCAGATTTGTGGTATTATCTTCTTGGTTTATAAAAAGTGCGTAAGAATGTAATAATGTGATTTTCTACTTGTATTTGGTTAATCTCGGTTTGATACATGTATGTCACATTTAGTGTATCTATTTTAGCTGGTGCTAGACTTATCACTTATTTTGTTGATTTATCCGCAAAGTTTTTGGATTAACACTAGCACTTTCTAATTTTTCATTTAGCATTTTCTAGCACTTTTAATTAATATAATTGACAAAATGTTAAAAAAATAATTAATGGACTTTTCTGTAAAATACTACTATTCGCGTGTAACAATTGTAATAATGGCAACGTAAAGTTCATAATGGCACAAGTTAAGTTCATATGAATGGACAAACCAAAATTTCACAATAGAATTTTGGATAAACGTTTTCGAATACAAAAACACATTAAATAAAAACCCTTTTTTAAATTAGCTTCATTCGTTATGAAGTTGTTGGGTTTACCGTGCGCAATACGGAAGTTGAACGGGGTTTTAGGGAAAAGAAAAATTAATTTAACACTAAATTCCCTTTTTTACATAAGATGCGGCTTAATAAGGTTAAATCTATGTTGTCATAGTTTTTAAGTTACGAATGATCTTATCAAAATGTAATAAAAACATATATTAAATCAATTAAAATTTAAAATTTTTTAATTTTGAAAAAAGAAAATAATTTTTACATGTATGTGGACGTTTTTCAAAAAAAAAAACAAGAAAAATTAGACGCTGGCAGAATGTAATAACAGTGTCGAATCTGATGAATAATTCTCATTTGATGATGTATTTAATATTTAATTAATGAATTTACGTAATTTACGAATTTGAAAATATATAAATATTTTTTTATTAATTTTGTAACGATGTACAAAGTACATATCAAGAACAATTTATAACAGATAATAGCACCTGAAAATTGATGCTTTTTGTTTGTGTAAAGTTTACTACAATTATCAAAACTTATTACATACATGTGTATGTCATTTTTTGTAAAGTACAAGTCCCAATAATTTATTTTTCAACCTCTTTAAGCACTTTTAGATTTTTCTGAATAAAAAAGTTGTAAAATAAATTTGCTAAGTAAAGAATATATGCGCATGTTGGTGTATGTATGAATTATTGGCCCATAATCTTTTCTTTTAGAAAGTACTTCAATTTTAAAACTCGCTGTTAACTTTTTTGTTACTCTTGCGCTGTACGGTTCTTTTCAACGCAATCGTTTAAGGGGTTTTGTTTCTATCAATTTGCAATATTTTTTCTTGTAAACAGTGAACTAAGAAAGTTTTCATACTGAGTGTTGTTTATCATTTTATCGAAGTTCTAGGTCAGAGGTAATGCCCGACCCTCCCAATTTAGGGGACAACCGCTTTTCGGATCTAGCGGAGACCCTGCAAGCAAAAATAAGCGGACAAATCAAAATATTTCCCGAACGTCCGACAATTTAAAAACCTGATTCCAAATACGTGGTTATTTCGGCCTCCTCGGGAAATAGATTCTACAGGAAAATTCGTGCTTCTCGGTTCACCGTTCGTTAAAATTAATATGTTCTGACATCCTTTCTGTACCTGAATTAAGAGACGGCAATCTTCTATTGTTAATTGGAAACAAAAATAATGCTAAAAAGACTATTTCAACTAAATCTTTGCCCGGAATCTGTAACATTAAATGTCAGTATCATGCGAATTTAAATTTCTCCAAAGGAACAATATATGCCCCATACCTTAACAAAATACCAGAATCCGAGATAGTCAGTGAACTTAAATCTCAAGGTGTCGTTGAAGTCTACAAGTACCTTAAAAAAACGCAGACGATAAGCTAGCCCCTTGTGGGGTTGTCTTGCTGACATTTGACCGTTACCAAACACAAGATAATCTCGAAATTTCTTGGCACAAAATTAAAGTTCGACCTTACTATCCAAATCCAATGCGCTGCAAATCTAGCCTTGGTCATACACAGAAATGGTGTAAAAACTGTCCACTATGCGAAATATGCGCACTGCCTTCTCACAAACCAAATAATTGTTCACGCACTTTTTGTATTAACTGTTCAGATGAACATCCCTCCACTTCTAGAGACTGCAAAGTATTCAAACAACAAAAAAAAAATATTAAAAATAAAAACCAAAGATAAATGTTCTTCAAAATCTGCTAAAGAAAAATAACATGCACAAAATTCCCTATTGCTACAACATTTTCAGGCTTACTCTGACGTGACCAACAACAAAGATCCAAATCAACCAACAGAAAAAAACTCCAAATCAATAGCAAACAATTCACCTATAAATAATCATACTAATATTCCACCAACAACTAGCACTAAACAAAATAACATAGAGTCAACAAATAAATGCAATTTTAATCCAATTGTTTTACCAAAAACAATAACACAAGAAAAAAAGTACAAGAGCCAACAACAAGAATCTCCCAAAAAACTTCATATACAATAACAACACGATCAATGACTAAAGCTACAGCTAATTGTACAACTAAAGGTAAAAACACAGAAAAACATAAAGAAATACTTAATCTTACAAAAAACAGCAACGTTACTTTACCAAAGCAAGCAACAAATCTATACACATATGATGATCAAGAAGAAATTATGTTCCTTGATAACGAATAATTACTTCCCTAATTTTTCACCATGGATTTTAAAATATTTCAGTGGAATATAAATGGTATCGGTAATAACTTTCATGAACTCTAACTAATAATTAAAGATCATAATCCAGATATTATTTCTATTCAAGAAACACACATTCCAAACAACACAAAAAATATTATTTTCTCTAAGCAATTCAATGGATTTTTTCACAATCTGTCGTGCAACAACAATTCTAAACAAGGTATAGCTATTCTAATTAAATAAACCATTCCACATACTTAGACCCCGACACAGCTTCTATTGCAATTGAAGTAAATATCGCCTAATCAACCTATTTTAGTTAATAACCTAAAAGAGATTTTGAACAAAGTAAGATTACCACTCATTATTTCTGGAGATTTTAATGCATTGAGCAATTTCTGGGGAATTTCTGGAATTTAATTCTTAATGAAAACTTAATAACCCTAAATAATGGAAATCCAACACATTTTTCAACCCACAACACCTTTACTCACGTTGATATTACCTTATGCTCTTCACAACTTACTCCTTTTTGCTCTTAAAATAATTTTGATGACCTACATGGAAGCGATCTGATACAAATTAAAAAAGTGTCAATAAAATATAATCATGTACACAAGTTTAAAACAGATTACGACAATTGGCCTTTATTTAAATCACTTTGCGAATCCAATATATTTAAAATAAAAAAATCGTCCAATGTCAACCAGCAAGCAGCATTTATGGTAAAATGCATTAGATTCGCTGCAAACCAGCATACCACAAAGCAATCGTAGGGTGTATAAGCCTCGCATGATATGGTGGAACCCAAAATTACAAGAACTAAGAACCCAAAAACAAAAACTCTGGCACAACTACAAAAGAAAGAAAAATGAAACCAACTTAATCTCTTACAAAAAATACAACGCAATATTGCGAAGAGCCATTACAAAAAGTAAAGCTGAATGCATTTACAAATTCACTTCCAATATTATCCCTAATTCCACATCCCAGCGTATTTGGAACGATGTAAAACTTCTATCTGGTGCTAAGTGCTATAATTCAAATAAAATATATAAAAACGGGCACAGGTATGCTATCATATCTTATTGTTAAAGCAAACTGCTTTGGTGAACATTGGGCGACTTTATCAGATGATAGTAATTTCTCAAGTATTTTTAGTTCAAATAAATTTAGTATTATCAGCCGGAAATATAATCCTCACATTTATAATGTCCATGCAAATAAAATAGAAAACCCCATAAATTTAATAGAACTTGAAGAATCTTTACACTCCACTAAAGGTAAAACACTGGGAGCAGATCGTATAGCCTACCCCATGCGAAAAAATTTAACAAAATCATCAAAAATACACATACTTGCTATTATAATAACATCTTCTTCTCTAATGTTTACCCACAAGCTTGGAAAATGGCAGCAAAATCCTTGGAAAATAATAGCCAGAAGACCGATATGGTTTCTAAAGGTTAATAAGTACCAATCAAGTAGCTTTTATGAAAAAAACAGGGTACTGGGGACGTCCTGCTGTATCTACTTTATTTGTAATGCATTATCAACTAAAAATCATATATCTACCGATTTTGAAAGAGCATTTGACCGCATTGGAATCCATATAACACTTCAAAATCCCGCAGATTAGAAAATCGGAAAAAATATGTTTGGGATTATAAGGAGTTTCTTAAGCAACCGTAAATTCTATGTGAAAGTAAACGGCCACCATTCAAAGATTTTACCCCTGCACAATGGCATACCACAAAGTTCGTCACTCTCGGTCATAATTTTCATTATCGCTTTCAACCAATTAATTCAGTAACATCATTTCCACCTACAAACACATCGAGCACGCCATCTACGCTGACAAAAACCAAAGATAATAACAAAGCCAAAGAAGTCTTCCTAAACATTCTACGAGATATTGATAATTGGTGCTTAATATCTGGTGCAAAACTTTTATTAGAAAAGTGTTCTCTGTTACACACTTGTTACAAACATAATTACAACAACGTTTGTATAAATTGAGTTGACCATTTACATATTCTAAGAGCAGTGTTTGACAAGAGTTTTACCTTCAAAGAACACTGTGTACAAGTACGAAAAAATCTCAACACCAGACTGAATATTATAAAATATTTTTCATCAAAAAATTTTAATATTTATACATCAACCATGATAAACATTACGCGTTCAATTGTGTTGTTCAAAATAGATTATGCTCTACCAATCTATGGATGGTGTGCCTCATCGCACATAAAGCTTATTAAAACACCATATGCCGCAATTCGCTACAGTGTTGGTGCTTTCCGCACTAGCCCGACCACAAACTTACTTGTTGAAGCTGGTCTACCCTCTATCGAAAATCGAACTACCAAGCTCACTTACAAGCTAATCCCAAAATTTTTCACTTGCCACAACAAAATAATATTTCAGCAAACATCGAAAGCAATCAATTATAAAAAAATACCCAGACTAGAGTCAACTATCTCAAGATGTATCAATTTTTATCGCATAGTCGATATTTCAAACCGACCACTACTTTTTAATCAAGCATCAGAGCCACCCTGGTTAATAGACGATACTTCATTCATCCTCTCCATGACTAATCTTTCTAAGACAACAACATCAGCAAAAGTGTATAAACAAACTTTTAAATCCACATGTGAAAATTTCAGTTACACTAGAATAAGCTTACGAGATCCTTGTAATAGTTATTGATTCGTGGTTTCGCCGATGTTTTTCTTATGGTTCATTAGACGATTTTATAAGTAAATTAAAAAAAGTTACAGTGTCATTCAAGAAAAGAATTTAAAGAGAAATTATAAATTAAAATAAGCTGCTAAGATTCAAAGAAACAATGTAAAAGAGTTTTTGTTTGTTCGTTTTAAAAATTGTTCTCGCCAATACTAATAACCAAAAAGTAATTTTTTAATTATTTTATTCATTCGTGGATAATATAAATTAGAATTCGACAGAATATAATTCATTTGTGAACGAAAATAAAACAAATAGTTTCGAATAATATTTTTAAAAGCAGATTAATGCGTTTTTTACTCACAAAAATTTGAGCGAAGCTTACAAACGCCTTAACTTAAAGACTTAGAAAGAGTTGGGTTTTATTTATATAATTTTTTTTTCGCAAATTTCTTATCTTGACTTAATGTGTTTTGTTAAAGAGTCATTTGAAATTATTAAAAAAGAATGAAATGTTTCTTTTTAATATATTTAAAACAGTCGTTCGTCTCTGCATACTTTTATGATGAAAACCATATAAATTGAGTTAAAGTCAACGGAAGTGGTTGTTATAAAAAATAATAAAGCGGAAAAATATAATAAAAATATAATAAATAAAACCACAAGCAATAAAATAAATTAGATTTCTTTTCCATGCAAAATGCACTTAAGCGATTTGTTTCATCAACGTCAAGAAACAATACAACTTAAATGGAAAATAAGAACAAAAACAATGGAAAAAATAATTTCAATTCCCTAGGGAGTATTGTGCAAAAGAGATAGGAGTATTAAATTTAACGGCTGAAAATGTAAGTAGAAACGATTATGTTGACATTAAAGAATTTAAATTTAAATAAAACGAATCGTTTAAATAGCGATTTTTCAAAATACTATCAAATTAAAACATGCTTTCTTGCCTTTCAAAACACTTGAAAATGAAAAGGGAAACTCAATCCAAAGAATTTTATTCACATGAGTGTAAACGAAACGAAACTACAATTTTTTCTCTCAAAAGTGCAACATTTACCTTCTCTTGATGGCGATTGGATGAATGCAGAATTAATAAGTGGAACGAACAAGAAATAACTCTTTTAACAATAACCCAAACTTTTCTTTACGACTAGAGAAAACAACAAAGACAGTATTGCAGCCTCGCTGGGGTTAGTGAGATTAAATCCTAAGGTAACCTTTGTAGAAAAGTGGGCGTGTATTGCCTTCATAGGTTAGTTTATCGTAAAAAAAGAGGTTCCGTATAACAAAACTGTTAAAAACAAATTGCCTGCAACTTCTCGGATAGAAGCGCACATTGTCAA
Organism: Cistogaster globosa; assembly: GCA_937654795.1. Taxonomy (NCBI): domain Eukaryota; kingdom Metazoa; phylum Arthropoda; class Insecta; order Diptera; family Tachinidae; genus Cistogaster; species Cistogaster globosa. The sequence continues at coordinate 25,994,024 of OW569406.1, forward strand.
ATAATCTGATCTGGCTTTTTGTGACGTTTATATCATTTGACCCAGATAAAAGTCTAAAACATATAATGTGCCGGTAAGTAAGAGATGCATAAATTGTATTTAAATGCAGTGAAGTAAAGGTTAGAATATTGGTAATTTCAGATGGAAATTATTTGAGCCGAATGAAATGTTAATGATTATGCAGGACCATAGAAAAGACCAATTTTTCTTGAAAACATTTTTCCAGGAATATGTGTTATAGTTAGTAGCAAGAAAAAAGAGGATAAAAATCACCAATCCATAACCGAAAATATAAGAAGATATAAACAGTACGAAAACCTATATTTTTAATAGCCCACTTCAAAATGTGCAAATGATCTTGCATCAAAGCATTTGCACTTGGAACTCTTTGGTTATTATAAACACTTGAAATCAATAGCTCATTTACTCGAATTATGCAACACTTGATTGCAAACCGACAACTGACAATCAGTGAATTATTCGAACAGAATCTCTTGTCATCCATCGCTGCCAAAACATTATTTCGCCAAACATTTAATACTGCACTAGAAAATCCTTGACGGCACTCCACCACAACAGATAAATGTTCTGCCAGTTTATATAAAATTGCATCCGCTGCTTCATCATAAATTTTCAAGAATATAATCTCTTCAGAAGCTTTGTCTATTAAAGAATCAACCAATTGCTCTTTGAAGCTTTCTAAGACAATTTTTTTATCAAGAAAATTCAGACCAAATTAATTCTTCTATTTAACAATCGGCTTCGAATTTCGTGTTTTGCAAAAAGCATTGCAAACTTAACCAAAGAGGTAATTCAGAATTGATGGAAAATATTTACAATTCCATCAATTTGCAGTCTGATATGCATAAGATTGTGAATTGGGATAATATGTTGTTTATGCACAATACTTAGGTTAATACAGAAACTCGCAATTGCACGATTTTGATGATCAGGAAAAAAAGACAGCCATGTCTGAATTTTATTTTGGCAGGGATTGCTTGGTGGCTTGAAATTTCTGATATGTATCCCCCAGCAAAAACCTGCATATGTATAAAATAGAAATACTTGTAAAATTATAGCAGCTTTTAATTTGATAAATCAAATGTTTTATTATTTTACTTAAATTATTGATTCAATCAAATCCTGTCAAAAAAATAAGTTTATACGTAAAAGGCCAGACAAAACCTCGATAAAACCTTAAAAGTATATAAATTAATAGAACTATTTTTAATATAACTATTTTTCCATTAAAGAAAAACATAAGAAGAGTTTTTTGCCCCATACCGTTTATTTCAATCGCAGATAAATTATTAAGACATAAGCCCATGTTTATTAAAAAACTGACAATGCTTCTAACTGCTTTAATAAAGCAGGCGCTATAACAAATTTTATTATTGCCTAACATTTTGTTCTATGCATTTTTTGCGTTACATCATTGCTATTACTTTGCACACATTTTGCAAATAATTTACACAGATGATCAGTTGGTATTATACTAGAATGTGTAATTTTAATTTTCGTACAAAAATATTTGAACCACTATCAAATGTCTATACACATAAGTTTATATCGTGATACTTTTAATATGTTAAAACAAGTGTCGACGATGAACAAAGCTAAGAATTAAAATCCCCAAATCTCTCCCCACGAATTTCTGTCTTTAAATTTGTGTTGAAATCCCCAATTTGGGGAGAAATCCCCTTATCTGGCTACACTGGTCATGGCATTAGATTTCTGCATGAATGTTACTCAACAAGACGCGAAGAAGTTCAAGTCTCGTAGAGTTTCCGAATATTGTATGCTGCAGATGCACATTAAAAAAGCATTATGTTGATAGACTCTGTATCTTGAGCTGTCAATATCTAAAGTTGTATGTTAATAACTGCAAGGAGGCTTATCAGCTAATAAGTCAGCTTCTTACATGCTGCAGCATCACCTCTAAAATTTTAACTTAGTGTTTGATTTAAATGTCCTTAAAAATATAGCAATTTAATAAATAGATTGTAAAACCTCGATTTAAAAAACAAATATGCAAATTAAACAGAGTTTAATGTGGGTGAAAGTTCTACTAGGCGCTGACCAATATTCCACAAAAATTATTGCTGACTGCTGTTGATTTTCACCCTCTTGTAATTTCTGTTTTAAAAACAATAAATTTAAATATTTTAACACAAACAATTTTATTTTTGAAGCAAATTTTATGTTTTCATCATTCAAAGTCAAAAAGTACTTGTAAAATTTATCAAATACAACAAATACTACAACAATGCTGTGCATTACACTGACTGATGTTAAACACAGTTTTTGTGTGCCCATTACTCCATTACAAATGTTTAATTACAAGAAAAAACTGGGTTCAAAACGAATAAAAAATTAAATTTTTGCAAAATGATTTGTACACATCCTTTTACACAATTACAGACAGTCACAGAAAAACATAATAGCATTTACAAATATTTTTAAATTTTTTGCTTTTACTTAAAAGGATAAAATTAAAGATATTAAACATTTCAAAGGCGTGAATAAATTAAATTTAACTTATCTAATGTTAATAAAATAAAATTTAATACAATACATATCTTTGTTGTTTGTGTGTGTACGCCGTATTTTGTACACTTTACTTTCCCAGTGACCAGGGTCTTACCATAGCTAATCCTTTGTTGTAATAAAATGACATTTTTGTATCATCCTGCGCAAAACTTGGTATCTTATATTACCAGCTTATTCGATAAATAAAGGCGATTAACTTGCGTCCAAATGGTCATTTATGGCACTTTTGTGGGTGACTGCAGGAAGTATCAAAGCACAAAATATACAATTGTTTTATTAATTTATAATTTAGTTAAGATATCGACGGTAGTTTTGTTATTAATTACCTAATTTAAGGGGAAATGTACTTCCCGGTTCTTGAATTCCCAAAATCAACGCTATTTTATCGACGCTATCTTTGCGCACATACACAATCTACAAATAGAAAAAATCTGGGCTCTTTCGAGTAAGAAGAAGAATAATGTTATTCAAAAGCTCTTCCTTTAACCAAAACGTACATTACTGAAACAGTTTTCTGTAACATTTTGATCCCTCGGGAGTTGAGTTGAGTATAAGAAGACACCTTGTATAAAACTCGTAAGCAGAAACATTTTCAATATTTTTTTTTAATTATTCACTAAAATATATTTATCTATACAAATGAGACCCAACCTGTAGTGTTGCCAAATTTAGGATTTTTTTAATGGGGATTGCTGAATATTCTGGAGAATGTTCCTTTCAGTATTATTGCACCTTGATTAAAATTCAAATTATTTTATCTACAATTCTTTCAGTATGTTAACAGAAACATTTCTTATTATAAAAATGTGCAAATCATAACTTTAACCTTAAAATATTAATCATCGCACTTGTCTTTAGAATTGAAGTTTAAAGGTTATAAAATTAAAACATTTGCTATGGAGTATAATTTTTCTTAAATATAAACAATATATCCAATCCAAACAACAAATAATTTATGTTTGGGCAAAAGTTTACACACATATCAAGATGCAATTGAATCAAAATCATTTAAAGAAACATTTTGCAGCAATTAAAGCCAAAATAAAGAACAAAATAAGAATTACTAGTAGAAAGATTAAGCATGCAATTTTTTTAATTGCAAATCAAATTATAAATATTTTGACTTATTAAATTAAAAATAATAAAATATATGTATTTGTGTTAATGCATAGTCGACTATGGATGGCAACCGAACTTTAGTTGCGTTGTCGGTAGACAAAAAAAAATGTTGGGAACTTTATTCATTTTCCGACAAGTTATCGAAAACGTTATTTTGGTAGATTAGCAACTGAAAATAAATTTAAGCAAGCAAATTATAAATAAATAAGTAGGAGTGTTATATTCGGCTATGCCGTCTCTTATATACCTTTACCGTGTATGTAAACCTAGTTTATTAAATAACTCCAATTAAAAAAAAAACAAATATTGGGGTGACAGACAATTAAAAAATAAAACAAACATAATTTTAGATATAAATGTCACTTTCCTGAAGATCGTACTTTTCTCTGAAAACTTCAGAGGTTCATATCTCGGAAAATTTGGGTGAGCGCCAATTTTTTCAATTTTTTGATTTTATAATTTTTTTTTAATTCTTTATCGCCCCATATATTTATATCTTTAATTAAATTTACTTCATTCATTAAATTATATCGAAAAATAAGAGGCAGGAGTGGTGTTTTGCCCAATGCCTTAAAGGACATGGACCGATCTTGCTCATTTTTAAAATTATGTCTGATTAATTGACGTATTTTTAATTTTCTCTGGCTTACTTTTTGCCTTGGCAAAGTTGATTTCAACACTAACACAGATGGACAGACGGATAGACGGACATTCCTCAATCGACTTCGCTATGCATAATAATTCACAATATATATACTTTATGGGTTCGGAATTGGATACTGTAGTAATTACAAACAGAATCACAAACTAAGATAAACCTTTTTCTACTTTTTGAGGTGAAGGGTTTAAAAATAATGTGGCAAAAAGTCAGCTTGATAAAAAATCTTCCGAAAACAAACGGTCTGTGTCTATATGTTTATATACACAAATACATGTAAAATAATTTTCAATAAATATTCTTCTTTAGCTTCTGGTGGTAATTTTTTAACATTTTCTAATCTACAGGCCAAAAATATATTTAAACTTTTCCAAAAAATTAATTATTTAACAACAACAATGGATTCGGTTGCCACGACATTATGGACATTATGACCTTATGACATGCTAATTGCGACAACTGGCAACGCTACTGAGGTTCGGTTACTGTACATAATTTATTGCCTTTAATGGAATTTTGAGGCATTTAGACTCGACTTGAAAAGGATCTGGAAGTCATGCAATTTTCTACGTTTAAATTTTGTAAATGTTTGCTATTTTTATTTAAAGCAATTGTACGATTATCATGTTATAAATATTTACAATGATCACTTGTTTTTGTAAATTTGAACTATTCATGCTGAAAATGTGTAATAAAATCTGTTAGCGGTTTCAGTACACAAAAATGTGAGGATGTTAAGTTGATTTTTGGTGTTTTAAATGTCCAAGTGCAAAACACAAACCACAAACATGAATTATGTTAGTAAATAATAACATGTTAAAATATAAACCATTTCCATATCTAACGGACGATGTACTGTTAGTTGAAATTAAAATGCAAACACAAATTTATGTGTATCATGTGTGTCATGTATTTAAAATTATTGATATGTAAAATTTAACAAAGGATTTAGGAAATGAATTAGGTAACTTGGTTAACAAGTACACAAAGTGTCTGGGTGTAAAAAAGGTGATTTAAAATAAATATTTTATCAAAAATACATAAGTATATATATATATATATATATATATATATAATATACATATATGCATTTGTTTTGACTGTTGCCTTTGGCTTTTTGTTGTGTGCTTCAGCTTATATTATTTCACCGTTTTAAGCGAAATTCCAGTGAAAGAAGAACATTTTACCGCGATTAAGTTGTTAGGGATGCATCGCTAGAAAAACTAAAACAAATTGGCTTTGAAGGGGACAAATATTTATAAACAAATTGTTAGTAAATTGCTACTGCTCTGCCCATTGCACCAAAAGACTTGGTAGGAAAGGCAATAGCGTTACATCCCTAATTTTCCTATTTTACGGAACGATAAACGTACATAGCTGTATCCTGCAAATGACACTGCGAAGGCCAACTGTACACTAAAACATTTTGCGGTCAAGAATTCAAGCGAAAAATTGCTATTAAGTTGAGAGAGATACTTCTTACTGTAACCGTGGATTACAGCTCCGCTTGTTTTTTAATAAGACGGTTGAATAGTTAAAATTATATAGATCTATGAAAGGGTTGTGAACAAGTTTACGGGGAATTTTCTCACAACAATTGCAATTTCCAAATACTGCTGATGGCAGAGCTGTTAATAGGATTAAAATAAATACTGACGTGTTTAAGTCTTAATCGCTAGGAATTATTTCATTGCTATATAACTACAATCTCATTTTGCGATGACTCAGTTTACGCATGTAGTCTTGATGGTTGGTAAGTAACTACACCTTTGTTGCCTTATTTGCACATGGTGTATTCTGCCCATCTTAGTGATAGGGTCGCTGTGGGCTGAACCCACTGGATTAAATATTTGACTTCTGATGCAATTGTAGAAAAACAAATTAGTTGAAGAATGAAGAATTTTTTGATTTTCTTCATTTGACATTGTAGAAATTAAGCTGGAGTGTACTATAAGCCTAATAAACAACTTGATGGACATAAATAGCATTGTATTACAACAAATCACAAGCTTAAAGTGAGTGAATCGTTTCTTTAACTATCAGCATTATTTAATCTTTGTGAGTGCGTACGTAAATTTATTGCATTTTTCCCGGGAATACCGGAAAATCCAAGGAACGTGGTAATAAGTTTTCCCATTTCCCAGCACCACCCAACTGGCATTTTTCCTAGTGATTATTTCTGGTCCTCGACTGATAGTTAATCATGCTATCCACATCCAATATGCAGCTGCCTCTGGTTTCACTTTAATGTTAGCCGGTGTTGCCGTTTTAGCATCTTCCGAAAGCAACAAAAACAAAAAAAATTATTGAGCTTGATTTTTATATTCATCTCTGCAAAATAATTTAAATATATCGCTGAGGCAGTTACTATTCTTAGGGTATGTTGATTGTATCCAATTACCGGCACCCTCTTATTATCTGCGGATCTTAGAGCACCATTCGACCCTTTTGCAAAGTTATGCATTTCAATTTCTTTGTGGATAGTTAATAAACTAAATTTTTTTATATCTATATTTTATTGCCAGGGGTACATACCCATAGAACCAGGGTATCCCCCAAGTTTTTAGATGTACGTCCAGGAACTGCACAGCGACCTATACCTTCGTATATGAAGTGAGATATCCTGAACAGGTTATTGAAGTATAGACAATTATCTTAATTTGCAATTTGTAAAAACGTTCGACACTTTTAAATGTCAGTTGAAAAACGTGCGTGATATTCCTCCTCCTAGATAAATTAGTAGAGTAAATAAATTAAATTAAAACTATGTATCTTGAAATAGGAAATAGTTTCATAATAACCCAGCAAAAAATTGTAGTGGTTTAAAAATCATGTGTATTTTCATTGCTTCTTTTGCACTTATTTTGTATGATGTATTTTTAATAAGTTTGTTCATTCAAGTTAAGTTATAACTTTTAAACTCATGAAAAACTCATAAAATTTCATGATTTCTAATTAGTACTCTTTCTATCCCTCTCTGATTTTTGGGGTACTACGGGGACTTCTATCGTTTCAAAAGCGCTGTGGCTAGTTCCTGGGGCGTCGCTGATCAGTGAATCATTCACTTATAAATTTTTCTGTTAAACATAGATTTCCTTTAATAACATTTTTTTCTAATCTAATCCATTATTACAATGACATTAGATAGAATTCAATGAAATATGAAAGGGTATACAAATAACTATAATCAAATAATCATAAGGAAATATAATCCGAAAATAATTTCTCTTTAAGAATTACATAATCATTCCTTCTCCAACTTACCTATACCCTTAAATTATAAGTTTACTTATAAACACTCTGCTCCCCATTCTTATAGCGGAGTTGCGCTCTACAATTTACCCCCGTCTCCTTCCCGAATAAAATAGATTCCGTTGGTACAAAAATTCAATCGAAACAAAATTTTACAATAATTAACAGTTATTATCACCTTCTAAACAATTTAAATTGTATACTTTAATAAATATGTACGACCAATTTAACGACAGTAATATTATCATTACAGGAGACTTTAACGAGGACGTATCATAGCTTATTATCAGGCATGTCACAGAACTCAATTCCGATCGAAAGTGGTTTCAATTCCGCAAATTGCTTCTTCAAAAAACTAAAAACGAACAATTTCTCCGGAATGAAACCACTTTCAAATTTCAAAGTGAAATTTGGTTTTCTTGAACTTTTTTTATTTGCGGTTCTTAAATTTACTTTTATGACGTGTCCTACTTAGTGCGCAAAATATTGCCACATTTAAATAAATAGTGGAGATTCAATACTTTTCAGAAATAAACAAAATTGATCGGAATCCGAAGAAGACAAAATAAAATCGATTGGAATTGTTATTACGGAATTAAAACCATTCCGATTGGAATGTGTGACATGCCTGTGTATAACAAATTCCAATCTCGTAATTTTTAATGATGGCTCACCGATACATTTTAGTACTCGATGTTCACTAACAAACATTGATCTTACCTTCGGATCTACCAACCTAAAACTTCAATCCAACTGGAAGACTATAGATGACCTCTACGGAAGTGACCACTTTCCGATCCTCATAAAGCTTTTCACTGTTCCTACATTGTCAAACTCATGCTCAAGAGCGAAATTTATCACTGATAAAGCTAATTGGTCCAAATTTAAAAACCTCTCATTTGGATTTGATAACATCTGCCCGATTAGTAATAATATTTATAAAGAAGCTTCAAATATTAAAAAAATTATCCTTTAAAGTGCTAACCCATCTATTCCTCAAGTTAATCCATCTAGGATAAATAAGGTCCCAAGGTAGAACATCTATTTTAACCAGCTTAAAATGGAAAATATCAATTTTGGAACATATTAAAGGGAATTATTAACATTTGCAATATAATTAATTATAAAAGAGCAATAGCTAGATTTAAAAGGGAGATAAACATTGCTTAAGGCAGATTCATTTCTAAATTCACTTCACAAATCAATCCACAATCGCCTTCGCTTACCTTAATCTATACATACTATTAACTCTACCACTAACCCTGACATTTTCTTTAACTGAGCCTCAAACTATTGCAGACGAATTTAAAAAATGTTGGTCCTCTAGTTCGCATGATAGGAACTTTTTAGATGAATTTATAGAAAATAAAATTTTGTTGGATAATATGTTACAAACATCACCCCTACAGACAAAGCTAAGCTGATCGAGAATAATATCACAATCAAGGAATTTGAATATGCTCTTTATAGATTGAAAGGCAAAACAACAGGATTTGATAGAATATCCTACCCTATGATTAGTAATCTAAAAATGAAACTCACTCGACTGTACAACACAATTTTGTTTAAATTCATTCCTAATTTTAATAAGATAAGCACCATATGCCCAATATTAAAGCCAAATTCTGATAAAACTCTTATAAAATCATACAGACCTATTTCCTTAAACACTTGTGTATCTAAACTATTAAACAAAATCATTGCGAATCGTCTTTGGTGGTATGTGACATTAGAAAACTTTATTTATAGCCATCAAAGGCAAATCCGTAATTGATGCGCATCTCTAAATTGATCATCTAATAACAGACTTGCTTGCCCGCAACAATCATTCACCAATTATATCACTAGACTTTTCTACAGCATTTGACAAAGTAGGGATTCACACTATTATTCACCAAATAATGGAGTGGGGCTTAGGACCCAAAATTATCAAGTAAATTCAAAATTTCTTAACAAATAGAAAGATCAGAATTAAAGTTAACAATAGTAACTCTAAATCATATCCCCTATTCAACGGTATCCTTCAAGGCTCTCCTCTTTAAGTCATGTTATTCTCAATTTCCTACAATGAACTAAGTTAGCATCTCCTTTCACTAAATCAATACAAGTTTTGTTCATACGCTGATGACAAAAAATCTTTCGAGAAGTAAGTGGCAAACCATCAGTGATAAACCACATTTTGCAATGGTGCAATTATTCTGGAGCTGCATTATCTCAAGATAAATCCAGATATTTATATATATGCAGGAAAAGAGCATATTTTACTTCTATCTCTGCTGGCCTATTCACTATTGAAAACACTACAGATATAAACCCAAGACTAAATATAATAAAATGTATCGCTAATAAAAAGTATAACTGTAATATATTGTCCACAACATCGGCTATTAAAGCATTACTTCTATCTGAAATTCAATACTATCTCTACCTTTACGGTTGGTCTCCCAAATCGCATTTAAAAAATTCATATTATTGTCAATTCAGCACTCAGAATAGCAACTGGTGCGTTTAGAACTACACCAATATATAACCTACTTTATGAAACAAAGACTCAAACTCTGGAAGTGATGAGGGACATCTACACTTACAGACTCTAACGTAATATTATTAATTGTAATAACTCGCCGATTTCAGAAATATATTTTTACCTTATTAAAATCCCAAACACTAATTCAAACCAATCTGTACTTAATCGTATTCTCAAATTTGCCAATAAAAATCATCTACCAACAGAACCTTACAGTGATTTTTTAAACCCTTTCGACCACTCTGGCATCTAGCTAATGATAGCTTAATTTGCACTTTAACTCAACACCTTAAGGCAAACACACCACCTGATACATATAGAAAATATTTTCTCCAAATTACGGTTCTAAAATTGATAATAATGTAGCCTATATTATAACAACTCTAAATTCTATAATACGAACAGCTATTCTGCCGCAATACACGTCTGTCTTCTTAGCTGAAATCATTGCCATATTTGAAGCTGTTAAATTCACAACTAATCTAATAAACAATTTCTTGATTTGCACAGACTCTCTTTCTGCTATTCAAGCTATAAAAAACATCCATAACAACAATTATTATGCATCCGATATCAGAAACTGTTTAATTGAAATTTATCCCAGAATTTTAAGCCTATGGGTCCCAGGACATTGTTCTATTCCTGGCAATGAATTTGCTGACTTGACAGGGCTCTAAAATATCCTGATTTTTTAACCCAAAATCAAAACTCAAAATACATTCTGAAATATATTAATATCTCTATAACACTTCTCTCAGACAGTTGGAAGATAACATCAAATTGGTGTAGGGAAATTGACGTCAACAGAAAAAGCATAAATAATTATCTAAATAATGGGAGTAATCATTCATTGAATGCCAAAGATTTTCAAAAATGTATAAAACTTAGACTTAGATCTACGTTGATTACAAAAAAGTAACTCATAAGCCCTGATACATCTAACTCGTGTCCATACTGCCATAGTGTCAATCAAACACATCCTGTTTGATTGCACCAAATTCAACACAAGTCGTAATCATTTCTTTCAAACTAATCCCATCCAGAACATCTCAGACCCTAATTTAAAAAATATTAATGAAATTAATTCTGGCTTTAGTTCATTTATTTTAATTTCTAAAAACCTTTTTATAAAGAAAAATTATTTTACAAACGTATGCGGACGCTTTCCAAAGAAAACAAAAAAAAAAAAAATAAAACGCTGGCTAGTAAGAATGACAAAAATTAAAACTGCATTCGTGCCCGATCGATTATTAGAACAAAAGCAAAAACAAATGTAAAGGATGAAATTCAGAGAGAAAGGTGAAGAAATACTTTAGTTTGTGTGTAAATTTGATATGAATACTACTCGTATTCTTATTTACAAAGTTAGTTGGTAGATAGATGCAAAGAATGTTGATGATGGATGTTAGCGGTCCAGAAAGTGCAGCATTTCATTCTGCTAGCGTCTAATTTTTCTTTTTCCTTTGGAAAATGTCCGCATACATTTGTAAAATAATTTTTCTTTGAAAAAAGGTTTTTAGAAATTAAAATAAATGAACTAAAGCCAGAATTAATTTCAATTCATTTAAAATATTAATGTCCTTATAAATGTCCTAAAAATAAGCAATATATATGAAGATATATGAAAAATTTTATTTTTCCATAACTCAATCTGTTGTTTTATTTGTATACCCTCCTTAACTGTAACTTCCAACAATTCCTTTTCTTAATACGACCAAAATAAATATTTTAGTTTTTTATGGTGAAACTTGATGCCATATAAAATGGACGATTTTAAATCTCCCTACGCTATATGAACTTGGGGTTTGACGCCAATATTACTTAAAAAATTGCCATTAAGGTAGTCTTATTTTTTGATCCTTTACCTATTGTAATAATATATTGTTACGAACATAAGATTTGGCAACGCCTGCTGTTGTTGTTGTCCGTATGTGTGTGGTAAGAAAACAGAAAGTGAAAAAGTTACTTCTACCACCATGGGGTGTGTGTATTGAATAATACGACAATTATCTAACACAAATAGAGGAGCAACCTCAATGGCTGCGTTGATAGAGGTGCGTGCTCTAAGACCAGAAGATCGTGAGTTCGGGCCCATCTTTGGACATGCGTACAAAGGAAGAATAATAATTGTGTAAAGCAATTTAAAATTAAGAAACTGCAGTACAAATCTCCCGGAAAGAGAAAGACAACTATTGTGTGAAAGCATGGCTAGATAAATTTGTGAAGGCGTCTATTTAATAAAAGCAGTAGTAGATAGTTGTCAAGACGACCTTTATAATAAAAAGAAGAGTTCTAGCTGGTTAGCGGAAAGGAAGAAGCAAAATGATTACAGTGTACGGCAGATGTTAAGTTGTGGCTATTGGATTAATAGGGATGACTGGCTCAGGTGTAATAAAGCAAGGTGCAGAGATCTGTGTTATGGTTGAGGTTAAACAAGGCATCGAGTAGTTCATGTCTCGCCGGAGTAACACAGTAATGTAGCGTGGATGGCTTCGTTTGTAACAACGCATGTTTAGTAAATACGACACCATAGGATTCTAATTACGGGTAGGATCAGGATCTAGTATGTAGCCAGAAAGAGCCACGAAGTTAAGAAAATAACGAATTTTATAATGTGCCGCAGTGGTATCCAATCAAAAGAATCCGTCCGTTGATCCGAAAAAGGGATAAACGTAACAATATGTAAAATTGATCTCAATCCATATGTTTTTAATAGCGGAAGGCCTTAGTAGCCATTGCTTTTTGTTTTATATAAGTTATCCTAATTATTACTTCAGATAGCTTATAAATAAATAAATACCGATAAAACTTTGTGCTTTTACATTTGTATCTTTATTTTATCTACGAAATGACATATTTTTACGAACCAAGATTCTCCTCAAAAAATTTTGTTCAGTAGTTTTTACGTCATATGAACACAGACAGACATAAATTCTAAAAATAGTTGTTGTGTATTTCATACTGATTGCTAACTATCCCGTTATAGTTTCACATTTTTCTACTTTTTAATTAAACTTTTATTTAATATTCAGTAGACCCCGATACACGTGGCTCTTTAATGATGGAATTGAATAATATTTTTTGCACAAAATTTTTCCTAAACTCTTATAATTTTTGTCAAAGATCAAACATTAAGAAAAATATAAATAGATGAATAAATTAAGGATAAGAAGTAAATGTACGTATTACAAAAAATGCACGTATTACAAAAAATTATACAATTGAACGAAAAACCCTGAAGAAAATTATGTTAGTTCACATGAAATTTTATTTATCCTCATTTTAATTATATGCAGGCCGTGTTAAAAACATTTTTAATTCAATTAATTTTTTGTGCATTTAATATTTTCTAATTCATAGCAAACTAAAATGCATGTGTGTATAAATAATTCTATTACTCCTCTGGTACGAATGTACTGAAACAAAGATTTAACGATATTTTTCTCAAGAAAGTATAATATCTCGTACTAAGATTCCAGTAAACGTACATTTAGTTAAATCTTAAAAAACTTGTATTACAAAATTGATTTTGTAACTAGTAAATTTAAACAAACCACCGTTGATGTAAAAAAGAGCGTGCGCAATGCTCCACTCTTTTTGCTCAATGCGCAGTGCAGAGAGGGCAATAAAAAATTACTAGTTAAAATTTTTTAAATCACGGGAGTATTTTTTAATTTAACTTTAAACTTTAAAAATCGCGCTGATTATCCCGACCGAATTATTAAAATCACCGATATTGACTATTGAAGGTGAAAGCACGTTTCGATGAACATTTCGATACCGCTCGCATAGCTCTTCAGGAAACTTCTCACTTACATTTTAAATAAACTAATGATTTTTGTCCAAACAATAAAGTAAAGACAAAAATTAAAGTTTAGGCAAAAACAACAATAATTATCATTGATTTTTTTTTTCTTTATCCACTGTATGCGGCTAACTTCATTTTAAATTAGAAAAATTCCAAATGAAATTGAGAATTAAATTTTATATTGAAAAAATTTAATTATAAATTAACATTATTTTTATTAAATTAACAAATTAATATTTATAAAAAACAGTATCAAGAGAATAAGAAAAATACAAATACAAATATATGTAGAATTATCGACCAAATCCCGAGCAGGTTGTTTGTACAGCTCTACTGCAATCTACAAGTTGTTTTATACATGTTTTAAAAGATTGATCACCTCTTCTAAAAAAATATGGCGCTGCTTTCCTAGATAAATGTAGGCCACATTTATCTTTGTTTTGCCTTACTTTTTATATTTGACTAAATTATTTTAATGGGGTTAAGCATGGGTGAGTATAGGCACGATCGTAAAAGCGCAGCTGGAGAATTGTAAAAACAACGACTGGCAGGGAACTTTTTTATTATTAATTACCTAAATCTTCCCAACTGTCAAAAGAGCCTTTTGACGCATTCATTTGTGCCATCAGGTTCGATCGAACCCCTACAGCTATCCAGTTGAATAATACGTGGATACACCAATGTCTGTTATTATTTATTTAAAAATATTTTATAATTTACAGTAAATATTTCTTAATATCTTTAAAATTTTCTAAGAATCATTTGGAATTTTCTTAATTTAAAATACAAAATTCGCAATTTCATTTGGAATTTTTTCAATTTTAAAATTAAATTCTCATTTTAATTTTGAATTTTCTCAATTTCAAATTGAATTTCTCATTTTCATTCAGAATTTTCTAAGAAGCTTTTTAATTGATTAAAAGTACGATTGCAGACAGTATCAAAAATGAGTCAAAAACGCAAATCATAAAGGACTCGTTCAGAAGAGTCGCAGCTAGTGTACCATTTTCTCCCGACAAAACAATCATTTTCGATTAAAAAACGAGCGCATAAACAATTATAATCGCGGAGAAGAACTGATCACACATACATACATTCATACTTAGATGCATACATTTTCAAAGAATTAAAGAAAAAATCCTTTTCCAATAAATTAAAAGACTTGTTTTAGCATCTAGTTAAAATGTTATTTTTGTTTTATTAAATATACTCGTAATATACAAGAATTAAAAATTTTATTAAGTACGTTTTACTTTTACATAAATATAATAAAAAGCAAAAATTATTAAATAATACAAGCTTTTGTTCTTTTTTAAAAAAGAACGTTATGCAAAAGAAAAAACTTCTTTTGCATTAAGGCCACAAAACAGTCACGTTTGAATTTGTTTGCTTGTTTTTTTTTTTTTTTTTCAATTGTTATTGTAGTCAACTTAATTAAAGCTAATAATAAAAAAATATCTTATACACAAGTTTAGGTTAATTAATATGTTATGACTGCAACTTTGATTCCTGAATTTGGTGTCATAAAATGTTCGAAATAAGGCGATAGTTGTCTTTTGAAAAGCGACAACTCTTCTCAACACATTTAAAAAAAGTCAATTCGTATTATCAAACTAATCTCGATTGAAAATGACAAAACTGCATTCTCGTTATTTGTACAAAAAATTATTTTTTGAAGAAATGGTTTGTATTAATTTAAAATTAGTTTAAAAGAATTATCTAGTGAATTAGTAAAATCGAATATATTTGCTATTAAAGTTCAGCGTCGACGAAAATTCTTGATTTAAATACTTATAACATTTCCTTTTGGGTTCACTGCACTAAAAAAAATAATTTAATTTTACTAACATTTTGTTTTTGGGTTCACAAATAAATTTATTTAGTTTGTAGGGAAATTTGTTCTTAAATTTATGAAAAATTATTTCAAAACCAAGTTTTATTTTAAATATATTTCCAATGAAAATCTTTTTATGGTAATTTTTTTTAAGCTGAGGCTTCAAAATATGGTAAAATTTATATGACGAAAGAACGTTTATATTCATGTTGTCGATCGCTATAGTTGCTGAAAACTTTTAAAGTGAAGAATTTGAAAAAATATTTCAAAAACCGTTATAGATCCAAACGGGAGTAAATAGTTGTGTGTCGTCATAATGCCTGAGCAGTAGTAAGATGAATTGGAAATGATCATTAATAAATATGAAAGGATGGGTACGTTAAATATCCCACCTCTAAAATTCAATAAAATATTAGCGGTCTTTTTAAACTTCGAGAAATGGGCATGGTGCAAAAGAAGAAAACTTGATTGACTTTGAAATTAAATCGAATCGCTAACGTGATTCTGTATTAAAGACTGAGTTTTTTTACCTGCGTTGACTATAATTTAAATTAAAGGCCTGGATTAAAGAAATCAAAGTTGTGTAGCTGTAATTAAGAGGTTTTAGGACCTACACACAAATATATACACATTCGTAAATCGAATTCTTAATTAGTTTTTAACTTAAAATTAAATAATAATTAAAATAAAAGTAGTTACTGCAGTGTATTAACAACAATATTAACAAACTTATAATTAAGTAAACCTATTAAAATACCATACATACTTATGTGAACGTTATGAGTATGAAGAAGTGTATAAAGCAGCCTGAAATCTAGTCGAATAGCGTCAAGATATTATCAGTTTCAAATTAAAATAAAAAAGATATAAATATACTTGTGTAATTGTGTTGGTGTGTACATAAAAAGGCACTTTTCGGTTAATAGTTATACATACAAATAAATAAAACTTATTAATATATTTATCGTACAACATTCATAGATTTAAAATTAGTTTTTTGTTGCAATTGTTTAGCTAAATTTAATTGCAGCTGCAAGGCAAACACCATTTAAACACCATTAAAATAAAAGTGTATGTTAAGCAAAGTCTTATTAGTAATTAGATTGTACAAGAATTTCCGATTGATTTGGGTATTAGTTTTTTTTGAATACAGAGTAACAGTTTTTAATTGCTAAGAATCTCATTTTGTACAAACAGTAAGTAAAACAATAAGTTTTTAATTAAATTTTTGTTGTTGTCCAAAAGCCGATAATTCTTTTTGCGTCACATAACCCGATATAGGTGGCAGGTTTGTGTTCAAAACTCGATTGCCTTGAACATCATCTGGACTTAAAAATGTTTGTGACGTTGTAGGTTCTGTGAGTTTCGGAGATTTCCCCAAAGCTTCTAGTGAAGTATATCCATCTGAGGATGGTATAAGTGTCTGTAATAAAATACAAAAAAAAAAAAATTAAAGTTATAAATAAAATATATATTTCTTGTAATTGTAAATAAATTTTCAACAGACTATTTAACTTTAGTTCTGCTCATGGCTTCGTCTGTATTGACTATTTTGTTTTTAAAATATTACAATAACAATACAAAATTATGTAATTGTAAAGTTCTTTACACAACATTGTCTACAATTTTCTGTAAAAAACAATACTTCAAATATCCAGTATAATTTAAATCAGAATTTCTCTTTTTGTTACAGTTCATACAGCGATTTTTCTTTCTTCGGGAAAAGACAGACAAAAGCTGATTGTATTCTAAAACAAAAAGTAATTGCTGCAAAAACAAAATATTTTGTGTAAAGACACAGTTTTATTACAATGTTGTTATATTACAAACGGTTACTTAAATAGCATTTGAAGAAATTGTAGCGCAATGGCACATAAATCAGTTGGCCTACTTGGGCTATTAGGTAAATGCATGAGGCTTATGGTAACGGTCGGATCAACCATTGAAAAACTGCACAACTTCGCCTTTAAAGAAAGTAGCTACTGGTCATCCGAAAATGCAGTGATTTTCATACAAGATTTTGTTGCGTTTTTATTGATCCATTGCTACAGCCAAAGTAAATAAGTTCACTGCCCACAAAAGGCCATTAAAAAAATAAACTACACCAGTTTGCACATTTTCAAAGAGCTTTGTTGCTGTTACCAGAAATTGTTTTAAGGATTTGCTGCATAAGTGTTATATTTCAAATAAATTTGAACTGAGAAAACTACGTTTAAAATTTTTGATATTTTGGCATAGAGACATATTAATTTGCACATATACACGATTGAAAACAACATAATATTTGTTTATGTGAAAGATGTATATCAGTGAAGGACATGTCTGCATTTTTAACTTAAATATTTAAAATTTTCCGACATGACAATCTTGCAGCAAAAGTTTCATATCTCGTCGGGCAAAAAAGAACTAATAGTATATAAATTAGTACAAGCTGCTACAACATGGATACTTCAGCAAGAAGACGAGACAGTTTTAAAGGTGCTTCAGAGCTATGAACCAATCTGCGTTGCAGGAGAATAACAGCATCACATGAACCGTGCGTAGCATCAGCCATAAATCTTCATAGCATAGTTAAACGCATCAAAATCCATGGCGTGCTAATGGACGAAGATTCTCTAGCAAAAAAAAAATCGTTCAAATATTATCCGTGGAACCAAATCTCTTCAGAGCATATTGCAAATCTATGCCGAAGGACAAATTGCATTGTAAAGTGGTCAATTAAACTAAGTAAAAATATTAATAAGAATTAAGTCAATGAAATTAAATATAACATTATAAATATTGGACGCTTGTCATATAAGCTCGCCAACCGCTTACAATTATTTTCAGTTAAAATATAATTTGATACCCTTCATCACAGTTGGAAAAAGAGTATACCTTAGTTTGTCGTTCCGTTTGTAATTTCTACAAAATTTATTTTCGACCCCATAAAGTACATATATTCTGACTATTTATGCATAGCGAAGTCGATTGAGCAATGTCCGTCTGTCTGTCCGGGTTCGGGTTGAAAACAATTTTACCAAGGCTCTAGATAAACTAGAGAAAATTTAAATAAACCAACCGATCAGACATAGTTTCAAAAATTTTGTTTTTGTAAATCTTTCGAGGCAGCGGGAAAAACACTACGCCTACATCTAATATTTCCATGTCATGTGGAACGAATCTAGTTTAGTGAAGTACCTCCAACCAATTAAAAATTAAAAAAAAAGCATCAAGTGAAAAATTATTTTTTTAATTAATTAAACTAAAGTTACATAGATGGTGAAGGGTGTATAGGATTCAGCATAACCGAATATAGCATTCTTACTTGTTTTTAACTTTGAATAACTCGAATGTTTATAAAATTATTATAAAAAATATAAGTTTTTTTTTATTAGAAATGGACAATAGGAAAGTGGAAAGTATTTTAATGCCGGCATTTTGTTTACAAATACATAGTTGTTTTCTTTATTTTTAATTTTTTGATATTTGACAGTTCATCTCATAAAATTGTTCCTATGAGATGTGTCATAACAACGCTCTCATAAGAATTCTTATAAGATTGCAATAGCACTAATTTTAAGTCTATACATAACAGAATTCTCTCAGCCATGGAATTTGACATTCTCATCTCAGATGTTATCTGTAATGTAGATCCTATTTAAGGCACCTAAAATTTATTTTTCTTCTGTTTTGCGACAACATAGGGAACTAACCGAAAAAAGTCGTTAGATTCATAACCTGCATATAATTAGATTAACTGATTTTTCGATTTTTGAATATGGGACGACACACTGTACGACGAGTGGATAGACCGAACATTCAGATTAATAAGGCAAAGACAATAAAATTGCTATGGGAATATTAAAAAATTGAAAGTAAGAACAAATATAATAAAGATAAGCGAAGGCAAATCAAAATAATCGATTTTAACAATCTTGGTGATTGATGATATACATATGTACTGGATGTCATGGCGTTGTAGACATGGAACACATGAATGATTTTTTTTTTTTTATAATAATTCGAAGCAAAAATATACAAAATCAAAACCTATATAAAATTATTATCACATTTAAAATCTTCAACTGAATCGTTAAACAATATTATTGAAATACCTTTTGCAACAATTGCGGTGCTACATAACCTAAGCCGTTTATTGGAAAACTCGATACATCGTTGTTGCAAGCTTGTGTTGCATTCGCTGTTTGAGAAGGCGTTTTCTCTACGCGCCAGTTAAAAAGGTTGTTAGGCTTTATGTAGCCATTATCGGACGGTAAAAGCTGTGATGTTATTTGTTTTATATAACCACTATCTGTTGGCATAAAAGCTGGAGGCAATTTTGTAGACAAAGTAGTTGGAACACTATTTTTAGTGTGACTCAATGATGACTTTTCGCAGAAACTTGGTTGCACATAACCATTGCAGTCTGGCTGTGTAGTGGACTTAAGGCTATTTGGTTTCAATAATTCCATCACCATATAAGCGTCGTTAGCAAGTGGGGTGTGGTCAATAACACTGCTATCGTCGCTTACAGTGTCGGCAGCAACAATTGTTTCTTGCGTACAATACTCTGTAGAGTGATTTGATCCAATGTAACCACTACTTTTACCCAATGAACCAAACGCAATGCCATTGTGTCCGGATTGGTTATGGTCCCCACAATTAAAAGCATAACCAGAATCGTGACTTATTGAGGAGAGCAATCGACGGCTTTCATTATTATAAAATGAATCTTTGCTGCGACGAAAGTCATTATCCCCATCTCCATTATGTTTTATTGGATAGGCCATTGCCTCCAGACCGGGTGGAAGAGCACAAGATATGTTTGCCATTTTCTGGTATTTGTTGCGTGCTACGTAAAAGGCCGCCATTACTCCCAACGATGAAACTACAATCAGTAAGGCTAGCATCGTAATGCGACTCAATTTAGGATCAGAGCAATTGGTTACTGGCCCCTTTTCCCAAACGGATTTATATTGAACATATTTTTGTGTGTCTTGATATTTTCGAATGATATTGAATTGCTCTTCTGAGCTTAAAGCCGTACCTGAGCATTTCAAATCATTGCTTCCGTCAATGTAATCGTTAATATCATAACTTGTATAGTTTTTTGTGGCAAATATATAGTGATCAATTTCTGTATCTTTTCGCACAACATTTACTGCACGTACTTCTTTAGTAAAACGATAATCTGCATCAATGCATATGGGTAAGTGAAATTCACACTCATTTGAATCGATGACACTAGATATATATTGCTTTTGTATTTGATCTTTATACCATAAAGTTATTGCAACTTCGTAAAACTCAACACGACCAGATGGCACTTCCGGCCTAGACCACTGCAAAATATTTTGGGCGCTATCCTTTGTCTTTACGTTGCGTGGATTAGATGGGACTGTAAATTAATTAAAAATATTTCATTATTAAATTAAGATCAACACATTCCAAGATCGCAAGGCTTAGTAAAACTTACTTCCTACAAGTGTTTCTATTGTAATATCGTTACTGTGATCAGATGCTGCTGTGGTGTAAGCAATAATATAAATTTTATAAATTGTATAGCTGCTAAGATTCTCCAGTTTATACTCCATAATCGTTGGTTTGCATTTATTCTCCACGGTTTGACAATTTATCGTATGATGTTCATTATTGTATCTAAATAAATTAATAATATTTCGTACAATTATTTGCTTTTTTAATAATATTTTACACGCATTTAATTTAAACTAATTTTAAAAATGATGTTATAAATTGTAAGAAGGAAAAACATTTTCTTCTGCTACATGATACAATTGTCTTTCAATTGGTTTCGAAATCCGTCAAATTAACAAACTAACTTTTTCAAATCAAACAATTTTCATCACCTAATCAAAAAATCTATTTTGTATAACTATTTACTCATTTAGAAAAATTATAATTCTCTAATGGGAAGTAAATTTTTCTTACATCTGCAAAAGCATTTACGACTTGTAAAAATTGGCTAAATGAAATCAGTACTCGGACATACGTCCGAACTACTTCTTAAATTTACAAAGGCGATTAACGTGAAAACTAGTTGAGATCCCAAGTATCCTACGGTTCAGTTATTATAAATAAGGAAACTGGTATAATAACCCGGTTACAATCGAAAAGCTTGTAATTGTGTGACTAATTAGTCATGCCTGACATTAAAAGACAATAAAACCATTAAATAATGCTAGATATAAGTTACTCGAAGAAATAGGAGACACTAACATTTTTATTGACTTTCTGAAAAAGAACAAAAAACAAATCGAATTATTTGGCCATCTCAGCAGCGAATACCTACTTTGAAGACCTGCTTAAATGACCTTGCAAAAGGGATGAAAAATTAGAGAGTTAATGCTTAAAGTGCATGAAACTAAAAGGCGGTGAAAAATTAAAAGGAATCACCTGATAAAAATATACTTATTAGCGACCTATTGTGCCTTTTCGTTGACGACAAAACTTACATAGCAAGCACAGATCACTATATACTTACGCTATTCTATATTTTCTTAATAAACCATTGTGATACTCAGGTTGAGACCAAGTTAAAACAACCGAATTGCTTGTAACATTAAACGCTCTTAAATTGTGTGGTTTTGATGGAGCTGTACAAAAGGAAAAATATTTAATTTTAGTTAGGAAAAAGCGTCAAATATATATAACCTACCATCTTCGTGGGTATTTACAATCTGGGCATCACTGTAGTTACCTGATGCCAATTTTGAGAACATATTCATTTGAATTTTATACGATGAGTAGGGTTTTACGTTTTTAATTGAATATTTTTTTGCTGTATTTGGAATTGTCAACTTTGTAGGTTCCTCAAGACAACTTAGCGCTGAAAATTCTGCTTTATCCACTTGATTTGGTGTTGAACGTTTAATTTGACAGTATATTAAACTGTAACCTTCTACAAGGGATGAGCATACACGATCAGTACTCCACTGTACAGTAATCGAACGGCTGGTTATGTCAATTATTTCAGGCTCCAACTTGACCAATTCACTATTTACGTCCGCCGAACACATTGTCCAATGCATTCCAGTATTAAAATCTCGATAATTGGCTGATACAGCCAAATTGAGATTTTTATCGTGCTTTTGTGGAGCGGTATAAAACAAGGTTGACTCCTTGTCAACATGTTGGAATAGAATTGTGTCCTAAAAAGAGTAAAAATAAAATACTTTTTAATAACAATTCATATTCATATGAATGCATTAAAAACCCACGTCACACTCCGTTGCAATGGCATGTTTCGATTGACACCAAAACACCGTATAATCAACCAAATGTTTTAGATTGTGTGGTGGACTCCAAGAGAGCGTAGAAGTACGATTGGTTGCGTGATAAACATTTCGTATCCATTGTGGAGAAAATGAACGTTCGTTGTGCTTGATCCAGGCGGGTATAAAAATTGTACTATTATTAGGCGATTCACCTTCGGCATTACTACTTTTAATTACAAAAGTATAATTATGACGTCTATGCCAGGGAAATGTTGCCGAAGCACGATCAATATTTAAAGGTTTTAAGGAACTAGAAAAAATTAAATAAAATATATAAAAATATATAAACGAATATGTTTTTGTTTACACAGTCAGTAAGACTTACACAGCAACTCCATCACGGTGTACTGTTTTAATTATATATTTGAAATCTGGCCCGTTCTCCTTATAGTTCGGTAACTGACGCCAATAAAGTCGCACTTTTGTTTCACTAGAATCTATATAAAAGCTGCCAACATCTGTTATTGGTGCAGTGTCCGGTGGACATGCCAGAGTCTGAAAATTTTTTATATACGGTTCACTCCAATAACTTTCATCATTGCGACCCAATTTCTTAACGCGTAAACGTACGCTGATCTCATACCAAAAGTATGCAAATGGTAAATTTCGCACCACAATTTTGTACTCAGATCGATTAGTTCTTATTTCATAATTTGATAGATATACCCAATGTGATCCTTTAGGCTTTAAGCGTATTTCGTATTCTAAGCCTTTGGCGGCATAGAAACTATATTTCGGATTATTCCATTTTATTACAACTGAATTGTTTGTGACCTTTTCAAAGGTGTATTCTGGTCTGGGTGGAATGACTAAAATTGGAAGAAAAAAAAATTTTATTAAATAAATACACAAAATTTTTGTTACAATAATTAAAAGGTCAAGGTTATACGAGGGCTGCTCTATATATTTCTGGCCTAATAGTGAAAATGCGAATATTTATAATCAAAAATGGTTTTATTGTTTTTCCAGCATGATTTATACACTTTTGCATGCGATCAAACCAGTTGTCGAAGCACTTTTTCCACTCCGATTAAGACACCTCTAAAACATGGTTTTTGAACACTTCATCAGCTTCTTCTGGCGACGAAAATCGTTGACGCATTTTTTTCTTGATGTGGGGAAACAAGAAGAAGTCATTAGGTGCCAAGTCAGGGCTGTACGGCGGATGACCCATTAATTCGACGTTTTGGCCGGTCAAAAATGCTCTGGTTGGAGCCGATGTGTAAGAGCTCGCATTGTCATGGTGAACAATGATTCGTCTTCTCTTGTTGGTTTTTCGAATTTCTCCGATGACTTCAGGCAAACAAATTGTAGTGTACCACTCAGAAGTGACCGGCCTACGTTGCTCAAGCGGAACAGTCGTCACATGACCAGTTTTGCCGAAGAAACAGGCGACCATTTGGTTCGAAGTGCTGCTTCTACGAACAACTTTCGTTGGATTTTGCTCGTCTTTGAAGACCCACCGATTGTTGTTTCGTTTCGGGCTCATTCGCATAGATCCATGATTCGTCACCTGTGACGATCTTATAAACGTCTTTTGAAGCACCGCAATCGTATTTTTGCAACATTTCTTTGCACCAATCGACACGAGCCTCTTTCTGAGCGACTTTCAAATTGTGCGGGATCCAACGAGAACAAACCTTTTTTACGGCCAGGTGTTCATGCAGTATCGAATGTATGCTGGTGGAAGAAATGTCCAAGGATATCTCTATCTCTCGGTGTGTCGCATGTCAATCTTGCATTATGAGTTCACGCACGGCATCAATGTTCTCTGGCACAACAGCCGTTTTTGGACGACCTTCACGGAGTTCGTCTTTGAGCGAGCTTCGGCCACGATTAAATTCATTATACCAATTTTTCACAGTGCTATAGGATGGTGCTTTATCGCCATACAAAGATTTAAGTTCATCAATGCACTCTTGTCGTGATAATCCACGTCGAAAGTTGTGAAAAATTATGGCACGAAAATGTTCACGAGTTAATTCCATTTTTTTCTATATTATTTTTTTCAAGTCACTGTAAACAACACAAATAATGGTCGTACGTCAAAACGTTTTGAGAACGATTATGCTTAAAAATGACAAACTTTCCAATGGAAATGTCAGATTGCACTTGGCAGCACTCAGTGTTGCCAGGCCAGAAATATATATAGCAGCCCTCGTAAAATAATGTGTATTGTAAAAAAATAATTTTCAGTAAAAACAGTGCCTTGAAAAATACAAAAGTAAAAATTTCATAAACATTTCGAACTTGATTAAAAAAGATCCGCAATTTCTTTACTTTTGACACCGTTTCGGATTGAGATGTGGGAAAGCATTAGGCAACGTTTTTAAAATTATGTACCTCTTCGGAGGGCCGACGGTAGTGTGAAAATCAGTGCAAAGGAGTTACTGGAAGTTTTGCTAGATACACTTTTTCTCGGGCTTTCATTCAACAATGGAACACCAGTATGAAACTACACGGATATACATACATTTCAGATCAATGGACGAGATGTAAAGTGGTCTTCATCCTCAAGTGGGGAGGACATCGCACACAGGGGCAAAGATCAATTTTCATATAACAACAGTTATTAAGATTTTTTCTTCTTCGTTTTAAAATACTTACACAAAGGGTAGATCGGTTGAGACGGTTTTACACTCACTCGTATGTCATATAGAGAAATCATTAGAGCACAAGGGTAGCCTCTATGAACATTGAAGGAGCCTCTAACAGTATCGGCCCGAAACGATTACTCAATCTCTCAGTTTCAGACAATCGATCATCAGGTTCGTAACATGCACGCTATACGGCGGAGTTTTGTCTACGCCGTTTTGGAATGTACTCCATGTGCTTAAAGACTGTTGCCTACGAGGATGTTGTGGCCGTGGCAGTGTCTGGCATTTACGCTAAAATGGTTGTAACAGAGTTTAGAGCGATCTGCATCTGGGGAGGGCAGAACGGACTGAGTGTTAATCCGACTAAAACGGTACTTGTACTTTTCTCTAGGAGATACAAGCTTCCCTCCTTTGGACTACCTAGATTTAATAGAGTGCCACTGCGAATTCTTGGATAAACTGTCTTGGAAGATGACGATCCTTGAGGCGGTCATTAGGCAGATATTGGTCTATGGAGTTCTTGTCTGGTAGAGGCCACTCAATTATGGGGCGAACGTTTCCATCTTGGAGAGGGTGCTGCGCAGTGTGGCGGTCCTAACGACAATGTGGCGGTTTCGCCATAGACAACTGGCTGCTCGTGGATTTACTGGTCAATAGGCAAGCGCTGAGAACGGCAGCTTGATTAGATGTCAAATAAGCAAAGCATTATACGAATCACAAATATAATTCCTGATTTCATATTTTATTGTACCCAGTGCTCTCTTTCACAAGGATATTCCTCTTTGACCTGACGGAGGGCCATTTTTTTTCGTCTCGAGCACTCTGTATTTACACAGATGGCTTAAAAAGAGGGATGTTAGTTGGAGGTGGGGCTTACATTGAGTAGTTTGGGATAAGAATGAGTTTCAGACTCTCAGATTACTGTAGAGACCTTCCTTCTGTGGCATACCCCTATCTGCTTACGGACAGCGTATTGACGCTGCTCTCTACAATCTGGCTTAGTTCAGATGGTCTAGCGAGTCGACATGCTCGGTTGCTAAAACAATCTAGCCCGTTTTGGATCAAGGCAGGGCTTCTGCACTAGTGCGGTTATCTAGAAGTCGATTGCACAACTGGGTACTGCCTGTTCAAGCCGTGGAATTCGTGGCTTCTGTAGAAGTTGTCAAGACGAGAAGGAGATGATCGAAAACCTCCTCTGTATGTGCCCCGCGCTAGAACCCAGCAAAAAAAGACATGCAAAAGAAGTAGCTAATTCATGGGTTCCACGTAAAACGAACTGGTTCAGTTTAGGGGAAAAACGCATGATTTTAACATTAGCTTGTCATTTTTCATGTGCGAGCATGGGTTCACATAGCTTGGCATTTAAGTGAATGCTTAAAGCCAGTGAAAATTCGATGATTAGGATACGTTTTTTATTAATTTTTGTGTTTTATAATTTCCTTTTTCATGAGTTTTTTGAGTTTTTCATGAGTTTTTCATGAGTTCAAAAGTTATAACTTATTATATTATTTAAAATACATTATAGAAAACAGGTGCAAGAGGAGCAATGATAATACTTATGATTTTTGAACTACTTAATTTTTTTTTTTTTTTTTGTTGGGAATACATACGACTGAGACATCTGTGTCAACGGTATTATGGGTACTTATCTGATGTACCATCATTGGAACCAGGAAGAATCAGTTCGTTTTATAGGTGTAGTAGATGGTTCACTGGCCCATTCTCGTATATTGCGGTTCAATCAATGGACTGAGCGCGTTTTTTGCCAGCAGTCCTTTTTTACCACGACAAGATTGCATCTATCGCCTAAAAAACTTAGCCTACTCCGTTCTGGAGGATTTAAGTCTGAGCTTTTTGGGTGTTTTCTTTTTTTGCATCTACTCGATATAATCAACTCTGTTTGTCTGGAATCACAAAGTTTTCTTCTAACATCCCTTCATCAATTTAATTATAAAATCAGATTTTGCTATGCGATTATAGGAAAGTATTAATTCGGCCAATGCACAGTGGAGCAGAATCAAAATATTTTGGAAATAACTCAGCCATTTGTAAACGGCTAAGCCGATTGATATCTCTCATGAGTATAGCAATTTTGTTTAGAACCAATTAGTTAATTAATTAATCTAATTTATTAATAAAAAATAAAAACTGACTTACCGCTTTCATAGTGATTTATCCAAAAGCTTTGAACATTTGCTCCTACTTCATTTTGTCCTTTTAGTGTGAAATTATAAAATTCATAGTTTGGACGATAGTTATTTTTATCCATGGTCAAGTTGCAAATGCCCTGATTTTGTTGAATCTCCAAATGACATAATTGTATGTAATTCTGTGAATAAATTGTACTGTAAAGACGTTTGCCGTTCTTGTCCCTTATAAATGTACGAAACTACTTTGCATTGTTTTTTTTACATATATAAAAAGTTTAAGCGAGCAAGTGCAAGTGTTCAAATTTAAGTAGAAAAAATAAAATTGCATGTGCAA
This sequence comes from Cistogaster globosa, assembly GCA_937654795.1. Taxonomy (NCBI): domain Eukaryota; kingdom Metazoa; phylum Arthropoda; class Insecta; order Diptera; family Tachinidae; genus Cistogaster; species Cistogaster globosa. The sequence goes on from OW569406.1 coordinate 26,022,130, forward strand.
TTGTTGTTTTTTTAGGTTAAAAATAAGTGTTAGTTTAAAAATTAAAAGGAAAATAAAATGATTTGTATTCATGTCAGTATTTAATAATTTAGAAATTTCAATAAAATTACAGAATGCAAATAGAATGCGTTTTTCGTTGTTTTTAATATTGTATTAGTTTTATACGCCAAATCAAAACGTGAAAAGATTTTTAGAAGACCGATCGATAGATTTTTGTTAATTTAAAAATATTACAAAAGTTAATAGTTGTTATATAAATAGGATATTTAAAAAGAATAAAGCATGCACAAAAGTCCCAAAAAATATGTAAGAAAAAGAAAAAATAATTCATTAGTTAACGCATAACAATTTTAAAACTAAGAAAAAATAATGTTAATTATTAATTAAATACTTAAATGTCGATAACATAAAAATTATCTGGTTTAATAGCTAATTATATGAATTTATCTAATTAATTAATATAACCCTGAAACCTTGTCTTGGTTCTTAATTAAATCTATACGTAAATGATTCTACTCTTATAATGGCATATGAAAGAGTATCATTCGTAAGGATTGCCTACCAAAAAATGTTAAAGTCCTAAATAACTGTTTTACAATGCAAGCAATACTCACTAATTAGCAGGGTACGGATTTGAACACTCAAGTGCGGCATATATCCATGAAGGAAAATATGCACATAAAATATATACATACATATATTCGACTAACAGCTAATTTTTGTGTTGGCCTACTAAGCACATATTAGCTTAATGATTGTCTTCGGTCTGAATACGGAAATATTGCGTAGCCACTTGAACAAAGAAAGAAACTTCTCGAACAGATTTATTTGTTTCAAAATAAATTTCAACAATTTAAAACGTTGTTTTGATTTACGAATAGAAATGAAAACATGGTTTCACAATCTCAGCTTTGAAACCATTGATATCGATAGTTCTACTGCAGATAAAAAACACCCATTTAAAAAATCTTAGCTACAAACAAACTACATAGCTAATTTATTGGTTAACTACGAAAATTATATACTACAGACTAATATAACATTTCTGCTGCTAGTTTTAATAAATTAATTTTTCAACATTTTTAATTTTTTATGTTGCCTGGTTACATGACATTTTGAAAATATTATTGACTGTGTGTACAAATATTAAAACCCATATAAACCACTTTACATAGTAATTTAAATTAAAACAAAAATGCCTTAAACATTTTTTTATTTTTAAAATTTTAGTAGAAAAATATGTTAGCATTTTACCACACAGTTTACAAAACAAATTTTGGAAAATTAAAAGTAAATGCGCTATTAAGTTTTTTTTGACGCCATATGAATACAGAAATTTAAATATGAACTTTAATACTGATAAACACATTTGTTAATTTTTCGAATATTATTTTAGACCTCAATAGAAAATTGAACAAGCATTAAATTAAAATGAGAAATAAAAAAGTAATAATTTCTTCCGAGTTTGCTTAGAATATTAGAAAATTCAAATGCAAAATAAATAATTATTATTTGTGCATGATATATGAACACATTTTAAGTAAACAGCTTAAAGTTAAAGTGTAGTATCGTCAGCTGAAAGAAAAATTACAAAATAAAAGAACTAGTTTTTAGTTTACCTTTTTGCCGTGTAGACGTCCACCTGAATCTTAATTTAAGCTCAAATTGTGTTGCAAGTTATGACTTTATTTCCTTAAGACTAAGAAACTAGTGATCTAATTAAACTCGAAAATTTGAAATTACTAAATCCCAAACCCTTATCCCTAGAAAATTAAAAAAAGTATCTACAGTTTTGCTCAAATATTAGATTATTTAAAGCAAAATAATTTTCTATTAACGGGCGATACAAACCTATTTTAGGGGAACAAAAATTTCTTATTATATTAATATTAGAAATAAAACGTTTTTATTCTCAAACACACCTTAAGCTTAGTATTCTGTTTAGTTTAAAAAATTTGTTTAGCAACTTTCTTATTTTATTTGAAAAATTAGACAACACGACTTAGGAGAAACTTATCTTTTTTATTGCTTTTAAGTATACAAACATTGTTTGCGGTTAGTTTTAATTCTGCACGAAATTGTTGTTCCAAAAAAAAAAAAAAATTGTTTTTGTTTAACTTTAGCAACATTATTTTTTATGTGTTTTAATTAATTTTAATGTGGGCTTTTAATAACATTTCACACGAAAATGTCAAATCAATTTCGACGAAAATTGAATTATGTATGTATTAACACTAGCAGTAACCACGAATTCGTCTGCGTGTCACTTTTATGTATTTATTGTGTTTATGTTCCATCTACAGAAATAAAATGTACTGACAACTGTTCTAGTACCATTATACCTATAATATTTGGTGACTTCACATTTGTATCGCTCTCTACGAAATAACTTATTTTTACGAAATAAAAAGTATTCTTTATTTGAACAGGGATTGTAAGTGTTTTGTATTCTATATCGATTGCTAATATACCAACACCAATATTTTTTTAATATTTCATGTACAGAAATGGCCTCGTTACTGTTTTATTATATGTATAAAATGTAGAAGTCGGCATCAGACCACGACGCTATAATTCAATGTTCGTCATTTTTTTTTTCAAATATATGTACATATACATATAAGAGGCAGACACCAGATAATAACCCAAAATATTATTAAAAATATAAATGATTTTATGGCATAAAAAACATTTTTGACAAATATTAAAATTACATCACAGCAACAAATTATGCTATCTGGGGACAGTTAATTTTTTTATTACTTTAGTTTTTTAGGAAATCTATCTTAGATTAAATATAAAAACGAATTTAAATTATACTTTTTGGTTAAATTTTATGACAGTATTTTTTCATTGTTAGTTTTAGCTGACGATACTCCATGTTTACTTTATGCTTACATATATATTTAATAAAATCCTACACAAGAAAGCAAAATATAAATAAGTTGAAGTAAAAAATTCCAAATGCACACAATTTGTTCATTCCGAATAGTTTATTTAACAATTAGGTACTACAAAAGTTAATTGTGTGTGATAGGAGAAGTGCAAAAATAATACAAAGATAAAGAGTGAGAGGAAAAGTAAAAAATGTATGAGCGGGTCACTACTTTGCAAATCTGCTAAATATTTGTTGAAAATTATTAGTTGAAAATAAAATATTATTTTATAATTTTACGGTTAGCTAATATATAAGAACTTTTTTAATAAAAAAAACAACAAACTACTAAGCTACTTGTAAGTAATAATATTAAATAATTCTAAAACTACTAGATTATACTATAGATAAGTGTTCTTTTAAAACCCTGGCGCATTAAACTCATAATTGTTGGCCATTCGTTTTAAGTATCATTAATCGTCAAAAATTTCAAGAAATTAGGATTTTGTAAAATCTTACATGGACAAATTCTTGAATACAAAAACTTAAGCCTAATAAACCAGCACAACGAAAAAAGTTTAATGTTAAATACAAACACTAATATCTCGACATGATAACCGAATTGTTGTCAACAAGCTTATTATATCCACCTACACATTGAGATGTATTACCGAAATTCAGCGGCGTTTAAGCAAAAAGGTAATGCAAGTTAATTTTTAATATCGAATATCGCAGGGTATAAAAATTAGATTCATTGCGATACACGAAATGCAACACACATAGAAGTCTGCAGGGTCATGCGACATGATTCATTGTTTCAGGAGACACTAGCGACTGTAATTAAAAATGCCGTTTAATCATTGAAAATCTACCGAAATACGAGATTTGATGCGATCACCTGAATTCGCATTATAGCCGCTACCAATTTAACAACCTCTACTTTTAACGTGTATAAAGGTTTTTCACACTAGAATACATCACAGAGCCCTCTTTCCCTGCTATTGCTTTAAACTTTTAAATTATCTGCGAAATAGAATAATAAATAAACTACAAGTCTTTCCCAATTCAAGAGGAGGAAATTAAAATTAATTAGTAAATATCATTGCCTGAATATTTTATGCTTGGAATCGTTTAACTATTTTTCTTCTTCTAATTACCATTTGTTTTTATTGACGAAGCAAAGATTAGCCTATTAACACTTTCCGTCTTTTGAAGAAGTCATTTTCGCTGCTCTCTTAAATATGGCTCAGGTCAGATGGTCAAACAAGCTGACGTGCTCAACCGCTAGAACAATCTTACCCACTGTGGATCGGGGCGGTTACACTACTGCGGTTGCCGAGGAGCCAATTACGTGACTTGGTGCCTGTGGTAACTGGGCACTGCCTAGGAGGATGGGTCTCCCATTTAATGACTTCTGTAGAAGTTGACAAGACGAGAAGGAGATGGTCGAACAGCTTTTTTGTCTGTCAACGGTATTATAGGGTCTTATGTTATGTATAATTATTGGAAAGGAAAAGGAAAGAAAGGATCAGTTCCTTTTTCAGGTGCAGTGGGTGGTTCATTGACACACACTCGGATATTGCGGCTTAATCAATGGTTTAACTGCACATATTTGATCTCGACATTCGTTCGAAAGATTTCTTCCAGCATCTACCGTGGCCACTTTTCTCTCTTTTGGTGTTCTTTATCTTCTTTTATTTCCCTTCCTTTTTTTCTTTAAATCAGGTAACACAATCAGACCAACAAGTAGACACAAGTGGACAGCTGACTGCTGAACCTAACATAATCTATAACAACCGAAAGGCGGGAAATTATTACTTGAAGATAAACAATACTTAAAATTTTTATATAAAATGCCATATACTCTCAATATTTACTTAATGTTTCAATAATAAATACATCAGAAAATACTATGTTTCCTACTAACTTTTTTTTATTTTTATTTTTGCTATAAATTGTTTACAACTTCTCTATTAAAAAATTTAATTTAAGAATTGCTAAACACGACTTAAACGTGTAATAAACACCCCGCTACAATTAGTTCTAGCATTTACCACAAAAGATATTAGGAGTTGAATGCGTCCGAATTTTAAACAAACAATTATTTATACTCGTTTGAAACCAAATACGATATATTATAAATGTTACTTACCGGTGATTGTGCCGTATAACTTAAATTATATTGTGTTAGTAAAACATTGTGTGGCTTGGTAAAATTGCAGACCATATATGTGTAATCATAGCCACGACACTTGAAATCCCTTATATCTAGGGGTGCAGTACCTAAAAGTCAAACAGAATAATTAAAATAATGTTAAATGTACGAGTACCATATAAATTCTGTGTTAGTAAAAACTCCAAATGATTTATATAGTGACTTCCTTTAATAGTTTTTATTATTTTTTATTCGTATATTTGGTTATCACTGTATTGTTTTTTTTATAGAAATGCAGACAGTGTGTTTGTGTATGGGTAGGTATATTTAAAGGATAAATAAAACAAGAATAATTAATCGATGACATTATCTATTGTTTTTAGTTGTGACAAATTAAAAAAAAATTGATAATAAACAATTAACTTACCAACTGAGACATGTGTTATGCCAATGCCCTTCGTTCCAACTTTACAGATATAATAACGATCTTGTTCTGTAGCATTTCGCAACATCAATACAATAGATGTGTTATTTAAAATCTGTAAATATGGAATTTTTATTATCATATATGGAATTATTGGTTGTTAGACTTCAACTTGCTTAATCGTATAAAAGATTTTTTAAACTAAAAAAATAACAACCACAAAATAAACGGATAAGTAGACTAACTGTATTTCTCCACCAATGTCATTGGCAGACTGGAATTTACAAGGCCCTACTTCACATACGCCCTTGTCCGAATTGCTAATTAGTGCTGTCAACTTGCGGGTGACTATAAAAAAGAATCCTAATTTAGTTCTGTTAAAACTAGTTGAATTGTTAAATGTCCATAGAGAACATGAGGTTCAGATTAATTGGTGGTGAGAAACATGCAGGAAACCATAGGAAAACGTTATCCCTACTCTTATATCGTATCAAGTATAAGAGGTGTACCTGTAGGATGCCACCATGCTACGCTAGTTCTCACCTTAATTTTGTCATATCCCCTTCTTTTACACACAACCTTAGGATCTGTATTCTCGTTGTACAATATAGTAGTTGTTATATTAAATACTTTATAATAAAGTTTATGCATTAATCCTAGTGCGAATTCTAGTATCCGCAACTACAACATAACCAACAATTTAATCAATAAAGAATATAACAAAATAAACCAAAAAAACCGAATAGTCAGTGTAATTGAAAAAGCACAAAGCACAGACTTTCAAAGTCACAGTTTGTTAAAAAAGGAATAAATAAAACTCAATGAAGGCAAATCCAATATTTTAGAAAAATCAATCTTAAGTCTCAACTATTTATTGAAACATAAATTATCGTTTTAACGTTTTTTTTTTTTTTTATAAAAAAAAATTATACTCAATTTTTTATATATGGAGCTTGACATTTCAGGTTTTGAGCAAAATTAATAAATTCGCCGTTGCGACAACCTGGTATTGATTCGCCTTGGATGATATCTTACGATTAATTCAACTGGACGCCCTTAATTATGTTTAAGTTCAATATGTAATATTAAGGTTTGCCTTAGTTTTCTTTGATTTCATAAGTTACTTTGCATTTTAAACAGATGTCTTTCACGACAGCACGAAATAATTTTTTTGTTTTTGAATTAAATGTTAATGTTTTTTGACCTTTTATTATATTTAATTTTATTTTACAATGAAACACACACTAGGTCAGTTTTAGAATAAAAATAAAAATATTGTTTATTATTTTATATTTTTTTCTTTCAATATTTCGCCACACCGTTGGGTGGCGAAAGGAGTATTATTTTAACAATATCTTTATTGGAACCTACGTAAGATTCATGGCGGGCTTGTTTGCTATATCGCGTAAATGATATGACACTCATCTAGTAAAAGTTCAGAAAATGACGGTTTGCTGTCTTGCGCGTGGATATAAATATAAGAAATATTAAAAGAACTCGTTTATTGCCAGATTTCGCAGCACTTTTCTGCTTTGGCTGACATATGGGGTTCTAAAGCATTTATAGTAGGAATAAAAACAAACCCACAGCATTAGTAATCTGCTTGAGTATCTCCATTTACACAATTATTTTGATTCAAATAACAATCTTTTTAAAAACACAATTTGTAACTCACACAAGTTAAAACTACTTCCTTTTCGAAGCGCAGTTCACAACAAAAATCGACACTTATAAATAAATTTCCGCATTTTCAATAAAGTATTTAATATTCCCATAAATGATACGATTAACGTGTACAATTTTTTTCACATTAATTTTATTTATGTATTTATTTACTATCAAGCTCATAAAGATATATATTTGATAAGATAAGCATATCAATTTGCTAAAAAAAAATATGGTTTGAATAATACTTACGTGTATGTTTTCATTGGGAACAATATATTTTGTATCTTCCTGTTCAAAATACAAAGAAGAGCTATTAACATTTCCACCAAACTTTAAAGGGTTCATGCGACATGTTATATTAGCACTGCTGTTGATTTCAATCTCAAGACGTGATGGTATAGTTTCTGCAGACAGAAATTGAGTAGAAAAGAAAACAAATAAGAAACACAATTATTGTACATATCAATAATTATACATTCATTAATAAATAAATATACGACATAAAATAATTTTAAACATTGCAAAAATAAATAAACAGAACATAAACGTTGAAAAAAACGAACAGCATGTTATTTTGTCAATCAGTGAGTGAGACATAATACCATTATATTTCTACATTAAAGTTTTTTTATGAAGGTGTTAAAAACCTCAAGTAAATAAAATATTTTGTTATTATTTGTTACGGTTGTAGTTTTTTTCTACTTTAGGTTTATAAAATACAATTCATCTTAAAATTAATGTAGCTGATTTTTTAACGCGTTCATACTTTTTAAATAATTGTTGCTAAAATATTAATTATTTAACGTAGGTCGAAAAAAGATTTATTTTATAAGTACTGCGTCGCCATTGAATTTAGATTTCGAAAATCGTTATTAATGTTAATAACGTTATATCTGGGACTCAGCTTATGTGAGCTATGTGTAGATTCAGCATCTTTCGGGCACAGCTTATAAGCAGATAATCGAGCAGGTTTTGAGAAACGCTAAATAGATGTCTCTAAGTCGGATTTAAACCGCAAGTATATATTGAGGGAAACTGATGGAACTTTGAAGCGAAAAACTTTAAGAACACGCGATTTAAAAACGCGTGCTTGTCAGAATATGTGACAGCATCCAATTTTCAAGGCACTTTTAATATCGGCGATAATTCTCCACTATTATATGATGATGTATTCGGTGATATTAGTTTTAAGGAATCAGGAACTCTTTATATTCTTAACATAATATTGCCCTGTGATCGGTGAACAAAAAAACATTTTTCAAAACTTGACACGTAGCAAGAAGACGGAAGACAGACAAAAGGTCTCATTGATGTAAGAAGAATATTAACACATTTAGCTATCAAGGAAATGAGAGTTCGCTCATTTGCAGTTACTACCTGTTTCCGATTTAAAGCACTGTGAATATATATTTTAATTTTGTATATATTTTTATAAATCTTACAGAACGCATTTCATTTGATTTAAAATGAATGAATGAACGAATCTTTTTCATCCATTTGCGATCAAGGTGAGGCACTCAATATTAAAAAATTTATACCTTACCTTACATGCATTTCCTTGTTTCAATTAATGCTCAAATATCATCTAAAAAATCTATTTAAAAACGTAAATTATATTTAAAGTTGCCAACCTTTTTACGAAATACCCTGCAGCGTTTCAACGGTTTTTAGCTTTTAAATTATAAAGGCGATGCAGAAATATATCTTGGTCCTTAACAGCACGTAGTTAAAGCAAATAAGTTGAATGCTCATTAGTATTCTTTAATAAAAACCCTAACATTTTTCAAGTTAATATAATTATTGAGGTTGTTAAAACGATTTGAATGTTAGTCACTTTGTGCAATGGTTAAAGTAAAATTTAACGACTTTTGCTCGAAGCTAGTAGTTTTAATTATTATTTTTTTTCACAAAAACATTTTTGAAACATTTTACTATTTATGTTTTCCAAACCATTACATTGACAACTGATTGATGTTCGATGAAACCCAGTAAAATAAGAAATCAATTATTCGAACGAAAAAAACACTACGATGTACACTGTTTTATTATTTAGTTTTAGGTTCAGCGTAATGTTTATATCACTTTGGGAACGGACAACTTCACAGTCTTAGGGTGCGTACAGAGTGGGCGCTGAAGCCGAGCGGAGCCGAGCCGAGCTTATTGACGCTTATTTTCATGCGAGAAGGCAACTTGTATATAACACAGTGAATGCGAGAATCAGCGCTGAAATTCTCTTTATTCCATGTGTTTTGATTTTATCTCCTTTAGTATTGTTTTTCATTTGTGTTTATAAAATAGATCTACACAGAAATGGATTCTTCTGATGAAGAGTGATTAAGTCAATTTTTAACACAAAAGAATTTGGAAAACATCCAGTTACACTTAAAAGGAATGAATTTGGTGAATTTCATCATTTATTTAATGATTTAAGAAAATATCCAGATAAATTTTAACAATATACCCGAATGAAAATTGAAACTTTCGATTACATTCTGGACAAAATAGGTGTGAAACTAAATAAAAACTGGACAAATTTTATTAAGGTACCAGTACCATTAGAACCATTAAGAAACACGACTACACGCTAAAAAGTAAACATAAACAATGCAAAAAAGCGCAAAAAACGCTTTCAAACTGTTTTCTCGCACTAATCGGCTTTGCTCTCTGCTTTTGTCGGCGTTCACTGTGTTATACACAAGCTTATTTGTATTGACTTGTGTGTAATCAGTTTAATCGCACTGACAATCTCGGCTCGGCTTCAGCGCCCACTCTGTACGCACCCTTACGATCGCAGATATATTTAAAACAAACTTGTCACAAGTTATGTCTGACGAAATTCTGCAGTTCCTACCTAAACTAGAGTTAAACACAAATATAAAAAATAATCTGTGTTCATTTAGATGCCACCTATCTCACAATACTTGTTTCGATCCTAATCTAGGAAGTCTCTTTTTTAGTCGAAGATTTTATGTACACTCTCATCGTTACTTTAAAGCGATTAATTAATTATTTGCATTTTCTATGCCAAATAATCACATGAATTATTAATCGTTCTCCTGCAATTTGGTACGGTTTAGTGTTTGACTTTCTTACTTTCCGATGTTTTGTCATTTGAACTTACAAGATGTTCTTAACATTCACATTTTTCATTTGACTATATTGTTTGATGACCGATTTGAAGACAGTTTCCAGGGCAATAATTGCGGATTGTTAAAATATGAAAGTGATTTAAATGTTTAAACTAAAGTTAATCTTAAAGCCATTACACAGGGCGATGAAAGAAACCTATTACTAACAATTAGTTTTACAAGATGGTGCGATAATACTTTTATTTTTAAAGAAACTTTAAAGGACATCGTTAGGATTTATGTAATAAAAATATTTATTCCACAAAAGTGCTTCCAATTAGCCGTCATTCTTTTTCCAAATATGAGGTAAAAGGTTCCACTGTTAACATTGCATGTAACAGTTTAAAACAAAAATATTTGCTAAAAAAAGAGCTTTGTTGGTTGAATGGAGCTTAAAATTTTATAGCAACATATATTGATTTGAATACTCCCTGCATTTTGTCTTAAAAAACGAAGTAAGAAGCTTATTTACTTTATCATTTTGACAAATAAGCGGATTAGAATATATAATTCAAATAATAATAACTTGCTTCTATTGCAAAGCAATATTATTTGTTGTGTGTATTTGAAGGAGAAAACAAATGGTTGACAGTTAAAAGATTTCTTTCAGTAATTATAAATTTAACACTTACCGCCAGGAGAATTGTTTATGCCACAGTGAACATATCGTATTGAATTAATTGTAGTTATCGATAATATCAGCCATAATGATAAACTGAAAATAAGGGAAAAGTATTTTGTTAAAAATATGCGTGTTAATTATTAAAAGAAATTTGTAGATACTTTATTGATATTTTTATCCTAGTTAGCATTTCTAAGATTGTTTTAGCAAAAATCACCAAAGTGAGTCTTTTAAGACTATATAAGATGATTTTAAAGTGATCAATTAGTTGTGCGTTAAAAAAAGGCTTGAATAAAATTCCGACAATCGCATATAAAGCGACGTATTTAAAAAACAAAAAGTACAGAAAGAAGCAAAGGCTCGAAACGTGACTGTTTTTAGCATTATTTTGAAATTATTTTTTTTAAGTTTTGTAAATTTACCTCAATAAGCTTGTAGAGTTAAGAAAAATAAACTATAAAGAAAATTTAATTTGTGGGTTTAAATAAAAAGTACTATCCGCTAAGTACATAAAGAAAATTGTTAAAAAAAAAAAGCAAGAAACCTATTTTAATCTTAAAGTAAGGAAGTGGATTAAGGGAAAAATTTTTTAAGTGATATAGAATCAGGGCCAAGTAGTAACGAAAATAGTTTTTGACGTGAAATGTAGAGATCTCCAAAAATTTTCTTTTAATAATATGGATGATTCAGTTAAATTCAACGATGAAATTCGAAAAGAGGAGGATAAGAAAAGTAGAAGGATAGAAATTAGAAATTTAAGAAAAATTTAACAGCAAAAATATGGAATAGGACTCAAACAGTTTCTTTGAGCCGCTGTGCGAGAAGTGTTTTTCGACGATATTGCTTCTCTTTATAGTTGGAAGGGGACTAGCACGAGGCCAATCGCCGAAAAGAGCTTATAGCAACATTTTTAAGTAGGTGCAAAATTCCGGTTTAATATTTTCAATTACGTTAATTTACTTTAATCATGCCTGAGTGGGAAAGCATATCCATATATCCATTTCGCTACTGCTCATATAGCTCATCAGTAGATTCTCCTCAAATTTTGTAAAAAAAACCTAAGAGTGTTACATCAAAAACAAAATTTATTAAATGAGAACTACATTGAATCAACAAAGCAAAAAGACAACAAAAGCTCAAAAATGTTTTTAACAAAAACTCAGCAAACATTTTACTACGAGGGCTGCTCTATATATTTCTGGCCTAATAGTGAAAATGCGAATATTTATAATCAAAAATGGTTTTATTGTTTTTCAAAGTATTCTCCAGCATAATTTATACACTTTTGCATGCGCTCAAACCAGTTATCACTCCGATTGAGACACCTCTAAAACATGGTTTTTGAACACTTCAACAGCTTCTTCTGGCGACGAAAATCGTTGACCACGCATTTTTTTTTTTTTTGATGTGCGGAAACAAGAAGAAATCATTAGGTGCCAAGTCAGGGCTGTACGGCAGATGACCCATTAATTCGACGTTTTGGCCGGTCAAAAACGCTTTGGTTTGAGCCGATGTGTGAGAGCTCGCATTGTCATGGTGAACAATGATTCGTCTTCTCTTGTTAGTTTTTCGAATTTCTCCGATGACTTCAGGTAAACAAATTGTAGTGTACCACTCAGAAGTGACCGTCCTACGATGCTCAAGCGGAACAGTCGCCACATGACCAGTTTTGCCGAAGAAACAGGAGACCATTTGCTTCGAAGTGCTTCTTCCACGAACAACTTTCGTTGGATTTTGCTCGTCTTTGAAACCCACACGGTCGATTGTTGTTTCGTTTCGGGCTCATACGCACAGATCCATGATTCGTTACCTGTGACGATTTTATAAACGTCTTTTGAAGCACCGCAATCGTATTTTTGCAACATTTCTCTGCACCAATCGACACGAGCCTTTTTTTGAGTGACTTTCAAATTGTGCGGGATCCAACGAGAACAAACCTTTTTTACGGCCAGGTGTTCATGCAGTATCGAATGTATGCTGGTGGAAGAAATGTCCAAGAATGTCTCTATCTCTCGGTATGTCGCATGTCGATCTTGCATTATGAGTTCACGCACGGCATCAATGTTTTCTGGCACAACAGCCGTTTTTGGACGACCTTCACGGAATTCGTCTTTGAGCGAGCTTCGGCCACGATTAAATTCATTATTCCAATTTTTCACAGTGCTATAGGATGGTGCTTCATCGCCATACAAAGATTTAAGTTTATCAAAGCACTCTTGTCGTGATAGTCCACGTCGAAAGTTGTGAAAAATGATGGCACGAAAATGTTCACGAGTAAATTCAATTTTTTTCTATATGAATTTTTTCAAGTCACTGTAAACAACACAAATAATGGTCGTACGTCAAAACGTTTTGAGTACGATTATGCTTAAAAATTACAAACTTTCAAATGGAAATGTCAGATTGCACTTGGCACCACTCAGTGTTGCCAGGCCAGAAATATATATAGCAGCCCTCGTAAATATTTTTATTTTTTCCTCCATTTTTTAAATTACTTAAATGCTTTATAAAAATTATATTTTAAATTAAAAATTATACTAAATGTAATAAAAAATTAGCGAAAAGACCAAGAAGACTCGCATACTGCTAATAATATGACTAAAAATGGCTCGAAAAAGTTTCGTATTTGATTAAACATACGGTTGAAAACAGTATTGTAAATTTTTCAAAAACGCAAGTCATAAGGAAATCGTTCAGAAAAGTCACGATAAAACAATAATTTTCGGCTCTAAAACGAGCACATAGACGATTAATATAATCGTGTAGACGAGTCAAAAAAGACTTGAATATGATTAGTATTTTAAAAAATACTAAATTATGTGTACATTTATGAGGGAAATCCCAAAAAGTCTTAACAGAAGCATAATTTTAACTCTTGGTTATTTTTTAGCCATAAGCATTTTCCAGAATTTTTAATCGTCAAATGTTTTTTTAATGTTTGTGACACATTTACCAAGTATGTTTTCGTACTTTTAACACACGCAATTTTTAAAGAAGCTATATTTAATAACAATATTTATTTATTTAAAACTAAAAGTAAGACGCAGGGTAGCAAATTTAATTTTAATATTTTTTGGAGATAAAACATAAGAAAATATTTTCCATTGTTAAAGATCTGTATGCTTCAACGAAATATATTCATAAACATAAGGATTTGCTCTAGAACTGTGAACTACTGCACTAAGGAATGAATGATTCTTAAGTACTTTGAATAAAACTATCTAGCATCGCAGTGTGCGTAGGTAATAATATTACACTTTGAATTTTTTTTACTGCCATTGATATTTCACTGCCATTGATATTTCATTGGTATATTAATGAAAATGACACAAAATTAAACTACTATTTAATGTTAATGATTTTTATCATTCCGTCACATTACTTACATACAGATTTAGCATTATTTAATACAAGTTTGCGATAGAAGTTTAGTGAACTTTACAGTTATTTATGCATTTATTACTTGTAATTAAATTAAATGAAACCATTTATCCATTGGTTAAAAATATTGATTTTGTTTTTTAACGAATTAAGAATTAACCCTTGTTATTAAAAAGCACTATGATATGATAGGTAATTTTAAAATAACCAATGCATGAAGATGTTGTGCTTTCAAAATACAAATAAAACTGGTGGATTAGTGGCAGAAAGTTTGTATTTTGTTAATTTATCTCGTGACCACGACTTTTTGTGATCGTGGTTAATTTTAAAATTTATTTACGTGAGCGAACATGTACCAAAAAATTAAGTTAGCCCTTTGCATGATCGTAATTGAAAATTTATTTACGGTTTCATCTATAGATCAAATTAAGAGTAAACGGTTACATATCTAAACATTAATTGTACCTTTTGTATAATTTAATAGCTTATTTCGCTTATTCTTTGGGCACTACAATTCTGCATCAAAAACTCAGTTTTGATAAATGTGTCAGTATCTTTATTTTCGCGGTTAAGGCGTAGCCTACCAAAAATGAAAAATTGCATTTTTTAACAAGACACATAACTTTTGAAATTTGCCATCGAATTTATAACAACAAAAATTATTTGAATAACGAAAAATAATGTATAAAACAATGTTTAAATGCGATAGTGCACATTTTAGAAAATGTATTGAAAAATTGGGTTTTTGACAAAAGATTATTAGGAAATTATTTAGGTTAATTAATATTTTGCACATCCTTTTTATAATCACTAAGGAGGACATTTTATAATTAAATCACGCCGAGACGGAAAGGTAATGATTTTTGTTTTATTTCATTCTGGCACAAATTTCCTTTTTATTCTTGCATGACTAAATATATTTAAACGGAAGTAAACCAATAAGCCAATTATGAAAGGGCGTGAAAATTGCAGGTACAATTTTCGTTACTTTCGACAAAAAAAAAATACAAAGTATATAAAATCAATTAGTAAAAGTTGAAAGGACAAAAAGAAAGAAATAACATGGAATTTCATACAATATATTCCTAATTCTACTCCAGACATATTATAGCTAAACATAAATTAAGAACCTGATAACATTCATACAAATAGGATTTAGTCAAACTGAAGCAAAAAGATAAATATAAACGGTGACTGTGCCTTTGAAATGCACAACACTGAGTTTTTGTTAGCAAATAGCATCTGAATTTATTGTTGAATGTTTCCTAATAAAACATGGTACGCACGTACATAATGTTGAAAAATACTAGGTAGCCAAATTAGTATATATATGTATGCACGTGTTGTAACAATACACACTAGTACAGTAACTGACAAAAAAAGGGTCAGCTAAAATATTTTTTATTAAAATTAAAAGAAGTTTTTGTAGTGGAGCGGGAACATTATTGTTTATTTCTTAGCCGTGATCTAGCGTCACTACGATATACATTAACTTTTAATTCGTCCGACCACAACACGTTTTGCCATTTTTAAAAAGTAAAGGAATCTTAAAATTTACATTTGTTTTGCATTTTTGCCGATTTTCTTTTACCAAAAACAAGACTTTACTACAAGATCTCCCGTACAGACGCTAAGCGTTCCATTATTTAAAACTGACAAAACTATTGGGAGATCTCAGAATTTTGTTTTAGTGCGTTACAGTAAAAAAACGAAAATATTTATTATTAGTAAGGCCTCGAAAAACGTCTGCTAAAGGAGACAGACACCGATATCAAGATATCACCCTATTTTTTGTCCCTAACTGTAGATGCATTCACTCTGTAAACAAGTAAAAATACAAACAGTTGCTACTATTTTTCCATTAAATGCCGCAGTTTTAATTTGTATAATGAAAATTAAAAAAATGTAAACAAATCAAAGGTGTTTTAAATAAAAATCATTTTAAAGAAATGTTGTTATAAAGAAATAATACGGAAAAGAAAAACAAAAATAACATTAATACAGTCGACTTTTGATCATTTAAACTTGTTAATTTAATCTCTCGATAATTTGAACTGTTTTCCATGTCCCTTGAAAAACACTCAATATATTGAAAAAAATTTATGTAATTTGGTGCCCTCAATAATTTGAAATTATTTTAAGGGAATTTTGATTGCCGACTCTCTATAATTTAAATTTTTTAGCTCTAAGCTCTATAATCTGAATTGTTTTAATTTTCAAAAATAAAACAATAATTTATTTTTGTTTTTTATGTGATACAAAATGACATATTGCCTGCCAACATTTTATAATTTGAAATTCGACTTTTTACACCTTATAATTTGAGCTCCTAATGTAATTTTGTTTCTGTTTTTAAAGGAAATTTAAACCGTTTTATTTAGTTTCTATGCCAGCTGTATAAGCCTTTGTTAATTTGAATTTGTTATCTTTCTTTTGATATTTTGAAGTCTCGTTAAAATGAAAACTTGATTATTTTATTTTTTTCTGGTCCCTTGAGCATCAAGAGCTGACTGTATAGGATATACAAACAGTTTAATGGAAGAATTGTTTGTCACTATCTTCTATATTTTTCGAAATCCATTTAAAAAAATATTCCGTATTTTGAGACGATCTATGTTTGATGGCAATTTTTGATTTCATTGAAACAACAACTAATCGGGATTAAAAATGACTTGTGGCTAGTATGGTATATTATGTTAGACCGAGTGTTGTTATGCAAAAATGTAGCTTTTTCGTGTTTTTACAAGTTATCTGGCATTATCTTTAGTAATGCTTGGATCAAGCAAAACAGTTGCAACCGGAACAAAGACCTTTTGAACCTACTCTATACACACCATCATTAATTCGCACTCCGAAGCAAAATATTTTTTTTTTAAGCAGCTGCTCTCGAGTAAAACATCACCTATCAATATTACTGATTTCAGTTCGTAAGGCACACAATTGCCTTCCTTATAAATTAATTCTAAAGAAACTGCTTATTTGCCACTTTGAAACATTTTTCAAGCTCTCATTGCATTTATCTCGAATCCTCATCGAACAATGACTTCAATTCTTCTTTAACACTAAAATCACCAATATTGATACGTCGAACTTTTTTCCGAATTGATTCATTAGTAAATGCACTACCATTATAAAATTTCACGACTCTTCTATGTAATTTTCCTTCAGTTATAATAAGAAAAGTAATTCAACATGCAAACAATACGCACAGTCTTATGACCCCGTTGAAGCCACCACAACCGGCTGACACTGTAAAACATTCTATCTTTCGAAAAAAATCAAAGTATATTTTTTCCGATTTTATTTTCGTGGTTTTTTTAACCCAATTCGCATAATTTTACTCGTTTTGTTTTTGAGCAAAGAAAAAAGTAAAACGTGTGCCATTTTTTCATAACAAAAACTCCCAAAATGTGAACAAATATTAAAGGCTCTTCTTTAAAGTAAAAATATGTATACGTTTTACAAGTAACTTTAAAGAAGCTTGGCTCATCTTCTCATATATTTGCTGGTTTGTATCAAAGTTATCAACTTTCAATTTTGTGAACAATAAAAAAATCATTTTTTATTATTATTATCTTATAACCGAATTCTTGTCGGTTATAAGCTGCACTTAATTTATAATTAAAATCAATTGATTTGCCGAGGCCCAAATTTCTAATAAGAGTACAGGCTCGAAAAATTTTTTTTGTTTTTTTTTTTTTGAGGGCTTAGATTTTTCGAATTCTTTACTTTTTCGTAATATGAAAAATGCATATGATTAAACGGGTATTTTTTTTAATAGTTTTTTTTTTCATTTTATATGTGTTACGCAGTGACTTTTATTACATTCGTACAAATAATGTTTTTGTGGTGTATGTTACGGTGAAGTAACCCGTATGCTGAATGAAACTTGCTTAAATTTATAAATTTTTGGGCTTTTTTTACTTTTACGAGCCGCTACTGTATTCGTTTTTTTAATCATTTGATTTTGAAATAGATAATAGACCTATTATTATCGAAATTCCGGCCCAGTTGTATATACTCTTTTGGAGTTTGAGCTACCAACCAAACAGACAGTGATTAGTGAAAAATGGAAAAAAAAATTTGTCGCCATACCTGGAGAAGTAAAATTGATTTTTCGCTGTATAGCCGATATAGAGCGACGGCATCGGTGAATAAATGTTCGAAGTTGCTATGGAGAATTTTTCGACTAAATCAATTCTCGGCGGAGTTTTATTTATCCACAAATGCAATTATGAAACTTGACACACACCAACTATTTTAAATGATATTAGATTGTCATTGATCTAATCTAGCAAGCCAACCATTTTCGACAAGCTCGGCGCAAACATCCGAGGAGTTGTAGTCGAAAGAAAAAGCAGATATTAAAGCAAGTCATCAAAAACTTGAGCGAAAGCGGCGCGAGCATAATGGTAAGATTGTTGCTTTATATATCAAAACGTCATTGTTTAATTTATATTTGTTTTCCTATCTCAGCAAAAAATTAGACATTACCTTAAAAATTCCTTGCCATATAATGACTAACTTTTTGATTACCAAATTTTGTTACTACCTTACAAAGCGCATTACATTAGTTTTCAAGTAAAGGAAGCAGTAATTAAACTAGTTCTTCAAGTTAAAAAATAATACCTTAAAATACATACTAATGATTACCTGCAATAGTCAATGTAACCAATTCTCAGTAATTGTTTATAGGTTGGTGATACAGTTGGGAAGTCTTTCCACCAAAAATGCTTAATTCCACACACGATTTCTTTTTTTGAAATTGTTTGCTGGGATCGTACATATTTGGTCTAATAAGTTTGTTTACTATCGAGCTATTTTAATTGGATATCTAACAACATGCGCTGCCTGACACGCTTCAACATCGCAGCAATTTTTCTTTTATAAGTTTTTTAGCAAAATTTTTTGAATATCCAAAGCACTATACATTCAAAGAACACCTTTTTATCAGCTAATTTATCAACGCTTAATAAAAGTTATTGTGTTAATAAAGTGCCGCTCTCTCCTGTTTAATAACATAATATTGTTGTTGGAGAGTTGAAAAGACTTGTACAGACATTAAACAAACAAAAAAGTTAACTTCTATTTTGTTTTTAAACGTTAGCTCAATCAACCATTATTAACTATAAAACTTTACAAAACATATAAGCACTCTTTTGCTTCACTGTGTAAACACACGTACACAAATATAATGTGTTAAAATTAATAAACAGCGTTATCAATCTAAAATTCAGACAAATTTTAATTTTTGGGATTTAATCAAAGAAAAGAATTTATTATGTACAATAAATAATTTGTAATAAGCTGCCTAATAAATAGTTCTAAGAAATAAGTATTTAAAAAACCAACAATAATAATAAAATTGACATGACTTCCCAGTTCGTTTCAATTTTTTGGAAATAATGAGCGGCTGACTTTGGTAACAAAACCGCAAAAGTGTTCCTTCAAGCCCTTTTGAGCCCGCGTAATAATGCATAAATATGGACACAATTTTGTATTGTCCTTTTTTCTAGTGTTCAATTCCATGCAAATAAAAATTTTACAAATCAATGTTGATGAATGCATGTTGCATCAAAAGTTTGTATCAGCAAAAAAATTCAAGATGTCGGCAGAAAGCTCGTAACAGTGCACTGAAACTGTAACAAAACTGCACTTATCAAGGTTGTTTTAGTCGTTCAAGAAATTCTCGGCATTTTAAACAACTTTTGTTTTAGGAAATGATTACTTTTGCAATTTAGTGTCGTTTACAGTATGATGCATCCAGTTAAAATATACTATAATTGCAAACCTCTCAAAATCGTATCAAGTCAATAAAAAATTATTCAATTTACCTAACTTTCCTAATTTAACCAGTGTTCCAAAACGGCAAATCTTAAGCAAAAGCCTTAAAAATTCACTATTTTTTGCCCTAATGTTCAGCTAGATTGCCAAAATACCACTCTGTGCGACGTTAGGTTTTATTTAAAGGGTTTTAGCTAAATGATCGCAAAGATTATAATGGTTTATATGATTTTCTTCTACTTTGGCTTGAATGCCCTCCTCTACTCCTACTCTTAAGGTAAAATAAACTAAAGAAAATTAATTATTTGGCCAATTTATAAGGCTTGCATCTAGCGATATTATTTATCGTTCAGATAATGTACTCCACAGTTTCCAGCTGTTTCTCCCCGCTTATATCATATTGGGTAAAAGAAAGAACTAATCAATGCTAGAAGGCAAGAGAGGATTGCAAAAACATTCGGGATATTTTGCCTAGTCTTGACACGCCAACAACTAACCTCCTTTTAGATTTAAACAAAAATGTTCTGAGGATTGTTGTTGATGTTATAATTGGTCAATGCGCCATAGAGCAAAAGCCAGTATATGGGCAATATTACTCAGTGTAATCTAGAGGTCGTCGTCAGCTTCATGACGAAAGTCACGTCGCAAAGGATTGGATGGAAGGGAGCAACTACTCCCTAGTTCCCTAACTTAACAGTCTAAAGAAAATCACAATGGGTTCTCAAGTTTAGGTGCTCTTTACTATTCTTTTTTTACCCAATACTTTTTTTCAACGTTACCGAGCCTAATTTTTCACTATTCGAACAATAACCCGCAATTACACCTATAAAGACGTTTCCAGAGTTTTTCTATAACAAATTTAATAACTATCCATAGCGCTAAAAGCTCATGATTAAATCTAGTTTAAAAAAGATTCTCCCATCCAATAAAATATATTTATTTGTTTTTTTTTTTAGTCAACATTAATGTAATAAAAGCTCTAAGCCAATATTTAAAGTTAACAACAGTTAAAAATTGAATGTTAAAAATTGTTGCAATAAATTAACGTTGGGTGAGAAAACAATTCTTATTGAAGGACTTACCAGTTTTCAGCAACGCTCAACCCCTAGTTTAAAATAGAAAGAAAGAATCATTGGAAAAATATCAGAGGATTTCTGATTGAATGTAAAATTTAAATGTTTGATTTAAAGGTAATGTTCTTGAACTCATAATATCTTTAAATAATAAAACCAAGTTAAAAAATTATTAAAACATACAGCCAGCAAAATTATGAAAAAATCTAGAGATACGGACGACAAACCATAAAGATAAATCTGTCAACAGCATTTACTAGTCGCCGAATTAATGAAAAAAGCTTCTAAGCCATACAAAGCTCGTGACATTATTTATTTATTCAAAATGTAATATAAAAGCCCTCTTGGCCAATTAATCTATATTACATAGTAAAACTAAAAAAATACACAATATTTTTAAAACTTAAATTTTTTTAAATGAACTTGACTTTCAATGAACATTGTTCTGAACTGTATTTATATACTTAACATAGGATTTAATCATATAATATCATTTAATATCATTGAATATCTCCTTAAAAACAAAATTCTTAAAGAATCAAATTTCAATAAAAGATCTCAAAAACACATCGCAACTGATTAATACAGAACATTTAAAAGTATAAAATGCTTAAAACCTTTGGAATTCAGGAAAAGTAATTCATAAGACAGCCTTAAAACTATAAGTTATTTAGATAGAAAAGCAGCCTGCGCCGAAACGCATTATTGGAGTGAGAAAAAAGTCGAAGTATAAGAGTTAAAGAATTGCAATGACGATCTAGTCTCACTATAAAAAATTTCTCAAACTGGGAGTTACAAATTTTTGGAATGAGAAGAACAAGGTTGAGCAGGAGTGACACTTTTTATGACCCTGTAGAAAAATAGTAAATTGCGCAATAAAAGAAAATGAGCAGCCCAGAAAAAGTTTTACATAATCAGATATATGATTCCTTCTAGCGACGCCATATACATACCTAACTATCATGTTCGCAATGCGATTTAACCTAGTTATAACAAGTATGCCAGCTCTGGAAAAAACTTTAATACCATATAGAATCAGCGGCATCAGAACAGTATGAGCCAAGGTTAACTTAACACGAAAAGGAAATTATATATTAGTAGAATAAAGTCGTCTCAAGAGCCCTGACTCCTTACTGCAGAGATAGTCTATATATTCCTCAAAAGATAACCTATTGTCAAGGAAAACACCAAGACATTTAAGTTTATCCAAAACTTCAACACAAGATTGACCCAAATATAAAACTAAAAAAATCTTACAACTGAAATACATATTTATTATTTGAAAGTACGAAATAAATTGTATTACTAAAGGGAAAGCTTAACCATATGGCCAATTTATTGCTGCTCATATAGCTCATCAGTAGTTTCGACGCAAATTGGTTAAATGAGAACTAAGTTTGAACAACAAAGCAAAAGGCCAAAAAAACACCAAAAACCCTTTGTATATTGCATTAAACAACAACAACAATAAAGACTCTTTTTTATTATTATTATTAATTAATATTGATTTTATTACTTGTATTTTAAATTTACTCTGCTTAAGATTTGTTTTTCGATTATAAAAACCGATCACACTAAAAACCCATTCAGTCGTCAGTCAAACCAACTGAAGTTTGATTTTAATGCATGAAAGCACTTAAGGTGACATATAAATAAACGACTGACAAACACACAGACAAATTGATATCTATTATCAATTTGCTTTATTTTTAAGGTAAAAGATAAACAAAAAGAAAACAAGTAAGAGTTCTATATTCGGTAGGTATGCCAAATCTTATATACCCTTCACCATGTACCTATGTAAATCTAGTTTAGTGAAGTAACTCCAATTAAAAAAAAAACAAATATTGAGGTGACAGAAAATTAAAAATTAAAAAAAGTTTTTACATTAAAATGTCATCGGATCTTAATGGGTTTAGCATTTTTAACAAATTTTAGTCATTTCTGAAAGATCTCTTCAAAGGCTTTTAAATGATAACCATATTTTATTATTTTTTTTTTTTAATATCATACACTTTAAAACCTTATTGGATTACATTCATTTATATATACATATATGTAGGCTTCTTTGTTATTTTGTAGTCTAGTCAACTTGGCCCACTGGGCTTACGACATACATACATATACTAAAATAAATAAAATAAAATACCTATTGATATCTTAAAAAATATGACGCACAATCGTACTTTTCTATGGAAAGTTCAGATGCCAATAAATCGGAAAATATGGGCGAGCACAAATTTTTTCACTCGATGTTTTTTTCTTATTTTTTTAATTCTCTATCGGCCCATTCACTTGGTTTTTTTTTCTTGGAGTAACTTCATTGTTCCAAATGTTATGGAAAAATTAGAGGCAGGAGTGGTGTTTTGCCCATTGCCTCGAAGGACTTGGCCGATCTTGCTGATTTTCAATGGCAAAATTTTCAAAACTATATCTGATCGATTGGCGTATTTAAATTTACTCTAGCTCATCTAGTGTCTTGGCAAAGTTGATTTTAACACTAACACGGACGGGCAGAGGGACATCGCCCAATTCGACTTCGCTATACATAACGACTCGAATATATATACTTTATGGGGTTGGAAATGGATATTAAAGAAATTACAAACGGAATGACAAAATGAGTTATACCCTTTTTCCACTTTTTGTGGTGAACAGTATATAAAAAAACGCTTTTGAAAATTACTAAATAATTAAAAGAAATGTTTCCACTTTTTATAGTGAAGGGTACAAATATAAGAGGTCAAACGAAAACCAAAATAAACGCACAAAAGAAATAACAACAACATAAAACATACATGGAATAACACTATCAATGTCGCTATTATTTTAAGATGTTTTAAAGCCTTCTCAGAAAAGGGAAAAACAGAAAACGTCTTTGAAAAGGAAAATACATACAAATTTAAACGTATGTTTATTTTTAAGTATGCACATACTTACATACGCACACAAATATGTACACACAACCCACCAGGCAACATAAAATGTAAATAACAAACAGTGTTGTCGATCAAGCGGATTTTTATTAAAAAAAAAATAAACAGAATGTGTTATTTACAAACATTTTTTTATGAGCAGCATCTCTTTAAAAGAATATAATTTTTAAGCTATTCAGCAAAGGTAGAAAGATTTATAGCTATATAAAAATTTATTATTCTAATTAAATTTCTAAGGAATTAAGATTTTCCTTGATTCCAATATATTATATACAGATACTACTCGTCTCAAAAATGCAATAGTATCAAAAATTACGGTTTGACAATTATTTTTAAAACGTTTTTACCTTCTCATGTAAGATGACAATTATGCGAGTTAAGGCCTTTCTATATGAGAATAGCGATATGTGGCAATACTAGTTACCTTTATAGAGTATCTTAATATTGACATTTTCGTGCTCGTTGTCGGTTTAAAGGGGAAACCGAGTGAGGCTGTAGAGAATTTTGTGTTTTATTTCATTTTTTATTTCATTTCCAAAATTCATCGTAATTATATTCCTTTATTAATTTGAACAATTTGTAATAAAAAGCCCACAATGCCAAAATAGTTTTGTTACATTAGTATATTTCAGGATAAAATTAATATTAAATAAAAATAAAGATAAATACAAACTTTCTATCGCAAGCTACATAAGTTTTGAACCGAACTATTATTTCCTTTTTTAGAGTGGTCGCAACCCTTAAATATAGTTTACGGGCATCGTGTTGCCTACAGGCAATAGCCTATTTAAAGCCAGTTGAAAATTATTCGGAAGGGAACAAATCAAGTTTACAGGCACCGCTCCAGAATAAAAAAGTTACCCAATGGGTCCAAAATGCAATTCTGAGCAAAATATGTTAAGTGAAAAAATTGGTGGCAACTATTAGTTTCTGAGTTACGGACCTCCAAAATTTTTATATATAATATAGCATATAGGTATCGAGTATTTGATTATGTAATAGGACAATATGGGTATCATTGGAAAGGTTAATTTTCAACTAGCTTTAAATAGGTTATTGCTAATTAAAATCTGAGCGGTTTAAAAATTGCTTAATTAAAATGTATATTAGTAACAAAAGTCAAACAAGCGATTTCTAATTATTATATTGTAACACTATTTTCATGTTGCTTTTGGTCTGCAATAATACAAGAATAGTGAGTAAAACAAGTTTTTTGTCACTGAAAAATTTTATTCACGTTTCCAAATATCCAGAAAATAAAGCCATGTATGCACATATTAAATAATTTTAGAACTTCTTTAATAAAAATTATAAATTGTACTTTGGAAAATCTTTAATAATAAAAATAACTCACGACACATTCAAACGCAAACTTAAAAAATCATCACTTACCCTGAAGACTTCATACTTGTGCCGTTGATGTTCGCTTTTTTAACTATATGTAGATGTTTTTCGTTGCATTCAAGTACAAATAAAACTGTTTCATCTATTAAAAGCACTGCAACATACGCCAAAGCAAGAAATTACTTCATTGGCAGTTTTTATCAGTGCCAAAGGCACCCAAAAGAATAAACACCGACGATACTAAAATTTTTCTAATTTAACAATTTTAAGTTTTTTTGATAAAAATGGAAGAAATAAATTTTTATTATTTTTCTTACTTCAACGAGCAAACGTAGTACAATAAAATATTTTGTATTTTTCACATGTTTAGTTAAACTTTATATTATTTTTATCACTATAAAAGATAACACTTTACTAGGCTTTTTCTACGCTTTTTGATCTCGTTTGATATTTGTGTAAGGTTATTCCAAATCACTTTAAATTTGGTTTTGACAGCAGCTACTGATGTTTAATTTAGACCATAAATAGTTTTATATTCTTTTTAAACACTAAAATCTAAATAATAATTAGCGTTTACTATTCCACTTAATAAATACAAAAGAATAAGAACTAAACGACATAATAGAAGAAAATCCAACACAAAACTAAATATAATTTTAGTGATGCACATTAGTTAAACGTCTACTGGTTACCAAATTTAAAAATAATTGAGTATTCAAGGATGCCATACCTAAATCATGCAAAATTTTAATTTAAACGTTAAAACAAACAAAGAATAGTATACTTTTGGCAAGATGCTTGGAAAATTAAAAAGAGGAGAATATAATTATTTACATCCACTTGGTACTTAAAAGTTTATTTAAGTCACATTTAAGCAAAATTATTTTTTTTCATGAAAAAGGCTACGAAAATATGCGGAAGATATAAACACCTGAATATTTCAATAAAAATTTATTGAATATTACTTTTTTTGGAGACGTAGAATCATGAGATTATGTACATATGCTACAAAGCAGTGAATAACCGAAAACAGTTTTTTAAATGTTGTTTCCCTTAAGGTTTCTCTCTACTTTTTGTATTGCTAAACGGCATTAAATTCAATAATTTTTTACCATGGCGAGAAAATTTGAATTGAAAATATTTTTTGTTTCTTCACTTAATTCAATTACGATTATTGCAACTTAACAAAAGGAAGATAAATAAATATTAGAAACCTAGCTTTCAACTTAAACTTTTGTGTTTACTTTTAAAGAAAACAGAGACAGTAGCAGAATGCAATGCAGCATTTTGTAGATTGCTGCGTCCCTCATTAGCATTCTTCGCATCTATTTAGTTTAGGTTATATACAAAAACAAACATAATTAACATTATATATTTAACCAAATAATTTTGTAAGCAAGAATAAAACTGTTTAAAAGTTTGGTAATATATATATAAAAAACAGCCACTATTTATTTATTTATTTAGAAATTCATTCGTAATACATGTGGCTCCAAAGCCAATATTAAAATATTACAAGAAAACTATATATATGCTATGAGGAAGCATTTACAGTATAACATAAATATAATTATATACAATGCAGTAGAAACTGCAATGAGACATATACATTTTCAATACAAAATTTGTATTTATTAATACTCCATACTAAAACATTAGGTGATATAACATACATGGTTAAAAAGGACAAATGAGTGTTTAATTCAACAAACATACGTACTATGAGTCCATATACATCCTGACTAAGAATTGAGAAGTTCTAACATTTTCCTTTTGAATGTTATAATTGATATCTAAAAGGTACGCAGGTTTCTGGGTAATGAATTCCAGATACGTGCAGACCGAACAACAAATGAGAGTTCAAACGATGCGTTACGGATACGTGGAATAATAAGTTGAGGATTTCTAGTTGAATTAGTAAAAGAAAATAATTGAGCGATATGCAACGGATTTTGGAATTTAATAATTCTAAAAAGATAAATTAGCAATCTAAGTTTAAGAAGATTCTCAAATGAAAGATTTAAAAAGCTCTTAAAGTAGTTAGACACATGTGCTCTAAGTCTTAGCCCATAGACAAATCTAACAATCATGTTTATAATTAATCTGATCTTATTCCTATTACTAGCATTGCAACATGAATAGACTTCAAGGCAATAATTAACTTGCGACATCAATAGCACATGAGCAGTAGTTCTACGAACATGTAAGGGAAGAGAAAGATTGAAATGATATAAACGCCGCAGTATTATACTAACTTTACAGCTGATACGGTCAATATGTGGACCAAAAGATAAATTATCATCAATAATCACGCCCAAGCATCTCATACTATTCACAATTGCTACAGCAGATTCACAAAATCTCAACTCTAAATTAATCATTCCTGCTGTATTCGAATTGAAAATTAACCTCTTAGTCTTTTCCGGATTAACATTAAGAAAATTTGCCACCATCCAACTATTAACCATAGAAAGATCATGATTGATTTTATGTTGTAAAGAGTCTAGAAACTGAGTTTCACCGGACCAAAATAATTGAATATCATCTGCAAAAGCAAATAATTTGCAAAAGTTTACCTCTTCAAAAAGGTCATTAAGAAATAAGGTGAAAAGAAAAGGACCCAAAACTGATCCCTGGGGTACTCCTGATCGAACGTTTAACAGATCCGACGCAACTCTATTATTAAAAACATATTGTTTGCGGTCATTTAAATATGACCAAAGCAACCGAGAAGCTGATACTGAGAATTTGTATATGGAATTAAGTTTAGTTATCAATAAAAAATTTTTAACTTGATCAAATGCTTTAGAAAGATCAATAGATGTCAAAATACCTAGTTTACCCTCATTACGATTAGCTTTGATAGTCTCAGTAAGCTCTGTCAATAGAAGTCCTGTACTACGACCACATCTAAACCCATATTGGGACTTATTAATATATCTGTTAGCAGTAATCCATGTAAGCATTTGATCTTTCAAAACATTTTCTATTACTTTGCATAATGCTGGTAATATACTGATAGGCCGTAAATTGCTTACAGAGCGTAAACGTTTATCTTTAGGTATTGGCGTAATACGTGACGTTTTCCAATCAAAAGGAAATATAGAAAAACATTATTAAAGAAATATAAGAGATGATTACTAATATAAGGAAAAATTATCTTTAGAAGCTTGATTGGAATACCATCAACACCAATCGAATTAGATTTTATTCTAGTAACTGCAAAAAATAAACCAGACTGAGTTATATTAGAAAAGGAAAATTGGCTAACAGAATTCGAAAAAAGTGAGAAATTTGGTTCAATATAACACGTGTCTAATTGATTTCTCAGAAAGCCATTATTGATTTCATCTGCATTTAACTTCGCAAAATAAGTCGGTCCCACACTGACTCCAGCATTTCTAAGATTCTTCCAAATTTGTTTAGAGCTACCTACCTTAAAAATACGGCTACTAAGTAATTGTTTAATTTTCCTTATTTTGGATTTAGTTTTATTACGAAGCTGCTTATAAATGTACCAGTTGCAATCGCATCGATTTTTATAAAAGTTATTTAAAGCAATAGAAGTTAATGATCTATAGTAGCTTATCTTTCTAGGGAATCTTATACTTCTATTACTTACATTGCGATCAATTTTTTTTTAAAGAAATGTAACTCAATAGGTTATTGAAGAGCGTGTTTAGGAAAAGTAATTGTTGATTGATATTATTCGTCTGATATAAGGTTGTGAAGTCTGTTTCATATAGATGATTTTCTATGGATAATAAATCAGCACGGTTGAAATTTCTTATGAAAAAAGCTTCTGTAGAATGTACGACCTTAATATGAAATGAAGCACATATCAAGGAGTGATGAGATAAGAAGGGAATCTGAAACTGTCCCGAAGAAACCACCGATAAGTTACGAATAGTAAGAAAATAGTCTAAAACACCCTATAATTTATAATTATAAATATATATACTTCTTAATATACCAGACAGAGTAGTGGACATTCTGTTTATTTTCAAGTTTTTAATATAACGGTTCAAACGATTGGGCCATATAGGTTAATTTAGTTCAAAAATGGGAACACCCTTTAATTACTTAATTAAAATTTTATACTTGTTGTTATAGCGGACTTAGCAAATACAGATTCTTTGTAAATTTTAGCTGTCTGCCTATAGCGGTTCAAAAGTTTGGCCACATACATCAACTTTCATAAACTATTGAGACACCCTTTATTTTTAATTTTTTTTCTTGTTATTATAGCAGACTTAGCAATCAAGGTTCTTTGTAAATTTTAACTATCTGGCTATAAATTTCAAAAATTTAACCACATACATCAAATTACATTAGCTATTAGGTTCAAAAGATAGGCGCATACAAGTCAATTTACGTCACCTATGGGGACACCTTTTAAATTTAT
Organism: Cistogaster globosa; assembly: GCA_937654795.1. NCBI lineage: Eukaryota > Metazoa > Arthropoda > Insecta > Diptera > Tachinidae > Cistogaster > Cistogaster globosa. Next base: position 26,051,925 of record OW569406.1, read on the forward strand.
AGATTTGTGTTAGTGTTACTTTTTGCTATTGGGAGCTATAGAAGTACGCATTTTTTTAACATTAAAAAAGTGCTTTACGACTCATAATACACTTAAAAAACATGTATGTTGTGAGGGAAATTAAAAACTAAGAAAAAACACTGAGTAAAAATGTTGGCGCTCGCCCATAATTTCTGAGTTACGGGCTTCTGAAGTTTTCATAAAAAAGCATATTTTTTAAGATATCAATATTAGTATAATCTAAAAGCTTCTGAAGCACTTTTTTATTTTTTAATTCTCTGTTACTTCACTAACTAAATTTACATATATGGTGAAGGGTATATAAGATTCGGGATAGCCGAATACAGCACTATTAAATAAATTAATCTGGCAGCTTTACTTATTTGCTTTCTTGTTTAACATTTGCTTTTAAAATGTCAACAAATAAAGGAGGCACTTTGTTAAAAAGTAAAAATTTTACAAATTAAAAAAGTTAAAAAATTTTATTTTACGGACGCAGCTCAAAAATAAAAAACAAAAGATGTCTACGGAGTGTTAAATGCAATTCTAAGCAAAAAATGTAAAGTGAAACTTTTGGAAATGAGACAACATGGGTATCTTTGAAAAGGTATTTTTTTTACCTATTTAATTAAAAAAAAGCGTAAATTATTAGCCTAGAAAGGCTTTTTAAATTACGGAAATTGAAAATAAATAAATACATAAATAAAAAAAACAGCTAACTTTAAATTTTTTGCTTAGAATTGCATTTTACACCCCGTAGAAAACTTTATTTCTTTTTTTTAAACAAGATGTTTGTCCTTCAGGTTCCATGATAAAAGATGAATTACAAGATGATGGTGGTTTATTGTCGCTAGAAAAATTAGACCGTGCATCTCCAGATCTGTGGCCAGAAAAAAGTAAGTTTCTGTACATATGAATTTATGGTAACGGTGATGTGACTATGTCCGGAGGATAAACAATTATTTACTATTTGGTTCAAACAGTTTATAAATATGGCAGTAAGCATTCCATTCTAGATTTCGTTTTGTAGCAATAGGTTGTAGATTCTGTTGAACGTTTACTTGTCCATTTTGCTTTGCTGTTAAATTCTTACAAGGACCTGATATCCACATTATTTCAATCTTATTTAGGAGCCGAATACAATTCCTAATACTGCAAATCATGTGCTGATGTAATATAAATATAAAGTCGGGGCAGATAATAAAAAGCTTTGTGCTCTGTGACAGAAATGGAATTATATTCATCACCCGGCTATAGCATTAACTATTTTACACAAAGTTTATGTAATTTTAAATATTTGGTTATAGGTCTTATTAGATAGATTACAACGAGCAAATAAATAAGCTATAGCTTCAGGTTGTTTATGAATGTAATTTAAATGTTATATATTATTAATAGGTTGTGTGATATATTTCCTTTAAGTTCACTTGTCTTAAAATCACGCCATATTTTTAACTTAAATTAAAAAACTTCTATTTAAAATCTAATCTAAATCATTTGTCAAATGCAACGATTGTTTTTTTTTTCGAATTAATAAAATATTTTGAAATATAACATAGCGTGCATTGAGAAAAAATTCAAATTATCACTTAATTTAAATTAAATAAAACCAACCTTAAAAAATTCATATTACTTCTATAGTACCGGGAATTACGGATTTCATAGCTATGAGTGATACTCCGATTCGAACACCTGCTCCTGAATGGTCGCGAGGCCTTTCTCAAGAGGATATGTCTGCTATGTTAGGTAAGTTTTTGTATGCTTTTTTCTATAATATACGAATGAAATATTTTTTTTTTGCAGAGTTAAGTTCCTTAAAACCAGATGCTTTAATAATGGAAATAAAAAAGATTTATGACGAAGCCTATCAGTTAGGCGTAAGCGAAGCTAAAGAAATGACTCGAGGAAAATATTTGGGTATATTTAATAACGCTAAGAAAAAGACTGTTTAAAATTTATATACGTAAATTTATTAAAAGTAAAGCGATTTTGTAATTTTTAAAGTTATTCAGCTATTATGAGTGTATCATTTGAAGTTCTGCTTCGTCCATTATATCAGCAATTCTACGTTTTGTTTTAAGTTGTATGGATAAAGGCATTTTTTGTAATTGCTTTGCATAGCCAAGGAATATTAGCTCCAGCGATGACAAATTTGTAAATGAACTATCTCGTGGCATTTCACTCAAATCACTTGGTGCTTCACAATTTCTATTTTCATTAACAGTCGTATACGCCAAATTGATTTTACCTGTTTGTTCAGTTTTAACCTTGTTTTCTTGATCAGAAATTTTATAATCTTTTTCTTCATTTTTCGTGGGTTCAAATTTTGTAATATATTCTTCGATTCTTTTCGAGTCAATAGCTTTTAAAAGTTCTTCTTCATCAATATTTTCACCATCGCTAGCATTAAATAATGTAACAAAATAAACGATTTTATTAAATATTATATTATTTGGAGTGTACTTTAAAACAAATGTTTTATTAAAAAAAAAGTATTAAATATGTTATACTTTTTTAATATTCAATTGTTGCTTTATTTGTATTTAACACATATTAATTGATCTCATAAAGGATGTATGTTACTGCTATAAATAATAAATGCACATTTCTGGGCCTTTGCAAAAGGCTTAATCATACTCCCTTTTCTCAATACATTTTACGAATTAGTTTTAGAAGGGACGTGTAGATTTAGTTAAATTGTAGTATTTTCCTGTTCTTTCATATAATAGACCTGCATGAATAGTAGCTATTGAAACTTTTCTAAGGCCTTTTTTGACAATTGCGTATCTAATTAAATACACAGGTATGGTCTGATTTTTCAATCTTGCATCTTTAGTCTGGCACATAAAATCAAGGAATTGAGCGATTTCATATAAAAGACACATTTTTAACTTATGCAATTTGAGAGTGTGTTACAAAACTGAAAAATAAATAAAAACATATGCGACTTTTGTATTCATAAAAAACGATTGAAATGTTTAAGTTTTTAAAACATTGAATTCAGATGGTAAGAAGACTGTTTAGCATACATTAAGCGTTCTACGCTAAGTAACATTTACTTACTTCGCACCCCAGTACCAACTTAAAATCAATGTGCTAAAGAATTCTTAAATACTATCGAAGGGCTATAGAAGTTATATTATATTTGTTGTAATCGACCCCATAGGGCCGTATATGATTTCAATAGAATAAATAGTGGCTTTGGCTAATAAATGAAGAAGTTCAAAAAATAATGCTCCACAGTAGCGCGATGTTTAAAAAATTTTTGAGGATGTCCCTAAAAAGCTTGGTTCAAATACCTATAGAATACTATGTTTTTGGTTAAAATAAGTCATTTCGTAGAGTACGTAGATGTTCAAATGTGAGAATACCCAATTTTACCGGTAAATGGTACTAGCACAGATGTCGGCACAATTTATTTTTGTAAATAGAAAATATAAAACACTGTTTACAGAGCTCTATAATAGTTTTTAAAACCCCATTTTTCAAAATTTTAATTTAAGGAAAATTAAAAATGATACGCGGAATAATTCGCCGGATCCGCTAATTTTTTAACAAAAAATTAAAAATAGACATCAAAGAAAAGCTACTTAAGTTAATAAATTAGATGTTGAGTCGGTAACACATATATTCAGATTGATATGTCATCCACTACTTACTTTATTGTAAAAAAATAAGGCTGTAAAAAGTCCATATGGTGAGCTAAGCTAAATTCTTGATTGTTTTTTAAATATTCTATATATCCAATTAGTAGTTGATTCCACTGATCTTGTGCCTGTGTAATTGTCATTTCGCATTCTTGGGCCACTTCAATCCATTCCTTGCATTCATCATTTTGTTCCAAGTTTGTAAAAAGTGTGGGATGATTTCTAATCGCTTTTATTAAATTTACTAAAGTATTTATATTTTGCATTTTGTAAATAAACCTTCAATAACTATTCCCTACAAGAACAGTGACCATCATTTGATCCATCAAATGACAAACACTGATGATGGAAATATCAGTCACACAGTAGAACAAAGTTTCTATCACATACTTAACGGAAAAATGATAAACTTGATGTAAGCATTTGTATACTTGTGATGTCAGTAGCAAACAGCGTTACCAGTGACTTTTTTTACAAAAATATAATGAAAATTTTGCTTGATTTTTGAAACATATTTAATTATAAATTTTTTATAAGCTATATTTTGAACATTGCTAATCAAATTTGAGCAAAAACTTAGATTTAATTAACAAACAAAAAATTCATGTAAATTTAATACAAAAAGCCGTACAATGGCAACCCTGTTTCAGTATAAAATTTTTGCAAATGGGTTAGTAGATAATTGTGTATGTATAAATTTCCTCACTCATATCTTGCTGGGATTACTTCTATGTTGAGCTGTGTCGTTCGGGAACGAACGGGTTGAATTCAACGAATCACTCAAGTGAATGGAATGATCCTGTCAATGGATTGAGGACTTTTCGTTCAATAATGTACGAGTTAAGGCCTAACTATAATATGCAAAAGATAACTTAAGCAACTGTGCAAATACATTATCTTATATGTAGCTAGGGTTGCCAGACGGGCCTGATTTGGCCTGATTGTCAAGTTTTTTAATGCGCGTCAAGTGTCAAGTGAAAAAGTGATTTTTCAATGTTTTTTGTAAGTTAATTTTTTTCTCAAATTTATTCTAGCTACATATGTAATAATACTTAAAAAAGTAAGTTTATATTTCTAAAAAACACATCGAAAGAGCATTTTTTTTTACTTTCAATACGTACAGAGGGTTTCCCTAGTAGTTGTGGTGGCCGGAAAGTGTTTGGAATTCGAAATTTTATGTGTGTGCATGTCAAAAAATCGTTTTCGCTCCTACTATGGTTTGTTCCAGGGCGAATTCATACCAGGTAGTGTCGTTAGCCCAGCTAACTGTTTTTTGCTCTCCTTTTTTTGATAATGTATTGTCAAAAATACATTTTTTTATATCTGCAAATGGAATGTCAAAGTTGTTGTTTTGTTGTTGCCGTACTGCCTACACCAGTATGAATTCGCCTTGGTTTGTTCTTTTCGTACCTTTCAAGCATTTCGTGAGCGAAATAGAATCTCTTGAACAATTTCTCTATGATACGTACCAGAGACAAGAATACTGCATATTCACTTTTATTGCTCATTCATATGTTCATTGCTTTTGCAGTTCATTTAACTGCCTAAAATGATCAATGCACGTGCTTGTGTTCAACTCTCCATTTGCTTTGACTGTTTTTTTTCGCACTACTTTTATTATGCCAACACAAGTTAATCAACCATTTCATTCATGCCATTTAAAATTTTTGAAAACAGCTCGAGACTTTGGTACCTATTCATTGCTAACCATCATGTTTCATAGTATTCACCGTGGTATTCATAGTATTCATGCATATATAAAGAAAATAAGAAATAAAAAAATCTATGCTTGCACAAACAAAAACCATAAATTGTGGGTATGTACATACATATATATGTATGTATATTGTACATACACAGAAATATAGACTGTGTTGCCATTTTACCTGATTTTGTAGTAGGTTAAGCGTTTTTTTTAAACACCAAAAGTATAATAATTTCTTTTAGTTTTTATATTGCTGTTTTTCGGAAGAACAAAATAAAAAGGTAAAATTTTAAACATGTGCCGATTTTTATAATAATTAAATACTTCGCAAACAATCTAATTAACCAATAGTTGAGTTAAATCCAATGAACTAATAGCTAGTCTAAAAGTAATTATCTAATGTGTGTATATTGCGATTTATAAAACAAATTTTTATTAAAAAAAAAATTATTTTTGAATGCTAAATACTAAAATTCTCTTTTATGTGTTTTAATTTAGCTTTTAGTACCCTTCATTCACAGGTATTCACAAATGATTCATGAATACAGCGCGGTATTCATGAATCTTTGTGAATGTTTGTTGTCATTTAGGTAACACATGCAATACACACATCATATTTCATCATACGATCTCTGTGTGAATGTGTTTTCATTCGCTTCATTAGCCTAGTGTGTAGTAATGTCAACAACATTATTTTTGTGTGAATGTATTCAAAGCAATAAAACCAATGCAATTTCTTTTCTCTGATACGTACATTGAAGTTTTTGGAAATAAAAAGGGAGTTTATATTTTTGTTAGTTAATTTATTTTAACGAGTATATTATTTGCAGAATATTCTATTGTGATACGTTGGATTAGTGAAAATATAACAAAAATGTTGGAAGGTATCGAAGATGCTGGACCATCAAAAAAACCAAGATATACTGTTTACTTGGATAGATGGCATGTGGCACCAGAATATTCCAATTGGATACAAAAAAAAGATCAATACACTGCATTGTGTAAATTATGTCAGACAGAAATTTCAATAAAATATGAACGGAGCTGGTCATTAAATAGACATATGAAAACTAAAAAACATGCCAAAATCGTATTGTCGCCAAAAATGTGCCGGAGCATTTTGAATTTCACTGTTTCAGCAGAAACTACAATTGAAACACAAATTACACGGGCTGAACTATTATGTGTATTTCATAACGTATTACATGGCCTCAGCTATAACAGCTTAGATTGCCAAATGAAAATGAGTTCTACTATATACTCCGACAGTAAAATTGCCAACAAAATAACATGTGGACGTACAAAGAAAAAAAAAACAAAAAAAAAAACATAACACAAAAACATATAACAAGAAATGTTTTGGGTCCATATTCGCAGGAAAAAGTTGCTAAAGCCTTATAAGAATGTTGGTAATATTCCGCAAGTAGCGATGCTTCAAATATCGGTAACGTAAAAACCTATCCGTATGCTGTGTAATATTTGATCCCGAAACTGGGATACGTAAGCAAATTTTAGATTTTTACGAAGATCCTGATGAAGCTTCTAAGGATATAATTAGTAATATTATTAGAATTACAAATGTTAATAAATTAAAAATTACAAGATGGCTTTCACTTCTGCCAGCAATTGACCGTTTGTTAAACTGTTGGCCGGCAGTAAAAAGATATTTTCTACAAAAAGGCAAGAAAAATTGTAGAAAAGGTCTTTGGGAATTCGTAGCACATGCAATTTCCGACATAGAACTTACAAATGAAGATGATGAATGCACAATTGAAGGTTTATCCGAAGCATATTTATATTTCATTTATAATGTGATGCACGAGTTCCAAGCTGCTACATTAGTTTAGAAAGTGACTCCTGCACAATTGTAGAACTACCTAACGTAATGTCCAATCTTATGAACAGTATTCAAAGCCGTATGAATGATAATTCCTATGGAAGCAAAGTTGCTACAATTATGAAATTCCTTTCCCCTGATGAAATAAGTACTTTCAAGTTCGAAGCAAATAAGTTTTTTAAGAGAGCTACCAGTTATTTAGTTGAACGGTATGATTTTGGACAAACATCAATATATAATTAAATTTCCTGTTTAAATATAAAAAAATCCCTTCTGACTTGGAGTAAGCTGTTAGAGCTTCCGAAATTATTAGGTATTGCAAAGGACACTGACAATGATAACTGTATGTCGATTACTGTGTTCTTCGAGAAGTTTACGATATTTTCCAAAAAAAAAAAAAAAATGTGCAGAAAGCAATCTTCAAAATTTAAAAAAGTTGATCTAATTTGTGTTTTCTATCCCAATAAGCAATGCCTTTTGTGAAAAGCATTTAGTGTTCTAAACAATTTATATACCAAGGATAGGAATAGAATGTCCTTCGATCTAATAAAAGCCGAACTATTAATAAGAATAAATTTTAATGAGGATTGCAAAATTTTTTAAAAACACCCAATGGTAGAGAATTAATTAATTCAGTATCTAAGAATACGAAATATATGTGGCAAAATAAATAGAACCTATATTTTTTCTTAAGATAGTACCTATATTATTTTTAAATAAACGCCTAAGTTTTCTCTAAAATATATAACGACTGAATTTTTATTCTTATATTGTTTTTCTTTTCTGTAAAAACCAATAGTTCGAGTGTTTTTATTTGTCAAGTTTTTTTTTTCAAAATCAAGTTTTTTTTTGACAATGTCAAGCTTTTTGGCAAATTGGATCTGGCAAGCCTATATGTAGCAAACTATAATGTTCTTAACACAGAGTCTTCAACTGCGATTAACTCTAATATAAGATGAGAGAAAACGTCGCCAGAGCATTTCTCCATCTTAACCTTAATATCCTACAAGGGGAACACGTATTTTTTTTAATCTTATAAGAATTTATAAACCACTCATAACCGCGTAGAAAACACTTGCTTGCATCTAGTTGAAAATATTCTTATATATACATGTGCATGAATATTTCCAACCAATTTTGTTAAAAAACTAATTATTTTCTTTTTATTAAATCGTTTTATATACGATTGTACTCTTAATCAGATATTTTTAATAATTTGTGCATCAAATTTGTAATGGCTGCATTTTGTTTACAAATACAAAGTTGTTTTTTTGATATTTGGTAGTTCATCTCATAATAGGGGGTCCACACTTGATGAATTTATATCTTGATGAAAGTCAAATTTATATCATGTTGAAAATTCATCCTGTGTAGATTTCATTTATTAGTATTATATCATAGTTATGATATAATCATCAGAGCTCATAGACTAATAAATTTATCATGATATGAAAAGTCATTTTATATGTAATTATATTTTTGACGCATAATTTTTTTAATAAAATTTTAAATTATTATAGCTTAGGCATTGTTTTATTATATTATTATTATTATCAAAACCAACCGAAAGTTCAAAAAATAACATTTAGACAGAATTGTTTGGATCTATTGCCTTCAGAATGACCAATAAAGAATTATTCATCATAATATTAAATCATCAACGTCTACCCCTTTGAACTGATATTAATATAAATTTGACAATTGTTCTGCCAGCGTTATATTAGGCATTATGATGAAAATTCGTCTCGTGTGGACATAGTGTAAGATTGTTCCTATGAGATATCTCATAACAACGCTCTCATAAGAACTCTTATAAGATTGCAATAGTACTAATTTTAAGTCTACACGTAACAAAATTCTCTCAGCGATGGAATTTGACGTTCTCATCTCAGATGTTATCTCTAAAGGCCGTGTCAGATAGAACTTTTTCGCTTTGCGTGACGTTTCAAACTTTGAAAAAAAAGTGTAAAACGCAAGAGGTATGTCACAATAAAAACTTTGACAGCGCTTAATTATTGTTTGTTTACGTTAAAAGTGCATAGTAGTTTTTATATTTTCATTAAAATAATATTAAAAAATGTTATTGGAGGACATATTGGAATTGGTTCTAATCCTAATCTTAATGAATGAAGCATTTTTATATAACTACATGTATACATAAGAATATTAAAATAAACTATTTCCTATAGTTAAAATAATTTGTTACAATGTTGCGGGTGTAATAGGAGAATGTATACGGCGATTTTTTGTTAGCCGGCGATTACTGCATACGAAATCAATAAACTGTTGTTTTTTTTTGGTATTTTATTTATTTTTATAATATAAATATGATTTTAAATTTTATTGTGTTTTGATTCGTAGCTCAATGTTTTTGTTTAGTTTGTATTTATGTGGTTTCTTGGTTGATGTGTATGGTACAAGTGGAGAGTAGAGAAAAAGAGCTTTTTATGGCGAGTTGTATTTGGCAGTACTTGCAGAGATGCCACGTATGTGAAATTAGTCCGTAACAGAATAAGAGAAAAGGTGCCGTCAGCTCTTTAGTAGTCCATATGCAAAACCATAGTCAAGGCCAAAAGGGCATTGACCGAATGTTTTCATTAAATTACATTGTCTCAGTTAGTGTGGTTTATAGGGATTTAGTTTTTATGAATATTATTTGTTAGTAGTTTTTTTAGTAACGGTTTACAGACAGGTTTAATGGTCAAATTCTGAAAATTATGAGTTTATTTGGTTAGAGTAATAAGCTGACGATACACAGCAATTAACAAAAGCCGAAAGGGAATTTTAATAAGTTAAGAATACTAATTTATCATTTAAAAAAAAAAAAAATAAAATCAACTTGAGAACTTAAAAGTGATTAGAAAGCATAATTTCCAAATAGCATAATTACTATTTGGAAAGTAAAGTAACGAAAGTGAAGTGTAAAATGTAAGCAAAGAGCCTCCTACCCTGTAAGAGTACTTGAGATATTAAGTTGGGTTTTCCTATGGTGTGTTAACAGCGTAAAACTGAAGGAAGTAATCTATTTTGGTGATTGTGTGTTGTCCACTGGACTTCCGAGAAGGAGGTGCAAAGGATTGTTGGCGAAGTCAGGAAAAAAGTGTAGGATAATAACAACACATAAGTGTTATAAGGAAATTTAAAGGTAACGATTTTTTTTGGTATTTTATATTTAAGTGACCAGTGGCAATACTAGTGCATCTCAAACGGAGTGATCCAGTTGGAAAGTAGAAAGCTCTATCTTTTTATCCGTGTAGACTTAAAGAGCTTTAAATTAGTTAGCTTTGTGGATAGTAAATACCACGTTCCAAAGTGAGGTTTTGGGAAAAGTTTCTGTAAGAACCACACACACAAAGTCTATTGGTGAAACGAGAATCGTGTGGATCGCATGTTCATAAAGTTGTTAGGGTAGTACATAAGAATGCATGTTGTTTCTGTTAATACATAAAAAAATATATAGAGAAAAAAAAAAGTAAATTTAAGGAATAAAAGGTACATAAATATATATATTTTTTTTAACTAGGGCACAGGCTATTCCGGAGTGATATAAATAAGTAAATAACAGTTTAGAGTCAAGAGATAAATCAGCCTCAGGGAGCTCCTTTAGGTAGAGAAAAAGATAAGTCGTCCTTAACTCGAAATCCTCGGAACAAATGAGGGGGAAAATAAACATTTTAGTTTGGGCTCTAGAAACAGCAAAATAATAAGTATAAAGGTAAAGAGTATATATATATATATTTATGTAAGGAAATTTTAGATTATAAAAAAAAATAGATAGTATAGTTGTTTTAGTATTAAGTGCATGTATTTATGTTATTAGAACTAAGTTTATTCGGAGTTGAAGTTAAAAATGAAATAAATATGAAATTTGTTTGGAATTAATTATAATGAAAAATTTTGAGTAAAGTCTTTGTGTGGGTTTGTTGGATCAGATAGGGTGGTGAGTGATGGTTTAAGGGGACCGTAATTGGTGATTTTAGGGGGACATTACGGCCATGGATGGGAAAGGGCGATTGGAGGCTAAAATCTGCCTTCCTATGAATGAGTGTTCCATAGTTGTTAAAGTAGTCTACTTTGCAGTACGTAGTATAACTTGATTTTTTTTATGTGTGACGATGTAAGGTTAGCTGAAAGGTTGAGAACCCCCCCCCCCCTGTACAGAAGAAGCCGTCCGAGTTAGCAGGGCAGGAGAACACTAACCGGAAGAAAGTATCGTAACAGATAAATGGCGCCCAATCAAAAAAGTAGGAAATACCTATAGTGTAGAAGATCTAGGCACTAGGCAATAGAATAATAGTCATTAAAATAGTTTAATGTATGCATTCTGGGGCAATGCAACAAAGAACATGAAACACCGCATCCGTTTTTGGCCACGTCCGAAAAGTCCGTTGTGCGGAAGAGGTTCATTTTTGTTTGTTGTAGAACTTCAGAAGTCGTACAAATAGTACTGAAAAAAAAAAACGGAGTACGCGTTAATGAACAATGTTCATTACACATGCCCACTTTTTGTTCCTTTTTTTTTGTTTATAGATAGTTTCAGTTTGAAGTTTTGGTTTGTGGAGCAGTAATGAAGAAGTTCGACAGCCGCTCAAGCATATGACTTGAGGTCTGTAGTGTCGACAAGATTCACTTACTGGCCTCTGATCATTCCGTAGTTGGGTAATGTAGGAGCACAAACGGAACTGATAGTTTATGTCCTTTGATTAAAATTGAATAGCTGGAACCTCATAATAGCTCCTAAAAAGGAGAATCAATAATAAACTGTCATACCGCCGCTGAGAACAACAAACCCTAAATAAATAAAAGCTTGGTAATTCAAATAACCTTAAAAAAATAAACAAATTATTAATTTTATTTCGTTTAATATTGCAAATTTAGAATTTAATTTATATTTTTTTTATAGTATATCTACTTGTCAGATTCGAAGTTCTATGTGTAATAAACTATTTAGAAATTTGTGAGTCATACATAGTATTTTTATTATTTGGTTTATGTGTTTCTTAGTACATAGTTTACATTTTTTTATTTTAATAGTGTTTAATTTTTGAGTGTTATTATTTTTAATATTAATTAAAATTTTTTTTATTTATTGAAATATCTACGTACAAATTTAGTTACTTGCATGATTATTAATTTAAGTATTTTAAATATTTTACGTTAATGTAGATTTTATCTAGTAGTTATTGGTCGTGAAAATTGTGTGAAATTCAATAGTAATATAATAATTGTTTAATTTTTTTTGTTTCCGTATATTATTTTTAATTTTGTATATGTATTTATAATTTATATAATTATATTTTATTTATATATTTTTTTTTTTGCTGAATCAAATTTTTTATTGATTTCAACTTTTAAACTACTGGCTAACGCCAGAGAATATTCTTGGTACCGTGATAGGAGTTATGAATAGGGAAGGTAATTGTCTATCTAGAAATAGAAAAAGAACAAGACCACAAGTAAATTTAAATCAGTCAATTGAGATACAGTCTAAGCAAAGGAGATATACCAGCAATAGATCAAATATGGCATCAGATGATAATGCCAATGGGTACAGTGGTAGAACTGCAGTGCATGGGCTAAATACAGGTACACAAAGTGTCACCATAGACCCAGAAGTAAGAGAGTTAGTGGTGGATGAAACTCTTATTGTACAAAGAGCGTTAGAAGAAAGGATGAAGAAAATGGTACAAGATGAAGTAAGTGAAATCAAAAAATCAATGAGTGAATTGACAAACCTTGTTAGGGAAATGTCAAGAGCTGGATCTCGAGCGCAGGAGTCCAATGCGTCTCAGCATACGTTTCAAGCTGGAAATGCAAACAATGTAGAGAGCTGGAATAGAATGAATACATTACCTAACGGAAATAGGTTTCAAGTTCAAGATACAAACCTGCAAAATAATTTAAATTGTGTACGACAAACAGGTAATTGTACGAATAATATCAGTGTTGATCCACAAAGAGATACAATTAATGAAATAAGAGCTACTTCAAGTAGTCTTTCGGCATCAGGTAATTCTAGTGGTAATTTAGGGAAGATTAGCATACATGTGGATAAGTGGGGAATTGTGTATAGCGGCGATAATACTCACATAAGTGTTGAGGACTTCATATTTAGAATAGAGCACCTCCAGGCTCACTATGATATCTGTTGGGATGAGATCTTAAGAGACTTCCATCTCTTAGTAACCGGCCCAGCAAAAGACTGGTATTGGCTGCTCATCCGAACCCATGGGGTAATGAAATGGCCAACACTCAAATGTGAGCTGTTAAATCAGTATAGAACAAATACCTCCAATTTTGAGATAATGAGGGATCTGGTTGAGCGCAAGCAGCAGCCGAACGAGTCACTAGATGCTTTCTTCCATGTGATGTGCAAGCTCCGCGCAAGACTGGTACAGCCAATTCCGGAATATGATATGATTAAAATCCTAAAAAGAAATCTTAAGGAGAGCGTTGGCCGAATTGTGTATCCGATAACAGTATCATCTGTAGAACAATTGAGGTTTGAATGCATCGAAGCGGAACGAAACTTTCCGAGAAGAGACATACGAAATAATATGCCACCGTCTCGGCCTATACGAAGCGTAAATGAAGTATGCTTTGATAACTGCGATGAGACCAACCCACAGTTTGAAGAAGTAGCGGCAATTAAAACGTGTCAACAGAAACAAATATTAGTATGCTGGAATTGTAAGGTACAAGGCCATGGTTTTCGGGACTGTAATGCACTCGAGAGAAACTTATTTTGTTACCGATGTGGAAAACCAAATGTCATAGCGCCAAGATGTCCTGATTGACAACAGGGAAACCGTACGAGGGACGTGGGAGTGAACGGGGACCTACGTCCATCAAAAAACCCCAGCCTGGAGAAATAGAAAACAATAAAATTATCAATGTATCAAAGTACTTACCAGAAATGAGACATTATATGCCGCTAGATTTGCGAGAAAAATATTATAAGTATGTTCGTTCCCAAATATTCAATACAGAAAATATTAGAAAGCCGATATCTAAAAGAATTTTAAGAATTAGGGAATTATATAAACAAAAACGTAACATAAAGAAACTGATTGTAGATTCAGTAGGAAGAATGGATAATGCGAAAAGTGATAATAGAGTTTATATAGAAATAGAGTTAGAAGGTAAGATTATGTGTGGTTTGCTAGATAGTGGAGCTTCTGTTAGTATTTTAGGGAAAGAATGTAGGGAAATTATTGAAGAGCTAGGATTAGAAATAATACCAATATTCTCCAACGTGAAGACTGCAAGTGGTCAACATTACAGAATATTGGGAAAAGTAAATGTTACCATTAAGTATAAGGATCAAAAGAACAACATTCTTTTGTATCTTTGTCCTGACTTGGAACAGTCACTGTACTTAGGCATAGACTTTTGGCGTAAATTTAGCTTAGCTCCAGACGTGATAGGCATAGATGAGCTAGAAATAAATAAGATTGAAAAGGATTTTACAGATAAGAAATCAGACTATAAATTGGAACCACATATATTAAACAAAGAACAAGAACAAAAATTAAGTGAGGTCATTGCAAAATTCGACACATTTGAAAATAAAGGCTTAGGAAAAACTAATTTAGAAAAACACAGCATTAAATTAAAAGAAGGAGCTGAACACATAAAAGATAGACATTATCCCATATCACCAGCTATCCAAGAAATTACATATAAAGAAGTAGATAGAATGTTAGAGTTAAATGTAATAGAACTTAGTGAAAGTCCGTGGAGCAATAGAATAACAATTGTTAGAAAACCTGGGAAAAATAGATTATGCCTAGATGCTCGAAAATTAAACAGCTTAACAATAAAAGATGCATATCCATTACAAAACATTGAAGGCATACTCAGTAGAATAGATGAAACCCATTTTATAAGCAGCGTTGATCTTAAGTACGCGTTCTGGCAGATAGAACTAGAGCCAGAAAGCAGGCCATATACCGCCTTTACGGTTGCGGGTAGACCGCTCTACCAATTAAAAGTAATGCCTTTCGGGCTGTGTAACGCGGCGCAACGATTGTGTAGACTTATGGATAAAGTTATCCCACAACATCTAAAAGAAAATGTCTTCACATATCTGGATGATTTATTAATAATATCGAACGATTTGGAAAAGCATTTATACTTGTTGGAAGAAGTCGCAAAATGCCTGAAAAACGCTAATCTTACGATCGGATTGAGTAAATCGCAATTCTGCTTTCAACGGTTAAAATACCTAGGATTCATAGTCGGAGGGGGAATGCTGAAAACCGACCCTGAAAAAGTTAAGGCAATCCGTGAAATACCTGTCCCGAAATCAAGTAAAGAGGTACGCAGATTTTTAGGTACCGCCGGATGGTATCGCCGATTTATTAGGAACTTTTCGACGATTTCAGCTCCCTTAACAGACACATTAAAAAAATCCGCAAAATTTGAAATGACCCCAGAGGCGATTATCGCATTTGAAGCTCTGAAAAACGCCCTAACATCCGCGCCTGTTCTTCGCCATGCAGATTTTTCAAAAAGATTCTATATCCAATGCGACGCATGTGATTATGGAATTGGGGCGGTATTATATCAATTAAATGGAGATAAAGAAGAGCATCCCATTGCGTTTTATTCGCAAAAACTAAATACGTGTCAGAGAAACTACACAGTCACGGAGAAGGAATGTTTAGCGGCTGTGATGGCAGTGAAAAAGTTTCGGCAGTACGTCGAGATGATGCCGTTTACAATTGTAACTGATCACGCTAGCTTAAAATGGCTGATGTCTCTAAAGGATCTGACGGGCAGATTAGCTAGGTGGTCATTACAATTGCAAGCGTTTGATTTCGAGATAGAACATAGGAAAGGAACGGATAATAAAGTAGCAGATATGTTGTCAAGAATGCCATCTGTAAGTGAAATCAACCTAACTGAACTTTTAGGCTTCGAAACAACTGAATTTGATAGCAACGAATATACACAGCTGGTAACAAACATAAAGAATAACGCTGAAATGCTACCAGATCTAAAGGTTGAAAATGGATTAATCTACAAAAAGACAGGTTTCAATCAAGTTGGTGAAGAAAGCCCATGGAAACTGTGGATACCTGCTGCAATAACACATCCATTAATAGAAAATGCGCACAACACTCATATAACAGATCATGGAGGGGTAAGAAAAACCCTCGAAAGGCTTAAAAGGTTTTTCTATTGGCCAAAGATGGCTATTCAAGTAAAGAATTTTGTAACGTCTTGCGAAATATGTAAGGAAAATAAACCATGCAACATAAATCTTCGACCGGAAATAGGCAATCAGGTAGTAACTGAGAGGCCGTTTCAGAAATTGTATATAGACTTCATGGGGAAATATCCACGGTCTAAGTCAGGGAATTGCTATATTTTTATAGTGGTAGACCATTTTACAAAATTCACATTTTTAAAGGCAATGAGAGAGGCCACCACTACAAATGTGATTAACTTCCTTGTCCGTGAAATATTTTACAAGTTTGGAGTACCCGAGGTAATACACAGCGACAACGGCAGTCAGTTTGTGTCGAAGGGGTTTGAAGATTTATTGAGAACATACAAAATAAAACATCTTAAAATGGCAGTGTATTCTCCGCAGAGCAACGCCAGTGAGAGGGTTAATCAGTCGGTGTTGTCTGCAATAAGGTCGTATTTAGATAAAGATCACCGCGACTGGGATTTATATATATCAGAAATTGAATGCGCACTTAGAACTGCAGTTCATTCAGCGACAGGTATATCACCATTTTTTGCCCTCTTTGGCTACCACATGTATACGAGTGGAGCCGATTATCAGTTAGGTAGGAAATTGCAGTCTCTTACAGATCACGAAATAGTGCAACTAGATCGGAATGACAAACTGGAGTTAATGAGAGATAAACTTAAACAGAATATGGAAAAAGCATATGAAAGAAGCGCAGAGAGGTATAATAGAGGCGCTAGAAATATTAAATTTGTCCCGGGTCAGGAAGTTTACCGCCGAAATACAATTTTAAGTAATTTTAGTAAAAATATTAATTCTAAGTTCTGTAAAAAGTTTTTGAAATGTCGCGTAGTTAAACCAGTTGGCAATAATATGTACGAGCTCGAAACTTTGCAAGGAAAGTCACTCGGTACATATCATGTAAAGGATATTAGAATGTAGTATTAGGAAGGTGTATCTTTAGTTTAGGTATTGAAAATATAGGAGCTTTGCTGCAATTGTTCTGGGGATGTGATAGTAGCGATAAACGTGAATATACGTACCTTGGGAAAATGTGAAGTGCAATAATAGTATAGGAAATGTTCGGTGATATAGTGGTTAAGTTTGTGACGTCCCAGTTTTTATATAAAAGAATATTTGGTGCAATATAGAATAAGATCTATGTTGTCAGCGTGATCCTTGCGGGGGTTAAAGCCCTTTTAAAAGAGAAAAAAAGATGAAGGGAAAATAAGGGATGAACAAAGTAATACAACTTAATCATAGTTAATATGGTACTTCCCGTGATTTTGGATCCATTGGAATCTAGTGGACCGGTTTTAAACCGTGTTGGTGAATTCGCTGGAAGTGCATGGGTTTGAAGGTGTAAATTCAATGTACGCCATTGGTTCTTAAAAGTGCAGCTTATTCTGTGATATGTTTTTTTTGAGTGCAATATTAGGCTTTTTTTTGTAGCAATTATGTTATTTGTTTATTCACTAGTTAGAGTAAGTGTAATTGTAACTAGTTTCACGACACAACACAACAGTCTATTACGTAGAGTACATTGGTCACAAAAAGAAAATTGTTTTTGTATTGCACTATTGCAGTTAAGGTTCACTATGTCAATTATATCCTAGTTTCTGCCCGGCTCGTATCAGGGTGTGGGAGTTCCCCACGTGTTAAAGTAGGAAAGCCTGCAGACCGCACACCGTTCCCTCTGGCTGTTACCAGCGGAACCGGAGTTTTGTTGCGGGTGTAATAGGAGAATGTATACGGCGATTTTTTGTTAGCCGGCGATTACTGCATACGAAATCAATAAACTGTTGTTTTTTTTTGGTATTTTATTTATTTTTATAATATAAATATGATTTTAAATTTTATTGTGTTTTGATTCGTAGCTCAATGTTTTTGTTTAGTTTGTATTTATGTGGTTTCTTGGTTGATGTGTATGGTACAAGTGGAGAGTAGAGAAAAAGAGCTTTTTATGGCGAGTTGTATTTGGCAGTACTTGCAGAGATGCCACGTATGTGAAATTAGTCCGTAACAGAATAAGAGAAAAGGTGCCGTCAGCTCTTTAGTAGTCCATATGCAAAACCATAGTCAAGGCCAAAAGGGCATTGACCGATTGTTTTCATTAAATTACATTGTCTCAGTTAGTGTGGTTTATAGGGATTTAGTTTTTATGAATATTATTTGTTAGTAGTTTTTTTAGTAACGGTTTACAGACAGGTTTAATGGTCAAATTCTGAAAATTATGAGTTTATTTGGTTAGAGTAATAAGCTGACGATACACAGCAATTAACAAAAGCCGAAAGGGAATTTTAATAAGTTAAGAATACTAATTTATCATTTAAAAAAAAAATAAAATCAACTTGAGAACTTAAAAGTGATTAGAAAGCATAATTTCCAAATAGCATAATTACTATTTGGAAAGTAAAGTAACGAAAGTGAAGTGTAAAATGTAGGTAAAGAGCCTCCTACCCTGTAAGAGTACTTGAGATATTAAGTTGGGTTTTCCTATGGTGTGTTAACAGCGTAAAACTGAAGGAAGTAATCTATTTTGGTGATTGTGTGTTGTCCACTGGACTTCCGAGAAGGAGGTGCAAAGGATTGTTGGCGAAGTCAGGAAAAAAAGTGTAGGATAATAACAACACATAAGTGTTATAAGGAAATTTAAAGGTAACGATTTTTTTTTGGTATTTTATATTTAAGTGACCAGTGGCAATACCAGTGCATCTCAAACGGAGTGATCCAGTTGGAAAGTAGAAAGCTCTATCTTTTTATCCGTGTAGACTTAAAGAGCTTTAAATTAGTTAGCTTTGTGGATAGTAAATACCACGTTCCAAAGTGAGGTTTTGGGAAAAGTTTCTGTAAGAACCACACACACAAAGTCTATTGGTGAAACGAGAATCGTGTGGATCGCATGTTCATAAAGTTGTTAGGGTAGTACATAAGAATGCATGTTGTTTCTGTTAATACATAAAAAAATATATAGAGAAAAAAAAAAGGAAATTTAAGGATTAAAAGGTACATAAATATATATATTTTTTTTTAACTAGGGCACAGGCTATTCCGGAGTGATATAAATAAGTAAATAACAGTTTAGAGTCAAGAGAGATAAATCAGCCTCAGGGAGCTCCTTTAGGTAGAGAAAAAGATAAGTCGTCCTTAACTCGAAATCCTCGGAACAAATGAGGGGGAAAATAAACATTTTAGTTTGGGCTCTAGAAACAGCAAAATAATAAGTATAAAGGTAAAGAGTATATATATATATATTTATGTAAGGAAATTTTAGATTATAAAAAAAATAGATAGTATAGTTGTTTTAGTATTAAGTGCATGTATTTATGTTATTAGAACTAAGTTTATTCGGAGTTGAAGTTAAAAATGAAATAAATATGAAATTTGTTTGGAATTAATTATAATGAAAAATTTTGAGTAAAGTCTTTGTGTGGGTTTGTTGGATCAGATAGGGTGGTGAGTGATGGTTTAAGGGGACCGTAATTGGTGATTTTAGGGGGACATTACGGCCATGGATGGGAAAGGGCGATTGGAGGCTAAAATCTGCCTTCCTATGAATGAGTGTTCCATAGTTGTTAAAGTAGTCTACTTTGCAGTACGTAGTATAACTTGATTTTTTTTATGTGTTACGATGTAAGGTTAGCTGAAAGGTTGAGAACCCCCCCCCCCCCCCCCCTGTACAGAAGAAGCCGTCCGAGTTAGCAGGGCAGGAGAACAGTAACCGAAAGAAAATATCGTAACAACAAATTAATACTAGAAGCCTTTTTCAAAAATAATAAAGGAATAATATTTAATAAAAAAATTACATTTTAAAATACTTACCTCTTTTACTTTAGATTTTGCAAAAAATAATATACAAATGTATAGCAGCTAATTGTCAAAGCGCGCCAAAAGATGAGTGTTGACCAACTTTGCGCTTTGCTTTGCGTTAAAAGTGCTTTATGTGACATGTTTCATATAAGTTCATACATTTTATCTTAAATGTCAAAGCGAATTTGCAACGCAACGCAAAGCAAAAGTTTTATCTGACACGGCCTTAATGTAGACTCCAAGTAAGAACACTTTTCGTCAAGTTTCATTAAATCTCATTTCTTTACTAGGGTGTCAGACGATCAAGTTTTCATTCAAGTTTTCAAATTTCTCTCATTTTTTAACCAATACACTCACACTTTAAAAACTTGCTGAGAATTTGCTTTCAAGTTTATGTTCAAATGAGTCTTCTAAAGCTGGATTCGCCCATTCACACACACACACATTCACATGGATTCACCCAAAAATTTTGTTCCGAAACATTCTTTTATATGTAGTTTGACGTGCTTCTCTCTCCCTCTCTCAAAAAGAAACACGTCAAACTACATATAAAAAATGTTTCGGAACAAAATTTTTGGATGAACCCATGTGAATATGTGTGAATGGGTGAATCCAGCTTTAGAAGACTCATTTGAACGAAAACTTGAAAGCAAATTCTCAGCAAGTTTTTAAAGTGTGAGTGTATTGGTTAAAAAATGAGAGAAATTTGAAAACTTGATCGTCTGACACCCTAGTAAATGAAATAAGTGTATGATAAACTTTAGAACACAAATAATTACTACACTTTTTTCTTACCCTTTTCAATAACGTTTTTACTAAGCTTTGTTTTTTAAATTGATTTAAAACTCTTCTTTTAATTCTTATTTAAGGAATAATAAAAAAAAGAAATTTTGTGATATAAAATGATTCACTTTTGACAGCTATTTTACACATTACAAAATTAAACAAAAAATTATCAGCTGCCGCAATGATGCCACCTGGTAAAATTAATTCGCCTTGGTAAGTTGAATGCATTACTCTTTACGTGTATTTTGTTTTTGTAAAAACTAATTCGAGCTGTCAAAAACGTCTGGCTATATGTGTGTATGTATTCCAATATATTTTTAGTGGCTTTTATATTTTTAACAAATACATACACACTATACTGGACGTTTTTGGCAGCTCGAATTAGTTTTTACAAAAACAAAATACACGCAAAAGCTATAACATATGATGAACACATGATCTGATGCAGTCACCTGTTTGATGCGCCTTGTGTAAGTACATTATAGTCACCTAAATATCTTGAATATGTTACCTAAGCATTCGACAAGCTTTTCGTTGAATTTTTGACATAAGCTCAAGCTATCTTAAAAGCTAACTATATTATGGTTAAACCATGGCGCAATAATACCAGGTGAATGCATTACCTTTTACGTGTATTTTGTTTCTGTAAAAACTAATTCGAGCTGTCAATAACGTCTGGCAATATGTGTATGTATTCCAATACATTTTTAGTGGCTTTCTTATTTTCACAAATACATGCACACATTACTAGACGTTTTTGACAGCTCGAATTAGTTTTTACAAAAACAAAATACCCGCAAAAGCTAAAACATATGATGAACACATGATCTGATGCAGTCACCTGTTTGATGCGCCTTGGGTTAAACTAACTTAAGCTACTGTCAAAAGTCAACGAAAAGCCTGTCAAATACGTAAGAAACTTATTGAAGAGTTTTTGGTGGCTTTATTGTACTTTATGAACGTAACTACTTACTTCACATAGTTGCAAACATTTGTCCTTTGAAAGAAACTGTTTTTATCTTGTACTTTTTTTAATGTTCCGATTTTTTACCCAAAATGTTATTAAATATCTACAATTTTAAAATATATTACTAACAATAAAATATATTATAACATAAATAAAAAAGTACAAAGAAATGCGACAGTGTATACATCGCTTAAAACATATGTTGATATTTGGAAATTTGTTAAAAAAATACGTTCAGCAGATGCCCTACTGTGTGGCAAAGTAAAAATATATGTGCAAAAGTTATGTAAGTTTGAAAATAAATTTTCGTCAAACTTAATTTTTAAACCTTGTACTTCATGCCAAAATTGTTAGGCATCAGAAATTTTAAATATGTTCTAATGGCTTTCATCATTTTTTTTTTACTTTCTAATAGCTTTAGTTCTGTAATAAACGCCTCTGGGTCAGTTATTACATAGCTAAACTCTAAAACTAATTCAGAATAGGGTATGTCTTTATTTGACTTAATAAATACTGGATCCAAATATGTTAGAACATTTTGCTTTTTATTCTTAATGTCAATTCTTGAAACTATTTTTCCACACAATTTTTGATAAAATAATAATATCAATTGTAAAAGTTTTAGGAAGTCCTTCAGCACATATTTCACTTTCAGCTTCACGACCAGTATAAGTATATGTTAACAATATCCTTAACGTACAAAATATTAAGAAAATCTATGTTTTCTATTTTGTAGTTATTCATACATTCTTGTTTTAGAAAATTTTTTAAAAATTCTAATGAAATGTGTTTAGCGGAGGAAACAAGATATATAATCTGAGAAGACTCACTTTGAAAATGTGTGATTAATTTGTTCATGCTTTTAGAATAAACACCATAAATTTGAAATAATTTTTATTTATAGGAGACAAACCTTTTTGAATGATATGTAGTTTTTCTAAATTGGAAGCATTTTTTTTTTCTTCAAACTGTACATAAATACAAAAAGTGTTGTAAAACTGACGAGCGCTCCACTGTTCTTCTTGCAACAGACTAGACTCCAGAGACAATCATCTTTAAATTCTAACAGCCTTTTTGAACTTTTAAAGTATTTAAAGTTATTTTAAAAAGGTAGTTCAGCTTCCTCCGGAATACATGATAAGGATAAGCGCTTCATTAAGTTTATAGAATCGCAAGCGCAGCCAACATAAAATAAGTTTGATAATTTTTTCTTTAATAGTGCAGCTACACTGTTATTTTTTCGTACTTTAGTTGAATCATTGTCCGTTGCAAAACCAATAAAATTCTTTATTGGTATTTTGGTTTCTTCTAAAGCTGATTAAACGGAGTTGCAAATGCCAACCGCTTTGTCGAAAAAAATTGACCCTATCTAAAGCCGTGTGTCCACTAGCAAGTTTCTTGCGGAAGAACTTCTGCAAGTTCTTCCCGGAGTGTTTTCACTTAAAGCAAAACTTGTGAAAGTTTACTTCCAGAAGTAGTTTTTAGAAGTTTTTACGACGAACTTGCGCAAGAAATTGCAGGAGTGTTTACACATAATGATGTTAAAACTGTTAGTAATATATTTATATAATGAAATTATTCCTTCTAAATTCTGTTTTATATACAAATATGTTCTGTTTTGTATTAAGTACTTCACTTTGTAATACAACTATTATATGTACATTTCATTTTAAATTTTATGTATACCATTTTTCATTCTGAATAAATTCGTCTTTGTAATAGGTTATGGGCCCAGAGTCTCGCGTTTAATTTTTTTTTTTTTTATTAAATTGTATTAAAAGAAAAAAAGAAATCGTTGAACATGAATACAACTTATGCACAATTTCTTAAGTTGTCCAACAATAATTATCATGTTTGGAAATTCAACATGGAATTGCTATTGTTGGAGAGGGAGTTGTGGGATGTTGTTGTTGGAGCTGTTCCGGAGGTGCAGGATGATAAGTGGTTGACACGTGATGGAAAGGCAAGAGCTGCTATTGGACTAGCTGTGGAGGAATCACAAAAAGTGCTAATAAAGCAGCTGAAAACTACAAAACAGTTTTGGGAGACCTTGAAGAAACATCATGAAAAATCGAACATGTCCAACAAAGTAAGTCTTCTTAGACAAATGTCATCAATGCGTTTATTGAATGGAAAATCCATGGAAGACCACATCAATGAGTTTTTAACAATTGTTGATCGATTACGAGACTTAGGTGAAACTGTAGAAGAGCATAAATCCGTTGCTTTTTTGTTAGGAACATTGGGGGAGAGCTATAATTCTTTAATATCATCATTGGAAATGCGCTCTGAAGCCGACCTTACGCTAGATTTAGTAAAGGAAAAGTTGCTTCAGGAGTTTAAGAGAAACTCAGGATGTGAGCAAGAGGTTGAACCTGCATTTAAAACACAAAAGAAAAAGTTTGCTCCTAAATGTTTTACGTGTGGTAAGCCAGGTCATTTCAAAAGAAATTGTCCAAATAATAAGCCACAAAAGGTAAATGCAAAAATTGTGAAGGATAATAGCATGAATATTTGTTTCGGTGTCACGGGAAAAAAAGCAAATGGCGATTGGTTTGTTGATTCAGCTGCAACCTGTCATATGTGTTGTGAGGAGAAATATTTTATAAATATTAATAAGAGACAATTTGAGACAGTTTATTTGGCTGATGGCACTGAGCTGAGAGCTAGTGGAAAAGGTGATTGTCAACTATTATGTGAAGGTAAAGAAATTTATGTACGAAATGTTTTGTATGTATCCGAATTAGATGGTAGTTTACTATCTGTTTGCAAGTTGACTAGTGATGGTTTCGATGTTCATTTTAAATCGGATATTTGCTCAATTTCAAAAGATGGTAAAATTTGTGCAAAGGCATTTCTTAAAAATCATTTATTTGTATTAAATCATTCATTCTATCGAGCAAATAAATTGTCAAATTGCAAAAGTGATTTCATTCATATTTGGCATCGTCGATTTGGGCACAGAAGTATCGATGCTATAAAGTTATCTGTAAATAGAGGATTGGTTAAAGGTGTAAACATAAACAAATGTAGCTGCCTTTCAAATTTTGAAGTGTGTTTAAGGGCGAAGCTTACTCGGAATCCATTTCCTAAGGCGTCAGAATCAAGAACAAAAGAAGTTTTAGAATTGATAGATTGTGATATATGCGGACCAATGCAAAATATAACTCCTGCTGATAACCGCTATTTCCTGACATTGATTGATGATTTTAGTCGGTATTGTACTGTATTTTTATTCCATCGAAAGATTTGGTGTTCGATAAAATTAAAGAAATTGTTAAACAAACACAAAACCAGTTTAGAAAGCGGATAAAAATTATAAGAACTGATCGTGGTGGTGAATTTGTAAATACCAGGATGCAAAACTATTTCAAGAAAAAAGGTATTTTACATCAACTTACTTGTCCTTATACACCCGAACAGAATGGAGTTGCGGAGAGGAAGAATCGAAGCTTAATGGAGATGGCCAGGTGTATGTTGTATGATACAGACATGCAAATTAAGTATTTGGCTGAGACAATTAATAATGCAAACTACGTTCAGAATCGTTTTTTGTCATCGGCAGTCAATGTGACACCATTTGAGTTATGGTTTGGTAAGGCTCCGGATTTAAGTCAGGTTCGTATTTTTGGTACCGTTGCATATGCTCATGTAAACAAGCAAAAGCGTAGAAAATTAGATGATGTAGCTGTCAAATGTTATTTAGTTGGTTATGCTGATGAATCGAAGGCTTTTCGATTTTTGAACTGTGATACCAATAAAATTATTATTATTATTAGTTCAGCAAGAACCAGAAATGTCAGAGGATCTAGATAAGATTAGCTCGGACGATTTGTATGGTTTTGCATCTGCGGAAGAATTTTCATCAACTGACTCAGAAACACAAATCGATTCTAATACTATGTCTAGAATTTCTTCGAGATCTAATAAAGGTGTATCTGCCAAAAGGTACGGTTATAAAGTTTGTGTAAGTGATGATCCAATGAGCTATAATGAGGCAGTATCAAGACCTGACAACAAAGAATGGTTAAATGCTATGAGAGAAGAAATGAAAGCGTTGCAAGATAATAACACATGGGACTTGGTAGAACTACCCCGAAATAGCAAACTAGTTAGCTGCAAATGGGTTTTTAAAATAAAAGAAACACTTGATGGCGCGAAACGCTACAGGGCAAGATTGGTTGCAAGAGGATTTTCGCAGAAGTATGGCGAAAGCTACGATGAGGTTTTTGCACCAGTTGTAAAGCAGACATCATTTCGAAGTTTATTAGCCATTGCAAGTAACAAAAATATGAAAGTATGCCATATTTCTTTATGGTGAGTTAGATTCCGAAATATATATGAAACAACCAGAAGGTTTTATTACGCCTGGAAAGGAAAGTCTTGTTTGTAAATTAAATCATAGTTTGTATGGACTCAAGCAGTCAGCACGTTGTTGGAATCTTCGTATCAATCAAATTTTTATTGATTCGGGATTCAGAAGGGGAAAGGCTGAACCTTGTCTCTATGTAAAGGGTAATGCTGATTTAATATATATTTTAATTTACGTAGATGATATTATAGTAGCTTCAAAATCAGAAGAACAAATCGAAGAAGTAGTAAGAACTCTGAAATCAAATTTTAATATAACGGAACTAGGTAATTTGAAGCTTTACTTAGGAATTGAAGTAAGTTTCAATGCCGGTTTATTTTATTTGTCACAAGAGAAGTATATTGATAAAATATTAAATGAACTTAACCTGCAGGATGCAAAGTGTTCATCTGTTCCTATGGATCCTGGATATTTCAAGAGAAATACTACTAGTTTACTTAAAAGCAATAATATGTATCGAAAAGCAATTGGATCACTTTTGTATGTTTCCAATAATACTCGACCTGATATTGCTGTTGCTGTGTCGATATTATCCCGGAAGATAAATAATCCAAATGATAACGATTGGACGGAAGTAAAAAGAATTTTTAGATACCTAAAGGGCACTAAAAATTTGAAATTGTGTGTGGGATCTAAATCTAAATTGGAGCTGAAAGGGTTTGCCGATGCCGACTAGGCAGGTGATATCAATAGCCGAAAGTCTACGAGTGGTTATATTTTCAAGCTAGGTGATGCAGTAATTAGCTATGCTAGTAGAAAACAATCACAAGTGACGTTATCATCTACTGAAGCCGAGTTTGTTGCTTTAGCTGAGGCATCTCAAGAACTTTTATGGATTATTCAGCTAATGGAAGAATTAAAAATTGATGTGCAGAATTCTACAATTTATGAAGATAATCAAAGCTGTCTAAAAATGCTGCAGGATGAGAAATTATCCCTAAGAAGCAAGCATGTGGATGTTAAGTATTATTTCGTTCGTGAATTGTAAAAATCTTCAAAAGTTATCTATACTTATTGTCCAACGGATTCCATGCTAGCTGATATTTTAACTAAACCTTTACAGAGGATTAAAATATTTAAATTTATAAAGTTAATTGGCTTATGTAATTAAATTAATTTCTTACATATTTTCAAATTTATATAAATTTATTATATGCAATATATGAATATATTGAGAAGGGGTGTTAGTAATATATTTATATAATGAAATTATTCCTTCTAAATTCTGTTTTATATACAAATATGTTCTGTTTTGTATTAAGTACTTCACTTTGTAATACAACTATTATATGTACATTTCATTTTAAATTTTATGTATACCATTTTTCATTCTGAATACATTCGTCTTTGTAATAAAAACAACTTCCAGTAGTTTGTTTTTTAAATATGACAGTGAAAAATGTCTTGTGGCCAAATAAGATTGGCAGCTGCAGTTGCTGCATTATTAATTGAAAAGAAAAAACTAGTTAAAAAAAGAAACAAAAAGAAGTGTTTGGGTGAGAAATTGGGTGCTCCGGCGAGTAGATTTGAGTTTCCAAAATACATTACTTGAAGAATTACGGGCCGAAGATTCCATGCAGCTGAAAAATTTCATGAGAATTTCCAATGATGACTTAGAATACATTTTGTCTTTAATTAAAACAAGTATTCGAGAGCAGGATACTAAAATGAGATTGGCTATACCTCCCAGTAACCGGCTTTTAGTAACTCTACGATTTTTGGCAACAGGTAAAAAACAAGAAAATGTTTTTTTTTAATCATTTTATTCGTAAAATAAAAGCAATATATTTAATTCATTTTATGTACATAAGTAGATAAAATTTAAATTATGAGTACGTTTATTTTGTAGGCGATTCCTTTCATTCGCTTATGTATCTGTTCCGAATCCCCGTATCTATGATTGTGCGGATTGTGTGGGAATGTTGTGAGGCTCTGTATCGTTGTCTGAAATCAAAATATTTAAAGGTAATTATTAAATAATTTATATAAAAACAATTTTCCAAAAATATATGCCTTTTGTA
Source organism: Cistogaster globosa (assembly GCA_937654795.1). Taxonomy (NCBI): domain Eukaryota; kingdom Metazoa; phylum Arthropoda; class Insecta; order Diptera; family Tachinidae; genus Cistogaster; species Cistogaster globosa. The sequence goes on from OW569406.1 coordinate 26,080,275, forward strand.
TTGTCCGAACACATAAATAATTGGGTAGATGAATCTAAACTGAGTAGTATCAGGTCTGTTATGACATTAGTATCTTAAAATGTTTTCTAATAACATCTTAGTAGTAGATAACCATTTTCTTTTCCTTTTTAGTATGTTGTTATCACTAGTCGTTTTTTGTTAAGTTCTATTTTTGCAAGCTCATCAAATAGATAATAGTAATTTCCCTTAGATAAATACATACAAGATTCAAACGTGTTTTATTAAATCTAAATCTCAGGTCACAATAATTGGCGACGAGGAACAACTTCCGGAAAAAAATATTAATAAGTACTGAAAACATTAATTACATTTTCATATAAAAATTCAAAATTGACGCCAAACAATTTGAACAATTTTTGGCCATGCAAAAACAAATGCTTGACCAAGTAATGAAGGTAACAAATCCTGTACCATCTCAAGTGCAAAATGCCATAACAAATACAATACTGGTGCCGAATTTTGATCAATTTGATGCTGCTAGGGAGCCATATAAAAATTATATCCACCGTTTCACAAATTACGTTGAAATGAAGGGCATTAAGGCAAATAAGGAGTACCTATTGCATAAAACTTCTTTTAAATTCAATCGGAACGAACGCCTTTAATATAATTACATGAATAGCAGCTCCAAAAGCTCCGGCTGAACTTTCGTACGATGAATTACTTCCTATGTTGAAAACTCATTTCTCTCCAACAAAAAATCTTTTAGTAGCACAGCATAGGTTTTTATTCAAATATCAAAATGAACAACAAACAATAGCTGATTTTATTGCTACTCTACGTGCAGAAATAATCGAATGCGAATTTACATCTCCATGCAATTACAAAGTTTCTATTGTCGACATATTCTTGCGTGCCCAATTCATACGTGGTGTTCGAGATAATAATATACGTGAGCAGTTGTTGCAGTCAAGCACTGAAAAGTTTGATGATATTGTAAAGCTTTGGCACTTGATTGATTGAGCTGGTCCTTCATCAAACATTACTTCGGATATTAATAAAATTTAAAAGATTTACACAAAATAAATTTCAACGTCCAGCTAAACAATCTAATCGTGCAAGAATTAATTACCAGGAATTAGGGATTGCTGGTTTGTGCCTACGCTTTGGGAGAAATAATCACAACCTGAAAGAGTGTCGCAGTAGCAAATCTAAATTAAAATGTTCAAGCTGCAGTAAAAAAGGACTCGTGAGCAAAGTGTGTATTACATCTATGTTAAAAACAAGCTCGGGAAATACATCATTTAACACAGCAAACCAAGTTCAGCATATTGCAGACGCAAACTACGGCGCCTACAAAATAATAGACGTCTATCAAAACATTTTTCAAAACAAAAATTCTGAGCGCTATTATGCGCTCATTAATATTGAAGGTAAGCCAGTAAAGTTTGAAGTTGACTCCGGGTCTGGATTTACCTTCCTTCCGAGGAAGCAATTCAATGAATTAAACCTAAATAGTCAAATAATTTCTACAAACGTAATTTTTCGGTCGTACACTCCAGACACTTTTGTACCAGATGGCAAAGTACGTGTGAAAATTCAATTTACGGGGGTGTCAACCTCAGATGAACTTTATATAGTTCCGGATAGCTGTGCAGCTTTATTAGGTAGAACATAGATTCGACGCCTTAAAATCAACTTGTCTGAACTAGATGAATCAGATTCAGGTAATAATTCTACTGATATCTTCTTTAATCAAAATGACATCGAAGACCTTATGTCAGAATATGCGAACGTTTTTGAAGAGAAAATTGGATGTTTTCCAAATTATAAAACATCGTTAAAAGTACGTAAAAATTCTTCACCGGTTTATACAAAAGAACGGGAAATTCCATACTTCTTAACGGAACGAGTGAATAAAGAATTAGACAGTCTAGAAATAGCCGGCGTTATTTCTACCAGTGACGGGGCTCACCACTTGTTGTAATTACGAAACCAGATGGAGGGGTTCGTTTATGTGTGGATTATAAGGTAGGGGTAAACCAGCGCTTAGTAAATGCTCATTACCCAATTCGGAAAATTGAACATATTTTTAACAGTTTTGCAACGCAAAATATTTTTGTCGACTTGACTTATACAAAGCCTACCTCCATATACCGGTTGATGAACAATCAAGTCTTATACAAACGATTTCCACTCATAGAGGAACGTATCGTATGAACAGATTATCGTTCGGTATAAAAACGGCTCCAGCCGAATTAAATCGAATAATCGATCAAATTCTACATGGGGTACCTAATACCGAGTCATACTTTGACGACATTATTGTACATGGTAAATCTTTAGAAGAGTGCAAATCTATTTTAAATGTTGTTTACAACAACTACAAAAATATGACGCATATCTAAACTGTACAAAATGTTTATTTTTCGAAAAGCAAATTGAATTTTTGGGGCACACTATAGAATACAAAAAGATCAAAAAGTCTTCTTCAAAAATTAAGGCAATTTTACAAATGCTAGAACCTAAAACCGTGGACGACGTCAGACGATTCCTAGGAATGGTCACATATTATTCCGGATTTATTTTAAATGTTTCAACTATAACAACACCCTTACGGAAATTATTGCACAAAAATTCTAAATTTAAATGGTCCAGTGAATGCCAAAAAGCATTCAATACACTAAAACATGAAATTGCAAGCAACAGGGTACTTATGCCAGAATTGCCACTTCAACTTGCTTGTGATGCAAGCCCAACCGGAATAGCTGGCGTACTGTCTCATCTAGTTGAAAGAGTAGAGAGACCAATTGCATTCGCATCTCGATCACTAACAAGTGCAGAACAAAATTATTCTCAACTAGATAGAAAAGCTTTAGCTATTTTCTACGCCGTGCAACATTTCCATGAGTATGTTTTTGGACGGCTGTTCAAACTTTTTACCGACAACCAGCCATTAATGAGAATATTACACCAGAACAACAAACTTCCTCAAATGACATCAGCTCGGTTGCAAAGATACGCCGCATTTTTAAGTGGGTATATTTATAAAATTATACATAAAAGTAGTACAGAAAATATCAGTGCAGACTGTTTTTCAAGGGCACCCGTAACACAAAAAGGAAATTTTGTAAATTCGATTGATCAAGAAGTGCCTCAGATATGCAGGGCATCCATAAGCCAAATTAGTTCGAGAAGAATAAACTTCAAAATCATTCAAAAAGAAACACGAGAAGATAAATCATTGTCAAAAATTTCAGATGATTTGCGTCACAATGCAGCAGCTGAATCTGAATTTACCATTGATTGTAACGTTTTAGTTAAGGGGCAACGTATAATTATACCTAGGTCTCTCCAAAATGCTGTTCTACAGTAACTTCATTACACACACACAGGTACTACAAAAATGAAGCAATTAGCTAGGCGGTACGTCTATTGGATGGGAATAGATAAAGACATAGAAAAATTCGTCCGCGCTTGTCCGGCTTGTGCGTACACCCACAACAGTCCGGCAAAAGCCCCGCTTCACCCCTGGAAAGAACCAGATAACAACTGGCAGCGTATTCACATTGATTACGCTGGCCCACACCACGGTCACTACTTTTTGGTGGTCGTAGACGCTAAATCGAAATGGATTGAAGTTGGAGTATGCACAGCAGTACCATCATCAACGTCGACGATAAAAATTATATTTAATATTTTAACAAGAAACGGATATCCAGATGTCATTGTATCCGATAATGCAACAACTGTTAAAAGTAAAGAGTTTTCCACGTTTTGTCAAGACTATGGCATATTTCAAAAATTCATCGCACCTGGGCATCCAGCTACCAATGGTTTAACTGAACGATGTATTCAATCACTCAAAAACAAATTAAGAGCTATGCAAAAAGAATCATCGTCGATTTAAAAGAAGGTAAGAAATATTCTTTTCAAATATCGAACTACACCGTTGAAAAATGGCAAGACGAGATGTACTTGGGACGTCAAATTCGAAATCGACTAGACACCTTAAGACCTCCTAAAATATAAAGTAATAGCTACAACTACATTCCTTCAAGGCAATTAAGCGTGGGAGAAAGGATTCAAGCCCGGTACTACACTCCGAACAAACTATTATGGAAGTGTGGGACTATAATTACAAAAATGGGTCGGCTACATTATATGGTACGATTGGACAATGGATATGTATTGAAGAGACACATAAACCAATTACATTCAACCAGTATTGAAAATGATGTTAGTATCAATGTCCAACCATCGTCTGAACAAAATTATGAAAGAAATGATTATCAAACAGAATTAGATTAACAAGTTGCATTACAGCAGCATTTGCTTAACACAGGCAGTACAAACGTGCGCAATAAAGTGTCTGAAGATGAATCTACAACAAGCCAACAGGTTCCAACAGCTTTACAAGAACAACAACCAGCTCAATCGCATAGTTCAACTCGTGGATCATCGCGACAACGCAGGGCTCCAGGGTACTTCAAGAGTATATCCTACATTAATCCAACCAACATTTGGTCCGTTTTCTAAGAATGGGAGAACTGTTATGACATTAATATCTTAAAATGTTTTCTTATAACATCGCAGTAGTAGATAACCATTTTCTTTTCCTTTTTAGTATGTTGACATCACTAGTCGTTTTTTGTTAAGTTCTATTTTTGCAAGCTCATCAAATAGATAATAGTAATTTCCCTTAAATAAATACATATAAGATTCAAACGTGTTTTATTACTTGCTAGCCACAAATCTCAGGTCACAATAACACTATGTCCACACGAGACAAATTTTCATCATAATGCCTAATAAAACGCCGGCAGAACAATTGTCAAATTTATATTAATATCACTTTAAAGGGGTAGACGTTGATGATTTAATATTATGATGAATAATTCTTTATTGGTCATTGTAAAGGCAATTTGTCCAAATATTTCTGTGTAAATATTATTTTTTGAACTTTCGGTTGGTTTTTATAATAATAATATAATAAAAAAATGCCTAAGCTATAATAATTTAAAATTTTATTAAAAAAATTATATGTCAAAAATAATATCACATATAAAATGACTTTTTATATCATAATGAATTTATTAGTCTATGAGCTCTGATAACTATATCATAACGATGATATAGTACTAATAAATGAAGTCTACACAGGATGAATTTTCATCATAATATAAATTTGACTTTCATCAAGATATAAATTCATCAGGTGTAGACTCCCTGTAAGGTCCGAGTTGTTTTCATCGTCTTCGTCCGCCACTTTTAAAATTGCCTGCTGAATTAAATTTTAAGTTAACGCTTGCTCTCTGGTTTTTTCAAACCTCGAAGTTCAGAAGCTACAAAGTTGCCAAATATTTGGCATTCATCGCAGGGTTTTTGCATTATCTTTAGAGCGTTTTTTAGTACATCATCATGTTCGACTTTTTCTAAATTGTTTTTTTTTTCGTTTCGGTGGTACTGATTTCACTTTTTGTGATTGAATTGAGGTACCTGCATCAGTATACAATGTAATTGAGAGCTCCTAAAAAGAAATACGGAACACAAAAGCATTTATTAAAAAGTAGTCTGCTCGAATTAGGACCCATTTGGACCCGTTCCCAGCCCATATTTTAAAACACATATAGTTATATCTACCACAGACATAACATATCTACATTCCAAATTTCACTAAAATCGGTTTAGCCGTTGGGGCATGATAAATGCATAGACGAACAAATAAATAAAAAAACTTACACATAATTTTTATTATATATAGGTATTAGGTTCCATCAACGGAAGAAGAATGGCGTCAACATTCGAACGGGTTTCTCAACAAATGGAATTTTCCCAATTGCCTAGCTGCTATGGATGGGAAACATGTTGTGATACAGGCGCCAAAGGAAGGAGGCAGTGATTACTTTAATTATAAAGGCACACAAAGCAAAGTGTTGTTCGCGCTGATTGGACCTAATTAAGAAATAATTTACTTTGATGTGGGGTGTAATGGCAGAATTTCAGCGGGGAGTATATAACAATAATCAGTTATCGAAATGTAGAATACATTAAATTTACCAACCCCACGGCCACTTCCATACGTAATTATTGCAGATGACGCGTTTGCTCTCAAAAAGTATGTATATTATGAAGCCATTTTCTTTCAAGGGTCCGCCGTTGAAAAATCGTGTTTCAATTACAGGCTTTCTAGGCCCAAAAATGTGGTTGAAACTTTTTTTGGACAAACTGCATCTCGTTTCCGAATTCTTCGTAAGCCCATTCTTTTAAGTCCAGAAAAAAAACAGAAAAATTGTTACGGCCATTTGCGCTCTGCATACCTGTTTATTAAGTCGTAATTCTTAATATACGTTGTCTATGACATTAGATTCTCCTGTCTGCAATGATCAAGGAGAGCGCTCTACAGAAGGGATACCAGAATCGAACACGTTACCACTGGAACCACATACTCCACGCAGTCAAGAACAAGAACCGAAAAGTGTTCGTGAAAATTTTGCTGAATATTTTATTTCACCAGAAGGAGAAGTGGATTAGCAATATATATATATATATATATATATATATATATATATATATATATATATATATATATATATATATATATATATATATATATATATATAAGTATATATATAAGTATATATATAAGTATTTAGTATATAAACAAAACTAAAAAATGATTTATCGATTATTTTGGTCGAACAATCGATTTTTTTCTAGAAGTTTTGACAATATTTTCAAAAAGTTTTGACAACAAACAAAACATTGTACATCTGGAATAGACTGTTCAAGGGCAAAATTGCGTTAAACTACAATCTAAAACACTACGACATCCTGTGAATTGGGAAAATGTGTATTTTGCTATACTTACCTAATTATCCTCAGTTTCTTTTGGTATATAAGTTGACATCATGTATTTCAAGGCATTATAACTTGCTTTCCACTTGCTTTCATATACATCTTCAGTGCCTTGGCCACTTTTTTGTCCTTTCCTTTCTTATTTCTTGACCAAACTGCGTTCGGAGATTGTGCAATTTCCTTTTAACCACTTTTTCAGGAACGTCTATAGCGTTGGATATTTCCTTTAAAGTGTTTTGTTTTTATTGTCTTTTGATGAGTGTCCCACAATTCAGGGTAGTTTTTTTGTTTTTTAATTGTGGCCGTAGCGGGAAGTCGTGCAAGTTACTTCCAGCAAATAACAAACAGGTGTTTACACATAACTTCTGCAAGTAATTTTTGAAAGTTTGCAACTTCTGGAAATCGACTTCTACTACGTGTTTAAACGACAAATACTTCTGGAAGCTAATTCTGCAAGTAACTTCCGGAAGAAAACTTGCTAGTGGACACACGGCTTAATGTACAGTGTATATACAAAATTAAAAGTGTCATATAACAAAAAAGGGTAAAAAAAGGTAAAATATATCAAAAAGCGGCAGATTTAGCTCTTTTTAAAAAAGGGGCACTAAAAGGGTCAAGCATTCGAAAAAGTAGCAATTTGCACCAAGTAGTAGCACCAAGGGTCACTCTGGTTCTAGTAACAATTAGTAACAATTTTTAGTTACTGAACAGACCTAATATGTAATAAGGACAAACTAGACCACAAGGCGAATAAGTATACGTTGGGAGCGATAGCGAATTCGTTCATTTTCGCCGTTAGCCTGAATGTCAAACTACATATAAAAAAATACTATACAGATTTTTATATATAGAGTTTGACTATAGTTCCGTTTGTTTACTTTTCCAGTAAAATCCAGAACTAAGAAACTACTGAGTAATTTTAAAAACTTACTCTCAAAACTTGCTCCTGCCCAAAAAAGTACGGAACGGAAAAATTGTAAAAACTAGTGAGATTAACAAAACAGCTAATTTCAAATAATTATAAAGCTAAACAATATTTATCTTTTTGGCTACTCATAATTCTTTTACATCTAAATTATACAATATAATAAAAATGTAAATACCTGCAGCCTTTGAAAATAAGCATTTGTTTTTAAAATAGTTGCTGGACTTTGTTTTCTACACTTCATTAGGCCACTTTTTAGTTTATGATAACACTGCAGGCCTCATGAACAGCGAACCACAATAACACAAAAATGTGTAAACTTTTTAAAAGTCGTTTATCAGGACAAAGATTTTTATAAAAATCCGATTGCAGGAATCTTTTACGTAAGTTCACATACAAAGATCTTATGATTCTGAAATGTTGACGAAATTCTGCATCTGTATATGCTGGCACCATCTAATGAAAGTTGTTTTTTATAAAATTACGAGGCACTTGTATGATTTCTCAACATTCAAAGAATTGCAATTTCTTCTTCATCATCCTCGCTTTCGGATGACGACTACATTATTTACATAATTGTATTGATAACAACATTCAGTCTGCCTAGATTACTATGAACACTTGCACCTAAAATTAATATATATTAATTTCTATTAGACAAATCATAAATGGAAGTTGGCCATATGTACCAATGCCTAGTACAAAAATAAATTTAAAAATTAAATTAAAAAATATATGCTTATCCAAGATTATTTTTAACAAACTTACTTTATCCATACTAGTCATTTTTTGTTCCTTATAATTTCTTCACTTTCACAATTTTAATTCTGTGTTATACAGAGTTTTATCAGTTTTTCTCTTTTAATACCACATACAACTTGTATAAAATAAAGAAAAGTTTATTATTAATAATTAAGTTTCTATTTTTGTGACAATTTTAATTCAACTTTTATTTTTTATTTATTTATTTTTATTTATTTATCTATTACAGTAACCAACTGAGCCCTTAGGGCCATATATAGTTGGTGGACTACAAGTACTAACAGGTGTACATAAGTAGGCAAAAAACTTATAAATAGACAGCAATTTATCAAATAAGGCAATAAAAGAAATAATTGTAGAAATTAATAACTCGAATATAAAAGAAATATATAATAATAATTAGAATATATAAAAAAATAAATAAATAAGTAATTTAATCAAAAAGTTTATACTTTTAGTTCTTTTATTTTTGTTTGCTTAACTTTTTAAATCATATGTTTAAGCTTCTTACTAAATTTTACTGCCAAAAATTTGTCCAGCAAAAACTTGTAAGTACTCAGTCAACAACTGCCAGTTTACTCTCTCTACCTGTGTTCTCATTTACTGGATTTTGGGTAAACGCATACAGCAAAATCCAGTAAAAAATAGTACAAACTTTTGAGTACTCGAACGCAGCTAATAAGGCTCCCGGCAAAAATTAATGAATTTGCCATCGCTTCCTCTGTATTTTATTTCGCCATGCTATAGTCGTTTTCATCAAATTGTTTTAATAGTAACAGCAATGTTCAAAATAATAAATGTGCAAATTTTAGTAATTCATATTCTCAACCTTTCTATGATGCAAACAAATCGATTTCAAAACATAGTAACCAAAATGATAACTTGCACTATCAGAGAAATAAGTACAACCAAATCAATAAATCTAGTAAAAACTACAATGAAAAAGGGTTTCAGAATACTTTTTCAAATGCAAGTAGAAACCGAAATTTAGCTAACGAGTCTAATATTAGTCTTAACCAAACTAGGCAAAACAACTCAGGACATTTTACTGGAAGTAATGTTTCTAATCGGACTCAACAAAGTAATGCAAGTAATACAATGCAAATGGAGGTAGATAATATTGAAACTTCAAATTTTCAGTTATTGGCCGAAGGGCTCTTCCCTTCATAGTTGTGAGAACGAAAACTAAACCGATAAAACTATTAATAGATTCAGGTTCTGGGACAACTTTGATCAAAAAAGGTTTATTTCATAATTAATTTAGAAGTGAACTTAAGCATCCAATTGTTTTAAACACAATTTGTTCAAAAACTGTTACAACTTCAAAAATAACTATACCACTTTTTAAAGAATTCAATCGCCCAAACTCTAAAATAGAAATGTTGGATACGGAAAGTTTAAATGAATTTGACGGAATTATAGGTTGTAATTTATTAGGGCCTCTAGAAGCTAAAATCGATTTTAAGAAAAACACATTAATAACTAATGATGCTAAAATTCCTATTTTATTTGAAAACTCTTCAAAGGAAAATGTAAGTTATCAACCGGAAGAAAATTCGATAATAGAAATAAATTTTAATGAACCCAGAATAGACTATCTAATTCAAAAGCTGAAGAACCAAAATTCTAGCGAAGAAGAGATTAACGTTTTGATTAAAATAATCAAGGAATTCAAACATATTTTTTATATTGAAGGGGATAACTTGTCTTCTGTTTGTAAATATAGGCACAAAATCCCAACTATTAATGAGGTACCGGTTTATTCAAAACTGTATCGTTTTCCTGAAATTCATAAGCAGGAAGTAGACAGTCAAGTTAATGAAATGTTAAAATCGGGAATTATAACAAAATCAAATAGTCCTTATAACGCTCCAGTTTGGGTCGTCCCTAAAAAAATTGATAATTCTGGTAAACAGAAATGGAGAGTAGTTATTGATTATAGAAAACTAAAAAATGTAACAATTGAGGACAAATTTCCAATACCAAATATAGAAGATTTGTTTTCAAAATTAGGAAATTCTCAATATTTTAGTACAATAGATTTAGCAAAAGGATTTCACCAAATTTTAGTTTCACCAGAGGACAGACATAAAACTGCGTTTTCTACTTCTGTTGGTCACTATGAATTTACTAGAATGCCATTCGGTCTAAAAAATGCTCCAGCGTCATTTCAACGTATGATGAATGAAGTGCTTCAAGACTATATTAATAACAAATGTGTAATATATTTAGATGATATTTTAGTATTTTCCACTTCTCTTGAAGAGCACGTTTTATCGTTAAGGCAAATTTTTCAAAGATTATCTGATTACAATCTTAAAGTGCAGGTAGACAAATGTAATTTTTTTCGTCGCGAATCAGAGTATCTTGGACATGTGATAACTCCTGAAGGAATAAAACCAAACCCGGATAAAATTGCTGTCATTCAAAAAATTTCACTTCCCAAAACTATTAAAGAAATAAGATCGTTTTTAGGACTAACTGGATTTTACAGAAAATTCATTAAGGATTATAGCCAAATAGCTTTACCCATGATTTTCAATCTTAAAAAAGGTACAAAGATTAATGTAAATGATCAAAAATACATTGATTCCTTTCATAAACTGAAAATAATTTTATGTAGTGCTCCAGTTTTGGCGTATCCAAAATTTGATAGATTATTTGTATTGACAACCGATGCCAGCAACGAAGCATTAGGTGCGGTGTTGTCTCAAAATGGCCATCCAATAGCTTTTTCATCGCGTACATTGAATAAGCATGAGTTAAACTATAGTGCTATAGAGAAGGAGCTATTAGCAATAGTTTGGTCAGTGAAATATTTTAGACCCTACTTATTCGGAAGAAAATTTAAAATTCAGACAGATCACAGACCACTTGTATGGCTAAATTCAATGAAAGAGCCTAATATGAAGCTGCAGAGATGGAAGATACAGTTAAATGAATATGACTTTGAGGTGGAATACATTAAAGGCAAAACGAACAAAGTTGCTGATTACCTAAGTCGGCTTAATGTGAATGCAATAATGAAAGAAGATGAATACATTCAATCCGATTTAGCCACAATTCACAGTGCAGAAGATAATTTAAATGATTACATTTCTATATCGGAATCACCAGTGAACATTTATAATCATCAAATTTTTATTACTTTGGGAAAAAATTATAAATATAAAAAACAAACATTGTACGAAAGGAAAACAAGACATACTATAACAATAAAGGAATATTTTGAGGAACAAATAATCAAATTCTTAAATCAAATTTTTCCTATTAAAGGGACGGTAGCAATTTTTTGCGATGATTTTAACATATTTAAAAATTTTCAGGAAACTTTAGTACATTACTTTTCAAATTCTAGTGAAATGAAATTTGTATATTGTTCAAAGCTTGTAAAAGATATTTTTAATAAAGAAAATCTTTTGGAAATCATAGCAAAATATCATATTTGAATTGAGGAAACGTTCTTAGATTAAAAAAAAATAATTTATTACCCAAATTTAAAAAACGAGATTTATAAGTTTATAAACAATTGTGTAATATGTAATATGTGTAAATATGACAGGCGACCAATTAAAACCAAAATGTGTGTTACTGAAACACCTTTTAATTCAAATGAAATATTACATGTTGATATTTGGTTTCTTAACAGAACAACAACATTTTTAACATGCATTGACAAATTAACAAAACATGTATCAATTCATTTTTTGACCGATAAGAATTCGATAACTATAGTGGAAATGCTTAGAGAAAGATTTGCAACTTTAGGAAAACCAAAGAAAATTATTGCTGATAATGAATTTAAAACAGCATATATAAAAGATTTTTTAAATTCAGAAAATATAGATTTTCACTTTTCGTCTCCTAATATTCATACAGGAAATTCAGATATAGAACGATTTCACCTGACTTTAAATGAACATATACGATTATTTAAATTAAGAAAAGAAAATAAAGATTTTAATGATAAAACTTTGGTTTTTAAATCTGTTCAAATTTATAATGATACCATACATAGTACTACGGGGTACAAGCCTAATGATCTATTGCATAATAAAGTAGATAAATCAGTATGGAAAACTTTACATGACATTGTTCATAACAAGAAAATAGAACGTATTAATAAAACTAATCAGCACAGAGAAGATTGTCACGAATATAAGGAAAGGGAATTAGTAAAAAATCTCGGTTTTCAGAATTTAAAACAAAAACCGAAATATATTATTAAAGAAGTAAAAGAAAAATATAAAACTAATTTTCTTGATAAAAATGGTTGTAAGCGTGATAGACAGTTATTAAAAAGAGTATTTAAACATCAAAAAGAATTGCCTGATATAAAGTTTGAAAGAAAAGTAACTGGAAAAGATTATTCTAAAAAAAAGAAAGACAAATCAAAAAATTAGGGCACTTGGATGAAAAATAAAAACTTTGAAAAACCACGTAAAAAGAAAAAACACAACCGTTTAATTTCAAGATTACTTTGCAAGTGATTTTATTTTTGTAGGTATACTGATGCATCAGCAATCAGCATACCCGCTACTTTTTACATTTTCAGCAATTCTACAAAAAACTTAAAAGTAAAGCAAATATTAGGTGTAAGTATTAGTTTTAGTGCTATTTAATTCATTTTTAGTATTATTTTTTAGGTTTTATTAATTCATTTATTATTATTATTATTATTATTATTATTATTATTATTATTATTATTATTATCATTATTATTATTATTATTATTGTACTGGCTCAACATTCCGGCCCCATTGAAGGAGCTGAGGTCTTCAATCATAGGGTAGTGGAGCCAATTTACATACTGGGCGTTTAAATACGCCGTTTCTGGTCTTGACCTCCGCCACCCTGACCTTGCCGTCGTCTCCTTCGTGGACGTTGACGACTCTCCCGGTCAGCCAGTGCTGTGGCGGGCAATTGTCTTCGTGGATTATCACCACTTGACCGACCTTGAGACTGGGCATCTCCTCGCGCCACTTGCCTTTGCCCTGAAGTCCCAGGATATAGTCGCGAGACCAAGCCTGCCAGAATGTCTGCTTGAGACCGCAAAGCAGACGCCATCGCTTCCATAATTTCGCCTCTTTGCCTGTCACGTCTTCTGCGGATTCTGGCGGCAGCGAACGCAGACCCTCGCCTATCAGTAGGTGCGCTGGAGTTAGCGCTTCCCCGTCGTTGGGGTCTGGAGACAGCGGTGCGATTGGCCGACTGTTGAGCACCGCCTCTACTTCTGCAAGCATTGTCCCCATCTCTTCTTGAGTGAGCGATGCGTTGCCCACGGCTCGCAGAAGTAGGAACTTCGCCTGCTTCACGGCTGCTTCCCACAGCCCTCCGAAGTGTGGCGCCCGAGGTGGTATGAAGCTGAACTTCTTTATATTTTTTGTTTGTGTTTTATGTGTTGTTTTGTTTAAAACAGTTTAGTCTGTGATTGTGTTTTGTTTTGTTAATTATTTAAAACTTGTACCAGTGTTTGTAGTTTAATCTATATATGTAATTGTTTTATATGTAGGAATGTTTACACTTTTCACTGTTTAAATTATAATGTATTTAATTTAAATTTCCTAAAAAATATTAGGAAAAAACAACATACATTTCAGGAGTAATGTATAAACAAAGGATGGGGGAGTTACATGTTTTACAATATTATAATTGTTATTATTAATGCTATTATTAATCTTAATACTTTTACTTTGTTTTTATATTATATTTTTCCTTAAATCATATTATCATATTTTATATTGTTTTTAAATTTTCATTTTTTTTGTTCATTAGAAAAATTTTAGAAAACTAAAAAACACATATTTTGCATATATATATTTTAAATAAATAAAAAATAGAATACATTTAAATATTTTAAGAAAATAATAATTGAATTATTTTACTCTTAGGGCCATATATAGTTGGTGGACTACAAGTATTAACAGGTGTACATAAGTAGCAACAAACTTATAAATAGACAGCAATTTATTAAATAAGGCAATAAAAGAAATAATTATAGAAATTAATAATTAGAATATAAAAGAAATATATAATAATAATTAGAATATATAAAAAATAAATAAATAAGTAATTTAATCAAAAAGTTTATACTTTTAGTTCACTTATTTTTGTTTGCCTAACTTTTTAAATCATATTTTTAAGCCATGGCGAAATAATTTACCAGGTGGTGGCAGTGGCGAATTTCATTCATTTTCGCCGTTGTAGAAAACTTCAAACTTTATATAAAAAAAATTTTAGCTGATTTTTTATATATGGAGTTTGACATTTTCTGCAACGGCGAAAATGAATAAATTCGCCACTGCCACCACCTGGTAAATTATTTCGCCATGGTTTAAGCTTTTTACTAAATTTTACTGCCAAAAATTTGTCCAGTAAAAACTTGTAAGTACTCAGTCAACAACTGTCAGTTTACTCTCTCTATCTGTGTTCTCATTAACTGGATTTTGGGTAAACGAACGCGATACAGCAAAATCCCAAAAAAATAGTACAAACTTTTGGGCAAGGCGAATCAATACCAGGTGGTCGCAATGGCGAATTTATTAATTTTGCCCTAAACCTGAAATGTCAAACTCCATACATAAAAAATTGTGTATAATTTTTTTTATATGGTGTCTGACACTTAACGTTTCGGCGAAAATCAATGAATTCGCTATCGAGACCACCTAGTATTATCTCACCATGCTTTTGGGTACGCGAACGCAGCTAATTAGGCTCCCGGCAAAAATCAATGAATTCGCCATCGCTTCCACCGTATTTTATTTCGCCATGCTAGAGCAAAAACTGCAATATTCTCCTTTAACCGTCGAAGTTCGACGCATAGATAGCTTAAGCCCACAAGTGAATATGAGTAAACATATTTTAAGGAAAACGAGAAAAAAATATGAACACACATAACCCGTTCAGGCTGCCACGAAATTAAGTCATTTCGTGATTTCGCCTTAAATCAACTTCAAATTACGTAATTTCGCGAAAATTTTACAGTTACCCAAATCAACTTATTTTACGTTCCTATTCTAATTCAAATTTTTATGAATGTATAATCCACTGATATATGTTTGTGATTAAAATTATACACAAATTTTATTTTAGTTTTTACCTTTTTGTTTACTGACACGTAAGCTTACACAAACAAAATACTCGGATTTTTTGTTTTTGCCGACTACGTAGTATTCAATTTGCCTTGATTGGCAGCAAAAAATAGTGAATTCACCTGCGCTGCCACCTGGTAAATAATACGCTAATCCAAGGCGCATCGATTACCAGGTGGCAGCGTAGGCGAATTCAGTATTTTTTGCTGGCGTACACCACTGTCAAACTCCATATATAAAAAATTTATGTATATTTTTTATATATGGAGTTTGACAGTCGTGTATACCAGCAAAAAATACTGAATTCGCCTACGCTGCCATCTGGTAATTTATTCGTCTTACGCTATACAACTAAATGTTTTTTTTAAGTTGTTATCTTCACGGGATGAATGTCAGCAGTAGTTTTGTCACAAAACAAGGCGAATTCGTCTTGTAAAAGTATAAACAAGGGAATTATCGATTCGCCTTGCGAATAAATATGTGCTAATTTGGCGGCTACTTATCGTTTTGTGATATCCCTGTAAAAATAGCTTATAAAAATTTATATATTGTAAAATGCCTGAAACGATAATTGCTGGTATACCGGTTAACTTTCCCTTCGAACCATATGAGGTACAACGTGCCTATATGGAGAAAGTAATCATGTGTTTGCGTGATGGAACTAATGGTGTCTTAGAATCCCCAACAGGCACAGGGAAGACGTTAAGCCTCATTTGCTCCTCACTGGCTTGGCTTTTGTCGAAAAAGCAGGAAGTGAAAGCAAATGTTAAGAAATCTGTCAATGCGACAGGAGGGGGCACTGAAAGAAATATGTCTGATATTATGGATCAGCTTGAAATGATAAGTCGCTCAAAAGGAAAAGGAAACTGGGGTGTACCGAAAATCATTTATGCTTCTCGAACACACTCACAATTGACCCAGGCTATGCAGGAATTAAAAAGAACCTCTTATTCCTTTATGAGATCAGTTGTATTGGGTTCTAGAGAACAACTTTGTATTCATCCTGAGGTAATGAAAGAACAAGGAAATGCCAATAAAACTCAATTATGCAAATTGCGTGTTCAAACTCGAACATGTTCTTTTTACTCCCGCGTTGAGTCACGAAAGGATGATCCTAACTTCAAGGGACAACCAATAATGGATATTGAAGATCTAGTGAAGGCAGGACAAAAACTTAAAATGTGTCCCTATTATGCCTCCAAAGAGCTAGTCGAGGATGCTGATATCATTTTTATGCCATACAATTACTTGTTAGATCCTTCTGCACGTAAAGCTAATAAAATAGAACTATCAAATGCTATTTGTATTTTGGATGAAGCCCACAACATTGAAAAAATATGTGAAGAATCAGCTTCAGTACAAATTAAATCTTCTGATATTGCAATGGCCATTGAAGACACCACTCACATTATGAAAGCAATGAGCACGGGAGAAAAGCAGGATGCTGGAGATGAGCCAAAAGATTTTACTTTGGATGACCTGGCGTTGCTCAAGGAAATGCTTCTGGAATTTGAAAAGGCTACCGATGATATTGTTGTTGAAAACAGACAAGAAGGTGCTACCTTTCCAGCATCGTTTATATTTGATTTACTTGGACAAGCTAATGTACGTAGTTATTATTTAAGATCTTTATTCACTGAATTATCATACATACTTCCTTTCAATCTAGAAATAATCTTCAAAACTGTTTTGAAATTACATCTTTTGTTTAACGTTTTCTTACCTGTTAATTATCGCGCCAAATGCAGTAAATTAATTCTTATTTTTATTTAGGCTTACATTCGTTATATATTAGATATCAGCAGAGTGAAATACACTTTATGGTTTTCCTATAACCTTCTTCAGCATTTACCTATTCAGTAGGGTAGTTAACTGTTGTAATTTTTTATTTAATCAACTATTTAGAAGCAATGAGAAGTTTTGTTATTTTCACATAAAGCTTTAATATTAGATCAATGAAAATGAAAAATTCCCTTCATTTTTATCAAATATTTTTACTTTTTCTTTATTATTATTTTTATAATTATTATACCCTTCACCATAAAAAGTGGAGAAAGGGTATATCTAAGTTTGCCATTCCGTTTGTAATTTCTACCATATCCATTTTCGACTCCATTAAGTGTATATTTTCTAGTCCTTATGAATAGCGAAGTTGATTGAGTGATGTCCGTCTGTCCGACCGTGTTAGTATTAAAATCTAATTTACAATCGATCAGACATAGTTTCGAAAGATTTGCTTTTGAAAATAAGTGAGATCGGTCCATGTCCCTCAAGGAAGTGGGCTAATAACCACGCCAGCCTCCAATATTTTCATATCATTTGGAACATAAGGTAGCACCAATAACAAAAAAAAAAAACAAAAAACAGGTATGGAGCAATAAAGAATTAAAAAATAGAAAAAAAAAAACATTAAGTGAAAAAATTGGCACTCGCCCATATATTCCGAGTTATGGGCCTCTGAAGTTTTCATAAAAAAGTTCGATTGTCAATATGGGTATCATTCAAAAGCTTTTGAAGAGATCTTTCTTGAAATAGTAAATTTTGTTTAAAAAAATGCTGAACCCGTTAAAAACCGATGACATTTTTATGTAAAATTATATTTTGTACTAATTTTTTTTTTTCTTATTTTTTAATTCTCTGCCACCGCAATAGTTGAAGCTACTTTACTAAACTAGTGAAAGGTATATAAGATATAAGATTCGGAATAGCTGAATAAAGCACTTTTACTTTTTTTTAATAAACTTTCGTCATTATTTTGAGATGAAGTAGCTGCGATTTTTTTTTTTAGATTCGGTCACACCGGTTGATAAAGTATCTATCCGAAGAAATTTGAAGTAAAATAACTGCAGATGTTATGGATTAAGTGGTCGATCCTAGATATAAGCGACTGAATGAAATGGGTTTTTAAGTATGCTTCTTTATGATAAGAGGTATTGCAAAGAATTGGAAGTTACTCCTAAATAATTTTGCTTTAAAGTCTTACCTATCTAATTCCTGCACTGGAATTATCAATCCTTTGTTTTTAACACATATATGCAATAAATGTACAAAAACTTATGAAAACCTTTTAATTTCGGGATTTTGTTAACAACTTTATTACCCCTTTTCAAGCAGGTAACTTCATTTTTGTTATTGTTGGTGCTATTGTAACATATTAATTATTTTTTAAACGATGCGTCTTCCTAAAAAAGGACACAGGGCAATTTATACACTAACAAAATGGATCTTTAAAAAATCAAAAGGCCTATAAAAAATCCTAGAAACACATGTATGTAAATTCATAAAGGTGAAACTTTGTTGCACCTTACTTGTGAAGAATTCAGTATCAAAGGTGAAGTAGGTAAATTCACATAAAAGTCTTTAAAAAACTATTTTGCAAATACATAGCAATTAAAAACTTAAAGAATATATTATCGAGCACTGTATTAATATTTCAAATTATTCTGTCTGGTTTGACGAGAATAACGTTTGTCAAAAATACCGTTGAAAATTTTGAATTTTATATACTTACATTTAGCCGATGGCCTTGGCCGCCAGTGCTAACCTTCAGTGTTAAATATTAATTTTATATTTATATAATCTTAATATTAAGTAAATAAATAATATACATACATATATTGCTAATAAAGCATTGCACTTTAAAAAACAAGTTATCAATTCGATTGAATGTTGCTTTTTTATGTTTGCAATTTGAAAGATTATGCTTACAGATTGGTCTTATTTTAAAAACATTTCATAATCTTAAAAATTAACGGATGTCCCCATACAACATACATGTTTTTTTAAGTGTATTATAAACCATGTTGCGCACTTCTTTAAAATTAAAAAAAAGCGTATTACTATAGCTCCCAGTAGCAAAAAGTAATACAAAAATCGATCTTAAGATTTTTTTTCTAAATAATTTCATTGTTTATAGAGTAGAAATATGTATATCTTATTCGTGCAGCTTCACCTTCACGCGTATATTGTGAATTACTAACTGCTGCAACTATATAATCACTAGTGACCACATCGTCAGTAATAAGCTCAGGACCACCCGATTTAATTATAATGTTATGTAAAATTGAAAAAAATGATATCTCCTGCAGTTTTATGGGAGTAGTGTAGCATTCGATGTTTAAGTAAACATCTCGCTTCTCCAAAGACTATTTTGGAGTTCTCGAATGCGTGCAGGAGAGAGCTAATACCTCATCGGTGACAATAGAGTATCCAACTCTATTTATTCACTGGAGCATCGTTGCAATGTGGGGTGTGTTTCACTGTTTTATCGTTACTGAAACGGAAACCGTAATTTCGTACGCGCATCGCGCTCTGCATAAAGAGCACATCCATTTATGGTCGATTGGCCAGTGAATCACACTACGCATTACAGAGTAAATTTGTTTTTACTCTGTGGATTAAACTCCCTGCGCAGGTCTTTTCTGTCACTTTCAGTATGCAAACGTTTAAATGTCCACAAGCCAAACCTCAGTAGACATAAAATTGGTTATAAAGTATTTTAATGATGGAAAAACTGAAAAACTATTGATGAATTAGTTAATAGAAGTTACTCCACGGTCCACAATATTTAAGCTAACAAAATAAATCGAAAACAAATGACTAGATAAGCGGTGGATTGTTTATCACTTTAAGAAAGACCAGCGTGTAAGTGCACCAGATTAGTAAAGTTGGTATCGCAACACCTCAAAAAAGACAAGAATACACAATTTTCATGGTAGAGTACCCCGTAGAAAGCCACTGATCAGCAAACAAAAGAATTCAAAAAAGCTTAATTCGCTAGTGAGTACAAAGATAAGGAAGATTTCTTGTTTGAAAACTGTTTTGTTTGTTGATGAGCCAAAATTTAATCTGTTTTGCTCCTATAGCCCACCATATGTGCGGAGAAACCTAAATCAAGATCCTACTGTAAAGCATGGAGGTGAATCAGTAATGGGATGGTGTTGTATGTTGGCTGAACCGGAAAATATAGAGTAGATGATGAATTTGGAAACTCTCAAAAATAATTTAAAAGAATCTGCTGAAAAATAGGAATTTTGAACAATTTTGATTTTTACCAAGATAATGATCATAAGCAGAAAGCGAATGTTGCTTATAAACGCTGGCCCAGTCTCCGCGACTTAAGCCCTTTAGACTATCTATAAAAAAAATAAAAGCCAATAGGTTTTTTAATAAAAGTTGCGGCTATAAAAGAATAGTAAAAAACTGTTCCACTGATTTACCGTAAATTAGTTAAATCTATGCTACCTCGTGCTTAATCTTAAAATCAGTAAGCGATTACCTACATAGTATTAAATCTAAAACAAACAAATTATATAAGTTCGAAATGTCCCATGTTTATTTTGACATTGAAAATTATAATGTTTTATAATAAATGAATATTTTTTGTTAACGCTTTAAACCAAAATGTATTTTCATTTTTTTTTTTTTGGTACTGTTTGTCCCAGTTTCATTTTGAATAATGAACCTAAGCCTAATTATTTAATAATAATTCATCTGTAAATTATTGCTTTTTATTTCTACCCTAAATCTTTTTTCTATGCCTAAAATTAGCCGCTAGAAAAGCTATTTCTAATAATAAAATTATATAATATCCTTAACTTTAGATATCCTATGGTTCATCAAAAGCTATCGTAGCTCTTTTAGACAAATTAATACAATTCATGGCTATAGAATCACAAAATAATCACTTACGAAAGGGTGGAAGTTATCAAAAACTGGCAGATTTTTTGACAATAGTATTTAACAACAAAGAAGACACCATACATAAGGTATATCGTAGCTTCAAAGTACATGTACAGATTGAGGAACCCAAGCAACAGTATACAAAAGGAGCAAACAAGGATGGCTGGTTATCAAAAGGAACCACCACTACTACAACTAAGGCAGCTAAAGTAATAAACTATTGGTGTTTCAATCCAGGGTTTGGGTAAGTAAAAAATATCAGATTTCTAAAAAAAATATTATTTTTTTATTGGTATTCGTAGTATGGAACAACTGTTAAATACAAACGTTCGAAGTGTAATTTTAACTAGTGGCACACTAGCTCCCCTTAAACCTCTTATAGCCGAGTTGTCTATACCGATAGCACAAAGTATAGAGAATCCTCATATAGTTCAATCTTCACAGGTGTATGTTAAAATAATAGGTTCTGGGCCAGATCGTGAACAATTAATATCTAACTATCAAAATCGGTTAGTATTTTCACAAAATGATTTGAATTAAGATTTTATTTATTTATTTTTTCTAAAGCGATAATCCCAAATACATAAGTTCATTAGGATCAACTATTTTAAATGTAGCCCGTATTGTTCCCGACGGTCTTTTGGTGTTTTTCCCGTCATATCCTTTACTCAATCAATGTGTTAACTCATGGCAGGCTTCTGGTTTGTGGGGTGATATTTCACGTTATAAACCAATATTTGTAGAACCTAGAGGAAAAGAAGATTTTGTTACAACAATGGAGTTATTTTACCAAAGCATTAAAGATTCAAAGGGAGCTTGTTTTATGGCAGTTTGTCGTGGAAAAGTGTCCGAGGGTCTTGATTTTGCTGATCGTAATGGTCGTGCGGTTATTATAACCGGCCTGCCATTTCCTCCATTAAAAGACCCTAAAGTTATACTTAAAAAGAAATATTTGGATGATAACCGCACAAAAGAAAATGAGGTTTGTTTGTTAAAGATAAATTTTAATTTTAAAATCTTAAATATTTTATCTGTTTACATAGCTGTTAACTGGACAAGCTTGGTATGCTTTAGATGCTACACGTGCTGTTAATCAGGCTATAGGCCGTGTTATACGTCATCGCAATGATTATGGCGCTATATTGCTATGTGACATACGTTTTCAGCAATCAACCCAAGTGCAACAGCTCTCTAAGTGGATACGAGAAATTTTAGGAGCCGCTCCAAAAAGTTCTGCATTTGGTCCGGTAGTCAAAGAACTAAGGGACTTTTTCAAAAACGCAGAAAAAATTGTAAGGTGGTATTAAAAGCAATTTTCAGTCATTTCTTATTCAAATATTTTCCTTAATTTCACTATAGATGCCTAAGCCAAAAGAACGCTCTGTTGAAGCATTAATAAGCGATACTTGTGAAGCGGCTGGCACAGAAGTTGTCCGTAGCAAATATTTTTCGGATGCAAAAGAGATTTTGGCAGCAAAAATAAAATTTCAAACTATTCACAATGATGCCATGTAAGTACATTATAAGAGAGATTCTTTAAGCATTAATATTTATTAATAAAATTTTAATAAACTTTATGCTCAAAGATAAAGCAAAGTATATAAGAAAAAGGGTATACACACAACTTTATTCCAGTAACTATTGGGCTTCTTTTTTTTTAGCAAAATAGAAAAAGCAAATTCCATACAATCGTGGACACCAAATGATTATGCTTCGGCTGCCGGTCTGCCGTGTAATAGCAAATTACCCAATGCTATGGATTTTATGAGTCGTTTAGATTCTGATGTTTCTACAATTGATTTTAATTCCTCAAACACATTAAGTAAAAACAGTAGCAGCAGTCCAACAACAGATTTGCTTAATATACACAAACGCCAACGTAGTCCATTGAGTCAATCTTCAACGATTTCTCATGCAGTAAGAAAGAAAAAATACAAATTAGTAGAGAATAGTTTCGCCCCAAAACCAAGTTTATCTACTATTTCCTCGCCATCAACCACCATGTCCTTAAACTCATTTGCATTCAATAAAACTCAACTGTCAACTGTCGGTCAAACGGCTCCTGAAGAAAGAGTTGAATTTTTAAAAGTGGTAAGTGTATAATACTGCATTTATGAGATGAATCATAAATTATGAAAGGATACAAAATTTCAGTTGCGCAGTGTTTTATCTCCAGCTGATTTTAGTGCTTTTACGGCTGCTTTGGTGTCTTACAAACGTGAGGATACTATTGACTTTTTATTAGACCTTTTATTTCGTTTATTGGGCCAACCACACTTATTTTATATGTTGCGAGGCATGAGACGTTTTTTAAAGAATGAACATCGCACTCAATTTGACGAACGCATCGCGGGTTTTACGTAGAATTTTTAACCAACTGCTATTTTAATTGTGAACTTCACCTTAGGAATTAATTCAATATAAAAATAATAATTTTATATTTTTGTGTATATTTTTAATCTAAAAGATTTAGTTACAAAAGAAAGATATTGTAAAACCAGCTTAAGAAATTACATTTTTGAATCCTACATTCAAATATTCGATATTTGTATGTTAACTTTAGCTTATGAAATTGGAAAAAATAACATTGTATTATATTTGATTAAATGAAAACGTGAGAAATAAATTGATAATAAAATGTAAGTGTGAGAAAATCTACGCTCTTGATATAGTGCAACCGTATTCCATAAGAAAGCAATATTCGCATAAAAAGATCTAACAATTGTTAAACAATCATGTGTTGAATATTGAATTTCACAGAGGAAATTGTTTCAAAAAAAGAATTAAATTTTCCAACTTACATACAGTACATCCAAGCGGAACTCGTACCTCAAGTTAAAAAAATGTCTTATATAATATATTTGTATGGACTCAGCTAGTTTGCTGGTCGCTGATTGTTTTGCCTGAGTGGAATCACCGTGACAATTATACTCGATAACGCAAGCACTTAAACTTGGTTATCGTGTAGGTTAGTAATAACGCAAGCACTTGAACTTAGTTATCTTGATTAATAAAACTGCCCTTTTTGTTAGTTAAATTTATTCTGTTTTATTTAAATTAAATTGATGTCTTAAATACTAATTTATTGCTGATTTGCAATAAATTGTTTTTATTTTATTCATTAATAATATATTTGCATATAAATGTTTTTTTATAATATAATTTTACTTCTGCCAGCGGAAACTTTCAGGGGAAACATGATACCCCAGACAATGCAAAACAATGTAAGCAAAAATCACAATGAACTTAAACAGAATTTCAAGGTTGTTGTTAAATTAAGGTAAGTAACAGAAATTAGAGTAATTGAATTAAAAATAGCAAAGAATGCATAAATAAACAAAATTCATGAAACCAGTAGCTTAAAGTAATAATTTCGTGCAGGCATATGTATGTAAATATGTTGGTATAAATCTATTACTAGATTTATATACACGCATTTATGTACATATGAAAGAAATTCATTGTGAGAGCTTGAACATACACCCCGCCGTTGAGCCATGCTCATCAAAATTACGAATGCGACAATTTTACATTGTTCTTATTTATATATCGTAGAAATATAAATTTTAAATATTGATGCTTCAAATTCTGTAGTTGAATGGTGTAGACGTGGTGTTTGCCGATTTGGTTTCATTCCGTTACCGCGTGCCTTTTTCCAGACAATCCTCATGCTGATTGCGAGAACGAGGGCAACGTAGGCAATGGTCCCGCGGTGATATTTTATATGTTTGATTTGTGATGGAAATTCCGCAGATACCTTCTTGTGTAATTTGTTCTGTATTTCAGATGTGAATACGTTCAAATTTAGCTTTATTCGGAAAGATGATGTCACTTATGTTGCTCATTACCGTGTAAGATGTCTGAAGAGATGTGGAGACAGTTTGATGAGCCTTGATGGTGATTGATGCCAGATCCTTTTAATGCCAGCTGTGATTTTTCCTGCCCACACACGGCACTTATTCGGGAAGGTTGTTACATAGTGTATAGCCATTGATTGCTGTATTCCAACTGTGTAAGCGACGTGTTGTTAGCAAGAAAGACAATGTTACAACCATTCTGAATGTTATGGTTGAGAAGTAAAAGCTCGCATAAACATTTTTCAGCATTTGAATTCGATGCATGTGTTGGCATAGAAATTCATCCTCTCTAATAATTGCACAGTGCTAAACAGCCTTTCTGTTAAGATAAAATACTGATCTTTGTGAGCATTTATGGCTAAGAAGTCGCCGCATGGTTTTATAGCAAACATTGTACCATTGATTGAAACTGGAATTGATTGTGGTTTCATGAGCTCAAATGTTTCAGGATCAGATAATGGAATAGATATGTGAAAGATGACGTGGTCTTCTATTACACCTCCCTTTACATTCATAATTTTGTATAGTTGTAGAATGTTATCCTTGCTGACTGGTAATTCTAGAGATGTTGCAAGATGATTTCTTACTTGCACTAGCTCGGCTTGAAGTTGAGACGGTGACGAGCATTGGGCTGATTTTTCCATGGTGCGAATCCGTCAATGCTGCTATAATTTCTGATTGAATTCGGTGTAATCTTGCTGATGTTGAGGAAAGTAGAACAGATCGTAACATTAGATTCGCACCAGTCTTGCTTGATACTGTTCCTTTTCATTTTCTTGTAATCTGGATGTAATTTCTGTTAGTTGATCATCTAAGCTGGTAAACCTTTGTTTTATGTTCTCTTCATCTTGTTTGATTATGTTTAGTGTTGCGTCAACAATTGATGTTTAATTCATGAGGATTTGCTTAAGATGGTTTTCATTGTCGTTAACTGCGTTGATAGTGTTTAACATTTATCAGCGTAACTCGAATCTAGAATGCCAAACAGAGAATTAGTAATGTTGCCAACAACGTTAATAGCGCCTCGTTTAAATCTCCTCTTGAGCAAGAGATTTTTGTCCTTTAGACCTGCTAGGTCCAAGTCAACTGCTTGGAGAACGCTCGAACAAACCGCCTTTTGAATGAGAAGGTTGCATACGTGCTGCAATGCCGTTTTTTCCTTCGTAAAGCTAGCTATTTCTTGCCAATATGAGTCTAAGTCATAGTAGGAAATGATGTTCCATTCTAAACGAGATACTCGTCTGTTGCCAATACCTTTAAAGTATAAGCCAATATTGGGTTCGAGTTGTGTTATTTCAATTTTGTCTGTGGTCACGAGCGGTATTATAGCAAGACTGAGTAGTGCAGTCAAGATTGAACTTGTCACAGTCCGCCTTTTCTTGGCGAGTGGCCTTCCATCGCATTACAGTTTTGGTAATTGTTTTTCTGTTAACAGTTCACGATTGTCTTCATACTCTGTGTTTTATTGATATGTTTGTTTTCCTCTGCTTCGGTTTCGTCGTTGAGCTTAGGGAGTGGAGCTAAATATTTAATTGCTCTTTTAAGGATGCCGGAAGCTGTCTGAACATCTACTACTCTTACAACCTCGTCGTTTCCTTTATATGTTTTTACTACGCGCCCCAAATGCCATTTCATGACTGGAACTTGATCTTCTTTTATAATGACGATTGCCCCTGGTTTAAAATTTTTTTATTGTTCTCGCCATTTCTGTCGGTATTGCAGTGTATTTAGGTAGTCACCATCTCTTCCAAAATTTATGCTTGAGATGAGAAACTAATTTCCATCGCGTTTCCAATTTAAGGTTTGTTGGCTTCGCTTGGGTATCAATTTGCGCTGTTAGTGGCTCGCCTATCAAAAAATGTCCTGGAGTCAACGCGCCTATGTCGTTTGCGTCATTAGACATAGGTGAAATAGGTCTGGAATTCAGTATTGCTTCAATTTCAACAACTATGGTTTCGAGTTTTTCGTAGGTTAAAGATGCGTTCCCCAATGTCCTTACTAAAAGATATTTTGCTGACTTCACAGCTGCCTCCCATATTCCACCAAAGTGCAGCGCTCTTGGTGGAATAAAATTAAATTGCATACCCCTTTTACTGCAAACATTCGTAATGGCTTTTTGTGCTTCTGATGAATGTATTATTGTGGAAAGTTCAGGCAATCTATTTTTTGCTCCAACGAAGTTTGTTGCATTGTCGCAATATAAACTTTGGCAATGTCCACGCCGTGATGTAAAACGTTTGAGCGCACCTATAAATGCTTCAGTTGTGAGATCGCTCACCAGTTCTAAATGTACTGCCTTTGTAGCAAAGCAGCAGAATACAGCAACGTAGGCTTTGTGCGGTCGTTTTCCCCGAAGTTTATAATGTACTGTAATAGGGCCACAATAGTCGACTCCAGTATTAATAAATGCACGGGCTGGTGTGAGACGTGTTGAAGGTAGGTTTCCCATTATTTGGTGGAATAGCTTTGGCTTGGCTCTGCTACATATCGTGCATCGATGAACTGTAGCTCTTGCCCTAATTTTTCCTTTAGCTGGCCAGAACCGTTGTCGAACAATTCATGAACCATGTTGAATATTAATTTTGAAATGGGATCATTGTATGGAATAAGAAGTTGATGTTTTGAGTCGTATGCTAATGAAGAAGCGTCCAACCGACCGCCTACTCGAATTAGCCCGTTTTCGTCCAAAACAGGTGTTAGATTTTGGATGGTGCATGCTCCTTGTAATTTTTTGTATTTTCTCAGTTGGGTTATTTCAGTTGGTTATTTATTTAATAGTGGGAATCAATGCTCGGTTGAGCTCCGTTGTCGTTAATGATTTTGAAGATTGTCGCATCTGTTTTCGATATCTGGTGTGAGTAATAAAACGCAGAGCGTAACCAACAATGCGCTGTAGATGGTGAAATGAATTTTTGTAATTGATTTTGTAAACAAGAGCAGGTTCAGTTGTGGTCATTGCTCGTGATTCAAGCAGCTTTGCCTTTTTTCGAGATTTGTTTGAATGTTAGAACTTGGATTTAACTTAGGTGGTCACATCTTCTCTAAGCCATGGAGAAATGTTGGACCATAAAACCAAAGAGTGCATTCCTTAAGAGCCGTTGGAGACATTCCGCGAGACAATATATCTGCTGGATTGCACTTGGAGCTTACGTGACGCCACTGTTCTGCCTGGGTTTCTTCTTAGATTGTTGAAATTCGATTTGCTACAAATGTGTTTAATGACACTGATGATGAATTAATCCATGAGAGTACAATTTCTGAATCGGTCCAAAACCATTTAGAGCTCGTAAAACGAAGATCAGACCTGATTTTTGTGGCTAGTTAGGCTCCAAGTGTAGCTGCACATAGTTTCGTGGTATTGTTTGCCGTTTAAGTGGAGCTATGCGGGATTTAGCACAGAGTAAGTGAACCATGATGGTGCCATCCCTAAAAACTGATCGAATATATGCCGCAGCTCCATGAGTCTTTTCGGATGCGTCTGTAAAAATGTGTAGTTGTTGGGTTCCTGAAACTCTTCTTTTCAAAATGTGTCTTGATATTTCAAGAGTTTTTAATGCATTCAAATCTGTGCAAAATGTGATCCATTTAGTATACAGTGATTCAGGCAAAGATTGATCCCTCTACCCTTAACCCCCACAATTCCTAAATAAACATTTTCGCCGTTACTGTAATCGGAGATAGAATCCCTAATATGTCGAATAATCTAGCCAGGTCTGACGTTACCGTTCGCTTTGATACCCTCTTAACGTTGTGAGAATTGACCTTGATACCCAGTTTGTCGGCCAAACAAGTCCTAATGTTTTGATGGTGTTAGCTTCTATGCTCTCAAAACCTAAATTTACCTCCAAGTCCCCTTGTGAAATATTGCCGAGTAATTGTGGGTGAATTGCGCACCATTTTCGTAACGTAAACCCGCCTTGCTTAATGATCTCTTTAAGAAATTGGGAGGCAAGAGGGTAACGTAATTCATTTTCTTTAGCCAGACCATTTTCTTTAGGGCCATATGTAACTGTGTTGAGTTTGTAGTATGCAATGGGCATCGTAGAATCCTTTCTCCAGATTATTAGGTGAAATTGACGATCTTTTGGAGCAATTAATATCTGTCTATACATCTTTTTAACGTCAGTGGTAAAAACGAACCTTGGCATTCGAAACCTTAGGAGTTTGGAGAATAGCTCTGCTTGTAGTGTCAGTCCGGTAAACATCAGATCGTTCAAAGAGTGTCCTGATGAAGTTTTAGCCGACGCATAAAATACTACTCTGAGTTTAGTGGTTCAGCTTTCGGGCCTTAATACGCAATGATGTGGGGTGTATTAGTTTTAGGAAATTATGGATTCTGTTTCCAATTTTGTCATGTGTCCCATTGACTCATACTCATCCATAAATTCAGTGTATTTAGCCTTCAATTCCGGGTTCTTTTGAAGGCGTCGTTCTAGAGCAAGAAATCGATTTAAAGCAATTGCGTGTGAGTCGCCTTAAGTATTTGGGTTTTACTGAAATGGTATTTTGACTATGAAGCGGCCTTGATGTCTGTCAGCAATTGATAGTGGCCTTTTGATTGGTTTAACTTCTAGTTGCCAGAGTCGAGCAAAGGAAGCTTCAAGCGCTTCATTTTCGATGCACATTCCACAGGATGCGTCTATTAAGTGTTATCTATTTATTTTTCCGGCTACAATCCAGTCAAAAACTGTTTTCTGTTATATAGGAAGTTGAGGAGTTGCCCGATTTCGAGCAGTTGGTCATAGTGCTCTGCACCCAGTAATATATAAATTTTATTTGACCAATTTAACGCTGGATTAGCTAACATAAGGTATACAAAACGCTCGGTAACTAAGTTGACATGTGACCCTGAGTCAAGTAAGGCGAGGCATTCAACCTCTATTGTGTCAGTTTTGATTTTTACTAAAGCTAAGGAGAACGTATGAGCTGGACAACTGACCATTTGCTGCTGCTAGTGAAGATGCCTTTGGAGAGGTAGATGTCATTTCATTCACATTGGGTTCAATTACTTTAGGTGGAGTTGAAGCATTCGATATCGCCATTTGCGATGTCCTTCCACTTCTTGATCCTTATTTTGAGCACTGGGTGTTGCTTTCTATATAAAGTAGCGAATTGTGCCTTTTCTTGCATGTCATGCACGATCCTGAATTGCAAGTTTTGCAGTGTGACCTGATTTCAAACAGTTTACGCAAGGGTTTTGTTTTCGAACGAAGCTTAGTCGGTTTGATGGCAATAGTTGTAGAAAACTCTGACACCCATACAATTGGTGAGTGCCGGTTTTGCAAACTAGGCACACGATTTCTGTGTGTTTAGCTGAGGTAGCAGAAACGTAAACCTTTGATGACCTCTCTTTCTGGTTCATGGCTTCCAGGGACTGAAAGCGATTTTCTAGATTGTTGTATCGTCCTTGCAACCGGCTCCAAGCGGTGGCGTAGTTTTCGGCTGTGGCTGAAAGATGACTTATTAGTTTTTCAGCTTCGCCCCCAAGTTTTACTTCAGGTACCACATCTTTAAATAGTCTCCATTAAATTTTGGAATTGTGACCTTTGGCAGTGGTAGAACGTTGTTTTGCCTAGGTTCGAGACCTAGGTCTGGGGTGCGAGGAGATAGCTTAAAGTTTTCAATGACTTGTATCCCCAGATTTTCGTAGGAATTCATGTCATATCCCTCTTTTAGTGGGTCATCGATGGATTCCCATATGGTAAAATGTAGGTCTTGGATTTCGCCCCACAGTTTTTCTTTGAGCTTCCTACTCGTTGCTGTGGGGTCCGTAGCTAAAAGACGCTTTAGTGGTGACTTTATTACATTTTGCATTCTTATTGTAGAATTTATTGATATTCTTGTAGGTGCAGTGGGCTCCTCATTGGTGTTTTGTTGGATAGTATCCAGTGGTAGTTTTGATGTTTCATTCATTGCTGTTTCAAATATATTCTTGTATTTTGTGACGAGCTCCTCAATTTTTTGGTAGTAATTTTCGGTGAAATATTTGTGGTCTAACAGGGGCTTCTCAAGACATCTTATTTTGTTGTCGTTAAATTCGAACTTAGGCCAAGCAATATCTAGCCTTTTAATCCTTTCTTCATAATAGTGTGTGCTAAGTTCTTTCTTCCTGGGAACAGGAACAAAATTTTCTTCGGGTTGATCACGTCGGGGTCACCAGAATGTATGGACTCAGCTACTTTGCTGGTTGATGATTGTTTTGTCCGGGCGGAATCACTGGGACAATTATACCTAATAACGCAGAGATGAAACAGCAAATTCAAAACATCATTCTTGGAAATTCTTTGCAAACTGATAGTTCATGCAAATCTTGTAATGGTGTAAAGGCTAAGGCAATCATTAAAACAAAGCTAAAGAAGAAAGCCAAGTCTAAAATCTCAAGTACAAATTTCAAACAGCAAGCTGCAATTATTAATGCTGAAGTTTCTTCACCCATGGACACTTCATTAACTCTAGATAATTTAATGGACAAAGAAGGATTTCAATATAATGCAACGTTGGCAAGTCAATTGATTACGATGATTCAATTCTTTCATTTTCATCAGAAGGTGTCGATTTTCAATAAGTTAATAAGCGTAAGCGTAGTGTCAATGAAAAGTAGATATGTCTATATCAAAGACCTGTGCCGACGGATTTTAACTGTCGGCGGCGGCTTAAAATCAGCTGAGCTGGCTGAAAATACAAAGTAGTACATATGTACATTCCTATGTATGTACATATGGTGTAAGCTTTACTTTCTTAAGGTGGCTTTAGATGAAATATTTTTTTACATATAACTTGTCAGTTTGTAAATTCACATGTATTTTCTTATGTATGTCAAAGTAGTCATTTTTACATATGACTCTCAATTTCGCGTTTAAACGTACATGCAAATTACTTCTGACATAACCTACAAAGTAAATCATTGTTTACAACAATTGTTCGGTGAGCAGCTTTGTTAATACTAATAAATATGTCAACTCTACTTGCTTCCAACTATATTAGTGCTTTTTGCACTTTTTGATCATTTAAAAACCGCATAAGTGAAGAAAGAAAAAGTTCCACCACTGGAAGCCATATGCTTTGTCATATAAAAATGGAACACGCTCTAAATGAAAATTTGTCATATGACTTTTACATATGTATTTAACATAAATGTTTTAAACCGTTTATACGATACATATGTATTTTGTTATGGAAAATCCGACAAGTCTTTACATATGACTTGTCAGATTTTCCATATCGTCTAAAGGCATCTTTATGTAATTACTATGAGGTGTGTATATGATGGAAATCGATCGGTTTAAAAACAGTCGTTTTTGAATTTTTATATATTTTTAAACTTTTTTTGGTTTGTGCATTTAGTAGATCGAAATTTATCATACCCTTAAAAATAGAATGTTTTTAATCGATAAATTTTCATTACTTACGTACATACATTAAAATGTACAAGATTTTTTTCTATTAAATTTTACTTATTTGTTTTTATTAATTTTCGACAAATTTATTATTTTTACATCAAGGTCTACGATTTTACAATTTGATCTTCTTGCGCTAATTAGTAACCCTGCACTAGAAAAAGCTTCTTCAGAAGAGGCAATGGTTGATGGAATGCTTAGTATTGATGATGCTAATTTAGCTATGTTGGGGAACTCCTACAAGTACAGAAATAATGTGGGCTATAAAAACAATATTTTTTTATTTCAAATCAATCCACATAATTTTATCCAAATTTTTATACCTTTGAGATCAAACACGTTGCTTCTGGTTTTAAATCAATAAGTTAAAAATTACTTATTTTATAAAAGTGATCGAAATTCTATTAATAATTGCAAATATTTCACACATTTCTAATTATAATACATACTGTGTTAAATTATAACACGAACATTTGGTAATTAACAATAATTTTGAGTATACAGGCATGTTCTGACACTCGCACGTTTTTGAAATCGCATGTGATTTCAAAAACGCCAACTTTTGTTTTACATGTTCTGAAACTCACGCGTTTTGCTTGCGATTTGCTTTTTTTCAAACTTATGTTCGAAAAACAAAAACATATGATTTGGCGGTGCAAAACATAAAAATCAAAAGAAAATTAAAAAAATGGCAGCAGCCTTCTTGCTTAGTTTAATTTCTTCAAATGAACATTAAATTAAAAAAAGAAGAAATTTAAAAACGGATGCTTAGAGATAATTTCAATCTATTGAATATTCCAATCCAATAAATATTTATTAATTTAAAAACTTTATACAAAGCAAGAAATAATTTGGCGACAAATGAAATTTCTATTAGTGATGTTGCATTTAGCAACTTTAAAGAAAAGGATTACTTAGATCATGAGTAATCAGTACTTAAAACTATTTTTGCTTATTTTGTTAGTTATAACATACACGTTCAAAACGCAGATCGTCATAAAAATAATTGAGATATATTTATTAACGTACGTTAACACTTAAATCGCCCATTTAATAAGCACTGAATATTTGTTTAAGATTTAAAATGTGAATAACCGCATTTTTATTTGACTACCGACTAAACATTTAACCGCACTAATACTAATATATTTTCGAACATCAATAAGAACAGCTGTTCTTATGAAATCGCAAGTACTCAAGAAAAAACCAACACAAACAATTGATAAAACAAAGGGCATATTTTAAATTTATTATTTAACACTTTAATTGTGTAAAAATATAAATAAATTTTGATAAAAACAAAAGAAAACATATCAATTTTTATTTGTGTATAGTTTTATTATTGTTTTAAAGTTTATTTTAAGTGAAATTTATAACTTCACTTCAGTCTGTGCTTGCGATTTCAAGTCGCCAAATTTCTTGCGATTGTGAACTACAGAACACCTTTCATGCGATTTTAACTCACATCGCAAGTTTTAGGCGATTTGCGATTGTCAGAACATGCCTGATAGTTCTGTTCATTTACTTTACTAGCAGGAACTTGTAACGAGAGAGTAAGAAAGAATTTTGCAAAATTGCTCTCAAAAAGTTAAAAAAGTAAATGAACGCTTTACTAGCAAAAATTAGCAAAGAAAATTGTTGTGGCTTCGGGAATGATATGTAGGAATCAAAAACTGTACGGTATGCACACAAGATAGTACTATTTTTAAAGCAAATGTACTAGAGTGAAAAAATGTATAAAACAAAGACCACTGAAAGCCAGCAAACTAGTAACCACACGAAAAAAGTATAAAATAAAAAAATAAAAATATATATTTATTTTTTTCTTCTGTTATTACTTTTAGTATTGATATTAATTTAAATATTTTTCTTCTTTTTAATTAATTTTTTCATTATAAAATAATTGTTATTTATTAATATTATTTAAGCAAAATATGGTAACCGATTATGGCCAAGAGGTTAGGTTATTAAAAACAAATATATAAAATAAAATAAATAAAAATAATACTCCAAGTACCAAATAGCAAAAATATGTAAAATGTTTGAAATATCCTTTTAAATATTTGGTAATTTGTAAACGCGTTTATGATGTTTAAGCTTATCATGTATAGAATTCTTTTCTACAGTTAGTTCTAATAAACATTCTTATTGTAATTAAGATGTGAAAATATTTATATTAAAAATAGTTTTAACATGTATATAACTTATTTTTAGATATACATAAGAATTGTACAACTCTTCTTTAAATTGTACCGAAAAAAGTACATTGCATTGAATGCTTCATCATTCTAAAAACAATACAAACACCTGCAAAGCTCAAAGATTCTAAACCAAATTTTTGCTGTTTTACACTACTTTGATTTGTACTTCGATAACTAAATTAAAGAAAAATTACAAAATAATATTATTTTTATATTCTTTTAATTGTCAAATACTTGCATTTTCTTAAATGTTACAAAAATTTCTTTTGTCAGGCATTTTTAAAGTAAATTGTTTTGTAAAGGCTAATTCTTGCAAGTAAAAATTTTACCAGTAAGAATTTGCAAGATATTTTTTGTATCTCATTTTTTTACTCTCTGTTTACACTCTCTCGTTGCAAATTTTTTGGGTTAATGAACACTCTGCAGTAACACTCTCGTAACATTTTTTAGTAAATGAACAGACCTTATATAAAATACCCTCTTATGTGGCGTTGGCTAGTCTCTAAATCTAATCTGAAAATTGTTAGGATTGTCTGCCACAACTTTTTCACTGTAACATTTTCTAAATTTTTAAAATATTTATCAAAGTCTATGCCACGGAGTTCCCTTAATTCATCACTTAAATTTTGTATCACACTGTCTTCAATTAAATTTGGAAAAAGTTATTTATAAAAAACGTTTTTGTTTATTATGTTTTGCGGGTCGAAATAAATAAGCTTTTTTAAGAAATATCTCCTTAAAGCCAAATCGTTTTGTTATTTTTTTACAGAACTCAATGTAAAAGGCAACACAATTATCATTAAATTTATTTAATTCAGTAGCATTATAATTTGTTTTTTCTGTATTTATCGTTATTTTTTGAGTTGAATCAATATGTTTGTTTTTGTTTCATAATTAAAATGCAATTAAATATGTCTGGTACACAAAAAAATTTTTTTGCACTTTTTGTTTGGCGAATATATGAAATATTTGGTACGTATGAAGACTTAAGTCCTTGACTGTATATCCGAAATTTATAACGAATACAGTGTGGGGAAAGAACAGACTCTTGTGGTAAACCTGCTTGTATTTGCTTTTCACTAGAGTAATTCCTATCGACACAGACAATAAAAGATCGATTTTTTTAAAGCTCTTAACTATTTTTTGTAAATAAAGAGGAAAATTGCAACTATTAAGTTTGAACAACTAATACTAATTGGTCTGTACTGGTTGGCATTTAAGGATCTTTCCCAGTTTTGTGTACTTGAATTACTTTTGCCTTTTTGAAACTTTGAGAACATTAGCCAATACTTACTTACACAAGTATTAAATATTTTACTTTTTACACCAGTTTTTGAAATTTCAGAAAGCGGTAAATTATTGCCTCGAAATGCTTTGATAAGCTTCCAAAACTTTTTAGAGCCGGGGTGCAACTTGATCAAGACTCATTTCTATCCATGTTTATGTGGAAATTGATAAGTTCAGAATACTTATTAACGATTTAATTACACAAAAATCTTACAGAATTCTGTTCTACTTTAAAAATCGTTTTAAAATGTCGTCGTACGTGCCACACTATTATATAAAAAAGATGCGAAAAACATATGCTTTTAATATTTTGTGGTTTTTTCTACTCATCTTAAAAAAATCAACTCTAATCGCATAGAAAAAATCATTTAAAGAAATATTTCAAAAGATTAAAAAATCGTACAGATCTGTTAACAAGTCTGTCACACACATACACTTTAAATCCACACTATCATACTTTTTGAGGAAACATGCAATTTATGACAGGTCGTACGACTGAGTATGATAGTTAATCCTGGCCTTTAAATGGGATCTATAGTTTGGATCTCCACATCTCTGCCTGAATTTATTTCTTTGCAGTATAAACATTTTGGATGTATTGGATTTAATCCTCTGCCATGGATTTTTTGCCCAACTGAAATTAAATACCCATTTGGCAATAGAATAGAATTGGTTTAGTGCAATATCTATGTTATAAGTGATAAATGTCGTGATGAGATTGGAACCTAGTCTGAACTCAAAATATTTGGATGGAATTCGATAGCAAAATGTCTACTATTATTTGGAACAATGAAGAACTCCAATAAAAAATATATGTATGTGGCGATAGAGAATTAAAAAATAAGAAGACAACATCAAGTGAAAAAATTAGCGTTCGCCCATATTTTCCGAATTATGGGCCTCTGAAATTTTTTATAAAAAGTTGAGATTTTTAGTGTTCTGTTTTAAATTTAAAGATAATCAATTCTTTTTTGTAATGCAAGCCATACACGTTGCGACGTGTTGTGCAACCTTGCTAGGAATCAAGTTGGGTGTTTTGTCTACAAATTATACAACTTGCGTACAATCGCGCAGCACAACTTCATTTTATGTAGAAACGATTACAGTAAAAATGTTTTCCGATATTGTTGCGTACGTTGTAATCGATGAAGTGTTTGACCAAGAAGAAAAAGAATGCAAACAAAAGTTAAGAAAAAAGCGAAAGTGGTCAAAGCAGTGGTTAATAGAAAAGAAACATTTTTCAAACAACAAACTTTTGAAAACTTTGAAAAAAGGGAACCAAAAGATTTATTTAATTTATTGTAACTTTTATTGCGAATGTTTTTATTTTTATAATATTCACTTCTGCAGTTCCACAATTCAGGCATACATTTGTAAAATTCTATAAATGCACGCTTTTCATATTAATTTTCTTTAAATGTATAGAATACTTTTGCGCTGTGTTTTGCTATGTTGCCACGAAAATGAAAAGCAAAATAGAATAATGTTGTGCGACACGTTTACTAACGCTGCGACCGAGTTGTACAACTACACCACAAACATTGCAATCTGTTGTACAACCTTCTCAAGTTGTACAAAACATCGCAACGTTAGTTTTTTTAATTTAAATGATTTTTTCTATGCGATCAGAGTTGATTTTTTTGAAGATGAGCAGAAAGCAACAACAAAGTATTAAAAGCATCAGTTTTTTTGCATTTTTTTTAATAAAGTGTGGCGTCGTACGCCGTTTTGAAGAGATTTTTAAAGTAGGACAGAATTCTTTAAGATTTTTGTGTGATAAAATCGTACGATTGTGTATGATAGTGAATCCAGGCCTTTATTAATTATTTCAAAAGATTATAAAATCGTACAATCTGTCAAAAAGTCTGTCAAACACGTAAAATTCTTATCCACACTATCATACTTTTTGAGCACACATGCAATTTTTGACAGATCGTACGACTGAATATGATAGTCAATCCTGGCCTTTAGGGACGCATACAGCAATGAACCAAATATTTAAATAATGTTTTTATCATTAAAAAAGAATAATTTATCAATAATTTCATTTGACATAACTTAAATTATCATTATTTATTGTTTATTTTAAGAAAAAATGGTGTTGAACCTTTTTTTTAAAAATTAATCACTGAACGAGTACAAAAAAAGTATTCAAATATCGAGCTTGGAATTACTGTTTGTACGTCAATATATTATTTCGTTTATTTATGATAGAAATTTGTGAATTTTTAAAAACACTTGAAGAAATAAAAAATGAAGAAGGTAATAAAAAGTAAACGAGCTTTAATAGTTTTTGCCAAGGCGAGAAACGGAATGTTCTGTAGCTTAAGTCCCAATGGGCAAAAGTATCTGAAATAATTTTTCATTTTATGAAATATTTGCATTTATATTTAAGTATATTTTATAAACTTACCTATTGTAGAAATTAAATTTATTATATTCATTGCATTTTTTATTAAAATTTTTTTACACTTTTTCAGTAATAAATTTAACGGCAAAAATTATTTTCAAAATAGGAATACCAACTTATTAAAGGTTTAAAGAAGGGTAACTGCTACATTAAATATTTGAAATTTATTAATGATTAATAACAGCGCAATAGTGCTATTAAGCATTTGTGAATACTACTTTAGCGATTTTAACTTATTAACCTCTCATTAATTTTTTATGAATAAGAATGTAAGTCTTAATTTTAAGATCGCTAAAAGAGTATTCACAAATGCTTAATTGCACTATTACGGTTAATTTGTCAGAACGTCTCATTATAGAGAAAAATCTTAGATTCAAATAATTGACGAGAACTGTAAGATAAGATGTGTTTTATTTTAATTAAACATTACATAAAACTTCATTATTTGTATTCTTATTACTATTTAATAACATTTTAAATTTAAAAATGATTATATTTACATAAATACATACGTTTTAAAAATATATACGGAAGTATGCGGGCGAATAGAGATCATCCATTTTTAGAATGATGAACATTTTTATGTCTTGTTAAAATTTGACGTATTTCAAATGTTTTATCGCATTCATCGCAGGCATATCTATATTTTGGTACACAATCAAGGTGAACATTACGCATATGTTTTGCTAAAGTGTTTTTTCCGGAAAAATCTAAATGGCATACTTTACATCGATATGCATGTGGATCTAAATGGAAACGTATGTGTTGCAATGCATCAGAAATTCGTGACATCTTCCTTTGGCAACAAAAAATATAACACTTTTCCCCTGGATGCTCACGGTAGAAATGAATACGCATTAAGGAAAAATATGAAAATGAAGATTTGCAAATTTCGCAAGTAAGTTCTTTTTTCCACTTAGCAATAAGAGCATCATCTTCTAATATTTTCTTTTTACGCTGACAACAGACGAGCGTATCATATTCCGTTAAATGTCTGTCAGGGGTATTTTTTACAGGCAGTTGTTTATCTCTTTTACAATAACATAAATGCAAATGATACGAGCTTCTGTGGTCACGATGAACTTGAAGCTTGTGAGAGAATAAACCTCTTTTATTCTTAAAACATTTGCCACAATCGGGGCACTTAAATGCATTTGGGTTTGCATGATATTGAAGGTGCTCCGCAATGCTTTGACGCCCATACAACGTTGTATGGCAACAAATAATATAGCAACGTTCTTCCGGATGTTCTATAAGAAAATGTTCAGTCAGCTGTGAGTAACTTTTAACATGTTGATTACATCTAGGACATTGCCAATCACCTGTCCATTTTGCCAAAAAGTCATCATAGTCTTCTTCTATATCGGAATTTAATTCATTTGAGTTCATATTAGTCGTATCTTGCATTGTATCTCCATCAGTGTCTGTATCGGTAGAAATTTCACTTTTAATATCGACAATCTCCAAGGCAGGCATATGTATTTGCGTATTGGCATTTACTTGACTTGATGATGGTTCAAATTCTGAATCTAAATTGATATTTTTGTAAACAGAAATCTCTTTTGCCGAAAATCGTGTATTATAACAACTTTTTTTATAACTTTGTTGGCCATTCTTGATTTTTGATGTTTCAATGCTAATTAGATCTAAAGCAGAATCAGTGTTACTATGATTAAAAATCTTACCTTTACACATTTTTACTTTTTCTGTTTTAGAATATATTTTATAATTTTCTTCATCATCAAAATTTTGTTTTGCTGCACTTTGCGTTGTGTCTGTTTCTAAATGATTGTTATAGTAACAATTATGAAGTTTATTTTTATGCCTTTCCAAATGTGATCGGTTTTTAAACATTTTATTGCAATATTTGCATATCCATTTCAAAAGTGGATGTACTGTATGTTTCTTTCGTATATGTCTTCTTAAGCTTCCGTACTGTGAAAACGATGCTCTACATGTTTCACATTTAAAAGAATTTTCATCATTATTCTTTGTAGAAGTTTGTTCATTATCATCAAATTCGCTTGACTTGGTTTTGGTACTCAATGTTTCTTCGGCATTAATGCCGTTGTGAAATTGTTCAGTATGTGCTCTCAATGCCACACAATTTTTACATATTTCTTTACATATTTCGCATTGTAACTGGCCTTTTATATCAGAAAAGAAAACATCATTCTCCTTGTCATATACAACAACTAATGCATTTGAGTTATTAGAATTTATTTTAGCGGTATCAATATTTAAATCAGTAATATTTGATGCTTTCATCTCTTTACTTGAGTTTTCATCATTTATAATAAAATTGAAATCATCCTGTAATGCCTGTGCATTTAAAATCCACTGTTGAAAACTATGAAAATCACTTATATGTTGCCAACATACTGGGCATATAACCCTTAAAGTTGGCTCCGTTTCTGCATCCAAAAGCTGAAATAGATCAGAAAATGACGCACTATTTATTAGATGTTAAACATTGTATGTCATCACAGTTATTTCCACTTAAATAAATATCAATATTTAGGTAAATTGCTTTATAAAATACAGTAAAAAAAGTTAATCATAAGATCTACTTACAATAAAAAATAATTTTTGGCATGCGTGATGTATTAGTTACATGTGTGTACTGTGTTTGTTTTTCATGCACGCACCAAAGTTTTATTTTAAGAGAAATTTTCAAGTTGCGCGATTGTCAAAAATTTCGGAAAAAAGTAATTGTGAAATTTATTGAAGTTTACCAGTCATGCATGCACTTCGGGTGCAGAGTGAATTGACCGTAATTAAAAAGAAGAAACTTCAAAATTTAAAAAAAGAATAAATGTGTTGCCCACCAATTTTCTTTTATTATTTTTTTTTTTACAAATGTTAGCTATGTTCGTTTCTGTTAAGTAAAACGTTTTTCGCAATGCTGACAGCAGAAAACAAAACTAAAAATTAACACCTGAAAGATCATCCAGCATGCATACATTAAAGCGAAAACCACTTGTATACGACTTAGACATCCAGCATTTTGATCGTGCATAGACCGCTTTAAAAGTGAAAATCCAATACAAAACAAGTAAGAGTGCTATATTCGGCTCTTATATACCCTTCATCATTTATCTAAATCTAGTTTAGTGAATAACTTCAATAAAAAAAACAAATAAGAGATGACAGAATTAAAATAAATTACATAAAAATGCCCTCGGCTCGTAATGGGTTAACCATTTTTTAATTTAGTATTTCCTTAAGGAACTTTTCAAAAGCCTTAAAAGGATACCATATTGATATTTTAAAAATTTTGAAAATTACCAAGGCCCGTATGGCCGAGCGCAATTTTTTTTTTGTTGTTTTTTTATTATTTTTTAATTCTCTGTCGCGCCATATGTTTGTTTTTTATTTGAGCTACTTCATTGTTTCAAATGATATAGAAAAATTAAAGGTAGGAGTGGTGTTTTTTTGCCTTATTTTGTATGCGCTGCCACCAAACACAACACACATTATGCAACCTGCAGATGTAAGCGCTGTTAAACCCCTTAAGTCTGAATGGAAAAAACTATAAGGGAAAGACAGTCGAAACCTGATTATAAAGACAAACCCATTTGTAAATCAACGTTCTGCCCTAGACACCTTATGGTTCTTTCTAATGTAAACATAACAGAAACTATTAAAAACGGGTTCGGAAAATGTGGGCAAACCCTTTTAATTCCGACAGCGTTTGTTACACGAAATGTGTAAAAAATAAACTGGAAGACCTGACTGACAAAAAGGACGACCGTTTAAAGGAAAAAGATGTAGATATTTCTATAGAAATAATAAACAAAATAGCTCTTAGGTTGCGTGAACGTAGTGTTGATCCGGATATTGTCATTGAAGAAATAAGTGCCCTAAAGAAAACAAAGAACTGCCAAAATATTGAGATATTGGAAAACAGTACGATAAAGTCGGGCACATATATAGTCAATTAAGAAGGGATACTAGAAATGAGGGCAAATGAAATACCATCAACACCCACAAATCTGTTATTGTCTTTAAAACAAATAGCGCCAACGCCTACAGGAAATAAACCGCAGTTAGAATCATTTTATTGCCTCACCCCAAGGACATCAAGGAAAAATAGCCAAAATAACATGGGTTTGTCTTCCACTTTCTCACCTCTTATCCCAAACAGCCCCTCTCTACAAAGAACTTTGAATTGTCCTCTCCTCCTATTTCTATTATAAATAGCACTGCCAATCAAAAAAGCTTTACTGCGATTGCAGGTAATAAAAGAAATTATTAATCACGTTCTTATATATTTATTGTTTCTAAATTAAAAATTTCATAGGTCCGTTTTTAATTCAAAATGATGCGAATTTGGTATCACCAACTTTTGATAGGCATCTTTATTTTCCGAAAATTCCTATTTCAAAACATTCGCGCCAAGACCAAGGCTACAAGCGCTATACCTGCTTTTGCATGGAGGGAGCATATACAGCCCAAAGAACAGGGAAAAAATTCAAAAGCAGAAGCTATAAAAGCCAGAAAGCAAAAGCGCGAAAAAAGAAAGAGTGAAAAAGAGAAAATTATTCCAACTATTGAGAACGGAATTAAAAAACATGGCTTACGATAAGGTCATTTCTATCGACTTCGTATGCAAAGCATTTTAAGAAAAAAGGATTAGTTTCCAATTAGTTAATTTTATTTTAGAGGTTTGTATATAGATATGTAAAATATAGATGTCGTGAATTGAATTTAAGTACCTGGATAACCGTACACGTTTTGTTTTATCATTTATAAAAAAAGAAGCGTTATTGTCAAATAAATAGCGATTTAAAAGACCATATTATTAAATTTTTATTTAAAAAATAGCCATGCCGACAATAGGAACATCATATGCCGAATATTGAAAAGCCGAGTGCCGACTATTGGCAAATGTGATGTATTTTAAGAAATATTTAATTTAATCAATTTTAATAAATAACTTTTCAAAAACGATAAATTTAGCCATTATAGAATTGTAATAACTAGTTGATAGTAAAATCGGTTGAATTCTATCATGAAAAAAGTTCGCGAACCCATCTAATACACAAAAGTTTGTTAAATAAAAAGACAAAATAAAACTTCGAAATTTTAACACGTTGACTCCTACGACAATTTTCAAAAACCTGGCCAAAAATGACAATTTGATTTTTTTACATTTTATTATTAAAAACTCTATTTCATAGGTATCATCAAAATGCAATAATGTTTTTTAGGAGAAAAAGGCTATGCAGAAGCCAACTACGAGTTAATTCGTAAGTCTTTCTTCAAGAGTTCATCATCGCGTTAATTAGAGAAGATATTCAACCAGTTATAAAAAAAATTAATTGCAAAAGCTCCGTTATTTAGAGTGTTTACCACCAACCGAAAAAACATCATCCGGCAAAGCCATGTCGTGTATGTACATAAGCAAAATATAAATGTTCAGTTCACGTAAGCTAACATTGACTTTTTGTTCTTTTTCCAGAAACCTTTAATTTATGCTATAACTGA
Source organism: Cistogaster globosa (assembly GCA_937654795.1). Taxonomy (NCBI): domain Eukaryota; kingdom Metazoa; phylum Arthropoda; class Insecta; order Diptera; family Tachinidae; genus Cistogaster; species Cistogaster globosa. Next base: position 26,124,196 of record OW569406.1, read on the forward strand.
TATAATACGGTTTAATTCGTAGTTACACAAAAAGGCAAGAGTTATCTCGTAATCAACGTGTTAAGGTATATAAATAAACTCTTAAACTAAATTATTGTAAAGTCTAACGAGCAATTGAAAAAAATAACATACCGTAGGATTAAAATATCTTGCTGCAATCCGATAAACTTCACTTTTTTGACCATCGCCGTCATATAGGCATTTATATTCACGGCAAGTAAAACTACATAAACGACATGATATTGATGATGCCATTGATGGAATAATCAAATTTATTTTATTTAAAATACTTTTGTTGTTTTTTATTATTGTAGCGCAATTGTGCGGTATTCTCGTATAAGAACAATAAGGCTTTTTTAAGGATTGAAAATAGTTTACTTCGCTGTGATATTAGGTCTGTCCCAAGGCGAATAAAATTATTTCGCCATGGTCTGTCCCAAGGCGCATTGAGCAGGTGACTGCATTAGATCAACATAAGTTTTAGTTTTTATGTGTATTTTGTTTTTGTAAAATCTTGTAAAGCTGTCAAAAACGTCTGGCAATATGTGTGTATGCATTTGTGAAAAATAAGAAAGCCACTAAAAATATATTGGAATACATACACACATATTGCCAGACGTTTTGACAGCTCGAATAAGAATAACAAAATACACGTAAAAGGTAATGTAATCACCTGGTATTATTGCGCCATGTGTGTATGTATTTGTGAAAAATAAGCAAGCCACTTAAATTAATTGAAATACACACCTACTGTCAGATGTTTTTGACAGCTTAACAAGGTTTTACAAAAACATAACAAAGGTAAAAGCAAATGCAGTAACCTGGTAATAATTTGCATTGAAATTTATTTTTAATGGGGGTTTTCACACAAGACTAATTTTTAATCCGCACAACTTTTGTTCTTTCGTATTCACATTAGACTATTCACGTATACACAGCTTTGTGTATGTTAGTAGTTTCTTTATTTCACGTTTGCCTTTCGTTCGTTAAACACACACATACATAAATTGCGGAACATACTTGGCGGAAATATGGCTGAAATAATTAATGATGAATTGACAATAATTTTAGGATGAATTTCTAGTGCCTGTAACTTGCAAGCTGCATCATTACTCCTAGAAGCTGAAGATTTCAATTAATATTTTATTCATATTTGACAAAAATTTCGTTTTCAATTTTTTCCCTGTAAAATACATATAAAAATCAACTCAAATTAACTTCAAACTCAATTTCCCTTGATAAAATATTATAAGAAAATTGAATTCAATCATAATAAAACTCATCATTCATGTATTCATCTTTAAGGCCGGGGCACATAGAATCCGTCATGCGTTAAACTTTGACAAATTCAACTGACAAGTAAGTTAAAATACATGTTTTCTTATGAGCGTTGTCACAATCAATACGTGTCCGTCAACGCAAGGTACGAAAGTTGGTCAACTTTTAACTTTTGAATACTTTGACAACTATCAACTGCTTCTTCTTCTCTGTTTTCTTTTAACTCTTTCTGTGTTTCAATTGTGTTTTGTGATTTTATTAAAACAATTTAGGTGGCAAACAATAAAATACAAATTTAGTTGAATTAAAAGGTGAATAAAATACAAATTAAATTTAAAAGTGAATAAAAATAGATAGCAAACTTTGGTTTAGCATCCGTCAGCAAAGTATTCATTGTGCCAACCTAATCCATCATTACTTTGACTTTAGTTGAATTTGTTAAAGTTTAACGTATGACGGATTCTATGTGCCCCGGCCTTTACGCGTCGATGGACGACTAAGCACTAAAAATCGCTCTGCAAAAAAAAAACGCAGAACCTGTGTTTTCATGAGTGTATATGTGTTAATTTTGTTCTGCTTGTGCGGGGTTGAAGCTGGTTGAAAAATTGTGCCAACCAAAAACCACTCTCTTCACCGAAAAAGCCTTCAAACTGCAATTTTATGCCAGCACAATTAGTCTTGTGTGAAAACCCCCAATGTGCTTAACAGTGCACTCACACGGTCAAGTTTTTGTTCAATTCTCTTTCAAGCCATTTACACATACTTCTTGTTAAAATTCTCAAAAATTAAAAGCTGTGACGTAGGCTGCACGCAATTTCAAAGCAGAATTTTTAATGCAAATTTGGAGGGAAACTTCAATCAGATGATTTCTTGAATGTATTTTGAAAGACTCAATTGAACGACAAGTTGAAAGCAAATTCGCAGCAAGTTTTTAAAGTGTGAGTGTATTGGGTAAAAAATGAGAGAAATTTTAAAACTTGAATGAAAACTTAATCGTCTGACACCCTTGTAAGGCCAGGATTCACTATCACGCACAAACGAGCGATTTAATCACATAAAAATCTAACGGAATTCCACACTATTATACAAAAAAGGTGCAAAAAATAATGTTTTGTTGTTTTTTTCTCCTCTTCTTTAAAATAATCAACTCTGATCACATAGAAAAAATTATTTTATGAATTATTTCAAAAGATTATTAGATTAGTTGATTTTTTTGAAGATGAGGAGAAAACAACAACAAAGTATTAAAAGCATCTTTTATGTATAATAGTGTGGCACGTACGACGCCATTTTAAAACGATTTTTATTCAGATTTTCGTGTGATTAAATCGTACGATTGTGTATGATAATGAATCCTGGCCTTTAATGTCAAACTCCATATATAAAAAATATGTGTATATTATATATATATATATATATATATATATATATATATATATATATATATATATATATATATATATATATATATATATATAGTGAATTCTCCTACGTTATCACCTGGTAATTGATTCGCCTTACACCCGTCCAGACGTGCAATAAGTGTGGAAACTTTTTGTTGGCAATTGTCAATTTCTATTGCTAACATTGACATTGCATGTGTGGACTGCCACTAAAAACATATAAGAATACATACACACATTTACAAAAACAAAATACACGTAAAAGGTAATGCATTCACCTGATATTATTGCGCCATGATATGTACTCATGTATGTATGTGAGTGTAACAAACCTTCTTACACAAAGATATAAAAATTGTGTCCGGAGATAAATACGTGTTCACCACCCTTTAACATAAGCTTAAACATAAAGTTTTTTTACTATTATTCTGCCGACGTTATTGCTATGTTAAGAAATAAAAATTCCACGTCTGGACGGTGTGTTAGCACTACTGCTTTACGAAGTATGTTGTAAATAAATCGAAAACGGCAACACAACTTATTAATTTTTTGTGTGCTACTAACCAACAGAGGCCACTAAAACTAAAAACTACATCTGATTGGTATAAAATTTATTACTTTTGGCGCGTAAATAGAATAAAGGAATAAGAAAATTTTAAGTTTTTGTATCTATATACTAAAGATGAGTAGATCAAATAAAATATTTGCCGAGAAGGCATTTGAATTAGTCAAAGAATTGGAAAGAACGTCTCAAACAATACCACCGTTTGATGTACAACATAATACAAACATATTCTATCAGTTAAGCAACATACAATTCTTTCAATTCTAGGACGACGGTGTCCGGCAAGTTTTAGAGGAAATTAAAGCCATATTTGAAGAAAATTGTGCACAAGCGTAAGTATTGTTAGCAAAATCAAAAGTTTTTAAATTTAAACTAAATATGTTTGTATGCGCGGGTATAAAGTGCTAACTATTCAACATCGGGTGATCGTACTTTATGGCCATTATTAAATTTTCGTCATGCAGCTTTGCAGCGTAATAAAAGATGTCTTTTAACGTATTTGTTTCAACGACTACAAAAAATAAAAGCTTGCCGTTGGGAATTTGGACCTATTGTACCATCCGACATTAAAGCAAATCTTTGTGAACCAGAAATGGTATTTTTCAACAAGTATTCAAAATCTTTGGCATCTTATATGCGCTCCATAGGTGATGGGCAAGGTATAGATTTGACAGGAGACCTTCGTCCGCCGAAGTCATTATATATTGAAGTTCGATGTGTTGAAGATTTTGGAAAGTTTGAATTGGAAGATGGTGAAGTTATATATCTTAAGAAAAACAGCCAACATTATTTACCAAGATCCCAGGTGGAATCATTAATAAGACAAGGTATCTTACAACATATTGTTTAGAATGACTTTTAATCACTATACCAATAAATAAGATTAAAAAATCAAATTAAGTTTTTTTATATAAAGCAATAAATATTATATAAATTAAGACCGTAACCAAGGCGAAATAACAGTAGGTGGTCTCTTTAGCGGATTCATTGACTTTCGCCGAAACGCTAAAGGCCGGGGCACATAGAATCCGTCATACGTTAAACTTTGACAAATTCAACTGACAAGTAAGTTAAAATACATGTTTTCTTATGAGCGTTGTCACAATCAATACGTGTCCGTCAACGCAAAGTACGAAAGTTGGTCAACTTTTAACTTTTGAATACTTTGACAAATATCAACTGCTTCTTCTTCTCTGTTTTCTTTTAACTCTTGCTGTGTTTCAATTGTGTTTTGTGATTTTAATAAAACAATTTTGGTGGCAAACAATAAAATACAAATTTAATTAATTTAAAAAGTAAATAAAATACAAATTAAATTTAAAAGTGAATAAAAACAGAGAGCAAGCTTTGGTTTAACATCCGTCAGCAAAGTATTCATTGTGCCAACCCCATCCGTCGTTACTTTGACTTTTGTTGAATTTGTCAAAGTTTAACGTATGACGGATTCTATGTGCCCCGGCCTTAAGTGTCAAACACCATATAAAAAAAAAAAAATTATACACATTTTTTATACATGAGTTTGATATTTCAGGTTTTGGCGAAAACTAATGAATTCGCTATTGCGTCCACCTAGTAATTTTGGCTAAGTTTGTGATAAATTGTAAAAAGAACAGTAAAATTAAATAACAGCAGAGAGAAACAAGTAAGAGAGCTGCATTCGGCTATGCTGAATCTTATATACCCTTCACAATCTATGTAAATATAGTTTAGTGAAGTAACTCCAATTAAAAAATTCAGAATATATACTTTATGGGGTCGGAAATGGATATTGTAGAAATTACACACGGAATGAAAAACTTATAAATCGCTGGTCTCATGTAGAAAAGCCCTAAATCGAATTATTACGAAATTAAGCTTTTTCAAGATTCCAATACATTTTACAGAGATACCCCTCGTCACAAAATTTCAATACAATAGTATCAAGAATAACGGTTTTACAAGCATTTACATTTCAAATATTACATTATGATAAATACAGTTTCTATAATGTTTTTACCTCCTCCTGTAAATTCACGATTATGCGAGTTAGGGCCTTTCTACATGAGACCAGCGATATACCCTTTTTCCACTTTTTGTGGTGAGGGGTATAAAAACACACATAAAATAAGAAAATAATTTGATAAACAGAAAAATCCTTTAATTGATAACCAAAGGTTACCTAGCATAACCAATAGTGTACATAAATTGTCAGCCAACTTTTATAATAAATAGCTTTTCCTCTTGCGTTTCGCTATCCCAATAAGAATAATTTCTTACTTTGTATGGGAGGTATCACTCCCACTATTCTAATTCAATCTTTGTTTCGTTAAACTGTGTATATGGATTTGGGTCAATAGTCTAGTTCTCTAGCTACACCGTTCTAATTTTTCATTTTGTAAGGAAGGTACTACGCCCATTATTCCGTTATAGTCTGTTTTTCGGTACGTATTGCATTATATAAGGAGAGTTATTTTATCAAATTCCGAGGTGCTACCTATTAAAAATACCAAGTAACAGGATGGTAAATGTGAAATATAAACAAGTAAGAGTGCTATATTCAGCTATGCCGAATCTTATATACTCTTCACTATCTATGTAAATATAGTTTAGTAAAGTAACTCCAATCAAAAAAAGAAATATTGGGGTGACAGAAAATTAAATATGAAAAAAAAAAAAATTCAAGTACTACACACAGTGTCGTGCAAAGCAAAAGCAACAAACTTCTTATTTGAGTTTAAACATAAATATTTCATACAAATTTTTATTAAAAAAATAAGTGTTTGTATATTTTTGTGTACTATTATGATGAGTAATGAAAGAGAATTTTAGAAGTTCAAAATTTGCAACTCTCTTTAAAAAATCCACCAAAAACATTCAAACGTAAAAAAGAGTGTGCAAAACAAAAGCAACAAATTGTAAAATCATTTGCAAACATTTTTTTTTTCAAAAATAACGGAACATATTTATGTAAACTAGTTCTTAGAGGTTAAATAATTTTATAAATCATTTTTTAAATTAGTTTCTCTACGTTTATTGCACTGGTGTAACTTAATAGAATGGCCAGAGATAAATATTGGCAATTCTTAAAATCTCAAATAATTAATTATCTCGAAAAAGGAGAAAAGCAAGCTTCAGTTGCTAGGAAGCATAACATAAATAGATCTATTATTTGCAGATTTTTTAAAAAGTATAAATGGACAAGAAAGCTTACTGTGACTTATTTAGGAGGGCGTCCACAAAAAACTTCTGTTTGCCACTTCCAATAAAGTTGTTAAAACTCTTAAGTTAAATGTGGACAACAGTACAATTCGTAGACGTCCAATAGAAAATAATTTAAAAAGTTAGAGATCAGCAAAAAAAGCCATTGCTTACCAGGACACATATTCAGAAAAGGTACTAAGCTAACTACTTGATTTTATTTGTCGTTGAATTACTACTAATATTTTTGTGTGCTTTTATTTATTTAGCTTCTCAACAAATGGAGTTGGACCGTTTCAGAAAATTGATGGTACAATGGACCGTTTCATGTATAAAGAAATTCTTGAAACGAAAATGGTTCCCTATGCTGATTGGGATATGCCTCTTCGATGGGTGTTTCATTGAAGCGAGTGGTATTCAAGTCCTAGATTGGCCGGCACAATCGCCCAACTTGAAACCCATTGAAAACCTTTTTGGGATACTAAAAAGCGTATTTCCGGAAAAAGATCTAAAAATCATAGCGAACTCTTCTAATATCTAGAAGATGAGTAGAAGCGTATTCCATAGAATGTACTCGATAATCTAATTGAATCTATGCCACGCAGATGTGCAGAAGTTATTAGAAAAAAGGATCTTATACAAAATATTAATTTGTTGCTTTTGTTTTGCACAACTTTTTATAAAGACCTGAATTGTTTAATTTATTTTTTTTAGTAAAGACGTAAATAAAATTATTTATTTTTTATCTAGTTTTAAGCATACATAATTGTGAAGTACTTAGGATTTTTTGTTTTTTGTAAAACGATTTTGATACAAAATAAATTATTTTTTATGTTCTGACACTCACATGCGATTTCAAAAACGCTAACTTTTGTTTTACATGTTCTGAAACTCACGCGTTTTGCTTGCGATTTGCTTTTTTCAAACTTATGTTCGAAGAATAAAAACATATGATTTGACGGTGCAAAACAAAAAAATCAAAAGAAAATTAAAAAAAGGCCTTCTTTCTTAGTTTAATTTCTTTAAATAAACATTTAATTAAAAAAGAAGAAGTCAAAAAACGGATGCTTAGAGATAATTTCAATACATTAGATATTCCAATCCAATAAATATTTATTAATTTAAAAGTTTTATGCAAAGCAAGAAATAATTTGGCGACAAATGAAATTTCTATTAGTGATGTTGCATTTAGCAACTTTGAAGAAAAAGATTACTTAGGTCGTGAGTAATCAGTACTTAAAAATTATTTTTGATTATTTTGTTAGTTATAACATACACGTTCAAAACGCAGATTGTCCTAAAAATAATTGAGATACATAACGTACATTAACACTTAAATCGCCCATTTAATAAGCATCGAATATTTGTTTAAGACTTTAAAATGTGAATAACCGCGTTTTTATTTGACTACCGACTAAACATTTAACCGCACTAATACTAATATATTTTCGAACATCAATAAGAACAGCTGTTTTTATGAAATCGCAAGTACTCAAGAAAAAAAACAACACAAACAATTGATAAAACAAAGGAGATATTTTTAATTTATTATTTAACACTTTATTTGTGTAAAAATAAAAATAAATATTGATAAAAATAAAAGAAAACATATTAATTTTTATTTGTGTATAGTTTTATTGTTGTTTTAAAGTTTATTTTAAGTGAATTTTATAACTTCACTTCAGTCTGTGCTTGCGATTGTGAACTACAGAACACCTTTCATGCGATTTCAACTCACATCGCAAGTTTTAGGCGATTTGCGATTGTCAGAACATGCCTGAAACTTTGTTGCTTTTGTTTTGCACAACACTGTATGTACATATAATTTTACATAGAAATACCATAGGCTCTTAACGGGTTAAGCAATTTTAAAAAACTTTAGTATATCCTTAAAGATCTATTCAAAAGCTTCAAAATTATACCCATATTGATATTTTAAAAAATTTGAAGATTCCATAGGCACCGTAAATCGGAAAATATGGGCGAGCACCAATATTTTCATTTGTTTATTTTTTATTCTTACTTTTTAATTCTCTATTTTTTTTTTTTTTATTGGACTTTATTGTTTTAAATGATGTGAAAAAATTAGAGATAGGCGTGCTGTTTTGCCGCTGCCTTGAAGAACATAGACTGATTATGTTGATTTCCAATAGCGCCTATTTCGACATTATGTCAGATCGATTGGCTTATTTAAATTTTCTCTAGCTGATCTAGTGCCTCGGCAAATTTTACTTCAACACAACACGAACGGTCAGTTTTTTTCAAAAGTAAATTCAAAAATCTAGATAAAAGTTTGTTTATCAAGTAGATTAACCTAAAAATCTTATTTCAATAAATTTTAAGGTGGCGGAAATGATGTATAAGACAGGTTTAGGCGATTATTTAAAAAAAGATTAGTTAAATTTAGGCTTGATAAATTATGGGTTAAATAAAGGTGCCTTTAGACGAAATGTTTTGTACATATGACTTGTCAGATTTTCCATAACAAAATATATATGTATCGTGTATGTTAAATACATATGTAAAAGTCGTGACAAATTTTTGTTTAGAGCGTGGTGCAATAATACCAGGTGAATGCATTACCTTTTACGTGTATTTTGTTTTTGTAAAAACTAATTCGAGCTGTCAAAAACGTCTGGCAATATGTGTGTATGTATTCCAATATATTTTAAGTGGCTTTCTTATTTTTCACAAACACATACACACATTACTAGACATTTTTGACAGCTCGAATTAGTTTTTACAAAAACAAAATATACGCAAAAGCTAAAACATATGGTGAACACATGATCGGGTGCAGTCACCTGTTTGATGCGCCTTGGTTTAGAGCGTGTTCTATTTTTATATGACAAAGCAAGGCGAATCAATTTACCAGGTGGCAGCGTAAGCGAATTCAGTATTTATTGCTGGTATACACGACTGTCAAACTCCATGTATAAACAATATGTGTACATTTTTTATATATGGAGTTTGACAGTCGTGTATACCAGCAAAAAATACTGAATTCGCCTACGCTGCCACCTAGTAAATTGATTCACCTTGTGACAAAGCATATGACTTCCAGTGGTGTAACTTGTTTTTTCTTCACTTATACCCTTTTTAAATGATCAAAAGTGCAAAAAGCACTAAAATCGTTGGAAGCAGAATAGATTTGACATCTTTATTATCATTAACAGAGCCGCTCACCAAACAACTGTTGTAAACAATGATTTACTTCGTAGGTTATGTCAGAAGTTAAATGCATGTACGTTTAAACGCGAAATTTAAAGCCATACATATGAAAAAATGACTACTTTGACATACATAAGGATTTTCAAACTGACAAGTCATATGTAAAAAACATTTCGTCTAAAGGCACCTTAATTAGTATAACGAAATCACGAAGTTAAGGCAAAAATTCAACCAGTGACTTCATATTTACTTTTTTCTGTACTCGGCAGATTTTTTCGACTCTTTTTGAAAAAAAAAATCTGAAAAAACATGCTAATTTTTTTCTTTACTAACTAACGTAAATTTAAGCGTATAGTTAGCATTATTAGAACATTTCATAAGAATAGTTCTCTAATATTTTTTCGAACTTTCAATATTTGCATTTATATGCGGTAAAACCTGCTTTTCAACATTTTTTAAAAATTAAACGAATTTATGTAGTTAAAATAATTTTTTTCAATTTTGCTTAATATTTAAATCTTTTACAAAAACTTTTTAGAATCAAAAAAAGCTTTAAATAAAGCTCTTGCTTTGTTATTAACAACATCTAAAAGCTACTTCCTAAAACTTACCATTTTTTAAAAAACAATATTTTATTTTAAGCTTACATGAATAAATCTTATTAAATCCTTTTTTATTAACTTAAAATTTAAACTTAATTCTTACACAATTTAATATTTTTAAGTTATATTAAATATACCTACAAACGAAATTTTAAACAGATAATCTACACAAATGTAAGTCAATGTAAATAATAAAAAAAGCTAACAACTGGCTGTATACCATATATACTTATAATTTTAGACAAAACTGAAATTTTTACGAGAGGTGCCGAACAATTTGACTTTAAAAAACTCTTTAATAGGCATCCTGTTAAAAAAAATCCACAAACAAGTACTAGAAAATTAAAGAAATAAAATTATATTGGAAATAATTTTTACAACAAACAAACAAATTTTCAAAGAGGATATAAAACAAGGTGTAAATTTTAACAAGAATTTAATTTATTCTTTAGCTACTAGTGTTATAGACACTACAAAAAATGTAATAAATAATTATTTTTTACTTTTACAAAGTTTAAAAAATTCTAAAATTTATTTACTTGCAAACCTGAACATAAGAAAAAAAGTCTTCCAAAATTATTTAATTTTTAATATTATTCAGTGTAATGTGATTATATGACTTTTTTATTTTGCAATTTTTGAAATTGTTAAACTGGGTTTTTGTGGTTTACATAAAAAAACGTTTATAAAAATCTACACATTTTTATGAGCTATCTTCCCTTACTAAACATCAACTTATGTAGCACAACTTGCTGGCTACGTAAATGACATTTGAGTCAACGAATATTATGAATAAAAGAAAATAAGGAAAATTCTCGCTTCTATTTCTTTTGAATTGCATGTGTTTGACAGTTCGTTTCTTGCTTTTGGATGGAGAGGTTGCTTAAATCAGTAAAGGAGGAAATAGTCAGCAATTTGGTTACAACAAGGAAAAAAAGTAAAAGAAAAAATATATAAATAAAACAAGAGAAAAGTGTTTGTAATCTGCTGAACAACAACAAAACCAGCAGTAAAAGAGACAAATTAGGAAAATATTTAACTTCGTGGAACAATAACTGAAAAGAGTAAATTGTGCTCTCCGCGCTCCGTTTAATGATAAAAAGTTGTAAGCAAAAAGAAATATAAAATCCATTTTTTCGAATTCTAGTGTTTAAAAAACCGAGTAATTGAGTGAGTTACTGTGAGTGTATTAAAAGTTTTGGGGATTGTGGAAGTAATGGATGTGTTGATTAGTCCGTCGAATGAGATTGTATATGGTGTCAAGAAATTAAACAAATATATTTAGATTGTTTGATGCAGTTAAACTATTTTAAAAACGTGGATTTTTTAATAAGTAACTAAAGCGGTAATAACAGTTTTTAATTTATTACCAGCAACAATTCACACTGAAAAATTAAAGAATGATTTCTGTGCTTAAATTTTAAGTCTTGTTGCTGTTTCTCATTTAATAAAAAAGTCTGAGCAAGGTAGTGCGAGTTCGTGTGTATGGTTATTAATTTATACAGAGACCATACAAAAATTAACTCATTTGAGATTAAGTTTGTTTTTATTGTTGCGATGCGGTGTGCGTTAATTTGTATTCTCGACTTAACTTTTTTTGTTGTAACGCATACAGTAAATTATTGCGTACTTTAGGATGCAAATATGAATTTAAAAATACTTATCACAAATATTTCACTATATGACATTATTTCCATGTGTTATTTTATTGCTAAACTATACTTTTATATGAAATAGCCTAAAAAGGGCGCGCAAAATATTTAAACTTTCAAACGTTACAGTTCAAATTTTAACTATATTTGCTTAATTCAATGAAAAATATTTGGTAATTTTTTTCTAAAAAGTGCTATCACTCAGTCACCCATTTGCTTAACATGGCAAACATATTTTTCTTTTCAGAAAAATTTTTATTCGCCTTGTTTACATTTACTTCAAATAAATGATTACTTTGTTTACACTATTCAAATTGTTTTCTATCAATACATTTTACCACTAAATTTGCCAATTTTATTTTTTTAAGCCTTCTGCTTAAATAATTTCTAAATTACTGAAAAAATTTTAAAATTTCGGCAAAGTGCTACTCTACTTTTGTTTATTTCTCAATCATACACGTATTAAGTATATGAAATTTGTTGTACTTTGTCAAGGTTGCCAAGTTTTGAAATAACTAGAAGCATGCTTTAGAAATTCTTTATTAGATAAATATTTCCCTGTTTTTTGTATCAAAATCACTACTTAGTTTAGCGGTATCAGTTTTGTTTTAATAGTTTAAAATAAAAATAAAAAATAATTTTTAAAAGTAAACGATATACTTTCAGCAATTGAAGTTTTTATTTGTAACAATTGAGTGTATTCGAAGCCTTATGTTGAAACAGCTTGTGTATAATTCAGATGAAAAATTTCAAATATGTTTATTTAATCACAATCCTAAAGGAATTTTAGTTCAAAAGACTATAAAATTTATTGTTAAGCTATATCTCTGCCATTTTAGTAAAACTTCTGTGTTATCAAAGGCTTGTACTCAAACAAATCAAAAGTAACATAGAAGAAGAGGATAACCCTTGCACTTGAGCTTAAAAATATGAATCCCAAGAAATAAATAACGTGCTCGCTCACATATTCATCAAAAAAAAAAAAAAAAAAAAGACAGTTATCAATAGTGTTGAAACTGAGTAGCTCCTTTAATTTGAAGTTTACATTTTATTTTCTAAACTTGAAATGCAGTGTACTTGAAATAATTTTAACAAAAAACCTTACTTTGATAATCTAAATCGTATAATACCAAACAAGATTAATATAGTCGTTTCTGCCTAATCTTTAATATGTATCACAATAGTTTTATATGTTTGATATTGCCTTACGCTTTCATGTTTCCCAATTTTACAGCATCATATCTTCAGTTTTATTTGTATGGTTTTAAACTTGATTTGCAAAAATCAAAAAGGAATAAAATCATTTAATAACCTAGTTTTGTAGTGAAATTTAAATTGAAAAAAAAAAAAAAATAAAATAAAACTGCTTGTGCGCAACCAGGGATCGAACCAAGGCCAAACAAAAGTATCCTGTTTTTACACTGAATAAAACAATTGTCAAGCTTGAAGGTTTAATAGTTTTGTCGTAATTTACTTAATTGTTAAATATTTTTTTTAACCTTAAGTTGCCAACTTCGGGAATTAATTTGAGTTACAGTAAGCAAACAAATGAAACCATGCAGTCTGACTTCACGTTTAACCACAAAAATTTGTGCATTATAAATTAACAAAACAAAAAAAAGACAATAGGAATTCCTAAAAGCAAAATTTATATCTTAAGTATTGGCAACTCATTACTTCTTAATTTACTCTCTTTGCATTATTATTCTCTGAGTTCTTGCCGTTAGGAAATTTTTAAACTTTATTGTTTTGAGCACAATTCTCTATTATTCTAAATCTATAGGGCTGCCACATAGAAATTTTAGTACACTGAAAAAGTCAACATTTAAGATTTTTGAGTATTTTATAAAATTCAACACAGGTGGAAAAAAAAAACTTTCTTTTTTAACAGATAAACTTTAATTTTTTTCAGCTGACGTTTTTTTTTTTTTGAAATACAAATAATCATATATTTCTTAATATATTTTCTTTGCTTGGAAATATATAGTTAATAACGAGTTTCAATATACGTTGATATTTCGGAATAAAAATCAAGAAAGACGAAAATTTCGTGTACTTTCAAATTATTCTGACTTTGTAACAAATGCAAGTTCGATAATACGCCAAAATGTAAATTTACAAGTTATTGTTAAATCGTTACAATACAAATTTATGTTTTTATTTTTTTTTTTTAAGTTGTTGCTAGTAAACGGATAGCCCCAATAATCATCTTGCGCACTCGTGTTTATATATCGACAGTTTTATCGTGCGCTTTAACTGTGAATTTCCTTATGGCATCGGCTTTATAAAGCTTTATACTTGTAATTCTTATTCCTTATTGTAGCTAATCGTATCGATCACAGATAAGCATATACAGGCATGTTCTGAAATCCACACGAAATTTTCACTTTCGTATTTTTGAAGGCATTGTTTTTGTAAAAAATAATTTTATAGCAACAATGCTTTGATAAATTTGAAGTGAAAATTTCACGTGGAATTCAGAACGTGCCTTATAAACTTCTGCTGAAGTCTGAACAACGAAATTTATTCAAAGCAAGTGTTGAAAATTTCCCTCTTGCCCACAATAAAAATTTCATTATTTAAATATCTATAGAGCAAAGTAACACTGTCATGAGTACGTACTCAACAGAAATACTTGCCTAAGAGAAAATAATGTCATGTTTAGATTAATGTCGAATTATTATAATGTACAATAAAACAGCTGCCTATGTATCTAGATTTTATTAAGGGAATATATTCCTAATGATTTCATTAAATCTCGACGTATTTGAAAAACAACGTTACTTTGTTTAAGAATGAAATTTAATAAAGCAGTATTTTAAATATAGGCAATACTGTCCACAACAATAATAAATTTAAATAATAAGAAATAGGTCAATGCTTTTACGCTGTCACATCCCTGATGTAATCTAAGGTTTGTGTTTTGCTGCATGAACAAATTCTGGAACTTCTACAAACGAACTTTAATTTAAAATTTGGCATGATTGTCGGTCTTCGTGACTTCTTTGTCATCGTGAACCTTCATTTACATATATACATTTACTTTTTTGCTAATGTGCGAAAGATGGGTCAATTTCTGTCTTATATTTTAAACTAATCATTATTGCCTTAATTTTTTTTATTACATTTTAAAATATTTTTGAAATGATTATTTTTATATTGTTGGTTGCAATTTTTGCATAACTCCCTTCTATTTGAAATGTATTATATAATTGAAAAAATAACAATTTAATAAGAAAAGTTTTTTTTATTTGTGTTTCCTACTAATTAGAAATAAATTCAACATTCCTTAGACATCGCAAATTTTAATTTTTTAACTATGTTATAACATTTTTCAAATTATTTAATAGTTGTTGTAGAAAAAAGGTTTATTAAAAAACTTTTTGAAAGATAGTCCGATGGTCACTAAAAATAGTTTTAAAATTAATAAACTTGGAAATAATAAAAAAAATTTGTTTAGTCACTATTAATTAAACTTAGTTTATTTACATTGTTTGACGAGTTGATATAGGTAGGCGAATTGTACAAATTCGATCTGGTAACTTGTTCTCATGTCAAAAAAATATGTAGTCACAAAGAAAACGTAAAGACTTGGATAAACACATTTGTGTTATTTACCAACTGATAGTGAAAAGCGCTCCATAGTTAATCGTGTGAAAAGTGTAGTTGGGGGTATAATTAAGAAAAATAAATAAAAGGCGATGTTGTGTGTTGTTGTTTTCTAAATTAGATCTGGATTTTAGGTTAAATATGTAACTAATTTTCAGTATTTTTAGGAACTTTTTTGTTTTTACTTAATATGTGTCAGCAAATTATATTTATGCCTACAGAAAAATTTTACAATATTCTATAAACCCACCCAAGCAGCATAGTACTGCGTTCACTAAATATTTATGTGCCTTAAAATTTATCTGAAAATATTTACTTTTTGAGATGTTTTCATATTAAAATATGTCAAAGACAATGTTGCAGATTTCTGTTAAACTTAAAAAAAAAAAAATAAAAATCATTTTCATATTATTTTTCTCTAAAAGCAAAATTTTCAAAAATGTATATCTCCGATATCGGGCTGAATTCAGACGAGATTTTACACTGCTGGAATCTACTAGTCCTAGGCTACTTCCACTATGCCGGTGACCTGATTCATGTCTTCTCTAAATATATACCTACTTGGTCCACTTCAAAATATGCTCTTTTTTCATATTATTTTTTTTTCTAAAAACGTTAGGCGGTTATAATGGAGCCAACAAAAGGTTTTTTTTTTTAAATTTTTAATTAATTTTTTCTTTAATAATTTCAATTATTTATAGCCTAATAGCTTTTTTAATGTACATGTAACTTTATCAGCGCAGTTAGCACTATGTGGAACGTATTTTACATTTTTGTAGGAGGTATTTATCTGACGTATTTATCTTTACACCCTTAATTTTATGTTAAACTTCGCTAATTGTGCTTGATTCCTTCAAATATAAATATTTGATAATATTTCCATGAAACAGGAATTTGGTATTCAAAACTAAAAAAAAAATGTATTACTGCGGAAAGAGTATATACATTCGGCCATTTCGCTACTGCTCATTTAGCTAATCAGTGGATTCTACCAAAATTTTGTATTGAAAATTCAAGAGTCTTATATCCTAAGCCAAATTGATTAAATGAGAAATAAATATATTCAACCAACAAAGCAAAAAGTTAACAAAAGCTCAAAAATCTTTTATTCAAAAACACAGTAAACATTGAGTAAATTGATTACGGCAACATCGATTCACAGTCAGCTGTATGCTAATAAGTGTGTTCTTTATTTTTATACCTTTACCACAAAAAGTGGAAAAGGGTATATCTAAGTCTGTTATTCCGTTTGTAATTTCTAAAATATCTATTTCTGACCCCATAAGGTATATATTCTGAGTTCTTATGCATAGAGAAGTCTATTGGGCGATGTCCGTCCGTGTTAATGTTGAAATCGACTTTGCTAAGACATAAGATAGAGAAAATTTAAATTCGCCAATCGATTAGACATAGTTTCGAAAATTTTGCTATTGAAAATCAGAAAGATCGGTCCATTTCCTTGAGGCAGAGGGCAAAATACCACGCCTGCCTCTAATTTTTTCATATCATTTGAAACAAAGTAATTTCAATAAAAAAATAAATAAATAAATGGGGTCTCTGAACTTTTCATAGAAAAGTACGATTGTGCGTCATATTTTTCATTAAATCAATATGAATACCATTTCAAAGCTTTTGATGAGGTCTTTCATAAAATACTAATTTTTTTTTACAAATGCCGATGACATTTTTTTTGTATTTAAAATTTTTTTTTTTAATTTTTTAATTCTCTGTGACCTCAAAATTTGTTTTTTTTTTTCTTATTGAAGTTACTTCACTAAACGAGATTTACATACATGGTGAAGGGTATATAAGGTTCGACATAGCATATTGTTGTATTTATTGTTGTTGTTGTATTTATTTTGTATGTGTAGATCTAACAAGTGTTAGCATATATTTAACATTCTTTTATATTATGTCTGTTTAGAAACTTTATTAGCAAAAATTAGCAACGAAAGAGTAAAACAGAAATGTTCAAATTTATTCTTCCAAATGTAAAAAAGTAAATGAACGCTTTACTAGGAAAAATTAGCAAAGAAAATGTTTCTGGTTTCGAGAATGATATGTAAGATCTAAAAACTGTAAGGAATGATCATTAAATAGTACAATTTTAAAAGAAAATGTACTAGTGTGTTAAAATTTTTAAAACAAGGACTAAAAGCCAGCAAACTGGTAACCACAGGGAAAAATTGAAAATAATCATCCCTATGTGAATAAGTGAAATTTTTGTTCCCATGAAATTTTCAATCCCCTCGAATCCTCATGAATTTCCCATGAAATATTTGTTCACTTCATTGAACAGCTGTTCAAAGTTATTAACCTATCAGTGCACATTAAATATAAGTAAGAAGAAAAAGATTAGTGAAAATTTGTAAATTGGAGTTCAAATTTAAAATTTACGAGCAAAGAGGTCTACTCTTTGTTTTTCATCTTGTAGAGTATAATGTCAGTCTGCGCTGCGGAAACTGATCTTTAATTAAAAAATGTATTAACAATTTAAGTTTTCTAAGTGATAAAAACTTGCATAATGTATGCAGTTCCCCAGTAAAATTTTAGTGAACAGATTCCAAGGGAAAATGGAGGAAAAAATTAATCACGATAAGGAGAATTTTTTTTACGTGAAAAATTGTTCTTGTGAATTATTCACGTTTGTAATTTGGGGAAAAGGGAAAACATTTCAAGTGAAAAGATATTCGTGATAGGGGTGAATACTCTTACGAAATATAAAAAAATATGTACATAAAATGTCGACGAGGTCCTTCGTCGCAGCGGGCAAAACACCTCGCCTACCTCTAATTTTTCTATATCATACAGGCCTCTGAAATGTTCAATTTTTAAAAAGTATTAATTTGAAGCTTTTGAAGAGGTCGTTAAGGAAATATTAAATTAAAAAAATGTTTAAACCATTAAGAGTCGATAGCATTTTTATGTAATTTTTTTTTAATTTTTCAGTTCTCTGTCACTCCAGTATTTGCTTTTTTGATTGGAGTTACTTCACTAAACGAAGTTTACATATATGGTGAAGGGCATAAAAGATTCGGCATAGCCGAATATGGCACTTTTACTTGTTGCAGTTAGTTTTAATAAACATTCTTGTTGTCATTTATATTTAAAAATATTCATATTAAAAATATTTTTAACTTCATACATGTGTTTAACTTATTTATCATTATACATAATAATAATAACTCCTTAAATTGTACCATAAAATGTACATTTTATTACATGTTTCATCACTGACTTGTTTACTTTTAATTTGAAAAACAATACAAACACCTGTAAAGCTTTAAGATTCTTAACCAAATTTCTGTTGTTTAATTTCTTGCCAAGTTAAAAAAAATAAATTATTATTAATATTATTATTAATATTATTATTACTATTATTATTATTATTATAATCTTTTAATTCCCAAATACTTGCTCTTTCTTCAATGTTACAAAAATTTCTTTAATCAGACATTTTAAAAGCAAATTATTTTGTAAACAAAAGTAAGAAACAGCTGTTTGGCTAATTCTTGCTGGTAAAATTTTTACTAGCCAAAACTTACAACAAATGTTTACTCACATTTTTACGATCTTTTTTAGCCTCTACTTGCAAGTTTTCCAAATACGTGAAGAGGTTTTAGTAACAATTAGTAACAATTGTAAGTTACTGAACAAACCTATTGTATTGTCATTTTAATTAAACAAAAATATATGCAAAATATGTGTTTTTTTTAAGGTATAGAATTCATATTAACGTCACGTTAATTAAGAAATGTGATCTATTCTTGTTTTATTCTAAAAAATGCTACAAAGTTTAATTTATTCGTGGTACAAAAAATCTAACTGTTAACGAATATCAATTTAGAAGCCAGTGCCCTTCATCTGCGTGTCATTTATAATTTCCTTAAAATTTAAATTTAGACAAATTTTTTTTTTAAATATTTATTGCAGAGTTCTATAGACAGTGTCAAAAATTTTCCATCTACAAAAATAAAATGTGCTGGCAACTGTTTTAGTACCATTATACCGGTAAAATTGGGTGCTTTCACATTTGTATTTTATATAGAATTCGGCGTTTTCAAAATTTTCCCAATTAACGTAATGTAACGATAAACGCTTTTACAGTTATGATACTATTACCTATGTTTTGGATTTCGGACGTCATTTTCACTTTCGTTTTATTCAAGGTTTTATTATTATAGCAACAATGCTTTGAAAAATATAAGCGAAAATTTCGTGTGGAATTCAGATTATGCCTTCATACAGGTAGCAGTTTTTGGGAATT
The DNA here is from genome assembly GCA_937654795.1 of Cistogaster globosa. NCBI lineage: Eukaryota > Metazoa > Arthropoda > Insecta > Diptera > Tachinidae > Cistogaster > Cistogaster globosa. Next base: position 26,143,920 of record OW569406.1, read on the forward strand.
AATAAAACATTAATATAAATTTTAGTAGCTGCATTGTTATTTTATACCCTTCACCACAGGTGGAAATAGTGTATATCTAAGTTTGTCATTCTGTTTGTAATTTCTACAATATCCGTTTCCCACCCCACGGCTGCCCCTAATTTTTTTATATCATTTGGAACACGATTTTGCATCATATTTTTTAAGACGTCGATATGGGCAACAACTTTTAAAGTGATCTTTCAGGAAATGCAAACATTTGTTTCAAATTGCTTAACGCATTAACGTCTGGTGACATTTTTATGTAAAATTCTATAAAGTTCTTAGTTTTTTTTTCATATTTTCAAATTCTCTGTCACCCCAATATTTGTTTTTTTTTTTTTATCGAATTTACTTCACTAAACTAAATTGTATAATAGTGTTTTTTGATCTCATAAATTTCAACTCCTCATTAACGTTTAAATTCATGATTGGCATACAATTTTTTCATAAATTTTTCTTTTCAATATTTACAGATGAATGGTTTTGAAACAACATGACTACAAATGAAATTAGCGTATTAAGCGCTAAAAGCTGTTGAAAATAAAAACTAAACACAGTTAAAATAACAATAAATAAATCAGTGAAGATATTAAAAGAAACTAGAAAGTTACCGACATTAACATAAATTTGTAAATTCAGTTCAACATTTAAATTATAGTAAGAACAAAAAGCATCAAAACTATAGGAGTTTTTAGAAGATGACTATAATACTCTTTTTGGTCGACACTTCGTCGTCAATGTGCCAAAAAGCATATGTTAATGGAGTGCAAAAGTCTTATTTAGACATTGCCAAGGGAGCCGTCGAAACATTCCTTAAGTATAGACAACGTACACAAGATTGCTTGGGCGATCGTTATATGCTGTTGACTTTTGAAGAGCCGCCGGCAAATGTAAAGGCCGGTTGGAAGGAAAACCACGCAACATTTATGAACGAGTTAAAAAATCTACAGTCTACTGGCTTAACCTCAATGGGAGAATCATTGAAAAATGCTTTTGATTTGTTAAACTTAAATCGAATGCAATCTGGTATTGATACATATGGACAAGGTAGATGTCCCTTCTACTTGGAGCCTTCGGTTATAATTGTCATTACAGATGGAGGACGCTATTCATACCGTAATGGTGTTCATCAGGATATAATATTGCCTCTGAATACGCAAATACCCGGAACGAAATTTACAAAAGAACCGTTTCGCTGGGATCAACGTTTATTTTCCCTGGTCTTGCGTATGTCAGGTAACAGAGCTGACGAACGTGTTGAAGGAAAAGTTCCCCACGATGACTCTCCGATAGAAAGAATGTGTGAGGTGACTGGAGGGAGATCATATCGAGTAAGGTCTCATTATGTTTTAAATCAATGCATTGAAAGTTTGGTACAAAAAGTGCAACCCGGCGTAGTTCTCCAATTTGAACCGTTAATACCGAAAGACCCAAACAACATGACTAACGAAGCATTGCAAGATTTGATTTTTCAACCTCTTAAAAAGATGATATATGTTCAAAAGCATATAAGTCAGAAAACGTTTCCCATAGGGTACTGGCCTCTACCAGAACCCTATTGGCCAGATCCAAAAGCTGTAACTCTGCCTTCTAGGGATGCCCACCCGAAGCTGAAAGTTGTTACCCCTGCGGTAGAGGAGCCTCAAATGGTGCATAACTTTCCAGTCGATAAATACGAAATTGAAGCCAGTCCTTTGACTTTGCAAATTTTACAGAAACGCGAAATGAAAAAGTGCTGGCAGGTAATTATTTCAAATGGAATGCATGGTTTTGATTTGCCATTTGGCTATCTTAAACCCTCTTCAACGACTTCCCAAGTTCATTTGTATGTTTTGGCATATAATTACCCAGCATTGCTGCCACTGTTACATGATCTTATACATAAATATAATATGAGTCCACCAAACGACTTGATGTACAAATTTAATGCCTATGTCAGGTCAATACCCTCTTATTATTGTCCTTTCTTACGAAAAGCACTTTTAAATATATCCGTTCCGTATACATTGTTGCAATTCTTGCTGCCAGATAATGTGGACAATTATTTGTCACCGAATATTGCTAACCAACTGAAGCACATTAAGAATACGGCCAAGCAAGACCAAGAAAACTTGTGCATGAAGGTATACAAGCAGTTAAAACAACCAAAGCCGCCTTATCGACAGGTTGAGACCGCAAAATTAAATCCTGGGGTTCCCCTGCGGAGAGATCTGGTTCGCCACCCGTTACATCGTGATACTTTTGCTAAATTGCACTCGGAAATAGAGCCACTAGAAAACTATACAATTGTGGTTCCTCAGCTAACCCGGCAATCATCGGCCAAGTCTTATCGCAATCCCTTTGATATACCCAGAAGGGATATTATTGAAGAAATAGGGCGCATGTGTGATGCTTTTATGAAACCACAGATTACTAGTCTCGTTGCCAAGGATTCGGGCCACTGTTTGCCTATAGCTGAGATGGGAAATTATCAGGAGTATCTTAAAAATAAAGACAATCCCTTAAGAGAAATTGAGCCTACTAATGTCAGGCAACACATGTTTGGCAACCCTTACAAGAAGGATAAACACATGGTAATGGTAGATGAAGCTGATTTGGGAGAAGTGGCGCCTATGAAAGGGGGCAATGTTCCTAGTGGTCCTAGTGGCCCTGGAACGTCATTGGGACCAACAGGTGTGGTAAAGAAACTAGATTCATCTAGGCCGCGAAAACGCAAGGCTGGACCCATACGCATGGACTATGTATTTAGACGCACTTCTACTGATTCTCGGCCAGGTACACCCACATCACCTTCAAGAATGTCAACAGGTACTCCTTCAGTATCATCACTTTCCGATTTGGAATCAGGCGATACAGCTTCTGAAACCACGTCAGTGTCGTCCAGCATTTCAGAAGATGGTGATCCGGACCGTTTAGTTGTTGCCTTTCCTGATTTTGCCGACGAAGAACCACCAGATCAGGAATTTGCGTTCAATGGCTATGTTAGAGATTTCATAAACGGTGTAGGAGTAGAAAATACCTGTGATAACTCAAATAACGATATATTATCGCCAGCCAGCAGTTCGAGTCTTTTAGGTTTGCACGTTGGTGCTCTTCATAATGGACAAATAACACCACATATGAGTCCTCATCTTAACATGATGCCACAGCATTCTCCTGCCTCATCACCGCATCCGTATCTAGCAAATTATAATATGCCACATGAACCAACCTCGCTGCCACCACCAATAATGCGGTCACCACACGTTGCACTTGGCTCTACGCAGCACCAACCACAGGCAACTAACGGGGTTAACGTCCTGTATAATGCACCGATTATTCAAGCTTCAAGCAATGGAATTACAAATAATCTTATCAGCAACCCTTCGATGACATCTCTACAATCTGCAGCATCGAACGTATATCACGTACAAGCCACACAGCAACAGTTACAGCAACATCAAATTCCAGCAAATTTACAGCAACAAGCGTCTTCACAACTGCATACGCAACATAATGATATAAATGACGCCCAGGAAATTTCACGAATATTACAACAGTGTCACAATGGCAATATAATTCAAACATCATCTGCGCCGTTATCGACATCATCTTCCTCAACGACAGCTAGCGATTCATTAACAGACAGTGTAAAGTTAGATCCTGAGCAAGCTTTAATGCCGCCACCTTCTTCATTATTACAGTCGTCGACAAATAAAAACTGCAACAACTTTGATTCGCTTAAAAGAGAGACATTTGTCACCTCCTCATGCACAGTAGCAGCCAACTCACCGTTTGTTACCGCTTTTTCAAATCATCTTAATCATAATAGCACGCTACAACATCCGCTACTTCCAATTCAACTAACCGAAGAGCAAAAAGAACTGGCTCGTAAACATAACCAGGACCTACGAGCTCAAGTATTTCGTGATATACGCAAACCAGGTCATAACTACTCCCAGCTTTTAGAACATTTAAATTTAATAAAAGGTGATTTAGACATGAAATCAAATTTCATACAAATGTGCATAAGCGAATCGTTAAGATTTCGTCGAAAACAAATGGTTAATAGCATACAAGAATGGTGGGATAAGAAACAACAACAGTTGCAAGCAACTAGTTAACAATTACTATTGTAAATAAAAGTATTCTTAAAAATTAGTGAAGGATAGTCAATTGAAAAATTAAGTTGAAAATGACGGAGAGAGGAATGGAACTGTAATATAATAATGTAAATTTCCTATTATTTGCTTTTTTAATTTTTTCCGCTTTATAATTTCAAATGCAGGCAAACATAATTCAAGAATAACGTTATTAAAATATGTTTTTCATCTTTGAAAAACTTTTAAATAAAACTAATTAAGATGACGATTTATAGTTTAAGGGCGGATATTAGCAAATTATTTTATTCTATAGTTCGTTAAAATATAACAAAACTGTTGTTTATGTTACTAACAAAAAAAAATTGTTTTGCTAACATGTTTGAGCTTCCATCTTTATATTTTTTCATTAAAAGGTTTTTTTTTCTGTTATTAGTCAAATAGTTTCAAAATGATTTTTAGCGATTGAAAGTTGTATTTTGATTGTAAATAAAGATATTAATATGACTAAAAAGGGAAAGCTTAAAATTAAAGTAAGCTATGTATAAAACATACCTTTGTTCAATTGATTAGACCCCATAGCTTAGCAGGAGCCATATGTTTTATAGTAATAACTTGAAGCAAATTACTGCCGGAAAATAGAGCTTTTCCTTAGGCATATGAAAAATACATATTAAGTACCAGTTTGCTTAAATGGTCTGCTGTTAAACTTATTTTGATTTACTTCAAGATTGTAGACTTGACTTATGTGAATGATGTAAAAATAAAAGATTGTTAAAACGAAGTTTAAATTAACTTTCTTAAGACACTTAGGGCTAAATTAAATGTTGTATATTTGAAATAGGTGTAAACCCTGGAGGATACGAACACTACAAAAATATTGTAAATAAATTAAATTATTAAAACTTTCGTTCTACAGGGATTTCAGAAGTTTTAATTTTTTTTCTTCTAAAAGAATAAAAAAAGGAAAGTATTTAAAATACCGTGACTTCGAACTTTTTATTTGTTTGTGTTAAGTAAAATAAATTGTGCGAGTGGAAAACACTGAACTGTTTTGTATAGGTGGAAAATATTTTCAATAAGATTGTATTGCATTGTTCTCATTCTCTTTGTTATTTAAGACCTAACTGATGGTAACTCTCATGAAGTCAATCAACGATATTTTTTTTTCTGTTTCAAATCTCTCTTAAATTTTTTTCCTAAGTTTTTTTTTTAATATCAAATTTTTAATGAATATTTTCTCTATATAAACATCTAACGGTTTTTTTTTCAAAGAATAAAAACTTTGTATGTCTGGCACTATATTTTTATGGTTTTTTGAAATTAAAAATGCACAGTTCGTTATTGTGTACAAGTTTTTGCTTATAGGTAGCAATATTTAAAAAGAGTTAGAATTTTTGCTTTAAATCTGTTTTGAATTCCCTTGCATATTTTTTTCCATCTAGTTTTCATGTTTATTAGCTTAATACAATTTTTTACGAATATTTTTTCTGCTTCAACATTTATCGTGATTAATTGAAAATATTCTAATCTAAAATGGGGGTAACTGTTACAAGTGACTACTGAGTATTTTTTCAAAATTTTTCCAAACACAACATAGTATTAAAAAGACAAAAGCAAACTCACAGAGCCTTAAAATAAAGCTGGTGATTTAAGTCGTTTTTGTTGTACGAAAATGAGTTGAGAAAATATGTTGACAGCTTACCGGTTCTTAAACACCAAAGTTTTCTACTAAACATGGAAACTGTATTAATTATTTAGCGCTGCTTAACTGAAACAAATATTTATAGTAAACAATTTTAGTGCTCAAATTAAGGTTTTTCCAATTTAAGTGTTTATCCTATAACTATTTTTTAACTAATAATTTCAGTAGTCTATGTGCGACATATTTGGCGCGAAAAGAGTAAGCAAAAAATTTGAACTAATAAAAAATTTAATTTGTTTCCCTCTTCACAATATAAAAAATAGCATTGTCAAATCTACTTATATAAAATACTTTATTTTACGTGTGTGTAATGGGTTAGTGTGGAAATACAAAAAATGTCGAATCGAAGTACAGATTCAAAACAGTGATGGATTTTCGAAAAGAACCTACTATGAATTACTTTGTGTATTTTGGAGTTCTAAATCAAGGCGAATAAATTATAACGAATTCATTGATTTTCACCGGTTGCCCAACTGTCAAACTCCATATATAAAAAATTTTATACTATTTTTTATATGTAGTTTGACATTATTGCTAACGGCGAAAATGAACGAATTCGCCGTCGCTAGCACCTTATAATTGATTCGCCTGGGTCCTAAAGTAAGTTTTAATATTACAAATTTTTACATAGAGTCCAAGTCACATTAAAATTTCATAAAAAATTATTTTTAATATTTATTTTTAAAATATAAAAAAACAGTTATTAATATTTAAACAATTCATGTTAGCAAAAGTTTTTGGTTTTACTTGATTGCTTTTTTCTATTTCTATATCCTCTCTCCTTTAGTTTTCAATATTTATAAACAACAAAAAAATCATTCACTTAATTTTGTACAAATAATTGTCGAAAATTATTATCAAGTAACGTAAAAATTGCCTTTACACATTTTTATTATTCTGAAGTTGGTATTTTGTTGAGTATTTTATTTATATACATTTTTTTTAAACTATTTTAAATTTAAATATACATATATAAATCTTATTTCTTTTTAACGCCCTGCCTCATTGTTTTACTTTTTAGATTTAATTTTGTTTGAATATTAAATAATTATAAGCTTTACTTAAAGTAAAATTAATTAAAAAATTCAAGAATTTATAATAAATATATACGAAATTATTTTTAATTTCAACCTTAAAAACTTAGATTAATATACGATTTAAGAAAAACATAAAATGTTTGCTAATTTAGTAAAACTATTTAAAGCAAATCAACAAAAAATATCTATTTGTTACAAGAGAGGAAATAGTGTTTTCATTAAATACTTTGTAGAAATTTGTTTTTAGATATAATGTGTTGAGATGTTTGTCACTCAGTCACATCTAAACGGCCTTCCCGATTTTGGTAAAATTTCAATCATGCGTAGAATTTTACTTGGATATTGCTAAATGCAGAATTTTATTTGGAATTTGGTCAACAGAGGTACCGAAATAAGGGTAAGAACTTAACATCTAAATATAGAAATCAAAGTATACTTTTAGGCAACAGAATTGTTTATGAAGTTACTGCCTGCAGAACCTGATGTATGATGTAAATAACTAACAGCCCGATTCTGTGCACTTGATAAGTTCACGACATTGAGTATTTATCAGCTTTTGAATATTTATCAAGATTTGGTATTCTACTACAAAAAATAAAAGTCTCATTTGGTGTTGATAATTCTATTTTATTGTATGTGTGTATTCAAATTCGGTAAATAGTTCACGCTTCATGTAAATATCAACATAATTTTTTATTTTTTAGAATACATGTATAAATTTACGTATCCTTTTAGAAAAATGGAAGAAGAAATAATTGTGTTAATGTTGGTTTGTAAAGGCGAAGAAAATGCGGAAAAAAGACAGCCTGAGCCGTGTTCTTGCTTGGCAAATAATTACAGATTTGCAGCCTCATGACGCCCAAAGAACATCATTAACATTGACAGTTTAAGTTTTGGCCACGCTCCACTTTTTCGGCCACGGATCATATCAGAAATGCGTTGAGAATAACTGCAATTTGCCAATGAGTCAGCCGTCAATATCTCGACCTTTGAGATATATATCACAACTCGTCGTAAAGGCAAAAAGTGCAGAGATTTTATTTCCAATCTCCGTAGAAGAGGAAAATGCCACAAAAATAAGGTATAATAATAATTCTAATAAATCATATGCTGTAATATTGAAAAACGTTTTACAGATTTTTCAAGCGGTTCGCCATAAAAAGTGTGATAGGCGCAATTGATTGCACGCACGTTGCAATTATTACACCACCCTCACCTTAGGAGATCAAGGTTACTGTCTCGAGCCCTGGCTTCTCACTCCGATTGCTAAACCAACCACTCAACAAGAAATCAAATTTAATAAAATGCACGCCAGCTCTAGAAATTGTGTTGAGCGAGCGTTTGGCGTACTTAAGATGCGATTAAGATGTTTACTTAAACATCGAATGCAACACTACTCCCATAAAACTGCAGGAGATATCATTGCATCATGAGCAAATTTACATACATTATAATTAAATCGGGTGGTCCTGAGCTTATCACTGACGATGTGGTCACTAGTGAAAATATAGTTGCAGCAGTTAGTAATTCACAATATACGCGTGAAGGTGAAGCTGCACGAAGAAGATATATTTCTACTCTATAAACAATGAAATGATTTAGAAAAAAAATGATTTAGAAACAAAAAGTTCAATTATACATATTTGTTTTTATTCAATTAACAACCACCATTACAGTTAACCTTGTACATTAATTTTTTTTCTTCATTTTTTCTACAAGCAATTATTTGATAGCAATAATCAAAATCCACTGTCAATAGAAATTCACCACACTGGTGAATTTTAAAAGCTTTTTATTTATTAATGTTTCCACAGAATACCAACCGAACTTTTGGTTTATAAAAATCTTGTCAAAATATCTTGATAAAAAAATGATCAAGAATTCACAGAATCGGGCTGTACGACAAATTTGCAAAATAATTTTGTTTGTGTGTGTATGTAATACATATTTTTAATTTTTTTCAGTTTCAATTTTTATTAAAATTATTGGAATAAACACGTTACTTTTAACATCAACTAAAAACAAGTATACTCTTCACTATGTACGTAAATCTAGTTTAGTGAAGTAGTTTCATTCTTAAAAATTGAAAAAATTGAAAAAAAAATACATTAATGGGCTAAGCATTTAAAAAATTTTAGTACTTTCTGAAAGATCTCTTCAAAATATGAGGCACAATCGTACTTTTTAGACGCCCATAACTCGAAAAATATGGGCGAGCACATATTGTTTCACTTGATGTTTTTTTGTTATTTTTTTAATTCTCTATAGCCCATAATTTCTTCTAAATATATGGAAAAATTACAGGCAGGCGTGGTGTTTTGGCCGCTGCCTCGAAGGACATGGACCGATCTTGCTGAAATTCGATATCGAAATTTTCCAAACTATTGGCGCATTAAATTTCTTTAGCTCATCGAATGCCTTGGCAAAGTTTATTTCAATACTAGCACAGGCGGACATCGCTTAATCGACTTTTCTATGCATAGGGACCCAATATTAGTATACTTATGTCGTTTGAAATGGATATTGTAGAAACTACAAACGAAATGAAAAACTCAGATATAAGTGGAACTTTTTGCTGTGGAGGGTATAATAAATATAATTAGCAACTGTTGGTAGAGAGGTCTTGGAACAAGCACATATTTGAAGCCCTCGCCCTAGAGTCGAGCAGTAAAATAGCAAGGAAATATACGATAACTTTAGTTAAACATTGCAGAGACTGATACGTTACTTGATTATAATGATTGTTGCGTTATAGCTGTTATGGTCCATAAAGTTATGTCAGCGCAAACTGTATCAATTTATATGAGATTTTTTATTTTGTATCATAAGAATCAATATGGGATGGAATATACCGTAATTTAATATGGTATTCTATATTGAGTGGTCAAACTTAATCCCTATAGGCTCTCATCAGATATTAATGATCGTATCGTAACATTTCAAGCACAAAAAATATGGAAAATATTTATAAGTTTATTTATTACAAATGTCTTAAATGAAGAGAATAATCAACTTTAATATTTTAGGAGTACTACATAAACTAAACGCCATGCCGGAAAACATAATGGCAGCGTTATAGCTCATCGCTCTCAGCTTAAATTAGCTAGTGAAATTTCCTATAAAACATGGACTACAATTTTAATCACTTTCCTAACCCTCTACTTGCATGTGACTTATTTGAATCTTTAGCAGTAGTCATACTTTCGGTGAAATTTAAGAAGAAAGAAATAATTTTATTGATGGTATTGTGACAGTCTTAATATTATTTTCAAGAAATTTCCACAAGCCACACACAAATTTGACACAAGCCAAAATTAGGGCCTGTTCGTAAATACATTACTGCGCTGCATAATTCTGCACTGCATTTACGACCAAAGAAATACTGTGAAGATGGAAAAGTTAATAATAAACTCGATTTTTGAACTATATGATAAAAAAATTATATAAATTTGTGTAAAAATAATAACAATACAAAAAAACATAAATAATAAAAACTTAACAAATTTTATACTCACACTTTCATTGCATCAGCCATTTTTATGATTATTTTTTTGCATTTAAGAACAGGCCCTTAATTTAAAGTATTTGTTGTATCAAACAGTTCAACTAATGATTTCACAAAGGACCACTGCTTTTTTTTCTATCTCCACCCTTAGACCATTGCTGTTAAGTAATAATTAGTTATTCGAATTAATCGATAAGATTTCGATTTCTTCCTGTTTCCTACGATTACAAATAATCTAAAAACCATCAATAGTTATCAAAATATATTTTGATTATTTTCTAAAATTACTTTTAATTCTTTTTATACTCTACCACAGGTAGAAAAAGGGTATATCTAGGTTTGTCGTTCCGTTTTTAATTTGTTCAATATCGATTTCGGAATGCATAAAGTAAATATATTCTGAGTTCTTATGCATGGCGAAGTCGATTAAGCAATGTCTGTCAACTTTGCTAAAGCACTAAATACGCCAATCGGTATTAATAATCAGATCGGTCCATGTCTTTTGAAGCAGAAGAAAATATCAAGTAAAGAAATGGGCGCCCGCCCATATTTTCATAGAAAAGTAAGATTGTGCTCCATATTTTTTGGGATATCATTTAAAAGCTTTTGAAGAGATCTTTCAGGAAATGCTAAAATTAAAAAAAAAATGCTTAACCCATTAAGAGCCCCAATATTTGTTTTTTTTAGAGTTACTTCACTAGATTTACATATATGGAGAAGGGTATATAAGATTCGGCATAGCACTTTTACTTTTACTTATTTTTGAGTTTATTGCATTAACTGATAACTTGTTGCTATTTTATTCGCAAACTTTTTTTGTAAGGTAATGTTTATCTTAAGTAAAATCAAGGAAAGATGAAAAAATTTAATTTGTTAAAGAAATTAACAATTTTTATTTAATTATAATTATATTTTAAAATAACGGAAAATATACAAATTAGTTAATTCTCACAGCAATACACTTGCTGCAAACTTGTTAGAGCCTAAGTATAAACATTAGCCGCCTGTTTTATGGTGTTTAAATATTCCACAGAAAATTGTTTTATCATTAACAAGACATCTTATAAAATGTTGCCTTATTTCAATATCTTTTAAACGGGCACGAGTTATGAGACAAATATAATGCAATCTTGTTTTCAAATTTAAAAACAATTGATGATGACCCACCTAATTCATTAAACAGAAACTGTAACAACAATGCTTCTTGAACGGCGCTGACAATATATTCTGCTTCTCTTGTTAAAAATGCTACTCTTTGTTGTTTTTTACAGTTCCAAGAAATACAACCCCCTTGAAACAATTATTATATCTATAAGTTGAATTTCTGTTATCAAAGTCACTAACCAGATGCTTTCTCCTCCTTTGAAAATTGCAGCTTATAGTTAATACCTTACGATTCGTTGGACTGCTTGCTAATGTGCCTTGTCAGGATTATTATTAAATCTTTCTAAAGCCCCTACTGCAAATGATTATTTTGGACGGCATAATACTTGTTATTTGCTTCTTGATAATGTATATTTTTGATTACCTCATTTTTTTACGATTTGATATTATTAACCATTGGTTCGATCTCATGATTTTCACTTTTTTCATATTCCAGTTGATTGCTCAAGACAATAAAATGATTTTTTGAGCGTTCATGTCATGTCCCTTTTTATACCCTTCACCACAAAAAGTGTATAACTAAGTTTGTCATTCCGTTTGTAATTTTACAATATCCATTTCCGACCCCATAAAGTATATGGATATATATTCTGAGTCCTTTGCATAGCGAACTCGATCAAGCGAAGTCCGTCTGTCTGTTCATTTACTGTTGAAATAAACTTTGTCAAGGCACTAGATGAGCTAGAGAAAATTTAAATACGCCAATCGATCAGACAAATTTTGCGATTGAAAATTAGCTAGATCGGTCTATGGCCTTCGACGCAGCGGGAAAAATATTACGCCTGCCTTTAATTTTTCCACACCATTTGGAAAAATGAAGTAACACCAATAAAAAAATAAATAAAAATGTGGAGCGATAGAGAATTAAAAAATAATAAAAAATATATTTTTATTTTCCGGATTATGTGCCTCTGAAATTTTCATAAAAAAGTTCGATTGTCAATATGATCAACATGGGTATCATTTAAAAGTTTTTGAAGAGATCTTTCAAAAATTAAAAAAAAAGAAATGCTTAAATTAAGAGCCCTATTGCTGATGTAATTTGATGAATGTGGCCAAACTTTTGAACCATTATAAACAGACAGCTAAAATCTGTTTTTAAGTCAGTTTTTTTTTGCAAGAATTATTTCATTATTGTTATTGTAATAGTGAACCATGTTGTAAATGCATAAAGAATTGGTCTTACACTTACTTTATATAAAAGAAGTTCCGTAGAAGACGTGTTGGTAAGAGCGTGTTTCTCTAGTATTTCGATTATAGTTCACATTGTAATTTTACTATACTTTTTTTTACTATATTATTTTACCTTTCTACTATGGACTTGTTGACTCTTGGGGAGCTGGACTTTTTACGAGAATGCACACCAAATATTTTATCACAGGTTGATAAATACTTTAAATATTACTGTACTCGTATGGCACTGCTCAATAACTTTATTTTTTGTTGTCATACCTTTAGGTAAAGACCGTCGTCACTGGCTGTTTATTTGGTACGTTTGGCGAGCGCTTTCGATGTGAGAATGTCATTTTTAAGCCGCGTTTTGATTAGTACTAATGAAATGATGTTCTCACATTGAAAGTGCTCGCTCGTATAATATTTACTGGCGGAACAAATCCGACTAACTTAATAATTTATTTTTTATTTATTTTATATTTATTTATATTTTAAGCCCAAATTAAAAAAAAAAATATATCAATATATGTAAAAAAATTATTTTTGATTTTCAAAGATTTTCCAAATAATCGTGTTATCAAAAACTTAATTTTGGTTACATTTAATTTTTTGTGATACTTTATTGTATAATCATCGTGAAGTCTTGGTTTTCTTCAGAAAATAGCGATTTTTAGTGAAGATTATAAATTGTTGAAAAAATTGGATTTTTTTAATATATTTAGTCTTCTGGTAAGTTTTTTTTTCTCATTAAAAAAAGTTGTAGTCTTTTAGTTTAAAATCAGTTTTCCAATAAAATTGTGATATTTTACTAACTAATTTTTAAATAACTGCTAATTTTTATCGCAAATTTTTGTGAGTTTTCATTTTAAAAAATTAATTAAGTTCATTTTTATCTTAATTTCTACAAATGTAAAAAATAATTATCAATGTATTTGGACGTTTTCCAAAGGACACAGGAGAAATTAGACACCAGTAGAATGGATCGCGGATGGAACATTGTAAAAATCATCATTTAACCAACTAATTTTTGCATAGAAGAATTTGAAAAATATCCATAACTAAATAATATTAATTTGGTGAGACGAAGTCCACAAACAGCCCAACGAATTTCTTAATTGTTTTCTCAGCAAATCGTCATATACGTTTGTTCTTGCTTTATTCAACCATCAGTATAGCCACCAATGCAATTTTAGTTTTTATTTTTTCATACTTTTTTTATCACAACGTTGTAGATGCTGTTTCAGTATCATACCGTAAATAATAGTTCTGTTCATTTACTTTACTAGCAGGAACTCGCAACGAGAGAGTAAGAAAGATTTTTGTAAAATTGCTCTCAAAAAGTTAAAAAAGTAAATGAACGCTTTACTAACAAAAATTAGCAAAGAAAAATGTTGTGGCTTCGGGAATAATATGTAAGACTTAAAAACTGTACGGTACGCACACTAAATAGTACTATTTTTAAAGCACATGTACTAAAGTGCAAAAAAAAAAAAAACAAAGACCACTGAAAGACAGCAAACTGGTATCCACACAAAAAAAATTGAAAATAGTACTCCAAGTAACCAAATAGCAAAAATATGTAAAATGTGTTAACTATTCTTTTAAATATTTGGTAATTTGCAAACGCGTTTATGATGTTTAAGCTCATCATGTACATATAGATTTTTTTTCTACAGTTAGTTCTAATAAACATTCATATTGTAATTTAGAAGTAAAAATATTTATATTAGAAATAGTTTTAACATGTATATAACTTATTTATAATTATACATAAGAATTGTACAACTCTTCTTTAAATTGCACCGACAAAAGTACTTTGCATCGAATGTTTCATCACTAGATTCTCTATTTTTAATTCTAAAAATAATACAAACACCTGCAAAGCTCGAAGATTCTAAACCAAATTTCTGTTGTTTTACACTACTTTGATTTGTAGTTCCATAGCCAATTTAAAGAAAAATTACAAAATAATATTATTTCTACATTTTTTTTTAATTGTTAAATACTTGCATTTTCCTCAATGTTACAAAAATTTATTTTATCAGGCATTTTTAAAGTAAATTATTTTGTAAACAAAAGTAAGAAACAGCTGTTTGGCTAATTCTTGCAAGTAAAGGCCGGGGCACATAGAATCCGTCATACGTTAAACTTTGACAAATTCAACAAAATTCAAAGTAACAACAGATGAGGTTGGCACAATGAATACTTTGCTGACGGATGTTAAACCAAAGCTTGCTCTCTATTTTTATTCACTTTTAAATTTAATTTGTATTTTATTTACTTTTTAGATTAATTAAATTTGTATTTTATTGTTTGCCACCAAAATTGTTTTATTAAAATCACAAAACACAACTGAAACACAGCAAGAGTTAAAAGAAAACAGAGAAGAAGAAGCAGTTGATATTTGTCAAAGTATTCAAAAGTTAAAAGTTGACCAACTTTCGTACTTTGCGTTGACGGACACGTATTGATTGTGACAACGCTCATTAGAAAACATGTATTTTACCTTACTTGTCAGTTGAGTTTGTCAAAGTTTAACGTATGATAGATTCTATGTGCCCCGGCCTTAAAAATTTTACTAGTAAGAATTTGCAAGATATTTGTTGCAAATTTTTTGGGTTAATAACCACTTTCAATTAACAATTGTTACAAATTCGTAACAATTTTTAGTAAATGAACAGACCTAATGCAATTATATTGATTGTTGTGTAGTAAGCGCCAGCGCCTTGTGTTAAATTTTATAAAATTATCAGTTGGTTTGTTTGATATAATATATACATCCATGTCAAACATTCCGTATTAACCATTTCGATCGATTTCATTTTACCTTCTTCAAAATCCAATCGATTTTGTTTATTTTAAAAATCTAAAACTCTTCTTTTAATTTTAAAGTTTTATTATTGTGCACACCAAAATATCAAAGTTGGTTAATCTAATTAAGAATACAATTAAAAAACCCCAGTAAACGAAAAAAAAACAAAAATTTAACATAATCTGAATAATGAGAAACTGCTACATAGATAATGTAAGGAAAATTTTTGTTGGTTTTTGCTAATTTTCCTGACATTTGCAAACCGTTTACTAATTTTTTATCGCAAATCTTCAAATCTATCAGGCATGTCTCGGAATTCAACTCCGATCGAAAGTGCTTTCAATTCCGCAAAATGGTTCTTCAGAAAATGAAAAACGGATAATTTCTTCGGAATCCAACCTTTATGAAGTTTCAAAGTGAAATGAAATGAAATTGCTTTTATTTTGTAACCTCATTTAGAATAGCCTGTTTGTTACATTTTTTATGAATATACAAAATCGATCGAAATCTGAAAAAGGTGAAATAAATTCGTTCGGAATGTTGTTACGGAATTATTCCGATCAGAATGGGTGGCATGTCATGTCCACGTATCTTATTTCGCACTCAAAAGTGACATAATGTCTATAAATTCCATCGACTTTGTGTCGTTTTTAGTAAGGATTTTCTCCTCTATGGCATTATCAACACCGGATTCGCTTACTAAAGATGTTCTAATTTATAAGAACGGTTCATCTTTCTTACACAAAATATCATTAAATATTCCTTTAATATCCATGGACAATATGTCAGATTCTAGTGCAACATAATCTCCATAAACATTAAGTACGTTATGAAATGCCACATCGGAGTGTGTGATATATCTGTATATCCGACTTCGAACTTTATTTATTTTTTAACTCGACTCCCATATTATAAAAACCAGAATATATACTTTAAAATTTTTGGAGTTGTAACTAAAAAGTAGATTGGACTTGAATGCAATCGAACTTTTTTGCTTTTGCACTTTTTACTCCTGGCAACACTGATCTTAATAAGAAACTTAAAGAAACTAAATTCATAATTTGATTGATTTTTAGGTAAAATAGAACATATATACTTAAATAATAGAAATTTTCTGGTATGATTTTTTTTATTTTTGGGTTATTATTTATAATATTATGACAAACCATGTGATTTCAATACTAAATTTTTTTTTCATTTGGTGTTGTGTTAATGTTAATACATACATACATATGTATGTATGTATGCATATAACTAAATAATACACTGAAGGTCGTTGAATAATGGATTAATTTGTGTTTGAAAAGATACAATGTGAAAAAAGTTAGTGGGAGGATTCTGTGAGCGTAAAACTTTAATTATTTCTCAATTTAAATTTTAAATGATTAGAAATGACAAAAACAAAATATATAAAAAGTAAATAAACAGCATACTTTGGTGAATTTAGGTCGTTAGCTGATCGTAAGTTAGGTAAAAATTGGAGTTTTTGTGTCTCACTCATACTAAATATCCATTGTGATACCACAATAATTTGGAAATGGATAATTTATTTTTTTAATGCCTTACTTGTCAGCAAAAGCTCAAAAAAAAAGCGGATGTCAATATTAGCCAAATCAGCTATTTCTCCGTCAGCATTTAAAACCCATGACTGCCAATCTCCAGTTGGAAGAAGTGGGGCACTCACATTCTATCTCTTTATCGTTTCCGCGCTTGATTCAGAAAGTTTTCTGTCAACATGGCCACTATGAGATCTCGTCTCAATCAGGCAAACCCGAAATTTTTAATATTTGTAAATATCAATCATAACGACATATAAAACAAGTAGTTTTCTTAATTTTTAAATGACATCTAAACTTAAAAATTTAATTTGACGTACAAATACAACGGTTAGTTGATAGCATTTCATCTCTGCATAATCTTGCTGCCCGTTAAAACATACATTGTGGTGCATGCGTGCTAATCGTTTAAAACTGAATGCTTTTCTTTTATAAACCAACTGCTACTATACTCAATAAAATCGATTTAAATATAATTACGGCAAGATTTTCCAGTCAAAGTTTTCAGGCGGCGTTTTAATAATATAAACAATCTTTCACAAGGCAGTATGTTTCAGTGAACACAATGGCACAATAATATCATAGAAAATATTTCTTGATATTGATTAAATTGTTATTCATAATTTTAATTGAATTCTGGCATTTAACTTTTACAATATTAAATCTAAAAATGATATTTAAAAACGTATTATTCATAGTTCAAACAAACTGTATTAAGGCAACATTTGTTTTCAAAACCATCAATGAAATAGTTTTCTAATTTTAGAAACATGTTTAATACATTTTAATAATTATGTGGGCAGATCTATTTTGTTTACAGTTTTTTATGACTTTGTCAATTTACTTGAAGAATGACAATTTTAGACGAATTTTAAAAAAGAATAAGTTTTATTCTGGTATAATTTTTGTTATTTAAACACATAATTACTAATTATGTTTAGATATTCTAATGAATACTAATGCCCCCTCAAAATTATTATTGTTCTTACAGTCTTGTCAACAAAAATTTCAGTTTTTGCTTTTAAATAATTATTAAAACAAATTTTCAAGTTCAAGTAAATGTTTAAATTTTGGTAAGATCGTGATTATTTTGTTATTTAATTAAAGAGATGATTAAGAATTACACCTACGTACAATTTTTATTTTGATCAATCTTAACTTTTATCTGAATTTACAAATAAGTACATTTTTATAGTAATATGACAGCAAATAATTACATAAAATGTACATACATATGTATGTACATTTTCAGCCTTATCATAAACAAAGATTCCAAGTTTTTTCACATTTTCCTTTTCTTTTATAATAAATTTCATCTCTTTTCTATTTACTGCGAAATGTGAAAAAAATCTAATGAAAAAGAAGGTATTATGAATTAATAAAAAGAAATTTAGTGGAAATAATCAAAACAGCTTCTTTCCAATTACGTTGATGGGGCCATTATATTTAAAAAGAAATTTGAAAAGGAAGTGACAAAATTTTAACACCAAATTATATTTTATTTTCCCGAGGTAAATTTACTCGGTAAAATATACTACACTGATCGTATCTAATTAAAAAGAATTAATTGTTACAATTGTTGTAATTAAATTAAATCTATTTCTAAATAAAATATTTTGTAAGTAAAACTTTAAAATGTAGAACACTTCAGTTGTACATCAAATTAAATTTTTTGTGTCGAAGACAAAAGTTCGTGATCCATTTTTCCCCTGTTTGTCAACCGATTTTGTTTATCTTTTTACATAGTTTTAGTTATTGTCGACCCTTAGTGCAGTGTCTTTAGCTTATTTAAACCGGTTTAGTATTTAGGCAATAAATGACCCCTTAAATTTCTACCGCTACACATGCAATAAATACCCATATATTCAAAACATAAAATAAACAAAGAAAGAAGTCTTCAATATTAAACATGGTCGAATTTTGACCACAAGGCAAACTATAGTATTTATATATGTTTAGATCATTCGAAAAAGGCAACACCATCGTTACTTCTCAAACTCATATTGTCTTGTTGTAAATAAGAACAATGCTTCTATCCGCGACTTGTCAAAAGCCTAAATTTTTAAAAAGTTCCGAAATATTGATTTGTTTTTTGACGTTTTATTTATTTTTAAAATTCCATGATTTTATCTAGAAGTTAACTATAAAATGCTAGGAATATTTAGTTGTAAACACCCTCGTGTATTGGATTTAGAAATCAGCTCAGGGACAGTATGCCAAATTTGATGACTTTTAAATATTACTTTTGATATCTCAGGACAACATTTTACTTAAACCTCTTCTTATCTTGAGGGTTACACGATCAAGTTTTAATTTTTATACATTCCTACTTTTCCAGCAATATACTTAAACTTTTAAAAATTGAAACAAAATTGCTTTCAATTTTTTTTTCAAGCTGGGTGTTTCAATTTACTTTCAAGAAAGGAGATGAACAGAATTCTTTTGGACTATTTTTCGTTTTTACTTCTCCAAACATTTTGCCATCATAAGTTCTTGTTTGGTCTTTTTACGATTTTAAGCATTTAATTGAAGCATAAATGAATAATCGAGCTGTATAGAAGCCACGAAGTCCTGTGAAATATGAATCTTTAATCATATAGGCGCAACGACTTAAAACTAAAGTCCTATAACTCTATTGCTGCTGAAACAAAATGCCTATGAAAGATATAAAGAAAAAATTATAAAATCCCTTTCTACGGTGTTGAAAAATTTATTGTTGAACGTTGCAAAAAATCTGGATACAACACGTTTTTTTCCTCTTCAACCAAATTATTTATTTCTTCTAAAACTTAAAGGAAAACAAATATTTTTAGAAGTTTTCTTGACGATGTTATCTTGAAAAAAAACTTGATCGTGTGACTGCTAAGGTAAGAAAAAGCTAAACAACAAAGTACTGGATCATTGTGGTGCTTTTAAAGTAGAAACGAATGTCAAAAATCTTATTTTGAGGCAAAGGGTTTGTTCGAAAATGCATCAGTGCGCTGCATCTGATGCGAATGTGAATTATATGGCGTTCACACTTATGTATTTAAGCAAGTTTTAAGTGTTTAAGTGCAAAAAAAGTTGTTTTTGAGATGTTTTCCCATACATTTACTTGTCTTGCAAAACACTTGAAACTGACGTGTTTTTGATTAAACTTGTCGCAAAACAATTTAAATTCAGGGTTCAGATATACTCGTTAAGTGTGTTCAGTTGTTTTTTGTATTTTGACGTTGCACTGAACAGGAGTTTTAAGGGTGGCAAATCAAAAATTAAGCGTCGTGTCAAAAAGCGTAAGCAACGTAAGTACATTCAAATATATTTTTAAAGACAACAATTTGCAATTAGAAAAATAAATTTAAATATTATATTTTATTTTTGCTAATGGCAAGTGATTTAAATATTTTAGGCTTAATAATTTCCAAGCTGTTTTGCAAAATTCTAGCAAACGTGCACAAATAGGGTGTATTCTTTAGGATCCTCTGCTGAGGAAAATACCAACTCTTTTTTTTCAGTAATATTGTCGTTCAAAATTGCTTTTGTTATTTTTGCAAACATCTCAACTTGTTGCAAATTACGTAAAATGTTGGTCGATATACCCAAAAACAGTTTTTAATCCTTTCTTCATTTAGCATTTGGCAATTGAACTCCCCAAATGAGTTTGTGCGGTCCTAAAAATAAAAAATAATTTTTCTGAAAATAGTAACATAGATATTTCCAATTTCAACTGTTCTATTCCCTAATCCATTACAGTTTTATTACGGGCACAACGTTTAAAATTTATTAGTTATATAATCTCCAATATAGAGCTTTTATTACTTATCTGAAAATTAGATGCTTTAATGTAATATGTACTATCTGTTTAAACAGCTGACCAAATGCCAAACTAAAACACATAAGCGTGATCAGCATATTAGTTTACGTTACCGATACAAAACAGCTGATGCTGATACTTACCAGTTGCGCAGATAAAAATAAATTATCATTTGTTTTCAATTTCGAATGCTTAAGCATTAAAAATGGACAAGTTTAATAATTTGCTCATTAATTACTTCTTATTAAAAGCTTCGAAAATTTTACGTCTAAATTATTTCAAGAAATGCATAAACTAATTTTATTTAACAAAATAAAATTAATAAGTATCAATAAAAAAATATACTTACTCATCTGTCGCATACGTAAGCCATAATTTATAGCAGGTGACTGCATTAACGTTAAAATAATAATAAATTTACCTGTTATAGATTCGTCATGGCTAGTATGATATTTTCTTTTGCTTAAGTTATTAACATTTAAATAACTTCTTTTATAATTTAAGTCGTTTCATAAACAAGTGTACACTTACATATAAATTTTCTTTAAATAATATCAAATTCTTCTTAAAATTTTTGTTCCAACAAAGCTTTTACATAAAAGGTTCATGCATACCCACTGCATAAAATAAGCCGTGAGCAACGAAGTATATAAGTATGTACATAGGTATATGTATGCATGTTTACTGAAATAGTGCCTTATACATATTTTTATGATACGAATTTATGAAAAAATTTGAATTTAATATAAAGAATAAATGAAAATTGTATACATATATTTTTATATATTGTATTGTATTTAAAAAGCTCAAAATAATGATTAACCAAATAAAATATATAAAAAATTGTGAGGAATTTTTCTTGAAAAGTTCCAAAACGGTCACACTGTTCATTTCTCATTTTGTCTGCTGTTGCCAGACATGACGATTTGGCATTTAAACGATTTTTTAATTCTTGTCTTTAAGTCTTTTACAATTTATTTCATATATTATACGAAGTCACCCTTACCAAACGAATATTAGGAGTAAATAAGAATTTTACAAATTTTAAAATTAAAGGTTAAAAAAATAAATTTTAAATATTTACAATTTTTAATTTATTTAAAACTGTAACTTAAAAAGCATTCACACAAATATAAATATAAATATAAAATCATATATTTAATTTTGAAATTTCAAATATAGGGTAAATAAAAAAACCGTAGGATACGAAAACCAAAACATTTTCAAGAAAATGCTTTTCACTTCATAAACTTTTCTCGGTTTTTCTTATTGTTTTTGTTGCAATTCTATAAATTTAAAACTAAAAAAAAGCAAATTTGGCAAATCTTATAACTTTTTCATTTTAAGCTTATTGTATATTTTTAACCGGTTCGCAAATTGTAGGTTATAAGCATTATAAAAGTAAATATATATCTTAAAAATTTTATAATGATAATCGGTTTCGGTTTAATCATATAAGCGTAAGTTGTTGTGAAATGAAAGTTAGTGTTATCTGGAACATAACTAAATCAATCATGCTCATTACTCAAACGCAAGTAACAAATTACCTGTAAGCGATACTCAAAAGTAAAATAGTATAATGCTTTCGGCTGAAAACATCATAAAGCCTAAATGAACATATATTTATTAAAATGGATATATTTATGTATATATGGATATATTTATTTATCTGTGCATATAATATTTGTACATATAATAAAACTGTATATGAAATAATTTTTTGAAAATTTTAATGTTGGTGAAGATCGATATCGAATACAAAACACCTATTTTTGTAATTTTGGCATTTCTTTCTGTCTGTGTTCGCATCACGTAAAAACCGCTCGATGAATTTAAACTTTGCTTCAAATATATACTTTTTTTTTCGTAAAAAATAAGTCATTTTGCAGAGAAAATAGATATACAAATGTGAAAGAACCTAATTTTACTAGTATAATGGTACTAAAACAATCGGTTGCACATATTATTGTTGTTAATGGAAAATTTTTAACACTGTTTACAAAACTTCACAATAAATATTTAAGAAAACATTTTTTTAAATTAAAATTTTAAGAAAGTTAGAAATGACACCCAGAATTCATTGGCTAGTATTTATATAGTATTTATTATGGCGCTATATAATTGTTTATAATTTTTAACTTTGGACTATTAAAAGGTATTGTTCAGACCAGATATATCTTAATATGTTTATCGATAAATCAAAAGTTAGTCTGAAATACATCTTTGGGCTTGTTTTTAGCAATAATATTAATATAGTTTTTAAAAATTAATAATGTGTTAATTCAAACATTTTATTTAGATTGTCCCTTACTCATAATATGACTGCTACAGTTTATATGGGTTTCGTTTAAAATGCATCAATTCAGCAGAAAATTAAATCATTAAAGTTTTACAGGACGAGTGGAACATCTATATATTTATATGGCTTAAAAAAATATAACAGAAAATGATCTGGCATTGACGATTTTTAATGGTACAATAAATACTTATTTAGGCGATTTTTTGTGTATATAATATCATCTGGTAACTGTAATTGTGTCAAATAAAAACACCATATCAACCAAAATACAAAACAGTCTTAAAACAGCCAGGCACGTGAATATTTTATAAACGAATTGTATCGGAAAGAAACTAATTTTGTGTGGACACAGAAATCAAATTTATTTAAACACATAAAAGATATTTTTAGCAAAAACTAAATAAAAAAAGTGTTCCATAAAGAAAACAACAAAAAAGCTATAAAAATAATCTTGTGAAATTTAATAAAGTGAAAAAACAAGAAATCAACACAATGGCCGAATCTAACAAGCGTAATATTCCTATCAAATTGGGAGATTTCAGCGTAATCGATACCGAGTTTAGCAGTATTAGAGAACGCTTTGATTCCGAAATGCGTAAAATGGAGGAAGAAATGGCAAAGTTCCGTCATGAGCTAATGAATCGCGAAGCTAATTTCTTCGAAAGCACTAGGTAAGCTTAAATTATTTCCCAAAGTATTTTAAGAAACTACAACAAATAACGGCTGTTAACGGAAAATAAAATGGATAATTAAATTTGAATATGGAAATGAAACGGATATTTTGATATTCTTTTCTAATTTACATAGGTATATCTCATTCCTTTTCAATTTCGTTATAACTTCCCACACAAATGTGCAAAAAAACAACAATAATTCAACCTAATAAGAAAGTTAGTTTGCTATTATTTTTTCCTTTAATTTATTTGGCTCTTGTCTACCTTGCCAAATGATTTATATGGCGGAGGTAGACTTTTAATTTTGTGGTTGTTGTTTTTATGTATAGTAAAACAACAACAACAAACATGGATGAGATACAAATTTTTTTTGAGTTTTTGTATACCTATTTGTGGAAAAGAATGTTGAATGAATTATAGTGGGCAAAGAAAAAACAAAATACTGTGGGTGTTAGTTTGTTACATTTTAATTACAATTTGAAAAAAAAAAATATCATGCATTGAGAAATCAAAGAGTTAAACCAATAGTAAAGTAATATTATTATAGAAATTTGTAAAATTCTATAATATTTTTTTATAAAAAGGAAAATAAATTAAGTTCAAACTAAAATTAACTTTTTATTGAAATATAAGGAATATTAAGGAATTATACGAATCAAGTGTTTTTAACAGATTGATCGGGATTAAAATTTAATAATGTTAAATAAATTTTAATAATAATTATAATTATACATAAATGCGTATACTTACAAATGTAAGTACGTCGTAGGCTTAAAGCCACAGCTTAGATTAAACATATATTTGACCAAAAAGACGTAACCACTAAATTATTTAAAAAAAAGATAACAGATACGTTTGTTATATTATACAGTTAGAAACTGCGTTATAAAATTTTTTTATTCAAAAACTTTAAGCTTAGGTATTATTTTTTCAAATTATTAAATTTTTAATATAATAAAACTTATATATTCATATCTTAAATATAATAGTTATATATGCTTAACTTCAGCCAGTGTCAGACAAAGTAGTATACATTGTGTGTTTAAATTCTTCTTTCTTGTATCCGACAAAGTAAAGAACTTCTCTTCTTAGTCGAATGTTAACTGGATGTTCTAAAATTTTAAATTTTGGAAAATTTAATTTATTTAATTTAATTTTGTGTCGTATAATACAAAGGGATCTGGAAATGAATCCGAATGGGCTGCCTAAAACATAGCTGCTTGCAGTACCTTACCTCCATAACTCCGTATAAGTTTTAAAATCTTACCTAAGGGTGGAGTTTCTATTGACTTTTCCAAGTTTATCAAGTTATACCTATTTTTTTGACTCCCGAGAGATAGGAAGATGAATGTTATACATAAATAATCATTTCTGCTATTTAAATTAATTCTTTAAATGAATTTTTCAAGTGAGATATAATTAGTGTAAAAGTCTTTTAAAATATTAAATTACTACTCGAAATATTGGAACTTTCAAAAACAAATTATTCAATTAATTGTAATAAAAACTACAATTAATTAAAAAAAGGAAAAATTTTTTATTAAATAAGACATTGAACCGGAATAAGAACATATTTTCTAACAAATAAATTTCTCTATTAACTTTTTAGCATTGTTATGTTGACCACTATACAAAAGCATTGTTTACACTCAACTATGGTTACAAATTTTTTAACACCCACCCCTTCAATTACCGTTACTCTCTTTTGCTCTAGAAATTTTTCTTATAGACATCTTTTTTAACAAAAAAAAAAAAAAAAAAAAATAAGAATTTTCGATTAAAAAGCTAACTTTGTTGTAAAAAAATTAAGTATGTATTCCAATATAAGTAAAATATTGATTTAATAATTATATATTTTAATGTTCTATGTTGTATATTAAGTAGGCAAAGACGTATTTTATTTTATATTTGTGGCTCCACAGTACTTTTTTATGTGGATTCACCATGTATGAGTGCCTTTCTATAACAACGACCTCCTACTTGGCGGTATTTTCTTCATTGAACTCAAAACGCTACAAAAAATTAAAGAGACTTTGCCAAGCAACAAACAACCAACAAACTTTATACTACACACACGAGTTTAGCCAAATTTACTGATTTCATAAAATGTATCTAAGAATTAGAAAAAAATATTTTATTAGTAACAGATACATATTTTCATTCCTATATACAAAATATGTGTGCAAAATATGTACACAGAAAAACAAATTCGTTGAGACAACGAAGAAAATTAATTACTAAAAAATGTATTTCTGCCTCACTAAATTTGTTTTATGAATAAGTTATAACGACCGAAAAAAATAAATTATTAGTATCGAACTTAAAACCAAAAAAAAAAAAAAATTACAAATCCTTCCGAATAAATGTCTAATACAATTGAAATCTATACAAACGTACAGTAAATATTTTTTGAAAATTTTGATGTTGGTGTAGATAGTAAACGATATGGAATACAAAACACCTATTTTTGGAATTTTTGTCTGGTTAATATCTTATTGTTTTACCAAGTTGCTCTTATGCTGTGCAAGTAAAAATATGAGGAAACAAAAAAAGCCACCGATATTTTAAATTATATAATTTAAAGCAACAGATATACATAGATATAATTAAGACACATAATTCGGAATAATTTAAGGAGTGAAGCTAATAGCTAATAAGCAAATAACAGATGTTAAAACATTTTGCTAAAAACTAAAAAACAACAGATATAATTGTACCCTCACTTATATCTTCAGCATGTTTAAAAAAATTTTAATTGTTCTATCATTTATTAAGCTAAGACTTTTAGGTAAAAGAAGTTCCAAGTCTCAATGCCCTTAAAGCTTGGAAAAGTTGAAATGACATTAGATTTCAATAAAGTAAAAACGAAATTATCATCAGTGTTGAATATTAGAAACTGTTTAATAAAATCGTATGTTGTTGTAGATGGGCTACTTAATCGAGAATTCCTTTAACTTTACATGCAATATATCATCAGAAGTTTCTAAAAAAATATGTAATCAAAGAAAATGAAATTTTTGCTCTCTTAGCTTGTAACCTTTAGAAGTTAATGAGTTAGCCTCTTTTTTATTATGATATAGCACAATTTTTTTATATTATTTGTCTTCAAAATTTTATTTTAACTTAAAAATTCTTTTTTTATTTTAAACTTTCCATACACAAAATTCGTTTACAAATGACAACAAATTCATTTGCGTTTAAAAAATTATATTTATTTTATTGCAATAATAAGTTATTAATAAAGTAAACTGTTTATTCGGTTGGGAACTTCGAGCAAGCTTTAGCGTTCATTTTTCTTTTATTGTAATTTAGTTTTTATCACAGAGCCATTCAATATGTCTGCAAGAAAAATTTTTTATTTGTAAACTAATATTTAGTGTTGCAACATAATACTTAATATCTTATTTGATTGTGTCTGACATTTCTTTGAAATAGTCGTTACAAAGGAATAAATCAGTTAAGTCAATTAACTTTACTATTGTGAAAGTCCTATTCCTGTGGTAATTACGTAATAAACAAATTATTTTAGTCAATAACTTCTTCTTAAAAAAAAACATAACCATAAACATTTTTCAACCAATATACATATATTTATCACGCCTTCAATTTTAAATTGAAGTTTCAACTGTTTTCCAAAAAAAGTAATTGATTTTAAAAAGCCATAGCTTGTGCTTGCTTGAATTTTATTATGTAAATTCTTTTGCTCTGAAATAATATTTATTAGTTTTTAATAAATTTATTTAAACAACAAGGTCGTTGTACATTTAAATTGTTTAGATGTTATTGAAAATTTCATATGAAATAGAATACAAACGAAAAAACAAACATTTCATTAATACACTTGACTTGCATCTGTTTACAAAAATAAATATTTACACAAAAAATACTTACACAATAAGTTTGTACATATATTTTTAATTTATAATGGCATTGTAATTTGTTGGTATTGGTTGGTTTAGAAAATCATATTCCAACACATCAACCAAACTTGTGCGCATGAATTTTTACATATTTTTTAATTTGATCTTATCGCTTAGGTACTAGGATCGCCTTTCAACACTATCTGTGGAAGGAATTATTTAATATCGTCCTGAGAATAGCTTTTAGGGTTTTTTTGATGGGTATGTCTTAACACTATTTTTTTTTAAGTTTCCCTTACCCTCCCCACATGTTTAAACAGATCATTACGTATTACGAGATATAACAAAAAATCGTAACAATTAGCACCTTAAACAGTTTATTTGGAGTTTATGGACTGTTTAAAGTCTTACGGTTGTGTGAAGGTTTTTTTTACATAAATGCACCCACAATCATCGTTTTACTAGTTTTTGCAAGTACCCATGTCTTATTGTTCTTGTCTTGTTGTTGGCCATGAGAGTATTCTAACGTGTAATGCTGAAATCTTTTTGTTACGATTGAAATCTACGTAGACAAATTCTTAACACTTTTTTAATGTCGCAGCTGTCAGGGTATTTCTTCCATGGCAATGTGTCTAATCGCTCACTAGCGTACTTATCTCCAATTTCTGTCTTTATTCTCGAAAAAGCGCCAGAAAAACTTCGAATTATCTTCTTCCCGATGGCAACTATATCGTTCTTATTTACAAGAGACCTGAGCTTTATAGTTTAAGACTTTGAGATGTTATTTACATTTTTCAAAAATAACACAATTCTAACATTAAAAAAATCAAAATATTTTTCTTTGTGATGTTTTATTATGTGTCTGAATTACGAAATAAAAAAATTTTAAGGCTAATAAAAAACAATAATTTTGTTTTCGTTTTCTTTGGTTTAATAAAACTGTAGTAAAAATAAAAAATTGAATAATTAATAAACATTATAAACAATAAAAAAGTTAGTTATTAATAAGAAAGGTTCACTTTGGCTGGAACAAACTGCACTGTACTGTACGTTTGAAAGTATTAGATGTCGAATAAGGTTTTTATTTTTAGCCAAACATTTTTAAAACTAGTTTTCATTAAAAAAAGTTATATATTTTACTCTAACAAATTTCCCTTTGAAATAAAAAACTGCAAAATGGCTTTCCATAGTAGAGTTTCAGATAGAGAGTTTTGTGTAGCTTTTCCAAAAAATTGTGCTACTTGTTCGTTTATAATTCGGACGCTTAAACTTTGGATACATTTTTGTTGAAAGGGTAGAATTCTGAATTTTAAAAAAGATTTTGAAAATTTCTTCATTTTGAACAAATTTCAGCACATGTTTTTTATGTCCCCTATTGAATTTGGCACAATTTTTTTCTTCAATTTTTTAAAGTTGAATTTCCGTTTTTTTGCTGCTTTAATTTTCTTTTGACAGTAACACAATACTTACTTGTTGCTGTCCCTCTTAAAATTCAACAAAGACGTAAGAAGTCTTCTTAACATTATTTTGAATTAATTCTGTACGGCATTGTTTGAATTCCGATCAAAGGCTCGATATAATTAAGAAATAGTTCTTGTATATCTTAACAAGTTTAGTATCATTTGAAGGCATATGTGCCTTCTTTCTTTTTTGCCTCTTTTGCTTCATATTTTTTTAAAGGTTAAAAACCGTATTTTAAACGATTTTGGTACCTTAAGCCTCGGTACTCTGTTCAACTTTTTATGCGGAATGCTGTGGAAAATATATAAAATATTTCTTGCAACTTTTTATCAAGGCTGTATAATAAAGCAAATAGGCATTATTTTATTTGGAATTTTTAAGCAACAGCTGATCATAAGTTTTTTGCTTACATTTCTAAAGGCCAGGATTTACTATCATATTTTTTAGCACACATGCAATTTTAGACATATCATATGACTGAGTATGATAGTCAATCCTGGCCTTAAAACAATCGGAAGATAGACGCCGCTTTTAAATGTCAAATTTTCCACATGTAATTATCAATGCTGCTTAACAATTTCACAAATTTGAACGGAGTACCAGGCTTTAGAACACGAGAATAAATTATTTTCAACAACTTTGTGAAATAAATTTTTATTTTTTAATTGCCATGTTTTTTATTTATTACAAACTAAAAGCAAATTGTAGCAGGTTTTTCCACCAGATAATAAAAGCTTATTTCGCCGCAATTTAAAGTACAGTGCCTTCAGATTTTTGAAGAACATTTCTTAATTTAAACAAAAATGATTTAACACAATTTTATTTGTTTTTTACAAACGATATAATTATAAGCAAAACAAATACTATTTTACACCATCTTTACGTGTACTTTTACAAATTATTACGACCTTTAAGTTTTTACCCTCCTTTAATTTGTTTTTAACTTTAAATGAATTTCTGTGTGTGTTTTGTTTGGATTTTCTTATTGACTGTTTATTCTTTCGTACAATAAAAAATGTATTTATGTACACATGTATGTATGTACATAAACATATCTCTATGAAGTCACCATTCTTTTTATTCAAATCGTGCTTAAATTACGTTGTAGCCCTAGTTTTTTTTTTTTTTTTGGGTATAGTGAAGAAATTATTTTTGTTTTGTGAGTTTTGTAGATGAGTCATAAAATTTAATTCATATTTATCCATTTGTTATTAGTGGATTGAATTTCTACCCTTGTGCGTAAAAATTGATTTGTAATAAGTTGTGTGGTACTTCAGTTATTGTCAGACGAGACGAATGTTTGACGAAATCTACTTACTTTCTTAAAAACACTTTGTTATATCCTTCATCACAGGTGGAAAAAGTTGATATCTAGTTCCATATATAATTTCTTTTGTTTTTCAAGATCAATGCTTAACATACGGTTTATAATTTTAATTTCAAACTTGCATATATTACGTACATACATATGACATAACCACTTGTTAAAAAAAAAACTTAAATAATTAAAACAGTTATTTTTAAAAGTTTTCTGACGAAAAAACAAGAAGTGAAATGGATTCTAAAAATATTAAAGTTGTGTAATTCAGTATAATTGCAATAGCAACTGCAATTGAAAAAAAAACGCAAGAGAGAAGAAAGTTGCAAGGGAGTCGGTCAAAAGTAATTACCTCGTAAAAACTGTGGACTAGGTTTTACGTCAATGGTTATAACCGCCTTTCCTTATTAAAATAGCTAGCTATAATTTATATTAGACGTCTGCTCTTAGGTACGTGGCTGTGTTCGGTAAAAAAAAACACGAGCTCAAAACTATATGTTCTCAGGTACTTGGCGTAGTTCGTATAAAGTACATCTTACGAACTTAAAATTAGATACTCCCCAATTTTTTTTGCTTTTTTTACATTTAAAATTGTTAATTTCCCTAATAAAGCCATCAACATACAATTCTTGCTCAATGTTCGCTCGGGCATAATATGTATGCAAGCAAGTGCTACATTGAAAAGAAAAATTGTTGTAAACAAATTCGTTATAGGGTGTTTCTTAAGTTTTCGCTACTTGAAGGATGCACATACACGTTTATTGTTAAAAAATAGAATAGCATGCTGAAAAAATTTAAACTCCTATGATTTACAAAAAACCCATAAAAACTTATTATTTTTAAGAAACATTCTTATTTTTGTTACAAATATTTACTTCTAAAATTTAAACTGGAAATGTCACCGTTATTAGTTTTTCTTTAAGTATACATATAAATTCAAATATAAAAAAAATTATTTTCAGATACTCGTCCCACCAAAAAAAAGTGATCATAATTTTTGAAGTACACTTCCAATAAGAAAAAAATAAATAAAAGAAGTTGATAAGAGCCATAATTCAGATTTCAATAAGTTTTTTACTATTGACTTTGGAGCACAAACAAATAATCCCATCTGCTCAATCAATTATGCAAATAGTTTATAAATTCTAAGTAATCGGGTATCTGTGTTGCAGTTTTTGCTCTGCTTGACTAACTTTGTAAATTAACTACCGTTAATAATAAGTAAAACCTGAAAAACATTTATATACGTTGTTTCCAAAATTCTTATTATTTTCGGTCAACAGACATTTATCCCACTTTTGCCTACTGACCGTCTGACGTTGAACAGTTGGCATGGTAATAAAAAAATTATTGTTTGTATGAAATACAAGGAAAAGGAAGCAAAATATTTTACTCTCTTTTTTTCTCTCACTCTTTCTCTCTCGCTTTCTGCCTACGATGATGTCATGCTAAGTTTAATTTAAAAATAAACTTCAAATTAGTGTGTTCAGTATTTCAGTATTTTAGTATTTTGTTTTTGTTTACTTTTCTGTTGTTGGCTGTAGATTTTTTATTTTATTTCCACTTGTATTAAAAGAAAATAAATAGAGAAAAGGTTTTATATATTTTTTTTTTGTGAAGAAACATAAGTTTTTTATACGAATATTTCTTTCGAAAAAACACAAACCTGAAAGATAATAAAATCTGACAGATAACACAATTAATTTTTTTTTTATTAATTTTTCTTTTTAATTGAAGTATGGAACAAAACTTTTTGAATTCAATAAGAATTTTACCAAAAATGCTGCATGTAACTAAGAAAGTAACGTTTTTATATTATCAAAAAATTCTTCAAAATCCAACAAGTCTAATGTTTTATACTTAGATTTATTTAAATTTTCTGTTAATATAATACCAGATTCCTTTCTGATTACAAAGAGTTTATAAAATTAAAATGCAATTTGCATGATCTCATCTGCTGTTTTAAAGTTTTCTATTGATTGAAATTACGTTATTATAATAATCGCTATGCTTAAAAATATGTGTAAAACAGTGGGTTATAATCAGTGTTACCATATACGAAGATTTACTTTATTCCTGAACTTTTTTAGAGTATCAAAAAGAGTAAATATTTTTTTCCAATGCACTTAAACTTTTGTTTATGTTAATGTAAAACGAAAATAATAAAATTGGAAAAGCTAATGAACCACGCCCGTGTTGGAAGAAATATTTTTTTTAGTCGTGTCAATTTATTTTTCAGAAGATTTTACCAAAGACCAAATTTATACGATGCCAATTTTTATGCCATTTTTCAATTCTATTTTAAAACTGCAGCGGGTTTTATTATGTGCTTTAACTATAAAATCCTTGATCCCATTGTCCTTATGACATTTTGCTTTTGAAATGAACCCTTTTTCTGTGTCAACATCGTCATCAATTTTGAGGCAACATCACTTTAAAAAAATATCAATACTTATTTGGTATTCCCTGACAGTTTAATGTCGTTGTCTGTTTATCAATAATGTTCATAAAAGTTAATACACATATCTAATTTTTGAATTAGTTGATTTATTTGTTTACTATTTTTATTGTGTTAAAAAGAACAATTTTCTCTTTCCGACACTGACTCCAGTGATGAAGAAAGCAAGACAGAAATCAAGAATCTTTTAGTTAACAGATGAAAAGTAAGTGGTAAATTCAAAGTTATCCAATTTAAATTAGTGCTTTGTTTCTTTCTGTTAACATAGTAAAATTTAACATATGCAAGTGGACATCTTAGGGCAACATTGCTTACCATTTAAAATGATTTAAGCTCGTTCAAATAGGCGTTGTCTATGACTTCAGAAAGTTGTTTGTAACCATCTTTTTTGTACCTTCAATTCTAGGTCGCGAAAATCTTTAAAAAGAGTTTTGTGAAACATGATTTGTAAGGCACTATATACCACACCTTTTGACATCAACCACTCTCTATTTGGCGGGCCAAGGCATTAAGAGCAGTCGATATACCTTCCCACTGTTCCTTTAAATTAGAAGGAACTGTGTCTCTTCGAAAATCTCTGGCAAATAATGAATTTTTTGCAACTCTTCAACTTATTTTTCAAACTGGTTGGGGTTGGTAATCTTCAGTTTGTCTATTTTCAATTTTATTTTTACTATTTTAATAGTTTTTTTAATTTTTTTTTTAACAAGAATAACGACAATATCAACGGCATTTCAAAGCAATATCAACGTCACATTTCCTTACAAAATACCAAATTCATGGCAATATTGACAACGAGAATACCGATATAAAAAAACAATTAAAATTGCCGTCGCCTTGTATTGCCGATGCCAATAAGGATAATTGTAGTTCTTTAGTATATTAAAAATTAGCGTATTAATTTTCTAATGAAATCTTCAAACAACGAAATGTATACAAAGTATCAAAATTCAAGCCTTGACGTTTAGGTTTTGCAGCTTGCTTCTCTAAATGTTTTGCCAATAAAAAAATATGAATTAAGTAGTTTTTTAAAAAAATTTCGTGTACTTTGAGTCGAAACCTATTGGCGAACTAGATTTTTTTTTGTATGGGAAATAAAGCAAAACTCAACTAAAACTTGCTCGAAATCCGGTAAGTAGTGGATTTCGTTGTAATGTAAATGCTCTTTTATTATAATTATTTGGCTTCATACAACGCACTAAATTTTTATATTTATAAATAAGTTTTGATGTGTTAGTTAATATATATCGTTACCTTAATATAAAGAGGCCCTAACTAAAGTTTGCCATTCTTTACAGGAAAAGGAAAAAAACTAAATAAAAAGAACAGTTTTGTAGTTTAAAATTTTTTGTTAACGCATTGTATTATTGAATTCTTTAAGCAATTTAATACTGTTACAACATTTTTAATCTTTAGTAGTGCGTTAGAAAATCATCAAAATATGCATAAAACTAGAATTAAAAAAACGAATTAGGGTCTTTCTATATTAAGGTAATGATATATTGAATTAAATGTTTAAAAAAATAAGACACTGGCTAAAACATATCACTGCAAAATTCTTTTCGATGCGACTCGTCAAGTGTTGCAAGTTTTTACTACTTGAATCATTAAAAAAAAAATAGAGACTTTGGCATCAGAAATATTTATAACCATACAAATTGAATGAATAAAATTCAATCTTTATTTTATTTCATTATTTTTTTCTACAATGTCCTTAAAAATTCGGAGTAAAAGATTCTTTCACTTGAATGCCAATGTAAAATTCATTAAAATTTAGAACTATATTTTAAATCTCATAGTAAATTTCTCACAAACTGTCATCAATTATTCAAACAATAGTTTTTCTGAATAAAATAGTTTAAATGATGTCTAAACCTGATAGAAATTACCTACGTTCTACACACATAAATAAAAATTTTATCCACACTACTGTAATCAGTAGAAATAAGATAAAAATTAGCAAGATTAGCTAGCGAACGATAAGAAAAAGAGTCATTAAACTTTGTATTTATTAGTTTATGTAGTTAGTTAGTACAGTATGTCAAGAATTAATTTACACTTTAAAAACGTTAATGCTTTCATCTCTTTTAATTAGAAAATATAACCTTTTATTAAATTTCTATATTTCTTTAATTGTTATATTTTTTATTTCTATTATTTCTTTAAAACTAATAAATAAAATGTTATATTACCTCGCATATAAAATGTTATTTATTAATTCAATAAATCGAAGGAGCATGAGACAATATTATGACCGTGATGTACTTTTATTTATAACGGTTTAAGACTCAAGAAAATCTGTTTATTTTATTGAAGATAATAAAAACTTAGTTTTCGGTTGTCAATAAACCTTTGTAAAAACTGGGTGGTTAATAAATGTCCCATCTCCAATATGCAAATTTTCAATGCATTCTTATCTTTTATATAAATCAATATATTTTGATAGGTTTTTAATCAAGAATTTAGGCGTTTTTACTTTTGGGAAATAGTTGCGCTCATTGTAAAACATTATTTCATCTCATCATTGAACATAACGTCATTTGGTTGGTTTGAAAGACTACAAATTTGTATTGAACAATGGCCTCATTTTCGAGCTCTTTCACAAGTGCTCTTCTTGAAATCTGACGATATATTCTATTAGGTGTTCTGCCCTTGTAATCTCATTTTTTTTCTCATTTTCAGTCCTGCTAAACACAGGTTATGTCTGATTAATACAAAAACGTCTTGCTTTAATTACAAAAGGCTTTCATTAATCTTTAGCTTAAATGCAAACTTGTGCAAAACTTAACAATTTGAGAAATCTTGTGATCCCGCCTTATACTTAATTCAGCCTTATACTTAATTCAGCTCCTGATTTAAAATAAAAAGTATTAAACGTCTGTGCAAAACAATTTTTAAGTTGAATATTTATGCCATTTTTATAAAAATCTTGAAAAAAATGCCCTAAAATATTATTTTATTAAGACTTGTCATCGGTTTGCCTTCTATTATTATCGTTTGCCTTACGATTTAATTTAAAACACACTTGCACATGGCTGCTATTTAATTTTAATGTAACTCGTTATTATTACAGAAACATAATATGGCCGCCAATCGTCATGTTAATTTAAGTGTTCGACTAAACTGGAACAGGAGGAACGTCTCTAAGTTGGCTGACACTAACAGCGAGTCATTGGGATACTAGGGGGCTAGAGTTCCTTATAATAGTGAGGTCTTATAATAGTGAGGCCTTATTATATACATATATCAGCGTGATATGATGTGCATACGGCAAAACGGAATCACTTATATGAGTCAAGCTTTCACGTAAACCAACTAACCAAGGCTTAAGTTCCCATACTATAACAGTCACTGAAAATTATTATAAAGATTTTGAATAATTAATAGGGATGTTAATTATTTTCTGCCCTCCAATATATCTTTATTCTTTCTATTGACATTTCAATATCTGAAGACATATAAAAAGATTGAATATTAAAAGTCGTTATGAATAAATTCTTTTTACAGCGCAAATGCAATCTACATGTTACAATTATCTTAATAAAAATCAGTATTCAATTGAGCACTTATTATGTGTGCATGACGGGCTCTAGACAAAGTCACTGAAAAGCTATTTTTATTTTCAATTAAATTTTCAAGTTCAAAATACATTGTAAGTAAGGGGTGTTTGTAAGCGGCCGTCTCTACATTGACTTATTATTATCCAGCAGCTTATGTTTTGAAATTTATAGACAACTAAATTTAAATATGAAAGCGTGTCATATTAATAAAAAATTGTTTATATTGAAATGGATAAACGAATGCAAATTGTATTTTGTAACTATAAAAAATACGTAAAAAAGTCAGGCTTTGTTAACTACTACAAAATTCTTTTTTTTTGTTTTTGTTTTTTTTTTTTTTAGATATGAGACAATTTGAGTTTTTTTTCCTACACTAATATAAAAATTTTTAAACGACCATAAAAGGTCAATTAAAGTTATAGTTAATAGACCCCACACTTAAGTGGAGAAATGCAAAAACTAAAGTAACATTTAAATTTTTATTAAAAATATTTTAAAAATATTATCAGAAAATATTTATTTTATACTTCATCGTAATGAAAACTGCTTAGAAAAATAAGCTCAAAATATTTTTTATCTTATTTACTTTTGGCCCGTTTCGCCTATATTGTAGGTTTCCGACCGAGTGAAAGAGCTATGCCAAAAAACTGTCCCGCCTCTAGTTTTATCGTCTTCGCATTGAGTTTTAATAATAATCTATTATGCGTCGCTATTTAATGTCGTATCAGAGCTTATGCAGTTTTTTCATTGCGTAATAAACACTCCAGATATACTGTGCGAAGCAAAAGTTTAAAAGAAACCATTATTAATTTAAAATTATCTTCAAAACAAAAAACAGCCACCTTTAACAACTAAAAAGTGTTTCTTAAAAATTAAATATTTGCTTTTTGGATTATTGGTTTACTTTAATCCAGCTGTTTTATTTTCAAATTATAGCTTTGCCTTTTCAGCTGATTTATTCTGTTTGTTAAAATTATTAGGAGAAATTCTGCAAAAGAAACAAAATAAAATTATTTCCTCCATTTTGGTTGATCTTTATTTAATAGTCCTAACTTGTCTTTATATTGTCTATTTGCTTATATCCAGCGAAGACGGAATCTGCCTTTTTTGTGTAGTTCAATTTTTTTGTAACTAGATTCGCTCCTGTTACTCTAATTTGAAATAAAAATTAATCTGGAAAAGGGTTTTTTCGTTTTAATGTTTTTAAGAAAACAATTAGAAATTTTAAAAGATATTAAAATGATAATAAATTTGATTATACAATACTTTTTTTAAATATCTTTAAAATTTAATAAATTTTAACAATTGTGTCTAAAAAGTAAAACGATGATGATATAAATGAAAAATATGCTAATTAACAGACACAAAAAATATGATGTCATAAATTTACAACAATAAATGATTGTTTATTCAGTGTTTATTAGTTTAATAAGTTTAAGCGAAACAAAAAGGCTGTTTGTTTAAATAATAGTTCCTTTCGTTAACTTTTTCAGTAAGATTAAATTAAAAACTCAATTAATACTTTACATCACTGATGGGATCTGATTGTTTTTAAACTGTAACGCCTAAATGGTATGATTGTACCAAATTTACATCAATTGTACCAAAAATGTCAATTGTTTCAATAAAGCTTTCTTCTTAAGTAACAGTATTTATAATTCTTCGTTCGATATCAGTTCTGGAATTTGTTTTTAATTAATTCAGAATTTTGATTAAATTTTTTTCTCTACATTTGTGACGTGTGAGGAATACAAAAAATAAATTAAATCAATCGATAGATAATGAACACATTAGTTTAGAGAAACAATTCGTACACATATACGATATTTGGTATTTATTTATTTTAAATATTTAGATTCGTTTGGAAACAATTTTATAACAACAGATATAGTGTTGTTAGTTTTGTTACTTCATACGTATTCAGGAAATGTTTTGCTACCACTTTTTCAATATTGTAAAAAAATAATAAAAAGGTTCCTTACGTTACTTAAAATTTCTTAAATTTCATTCGAAGAAGCAGTTTAATAATTTTTTCCATGCTCCACAATAAATTTTCTAGGACAGAAGGAAGTAATGCTTTTTTTAATCAAATGAAGTCATATCTATGTCTACTCTGTGTACTGATTTCTTTATTTGCATTTTTCTAATTTTTAACGTTATGATTCAATGTTGCAAACTTTTGAACTATTAAATAATTTGTGTAAGTACTAAAATTGTACTAAAAAGGCATAAAGTGTACCAGTGTAGCAATTAAGTTTCGAGTGCATCAAATTTTGTAAAATCCCAACACTACGAAACATCTGCTATTAAGAGCTTGTTTCATAATTAACACCAATTCATATCGTTTAACACACTTTATTTTACAAATATGAATTAAATAGAAGAAATTCTTAAATAGAAAAATGTTGAGCCAATCGGAACATAACTCGCTTAAGAGAGAATCAACACATATCTTAAATTTTATAATAAATATTTTTTTAAGATGGTCTAATTTAATTAATTAATTTAATTGTAAAAAAAACGATAGTATTTCTTAACTCGAAAGAAAACTAAATTAACAGTGTTCGTCATTTTACTTAGAAAAACACAATTTCATATTCTTTTCTCAAAAATAGTTTGACATTTTAAGGTTTGTGCCTTCAGTATAATTAAACTAATAACATGTGCTCGAATCTTTCATCGAACAATTATACCAACCAGTACTAAACAAATTCTTTTTTTTTAGTTGATGTTAACATTTAAAACTCATCTTTCTAATGTTCGACCATGAAAATCTCTTCTTCTTAGTCGGATGCAACCGCGGTCTTTTAAGATGTTTCAATCTTTTCTAAACGCGTTTTCACATGTCATGAATCATTTGCACGCTCAAGATTTGGAAATATTTAATTTTTTGATATACGAGTAATCACTCTTAGTGTTTTTTTGGTTTATAGTGACTGAATTGAATTCGATAACACCATATTGTTCTTAAGGTTGCGTTATAAACAAGTTTAATTTTCAAATTGTTGAGAAATAAAGTGACTTTTTCATAATCATTAATTTCTAATATCCACGCAAAGTTTGCAAGAGGGCTTACTTATAATTAAAAGTAACAAGCTTCACACTGATTCGTTTTTTGTTTTAAGTAGAGGATATCTCTGAAATAACCATATTATTCGAACTTTTCTATTTAAGGTTTTCTAAATATAAAATATTTTTGAAACGAACACATTTAATAATGTCTGTATATTTATGTGCAATTTACAATGAAAAAATAAATATGTAAATAAAATTAACGTCTGTCAATGTTGTTATTGCAAAAGGCAGTTGAAAAAACATATGGGTGTCTACTTCAACTGGTAAAATTATTAGCGGATAATAAACTTGAAATAAGAAATTTGAAAATTTAATACATACATACGTTATTTTTATATAATTCCATTCAAACTGAGAATCTTTTTATTTTAAAATAGGGATCTGAAATAAAAGCTCATTACAAACATGTATTTTTATTAAGTCACCGCCAAAAGAAGTTGTTACCACTTAATATTTTATTTAAATATTTAAAATGATTATGAAACCATATTTTTGCTAATGAAACATTTATTTTTATGAAATCATTGTAATGTTTAAACACATTAACTACTGTTTTATTCAGTTATTTTACGAATTTTCAGTATATATAAATACAAAATTTTAGTTATTATAATAAATGCGAATCTTTTTAAGGGGTTGAAGAATTTAAAAATTATGAACTGAATGTGGATTCAATTAATTAATAACCTCCTCGCTAATAGTAATGCATTAGAACATTTAAAAACAAACAGTCTGAAGGAAACCATGATTTATTAATGTGTGAATTATTACCATTGTTAAACTTAATCCATATTGCTCAATATCTGTGAATCGCTTTACTTCTCAAGAATGCAGAATATTGCATGGCAGCCTACTTAAGCTGTAGTGGTCGTAACTACAACTTAAAGCAATGCAATGCTTTAAGGAATTTAGATTAAAGAACATATGGTTTTAACATGGTGGTGAAACGGCGACTACTGCACTCAGGATGACCGAAGTTCTGAACACTTCAGTTCGTGCTTGTTTTATATATTGTTTTGGCGTAAATTGTAAAATTATACATTTCAGGCCAACTCTTCTTTTTTAAAGATTCGAAGATGTTTTTTATTATATAAAGGCATGTCACAGAACTCAATTCCGATCGAAAGTGGTTTCAATTCCGCAAGTTTCTTCTTCAGAATGCTAAAAACGAAAAATATCTTTGGAATGAAACCACTTTCAAATTTCAAAATGGAATTTAGTTTCTTTGAAATTTTGCTATTTGCGTTTCTTAAATTTACTTTTATGCTTTGTCCTACTTATATTAGCCTTGTTATTTACTTTGGTGTGCAAAATCTTGCCACATTTAAATTAAATAGTGGAGATTCAATACTTTTCAGGAATAAACAAAATTGATCGGAATCTGAAGAAGGTAAAACAAAATCGATCGGAATTGTTAATACGGAATTAAAACCATTCCGATCGGAATGTGTGACATGCCTGATTATCTTGCGGAAAATGGTG
This sequence comes from Cistogaster globosa, assembly GCA_937654795.1. NCBI lineage: Eukaryota > Metazoa > Arthropoda > Insecta > Diptera > Tachinidae > Cistogaster > Cistogaster globosa. The sequence continues at coordinate 26,184,952 of OW569406.1, forward strand.
AACTTACAAGGCTCAGGAGTATTTAAATCAGGACTTAATCCTAATGTTCCATGGCCCCACCATTCAAAAAATCTAGTTAAAGTATGTTTTTTTTAACTAAATAATAATAATTTAATACAAGTAAGAGTGCTGTATTTGGCTATGCCGAATCTTATATACCCTTCACCATGTATATATGTAAATCTAGTTTAGAGACGCAACTCCTCTCAAAAATAAAAAAAAAAAACAAATATTGGGGTAACAGATATTGAAAAAATAAGAAAACAATTAAGTACAATATACAATTTTACATAATAATGTCATCGGGTCTTAATGGGTTAACCATTTATTAAAAATTTTTGTATTTCCCTAAAGATCTCTTCAAAAGTCTTAAAAGGAAACCATATTGATATTTTAAAAATTTTGACAATTTCAAAGGCCTGTAACTCGGAAAATATGGACGAGTGCCAATTTTTTCAGTTGATGTTTTTTCTTATTTTTTAATTCTCTATGTGTGTTTTTTTGATTAGTGTTACTTTATTGTTTCAAATGATATAGAAAAATTAGAGGCAGGCGTGGCGTTTAGATCAATACATGCGCCGATCTTGTAAAATTTTCCCAACTATGCCTGACCGATTGGCATATTAAAATTTCCTCTAGCTCATCTAGTGCCTTGACAAAGTTGGTTTCAACACTAACACGGACGTCGCTTAATCGCTATGTACAAGGTCTCACAATATATATACCCTTTTTCCACTTTTTGTGGTGAAGAGTACAAAAATAAAAAGAACAAATTTTTGGTATACATATTCCACACTCTATTTTTTTTCCTGATGTAGAAAGAAACCTTACAGACAAGCAAATTTAATTTAATGTAGTAAATATAAGATATTTTCAACGTAACAGCCGTAATTTGGTTTTTAGTAGTTGTAACAATGCCTCATTAATTATTTTATAACATAAATATTTACATATAATTAATATAATAATCTTGTTATATATTTTTTTTCTTCTATTCCGCTGGCTTTAAACGAATAAATGCTGCTTTTATATTTTATCTCTGATATTTATATATGTATTGCAAAATAATGGATGTTTCATATTTCTAATATTTAATTTTATGGCTATTTTCAAATTTAATACATATTTAACAGTACAACAAAAAAGACAACAACGAAAAGGTATTTTTAAATTAAAAATATATTTAAATGCAAATGTTACATGTGTAGAAGCAACAGCAAGAAAATCAATGTTCCTTTAATATGTTTCAATACTTTTATTTGTTAATAATGCAATGATTTTTGAACATTATTTTATCTTCGTTTGTTACAACTAAGAGATATATAAAAAAACAAAAGTATAGAGGTGACAGAAAATTAAAAATAAGAGAAAAAAAAACACAATTAGCTAACATAAGTTGAGCAACCCCAGTGGCTGCGTTGGCGTGTGCTTGTTGTAAAACAGAAGATTGCGAAATTCATAAGTTCTCGAGTCCACTATCGGACATTGAATGCAAAAGATAAATAGTAATTGTAATATAAACGGAATTACAAAAGAGAAACAGCCAAGAAGCATTGAACAGGTGACTGCATCGGATTATGCGGTCAACATATCTTTTAGCTTTTACGTGTATTTTGTTTTTGTAAAAACTTTTGAGCTGTCCAAAACGTCAGCATTCACCTGGTATAAATATGCCTTGAGAAACAGCGGTACAAACCTCCGGAAAGAAAACACAATTATTGTGTGAAACTATGTCAGATAAGAAGAGCCCTAGCTGTTAACGTAGGGAAGTAACAAGATGACAACAGTGATGACAGATGTAGGTACGTTGGATAAAAGGGGTCTAATTGGTCGTTAACCATAAAAATCAGGTAATGAAGTGGCGCCTCTGCCGGGGCAGAAGCGTAAATAATCTAAATGTTTAGTTTACTTAAACAAGGCATCGAGTATTTTATGTCTCGCTGGGGTAACATAATAGTGTAGCGTTGATGGCTACGTTTAGACAGTTGCATGTTTAGTAAGCAAGAGACCAGACCGTAGGATCAAGTTATAGCCAGAGCCATAAAGTCGGAAATACACAATTTATAATGTGCCACAGTAGAACGAAATAAAAAAAATTTTAGTAGTGGTTTTTGCAATAAAAAGAACCCGTACGCTCTAAAAAAGGAAAAACCTAAAAAAAATTTTTGGTTTTCATGCACTGTACTTGGAGTTTTAGTGCCTTAAATACACATCGCCGTAGAGCAATGATGAACTAACGATCAGGCCAACATAGTTATGAGCCAGTAAGATAACCTCCTGTCATATAAAAATTTAATAATTTGTCAGAAAATAAGTCTGATCTAGCAGTCGATAGCAGTTGTTAGTAGCAAGCATTAAAAAAAGTGCACCATGTTTTATTCGAGATAGAGAAATTTATTCGGTAAAAAATATTACTTAAGTTCTTATAATAAACTTATTTTATTTAATTTATTTTATTCAAAAGTTATCGAAAAAGTAAACAACAAAATATATATTTTTTCCATTTCTTGAAAGATTTCAACTGCAAATTTAAAAGAACATTGATTTTTAACAGAAAAACAATAAAAATAATGAAATGACTAACTTTTCTTTTGTAGTGTATTATTAATTTAATTTTTTTTAATGTATGTACTTCAAATAACAATTACCATATTCATACAAATAATATTAATTTGATATCTATTAAAATAACTTTTGTTTTTAAAGTTTGTTTTTGAACACATATCAAAACAAAATTATTTTTTTATAAATATCTGTCATGTAAATAATTTATAATTTTAAAATTCTTTCTAATAGCAAAATATTTAATTTTTAAAATTGTAAAAAATAGAATTATTTATAACCCATGACTCAAGAAACAATTTTTTTTAATTTTTATTTAACATATTTTTCATTTTCTTTTTTTTTTCTATATTTTAAAAACACTAAAAAACACAACATTTCACCTGTCTTTTAAATGTAAGATTTGTATTTTTATGTCATACTTTATGACCTCATATTGTATTAATTTTTTGACAGTTTTGAAATATGCTCTTCAAAATCATTTATACAGCAGACAGCAAGCAGCAAAAATTCCAAAATATTTTATAATCGCTTGTGGGTAGTAAAATATCTAAAAATTTATACCAAGGTGTTTTGAATAAATGACTATTGGACCTAGCGTAATCCTCTAATAAGTAGTTTTGTAATTTATTAAAATGATTGATTATTAAATTGATGCATCAATAAATCCAATTAAAAAAAATATAATCTTTTTAACCACATAAATTTTATATTTTTGATATATTAAACTTAAGAATACAAAATATCTTTCATTTTCAGTATCATTTTATTTACATGGTGCTTTTATTGCACAACTTTATTTACAACATACAATACAATACATTGACGTCTATAAAGTATATAGTCCGACATTTTAATTGAAAAGAAAAAACTTTTTATAAAAAAGAAAAAAAAACTTAAAAAAAAAAATAAACACATTTTTTCATGCTTCTTTCGAAGTTGAATTTATTCGCGTTTCAAACACCTTATAAATATATTTCTGATTTTTTTTAACATCAGTTGTATTTCTTTAACTGATACATACACAATTTTGCACAAACCCCTTTGCAATGTTGCAGGGTACCTCAATACAAAATCAGATCCCAAATTTAGCTGGTAGACATCTTGATTTTTAACGTTTTTAAAGTTTTTATTACTGTGGCGACTTAAACTAAAACAGCTGCATCTTTTGAATTTAAAAAGAAAAAATGGAAATGAAACTTTTAGAATTTTACTACTGAATGTCCGCATTAAACTTTGATTAAAGACGTGACTTTAATCTTCTAGGCCGACTTGTCAAACTTACACAGAAACATTTTTAATAAAAACTAAAGTTTTATTTTTTTTTTACTAATTTATGTTTTTTAAAAAGTTGTGCTGCCCACAACTCTGTAAATTCTGCAAATTTTTGAAAATTTTCAAATTAATTTATTATGCTTTTTAAAGTTGAAGCCTTTAAAATTAGAACCACTTATTTTTTTTTAACTGATACCCACATTGTTTTTTTTTATCTAAAAACAAATCGCCTAAAATTTATGCCAAATAAACATGCATCTAGTTTTTTGTATCGCTGGTTTCTTATGAAAATATTCAAATTTTAGTCTAATAATGTAACACCGTTTTCGACATGTGACAACAGATGCCGGTTCCACATGAAATCTAAAATTAGAGGCACTTCCTCTTCAAATTAAGAAAAAGAAATAACAAACATAAATTCCTTTACTATATAAATCTAATCTTGAAACTAAATTTATTTTTAGAAAAAAACATAAATTTTCTCCATTAATGGAAAATTTATGAAGAAAAAATCTATTTAGGGGTTGTTTTTATAAAATTTTCTTCACATAATTCGTTTTCACTTTCCTGAAAACTTGTATAAAAACTAAGGTTATTTTTATATTTTTATTTAGTTTTAAAGAAATCCTTGCTGCTTAATTTGAAAGTTTGGTAAATCAACATCAGACTTCATTAAATCGTCCATTTTCAACACCTAACAAAACTCATACACGTTTTTATCGGTAAAATTTCAAAATGATTATTAATGCAAATATTTGTTTTTAAAGTGATTTTATTTCCATTTGTGTCTTATTATTTTTTTAATTTTAACACTTTATTTGTAAAAATCGTAGTGTTATTCAATATATTAAGTTCTAATTTTTTATTTTCTTTTACTTTATTATAGCGCAACAACCAATTCTGCCCTCTCCAGACCAAAACAGAATTACATTTCGGATATTAACTCTCCTCTGATTCAGGTAAGATTTATTCAAAATTCCTTATTAAAAAAAATATTTCATGTGGGCTAATTATGTTACTATAATTATGATTGTCCGTGTTGAAAAAAACTAAATTCTGTATAAAGTTTATCTCCCATTTTGTAAGTTTTTTGTAAGTTTTTGTAAGACAAAAAAAAATTGCACTCGATTTGCTTTCAACCAGGTTAATTTTTTTCAGTTTAACAACGAGTAAAATAAAGGGTTTCGATTTACTAAACAACAAAAAAAGTAAAAAATTGACACATTATTTGTCTTTTTAATTATTCACTCCCATGTACGTTACTTATATTTAAAATAGTTTAAACATTATTTAGATTCTAATTTTCTTTTTAGCTATATAGTTTCCTTTAGGATGAAAAAAATATCTTCTTTCTGTCTACCTCTTCAACATGCCCCCGTTCTCTATGTATTTGCGTAAACAGTCGTAATTTCATATTTTGATTGATGTGTGTTTTTATTTTGTAGTAAAATTTGCGATCTTTAGCCTGGCTACAGTAACATTAAATTTAAATTCAAAATTTCTTGAGTTAATCAAATCAAAGTATTTTGTATACTTTATTGTTTCGAAATTGTTTAGCTATCTGAACACCTAAATGGGTTGTCAGCCGGATTAGAAAGTTAATTTTTAAACACTTATAACGGTGAATTGAAATTTCTTGTTTGAGTCAATTTTGATGGAAATAAATAAAATAAACATTTCCAAAACACAACTCAATGTCATCTCTTAAAATTTGTATGTTTTTTTTATAAAATAAAACATGCGTAACAACTTTCACAATAGCATGATGGAGTGATGATTGCAAAATATCTTACCACCCACCTAAAATTGACTAAATATAGTCACGTATTCATGAAATATATTTTTTAATACATTTTTTAAACCTAAATATATTTACATAACGTCAGTTAAAATGAAAAACCATGCAACTTAGAAAAAATCAAACATTTTTTGATTGCAGAAAGATACGTTTTCATTGAAATTGCGATATTCTTCAACAGAAAAACAGATTTTGAATAGTTTTAGTTACATTCTTTTGCATTTAAGCTGACGATATGTTTTTATTTAATTAAACTCTAATGAATAAAACATGTTTACTTCCGTATGTAATGCGAAACTCATAGTTTTTAGAAGATATGACAACATACAACACAAGACTTAAAAATTGTCAACACCCCTAAAATAAACTTGCATTTCTAGTTCTTCATTTGGTAATCTGATCTGGTGTCCATAAAAAAAAACTTTGTTGTTAATGTTTCAAAGGACACATTCGTAATTCAAATCATTTCTTCTAAAAGATTAATATTTATCAATTGTGATTTGACCACAAGGTTTGTCAAATGTTTACCTTAGAATGGCACAGATTCTCTGTCGGGCCCTGATATAATCGAGGACTCAACACATCTTCAGAATTCATCGATTTCTGTGTCCTTTAGAAGTTCGCCATTCCTTAAAGCCTGTCAGTAATGCAATTACTCATATTGCCCCTTATAACCTCAACCACGCTAATGCTACTGTTTTATGTATCGCCATCCAATTTAAGCACGCACGCCATTCTTTGGCCAAGCTAAAAGTTGTATAAACACCTAAGGGCTTAATTGCAACCTGGTTACCAGATGTTTCTTCCAAAAATACCATAATACATTGGGAGCCTTAACTAAAATGTGATTCCCATATATCCGTAGCGTTTCTTTGATTAACCCAACAGATATATCAAATATTGGACTAATACTTGGTTTGAGCCGAAGTAGCGGTATTGCATAAAATCAGTTAGGAACAGGCAACGCAGATATTGCAAACAGCGTGATAAGACTTTGAAGCATGTTCCCTTTGGCTGTCTACGCTTGAGGTCTTGTAAATGAAATTTAGTTTTATTCGTACCGTTAACTTTTATAAATCAAGAGGAATGAATGATTTTACTAAAGATAAGCTGTATTACTTTTTGCTTATAAATTTACAAGTATTTACATATAACAACGAACTTAGGCCTAACAACATACTTAAATTTTAGTTTTGTTATTTTAATTTTATCTATTTTTTTAAGCAAATATAACAAGTTTTCTATCTTTTTATTTCTCTTCTTACTTTGTTCTTTAGGAGGATGGTGACAATAAAGTATTGAAATTACGTTTCGATGTCAGTCAATATGCACCCGAAGAAATAGTGGTAAAGACAGTCGACCAAAAACTACTGGTGAGTATTAAATTTACAGTTATAAAATTTTGTTATAAATTTTAATTACATAAATATTGTAAGGAAGAAATTAAAATTGAAATTTGATTTGTAAAGGGGATATTTAAAGTATGAGGGGGTATTTCTGAAAGCTTTTACAAAACCAAAATGTCTAGCAGGCACAATTACTTCAGAAATCACTGATTAATTTCAAGACAGTATTAATTTTATCAAATCACAAACATTTTTTGAAAAAGTGCTTAGATGCGGTATGTGACAGTAAAAGGCAATAACCGCTTCATAGTCGTGATCCTGGGAAGGGAAAGTTTTTCTAAAACAACACATTGCAAAAAAAAAGACTATGAATTCAATATTTGACATCGGGAATAGTAAATCTACGAGATTTTACCAGGTAAATGCGTCCCAAAAAAGCAACCACAGTTAAATCGGTTAAGCACAAATACATAAAAGTTAAATCTGGTGCACTCTTGATCAGTTGGCAGGGCGAAGATAAACTTTTGAAATTGTGTTTATTCTCATATCCATTTAATTTTACAGAATTCGGGCGGAATTTCAAGAAATGACTCGTTGAAAATTATTCCTGCAATGGAACACTTGCAAAATTATCCACAAATTCAACATCATGAATATGTTTTTGTGTTTTTTATTTTTTTAACTTGTTAGTTTCCTCTCGTACATCAGAAAACATTTCTTTATTTTCAATTTTGTAAGAACTTTGTGTTTTTGACTTTTCAATTAGTTTTAATGTTTGCAATTTTATTTTTAAATAAATAGGTGACTCATTTGGGTATCGTTGAAATTTTTCTATTTGTTATATTTAATCGTTTTTCATGTCACTGCTTGTTTCTGTATTTTATTTGTGATTTTTGACGAAAAGAATTTTTTAATATTCGAGATGTTTTTGCCTCTATATTTATTTTTGTTCTTTATTTATTTTGCAAATTTAAAGAAAATAATGATGATGTCAAGGTAGTTCATTTTGCTAAATCCGAAAATATTAATCTAAAAAATACATACATGTGCATAAATCTTTAAAATAATTGTTTTTTTTTTAAGAAATATTTCAACACCTTCACAAAATATAAAGTTCAAGAATTTTCCATATATGAAAAAGATTTAAAATGATTATTGGAAATATTATTATTATTATTATTTGATTAGCAAATTTGGCAAGAATTTTATAAAATTTCTGAACTGACACAAATACAAACAAATCTAATGAAAAATTTCCATAAAAAATATTTTGAAAATATCTAATTTTTCTTTATTTTTTTCGTTTTTTCAGGTTCATGCCAAACACGAAGAGAAATCCGACACAAAGAGTGTCTACAGGGAATACAATCGTGAATTCTTGTTGCCCAAGGGTGTTAACCCTGAATCGATTCGTTCATCTCTCAGCAAGGATGGTGTTCTTACTGTAGATGCTCCTTTGCCGGCTCTTACTTCTGGTGAAACCATGATTCCTATTACTCACAAATAAATGTTGCACAACTCTCCCACGTACTACAGTTAATTAACTTTACTTACAACAAGTGTGCTATTTATAATCATTGAAACAACAACAACTACCACCATCAACAAAAAAAATCTAAAGCAACTGCTTTTATTATCTTTCTTCTGGATAATTATTCAAGAAAAGATTATTTAAAAAAAGTTAAGATGATTTTTTTTTAACTGCTGCTATTTAAAAGTGTTAATTTGTTTTTATATTAATTTAACAGCATTGTTTTATTTTGTCTTTTTATTGGGCAATTATAAGTTTTAAATAATAGTTTTTCAAATGAGTATATATGTATTTTAAACTTATTTCTGTAAACAATTGGTTTTTATATAAATGTATTTTGAAATTGAGAATTAAAAACTACAAACAATAATAAAATTTGATACTCAAAACCCAAAAAATGTTTGTTAATATTTTTTTTATTTTATCTTTTTACCCAACATAACAAACAACAATAGGGTGTGCGAATAAGAATGCATTATTTGAATTTTTTTCCCGTACAATCAATAACTTCAATATTTAACAGCTCTCACCTATAGTTGATTTGATTACACTGCTCGCAAAAAAATACTTTTTGGCTCTCCTTTAAATAAAACTATCTGGACTATATGATTTTCGATGTGTTGAACTCAAATCTGTCTTCGGTTTTTCTCCATCACGTAGGATTTTCCTGGGTGGGCGTGGCTAAATTTTTCCTTAAAATTAGTCAGGTACGCAGACATACAGTATGTCAATAATGTCTTTAAACACATAAAAAGTTTTTTTTCACAATTTGTAGAAAAACAGTTCAACAAATACACTTCAAGAGTTGCACGTAAAAAACCATTACACTCTTTAAAAAATATAGAGAAGCGTGTTTCCTTTGCCATTATGAATATTCCGATATTGTATTACAACGATGGGCCTAATAGAGTATGGCGAAAGTTCCTAACATCACTGGAAAATCGCAACATCACTCCCACAGTCAAATTTGGAAAAATGTCTGTGATGATTTGGGGGTGCATATCCAGCAAAGGAATAGGTAATTTAGCTTTCATAGAAGCAACAATGGATGCGCGACATTATTTAAGCATTTTGCAGACCCATTTAGTTAGAAGTGTTAAGAAATTTGGATTTATAAGAGAGAATAGGTCTGTATTCAAATTTTATTAAGATAACGATCCCAAACAATTTGCAATTGCGGCAAAGCCATTGATACACCTGCTCAAAGTCCGGATTTAAATCCTATCAAAAAATTTGTGGGTTTATTTAAAAAAGGGTTGCTAAACGCCAGCCATCTAATATGAAGAGTGGCAAAAAAAAAGATTTTTTCTTTTTGAATTAAAGGTTCTTCTGATACATTTTTTCTCGTGGAACAAAATTTACTCTTGCCGGCCAAATGTTTAACCTTGTAGTGTTTTTCTTTCGCGCAGCTATCCCATTCACATTAAGAGCAACAGAACTAAGAATGTCCCTTTTAACCTTGCTACAACTTTCAAATCAGCACATATGTTCCAAGAGTTATATGTATATGAGCTAAAATAAAAATATTTGGTTTTTCATTTTATTACATTTTAAAGTGAAAAAATGAAGGAATTTTGTAGAAAAAAAAAACTTTTCCCCTCTTAAATTTTGGAATAATTAAAAAAAATGTCTGATCTGTCTTGGACTTCTTTCTGTTTTTTAATCCATGTTAACGGCTTATGGTCGGTATAAACTACAAAAAATGCGGCCCTCTGCAAGTACCTAAAGTGCTATATATTCAATAGGTGCGGGTTTTTTTAATGCCAAAGGCCCCGTTTTACCCCTATTAACGTGATGCAATACGCCCCTACAAAAATATTAGCAGCATGAACAGTTAAAGTTAAGTCTGCATCTTATTGACTTCGTAAAACACGTGATGCAAACCCTTATCTTCGTCAAAAATATTTACAGCAGTATCGTTCCAATTAAAGTTTTTTTGTTTTAGTCTTATGGTATTAGTAATCAATTTGTGCAAAGCCGATGTTTTTTTATTATTATTAATTGGGCAATAAATAAATTACAGGACTCCACCCATTAATTTACATTATTTAACCATAACAAATAATGGAATATAAGAATAAAAAAGTTTTACATTTCCTGCTGTCCCAATCCATTTATAAGAAGTTAAATACTATACAAGTTTATTTGAGCAACTAAATTCTATGTTTCTTTTTGTGTACAGCGTATGTTTTATTGAAGTGCCTTAATGTACTTGGTAATGAGTAGAAGGACCGTATAACTCTTAATTGATATGAGCGCTCTAGCTAGGATTAGTTTAGAGGCATTAAAAGTTGATTGAAAAGACTTAGTAAATCTGAGGAACTTTATTAAAAATGTTGGGTAACCATTGCGAAAGAAGAACGCAAACATTCCTTTTACCCAGGTTCTCTCTAACAGTATCAGTAAGACCAATAAGAAGATATGATGTATTGCGACCACTTCTAAAGCCATACTAAGATCCACTTAAGAGACAAGTTTTGATCCATATATACAGTTTTTTGCCTTTTCATTATTGGTCTTAGGTGATCTGCGTTATTTAAATCCTCCCGTTTCTTAATAGGCACAATAAATAAACTTTAAGCAATACCCATCACATTCAGTAGTATTTGATCTAATAGCATACAATTGTTCATCCAACTGTACGCATCTAAAAGAAAAACCATCTGTCCGAAAGGAAAGGTGAGAAATCTCAATAGCCTCATCCTTATTCTGATTGGCTGAAAGGCTTGATTAGAAATATTTACATCGAAAAAGTCTGTACAAAAATATCTTTTGTCATTCCACCATTTGTCAACGCATTACATAATTGTTTAGTGTTCAAACAATTAAATAAATTGGTATGAGCTATGTGTTTTTCTTTCTTATTAGCGATTAAGTTTTGTTGCGCATTTTGCAATAAATTCTTCTTATTATGACGAAATCTTCTGTAAGCTAAATTCCGTTCCAGTATTGAATTGCTTATCACACTACATTTAAACCAAATGTCGTCTACATGCTTCACCTTGCGAGTTACAAAAGGTACAATGAGTATGCAGAATCAAAATCTTTTTTTAATCTCAAGTTGCTAATCAACATTTGCCGTAACATAAAAGTCAAAAAATTCGCTGGACATCGTAACTTCTGCTAACAAAGTTAAATCTGAGGCATTATAGTCATAGAATTGAATAAATTCAACACTTTTCTGTAACGAAAATTGCATAGATATGTAAATAAGAGAGAGTGATAGGACACCCCAGGGCATTGTACTTGTCCAGAATTTATTACCATGTTTGGGTGTGAAACTATAAAATAATCTATTAAAGATGTTGTTCTTGTCTTTATATTAAAGTGGATTGGTAAAGAATTATGCATACAAGATACATTTAACCTGTTACAAATATAACGAACAATTGCTGATTTTTCAATGTTGAACATACTTGTAGTCATATCACCCATCATAATTATATAATTGTATTTCACAAGTTCATTGTATTTTAATATGATCTGACTAACAACAAAGGCATCAAAGATATTAATTGAAAATAAATAAATGAAAAATGTTTCTTTTTTATAAACAAGAAAGTAATAAAAAAGTAGCACTAACTTCGGTTTATAACGTTAGTAATAGTTTACTATAACCACAAACTTTTGTATCTGTTTAACAGATAATGTTCACTCAAATTTTCAAATGGCTAAAACTTTTTGCTTAGACCGTTTTCGGAAATATTATGACTCGAAAAATCTATATAAATTACTTCAAAAATACATTTCCCCGTTTTTATATTTATACCATAATAATCTAAACGCCTAAATACTTTTCCTAAATGCTCGATATACTGTTTATCATTTTTGCTAGCTATCAAAATATCAAAAGTGAAATGGAGTCAATTAAACACCTCGTTTATAAAATGTTGAAAATTTTAAGCCGATTACGTAATCCGAAACGAATACGTTGAAATTCAAACATTCCTAACGGTGGCCATAGGTATCTGGTGATAAGCTCCAATTAAATCTAATTTCGAAAATAATTTTTTACTTCGCAGATTTACGTTTAGGTCATAAATGTGTGATAATTGAATTCGGTCAGGAAACGGTCATAGCATTAAGGAGCCTTTTTTTGCGCTCAGGTGAAGAGCTGAAGCTACAGATGAGTCTGCATATTCCTGATTCCACTAAAATGGATCTAATGGGTCTAATCGCCCCGGCTTGGTAAATGGAAGCGGTCCTTCAGCTTATGAACAGTTAAATAATTTACAGGTTTGGTATATTCTGGTTCAGCAGTTAAAGAAGAAAACTCTTTCAATATTTGAGTGTAAAAATAAAATAAGTTTGGCAGCTAAACGTGACAAGTACAAGAAATTGCAGTAACTGATAAACTAGTAAGAGGATCCATTAACCATTATTGCTTAATTTCTTCCAACAGTCCGTATTTGTCTAGAAAATCTGTGCCGATGATAGGCTTCGAAATATTAGCAATAAAACATAAAAAGGGAAACTCGTGACGTAAGCCTAATTTCTCCATATGTTGGAATACTAGTACCGTTAGCTGCAGTTAAAACAATATCGGACACTTTATTTTTGTTTTTTAATTGGAGGAAAAGTAAACGGGAATTTCTGCTCCGCTTTCTTTAAAGAAATTCGTTTTATTATTTTTATCGGAAAAGAAGAGGCGACGAGATGTTGTAAAACCATAACCGCTGTTTGTCGCATTATCAAACAACTCAGGAAATAACTCAGCCATTTGTAAACGGATTGGCTGATTGAACCAACATTTTACATGAGTGTAGCAGAGGAATATTTAAACTTAAGTTTTAAAGCTGGGTATTATCGTCTTCCCAGTGATGGCGCTATGTGGTAACTCGCTATGGGTAACTCGCACCTGCAAATTTTTCTAAGTTATGCATGGTCTTAAAGGCCTAGTCAATACCTACAAAATAGTTCATTAATCTGCATAAATCTGTTATAAAATGATCGATTTAAAATAAAAATTTTTGATTTTTCGGTATCCTGTTCCTGTTTTTTCAAAATATTGGGTACAATTTTCAGTAAATTTATAATTTATCGTATCAGCGACCAAAATTTAAAATGTTGTAGAAAAGACTTAAAGAGTATATCTCTACTGACTTGAAATTATACAATTTTTAAGTTAAAAATTCCAAAATTATTTGCATTTTTGTGTATTTCAGCCTAAAAAGGGCCATCAATCTTTTTTTTTATTGAAAAAATGTTTCTTAAGGAATATATATATTTTTTTTATTTTTGTTAAGACTAACTATATGTGTGTACGTTTAAACCAAATTTCGTATAAAACTGATGATTCTTGCAAAGGATGGGGGTCCCTTAATTTGACCTATTTTACATTGAAGTTTTGACTTTAGCTTTTATGTTCTAAAATCGCAAAGCTGGGGTTGCAAAATAAAGACTGCTGTGTGCTATATATTCTCCTAATTTTTGCTGAAAGTAAATTTGTGGACTTTGTAAGCAAAAAAAGTAATAAATTCCAATTTTTGGATTTTTGGTCTTTATTTTGGGAGTTTTGGAGTTTCCTTTATTTGAATGTTGGAGATTTTTTGCTATTTGATAAAAATTTTTTTAGCATATTTAATATTCTTACTTTCTCCAAATTGGACCGTTTTTATCATAATTTTCGGAATTTATAAAGATCAACAAAAAATTTAAAATTTTGTTATAATATTTTACTAAAGCCTTATATGCAGATGCAAAATCTTCGACAATACTTTCATAGACATTCGATCGGTGGTTTCCGAGAAAATTTTGAGTCACTTTCATGAAGGATTCCCAAGCTGATTTTTCCAAATTACTAAGTTTTTCTTTAAATATGTTATCTCTCGTTAATTGCCTGATTTGAGGACCAATAAATACGCCTTCTTTTATTTTTGCTTCGTTCAGTTTAGGGAGTTTTTCCTTCAAATATAAATTACCATCACAATTCTTATCCATAGCTTTAACAAAATTTGTCATGAGACCAAGTTTAATGCGTAAAGCTGGTAGAAATATATTAGTCAGCTGCACTGAAGGGGGATTTTTTATATTTTTTTGTCCTGGAGTAAGGGAATCCCGTTTAGGCCAGTCTTTCTTAATATAATGATTTTTTCGGTCTCTGCTCTCCCACTCACAAATAAAACAACAGTATTTTGTGTATCCTAGTTATAATCCTAATATTAGGCCAATTCAAATCTCCACAAACTTTCCAATTGTGTTCGTTATATTGATGTCTTACAAGATAAATTTAATAGATTCATAAGACTCTTTCATATTAGAAGCCTCCCCCAGTGGTATAGACGGAAGTTCATTTCCGATGTGTTAAAGAACAGCCTTTAAACTTACTTTTGATCCATCTATAAATAAACGCCATTCTTCTGCTTTATTTTCTATATCCAAAGCGATCATTAGGCCACAGGCATTATTGCAATAAACCAACTGAGCATCTTGTGAAAAATAAACTTTTAGCGTTTGATCTCGATTGCGAAAGTAAAATTGTTTTGTTTTTAGTTGCAATAAATTCCATCCCTTTAATCAAGAGCCCAAAAGTTCTGCCTGTTTTTTGGACAAACTTAAGTCACCTACCAAATCATTAAGGTCTCCTTGAGATAGTAGATGTGGCTCATTCGATGAGGAAGCTTCTTGGAAGTCAGGATCTAAAATTTCGGATTCGATTGTTTCCGGTGTAGCGGGTAGATCGGAACTTTTAGGTGGTTCTGGTATGGGTAGTTCCTCACTGTGAGGGACTGGTCTTTTTGCAGATGAAAGATTAGGATACTTAATTTTACTTTTTCTTTCAATTATAATACCTTTTATATCAGTTAAACAGAAATAACAATCAGATGGATCGTTGGTTTCGTCCAAATTATCGGAATTGCAAATGGCAGCTATTGAAATGACATCTACTTATATAAGGACGCAAATATTCCCTTCCTCGAAAGGAGATTTTGTATAAAAACAAGGGTCTGCTGAGTTTTATTTAAATCCACCTTTTAATAAAACACAATGAAGTGTTTTGTTCCAAACATTAGCAGTTTGTTTTAGACAATATAAGCTTTTATTAAGTTTACAAACATATACATTGTTTTCATCGTGGTTGGACGAACGACTGGGGCAAATATTTTTTTATATTCGGAACCATATTTTTGTCTAAAACCTCTGGCCACTAAACTTGTTTTGTACTGTTTTATATTATTATTCACGACTCGTTTAATTTTAAAAATCCATTTACAACTAACAATATTCACGTTGAGGGCGGAAACACTAAATGCCATGTGCCACTTTTCTTTAACATTTCAATTTCTTCTTTCATGGCATGTAGCCATTCATTCTTTTGCAAAGATTTGATTGCCTCATTATATGTCTTCGGCTCTACTACTTCAGTACTACATGTTCATAGTGTCAAATAATCTGGCTTCTTTCTTTTAGATCTTCTTAAGTTATTTTCCATAGCAGCAATTTCATTATTATTTCCATGTTCGAAAGGTGGAAGTTTGTTGCTTTGAATAGGACGGTCCCAGTCTTCAAGACTACAAAAAAATTATCGTTTGAGATTACAATTTCATTCGTGATACTTCTGTTCTTAATTTTATCATTTTTAATGACTTTTTTATCAAACGAAGAACTAGCCTTATCCTTAGAACAAATTGTTTCTACCAATATCTTAGACTCGTCATTTACATCGTACTTATCATTTTTAATAGCTTCTGGCTGATAATTTTCCATAAACTTAACATCTCTGCATATTTCAATTCTTTTTGTTGACATAGAAGTAATCAATAACCTTTAGAATGACTGTCCTATCCCACGAATATATTCTTTACTTGTGTTGTCTAAAGGCCGGGGCACATAGAATCCGTCATACGTTAAACTTTGACAAATTCAACTGACAAGTAAGTTAAAATACATGTTTTCTTATGAGCGTTGTCACAATCAATAAGTGGCCGTCAACGCAAAGTACGAAAGTTGGTCAACTTTTAACTTTTGAATACTTTGACAACTATCAACCGCTTCTTCTTCTCTGTTTTCTTTTAACTCTTGCTGTGTTTCAATTGTGTTTTGTGATTTTAATAAAACAATTTTGGTGGCAAACAATAAAATACAAATTTAATTAATTTAAAAAGTAAATAATATACAAATTAAATTTAAAAGTGAATAAAAATAGAGAGCAAGCTTTGGTTTGACATCCGTCAGCAAAGTATTCATTGTGCCAACCTCATCCGTCGTTACTTTGACTTTAGTTGAATTTGTCAAAGTTTAACGTATGACGGATTCTATGTGCCCCGGCCTTAACCTTCTTAATTTTTCTTTGGGAATCAACGAGTAAGCTTTTGAACCAAAAATTTTTAAAAATTCTATATCAGGTTTCTTATTTTCTCATAGTTTATATGAAGTATTTGGAACAAAACTTGACACTAATCGATTTTTTAAGCTTTGTATCAGCTAATAAACATCTAACCATATCTACAAAAGACCTATTTTTTCTTGCCCCATTTTGCTGTGGATTATAGGGAACTGGTATATTTCCCTCCACTATCCGACCTTAATATTTGCGGATATCGTTTAAATTTATTTTTTACCATTTCTAGGTATAATTGTGACTTTTTAAATAATTCTGTCTTATTACGAAGTAATTAAACAGTGGTATATCGACTAAAATTGTCTATAAATGTAAGAAAACAAAAACCACTTACATTGCTAGTTTGCATTGGATCGCAGACGTCGCTGTGTCGCTGTTAACTAAATCCATAACACTCTTGACTTTTTAAAACTGAGACTTTAAACACAAACTTCGCAGAGCTTTCTTACGTCACAGGCAATAATATTAAAATCTCTTACCGTTCTTCCCTTCTGCATTTTTCTTACATCGTCAATATTTCTATGACCGAAAACTCTGTGCCAATAATGCTGATATTGTTGCTCTTTGCATTCAGCAACCATAAGTTAATTCTTATTAACTGCAACTGCAATTTTCTTTCCGGAACTATCTTGAATACTACAAATAAATTTGTGGAAAGCAACCCGAAATCCATTCTTCAATATTTTGTTAACTAACAATAAGTTTCCGTGAAAACTCGGAATAAACAAAACGTCTCTCATCGTTACAGTCTGCTTTTGATTATTTCTGGTAATTACTTTGATTACCACTTGATGTAATTGTTTCACCATTTCAGAAATATTTTACTTATATGCATATTGCTTCAGAATTCAAAATCCATTTATTTTCACCATTTATGAAACCAAAACACATATGATCTTTATTAGAACTGCTTACCATCGTGTTTTGTGTATCTGCTGCTTTTATTTTTTCGACTTCTAACCATTTTTCTTAATGTGGCCCTTAAATTTACAATGATTGCGTACCATTTCTTTCTGTCACTCTTTAGAAGTGAATTTCATTGCGGTGTTCATTATGTATCATTTGTTTGACGTCGATGTTCTTCAATTAAGCAGGATTCTACAACTTTCAAGGTTAATTCATCTAACTTGCGTGCTTTCAAGGCTGTCACCAATATATCAAACGATGACGGTAAACTGCTCACCTAAAGCCTCAAGTTTTTCAAACAAAACTTTTATTTCCATTGTAAGTTCGGAAATATCCTGCTCAATGGAAAAATGCAATTCACATATCTTGCGGATTAGGCGAACACTAGATCCCAATGTGTCTTTTTTATGATGATATCATAAAATATTCAAAGCTTCATGTTCTGAAGTTGCGGGTTTTTCACGGATAACCCGATTATTGCTGTGGTCTCGTCATTTTGTTTATTCCAATCTGATGTTCCTGGTGTTGGGAAAACTTCACATATACAGCTCCATAGCTTTTTACGCTTCAAAATAAGCTCTAATTTACTTATATTTAGATAAGTTATAATTATCGTTATTTAATTTTGTAAAATATGATTTTAAGATATCCACTGTGTTATGGCTAGTTGGGCCCATAACCTGTTACGACTCAAAACTTCAAGACACAAAACCTTTGCTTGTAACAATGTTGAACAATTTATTACGAGTAAAGAGAAAAATACACTTTAAATTATTGAATGACAAAACAAATATTTCAAAGCTGTTGTGATTTAAAATAAAAGTATCAACAAAGTATTTTCATAACAAGTTGTTTGTAATTATATTTCAATAAATAATTTTCTTTACAGATGTAACACTGTTAATTCAAAGCTCACTTTCAAATTCCTTATCAGAAAACTTCGACCAGTTTGGTAATTTTATCAGAAACAAATATCATACATTGCATAAAATTCAGGAAACAGCAATTTTGTTAAAATTTATTTGTATTGCTCCAGGCAGGATTGTCAATATTGTCGCTATTGTTTTAATTATATAAATTTATTTATTTAGAAATAAAAAACATTTTCTTTTTAAAAACATATTTTAAAAAAAAACTAAACAAATTAAAAATAAACAAAGTATTTAAATTAACAACAATTTTGTAGGAATGCATTTGAAATTCTCGATGCAAGATCTTTCTTACACTTCGATCAAATAATCGCAATGTTGTCGCATGCTTTTTAGTGGATCGTCGAGAAGATTGCTGAATTAGGGCTCTATCTGCATCAAGTGAACAAAAAAGGCGCGTTGAGTATTAATACGCCATTTTTAAGAACTTGTTGCAAGACGAATACACGATATCCACAAAGAAAACGGCACGTATGCAGCTTCTCAAAAAACGAGCTCCCACTACTCTACTTCTACTTCATCTTTCTAATCGTGTCTTTATTTCTGCTGCTTCTGAGCTCTTTTACTTGCTTTACAAATGTTTTTTATGTCAATATCTTAGTTTGTTTGTGATACGGGATTTTTTTAAGCAGTGGCTGCAGTTAAGGAAAAATAACTCGGCACCGCATTCAACAATTTATTGAAAATCGCCTCAAAGAATACTATTTGTTATAGATAAGAAAAAACTAAAGTTCACGATTTTAAAATTTTGCATACAGACTTTACCACGTAGGCTTGAAACTTAGTTAGTTGGCTGGATACTGACATATTTTATGAAGGTATTTGTGTTTTACGTTTCCTTTAAATATTAGATTTATTTGTAGAACTCAAATGAGTTCTATTTGGAAGTCAAAACAAGAAAAGAAAATAGGACCGATAGTTGACAGGCTCACGACAGCGTCACAATTTGACAACTTTTTTTCAAGCTCTGACTTATTCTGAGACTTTTAAATTCTGACAGTCTTGCGACTTTATTTGTTATGCTGCTACTTTTCAGGATTTTTTGTGAATTTACCCACAAAAGCACCTACTTTATATTTTTTGTTTTTGCAACATTAATGTGAAGAAACACTAGAAAGCTTTTGATAATATTCACATTTAATTTTGTATGTGTGCAAACATAAAAGAAGGTTCGTACTGGAACTGTTACTTAATAAACTAAGTCACTGTAGTGACCAGAGTTTTTTTAATCACAGGTACTAAAATATCGCTCATCTCTACTTTACATAATTAATTCGTCGCGTTATAAATTAAATAAGAAATTTATTTTTATCTTTTCTTTTTAAATTTGTTTACAAAAGGACTTTATTGAAGTATGCGCTCCTCGCTCTGAATTGAGCGACATTTAGAAGACATCAAATATGTTAAAGCTTTTATCTGTATATTATTTGATTAACATTTGACTTTTTTTTGTTATTGAAATTTTCAATTTCGGGATATATGGGAAGTGCCTGAATCCTTGGATTTAAAATAGCCAAACTTTAGATTTGATATTTTTTTCAATTGAGACATATTTTCGTGCTAAATTTCTTTACTGTATAATGAATTCTTAAATTTTTGGTTACTCGCTGTATGAAATTACGACCCTGTGCACCGGATCTTAGTATTATAGTGAAAGGTCAATGTAAGTGGCATGCGGCAATAATCTTATCCATTTAAAAAAAATAGTTTGTAAATAAAAAAATTCATGTAAAAATTTTAATACATTGAATTAAACTTGGCAATGCTGTTAAAAGCGGCCGTTTTGTTTTTTTCTTTCAAACCATACATAGTCTTCCTTTTGTGTTTTCTTAATTATTAATATTTTATTTTATTATTTGCAATTGAAAATTAGCTAGTTCGGTCCATGCCTTCGGGGCAGCGGGTAAAACACCACGCCTGCCCATAATTTTTCCATGTCATTAGAAACAAATCTAGTTTAGTGAAGTAACTATAATCAAAAAACAAATATATGGAGATATCGCTGGTCTCATGTAGAAAAGCCCTAATTCGAATTTTTACGAAATTAAGTTTTTTCAAGATTCCAAAACATATTACAGAGATACCCCTCGTCACAAAATTTAAATGCAATAATATCAAGAATACCGGTTTTACAAGCATTTTCATTTCAAATATTACATTGTGAAAAATACAGTTTCTATTATGTTTTTACCTCATCCTGTAAATCACGATTATGCCTTTCTACATGAGACCAGCGATATATAATTGAAAAATAAAAAAAAATCAGGTAAAAATATTGTCGCTCACCCAAGTTCCAAGGTCCTAGTTATGGACCTTTTTTTTAAGATATCAGTATGGGTATCATTTAAAAGCTTTTGAATAGATATTTCAGGAAATACTCAAATTTTTTTTTAAATGCTTAACCCATTAAGAGAACATGACATTTTTATGTTTATACAACGGTAGTTTTATGGACATTCTTTTACAAAATATGAAGAATAATTATTTGTTTTTATATTCTTTAATTAATTTCTAAGGCAGCCCTTACTTTATTTTTTTTTTTTTTTCATAAAATTTCGCGATAGTTTTCTTACTCACAATATTATTTATTGTTTTCTTATATACGTTAAGTTTATTTTTACGAACAGTTTGATCTTTATTGGTCTTCTTATCAACTATGGTTACATTATTTCTTAAATCAGTTTTCTTAAGCTTATGATCTACTTTATTTCTATCTTAAACTAAATCACTTAATTTAAAATTATAATCTATAATATTTCTATCATAATTTTGTTTTTGTTGTATTTTATTTCTATCTAATAATATTCGAGCTCTTTTAAATGTTATTTCTAATCTATATTTTGTCATTTTGGCGTAATTATCTGTATGGCATAATAAAGAAACTTTTTCTACCTCTGTGAGTTCCTTAAAGGTATTGAAGCAATATGTATAATGCACAAATCTATTGAAAGTTCTTTGAATTCTTTTTATTTTTCCTAGGGTTTGATAATGGTGTGCCGTGGAAGTAATTTTTTTTTAATTTCAAGAGATTACATAACTCGTCCAATATAGAATTTTTATATTCAGTTCCCATGTCCGAAATGAACGTCTTCATTGGTCCATAAGTACGTATAAAATTCTCAAATATCGATTTAGCGACTGTCTAGCGCTTTTGTTCTTAATTGGTATTGTGACTTTATACTTAGTTAAGTCACATACAAGTAATTTCATTCGAAATGGTCCATTTGTATCTACGTTTAATATGTCAAATGCTTTATATGGTGTAGGCGTGATAGCCAATGGAATTTTGTTATGTTTAAAGTTTTTTACTTTTAACAGTTTTGACATGAATTAAAGGACCTTTTTTTCTTTTATGTTTTTCCAATATTAATACTTTTTTCATTTTTCTTTTAATTGTTAAACATATATATTCCACAATAACCTCTTTTTTAGGATCATTATGATACTTCATCATTATATGAAAAATTGAAAAATTATTTTTTTCATCACGTCTATGTGTTGTAAACCTTTTTTTACCTTAAATATATTATTGGTTTTTTATGTTAATGTTTTTTAAGTCTTTTATTGTTTTAAAGCGTCTGCAACATAGTTATCTTTTCTCCTTAAATTTTCCACGGTTAAGTCGTACTCTCCTCTAGGTCAAGTCTAATTCTTGTTAATTTGGAGCTGAAAACAGATAAGGTAGTGTTCTGCGATCGATACGAACAAGGTCTGAAGTGTGCTACAGCTTAGTGTATGGCCGTTATCTCTTGTTCGATTGTGAACTTGTTAATTTCACCTTTGGTAAGGGTTTTTGATTATATGCAATTGGTAGTTGTTTACCATCATATTGTTGCCTTAACACTGCTTCATAGGCATTTTTACTTGCATCTGTTGTTATGCAGAATTCACTTGCGAAGTCTGGATACTGGAGCAATCTTAGTTTCATTAGTATTCTTTTCAAACACTTAAAGAATACTTTACAATCTTTAGTCCACTCGAATGAGACTTTTTTCTTGGACACCCTTGTGAGATGTCGGAAATAATCCAAGAAGTCTTAAATAAATCTTCGATAATAGTTGCAAAATGCAATATCTCATCTCGCATCATCCGCGTCTTTTGGCACCGGGTAGTTTTCAATGACCTTATATTTACTGTCGTCGGGTCATATTCTTTTGTCTTTACATTTATGACACTTTTCTAGATAAAGTCTTAGATCATATTTTCGACATAAGTCGAATACATCCAGTAAGTTTAAAAGCATGTGTTTTTCTGAGCATCCCAACAAAACCAAATTGTCCATGAAAGCAAGTGTCATTATTGGTTGGAAAGTATTTGGTGCTATTTTTAAACCGTAAGGTAATCTGATTAATAGTGTGTTTCCACGACAAAATGAAGCACTTGCTTCGCTCTTCGAATCATGATTGCGAAGCACGTCGTTTACACGACACATGCTACATGCTTCGATTGGACGTCTGCAATAAAACTGAAACAACTTTCAGATAATTTGTTTAAAAACTTTATTTTTCGTCTTAATTTTGTTTGTTTGTAATTTATTACATTTAAAATTTTAATGAAATTAATTGTTTTTTATATTACACATATCCACACACCACTTTAGACATTGTTTTTCTCTTTTTGTTTACATTTTATACAGCTAGTTCAGATAAAAGTGCGATAAAAATTAGAGAAAACAGAAATTGTTCATGCTTCGCAAGTAGATTCAATATGAATCTACCAGCTTCGCAAGCAAGTTGATTCGCGCATGATTGGAGTGTGAAGCAAGAATAGAGAGCGAAGCAAGTGCCGTGGAAACATACTATAACCGTTATAAGCCATTCTTAATAGAAAATGATGTTAAGTCTCTTAAATCCTCTTGCAAACTAATCTGGTGACAACCTGACATTAAGTCAAATAGTTGGCTCTACCAAATTGATCTAGAATATCATCTATTCTAGGTAATGGAAATTTATTTGCTATCAATTTTTATTTTAATGTCTGTAATCAATCACAAGCCTCCATCTTTTATTTTTCGTACTTGTGAGATACTTTTTCGGTACTAGTAGGATTGGACTATTATATTCTGAATGGTTCAATTATCCCATGGTTTATTAACTTATTGACTTGTCGATCTATTTCCTCCTTATGTGTTTGTGGTATTCTATAATTTTTAATATATACAGGTTCTTTATCCCTGACTCTCAACTTTTGTTGATAGAAATTATTAGTTGTGATTGTTTCCTTTTCTAAACCAAAAACATTTCTGTAATTTAAACATGTTTTATCAAATTGTGATGGAAAATTTTTGCGTAAAATGCTGTTATTATTATTATTTCATTTTTACTTTCATTAAAGTTGTTATTGTTTTTAGTGTTAAATTTAAATATATGGTAATTAGGTATGTTTTCGATTTTGTTTTATTATAGTAAATGTGTCATTAATGTTTAAAATTGGAACAAATGCTCTATTTGCTTTTACCAATGTGTTTGTAATAAAAATACCTTTTTATATTTCATGATTAAGAATTAGAAATTTCTTATCTGAATTAGGTAAGTTTGCCTGACCTACTCGTATTACTTCAGATCTTGGTGGCAAAAATATATCAGAACAGTTATTCGTGATTGGAATTTTATAGGGTTAAATTTAAACAGCCGTAGGATAAGGTAGTCATGTTCTTCATTAAAATTCACAATTCTTGCAAAAAAAAAACGACTTCTAAAAAGACAAATTTAAATTCATATTTCTTTATGACGGTAATTACACATTAATCATATATTCGAGAAACTGCGCTTTACGGTTAATAATGCACTTAAAAAACATGTTTGTTGTATCGGGACACCCTTTATTTTTAAGATTATGAAGTGTTTTTAGAACAGGGCCAATCTGTAAGCATAATCTATCAAATTACAGAAAATTTTCAAAATCGGTTCAGAAATAACATAGTTCTGCATGCACAATTATAAAAAACAAGCAACATTTATTCGAATTGATAACCTCCACCTTTTTATTTAATATTTAATCCTAAATTTGTTATTCCGTTTTTAATTTCTTTTATATCAATTTCCGTATATATATATATATATATTCTAAGTCCTTATGCATAGCGAAGTCGAAGTCTGTCTCTCTGTCCGTGTTAGTGTTGAATTTAACTATGCTAATGGCTGAACCAGAAAAAATTTAAATACGCCAATCGAGCCGACACAGTTTCGATAGATTTGCTATTTAAAATCAGCAAGACTGGTCCATGTCCTTCGAGGCAGTGGGCAAAACACCACGCCTGCCTCTAATTTTTCCACATCATTTGGAACAATGTAGTAACTCCAATAAAAAAAAGATATGTGTATATGGGGAGATAGAGAATAAAAAAGCAAGAAAAAAATATCAAGCAAAAAAATTAGCGCTCGCCCATATTTTATGAGTTATGGACTTCTGAACTTTTCATAGAAAAGTACGATTGTGCAACATATTTTTTAGGATATCAATATGGGAATCATTTAAAAGCGTTTGAAGAGATCTTTTAGGAAATAATAAAATTCTTTAAAAATGCTTAACCCACTAAGAGCCGATGACACTTTTATGTAAAATTATATATAGTTCTAAAATGTTTTTTTCTTATTGTTTAATTCTCTGTAACCTTAATATTAAACTAGATTTACACATATGGTAAAGGGAATAAGATTCGGCAAAGCCGAATATAGCACTCTTCCTTGTTGTTGTGCTAAGGGAGTTTGCAGCAAAGAAGTTTAAACAACAGGAATTTGGTTTGGAATATTCTTTGCTTTTCAAACAATTTTAATAAGAATAGTAAAACTTTTGTACAATTGTAAATAAACTTTACACGAACGAAGTTAAGATTATTTTTAATGTAAATATTTTTACACTTAAATCATAATAAGAATGCTTATTAAAACTAATTAGACTATATTTATGACGCGCCTAAACATTATAAACGTACTTTAATGGTTACACTGTACAGTTGTTGCTAGTTTTTGCTAGAAAAACTACTGAACAGACCTTAAATTTTACAAGCAAAAACTTCCCAACAAGAAGTGACCCTGCAGGTAATATTGGGCTACGTGGTCCATTGTAACTAAATGGATTAGCTACAACATGGTCCTATGTAATGCAGTTATGGACCATGTTATTTTTCAACAAGAGTTTGTTGTTAAACGACAAGTGTTCGCGTTTCAACTGTACAATTCGTGCAGTTAGAACTACGTAGCATGATATTTGTTGAAAGATTGCATAGTGGTAACTCTGATGCCATCCAAACCCTCTCGGGGTGTTCCATCGTGTAGCGACATAGAGTAGTTTTGAAACTACTTCAATGTAATGCAAAGCTGGGTTATATGGTCTACTCCTAGGACATCGTAATGTTAAATGGATCATGTTTTCTCTATACACCTGGGTTACCTTTGGACTAGCCCTAGTTCCTTATTGAGTATAATTTACATGCGTGTATGGACTAGTCAAGTTATCTTCAGGGGATTGACAAAAACTAGTACTAACACAATTTTTACACCAACACATTTGCAAAAATTTTGTATTGAACAGCGTTGCCGTTGCATCGTTTTTGGTACTGGGATGAGCTTTTTGTTAATAGACTAAATCTTATTTTTCGCTTGTGTTTACAGATAATAGTGCAGCAATCTTCAAAATACAGCTTACAAAATGTTTTTGTAATTAAAATTGTGCCAAAGATCAGACAAAATTTTTATTAAATTTGTTGTAAAAATTTAATCGGTTTGAAAGAATTTTGGTAGTTTTTGAAAGAAAAAAAGGGAAGAGAAATTTCTTGTCAGTTGCAACTTGACCCAAACAAACAAATCATATGCAAAAGTGAAACAACTAATATATGTTTTATTTCGTGACGTTAAGGAAATTACGCATTTATCAAATAGTTATAAAAGTGAAGTTATAAAGTGCAAAAATTAAAAAAAAAACTAAAACTAAATAAAAAATGAAGATTTTAAAATAAATATACAAGAACAAGTTCAATGTGAAAGTTACGTTGCATTTGGGATTGCAAGCATTTGTAGTGCAGGGATTGCGTCCAATGAACCTGACGCTGCAAACCCAAAATTTTACAGACGTATTGCGGGTATTTAAAAACGCCAAAGCCTTCAAAAAGTTAGATTCGAGTTGAAAGAGCTTATGAAGCCTTTAACTCCAAAACTGTAAGTTGTTTTTTAAAGTGTAAAACTTTTCCTAATTTGCTTAATTTTATGTGTTCCTTTGATTTTCAGTCAACAACAGTATTGGTAGAAACACTCAAGATGTATGCCTCAATATCACCGTCGTCCAAAATTGATGGGAATAATAAAGGTTAATTAAAACGTTTCAAACATTATATTGGTTTAAAATATTTTTCTAGTTAAGGCAATTCTTTCCTTTCAATATTACGTCCAGAGACAAAAGGAAACCTGTCTGTCGGCTGACTGGGAGACTTATGACGCCAGCATGATTCCTTTGCAGAACCTTACAGCGGTAAAAGAGTTGGAGAGAAATTTAGAGGAGTCACCAGGTTTCATTGAAGCAATGGTAAAGAACTCAAGTTCATTCTTAAAGTATTTTAATAATCTTACATTTATAATTTTTAGACATCACATTTACATAGGATTAGGGGAACATTACAGGATGTCAGCACTGTAATGCGCTCATTTTTACCGACGACCTACTCGACGAATATAATTGGGATAGAAGGTGGTATCAGCAAGCCCTCCCAAAGCTCTCTTTAGTTAATAACTCCCTGCGAGGTATGTAGTAAATACATATTAGTCAATCAAATAGTCAGTCGTTATTTATACAGAAATGTACATATCTCTTCTTTTACTTTTAGGTGTTTTCCAACTGCAAGGAGCGTTTGATTTCGAAAAAAGTTTGAGGAAGTCAGTAGAACGAAGCCACCATAGAATACCACAAAACTATATTTAAAAAAATATAAAAATTAAAAGAATTTTATTATTTTATTATATAAAATATTATATAAAATATGTTAACATTACTGTTCAAAACACAAAACTGACGTTCTTGTTTAGGTATGACATTTTAGCATACAAGATATGGTTCTGATTAAATTATGCTTAAATTAAGGTTTATCTGTAAGCTTTGTAGCCACGCTAAAGTTTCCTTCAAACATTTTGTATGTACCCATGGCGCAATAATACCAATAAATGCGCCTTGCATGTACCATGAGAACTTTATGTTTGACTGTTTAAAAAAATGTTACTTGTTAGGAAATTTTTCATTTGCGCCCTTCGTTCAATGTTTTTTTTTTTTTTTTTTTGTTGCCAACTGTGAACTTATAGAATTTGGTGCATATCCTTAAATGTGCACATCGCAGAAACTTGTTGTAAATATAAGCATGTTCCGTAAGTACTTAGCTTAAAAGGGAGGCTCAAAAAAATGTTTGAAGTTACTTTATACCTATTTTATTCTATTAACTCACGTCAATCTGTGAGCTAAGCTGTTATTGAACTTACTTAGGTGTTATTACATGTAATATTTGATTGGCCATGAAGGCTTTTTTATTACAAACTTTACAATAAATAAATAAATATACCGATTTCACACGCGTCAAATTTTAGTTTTGTTAAAGAAAAAGAAGAGCAAAATCATTTTATTTCTCGTTTTCTCATCCACAAATTTCAGAATTGCTGCAAGAAAAATTGACGTGTTTGAACTCGGTAATACACACATATTGCCAGACGAAATACACGTAAAATCTAATGCAGTCACCTGGTATAATTTTGCCATCCCTACAAGAACAGTGGTCATCATTTGATCCATCAAATGACAATCACTGATGATGAAAATATCCATCACTGCGTAGAACAAAGTTTTCATTTCTCCTTTAAGAATGTGATAGAAACTTTGTTCTACGCAGTGATGGATATTTCCATCATCAGTGATTGTCATTTGACGGATCAAATGAGTCACCGTTCTTGTAGGGTTATTTGTGTTTACAACAACAAAAGCAAGCAGAAAATGAATTTTCCGAGTTTTCCGAAAATTTTCATTTTTTTTCATACAAACCATCTCCTGAAAATTTCGTATCGAATAAAATAATCAAGCAAATCGCTCCACCCGTTGGACCATTTCATTCATATATATATATATATATATATATATATATATATATATATATATATATATATATATATATATATATATATATATGGATAGGTTACCAGAAAAATATTGAGTTTCTGGTATTTATCCCCTCAATGCTCCCCTAATCTTTTGCCTGCATTGTTTCTAATTTCCTTTACACATGTATGTAAAATTTAAATTGGTTAGAAAAAAATTAAATTTTAATTTTTATTAAAAATTATTCTTCATTATTAAAAACTATCATTATTTATATCTAAATAAATAAATATTTTCACCTTACACAACCTTCACTTCACTTAAATCACGTTTTTGTATCAGACGCATTTGTTTCTTCTTCATTCGTTTAAGTTTAGAAGTATTTGTTATGACTTGAACTATTTCAGAACGTTTTTCATTGGCCAGACGTCTTTCTGCGTTTTCAATGCGACGTTGATGTTTAGCAACAGCTTCTTCCTTCCGGGCCGCTTTTAATTCACGCGATTTTTCTTTAATTGCTCGCAATTCATTGCGAAGTTCAATTTTCTTTTCAAATGACAAACGTGGTTTCGATTTTTTGATTGACGAAAATCTGAATCACAAAAAGAATTAGTAGTGATTCAATATTAAGAGAAAAAATGTGTACTTAGTTTTAGGTGTTTTCCAAGGACGATTTGATTTGGGTTTACCACGGGGTATTTCATGTTCAGGCTTCTTAAGCTTTTTCGTGTTTTTCAATTTGCCAGTACTTTCGATTTTCTCCACTCTCGTATCATTAACTGTTGGTGTGTTATCGTCGTTGATCATATTTTGTTTATAACTTATAAGTAATTAACTAAAATAAACTATTTTACACTGTTTACCACGTGTGATTTGTTTTTTTTTTTTAATTTATAAATGGATGTTTCACACAGAGTTGCATAATTATATAAATTTACACAGTTGCCTTATAAGTATTGTATTGAGATAAAATTATCATGTTCTAACCCAACGTCTCCACGAGCCATCAACTCGGTGTGAGCATCATGTCGCGCATGAATTCGGCTAATGCAGACACCCAATGTTCATGTTTCCTTCATGTGCAACCATCGTTAGCCGAACATTTGTCTGAGCAATGCCCCCACGTCTCCACTAGCCATCAAATTGAGCGAGACATGCACATAACGGCGGCAGAACAATTTGTTTGTGCTTTTGTTTGTGGCGAAAACGTGTCGATGTTCATGTTCTGTTTGAGCATAATTTTCTGTTTGTCGTCAAGGTTGTTGGCATGTCTTGTTCAATTTGACGCCTAGTGGAGACGTGGGGTAATAATCACAAATCGCCTAAAAATTGCAATGCGAATTGAAATCGTATGAAAATTGTTATACAGTTTACAATCGTAAAATTTTTTGTAAGTTTCAAGTAGTGAGCACATACTGGAGTTATGAGTTTTACTTTAAAGAACTTAAAAATCAATAAAATTATATACAAACTAAAATAAGTATGTCCTATTCTATTTTTAACGAAAACTATCTTTATTTTTGCAGAGTTAAAGACGTAAATAATAAATATAAATATGTTCTTTGTTCTTTTGGCGATGAAGTTTTAAATTTACGTTCCTTTAATTTGACATTAGAATTAACCTAGTAGCACAAGGCGAATCAATACCAAAACCTGAAATGTCAAACTCCATATATAAAAAATTTTGTATAATTTTTTTTATATGGTGTCTAACACTTAACGTTTCGGCGAAAATCAATGAATTCGCTATCGAGACCACCTAGTATTATTTCTCCATGCAGTAGCCCAAGTGATCGAATTCGCTTTACAAATTTTTCCTAACCAAAGTCAAAAATTGTTTACATTTTGTTGACGCAATAAAATAATAAATAAATAAAATACAATGTAAAAAAATCACATTATATACAAATAATTATTTTAATTATTAAATACAAAAGTTAAAATTTATTTGGTATTATAATCTAATATTATTAACGTTGTTTGAGTTCTCAAAAAAGTATTCTTTTAAGTTATCGAGCTCAGTTAAACTGAATAATATATTATTTTATTGAAAAAAAGAAAAAAACAATTAAAT
Source organism: Cistogaster globosa (assembly GCA_937654795.1). Lineage (NCBI taxonomy): Eukaryota > Metazoa > Arthropoda > Insecta > Diptera > Tachinidae > Cistogaster > Cistogaster globosa. The sequence goes on from OW569406.1 coordinate 26,215,782, forward strand.
TATTAACGAATATTTTGTACAGTTTTTTACATATATACAAAGCAGTTGAATACAATATTTATTTTTATTTAATATATTTATAAAACTGTACAACAGTAGGCATTTTGGAAATAAAATATTTTGTATAAATAATGTTAAACATTATTTTTACTTGTTAAAATTAAATTTTCGTTATACTGGTGAATATTGTGTTGATAATAAAATGATTTGCTATATTCGAATGTTGATATCATAATGGCACATGCCGGTGCTACTTTAAATAGACGAGGACCCAATCCAGCAAATACACCGCGTATACCATTTACAGCATATATTGACTTGAGTCGTTTCGCAACACCATTATATGGAACATTTTTTGCTGGCTTATCTAAAATTAAATAAAATATTGTTGGCAAAAATATTTTCTTCAAAATATTTTAAATGCTATTTATGCTATTTAGTAATGTAACTAGGAACTAAAATAGTTGGATTTTATTACAGAAAAATACATTTGTTAACCCTCCTAGTGACAAAAATAAAATCCTGTTCAAAAAAATTCCTCGAAAGTTTAAAAACACTTAAAATAAACCAAACTGCTACCAGAAATTAATTTTCCCTACAATAACAGAAACAGGCATTTGATCGATCATTTGACAATAGATGATAGAAATACCCATCATTGCGTTGAACCAAGTTTCTATCACATTCTTAACGGAAAAAACAAAACAAAGATGTAAATTAAAAGATGTGAACTTTTATATACATGTGATGTGTTTAGTAAACAGCGCACAGTGGGACAAAATCAAAATACTTCGGAAATAACACATCCATTTGTAAACGGCCAGGCCGATTTATCCAAAATTTGGCATGTGCCTACCAGAGGAGTATTTGAGCTTAAATAAAAGTTGGTACCATTCACTTTCCAGGGATGGCGCTTGTGGTCTCAAAGTTGGGTACCTCGCACCTATAAATATTTTTAACTCTTGGCATTTCTTCAATTTTTGGTCTGATTTTTAAAAGTTATACATGGTTCTAAAGGGCACATCAATATCTACAAAATAGTGCTTTTTTAAAAATTATAATTTTTGATTTTTCGATACCAGTTTTTTAGAATACTGAATACAATTTATTTGAATTTATTCCCATAGTTAGCGAACAAAATTTAAAATGTTCTTAAAGAAATCTGAAGATAATATATATTTTCTTGCTTAAATATTATACGATTTTTAATTTAAAAAATCCAATATTATTGCATTTTTGCGTATTATAGCCAAAAAACGACCATCTATCGAATCTTTTAAATAGAAAAAAAATTCTTAAGGAAAAGGCATTTTAATCTTTTCTTTAATTTTTCCGGTTTGCTTTAAACAGTTAAGCAACATTCTATCTGCAATGCATAGTGCTGTTAACTGGTTCACCAATATCGGGATCAAGTTCCCTTATCTCAAGAACACATTCCATTGTAGTATCGATAAAACAGCGAAGCACAACCCATATTGCTTTGATGTTCAAGAGAGTCAAAAGTGTTGGATACTCCTTTGTCACCTATGAACCTCTTTGTCCTCTCCTGTATGCGGCCTTATCGTGAAAATATTTTAAACGTGCCTGTTCTTGATACGTTTCGAAGTTTTGATTACAAAGGGAGGCGAAATTGGTTCAGTGATCTGAGTTACCAAGAGGTGCATTATGATACGATGATGAATGTGGAATCAAATTTTAATAGTATTAGAAAAACAAAATTTAATAAAAATGGGTTTCTTTGAAGTTCTCTTTCACCGGACGTCAGATTAAATTTAAAGACAAAAGTAATTTTGGCAAAAACTGGATGGAGATCGTAAACACGCCTTATCTTACACGAATCTCGAATTAACGCCATTTCCCGACCTTTGCCCTGCATTTCGTAAAAGTTCAATGATATTTATTACATTTCAAACAAATATAACGCAGATCCCTTTGTACTCAATCTGCGGAGGTGGTTTATCGAATTGGTCTGGACCTAAATGTGTAGGAAAAGCTAATGCTGTTACAACTTAAACAACAAATTCAATTAGATTCTTCCAAGCGGTGTGCATTCACTAAGAATTTGACACCTAATAAAATTAAAATAAATTTCGTACAGATGTAATCGAACAAGTGCAGAAAATTTAAAATTGATCTATAAAAGCGTGATGCCTTCCAGTATTTCAAATTTATTAAAAAATAATAACGATTTGCTAATGAAATTAACTTACCTGTAAATAAAACTTTCTCGCCAAACTCTATTTGCTCGTGAGTTTTTATGACATCAAAAGGAGTTGTAACTGTAGCTGCTATCTAAAGTAATTATTAAAGATTTAGAAAAATAAGCATTTTGCATTAATATTTTGTGTGTTATTTATCTGTTGTGAAATCGTTTTTAGCACAAATAAATTGGCTTCGAAACGCTGAAAGTGCGTAGATTAATTCCCAACAACAGATAAACATTAATATAACCCATGTGTACACGATTGACATCTTACCGAACCGGATATTGCACCAGCCAAAAAACTAAAAGTAAATGTGGGTTCAACAACACTAAAGCGTGATTTAATAGTTTCATAACAAGTCCAATATATGCCGGAAAAGGGTACGTCACGGAGTATAGTAGGCGGTAAACCACGCCACAAGCCTAGTATGCCTTGCGTTTGTACCACATTCCGTGTTGCCGAGAAAATCTGAGCATAGGTCATTTTCTCCGATTGCATCTTTGTCCGTATGAGTTCAACAGGACTAACAAAAGTTACAGCAGATACACGAGCTGTAACACCAGACAACAAAGGTACAAGAGGAGGAATATCACGGCCTCTATGTGAGCCTTTTAATTCGGCTAGGTACGTGTAGTGGAACTTTAGAAAACGTTCTTTAAACTGTTCATATGCCACAAAATAAATAATAGTTGAAGGTAAAGCGGACACTAAGGTGGGACTTAAGCCAGACCACAAAGATGTTATACCCTCAGAGCGACTTATTTTAATTAAAGCATCCTGTAAGCGGATTTTGTTAGACATTGAAAAATCATTAATAAAAAAATTTATACGTACTATGGTACCATTTAGTTTTACTGGTTTAGCAGCTGGAAATTTCGGATCACAAGCGCATAAATGGTCCATTAATCCGTTGCAATAAAGAAAACATTTATTTGACATTTGCGTTTGTTGAGCTTGTATTCTTGTTTTAATCACATCTAAGGGAGTCACTATAGAAGTAAATAAATAATAACACTGAACTTTGCTCCCAAGATTATAAACTTACTAAATATAGCTGTTATAATTCCTCCTGTACAGGCTGAAGCTACCTGCTGCATGGGTCGTATTTGAAATCTTGGATCATCTTTGAGGTTGTTAAGTTTTTTGTCTGAATGCTGTGTATTTGTACTTGAAATTTTTTTACCGGCATCAGCATCGTCAGTTTGTTTTGAATTGTCTAGTACCATTTTTTATGAAGAAACAAATTTATGCACCCCTTTTGCTGCCAAAATTGCTAAGTTCTGTTTTATATTTTGGCTCTATGCATTTATATTGTAGCGATTGAGAAATATTTTTTAAAACATATTTTATCAAAAAATGTTTTTTTTTTTTAACTTAAAAATGTGTCATGAAGTATGTAAAAATCACAAGCAGGACCAAGGCGAATCAATTTACCAGGTGGTAGCGTAGGCGAATTCAGTATTTTTTGCTGGTATACACGACTGTCAAACTTCATATATAAAAAATATCTGTACATTTTTGATATATGAATCGCCTACGCTGCCACCTGGTAAATTGATTCGCCTTGAGCATGACAATAACAATTAATAATAATCAAGGCGAATCGATTACCAGGTGGCAGCGTAGGCGAATTCAGTATTTTTTGCTGGCGTACACCACTGTCAAACTCCATATATAAAAAATTTGTGTATATTTTTTATATATGGAGTTTGACAGTCGTGTATACCAGCAAAAAATACTGAATTCGCCTACGCTGCCACCTGGTAATTTATTCGCCTTGATAATAATTTTCATAATGAAAATTGAATACTAGGTTAAACTAATCGCTTAGGTGATCGAATTCGCTTTACAAATTTTAAAAAACTTGTTTTTTTTTTTGTAAAAGAGAAATAGCACTTCAGGCATTATTACCTGTAAAGTTATTTTGGTAACCGTGCTACATTCTTTAGGAAAGGGATAGATGGGTGTTAAGACAGGTGGTGAATGAAGAAAGATAGTTAGTTATTTTACTTCGCCGGCGAATATTGTATGAAGAAGTAGCGACGAAGGAGGCTGCACGTTTTCATGTTAATTCTGATTATGTATTTATACTATTAAACAGAAAAAAACATTTTTGTTTTTTGAATTAGCTTTTGAACTTATTTACATTTTGCTGACGCGCCATTATAAAAAGAAAAACGAAATGGTGTTTAACGTAAAAATCGAAAAAATATTTAAAAATATTTGCGAATAAACTGTTGTTCGAAAAGCGAAAAGAGTGAGTTTGCCCAAAAAGTGGAGTTAAAATTTAAAAAAATACATTAATTAAAAAGAAAACGTTTCTTTAAGAAACATTTTTAAAAATTGTTTATATTTTTTATAAACATAAACATTTTCAAAAAATATTCAAATGCTTATTAAGAAATATTTGTGCGGTTTACAAAAAAAGATAAGAGTTCGGAAGCGGAATTTTGTTTGATATGCCGAAAAACACCAAAGGAAAAATGAAATGAAGTAGCATTTGTTTAATAAATTTGTTCCTCTCTGTTTTTGTCCTCTTGATGTTAGCTAGTATTCAACTTGCTTTGGCTACCATTTATTTTATTGCTCCCTTTCTCACCCATTTTTGATTTTGTACTACAAAATTTCATGTTGTTTGTGTTGATCTAGCATTTCTGTTCTGTGCGCTCACCTGTATTATTTCGCCTTCAACTTACATAATAAGAGGAAACACACTAGGCAATCGGTAGGCAGCATGAACTAATTCATAAGCTTGTTATGCGGCCTATCCATGATTAAAATATTCATCCATTATTATTGTAGTATTTGTGAAAATGTATTAGTATATGTAACACAGACGATGATGGATGAAAAATCAAAAATATTAGATTTTTGCTCTGCTGAATGTTACACTTTTATGGGTGTATGGTGATTGTTTTTCAAGCACGTACACATTTTTCATTTAAAAAGAGATTTCAAGTTGTGCAATTGTCCAAAATGTCGGAAGAAAAAAGATATCTTGGCATTTATCGAAGTTTACCAGTCAATGCATGCAGTTTGGAATGAAAATAATTTAATAGAATGATACAAATAAAAAACAAACTCCGAAGGGAAACTTAAAAATTTAATATAAAAATAAATGTAATGCATACAAATTTTAAAAAAGAGTTTAAAAGAAAAAACAATTTCTTATCACTCTTTTATTCACAAACCTTTTTCACTATTGTTTATTTTATTGTTGTCTAAATAATAGCTGTGTTTGTATGTATGTATGTACGAATGTTTTTTTGCTAGTGCCATTTTCGCAATAGGGAAAGCACAATGTTGACAGCACAAAATCAAACTAAAAACGAAATTTTGACTGGTCATTCAACATGTGTACATCAAAGCGCGCGGCTCACGTACACAAACTTGACAGCCAGCCTTTTGATCGTGGATAGATCGCTTAAAACGTTTGACTTTCGAATAAGGAAAAATTACAAATTCACCTGAGCTGTTGCGGCCACCTCTTATTTATTTACCTTGATCTACGTGTATTTTATAAATTCACCTGCGCCGTCACCTGGTAATTTATTCGCCTTGACTGGAGTTTGACATAAATTGAATTCGTCTTCCTGTCACTTGGTAATTGATTCGCCTTGCTGATATGTTGCTTACATAAATTGGAAAAATTTATTGTTATAAAATATTAAAAAAATTAATATGTGTTAATTGTCAATACAAAATGCAAGATTTTGAGGAATGATCAGAAACGCAGTACTACGAACGAGAAAATTCACACTAGAACAATTTTTAGTCCGCTTAACTTTTGTTCTTTTCAAAGTACATGGATTAATTCATTTGGCATAAAATTGTATGTTAAAAAAATTAAAATTTCTAAACTTGTTTTTCAAAGAAACGTTTTCTTTTTTAATAAATGTTGTTTTTTGTTTTATATTTTAATTCTACTTCTAGGGCACACGCACCCTTTTCGAATTACAAATTAATTATTTAAATATTATTTTGCAATTTTAAAATTAAATATTTTTCAATTTTTTAAGTTGCGCATCAAAAAATTGTATCCAAATTTTGAAGTTGTTTCTAAAAAATTTGAAAAGCGTTTTTGATAACCTGAGTTATTAATTTTACCTATTATCCAATTCGCTTGGCTCAATACAAGGCGAATCAATTTAGCAGGTGGCAGCGTAGGCGAATTCAGTATTTTTTGCTAGTATGTACCATGGCGAAATAATTTACCAGGTGGTGGCAGTGGCGAATTTATTCATTTTCGTCGTTGCAGAAAATGTCAAACTCCATATATAAAAAATCAGCTAAAATTTTTTTTATATGAAGTTTGAAGTTTTCTGCAACGGCAAAAATGAATGAAATTCGCCACTGCCACCACCTGGTAAATTATTTCGCCATGGTATGTACGATTGTCAAACACCATATATAAAGAATCATGGCGAAATAATTTACCAGGTGGCAGCATAATGTACACAAATTTTTTATATATGGAGTTTGACCATGGCGCAATAATACCAGGTGTATGCATTAACTTTTACGTGTATTTTGTTTTTGTAAAAATTAATTCGAGCTGTCAAAAACCTGTGTATGTATGTGTATGTATTCCAATATATTTTTAGTGGCTTTCTTATTTTTCACAAATACATACATACATTACTAGCGTTTCGGTGAATATTAGTGAATTTGTCATTGTGACCACCTAGTATGGATTCGCCTTGCAAAAATATTGAGTTTTCTTCAAGGCGAATTAATTACCAAAATTTGGCAGCACTGGATCAGCAAACAAAATTTTTTTTTTGCTTTTTGGGAGACTGACCAGAACTCTTTTGGTGAAAATATTTTTGTTTATTCAATTAAAGTTGGTTTAAAAAAATAAATTATTACAATAAAAAAATTTTAATGTGTGTTGTTTTAAAAACTTAAATAAACATGACGTGTCACAAGCTTTTAAACATAATTGTTATTGCTGTAATTTTACCGGGTTTGATATCCGCTGAAAATGAGACCGATAAGAATTCTGCTGTTGAATTGACTGTAGAAAATTTTGATGAAGCTATTGAAAAAAATAATCATTTTGTTAAATTTTTTGCACCTTGGTAAGTAAAAAAATATTACAAGATTATTTTATGAAAATCATCTTAAAAGGTATGTTAGTGTAAGAATTTACTTACAAGTACTACAACAATTATGTACAAACTATTTATTTAAATATAAGAAACCTTTAAAAAGACAGTGTAAAGTTTATTTTAAAAAACTTCTACATTACAAGAACATTGATAGGAAAGTGTTGATAAAACATAAATAAATCTGCATGTGTTCCAAAGAACACTGTTCTTTAATTAGGTTTTTATAGTTGATATGCATACTTATGCAGATCTAATTTGATTTAAACACGTAGTGCAGTCTTTGTTTTTATATTTTGTTTAAAAATATAGTATAGGTCTTGGGCCATCTACTGTAGGGTGTATGTAAAAAGAATGCGTTAAAGAAGTTTTCGAATCGTATATATATACTGATGTTTATTTACCTAACCTTCCATATACATTTCTCCACAGGTGAAAAAGGTATATCTAAGTGCGTCATTCAAATATGTTAGGCGATAGAGAATTAAAAATAAGAAAAAAAGTAAGCAAGCAAAGAAATTGGCGCTCGCCCATATTTTCCGAGATATAGGTCTCTGACCTTTTCATAAAATAGTACGATTGTGCACCATATATTTTAAAATATAATGGGTATCATTTAAAATTTTTGAAGAGGTCTTCCAGGAAATGCTAAAATTAAAAAAAAAATAATTTTCTGTCATTCCAATGTTTGTTTTCTTGATTGAAATTATTCACTAAACCAGACTCACATATATGTTAAGTATATAAGATCCGGCATAGCCGAATATACCATTCTTGTTATACCTATCTATTTATGATAACCAAAAAATTTTATAAATTTGAAATTTTAGTTTCTTTATCTATATTAAATTAACATTATTTACTTAAGTTAGGCTTAATTCCTTAAAAAAAATATTCTATCAAAATTTTCTGATATCTTCACAAGTTATCGATTATCTAAAAACATGTGAGTAGTAAATTACACTGCTCTGCAAAAAAGTACTTTTTGGCTCTCATTTATATTAAACTAGGGATGTACGATACGCCATTTCGCCGATCCGATACCTATACTCAAAAATAAATATCGCCGATATCGATTCCGATACCGATACGCACATTGAAATTGAGCTCAATTAATAATTAACAAAACTAAGTAGAGTAATCCTATTATAAAGGGTCATCCAAATGTGACGCCTAGATGTCAGCACTATATAATTTTTACACGTGAAATCTATTCAAATGACATAAGCCATTTTGTTTTATTAGAAGGTAGTACAGTTTTAACCATGGACAGGTACACACTGCAACAACGCGTAGTTGGATTATTGAACAACGACCAACAGATCCATTGTTTTCAAGCAAAATTTTGTTTAGTGACGAAACTCATTTTAGAATGGATGCATTCGTCAATAAGCAAAATTGTCGTATCTGGGGTGATGAAAATCCTCGTGTTATTAATGAGAAATCTCTACACCCACAAAAAGTTACTGTTTGGTGCGCGTTTTGGGCAAATGGAATCATTGGGCCATTTTTCTTCGAAGATGATGCTGGAAATGCTGTTACTGTTAATGCTGAGCGATACCAATCAAAGTTGAGAGACTTTTTATGGACACAGTTGAAACATATTTCTATTTCTAGCAAGACGGTGCTACATGTCACACAACTCGAGAAAACATTACGCTTTTGCGATCAAAATTTTCTCAACGTGTAATTTCACGAATGCAGATTTCAATTGGTCTCCAAGGTCTGTGATCTAAAACCATTAGATTTTTTTTGGGGTTTTTTTTGAAAAGTCGAGTATATGTTAACAAGCCACAAACAATTAATGATCTAAAGAACAACATTCAAGTTGCAATTCGTGAAATAACACCAGCAACATGTCGGAAAGTCATTGAAAATTTCGATATTCGGATTGATGTCTGCAGTCATGGTGGACATTTGAATGATATTCTATTGCACTTATAATTGTAATGCATCATACTTTTAATGAAAAAAACAGCTTGAAGAAATTGCAAACAGTTTGTGTTTTATTTCAAAGAAACATGTAGGCGCGTTTTTTGGATGACCCTTTACAAAATAATAACAGTGTAATGAGCCATTAAAATCATCGAAACTTTCAATACATTTCAGTTTCTAAAATTTCAATTTTTAAACTACAACACGTCTGCAATATTTATGGTTTTACAAAATAAACGATAGCATTCAATTTAGATTGGCTCAAGATTTACAATTTATATTAATAAGATTTAAAAGACATGGAATTGAATTTGAGATCATGTTAAAATAAAATTAAAATTATAAAAACAACATTGCAAAATATTAGTATTTAAAATTGATATTAATAAGAGTTTTGTTTAAAAAACAAAGTGTTCAGAAATTTTGCGGAGATAGACGATTTCTCAAATCCGTTTGAAGCAGACCTGCAGTGGAAAATAATCTCTAAGATGTGATAGATTTCATTTCAATTTTATGTTATGCTCTTAATATGTTATTTCTCATTGTTGTCATGCAAAAAAAGAGTTAAAAGTTGAATATTTTGTTCAAAAAACTAAAAAGAAAAATGTAAGAAATATCGGCGTATCGACAGTAAAATATCGCCGATATCGATATATCGGAAAACCAGAAGTATCGACGATATATAGGTATCGGTATCATCTCTATATTAAACTATGTGGACTAAATGGTTTTTGATGTGTTGAACTCAAATCCGCTTTCGGTTTTTCTGCATCACGTAGGGTTTTTTATGGATGGGCGTGGCAAAATTTTCCCTTAAAACAAGCCAGGTACGCAGACATATATCAGACTAACTCGAGAACGACTCATCCGATTTTAATAAACAAAACACCAAAAAATGCGTAACAAACTTATACATTGCAATTATATCTACATAATTTTTGCAGACTTTTGTTGGTCGATTTAGAGAAAAAATTCAACTGACAATATAAAAAAAAAGAAAAAGGAAATGTTATTTTAATAAAACAAAGCTACTTTTTATATAAACAATGTTTCTGAAATAAATATTATAAATTACTAACAAAAAATTTGTGTTATTTTAAGCACAAAAATTAAATTGGCTGTAAGATTTTGAATTTTTCATCGTAATTTGAAAAATATTTAATTAACGTATAAATCCCAAGCAGTTGGAAAATTTTATCAATTACAAAGAAATTCTAAATCCCAAAAACCATACAAAACACCCTTTTCCTTGGTTTCCATTACATATCTGCTAAGCTAAGGCACTCCTATCGTCATATGAAGGGTTGGCTGCACACTTGAAAATCAGCAAGATGGATGTGCAAAACAGCACGCCTGCCTCTTTATTTTTTATATATTTTTTTTAACTTCCGTTTGTATTCCTGTAGGTGGTTGTTGTTTAAGTTGAAAAATAGGTGAGATATCACCTTCCACAAACAGTTAAAAAAAAATTGTTTAACAGAAAAACTATGGTAGGAAAGACTTTCTATTGCCGATTTTAGTTTTAGCTATTCAGTGGGAATTCTGCAGTATGGTACATACATGGTAAAGGGAATATGTATAGGATTCGGCATAGCCAAGCATATCACTCTTACTTGATTTTAACTAATATTTATATAATTGTAATAACACAGCTCAGCAGCAAGATCGCCTTTTAAATTGAACAAAACCAAAAGATGCGTAATACAATTATATTGAAATTATTTCTACCTAATTTTTTTTTATATTTTATCGTTTTGGAATTATTCAAAAATTTAAGATTTAAATTTTCTTAAAAGAAACAATGTTTTTAATTTTAAGTTTTTAATAAAACTAATATTACTAATAAAAAACAAATATAGCACTCTTACTTGTTTTTTATTTAATACTACTTAATGCTTTTTAGTATAGCTTGTGCTTAAATCGCTTTGCTGCCGATAGGTATTAGAAGCATTTGTTTTATTACTGCACCATAAATTTTGTTATCTCTACGTGCAGAACTAGGGTTTTTTTTATAATATCCAATCGATAACAGCTATCTTAGGATCCTCTTTCCGTAAGAATTGATAAATTTTGTGTTATCATTGCATGCGTATTAAAGTTAAAAGAAAATTATCGTAAAACGGGTTGGTAAAAATTAAAACATATTTTCCCATAAATTTACCGTTTTTTATTTTTTAGTAATTAGAACGAATTTAATTCAATTCAAAATCTCTTCTCCTTAAGGTATCATCGACCGTAACAAAGAGGTCTTATTCCTTACTCACGTTTCTCTGTTGTTGCTTGATCGATAAATTCTTAACGTTTTAAATTTTTTCTTGCACAAACTTGGTCTTACATTGCTTAGTGGAGTTGATCGCAAAGTACAACAATTGTTTGCTCTTTGTAACACCGCCAATACACATCTTAATAAAAAAACACAATAATTTTCAAACGAATCTGAATAATAGGTTTGCAGTTCACACTACTTAAATTTTTTTTTGCAATTGGACTTACTGTGAAAAGTAGATTTAGAGAAAGAAAAACAATACTGTAAGGTCAATGTCAAGCGATGCTTTTTTTAATTCTGCAAAAGATAAAGCACCAAAAAAAATTAGGTTGCTCACATATGGTTTGTGTCAATATTTTAGAGGGTAAACATCTGTCATTAAGACTGTTTAGTTACAATAAAATGTTATTAATTGTTACTTAGTCCAGATTTATACGTGCGATTTTTTCATGTCATTATTTTTCAATTCTGTTGAAAAGTTTGAGCGAGTTTCATCTCGTCCATAAACTATGAAATTTTTCATGGCATTGGAATTTTTACATTTCGCTTTTAATTTGATATTTGTAACTGTAGTTGTTTCTGTTATTTCAAATAATACACAAACAAAAAAGGGCGAACGAACGCAAAGCAAGTGTAAAAAAATACCCTCAAATTTCATGCCATGCCATTTTGCCTATTCCGCTTGTGTCTCTAAACCTCTTGGCTACAAACAAAAATTTCATGAAACTAGTTTCATGCAAAATTCCGTGGTATAAGTCCAGATTTATACGTGCGATTATTTCATGCCATTTTTTCAATTCTCTTTTTACTGGTTTCATGTTGTTTTTGTTTTGTGTACAAATGCCGATGCCATTAAAACAGAATTGAAAAAATGGAATGAAATAATCGCACGTATAAATTTGGACTAAAATAGCCCGACTAAAATTGCAACTTGACCCTTTTTTAGCGGTCTGCGACTTTTTGTGAGACTTTTTTTGTCACCGACTTTTGCAACATTTTTATTTTTTGGGAGTTTTCTACCCTTTTTTGCAAAGTTTCTCACAAAAAACATTTAATTTCCAGTAAATTATAAAGTATAAATAGCATACGACAACTTAATTTATTAAACTTAAGTAACGCTGTTAGTACACATGAAAATATGTATAGATGCATGTGTATGATGCTACTGTATATCTTATGATATATGATAAAAATGGATTCTGTAATGAGCTTTTTGTTTTGTTATGATTTTTATTAATAATAATGCTAAAAAAAATTTGCGAGTTTTTTTCTCAAACGACTTTTTTGTGCGACTTTATTTTTATAAAACGACTTTTTGTGCGACTTTTCAAAAATTCCTAGCGGTAACACTGGCTCTTATTGTTACTAAAACGAAAAACTTGCAAGAAGTGAAAAAGAGTGTAAAAATATGAGAGAGAAATAAATTTGTTGCAAGCGGAGTAGGAATTTACTCATTAATGTGCAGCACAAGTGCCAAAATTTGTATACACGCACTTGAATAAGAGCTAATTTTTTGTGCACATGTTCAAGTTCAACTTGCTTAGGCACATTTCATGTGTCACTGTTAAAATGAATGGCACATTTCATGTGCCGCTCTTAAAATGAATGACACATAAAGGCACACGATCTTGCAAAATCGATATTCGTACACCACTATATTCTTTATATTATTTTGCTCTGTTATTAAAATTGTCTTGATATAATTAACAATCAGTGTAGAAAAAAATTAATTTTTAAATTAATTACAAATCATTTTTAAAAATAACAGTACTAGATATGAGTGTAGAAAAAATACTTCTACTAAAATTGTAAGTTATGCTAAAACAATCTCAATAAAAGATCAAAATAAAGAATATAGGTAGTCATGGAAAAGACAAAATTTATATATAATTCTCAGAATTTTGACAGCTGTTGTCGGCTTTATGGAATTTTAAAAGTAGAGAATGCAGCAGTAAATATAATATAAACCTTTCGCTTTGAAATTTACATAAAAAGCATGTTTATTATTCCACCTCAAATGTAGACATATATGTGTGTTATCATGTTCACAAATAAGGTTTCGATATAAGACAAGCCTTTACCTGAATATCCTGAATAAACAAAAAGAAAGTTTTATTTTTTTTTATACAAATTTATCCCATAAGACAAGCCTTTACCTGAATATCCTGAATAAACAAAAAGAAAGTTTTATTTTTTTTAATACAAATTTATCCCAAAACATATTTCAAATTTATTTAAATATTTTATGAATACGAAAATGTCGTCTTTGCACACTCACATACATACATATTTCCAAATCAATTTTTTAATGCATTCATTCCACACAAAAATGAATTGAATTAAAGTTTTAATACATTCACAATGAATTAAGATTGCCATTCACTTGCTCACACGAAGTCGATGAATAAGAATTTAAATGCGCATGTTACTAAGTCGGCTTTAACATAAATTGCAATTGAAAGTAAAATGTATGCTGATAGTTAAGTTAACCCATTCATGATTTGAAATCCTACATATTTAGGTATATAAAAATTGCAGTTCTAAATATTAAAAAAAAAAACAAAATGTATTTGTCGGCTTTATGGAATTTGCTGGCCAAAAACATCAATATGAGTGCTTAAATTTCATTTGAATTTTTATAATTTTGTAGTTACAACAATCCAAATCATTTCATTTAGTTACCTGCCACTTTTATAATATAGCGCTTTGCCCACGCGCAATATCCTATATATATATATTTTTTTTTTTGTTGATAGCAATAAATTGGGAGGTACTTTGTTCTTTATTTAGGTAGTATTTAAATTTTAATGTTACTAATTTGTATTTTATATTCAAGTGCTTGGTGTTTAGTAGACAATCTCCACTTTAAAATTTTCAAAATCAAGTCAATTTTGTAACACCCTTTTACTTTTCTACAGCGTTTACCATAGCCGATGTAGTAACACCGTTCAAATTCTAATTCATTTAATTGGATGGCGAGTGAATGCATTCACGACGTTTAATTTCATAAGAAATTCATTCAGCTTCTAATTCATTTGTTTGCTGGTGTAGTGAATGCATTCACACAAATTTTCTTCATAATAAATTCATTCAAATTTATTTACTTTGTGTGGCCAAGTGAATGGCATTCAAGAATTCTAATTCATTGTGAATGCATTCAATTCAATTCACTTTTTTTTTTTGGACACATGAATGTATTCAAACATTTTAATTCACGGTAAGTTAAAAGCCAAACATGAATCATTCCACCACGATTTTTGTTGTTATCATTGTACTTCTTCGTCTTCGACATATAGAAAAGTTCAAGATCGTGTGCCTTCATGTGCCATTCATTTTAAGAGCGGCACATGAAATGTGCAATTCATTTTATTAGTGGCACATGAAATGTGCCTAAGCAAGTTGAACTTTTACATGTGCCTTTAGTAGGCACAAAAAAAAATTAGCTCTTATTCATGTGCCTGTGCCTATTTATTTTGTGTGCATATTCGTCTTCATGTACATGTGCCGCACATGAGTGTGCAAATCCATACCTTGGTTGCAAGTTTTGGCTAGTAAAGTTTTTATTGTAAGAATAAGCTAAAGAGCTGTATATTGCTTTTGTTTACAATAAAAATTTGCTTTAAAAGTCTGATAAAAGAAATCTTTGTAACATAAAAGTGTTTTTGTTTTACAAGAATTAAAAGTAAACAAGCCAGTGATGAAACTTTTAATGCAATGCAATTTTTTCTGTACAAATTTAATAAGAATTGTACAATTTTTATGTACAACTAGCAGTGCCCACGACTTCGTCAGTGTGTCCTTTGTTTGAAATTTTTGTTATGTTTTTGTAAAAGTTGATTTTTTTTGTTTTATACTTTTATAAATAGTGCACTTAGTTGAAATAAATACAAAAAACTTTATATTTCATAAAATAAAGGCGGTTTTTTCATATGAAATATGAAAAAAATAGATTTTGTTTTGTGTGTAAAGACATTATTGACATACTGTATATGATTACAGAAACTTAAAAAAGCTTTGCATAAAATAAAAAATCTTGACCATTTTGTATATATATATATATATATCATATTTGAAAGTCTAAATAATCACCCTAATTATGTATGTCGTAGTCGAATTTCGAGTACTGTCGCTGTCGAACCCGAATTTAATTTCTATTGGTATTATGTAGCATTTTCGGCGTGAGTGTTTTTGTAAAAGAATAAATTAGTGGTATTTTTATAATTAATGAACTACCCAGTTAAAAAAAAAACAGTTGACAGGAAAAATATAAATATTCAAGTGACGCGCTCGTTTGTTTACTAAAAATAATAAATAATCATATAAAAACTTTTTAAAAATGTTAAGTGTTGCGGCTTTTTCGTCTTCTGATGAGGAGGATGAAATGAGTTCCAGGAATGTTATAAATTTTCGCAGACATCTATCAATCTAATATATACTCGCTGCCAAGTACCATGTAATTTAATTTTTAAGATTTGTTAAGAAATTACTAAAAAATGTTTGTGTCTAGGTTTTTAAACAATTTCAGACTTTCAAAAAAAGCTTTTTGTTACGTTTTAAGGGCAATATCAAATAAACTTACTGAACCTTCCAGATCAACGCGCGTAAGCAAGACTAAACGTTTGGCAGCGACTTTGCGTATACTGGCAGAAGGAAGCTATCAAAGGGGCGCTGGAAACGACTACAATGTCGGTATTGCACAGCCAACAATGAGCCTTGCCTTTCGTGAGTGTGTGGATGCGATGTTTGAAGAACTTTGTCCAAGGTGGATTTCGTTTAAAATGAGCGCTTCCGAGAAGGTTGAAATAAAAGAATATTTTTATCAAAAAACAGGGTTTCCTGGGGTTATTGGGTGCATAGATGGAACCCACATAAGGATTTTGGCTCCATCCCTTTCAGAGCGGTGGAAATATTATAATAGAAAAGGGTTCTATAGTCTTAATGCTTTGCTGGTAAGTATAAATAAAGTTATTTCCAAATGGTTTTACAGCAGTAAATTTCGGGTGTGTGATCATAAGTTGAGAATACGTTACCTTTCTCCCCACCATCCAAGTTCAGCACACGATTCCTTGGTATGGCACGCAAGTGATTTAAAGTCATATCTAAGAAATATGTATGTAAATGGCGAAAGAAACACTTGGCTTTTAGGTAATAAATCTTTGGTATTATGATAACAATTATAATAATATACAATTTCTTTAGGAGATGCAGGGTATCCTCTCGAACAATACTTGATTACTCCCTTTAGAGCCCCAGAAGAAGGTAGCGCTGAGTGTCGTTTTAACACAATCCACACGAAAACAAGAAACGTGGTTGAAAGAACGATTGGAGTATTAAAAAATCGATTCCGTTGTATTCTTGGTGCAAGGCAGCTACATTATTCTCCGGAAATGGCTGCAAAAATTACAGCGGTTTGTGCAGCATTACACAACATATGTATTCACTACAACCAAGATTCCAGTGAGTTCGAAATTCTTTGGGAAAATCATGATTTAAATGACGATAACCATGAAAATAGTGGAGAGTTGGCGGCAATTAATATAAGACAAAACATAATGAACTCTTTGAATTTATAAAAAAATTTTTTAAAAGCTTTCAATTACAATTAAATAAAGGAATTCTGTATCTATATTTCAGAGTAATAAAGAAAGAAATTTTTAAATTATAAAAGTAAAACAAAAAGGTATCCTATGCCCATGATGCTTTTCAAATAAAGCAGTAATTGTTTATCTAAAGCGTAATTCTTTTTTTTTCAATTTCAATTTTCCATCTTTTTATATCTATTTCTTCCATTCTTAATTTTAACAAAGACGATCGATGAATATCCTTCTTTTTTATTTGTTCTTTATACAGCTTCATTTTCTCTTTTTGTAAATTTAGTTGTTCTTCTTGAAGTTTATAACTTTTTCGACTGTATCTCTCTATCTCCGTTAAACTTTTTTTCAAATCTTTGTACAAATCTGTTTGAATTTGTAGTTGTTTCTCAAGAAGCAAATTTTTTTCATTTGTTGTTTTATCGATTTTCTTTTTTGTATGAGGGGAAGGATTAGTTTGAAAGTTCATGATTATATTTTCCACACTATCATTATTATTTAAATCATCATTATGAACATCCTCATCTAAACTAACAGACATAGTTTCAATACCGAAAGTGGGACCATTTGGGCTTACTACTGAATTCATTTGGAGTAGACCTGATACAGCCTCCTCTAAAGGTGTCAATGTTTTTTGTTGAAAAGTTCCGCCTCCAGTTGCACGACTTTCAGTTTTGTTATGGATAAGTTTCTTTTTAACACTAGTTTTCATGTCGGCCCATACCTTCATCCAACCTTCCGTTTCTCGAGTGGGTGGTCCAATACTGTTAAGTTTATTTCTGATTTCATTCCATTGTTCCTTAACCGATGATTTTTCAGTATTTTTGTGATATCCTTTTGCAACATTAGGATTTTTACACATCAGATCCACAAGAGTTTCGAACTGTTTGGGCGTTGTCTTTTTTATCCTTAAATACATACAAATATAAATAAAAATGAACAAACTTGAAAATATATTTTATGGAAACTAATAAATTGCACTTACGGTTTTAGATTACTCATTTTTCGAAAGTTTTTATTCGCGTTTTTTTTATTTAAAAATTTTTTCACTTGAAAATACACAACGACGCTTCTTGTCGAATTTCAAATTAAAAAACTGCATACATAATACCGTTATTTGTAATAGATTTTCGACAGAGTCGTATTTCACACTAAAAACGACATATGTGATGCCATATGTAAAAAGTGACATAAATTCGACGTGACTACGACATACATAATAGGGGTGAATATTTATGATATTTGAAATCGTTAATGAAACCTTTTCGTTAAAAAGCATTATCATTGCTAAATTCTAGCCATTTACATATTCAATGCTATAAAATTGACGAGTAATTAGTTTATCTACACAAGCATGGCTTCAAAAATAAATTAAATTAAATAAATCCACATTTTTTTGTACAAAAAATTATTTTCCAACTTTTTTTATTATAGGTGCGGACATTGCAAGCGTTTACATCCTCTCTGGGAACAGTTAGCTGAAATGATGAACGTTAAAGATGAACCTCAAGTAATAATTGCCAAAGTAGACTGCACCAAACAACAAGAATTGTGTGCTAAACATGAAATAACTGGCTATCCCACCTTGCGTTTTTTTAAAGTAGGAGAAAAGGAATCAGTAAAATTTAAAGGAACCCGTGATATGCCGGCCATAACGGAATTTATTAATGAACAATTAAATTCCGATAAAGAAATTCCGCAAGGAGATAATGATGATGATGACGTCGCCCCGGTACCAATTCAAGGAAAACTTGTTGAATTGACTGAGGAAAATTTCGCAAAACATGTTTCAAGTGGAAACCACTTTGTTAAATTTTATGCTCCTTGGTGCAGCCATTGTCAGCGATTGGCTCCTACTTGGGAACAATTGGCTAACACTTTGCAAAATGAACAAGATGTGAGCATTGCCAAAATTGATTGCACTGTTCATCGTCCTATTTGCCAAGACTTTGAAGTGAAGGGCTATCCTACCCTTTTGTGGATAGAGGATGGAAAGAAAATTGAAAAATACTCGGGTTCCCGTGGTTATGATGAATTACATGCATATGTAAAAAAAATGTTGGGTAGCGAAAGCAATCAAGAAGCTCCTTCTACCGAAAAGCCATCTAATAGTGAAGAAGATAAACTTCAAGTTTTGCAATTAACTGGAGAAAGCTTTGAGAATTCGATTGCTAATGGTGTCACCTTCGTTAAATTCTATGCACCTTGGTGTGGCCACTGTCAAAAACTTAGTCCAGTTTGGGATCAGCTGGCAGAAAAAATCCATATGAGTGAAAAGAATATTAAAATTGCTAAAGTCGATTGTACTTCCGCAGAGAACAAGAAATTATGTGTTGACCAACAAGTCGAAGGCTACCCAACTTTGTTTGCTTATAAAAATGGTGAGCGTCAAAGTGAGTACGAAGAGGGTCGATCACTGCCTGAGTTAGTTAGTTATATCAGCAAATTTGTGGGTCACGATGAACTGTAAAAGTTTCTACCAGTAATCGAAGTAACACTCTTTGTTACTTACTCTAATTTATAATCAACGTTTTTCTTCCGTATTTGAAAGTATATTTACTTTATAACATGACTTTTAAACTTTTACAGTTATTTGTATTGCATTTAGTTTAAAAAGGCCATTTTATTACTCTTGTTTCAATGTTTTTTATTTAGATAATTTATTATTGTCTTGTGACTTGTTCAATATTTTTTTATTTAATGTGGAATTTTACTATTACACCATTTACATTTTGCATTAAAGGCTATAAAAAGGGAAATAGCCGAGTAATAAAGAAAATACACCAAATGTGAAAAAAATATTATTTATGATTATAAAGAGGAACCAATTGAATTTTTCATAAACTGTTGAATGTGAGTCAGTTTTTAATCTTATATTTAGTCATTAGACTAGAAACGAATTCTCTTTATCTCTAAAAATTTATTTTAATTTTAAGCAAAATTAAAGTTTACACTAAAACTCGTCACTTTCGATAGAATAGTTCTACTTTGGTAAAATGCGTGCAGTAAAATTTAAGCAGGGGGGTTATGTAATTCGATTCGAAAGAAAAATCATTCCTATGTGAGTAATTTATATTATGTAGCACGAATTTTAAAAAATTATTTACGAATTTAATAAAATTATTTTCGAAGTGCAATTTTTCTTTCATTCGAAAATAATACTTTTTTATCTTTCGTAAATGCAACTATGTAATACGAAAGCGAATACAAAAATAATAGGACGTTTGTATCTCTTTCGAAAGCTATTTTACTGTCGAAGAATATGAAAAATATTTAAAATGTAAGTATTTTAATTAAAAATATTAAAGCATATTAAATTCTATTTTTACAATAAAATGTTTGATTTTTTTTCATTGGACAACTGAGAAAAAAAGTGCAATGCACCGCAACGACAATAAAGCATCGCGATAAAGGTCAATAAAATGCTAAAAGAAAGTCGAAGGAATTATGGGACAGATTAACTTTGGTCTTAAATGCAACAGGACCCCCCACTCATGATAGCACAAAATGAAAAAAAAGTGAGTAATTAGTACTCTTAAACATTAAACCAATTTTGTTCCATAACGCAATTCGAAGAAACAATTGTGGAGTTGCTTCGCTAAACTTGGCAGCACCGTTTTTTACTCTGTCAATTTTTTTTAATACAACTTTATATAACATTGGAACGAATTACATAATACCATTTTAATTTCGATACGGAAATTTCTTTTGAATCGATTACATTTTCGAATCGAATTACACAATAACCTCCCAGGTTTTTTAGCACTAGAGTATGATTCATATTTTACTTACGTTGCAAAACATGATCGTTGATTCGTTCATGTATTTTTTTAGTGCTTATATCATAGACAATAAAATTATGCGCAAAATAATATGCAAAAGGGTTAATAAGAAAAGGCAATTTTTTTTGAAGGAGAAGCGTAACTTTTTTGTCTTTCTATGGCAACACTGATAAGTACATCGTTTTACATAGTTTGTCGTACTCGGTGTTGAACGCAGGTCTTAATATTTCTGTTTTGAAACAATTTCTGCATTATTAAGCTAAGGAGGCCATATAAAATCTGTTGAAACTATCAAGCATTTTAAAGATTGATTTTATTTTTTTTTCATTAATAAATAAAAAAACTTTAAATAATTTTGTTTTCTATTTTCTAAAAAAGACACTCAACAGAGTGGCGAATAATGAGAAAAATAAACAATACTTTTATTTAAAAAACTGTGCTAAAAAAATTAGAAAAGAGAACTTCTTTTTTAAGCACAAACAATTTTTTACTTAGACATGTGTATTTTGTTATGTAGTTCTCAAGGTGGTGGCAATGGCGACCAAAACCTAAAATGTCAAACTCCAGACAAAAAATGTGTATAATTGTTTTTATATGGTGTTTGACACTTAACGTTTCGGCGAAATCATTAAGAAAATTAAGAAATGTTAATATTAAAAATGCCATTGCCAATAATACGAAATTCAAAATTAAATCAGTCGCATCATAACGCAGACATCGATAATCTATGCATCAAAAAGAGAATTTTTTTACAGCTAATAACAGAATATGTTAGCCACAGATATAACATGTTAGCCTCACAGTACACAATAGTAAATTTTAACTATATGGCATCTCTTCTATAAAGAAATACTGCTAAAATTACAACCTTAAATCCAGCTGTTTTATGTTGGCTAACAAATAGAGGTATTTTTATATTTACAAAAAAATTGTAAGAAAAAGTCTAAAGCCTTTATTATAAGAAAATATAAATTTTATCTAAATACACAAAAAATATTTGGTTATGCCTTGAACTGTAAAGAAGCAATAAGTATCATGCGATTATAGTATCCTAAAAATTAAAATCCTTTGACTTAAATTTTCAAAATCCTAAGAATAAGTTTTATTGGACAAAACAGAATTTAAAATAATTTGCTATAAAGAAATTAGAAATAGAACAAATGTCTTCTGACATGGGCACATCTAGCGGTAACAGTAGCAGTGGAGGAGATGATGAGACTTTGCCCTCAATAACAGAAATGGACGAACTATCTCAAGATCGTTCAATAAGTTTGGTAAAATACTTGCTTAAATTTGTAAAAAGTACCTACATATATTGTTTTTATATTTTTTGATGCAGCGTGTAATGAATAATTCAAGCAGTGTATTAAAGAAAATTGCAAATCTTTATGCGGAGCAGTTAATGTCGGACATCGTATTAGTTGTGGGCGATCAGCAGTATCCTGCTCACCGTGTTATTTTATGTGCTAGTAGCGATGTGTTTCAAGTAATGCTAATGAATCCCGAATGGAATGAATGTCGAAAACACGTCATAGAGTTGGTAGAGGAACCATGTTGTGAGGCGGTATTTCCACAATTCCTTAAATATTTATATGTTGGTAAAATCAATATATCCCTTAACACTGTGATGCCCATGCTAGCATTAGCGCACAAGTACAATGTTCAAGATTTGGTAGAACTTTGTGTCCAGTATATGATGAAGCATATAGCCAAAGCAGCTACACAGGGTTTTTTAGTTTCATGGCTTCAATATACAATTGCCTTTAGTCCCCAACACAAAGAACTGACGGAAGCTTTAAAGCGTTTCCTTAAATGGAATTTAGAAATTGTCTCAGAATCTAAAGACTTTGTTGAACTAGAATTGGCGGTTATGGTAATACTATTGCAGCAAAATGATCTGGTGGTTCGAAGTGAATATAAACTTTTTGGAATATTAGAAAATTGGTTGCTACAACGTAAAGAGCTACTAGACAATGACGATTCCTTAACAGATTTAGAAAAACATGAAAACTTTATACAACTTATTGAACAAACTATGGTTCATATACGATTTGCCATGATGTCTCCTCGCGAACTAGCTCATTTACTAATATTTCCATTGTTGGAATACCATAAAGAATTTATTGTTCAACGTATGGCTATTGGTATGTCCTACCAATCAGGCCAGGAGGAGCGTGTTAAAGAAGTGCGTAACTCGCCCGATGGATTTCTACAATTTACTCCTCGCCTATATTCAAATGATACTTGGAGTATAAGTAAAGTAGTCAACAATTTCGACTTGATTGATAAGTATAGTAATTACGTGACCTGTTTTTTTACGCCAGGAAATATTGCTGAAACTGACGACGGTAAGTTATAGCACACAGTTATTTATTTTACCTATTTCTTTATTTTTTTAAAGAAGACTTTTTCCGAATAAGAGTGAAGGCTTTTATAAAAGCGAAAGAACATTTTTTTTCGCACGTTTATATTAAAAATAAAATACGAAAATTTGTTTTGTTTTCAATATAAATGATGGATGCTGTACAAATTTAATACAAATTAGAGTATAGTTTTAATACTTCTTGGACCAGTAAGTAACTTTTAGACTTAATCTGGAATGTGGCTTGAATGGGTAAAGACCAAATACAAACATTTTTCATACGCCAAAAATAAACTTATTTTGTTTGCAGAAGTCAACTTCTAAGAAAGCTATTCTTCAAGTGCATATTATGGACGAAAAAACTCAATGTTTTTTTAACTTGAGTTTTTTTTCTTTTAACATGAGCGTATAACAGTAAAATTTTCGCAACATAATAAGCCACGCAGATGAAGTTGCAAGCAAAATTTTGTATTTTAAAATACTTAGCATAGTCATACTTAGCATTTTTTCATTACCATTAAAATTTCATTTGTGTTCATTGAAATAATTATAATGATAAAAAATTTAACTACCTTTTAATACTACTGATTTTTTTAAATAATTATCTGCTTACACAATCGTGGTGATATTTTAAATATAAATGTCAGTTTATTCGTTATGGTTCTATTTACGATTAATAATTAAGTTAATTGTAAAAAATATATATACGACACACTAAAATTTAAAAAAAACTAATATCTCAGAATTTTATTTTCAAACAATTACTAGGAAATATTGAAGTTTAGTGTTGTATTTGTAGTCTTCAGTATTTATTGATTTCTTTTTACGTTGTTGTATTCTTAAGCTTTCGCGAGTATATCCTTTGTTCCCTCTTTTCTCCCTGTCTAGTATCTTTACACTCTCCAAGTGCCCAGACTCTGTTGTATATTGTGCTAAAGCTGTTACCTCCATCCTTTTATACCTTTCATCGCAAGTGGAAAAGGATATATCTAAGTTTGTCATTCCGTTTGTAATTTTTACAAGTTCATTTCCAACCACATAAAGTGTATACTGGGCTCATTAAGTAAAATATTGGCGCCCTATATTTTACGAGTAATAGGTCTCTGAACTTTTTATGGAAAAGCACGATTGTGCCCCATATTTTTTAAGATATCAATATAGGTATTATTTAAGAGCTTTTTAAGAGATCTTTTGGAGAAAACTTGAATATTTTTTTTAGTTAGATTTGCATGTATAGTAAAGGGTATGTAAGTTTCGGCGCAGCCGATTATAGCACATTTCTTGTGTAATATCTGCTTTATGTTCTAAATTTCTTGTCCCAAGCACTCTTTTTGTTGTTCTAACTTATGCTTTGTTGCTCCATTCCCTTTCATTTCCTTGGTAGGTTATTTCATAAGCGCCATTAGTAATGCTTTCAGTTTGGGATACTATATTTATTTGTTTTCTATAAGATAAAAAGAAATCAAAAGTAAAATTATATAAAAGCACAATTATTATTTAAATGAAAATCACTAAATCAATTAAAAAAGTAAATTTTTTAAAATTTAAGAACAACCTATTACATGGGAGGTGGAATTTTTTCCGCGTGGTATCAAATACAATAAGGCCAAAATGGTGTGGGGCGAAGATGTACCAGAAGTCTCTTTAAATACGGTGCGCTTAAGGGTAACGTGTAAACACTTACAAGTCAGCGAAAAGCGTTTTAAGGTAAGTAAAAACTTTGAAATTTAAACTTTTTCTTTAACTTTTTCATGCTGGTTGTTACAGATTGCTTGTCTTATAACTGGTGTGCAAAACAAAATTGACCACATCTTAACTTTACATGAACGCACTGAATACTTTAGTTGTGACCAACGTGTTGTTAATTTAGATAATTTACTACCCTTTGACGAGTTGGCATTATCTTCTATTAATTTATCTCCACATCTAGTAGGACCAAACCGCAATAACTTGGAATTACATGTTATAATTGTACCAATGGGTCCATATACTTCTCGTGATACACCATCGTTCGATTTCAAATAAAGTTTTGTCTTATGTGACATTCTTTTTAAGCTTTTCTATTATTTAAAAACTCTCGCATAAGTCTGCAATGAAATATTTTCTTTTTTCTTTTTCTTTATAATAATTTGTTTATATTAATTAAATAATATTAGTGTGTAGAGTTTTTCTTTAAAAACTCTTTTAATTATATATTTTAAGATGTACATGCTGTTCAAAATATTTTTTGTTACCGATTTTTTTTGTTTCACAATCGTAATTATGTGGATAAACAAAATGTTTTTAATTTTATTTCATCTACTTCTAAAATTAATATAAAAGTTTATTAAATTTTAATTAACGCATTTTATTTAAAACAAGAATATATTAATTTCGATTTCACGCTTAAAAGCTAACATTACAACATTACATTACAGCGTAATGTACGAGATGTTGTAATGCTATAAAAAGTAAAAATTCAACCTTCTAAAATCCAATTTTATTTTAAGTTATTATTTAAAATTAAGCAAGAGGTGCTATATTCGGCTATGCCGAATCTTATATACCTACCCTTCACCAATCAAAAAACGAATATTGGGGTGACAGAAAATTAAAAAAAAAAAAAACACAACAAGTACTATCGAGTGTTTTTAAGCCTGGTAAAACTTTAAATTATAAGAAGTAACACTAAATATTAAATTTTGATGTTTTTTTTTATTATTTTCAGTAAACTTTGGTAAATCATTATAAATAGACTCACATTGGAACAACGCTATTAAATCATCCAAGTTTACTTTGAACATCAGTCCTCAATTCAAGCAACTTATAGACGTCTTCGTGATTTTTATGGTTCGCATAATCGTCCGTCTGAGCAAGCTATCCGTCAAACTGGATGGATTTCGTACTACATATTCTCTAGAGGATGCTATAACACTAACACTGCTGTAAACGAAAGTGTGCAATAAGATTCAAATTTATTGATACGTCGTCGGTCGTAGAAATTTTTGGCCTACAACCGTATACGATCCAGCAAGTGCAGGAATTAAAGCCACGAGACCATTATATGCCTCGTTTTTTCGCCGATTGGGCTCTAGAGCAGTTATTAACTGACCTGTTGGTTCATCGCCAAGTTGTGTTCAGCGATGGGGCTCATTTTTGGCTTAACGGGTTTGTTAATAAGCGAAATTGCCGCGTACGGAGTGAGACCAATCCACAAAATACCCTACAAACTCCATTGCTTCTAGAAAAATCACCGTTTGGTGTGGTATACCCGCAAGTGGCATCATCAGACCTTATTTCTTAAAACATGAGGCCGGATCTCACGTTGCGGTGATCATTATCGCACCATGATTAATGATTTTTTGTTCGAAAAAATGGATGACATTGATCCGGACGAAATGTGGTTTCAACAAGATGGCGCTACGTGCCATACGGTGACCGCAACCATCGAGTTGTTTAAATCAAAATTAGGCGATAAGTTGATTTCGAAAAATGGACCTGTCAATTGGCCTCAAAAGCCGTGGGATTTGACACCTCTAGATTATTTCCTGTGGGCCCACGTGAAGTCACTCGCTTATGCTAATAAACCAGCAACAATTGACGCTTTGGAGGCCAACATTGTTCGTGTTATTCTTGACATACGGCAAGTAGTATTTAAAACAGTGACCCAAAATTGGACGTCCAGAATGCGCTTCGTCATGAGCAGCCGCGGTGGCCATACGCCCGAAATCATTTTTAAATATTAATGCCATGCTCTAAATTTTTCGTAAAAAATTATTCATTGCAATTTAATTTTTTGTGTTATTTTTTACAATTTAAAGTTCTATCGGGCTCTTATGGGTTAAGCAGATTTTTATTTATTTTTTTTGAGCTCTGTCTAGAAAAGACAAAATGGCTGCCAAGAAGGCATACAGCCAGGTTATACTTCTAATTATGAAAAGATACCAACAAGTGCATTATAAAAAATTGTGATTTACTCAGAAAAGTGTAGTGAAAGGTGCGTAAATAAACATAGAACTGATACTGAAGGTGTTAATAACACAAGCTAAATATCTAGTTTACAATTATTGGCGAACTTCACAAGTTGTCCAAAAAAATCAATATTCCCCGATTTAAGTACTGCAAAAATTGATTTAAATCTGAAAAATATATCAAACTCCTTCCTAAAACTTCAAAACTTTTTTCATTTGAAAAAAAGATGATCAGCATTATCAACGTCATTACAAGTAGTGCACAAGTTACTGGTTACGGCTTTGATCCTCATAAGATAATACTTATCATACATGTGTCCTGCCATGAGCCTATTAGTCAGTTTACAATCTCTTGCAGCGAATGGCGCATTCTTAAACCAGGACTTATAAGGAATACTGGGAAAAAGCTCAGCAAAGAATTTTCCTTTGTTTTCAGACGCATGCACGAAATCATCGTTCCAATCGTTAACAATTATATAATGTATTTTCCTTAAAGCCTCATTAGGTGTCAGCATAACATCGATGGGGGCACCAACATCCACCGCAGCCTTGGCCATATTGTCAACTATTTCATTGAAAAAAATACCCTTGTGACCCTCCACACAAATGACTCTAATATTGCTAAAAGGGTGCATGTTAATCTTATTGAAAAGCTCAGCAACAAGGTAGTTATCTTTTTCAACTTTCTTGAGCAACTTACAGGCAGCTAGACTATCTGTGAAAATTACCATGTCAAATATATTCTCCTCCACTGCAATGTCCACCGCTTTTTTAATCGCCAGGATTTCACTAAACATGCTAGAAGACTTAAAATTGATTTTAAAATAGAATTTCCAATTCCTAGTGATGTTCAGAACAGCAAGGCCAGCACTTTCAATACTCAAGGAAGCATCTGTAGCAAAAATGTCATAGTTTCTTTGCTTATAAAAATGAAACTGTCTGTTATAGGTTGCCTGCACCTATTCCATAGCCATACCAGCTTTCTTCTGCAGGATCAGATTGTCAATGACGACGAGCTTCGCACACTCAACTTTGACCGACACAGGTATAACCTTGTCAAAAATTTGTCGAAACTTTGAATATATAAAACTATAGCTTTAATTGACCAATTCACCATTAATAACTGTACTATAGAGCTCATTATTGTAGAGTTTAACCTTCAAAAATTCCTTAGCAGTCAGGTAGAGTCCCCTTTGTCTCGGGGGCAGCTCATTAGCTAAGGCATATATGATCTGTACAGGCGTAGAAGGGGTCAGACCCAAACATCTTCTCAGAACAGAGTTCTGTAAACACATCGACGTCCTGGCATATTCCAGCTTACATCTCACAAGACTTTTATATAGGTTAAGAGCAACATGAGGCATTAAACCATCTTTGACAGAAGTTAAGCATTTGATAAGCTTGCAGCTATTACCCATTCTCTTAATCGCAAATTCATAATGATCCTTTACTGCTAGGGAAGCAGAAATGGTCCTGCCCAGAAATTTAAATTGTTTCACCTGTTTAATACTCACACCATTAATATCCAGATTAACATTTTTGCATCGACCTCCACCAAAAGCCATCCATGAGGTTTTAGAGAGATTAAAACTAAGGTTCAACGCAGCACATTTGTCCATAAACTGGATCGTCTTGAGGCTCAAGTTGTCCAAAGCAAAATCAAAACTAGAACCCTGGGATACAATTACAAAATCATCCGCATACTGATACACCCTTGTGCAGTCATCCTCAATATCGTGCAAGGTTTTTGTGTAAATATTAAAAAGCAAAGGGGAGAGGCAGCTGCCCTGAGGAAGGCCGTCCGTGATGATAATTTCATCCTTACCCAGGACCAACTTTCTATCCACAAAAAAATTCAGCATCCACCTAACAAGGAAGGGGCTAATGTCCAGCTCCAGAAGGGAAACCATAAGTTTCCTTAATATAACGCAATTATACGCATTGGAAATATCCAGGAAAAGACATATAACTTTCCTACCACAGCTTTTATACATAGCTATATGGTGCAAAAGATCATTGATGGCCATCGCAGTAGATTTCCCCTTCCTATAGGCAAAGCTATTGGGGGGAAGATATGCAGAGTGCTCAAGGGCAGACATGATCCGTGTCTTAATCATCAAATTAATTAATTTTGGAAACACGCTAATCAAAGAAATTGGTCTGAAATTCTTAAAATCCAAAAGATCCTTCCCCACTTTCGGAATCGGAACAACTTTAATACATTTCCAGCTAGCAATGATATTATTCTCAACAACAGCCCCGTTCAGAGCTGCCCCATCCCCCAGAGATTTAATCATATCATAAGTGACTCTGTCACACCCACCAGCAGAAGATTTCTTCCTGGCCAGCACATTAAGAAACTCCCCAAAGGAAAAAAACCTTAAATTGTTCATTCACAGATATGTTCATCACACCCAGGTCCTGCCGAATGGGCACCTGCTGACATAAAAAATTCAAATACTTCCTATCATTATCACTATTCCATTGAGACTGTTGAACACTAGACAGACCATTCTTAACATTCCTTACAAATTTCCAGCCTTCACGGGAACCTGGATGTTCATTAAGACCTTTAATGGCATTGGCATAACTCATGCTTTTGCCATCAGCAACTTTATTTTTCCATAATTTCTTAAGCTCAAGAAAGGCCTCAAAATTTTCCGGCAATGGATACTTTCTATACTTTTTTGTAGCAGCAACATAGCGTCTGAACAAGGTTCTTAACTCCGCATTCCACCAAAACTTGGGAGCCTTGTCCCTGATTCTATAAGAAGCACTGTTTATTTCTTTTTTAAAAAGTTCATCAATCTCCTCAGCCACAGGGCTTAGCTCCACAGACTGAAGCCTCTTAAGTAGTCTGTTCTTAGCAAGAAAATTACCCTGGGATATAATAATATCCGGAAAATTAACAGAGATTGGTTTATGATGTCTGCCTCCTGGAAACATCTGCAGAACCTCGCAAGTCCAGAACGCATCCGTATTCTTAATAGAAAGATCAGAGACCGAGCCCACATTGTCCGCCAGCGCTTTAAAAAAGGTGTGAGTCCCATCATTGAGAATTCTAAAATCATACATATTCAAATTATCAGCCAGCCATTTGCCCTTTGGAAGCGATATCAAGTCTCCCCAACTGGTATCTCTAGCATTAAAATCTCCCAGAATCAGAACATCCCTGGCCCGTTCCAAGAATCGTAACAAATTATCCATAGTATTCGAAAAATGAACTAAATCCAAAGATGGAGGCAAATATACAGCACATATTGTGAAGTTTCTCCTCAAATTCCTCTTTTTGATAACAATCAATTCATCAGAAGTTAGAAACTGAATGCGCTCAAACTTTATACACTTCCTTAGTCCAATAGCTACTCCACCATATCCATCAGATCTAAGTTTCGCAACAATATTAAACCCATTCATTTTATGGGGCAAATTGTCTCTACGTGACTAAACCTCACTGAGACACACAATGTCATAGTTAAAATTATTCAGAATAACACTTAATTTATCAGAATTAGAGGCAAGTGACTGACAATTATACTGTAAAATCTTCATTTTCCTGGCTCAAAGTTGCTTGAGTGATCACCTCATGATCAATTCCAATAGCAAGCCTGTTTACTCTCGCCACAAAATGGTCAATAGCTTCCAAACCTTTTCTATTGGAAATGCTTGCAAAAAAATCTTTCATAAATTTAAGAATCTCCATAGTTAACTTCTCAAGTTCTCCAACTTTCTTATAATTCGCATTTTCAAAAACAGGTGTAGAAGGCCCAGATTCTGCAGACATTCTCTCCGGCTTCTCAAAATGCGGTTTAAGACTAATTGGTTTATGAGGTTTTCTTACTACATGATTAAAATTCCTTGGTGTTAACACATTGTTAACTTCCCTGTCACAACTCTTAAGATTTCGATCACGCGTGACCAGTGCCGGAAAATTCACATCGTCAGCAAGACCCTCAAAACAATTCCTCCTCTCTTTCGAATACATCTCCAAAACCTCCTTCTTTGTCATTTTTTTAACCGTCATAATTTTCATGATGTTTTCTTCTTTCTGCCAGACCCCACATCTAATCCTGTCCTTTGGACCATGATCCTGGCTTCCACATAGGTAGCATTTCTGCACCTGACACTCCCCATCACACATATCAGCTTTTCCACACTTGATACATCTTTTCTTAGACTTACAGCCCCTCTGTGTATGGTCAAGCCTTCCGCAATTGTGACATTGCTTAACACTGGGATAAAAAAAGTCCACCTTAAGAATTGTGTAATTCAAAATAACTTCCTTGGGAGTGTTGTTCCTCTCAAAGCCAATTTTGATAGACAGGGAGGGAGTCCTGCCCGCCGCCCCATTTGTCCCACCAGAAAAACCTCTATAAAATCTCTTCACCGATGTCACTTTTATCTCCGAAATTATATTGTCAAAAATTTCTTCATCCGAAAGATCAACAGGAATATTTCTTATTACACCATAACTCTCCATAAAACTTCTCGGTATAAAAGCCCTCAAATTGGCTTCCTTTAATCTTTCATCCGCAGCAAAAAAATTGGTCATTGAACAATTCTCAAAAAAAACTTTATATAAGGTAAATCCAACAGCTTTGATTTTC
Source organism: Cistogaster globosa (assembly GCA_937654795.1). NCBI lineage: Eukaryota > Metazoa > Arthropoda > Insecta > Diptera > Tachinidae > Cistogaster > Cistogaster globosa. The sequence continues at coordinate 26,247,587 of OW569406.1, forward strand.
TTAATACCTTTAAAATCAATTTTGCGAATTTTGCTATACAAAAAAGGCCATTTCTCATTTTCTTGTTGTCAACATCAATTTTAGACGTATCGACAAAAACAATAAAATCTCCAGAATGATCCGTCGAATACATAGCAGGCTTAGACAAGGAATCGCCATTTTGTACCCCATTAATCACATGAATTTTATTGTTGTTGTTGTCGGCGAATTCACGCTCAAACATGGCGTCCATAGCAGCTTCATTATTGTCAGCCATTTTAGCAGCTTTATAACCAAAAAACTCTAAACTATCAATTGAAGACATAGAACAGCTTATCGCCGATGCAGCATGCTTCTCCAACGACGATAATTTTCCTCCAAGATCCTTGCACCCCCCCGACATGAATCTGCTATTTCTGCCATTGCCGCCAGAAGAATGCGATTTATAAAGATTCTTAATGCTATTCTTACCTTTTTCCCAGGCCTGTCGTTCGATAGAGTCGCAACTATAATCGACGCCGGAGCGCCCCTTCCCATTATCCTTACACCACAGCACCTCCTTGACACGTACCACTCCACAAAATGACACAAAAAAGGCAGCAGAAAATCCTTCAACCACCACAGCAGCAACACACTTCAGGCACCAGTCACACACTACACAAACACTGATACACAATTTTTCTTTTTATTAAACACAAAATAAGGCTCTAGTTTTTAAAAAACAAGTTGACTCGTTCACGTCTCAGTCTCACACAAGAATGATTGAAGCAGATTTTTAAAGATATCCATTTTGATGTTTTAAAAAATATGGTGCAAAATCCTACTTTTCTATGAAAAGTTCAAAGGCCCATAATTCGGAAAATATAGGCGAGCGTAATTTTTCACTTGATATTTATTTCTTATTTTTTAATTCTCTATGCACCATATATTTGTTTTTTTGATTCGAGTTGCTGCTGCCACGAAGGACATGGACCGATCTTGCTGATTTTTAATAGCAAAATTTTCGAAACAATGCCTGATGGGTTGACGTATTTTAATTTTCTCTAGCTCATTTAAGGCCTTGGCAATGTTGATTTCAACACTAACACAGACGGACATCGCTTAATCGACAACGCTATGCATAAGGACTTGAATATATAAAGTCAGAGACTAAAGTTTAAATACACCCCAAATGTTTAGAGAAAAGTAAACGTTTCAGAAAAACTTAAAGTATGTAGTTTTATTTAGTGTCATAAATAACTAAAAACAATAACAGAAAATATAGACTTCATTAAAATATAACTGTAGTCCTTAAAAATTCAATAAAATGCACTGGACAAAAGTTTAAATACATTTTGGAATATTAGCACATTTAAATAAATTAAATTCAACATTTAAATAAATTAAAAATGGAAAACATTTCAATACTTGGTTGGACCGCCATGGCTATCAATAACTGCTTGCAAGCGGCGTGGCATAGAAAGTACCAAGCTTTCTGTTTCAGAAGGCGATATGTCTGACCATATTCTTTAAGAGCTTCTTTAAGCGAATTTTCGCTCATTACTGAACTTCATGGTAATTTGCGCTTCATTAAATCCAAAACGTGTTCAATTGGGTTTAAATCTGGTGACCGGGGTGGGCTATGGAGCTGTCTGGGAGCACTCTTTCACAAAAAGTGAGTGTGCTTTGGATCGTCAACCTGCTGGCAGATGCAATGAGGTCCAAGGCCTAAGATGTCGACGGATGCTTGCAAATTTCTTTCGGAGATGTATATTGTATAAATTATAAACGGAATAATAAGCTTAGATGTACTCTTTTTCCACTTCTTGTGTCGAACTCGCTAATACAAATTAATTATTAAGTAATTATTGTATTTTACAATTGTAATAGCGAAACTACATGATCAAAATGCTGGATGTCAAAGACGTGTTCGTGTGCTGGACGCATTGATTTACATGTAGAGGATGACAGTCATTTTTAGTCTGATTTTGTGCTGTCAACATCGCGCCTTCAGTATTTCAGAAATGGCACTAGCAAAAATAAAAAAAAGAAAGGAAACAAAAGGGAAAGATAATAAATAGAAGTGAAAAAAAGTTAACGTTTAAAAGAGTGATTAAAACTGTTTTTCCTTCTAAACTTTTTCTTAAGTCTCAAAGTTTTCATTTGGAAGCTGCACATTATTCTTTTAAATGACGGTTACTATACTTTTACGATCCAATATGCATGAAGCTTCGATAAATTGTAAGGTTTTTTTTTCTTCCGAGACTTTAGATAACAGCACAACTTAAAATCTGGCCTTAAGAAAATTTGTAAGTGCTTGAAAAACAGCACAGCACAGCTTGCCAAATATTTTTTTTGGATTTTTTACCCAGTATCGTCTGTGTAACGTATACTAACACATTTTCACAAATGCTACCATAATGCTGGATAAGATTTTTCGTCGTCTATAGACCGCTTTACCCCGCTAGCATTTTGAATCAATAAAGACTCTTTCACGATCATAGCAGGCGATGGTATTAATCGACTGCGATGTCGTATTCCGATCACGCAAGTTCAATTTAATAGCAGAAAGCGACTCTTCCGTAAGAGTCGTGTAGGATGCTCCAAAAGCAATCGCGTAAGACTCCTTAAATCTTATATCAAGCGAGTCGTGAAACTATCGCCTTTATGATTATTATGAGTCCTAAAAGTATGCTGCAAAATAAAAGTGATTTTTGATAGGATTTTACTGTTATATTTCTTTATTTTTTGTTATAATATGGGAGTTTTAATTATAGATTATAAATTAAGTTAAAAAAAAAAATTAGAATTATTCAAAATAATAAACTTCATTTGAAACATTTATTTTCCTACCAAGTTGCTTAAATTACAAAACACCGCGACAACATATTGGATTGAAAAAATTATATTACAGAAAAATATAAAAAAAGAGTTTGCCTAACTATCGCCAGACAGATTAAGTTAAGAATGTGGAACTCTATGAATAATACTCGTGCAATAATCAATAAAATGACTCGTAAAAGCTTCATGTACAAGATTCAAATGCGATCTTTGACTACTAGCAATCTTACAACGCTCCTCAAAATGCGTATTAGACGATTCACTCTTTTAACAATCGTCAAAGTGGATCGCAAAAGCTTAATTTGGAAGAATAAAATACAAATTTAATTGTATAATCGCCTGGACGAACGGCCAAAAATTGTCATGAGGCGGCACTTCCGCACCATACATAATAATCCGCAGTCGCCGATGCGTAAATTTCGTGCCAGCTTAATATTCTACTCATAATTTTTAATTTTTCTTACATTGGTTTTTTTTTGACAATCACAACAATTCTAATTAGAATTCTTTCTTACAAAATCTAATGCATTTCTTAAGACATGTACAATAGTGTAAATGGGCCTTTAAACGAAATCAAAAGACAGCTTTTATATTAAAAAAATTTTAATTACACTACAATATAATTGTGTAACAGAAAAAAATAATATGACACTCGTATCATTATATTATACTATAGGTTTGTGTTAAGATTATTAGTAAAATCTAAAAAAAATGTTGTTGTTAATCTTAGTTTTTGCGACTATGACAAAATTCAAATTGGAAGATGTAAATATAGCTGCTTATGATTTGCACAGTACTGTAAACTAAGATACTTTTGAAAAAGAATAAAAACATCCCATATTTATAAATTTTTATCTGGTTATCTGCTACTAACAGAATGGTAATAAAAAATGATGCCTTTTCTTAAACGCTGAAAAACTGAAAAAATAAAATAATTTTTAACTCATTTGCTTCAACTGGTTTTTTATTTTGCTTTAAAGTAATAAATTAAAACAACAAGCAGAGGAAGAAAAATATTTATATTATAAATCGCAGAGTTTTTTACATAAAGTTAGAAAATTTCAAAATTTTTGATACAGTTTTGTTTGACGGTGATACGAATGGTTAAAGCAGCTACGATTATAAGAATTAAAGCCCTTGAAATATGAATTGCTAAAAGATTCTATTTTTACTAAGAAAGTGCTATTCATATCATGAATAAGTGTTAAGTTGAAAAATCACAACTGTTTCAAAGTTTTAATAAAAATTATTGCAAATAATAAGTAAAAATAAAAATAGAAGTTTATCTTTAATTAAAAAATAATTAAAATTCTTTGCAAAATGGATAATGGTAGTTATTTGATAGAACATGAGGGGGATAATGGTAAGTTCTGATTGTCAATATATAATCTAAAATATATAAAGTTTATGACATAAGTTTAATTCATTATTATTTTTTAGTTTAATATAAATGTGAGCAAAGTGGATTATATAATTTTTAACAGCATAATTTCTTTACTTCTTTAAAGGGTTCTATAAGAAATGGAACAGTTGCATCGTGATTCAAGGTTTTGTATTTAAATAAGAAAAAGCAAATTTTCGATGCTGACTTTTAATCCACGGTCAAGGTTTTTTTTTGATTGCCAGACTTTAGAGATAATTGAAATAGTATTTTTGTTTTGAATTTTTTATATTTATATAAAAATTGTTTTAAATTTCCTTCGCAGGTGCTACACAAACAAAAAATATGCAAAAAAAAACTCTGGTTTTAATACTTATGTTTTTTTTCTTCATCCTAAAAAACTCAACTTTAATCACATAAAGAAAAACGTTTGGTGAATTATTTCATATATAGGATAAATCGTACAGATCTGTCAAAAAGTTTATTACACACATACACTTTTGATCTACACTATCATATTTTATGAGCTGACATGCAGTTTTTGACAGATCTTAGATACTTAATCGTATGATGGCCTTAATCAATACTTTGCTAGCGAAGTTAGTGCACAACAAACGTACCGTTTCCTAAAACTGCAACATATTAAAATAGTTTATAGTATTAGTCTATGAAGAAATGCTGACTGGCTTTTTGCGGTTGCAATGCCATTTGTTTTTCATTTGGTATGTTTCTCAGCCCTTCTTTTCCCATGATTTTTTGTAACAATATGAACATGATCTTTATATACTCTCATTGCCTAATTCTAAAGATTTCTAAAGGAAGAGGAAAATGAATTATTTAGATCAATAATTGCTTTCAATTCTCCTTAGTTACACATACACGTCTACACGCAAGCTTTTGGCAAACAAAAATCATTTTTAATACGACAAAATCCATATACATAAGAATTTGTTAGTTTATTAATTTAATTTCTAAAAATTTTAAGAAAAAAAAAATGATAGGAAAGTATAGGAAAAAAACGAACAATTGTTTTCGGTAAAAGAGTGTTGTTTTTTTTAACAGTTTATATATAACTGTCATTATATCATTATGGTATTTTACTTAAATTTAAGTAAAATGTTGTAGTCTAAACAAATTGATAACTTTACTAACGATTGCAGTAATTTAATATTGTCGAACTTTTCTCCAATTACAGCGTCTCTAGTAACTGTTACCATTCGTTCCAAAGTTTTAATATGTTTCTGCCTTTGGTCTTGAATCCTATGCTATTCAGTGCTGGACATTCATATATAATGTGCTCCACCATCTTAGTCTTATTCAGCCACCGCATTTTTGTCTTTCTCAAAAGTACTTGCAGTTTCCATAACCTGTAATCGTGATCTTAAAAAATAACAATTATATCCAATAAGCTTTCTAAGCTTCTTGCCTAAAAGCTATTGAACTAGAAGTGCCTTTAAAGATCGACCCGCCCATTCATAAGAGCTTTAACTCTAAACCTTTTATGTCTACATTTCTGTCTAATTCTCGCGGTCCTGTTTAATTTAACAATAACTGAAACAATTAAAATCTAACTAATCGAGAAAAACTAAAGGTTGGCAAGAGTGCGCTCCACTTGTGTTAGCTTTCTTCTAGCAGAGACAAAACCTTACCAGAAGCATGCTACTGGCTGACATTTGGAGGAAGTATTACACGAACTTCTTGCAGTACGCTCAATCGCGGTGGTCTATATCCTTCCGCTTACCGCCTTTGGCATACACAATTTTCTTGGCTGTCAGCAGCATTTAAATTATTTGAAATTTATTCGCCTAATTATCTTGTTGCTTTATTTTCGTTAACCATTTTTATCATTAAAACCTACAAAACAACAAAACAAAATTTTTGGCTTTCTTTTCTTTAAGCAATTTTTTTTTTATTAAAATTTTAGTTTCCCAGTTTAACGAATATTTAGAAATTATTCGATTGGTAACTGGTAAAATCTAACCTTTAGCTAATTATTTTCTCGATTAGTTGACTGAATTAGAGACCTGAGTAACTGTAAACTCTAGTATCTAAGCAGAACAATTAAACGAGTAAATACATTTTTTTGTTGGTTGTTTTTTATATAAAATCATTTGCTTCCCGTAAGAAAGATAAAATGCCCTGGAATAAAAGATAAACTGTTGCTTTTTTAAAAACCCCTTAATCATTATGACGAATAAAAATAAATATTTTTTATAAAAAAATATTAAACACTATGAAACTTGCTTGTTTAATTAAAACACAATCATAACACACCACTAAAATGTTAATGACCATAATCGTATAGAAGAAGCAGAGCCATACCAGATGCGATTTGAAACTGAAAGAACTATAGCAGCACGCTTATAAACAATTTGATTCATTTTTTAAATCGTTTTGGTTTTATAATAATGAACAATTATATCTAATAACTCTTGTAAGTCTTAAAACTAAAACGATTTCACTACTTATTACATCGTTAACTGGTCTAACGAATATAACCTAATCTAAGAGTGGTTGCAACAGATAAACAGAGTTCAACACATTGTAATTTTTCACCAATTAGCAAGTGCATATATGGTAAAAGGAGTAATAAAGCTACCACTTGTTGAGCATCTGCGGTAGCCGCGGCTGCAATAGAATAGAAAATCGTAATAAGTAATTGAAACCGAACAGGGGCCATGAGTTGTACATTTAACCCTTAAAAAAACCTAGCAATTTAAGCCCCTTTCACACTATAATACTCAGTATTAAAACTTGTCAAAATTAAATCCTATGAGAAAGTGCGATGATGATTAAAGTATGAAAAAATACGTAAAGAAATTTGATGTCCCATAATACCGAACTATTTTTTGAGATTGTTTTAAACGCAAGCACTTATCAATTTTTTTTCAGAAGCAAATGAAGAAAATAGCGTGCCGTCTTTTACGCTATCTAATCCTTACTATTTGCCCCTATACTTGTCGCTTACATATGGATTTTGTTTACAACAAAGTAAAAGCAGCTGCTAAACGGCCAAAAAGTTCTTGGGAGGCGGCACTTCCGCACCATACATAATATTCTTTAGTCGCCGTTGCTTAAATTTCGTACCAGCTTAATATTTTAATCATAATTTTCATTTTATTTTTGAAGTGTGATAGTGTGAAAACAAAATGTAATGTTACGTTAGATTTCTTGACAATCACAACAATTCTCATTTGATTTCCTTCTTAAAAAATCCAATGAAAATCTTAATACTCAGTATTATAGTCTGAAAAGGGGCTTTAACAATATGCGACAGTCGAAGCTAAGTTGGTTTAGGCGATTATTTGGTAAATAAGTTCGGAACTTATCGTGGCCCTACAGAATATTGTGATTGTATATCTTGCCGAATTGTGTCCAAAATAAATCGTTTTTAAGCCACTATGCGATAGCTAATAAAGGTTATTTTGCAGCGTAATAGAAAAGCTTTTGTTACGAAGTCTTATGTTCCTTTGTAATTTAAATAGTTACTATTTTGTTCTGATTTATCAGAATATTCGGTGCAGTCTCCATATATCCTTAGCTTTAATAATGTAGAATTATTTCTACAATTGTTGTCAGCAATTATCGATAGAAGATACTTTTAGTCAGACTTAAGTCCGTATTTTTATTTAAATTTTTGATCGGCTAACTTTAATCAGCTAGAAAATTAGAGTGACAGAATTGAAAGCGAATAAATAAGGAAAGGGTAGAGAAAAAAGGAAAGAAAAGAAAAGAGCGGGCAAAACACCACGCCTGTTTGGTGAAGTAACTCCATTAAAAAAAAAATTATATATATATATATATATATATATATATATATATATATATATATATATATATATATATATATATATATATATATATATATGAGGCGATAAAGATTAAAAAAATAAGAAGCAAACAAATTGGCGATCGCCTATATCTTTTGAGTTATGGGCGTCTACAATTTTTATTAAAAAGTTCGGTTGTCAATATGGTCAACATGGATATTATAAAAAAGCATTTGAAAAGATCTTTCATGAAATGCAAAAATTTTTTTAAAAATATTTAACACATTAAGAGCAGAGGATATTTTTATGTAAAATTTTATATTTGTAGTACTTAAAATTTTTCTCTTATTTTTTAATTCTCTGTCACCATAATATTTGTTTTTTTTATTGGAGTTACTTCACAAAGATTTACATACATGATGTAGGGTATATAAGATTCGGCATAACAGAATATAGCACTTTTGCTTACTTGTTTTTATAAAGTTTTGTTTATAAAAAAAAACATGTGTCTTAATCTTCAGTCATAAAATGACTATTTTTTATTATATTTTTTTATTTTTATAGAATTTAAAATTCGCGCATGATGAAATTTGTTATCTACAGACAGTAGCTAATCAAAAAATTTGCTTATTTCAAAATATTCTTTAAAGGGTTATTACCTCACATCTTAAACATTTTTAAAAATGTGGTGAAATATTATTTTATATAAAAAAAAACATTAGTTAAAGTAAATATTTCATGCTTTACTATTTCCAAGGTACAGTTGTGCCGATTATGTACTACATGAAGGACTTTATTTAAAAAGAAGTAAGAGTGCTATATTCGGTTATGGCGAATCTTATATACACTTAAAAAAATGTTAAAGATATATATTTGGGTGACAGAAAATTAAAAAAATAAGAAAAATACTATTTATAATTTTACAGTAAAAGTCATCGGCTCTTAATGGGTTAAGTATTTTCTGAAAGATATCTTCAAAAGCTTTTAAATGATACCCATGTTGATGTCTTAAAAATTATGGTGCAAAATCGTACTTTTCTATGAAAAGTTAAGAGGTCCACAACTCGGAAAATATGGGCGAGCGCTTAATTTTTTTAATTTAATTTTTTTTTAATTCTCTATCGCTCCATATATTTGTTTTTTTGATTGGAGTTACTTCATTGTCCAAATGATATGGAAAAAGGCGAAGTGTTTTGCCCACTGCCTCGAAGGTCATGGGCCGAACTTGCTGATTTCCAATAGAATAATTTTCAAAAATATGTCTGATCGATTAGCCTATTTGAATATTATTTCGCTAATTTAGTGCCTTGGCAAACAAAATTTTAACACTTACACAGACGGACATCGCGTAATTTACTTCGTTATGCATAAGGACTCAGAATATACATATATACTTTATGGGTTCGGAAGTGGATATTGTAAAAATTAAAATGGATTTTTTTTTTAAATTGTTTTAAATACAGGACGATGGTAGGAATTATAAAATATAAAATAAATAAAAAGTTATTTAAAAATCTAAGTGGGGATATCGACTTTAAGGAAACTTTAGACTTCCTACTGCTAAAGATCAGCAGAAGTTTTAAAACCAAAACTTAAAACAAGGAGAATCTAAAATTTAATTTTCACCCCACCCCATTTTGTGGGCGTTGTAAAAAAATATTTATTTAAAAAATTTAAGTATTTTTAGAAATCGAAAACGCATGTCACATGTCAGAAATTTTTTGTTTTTTAAGGCCAGGCGGAGGTATGAATCCCTCTAAATTTTTATTATTTTGATTTGCATTTTCCAAATGCCTAACCAAACCAACTATCCAAAAATATGGATAAAAATAAATTTTTGTAATTCATAACTTAATTATATTTATTTTATTTAAAAATAATTATTTTTTTTTTTTAGTTTTCTAATTCCTTTCACCAAACACCTGAAAATGGATTTTGTAACCACTTGATATTATACTTCAATTAATTTAAGATTGGAAAATAATTTTCTGGCGTCGTGTTACCATTCTTGGTATTCCCAAATTCTGTTTTCAGTACAGCTATTATTACCCCAAATTCTCTTCTAAATATTTTTTCTTCACATACAACATTTTGTATACATGTTATTAATCTACTTGCAGAATAATAAGGCAATTGTATAAAATTATTAAAAACTAAAACATCTTATGACTCACTTGCAGTATAATAAGGCAATTATACACAATTATTAAAGACCAAAACATTTTATGACTTACTTGCAGTATAATAGGGCAATTATATACAATTATTAAAAATCAAAACATTTTATGACTTACTTGCAGTATAATAGGACAATTATACACAATTATTAAAAATCAAAGCATTTTATGACTCACAAAAAGGTTTTTATTTGTATCTTCTTTCCCAAGATGAGCAAAAACAGAAAAAAGGTTAAATGTTCAAAAAATCGCGAAAATCTGGCACGAAAATACACAACATTTTTTCAAAAGTCCGTAAGTAGAATTTTTAAATTTTATAGAGATTTTTAAAAATTCTCAGGATCGCTATTGTCTTCAGTGTTATATTTTTTTACAGAAGATTAACAAAATTTTTTATCATAAAAATTTTCCAAAAATTAATGTGGTACATTTCTTTATTTGTTTAGCGACAATAAACAATGTCCCAGAACAGCAAATCTAAAGCAAAAGCCTTGTAGTCTGTCGAGCTAAATAATAAATTTTTTTTTTTAAATTTAATTTTTGGCTTCTTAGCTAGATTGGCAAAATAGCCCTCTGTTGTCTGTAGAAAGGGATTAGAAAATTTTAAGTATTAGTATTAGTATAGTATTATTAGTATTAGTATTATTTGTTTCTAGTCACACCACTGCTTCTGTTTACTTTAACAGGAGGCTGGCTTTAAATATTTGACTAATTAATGTAAGAAAATTGGTTAAGAGCGTGGACATTACATTGTAAAGCTTTCGATTAGACAGTGTTTTTGTTATGAGCCTTAGAAATACTTCTTCGACACATATAATTACTACTATTCACCCCAAATGAAACAATTGTAAATAATTTTTTATCTGGTGAATACACACTCTCTCCTGGGTGAAAGGTAATGGCTAAAGCTTCTTTTTTGGATAAAATTATCAGTAAATGAGTAGATTTAAGCCTAACATTGTGAAGTACATTATTGATGGTTAATTGTAATTAAGCTAAAGTGAAAATATAACAGAACAATGATCAGCAGCTTAGGTAGAGCTAAGCTAACTAATAACAATTTGGCTTAAACTAGAATTATGTTAGTCGTTAGTCAGGTCTGTAAATATCAATCGATAGTAATTAATGTGACGAATTGTGCTTTATGTTACAATTTAACTTAATGGTGTTTTTTAAAAAAAATCTTGAGCAGCTTAACAGGTCGTCTTTACTATATTTTCGTCTTATTTAGTAAAAAAGCGACAATGTTATAACATTGTTTTATTTTATTTTCGTGTTTAACCTAAAATTTTTAACTTAGTTCAATTTAGAGAAAAACATAAACCTCTAAGAACTAAAAATTAAAACTTCAAATTTTGTTCAGTTTTTCCCAATATTTTTTGCTTTTATTTCAATTTGATTTATTCACTGCTTTCCCTTTAACTTTTTTTTTCTATCAGTTTTTATTTTAATAAGCATTTCCTTAAAATATCCTTTGTTGTTGTAATTTGTTTTCTTGTTTTATAAGACATTTAGGTACACTATAGTTGAATAAATATTGATACATTTATGTAGTTTTTCTTTGTTTTTTTGCATTTATTTTCTATATATTTTTTCACATATAAATTTAATTTAGGCCAGTTCTTAATTATTGTTTGGTTATTATTGATTTCATTTTATAAGTAGTGAGTGGTATACATTGATTTTTATTTTGCTTTAAATTTGTTGTTATTTCAATAATATTTGTTACTTTATTTACTTGCACTTAGAGACCCATTTACCAATAAAAAATGCGGTGATTTTACAGTTCTCATTTAATAACTCTCGTATTATTTTTTGTTAATATATTTTCGTTTTTTGGTTTTAGACTAAATATTTGAGTATGGTGTTGTTGTTTTACTGTTGTTGTGATTTTAAGAAGTATTGAGAAGATATAAATAGATTTTTGTGAAATTTTGGTAAGTGAGTGAGCGAGTGATTGATTGATTAGGCCAGTGAGCATGTGTGAGTAAGAAGGTTACGTGATTAATATTATGAAAACTTGTATATATATATAATTTATTTTTTTCATTGGTTTAAACATTGCTAAAAAATATGCGTGGTTTTTTCTTATTTGTTTGGTGTAGTGAGGCTTGGATAAATGGGTTTGGACTAATGGTTATAGTTACTGTTCCATACATTAATATTCTAATTTTATTTTGGGCTTATGATAATTTTTTCTTGGTTTTGCTAAACAAATATTATTAATCGACATTATTTCAAGGTTATAATTAAAATCAAATTTCTTTTAGAAAGTACTAAGATATATTGATTAAAACAATTTACCAATTTTTTAAAAGTTAACTTTTGTATTCCAATTTATAAGTTTCAGCTTAGACATTATTTTTTGATCAATCATCATGTGTAAAAAATATTCGAGAATTTTTGTTTCCATCTAAAGAGCCTTTTATTACGTTTGATCCTAACGAGATTCAAACCTAATTTTCGCAAGAATAGAGAATATAAAATAAGGGAGAAAAAATTCTTATTTTTACTTTAGTGTTAATTTTATTTCAAATACACAAAATTTTATTTGAAATCCAATAGTAATTTTCGATCAAATACAATTTTAAATAAGCAAATTGTAAATAAGCACATTGTTCGACTAAGCACTTAATAAACGGGCCTAAAACCAAATTGCAGGTATACCAAACATTTGTGCAAACATCCTTCTCTATTAATTCGCTTAAACATGGATAAATTATAAATGTAAGGGTAATTTTACTTAATTATTTATTTCTCCCATAAAATATAAACGTCTAACGGAAAACCCAAACTTCCGGGATTGATAAAAATGAATTCCGAAATTTTTCGATACTTTGTATTTTATATTTAACGAAAAAAGAAATTCATATATTTCAATATTTTTTGTTGAGGAATTGATTTTTTTTTTCAAGTTACGCTTATGTTCATTATTAAAAAGAACAGTAAATGCCAGCAGAATGAACTGCACTTATTTGTTTGCTACAACCTTTGTCTGCATTCTTCGAATTTAATTGTAAATTTATTATAGTTTCATAAAAGTTGTGTTTATAGTTGTGTAAATAGGCAAATTCAAAATTTATATATATAACTTGTGGATTGATGCCGAAAATTCTGACAAAGGTAGTGGGGGACTTGAAATGTACATTTTGTTCTGCTGCTATCTAAATTTGAGTGTTCTCTTTACATCTAATCACAATTTGTAATGAACTTTAGCGTACCTGCAAGCAAATAATTCATATGTAAAAATAGTTCTAACCTACAACCTACAACCTGGTTGTTTCAGGGTTCAAATCCTGTGGCAATCAAAATAAAAAAAAAATGTTTTTTTCTGTTTAATGGTATAAATACATATTCAGAATGAACAAAAAACGTGCAGTCTCCTTCGTCGGTACTTTCTCATAGCAGATTCGCCGGCGAAGTAAAATAAATAACTCTCTCTCTCTCTCCTTTCACCACCTGTCTTATCTCTTATCTATCCCTTTCCTAAAGAATGTAGCACGGTTACGAAAAATAACTAAATAGGTTTTAATGCCTGAAGTGCTACTTCTCTTTAAAAAAAAAAAAAAAAAAAAAAAAAAAAAACAAACATAGATATATACCAAAATAAGATATTGTTTATATCTGAAATATATATTCAGCTATGCCAAATCTTATATACCCTTTACCATAAATCGGCATCAAAAAATATTTCTTAACATAAAGTGTATCTGTTCAAAAAACATTTTTCGAAAATCATAAGTTTTGCTTAGGTTTGTTGTTCTAGCTCAGTAAATAAAAAGGTAATTTATTGTATCAGATCCACGTATAATTCAGTGGTTAAAATTTAAAAAAGGATATGGAATATATATGGATATATAGTGTTTTAGACGCTGCTTCGAAAGGTATACTTCGATCTTGTTGATTTTAAACAGCAAACTATATCTGATCCATCGATTTTTTTTTAATTTGCTCTAGCTCGCGTAGTGACTTGGTAGAGTTGATTTCAACATAAACACGCCAAGTACGCAAATCGATCAGACATAGTTTCGCAAATTTTGCTGTTGAAAATAAGCAAGCCCAGTCCAAGTCCCTTGAGGCAGCGGGTAAAACACTACTCCTGCCATATCATTTAAAAAAATAATTTGAAACTCCAATAAAAAAACCAAAAATTTGAAGCAATAGAAAACAAAAATAAGAGAAGAACATCAAGTGAAAAAATTGGCACTTGTTCATTTTTTCCGAGTTATAGCCCTCTAAACTGTTCATTAAATATTACGACTTTGCACCACATCTAAAAAAATGCTAAAATTTAAAAAATGCTTAACCCATTATGATGTATATAGTGAAGAGTATATAAGATTCAGCATAGTCGAATATATCACTCTTACTTTCTTTACAAATCTGTATAAGCATAATTTAAAATTTAAAATTTAAAATTAAACAAAAAAAGTTATTTTTGAAGTTTTTAGTCTGGTAAAAGTAATTTTAAGTAAACACTCTCAATAAGTATGACTATTAGGTATGATTATGTATGTTACGTAAGAAATAGGAAAGCTTTTCGTTTTCAGAACACTAAAACTTTAATTATTTATTACAGTTATTTTTCCCCCAAAAAAAACAGCGGAATTTCGGAGTTGTCTAGATTCGGGATGTCGAAAAATCCCTTCAATACGGGATTGCGATAGTCAAAATACTTAATTTCGGGATTTTTAAAAATTAATCGTGATTGGCATCCCTATTATTAATGTTTAAATAAATAAAGCATACTTTTAGGCACAAGAACAAAAAACCAACGACAGGTGGTATTATATATTAATACAACAAAAACTAACACAAGAGCCATAGAATTTACCTCAAAAAACAAAAAACCATTAAATTTCATAAAAAGGGTACAAAAACGTAAGACCAACAGCATATTGTCATTTAATTTTTTAGATTAAAATTTAATTTAATTTATAATTTATTTATTAGACAATTTTTTTTTTAATTTTTCAACTTAATATTTAATTGAGAGAATTAAAATTTTTTATTAAATTTCGATTTTAAAACAAGTAAAACCTTATTAGATGCAAATATTTTTTTTGCATTCCTCCTGTGTTGTTAAAATATCATTCAATAAAACAAAGATATTACATTGATACAAGTAGTTGTGCTATATCAGAGGAAATGTATCAACTTTGGTAGAATATATAGATTCTTTAACTTAATAGAAATTGTTTGATGTTTTCTGATTGTTTATCTGCTGCCTTGTAGGCCTTCTTCGCCATTGTAATTAAATACGTATATTATTAGGGCCCCTTACATCACTAGGGAATTCATTGCCAATCACTTTCCCTCTTCTGTTTATTGCTAACTTTTTAGTTTGGTTAACAGCCATCCAGGTACTCATTGTCCTCCTCTGTGTTCCTTTGGACGCTAACCAAAATCCATTGGCACTTCTTAAAACATTTCATTTATATTGAAGAAAAATAAGCACAACAACTCCTCTACTGATATTTTATAATATCAAAGCATGAATGAAGAAAAACAAAAATTTATATTGAAACGTGCAAAGAAATTTTAAATTAGCCCTCCCGGGATTGGTTTCCGTTAGCCGCCTTCTGTGGGGTTGATAAAGAGAGATTATTTTCAATATTTGTAGATAAATAACTGGTCGGTGCACGAAAACAATAATAAAGCGACGGTATGATTTATTTTAATTTTGGAAAATTTCAACTTATAATTGTTAAATAAAATGGAATATTTTATGTGGTTTTAAATCTTTTAAGAAATTCAAAGAATTAAAATTTCAAAATTTCGACGTAATGCTCCGAATAAATATTGTTTTACAAATTTTAATAAAACAATCTCAAGTTATGATTAAACATAAGCGCGCTCTCTGACATACACTAATGATTTTCACCGTTTTTTAGCAGTACTACTCAACATTTTCTAACGGTTTTTAAAATATGAGAACATTACTGTCAAATAACACGTCAAACAACTGCCACTTTTCTAGTAGGTCCGTTTTTCTAACAAAAAATACAACTCTGAATGTATTTAGCAACTATTTTTATTTAAGCAAGGCGAATTAAATACTAGCTGGTAGCGATGGCAAATTGCTTCATTTTCGCCGGCAACCTTTTTTTTACATACGGAGCAAGGAGATTCAATTACCAGATGGCAGCGTAGATGAATTCATTATTTTTTGCTGGTAATCATTACGGTCAAACTCCATATATAAAAATATGTATAAATAATCTGTATTTATTTTTTTATATGAAGTTTGAATGTAATGTTTATGGAGCAAATTAATCCATAAGCCTACGGTGCCATCTAATAATTGATTCTCCATTGTACGGAATTTGACAGTTAAGGCCGGGGCATATAGAGTCCGTCATACTTTAAACTTTGACATATTCAACTGACAAGTAAGTTAAAATACATGTTTTCGTATATACATACGGAGCAAGGAGATTCAATTACCAGATGGCAGCGTTGATGAATTCATTATTTTTTGCTGGTAATCATTACGGTCAAACTCCATATATAAAAATATGTATAAATAATCTGTATTTATTTTTTATATGAAGTTTGAATGTAATGTTTATGGAGCAAATTAATCCATAAGCCTACGGTGCCATCTAATAATTGATTCTCCATTGTACGGAATTTGACAGTTAAGGCCGGGGCATATAGAGTCCGTCATACTTTAAACTTTGACATATTCAACTGACAAGTAAGTTAAAATACATGTTTTCGTATATACATACGGAGCAAGGAGATTCAATTACCAGATGGCAGCGTAGATGAATTCATTATTTTTTGCTGGTAATCATTACGGTCAAACTCCATATATAAAAATATGTATAAATAATCTGTATTTATTTTTTTATATGAAGTTTGAATGTAATGTTTATGGAGCAAATTAATCCATAAGCCTACGGTGCCATCTAATAATTGATTCTCCATTGTACGGAATTTGACAGTTAAGGCCGGGGCATATAGAGTCCGTCATACTTTAAACTTTGACATATTCAACTGACAAGTAAGTTAAAATACATGTTTTCGTATATACATACGGAGCAAGGAGATTCAATTACCAGATGGCAGCGTAGATGAATTCATTATTTTTTGCTGGTAATCATTACGGTCAAACTCCATATATAAAAATATGTATAAATAATCTGTATTTATTTTTTTATATGAAGTTTGAATGTAATGTTTATGGAGCAAATTAATCCATAAGCCTACGGTGCCATCTAATAATTGATTCTCCATTGTACGGAATTTGACAGTTAAGGCCGGGGCATATAGAGTCCGTCATACTTTAAACTTTGACATATTCAACTGACAAGTAAGTTAAAATACATGTTTTCGTATATACATACGGAGCAAGGAGATTCAATTACCAGATGGCAGCGTAGATGAATTCATTATTTTTTGCTGGTAATCATTACGGTCAAACTCCATATATAAAAATATGTATAAATAATCTGTATTTATTTTTTTATATGAAGTTTGAATGTAATGTTTATGGAGCAAATTAATCCATAAGCCTACGGTGCCATCTAATAATTGATTCTCCATTGTACGGAATTTGACAGTTAAGGCCGGGGCATATAGAGTCCGTCATACTTTAAACTTTGACATATTCAACTGACAAGTAAGTTAAGATACATGTTTTCGTATATACATACGGAGCAAGGAGATTCAATTACCAGATGGCAGCGTAGATGAATTCATTATTTTTTGCTGGTAATCATTACGGTCAAACTCCATATATAAAAATATGTATAAATAATCTGTATTTATTTTTTTATATGAAGTTTGAATGTAATGTTTATGGAGCAAATTAATCCATAAGCCTACGGTGCCATCTAATAATTGATTCTCCATTGTACGGAATTTGACAGTTAAGACCGGGGCATATAGAATCCGTCATACTTTAAACTTTGACATATTCATTTGACAAGTAAGTTAAAATACATGTTTTCGTATGAACGTTGTCACAATCAATACGTGTCCGTCAATGCAAAGTACGAAAGTTGGACAACTTTTAACTTATGACGTACGTTAATACTTTGATAGCTAACAATTGCTTCTTCTTCTTCTTCTTTGTTTTCTTTTAACTCTTGCTGTTTTTCAATTGTATTTTGTGATTTTATTAAATAACTTGGTGGCGAAAAATAAAATAAAAACTAAATAAAATTAACAAGTGAATAAAATACAAATTAAGTTTAAAAGTACATAAAAATAGAGGGCAAATTTTGATTGAATATCCGTCGGTAAAGTACTCATTGTGCCAACCTCATCCGTCGTTATTTTGACTTCAGTTAAATATTTCAAAGTACAACGTATGACGGATTCTATGTGCCCCGGCCTTTAGGCTGCCAGCGAAAATTAATAAATCCGCTATCGCTACCGCTTAGTATTTTGTTCGCCCTGTTTTTAAGCTGCGTTGGTTTACGAAACTCATATTGTAATGAATTTGTTTAATTATAACCTTAAAAATAAATATTGAAATTTGTCAATTCTTTTGTTTGGATTTTTAAAATTGTATATATTTAAATATATTTTTTCCTAAAATTTAGCGTGGGTGTTTTGTGGTAGTAGTGATATGGAAAAATTTATTTTAAAATTCATTTGGGGGTGTTTTTTTTTTGATGTGTCATGTGTCATTTATATAAGGTTGGACTTTTTCGATGCACTTGTGAAATCCCGCCCTGCTAAAAGTTTTCTTTCTGTCGTTTCTCTTTATTGTGTTTGTTATTTTATTTCGCTAAAAATTACTAATTTGGCTGGTTTATTTTTTTTCTGTTTGTTTGTTTGTTTTAATAATTTCTCACATTTATAAATATAGTTTTCAAAAAATTTCCCTTAAACTGAATTCCTTAATATTTGTTATTGAATGAATTTATTTCTCAAATATCAATTCACCATTAAGAAATGGATTTAAGTATGATTTTGTATCGTAACCAGAAACAGAAGGTGCTGTTATACGCTTTCGCGCTAAAGGTTTGGTACGTTTCTCCATATGGCCATGACCATTGTGGCCATGATTGTGATGTGGTCTTTTGTCTTCTTTTGAATTCAATATCAAGGGTATGGGTATTGAGGTATAAAGGGGTTCTTGTATTATCGATGTGGGTGGATTTAAAGCAGCCTCTTTGTATTTTTCTTCTGTTATTTTATCCTCTAAATCCTCTTCTTCTAGTTCTTTAAATTTTTGGTGATTACGTTGGTTTCGGCGATGGTGCTGATAATGTTTGCGATGTGTTTTTCGTTTAGAACTATAAACCGGGGATGTATCCAATATGGGCAAAGTTTCTATGGGCCTCAAAACAGTTGTTTCTTTTTCTATGCCCAGAGGTATTCGATCTGGCTCATTAAGTGCTGGTAATTCGGGTAGTTCTGGTGGCGGTGGTGGTGGTGGCTGGCGTGCTGGGTCTAGCAGAAATGTACCGTTAGTTGGCGTTACCGGTCTATTGATGCGATCTTTAGGATTCGATTGTATTATTGTCGCTGTTGCAAAAATCTCTTGAAATTTATTGCCTGTTGCTGCCAATTGTTGCAGTTGTATATGTTGTTTTTGTAAAAATTGTTGACGCTGTTGTTGTAGTTGATTTAGTATACGATATTGTTCCAATATATTTTTATAGAATTGTTCGGCGGTTACTTCGGATGAATTAATTAAACGTATGGCAATTTTTTCTGGTATCACAATTTTGTCTAAAAATAGAAAAAAAAGTTGAATCCTCAAATTAAAAGTCTGCTCTCTTATTGTTTTCAGAAATTTAAAAGCAAACAAATACATTTAAAAACCTATTAAATAACATTTTGCAAATATTTTTGATAATTTATTATACTGCACAATAATTTATTTAGTGACTGGTAATTTATCTTAAATACACATTGAATGTTTATTATTGAATGTTTGTGTGTGTACGTATTCAATTCAATGTTGTCCGTACGTTTGATTGATATTACGAAAAATAATTTGAATGTTTTGACCAACTTTGCAAACAAAACTATTGTTGTTCTATTTCTTTGCAAAAACCAGCTAGACAGGTACACTTGATCGTCGCAGAATATTTTGAACAGAAAATAACCTTATTTTCTCTAAATTTTCTTTTGTGTGTAATAAAAGAATAAACTCGAGGTGGTATATTTCTGCTCACTGAACTTTGGTTTATGCTTCAGCTACAAAGCTACCGAGGTACGGTGTATAAAGCTTAACTTTTCCTCTAAAGATTTTTCAAACAAAACAATGAATTGCTTCACAATATTTTTATGTTTCGACAGAAACAATAAAATTTTAACGAGAGCCCTTTGAAAAAGAAGTAAATGAATAAAACTTACTCAAGAATACGTTTTTAATAATAGTATCACTACAAAAAGTTTGTTTTGTTATATTGATCTTGCGGTTCTTGTTGTAGATTTTTTATTAATATTGATTTCATTAAACTCTTGATTGTTTATTTGATGTTGATATTTTAATTTAAAAAAAAAATAATTTAATTTAAATTTATATAATAATTCAACGTTTTTGCTATCACTACTTCACGAAAAAAGATGGACAATTTATATAAACACTAAAACCATTTTGAATCATAACAACAGGTTTTGAAAAATATTATTAAGAAGAGCCGTTTTCAGAAAGATGTTTTTAATTGAAAATGGATAAATCGATTATTTATTTATTTTTCTACTTGTTTATTTAAAATTTTAATGCGAGAACTTAATTTTTTAATCGCTAATGATTTGATAACAAGTAAAAAATAGCTAGTGATGAAAAAAAAGTGGATAAGAAATGAAAATATTAATTTTCGTGAAACAGGCCAAGTGTTTTATGAAGAAGAGAAAACTTCATTTTATGCAGTCATGTAAAATGTCTGTCAATTTTTTCTGTTTCGTACAACTTTAAAAAATGTTAGTGTTAGAGAAAAAAAAAAAGAATATGGATGGATAAATTAATATAAAATAAATTTTTTGGATAAAACATTCGCATAATATTTGGAAGAGATAAAAAGTCAAATGAAATTAAATTTAAATGGTTTTCCGAATTTTTTGCCAAAAGCTTTCTTCACGTTCAGGCAGATATGTATGAAAAATTAAAATTATAAGGATTTCAAGGAAATCGCAATTCTGAATCTCTTTGATTTTTAAATGTTTCTTTATAATAGCAATTTTTATCAATGAATTTATTGTTAAAAAACTGAAAGTTCGCTTATGCAAATTGACGCTTGTTTGATATTTGTACACATATCTATGTATACATATCTATGTATTAGCTATATGACCATAATTGCCAGTTTTTCTCGAGCTTTCTCGCCTAATGGCTTGTCGAATATCGCCAAATAGCACCAATGTATAAAAGAATGTTATATTAGTTATAGAAACAATTTAAAAAAAAAACTAAACTTAGTAAACATAAAAATAAATATTTTAATAAATGTAAAAAAACTGATTAAGAACAATTATTAATTCAAAACTTTTATTTAAATTTTTTTAAATGTTATTATTGTCTTTTGTATTCTTACTGCGGTATACATTATTTGTTTTATTCATTTCGTAGGAATGAATGTGTTGCAACATACCATCGGTAAAGAATAAAGAACTTCATATTGCGTGTTATTTCTCTTTCATTACAGAAATAGTACTTTAGACATAAGAATTACTTGTGGGAACAATTAACATACTAAAAACGAATGTCGACAATTTTAATTTATAAAAGTTCTTCCCACTGTGTTTCATAAATAGGAAGTGCTTAATTAGGGTCTCCAAATTCTTAAAAAACTTCTTGAACTAGCAAAAATTTAATTTAAGATACAGAGTTACAGCATTTTGAAGAGGAAAATTTACAATAAATTTAAAAAATAACCATGTTTTTCGGAAGCTGATTAAGCACTTTATCAGCAAATTTTTCAAAAAACATAAGAAACTTGTTTGTAAACTCAACTTAGCAGTTACATTCAAAACAGTCTTGTTCTATTAAGTTTGAATTTATTTTCTTTGTAAATTTATTTCCTTTCTTATTACTTTTTTGTTGTCAATTCCATTCCATTTCTCATTTAATTTAACATCTTTGATATAATAATTTCACTACCTTTTCTGAAGCGCCTTAACCATTTGACATTAATTCAAAAAGTTATCTATATTTTTATATACAACGCAGAAAAGAAGATATGTCCATGATTCAAAGCATTTTTAGTCAACCTCAGACATTTAAAGCTGCCAGATTTTTTTATCTTTTCTCACATGCAATGTTATCGCAGACAGAGTAATAAAAATAGCCAAAAATTTCGCCAAGGATTTTAAATATCGGCAGGTATGATGCCTTTCGCCATTTTTAATTTTAAACACCAAAAAGAATTTTTACTCGCCACGTTTGGCGAGAAATCGCAATATTTGGCAACACTGCATATTACTACTTCGTATTAATCATACGTCTTTATTTTCGCATATATATAATAAAGGTGTGTTTAGACTACGTGTAAATGCCATATGGAATGTCAAAATTGCTGTCCATATGTTATTTCGTGTGTAAGTCAAAATCAATGTTTATAATTTTCATGTTCAAGCTTGTATTTGTTACGAACATATGAAAAGAAGACTTAAGTACTTAAAACAGTGATATCAACTATTCAGGTCTTTTTTTTAACGATAATTACTTCGAATTTTAAGATTTAATTTTCATGGTCTGCACTGAGGCAATTGGCTTTCTTCATTTAAAAAAACACGAGCTAAAAACTACGTGTTGTCAGGTACTTAGCGTAGTTCCTATAAAGTACATCCCGACAATGTATTTTCACATTTGAAATTATTAATTGTCCTAATAAAGCAATTACCATTCTTGCTTATTGTTCATGCACAATATGTATGTATAAAAGCATGCAAGTGTTATTTTTGTAGAGAAATAGTTGTAATCAAATTCGTTTTAGGGGTGATTTTTAAAGTAGCGCACTACCTGAAAGATGTACACACACCTTTATCTTAACAATAACATAGAACGTTAAAAAATTCTAACTCTTAAAAAACCCACATGTCATTATTAACAACTCATAAAAACTTATTATTATTATTGGTCAGTATTTTTGAAGTACGCTTTCAGTGAGAACATTTAAAAAATTGTAATCAGTCAATAACTCAGATTTCAATTTATTTTTGACTGTAGACTTTGGCGCTGAGTTTAAAATAAAATATTTTATCTTTAAAATGTATTAAGTGGTAATCTACAAACCCTAAATTTCAATACTTTTTTTTTATCATAATAAAAAAGGTTCGACGGTTTCTGTTTTTTTTCTGTCGTAGTTGACATATTCAAATATTATTGTTATATTATTATTACGATATATTAATTCATTACCTACAAAAGTTTAAAAAAGAATTTTTTTATTATTAGAAATCTAGCTTTTATCGCCTTAATATTTCGAGTGGAAACTTTAAAACTAAAAGTTAGCATCACTAAAAACATCAGTTGTCACATAGTTTTATATCAAATAGAGCGTGCTCTAAATAAAAAACTAACACATGAGAAAATAACATATGTTATGTTTCATGAGGTTTACATTATGTGTATTGATTTACATATGGAAAATCTGACATTCCATATAACCTATACACGTAGTCTAAACACACCTTAAGCAGACGTTCCAATTTAGTGCTCAATTCAATATCTATTAATTATACGCCCAGTTGCACTAAAAATATTAAATAACAAGCAAAATTACTACACTTCATTACACTACAGTAGTAAATGCTGTTGTTTTATGATTTTAACCCAAAAAATTATTCAGGTGAAATTAAATAAACTTTCATATGGTTTCTATTGTATATTTTGCCTATATATTTGCTAACTACTTTAACAATTTCATAATAACTAAAATGCAACACGCACATACTTACACTTAAACGAATACATACATAACAAAACCATGACCTACAAATGGTATAACAGCAACAACAGCACTAATATCAACAACTTACAAACCTCAACACCTGCACTGAATATAAAAGGTGTAAAAACAACAACCTAAAAATTATACACACAAACCTACACTCACTGGCAAATGTTTTATTTAGAAGGATATAAAAAAAATTCTTTTTTAGTTGCACTACTCGTGATTTTCCACTAGTTGTACCTAGACAAAATCAGGCTTCTCAAAAAAAAAAAAAAAAAAAAACAAATATGAAAAAATTCTATGATGATTAACCTTGTGGTTGGCAGCAACTACAACAACAACAAGTACACAATTTGTACCTTGAAAAGTAATAAACTACTGATTTAAGGCTTTTGTACAACAACAAAAATAACAGATTAGACAGAAAATGCATATATATATATAAAAAAAATAAATAAATAAAAAGGAAAACAAACTTAAAAATTTTAAAATATTGAGTTAAGAAAAAAAAGAAACTATTTATAAGATTTTTAGAACAAGTCAACTTCTTTTTAGAATTCTAGAACAACTTAACCTTATTTTTTCAGCAACAGCAGCAAAAAACTATTTAGGGCTTTTATTGTTTAATAAAATAAACTCTTCGCAAATGTAAATAAAAAAGAATTATTTAACAAAATAAAGAAAATTGAAAAAAAGCAAAGTAACGATTTCTAGAAAACCTTTTTAGACTAACTATTGTTGGAAATAGAAGTACGTGTACTCTTAATACCATTTATATGCATGTAAATATGAGCTATTCTTATTCTCTGCCTTTCTCTCTCTCTTACACATACAAATTCTAAACTAAGCCAGCATGCATATGTATATCAGTGTTGCCAGGAATGATTTAGAAAAAGTAAAACTTATTTAAAAAAGTTAAATTTTGTTTTTGGGAAGCTAGAAGTTTACAAATAATTCATATTTAAAATGAACTCAAAAACTTAATAACTTATTAGGTAAAAGAAGCAAACAACGAAACAAAAATTAGCAATATAACAAATGAACAAAATCCTAGATATTCATATCAATATATATACAGTTTTTTAAAGATTTCTGAAAATGGTACGTTTATTCATATTTCACTTAGAGTATTATTTTAGTTCAATATATTTTATTTATCGCTCAAACACATTTACCAAATACTTTTTAAAGCTAAATTTCAAAAGGTTTTAAATTTTATCGCCGATCTAGTTTTCCTACTTTAAAAATAGAAAAAAAACTTGTGTCACGACATTTGACAAAGTATTTCTGGAAAAATTATTCTTACCTTTCATTGTCAAAACTTCATTCCGCGAACACTTTTAAACTAGTGAGCAAGGTAACAGTTTAAGTGAAGGTGTCATCTCTTTAGATATTGCTCAAACTTTTGACCAAATTTCTCATGAGATTCTAGTACAGAAATTTAAATATAGATATAATGACTTCTAGTATGTAAAAATTATCTGATCTTAACTATTGAGCCATTTATTCAGAACAATAAAGATTACTATACACACCACACTATAAGGCTTTATACGTTTTTTGGCCAGAACTAAAAATAGTGAAACATATTGGGTCCAAGTATCAGTTTGATTACCGCCTTTTAAGATAATTTTTGCATTATGATGAGAATTGAGAAAACTTAAGCCAAAAAGTAATTTTTTATATTTAAATATAAAATTAGTACCTCTGAAAATGTAGTAAATATCAGAGTATGAATTTATTCATGAATGTGCAGCACACGTGCCAAAATTTGTGTACATGCACATGAATAAGAGCTAATTTTTTTGCGTGCTTACTAAAGGCACATGTGCAAGTTAAATTTGCTTAGGCACACTTCATGTGCCACTATTAAAATGAATGGTACATGAAGGCGTACGATCTTGCACTTTAATATATGTGGAAGACGAAGGAGTACAATAATAACAATATCTTGAAGAACCTTGCACAGGAAATAAATGAATGCAGAGATACTGTTAAGCAGCTCCGCAAGTACATCAGATCAGGCGATATTCGAATGCAAATGCCAAGTTTGGATAATAACACAAGATGGAACCCAACACATTAAATGTTTGTGTCTTTACTGGAAATTAGCCAACAAATAGATTTGCTTTACATGCAGAAAAACAGCATTCCTGATATAAGTTGGGATTTTGTAAAAAATTTTGTTGCTGCATTTAAACCCTTATCTTTGTGTACTAAGCAGCTTCAAAAAGAGCAGTATATCATTGGTGATTTTTATAGAGATTGGCTTTGCTGCGAAATAGAGTTAGAGGAGCTATTTGCTGTAACACCATACGCGTTACTATTGCATAAATCCATGAAAATAAGAAAACAACTTTTTTTTTTAAATGATGCGTTCCTAGCAGCTCTTTATTTAGATACTCGATTTAATTTTGAAAATTCTAATGTTTTATGTGAACAACAAAGAACTACAGCAATAGTAAGTTTGTTTTGAAATCAAAATTTTTCGTATACACAAAATGTTCAAAAGAGATGTAAGGCTGAATCCAGCTCTGACATACAAACTAAACTTCCAACCACTTCCGCTTTCGCTAAATTAGAACAACGCATCAAGAAATCTATGACAAATATAATTACCAACGCACAAACACATCGCACCTTTATGCAGAAACTGATGATTCTAATGAATAAAAAAAAAAATTCGATCGATACTGATGTCATTTGTTATTGGAAAACCACGCACGACAGTGATATTCATAAATATGTAGAAGTGGCACTAGCAGTACCAGCTACACAGGTATCTGTGGAAAGGGCTTTCAGTGCATTGCCTTTGATTTTGACTAAATTGAGAACGAAGCTTAATAATAAAACGTTGAATAATTTACTTATATCCAAATTAAACTTTCAAGAGCTTAATGCTCGCAATAACCAATTTAGTTTGACTGATTAAGTTATAATTTAAGCGAAAAAAAAATTAAGCAAATGTATCTTAAATAAATTTATAAAGTACAAAAATACTTTTTTAATTAAACAGTAAATTTTCAAATACATAAACAGAATACCTTCTGCCATAATCAGAAAAATACGGTATGTTTGAAATGTGTTTTTCAGAAACTTTTCATACAAATTTGTCCTAAAATATATTACAAATTTATTTAAATATTTTTGGAATGCGGCAGTTTGTCTTTGCACCCTTAAATACATACATATTTCAAAATCATTTAATAGTGAACGTGCCCGTGCAATTTATTTTTACGACTAATTAGTCAGTAAATTTCCAGTACACATTATACCATTATTATAACAAATAATTTATTAGTGTTGTACACATAATGATGTTGCATACTGTATCAGTTACTGCCTGTTGATAAAAAACGAAAAAAAATCTTTTTTTA
Source organism: Cistogaster globosa (assembly GCA_937654795.1). Classification (NCBI taxonomy): domain Eukaryota; kingdom Metazoa; phylum Arthropoda; class Insecta; order Diptera; family Tachinidae; genus Cistogaster; species Cistogaster globosa. The sequence goes on from OW569406.1 coordinate 26,274,956, forward strand.
TTTGTAAAACTACGCAGTTAAAATTATTTTCATGTGGGTAAATCAGAGTTGTAAACGAATCATTTTTTTAATCATTCCTGCGAATCATTCCCACATTGAATGGCGATTTTTTGAATGGATTCATTCCACACAAAAAAGAATTAAGTTAAAATTTGAATGCTTACACGAAGTCGATGAAAAGAATTTAAAAACCAGCACAAGATAGCTCTTCTGAACGCATTCATTTTGTCAGCAAAAATCGAGTTAGAATTTCAATGGATTTCTTATGAAGATAAACGTCGTGAGTGCATTCACTCGCCATCCAATTAAATGAATTAGAATTTAAATGCAACTATTAGGAGAAAAAAATATTGAAGTAATTCATGTTTTCTTTGGAACTATAAAAGATAAAAACTTGAAATTCACGCAGTGTATGTTACAAGTCGGCTTTAACATAAATTGCAACTAAAAGTAAAAGTGCAAGATCGTGTGCACGCAAAAAAATTATTCATGTGCATGTGCCTATTTATTTTGCACGCACATTCCTCTTCATGTACATGTGCCGTACATGAGTGTGCAAATCCGTATCCTGGTAAATACCCAATAAAAAGAAGAAGAACCAAATTGGACATATTAATATAAATAAAATTAAAAAATTTTGTTGAAAAAAAATGTATATCATATTGTTAATAGAAGGCTAAATACTAAAGTAATTTTAAGACTAAAATAAAAATAAGCTCTTCTGTGAGAGGCATGTTGTCCCACTTCACAAAACACTTGAGTTATTACAGAAAATATGAAAATATATGAAAAATTAAAGAGTCCGTAAGTCCAGTTTTTCCACTTTACATAATTCTCTTCACACAAGTTGCAGAATGTAGTAGCCGCATTAGTTACCCGTATAAAGAAACTCATTGACTACAATTTCAAGTTAGAAAAATTCAATTGTAACTAAGCGGTAACACTTATGTGTTCATGTACTTTTGAAAAAGTGTGAACAAAAAGAGAAAAGTAAAAAAAAAAAAACAAAAACAAAAAAGCAGATTGAGTACGACAACCCATTGACCTACATTTGGAGTAAAAACACACCAGCAAAAACAATTACAAACATTGTAGCATACAACGGTGATGAAAAATAATAGCGACTTTTGTTTTTCTGTCTTTCAACTACAATAACAGCAGTAGCAGAGGAAACGGAAATAAGTGAATGTTTTGAAATTGAAATAAAAAATGTATTTTGTTAAATATGGCCAAGGAAATAAAGAAATCGGCTTAATGTAATAAAGTATCTAATTGAGTACACACTTAATAGTAGTCTCTAATATAATACAAGTATGAAAAGCCCACATTCAAGAAATTGTAAATTTAGGAAATGAAATCAGCATAAATTAGTTGAATGTTGTTAAATTTCATTTTATGAAAATGATTTCTGCTATTATGCTCTATGGTGGCACTATTATTATTATTATAGTTACAGTTATAATTATATTGCAGTATTTTTTTAGCATAAAAAGAAACAAGAATATTTATTTTATATTTCCTATACTCAAGCATTTAATTTGTTTATCTTTGAATTTAAGCAGAAACACCTGATACCCTTTGAAGTCATTTGAAAAAATTTATTTAATATATTTATTTACTTAAAATAAGTTTAATCTTATCTCAAAAAATATTACAAAAACAAATACAAACACAGTAAATCATGGGGTAATCTAGTGCTTTTTCCGATTTTTTGAAGCGCTCAGCCAAATAACAACCGAAAGAAAAATGAAACTCGCAACTTAAATCACTAATTTCTGTTATCGAAATTGTCGACCTCTAAGTGGTCCAATCATGATGTGTTGCATTCTCTTTTTATTGTTTTTTTTAAGAATCAATGAAAATAATTTCAGGTACATAAAAAACTGTAATCAAGTATTTAACAGCTGATATTTTTGAGTTGACTCATTTGTTAAATCCATTACAATATTTTTCCTCAGTCAAAGGTTTTTTTTAGCAGTGAAAGAATATCTAGATTCCAGGCATATTTATGAAAACCGTTACCATATATTTACAAGCCAGTTTTTGGTCTTTACGTTTTCGAAGTAGATTAACCAAGTAAATTTATATATATATCAGCGAAGAACCTTATGACTTTCTTGAATGATGAGGTATAAAAAAGTCAAAGTACAACGTATGACGGTTTCTATGTGCCCCAGCCTTAAAACTACAAAGATCTGCACGTCGATCGCTTTATGTAAGGAAATTACTAAAGTGTTCTAATGAACAGAGGATTAAGAGATAAATGTTTGCGGCCATTTGTTTTTAACAAACTAACATTGCAAGTGAGATAAAAAACCTATTTGGCTGAAAAATGAATATGTTAGACGCGAAAAAAGTACTATTTTCGAAAACGAATTAACTAATTTTATAAGAGCATAGCGAAGCATGTTCATGTCCAGTAAGTTAGTAGTGTGTGATATTCTACATCTTCGGCCACTCTTTAGAACATGGTATTGTATCCTTACGACATACTTTAATACATCGGCCTATTCATTAAAGTAGTTTTCCATAATTGGTATGAAACATCAAGAAGTAGTAAGGAAATCGAATGGAGTAAGGTTTCTCTTACAGCATCTAAAAAACCGAAGGCTTTTTTGTGGCTTGCAAAATGTTATTCTTCCACTGAATTCGCCTGGTATTAGATTCGCCGTAAAAATTTTGTTTCTAAAAATACCAAATAAATGCAGAAGCAAAACGAATCCAATATTGGAATAAGGTCTACGAAGAGTCAAGGCCTTTGGACGTTGGTCGCTTTTGTGTTATTTATAATTAAAGGAAAGGGGAAATCATGGAGACTGGTTTGGAGGGTTAAAAAACAAATTATAAAATTGAACGACGAATTTATTGATGAAACGTGTTAAGATGAAGAATGTTTTAAGCCGATATTTTCGTACATAGAATTTTTTTTTATATAATACCAATGTTAATTTTGTCTTTTTGGTGTTGAAACTTAAACAAAAGAGAAAGGGTAATATGAACACTGTAATTATCACTTAATAATTACAAAAAATATTAAAAATTTTAATATTCGAAAAAAATAAAAGACGCATAACGAATTTTTTTAATTAAATTAAAAAAAAAAAATTGTATGCACAAAGAAATATGTTTTGTACAATTAGAGCCTAAAAGTACAATTAAAAAAAATCTGGTTAAGTTGCATTTGCTATCCCTGTGCCTGAGAATGATATCAAACACTCTTAAGATGACACTCTTATTTTCACAATATTTTTTACTGAAAAAAGAAATATTGAATAATATATAATTTACTTATTCTGTTAAAAGTGCGTCAGATTTTTAATAATTTAGAGATTTGTGGTTTTATATTTTTCAAAATCAATTTTTTGTTATGTAATCCCATCAGATAATCCAGGTGAAAGTGTGGAATAAAATTTTTTTCGCCTGTTTTGTATACCTGTAACAATGAAAAGTAATGCGCTTTTTTCTGTGTATTACACATATAACATAATTGAATATGTTGTTACTTCTACCACCAAAAAAGTGTGGTGCGTGAATAAATCAAACAGAAATGTTACTAGTTAAAGTAAGCAGTAGCGTAGTGGAAGCGTTTCATTGCTTTTTAAACATAAGATGACGAGTCATCAGCTCAAATTCAAATAGCTACTTGAGCATAAAGAAAAATAGTTGTTGTTGAATAGTCCGTTCAAACTTCGCTGAGTCTAGATAGGAATTAAATAAATCAACCAATTATTGTGTAGCCGTAGTAAATGAGTTGGTGAAAGCGCATTTATGCTAGATACAGCAGGTTCGATTTTAAGGCGCGTGTTTTTAACTTTAGTGAAAAAAGTAACAATATAATACAGTATTTCAGTTTTGGAGGTTTGTGCCCTAGATTTCTGTGGGTTTTAAAGGCACAGGCTCTATTCGTTCGAGTCTCATCAGGATTTTGTGATATGAACGACTGCGTAAGTTTGTCAAAGTTCGTGTGTGGCAAACAAGAGATAGTAAACAGAGCCAAAGAAAAGAACACATCAATAGTATAAGCAATAAAGAATTAAGTGTTGCAGAATAGTAAAACAAAAATTGAAGTGCTTTTATTTGGCATTAAAAAGAGTCCTTCTTTAGAGAAATGAAAAAAAGTACAAGAGTATTTTCTTAAAAAATAGGTCTGGTTAGACTCTTGATATAAACTACGAATCAGTGCTATATTTATTTCTATTCAAGGCAAATCGATTATCAGGTTTCAGCGTAGGCGAATTCAGTATTTTTTGCTGGCGTACACCACTGTCAAACTTCATACATAAAAAATTTTTGTATATTTTTTATATATGGAGTTTGACAGTCGTGTATACCAGCAAAAAATACTGAATTCGCCTACGCTGCCATCTGGTAATTTATTCGCCTTGTTTCTATTCTTATTACCAAATGTATTGAGGAAGAAAAATAATTTTATAGATTAAAAAATAAACAATTGCTTATGAAAACTGTTGGTCACATTGTTGCGTTTTTTTTATAATTTTATTTCTAATACGTCTTACGTTTACATTTAGTGTCGACATGTTATCAACCAAATGCAGAAACGAATGTAAAATAATTAAGAACGTTCTTGATTGTTCGTAATTTTTGTTAAAGCCTTAACACTTTTGTAGGGGGTACGAAGTAATTCTTATGTTTTTATGAAGTTTTTATAGAAAAAAAATTTGTTGACTTTACATAAAAATTTGTGCAAAAGTTTCCTAATGAGCTGGCTTAAGCCACTAGCAGCTTTTTCAACAAACAAATAATTTTAAAGTGTATAATATTTTTTAAATATATTACTAAATTTCCAGAATAGTTTTGTTAAATGAATAATTTATTTATTTATATCACTAAAATAGATCGACTAATAAAAAACTCAACTGAAAAACTCAACTCTGCATTCTAAATAAGAAATTCACATCAGCTTAAATTTTTTTATAAACCCAAAGTGTTTTGCTTGAGGCACTGTGGTGCCGGCCTCCTTAGAACTACTACATTTGTAGGCTTGACTAAATCTTTTCTATAGTCACGAGAAGACATTACGTTAAAGAAACTGCTTAAATATTTATTTTCAATATTTCATATAATTTTTAGCTTTTAAAAAATTTAAGCCAAAACTACTTAAATTATATAAACTTATAAATATCAGCGCAAAATAAATAAAAGAAATATAATATATGTTTCAAAAATTCAGTTTTCTAAACGTACAAGAAAAAGTAATTGCATTTTTTTTCATTTTCACATCATTTTTGCACTGCAAAAGATATGGGTTAAATATACACAGAAAAAAAAATCATATAAGTTTAAAAATCGAATTTTTTTCAGTCGATTAATTCACTTTATATAACCGAATGTGTAAGAAGAACACAATACTTTCAAGAATTAAATATAAAAAATTAAAAAATTTTCCGATAAAATTTTAGTATTCATAACCAAAGTAATTTTCGCTGTGTAGATCTTAATTATTGTTGTGTTCCTGTTGCTATTAATAATGAATCATTTTTTGAATTTATTGTTTGATTATTGAACTGTAGAAAAGCAAGTGTGAGGTAAAAGAGCAAAATGTAACTCTTTATGCCAAGATTTTTCTTAAAGCTTTTGTTCTTCTGTTTTTTACTATCAAATACTTTGTTGAGTAATTTAACCCAAATTAATCTTTGATTAATAGTATTTAACACAAAAATTTTTTGTTTTTATTATTTACAATTTTAAATTATTGTTTTAATGATGTGATTGATATATTTTCAAAATATGAGGTTGACATATCTTACCACAATTGTTATTTTTGGTGACAAAAGGGCGTATCGTTGGATCCCATATGAATATATAATACAGAGACAGCATTATGGCTGCCAGAGACACACATAGAACATAAACAGCTACCGTTAGAATGCGAATGACCTTACGATTGCCCTGCGGCTGATAGCAGCGACTGATAGTTTCCGTAGGCGGTAATTTAACTTTTTCCTCGAGTGAACCCACTTTTGAATTCATGACTGACACTTGAGTGTTGAACTAAAGTTTAATTAAGTGAGTTTTTGTTTAAAATAAAGTAAACCGTATATTCCAAGGTTTTGATATGTTAAATTCCTTGTTTATTTTTTGCTTTTTTGTAGTTGTTAGCTTTTTATTTTATTTGATTTTCTTTTTGTTTTATTGAGGATATAAATGCAATTAATTCCAAGTTATTTATTTTATAATAAATATTTGAATTTATTGTCGTTTATTTTTATACAAATTTGTCGTTACTATTTTTTATTTTAAATTTAATATAATTATTTTAACACTCTTAATGCTTTGCTTACATTTTGTTTATTTTATTGTTGCTTTTTTTAGAGGGAATTTAGTAAAATCTTCTTCTTTAAAAATAAAACCGTTAAAAATGTATTTAATTTCTTCTATTTAATTATTTTCGACCGTCTCTCTATGCAACTGCATTTGTAATGAATTAAGTTTTTGGTATTTTCAATGTTTTTAACAAGAATTCAACCATTCATGTATCCATTCATATGACTGCTTGTTGGAATCAATGCGAATAAGTTTTATATGGGGTGATTCTCTCCAATTCTCTTTAATACTCTCTTTGATTAAAGCGAAAAAGGAATCGTTTGCTCTCGTTTTTCTTTAAAACTTTTTCTGTTTGAAATGTGTGAAAGAATGTTTGTGTGTGTTTGTTTGTCTGGAAATTGCCAAACACATCGTTTATTCTGTATCATGTTGCCACTGTCAGTGAAACGGGTGATGCGTTTTTTTTAGCTTTAATAGATTTTTAATTTTTTTGTGAGAACATTTCGAATTTAATTTTATTTCAAACATAAAACTGCAGATTTTTGTGTCAATTATTTTCGTTTTTAAATAAAGGTACTTTGCGTGAATCCTACGGGTTATGTTTTGATTCAGTAAAGCGGCTACAAGGTTTTTCTTTATTGTAACGTTGCTGCTTTTTGTATAAAAGGGTGTTCATTAAATTTGATCTAGAGTAACTAAACTTTATATTCTTTTAAGCTTTTTTTTCCTTAAAATCTAGTGAATGTTAGAACGTTAGAGTATCACACTGTGTTTGCAGGATACTTAAACGTGCAAATTTATTAAAACAATTTTATTCACACAAATTTATATTCTGACATAAAATGAGTAATCATCAACTATTCCTGGCTGTAGTGTGCATGTTCATTATTTTCCGAAGTAGCTTTTACGTTTATTTTTAAATTGTGGCAAAAAAAAACCCCAAACAAAATTCAAGCTTATAAAATAATAACAATGACTATAATTTTTGTCAAGACACACTTATAAAACATAAGGTTATAATTCTCATTAAGTTGATAATATAAATTAGCTAAAACCTTTAATTTTGATCACCAAATAAGGGGCAGTTACCGTTACACATTTCTGTTTCTGCCATAGTAAAGCCGCAGTTCGTAGATTAGTGTTATATTATCCGATATTTATTTTAGTTAATTTAAATGTTGGCGAACATTTCAGAACTATCTTACATTCGTCGTGTTTTTGCTTTGTATAGAATTTAATTCATGCAGACAGCGGTAATTATCTTTTGATGTAAGTTTGAGTATCTTGGTATCTAGATAACACTTCGTGATTTTGCTTACCCTTGTACGGTGGGGTAAAAGAGAAAAAATTTAGAAATAAAAGCAGAAACTTTTATACGGATGGTCTGATTGAGACAAACGTCATGTTCTGATATTTATGGATAACAGCTTAGAAAATTTGTACTTCTTTTTAATGTAACGATAACCTTTTTATACCCTTTACCACCAAAAGTGAAAAAAGGGTATAACTAAGTTTGTCAATCCGTTTGTAATTTCTACAATATCTATTTCCTATCGCATAAAGTATATATATTTTGACTTCTATGCATAGCAAAGTCGATTTAGCGATGTTCGCCTGTCCATCCGTGTTAATGATGTAATCAAATTTGCCGAGGCACTAGATCAGCTAGAAAAAATTTAAATACTCCAATCGATCAGGTTATTGGAAACCAGCCTACCTCTAAATTTTCCATATTATTTGGAACAATGAAGAAACTCCAAATATAATAAACAAATATATAGGACGTTAGAGAATTAAAAAATAAAAATACAACATTAAGTTAAGAAATTGGCGCTCGCCCATATTTTCCGAGTTACGGGCCTTTAAAATTTTCAAATTTATTAAAATTTCAATATGGGTATCATTTAAAAGCTTTTGAAGAAATCTTTTAGGAAATACAAAATTCTTTTTTAATGCTTAGCCCATTAGGAGCCGATGACATTTTTATCTTAAAAAAATTATATTAACATACCTGTGTTTGTACATATACATGGTGAGGGGTATTTAAGATTCGGCAAAGCAGAAAATAGCACTCTCACTCGTTAAATAATATGTTTGAAGTCAAACTATAATATACATATATACAATTTTTTGTGCTTATCAATAATTTGTTTGTTATGACTAAAATATTGTTTGAAACAAATATAATATGCTCACTGTAATCATATGTATAGAGGACCATAACACAATCATGCTTTTCATCTGCGTGTGCTAAAACTCTGAACAGACTCTGTCTGCCCATAATACATTTTATGGTATTAAATTTGTCATATATGACGATAATAAGTTCACTTTTAATATAAGTACTTTTAAGTGTTTTATATATTACGATCAATGACTTTAATGTGAATATTTAAAATAACATATACTATTTCGGAATGGATTTTTTATATCGTATAAGAAAAGAGAAGTGGGTTTTGCGTTAATTGATGAAGAATTTTTGCATTACTTGTAATACCCTTTTGCAGTCACTTTATCTATTAATATGCTGGCATCGCCTTTGCTTTTTCGTACAAGTTTGGGTGGATGTAAATGAATTTTTGTTTTCAATATAATTTTGATTTTAAGGCAAATACTCCCATTATTAGTGCTCTGACATTATTTCTTTTGTTATTTGAGTATTTAGATAGTTTTGCTGTAAGAGGCCACTAGTTACTCATAAACAGTTGTAGTTGGTATTGAAGAAAAATGCAAATTTCAATATTTTCCTCCTTTTATTTATTTTTCTTTAATATTTTAGTTAACGTGTCCGATATTTGTTTCAGTGTTTTGTTTTGATTTTTGTTTGATTTGCAAAACATTATATGCAACACATCTGTTGTTCATTGGGGTATTGTAGACATTTTTAGTTTTTTTTTTTTCTGCTTAATTTGATAAAATAAACAATAATTCGGAATACAAAGTTTGTTTAAATTAAATGTGTTTGTTTTGTCTTCGACACACTTTACATATTTTAATTTATAAAAAATATATAATTTTCATTCGTTATTAAAAATGCATTTTCTTTAATTGCTTTCATTTAATTATTTGTTGTAAATTAATCGTTCAAATTGATTTTTTGGCTGTTTTTCATTATAAACATTAGAGAAGTTGTCCATGTTAACATTTGTCTTTAAAATATAAATATTTAAATAACTTTTTGTTGCATTTAATTAATCGTTAAAATATTTAAAATTTGTTCATATTGATTTTAATTGTGTCAAAAAGCACTTAAAATTTTTACTAAGTTTTTAAAGTACTGTTATTGGCATTTCTGTTTCATTTAATTAATATCGAAACTATTTTTGGAAGAAGCTTAAAAAATTTATTACGTAATTTGTTTTTTAAGTTTCTTTTGCAGTGAAACTTACGGTCACCTAAAAAATTTGCATAGTAAAGTTGAAAAAAGATTAATCATGAGTATGTTTTTGGAAATATCATCCTATTCTTCTCGATGATTTTTGGAGGGTTTTCAGAAACTAAAAAAGTCACTGCGAATAGTCATTGGAATACGATAAAAATTCGATACAGACTCGAATTTTATCATCAAAACTGTACATATGTGCAACCCAACATAATTATAAAGGCAGCTTACTTTTTCTTTCTAGATGTGTTTTCCTTTTTTTCAAGTAATGGGTCATTAATTTATTAACCATTTTTACTGCCTTTGACTACTTATGACTGTTGTATCATTTTAATACATCTTTTCTAATTTAAAAGCATGTAGTCGAAGTGGCAAGCACGTTGACTACAAACCTGGTTGCCCAGGGTTCAACCCCTGCGGCAATCAAAAAATAAAAAATGTTTTTTCTGTTTAATGGTATAAATACATATTCAGAATTAACATGAAAACTTGCAGTCTCCTTCGTCGGTACTTCATATAGCATATTCGCCGACGAAGTTAAATAACTAACTCTCTATCCCTCTCCTTTCACCACCTGTCTTATTTCTCATCTACCCCTTTCCTAAAAGAATGTAGCACGGTTACCAAAATAACTAAACAGGTAATAATGCCTGAAGTGCTACTCCTCCTTTATAAAAAAGGGCATGTTTACGTAAAAGCAGCAATAGTAAAGCAATCAGTCACACAATTTAATTATTTTCGACATTAAATGGCACTAGACCTACAATATTTTATTACTTTCGCCTCGTAGGAGTCACATGGAGACCATCAGGTGGGATCCCTCCGGTATAAAACTTCTCTTGCAAAATTAAAATAAGTGAAATATTTGATATCCCTGCTGTCAAAAAGTTCACTTTCTCAGTTAATGATCGTGGTTTTCCAAATTATTTTTTTTTTCAACTGGACGTCCTGAACGAGGTTCATATTTATTCAATTATTAATTATCTTAAGCGACAACGAAAGTGTTGTTGTAAAGTGAGCTTCGTGTAAGCATTTTTTTCGTACTTAAAATATTTCTCATTTCAGATTTATTAAATCGATATCGGACGTAAAGTATTGATGTAACTGGAGCAATAGCACAATAGTGCTGGAGCCGATAATTATTCAGAGTCGACACAGTCGGCATTAGGGAAACGTTTGAACAGTTTGAATTTGTGTTTGCGACACACATCAAATGTGCAATTATTGTCTTTTTAAAAACAAAATTTTTAAAACTGTCTGCAATAAAAAGTGACAGATTGATCAATTAAAATAGTTTCAAAAAGTTGTTTACTTTATTTTTTAATATTTTTCCCCAGAGGTTGAACCGTGGATTTTCATAAATCAATTAAAATTTACTTTTTCGACTTTGGTTCATTTTTTAATTTAATTTTTTCAAAGAAAAATAATTTTTCAAATGTATGCAGACGTTTTCCAAAGAAAACAATTTTTCCAAGGAAAATAATTTTTCAACAACGTCTAATTTTTCTTGTTTTCTTTGGAGAACATCCGCATACATTTGAAAAATAATTTTTCTTTGTAAAAATTAAATTAAAAAATGAACCAAAGCTGGAAAAGTAAATTTTAATTGATTTAAGTTTTTTTTTTATTTTAAATTTAAGTGGTTTTAATTAATTCAAAATATTTATTTATTCATACTTTTATACGAGTATAAAAATTTGAACTTTAGGAATGCAAAAAAAAAAAAAAAAAATTAAATAAATAAATAAAAAGTGCAACGCAATACAAACGCCAAGTCATCAATTAATTTCGTATTTATTTATTTATTTTTTTTTGTTGAAAGAGTAGCAAGCCATTGATCCATTTGTGCAAATTTATTTCCGTTTTTCACACAGCAGACAGAGTAAGAAACAGTCAGCCAAACAAACAAGGAAACTTACATTTTTTGTAGTTGCCCACCAATAAATCGAATATTTTAACAAAAAAATATATGTAAAACTAAATGATATAAAATTCGTATACGCAGCAAAAATTTATTCATGAAAAACTGTATGATTTTATGACTTATTTTTTGGCACTGCTTCACAGAGTGTTTTCCTTTCTAGCAGCCATCTGTTCATACATCCATTCTCATCGTCATCATCAGCAGCAGCAGAAATAGGAGCTCCAGCATTACAGTTATCAGCATTTTAATTGTCGTGTGATAAAAAGTGGCTGATGGTTCGTTGGTTGGTTGATGTCTGTTGCATGGCTGCCTGACCAGCTGGTTAATGGTTGCATGATTCTAAAGTATTGTGTGAGTGCGGAATAATAAAAACAAAGACTACAAACTTGTAAACATTTGGTTGTGAACATCAGGAATTAAAATAAAATAAACCTATCACACTTTTCCAGCACCACTCTGCGAATATTTTAACAGTGAGCAAACAAAAAGAAAAAAAAAAGTAACATCCAAATGCAATAAAAAATAAAAATGGATAACAAAAAATACAATAAATGTGCAGTATATTTAAATTTTTTTTTTATTTTACCACAAAAGTACAATTAAAATTTTTTTTTGATGCTTAAAACGGCTTGAAAAAATTTAAAGGAACTAAAATTAAATAATTTAAAATAAAGCTGAAAGCAACGAGACACAACTTTTAAAAATAAAATAAATTTATATTTGATCAGATATTTTTGTACTTCTTTTTTATGTTAACATATAAATAAAAGAAAAGAATCACAATCTGGGGCTTAACTATTCTGGTCTAAAATTAAAGTAGCTGAAGATGACAATAAAATGCCATGGTTAGCCTAGTTTTTAAATTTTCACATATTGGATCCTTGCTTATATTTTACACGATATGTGCTAGATGTCGTTAGCGAGCAGTTATGTCGCAGTAGATGTAACAAAAAAGCAAAAATGAATAAGTTTGCTATAATTTGAGCCCTAAAGGAAAGGTTGCCCACTGGATTAAATACATCCAGAGTTGTAATTTTAGTATTCAGGAGTGTAACGTTGCTCAAAAGCGTAGATAAAAGAATAAGCATAAGTTTGTTAAAGCGATTGTTTATGAAACAAGAGATGGTGTAAGTATAGATACAGCTAGAGTTACAGAATAAAAAGTATAAGAAAACAAATAAGAATGCTATATTAGAGTATATCGAATTGTATACGCTTTTCATAGTAATTCAGCATAAGAAATACTTTTCAACCATAAAGTTCTTCTGTTAAAGAAATGATTCAGTGGTGAAAAGCTCGCCAATTTTTCTTAACTCCGGAGAAAACGAACATAATTTGAAAAAAAAAAAAAAAACAAAAAGATATGGAAAAGTAAAAGGCAGGCGTTGAGTTTTGCCTGCTGCCTCGGAGGACATGACCCACTTTGTTGACTTTCCAAATTTTCGAAACTATTTCTAATCGATTGGCGTACGAACACGGACGGACAGGCGGACGTCACTCAATCGGTAAATGTTCAAAATGTAAATGTTATTTATAAGGTCGGAAATGGATATTGTAGAAATTCCAAACGGAATTACAATTTTGTATATACCCTTTTCCCCCTGTGGTAAAGGGTATACAAATAAAAGAGAATACAAATATTTATGTGCTTGAATCTAAGAATTCAGAAAAGTTGTTACAAAAGTATATTTGGGTGTTTTCAAAGTAAGGATCGTTACTGATTTTCGGAGATTTTTTAAATAAAATTGCAACCTGAGCAAATATGCCACGAAGATGCTTAATTATGGATCTACAAAAGTTCAAGCATTAGTAGCAATCGAAAAAATTCATAAAAACTGTAATTTCAAATTTTTTTTTGACTATTAAAAAGGTAGCGGTCGTTACTTTATAAATGGGCTGTTTTCAAATTTCAGAAACAAGCATCATGTAGTGTAAAATTTTGCACAGGATGTGACAAAATCTTTCAAACCAACGAAAATTAATTACCAAAAAAAAATTTTTTAAAGTAGCGGTCGTTACATTATAAAAAGTTAAGTTTGTGTCTGAATTCATTTACTATGGGTAACAAAAAAAAAAAAAAAAAAGAAAAACATAAACGAAAAGATTATTATAGTGCATAAAATTAGTGTGTTGAGTTGTCAGCATAGTTTTATTCGCTTTCAGATGAACAATAAACGTCATTATAATGTAAGCGTTTAAGGCTGTTTATTTTTTAAGTCGATACCCCTGTTATGCCCGATTGCACCGAATTTATGTTAGCTTTTTGAAAACAATGTTGTTGTTGAATATTTTGGATGCGTTTAATATTTTCCCAACTTTTTATTTAAAGTTCAGTTTCGGATTTTATGTCGTATTTTTTGCAGTAAAGTACTACAATACCTCCCAACTTTTTTGTAGTATTGAAGAAGTTTATTACTGCTTGCCGAGAATTGCAGATCACAAGGATCTTTCGACGGTGGCCTTTATACCATCTAAAGCACCCTTTCCATGACCAGATGCAAAAAAGACAAAGTTAAGTCAACATGAAAGTCTTGTTTTGCAAAGTATATATTAGAAAGGATGAATCTGTTTTTAAACTGCGCGGCACATCCATTAGAAAACACGTGAATGGTACTTGTATTTAAACCTATTTTGCTCTTAAGGTACACAACGATGAGTTTTAGAAAATACCAAACGCTTTCTTTGTTGTGTGTCAATTTGTTGCTGATTATAGCAAAAGAATGTGATGTGAAACCAGTTTCCGTTTTTAACCATGCACATGCTGTAAACATAATTCCTTGTTCTTTATTCCAGTGAGCGCTTTGCATTTCGTTCTGGGAAACAAACGTGAAATTTACAGCAAAGTCCACTTGAAGAACTGATTCATGGCGTTTAATGTATTCTTTTACATCGCGAAAATAACCACTTTGGGTGTGGTAGACATAAAATGTTTGTTTTGCAGTGTTTCAAGAAGCAATTGAAGGGTGGCCTCCTCATCTGTTACTTCCATAGGTTTTTCATTTGGTGTCCACTGCTTGCAACGTGAATTAACATCTAATTCGAATGTCGCAAATTGAGCTTCATTTTTTACAGTTATTTGTCATACAAGCTTCGTTTTTTGTATCACAGCAAATTTTATTCAAAAAGTCCTTTGCAACCCTCGGTACGGTCGGGATTATTTCGGAAAAAGATTTCAGCAAAAATTCAAAATTAGCATGGTAAATGCAAACGCACAGATTCACAGGTCTTTGAAACGAGGCGAATATGCTTTGGCCGACTTTGGTTTAAAATAGTCCCATTTTTATATCCGAATTTTCTTTTTTAAAAAGCTGGTAGCATTCTCCAACCGACATTGTCATGTATTTTAACTGCATTTGCATGCCTTTTACGCTCCTTGTGTATTTTTTCCCTGGCATTTGGTAGCATTTGTCATCTTTCAAATAAAATGTTCTTACTTTTTCTCTGAAGAGCTTTCTTTTTTCAGTACAATGAAAATAGAAGTTGTCTCCAGCTACATCTAAAGCAAGTTTTCTAACAACTGCCATCTTTTTTGACGGGCTAATTGGTAGATTGTTAAAGCTTCCTACGGCCGACGAGGGCGCACGAAATTTTCTTACGCGTTCGCGTGTGTTTTTTCGATCCTGGGTTTGGCGTTCGTCCGTCATTACCTTTTTTAGATCCAGTCTTATTCAGTCTCGTACTTTCCTGCATCTTCTTTTCGTTTTTTTTTTCTGTATTCTTGCATCTGGGTAAGTTGGTAAGTTGTTTTTTCCGCTAAAATCAGTAAGAATCCAATGAAGTAAGACGAAAACAGTTCAAATACAAAACGCAAAAAAAGAAGGTAACGGTCATAACATCTTTAAAAAAATGTTTAAAAAATCAAAACAGGCTTTTGATGCTTAGTTGTCCTTACAAAATTTCTCATCTTACCTACCTTCTTATTTTCCGCTAGTATAAAATTAAATCGTTTGAATTACGAAAAAACAAAATTTTTTGCTTTCAGGGTAACGGCCGTTACAGTCGGTGAGGTTGCTTTAAACTATTTACAAAAAAATTAAATTTTAACTTGTCGCCTTTAAAATTGCTGCTGAGCATTAAAAAAATTTAAACTTTCCAGCTTTTTTGATCTTAAAATACAGTGTTACCAAAGGGCTTAACAAGTGACCGTGCAATTCACAGAAAAAAAACGTGCACGTTGTATTAAATTCAAAGCAGCATATTTTTGTTAGTATAAAGAGAATCAAAGTTAATCCTTCGAAAAATGACAGATACATTTTTTTGTGTGTAATATTAGTGGAAAAATATATTAAAAATTAGAAAAAAAAATATTTTTTTAGCTGTAAGGGGTCTTTTTCTGTGGAAACACCCATTTAACACCTTTAAGTCGCGGCGTAATTATAACATGTGTAAACTATTAGCCCAGTACTTCAGTCCTTTTTGGATTGAAATCGTCAAAATTTATTTAATTTTTGTGTAAACTTGTAAGTTTTGTGAAAACTTTTTAATTTACTTAAAAATTTATTTCACAACTTTGATTGTACATTTTTTTGCTTAAGTTACTTTTCTAGTTGTATTTTAGTTAGCTTTTTTGACATACTCAGTCCAGCAAGAACAAAAGAACTCGCCTTGCATACGCCTTTCACAAAAGTAAAGGAGTTATTAAGTTTTTTACAAGTAGTAAAAATAAATCCGCCACGTATGAGTTATGCTCTCACACAAAGAGCTCCGTTATATGTATGGGTCACCCTTTGATTTAAAGTTTTGTTTTTTGAATTTGTAAAAGCAGACATAGTAAAATATACTTTGGGTAAATAAGACCCTGTGAAAATTACATCACTATTAGGACACCTTTTAATTTAAATTTTTTATAATTTCTTTTATAGCGATTTAGCAATACCAATAATAGGCTGAGCTCATAAATTCACACCGTAATTTATGAGCTCAGCCTATTACGGTTCAAAAAATTAGGCCACACACGTTACTTTCGAGAAACTTATTATTGAAATTTAATTTTCTGCATAAATATTAAGCTACTATCTATAACGGTTTAAAAAATAAGGTCATATTCGTTAAATTTTGGATATTTTAATTTATTTCTTAGTTTTGTTTTTACAATTAATTTTTAAAATGGACATATTAAAACGTACTCTGCCTGCTACGATTGAAAAAGTAAAGTCATATAAGTAAAAATCACGTCATAATTGGGAAACCCTTAATTTAAAGTATTATTTTACTAGTTGTTGCTATAGTGCAGATTTAAAATGTCTGCCATTGACAGTTTAAAATATAAAAAATATTGCTATGAAAATCACGTTATTTTCATTTGTTGGTATAGAGGCTATAGTAAACATCTTCTGTGTAAGAATCTAAAATGAATTTAAACTTTTCAGATTAATTCCAAGATTATTTGCAATTGGACGTCATTCCCATATATTCTAATCTTACAGCCCACAGTGGTTTGAAACGATTTACTTTGGACATAATTCGGCATCTTATGAAAAACTAAATTTATTTTAATGAAATATACAGAGCCCTAGTAGATGTGTTTCCGAGTTGAGCTGCCGACAAAGTTGGTTACCTCGGGCATATATGTTTTTACAAATGTCACAAAAAGCTTAATTTTAATTCAAATGTTAAGATTTTTTAAATTTAAATTGATCTCGAAAATATCTACAAAAAATGTGCTGACATGTGCAGGTTATCTCTGGTAAGATTACCATCAGGTTATAGCCAACACTGACGTTAATCGTGATCACACATTACTAAGAAAACAGTTGTGGGAAAGAATTTTCAAGCAAGTTCTAAATAAATCTACAGAGGTGAATTTGATCTTCAAAAGGCTTCTCAGAACGACTTACTTATTCACAGTACAGAAGTAGAAAAGTAATTCTGAATTATTTCTGGACAAATCAATCTAATCCGATTTGTCAATGGAGGCCACAAAAACTTTTAATTAGCAATATCAGCGTCTTAAGCTGCTGTTTCGCAAATAGTTTTTTCAAGTTTTTCTAAATTTAAGCGCTGAAAAGAACTTCTACTTTATATTATTTTTTTAACAAGCTACTGTCATTAAATTCCATTTTTTTCAAATGTTTTTCATCTATCACCAACAAAATCCTTTTGGTTGATGGATATTCTAATTTAAATAAAAAAAAAATTTTTAAAAATATTAATTTTTTTAGTTTTCGCTTTGATGTACTTTGTTCATTTTTCTTTAAAACTAATCAAGAGCAAAAAATTTAATTAAAATTGTTAAATTCGAAACAAAGTACGAGGGGAAGTATATAATTTTATAGACAATTTTTTGATATTTTTGCATTTAATTCAGAGATTTTTATTATGATGAATACTTTCGATTTTACTGTCTTTTCTTACTTTAAGGAAATTCATCTGGGTTGAATCTATTGCATTAACTTTTGTTTAATTATTTGTTTTAAGGTTTTGATTGTTTATGTTTATGGTTTATTAGGCAATAAAGCCGACCATTGGAAAGGGGTCGGTAGGATAAGAAAGATGTTAAAGAGGAATCTTAAAAAGTTTCACTATAAAACACTATGCAACTGCAGCTTACATTAATTCTTAAATAAATGTTGAAGCGCCCCTTTAGTTAAGCCTGGCCTTAGTTGAAAGCTTTCAAGCCATTTCAGTTAATATTTGACTTTAACAAGGTTTTCCTTCTAAGAAGATCCGTGCCACTATCAGAAGGATACATATCAGAAAATTTACTTGACATCAGCTGGTAAACAAGCACAGTCATGAAACAATCACATGCGTGCTAGTTAACATAATGTATAAATGCAAAAATTAATCAGGATGTCGAAGCAAATTTTTACACTAAATCAACCACACTGCCACCATTTCTCTTTGAAAGTAATAAAGACAACGTTAAAATCGCTTAAATGTCACCTCTAACTGGTTGGCGTGATTTAACTTCTCCATTACTCTCAGAGCTGTAAACAAACATATATATCACGTTTTCATTATGTTTTTAATTATAAATAAAAAAATATATATACCATTACAAAATGGAAGATAATTACATAATCGTCAAAATCACGTCAATTTTGTAACACCCTTAAACTTTTCTACATCGTTTGTCATAGCCTTTGTAGTTAAACACACTGTATAATTTTCAACTAAAAATACTTATTGTATGTAAAATAAAATGAATGTCTTCAATATTTTTCCAAAAAATTTTGCATTCAAAATCTAATTAATTTATTACGTTCATTTAATTAGGTTGCGAGCGAATGTGTTCACGACGTTTATCTTGAAAATAAATGTTAATGCATTCACACAAATTTTCTCATAATAAATTCATTCAAATTAAAATAAAAAAACAAATAGATTTACTTTCTGTGACCAAGTAAATGGCATTCAATAATTTTAATTCAGTGTGAGTGAATTAAAATCGCAATTTATTTTTCAACCAAATATGAATAATTCGTTAACAGCTATAATTACTCCAGCTATTTCATTGATTCCACCTTTGATTTAATACGTAACTGTTTCATTTGAACGCTGTGAGTAAATTGAATTTTTCGTGAAGGCGGCTTCATATTTCTAAAATTTTGTCCGTGTTTAATTTAAGAGGGCCGTTTAAGTGCAGGATCTTGATGACAGCTTGAAATACCATTTTTCAAAGAAACAAAAAGTTGACCTTAAAACTGAACAGCCAGTTTGCATTTTGAAAAAAAACAATTTTATTTTATATTGTTAGTGCTCCCTATAAGATTTTGTAAGAACATGTGAACTTTCCCTCGTATATTCATACATTCTTTCTAAACAAATATAAAATTGTTGCGTGCTACTTTCTTTCCAATTTTCCATACAAAAATATTAAGGTCTTTGCCTTGTTGTCTTTTTGTAAAAATATAAATTGTTTAATTCACTAAAAAAAGGCCGCAACAGTTTATGAAATCTGTTAAAGGATTTGAATACATTAAAAAACCAACCAAACATTTCATCTAAATTAATTTTCTTTCATAAGTTCGCAATATTAATTACAAAGTCATGCTTGTTTTTGTTGTCATTGATGTTGTTTTCACTCATGTTTCAAATTTATTTTATTTTAATTTATTTACATATCTACATATGTATGTGTTGGTAGTTATCAACACATTTGTTTTTTTACCACTACCTCAAACACGCATACATACATTCATAATTACTATGTTATAATGTGTTATATTTATAATGGATGTAGTTAAAATACAATTTGTACCAATGTCAGTCTGTTGGCCTATATTGTGGTTTTCAGTATGTTGAAATAAATATATTACTCTAATATCTGTAACCATAATGCTTCAGTCTGTGGGCTTTTGTTGATAACCTCACAAAAAATAGCTAAAAGTTTTTGAGCAAAGCAAAACAGGAGAGAAGACCAAATGGTGTTAGATAGAGAGAAGGATAATGGAAAAGGAAAAAAAATTTGCTTTTTAACAGTTGGTTTTGTTACAACTGATATGATGACTATTGAATTTTTTAACTTTATTATAACGTTGGTTTTTGTAAAACAGACAAGGACTGCTAATGCAATCGTACCCGGGATAAAATTTACTAACTTATCAGTAAAGAAAAGGATTTAAAGAAAGTTACTGAAATTGATTGCTAGTTTTTAATAAACTGAATAAGCGTAACCACTATTTTCAAATGTTCATTTAATCTTTCCTGGCACGTATCATTACAACCAACGATTTATAATATAATTAATAGGATTTTATAATTCTAAAGAAGCATTTGAAAAGGACATTATTTTGTTATTTTGTTGTAAATAAACCCAATAATTTTTAAACTGGAACTACTTAAATCTCTCTAGATTTTTTGCAATTTTCTTTGTTTAGCAATTCGCTATTTGTTTAACACATATTGTCTGATAGAACTTTTGCAAGTCAGAACTAAATATTTTGAATTAAAACAGAAATTTTTAAGCATTGTATTGATTGATAGTAACTGGTATGTCAACAAGCATTCCTTAACACACTTCGAGTTCTGCAGACTACACAGATTTTCTAAATATTCTTGAAAGCCCCCTGAAAACTTGAAAAACTGCATAGAGGCGAAGCTAATACAGATAAAATTAAGACCAGTACAGTGAACTGGCTCATTGGTAAAAATTCTATTGTTCGATTAGGTTTTGAACCTTACTTCTTTTTATAAGGCGATCCCAAAACCATTAGGAAAACACGACCTCCGAAATAAATTTAGAAAAAAATTTATTTATTAATTGTCTAGTACTGCTTGAACTTCTAAGATGTGAGACGCACGCATTTATTGTTAGTTCAGTTTTACTAAATTTTCACTAAATTTTGTATTTACAACAATAAAAATAATAATGCCACATCTACTTTAGTGTCTCTGAAAATGCTAAGCAGCTTAAGAATGTTTCGAGTATTCCTTGAAGTAATTCTAATGTCGTTTTTTAATACTGCAAATAACGCCAACCGTTAACGAGTTATGCTTAAATATATCGTGTAACTTTCTCTATTTTTGATTATAACTCTATATCTTGAGAGCAGATTTAAAATGAGCATCCTAAATAACCTACGAAATAATACCTTGCAGCTCCAGTCAATTGCATACTGTAAATATTCCATGAACATTCACTATAGAGAAAGATAAGGTTAAAGTGGAATAGTTCATTTGGATTCTGTACCTTTGCAGCCCCTTGAAATTCTCTATAGGGCTTACAGATCTAAAATATTAAAGAAACTGTTCTCCTTTAAGATTCTATCTTATCTGTACTTTTTATACGATATCATAGCCACTAATGCATGTAACTTAATTCGATGCTTGCGTGGACTCACTGGTTTTCATCAGTTCGATAGAGTCACTTTAAATTTATAGACACCATTATTAACTTTTTCGCTTCTCAATTAAAAGAAATTATTTGTGAAATTTAGATTTAATATCATTCATTTAGTAAAGATACTTAATAGTGAAAACAAAAAGGTATTGAATTTGCCTCCATTTTAACGTTTATTTTAAAATCTGCCATCTTAAGTGATTTTCGAAAATTGTCCTTCTCCAGTTTAAATATTTGTGTTTCTTCTCTTTAGAAAGGAAAAACACACAGATAAATATTAGTTTTTGTTTGTGGTCGTTAACAATATTTTCAAAGAAGCAACGACTTTCTCTCCTACACAATTTTTATATTCATTCACAAGAAAATCTGATGAATTCCGTCCTACATGGAAAAACCGCACTGACGTACAAGAAAAACGCAAATCAAAATGATCGAAGATACTTTTATTTTATGAACTTTTTCACAAGATTATAAAACCGTACAGACTATCAAGTCTGTTAAATCCAACTAATTTTTAATATTTATCATACTTTTTGGGTATTTTCGCTAGTTTTGATAGATCGAACGACTAAGTATGATAGTGTATCATGTCCTTAAGGCCATGAAGGACTGGATTTAGACAACGCAGAGTATATAGGAAATTTATGCATTCTGATTGTATTTCATATGTTAATTATTTCATGAACTCCCAACATAACGAATCACTTTGTTATGAACAAAACTTAGGTACTTTGAACACCCAAAAGCTAACAAATTTTAAATTTAATTGGTACAATTTGCATTTTGTTTTCGCATCCTTGAATTGCAAAAGTAAAAAAACCAACAAAATTTCATCATATTTACATTCACATTCTCCTCGTTTAATTCGTTTTAGTGGTCATCGTGGGTTGTGGTGGTACAAGTGTTGTTATTCTTGTTTTTTTTTCGTTGCTGCTATATGACAAAACTCGAATTATTCTGTTGAAAAAAGTATAAAAATGTGGCAATGTACATACATTTTTTAAATAGTACTCAGGAGCAGTAGATGTATTGGACTGTTTATTGCAAAGCTTCACACTGGGGGATTATCCAAAAAAGAAAATTTAATATCCATATAAAAGGTATAAAGTCTAGTTAAATTATTTAAAAAAAAATTACTTTTAAAACAGATCAATAGACAATAGACAAATTTCCTAATATCAACGAAAGATCAAATAGGCAAATAAATGATACATCTGCATCAGAGTTTAGCATTTAGTTTAAAGTTAAATTTTTAAAGTGAAGGTTAAATTTCGAATACTGTTATCAGAGTTGGTAACACTAATCAGTTTATTCGAAAGTCACTTTTTATTTTGGGTACTTTCATTATACGATCTAAAAAATTTTTCATCCCAGTGAATTATTCGATTTTCACAGCATGCATACTCTTAGTAAAAAGCATTCCTGCTGAGGTGTGTAGTACTGAGAAGTCTTAAAAGCCCGTCAGTTTAGTAACTTGGTATAAAAAATAGTGCTGTTGATTTTTTAGACAGTTCGCTTTGAGGATACGTAAACCTATTAGCTAACAACATTATCCAGACCATTGATAAGTTTCAACAACGAGTGAATTTGTGATGTAGAAAATGCTTCAGAATAAGTAAGGCAACAAAATGATCGTTATTCTGATGAAACTGGGAATGAAAGAAATGGTTTTATGAATGAATCGTTCTCAAGAAATAAACAAAAGGTAATGGTCTCAATTTGAAACAAAAATAAATGAAGATAAACAATAAATGTAGAACCAAGGAAATCAAGAAAACCCCTAGAAAAACTTAAACTTTTATTACCGTAATCCTTACAAATGCTAAAAATTAATAGCAGTTGCATTTTGTAACGACCCAGCAAATAAT
This sequence comes from Cistogaster globosa, assembly GCA_937654795.1. NCBI lineage: Eukaryota > Metazoa > Arthropoda > Insecta > Diptera > Tachinidae > Cistogaster > Cistogaster globosa. The sequence continues at coordinate 26,298,199 of OW569406.1, forward strand.
TAGACATTACCTTAAAAAGTACTTACCATGTAAAGACTTTTGTAATTGCCAAATTTTGTTACTCGCTTACATAACACAGGAAATAGAAATTGAACTAGTTCTTTAAGTTTAAAAAAAAGTACCTTTAAAATTTGTACTAATGATTATTATTATTTCTTGTAATAATCATTGTAATTAGTTCTCAATCATTGATTATAAAAGTCTCATGTCTTGTTAAAATAATTCGGTTGGTAATCTAGTTGGGAAGTACTTTCGCCAAAAATGCTTAATTCCACACTCGATTACCTTTTTTTGAAATTTTTTGCTGGAACCGTATGGTCGCTGTTCTCTAAACAAATAATGTTTACAATTTTAATTCAACATTTAGAAACTTTTTTCAAATGTTATTTTTTAACACCCCATTGTGTAGTGATAGTAAGTTGTAATGGTACGTATACGTTATTACCATGGTACTGTTATTTTTGTTATTGTTGTTGTTGTTGGCAAAAGGTTAATAAACTTGAATTGGATCACTAGGACAACATGCAATTTAATCAAAATAAAACTTTACAAGCACATACATACGCTGTGTGTGCGTGTGCGGTTGTGTACCAGTAAACGAATATATAAGGGTGATTGTATGTGAGATTAGAAGTACATGTTAGTGCCTTTGTTTTACAATCCTGCAACAAGAAGGTGGAAAAAAAGATTTGGGAAGAATTCCTTGCGATTTAATATTTTTATGAAAATAATATTTTCAAAATTGTTCGAATCAGGCCAGAGAATTGGTTTTGGGTTTCTTTAGCTTTTTTTAGCCAACATTTAAAACCATTTTAATTTTTATTTAAACATGAGTATTTCACTATTATTTATTATATTATGCTAATATCCCATTTAACATTTTAAATAAAAAGACAATTTATTCGTTGGTTGGAAAAGCAAGTATCGATACGTATTTCGCTGGTTGCTCAAGCCAGCTCATCAGGAAACCTTTATCCAATTTTTAGAAAATCTAAAAACATTTTTATTATGTATAAAAACTTCAAAAACAACATAAGAGTTATTTCAGAAGCCAATACAAAAATGTTAAGGCTTTAACAAAAGTGAGTATTTCACTTTTCGATTTTTGTTAGCGTCATTTTTTAACTATTTCCTAAATTTCTTTGCATGAAATCATAAAATTTCTGCACAAATAAAAATTCTGAGGATATCTTCTCATCATGCCCATCTTTGGAAAAACAACACTTTCAAAGTTTTTGTAATGCCACTCACAGTAGGAACAATAATCACAAGCAGTGAATGCAATATTCAAGGCTTATATTCATTCTTTCTTCCTTATTCCTTTATACCTGCATATACATACACACACCCATACACACACCCATACACACATGCATTAAAATGAATACTCGTTCATGCAAATACACCACACAAATATTTAAGTTAAAATTTCTTGCGTTTGTATTATGTTTTTTCTTAGTGCTTTTTGAGTTAGTGGCTTTACAGGGGCTGGCTTAGATTCCAATGAAAAACGTTAGAAAAAGGACAGCGTATTCAGTAGCATTGAAAAACAAGTTTAAAGACAATTCTGTTAACAGATAAAATGCAGGAGTTGGAATGAATATTTTTTTAAATTGTATTTTTTGAAGGTGGCAGCATAAACCTTTAATTTTATATTTAACGAAGCTCAAAAGATACCTGCTGATTTCTATTGTTTAAGGTTTCTAAAGGCGAGCATCATGTTGTTTATCTGTTTGAGGCAGTTATGAAGTGTTAAATTCATACAAAGTTTGCGTTGTTATTGTTTAGTTTATTTTTGTTGTTTTAATATGGGAATACTGTAGGTTTAAGATCGCTTTGTTATTTCTTATATTTAATAAAGTGTTGAAATTTTATGTCAACAATAGGAGAGTGTGCTTATAATCGGTTAATTATTCGCTTATAATAATTTATTATTATTTACTTATAAATTTATAAACAGTTCGAAGTAATTAGCGTCTAAGTAGAACCAGAAAAATAGAAAGTAATTCCTGTTCCTCATAACTTTTTGAGATTTGATTAATATGTGGCAAGCTATGGATTGTGAATTTTTCATTAAAATTATTCGTTAATGAAATGCATTTAGCAAAAAAATTTTAAAGGTCTTAAATGTTCCATACTAACTTGGTAGATTATTGACGACGACTTTCCAAAAAAAAAAAAAACAAAAAAAAAAAACTATAATGAATGAATGAATTGTATGCAAACACCAAATATTAGAAGAAATGTAAAATAAAAAAAAAATTTGCCGGATGCAAGTTGCATTTACATGCAAAGGGTTTCGTACCATGTCCCCGATTAATTTTGAATATAATTTTATATATTAAACTTATTAGAGCGGACTTAGTAAAACATGCTTTGGGTAAATTTTAAATAAGGCCCTATGGATATTGCGTATATAATGGAATAATTTTTAATTTTAGCTTTTTATATTTGCTTTTATAGCGATTTAAGCCCCCTTTACACTATAATACTGAGTATTAAGACTTGTCAAGAACTTAAAACCTACGAGAAAGTGCGATGGTGTGAAATCAATATGTTATCAAAGTATAAAACAATACGGAAAGAAATTTGAAATACCGAACCGCTTTTTTAAAATTTTTCTAAACGCTAACACTTTTCATTTTATCAGGATTGCTTTTTTCAAAGCAAATAAAGAAAATAACAAAAGCAGCTGTTGGGCAAAGAAACATTCCGAAACGATAGCACGCCGTCGTCTACGCTACCTTTTCTTTATCTTGCAACTGCTTAAAATTGCACCTTTAATTGTCGCTTACATATGAATTTTGTTTACAACAAAGTTCAAATAGCTACAATTTTTTATAACTTTTTTTATTTTGTATTTTTATTTTATACCAAGAAGCTGAACGGCCAAAAATTGTCATGAGGCAGCACTTCCGCATCATACATAATAATCTTTAGTCGCCTTTGCTTAAATTTTGTACCAGCTTGGTAATTTTCATTTTATTTGAAGTGTGAAAACAAAATGTAATGTTACGTTAGATTTCTTGACAATCACAACAATTCTCATTTGATTTCCTTCTTACAAAATCCAATAAAAATCTTACTACTCAGTGTTATAGTGTGAAAGGGGCTTAACTACGATTAAAAAACTAAAGCCATGTAAGTGAAAATCATGTCAATATTGGGACGCCATTTAATTTAAAGTTTTATATTTTCTACTTCTTGCTGAAGCACACAAAAAACCTATATGTCCATAAAAATCGAAATTGCAGCAAAAGTAAACATTCTGCTAAAATTCAAAGTGAAAACTAGAACTAACCAAATTCAATTCAATATTACCAAAACAAATTCTGCAATTTACCAAATGATAAAATATTTTCAGAAAATCAAATAAATTAAACTATTTAAGTTAAAAAACAAGTTAGAGTGCTATGTTCGGCTATGCCGGATCTTTTATACCCTTCACCATATATATAAATCTAGTTTAGCGAAAAAACTTTATTATAAAAAAAGTATTGGGGTGGTCGAGAATTAAAAAATGAAAAAAGTACCTCTATATAAAATTTTACATTAAAATGTTTCCTGAAAGATCTCTTTAAGAGCTTTGTAATAATACCCATATTGATGTCAATAAAAAATATGATGCACTTTCGTACTTTTCTATGAAAAGTTCAGAGGTCCATAACACGGAAAATATGGAGGAGCGCCAATTGTTTCACCTCTTGTTTTTTCTTATTTTTATATTTAAATCGCCCCATATATTGTTATACACTATGAACTCATTATACACTATTTAGTAAATCAAACAATTTACTCTCACGTATATTAATAATTTTTCAATATAGAATTTTACTTCAGTTATCAGGTCTTGTTTAGAATGGCCGTTATGTTTGTTGACCGCAGATAATAAATTCTACGGTTACAAGGTTCTGAATGTTTTATTATGTGAAACACTAATGTTATATTTTAATTTAACATTTACTTTTTCTCTGAAAGTAGTAAAAGCAGATTTTTAAATATATTTTTTATTTAACTCCAAGAAATGTTGTGTAATAAGGGTATTTATGTAGATATATAAATAATCTATTCAACATTTGCAACAAATTATGCTTAAATAGTTTTCATAGGCAAATTTTGGCTAAGCTTTATTTACAAAAAATTATTAGTATTTAAGACTTTATTTTTATTAGTACTAATACTAATAATTCTTAATGGATAAAAAAACATAAGTTAAGGTTTCATTATGCAAAAACATTTATCGGTCCAACAAAATTGTGCCTTTAACTAACGTCAAAGTATAATAATGACGCTAAAATGATTAATCGTAAAATTATTAAAGTCAATAGTGGAAGCTTTCTATTCGCATTATCAAAATAAGCAAAAGCCTTGTATTTTCTTATTTTTAAACATTAAAAAAAGTAATAACACGGAAGTGTTAATAATTGTTGACAATGCCGAAGGAACGCTGGTGTTATACTACGTCTTGCCGAGCAATTGATTTCTTCGCACATGAACAAAACGTCGCAGAATATGAAACAATTATTTGTTTATGTTTTTCTGTGTGAAGAAAACGTGGCGATATATTGTTTGTTTATAGTTTCTAATATATACATATATATTTTTTGCTTATTATTGTTTTTTCGTCAATTCACAAACAATTACATATAATTAGAAAAATTTTACAATTTATTACAAAATAAACTAATCCCGTCGCAAACATTTGTAATGCCGCGTACAGAACCTATAATTTGATTTCAATGATCACTATTTTGCCTCAACACGTGAGTTACCAGCAATCGTAATCTGTAACTACCTTTTTTGTGTTATATTTAAGATTTCGGTACAAATGCCTAAATAAAATTTCGTATATATGCAAGCGGTCAAAAGACTGCTCAGTGTAGATAACAGTGGAGTACACTTTATTATTATCGGGAAAAACGATAAAAGAAGAGAAATATATGTTGAAAAATTATACATCTATATATTATAGAAAACAATTTTGATTTTATTTTCAAGAGCATTCATTTGACCGCTATGGTAGGTTTTGTGAGTTTTTTTTAGGTTTTTCTTTTTATTGTTGCTTTGTTGTAGCGGCGCTGCCATCTTGTAAGAATTTTCCTTGCCTTAATTCAATCTTTAGTAAAATTTTTAAAATGAAAGTGATGTTTGATGGCAGACATTGTTGTGTGAACAAATATTCTGAGAACACTATTCGAACAAGAACATGACATCGACAACAATGGTCTACATAAGCCATTTTAATAGTTAAACATCTTAATAACCCATCAAATCGGCGTGTTATTTTGTTCATTAATTCTCATTAATGACAAATCGTTCTGTTACCGTCCGCTGTTGTGCACCTACACTATAACAAGCTTCATTTTAAGGGCTTAAAGCTTGAATTTACTGGTTTAAGCTTAAATTTAAAATTTTTATAAAAACATCATAACAATTATATTTAACGCTTAAAGTACTTGAGCTCAAAAATATCTTATGGATTAAATAATTTCCTAAATATTTGAAATATAAAAAATAGAACTATAATCTAGCGTGTTATTAATATTATTATTTTTTTGCTTTTAAACATTTTACAACTTTAAATAGACAGGCATGCAGCTGCATTTTTGGTCTTAAAAGAGATAAGAAAAAGAATAATACATTAACCATTAGCATTGTTGTATGTTGATTGTTTAATACTTTTAAGCTCAATAGGGAATTATGTTGAAATAGAATACAAACACATGCACACTTTAACACACTTTAACAACTACATATGTCAAGTAGATGTTTATAAATTTGTTTGCACGCTAAAAGTGTTTAAGTGTTATTTTTAAGTAGAGGATATATGAGTGTTTCAACTTCCTTACGATTTTAAAATTTCCGTTTCCACTCCTTTTTAGTTCATTTGATCTTTTTTTCTTAGGTTTTGCTTCTTTTTCTTCTTGATAAATTTATTGTATTGACTTGACTTGACTGACATTTATGTACAATAGAAGATTTAACAAACAAACAAAAAAGACAAGCAAATGAAAAATAAATAAATAAATGGGGTCAACAATTTTCTAACGACCTTTTACTTTTCGTTGAGTTTTCTTCAACTTCGGGTTACCTTAAATTCTACTTTGTTTTTGTCCTAGTAGAGTTTTAGTTCAACTAATAAAAAAAAGAGAGAAAAGAACTTTCGTTTTTTTTTCTTTTAAGAAACTTTAGTTGTTAAAAATATGTCCATGACAAGTGCAGCAAACTTTCTTCAAAGTTTCAATTTTCACTGGGGAAAGTTCATCATGTTCTTTAAAAAACCAAAGAATAATTTTGTTGCTTCTGCAAGAGAGGATGTTTATACCCACATCTAGAAAATAAGGCTTAAGGCTTTTTATTTAAAATAAAAATAGTGCATAGTGGACATTTTGAGAATTAAACCTGTTTTTTTAACGAAAAAATTTATATGTCTACAGAATCGTGGATTACACTGTTTTGAATTTGGGCGTTATAAAGCAGAGGCCCGCTAAAACCTTAAATGGATCAAACACAATTAACGTAGGTTAATACAAAAATATTCTAAAACTCTAACTGGTCTCATGTAGAAATACCGCAACTGGCATTTTTTTCAAAATTAGCCTTTTTTTTAGTGATTCGAATACGTTTTACACAAAGACACCTCGACAAAAAAAATTAAATCCAATAATATAAAAAATAATTTGCATTTACATTACATTTTTATAATTACAGTATTCATTATGTTTTTGCCTTCTCCTTTAAAGCTTGAATTATGAGAAGTAGGACCATTCTACAGGATACCAACATGTAGTTTTTGTTTGTGAAAAACTGAATTAATTACACAGTTATCGTATTTCCATTACAAGAGGTACCAATTTTGCAACTGTTTCTTTAGAAGTTTGTTACTGATAGTAGGTGGGGTTCCCATTAAACGATTAAATATGTGTGGTATATGGTATATATCTATGCCTCTGTTTCAAAAAAAGGATTCTGTGTTCTTCACATGTTCATTAATTCTAAATGTACTTTATGTTCGAGTTTATTAACTTGGTCTTAAACCTCCTCGTTATTATAGAGAGCCAAAAACTTTGAAGTAAATAGGCCCTGGACTATATATAAATTATTTTAACTTCTCTAGAATTCTTGCCCTAAATATTTAAACTTTCTAAGGACATTTTGATGTCCCTTCGTATAAATTTATACTTGTTGTAGATATTATTTGGGTTGCAGTTTGGGTGTGTCCTGTTTTAATACTGTATGCGATTCCGTTTGCAAAAACTTTCTTTCTATATTTTTCACATACTCGTATTAAGCAGGTTACATTTATGTGCATAAAAATGTATGTACATACCAAAAAATAAATGAATCTATGTATCTTATATGTATTTATGGTACATATCTAAGTATGTAACTTTGTATTATTGGCTTCATAGTATATATTTATACTATTATTTGTTCTAAATACTTGTCTACAATATTATTTACTTTTACTTAACAGCAACATATTTGTACATACATATGTATGTATGTATATGTATGTTCTATATCTGTTTAAATGTGCAACATTTTGTGGCACATTAAATGAAAGTGAACTTTTGGGAATTAAAAAAAATAGAAAACATAGATGAAAAGTATGTTATCATATTTATGTTATATTCCAGCTGATCACAAGAAACATAAAATAGTAGTTAAGGTTAAACATTTTGTTTATTTGATGTCAAAAACTGAAAATTTAATTTTCTTTTGTTGCTCAGTAGTTTTTAGACTTATTTGATATGGGTTTGTTTGTATACATATTTGAATGGACTTAAATGTGAGGTGTTGTTTTGCTGAAAAACTGTGGGGAAATTTGCTTTTTTAAAAAATAATTTATAATAAAGAAATATAAAGTTAGTAAAAGTAATTGCATTGTTTTGGATAAAGTAAATAAGGACTAAAATAATAGAGACCGTTATCCCAGGTCATTTAAAAACTAACTTTTTGTTAATTTACTTTAATTAATTTAAGGCATTCTTCTGATTAAATTTGCATATCTCACAAAGCTGTCACAACGCGGTTGGCTTAAAACAAGACCCACATTTCGATGGTTCGAAATACAATAGTGAGATGGGTGCTACAGACCGAGTTTACGGCGACAAGAAAAGCAACAGAGTTTTATTACCGATAGCCGGACGGCAATCACGGCCCTTATGGGTTTCTATACGTTTTAAATTCTGTGAGTAAGAGGGCATGGCACAGTTTCTAGCACAATTTCACAAAATTCACAAATTGATAGACTCTGTTAACATATTTTACGGCTTCGAGCACTGTAGTGAAGCTGCCACCTATGATTTGGATAACCAGATTAATTTAACTCAGACTATATCAGGGCTGAGCTAGGGACTTGTTCGCTTTCCTTCGTTAATACTTAAGAAAAATTGTGCCCAAAATTTCTAGATGCTATTGGTGTGCTGGCTATGAATATGTCCACAAGCGATTACAGCTGGAGCTGCCGTATCGAGCAGGAGTATATATAGATTTCTCAGCTTCTATGCTTTGCCCTACTTTGTAGAATTTTCGATACAGGCATTTTGAATATTAAGTCCGTGACAACACTTACTCACGTATTACTATACTCTTGGCTGTCATTTATTTTTTGCTTTTTCTTCCCCACTGCATGTAACATAAAGGATGACCTAATCTTTTTACAAGTAAAGCGACAAACTTTCGTTTCTTTCGGCTTCTTACGTTGATATTTTAAAACTTCATCGTACCACAGAAAAAAAACTAACGTCGACTATTACATTTTACTACTTTACACACAGCCTTCTACTTAAGTCGTATTAAAAGTGTAATTGACCCAAACGGTAAATAACTTTACCTCATCATGTGCACATTTTGTCTAGATTACGTTTACGTACAGCCATCTGCGTTTAATACGTTCATCGAAAATTAGTGATTTCTTCGCTTAAATCTTCACCAAAATAGACAATTTGAAAAAGCCAGTGAAAGCTTGTTTAGAATTATATTCATACGCTTACTTACTACTAAAACCAAATAGAGAAATAAAGGTGTTAGTGCCTTTATTTAGTTGGAGGACATACCGCTAAGAACATCCGATTAATTCAAATTATTGTTTTAAATTAAAAATTGAAGCCCAGTTTTGTTAGATGTGGAAAAGATATTTAATATTCTTAATTTTTGATACCATTGCTCAAGCTATTTAAATTAGTTTTTAAAGACACCAGCTGTCTTATTTAGTAATTCTCGTAGCTAAATCCAAATCTCGATCGCGAAAAGCTAAAAATAAATTACGGCAAAAAAAGTCACAATCTCATTTGTGGCCAAAAATCGATAAAAATAGTTTCTTATAGTTTTAGCAATGGAGATTTAGCGCTAGCGATTTAGACAAAAAGGCAGCAGGATAATTTAATGCTACGCTACAACCAGAAAATTCTGGACATTCTTACTTGCCTTGAAACAACTAGTGTGATGATATAAGAACAGCATCTAATGTCATGGAAAGAACTAAATAATAGTGATTTACATTATACCGAAATCTACTAGATTTGATTTGAAATTTCTTTTAAAATCTAGTTTGTTTGCACTGTATTTTGTTGAAATAAAATACAAATACGTGCACACTTCAATACATATAAACAACTACATATGTCATGTTCCTGCAAGCATTTTCTGTCGAAACAGTTACTACATCGTTACTTCATGGCGGTGAAGTGCATCGCAAATAATATCAAATTCTGATTTAAATACTATTTAGTAAATAGTACAAGGAACCTGCAATTAAAAAGACTTAAAATTTAGTATTCTGGCTGTGTCGAATATGTGTCTGTTAGAAGTGTAAAAAGGGTCTCTTTAATAGTAACGAAAATTAAACTTTTAAAAGTAACGGAATTTAGCTTTATCTTAGTCTTAAGTTTTTGTAAAAATAGAATGCGTTTTACAATAAAGAGATTAAGAAAATTCTGACTGTACAAATATTTTGTGCTTAAATTTATAAATAACTAAGTTGCTAACATAAATATTTTTTGTAATTTTTCTTAACATTTTTCACATGCATTTAACATCACCGAACGCTGCACAAGTCAAACTAAATGATGTTAGTGTTTTTGTTTGTCTGTTACATTAATTAATTCACTCTTAAGCCCCTTTCACACTATAACACTGAGTAGTAAGATTTTCATTGGATTTCGTAAAAAGGAAATCAAATGAAAATTGTTGTGACTGTAAAAAAATCCAATGTAACATTACATTTTGTTTTCATACTATCTCACTTCAAATAAAATGAAAATTACCAAGCTGGTACAAAATTTAAAAAAAATTTTTCACAAGTCTTGATACTCAGTATTAAAGTGTGAAAGGGGCTTTAGTAGAGTCAAAGTTGTGACCTATAAGAGATAAATATGCGATGCCTATGCAATTTGTTTTTGTAATTTTTTTTTATCTGGTAGTTTTTTTTAAGTAGCAAAATTTCATATTAAAAAAAAATTGAAAAATGGGTGTTTAAAAAATTTTATTACATTCCATCCAAAATTTATACATCATTCTTTTTTTATAAATTTCCTTTTTTATTTTAATAAAACTACCATTTTTTCTTATGCAGCGTAGCTTTTTTTGGTACAATATTAAGAAACCCATAGTTGCATAATAGGTATAACTACATTTTGAGTAGCTTTTGTCGAAATCTAGTGGCGAAGTAGATTTTGTTTTGTATATGAAATCTCCTTAGAACTAGATTTCGGTATATTGTAAATGCACTATAAGAGAAAATAAATAAATTGCATTCACTGTTCGCACGTGACGGTTGATTAAGAACAAAAAAACTTTGAGTTGTATGTTGACCGTCTAATTTTTATAAATATTTCTTATATTTTTATTAATTAAATTAATGATTTAAACTCAATTAGTAACTCAAATTTTATTTTATATATTCTATGAAAATTTTCTATGTTCCAGAATGAAAAAAAAAAAGAAATTATAGAAGTTTCAAGTGCTCATATAAATAAACTCTATTTCTAGTTTAGCCCATAAGTTTGTACTTGCGACATAATTCGAATCTAAAAATAAGATTTTTTCGTTTATAGTTTTAAAAATTAGGATTTTTTTTGATTGCAACCGCAAATATTTTTTGTTTTTTTTTTCATTTCCATTCTTAGGCTTTTAGCAAACTAAAAGTGCAGTCAGATTAGTCAAATATTTGACTAAAAAAGCGTAACCACTGTTTTTACAATTTTTTTTTAATCACTACGAATGTTAATGTGATATCTTACCTTTAATATCGAAGAGGATCTAATACTTATTATTATTAATATTTGAAAAAGAGAGAGAATTTTTTCCATCATTTAGTGGTAACGTGTTTTTGGTCAAATATTTGAATAATCTGACAGTAATTAATGACATGTAATTTTTAAGCAATGGCTTAATTTTATGCGTCTTATGTTGTTGCTCTCTTCTTTAAGGCTCAGTCGGAATTAAAAGCTCTCGACCTTTTGTTTCCTATATAGGACCGTAATAAACCATCTGTGTTTTCCTCTCTACTCAAGACTTTGGTGCGGTCTAAAAGCATGTTATTAATTCGAAGACCTTTACTAACTTTTTAAGGCGACGACTCAACAACAATTTCTTTTTAATATCAGGCCCCTCCCTAATAAAACAATAATTAAAACTTCTACCCATAATAACCACTATGGAATCTTATAACGTTAACGAAATTTACTTGGTCATTTCTTGAATGCTATTTTCTATTTCAACTATGTTTTACTCAGAAACGGGAACACTCAAATCCACGATTTATTTAAAGATTTGTAGAACTTTTACTCATATTAAAAATCAGAGTAAAATCTTTTTAAAAATAAATTTTTCAACTAAACTGTGGCTTCTCGGGTTAAAGAAAATGAAAAATTTGCTTATAAATATTGACAGTTCTTGGCTGCCAGGCTTAAGCAATTATGCTTTTATATAAACACCTGTACAAACGAGCATTTGAATTATTGTATTCCGTTCTATCATTAATTTGCGGTGTAATCTCGTTAATGGATACTTTACTTTCTCGCCCTTATCTGCTATTATTTGCTTGAAATTTCTACGAAATATGATTAGTTTTCGACTTAAGTGGTGTTTGAAAAATAATACTGAAAAGCGCTTTGAGAATCTCTGGCAGTTTTTAAAATTCGTAATAGTTTTTTGTGTTCTTAATATTTTTTAAACATCGCTTAACTAGGTTATCGTAGGTTATAAAAGAATTTCCTTTCATTAAGGAAGTTTAAGTCTTCGTGGTGACTCCGTGTGCATAACGGCGAGGATGCAGTATTTTATTAAAAATCAATAGTTTATGGAAAAATTAGACTTAAAGTAAGATTTTCATTAAATTTTTAAAAGTATTTATGATTTTCTTATGAGTACCAGCTTAAAATAATTAATCCTTGTTAACTTTCTATCTATGCACTTATATCGTTAGCTAAAATGCAAAAGGCGTAACTAAAAAGAAAATAAAAAGTAGCTGCTTATATACATAAACTTGCAGAACTATTGTTAAAGCAATTTAACTAGAAGTTAATTAAATAATTGATATAAGTTTTCATCAAATATTTTTTGTTGTTGGTTAAGTAAAGTTGTAGTACAGAGTTTTGAGTGCTTTTTAATATCGTATATTTTTTATCTCCCGTAAACAAGCAATATAATTAAGTTCTTTACACTTTAGTTGATAATATCTAGATTTAAAACTGAGTGAATTACCAGCAAATAATTGGTAAAATCGGGTCATTCTTAAATATAAGCAAATAGAGTCTTGAGGTTGTTTTACTGGGATGGGTTTTTTACAAAGGATTTTTTATCCAGATTGTGTTTTCTAAATAACTCTCTTAGAATATTTCTTGCAAATGGACAAATTTTATTTTATAGAATTTGCTAAAATTTAGTTTTCTTGTGTGAACGGTGTGTTTTCGATTCGTACTTACCCAACATAAAACAAATTAAATACAACTTTTTGTACTCACGACAGAGTTTGTAGATATGTAAGGTGCTAGTAACTATATATTGGCCTTCTTAAGGGCCTTTTTGTATATTTTTTTACATTGTGGTGTTCTGTTACTTGCAAAGTAAAACACGCCAATACGTACGTTATTAATTATACTAAAGAATCACTTTTTCATCATTTTTTAAAATTGAGTTTTAAAAGTTTTTAAAATCAGCTGACTTTTTTTTTGTTATGAATGTAAACTTGTTATTTCAATTAAAAAAAAAAAAAGATTTTTTTTGTTTAACAACATATTGAAAATATAAACAAATATTATCATTGCTTAAATTAATTCTTAAAAATTTTAATATTAAACTGTTGACGTCACCATATTTATTCGCTTCTAAAAATCCAACTTCTCTGTTGGACATTTTGATTACTACCGCCGTACTGCTCTCAACTGCGATTTCTATTCATAGGCGAACAGAAGCATTTTAACTGGTGTTTGTTTACAAACATAACGGTTAGAACCACTAAAAAGAGTACGGATGGCATAGACTTGACGCAGAATATAGTATTTGGCATTATAAATACTTATTAAGACTTTTTTGGTTGAGTTGCTTAAGCATTCCCTATCATACAAAATCGTACAATTTATTCACAAAAAAGTCTGTCAGCATTCTGTCCTACTTTAAAAATCAGTAAAAAAACGTTTTATGAATTATTTCAAAAGATTATAATATTGTACAGATCTGTCAAAAAGTCTGCCAGACATATCCACTTGTATTGCAATTTTTGATAGATCGTACGACTGGCCTTTAATCATAATGATTCCTAAATACTCAATGTTACCTTGATGGACTTTGTTTTAATCCTTAAAGTATGCTGTATGTTATATTGTTATTAATTTCGTCAGTGTTTCATTTCTAATTTTCTTAAACTTCATACATACTTACCTATACACGGGAGTTTGATTTTGAAAATTGAACGTAGCAGACGTGTTTGTTAAAAAAAATATATATATAAAAAACTGTTTTTTTCCTGTCAAAAAAATTAATATTTTAATTGTTTGAATAAATTTTTCAAAAAAAAATTTTGAAATTTTGAAATTGTGAAAACATATCGGCAAGAAATGGACATAAATCCATTACTTATACAGTCTGGAGGGCGTCCTCCTAGTAACGCTGAAAAATCTCTGATGCAAAGAGAAATGGATTCGAGTTTTGTTAAGGACCGAAATTTATCAATGAAAAATGGATTGAGCCAAATATCCATGGAAAATAAAGCAAAAGGTGAAGTTAGTCGCCAGAAGTCACAGCTTGGAACCGAATTATTGAGGGTAGTGTTGGATCAACCACCTGCAAGAAATCAAACGAGTGTTAGAAATGCCTTGAGAGAGACGAGTGCTGAATCTTTTAAAATTTCGGAAGGTGTTGAAATTAATGATGCAGAAATGGAAGCAGAAAGCACACATAACATAGAGCAAGATGCGTGGTCCCTTTCCTCGGTGGATAGTCAGTTCAAGATGGTTAAGAACAAGAAAAGAAGGTTCCAAGGTGATGTAGTTTTTTAGTCTAGTTGATAAAAAGAAAAAACAAGGCGAGAAAGTTGACCGTAGCAACAGATTTAATCTACTAGGAGACTTGAATATAGTGACGGATACGCCGATTAATAGGACTTCTTTAAATAATAGGGAAAGTAATGTAACACAAAACGCACATTCACAGTTTAATTCTAAGAATTCTTATTGCCCTCCAATATTTCTTGAGAATGTTGATGTTAAGGCACTTATTGACCAACTAAAATCTAAAAACGTTGAATTTAAAATCAGAAACATATCTCGAAATAAGAGCAAATTGTACTTTAGGGAACTGTCAGCTCATTTAGAAATGGTAGATTTGCTTAAAGAAAAAGAAATCTCTGCACATACCTTTACTCCTAGGGAGTTGAAACGTCAAAGCGTTATTTGCAGGGGCTTATACTTTAAGTCAGATTTGAACGAAATTAAAATGGAGCTAGATAATCTTATTCCGGATACAATTGAGTCGGTTTCAAAGTTTTCGACAGAATTTTCGAAGAAAAAACAAATAGATACGGGTTTGTTTCTAGTGGTACTTAAGCCAGGTCGAAAGGTGAGTGAGTTGTTAGGTTTCAAATTTATTTTGAATCAGGTAGTGTCATGGGAGAGGCCAAAGTCTAGCGCGAAACTTCCGCAATGCTGGAGGTGCCAACAGTGGGGTCACTACTCGCGAAACTGCAGTCGACCACCTGCTTGCCTGAAGTGTGATCAAAAACATGAGCCTGGTAAATGCTCCCTGGTGACAGATGGTTCTGTATTACCTTTTTGTGTGAATTGCAATTACAGGGGTTGTCCAGCCTATAAGAAATATTTAACTTTCAGGAAAAAGGCACAACTTCAGGCTGCAAAAAGGAGTACTCTCGCTGCTGCCAATGTTGAAATTGCATTGCAGAAGTCCAGAGTTGTTGAAAACAAGTCGTTTGCTGATTGTTTCAATAATACTGCAAAACTTAAAAGGATAGAAAAACCTGTATTAGTTCAGGAATTCATGAAAGTAGCGAAGATGCTATGTGCTTCTGATTCACCTTTGTTAGAAGATAGAATTAGAAACTTTTTGGAAAACTATCAATCGTTAGCAAAAGAGCAGGCAAGGAAAGAGTGCTTGAATTTAATGAGAGATGTTCAAGATGCATATGGGCCGTAATTCTTTATATTTTGTAACTTTTAATGTTGGTTCTCTTGTCCGATTAGAGAGGAGAACCGAACTTAATATTATTTTAGATCAATTTAAAATTGATATTGCTTTTTTGCAGGAATTGCATTTGCCCTCTGGTATAAATATATATCTTGATAATTTTGTTGTTGTTAGGGATAAGAGTGCTGTAGGCGTCGGTATTGCCATAAGGAAATCGGTAGATTATTCACTTGTTACAATTCCTGGTCTTAGTTTTCCTAATTTATTTGTTGAAATTAAAATTTTATTAAATAGCACTGTACGAAAAATTCTTTGTGGGTCTATTTATTTTCCTAGTAACTATCATCGCCAAGATATTACCAATGGCTTATCTTCAATTTTAACTGTTTCAAGTAACTACAATGGCCTTATATTAGGTGGTGATCTTAATGCAAAAAATACTTCCTGGGGTGATTCAGTTAATAATTTTAATGGTGAGGTACTTTCTTCATGGCTGCAAAATGAAGCTTTTTCTGTCACTAGAATTTGTGATATATATCCTTCTTATCCTGGCGGCTCCTCACACCTGGATCATTTTATTGTAAGTAATGATATGTTGGATAATTCTTTGTTCAACTATAGGACGAAAACACTGCCAACATTTTCAGATCACAATCCTTTAGCCTTGACCCTATCATTATCGGACTTCAACTTTGTTTTAAGAATTCCCGACCATTACATTTCTTATAAAGATACCGCTTGGAATTTATTTAAAAGTGATTTAGTAAATGCAATTCTGAATCATTATCCTCCAAACAATAGGAACTTATCCAATGATGAGATAGACATGTTTTTAGACAGTTTTAGTTCTTCCGTCAATTTTGTAACAAGATTACATTCTTCTAGGGTTGAATGTAAGAACAGAAAGTTTATTGCATCAGATAAATTGAAAAAGATGTTAAAAATAAAATATAATTGGCAGAAAGATTTAAAATCAATATTCTCTAGAACATTCAATAGGCAACATCCTCAATATTTGTTAATTTCTAGACAAATTGCTTTGTTAAAGATTTTAATAAAGGAGCAAATTGAGCTGGAACAGGCAAAATTTTTTAATACTAGATTGGAAAATATACGTCCAGGACCCAGAGCTTTTAAGGAAGTTTTCAAAATTATTGGTAGCAAAAATCGATCAGGTAGCAAAGATATTTTTGTCAATGGCATTGCAATTTCTGATAATGAGGCTAAATTACGGGTTTTGAAAGATTATTTTGCGAATTTATTTCAAAATGCACCACCGAGTAGGGATGTTTCCGGCATTAATGAAAATATCAAGGATGTAGTCCTTCAGGCTTCTTGTGTTTCGTTTAATGAAGGCAATACATCATTGAATGAGTTGAACAACTTGAAATTTACAGATTTGAACTATCTTTTAAACATATCTAAATCTTTAAACAGCAAAAAATCTTGTGGTTTGGATGACATATCTAATTTCCTTATAAAAAGGTTTCCTGTTAAGGCATTCGAATACTTGACAATATTATTTAACAACTGCATTAATAATTGCTATTTTCCATCTGCTTGGAAAATTGCAAAAGTCGTTCCGATTAACAAAGTGAAAGGTAACCATGACATTAATAATTTGCGACCAATATCGCTGCTTTCTAATTTAGGAAAAATGTTTGAGAAGGTTGTTTGGAACAAAATGAATATAGATATCAGTCGTGAATATATTCCAGAAAGACAATTCGGATTTAAAAAAGGAAACTCTACTGTTCATGCTCTGTTAAAGTTTCACACGGATGTAATTCAAAATTTAAGAGAACGCCGTTGCAGTGTAGCGGTATCCCTTGACATTGAAAAAGCTTTTGACAAAGCATATCACGATGGGATTTTATTTAAAATGATAAATGTTGGATTTAGTCCTTCAATTGTGAAACTTTTTCAAAGTTATTTCAATGGTAGAAAGTTTTGTGTTCAGAGTTCTGGTAGATTATCAAGTTACGGAGAAGTTTCATGTGGAGTACCGCAAGGTTCTGTGTTGGCACCCCACCTGTATAATATTTTTATAAGCGATTTCCCTCATGTTTTTGGTCTCTCCCAAAGTATACTATATGCTGATGATTCACTTTTATATGCGCACCATGAGTCTCCTAAAGTGGCACTTCAACGAGTATCTTTGCACCTTAAAAAAGTTGACGAGTTTTATTCCCATTGGGGAATAAAAATAAACATTGCGAAGAGCTTTGCTATATGTTTGCGTAATGCCTCCGGTAAGTGTAAATATACAGTTGTACCGGAAAGTAAGAATCTAAAGTTAACGTTGAATGGAAATGAGATTCATTTTAAGGATAGCATTAAGTACCTTGGAGTCCATTTTAGTAAGCTCATGAAATTTAATAAACACGTTGATAATAATTTGCAGAAGGCGAATCGGGTTAAAGGAGCCTTTGGTCGTTTATTTAATAGTAAGGCTTTGCCAGTTAAAACGAAGCTGCTATTATACAAAGTGTGCATTAGGCCTATTCTTCTTTATGCATTTCCAATATGGTTTAGCATTTCGAAAACTGTTATGAATAGAATGGAGATTTTTGAACGACATATAGTACGGAAATGCATAGGGAAAAATTATGAATCTTTAACTAAGAGATTTTCTAATAAATACGTTTATGAATGTTCCAAACTATCTGCCATATCTAAGTATGCTTTCGAGTTGATGAATAGGTTTGTGAGAAAATTGTCTTATTTTGAAGGTAATATAATTCAGGATATTTTATCCAGCGAACAAGATTTCAGTTGGTCAAATACGCAATATATTTCTTGTATTGGGATATTACAAGAAGAAGCCAATAGTTTTGCTAGTCAAAGCTTTTATACACATTATACTCCCGGCATTCATAAGGGGTAATAATTGTATTTTTTATTTTATTTTTTTATTTTATTTTTTTTATTTATTTTTTTTTTATTTTTATTAATAATATTTTTTTTTTTTGTTTAGTTTAAGTAGGTTTTGTAAGGCTTAGATTTAGTTTTTTTTATGTTAATTTTAAGTTCATAATGGTAAACATAGCGTTACTAGTATTGTCTAATGCCGGGAGCAAGCATTGTAATTAAAAAAAAAACTAATGTTAAAATTTCTATAATTTGTTTAACTTTTAACTTAATAAGCGTGTTGCAGTTTCAAAAAAGAAAAGTTATGTCATTAAAATAATACTTAATAGTTTTAAGTTTTCATTAAATTTATGTTGGGTAATCCTGTATTATGAAAGAAATAGAGTCTCAATAAAAATCAAATCAAATCAAAAAAAAATTACCTATACACGACATGTTTTTTACATCTGACTTTAAAACTGTGTAAGTCATATGTAATTCTGTATGCGTGTAAAAATTGTTATTTTACAGAAGACTTTTAATATTTGGTCACAAACGTACATGAACATTTACATCTGACATAACTATTATTTGCTTACAACACCTCTTCTGCTTGCAAATTCAATTAAAATTGTATTTTGTTTATTTGAAATATGAATTCAAAAACTAAAACAATTGCATTATGTATTGTTATTTCAATTATTTAAATAAACATTAAATTGAACCTTCTAAACGAAATTTTGTCAGATGACTTTTTACGTGTATCTTACAGAAGCAATGTTTTAACACGACATGTATTTGTCTTACAGTGACATGTAAGATGTAAAAAACATGTTGTATATAGGTACATAGCTTAACTCCAGAATGATTTTTTTTCACAGTCTTTTTTATTACTATAGTATAAATTGAAAAGCAGTCCACTTTTGTTTCAAATAAGGAGTTACGCTTACTTTTAGAATAAATGCGATTTTTTCAGACTTCACCTCCGAAAGATAATTTCATAGTCTAAAGCGATAAAAAAGAAAATTGCAAGTAATCGTAAATCATTTATGTTGAAGTTTTGTTTTTTGTAAGAAAATTAGTTTCTTTATTAAAGTAAAAAAATTTTTTGTATGTCAGAGATATATCTTTGTACCCCCGCAAAATGTTTTGTGGCCCCATCAGGACCATCCGAGTGATGTTTTGTCATTTCATCCATCATCATACTTCTCTTTATTAAGGAATCCCTTCTAAAATTACTTTATGCTTTACGTAAATTCTTTTGAAAGCATAGAAGCTTTGCTTTGACTTTGCTTAAAAGTCAGTGGACCCATTGCCTACTAGTACACTTATTTTCTTCTTGGATCAAAACATATCTCAGCAATCCTATTTAGTATTTTCCATCCATCAGTGTAGTAGTTTCGACTTTGGGTATCTACTTTAAAACCTACATTCTTCTTTGATTCCCTACCTAAAAAAGACTCATATTTCTAAGCGAATGCCAGAACAGTGGTGTGTCAATGTCTAGCATTTGATCCTTGAATTCAATGCTGAGTCAATGGTAATTAATCAAGGAACATGGCTCATTCGTACCATCGGTTAAGAGTACATTAAAAAGTGCAAATCATGCACAAGGAATTTGCTGCATTGTCTCTTACTCTTCTAGACAGCACCATTTTCTAAACATGATGATGGAGGCCGAAATGTGGAAAGACGAAACGAACTAGAAATCTAAAATTAGTACTATTAAGGTTCCAGAGTAGCCCACTATTCCCTTGTGAAAGAAAAGGCTTAATCGTGTGACAGTTTTTTCACGTTCGATAAAATAATGCAATTAATTTTCAAAAAAGAACGAGGATAGTCCAACAAGTCAGTGTGTGACTATGGAATTTTTAGATTCGCTTAATATTGTGTATAATGAAATTTTTTAACTTCGGTCCGGAGTTTTTTAAGATAGTAATTTGTATAGCCGACACCCAACTACCCTTCTTGTCCATACATCAAATTTTGTTGACGACACAATTTTTTTGTTTTTGTAACCACAAAAACATCCCGATATTTGTAAGAAATATGTTGCATTTAAAGACGGGGTTGACATAACTAAGAATAAAGGAGACTTGTACGACGTATTAACAACAAAATAATATTGCAAGTCACGGAAATCAAATATCACGCCCCTTAAGTTGGGAAATACAAAACATTCCAACGGTATATTAAAATTCAAATGTTCACAGGGATTTTAACGGGTTCATTATATTTAAAACTAGCTTTTGCCGCCAAGTTAGTTCCCATTGGCCATTTTGTGACAAAACTATTATAGCAATATACGACCATGTCGCAGATTCCATTAGGTTTGGTATTGACTTTGTAGTTGCAAGGCGGAAAGAGTTCCTTTTCAATGCTTTGGATTCCGTTCGATTAATTTAAATTCTTAAATTTTTTTAAGTTAAAAAGGTGGCAACAATAATGTTGCAAAAAGCATTATGAGGAATAATTTAAGGAATTTTTAGATACTGCCTGTATCGTTAGTTGTGTGACGAATTGATGGCATATTATAACGTCCAAGGACATTATGTCAGAACGTTCATGGATATAATAGATATATTTGATGGTATTCTATGTAAAAAAATGCAACGTTTTACAAGCTGGCTTGCAGAAAGTATATGGTAAGCGAAGTCGATGTTCGTTATACAACAGAGGAGAAAGTCCTTGTCTATGCAGGAAATCTATTGTAAGCGAAGCAGTTGGACATTATGACGATTTTCAAAGATTTCCATGTGCATTATGTGCCTTTTGAGTGCGACATAAAGTTCATGGACATGATGCTCTTGAACACTATGATATTCCACCTGACGAAAAAGGAACATCTAGTTATTTTGATTTCATTTTTGCAACGACTTTTAAAAAAATTATAAAACTTATGGCAATAATAAGGCGTACAGTTCTCTGTATTTTTTGTTTCATTAAATTAAGAATCGTAAATTTCATTCATGAAATTTTAAATGAATTCATTCATTCATTACTGTTAAATCATTTTCACAAAGTTTTTTAAAAGTCATTTAAAAAAGTGTTTTGAGCTTCTAGCTTTATTTAAAACGGTAAAATTCCGTTCTTTAAGCTTTTTTCATTCTAACTTAGAAATAATATGTACTCTCGGTTAAAAGTTATAAAATAAAAAAAAAAACAAATATTAAAATTTATTTAGAAGTTTTTGGTGACGCTGAAGCAGACAGGCAGAAAATAAGGACCGACAAACATTACACAAATTTGTTTTTGTATTCTTAACCGATTTGGTAAAAAAAAGCTTTTTCAAAGGCCCTTGTACATTTAACGCTTAGTCATACACTGCCTGTTACATTTCATATACGTAGTAAGTGCTATTTGCACGGTTAAAAGCAGATGATGTAGTCAAATCTCATTGAAAAATACTCTGAACGTATGCAAAATACTTGTACAATCATAAAATAAAGTTAAAAATATAAAACAAAAAACAACAATAACAAGCAGACACTTATAATATTTTATGTTTCAAATATTTTTAAGGACATATTGATGTTTTATGATATGGAAATTGAGAAGTTCTTCCATAAATAACCAAAAAACTTTATTAAGTGTCCTACATAAAGTTAAAAAGCATATTTTTGAAACTTTTTTAATTTAAAATTGAATCGAAAATATGTATGTCTTAAACAAGTGCAGAAAGTTTTACTTGTAATCTAGAATATAAATATAAATTTAATTTAATGCATGACACAAAATTTACGAGTTTCTGTTTAAGACATTTCCACATTTGCATAGAATTCACATTGCTGATGTTTAAAATTGTGATATGTAGTCACTTAGAATAATTTTTATCAGCAAAATGTGAGACTAGTTTTTTTTGTATTTAAAAGATATTAGTTTCTATTTGAAAAACATTTTTATTCAATTCTTTTGAAATTTGTTAAATTTTTTTAACACGTGTTGAAATTTTTGTTTTGTTTGTCTAATTTAATTAACGTTTTTTATATTGTTAAAGACATTTTAAACTCACATGTAAAGTTTCAAAAATATTTACTGCGTATAAAAAGCGCCAATCGGCTTTTTGGATTGTGATGTGTTATTCAAACAAACCTTCCGAGAGCTGGCAGGTAATTTAAATAATTATATAACTAGTGTAAAAATATCACGTGTCTAGCTTTTACAGTTACAGATGTAGAAGCCTGTGATAGACAGCCGTTGATACGGAACCTTTAATATTTAGCGCTAATTTCTTAAATATAAAAATTCTAAGCAAAAAAACACGTAAAAATGTCCACATTTAAAGCAAAGAAAACCAGCATTCATTCATTACGTGCCACTGTTTGGTACCATTTTTAAAAAGCCTTTCAACAATGGCTACACTCGCATCAACTTTTACTAATTTGTGAAACTTTTTTCTGTATAAATAGGATGAAATATTGTTTGGTAGTGTGATTTTATACCACCGCCTTTTGCTGAATTAGTAATTGCATAGAAAGTGTTACTTTAATGCTGCATCATCAAAATTTAGTCACTTATGCCTTTGCAAAGTGATAACGTAAAAAAAATGATAACCAGTTATTTGGCAATCGTACCTCTTCATTTACACGGATCAGAGGATCGTTGAATGAAATATGTCAAATAAAATATCGCTGAAGTTCAAAGGCTAAACAAGTCCCCGCGTAGTAGCTTTAGTCTAATATAAGTTTTTACTAATTGTTGATCTGTATGAACAACTTACTTTAACCAGCTTCATTTCCGAAGTTTTGTACAAGATTTTTCGTTACCGGTTCTTTGAAATTTTAAACACCGTTCTCCATCTGCTGCTGCTCACAGCCAGGCTTTTCGAACCAGCTTGGCCTCGGCCGTTCCAATATGGGGTCATCAATACGTTTCCTGTGGGCCAAGAGAGGATTGCTACAGGAGATTTCAACTTAATTTGTCCAAAGCGGTGTACCCTCCTCAATAATCTGAATGTTCAGAATCCACATATTCGGGCACATGTGAGAGTGTGACCGTTGCATATTTTTAGGTCTGGCATTTCTGGGCCAGCCTGAAAGAGGAGATATCTCTGATGGATTTTAAATGGCAAAAATATCTGCTTGTAGAATATTAGATTTGTTCGAGAGTCTAAAGGAGCCATCCCTTTTTTGAAACATCCGTGTAAAAAAGAATGTTAGGTGAAACTATGAAACGTAAGCTTCTTGTAAAAAAATGGTCTTGGGTGCAGCAGCCAGCAGATCAGAAATACAATACATATTCGAAAAATAAATAAAACAAATAATAAATAATAATAATATTAATAATATTAAATACAAAAAACTTGAAATGTTTACATGTAACTTTCATAACGTTGCTGATCTTTGGTCGTCCAAATGAGCTTGCTCCTATAAAGTAAAAAAAAGCTGCAATTTTCTCGCTTTGCGAAGTTTCGATTGAGGTCTTAGCCTTGTGGTTTAACTTACTAAAGTTTGCGTTAGTATTGCTAGTCCTTATGTAGTGCAAAGAATTTTCTTCTCTCAGGTGTGTTTCAAGACAATATTTACCTTGTATTCCGTTGTGGTAGCAGGAGATTTCCACAGGAATATGTATAACATTTCCTTGCTTACTAGATCCTCCCTCAGTAATGTACAAGAAATTGGTTCTTTAAGGATATCTGACACCGGCTACTTCTACTGGAGTGTTACTGAAATTTGGAAGGTTAAACTTTAGCAAACGAACAATTGAAACTAGAGTAGGAATCCTTGCCACCATACAAAGCCTGGGAATTTAGAAGCGTTTTATTAAGCAGCTGATACAAATATACCTAAATAGTTAAGATAATAGCTAAAACAATAATGATGGGACATAACCGAGCAAAAAAGTGACTTAACACTCAACGCATTTTATTTTGAAAAAATTCCCGTATGAAAATATCATGTAAGAAATCTTTGAATATGGCACAAAAGCATTTAAGTATCAAAAAATTGAACGACCAACCTGTTTTAAATTTATTGATGCAAAAAAGTCTATATTAAACTCCTTTCTCTATTGTTATTAAAAGTGATTACATTTCAAACAATAAAACACAAATGAATCCTTATCATATTAAAACGCACAATGCGTAAATTGTGGATTTTATTCAACGAGTTGTTGTTGTAATTTCCTTTATAAAATACAATCCCTTTTAAGTTTTAATTACATTTTCATACAAACCATAGTTTGATTTAAAGAGCAGTTAGAATATTTTCAAGTCCGTTGAATTATATTTGTTTAAGTGTTAGTAGTTGAAGCATAACAAGGAGTGTCAATGTATATGAATATAGTATTTGCAATAATAGAAATATTCGATTTATTTTCCCATCTCGTACAGAATTTTTTTCCATATCATTAATTTTTAGTGTTTGCCGCAAAGACAAGAACAAGCAAAAAACGTATAAAAAAGTTGTGAATGTGGATGCGTTTAGTTTAATAATCGAAATGTTCTTGTGATACTTCAAGTAGAATGAAAAATCAATGGGGTTTTGAAGTGTAACAAAGTTTTAATAAGTTCTGCATCACATCTCAAAAGTTATGAACATTTATTTATCTTTCGCTTTTATTTCCGTTCTTTTTTTTTTGTTTTTTGCTTAAAATTTAACGCACAAAGGATTATAAAAAGTTTTGTTTTTACATGTAGAGGAGTATGAATATGACTCCCCAAAATCCTTTTCAAAAAACCATTAATAGAGAATCTAAGAAATAAGTATGTCAAAAACTCTTAAAAGATAAAATTTATGAAAACGAAAATGAATGCGAGTTTAACAAGTTTTATAACAGATATAATATTAATGTGCTGTACGAGTAGGAAAAAAATTTGGGACAAATTTAGTGAACAATAAAAAGAAATGAAAAAGATGGTAATAAGAATTATGGAATAATTTTATGTGCATATAATTCTTCATTAAATGTTTTACACTAATTAATTTATCTGAACTGAATTTAACATTCATTACTGAGTGATTGTTGAATTCAAAGAGGGTTAAAAAAGAAACTGTGTCAATTTTGAATAGTAAGTTAGTTTTCTTTCAATGTATCGCTACATCTCTTGAATACATTGATGCTGTAAATGCGACTGTTGCAGAAAACCTTCAATTAGTGTTTTTATAGAGGTAAAGAAATTTAAAATGGAATAAACCAAAGACAGCTTTTTTAAATTAACATGAAATTTACTTTATTCGAAAGACAATCTTATGGCATTATAATTTAATTATGACTTCTTGCATATCACCTTCATGGTTGGCTCGCTAGTAATCTAATCTGAAGGAACAATTTTGGATGACTTTTTCTACCCTTCATTTCGCACTGATCGGCGTAGACTAGGGACTTCACATATTCCCACACGCACGATCTTGGAGGCAAATTCACAGGTCCGAAACGTGAAACTATAGGGTTACGAAACGCTTCCTTCAACAAATTAATTATGTCACGCGCTGCGGGACATGTTGCGCAGTCTTGTTGAAACCACAGCTCCATCACATCATGGTTATGCAAATGATTAAGGAAAAAGTTAATAAACATAGCTCTATAGCGACCACCATCGACTGTAACGTTCTGACCAGAGTCGTTCTTAAAGAAGTACGAACTACTAATTTTACCAGCACATAAAGTACCCCAAACAGTATGTTTTCCTGGAGGTAAGGAGGTCTCACTTGATAATTATCATTACTCTAAATACAGCAGTTTTTTTTAATGACGTAGCAATTTTACCAAAATTGGCCTTCATCACTAAACAAAATTCAATTATGAAAATCGGGATAAACAATATTCTTTTTTTTTTTGGTTCCACTTATTGAATCAACACCTCGCTAGGTCCGACTTTAGTTGTTGTACGAGTTGTTCTGTACAAGTAGACCGCTCTACTAATTTTAATAGAGTTATTTAAAAGCAATTTTAAATTATTTTAATATTTTAAAGTTTTTATGCCGGACCAATTTGTTATTTGTTTCATAATTCTTGTTTTACTTTTAAGACTTTCTCCCATGGATTTAAAATTAAAAGTTTTCGTACATTCGACGAAAAGATTTGTTAAATACATTATAGTTTGCAACATGATTTATTAGTATTTACGTAGTTTCTTAAATTAGCTAGCCAGCTTATTCACATTAAAGTACCTATTGCCAACAAATTGTAAAAGTAACAATGTCTCAGCGTTAAAATTAAAGCATACTTTTAAGCAAATTTTAAAAGTAATGACTCCTATTCTGTTTGATGTCGTCAACACAAGGCAACGTCGCTACGTTGCATATCGTTAAGGCCTGACTATGTATAAGATAACTTAAACAACTGTGCAATGTGTACAACTATAATGTACTTAAGCGACTTTTCGTCAAATGTCTTTTTCTTACGCAAATAACAAAGCGAACCGTACATTGATGTAGAAATCAGGTGTCTATCTGTAATTGATAAATTAAAAAAAAAGAGTTACAATGGACGCTGGCATTGATTATTTTTTTTTGATAATTTGATTGAAAATGTAAAAAAACATAAGTACAACTTCAGAGATGGTTTTTATTAGAACCGAAGTGTGAGTGAAAGGGTATGGAAAAAAAATTTTTCCATAATATATTTCATTGCAAAATTTTGTTTATTTTTGACATTTCTATTATTAAAAAGTTGTCGATTGCAAACAAAAATCATCAAATCAAACATCTAATGCAATTTTTAATATATTCAGAGACTTTAATGATTTAAACATTTTTTTTCCATTTTATACCACATTAATGAATTTTTTTTTAATTTTTGTGTATGGTTTTACAGATGTACATACGGTTGCATTTATTTATCTTTTTTATTTATCTTATTTGGTCTCTTCAGTAACTAAAAATTGTCACTAATCGTTACTAGAACGTGTTCACGTAATTAAAAAACTTGCAAGAAATGAGTGAAAGAAGAGAGTAAAAATGTGAGAGAGAAGAAATTTGTTGCAAATTTTAACTAGTAAAATTTTTATTTGCAAGAATTAGCCAAACAGCTGTTTTCTTACTTTTGTTTACAAAAAATTTGCTTTGAAAAAGTCTGATAAAAGAAGTCTGCATTATTAAAGAAAATGCAAGTATTTGGCAATTGAGAGAATATAAAGGTAATATTATTTTGTTATTTTTCTTCGATTTAGCTATGGAAGTACACAGCAAATTAGTGTAAAACAAAAGATATTTGGTTTATAACATATATTAATTTCGGTACAATTTAAAAAAAAGTATAACAATTATTATGAATAATTATAAACAATATTATGTATAAAGTTATTTTTTAGTATAAATATTTTTACATCCAAATCACAATATAAATGTTTATTAAAACTAACTACAGAAAGATTATTATGTTCATGATGTGCTTTAATATCATAAACGCTTTTGAAAATATCAAATTATTTAAAGAAAATGTTAACCATTTTATGTACATATTTTGCTATTTGGTTCTTCAGAGTGTTATTTTCATCTTTTCCTTGTGGTATATTGTTTTATACATTTTTGCACTTAAGCACCTTTACTTTGAAAATTGTACACTTTAATGTGCATGCTGTATAGTTTTTACGTCTAACATATCATTCCTAAGGCCACAAAAATTTTCTTTGCTAATTTTTGCTAGTAAAGCGTTCATTTACTTTTTTTACATTTTAGAGAATAATTTTGAAAATTTCTGCTTTTCTCTTTCGTTGCTAGTTTTTGCAAGTAAAGTTAATGAACAGAACTATTATTTGATTCATTTTTACAAAAGGAATAAATTATAATTTATATTTATTTTTTATTTATAATATATTTAATTTATTGTTGGTAATATATTTTTAAATTGTACATTTTTAATAACATTTTGGGTAAAAAATCGATACATTAGGAAAGTATAAGAAGAAAACAGTTTCTTTTAAAAGACAAATGTTTGCAACTATGTAAAGTAAGTATTTACGTCCAGAAAGTACAATATCGCCACCAAAAAGTTTTTAATAATAGGCTTTTTACACTTGCATACATTTATGAGGATCGCGTGGAAGATGTTGAAAATGAAAAAAGTTTGTTTACATTTGCAACATCTTTCATCTTTGGCAAAAATGTTGTTACGCGATATTAAGAAATTAAGGAATTTAATAAAAATAAATACATATAAAATCCAATCCTATTTATTTATAATTTGTAATTATAATTTAATTTTATGATGAATAAATAATTGGGTTAATTATTGCTACTGAAGGCAAAGAATAATTATTACTGCATTTTGCAGAAGTTATGCTGGAGAAAAACCGGCGGTAAATTTTACTTAAATGATTCAAAATAGATTTGTCTGCACGTCCGTTGTTCTTTTTGACATTTAAATATACATTTTTGTTTTAATGTCACTTTTCTAGTGATTACACTAAAATTATCGAAAGATGTTGAGTGGAACAAAATGAGATAGGAACATCTTTTAAAGATGTTGATTGTTAGCCCTGCGTACTTCTTATGGGGAAGATGTTACATCTTGGAAAATTGATAAAAGATGAAAGCAAGTGTTAAAAGGCTATAAGTTTCTTACGTGTTTGACAGGCTTTTCGTTGACTTTTGACAGTGGCTTAAGTTAGCTTAAGAATAATAGCCCTTTAGTCATTTAAGCTCGTTCTCAATATTGCATTTCATCGAAGACTGGCAACATCTGCTTGGTATTTTGTAAGAAAATTTGACGTTAATGTTGTCTTGAATAGCCTTTTAGGCTGTGTAACAAAAGCTTAACAAAACTAAAAATTTGCTTAAAAATTAAAAAAAGTTAAAGTAAAAAAGGAATACAAAAATCGAAAAATATGAAATCACCTAGACGGAAGTACTCCATAAGATAATCTTGTTGTAAACGAATCTCAAAAATTATTGTGGTTGTTAAACTTAGACTTTTAAGCTTAAATTTCTAATTATTAGAAAATGTAATGATTTTTTTTAGACAAATTTCACAAGAAAATGAAAATTAAACCTGGCATGTTTTCTCTTCTTTTTGTTAAAATCAGTTGCAATTATTTTCGAAAGTATGTATGTATTCAACTTAAATATTTTTCCTTCAAAAGAACAAAGAAAAAATTCGCCTTTTAGGTTATTATTCTCTAATCACACAAAGAAGTACTCGAACATTCCAATTGAGTGAAAATTTACAAAAAATACTTTTCTTCTTAAAACGAAAAACAAACAGACGTTAAAGTGGAATGAATAGTCTCAGTAGTTATCGATTATTTTTAACGTCTTTGTTTTATTTGTATTTGTCTGATATGGTACGAAAACAAATGATATTTGCATGATTGTTTCTAGGTAATCGCTATTGATTTGACTTTGAAAGGTTTCCTTGGTTTACAAGAAAAACTATGTTAGGAGGTTATAGTTTTTCAGGTGGCTGTAATAAGCTGAAGCTCGAAAAGAATTTTGAAGGAAAAACATAGAATGCAAAACAAAAATAAAACAATATTTTTGAAGAACAATTCATGTTTTTGTTCTTGCTTGTCATTCAATTGACAAGTGTGTACATGTGAAAGATTCTCTGAATGGTTTTACGCAAGCAAGAATAAACACTGACGCATGACATAAAGAGTCACAAGTGCTTGTAAAGTACAGGCAAGACACTTGTATTAAATACAACAGACAAAAACAAACTGTGCTTTATCAAATTAGCCTATTAGACTGACTACACATAATGAAATTGCCTGTCATATTGGAGAAGACTAGAACGCGCTGGAGAAAATCTTTCAGGTAAGGTGAAAATAGGAACCGAGGAGAGCGTCCACTTTTCTCGGAAACCACTCGGTGAAATTTTTTGATGGTTGGAAAATTTTGTTCTTTTTAACTCCTACTTTCATAATGTATTGCCATTTTTGGCAAGAGTAGATCGTATATATCTTATCTTATTAAAACATCAATAAATTATTTAAAAGTTATATTTGTTAATCGTAAAAGTTTTTATTAAAAAGATTTTGAATACAATACCTAGGGAAAAAGAAACAAGTAAGAGTGCTATATTCAGCTCTGCCGGATTTTATGTACCCTTCATCATAATGTATGTATATATTTTCTTTGAGGTAAAATTTTACATAAAAATGTCATCGGCTGTTAATGGTTTAGGCATTAAAAAAATAATAGTATTTTTTTAAAGATCTCTTCAAAAGCTTTTAAATGATATCCATATTGATATTTGAAAATTAATTTTTTGATTTTTGTTTTCTTATTTTTTATTTCCTTATCGCCCCATACATTTGTTTTTTTCTTCTTTTTGGAATTGCTCCATTGTTCTAAGTGATAAAGAAAAATGAAAGGTAGGCGTGGTGTTTTGCCCGATGCGTCTTGCTAATTTCCAATAGCACCTCTTTCGACACTATATCTAATAGATTGGCGTACTTTATTTATTTTTTTCTAGCTGATCTAGTGCCTTGGCAAACTTGATTTCAGCACTAACACGGACGGACAGACGAACATCGCTCAATTGACATCGCTATATATACGAAGTCAGAATATATATACTTTATGGGGTCGGAGATAGATATTGTAGAAATTACAAATGGAATGACAAATTTACACCCTTTTTCTACTTTTTGTGCTAAAGAGTATAAAAACGAAATTATTTTTGAAAAATCATTTACATTTTGCTTGAATGTAGTTGATAAAGTTTGCTTTTGAAAATATGCAATAGTTTTTAGCGTTGTTATCCTGCTACGGTGTAGCAAATTAAAGTTCTAAATATTTTGTTGACGTGGTGTTGCAAGACGTATCATGTGTATATGCTATGTTCGAAAGACCTGTAAGGTTTGAAATTACAGTTCGTTACAAAGCATAAGTTCCGCTTATGATATTTTATTATTAAAAACTTTGTGCATAAAAAATTAAAAAAAACTGTGTATCACTATAGCACTTAGTAGCACAAAGTAATTCAAAAATAAATCTGAATATTAAAGGGTGTACCCACAGCGACAGTAAATTAACCTATATGGCCCTACGTTTTCAACTGTTTTATACAAACACTTGAAAATTAGACAGAATGTCGCTGCTATTTCGTCTGGTGTAATACGAAGTATAAATATCTTAAATATTTTATATATATGGCCAAACTGTTGAACCGTTCAAGACCGGCTATTGAAATTAAAAAAGAACCTTAGATCGCTATAACAAATATAATTTTTGAATTTGGAAATTAAAGGGTATCCCTATAGTTGATACAATTTTATGTATGTGGCCAAGCTTTTTAACCATTGAAAGCAGATGACTGATAATACCAACCCGAATATGTAGAAAATTGTGCACGGCGAAAAAATTGTAAATGACGCGAATTAAAGAACTGTGTAAACGAGTTGAGAATATGAGAAATAACTAATAATCAATCGCTATATGTTTTTTAATTTGGTTAATTAAATAGTTTCTCATTACAACATACACAATCTAAGAAAAATAGATGTAAGAAATGATTATTACGAAAGTACCGAAACAGAAAATGCAACAAAATATCCGGCACATTTTTCTACCAATTTTCATTAAATATTTTGGGCTGATATTATTTTAACTAAACTTTGGAAGATAACAAGTAAGTATATATTCCCCTTTATTACATAATTATGTTGGTTTTTTATTAACAAAACATACACTTATGTCCAATTTACTAGCCATGAGCCATTTAATATAAAATTTTATAAAAAATTGTGGTTTTATTTTGTTACTTTAGGAGATAAGATTTCCGGGCTTCCAAGAACTAAATATATTTAACCACAGAGAGCTAAATGTAGAGTTTATAAATAATATTTTTTTGGGGAATAAGATATTTCCTTGTAGTATGGGGTTAGTTCTCTCGCAAAATAGGTAAATCTTTTCTAAGCAATTTACAATGTAAGCGATTTAAGTATCCCCACATATTGTCTTGTATTTTGGAAACGTTGGGTAGTTTCCGGATATCATATACAGTCTGTTTTAATTTTATTAATATTTATTTATCCGATCCAAAGACAAAAAACGCTTGCACACTAAAGTGAATTTTTATAAAAAAACCAATTAAATTTTAATAAGAAATAAATTAAATATAATTGAGTGCAATGTAATACTTCTTGAAAAAAATAATCTTAAAAACTATTTACATCGCCTCTTGAACAGCATCGCGTGTTTTATGTGGGTTATGAGAGGTTTTGTTAACGTATATGCGTTAATTAAAAATAAAAAAAGTAATTTTTTTATGCTCTTCTCTGAAAACCAAAACGCATTTACAAATATGTCTGTCATTTTCTTTTTTTTTCTTATGTTTAAGACTCCTATTATATCCTACCAATAGCAAAAGTTGAAATGTTAACAGAGAGATAATTAGTTTTTCGTTATTAAAAGTAAATTGTAAGATAAATGGAAGATAATTTTGCTTTTAACTTAAGGTTTGAGGATTAAGTTACCACATTTTTGATCCAAAAAATTTGCCACATTTTGTTAAACACATTCAGCTGAAAATTAGAGTGTCTTAATATTTTTGTGAGCTTATGGAATGTGTTGCATACTACAACGAATATGAATTTATGCATAGATTTCAAATATCAAATAAATAGCCAAAGACTTACACCAACATTTAAATAATATACATCATCTATTTCATTTCCTTTCAATTTGAGGCGTAAGACTTTTTGATTTTTATGCAGCTTTTGTTGGCATCAGTCAGTTTTACAATCAGTACCTCTTCTTCTATCGTGTTATTATCCACGTAAAATACCAATTAATTAGTTGTACACGCAAAATACCAAACAGAAAATTGGTTTTTGTTCAATTGCTGTAAATAAACTTTTAAATTAAAAGTACGGCGTTGCCACTTCTTTTTTTGTTGTAATTTGATAAAAGTAGTCAATTTATATTTTTATACTGCTATATTTTCGAAAAGAAAAAGTGAAGTAACTCCAATAAAAAAAAACAAATATTAGTGTGACAGTGAAATAAAAATTCAGAAAACACAGATTACGCACTTCATATAATTTTACATATAAATGTCATCGCCACTTAATTAGTTAACGTCTTTTTAACATTTTATTATTTTCTGAAAGATCTTTTCAATATCTTTTAATTGATGTTGATATCTTAAACAATATGATGCACAATCCTACACTCAAAATATTATGTAGGTAAATTAAAATGAAAAAATCACTTTTTACAACTACTTATTCATGTGAAAAACGGTCCACTTACATTTCATTTAAATTAAATGAATTTTTCAATTGTTTTCGAATGTTGTTTTTTTAGCTCACAAAATATGTAAAAAAAACAATTTTCATTTATTCGAACGCACAAAAAATAAAAAAAAAAAACATTTCAGAACAGTAAAAATTACTGCTTTTTCATTTATTTTAACTAACAAAATATAACCTACCAAAACATTAGTAACAACTGTTCTTGTATTTATTTTAATTGATAGGAAAAGAGTAAACTTAACAAATTTTTCATTCATCCTTACCTCCTAAAGTTAATCTACAAAAATAGAAAAACAATTTTTTTTCTCATGTAATTCAAACAAGAACAAATAGCCTACAAAAATAATCAAAACTGCTGATTTTAAATTGTTTTAAACGCTTGATTTTCTTTAAAAAAATTTATGTTCTCCTAAAGTTTTTGGCTTTTTTGGGTGAAATCCTAGTATTCATCGTCTTTAAATTCTTTTGTATTTATGTATATGCAATAAAATCTGAATTCTGTCCTACGTAGATAAATTTTAATGTTTTAATGTTTCCTTTTTTATATACTTTTTTATAGACATATTTTTCAAAAAATTTTGTTTTTAAGATTTATTTTTTAAGTCTATGTAAAAAATATTTTTCTACTGACAAACTTTTTTTTAAATATGTTTTTCATTTTTACTGCACAGAAAACAGGGGGCAAATTATGGCATTCGATATCGATCGAAATTTACATTTAAATTCTATTGAAATTTCGATCGATATCGAGTGCTGTAATTTGCCCCCAGTATTTTATTGTCGTTCGTTTTTTTAACAATAGAAATAAAAAGTTAAACAAATATTTTCTTCCCAAAACAACCATATTCTTATTTATTTTTAACTAAACTCGAAACTTCTTAAATAAACTACAAAAAGTTAATGATAAATTTTTTTGAGTGTACTTTTCTATGAAAAGTTCATGGGGCCATAATACGGAATATGTGGGCGAGCGCTAATTTTTTTCGCTGGTTATTTTTTTTCTTATTTTTGATCCTCTATCGCCCCACATATCGTTTTTTTTTGACTGGAGATACTTCATTATTCCAAATGATATAGAAAAATTTGAGACAGGCGTGGAGTTTTGCCCGCTGCACCGAAAACAATTGGATGAAGTTTTCTTAGATATTAGGTTATATCAAGTTCGCAATAAATATCTTGCACAAAATTATAGTATCAGCCTATTACGGCTCAACAAAATAAGGCCATGCAAGTAAAAATCACGTTACTATCTGGATACGCTTCATTTAACAACACATTCTCTGGGATAATATTTCAAGCGTCAGCCTACAACAGTTTTAAAGATAAGGCCATGTTTATCACATTCATGGACTTTTGGAAACACATTTTAATTTATAATTTAATTGTTTATAATTTATATTTATAACGAAGATATTTGTACATACGAGTACTTTGTGTAAATTTTAAATTTATGTCTACTGGGAAAAAATTAAAGTCATGTAAGTAAAATCACGTCATTATCGGAATATCTTTTTATTAAAGTAGAATCTTTTCTGATTGTTAATATTACTGACATTGTGCAGAATCGACGTGTCTGCCTATCCAAGTTCAAAAATTATAAATATTTCCAATTTCCATTGAAGAAAGGATTGTTGTAAACAATTTCATTTTTAGGATGCTTTCTGAAGTTTTCGCTAACTGAAAGATGGACACACAACTTTATACAAAGTAAAAATACCATAGGACGCTAAAAAATTTAAACTGTTAAAAAACAAAATATTGCTACGAACATAAACATTGTTAGGATCGACTGTTGTTGTTGTCCGTATGTGCGTGGTAAAAACAGAAGGTGAATAAGTTACTTCCACCACCATTGGGTGTGTGTACAGAATAATACGAAAAATTAGCTAACACAAATTAAGCAACCTCAATCGCTGCGTTGGTAGAGGTGCGTGCTGTAAAACAGAAGATCGTGAGTTCGAGCCCATCTTCGGACATGTGTACAGAGGAAGAATAATAATTGTGTAAGGCAATTTAAAATTAAGAAACTGCAGTACAAACCTCCCGGAAAGAGAAAGACAACTATTGTGTAAAGCCATGTCTTGATAAATTAGTGAAGACGTCTATTTAATAAAATTAGTAGTAGATAGTTGTCAAGACGACCTTTTTAATAAAGAGAAGAGTTCTAGCTGTTTAGCGGAAGGGAGTAACAAAATGATTACAGTGTACGTACGGCAGATGCTAAGTTGTGATTATTAGCTTGGATTTAA
The DNA here is from genome assembly GCA_937654795.1 of Cistogaster globosa. NCBI lineage: Eukaryota > Metazoa > Arthropoda > Insecta > Diptera > Tachinidae > Cistogaster > Cistogaster globosa. The sequence goes on from OW569406.1 coordinate 26,334,085, forward strand.
AGCAAGCTGGAGAGATATGTATATGGTTGAGGTTACTAAACAAGGTATCGAGTAGTTCATGTCTCGCCGGAGTAACACAGTAGTGTAACGTATGTGGCTTCGTTTCTAACAATGTTTAGTAAATACGACACCATAGGATCCTAAAGACGGGTAGGATCAGGATCTAGTATTATGTAGCCAAAATAGAGCCATAAGATAAGAAGAAGCTAGCCAATTTATAATGTGCCACAGTGGTATTTGCAATCAAAAGAATCCGTACGTTTATTATAAAAGGGGGAAAAATAGTAACAATATGATTAATAAAAACCAATAAAAGCTTATTATATCCAAGAAGCCTTCTTAATACTTGTCGATTAAAAGAAAAAGTGATCATGATTTTTGAAGTACACTTTCACTAGAAAAAGATTAAAGGAGGTAATTTATATTGCCCCAATAATTCAGATTTCAAATAATTTTTTATTATGTACTTTAGCGCTGAGTTTGGCTGACGTGGTTGTCGTATATATTACTGTTTATCCGATAATAACAACAGAAGCTTGAAAAATAATATTGTTATTTTTTAGAATCTGTCTTTTTTTTATTAAAAGTAATAGTTAGCATCACTGAAAACATCTGTTGTCATAAGGTTTAACATATCAAATAGAGAGTGCTTTAAATTAAAAACTACATGTTGTAACAAATAGGAAAATAACATATGTTATATTTCATGAGGTTTACACTATGGAAAATTTGACATTCCATATGACTTGTAAACATGATGCAAACACACCTTAAATGAATGCAGCCGGTTGTAGGCTGAGATTATGTGGTCTTGAACCTAAGGGGAAGGAAGTCACTTGCTATATTTATATTTACTATTAAAAGCATGTTAGAATAGTCTCATTGTGATGATAGGCAACTTAAGGTTTAGATTCATTGCAATGTTAAGGGCATAGAAATCGCTGAATTACTAGCTAAGTTTTATTTGGTTAAAACAGCTTTAGGAGGGTATATTCAGTTTGTCGATTGTTTATTATTAAAAGACGCTATATTGTTAGGTTTTATACAGACTGATCGTGCATGAAAGTGTAGAGAGGACTTCAGCATATCATGGGTTATTTGGTATAGTTTGGACTTAATAAGAACTAAATTGCTGCTGGGTTTTTTTTTAGAATCGTTTTAAATACAGTTCTTGACATGATCACTGGCAAGCAAGAGTAGTTGGGCAGAAGGCAAATCAGTGTTGAGCACGTTATATGCCACCGCCACACAGTGGTCAATTTCGCGAGATAGTGGTCAAAACTCTATAAAATTTTTACCGGATTGGTATTTTTTTACGCAATTTGTTTTGTTCAATAGGAGGGACTTTAAGCTTCAATTTGCGTGTTCAAATGTAAAAATCGACTGATAGGAACGTAAGTAATGTGGAGTTAAAAATGCATTTTAATTTTTTGTTGAGTTTCCATGTAAAAGTTAAATATTTTGACATTTTACATAGGCATTTTTTTCTAATTTCTTATTTTCTTCAATCGTATTTTACAACAAAAATTTATTTATTATTCCTAAACTTAATTTTGGTCAGAAAATGCCAACATTTGGCCTCTAACATTTATTTAGTCTCAATATTCACAGGGGCCAAAGGTTGGTTTTTTTTTTTTTTTTGGAAGAAAGCTATGTCTTGTGAGGATTAAACTGAAAAATAATACTGAAATTCCCAACAATATCAATATCATTTGAATATATTATATACAGAACACAACATCGATAAAATTTTAAGTAAACTTTTACTATTGATTTAAAGTGCACATATACGAGTACGAGTATTTTATTTAAATGTATTAATAAAAATTTATACTAAAATTAGAAACAAATTATAATCTTTAAACTAGTATTAATTAAACAATATTAGTAAAAATTTCTAATGAGGTTGATTACCATTTTTGACGAATACTGGACATATATGGGTCTGATGTGCACAACAAAATATTAATAAGATCTAAGAATATCTAGATATTTTTCTTGTATTGTGCTCGCATAAGAATCTGTAGTCTTTGTTCCTTTTTTCTTGCGCTTCTTCTGAGAGATCTCCAATTGGAGCATATTGTGCTGAATTAATTGTTCCCCATGGAACAAAATTTTGTGAACTGTGGTTGGCATATGTCTCCAAGAATATTTTTGGTTATAAAGGGTTGCTCTCTCATTAGCATACTGACCAAATTTTTTTCCATCTATCTTTTTGCTACATGCTATAACTTCTAATATGATTTGGAATCGTCGTATTAAATTATAATCTTCTCCAGTTATAGAAGCTGCAGTTTCTGGATCGGAAAAAAATCTCCTTGCTTTCCTTCTCCTTGCTTTGGCTGGTCAATTATAAGGCCTATCTCACGGTATTTTTCTTGAATATGTTTTTTTGCTTTCTTTTTTCCAAATTTTCTTTGTTGTTTCTCACTGTTTCGCCTAACGGGCCAAATTCCAAATCGTATCCCAATTTAAGAATATGCTCCATAAAACGAATTCTAGCATAAAGAAATTCATATGCTTCATTAAAACTATCGTCTTGTGTTGGTGGTTGGCTCAATTGACTTGATGTTTTTTGGCATATGGTGCAGCTTGACGAAGACTTTGTTTCGGTTAAAGCTTGTGCAACTTTTCCGTCGATCATTGTAAGTGACACTTTAAAGTTAACTTCGATGCATTGGTCATTAAATTCAAATATCACTGGTTGAAGTTCTTTAATTTCATCTGTTATTTTGCCAACTTCTTTAGTTATGACATCTTTAGTTTCTTTTTTGTAAGCAAACTGTATTGGTCTACAAAATTTTGTTGACGAGGGAATTTCATTCTTCCATACATCTATCTGTGCAGCTCTACTAGTCGACGGCTCTGAACCAATATAAGTTTTTGCTAAACGTAATGGAACGAAAGAAATCATGAATAAATTGGCATCTGATGAATTTTCCGCGTTACATTGTTTGTATTGTTTGTGGCCAGAGGACCCATCACATCCCCATTTACAAATTAAAGTCATGCTGCAATTTTTAAACTTCTTTAAATAGTCAGCATCAAATGTCTTTAGTAATCGTTCTGCAGTGTGTTCAAGAAGATCCTGCAATTTTATTTCTGCTGAACTTGAAGTTACACTAATAGCAGTTGGTGAAGGTAAGCAATCTTTTGTGGCAGAAACTATATCTCGATATGATGGAAAAATTCCACAATTTTTTTCATTGGTTCGCTTCCGCAATTCTGTATATTGGTTTTTAGTCATTTTCAAATCCAAAAATAGTGCAAATGCTTCTTCTGCAGTAAATTTATTTTCTTCAGTTGGTGTCAGCACACTTTCTAAAATCCTTTTTGTGCGTCTGGGACTTGCTTCCACTATTTTTTCAATGACAGCAATTTTACTCTCTTTAGTTTTCGATGGTTGAATTTGACACAGAAATGAATCCTTTATGATGCTACAAGAAACTTCTTCATTGATATGTTCAAGCTTGCGTTTTCGTGATTTTTCACGAAAACGTGCTGCTCGACCACCTTTTCCAGTTTCCGTGGTAGTTACTGATGGCTTTTTAAAAATAAGTTTATTTCTTAGCCATTCTTGGTTGCGTGAGTAAAACAATTTCTTGTTTCTGAAACATTGATTGTACCGTTTTCTTAAAGTATTTGAATAGTTTTTTATTTTAAAGTTATGAATTTTAATATCTTGTTTGTCGCATATTTTGAAGAATGGATTATTCATATAAATAACTTCTCAAAAAATATGACGTGCACTTGTACCGAATATCTTACCTTGGGTCAGAAAAATTGCTGAAGCTCAAAAAGTGCAGTCCCGATACATGAACATGTATATATAGGATTGTAGGGGAGAGTTAGGACCACAAAATAGTAAATTTGTGTTTTGACTCAGCTTGATTCACAGGAGTTGTGCTCTATGAAGTAGGAAATTTCCGAGATATTTGACCTTTTTTCAAAAAATATTTTAATTGTTCTGAAAACAGTAGAGCTTCAATTTTGCCAGAAATAGGAAATAAGTTAAGTTACAACACAAAATTTATTTCGTCCAAAAATCTTGAAAAACAAAAAGTTATGATCATTTAAACTTTAAAAATTAACTAAAAATATCATAAATTTACTAAATTCTAAGAAAGCCCATTTTGGACCACCCTGTTCTTAGTGAAATAGTTGAAATAGAGTTCTACTACTGTCTACTTTGAGAGTCTAATAACTTAAAAATCGGAGAACAAAAACCGAAAGGAGTTTTGGCCTCTATCTCAAAATATTGACCACAGTGCGCCATAGGTCTATGTTGCTTGGCCAGATATTATGCAATAAGGTAAGCGGTATATCGTTATGATAATAAAATAAATTGAACCTTATTTTGTGAACCATAATAGCCAGACGCTTTAATTTTTTTATAAACAAAAATATACAACGTAAAATTTATAATAATAGATCTCCCGTATACGGTAAAAAACCTACCCTGCTTGAGTCCAGATCCCACCTGACGAATTTGTAATTATTATTTTTTATATTTGCTTTTATAGAGTGCATGTCAGCCCTAAATGATTTAAAATGTCAAATAATATATACCTGCAAATCATGTCTCTATTAAACATTCTTTTTTGTTGTTGTTATTGTAGCTGCTATAATAATAGTTAAACTTTTGAGAAAATTTCAAGAGATTGAGCCCTGTGATCGACGGACAGAAAACAATTAGGTTATGTTTTTACACTTTGGTTAGAAAACACTTAGAAATGAATGAAAGTGTGATTTAAAATTGTCCAAAAGGTAATTTAAGTAAATAATTCTACTAATAATTAAATTCAAGTTAAAGTAAAGTAAAGTAAAGTTCGTAAAAAAACAATTGCAGAGTTTAAAAATAATTAGGGCTTAAAAAAATTCAAACTCACCCTACATGCAGTGGTGGTCGAAAGTCTGTAGTTCGAGCTAAGTTTACCACTTTCGTGAAAAAAAAATTTTATTGATATTTTTACGCGCGCAGATTTTCTTAAAAAATAATTTTTTAATTAACTTTTTTGAAAGGGTTAATGAATGCACTAATATTTACTATTTTTTTACAATTAATTGGTTCTAACAAAAAAGTGTAGGACATGAAGTAAATTTTATTTATATACTCAAGGTGGCCAACTGAGGGCGAAATTTTAAACAAACATCTTCGCATACTATTTTAAGTTCATAGTGCATCTTTTTTGGATGTTTCGAAGATATTTGGCTAGTTCTTAAATAATGATTATTTCTTAACTGAATCTACCGTGCTTTGCTTTCAGGTTAAAGCAATTGAAAGCATTACATTGATAATTGGTATTTTCGATTTTATAGAGATAAAAACATTGACACTTTTTTTAAAGTTATATTAACGTAACCTACCTTTTCTGCAGTCATTTTTTATGGTTTCAAAAAAACGGGTGGTTTTTTTGTAGGCTTGTAAATAGGTGGCATACGCGAATCCCAAAAGAAAATATAATAAATAGAGAGGAAAAATCCCAGACTACTTAGGCCACCCAAATAAATAACAATGACCAAATAACGAAACAATTTTTCGGAAAATGTTGGCTCTGCAAATAAGGCATCATCATTCACAACAGTACGGGGTGGTATATAACCAGAAGGTGATGATGATAAGTTCAATCTGGTTTGTTGTTCAATTTCCTCTGAATTTGTATCGGAGCTGCTTGCATTACTGATGGTAGTTGCTGGCAATAAAATGTTAACTATTTTGAGAGGATCTGCAGTTGTAGACATCTTAGAGTTTGTTTTATTTCTTCTTTTTATTTTAATTAAAATATGCTTTATTTTTCACTTTTTAACACTTCTCTGATATAGAAATCAATTTTAAAATATGCACTCAAAAAAAGCCAAATTACAACGATAATCGTAACTAAAATCACGTTCATGTATGATTTGGTAAAATTGGAAGAATAAATTTGTAATTGACTGGATTGGTGGCGTTTACTTAACTGTAATAAAAAATGTAGTCAGATAGACTTTCTTGATACTCAAGAATATTTGTTTTTATTGCTTTCTTTTATTTCTTCTTACTTACTACACATTCATTCATTCATTACTTTTTAATTATTCGAACAGAACAGTTCTTGTACTTGTCATCATATTAACTGTTGTAAATGTTGCATTAATGTTCTTCAAGTAGATAAGTGAAGGGTTTTTGTTGCAACCATCATATGTGAGTTTGTATATGTTGTTGCTGGGATTTATCGAAATGGAAAAAAGCCGATTAATTCATTGTTAAAAGTGCCAAGCTAACATATTTTATTTTCAATAACATGATATTCTTTTTGTTGTTGTCGTTGTTGCTTTTCTTTACGGTCAAGTTAAAAGTGTCGTGTGAAGTGTCGGAATTATACGATAATCCAGAAAAGAATTTATATTATGTTTGATTAACGAATGACTTTGTTTTCGTATCTAGCGATTACAAGTTACACAAAAAAAAAAAAATGAATGGCCTACAACCAAAATACCTTTTTTTAAATTTGAATTGAAAACAGTTTTGTCGCAAGCTTACGAGTGGAAAAACCAGACACGGTAATTTTTAGTGGGAATAAAATGGATTAATTCTATTTAATTTAAAGTCAAAGCTTTACTGAAAACTTATCTCTCTCTACCTCTTAACTGAGTAACGACTTGACATATTATCGACTGGCCAAAAACCTGAAATTTTACATGTAGGTTTTTTTGGGATGGCTGAATCCGTTTAAGGTTTAATTATTACTTCCCAAATCATCGATAAATGTGATATAAAAAATTCAATGCACATATTTTTAAGCAAGAAAAAGTGGCTGGCACATGATTGGTACCATTTTTTAATTTGGTACCTTTTTTTTCACAATTTGTGCCTTTTAATCAAAAAGAAAAAAAAAACAAATGAATTAAATAAAAATTACAATTATCTCTTATTGTAAAACGTTACTTACCGTTTGGTACTTTTTTAATTTCTTGGGTAAAGAGCTTAATTGGTATTAATTGATTTCTAAGAATTTTGCTACAGAAGGGTATGAAAATCGATAAATGTACTGGTACCATTTTTTTTTCTTTTTTTAAGTAACTAAGACCTTCGTAATTTTCTTGCTGTAAATTTTATTAGAAATATCTATGACTATAATAATTATAATAGTAAGAGGATAAAAAGGGAAACCATGGTTATTTAAAACTTACTTAGAGCCCTGATGGCTGTGCAAAATTTTCTAGAGTTATTTTAATAATAATACAAAAATTATGCCTTAATTGTTATAAAAATTTAGTGAAATAAACCAAAAAAGTTTTTTTTTTTAAATAATAAAACTTAAGGGTTTAATCGCTTAAAACTTACGATATTTTAAATTAAAAAAATATTGTAGCGCAAATGTTTTAAAAAACTTTTTTATTATTTTAGTTGAGTTATCAAAGGCAGCGAAGCTATATAATTTTGGTTCTTCTTTTTCTTAGTCAAATAAAATTCGAATTATAGCAATAAGTCGAAATCGTAAATAAAAAAGGTTAGCTTGAAGCTCTGTACATAGAAAAAGATAATTTACAATAAAGAAAGTGGAAAGAGCATATAAAAAAAATAAAAAAAAAAAAATAAAAAAATTAAAAAATTAAAATAACGCATTTGTAAGAAAACTAAGATTTACAGCTCAGAAGTACCCCTTCAGCTCAATTTTTTTGCCCAATATATGGTGCGTTCTAAGATTTTTGTCGATTTTTTCTAATTCTTTAAGATATTGCACATAAAAAAGTTGTAACTTTTTGTGTTTACAGTCGAAAAGTCAAAAATTATCTAAAAGCGGCCATGTATTATTGCCTTTTTATTTATTTCTCTTATCAAGAGCCAATCGTACGTTAATATATGAACTGCACGAATTAAATTAAAATCAATCCTTTTTTCAATTATAAGTAAGCAAAAGAGTATGGTGAAATATTTGGAAAGCAAATGCTTCTCCATCCTAGAGTTAAGAATATCCTATGATAGTACATTTCATTAAAGTCGCTTATTTCTTAGTTCCTTATTGACTGTTGTAATCTCTTGATCTTATCCCATAAAAAAATAAAAGCCCATCTAAACTAAAAGTGGAACACATTTCAAAAGTAAAATATTTTTAGCTTTAATATGTTTGTGTGTTTTTCGTCCAAAAAGAAGCACGTATCACGGATATTAGCCTTTGTCATTTACGTAAGTTTTGGAATGCTTTAATGCTCTCCAAAAAGTATACGTTGGAATCCAAGTGATCTTGCTATACATTTCGTGACATAGGCGGCTGACTAAACTTTCTTTAGCCACGTATTTGTCTGACCATGAAACATTTGTTATTATTTTAATTATTTAAAACTATAATGGTGTTTTCATATAGGCCATGCTTTGGACGAATATGGCCTTATTTTGCAAGCCGTTATAAGTAGACGATTTAAAGTTGTGCAGTGTATGTGCCCCCTATAATAACCCAGGAAAAAATTAGACATTACCTTGATTGCCATCATCATTATTTTCTGCAATAATCAATGCAATCATTTGTCAGTTATTGATTATAAGAGTCTTATGCCTTGTTAAAATGATAAGGTTGGTAACTTAGTTGGTAAGTCAGTCTGTCAAAAATTATTAATTTCACACTCGGCAGTATTTTGTATAATTGTTTGCTGGGAATGTATCGTTTCTCATATTTTAAACCACGTCAAGAGCACACCTTAGTTTTTCAACAATAAACAATAAAAAGATCAAATTAACAACTAAAGTTTGACGTATACATAATGCGGATTTTTTTGGGTGTGAGACCATCTGGCACTTAGATGATTTATATAAAAAGCTTATAGATATATGCTCTATGTATCATTTATAGAAATATTACCTCTCTGAAAACACAGCTAAAATTTATGATCTTGAAATATTCAATATAGTCACAGCCATATTTTGAAAACAAAACACTGAATTTAAATGGATACATTTGTTTTAAGTTTATAAAAAACCGATAAAGGTCGCTAACGTCGTAAACATAGCCTTATGTCCATAGTTCAAGGTTGCTGCTTTAAATTATGTTAAATCATAAAATAGCTATGAAAAGAATTAATAAATAAAGACTGGATTTTAAAATACCCATAAAAGTATTAAAAATACCCCCAATAAAAGGGATTTTTGATAAATTATAGCTGGCTAAATTGCAGCTGGGACGAACGTCGCGTAGCATTACAAATTCCTCATTTAATCATCCTTACGTAAATTCGTTGACTGAAACTCAACTAAGACGACAGAAATAGTCAAAAATTAGATCGAAAGTACGTTTTTTGTTTATATTTGCCATTCGCTGGACTGACCATGTATTAAAAAAAAGGAATAATAATTTTTAATTGAACTTTTTATATAAATGAGTTATTTTTTTCAGTTTTGGCATAGCTAATGAAAAAATTAAAAATTATGGAAGTAGGTGAAAGTTCTGGCTAGTGTGGGTAATTATTTCGTTGTTAACCAATACTTATAAAGAAAGAGAAATTAATCAAAAACACTCTTGAAATTTCTCATGTTTTATTTCTTGTAAATATTAGCTAAAATCAATAACTACCTTGTGGATATATATGAAGAAGGCTGACGAAGGTTATAGCGAACCAGAAAGTGTATCTGATTCGGCTGGGATCTAAATACTATTGTTATCTTTAGAATTTATCACAATCAATAAAGAACCTAAGCAAAAATATAACAATATTTATGTAATAATTCATTTAAAAATTAATTATTGATAATAATAAAAATAAAAAGTTTTAAAAATTTTAGGTTTTTTTAATTAAGAACAAAAAAAAAAATAATATAAAAAGTCATTCGTCGTTCGCTAACATAAAAAATAGAAATGAACCTATCGCAGAGCTCGTTACGCCCAAAACTTCGTTGACGCTTTTACTGTGGACATTTTCATATGCACAAACATATTTTATTATTTTTTTTTTTTTGATGAATATTTGCAACGAAAAATTTGTCGTTTCTCCTAAATATGTTTGCAGCATTAACATAAAAAGATCTTTTAATTTTTTCAATCCAAGCGTTTTTTATTTCATGTGATATACTTTCTTGTTAAGCTGCGTATCCGAGTTCTAAATTCGTGTTGTTATGCAACGTGCAGTCGTGGTAATATTAAATGGAACATGGCTTAGAACCCATGTTTTATTTATTATCTCTGACAAGAAACAGTTACATCAGTTTTGTATATATTTCATGCGTTAAACACACATGCACTAGAAAACAAAATTAAAGTGAATGACGCACAAGTAGAGATACAACTAAAAAAGAAAGGAAGAATGTGATCACTAAATTAGTTATTAAAAAGAGAAAGAGTTAGATGAAATGGGGCAATTGACTTTTGATTTTTTTAAATCAACAAATCATAAAGTAACCCCTACTCCACGACTGATTTCGAACAAATACTTTTTGATAAATTATAAACATCGGCACAGACGAGGGAAAATCGCGTTAGGAATCTTTATATATCAAAAAACTTTTACATTTCAGGCAACATGAAATGATACATGAATTTTAACAAGAAATATTGCTTTATTTTCCTTCAATGTTCCCTCGTGTGTATCAAGCATTTAGACAATGGAAGAGTACCTCTAACTTAAGGTAGATATTTGATACCAACTTTTAAACCATTAAGTGAAATTGAAACAATTATTATTGTCACGAGATAAAACACTATAAAAGCTACAGTCTTAAAACTCCTTAGAAGCTGAAGCTTCTGAAGCTGCAAAATAAATAAACAAATTGGGATATTTGTAAAGCCGAAAAAACAGTAAAAGAAACATAATTTAATATAAATTAAACACTAAACATTTGTTTTAAACAAAATTGTTATTGTTATAAAGTATTAAGTGATTAAGTAATGATTTTACGAATGATTTAAGAAATTAGCGTAAAACTTTTTTTATACTTTCTGCCGCTGGGTAGCAAAGTACATCGGAAATCGTAAAGAATAAAAAATCGACTTTGATTTAAAAAACGAGTTTTAATTGTCCAAAGTTAATAAACTGTGAGATATAACGCATACATGTGGGCGTGGCACTTTCCACAAATTGTAAATTTTTTATCATTGTGTTAGTTGGTAACTGTGACATGTAACACCTTGAAATTTGTATCAAAATCTGACTGGATTGGAATAATAGGCGTGGTACCTCCCAAATAAAGTCAAATGTTATTAACGTGTATCAATAGAATTGAAACACGTAGAGTCCTGAATTTTTTTACTAGAAACTTTCTAATTAATACTTATACTCAAGCAAATGGATTGAAACAGTAGACTAGGTACCTCTCAAACTGAGTAAAAAATTGTTGTCGCTAACTAAAGGAACTGTAAGGGGAAAAAATTGTCAAAAATTTCCCAAAGCTTTCTTCATTTAAATGAATGTTTTTCGAAATTTCTTTTTTTTTGGCCAGTGTTTTTTTTTACTTTTCAATAGCAAAAAATGTTTCCTTCCTCCTGGATGATGGATATAAGTTTACCATAAATTTCTGTTTAAAAACTTAATATTTATTTACATTATTTTTTTATTCAATTAATATTTAAATTTAATTTATTTTATTTCAATTTTTTTTTGTTTTAAGTAATTTATTTCATATATTTTGTTGAAAAGAGAAAATAGATTTGAATTTTTTCAAACGAATGTAGCAACTTGGCGTACTACGTAAAATTTGGGAATCTTTGTATGACACAAATTTTAAATATCATCTCAGTCGCTAATAACAGATTTTGTAAAAAAAAATAATCCTGTCTTTAGATATAAACTTGATTCCTGAATTCTGTATAGAATCAACCTTTATATTGGGTAATAATTATGAAACACATGGTCATTGCTAGTTAAAAAAATATTGAAGATAATTTCATGTTTAAATTCTCCCAATCATTTTAAGAAGTATTGGCTTTTGTGTAGAAATACGCAGTTCTGTTTCCTGTCTGCAACCTTCATTGTTTACGTGGTGGATACTTAGTTTAAAGAAACGCACTATTTGTGTCCTCATATTAAGAAAAAAACCTAGTCCTGATTAAAAAAAAAAACTGTTTGACAATTATTATTACTTAAAAACACACTGTCAATAAAAAATGAACTGCACTTAAATTTACTTTTATTTCAAAACTACATTAAGAACAGGGGTTCGAATACACAATTTTCTTCATTGAATTTACTGATGTTTATGTTTTTTTTTTGCTTTTTTTTTACTTACTTGGTTCATTATTGCGTTAACCCATGTGATGCGAGTGTTTAATTTCTGGCAAAGGTGGCATACTTGAATCCCATATAAACAAATAATAAATGGCCAATGTCATGCCAAGGCCACTCACTCCTCCCAAATACAAGACTATTGTTATTAAACGAAAGGTTTGTGACTCAAAAAAATCATCACTCTTGGGAATGATTACCTCTTCGTCTTTTTTTGGATCACCACCCGCACCAGCACCTGCACCTTGACCTGCTTGTTGAGACATATTTCGTAATTTTAATTTTTATAAGTTTGATTTTAAAGTTTCAATATAAAATTTTCTAGTCTTAACAAAAGTAAAACACTTAATAAACTAAAAAAATCTATTTTTATTGTTGTTATTTACAAATTTGAACTCAAGTTTTTCGTCGGTTGTACTAAGTTGCAACTGTTGTTAATGACTATTTAAAATATTTAGCCACAAGTACCAGCGTTTATGTTTATATTTTTCTAGTTTTTCTATATTTTTCTATTGTTCTTTTATTGTTTTCTGAAACGAAGGAATGTTTTTTTTTGCTTTTATATTTTTAGTTCATTTGGTATTTTTATTTTTATTTTTGTATATACGCTTTTGCGGTTTTTCTTTTAATTGACCATATAAAAATCCATTTGTTTTTTTTATTTGTCTATTTTCTTGTTTGATACCCTACAGGGGTTAAAGATGGAAAACATAAATCATATGGGTTGATGCTGAAGTTTGTTAGATTAATCACTATTGACACGAACATTTTTGAGGGATGTGTAAAAGCACTTAAAAAAAAAAGGAGCAATGAAAACAATACCGAAATTAACATTGTTGGACGTCTATTATTTAGGATATTTTATACAAAGGATGAGGAAAACTCGGAAACTACTAAGACTTATGAGCAGGAGAAGTCGAAAAATTAAAAATATTAATAACTGCAATGTAGGTAGGACAAGACATTGGCATAACATGAAACGAAGCAAAGGATTTCCTACAAAAAGGAGATGGTTTCCGCATTTTCTAGACCGGAATCCTGAACAGACTTGACGAGATATATAGTGCAAGCAAGATTCTAGGAAGGGCAAAACTACATTAAGGCAGAATTGAATTGCGCTTATAAGGCCCTTGGGCAGAAAGTCACAAACAGTTCCTAAACATAGTTATCCAGCACTGGCTAGTAAAATATATTAATCACAGGACGCAGTACATTGTACGTGGACAAAGGGAAAATGAGTACAGATTAAATGTCTGATAGCTGAAGAATTTTATACACATAAACATTTTTTTAAATAACGCCTCAAATACTTAATAAACAATCTTCAAATAAAAACACAGCTGATAACATTGCATGGGCTTAATGCGCAAAAGGTAAATTATAAAAAAAATTTTGTCCTTTTGTGCTCTTTTGCTTTTTTATTAAGAAATATAAGTTCCCACTCTATGTAAAAGGTAAGATATCACATTTTTTTATTGTAAGCTGTCATTCGTAATGATACGTGTCAGGAAAGATTGAATAAGCAGTTATAAAAATAGTGATTAGGCTTTTCACGTCAAATATTTGACTAATACACACTTTAAGAGAGTTCCAATCTTCTGTTTAGTTTTATAATTTTTTATTTGAAAATCATTTTTAAAGTGGATAAAAATTATTTTACTCAAACTAAAGTAGGAAGACATTTTTATTTTAAAACTAATATGAAAATATATAGGTAAAAAAAAATTAATGGATTTTACCAAATAAATCTGTCTAGACGAAAGCAAGGATTGAAAAAATAGCTCGTAAGATTGCTGGGATAGAAACGTTAATAGTCATCTTCAAAAAGCTGATTAATTAATTAAATTGACCGCCTTCCTTTATTGTATTAAATATTTTAAAGACAGTAAAAAAGTCAGCAATGTGACGTATTCCGACATTTTTATTATAATTTTTAATTATATTATCATTTTAATAACTAACATTTTCTGTGCATATGACAATAGAAATAGAAAAAAGCAGGAAGAAACGCACAAGCTTTTTGCACTTTTCCGAGAACGTGGGTTTGTTTGCTTATAGTGAATGGTCATAACTATTGTGTAAACGCCAACACTACAGAAGAAATTGTCTGCATTTTTGACAACTTATTCGTATTATTTTATTGTCATTGTAAATTCTGTGTCAACTTTGAAAAGATTAAGGCCAGGATTCACTATCATACACAATCGTACGATTCAATCACACAAAAATCTGAAGAATTCTGTTCTACTTTAAAAATCGTTTCAAAATGACGTCGTAGGTGCCACACTATTATACAAAAAAAATGCAAAAACAGATGCTTTTAATATTTTGTTGTTCCTTTCTCCTCATCTTCAAAAAAAATCAACTCTGATCGCATGGAAAAAATCATTATTTCAAAAGATTATAAAATCGTACAGATCTGTCAAAAAGTCTGTTACACACATACACTTTTAATCCACACTATCATACTTTTCGAGCACACATGCATTTTATCAACATTTTCTTACATTTTCAGACATTAAATTGTCAAATTAAAATGAAAGTTATTATAAGAATGTTTTCTTTTATAAATCATTTTTTTTTGAGTTGAGGGTATCATATAATTGTTCTTGCCGACCTCTACTTTTTTTAAGGCTTTTAAAGATTGTTTTGTTTTGTTCATTAAGTTTTGTTCTTAAAATGCAAATAATTCTCTGCTAAGAGAAAAGGAATAAAATGCAATAGAATTTTAAATGGTTTAAAATTGCGGCTAAGAAACTTTTCATAGCCATTTATATGTTTTTCTATAAGACAAATTCAATTACCGTTTGAAATTGGTTCAAGATGAACTCACAACAAACCAAACTATAATCGATATTTTTTCAACACTTTTATTTAAACAACTTGCATGTTTATTTGTCTGTATACAAATCTGGAAAATGTTTGTTTAATTTATTTATTTATGCTCTAAATCGTATTAGTTTAATTCATTGTAAACAAAATTTAAGAAATAAAAGAAAATTCTCTATTTCATATTCTAGCTATACTTGATCCTACGTTTTCGTATTTTTTTTTTTTAATGTGCTGTTATAAACGCAGCCCTCCACCCTATAATACTGTGTTACTCCAGCCAAACACGCAAAACCATCCACAGACAACTTACGCTCTATATCATGCCAGTCTTCCCGCTTCATTCAATAGCCACATCTGTTAACCCTGTTATTAAGCTGTTACTTTCCTACGCTAACAGGTAGAGCTCTATATTATAAATTCGTCTTAAGCCTTATCTGCTACTCCGATATTAAAGTGACGTCTTCACTGACTTTTTTGCCATGGCTTTATATAAAATTTTATATACCATAATTATTGAGTTTGCTTTGCACACATGCGCGATCTTAAGTTCTAACAAATGAACTTTGTGATCTTCTGCTTTTACAGAAACCCCTTCCCTCTACCTTCGAAGCTACCGAAGTTATTTTACTTCGGCCTTAGCTCAGTGATGTCAAATGTACTGTATTGTCCTCTTCGTAGTGATTTTTTCAAAATTTTAAGCGTAGAGAAAAAGAACAGATTTTCCATTTTAAGCAAAATGAAAGAAGTTTTTAAAATTTTCTGTTCATTGTTTGTTTACTTTATAGTTTATTTAGCTGTCGTTTTATATTATCTCGCACCATTTTTGTGAAGTAACCAAGCAAGAAATGAGTGAGCAAAAATTATACATACACAATTTACAATAATTTTATTCTGAAACGGAGTTGCCGTTGTACTGCTTTTGGTATTAAATTGTGATATTTTTGTTTTTGTTAATTAAATCTAAGTTTTAACTTGTGTTTATACAAACTTGATAAGCAAAGTTCAGGCCTAAAAAAGTTTTGTAATTAAATATGTTATAAAAACCAGCAAAATATGCATTATATTTTTTGTAAAAAAAGTTACTGGCAACGCTGTTTCCTACAGACATCACACATATACATCATGTTTACATCATTTCATTTTCCCATTAAGAATGTGATAGAAACTTTGTTTTCACTTGTAGGGAACTATATTTACTGTTGGTTTTAGATTTGAAGAAATTGGTGCCAGATCTTATTTTCGTAACAATGTAATTGCTTGGTTACGGCAGATCATAAAAGAATAAGAGTTACACCATAGTACATCCAATTTATTTTTTACACGGTCGATTAAATTGTGTAATAAATAGGTGATTGGAACCTTATCTCTAAAAATTTGTAAAAAAAAGGATTTTTAAGAACAAGAATTAATTTTGCTAAATCACATACCTATATTATGTTTATTTGCACTTTAAGTTTAAAAAGGGTGATATAAACATACTATGTATTTCGAAAAAATTAATTTGGCCAAAAAAATTTAAGCCCAAAATTTTGAGTCGTGCTAAATGGAAAAAAATTGTGAAAAAGATTTAAAATTTTTATCTTCTACGCCGCGGCGCGCCGTGTTAAATCAAAACAGTGTAAAAAATAAGGTGCACATACATTTTCCCAATGCTAGCTATTCGAGACATTTAAAAAAGTAACAGCTTTCTTTTTGTAATTTTTCAATATTTTGTGCAGGCGTGGCACTACCCGTAACAGTTTTAAACTTTTGCATTAGCATTAGCTTCGCAATAAACTTCCTTTATTAGAACAGTGGCGGGGGATTATGCCATACAAAGTGAATAGTTTTAATTATGTAGCTAAAGAGCGACGGAACATACAGTCTTGTATTTTTTAAAATTAACTCCTTTATTAATGTGCACAATCGACCGACAATTTACAATTAAAAATTTTATATGAATAATTTAGTTCTTAATGAAAATTGTAAAGCTAAAAGCTGATTAGATAGAAACAGAGGAAATGTTATCCTACATATTTATTTATTGGCATTTGTTTTTATTGTAGAGAATTATAACAGGTACAACCTCCATATAAATATGATTAGTACCTCTCTAACACCATAGTGTCACGTGACAGCTTTACTTTTTTTTAAAAACTTATGCGAGTAATGGCCGTATGTTGTGCATAATGGAATAAAAAATTGTCTGGATTGTAAGGAGGTACGATGCATAAAAGAATAAATTGAGTTGGGAAAGTAATAAAAATATTTAAATTAAGTAGAATACAAATCAATAAAATAATTAAAATTTTCCAAAAAATTCTTTAATCCCCAATAAGGATTATTTTTCACATTTTCTAGAAAAATCCTGATTTAACAGGTGCAGTCCTTATCCCTAATGGATATAATACACATATTAATTCGAACAAAAAGGTACTGTTGAAAATTTTAAACGTTTGCTAATTTCAGTACAAAATATAGGACAATAGGTCAACACCCTTTACTTTTAAATTTTGTTTTGTATACGGTACCCTTATAATGGTCATAGTACTTCTTTTTTACCTTTTACCACAGGTAGAAAGAGGGTATATCCAAGTTCTTCATTCCATTTGTAAATTCTACACTATCTATTTCCGACCACATAAATTATATATATTCTGAGTTCTTATGCATAGCAAAGTAGATTGTTCATCTGTCCGTTTGCGTTCGTGCTGAAATAAACTTATGACATTTTTATGTAAAATTAAAAAAAAATTGTGTTCTTGTTTTTTAATTTACTGTCACCCCAATATTTGTGTTTTTGATTGAAGTTACTTCACTAAACTAGATTTACACATATGGTGAAGGGTATGTAAGATTCGGCATAAATACAGCACTCTTACTGCTTAATTCTATGCTTAAAGCGAACCTCCTCTGCATACTCTGTTTGATTTCAGAGGGTCTACGGTCATTGAGGGGACAGCATTTATTTTTTAAACCATTTTGGTGTTTGCTGTTGTAGATAAAACATTTTTTGGTGAAAGTCTCTTACGGTTTTGGAGATGTCGGCCTGAAACAAACAGAAAGATATAATAGCGAAAACTAAAGAGTTAGGTTTTAACACTTTGCATACGGAATAACATAAGATATAAACTGTGTAGAATTAAGTTGTTAATTAAAACATTTAAACTCAGCTACAAATATATCACAGATTTGTATTATTAAAAATAATCAGTACAGCGGCAATACAGCTTTTAAAAAGCTACTGAATCAGTTCCTTATGGTGATGTACTGCATTATCTTTCTTTTTTGGTGGCTTTCCCTTACGATGTTTTTGCAATGTTATAAGTCCGTGGCAACCAAGCAGATGGCGTTGGTGTCCACTGTACATCCTGAATGAAGTCTATTTATGGATAAGTCCCTGAATGTATGCGAGTCGATACTTGACGCTTAATTTTATAAATCTCAACGTAACGCTTAAATATTTATATTTACAAAACACAAAAACCAATTTAAGAATTCTTCTTTTTATCATTTATTATTCATACAAATTCCGACTTCAATATGGAGCAAATGTACGCATACCACTTGTGTAGCCTTTTAATTTGTCAAATATGGTTTTGTTTCTGTCGTTGCATTTCAAAATTTGGTCTACTCTTTAAATTCTTAGTGTTCAACTTATGGTCGAAAATTAAAACTTACCTTAGTTGTCAGATTCTTGTATCCTTTGCACTGGTATACCATTTATGGAAATGGGAAATTTTAAATGAATTTCTGGCATACTTGAATCGAAAAAAAATAAATAGTAAAATGATAGAACCACGCCCAGGCCACTTATGCCACTCATATATAAAAATAATGAAATATAGCGAAATAACTTTGAATCAAAGAATTCTGAATGTTGATTTTCATTTGGCAAAACTTTTTCGCCCGTGGATTCTGTATTAGGTGCAGACAACATGTCTTAAGATAGCGAAATCTTGAAAGCAACTACAAAACTGCAGGCACCAAAAGTAACATTTAAAACTATTATATTTAAGTTATAATTAAGATTGACAGTTTTAATAAGATTTGCATAATTTATATTTTTATGAAATACGATTAATTATTGATTTTAATTTTTTTTCTACTCTCTTTTTTATAGAATTGAAAAGAATACAAAAACTGTCTGTGCCCATTCTCTCACATACATATGAAGATGCCGTGACTTTGGCAAAAGTAGGAAAATTTCATTATATGCTGTTATTAGTGTGCGGTGTCTGTTTCATGTCAGTGATGGTGGAAATTATGTGTGTCAGTATTATTATGCCCACCATGAAATGTGATTTGGTATCGACGTTAGCAGAACAAGGCATATTGGCTTCAGCGGGATTTTTGGGTATTGTTTTAAGTTCCCATGCCATGGGTTTTTTGGCCGATACCTGGGGACGAGTACGTACTTTAAGACTGGCTATTACGTTGGCTTTAATATCAACAGTTGTGTCAGCATTTTCCATTAATATTTGGATGCTAATAGTATTTCGATTCTTAACGGGCTTTTTTATATCTGGCGGTCAAGCGTGTGTTTTCAGTTTGTGTGGGGAGTTCCATGGCAACAGGACGAGAGTTAAACATGTTACTCTATTGTCAGGATTTCTTCCTTTAGCTTTAATTTATTTACCAGGTAAAATTTAATTTTTAAGATTCACTGCGAGTTCTATATGATCCTTGATATATTTTAGTCATTGCCTCTTTGGTCCTGCCTTTAAACATTGAGGCCATGCTCTGGGGTATGAAATTCTCCTCATGGCGGGTTTTATTAATGTTAAACTCTCTTCTGTCACTTTTTGCTTTGGTTGGTTTATTTATTTTACCCGAGACCCCAAAGTATGTTTTGGTCCAGGGTGACCATGACGGTGCATTAGAAATTTTACGCTGGATTTATGTTAAAAATACAGGCCGCCCTGCCTCAGACTATCCTGTCAAACAGATTATAATGCAAACGAACGGTGCTAGCTTGGGAAATATATCAGGCATTAAGGATGCCGTAAAGCTAATTTATAGCCAAACTGTACCCTTATTTTATCGTGAACGAATTTTGCATACCCTTAACATTTGTGGCATGATGTTTTTAGTTAATGGCCTTTCACAGGGAATTTTTATGTGGTAAGTTGAAATAGCTAATGAGAAAATTACAAATAAAGAATTTTTAAAGAAATAATCACAAAAATGTGCAGTTTTCGATTTAAAAATCTCTTTAAGTTAAATATGGAAATTGGTTATTTTCGCTTGAGCGTGTGACGTTAAAATTACGTTTCCCAAAACTCGAAATAATTCACAAGCTTAAGTAAATTTGATTGATCTACTAGACTTGGTTAGAGAATTTTCCTTTTTATTTTCTGATCTTTTGACCAACCAATCGACAAAATGAGGGCTGCATTTACTCACAACAAATAATAAAAAAATTTGAGTCTAAAGTTTTACGACAGGCTTTTATTAAACTTGTTTCCATCAAAAATGAAACATCCGGCAGTGGATACGTCATTTAATGGGGAATGGAGGCAAAGAAATCAGCAAAACGACCCTATACGTAAAAAATATACAATGCTCAAGGTCAAACTTCTTCAGATTCAAGGGAAAAAATACAAAAAATTAGTTTAGAATTTTTGTTGCATCCACTTTAATTTCCAGAATTGATGCAGCGAAGATGGTCTCACGTATAATTAGATGTTTGTCTTTGCAGTAGAATTTAATTTTGAGAATCTTCCGAAATCCCAACATAAAAACGGCTTGAAAAAATTGCAGAAATGCCGGATAAAACAAAAATTTAGGAAATAATGTTTTTATGTATTTTTTTTATAAATTTTATGACTTTCCTTTTCGAATTTAAAATACAGAAAAATATTATTTCTTGAAAATAAGAAAGATCTAATAAATTTTATTATTATTTTTAATACCTGTAGGTACCCAACAATACTAAATGAATTGGTAGCTAAAAAAGGTTTGGGTTACAGTGCCTGTCAAATTATAACTCACATAAAAACCGAAACAGATTTAAGTAGCGATGTATGTAATGGCATTATTGATACATTTCCCTTAATGATGATATTGATTGTGGGAGCTGCATTCATCGCCTTTTTTGTTATGATCGCGTTCACTGTAAATATTGTAGGCAAAAAGAACTTACTATGTATGTACTATTAATGTCACAATTTATGAATGTATGTCAACTAGTTTGATAATTTTTCATTTATAGATGCTCTATTTGTAATTGGAGGTGTTTCTTCAGCTTTAGTTCTTTGGATTTCCAATTTCTACGCCATCGTTATTTTAATCACCTTATTCTTGTGCATCGGAAATGCCACTGGATTAATCTGCACGATTTCTATAGAATTTTTTCCTACGAATATCAATGCCATGGGAATGTGTTTTGTTATGATGGTTGGTCGTTTGGGAGCATTCTTTGGCAGTAATTTCTTGGGCCAACTGCTGTTCAAATATTGCGACAAAGTATTTTGGGGTTTGTTGGGCTTTTGCTTTCTTCTTTGTTTAATGAATATGTGTCTTCCTGAGCGCAAACATCATAAGCATAAGGATAATACCAAATTGTATAAAGTAAATGAATAGAAAATATTTGTAGCGCATTTTCTGGAACGCTTTTGTACGCACTCGGATTATAAAAAATATCTATTTCTTTTTTGTGTATTTATCTTTTATTTATCTAAATTTAAGTTAATTTTTAAAATTATACAAAAAACGAAAAAACCAGCACATTACCTTGCTTGCGTGTATGCTTTACAAGGAAGCGGTTTAATAAAAACTATATAAATCATTCATATCGAACATACATATGTATATACATAAAATATAGAAGCCGATAGCCATTGTTGATTGTGCTTTTAGCTTTTGATTTCTTGTAATTTTAATTATAATAAATTTGTAAATAAATAAATAAAAATAAAATATGAAACTTATATGTAAGTATTTGTAAAAGAAACACGACAAAAGGAAAGATTTTTATATATCGAAATACCATTTAAATAAATAAAATTTTAAGCATTTGCAATACAATGAACTCCTTTGTAAAGGATATTTGTTATTTTCCAAATTAAACAAAGATTCCCCCAATAGAGTCCATCAGAATGGACCAAGTTCTTAAAACAAAAAAAGTATCTTTTTTTCGTTTAAGGGCGCATAGAAATTTTTGGTTGGTTGTTTTACGCAGCAATTAATGCAAAAAACTATTAAAGAGAATCAAGCAATTCCGTCTGTATAAACGACACTCCACCCGTGTAGATGATGCTGTCATCCCAAGTATGTAGCAAAGGAAATAGTGTAACCGTAAAACATGCTCCGGCTCCACTTTTGAAGAAATGTAAAGATTCCATTAGCCTGTGAACCGCACCAAACGGAACATTTTTCTGGTCGAAATGAGTCTGTTGGAGTCTGTTGCAGAACGGTTTTAACTCCAAATGTAACTTTGAAAAATTGTTTTTGTATAGTTTGAACTGCTAGCTCCCAGATGGCATCAGTTTTACGAAAAAAAAAAAGGTTTTGTCCGGAAGGTACGTACATACGTACCTCTGTGCATTGGTGTCAATAAACTGAATCAATAAAATCTGTTTTTATTAAAACTAGACGGACGACTTAAAAAAGTGACGCCACAACTGACAAGTAATTTATTTTTAAAATTGTCTATTGCTGTTTTAGTCTATTGATTCATTCATCTCACTTTAAAGTAATTTGTGATGCAAGTCGGTAAATAAAACACTAGACGGTATTGAAACCTGGTCATGCGTATTGAATTGTGAAAAATAAATGTATTTACTGAAGATAAAAGAAATAAAATAAACAATTTCCTAAACTGACAATACGAGAGCCAGTCTTAAAAACAATTTTACCATTTATTTGTACAGAATATTTAATGGTAAATTGTTTCTGATGCTTTTTTAACGGCGAAATAGTTAAAAAGAAATGGTCACAGAATGACAACCAGATGATGAACAAAATGCGACATAAAGTCGCTTTATGACGATGCTGATTCGCATTCTGCAGCTGTCAATGATGCATTAAAATATTTCAAATACTAAAGTGTTTTTTTTCCTTAATTGTTGTTTAAATAAAAAAAAAAACACAAAATAAGAAGCTTTTAAAGTTTAGCAAAAAAAAGTTGACAATATTGACAATGTCGTTCTAAGAGTTCTTTAGATTGAAAGATAGAGTTAATGAGAGATAAATAGATAACATAATTTAGCAGAGTTCAGAAAAGTACATTCACTGTACAAAATTCTCGTACATAAATAGAAAACACACAACTAAAGCCAACCCGTACATATTTTTCTTTTCATAGCAATTATGTACATCTCTAAATTTTGAAATTTTCCGTACACATCTACGAATGTGTTTTATTAAAATATTTTTTTGCATATACGTACGTGAATGTACGATTGTAGATATTCTTCGTGTATGTGTACGGCTAAAAACGTACATGAAGGACAGAGAAGTTTGAGTGTACTTTATTTTTAGTACGTGTATTGAACAACCGTACATGAAGACATGAAAATAAATTCGTGTATGGGGAAGGCGTACATGCAAAATGAAAATAACTGCGTGTACGGACGGAAAAAAATGTACATGTACGATAGACAACAAATTATCTATTAGCAATTGGAAAAGCCTATTAGATGCAAATGGAAACAATTGTTTTATTTAGTTTAAAATTTTTTTTTATGTATATTTACTTATATTAATATAATATTTTATTTATTTTATAAATAAAATATGTATATATAGGAATTTCTTTCTTTCGGACAAAATTAAACTCTGTTTACTCACTGCTTTCTATTTTAAGGTTTGAGCAGTCGAGCAAGTTAAAGTTTAATTTTGTTATTTATATATTTTAGACATAGACTTAGATCTTAACTTGGTCAAGACTGTAGCAACTGAACTAAATGCATGTTCTACAGATGCTTGTGTTGCAGGTACAGCAAGTACCACTTCGGCAATCTGGCTCAATTTTGAATTGTGTTAACAATTTTGTATCCAATATTTCAATCAGTTAATATTAAAGGGTTGCATTGGTTTTTCACATAAAGCAAGTAGTTCGGTTTTAAAGTGATAATTTTGATTTTAGTTGTTAAATGCGATGTATTTAGGAGTAGGAGGACATATTGTACTAGTTTAGAGTGTGCAGCACTTGACGTAGTTGAAGTATTATTTAACGAGGTAGAACATTTATCAATTTCATCTTGCGAAGATGTCGAATACGATATTTGAGTAATAATTTCAAACATCTGTATTAAGTGATCCTGAAAATATAATAATATTTGTTATTGTTAATATTATTGTTTTTTTTTTGTAAAATTTAAGCTTACCACTGCATTTTGTTTTTGATCATTGGTAAGTAGTGGCGTTCCTTGAAATGGAAATTTCTGACGTGAATAGTTGATTAAAAAAAGGTAATCTAAACCTTTTTTCTATAGTTCATCCCGTCTCTTATAAATGTGATATTGTGAAGCATACTAAATCCAGAAATAGACTGGGTAAATATGCAACATAAGCTTAGACCTTTTAATAGTTTGACTCTAAAAATATAAAATATTTCAGGAGCAATTTTTTTAATATAATGAGGCAAAATAGGCTACCGTCGTAATAATTAAGCTTCGTGACTAATATTAACAACTTCAAAAATCATTTAATTGATGTGAAAACTAAGCTTAACAATTTCTTTGGTTGTGCCTTAAACAGATTTGACTTTTGTATAATATTTAAGCTCTTACTGTCAATTGACTGAAGAGGGAAAAATTCAAGATCTATCAGTTAGCAGTCAATTGGTAGGCCGAAGGTGTATGCGTTAAATGCATTACAGGCCGCAAGGTAACGTAACGTTCGACCTCGTCACAATATGACGTGCTGTAATATTCAAAATTAAATATTTTTCTCAACTCGACCTGCAAGTGATAAAATCGCTTTTTTTTAACGCAAATAATGATTAATAATAGTTTTGCCAAAATTATCAAATGGAATCGTTTAGCAACAAAACGACTTGTCGAATTTGTATTGATGCACATACTTTATTTAAAAATACTTTAGTTTACAGTTTTTATAACAATTGCATCAATAGCATTAAAAAAAGTAGCAAATGAGCGGTTATTGAACTGATAATAAAGGCAACATTCCCTAGCTTGAATTGGCTGCCACTTGATATCGTTGGTCTCACTCCTGGTATTATTTATACCATTTATGGTTACCGCCAGTTATAAACGCACACACACAAAACTAACACACATTCTATTCTTTGCAATTTTATACAATTTTGTAGTCTTTTAAGGATTGCAACAGAAAAAGAACCAACAAAAAAAAAAAAAAAACGTAGAAGAAATAAATAATTTCCCCCTTATAAATCGCATAAACCAGTCTATTGCAGAAAAATAAAAACCCCAATAAAAGAAACGAACATATAAACGAACGAACGGAGAAGAGAACTGGCTGGTCATGCCAATGCCATTTGGATTTGTTCCATAATCCTCATACAATATGAGTTGTTTCTGTTTCTGTATTTTATAATTTTATTTTTTTCTTTCTAAAAATCACAAGATATTTAACGGTTCATGTTGTGTGGCAAATATTTAATCGTTGAATATGACACATGTGCGACATAATAAAATGCACATGTTTGAATGTTTATTAGTCTACTCCAAATAATACAGGCTCCATTCGTTTAGCCAAAAGAATCTTTAGTCGCTAGCCATTGCTTTAATTTGATGATCACGTTGTTGTTTTCCAATTCTTCTGTTCCACGATTAGTGAGAAGTATCTAAAAATCTAAAAATGAAGTTAATCTAAAGATGGATTAGTTCGTTATAGTACGTTTTAAGGAAGTTCTATTTTTTTCTTTTTTTCAACTCCAACTTGGGTTGCAATAACAATTTCAACAGTCACTTAGTAAGTTAGTCAAGCAGCTAGCAGCCAGCCAGACATATTAGTAAATAATGAAATATTTGTAACCCTGTATGGAATGGTATTAAAATGTGTGTAATAATTTTTAATAAGAAAACTTGTTTTTTGATGTTCCACATTTTATTAGCAGATAATTTTTTATTATTTTCTAATAAATTGTTCGATTACATATTAGATGTTTGTGAACGTCTTTGATTAAAAGAATTGTGAAATTATTTTCCAATTCCTTTGTAAATATCTTATCTCGTGAAATGGGCAAAATTTTAAAGGGCTGAAAAATATTAGAATAGAAAGTTATGTAAATGGAATAGATATTTATTTATAAAAATTGCATTCAATAGGATTTTATTTTAATTGTTTTTTTATTTACAAATTCTTTTAGTCCTAACCGAATTACCTTGAATGATCCAATCGTTAAAGACAAAGTGGTGTAGGGCGAACAATGTTAAGATACTTGAGGTAGCCCTGTTATTGAATAGACATAAAGCATTGTGCATAATCCCAGTTAATACATCATGAAAACCCCTATAATTTTTCACTACATCCCATTGAATGAGTTAACAACTAAAAGACAAAGTAATTGAGGAATCTGTCTTTTAATTAAGCGCTCTTAACAATACTTGAGAAAACTTGATTTAATATGGAAACATGTCAAACATTAGAATGCCATTAAATTTTGTTTAAGTTAAAGAGACATCTTTATAACTCCTTTTATCTGTTTTTCTCTCTGTCTTAATTTTTCTCGATTTATTGGACACGCCACTTTTATTTTTAATAACAATGGCGTAAATAACACCTAAAATCTTCAGTAAGTCGGAGTACATCATAAGTTTCATCGGCGATTTGCGAACCAGCTTTCTTAACATCCTGAATAAAGTTGATAGTTTGTGGGTATAGCAGGACACCTTTGCATCAAATATTGTTTACTCATCTCTTCAATAAGAGTAATTCACTAGTTTCAGTTTTTTTTTATCGTCGCCTAAAGCTTCACATTTTTCAGAAACCGACTGCTTTTAAGTTTCAAGTTTTCCCTACATTATTTTTAAGGGCTTTTCGTTGTTATTTAAAACAAATTAAATTAACTTATTAACAAGTTTTAAGATTCAGGACACAAAAAGTAAAACCTTTTTTCAAAACATACAGCTTTCAAAAACGGCTCTGTCGGAGAAGATGGGAGAAAGTGTTTGAAAAAGTAACGCCTGAATCGTATTTTTTTTTTTGTAAAGTCATGTATGTAAACGCTTCATTTGCGGTTATGTGCGGTATGTAAAAAACACGAAAATACTTTAATGTAACATATAACCCATCTAACCCTTAAATACTCCCAAAACATGTATGTAAAGGTGTGACGTATGTATATTTCGTACATATTTATTTACTTTTTTGCCGATTCATTAAATCAGTTATAATTGTTAGTAGATATTTTACTTGAATAAGTATACCCGGATGAAAATAACATTTAAATAACATGACAGAAATTTGCCCAAACCGATATTTATTTGCATCGGTAGTGTGAATCATGTTTTAATGTGCTTTGAGTATTTTACATCACCTTGCACAGCGGCTTTAGCTTTTAACTTAGGCTGACTGTTTTCCTTAGCCGCTTTGGCTTGCTGTTTTCTACAGCGGCTTCGGCTGACTGTTCTCTACAGAAATCTTGGCTGACTATTTTTCATAGCGTCTTTGTCGTCTGTTTTTAACAGCGGCTTCAACTGTCTGTTTTCCACAGCGACTTCGGCTGGATGTATTGGTAGAGCAAAGAGAGGGGTTGTTGTCTTTTAGCTAGGTAACAACTTTAATGGCAAGGTTCTTAAAACTTTGCAAAAGCTGCTTCCGAATAAGTATGGATAAATATTAAAAAACTGGCTGAATCGAAAGAGTAGTCATGATATGATTATTTTCATTGTAGTAGCGATGTGCGCCGAGAATAGCATTTAATAATATTTTCATTGTCTTTCATACGATCACGATAAGTTTTGATGATATTTTGTCTCTGATTATTGCTGCCTGCTTGCCGCTGTTTCGAATTAAAAAAAGCCATGTAATTGATGTCATCCAAATCGCAATGATATACATAAACAATGCATAAGTTACATGAAAAGGGCGCGAAATATTGCCACGTCCGTCTAAATTTTTTTCCAGGTATGAGTGTCGTAAAGAAAATTTGTTTCTAAAAACCATCGTTTTTGTTTCAAGGAAGAAAACGCTAACTTAAGGAGGTTAAAAGAGAAATTTTAATTTTAAAAGTCACTTATCCCCCACGCCTCAGGAAATAATACAAGCTATTCATTGACAAATCGCATTAAAGATAATAGTTTTCCATCAGTTTACTTTTTGAGTTCAGTGTAGGGTTTAGAATTTCCCGGGAAAGGGGAAAAATTATCGCATTCCCGGGAAAAAAGCAATTTTTGAAGAAAAGTAGATTATTTAATAAAATAATATTAAAAAATTCATAATTTTAATTAAACATAAACACAAATTAAAAATAATTGTTAATTAATAGTTTTAACAGTTTATAAAACTTAAAAATAATTCAGGTGACAAGACATACATATGCACATTTGTACTACCTAACGAGAGATAACAAAGAAAAAAATACTGAAAAAGTTTATATTTAATTAATTATTTTTTGAAATATATGATTTAAAAGCTGCATTTAACAATTCACTAGACATACTATTGCTTTTTTTCGTTGCAACATTTGCAACAATAGAAAAACCCTTTCATTTTCCACTGAGTTAGATTTTGTTGTCAACAATTCATTATAAAGACTATCCATGTTCTTGTTTCAAACGTTAGTGGCATCGAATAACTCAAATTTCTGTTTAAACAAATTAACTTTTAGTAACTTTTAGTTCAGTTTTATATCTTACTAGCAGTGCCCATGAATTCATCTGCGTATCATTTCTAAACATTTTTTGCAGAGTTCATTAAACAGTGTTAAACAATTTCCGTCTACAAAAATAAAATGTACTGACAACTGTTCTAGTACCACTATATACCCATATAATTGGTTGACTTCACATTGGTATCACTAGTTTCTCTATGAAATTACATATTTTTATGAAGTAATATATATTCTGTAATTGAACAAAGGTTCTTAGGGACCTCCTCACAAAATTTTATTAAATTCCACACACAGACAACATCAAAATTTTCAAAAAATATTTCATGTGCAGAGGTATAGACGTAGTAGAAACTACACGAAACGAAATATTTGAAAAGTTTTAGATGCCACCACGAAAATATTTTAAAAACAATCAGTGTTTTTTTTTAACTGTTAATGATTTTAAGCTTCCCGTTTCCCGGGTATGTAACCAAAAATTTTCCGGCAAATTTTGAATAGATTATCCCGGTATTCCCAATTCCCAAGCCCTAGTGCAGTGGGTAAATATTAAAACGATCTAAATATTTAATTTATACTCAGCTACAGCTCTCCTATAGCAGTGTAAAATTTATCTTTCCGCTTTTTAGTTTTAGAAATTGGATCTAATCTATAAAGGTAGGACGTTGCATTGAACTTAGGTGGGCATTAGTTGGTGATTTTTATTTAAAACTGTTTGTTTTCCTATTTTTCTTTTTTAAATCGGGCATTGTGTATGAAATGTTATAGATAAGCATTGTTACCGAGCTCCCAGCTCTGGGTGCAAGTTCAGATAAAGGAAATGGCCTATTAAACCCGATAGGTAAAGATCTTTCTATCTGAAAATGGTCCATTTTTCTCCCTTATATATCATCTGGATTTGATTTTTAAACAGATGCATTACCCATTTTTTTTCTCGGTCTAAGGATCTATCCATTATTCAAATTGAAACGTAAGCAAACAAACAAACCCACTAAGATTTATTATGTATGTATAAGAGATATTAGATTTTATTTTATTATCAATCAACACAAAAAGCATAAAGTAGAGTTGTTAGAGACAATAACGGATTAAAAGAGAACAGCAAAACTTTTTTGTCTTTCTCGTAATTTATTATTTATTTTAAAAATTTTAAGCGCATGCAGCTGTCAGTTATGTATCTTCTGTTGCATGCTTTACTTTTCTACCACAGTTTAAATTGTTTGTGCTTTTAATTTTAATTTTTGTTTTTAATTCAATTCTTATTTAATTTATAATGTATGACTATTCAAACACTTCCATTGCAAAAATTTGGTATTAATGTATTGTAGTTTTGGGTTAAACACTTGTAAAAATGTTGCTCTCACATTAATTGTGCTGAGGATAAATTAAAACGATCTAGCAAAAGAAGAAACGAATGAATGAATAAAACAAACACCTGTTTACTTTTATAATTTCGTGATAATAGTATTATTAACTATTTTTTTATTGCATGACTTCAATTAAAAGTAAAATTGGAAAAGAGAGTCTTTAATAATAATAAAATAGTTAAAAAAGTGATTATTTTAGCGGTAGGTTTTGATAATTTTTTTAAAGATAAATGGCGAATGTTTTTACAAGATGTAAAAAAATATTTTTCTATCTTTTAGAAAATTATAAATCTATTATATTATATATAATCTATAATATTAATATGGTTAATGGATTTAGTTAATGGATATCTTAAAACGCCAACTAGCTAAATAATCACCCTATATAAATTTTCGTGCGGCAATTCTTTAAAAAAATTTTAATAGACGTAAAAATTAAAACGACTATAAAAATGAAACTAAAATAATAAAATAATCATCTTCAATAGATACCATTAATTAAACTATTTAGTATTAAATTTCCGTTACAAAATAATTTTTCTATTTGGATTTATTAAAGCAGTGCGTGTTTACTACTATTTATTTCTATTTTCTGAAGGCCTCATTAGTCTTTACTTTCTTTTTTCTTTTTTTTATTATTTTGGTTGGTTCTTCTGTAACAAAATATTAGCTGTTTATAATAAACAAAATATTTTTTTTTAATTCATGCTAAATGTACCATAAAATAAAATTGTCACCCGTTTTATATATATTTTTTTTATTTTGATAAAACAAAAATTAAAAACTTCAAAAAATGTGGTTGTTTACATTTTTGTACTCACATTACTAAACAACTTTGAGTAACTTAACAAGGTACATCAATATATCAGGTAGTGGATCAGCTGATGCTTGATTTACGCTTTCAGATGTCAAATTTTGTTTACACTTTTTTTATTTCTTCTAAATTTTTTTCTTTTAGGGTGTGTTGTGAAAATAAATCAAAAATTTTCATAAAACAAAAAAGTGTGTGAAAAATATAAAACTGGATTTTATTTGAATTTTATTTAAAAATTGTAGACCTTCAGCTACATGGATAAATGAGAAAAATATTTAAGCAAAATTGCAAAAAGATAACAGAACTTAACTTGCTGTTTCATCAATTAACGCAAATCTTCTTCGGATAATTAACTTTTTTTGGCTTAAGTTCCTTCTTGGGTTTCCAAAGAATATCATTTGTTTCTATTTCATTTCCACTTTAAGATTCCAAATCGTGTTCCTGGGTCTTTAAAAACGTTGATAGTTTTGAGTTGTCTTCAGGCGAATCTGTTTCCTTTGACCATATAACGAGTTTTATTTGCTTTTTGATGTTAAGCAAAAATGGGCCTTGATTGCAGTTAATAAAAGATACAATAAGGTTTAAAATTCCTTGTAGAAAATTTATTGTGCGGAAATTCATAACAGCTGTGATATTCACACGATAGATTTTAGATTTCTTAGTTTGTACGCTGTTAGGGTTAGATTTCTTTAGGGCCTTAAATGCATTTGATAATGCTTCATCTAATTTGTGTCCTTTTGGGGTCATAGCATTGAGATCTACTGGTTCCATGTAATCATCATTGACACGGGCTGCGCAATCATTTGTCCTTTTTTTTTTTTTTGTATGCTGACTTGTCTTTTCTATGCATTTTGATAGCTCCTTAACAGCAAGAACAGTCATTATTGTGTCACCCAACAAAAAGAACTTTTAGATTGTATAGTAAAATCTTTCCGAAAACTAACAGCTTGCTTCTTCTTACAAATCTCCACAAAATCAGTAACATAAAAAACGCTACTTTTTTAATTGTTTCTCACGCCACTTATATATCGTCGCAGAATTAAAGAACGCTGTAACTGACAAAAAATCGAAAATACGTTTTTTTTCATAATTTTTATCAAAAGAAAATACTGCGGCGATTAGTCCCGGCCCCATATTTTTACAATGAATAGAAAAAATCACTTCGTTTTGAAAAATACAAGTGTCTTCTTTGTCGTAAGCCTAACAAAAACTAGTATTTTTAATATTTGTGGCTAACGACACTTTTGTGTCAGCTAAATTTTTCAAGCTTACACTTACGCCATTCTTGGAATTTTGTTCAAAAAATATTTTTCCCACTTTACTTATCCACTTTAACTTACACCTATTAAGTCTTACTTAAAAAAACCAAATGTGTCACTTAAATCGGGACTCGGTGATGAAGTAAAGGAGTCAAGAAGTAGCAATTGAAGGCAACAAATCACTTTTTTAGAGTAAGTGCCATCTTAGTAACGCAGGACTTGTTCGTCAGTCGTAAATAATATTTTAAAAAGCAATATATCTAACTTATCACTATGAAGCGTAAAGAAGGTGAAAAGATCCAAAAACTTTTGTCAGTCTTCTAAAACATTTCTGTTTTAATATTTATTAGAAAGTTAGTGTTCAGATCCGTTAAATTAAAAGTAAAAAAGTTTTTTTTTGTTCACCTTATATCACTTAAACCAACTATTTCTGAGCAATACACTTCTTTGTACAAACTATTATATTATTTAATCAAATCATTAAGTTGCTGCTCGTTCTATAAATTGACATCCAAGCTTATGGGTGTGTAGAAATAATAAATATTATTTACGATGCTTGATAAATAAATTTAATGTGAAACTTCATTATTCAGTGATATTTTATACAACTTTCGTTTACTCATTAAGAATAAACAAAGCAGTATAAACCGGTTTTTTATTTTTTCAGAAGTAAGCAATATAGTTAAATGTGACAACTATTGTATGCGAAGTTGTTTTAGCTTCAACGACTGAACAAAACTCTATAAGTTTTAAGATATATATACGACTGTGGAGTATTTTTAGTTTTTAGGATTTTAACAGCAATTATTACAATATTTAAACTTACTGTTAATATACTGCTGATTTTTAGTTACGCATGTTGGCTGTTTGTTAAAAAAGGGATCAACCCAGGGTCGCAGAGATCGAACCAGAGGATTTTTAAGTTGTAATTGAATTACACATTTTTCGCTGTTTTCTTTTTTTTTTTTTTTGGAAACTTGTTTTTCGATGAAATTTCGAGATATATTAGAATTAAAAAATTAATACTTTATTTAAGTTAATCTTAAATAAAAATATATATTTAATTGCAAATCATCCTTAAAAATGTTGGACCACGAGTTGGAATTCTACTAGAAGAAAAAAAAAATTGGGCGCAGCACCGTCTAGAAAAAGAATTTTCTACCTTTTCTTAGGATGTCCAGCGCCTTTCTTTTTAAGGAATAAATTCTCTATCTGTCTAAAACAGTGATGTGGAAGCACAAGTGTCATCTCACTTGCAATAATTAAGAAACATTCACAACATCACATTACTTTGGTGTCACCTTACATAAATAAATAAATAAAAATATGTTTATATTCTTCTCATAATTCATGATTTTTTGTGGTTTTTAGTTAGAAAGGTTTGTGTTGTATTTTCAATCAATTTAAGCATTTTCAATAAACGCGTAACAACGTGACAAGATAGGCAAGATTTGCGTATTACAAATATTCGTTCAATTTTAAAATATGTATAGATATCGATGAACTTATGTATTTGTCGAATCTGATGTTGGACTTCTACATTTGTGTAGTTTTTTTGGTCGGTAACCTGCTGATTACAATTTGTATTTCAAATGCGTACAATTTAGTTTTAACATATAAATGAAGATTTGTTTTCTTCTGCTTGAGCCATTTGGTTAAATATTAAAACCATGTTTAAATTTCTATTATGGTTTTTACCCCAGTTATTTTTACAATTGGCATCATTATTATTGTAAGCTGGTAGAAATGTTTGGTAAAGAGAAAAATTTATTTCCAAGCATTTCAAAATGTAATTGTAATTGGTGTTTTGTTGTTTTTAATTGAAAATATTTTTTTTCATCATAAAAACTGTAGCTCTGGTTTAAAATTTGAACGAGGGTTTGGTAAATCCTATTTAAGAACAAAATTTTTATGGATCATAGTGGATTCCTAACGAATAAATACAACATTTTCCGCGATTTATTGAATTGTTACCTAGCACAATACCGATTGTCACCATTTTTTATAAGCTTCTATATTAAATTTTTAATTGTATAGAAAGAAGATTACAAATTCTTACAAACCCCTATTCAACAATTGCTTTCTTTTTCGTATCGAGGCTTAGGGAGTTTTGAATTGTTATTTTATATTTTTCGTATTTTATAACAATTTAATTAACTTTCGGTTTACAGTGAGACAGAATCAAAACATTTTAGAAATAGCTCAGTCACTTGCAAACGGCTTGGCCAATCAATCCAAAATTTTACATGAGATCAGCAGAAGAAAATTTGATCCTAATTTTGTAGGTGGACACCATACACTTTTTTTGCGTTGTGTAATCTCCAAGTTGGGTACCTCGCACCTGAAAATTTTTCTAATCGATTTTATTCAATTTTTGTCTAATTTTTTAAAATTATACCTGGTGAATACCAACAAAATGGTGCCTTAATTTGCATGTGTGTCTTAGGATGATCGAGTCATAAACATTTTCATTTAAATTTTTTTATTTTCCGATACCCTTTTATATTTTATATAGGGTTAAATTCTCAGTTAATTTTTATTATCGTAGTTAGCGAGTAACATATTAAATATTTTGGAACAGACTTGAGGACTATAGCTTTTCTAACCAAAAAAATTATACCACTTTTCACATAAAAATAAAAAAAATTGTTGCATTTTTGTATTAATGGATCTTGTCCACAATTTAAACTCAAGAAACAGAACATTATTTAATGACGGCTTTAAGTAAACGCCAATAAAATAGTCGGACAATCGCAGTTCACTTCCCATAGAATGTTGTAAAGAAGACTCAGTATTTTGTAGGTAGGCCTTTATTTTTAGTAACTACTTCTAATCTTTTCGGCATTGATTCTACCAAGTTTCTGCATATTGTAGGGTCAATTTTCGCCTATTCTTCTTTGATCGCTTTAATTAATTAATAATTAGTCATTTTTAATTAAATTGGTATATTTTTGGAGCTGGTTTTCCAAATTTGCCTATAAATGCACTATGACGTTAAGACCTGGGGACTGTGCAGGCGTTTCTAGTACATGGGGACAATTGTACAGAAGCCACATACGTACTGCATGAGCTTTATGCTTGGGATCGTTATCCTGGTAAAATTGTAGTGTGTCTTTTATACTCACTTTTTCGGCAATCGGCCCCAAATTCTGCTTTAAAACAGAAATATACTTAGTATGGTCCATGATACCATCAATGATGCGAAGTTCTCCAACCCTAGATGCCGACATAAAGCCCCATCATGCTTAAAAGTAGGTTTTAGATTTTTCTCTCATAGTTCTTCGTTTGCCTTTCGCCATACATTCAACTGTCCGTCCGATCGGAATAAATTAAATTTGCATTTATCTGCGAATAATACTTTATTCCAAAATGAAAGGTTCACATTTTTATAACTTTTAGCAAAATTTATCCGTTTTGCTCTATTGGCATTGTTTATAAATGGCTTCCTACGAGCCACTCTACCGTCACAATTATTTTTACGGAGCACTAGCTTCACTGTTTCTGCACTGCAGTTCTTATTTTTGCGTTGTGCAATTTCATGTGCCAGTTTTGTGGCACTTATTTTTGTATCTTTTTCACTTGTTGGACAATGCATCGCTCGTCTGAAATTGTCAATTACCTTGATCTTCCAGATTTTAGCTTACTATTAAACGACTGTGTTTCTCTGTTCTTTTTAATCACATCATGGATCGTTGGTTTAGGTCTTCCAACAATATGACTTATCTCTTGAACTGTTTTACCCTTTTCAGAATTTTTAATAATAATTTTTCTGACTTCTTCAGTAGTATATAACTCTGCATTATATATATATAGTATGTAAGTTTATATACATCTTTTTAAATAATAATCTTCTTACATAACATACAAATAAATTTATACGTATTTAATTTAGTTTCAAAGTAAAATTAAATACACAGACGGATAAATTCGTTAACCAGAATTTAATGCTTAAAAAAATAATGATCCATTCGCTTGTTTTATATGGATTAAGATGTAGAAAATATATTTTCTGGTAAATACAATTCAAGACTTCAAAAGCGTCAATTTCGTCGTGATCTTCTGCAACTCCTTGTGACTATTTTCCGATTTAAAACTTTTTGTCGTTGCATCAGAAACTTCAAATAAAGTGAGTGCGGTTACTAAAACAGCTAATAATGAAAGGTTCCCGAATGCCTCTCCAAGTTTTTCTTTCCCCAAACTCATGTTGAAATTATCTTACTATTAATTTTCTTATTTACACTGTTAACTAATTCGGCTTTAAAATAAGGAAAGAACAATTATTTACAAATTCTTAAGAACGTTTTCGTTAAGAACGTTTGCTAAACCCCAAGTGGTTTAGAATCCGATTTAAACAGATTGTGCACATTGTAAACATCATTTTTCTTTTCAGCAAGAATTATTTATTTTTCTTAATATTTAAGTCGCTGTTGGGATTTCAACACATAACTCGTGATCTTCTGTTTAACAAACAGGCAGACATGTGTTAGTTGCCTTTTCCCTCTATTGTGTCAACAACATAAGTACATGCATTGACAACTACAAGCGATAACCTTTAAACACTTTCTTAGCTAAGACACAATCCAACAGTTCTGCGAACTACTAACTAAAGCTTTTGACTTTCTTGCTATAATTATTTATGAATGTAGAGGGCAACATAACAATGTTATAGTTCATATGCGTATGCAATGCTACAACAATCCTTATTTTAAACTTATTTCTCCACCCAATAATATTTATGAAACATATCGATACAATGTGTTTATACATGATTATGTTTGCTTTGTTGGTCGTTTTAAAAATGATGATTTGACAGACATTGAGATGTTCCGTTTTTCGTTTTTGTGCTTTTTTAAACGTCATTTCTATTTTCTTTATACAACTATTTATTCCACTTCTATTTAAAATTTTACACTGTGCTTTAAGTCTTTGCGTAAAACGTGTAAATTATCTATCGTGTTCTTGATTGGAATCAAAATGACTTGTTTATCTATTTGTCTGTCTTTATGTTTCGGTGCATGTTTGTTTGCAAGTCTTTCAGTCGGCCAGTCAGACAATTTACTTTTGAAACAGGCTAAATGTTCGTTTATCCAACGACATTTAGTGTTTGCCAGTTAAGTTGACTCTTTAAATGTGACGATGGTCTTTTAAAGTAATTTTTTTATATTCGTTTGAGTCTTAATATTATTTTGTTTGTATAAATGTGTGTGTGTGTGTGTGTGTGTGTGTCTATGTTAGAGTTGTTGTTTGAAAATGCAAGGTGTATATGTACAATAAATGAGATGTTTGGTTAAATGGGATAGATTGTTTAGTTTCTTAAATAGCTGATTTTGTATTGTTTGCTTTTGAGAAGTACACTTGTTGCTCTGTTACATCGTTGGTGTTCTCTTAACAAGATATAAATAAAAATGTTAACACAGCAAAGTGTTGCAAATAATTGCTTGAAATATATTTAAAGTTGAATTAAGGTCCGAAACAAAATATTATAAAGTAAAAACACCTAAGGTTCTATTTGTATTTATGCCGTAGGTGCCTGCTTCTTGTTGTGGTTACAAGTGTGACTTTTAATACTTCTAAATTAACATTACGGCAGGCATTAAGTCTGCTTTTGGGGGTACTAATTTCCGTGGCTGTTTCTGATAAATAACTATTTATGGCTTTTTGTTCTATTTTAACGATTCTTAAGAGATTCATTCCATTTGTTTAGCATTCTGTACATTTCTTTTTCTAATGAATTTGTTAGCAGTAGTTGAAGTAAAAAAGATACAATGAATAACAATAATAACAACAAAAGCAACATCAGAAGCTCTTAAATAGACTAACATACTTGTAATTTCTATTATACGAAAATAATAGTGCTGGTTTTTTATGTTTCCCAGTTTCTTTACAAAAGTACCACACCCTGAAAAGTTTAAATAGAATTTTTGCATTATTATTATATGAAAGTCTTATTTAAGTGCTGTTTAAGATATCTAATTAAAAATATTAACATGTGTGTGACCCGGTTCCAAATAATAAAAGTAAGAAACCACAAAAAGATCGTTTGGTAAACTTTATGCATTTTTAATCGGAACTTTTACATTTACTTATTTTAAAATCAATTTGGGTTATTATAGTTTATATATTTTGCATGTTTTTCATAAAAATTTATTATTATTTGTATAAAATCAGTGTAATAAATTTTCTTTAAATCCATTTAAAATTTAAGAAGAATAAATATTTTATGATATTCCACGAGACAAAGGAACTGCCCTTTCTCTGATGCTTATATAGTTCTTTAGCGGATTTTTTTATGTCTTAAACTTAACTGATTAAATTAAAATTGTGATTAATCAGACAGACTTCTTTCATTTCAGACTCTAATGGCAATTATTAACATTTAAATGGGAAACTATTTCCCAGCTAAAATTAAAACGGAATCATGATGTCCTAATCTTGTTACGCAAAGCAGCTAAAATGGGAGAAGTCTGTCTGATTAATTACAATTCTAATTTAATCAGTTTAGTTTATCTTGGGAGCATGATTTCGAAAAAAACGGCGGGTCAAGTAAAGGCATTGACAACCGTGTAGAGAAGGCGCGGCAAACGTTCGGTCGTTTAGACCCTTTCGGTATTCTTTACTCAGTAACAATATTTAACGCAAATGTCAATTACACTCTTCTCTACGGCTGTGAGGCATGGAACACACCCTTCTTAACATGCAGAAGATCTAGGTGCGAATATTCTGGCCAATCCAACAAACAAGACATAACCTCAGGAATACTACAAATGGTTAATTAATCACACTATACGAATATCGAGGATCGATATCGCCAGATATGTCATAGAATGAAACCTGCAAAGAAGACCTCATATACAAGGGAGTCAAATCACTGTAGACATGGTGGCGAGGTAAGAACGCTTAAGGCTGCAAAATAATGATCGGAAATTAAGAATGTCTTTACGTTCGTAATCATCCATTGTATAATTCCTTGCTTCGCCCGATGTACATAATGTGACTCCCTACTGCTAGAACCACATCGCCATGTTAATGCGATTTAATTGAGATAAGAAAGAAATAACGTAATTACGTCTTTGATCCATTAGGCAGATAATGTAACACTATCCTAATAATTGTTTTTTGGATCAATGATTTTGCCGGTGATATACACCGCATCCAGTGTCTTTTTCTAAATAGATTGATTTTTCTCACATCAAAAAAGACATTTTTTATTACCGTGTCTGTTTAACCAAATAAAATTTTCCAAACATTTTTGTGGAAAATTATCAGTTTCCAATTTCAATAAATTTCAAACTTTGCTCCGGCGCCAATCAATTCATTGTAAAATCAGAAGATAAACCCATCGAAAAGCATCTGTCAGCCTTTAAATAGAGTGTGTAAAGTCATTATAATTGAGTATATGCTACACGTGCGTCCTACATAAGTCCAACATGTTTTTATAGCATTAAAAGTGTCCCGTTTTTTTTTTTTTTTTATTAAATCTCATTTGCTGATTTTGCAAACATTTCAATGATATATATGTCACTGAAAACCACTTCCGAAAATAATAAATTATTAATAATTGTTTTTTTGTGAAAAAACCTCTAACATTCCATAGGTAAAATTTTTTTAAAATAATTTTTAAACAACAAACGAACCCAAAAAACTTAACTGTTCAGCTATTTAGTGGCGGTTAATAGTATTAATTTCTCAATAACTATTTGCCGCTTCAAAACTATTTTCTATTTTCCAATCCTAAGTGATTGACACAATTCAATCATTTAAAGTAACAACTTAACAGCATCAACTTAATGACTAGATAAATACTTCCGAAGCGTAATGACGTTGTCGAACTGCGGTGAGTAGTGACTGTTGGAAGCCGACCGCTGATGTTGTTCTTGTAAATGCCGCTGGTTGTGGTGACGATATAAATGATGGTGATGAAAATAATAATGATGACGACGATGCAATTGATTTTAAATTAAGATAATGATTGTGTAGATGATAGCAATTTTGAGTACGTGGTTGTACAATAATGTGTTTGTATAAGAATGACATGCGTGCTAAATTGAACTAAAAAAATAAATAAAAAAAAAAACGTCGAGATATTTTCCTCAGTCTGAAGGTTGCCTCTATCATGACTCTGTTGAATAATTACACAAATTAACAGCCGCCACAATAACAAGATGCAGGCTGTTTCTTTTACATTTATTACACATTTTTATTCTTATTGTCTCTATGTTTTAAAGTGTAAACTCTTTAAACAGACAGACCTTTAGCCACAATAAATCTGTGATTTTTTTGTTTTTTAGCCAATACAAACAACACACCTTCTTTCTTCTTCTATTTATTTTAAATTGTTTTAAAAACTTCGAATTGTTAGCTAATTTTATAAAACGAACGTTATCCCTTGTAATGTTAGCGAAGCTGTTGCCAGTTTAAAATTCCTTAGTCTCACTAATTCTAGGAAACCGTCATAATCATTACCTGAGACGATGTTGACTTTAATACGAACTACATGTCTAAATAATGCAGAAGTTGTATGTTTCATATTAACATGACCAACTGTAAATTCATTATTAATCAAGAACTGGTATGACAAAAGTTGATATGCATTAAAGGCTTAAGAACCAACGCCGGTGCGTTGAAACACCTTTGAATGACCAATGTTCCCAATGGCTCAGATAGCTTTTTTAAAATTATTTCCGACCTTAGGCTAGCGGTGAAAATAAATAAAGAATTTAAATTTTTAAGACGATGCAACTAAATTTGGTATTGTCTTCCTATGAAAAAAATCAGAAGTAAAATTTGCTTAGTAGCACTTTCAAAAAAGGCCAATTCCAAAATATCAGTATTAGAAAAATTTTACATCTTGGTTATTAGATTTATAACAATATGTCTTTCGAACATTATTTAACGCTGAGAAATTTCTTACACCTTTTGTTTTCTCATACCTTGAATAGCTGATTTAAGAAATTTTATTTTAGTGGTGCAGAGATAAATGTCCTACGCAATGATGTTAAATTGTTCGATCTGAGATAGAAATGCTGAACACAAAACGGCAGACTATTAGAAAATGATTCATATACTAATTAAATGGTTTCATTTGTTTGCTGTATGGTACTAGACAACTCTTTCTTTAACAGTAATACATTCAAACCTTAGCAGAAAGACTCTAGTTTTATCTCACGATATCCAGCATCAGAATAAGTCATGGCCTAACCAGCCTAACACGCTGTGAAGACATTAGTTTTCAAGCCTTTTATCTATAAACTTAGGAGTTGAGAGGAATAAGCTCAAACCCATAAAGTTATCGAAAACCTTAATCGCTTCTAATAATTCTGTTAAAGACCGCTAAGTTGCCGGTAATTTTGAAATATTTTTTATCTAACTCTTAACTGTTGTCAGCACTTTACTTAACGTGAAATACATATTTTTAAAACAAACTTTCCTACCATTGGTTAATCTCATTATTCTCATGTTCAAGTGGGACTACCACTTAGGGGTTGACCACTACTGCAAGGCATTGTGGCAGAAAGAAGTATAAAATTAGGTTTGCACACTAAAAATGAAAGAAAAGACCTCCGCAAAAAAGTTTATTTCAAATAAGAACTGTGCGGCTAAGAAACAAGGTTGTCTGTAATGCATTTTGCCAATCGTTGGCCAAACTATAACCAAGAGGTTTGCTCTTCATAAAGAACTTGTTTTGCGGTTTTCAAGAACAAGTTTCCTGATTTGAACAGAGCACATTTAGTTGTAGTAACGACATGCGATTAAAGATGCGAAGAAAGCTGATTTTTTTTCTGAAAATTTTTAGAAATTAAATAAAAAAAATTTAATTCATTTATAATTAAAGAAAAAACGCAATTTAGCAGTTATGTAACAATTAGGCGGCCACCCTCATGTCAGCATAGGAATGTCTTTTCATGGTTACTTTTAACCAATTTTGATCTATCACATACTTATAAACATATAATTATTATTTTTGTTGTTTGGAAAAATAACAATCGGTACAATCACTAACTCTTACGTGCAAAATCCTTGGACATATAACGGATACAAAGTAAATATGTTGGTAACGTTACACTCAAAGTTGCTTTTAACTGTTTTTCTAGAAATAGAAACACAAGGTATTTTAAAAAAGAGAAGTTTATGTTGTTGCAACATTCACAGTTGCCGGAGTTGAAAATTTAATATATATTAACGATTTTTGAAATCATAAATTTGCTCATGATGATTTTCTGTTTCTATAAAAGTGCGATGCCATACTGTTAGGGTCTGTTCAAGAACTTTACAAGCAAAAATTAGCAATGAGAGAATAGAACAAAAATTTTAAAATTTTTCTCTCAAATGTAAAAAAGTAATTGAACGCTTTACTAGCAAAAATTAGCAAATATAATGGTTGTGGTTTGTGAATAATTTGTAGGACTTAAAAACAATTGACGGTTGAACCTAAATTGCTAAGTCTTCTGTATCAGCTCAAGAGTTCTTTTTCTATATCAAAGCAAAATTTGAGAGAGTAGATGTGTGGAAAATAACGGTGCAAAATACTCTTTTGCTTTTGTTGGTGTAATCTAGACTACAACATCAGTTTCCAAAACCTAATTTTACAACAAGTTAAATTAGGTTTTGGAAAGTAAAGAGTGTCCCAATAGTAGATTTGATTTAATTAATGTAGACAAGCTCTTCAACTAATATAGGAAGATGGCCAAAATCGGTTTTTTATTCAAGAATTAGTATTTTCTCTTGTTTACTTTTCAACCAGCTGATTTCGTTGTTGTTGCAATTTACGCAATCTGCAGGCTGTATCGTACAAGCAGAAGAATAATTTTTTCTCTTAAAAGCTTTCTTTATTACCCTGTGAGAAAACTGTTTTAGGCAAACTGATATCAATGTAAGTTTATATTAATTTAAGTAATAATTTGTAACTTTATTCATTTAAGTTTCGGACCGGTTGGCCTGGCGAGGTTTCCGTCTAGCTCGAAGAAATATTTCTCAGGTGGTCCCGACCCTTTCCGCCAGTCGCGTATCCAAACACAAAAGAAAAGTTCACAAAAATAAAACAAACTGGCAAACTAACATCACCACATTACACATATATTTTTTTTTATACAGAGATAGATGTTCTCTCCTTTCACGCCCTCCCAACCTAGTCGTTATGTTATCCACGGAATATTTATTAACGACACAAATCCCACCTGACCTTTTCCCCACTTACCACTCCATCATTGCCCTTTAATCTGATTAAGCCAACATGGTAAGTATCATATTCACTTTAACTTTTTATTTAACAAAAACACAAAATATATATTTATATTACTATACGTAGGTAACAAAATAGAATAAATTACTAATAAAGGCAACAATAAGGTTATTAAATTTATAAAAAAAACTTAATTTAAAATACGAAATTGTCTTTTCATTAGAAGGCCTGACCTATACAACTTATTGGAGTGAAAATATTATTGCAAAAACAAAATGTGGCAACCATTTACATAAAAACTATTGTTATACATTAGGAATGTTGGATTGTGTCTTTCTGTAAGAAAATTATAAGTTGTCACTTCCATTACTTTCAAGTCCGGTGGGCTTAACCTCAGTGGTTGGTTAGATACAAGTATCTGCTTCTTTGTTAAAAAGGATAAACAAGAGTTCAACAGCAATCTGTATGAACAAAGTGAAAATTGTACTTGGATAAGTGCTTAAACAGGCCGAATATATAGAAAACAGCAATACAAGACTTCCAAAGATATGATAAGGACAAAGGGAATGCAATGGTTGTTAAGCCGAAATAAATAATTTGGTGCGACTTTCCTATGCTAGAACAATAAATAAGATAATTCACGAGGAGCTTGTGCTTAGAGAAGACAAAAGGTGTCCGTAAAGTAAAGCAAGTAGATTAGAAAAGGAATGCGCCAGTCAACTAAAAGAACATTTAGTTGTATGTTTCCACGGCAAAATGAAGCAATTGCTTCGCTCTTCGAATCATGATTACGAAGCACGCCGTTTACACGACACATGCTACATGCTTCGATTTGACGTCTGCACAAAAACTGAAACAACTTTCAAATAATTTGTTCAAAAACTCTATTTTTCGTTTAAAATTTGTTTGTTTGTAATTTATTACATTTAAAATTTTAATAAAATTAATTGTGTTTTATGTTACACATATCCACACACCACTTTAAACATTGTTTTTCTCTTTATGTTTTCATTTTATACAACTAGTTCAGATAAAAATTAGAGAACACAGAAATGTTTCATGCTTCGCAAGTAGATTCAATATGAATCTACCAGCTTCGCTCTCATAATTTTGTATGGCGACACCAGTAGATTGGCTCATGATTGGAGTGTGAAGCAAGAATAGAGAGCGAAGAAGGTGCTGCGGAAACATACTATAAGACGCCTGTATGGCAAAGCAAGTAGAAACATTATAGTTAATGATCCTGACAACAAATTGTGATAGACGTGGCTAAGTTCTTTAAAAGTACCCAGGCTGAAAAATAAGGGGTCGGGAGTTTGCTATTTGGGTTAAAGACTACACAAGACATCGAGTAGTTCATGAATGGCTGGATAATCCTGTAAAAGAACATGTTTGAAAAACAAATACAGCCCGGGCCAAAGAGTAAGGTTTTTCAGGATGTGTTGACG
Source organism: Cistogaster globosa (assembly GCA_937654795.1). NCBI lineage: Eukaryota > Metazoa > Arthropoda > Insecta > Diptera > Tachinidae > Cistogaster > Cistogaster globosa. Next base: position 26,378,911 of record OW569406.1, read on the forward strand.
ATTTTTTTTTACAAAATGTTAACGCTTTTCAATCAGTTTAATCTGATAACCATTGTCACAAGTAGAGATGCGTTTCTGATGGCAGTGACTGGGTTCTATTATTGCTTTTCCTACAAAAAAGAAAAGAAATAAGAAAACGAAAAATAAATAAACTTAGAAGCGATCGCGGACCACTTTCCAAACTAAGCCAGACAAGCAGATGTTATTGGTTTTTAAAAAAATGCAAACATAAACACACATAAAAATATTCATAAAAAACATAGATATACATATGTGCAAAAGAATAAACAGCTCAACCAGCCATGTATGAACACTCGAACCAACAAACGAGCATTGCCAAGATTTGCTAAAAAAGCCAGACGAGACGAGTTAGTAGACTTTACTTAACTGTCTTAGCCTGATTGTTGTTCTACTAACACTGACTGTTGCTGTTGCTGTTGCCGTATTTGTGTTTTTTTATGCCGCTTCGTTTTTAGTTTGTTATCCAAGTTCCAGAAGCTTGTATTTGAAGAGTTCTTTAAAAACTATTTGCAATCAGCAAAAAAAGTAGTAGTTCGCAGTTGCAATAGAATAAAAAACATATTTAACAAATTTTCATTTAAAACACAATAACAAACAGTTTGTTATTGAAAAGTAAACTACAGTGGAGAAGATATTTGTTAGCGGTAAATAAAAAATGCCTTAAAATCATTTATATTTGTATCCAAAACATATTCAAACCAATGTACATACAGGTTTCGCATAAGCAGATAGCCTATTGGGGGGAAAACCGCCGGATGACTCCATCGTCGATTAACTAATCACCACTTTTGCAACGCTGATCAATTTTACTTAGCGGATGTTATCTGTTTTAGAAGTTTAAGGGTTCTTGTAGAAACTTAAGTCTTGGTAACAGAATTCCTTCGGAGTCTTAAGATTCCACAGTATTTACGTTAAAAACTTCTCTCTTATTTCAGTAACTGTAGCGGCTATATTAATTGAGGCTAAAACAGTGGGGAACGCCTCCCTAGCAGATCATAAAAAATAGAGGTTCTTGGCATATTGAGTGGACCGGTGTACGGGTAAATAAAGATATATAAAACTGCTTTAAAGACCCATTGAAGTATATAGTAGGCATGATCGATCACTCTGATTTAGGATTCATATTGACTACGCCATGGCAAATGCAAATAAGTAAATTGTTGATATCTGTATGGTTCTACCGAACACAAAGGTATCCACATATAATAGGAGATTTGTACTCGTAGTGATACAGATGCACTTAAGTGCACGTCTTGTTATGGAAGACAGAATTAAGTTTGCACGATTAGAGCTTTTAGCAGTATTATACCATTAACATCAGGACTAAAGATATAGGAATAATGCAAAGTAGATAATAAACTACAACTACCAGTAGATGTATCATTATCTTAGCAGCTTGCTCAACTTTGGGTTGATCGAATAAGCATAGCTGTAGTCAGAGCACTGTCGTAGTTGCTTAAATAAATGAGGCCAAGGTGACGCACGCAAGTAGAAACCAACCACAAAACAATGCAAGAACGTGTCTTGGTGTTACATGTAAACAGTGCGCTTGGAAAAATTTGTACATAAATACTTACATTCATTTGAACTTATATTCATAAACACATACATGCACAAATATATTTTTTTATAGAATTAGGAAAAGTTTACATTTTTAATTGTCAATAGAAGAGTTTAAACTCTATACTTTCATTTTTTAGCGAAATAATGTTTTCTTTTCATATTCTGTCTAATGAAATAAAATTTTTCTAAGGGATAAGGGTTTTAGTTAAATGTTAAGGTTAGGTCGGATTAGTCAAATATTTGACCAAAAAGACGTACCACTTAATTATGGAAAGAAATGTTTGTCCTTCTCAAATACTTTTTAAGAGATACTAAAGGTAAGATATTGCATTGATTGTATAATAAATCGTCTTTCGTTATGATACGTTTTTAGAAATATTGTATAAACATTTGTAAAAATAGTGGTTACGCTTTTTTGGTCAAATTTTAAGAATTGTAATTATTTAAAAAAAATTTACAAAATAAGTTTAGTTGTAATTTTAATATTAAAGGATCGTTATGTATTCTAATGAAAAATAATGATTTTATCTAAAGAAAGTTTGAACTGAGATTTTGAAAACGATTGTCTGTCATACTGGCATAGATAGGCCTGTGTGTGGAGGTTTAAGCCAACACTTGAAAAATTCTTTCCAGCTTATGTAAGTTTTTATCCTCCACAAAAAACTTTGTTATTGCGCTTTTCTATTTACCATAAAATTAGTAAAAGCAAAGAAACTTAAAACGTTTATTATAACAAGTTTTTATTCTGACTGTTGCTCAATTTACGCAAAAAAGCATTCACTACATACACTTACACAAACAAATAAATACCAACATACACTTCGGAAAACACTTAGAAAGCACAGACTCTTTAATGAAAAAGAAAAGGAAAAGAACATCGAAGACGTAGAAGCAAATGAAAATTATAAAAAAATAGTACAACAACTAGCGGGCTTTTTTTTGCAGTTATTTACAATGAAAATGAAGTCGCAGACTTGAAGCAGAAAAAAACACAGTCTTAGTTTGCTATGACAGATATTTGTAGATGGATGCAGTTGCAATACAAAGCTAAACCAGCAGATTACAAGGTTTTCTTAACCAAAAACACAAATTTTCAAATAAAAGATACAGGCAGATGGCTGGAAAATGCTGGCAGTCATGCAACAAGTGACTACAAAACAACTTAAATAAACGTCTCAAAATGAGATGGACTAACTGCACAGCTCAAAATACCAAAACCAAAAAAATGTCATATTTACTGACTGCGATTCATAAATGAGACAAAATGTCTTCTTTTTGTTGTAGGCAAAAGTTACTTTTAACATTTATAAGAAGGGGTGAAAATAAAATTTTAAGTATAAAAATTATACACGTATAAGTGAGCAACTGGTTGGCAAAGTTCCGCCGCACAGTGGTACATTTCGCGAGAAGTCGGTCAAAAATTCTAACTTTGGTGTGGATCGGAATTTTCATATGCGTTTTTTTCTGTTTGGTAGGTGGGATTTTAGCTTCTAATTTTTGATAAAAAGCATAAAAGTCGACCGACAAAAAAAAGTTACGAATGGTTTAATATTCGTTACCATTATTAAGTGAAGTTGAGTATAAAAGACAAGTTGTTAAACATAAAAAATTTTTTTTCATATGTATGCCCTATTCTTATTGTTACAAATTATAATTTAATAGTTTTTTAAACTAAATCTTGTCAGGAAACACCAAATTTGGGTCCCCGTAATGGTTTTAAGCTTAAAAGCAAGAAGGGTCAAATGTTGTTTTTTTAAACATCCTTTTGGAATAAGAAATTTAAAATTTTTAAAAAGTTAAAACTTTCTTAATAGAAAAAAGTTTTAATGAAGAAAATCTTATCTTAGTTAAAGTTTTATTTTATTGTTAAATATTTCTATAAAATAAATATTAATTAATTTACATAAAAACGTATACTTTCAAATCAAGAAGCCACTATTAATTAAGCAATTTTAATAAAAATTTCTTCTAAACAGCATTGATTTTCATCTTCTAATAGTTGTTTAGCCTCCTCTTCTAATTCGACTAGAGTTCTTCTCCATTTTTGTCGAATGTTGCACACATTTGTATTTGAAGTACACAACAAAATGGTGATAAGGTCTTCATTAGTACAACATCTAGACATTTTTCCTTGTGCTATGTTCGCGAAAGAAGTAGTCTTAGTTCCTTTTTTCTTGCGCTTCTTCAGACAGTTCTCCTATTGTTAGCAAATAATGTTAAATAATATAATTTGTTTCCCAATATACAAAATTTTATGAACCATTGAAAACATATATCTCATAGAGTATTTTTCATTTTAAAGTGCAGCTGTTTTATTGGCGTAATCAACAAATTTTTTTTTTTATCTTTTTGCTGCGTGCTAAGACTTGTAATATGATTTTGTTCGTCTTATTAACTCATAATCTGCACCTGTGATAGATGCTGCAGTTTTGGATCGAAAAAAATCTTCTTGCATTATTTTAATCATTCGAATTTCCTTCTCCTTATTTAGGTTGGTAGATTATAAGGCGTAGCTGAAGATATTTTTCTTGAATTTGTTCTTTTTTCTTTCGTTTTTCTGCAAAAATAAACAGGTACAAATCATCCCATGCAGTGTGTGCGCACATCTTTTGTGTACAAAATTGTGTTATTGAATTAAGCAAGGAATTAGCTTACATTTTCTTACCTATGTGATAATAAAACTCAACTATTTTATTATTCTGGATTCATAATTCTTTATGATCTTATTGCTTTATAATATATTTGCCATTACCAACTCTAATGGGTATCGAAAATTTCATTGAATAATTAGGTTTTTGCAAATGTGGTATGTACAATATAGTGCATTTGTACACTACAATAACAATTTGTCTGTAAGTCTGTGTTAAAAAGTTAAAATAATTCAAAAATAACTGTAGTTTTTTTTTTAATTTCGTATGTATTCATAAATTTTATACAAAATACCTGACCTTTGGTCAGAAAAATTGCTCTGGTACACAAGGTCGCAACCTGGCGCATATATAATGGGGTATAGGTGCGTGGGGGAGGTCTTGGGCTATCGCACAGAGAAATATCTTTTTGACATAGTTTGACGGAAGGGAGTTTTGCTCTATTATGCAAGAGATTTTTGAAGAATTTTGATCTTTTTTAAAGCAAAAAATTTAACAACTTCTAAAAACCGTAACGACTTTATTTTGCCTGCACTGATAACTAACAAAGTGCATAATTAAAACAAAAAAGTTATACAGGCATGTTCTGACAACTTTTGTTTTACATGTTCTGAAACTCAGGCGTTTTGCTTGCGATTTGCTTTTTTTCAAACTTATGTTCGAAAAACAAAAACATATGATTTTGCACCGTCAAATATAAACAAAAGAAAAATAAGAAGAATGCCAGCAGCCTTCTCGCTCAATTTAATTTCTTAAAAAAACATTCAATTAAAAAAGGACGAATTAAAAAACAGACGCTAAGAGATTATTTAAATCTAATGGATATTTCAATCCAATGAATATTTTGTTAATTTATACAAATAGCACAAAGCAAGAAATACTTTGTCCACAAATGGTATTTCTATTAGTGATGTTGCATAAGCACCTTTGAAAAAAAGATTACATATGTCGTGAGTAATCAGTACTTAAAAAGTATTTTTGTTTATTTTGTTAGTTATAACATACACGTTCAAAGCGCAGATAGTCTTAAAATTAATTGAAATAAGCCGATTCCGGTACCTTAATTTTAAATCGCCAATTTAATAACCACCAAATATTTTCTTAAGAATTTAAAATTAAAATACCCACATATTTTATTTTATTGCCGACTATACGTTTAACCGCACTAATACCAATATATTTTCGAACATAAAAGTGGAACAGCTGTTTTTATGAAATCGCCAGTATTCAAGAAAAAGCCAACACAATCAATTGATAAAACAAAGGAGATCAATTTATTATTTAAAACTTTATATATGTAAAATTTTAAATAGTTTTTGTTAAAAATAAAAGAAAACATATTAAATTTTATTTGTGTATAGTTTTATTGTTGTTTTAAAGTTTTTTTTAAGTGAAATTTATAACTTCACTTCAGTATGTGTTTGCGATTGTGAACTACAGAACACATTTTATGCGATTTCAATTCGCATCGCAAGTCTTACACGATTTGCGATTGTCAGAACATGCCTGATAGTAATTTGAAAATAGACTTTACTAAAAAAAAAATAATTTTAACAAAATGTTCGGAAAGTATAATTTGTATCACCCTGTTTAGTGTGGTGTAGTTGGAACAGAGTTTTAAATTTTTGCCTCTCGAGCTTTACTGGTATATACTTTAAAATGATAAAGAAAACACTAAAATCGGTATGTGCCACTGTGCGCCGTCTTAGTAATATCGAGTGAGATGCAACCGTTTATTTTTTTTGGAGTGTATTTATTATCCTCCACAAAAGTTCCACATAAAAAGGAATGCTGTTCTTCTGTTCTTTTTCCTTTTATTAAAACCCTTTATTTTTTTCAAATTACTTCTTGCATCTTCAGTATATATTAAATAGTAGCAAGTAGCCTGTAAGATCTAAAAATTATTAATAATTACCATTTATAATGTAGAGGAGAAACGCACCCATTCCTTAATAGACCCCTTTTCGACACCTTTTCGGAATTAATGATTATACCAACTGATTAGCGATTATCGGCAACCTTACCATCATTGAAACTTATTTAATGTGCTGTTTTTGTATTTCAGGCGATCAACATATAAATTTTTAAAATGAGTTGATAGCCTGTAATATAGAAACATCATATAAACCAGTCTTAGGTAATAACCAATTTTGCATTTGTCCCTTTCTCTCCTTCTTAGTTACCGCCAGTTAGAACTTTAAAATAGTTTGTGGCTGATATCTGCAATCATTTATAGAACTTTATGCTTGTAAAATTTAAACTTTCTTAGTGGCCTTTTTTCGCATATCTACAAATTTTTGTTTTATTTGAAAAAAATTTATATAAACAGACACTAACGTGTTCTTGGTTGTCTTCGTGGCAGATATTTTTGAATTGTAGCTTCTTCACATACCATACCACGGAGGTGTTTTTGATTAAATAAGCTTCTGTTCCCATATTATTTTAAATGGATTTTATAAAAGATTTAATGATTGTATGAACTTATTATATGCCCTTTAATAATATCTTAAGGAACGCACAGGTCTTTCCGGTCAGGTAGTCATGCATTTCTAAGACATCCAAGACAATCTATAGAAAGTGTTTTACTGACTGTTTTTTATCTGTACGACATCTGATTCGTTACTTGCTAGTTTCTGATATATATTTTAATGTTTAAGGTACTGAAGCGACAGTTCTTTGGCTAGTTAGGGAGGATAAAAGGGTTCTCGATATTCTCTATTTGTAAGAAATAATTTAAAGTAATATAATTGACACTACTTGAGCTTGCTTCATCTAATTATAAGTCGTTACTCGAACACATATCGGTCTATCGTTTCACCGATGTAGTTTGACTAGATGTTAGCTTCACTGTTTTTAGTTCGGGTTTTTTTTTTATCCGCAATACCGTGCCAAGGAAAATCTAGGGTCGCTGTTCCCGAAGTAACTAACCAGAGTGGAACTTTAATTAAAAATTAGTATGTCAAAAACAAAAACCGTACTGGAAAAACTAAAAACGAAGAACCTTAAACAAGTTTCTGTATTTGCGCTACTTCCGGACTAAAAGAAAAACGGAGCGGTCTTATTGTCACTACCTTATGAGTTCTCAATTTTTACACAAAACGGACTTAACAGACTCATTGTTCTTTAAAAGCTCCACCATTTAAAACAGCACCATCTACAGGGTCTATACTACTTACGAAAACAAGGAAATGCCTTATTAAGTTTGTGACGAGTTTTAGTGGCTGCGCGGCATCTTCTTCAAAAGCACATGGATTCTCTGATTTTCAAATCATTTAAGGTAAAACAATGCTATAAAAATAGGAATGATTTTGCTGGAAAAATGAGCAAATAATTCACTGTTAACTCTTTTTTTAACTGTTGTCACTTAGAAAGTCCTTCCTAATTTAAATAATAATATAAATAATAAAGTAGACAGTACAATTTCGTACGTCATTTTAGCCAGAAACGAATACGTGAGCACTCTCAACTAATTAATCAATGTCTTTTTTAACATCAACAATGAACGAATCATTCGAAAATTCTGGTTACGATTAAGCGTTTTAAGGTACATTTTCGTTATTTTTCTAACTGAATTTAAACAAGTTTTTTTTTTTTTTTTTTGGATAAAAAATGTATGGTATGTGTATTTTATATTGTCGTTCTCTCACTTCAAAAAGAAGCTGCAATAAAGTCAAGTTGATACATGCTGATTAAATTTTACTCAAAATATTTGAGATAAATTTCTCAATATTTGTGATCTGGCAAAGGTTTTGCTTTGAGTGTTTCGAAGCATAAACACAGCACAAATCTCTGGACGTTGTTTATTTTTGTAGCTGAATGTTGGTCTCTGCTTTGATGCATGCATGTTTTTGTTTGGAATTCCTTTGAACATTTTTAAAGAAAATTTTTGAATAATATTGCTGTTTGGCAAATTTACGCATGCACAAAGCGTTTTTAAGCTGTTGCTTTTTTGCTTGCTCATTCGTTGAATTTTTTTATTTTTAATTTTTTTTTTTTTGGTTTTTTTAATAATGTTGTTGTACCTGTGTTATCACCTGTTTTTTGGTATGTGGTTTTTAGTTTGTAGTGACATGGTTTGTTTTTGGTGATGCTTGCGTTTGCTTAAAACATCAAGTGGGTTGGGAGGCTGTCACTGGGTAGAAAAAACTCTTGTAGTGGGAATTGTATCTTAACTTCCACTGGCCGAAATTTTATTTTTTATTTTACTTTTTTCTGACTCTTCACCTTTGTAAATTTTTTTGAAGGATTCTTTGGTAACTTGTTTTTTGGTGATTGTTGTAGAAATTTCAACAGTTTTGTTTCTTTTTTAATATCTGTTGATACTAACAAGTGTCTTTTGTTATATTTTTTTAATCCAAATTATTTCTTTTAGAAATGTCAAAATTTATAAAAAATAGATTCATACGTATTATTATTTTTAAGTAAATTGTAGGTGTAAGTTAATTTTAACATGAATTGAAAAAGCTGTAGGCAGTTTCAAAACTAACATTCTTCAAGATTTTATAAGAGTGTCTATCTCTCAGTTTAAAATTAAGAGCTGAAACAAATAGCCATTTCAAACATATAAAACATATTTAATTTCTATAAATCTTGGTTATATTTAAATTATTTCTTATTTCTGAAACAATAAAGAGTTGAAGCAATCGTATAATAAATCATATATAAATGCGGACTAATTTGATATAAATTTGGAACATTCTCAATAGTCGTAATTTTTGCAAAGATTAACCGTTTCACTTTCTCGGTAAATTTGCAGTCAAACACAAAAATCATTTGTTTTGCTACTGAAGCCAATTAAATGCATAATATAATTTTTGACCAAACAACACATTTGTTTACTTGAAACAACTTATTGCCGTATGCATCTTATTTTATAGATTTAAGTTCTGGTGCATTTTTTCCCTTTATTCAAATGTAGAGAAATTTCACAAAGAAAAAAAAAAAATTGGAAACCGCTCGATTAAGTGTATAGAACTTAAAGGAGACTTCGTGTGAAGTATTTAATTAATTTTTCAAATCGTTTCATATCATACATACATTTTTAATTTCGCTACTTTATTGTGTAGCATCATCAGGAAAACAAATATTGCAAATATATATAAAAATTAAAGACATAGTGTAAAAAATAAAATTAAATAAAAGGTCGAGTAAAAACTTTATTGATACATTTTAACTATCCCAAAATAATACACTATTTGTTATTAGATTATAAAAGTAATGATTGGTTTAAAAATATTTCAGCTTCAACCTGGGCATAAAGGATTTTTTTCAGCTGGATGGTTTATTTTTAGGCATTATAAAAAATAAATGCTTATAAACATAAGACATAAGCTTAATTTTTAAAACAGCAACAACTATGCCTGACGTTTACAATGACTGAATTTAAAGAATTTTCACATTTCTTACCACTCCTTGTATTGAAATGTCACATTGCATGCTAATTCAAATAACAACAATCCTTTGAAATAAATTTTAATTTTATTTTATTTCATGCAATCACGATATTTCCACCTGTTGTAAAACAATTTTAACACTATTTGTATTTCATTTTTTTTTGCTTCGCATAAATGTGTTTTCTGTTTTTGGTCTGATGTGAGATCAGAAATTATATAAAAAAAGGTTCAAGGTTGTCCATGTAAATCTTTGGTAAATATTGCGAAGAATGCCATCATCATAAACTCCTTTTAATGTACCACTTATGCCACAAAACAAATGCGATCGAATGCATCTGTAGAAGAAAGAGAATAAAATCCGCAACAAAATTTGCATGTGAAAAAAGTTAAATTTTAAATCAGATGCATTTTAAAGGACACAACAGTCAACAAGCAACCGGTATTCCAAGACATTTGGTGAAAAATCACAGTATTTCAACAATTACACTCGACAAAACTTGAAAATAAAGAAAGAAAAGTTCAATACGAAATGTAACAGCCAAGAGTCTCGATTGACAACTTTTCTTCTGCTAAAATCGGCTAAAATTAAAACCAAAACAGCAATAAAAAACACACGTTTTAGCTTAAATTGTTTGTAAACGAATAAAAAACGTCTTTTCAACTTCAATTGAGTGCATTCAAACTCTAGCGAAGCTGCAGTAAGACGACCACAACATAAAATTTAATTGAGTCAATAGCCAAAAAAATATAAACATATAATTCTTTGAACATTTTTGTGAATGATTTTTAAAGAATCACGTTTCTGTTTTTACATTTGTTTCTCGTTTTTTTTTTTAATAAAACTCAACTTTTCTCTGCCTAAATAAACTAACTCAAGCAGATTAAAATTATATTCAAAGACATTTTTCCTAAATTAAAAATCAATTCAAGCCGTAGCCCAAAATTCAGTGAGAAACATAATAAAATCAACATTTTTTTATATACAACTGCGCTTGAACAATTTCTGCTGACGCAAACAGCTAACGGGCACCAACATAAGAACGAAACAGCAACATGAGAATTAAAAGAAGAATGTTGTTGTTGTTCTTGATTATCATTCGAGATGAATTGGTATCAAAGAAAGCAGACCATCCACGAAAGCCTTTTTAAATCTGAGATGCCCATCTAGTGGAAGTTTAAATTTAAAAAAGCAAATATGTTTTTGTTGTATTCTTAAGTTTTTTTGCACTGATGTATTGGTTGTAAATTTAAACACCAGCTTAATATTGTTTGTTGTTTGTTTATTATTATTATTAAAAAAATAAATATTGGGGTGACAGAGAATTAAAAAATAAGAAATAAACAAAATAAGTACTATTTTTAATTTTACATACAAATATCATCTGCTCTTAATGGGTTAAGGAATATTTGGAATTTTGGTATTTACTCAAAATTCTCTTCGAAAGCTTTTAAATGATGCCTATTCAGATATCTTAAAAAATATGGTGCACAATCCTACTTTTCTATGAAATGTTCAGAGAACCTTAACTCGGATATATGCGCGAGCGCAAATTTTTTCATTTAATGTTTTTTTTTGTCTTATATTTTAATTCTCTATCGCCCCATATATTCGTTTTTTTATGGGAGTTACTTCACTTAACTAGGTTTGTTCCAAATTATGTTGAAACACTAGAGACAAGCGTAGAGTTCTGACCCGCTGCTTCGAAGGACATGGACCGATGTTGCTTTCAATAGCTAAGTTTTCGCAGCTATGCCTGATTGATTGTCGGGGTCGAAATGAATATTGTAGAAATTACAAACGGAACTACAAACTTAAATATACCGTTTTTTCATCTATGGTGAAGGGCATAATAAACAAACTGAAATTAAACTATTAAGGCAAACGACGACTTAACACTCTTACAACAGATTGTGAACTTAGTATACATATTTTTACTTTTACAATAAATTAGCATTATAGATTGTAATAATACAACGTAAGAAAACGCAGAGTTAATTTATATATCATCTTCCTTTATTTGAAGTTTTTTAAATGCTAGATTTTATGTGATAACTATTGTGTTCAATCGAATTCAAAGTAAGTAACTTGGGAAAGCCTGAAGATGAAGCCAAATAGTTCTTTCTTTTTTTATATCCTTCTTTCGAGTTCTTATACAAAGCGAAGTCCATTTAGCAATGTTGGTGTAAAAATCAATGTTCCCAAGGCTCTAGATCAGCTATAGAAAATTCAAATACGCCAAGCAATCAGACATAGTTTCGAAATTGTTGCGGGGAAAACATCAATACTGTCTCTAATTTTTCCATATATTTTTTAAATTTTCGCTTGTAGGTGTATTTACTGCTTATGCGTTTTTTCTACTTATTCATCTCTAGTTAGGAAAAAAACTCTAAAGAAAACTTTTGAACAGTAAAACTAAATGGTAGTTTAGAATTTCTTATGCCGATTTATATGCACATTTGGTTATACGAATATTGTGAGGGGTACATTAGATTCGGCACAGCTGAATACAACATTTTTACTTGTTTTAAAGGAATTTTGGTTGCATTTATTAAGAAGGTTTCTGCTCATTTAACATTTTTGTTTTTAATTTTTATTAATTTAAGAATAAACTGCCTTTGTATAAAAAGCATAACTACACAGCAATAATATTGGCATCACTTAAAACAAACTAACAGCCCCACCAAGCAGCAGCAAGTAGCAGATGCATGCAGTATGACCAACAGTTAGAAAAATACTCTTACGAGGCCAAAGAAAGTATCACGTTTTCATACGCGTATTTTGTCTTCGTCGTTCATTCAGTTAACACGTCTGTGCGGTTGGCTTAAATTTACAAAATAAACCGTTTAGTACTTTATACTCTCTTTGTTTTTTTTTTAATTTTTATTTTATTCTGTTACTAGTTTACGGCTTGTATAAGTTTTGTTGTTGCCTTTTAATCGTACAAGTAAGCCAAGATCAAAGTGTGTCTCATGTTTTCTTTTATTCGCCCTGTTACCATTCATGATGTGAAAAACAAGTGCTTTTTGTACCGTTCAATTCTTCATATTTTTTGGTCTCTTGATTTTAAGTTTTTTTGTGTGCTTTTATATTCGTTCTGATTCTGGCCGACAGGCACTTAAAACAAAAAATTGAATTTGGAATAAAATCAAATCAAAAGAAAAGAAAAACGAATTTGTGTTAAAACTGCCCAAAAAACAAAAACCTTTTTTACAAAAACCTCAAAGAAATGTTTTTTAAAGTCTAAAAGAATTTGTACGTATGTAACAGTTCAGTGTTTTATTGAAATAAATTCGCGGTATCATTCAAAAGATTACGAAAAAAAAAATTGTAAATGAAAAAAACATAAAGAGAAAAACATATAATTTAAACGTTAAAATTTAATATTGAAAATCCCTGCGCTTGTTAAAAAAAGTAAAAAAGAAATTGCAATATCAGCTCCACTTTACACAACATACAACACAACTCAGCTGGGAGATTGGAAATTGTGCTAATAAGGTGCGAAAATCAAAAGATTGTTTATATTTTATTTTAAAAGAAAGCAGCTTTAACACCAAAAACAAACAACAACAAAAAAAAAAACAGTTTGAATAAACTAATTTAAATACACACTTTTAAAATGCAAAACTAAATTCATGCATAGCAAAACATACATATTTATTTTATATGCAACATACGAGCACATTTCTTTTAACAGTTTTTTATTGCTTTATTATTTTGAAATTGGTTCAACTTAATGCTGCGTTAACACGTTCAACTTTTTTTTTGGAGATTCTTGATTTTAGTTGAAATTTTGTCGTAATCGAATGACAAATATGTATATTTTTTAGTGATAGTAAAAATTTATTTTTTTTATTTTCTCTTTTTATAAATAAAAGTTCTTGTCATCTTAGTTAACAATGAAAGTTGTTGTACACGTAGTTTTGGTATATTTATATTACTAGATTATTTATTTAATTATTTCTAATCTTAATCGCTTAAGTACATTTTTGTTCACATTTGTTTTTAATGTTTTACACTTGATTAAACAAGTAATAAAGGCTCGTGATTAATTACCCAACAAACACGTAAGGTTAATATTAAAAAGGGAGAATAATAAGGAATCACAATCCCTCACAAATGATAAGTCTTTTAAAGGATTTAAAATTCAATATGATAAATAAATATGATAAAAAAAGTTTTTTCTTTTAAATAGTTGTATAAATAAAAAATAACTACCTCAAGATATGAAGAATACTGTCGAAGGTTGCAGCGTACCAGAAAGTGCTTTTCATTCTACTAGTATATACATTTTGTTGCATTCTTTTTAATTATTAGCGAACTTTGGTTAAAACTGCAATGAAATAATTCATTTTACAATTGTATATATTTTAAGGCCTCATATCTTAATTTCATTAGAAAGTACTTTGCCTCTTTTTGCTGTGTACCGCATTTAGTTTACTGGTACTGATTGTGTTAAAGCAATCGTAATCATAAAAAGTTTATTGATTGCATTTGTTAAATCACAAAAAATTCTTTTTTCTGTACACACAGCCAACATAAAATTCATATACAAGTATTTAAATGAGAAATATTTTATTTGAAAAAATTACTTTCATATTACTCTCGGGTCATCTCGCCATATCTTTTTAATTATTTTGTCGACAGCTAAAATTTTACTACTATCGAAAAGATCATTTTGTAAAGATTACAAGGTAGCAACTGAAAGAGCCCCCTTCCAAGAAATGACAAACAATTAACAATTTTTAAATAAAAATGCATAATTTTATAATTTAATTTAGTATTGAGAATCATTTAGATTTGGGTTACTGATTTTATTTTTGACATTTTAAAAGCGGTGCTACTCTCTTGTTTAAAATAACTTGATATATACGAATGTTTATTGAATCATAAAATCACTTTAAATAACCAAAGAAAAAAATATCATGAGAACTTCATGACTTAAATTATTATTTTGTTGAGTCGAATTGCCTTGTAGAAAATCAACCCCATTTTTAATTATGTCTATATCGGGAAAATATGGTTGCCAGTTAAGAAGATAATCATTTTGGTTTGAAACATCCATAGAATCGGTCCAAAATATTATTTGTCAATACTGATTATAACAGAGTCGTTTATGCTCTACTCCTTTTCTTGTGTGTGACAGCGATTCAAACAGCTCTTTTTTTCGTGTTATTAAAATAATAATTGATGTCATTTGAAAAGTTTAAGTAAAATAACTTTCTATCACTGATAACAGCCACGGTGTACTAATCATAAGTTTAATCTCTTATTTGAGTATCCCATGTTATGTGTTCACTAGCAAAGTGTAATTTATTTTCTATGAATACATTATTCAGTGGCGGTCTTTTTCTTAAATTCTTTTGAATTTTAAGGCTTGCTAATGCCGCCTGGGTTGCAGCTTTAAATAATTGCTAACCAAAGGTTAACTAGCTTAAACCTATAGAAATGTTATAGTTATGTATAGTCTTAGTTGTGTTATATACATAGTTAGTTGTTAAGGAATTGTTATAATTAATAATGAGTTTTTCTTTGAATTCACTTAGAGTTTCAAGCAATATTTATGTATTTTTTTTTTAATTATTAAGTTATTAATTTCAGTTATAAATAATAGAAACAAGAACACATAACTATGTTTTAGCGTTTAACAATATTTTTTTAAAGTTTTTTTTTTTAAGTAAAATTGTTATATTTAAGATTCGAACACTTAGGGCTATTATGACAAGCACGCAGGTAATAAATAAATAAATTTTGAAAAAAATATATTTTTTCTATTTGAGTGTTATATGTGATATTTCTTTCTCATTTCAAAATGATAGTACCAGTTCCTCTAGCCTCCATCGGCATTTGCAGTAGCAAAAAAAAAAAATCTGTAGCTGATTCAATAAACTTATATATGATTAGATTTTTTTACGAGGTTTTCTTGAGCGAAAGAAAAAATGGTTAATATTTGGCTACCAGTCTTAAACTACTTTACTCTCGAAAATGCACATCATCGATAGCTTTTGTTCGAACTTCATTTTGGTAAACAAACACGAGTCCTAAGAACATGGAAGATTAAGTTAGAAAGTATTGAAACTGACTCCATTTTAATTAATTTTGTCTGTGAAGTCTTAAAATGTCGTGGGCTGAAAATATAGTCAATAGGACTACACATTTCTTGGCAGTATAATTAATAATATTTAGTATATAAGTAATGGTCTAATAATCACAAAAACTTTGTAGTTAAACAGAGCAACCGTCAAAAAAAAAGCAATAGAACCCGTCTAAGTTTGTTTTACTATAAAGAAAACAAAAGACTTAAGACACAAATTTTATTATCAATTTCGGGTCAATAAAAGTTGTTTCGCGATTATTTGTCCACAGCAGCTTAAACTAAGAAAAAGAATTTTTAAAAATAATACAAAATAATATTTCGTTGTATTTTTCAATTTCTAAATTAATTAAGACAGAAAAATTTTTTATAAATTTTCGTGTTCATTAAAAACAAAAACTAGAAAAAATTAACACTAAAAGTATGTAATGCAGAATTTTCTGTATTGCCACATCGTTAAAAGAACGTTGTTGCAGGTACAAAACTTTGATAATCAAAGTCTCTTTAAAATCAGCTTGGATCACCATTTCTTTAAATATAGAAACAAGAAATGTCGCTGAGAGTAACATTTTGAAGTCCAGATTAATTGCGCAAAAATTTAAAAAATTAACGCTTGTAAAGTTGCTACCGAACTTGCACAGGTGTCATAGAATATTACTTTAATTTGGCAATATTGGACCATTCCTTTTTTTAGCATTATTTTATAGAATAATTTTGTAAAAAATACAGCCCTAAGGCTGTAGTGTTTTTTAAACGGTTTGACTGCTTACAGCTATTCGCATAATATGTGGGTTGTACAATGACACATAAACAAGAAAAATAGTTGAGGCAACTATTTCTTAAACGCAAAACATTTTATAATTAAATTACATATATGGTTTCAAGTAAATCTTATGATTATTAAACATAATAAAAACATCGTTGTTATAGTGACCACATTGTTATCTTATATTATAATAACCTTGCTAGATGTGTGTAACCAAACTAATATATGAATTACATGAAATGATAATAAAAAAGTGAAAACATATTTTAAATATTTTTGCATACATTTTTATTTGTTTTTTATAGTTTTTGTTTCTTTGTAATTTTATACTTTCATTTAAAAATTTATACAATTGAAATTTCTACACTCAGCGTTTTCAAATGAACCGACATCTAATAAACCAATCACTGAACTAAAAGAAGAGCATTCAGCCAAGGCTATATAACTTGTTTATTTTTAGTTATACTAACGTAACTTAGACAAGAACAAATTAAAAATATTGTGTTTATTAATTATATTATTTTGAGATAGTTCTGTAAATTTCATTGTTTTAAAAATTTTATCATTCGTTTTATAGTTCAAGGTAACAGCGTTGAGTTTTTCATGCGTCAGAACCACTTACTAAGCTAAAGAATAGCTTAAGACCAGTTTTATTTGTTTACCACAATCATAGATTGTTAGAGAGAACAGAATATGATTAATGCACCAATACCTTTATCATATTAATGGTTAATGCATTATTTTATTTATTTCGATGCTTATTTTAACAAAATTTCAAAATAGCTAAAAATTTTCCCAACTAAAAGTTGAAAAAAAATGATCACTCCGTGAATGATTTTATTTAACACCTTCTAAAACTCGAAATATAATTTTAGTTTTTATTGGAATTTGAAGTCATTTATTATATATTAGCATTTTTATTTTAACGCTTGGTTGCTCGTTGTATATCAGCATCAATGAAATGTCATAATTTTTTATTATAACTTTGTTATACCATCCAGTGACACAGCTAAATATTTAAAATTAAAAATATAAACGATTATCTCAAGCTTAAATAAACTATCTGTGAGTGTTTCTTATATAATATTGTTAACACAAATTAAGTTACCCTCATTGTAAAGATTTCTCTTCGAAAAGTATTTATTTTCCTGAAGCAATGTTATATTCGGTGTTGCCAGGGAAAGACAAAAAATTTACACTTTTCCCTTAAAAAAGTAAGAATTCGTTAAATTTCATTAAAAGTGATACAACTTAAATAATATTTAGTAAATAGATATGAAATATATAAATAGATTTCATATTTCAGGGAAAAAATTCAGGCAACAAATTATTAAATGAACAAAAAAAAAAAAAAAAAAAAAAAAAAAAAAAAAAAAATAGAAAAACGTATGAAAATGTCAATTAAAAAATAA
This sequence comes from Cistogaster globosa, assembly GCA_937654795.1. NCBI lineage: Eukaryota > Metazoa > Arthropoda > Insecta > Diptera > Tachinidae > Cistogaster > Cistogaster globosa. The sequence continues at coordinate 26,396,806 of OW569406.1, forward strand.
ACTTCAACGTTTAACCCTTATCTTTGAAGATTTAGCTTCGATAGAATGTACTATATTGATATATTTAAAAAATACCGTTATTCAAAACAAATTTTAGTCTTTTTTACTTAAAACCTCAACATAACATTATTGAAATTTTTTCTTAGCATTTTCATATACACATGTATATCTGTGGCCACAAGGAATAACAGCTAAAGTCGAGTTAAGAAAAAATTGAGTTATTGCTAATATTATGCTTCTGACACTCGAATCTGTAATGCAAGTCAAATTTCAGGTTTGTAGTTTAAAAACTAAGTATTTTTTACCTTAAAATCTAAACAGCTAAGGTCGATATTCCCTGATTTAACGCAACAATATTAAAATTAAAAATGCTGTTGAAAACGTTAAAAAAACGAGTTTAGCTGTTATTCCTTGTGGCCACAGATATAGTTCGGCACGTCTAAGTCGAGGCATTGGCATGGTGCAGTTAGCTGATTGCTTGATTTTTCAAGCGAAATAACTAAATTTGCATGAAGCAAGAAATATAAGTATATATATTTCTCACTAACTGAACAGAATACAATTTCAAGAACAGTATTTTTGTTTATTTTTTTTTTCGAGCTAAATTCTTATTTTTAAGTCTGTAACCTTTGTTATTAAAATCGAATTAAGTATATCTAAAGAAAGGTTCTTGCTTGCTTAAAACAAGTACTTTTTGCCTGCATCAAAAATTAGAAAAGTTATTTAAAAAATTATACATTTATTATATAAAGCCTTTGAAAGTTACAAATATGAAAAAATGTAACCAATCGGCTCACTTGTTATATTATCTTTGTGCTAGATTGTCAATGTAACCAGAATCGTTTTGTTCTCGAAAAGGTATTTACAAACTTTAAGGCAATTGTGTTTTTATTTTTTAAATTAATATGAAAATTGATTATTTGGAATTCTTTTAATATTATTTTATTTTAATATTCTTTAAATATTTTAAGTCATTTTCGTAGTTAATAATAATAACAATAATTCTGCAATATTAATCGTTATTCTTATTAGATTTAAAAAAAAAAACATAAAAAAACTTTTCTTCTCACTTTAATTTTTGTAACTATTTGTACAGGCAATTGATGAAGACAATTAATTTAATTTTAAGAAATTAAATAAAAAATAATCTTCTGTCATATAATAATTTAGTTTACTTAAAACGTTTAACATTAAAACTGATTATTATTTTATTTATATTCCAGTACATGTAAATGTAATTGAATTATGTAGAAGCCCTTTAATGAGATGAGCTATCGCTTATGTCGTTAATGTCATGCTTTCTAATTTTCAAGATTCTGCTTTACGTTTAAAATTTTTGTCTAACAAAACTTGCATAACGGTGTTCCAAAAGTAACTACTTAAAACCAGAAAGATTTTTTTCTATGCTTCTATGTTTATCTTTGATTCTTGCAACGAGTTGCTAACAATACAAACATTAAGTTAATGAAAATGAGTGAAAGAATAAAATAATTAACGATATATGCACACACACATATACATATTACTTTTAATGTACGGATTATTTTACAACATATTTTCTATACAGACTATAAACACAGAGAATATACATTAAATATGAGCACACTTACACATAAATTAAAGTGATAAATGTATGAAATAAACAAGCAAGAGCGCTATATTCGGCTGTGCCGAATCTTATACACCCTTTACCATGTATGTAAATCCAGTTTAATGAAGTAACTCAAATCAAAAAAATAAATATTGGGGTAATAGGGCACTGCAACACGTTCAATATATATTGAACGCGATCCAATATCACTATATTTATTGAGCGTGTAGCATGCAGTATTGATGGATTGCGATCCATATCGCAGAATGGCCTAAAATATGAAATCCAGATCGCGGATCGCGTGATAAATTTTGCAAAATAATGCAGAGTAATAGCCAACTTTTTCCTTTGGCGAAATTGCTTCTCTCATCACCGTGCCTTTTTTTCAATAAAAATGGGGTAATTAATTCAAAAATGATTTTAAAATTATTATTAGACATGAGAAAATAATTTTCAAAGACGTCTATTTCTTTATAACAAAGAATTGTGTCCATTAAACTTAAATGTGTGTTTTTTCCGATCCTGCAACCACGTTTTGCTCCAAGGTTTTCTTTCCACTTTTCTCTTCAATGAAAAAGCAAGCAAAATAGCTAAACAGTTTTTTTTTTGGTTTTCTCGCGACATTTTTTAATAACCGATCTGTACTACACAAAAATAACGTTAATACTGACGCGATAAATACTGAATATGTAGCATACGCTCATGATCCATCGATCCATTAAAATAGATCGCGATACAAACGTGTAGCAGTGCCCATAGAGAAACAAAAATTAAAAAAAAATTAGTTACTTTATATAAATTTACAAAAAAATGTAATCGGCTCTTAATGGGTTAAGCATTATTAAAAAAAATTAGTATTTCCTGAAAGATCTCTTCACAAGTTTCTAAATGATACCCATATTGATATCTCGTATATTAAAAAATATGGTCCACAACCGTACTTTTCTATTAAGATTTCAGAGGCTTACAACTCGAAAATTATGTGCGAGTGACAATTTTTTCGCTTAATAATTTTTTATCTTATTTTTTAATTCTCTTTTGCCCCATTATTTTGTTTTTTCATTGGAGTTACTTTATTGCTCCAAATGATATGGAAAAATTAGAGGCAGGCGTGGTGTTAAGCCCACCGCCTCGAGCGACATGAACCAATCTTGCTGATTTTCAATAGCACCTTTTTTGACACTATGTCTGATAGCTTATCTAGAGCCCTGGCAATGTTTTATTCAACACTAATACGAACGGACAGAGAGATATTGCTCAATCGACTTTGCTATGCATAAGGACTCAGAATATATATATATATATTATTTATGGGGTCGGAAGTGGATGTGGTAGAAATTACAAATAGAATGACGAACTTATAAAATAAGGTAAAGATTTAATTTTGATAGTGAACATAGATTTACCTTAACCAACTTTAATTTGCCTTATAAACAAACCTAACAGTTTACACGATTAATATGAATAATGTCTTTGTGTTTAAAGTGTTGCTTGCAGCTGTGATAGTGTCTTGTAAGTGTTGTTGCATTCTAATGTTTTATGTTAATTTTATTTCTTTTTTTACTTCTTGTTTACAGTAAAATGCTTTGAAATTTTTTTTTTATTTAAATCGGCAAAGTTAAATTAAAAGCTTTTTTATCGTTTTTCATTACGTTGCAATTCAAAAGATCCCTTCATCGTATATTAAGTGTTATAAAAGTTATTTGTATTAAGTATTATTCAGTGTATACTTAATTATCAACTCCGATTTTAATTTTTGTATGTCCACAACGATTTTTGATTTTCCCAAATTTTCCACCAAAGAAATCAGAAGTAAGAAAACTGATTTTCTTACTTTCAGAAAAGAAAGCTTTGACAATTCAGGAGTATCACAATATATTGAACAAAATCAAAAGTCTTTTGATTTAAATTGAGCAAAAAAAAATATTTTGTAATGTGTTGACAGTATTGTACAATGTTCATTGTCACAAAACATGATAACATTATTTAAATTATTTAATGCCAAATTACTTAATATTTTTAATTTGAAATAATTTTATAATATGAAGAAATATAGTTTTGTGTAAATAGTTTTGTTTACTTTTAAAACCTGTATATGAAAATTAAAAAAAAAAATGCGCTATTTTTGCTTTAATATATTAATAAACTTATTGAGTAGATCGTAACGACAATAATTAAAGCAATAAAGTACTCAATATAAATATAACATGTTGTATGAGTACCTTTAGAAACATAAATCATTTAATAGTTATTTTATTATTGAATATGTTATGCCCTGCAAATCATCTGAATAAATTTCGTAATAAAACTGTTAAAGCAGCTTAAATCTAGCACAGTGTAAATCTAGCAGACCTTCACTATATTGTGTACTTTAAATCGACTGTTACAAGCCGACTACGGTTATCTTTGTTGGATCTTATTTAGTCATTACATTTGCTTTTACTTTTACTGATTACTGACCTTCGAAAGTTAGTGATTAAAGTTCTTTAGTTATGATCGCAGAACCTTAACTTTTAAGATGAAGAGGGGTCTTCTTGAGGTCTCAGCTTAATGCAAACTAGGGATAGACATATAAATCTCGGTTGCTATCGAATCTCTAAAAGGAATAACAAACATCTTTCAGTTTCCAAGTCTGTTTTAAGCTTTTAAGCATACAGGGTTGTCAATCTTGAGCTTTTTCCCAATGTGGGGAAGTATTATAAAAAATATTTTTTACTTTTTCCTTCATGATATATTTAAAATTTAGATATTACAATATTGTACCAAACCATTCTTATTGTGATTGGTTCCCTAAAACATAAATATTTCGAGCATATCTGCATTTAGCCCATTAGTGCACAAGGTTTTCTTGATGCTGAAAATTTTTTTGCACCGACTTAAAAAAATATTTCAAAAGATTAGTTGAATAAAATTAAAATATTGGTTTTAGAAAATGTCCCTTGTAAATTGTATTATGCTAAATGATTGGTATCTTGTCAAATAAACATTTCAAAAAAAAAATTTTTTTGTGATGATGATGGATATAAAAGAAAACTTCGTGAGGCAATTTTCACATCTGGGTGTTATGTACTCACTAGTGTTTATTGCAGATATCTTAGATCCTTCAAGAGAAGGTGTGAAATATATTTCACGGTAATAAATAACTTTGGACTTGGCTAAGGTTTTTCATGATTGATCAAGAACCTCTAACTGCAAGATTTTATCTACGCCCTTGGTTCCTTTAATATACATTGGAAACATTTGGATGTGTTACTTACATATCACCTTGTCGTAGATTCTTCTTTTTTGAGTTTAAAAGTTTTGCACTAAAGTAATACTTTACATATATTTAAAAACAGAACGAATTAGAAACTATAAATATAATGCAGAAAATACTTTGTATCTTTGTTTATTCGTCACGTGAGTACGGTTTTTATTCAGAACGCCATTCATTTTTTGCAGAAGTAAACACACTAAGCAGCTTTAATTATGGCAACTGCTATTTACTAGAGTGCGATGGCAATTAAATTTATTTCTAAATATTTTGGTGTAAAGTGACATAATATTAATGTTCTTTTAAAGTGTTAAAAATATATATGCACTCACTCTCTGGTTTATCAGTTGCTTTTCGCAATTTTGCCAAAATACTCTGTTTTAAAGAAAATTATAACTTAATACATTTTTGCTAAAAACTCTTTTTGAGCATTGATACGAGTAATTTAAACATAACTATTATTAAAAGGTAACTAAGAAAATTCGTTTGGGGTACAATATGCTCTTTAATTGATTAGGGAAAGTAAATTATTTGTCTTAAAGGCAATTTTACGAACCTTAAAAATTTATGTAGCGATTGAATTATCTATAATAAGAAGCAAATTTTCAACAAAAATCTAATTTTTTTAGGTATTATAATCTATTTGCTTTTAAAAATTAAATCTTGATTTTTTAAATAAATAATTGAATGGTTTGATAACATAAGAAAACAATTGATTTATTCGGCTCAAATTCATTTTAGTTGGAATTTCTTTTTATTAGAAGGGAAAATGTTTTAGAAATGTTAGAGGACGTTTTCTAAGGATAGCAGGAAAAAATAGACACCAGCAGAATATAATAGACCACATTCTAGTGCACCACATCTGTCGTCAGAATTTTTCACATCTTACTTTAATTTTTACAAATTAAACCTAAGCTGAATTAATTAATTAATTTGTTAAAAATTTAAAAATTTTTAATTGTATTACTAAATGAAAATTTATTTTAAAATTTAACTCTCCTTTTAGCAACAATTCTTAAATTGTCGATGAGAAAAATGTATTTGGCTTTTTTAGAATTATTAATAAATGTTCCTAGATAAACTGTGAAATACGTACAGATACAAGCTTTACCAAACAATAAATAAATATGATTTTTATTTTAAACTAGCAGTGCTCACGACTTTGTCAGCGTGTCATTTTTAAATTTCTTAAAACTAAAATTAAAAAAATGTGTTTTTAAATATAAATTGTAGAGTTCTATAAACAGTGTTAAAAATAAATTGCTGACACATACAGATAGGTTATCTTCTGTATTCAAATACGACGCAACCGCTGGCGATAGGATTTTAGTTAGGAAAACTGCCACTTTAAAATAAATAAATGAATAACAAAACTTAATTTTAGTTGAATTTGTATGATAATATAAATGTCGCATTTAGAATGAATTTAATTCCCTTTAGTTTTGCTCCCATGGTACTCCACTTATTGCTGACACTCCTTTTGATGTCTTTAGTGTCTATTGTGGCTTTGCAGATGTGTTTTGCGAACACAAGTGTAGTGTTCTGTTTTGATACAACTTCAGTTCATGTGGATTTGTTTTGAATTTCCACGTTGATTTAAGCTTGTTAAGATGTGCTGCATGTGTTTTGAGCCACCAGTTCAAAACTAGTAGTAACCTCATTTTGCAATATGAATCTGGATTGTAGTGGCCCGCAAATCATTTGGACTATTCCGTGAATTAACTGTATAGAATTCAGATACCTGCATGTATTGAAACTAATAGTGCATTACGAAGAGGCCCTTTAGAACCCCCTTACTCTTTGTTGCAGTGGACCGTGATTTAAAGCTTCAAGAATTATCGGTATTTTGTATCATATCATGAATCGACCATCTGACAATGTCACTTTTTTACAGACTTTGATAGAGTTCTTAAAGTTTTGTTCCCCTTCAGGTTTGAGTGATGTTAGGGCAGCGTGGTAGCTGTGGTCTCGGATCTATTTTCTTCTGAAATAAATTTGGCATAAATAGCATATACTTCGGTTTGAAATACTGAGACTTCTAACACAAATGTAAAAGGCACAATAATTCTATCTTTATCGACACTTAGTCTGCATTTCTGGATCTCTTCTTTTATTTATTCTATGCTTGTCAGTCAAGGAAGTCAAAGAAAGAGCTACAAGGACTACTATAGTAAAAAGCGGGTGAATAAATTAGCCTGAAGCTCTCATATGCAGTGTTGGTAAAAACTCCACTGAAGTCCCTTAAAAGTCAGTCTAGTTACATTTTCTTTAAAAGGCTCTGAAGACAGGTTGCATAATCTAAATGTAAGTAAAGATAGAAGATTAACGTGGTCTTCTTTTGATGTAAATCGCAGCATGCAACTTATAAACTTGAAGAATATTTCGATGTTGCTGCCAGTACTAGTGGTTGCTTCGAAAGCAGCCCCTGTCTACCAGGGCTTTCATTTTATGTTCATTGTTGCTGCTGCAAAGGCAGGCAGAATAAAGTTTTAGTTTTTCAATTTCTCTGCGAATATTCACCCAGCCTTATCTCTTAGAAAACATATACTCCTGGGCAACTGCCTAGGAGCCGACCAAAGTGTGAATTCTGATCTTCTTAGATGCCTCATGGTTACTGGGTAGATCTTCAATTAACGTTGCTTCAGTGATCTGACGAATGGTGGTCCTTGAAATTCTACTTGACAATTTGCGCAAAGCTTCGGATGAAGCTCGGGTGCTACGAGAGCGGTCAACATCATTTTTATAAATAATCAGATTATTTTTCTTTAATTTAAAGTTGTGAACTTTAAAAATAAAAACAGCCACAAGTAAACAATTTAATCTTTGAAAATCGCTACTTAACAACGTAGTAGAAAAGCTATTATTGGTTGGTTGATGATGTATGTAGAGCCATTTTAATTAATCAGTGCTTTAGTAATCAAGACTTTAGGCTCTTACCTTACTAATGATGTCATATATATAATGATGTCATATGTATATCATAGTTTTTTTAAATATAATTAAATTTAAGCTGGTGTTTGTTATCTTTTAAAATTGTTTGCTAATAAGTTGACGTGCATATGAATAATGTCTCTCTTAATGTTAATCTTAATGAAATTCGCTGGTCCTTATTTACAAAATATTGAACAAATTTCTTTACTTTTAAATATATTTATTTTCAAGGGGTTTTTTTTATCAACCCAATATATATTTACTATCAGTTAACATATTTATTATTAATTTTATTTTTAATACAAATCTCGGTGAGTTGTTGAGCACGCGCAACTTTTACGTATGAGTAGTCATGTCTGAATAGTGCAACTACGAGTGTGAATATGATTTTTCTATATTATGTTAAGATGAGTTTTCTTCAAGAAATCTGCACATAAATATATATTTCACTTTATTTTATTATTTATGCTACTTTTTTTCTGACTAACAATTTTATGGCAACAAATATATAGTCAAAGAAAATCAAAATGCAGTTGCAACTAAAGATCAATGTAGTAGATGTTGCATGTAATGAAATAACACAAAAAAAAAAAACATTCAACACGAATGCACTTGTTTGATTTCGTTCGTGCCTTAGTATAAATACGATCATGTTTTTCTGCCATTTATCATAACTATTGAAATGGATATAAAAAACCGTCAGTTAGATTTTTAAATAAACTTCATTTGAAAAAAAGAAAATTAAATATCGTCTGTATGTTGCATTTAAGCTGTAAACGGTGGTAAGTTGGCTGTACATACATAAATGTGTCTTCATTTATACGTAGACTACTTGCTTCGTATTGCTTTGTGAAACTTTTATCGTTTGTTTTTGTTTCTACTCGTAGTTCTTGCTGTTTTGTTTCGGCTTTTGCTTCAGGCCACTGATCCACTGATCTATATTTTGAATTAAAAATGTTTGTTTGTAGCTTATGTTGTCGTTGTTGCAAGTGATGCTGTTATGATTTTGTTGTTGTTGGTATTGCTATAAGTGCACTTGATTTTGTGCTTTTTAAACTAATTAAAAATTTTAAATCCATTGTAAAAAACGCAGACCTCAAACAAGTGTTTTCAGTAGTTGATCATTTGTGTTAAGCTGAATTTTACTAGACAATAAAATTTTTGATGTAATATTAAAAAAAGTAACATTTTATTTGTGGCTATACAGCAGTCTAATAAAAAAAAAATCAATTTTAAAATTCTTTCAGTTTTGGGACTTGAAAACTTCTATTGTAAATGAAAGTTTTTTGTTTTTGCACTCTAATTCTTCTTTTTTTCGCTAACAGTAGCCAAATCTCCGCCTTTTTCATTGTTTATAATGCTTTTATTTTCTTTTATATTTTTAACATTTTAAGGACCATGACATACGGTTTTTTAATGTTACGTTTTACTTAGCAGTTGTATAAAAAATATTTTGTTCTACTTTACAGAAGGTTACCCGCAACATAAGCAGCATCCTTAAAAGTTTAGAAAATTAGAAAGAGAGTTTTTTATTTATATTATTTGTGTAACGTTTGCACGCACGTTATTCATGGTATAGAAAAGATAATTAGTTACTTTTAACTAGACAAAAATATGGTTTTAAGATAACGAATATAATTTCTAGATAATCATATTTTTACAGTGTATGTTCACTATGTCAGCAACAAGTGCAATATTAATAATAAAAAACTTTAAATTATAGTGTGCGACAACAGCGACATGATTTTAACGTAAATGGCCTTGGTTTTGAACCGCAATAGACAAAATTTTAGGTTTAAGGACTAATAATACAAAATAAAACTAAAGTATAAATTGCGTTGCTGTAGTGACAAAATTTTAACGTATATGGCATTAGTTTTTTAATCGTAACACTGACTATATACAAATATGTCTGCTATAAAATTAAGTTTAAAAATAAATATAAAGTTTAAAGAGTGTGTTAATAAAACCTGTGTATTTAACGAATGTGGCCTTATCTTTAAACCATTATAGACAGACGCTTTATTTTCACGAAGTGTGCCAAAAAATTAACATCAAAGGGTGGCGTTATAGAGGCATGGTTTTCACGGTTTCTTGAATTTTTAAACGGTTATTTCAATGTGTGCCCTCTATAAAAACAAGTATTAAAAACCAAGTGAATGTTTATCGAATATTTTTATATAAGACCTGATACTTATATCTTCTTTTTTAATTGTAATAAAAACCTTCCGTGTGTAAGTTCACCTCGCGCTTTATATATTATTTTAACAGTTCAAAGTTCTAAGACTGGCATTATTAATGATGCCAAATTTATGTCATTGGACAACAATAATGGTGTAAAAATAGAATCAGGTTCTTATGATGACGCTCAAAATTTCATCCTTTTTAGCCTTTCTGGGACAAGAAAAAAAGTGGAGCTTTTCGACCCTACGGTTCTTGTTGCAAAAACTTAAAGGTGGGAGTGTGTTCCTTTGATTTAATAAATTAAAGTAAAAAGGTATATATACTGTTGACCAAAATTATAAATTTAATAAATAATTTATACGAAACTTGTTTTAAGTGATTTAATAAAATGTTTAATACTTAAAAAGCGTATAAGCATAAGAGTAGCCGCAGTTCACCAGGGAACTGGGTGGCACCACTTCAAGGCATCAATGAAGAACTAGTTTATCGATTTCGAATCATACTGAAATTTATACCGTGCGGCCAGCAAATAAATAAATAAATAAATAAATAAATAAAACATTTCGCTTGGTATAGATTGAAACTACTTGTAAAAAATAGAGCTTGTATACTTATTTAGAGGAATATGAAGAAGCCTAAAATAAGAAGTATATAACGTGTAAACTATTTTTATCCAGAAAGTGGAATAGAGTCGCAATGAATACACTGTTTTCCATAGCCTTCTTGTATCGTCAGATACTTACGTTACTAGCCCAGGGTGTCAACATCATAAACATGTTTTATAACTTATTGATGTCGTTAAAGCAATGGCAGACAGTGTTGTCAGTTATGTCGATTTCTCACCAGATGTGTTGATAAAAAATCCTTGTTGACGATAAAAACTTTAAAATGGCGCAAGGCGAGATACCTGACGGTATTAAAAATACTTGACAAAATTTTTGGCCACTTTTTCTAATTTTCTTTTTCTGTCTGCTTGTGTATACAAATATATATTAATTTTAGAATTGATTGTCAAGGCGCTTAAGAAAAAGGCATGAATATTTTCAGTTTCCAAATTCAGTAGTCAAGTTTGATTAAACTTCAATTTTTTTAAATTAGTTTTGCAAAGAAATGTTTCGCTATCACAATGTGTGTAGTCTTGCTGTTATCATTCGATTTATATATGGCTTTCAGTCAGATGCCTACATCTCTGGATTAAGGTTCATCACTTGTCTTCCCAGGAAAGACCGGAAGACTTTCGCCTCGCACAGTCCGAGCGTTGTAAGTTTGTAGATGTTAAATTCTTTGCAGACTTCTGTATATCTCTCTTGTATTTCTGTGTACGTCCTAAGATTCAATGCCCTTTTTTGTACTGTTGTCATCCCTTTTAGTGAAGACCGTCATCACTGGCTGTCTATTTGGTACGTTTGACGAGCGCTTTCGATGTGATAACATCATTCTCAAGCCGTGTTTTGATTAGTTCTCGGAACAAAAAAGCCCTTATTTGTGTCCTTGTTTTCATCCCAAAGGCCGTTGAGTAGCAGTAGTTCAGAAATAAATTATGGTAACGCTTGGACTGTAAATAAGTAGTTTAAGTGTTTAGCCTTCATCCCAAGGTATTGAGTAGAAAAAGAAAAACAAAATTGTTGTGTACCGCCTGATGGATAAAGTTGGATAAGGTGCTTGTATATTAAACAGAAGACTAGAAAGTTTTATACATCGCTGGAGCCTAAGTGAAGAATGGACTCTATATATAAGAGATTGCCAAGCTAATTCGTTTATTATTATTATTATTATTATTATTATTATTATTATTATTTATCGTAATTGTAAACAAATCTTTTGCCATTTTTATGTTTCGAAGTTGTTGTCTATATATTAGTAAGGTAATATACCAGACTCATTTTACATAGAACTTCTATTGCTTATTTCTGCTAAAATAAAAGTTTTTATATTTATAACCCGATGCTTTTTATTTCTTTTGCTCTTCGAATTTAATTGTATATTTAATAAAAAAAAAAAAAAAAAAAAAAAAAAAAACTATCGTCAGCCCAATAAATTAGGGAATAGAAAATATAAAGTTATTATTAATTAATGTGTTATTTACACGCTCTTTAAATTTAATTTAGCCCTGAGGCTATTATATAGAACTAAAAAAAAATGTTATAGTCATTTTTTAAGACAAGTACTGCTTTTCATAAACTTTATAGCACGAAATAAAAAAAAGTGCATGATTAATTCTAGCTCACCCTGTATAATACAATACACGTATAATATGTTTGTGTTAAGAGTTTTTTACTTTACTGATATAAATGAGCCAGTGATTTAGAAAATAAATGTAAAAAATTTTTTTATTACTTTTTAAATTAAAGATTGAATTAATTGATAATTTATTTTTGTTTTTATTTATTTTAGCTGCAAAAATCATTTTTCTGTTTCACAGCGTGTTATATTAATTGATTTCAACTTAACAACAAATAATAAAAAACTTTACAGTCATTTGAGTTTCTCTTCACTTTATTTTCAATCGTTAAAGTTTTTCATCTATTGTGTGGTAAGTGATCTATTACTATTAATATTTTTACTTAATTATTATTTGCTTATTAATTTAACGCCAGGTGACTGACGATTTTAAGATAAGACTCTCGTGTGTGTTTTTTTAAGAAAAAAAAAACTTCAGCGTTAAAGTGTCAGTTCTGTAGAACCATCTGAATCAGATGTAATTATAAAAAAATTTATAAGTAGGCCTTATTCTCAAAACTGGGAACCTAATTAACGCTACCCAAAAAAAAAAAAAAACGAAATAATGTTTGCCGTCTCCCATTACGCTTCAATTTTCTCCTAGTAGAGATTTTCAATATAAATGTACAAAAATGTCATGATATTGATTTATCACGATTTTTATTTGATAAATAACCAATAAATTAACACAAATAAATTATTTGTACATATTTGTCTGGAAGCCATAAATTTGATTGTATTGCCTTCAACTGGCAGAAAAAAAAACAATTAGCTTTTCAGAGCTTAAAAACGTTCAATAATGAAAAAACATTTCATTCAAGTGCTGTATAAAATAGAAAAACAATTTCAATTTAATTTTTTACTTCCTTTTAAAATTTGAATAAGTAACGAACAATAATTTTATATTTATGCAACCACAAAAAAAAACAATTCTCAATTCTCACAATAATTTTCTGTCAAAGTAAAATATTATGTTTAAAGACATATAAAAAGAAATTTAATCATCAATCATCTCAAATGAAAACAAGCTGAGAAGATGCCAAGAAAGAAGAAAGAAAAAATTACAAAAAAAAAAAAAAAAATAAATATTGTAGTTCACATTTTATATACACGTTTTTGGTTTTTCTTTTAGTTTGAGTTTAGTAGGTTAAAGATGAATTCACAATATTTTAGCCAAGAAATTGCAAACAGTCAAATAGTAAGTTTTACAGGTTAAAATGACGATGATGAATTCATAAATCAAAAGGTTCATTTCGTTTGACAAGACAGAATAGTAATAAGTCTGTGTAACGGAAAAGGGCTTTTTTGTTCAATTTTACTTATTTCTCTACTTTAATTGTGGTACTTTCTGTTTTCAGTTTGATCATCCAAACAAATAAATTAGCAACTAAATTACCATATTTCCAATTTATAAAATATGATAATCATCATTCATTAAATAATTAAAATAATATTTCTATTAAAAAGATATTAAGAATTTAACTTTTGAAAAAGCAGGTTAATTTTATGTTGTTTAATTTTTTCAGTATTATTTTTTACACGTGCAAAATTTGAAACACGCAAGTCAAAGAATAAAATCTTTTAAGATATAATTTTACATCAGTAGATATACCAAAAACTAGCACAAATATCTGAGTTTTATTATTTAAATTTATAAAATAACTGAAATTTTAAACGTAATAAAACCGATTAATAAAAAACCTCATCTTCGCAAGAACGTTTCAGAGATGTAATAAAAACAAGAAAACTGTACAGAAAGAAATTAACTAAAAAACGGAAAACATGCTTTTTAAAAAACTACACTTTAATTTTAAAATCTTTATCTCGTTTTGTCTACATAAAGATTTAATTTTTTATTCCACAGGGTTGTGTTTCATCTAACACCAATCTGATTATTTTGTTTGAAGTGATATAATGTAGATACGACATGTAAAAAAATGTGTACAATAATAAAAAAACTTGTCTTTTTGACAGCTGGATCGATTGTCATTTGATTTTGCTCTAATGCTAGATGCACACGAGGAATAATTTAAGAAAAAAACAGCATGGTTTACTTAATGATCCCTTTTGTGTAGCAATGTTTATTCTAATATTTTTCTTTCCTTTCATGAAAAACCGAAGTTGTTTATATAAAATTTCCTTTATTTTAATTAAAGTGTTTTACACAAACTTCTGTCTGTCTCTTGGTAATTGTTTGAGAATCGTATTTTATTTAAAAAAAAAGGAAAAAAATAATTATATCGTCGAGTTGGCTGGGTATTTTTTATGAATTTTAATCTGATGATAATTTCAAATAGTTAACGGTTTCATATTCATTCCATATCTGCTTGAATACAGACGTATTGCTAAGTGAATGAATGAATTTTTATGTGAAATGTGTGATAATTTGTGTATTTGAATTTTAATAGAACTGGTTACAAATGTGACTTACAAACATACAAAAATAGTATACTTGACTTTTTATCTTCAACAAAGCAGGAAAGCATCTTTGTATCTTAAGTTGTGGCAAGATTTTTATTTTGTGTTTTTTTTTTATTTCTTTGAATATTAAACTTCCACACACATATTAACATACATAAAGAGAGTACAAGTTAAGATTATAATGGTTTAAATTTTTTTTAATTGACACAGAAATTCAAATTAAGATTTTTTCTTGTTTCTCTTTTTATATACATGAACCACAGTAGTACCGTAATTTTTATTTTTTTTTTTGTGTGCAGAGTTTAAAAAGTAAAAGTTTTTAATAAAACAATATTGTAATAAAATTAATCTTTAACTGATGTGTTTTCAACGTTTAAAAATTTCAAAAGTTGTCAAAGGCTTTGAAAAGATTTTTCTTAATAAGAAATTTCTGCACAGAAAAATGTGTAAAATTTAATTTGAAGCTGAGGAAAAAACTGGAATTAATATTAGTTTTTTACAGTTAAATAATTAAATTGTATATTTGTTTTTAAGAAACTGCAGTCAGAGAATTATATATTTGACTAGACAGATGTACATATACAAGAAAAATATCAAAACATTTCATCAGAAACCAGAAAATGATACTGAAGAGTTTTTTTATTTTCTTTTAGGTTGAATAAACAAATATATTTTAAATAATAGGAACAAGAAAACAAAATCGTAATAGTGAGAAATATATGGTGAAGTTGTAATTTTGGTTTCAAATTTCAAAGAAAAAATTTTTTTTGGTTTAAACCTGTTAGCTCATCGCTTTAGACAATAGTGTTCCTGCTTTTTGGAAGGATCTATAAAATAAAATTTTGTTGCCGTTATGATCTTTACATTCGACTTTATTTTTTTTTTCTTGAAGGTATCTTATGTTTTTTGGAAATAGAAAACTGGTGATGGGGCGGAATTTCGAGCTATTATAGTTTATAATTGCATTAAAAATGTTTGAGCATTTACTCATTTCGATTAAATGACGACGCAAAATTCCAGATATCTGACTATAAGCTCACTAGCGAAATTTACTATCTTTTTTTTTTGGCGAACTTATCTGGTAAAAAATATAAACTTTTTTTAATTTCCGATGCATGTTGGTGAATCTATGTATCATTGTTCGTAGTTTGGCTTCGAGAAAGAAATACTTCGGTAGCTACGTCACCTACCGTTCACAAACTAATGAATCACTATCAGGATGAATTTAATACGCCCTTTACGTACAAGTAAAATTGAAACAAGAGAACCCTTATGCATGCAAGATTTTACCGACGATTTCAGAACAGAATTAAGTGCTGGTCCTCGTGATATTTAAATACAATGAATGTTTTAAAGATATTCCAATTCTTAATTGGAAATACGTTTTTTAAAGCAGGAAAGTTTTAAATAATCGACTTTATTTTAAATTCCTCTCTCTCTCTCCCGTTTGTCTTTAGTCATTATTTTATGTTGCATACAAATCGATGAAAAATGCTTAAAATCGCAATTCGAATTTCTTAGACAATGCTGTGCAAGTTTATTGCTGACATCCATAAATTAAGCTGATGTATTGATTTTAGCAAATATGCTAAATAATTTATTTTACCCTTCACCACGGATGTAAATTTTACAATATTCGTTATCGATCGCTTAAGTTGATTCAGAGGTGTACGTCTGTCCTTGTTGAAATTGGGGTGGCAAAAACTCCAGTTAGCATAAAAATGTTCAAATCAATCTGTAAGACATAATTTCGAGATGGTTGCTATAGTAATGCAACAACATTTGTTTAAAAATGGTTAAAAAGGCGAATGCCTTTTAATACCTTAGATCTCCCGCACATTGTTGTACTTCGTTTAATATATTATTACTATTTTTTTTTTTGCTTTATTCTGTTACTAAAATATTTTTTTTTTCAAATTTTCACGAAAAAAACTGAAAAAAATAGAATTTCAGATTCATTAAATTTCGAAAAAAATGTTATCAAATCCTCTCATTACATCTGCATCAAAATTTCACGAAAAAAATAAATTTTAGCAAAAACTATAATTTCAATAGAAAAATATATATATATTTCATTAAAACCCGATAATTGGGAAAAATTAATTTAGAATAATTTAGAATAATAGAAGAATTTCCAAATTTAACGAAAAAATTACCATTTCGACCAAATAAATCAGAAACCGAAAATCAACAAAAATTTAAAAGTTCGCTGTTGATACTTTGGAAACAGTGATACAGATGTCTTTTAAAATAGAAAGGTGAACAAAATATAAAAGGCAATGAAATTATATTCAATTAAAAGCTATTTCTACTTTTTTTCAAAAAAAGCCATAACTGGAGACAGTAGTCGTCGCATATTTTTTTAAAAATTTCATTTCATATTTTTACCAACTTATAAATTATAAACAATTTTTTAGATTTCCAGAGATTAGCATCGTAATAAAAAAATAATTATTACTCGTATTATCAGTTTTCTTGCAATGTAAAACGTTTGTCAAATGATTCAAAATCTATTTATTATATATAAATGCCACAATTCATAAAAATAAATAAAGTGGCAGATTTTTTCCTTACAATATTTTCCATATTCTGCTTATTTATTTCGCTCATTTTCCTTTTAAGATGAATGTGTGTTTTTGTGTTAATTATGTTTACTTCAATTCTTTCTTATTAAGTATGTGTATGTAATAGAAAAAATGCCAAGAATAAGAGAAAATGTATTAAACAATTTAAAGAATAATAAGACAAAAATAAAAATAAAAAATAAACTGTTCATTAATGCCATATTTTTAATTAAAGACTTTTAGATAGACTTAAAATCACTGTACATAATGTGGCAAAAAGTGGCAAACAAGAGGAGAATGGTCGCTTTGTGACATTTGCAGTTAAATCAAAATGCACGCTTTCTTGAATATGACTTACGGATTAAATTTTACAATTTATGAAATTGTTTAATCAAGAGAAAAAATATTGTTAATATTTAAAAAAAAGAAAGTATGTTAAATTCTATACTTTCTGAAGATGTGAAAATTATTATTGAAAATGTGGAGACTGGTATTTGTTTTTAATATCTTTTGAGAAATAATTGTTCCTAAAAAGCTTTTAACAAAATTTAGTTTTAATTTTTAAAACGGTGTTCCTTAAGTTATTTTTTAGATAAAATATCAGTATGATTTTTTGCGATTGTTTTTTCAAAAACTCTTCTTTCTGCTAAAGTAATTTTTTGTAAATGTGCTTTTAAAAAGTACTTTTTCTAAAACATGTTTTTGAAAATTAAAATACTCTTTCAAAAAATTTTGTTACAAAAGCATTGAATTTTAAATGAATTTTTATAAATATATATTTTTAAGTGGATGCTGTAGAGATTTATAGTTCCTAAGAGAGCCTGTTCTAGTGAACTATTCACCTAATTAAATGAAATGTGTTGCGTATTGTACTGATTGCTTAAATATTGAGTTCATTAAAGTCAGTAAAGGCCGGCGCACATAGAATGCATCATACGTTGTACTTTGGCGTATTCAACTGAAGTCAAAGTAACAAAGGCTAAGGTTGGCACAATGAGCACTTTGCTGACGGGTATTAAATCAAGGTTTGCTCTCTATTTTTATTCACTTTCAAATTTAATTTGTATTTTATTCACCTGTTAATTTAATTTAATTTGTATTTTAGTTTTTTGCACCAAAAGTATTTTATTAAAATCGAAGAGTACTTTTAGAACACAGCAAGAGTAAAAGAAAACAAAGAAGAAGAAACAATTGATAGCTGTCAAAGTATTCAACGTACTACAAAATTTAAAATAAACCAACTTTCGTACTTTGTTTTGACGGGCACGCACTGATTGTGACAACTCTCATATGAAAACATGTATTTTAGCTGACTTGTCAGTTGAATACGTCAAAGTTTAATGTATGACGGATTCTATGTGCCTTGGCTTCAATGCATTGTTTCTGTCTTAATGCGATTTTTTTAACTGTCGTTAGTACATATGTATATATGAGATCTTTGAAAAACGTAGTGTTCCCGACAGCTGACAGAATGATGATTCTAATACACATATGAACGAACGAAAACTTTGTAAATACAACAAATAAATTATATATGGCCTTTGTAGCTGTTTTTTTTTTATGCCTTAAAAATACAAATATACAACTAAAATTTTACCGAGAACATAAACAAAATTTTGCTCATCAACGCACACTGAAATCATAGGAGTTTTAACTAAAGTACATATTCAATGATTCAAAACTAAGAAAGTCAAATAATTAGAGCTTGATGTGTAAACGTAAGCAAAACAATTATATTAAAAATGTTAATAATATTAAATTGTTTTCATCAATACCAATAAAAAAACAGTGAGAGTAATGTTCATAATCATGGCCATATAGAGTTGCAAAACTCCCTGTATGAAAGTGAAATTATTTATCAGTATTTTGCAGATTTGATTGCTATTTTTTGTTTGATGCTTTTATTTTTTCAGTTTTATCACTCAGTAAAGTGCTCCACATTTTAAAAAACGAGTAAAATAATTGTTTTATGATCTTGTTACACAAATTGATTTTAAAAGAAAAGTTTGCAGAAAAACGTGTTTGTACTGGAAACTAAGTAACGCCTTGATAAAACACCTTTCAATTGTGATCATTGTTGCGCTTAAATAGTGGTAATTTTATTTTTAATGTTGGTTTATTGTTTCAAATAAATAACTCTTTGCCACAATTAATAATTTGTATTGTTGGCATCAATTGAGTTTTAAAAGTAGAGTTTAATTAATTTTACCTTTTGTTTTAGCTTTTTTATGTTAAATTAAACTGGTATTCTTTTAGCAGGCTTATGCTAGGCTGGTTATTGTTGTCTAACTGACTACATTGTACACAAATCTGAGAAACAGTTAATCTTTTAACGAAAGTAATTTCAAATCGATTCAACAGAGAAATTTAAAAGAAAAGGTCATTTTTTTTCGAATATTTTATTTTTCATAATTTATTGTTTTGTTATCTTGAATTCAAAAAAACAAATTAATTTAATAAATATATGTTTATCTATGTTGGACCAAAAAGGGCTATTCTTAATTTTACTACAAAGTTTTTAGCTATCAAGACCAAAGTATTTCCTTGTTTGTCTTCTTATCAATATTATTGTACTATTATTTTCGTTATAATTAGGTGACGTAAGACAAGTAGTCATGTAAAGCTTCAACTTATATTTTTGGGGTAAATTCATTTGGGTTACAAGGAAAAATAGTAGATTTATAAAATAAATAAAAGTGATTTTGTAAACCAAAGTGTGTCAAAAAGAAATACCTTTGATTTAGATTCCGTTGCTAGAGGTTGACCTACTTTTCAAATAATGAATTAATAGCCATATGCTGAGGCCTTTTATAACACCTACTTTTACTATGTGCCGCCAGTTTTTTTCGACAGGTCCTCCTCTGATTTTTTTTCATTTACGTTCGTTATCCACCGCAGTATTAACTCATTTACAGAGAAACATTCAATGTTTAATAAAAGAATTTATTGAACGACCATTTTTTATCGATAACGATAATGCTTCTTAAAATCCTAAATTTAACTACTGGTAACTTGGAATAATGATTCTCATTCTATTTACTTAAATTTATAATAAGTTATTTATGCAACTAGTAAAATCATTCGAGAATTTTTCAGCATAAGTTGTGACAAAAACTCTTATCTTATCTGTCAGCTGTAAGTTCTAAACGACAATATTAATAACGCAAAGACTGCTCTACACTAATAGATGTTGCATGTTGAGATTAACGCTCTATATGTACTATGAACCGTTTTCTTGATGTTTTCTGGTGAAACAAACAGAACCACATACACATTCACAAAAAAGTAACCAAGGCACGTGGTTTTCTGAAAAAATTTAAGACGTAGCTCCTCTTTATTTATACTACTAACATTAGAACGAAACTTGGATAAAATTTTTACGTATGGGATGATGCTTCAAAGTCAATTTTGTTTCTTATCGACCGCGTGCAGAAGAATTTGATCATCGCTTACTAGTGCATAATGCAATGTGTTTTTCATCTTCACTGAACTTGGATGAACTAATAATCAGAGAGCTCGTTATCGATTTATTTTACATCATACATATTGATCATTACAAGCCAAACGACTTTAGTTGATTGGCTAGTGCATCACACCACGCATTACATATAGAACCGGAGTGTATATGTTTGTGGAAAAAACTTTCATTAAAAGTGTTTCCACTGCAAGAAGTTTTAAATCAAACTTTCCTCTCCGTTGAACACACAATTTTTCTAGTTGCGGCGCAATAGTACTGGTTTGAAATGAAAATATTTTCTGTATTTAAAAAGAAATATTTTTACTATTGTTGCATGAAAGACAAAATATCCAACCGAATACTGGTATGATTGGCTTTTGTATAAACATAACGGCAGTTGATTAACGAGTTGACAAAGTTGCTATTTATAAGAAAGAGATCCACAGCAGCAAACGCTTTGAAATTTTGTGTGAAGCTTAAAACTGTTTTAAATAAATTAAAAAGCAAATTATCACTAAAATCATATATGGAACAAAAATGGAAAAGGAGTTTTCTCTCTTAATCTCAAAATAAATAATAATTTTTTCATAGAATAATTTTTTAAAAGCTTTTAAAATATTAAAACTATTAAAAATATAAAAAGCAAAGAATTTTGGATATTTTTTTTATAAATTTCAAACTTCATTTTTGCACGATTTTAAAGCTAATCTGAAAAAATATCTTTAATTTTATTCTTCCTGTCAGCAATTTTTTCTCTTTTGTTTTTAAAAGAAGTTAACACAAATAACCTACTAGAGCCCTTTAAGCAAATCCATTTCGAGACAGTGTCAAATGAAACATGCTTAAAAAACTATAATTATTTTTTTCGGTACAGACGAGACAAGCGAACAATTATTTATATTGATATTGATATTGGGTCTAATGCATAAAATGCGAGCATTTGCTCCGACTCGAAATTTTGAGTTAAACATCAATTTTGTATGCATATAAACGTTTATTCTAGTAAGCTTTTACTCATGCTGTTAGCTTGACCTCAACAGAAGAGTTTGAACTCTCATCAATAAATGTATGCGGGTAAAAGTGCAATTTGGTATGCATAAGAAAAAGTAAATGCTCTATTTGTGAGCAAAAGGTCACAATTTGTTGAGTCTGCATTGAGTTGTCTAACGTATTTTCAAAAGTGACGATAGCGGAGTATTTTGTTTCAGAAAGGACAAAAAACGTATACAAATAAATAGAAATAGAAGACAAAAAAGTATTACGTTTTAAATCCAAGCATATAAATTGGATATCAAATTATTTTCTTGGAGAAAACAATGGTACACGAGGCGGTGATCTAACCAACGATCAAAAAATGCGTTTAAATTTAAAGTATTGTGCTGATCCGGAAATCCAAAATGGTATTGCTAAAGACATCGGAGTTTATCAGTCAACAGTTTCCAGATCTCCGAAATGGCTCATGTAATATCCCGAAAGGAACATTGTTGGACTAAATTTTTAAGCACTGAGGATAAAATAAAATGTGCACAAAGGGGCAGGGGCAAAAAAAAACTGGTTTCCATTTGCAATTGTTATTATAAATTGCACACGGTGTTTTGGGTAACTTGAACAAAGCTTCTCCCTAATGCAGTACAAAATTCGAGTTGGATCAGATTTAGTGGCTTAATTGGAATTTTATGTACAGCTGGATTAGTATCTAAATAAAGTAAATCTAACAATTCGGACTCCCATTTTTTAAATATTATTTTTTGTTTTAAGTTTTACTTTTGTTGCATTTATATTTTACCCTACACTTCATTTAAGCTTTTTTCTTTAACAAATTTTTCCTTGTTAATATAAATTCCAGTTTGCCTTTGAAACCATTTTTAATTGTTTCGATTGCTTCCTTCTTTTATTTTTAATAGTTGGCAATTGACTTTTATTTAATAAAAATTTATTTATTTTTTTTAATACGTAACTAGAAAAGTGAAATAACGTTTATTTGACTTTAAATTAGCAGTATTTTCATCATCGCTTTTACTTGAATCCATAATTGAAATTAATCTCAGTTTCCTTAAGTTCAACCAAATTGTTTGAACGTAATTGAGCGCGAGCGCAAGGTGGTATGCTTTTACTCGATGCTTAAACTCATACTAATTCGACTTGAGTTACAACTCAGTTTTAATGCATTAGACTCATAGTATGAAGAACAAAACATGCAACTAAAATAGAAAAGAACTAAAAAATTGACTGAAACACTGGCTTGGCTGGCACCACGATAAACTATAAAAACAAACGCGAGTTTGTAGGTCCTATTTGTTCCTTGATCCAAAAACCGCATTAAACAGTACGACTTTGGATTTATTTATTTGTTTTAAGACATTTACATATGCGTTTAATTAAGCAAAAAGTTGTTCAAAGTTTTCTTTACGAAATCTAAAAAAACAGATTTTTTTTGCTATAATAAGAAAAGTTTACTTACCACAAGAGACAGAAATTAATATAAAGGGCACAATTAAATTTTGACAATATTTTAAGCGTTAAGAAATATTATGGTGACTAAAAAATATAAATCCACTGACGTGGGAAAATTATTTAGCTGATTTTGTTTTATTCTGCGTACATAATGCAAAGTTAATTATTTTTAATTAACTGAAAGAAACGTGACATAAATTAGAGCATTAATGGCCATCGTGATATCCAGCAAACAAATTTGTTACAAAATTTAATTTTCAGAACCCAGCAAAAAAATACTTTCAACCAAATCTTAAGAGTTCCCACCGAACAACATCATTAACAGAGAATGAACCGCCCACTTTTTAAGCACTTTTTTTTAATAAGAAAAGTCACAAAATTCTGAGAAAATAAGCCATAAAGCAGAAAGTACGTAAATAAAAATGGCAACTAATTTGGGAGCGCCATCCCAATTAAATTTTATGATTTTTTTTCTACTCCTTTTAAAGGTAATATTTCTTGAACAAAAATTTATTTCTACATGGGTAATAAAATAAAAAACTACAATCTGTTTACAAAAACAAAAATAGTTGTATTTTTAAGAAGAGTTTGAAACGCTAATATTCATTTTCTTTAAAATTCTTCTTTTTTGAATCGTAAAATATTTTAATCTCCTAAAGATTTGTAATGTATATTTTAGACTCATTACTACAACCTGTCAAAGATAATTTGTTGTTTGTTATTGTGAGTGTTTTTAAAGCTAAGACTGACCGATAAACTTTTAACGTCAGGTTTACTTCTTTAGTGTTGCCATATCTAAAAAAAAGAAATTCAATTATTTTCGCAATTGAAATAAAAATGGAAATCAGAATTGAGAGCATCCAAATAATTTCGCTTTGTTAGTTATATTTTTTTTTCTAATAAAGTTACATTATTGACAAGTTTTATGGTTTCATTGAATTATCAAAAATTTTCCTTAAAAGGACTTCAGCTTATGTTTGAAATTATTACATGTTTGTGCTGATAACTGAGAAACTATAATTAACATTACTCCTAAAATTGAACGCAAACATGAAAGGCATTATTAAAGCAAGTCTTGGGAATTTTTGTTGCTATTTTGTATTTAGGGAATAGTATTTTTGTTTACATCGGCTTAAATGTATAATTATATTTGAAGTTTAGAAAATATGCTTAAATTTTTTATTTTTAAGATATGAATTTCTTTGCCAAGATGAGCTTTGGCAAACTCCTTCGTTTCTTTCCCAAAAACTTTTATGTAGACTAGAGTGCAGTATTCTATTATTAGAAGTGCCTTAAACGTTTTTCATATCGAAGTACAAGCTCACAGATCTAGACGGTCCAAATTTTGTAAAAAAAAGAGGTCAATTTATCTAAATGTTGCTTTTTTCATGTTTGTGCCGCAGAACTCAGTCATTTCTGAACCGATTTTGTAAAAATTGTTCTTTGTTTGAAAAGTTTTGCTTACAGATTGGTCCCATGTTGCAAACAATTCAATATTTTAAAAATTACAGGTTGTCCCCAAAGAACAGTATCATTATAGTTCCTACAAAAATAAATCTAAAAATAAAAGGGTGTCCCCATAGGTGACATAAATTCGCCTTTATGGACATATCTTTTAAACCGTTATAGACAAACGTGTGAAAATTAACGAAATGTCGATTTTTATGGCCGTAATAATAGCAGAAATATATATTCAAAGCTATAAATTAAGGAGTAACCCAATTGTTTATTTAATTTACTGTATATGGCCATACTGTTGATCCATTATTGACAGATGGAAATTTACAAAGAACCTGTATCGCTAAGTCTGCTAAAACAGCATGCATAAAATTGAATTTGGAAATTAAAGTTGGCATTTTTATAGTAAATTCATTAAAGTTTTTAACTGCATTTATTATTTCCACAAAATATGTAAAAATATGTCTGCTGTAAAATTAAAAAGTTAAAAAGTTTTTTCTGAGAAGCCGTGATTTTTCACAAAGTATGTGCTGCTACGACTGCTATTAGGAAGACTACAAAAAATTATATTATGTAAAGGGTGTCTTGATAATACTGAGATTTTCACAATAATGGCTTATTTCTTGAACCTCAATTTACGCAGAGTATGTTTTGCTAGCTCGCTATAAAAGTAAATATAAAAATTAAATAAAAAAATAAAAATAAAAATTAAATAGTTTCCTAATTAAAAAACAATTATCGCGAAAATGTACAAAAATATATTAACTTACAGTATGACAGTACAATTCACATTAATAAATTACATTTTCGCGATAATTGTTTTTTAATTGTAACTGTGTTAACAAAAAATTCACGAAACGTTGGGGAAATATGTAATAAAAAATTGTTTTTTTATTTACATGGATCAATTTAGGCCTTATTAGCTTAAAATGTACATAAAAATCAAGATTTGGTGGCCAAAAATAACAACAATAATTACTTTGTAGTTATTCAAATCAAAGACATTTTCCATTCGAACACAAAGATTTCTTTGTAATTTATATACCAGCAAATATTTCGCAAAGATAACGGAAATACAATAAATGAAAAAAAAAAAGATTGAATGATGAATGGAAGTCTTTTGAATAACCAATCAATTAGTTAATTTTTTTTATTGATTTGCACAAGAAAACAAAACAGTTTTTTTTAATTTATTACCCGCTAAGCAATCAATCAAAATAAATACGGCGTTAAAAAATTTCACATGATTTTTACAAACAATTAACAAAATATCTTATCTCGCTATAACCATACAAGATTTCACAAGTAATTATCATCAAACCTACTTAAACGCAACAACATGAATATTTTTAAAAAGATTGTTTAACGTTAATAAATTTAATAAAGTTTATTTAATGAAGTAAATAAAGAGAAAGAAGAAAACAACAAGTGTAAATATGTCAGTGAAATTATTTGAAAATTTTTAAGTTTTTACTCGTTTTTTCTTTTTATACTTAACACAAATTTAAAATTATTCGCTTATAAAATGTTAAGGTTTGACAGTTTTCTGCAAATATTAACGGACGTTTTTTTTTTTAATCCTTTTCCCTGAGTCTTCAACTTTTGTGAAGTTCGCAGAGTCGAATTTTGTTAGGTTTTAAAATAAGCTTTTGTTAAAGAGATGACCTCCTGGCCTGAGCGACTTATTTTAATTTGAAAACCGAAAAAAGTCGTTAAAGAACAAATCTGGATCCTATGCTGAACAGCAAAAACATCATTTCAAAACAAAGATTGTGAAAGATTTGATGGATATGACGGAACAACTATTTTTATAAATTCGAAATTAACCTACCGAACTATTTTATTAAGAGTGAAGACAATTTAGAATTATCAAAAATTAAAGTAGATTACAGTAAACTAGCTGTAGAGTATGGTTCAAAAATCAATTATAAAAAATTTCGGTTGAATCTAGATAATGAACCAAGGAGAGTTAGCATTCTTAATACTATGTACAGGTTTAAAATTTCCCAAGCACTCCGAATATTATTGGTTGACACTTTTTAACTTTTAATATTTTTGATAACTGTTACATTAATTTTTTTATGAAAATTAGGAGTTGAACTGTTGATATAAATGAATTAAAATTTATTTTTAGCTTGAGTTAGTTAATTTTTTTAATTTGTAAAAACCTTTTTTTTAGAAAGAATAATTAATTTAACAAATGTATGCGGACGTTTTCCAAAGAAAACAAGAAAAATTAAATACTAGCAGAATGAAATGCAGCATTTTCTGGATCGCTACAACCTTCATCAGCATTTTTCGTATCTATCTACCTTAGATTGTGTACATTGTAAACATCATCTATTTAACCAACTAATTTTGTAAATAAGAACACGAAGAATATTCATATTAATATTTTTTCACTGTTCTCTTTGTAACCTGTCCCGTACATTTGTTCTTGCATTTGCAAGATGATCAAGAATGCAAAAAAGGTTTTTAGAAATTAAAAACATGCACTCAAGCCAGAAATAAATTTTAATTCATTAACTATTACTTTAATTAAACAAAGTAACTACTACTACTATTGGGTAAGAGCGAAAACATTTAGAAACATTCAGGCTTAAAAAAAAGAAACAAAGTGACCAAACAATACCGAAATCGGAAAACAATTATTATATAACCGCGGTAGATAATTTTGTTAAGTGGCCTGAATATAAATAAGAACAGCAGATGAGATGTTTAACGTGCTTGTATATTTAAACAAGAAAAACATTAAACAAATTTCAACAGAGGCTTGTTTATACGAAAAAGTTACAAACCAACAACAGTATGTGGCAGTCATCGCTGAGGTCGTTGGTAAATATTGAGATTGTTTAAATCTTGCCGAAGTCAAATTGTATTGGGATCTGAATAGTTTATGACGAATGTTTGCTAAAGCTGGCATTACACGACATGTTTTTTACATCTGACTTTTTAACTGCGTGAGTCATATGTAATTCTGCCTTCGTGTTAAAATTATTATTTTACAGAAAACTTTTAATATTTGGTCACAAACGTAAATGAGTATTTACGTCTGACAAAACTATAATTTGTTTACAACAGCTGATCTGCTCGCAAATTTAACTAAAATTGTTTTTAAATATTTAAAAAATGGATTCAAAAACTAAAATAATTGAACAAAAATCCCAAAATTTAATTTCCTTTTTTAATTTATTCACTCTTTTTGTACAGATATCCAAGCCTTTCGGTTTCAAAACGTCTTGTTGCCGTCTTAAATTATTTTTGTGTTCGTTACTGAATTACTGCAGACTTGTCAATTTTAATTATCTTCTTTTACTCTAAATATGAAGAAGAATAGAGTGCATTGAATAATGATACAGAATTTACATATTTGTTATCTAATAGTTAAAAGCAATTTCAGATTTTGTTCATATAAAATATTACCCACAGCCTGCTAATGCTACCGCCAATGGTCAACCACCGTTGATTGTTTTTATACGACATAGGTTTTTGGCAATACTTTTTAGAATTATAAAAACAGATGATATCAGATGTTTTCTCAGACCAAAATTGAACACGTTCTAAACGAAATTTTGTCAGATGACTTTTCACTTGTATTTTGCAGAACCAATGCTTTAACAGACTTATGTATGTGCTTTAAGGTGTGTTTACATTATGCGTACAAGTCATATGGAATGTCAAAATTGCTATCCATATGTAATTTCGTGTGTATGTCAAGATCAGTGTTTAGCATACGGTTTATAATTTCATGTTTAAACTTGCATATGTTATGTACATATGACATAACCTCTTGTCGTCGAAAAGAAAGCATAAATACTAAAAACAGTGATATCAACTATTCATTTTTTTGCGATAAGTATTTAGAACTTTACAATTTAAGTTTAAGCACAAGACTGTCTTTCCTTATATAAATTGCTATAATATATATTGGAGCTCTGCACTTAGGTAGTTGGCTATGTTCGTTTTTAAAAACATTACAAGTTCCCAGGTACGTGGCGTAGTTCGTATAAAGTACATCTTACCAATGTATTTTCACACTCGACATTGTTAATTGTCTTAATAAAGCTATTAACATACAATTCTTGCTGATTCTTCATCCATAACTACGCAAGTGTTATTGATAAGTTGTAAAAAGAACAAGATTTCAAAAATTACCATTGAAGAAAAAATTGTTGTAAACAATTTTATTTTTAGGATGTTTTCTGAAGTTTGTTTATAATATTTACATGTAACATTTAAAATTATTATTTTATTCCTTTGCATACATACAAATACTTAAAAATAATTGTTAAATAGTCGTCACACGAAAAAAAGTGGTCACGTTTTCTGCAGTACACTTCCACTAAGAAAAAAAAATGACAAAAAGGAGGTAATAAGGGCAGTAATTCATTCAATTAATTTTTTACTATATATTTTAGCGCTGAGTTTGGTTGACGTGTTTGTCGTATTTGTAGAAATGCCTATATATTACTGGTTAGCCGATTATAGGTCTGTTCAGTTACTACAAATTTTTAATAATTGTTGCTAATTGTTACTAGAACGTGTTCACGTACTCAAAAAATTTGCAAGTAGAGTTACTCTCTAGAGAAAAAAAATTTTGGCTATTAAAATTTTTACTAGCAAGAATTGGCCAAACAGCTGTTTCTAACTTTTGTTTATTTGAATTACCTGATGATTAAAAAAAGTAGAACCATTAATGTAAATACTTTTGCTTTTTGGTAACGGAGTATTATTTTCAAATGTTTCGTGTGGTTATCAGCTTGGTGGCTTTTTTGTTTTATACATTTTGCCACTCTAGTAAAAAAGGGACTATTAAATGGCCATACCGTACAGTTTTTAAGTCTTACATATCATTCCGGAAGCAAAAATTTTCTGTGCTAATTTTTGCTAATAAAGCGTTCATTTACTTTTTTACATTTGGGAGAATAATTTTGAAAATTTCAGTTTTACTCTCTCGTTGCTAGTTTTTGCTAGTAAAGTTACTTACAGATTTAATAACAACAAAAGTTAAAAAAATATATTTCTTTTAGAAATTTAGCTCTTAAAGTCTTAGTATTTTGAGTAGAAATTTTAAACGTAAAAGTCAGCATCACTGAAAACAAATGTTGTCATAAGGTTTTACATATCAAATAGAGCGTGCTATAAAGAAAAAACTAACACATGTTATAACACATAGGAAAATAACATATGTTATGTGTCATGAGGTTTACACTATGTGTTGATTTACATTCATACCTTTACAGTGGGAAATTTAACATGTCAGATGTAAAAAACATGTCGTGTATAGGTACATAGTTTTAGTAAAATAAATAAGCCAGCGTCACAAAGTTTTGTGGTGTGATTGCCTGCGTAAGTTTGTTTCTATAAAGCTACCGTGTAAGAAACATAAGAAAAGAATTGGAAGAAAGCGATAGCGATAGTTAAATAAAATCGAACGAAACTAGTAGAAATACATTTTTTGGTAGATAAATATAAAAATAATTTTACTGGGAGACGTACGAAAAGCAGTGTGGTAAAAATGATCTATAAAATAAAGATAAAAATGCTTTTAACAATTATATAGTTTGTATGTTTTATTTTTATTTGTGTACGCAAATAATGTTTATGTTATAAATTTTATATTTAGTTATATCGCTAAATCATCCCATGTTTGGTGATCATAAGTTTTAATTTATACATTTACAACTGTAAAAAAGTGAAAGGGAAATCATACAAAGTAAAATACAAATACAAATTAAAATTAATAAAATAAAAAATTTCAAAATAATGAAAAAAAAATTAAGTTTAATATAATTTATTTAACATCGCGCCCAAATTTTTTAAGTATGAATGAAAGTATATATTGCTCGAGAGAATACACAGATTTTTATGTAAACAATTTTTATAGTATACAACTAATTTAAATATCATAAATAAATAAAAATACAATGGCATTTTTAAAAAAAGACTTAATCGGAAAATATAACCCAAGTATCAAAAATGGTGAGATTTACTTTTTTTAATTTGCGACACGCATATATTGATATTGGCTAAATTATTTTATTTTAATGCAACAACTAAATTGTTTTTAGTAATATTCATTGAAAATGTGATAAATAACCGAACTTATGCAAAAATTTCGCATGATATTTCTCTCTTTTTTCTTTTCCCCCTATTAGGAATAAAACCTCCATCACTTAAAGAAGGCAAGAAAGCACTAGCTCACGAATGTAACGACAGTATATAATATATACAATTTATAATGTTATAATTTTATCGTTGTCTATATTATGTAGACTTGGGTGGCTCAATCGTATTTAAATTATTTGCTGTTTTGTTATTACGCATATGTATAGAATTAATTGCATTAAGTTTTGTACATTAAGTTTTTTAAGCCGAGAAAACAGTAAAATCAAAAATAATTGTTATTAAAAAAAAAACAAAAAAGTAATCATTATATTTTAAGCAAAATGTAACAAAGAGCATTTAACAGTCAACAAAAAAAGTCTGAAAAAAATTTTTATTTTTTATATTTTGTAATAAAAAATTAAAATAAATTTTATTGCATACGCAGAAAGTAAGTTTAGGGTATAATTTCGATCAATAGCGTTGCTAGCGACAGTTTAGCAGCAACGCAATTAACTGCATTTGTAGGCATTTATTATAACAGCTAAGCTTCATCAACTCCAAGTTGTAAAGTAGGTGGATCGACAAGACATCGTATATATTTTTGTAAAAAGTTCATGAAAATATACCCAGCTAAGAGACTGAAGTAGATATAAAAGAAAAGACTTTGCATCAAATACCTAAGATCAAATCATGCCGCAAAGGTTAGCACTTCACGGTCTAGCGCCTTAATCGTAGCTGCAACAAATAAGCAACTCATCGGTAACATATTCTTATTATTAGCCATTGCAAGAGTAAAATTAATTGGCCGTAGCTGCATAGTACCAGCTCTACAAGAATCTGGTTACAACAGAGTATTGAACATGTCATTTGATTCTACAAACTCTTAACTGCATACTGCAGGAATATGCCGTAAGATTGACAAGCCTGCAGACGAAACAATGTAGAGCTCCATGCAGAGTTAAGCACTTACGCTACCAGAATTTAAGTGTTTGTTGTTCCGATCAATTGTATCGCCTCAGCCTACAAAATCACTCTCGGCATATCAGATTTAATTCTTGAAAGTCTTACAAGCAGGAGCAGAATTCCATCATCAGTTGATGCGCTTATAACACAAAAAAATCAACCACAAATTATCAACTCTACAAAATACAGCTTTGAAATCAATGACAACCACTGTACAGTTTACGCCATATTAAACATTTCTGGTAGCTGAAGGCACGAATAATATAGAATGGGCAATATTTTTCACTGAGAAACGATATTAGGATCATTTTCCTCAAAGCGTAATGGGTAACGAGAACGGACGATTCATTGTTCGCCTACTATTTGTAGAGAACCTATGCATTCTTGGAAATCCTAAAGCAATAGCATTCAATCGATTTCCATCACCAAAAAAAACGACTAAATCATAGTTTGGCGAGAGGAACAAATTAATAAAAATTCACGCGAGACTCATACGGACTCATACGTCCGAATATATTTTGACGCATCAGCTGCGGCTGCTTCCTAAATAATTTTACACACACCAGACCGACCACGTGAAGCGAATTATTTTTAGTTTTGATGCGATTCCGGATGTATTGCATTGCCTTTACTGTGTACATCGGCCCATGACGCAGATCACATGTTCCAGCTCATCATTTGGAGATACAACAAGCATAAGGACATCAAGTATTATTGTTTAAAAACTGTAACCTATGAAATCTTGCTTATTCAGAAGGTTACAAAATATCCACAAGGTGCTGCAATTTTACTGTTCTGATGGAAAACTAAGCACACTTCTAGGAAAAGCAGGTTTTCGAAAATGGTTTTTAAATCATCCTTAGTTATTAAGTAGCATTGCACTTTAAGACCAGAAATTCACCTTAAGCTAAGACAAAAACTCAGATTGCTCGATTAAAACACTCGGATTATTATGGCTGCCATAGTCTGATCAGTTTTGTAGACGAGAACAAAGACCATCGGCTTAAGGTGTGACAAAAAGAATGGACAGCTCAAAACTTGCTGAATCATTGATCTGTCCGCTAGCATTTGTACGAGCTGAGATATTTTTGCAATAACTGTGGCAAGATGAAGAATTACTAATCGCTCATCAAAACTAATGAAACCAATATCGCACAAACTTAAAAACGTTAAACAAAACTAAGGTCGACTGCTTTATACTAAAAATAGATAAACCAGTAACAACGTAAGTTTAGACGTTTGTTTATACATTCGAACGAGGTTGTAGAGCAGCAATCTATATTCGCCCAAAATAAAACGACAATAGTATATTAACAAGACTATAAAAATCATCATCAGCAGAAACGGAGGAATTAGAAGTGTTATCACACCAAACACTTATTAATAAATGAAGTCTTTTGGTTTGGTAAAATCCATTCTTTGATAAGCGTTAAATAACGTACGTGAGTAGTCGTCTGGATTAATCAGCATTACCGTTCAAGGAAAAGAATCCAGCGATTTTATCACACAATCAAATAATGAAACCAACCTGTATTCTTTATAATTCATACAATATCCAAACATCAATTTGAACACCATATTGAATGGCAATTCAAAGAACTGTAAATAATAAGGTATGCGATTCTTCATCATCAATAAAGCTGCTCTTTGGCGCTACTTCTGTCACTTCTAATCGTCGTGATCCTAATAGTTCTATAAGAAATCTTCAATTAATCTGGCACCAACACATGCCAGCGTAGCTCTGATGTTTAACAATAGTTAATTTGTACATATATCTATTCCAATTCATTTAACTTTTTTCACTATTCACTTCACGCGGTGGAGAATTTGAACAAGTAATACAAAATATTTAATTTAAAAAGAAGTCAGTAAAAGAAAAGCAACAAGACAAAATCCAGTGCACTTATTTATAATAATTTAATAAATTGCTCTAAGTTTTTCGGTTTTAGATAGGGCGCGAAAGTTCTTTTGTTTTAGTAAATCATATCCTAGCACCACTTAATAAAGCTTATCTGAATTTCTGAATTCGAACTAGAGCAATAAAATCATCTTCTAGGGCATATAAATAATCGACCTCGCAATCATACAAGCTATTTGTATGGACGGCCTGCGATCTAGTAGACAAAGCCGCCAACTGAGTATATGCTGAGGGGAAAATTTTCGCGTAAACGATGCTAGTATCAATTTTTTTTTTAAATTTCGTCACTTTTTGTTAATTTTTTCCACTTTGAAAAAAATCCGATTTTGGTGTTATTCCCTTATTAATGGGTTGTAAACTTATTTAGTTTTATTGGGAATTTATTTCAAAGAGTTATTGTATATTTTCCTACACTATAAATGTCGTTCGCAATCTTGAAGTGCTTTGTTTAGAGATACAACTGTAGGCCTAGTATAGATTATTACCATTTGTTGAAGCGGAAAGGAAACAATATCAGCCCTAGTAATTACCACGTACTTTCTCTTAGCTGATCATAGTTAAAATATATTACATTTTAGATCATCATTTCAATATAAATCGAAGGAAAAAGAAGTATTTAAGAAGTATATATACTTAAGTCCGATCTTAAAATAAAACATCTTTGTATAGATGTGTGTACATTCTGACACGCATTAGTTTCATTAAATAGAAAACCTTGTAATAAAACTGCTTTAGATTTGATCAGCGTAACCAATACAATTGAAATTTGATTCGATTTTCTCTACAACTGTTTTATTCTAAACATGATCTCTTTTAAAATGTCTGAGACTTCAATTGTCTGCAAACCGTTTGGCAAGAAAATATAAAACATAAAGTTGAAGTGACATGGTAGTGTGTGACTTTTAGCAATAAATATTTATAAGGATTGAAAACAGTGGGGCAAAATTTAATTTTTTCTCTTACACTAAGCCTCTTACATTCTTTTGTTTGATACAATAGACTCTCAGAATAATACAACAATCAAGCCTTACTCGGTATGCTTCGTTTTTACCTGACTTCTAATTTTGCATCTAATATAAAAAAGTAAATAGATCCATAACTCTATAAACACAAAATCTTTTCCTAGCGAACACAGAAGAAATGTCTTAGTAAAGCTTCTTATACAGATTAATAAGATTTGTAATAAATAAGTCCGCGAAGCGTAAGTTTGCTTAAAACACAAAGGGTTTCGTACCCCTTTATATTTTATTTTTATTAACTTGTTTTAGCGAACAGAGTGAAACTTTTAATTTTAATTTTTTTTATTCGTTTTTTATGCGATTGAGCAAAACAAACTATGCGTTAGTTTATAGTTTCAGTCTATTACTATTAAAAAAAGGCCAAGCATGAAAAAATCACATTAACATCGGCATACCCTTCCTTACTTCTCTTTACAAATTTCAATCGTCAGTCATTACGGTTTAAAATATGGGGCCATAGGCGCCAAATTCACGGCTTTGGAAAATACCCTGTAATTTCCAGATGTATATCTATAGCGGACTGAAAAACTAAAGCCATATAAGCGATAGCCATATCAATATTGTGACACCTCTTTGTTCAAAGTTTTGTTATTTTTACTTGTTGCTATAGCGCACATAATTTCACTGGCACTGTGCAAATTTGACATGTCAGCCTATCACGGTCCACGAATAACATTTTACGTCACTTTCCAAACATCCTTTAATTGTTGATACTTGTTTTTATAGCGGATATAGTAATACATACATCTTTTGAGAGGATTTCAAAGGCCTAGCTATTACAGATCTAGAAATAGATGCCTGTGATACACGAGCAGATCATGGCTAAAACAACAGGGTCACATTTTTGTACTTTGTGCACGGAATCCTAAAAACAAACTCGAAGAGGTAAGTGACACACGTAAGCTTATTTTTTACGTGTACGCTTTACTCTACCACTGCTAAAAATTCTAGAAAG
The DNA here is from genome assembly GCA_937654795.1 of Cistogaster globosa. Lineage (NCBI taxonomy): Eukaryota > Metazoa > Arthropoda > Insecta > Diptera > Tachinidae > Cistogaster > Cistogaster globosa. The sequence goes on from OW569406.1 coordinate 26,432,302, forward strand.
TCCATCGTTAAACCTGATGTTTCTCATATCCTTTTTTAAATTATAACGCCAATGGGATCGACCTACCGTTTAAGAAAACATTCACTTACTTTTTATATTCGTTTTAAGTATTTTTATTTTGTAAATTTCTTTGGTCAAATAACCTTCTTACACTTCTTCTTGTTTGGTTTTCTTTTTATCTCTACGACTTGTGTTTAATTTTTCCTTTCCTGGTCATCGAGCAGTCAGCTCATAGGAGCGTTAGTTACCCGTGCATAAAGCAATTTTCTTTTTCTGTGTATGTCGTCTTAAAAATAAAGATTGATTGTAATTGATTCTTGTTTGATGTTGAGTAAATTGATTGTTCTTTGTTTAGCTGCTGCTTTGGCTGGTGTATGTTACAAATGACTGACGGAAGGCGAGTGTGGGTGGCAAAGCTGAAGCTGTTGTTTATAAAATTCTGTTTCACTTTTGTGGCTGTAGGTGGATTATTTATTTTTTTATTAGAGAAAAACATTAAGTGGTTGCCAAAGGTGTTGTTACCGCTGATGTAGTTGTTTATTGCTAAAGACTTTGACGAGATGATAGATGGCAAATAAAGGAACAAAATAATAGAAAGCAAATAAGTTGAAATTCAATGGTTAGAGGAAATTTTAGCAATATTTGTTGTTGATAAAAAATTGAATTTTAATATCGAAAATATAAAGTTGTTATTTTGATGGCATGTAGCCATGTTTTATACCTGTAGATATTACCCATGAAGATTTTCGTTTTAAATGGTTTAATTTGTATAAAAATCCGAAATCCTTAAAAGTTTTATTTTTTTTTAAAATGTTGACAATATGGTGGCCGTAAACGATATATCGCTAATAAATAGACATGAAGTCTCCTTTTCGGTTCTAGTTCAAACCATAGTTCATATTTAAGTATCTTTTTAAAATATCAACAAAAATATTTCTTTTTTAAATTCTTAATAAAAAACTTTACTTTTTTTAACCTTCTATTTACCAAGGCCGAATCTTGCATGCCACTATTGGTGTGGTTTGACATAATTTCTGGAAAACAGAGTTAATTAAAGAAAAATCCTTGCAAAATGTCGTGACGATGATTGGAAACAAGTAATTGATGAAATACGGCCGCAATTGTAGCGAAAAGCTTGTGAAGAATGCATTATTTAGGTGCCAGCTTTAAAGAAAGCATGGCCGAAATCATAGTCAAGGAAAAGAAATTTAATTTATCTTTTTTAGTAAAATCAATAAACTTAAAATAAATACGCTCTAGATGGCACTAGAGGGCGTTCGTAAGCGTAGCAATGGGCTTAAGCCCATAAGAAGTAACCAGTTCTGGGGGCTTTACAAGTTCTGTACAGCCCTCCTTATACAGGCCTTCCTAAGCTATTGAATTTATTATAATATTAAATTAAGTTTTCTTTAATCTTTTTTTAAAAACTTTAAAAACCAAATTACTAGATTTTGAATAAAATTATGAAATATGAGATTAGACTTACGACGCTAAACTACTTAAATCTTATTTAATTTAATTCTGTTTAGTTCTATACGTTCATTTGTTCTCTTTGAACCCATCTTTCATGCCTTTTGTTAAATTTTAAATGCCATGTAATAAAGGATCAGTTAAACCATGATCTTTTACTAATTTGTGGTCATATTATTATTATCTTGACACACGCAGCCAGCATGGAAAATGAAGTTCGTTCTTACAATATTCCGACATAAAGAAGAAAAAGAAATTCCGCTTTAAACAGTAAAAAAAAAAAACAATAACCCATAAAATATAAAAAAAATACTCAACAAAATCGTGAGTCATAAACGAAAAAAAAACTGCTAAAACATACATTTATTTGTGGATGCAACAAAAAAGAGCAACTTTAAAAATTTGTTGAAAAATATATTTGCAATAAGCGACCCAAGCTGAAGCAAGTGTAATTTAGGCTGCGAGTAGCAAACAAAAGGTAGTTGTATTTAAGATCAGTACAAAATGTTAAAAACTTTACGTGGTGATGTGCAACCACACATATACTTCAAAGGGGGTACTTAAAAATTCAATACGTTAAATTTTTAAATAAATTTCGTATTAGTAAAATATACATCAACTAACACATTTGCTAGTTTAATAGTGGCTTAATCGTCAGCGTCTATTTTTATATGCTTTTTAAGCAAAAGTAATCAGTTCCATTTGAATTTCAATTTTTTTAAGCAAAGTTAGTTAGAATTGAAGGGAAAACACTCAAGCGAAAACATATACCTCTGCTGGAAAAATGCTGTACACACCATCATGCCCCCTTTTCAGATAAATAACAGAATACTGCCCCAACACTCGGAGGTCAAATACCTGGCCAATTTATTTGGAGTGACGTTTGACTTGGATAAGCTATAGAGGTGAAGCTAATGCAAATAAAACTGAAAGCAATAAAAATGAAGGGGCTTATTGCAAGAGCACTTTAATCGCGATTTTAAAACCTTTTTCGTGCTTTGGAATACAGTCCGTTACATGCTAACCGACTATAGTTACACTCGACTAAAAAAAGAGACTTTGTGCCCTTGGTCGGAAATCATAGAGATGTGTCCTGAAGTTTGCGGCCACTATGATGAAAAATTATTAAATTTAGCACTAGGTGTACTAAATACAATATTATTGCTAGATTTAGGATTTGAAACTTATTGTTAGTACAATTTTTTAAAAGTTTGAAAAATGCAGTAAATAATTTTACAGTAAAAATTGTCCGTTTAACCATTTTCCTACCCAACTGCTGTATTGTTTTAAGCCAATACAGCTGCAGCAGGTTTCACTTTTTGTGAGCAGATTTTAGCAGATGCTGAAAACTTAATCAGAAGATCTAGCTATCAACCAAATTTTTTCAGTACCTAGACTAAGAATCTAAAACTGTTATTAGCTGAAGCCCAACAGCGCTATTAAAAAAATTTTGAAGAAAATTACAATGACATGGTATGAGTTATATCATCAAGTAATAGCTTTCGAAAAAAATATAAAATTTCATGATTTTCAGTAAATTCTTTAAAATTGAACCTTTTAATCATCACATATTTTTGAGGATTCGTAATATGAACAATATTTTCTTTTTTTTTTAATGTAATTTTGAGGAAATTAGGTTTTGGGAAAGATAATAAAGGAAATGGTGTTGATTTAAATTTTTCTGCATTAAAAGTGACAGGAAAGAACTCAGCAGGAAGATAATTTCATATACGAACGGTTCGGCTAAATAACGAATTCTCTATTTAATGCATAGTTTGATTCATTAGTCAATCGACCCTAAATGGATGAGCTCTTGATGTTGTACCCAAAAGCGTGCCGATATCGGAAACGAGTCGCCTAATCTCATTAGGCCACATACCATTATAGTATCGATAAAACAGCGAATCAGATCCCACGTTGCGTAGATTTTCAAGAGAGTAAATAGAGTTGGATACCATTCTATTACCTATGAGCCTCTTTGTCCTCTCCTGTAAGCAATCGAGTAACTCCAAAACAGATAGACAAAACAGTTGTATTCAATTCTCGGCCAATTCTCAATTCTACACCATTTTAAAAAATTAAGGCACTTAAAAGCCTCTTTTCAAAAATGTGTTCAGTCTATCTATCACACTGAATTTTTATGCCAAGAACATCAAGAGCTTTTGATTCGGTAATATTTATACCACCCATACTTACAGATGAAGCACCATTTTCCGTCGAACGTCTTAAGAACATTAAAATCAATGCTATTCGGCCGGCCCCAATCAGATATTGTCATTAGTCATGATTGAGCGTATAAATATGACTAGCCGGTAAAATCGGCAAAAAATAAGTAGGGTTTAAAGTTGGAAAATGTCTCAGATCTTTCTTGCAATTTTTTTGAAGTTTAAAATATAAAGAGATTTCAACGAGATTATTTTTGTTCTAAACAGCCAATAAGTTAAAACGTTATAATATAATTAAAAATTGAAATGCTATAATTAGTCCTACGCGCAACATAATAATTTTAGCTGATTACAGTCCCTCGATAATATCTTTGAGACTTTTAAGCACTAAGTGGTTTATTTTTAACTAAAGCCCTTGATCGCAATTTCTACAATTCATTTACTAACTAGTCACAGACTTATTTATTTTAATACAATATAACAGTAAATTCTACATTATTCTATAATAATTAAGAAAACTTGGTAGCACTTGTTAAGCTGGTTGTTGTTTATGATAAAATTAATGTAATTAAGTTGGGACAACAAACTTCTGCAAAAGAAAACATTTTTTGAACAGAAAATCCTTATGATAGAAAAAAAGTTCTTATAATGATTTTTATTTAAACTATTCAATGGGAAATCTGCACTATGACACATGTGGTTATACATATATGATGAAGCGTATGAAAGATTCGGTATAGCTAAATGTATAACTCTTACTTGTTCTCTCCAACGTTGTAAATGCGATCACTGATTAAAGTGATCGTAAAGCAATTATTATGAAGAACCAATTTGTACAACCGTTCAAAATGAATTAATGCTTAAGGCTTAAATTTACTAGAATGCACGAAAAACCATTGTGTTTCGTTAGTTTTTTTTTTTTCATTGTGATTTTTGGTTATTTGTTGGCTAAATAATGCTCGCTTTTAGTGCTGTAAAAAAAACGCACACAAAAATCAAGAAGAGAAGGTAAAGTATTTAAAAATTGTTTAAGAGTAACTGTTTCTTCTTTTTACAATTGTTAGCCAAACAAATGCTTGCACAAATATCGACTATTAAACAGCTAACTTGGGAAAATATACCGTTGTTAGCACTAAAAATACCATATCAAATTGTAAATATTTAAAAATACCTGCACAACTTTTTTTTAAGTAAAATTCCGTTTCGGTTAAGACAGAATCATATAATTTAAGAGAAACTATAAAAATACATTTGTTTTTTTATTAGTTTTGTAACTACAGAATGGTTGGTTATGTTAACCCGCCGCGTACAGTAATCAATATGTTGTTTGTGTTAAATGTGATACGCATAATTAAACAGTTTATGCCAGCTATTAATTTACGGTGATTTACATAGTTCAAGGATTTATATATTATTCAAACTAAAAGTACGCAAACCAGTTAATGGCAAAAATGAATAAAAATTGAAGTTAAGAAGGCACTCTTAAGCCGTTTAATTATTTTCTTGAGACTTTGTATAGATTGCTTAAACCAGTGTTTAAAATATTTTTTTTAATTTCAGTTATTTTCCTGCTAAAAATATAAAAAGTTTGTTTTCATATTTGATACAAGGTAAATTAAAAGTCAATTTAAAGGATCATGTGAATAAGTTATTAGATGCACTAATTAATTTCCAATTTCGTAGGCAATGAATAATAAAACAAATGCTATAGATTTTTAATAAAAAGGTTTTATTGGTAGTTAGTGAAAAAATAAAGTCATTATCATTGACTAATGAGCATAATTTTAAAATGGCATTTTTATCACAAAAGTTATGGTGAAACATTGTTATATTTGAACATTGTTAGGAATGTTGAGACAATATTCAGACATCAAGTTTTACACCTATTTAACTTAAAATTGATAAATTATTAAAATTTTCTTGTATAAATTTATCTACATTAGGGTAAAGTTTCATTTGTTTTCAAGCCTCTATGATCATAAATACAGCAATAATTTTTTGTTCAAAATGCCAATCAGGAATATGTTTTACACATAAAATAAAAATATTATTAGTTTTTAACAAAAGTTTATTTACCACTAGTTGTAACACACTGTGTTATCGATGCCAAACTTGGTTTCGATAAAAAACCTATGCTTAGAAAAAAGAGATTCTTATAAGGAAAAACAATAAAATACTTTTATTATGTCGGATGGTAGTATTCGTTCAGCAGGTTGTAGTAATTGTTGAGAAACTAATTTCGAATAAACTAATTCGAATAACATTCCACATAAAGACGACAAATTTACTTTTAAAATACCAAAATAACTACTAAAGCAGAGTAGGACGACCAAATATCTGGGAAGGATTTAAGTTTACTGCAGCTAAGACTTTATTGTCTTTGTTTGCGTTATGTATTTCGCCAGTTTAATGATTAAATATTAAATGTTTGATTTAACAGTTTTTCTTTCCGTATTCTTTGAACAAATCGAATGATGAACATAAAAAGCATAAAGTAAAAATGTTTTTGTGCCAACACTAAGGGACTTTTTATGTTTTCATTTGGCTTTAGTATAATAAAGTTGTCTTACAAACTTATTAAGAGAGGCGGTTACATTTTTATATGTTTTTTTTTTTGCAGAATTTTGTCGAACGAAGCAAAGAAAAAAAAATGTACTCATAAATGTTTGCCCCGGAGGTCCAACATCTTACTTAAAACTCTTCTTTCTTAAAATTATTACTCATTTAATTTTTCAGGTTTTTAGTGCATGAAAAATCATGGATATCATCGCCAGAGAGTTATAAGCTAGAACCTATAATGCACATATAAACATAAATTTTGGTTGAGCACTTACTGTTTTGACATCAAGGCAAATTTATTCTACCAAGTGAAAGTATAAAAAAGCCAAAAATACAACAACTTTTGATAATTCAAAACAATTTACTATTGAAATATGTTGTAAGTAGAGTTTTTACTTATTCCTTTAATCCGTAAGTTCATTTCACAAATCACTTCTACTATTTGCCAAGTATTATACATTTGATATTTATTACGTTGTTCCATGCGCATAACTGCTAGATTTACAGCAATATTTCACGTATTATTTTTCAGCACACTCACGCATATTACAAGGGTGTGCAAAACCTGTTAGTCTGATACTTTTGTCATAAAGCCAATGGCCCATAATCACGATTACAAATAAAAACCTGGTATTTTTTGACATTATAGTCTGTGACAACAAACTTCATACGTTATGCATTAAACATGTTTCATTATATTTCAAAACTTCGTTATTGATAAGCATGCTTGATTTCAAGCCGTATTTTTGTAGTCTGTTACAAGAATATTTTTAAAAATTTGACCATTTCTTAATTGACCGTAATTTAATTATAATTATTCAGTTCGAAGTTGGTTTAGATTTTACGTTTTATTAGCAAACAAAAAATTATATACCCTTTAGCACAGGTGAAAAAAGGATATATCAGAGTTTGTCATTTTATTTGTAATATCCATTTTCGACTCCCCCATCAAGTGTGCTTATCCATAGCGAAGTCGATTAAGCGAAGTCCGTCTATCCGCCTGCGTTCGGGTTAAAATCAATTTGCCCAGGCGCTAGAGGAGCTAGAGAAGATTAAAATACACCAAACGATCAGACATAAAAGATATATCTTTTTGTCAACTTTTGTTTATATTTCTGCAGATGATTGTTTTCACTACTTAAAGTTGTGAAGTTTACTACATCTATACATCTGTATATGAAATATTTTTTTTTAATTTTGATGTTGGTGTAGATAGTAATCGATATGGAATACAAAACATCCATTTTTAGAACTTTTGTCTGTCGGTCTGTGTTCGTATCACGTAAAAACTGCTGGATGGATTTGAATAAAATTATGTCCCTTAGAACCTTTCTTCAAATATAGAACACTTTTTATTTCATAAAAATATGTCATTTCATAGAGAAACTAGAGATACTAGAACAGTTGTCAGTACATTTTATTTTTGTAGGTGGAATGTTTTTAACACTCTTTACAGAACTTTACAACAAATGTTTAAAAACACAGTTTTCTAAATTTTAAATTTAAGATAATTAGAAGTGGTACGCGGACGAAGTCATGGGCACTGAAAGTAAGATATAAAACTGAAATAAATGATACTTATTTACGAACATGGATAATCTTTATAACGTATTGTTGACAACAAAAACTACTTCAGTGAAAGGGTTTTTTCTATTGTTGGAAATTTTGCAACGGAAACAAGCAATAGTATGTCTAGTGAACTTTTAAATGCAGTTTTAAAACCATTTTTTTCAAAAAATAATCAATAAAATACTTTTTCAGTATTTTCATCTTTGTTATCTCTCGTTATGTATCACAAATTAACATATGTATGTCTTGTCACCTAAATTATTTTTAAGATTTATAAACTGTTCAAACATGTATTATTTATCAATTATTTTTGTCGTTTGTTTATGGTTTAATAAAACTATGAGTTTTTAAATATTATTTCATTAAATAAAATTGTTTTCTTCAAGAATTGATTTTTTCCCGGGAATACCGGGAAATCCCGGGAATGCGATAATTTTATTCCCGTTTCTCGGGATATAAAAAATTCCGGAAAACTCTAAGCCTAATTTCTACACACAAACCAAAAAATAAAAATTTTTGAAAACAACTTTAAAAAATAAAAACGGATCCAAACACAATCGTTTTTATATTGATTGATTGTAATTGATTGATATCTACGTTCTTTTTGGATTGTTGTCCTAAATATTATTTTGGTTTTTGAGTCCCAATTAACGACAATCAAACAAAGTTTTACTAAACATTCAGAAAATCTCATAGTCGCCCATGTTAACGTTCAAAGCCCATGTTCCTAAGATAGATTTCATAAAGTTGATACTCGTATATTGGTAGCGGTGTTTAAAATGCCTCATTCAATATTTTCTGTGGTACAACGACTTGGTTAGATCCATTAGTCTTACACAAAGCAGTGTTCGTCTGTCTGTAGATGTGGTGGAGTTGCCGTGCGTATTTCTAAAAGCAATAAATTTAATTTAAATTTTACCTGTGAGGGCTTATTAATTTTATGAAGTGGATACGGTCGCTAATGTAGTGGCTGCAGGCTTATTGTGATAGGGAATCTTAAAAATTATTATCTGCTGGCACAATTTATTTCCCACTCATTATAGCCCATTTCAAAATTCCACTTCTCTTACTGATTTTTTGTTTTTAGTCATGGCATTGCACTTAATACTTCTCCTCAATTTTAGATTCTTTTTATTCCACAATATTCCTTAACTATGAACATGGTTTAATATTCAGCACCAACAAAAATTTTTTTGACTGGCGACTGAACTGAAAACAGTTTAAGTCATGTTCAACAATAGTTTAAGAGAATACACACAGAACTGAAACCAACTGAATTCAGTTTACTATTTTCAGCAGCAAAACGAACACAAAACTGCTATGTTTTAAGTTTGCAAATAAATAGCACGTAACTGAAAAGCCAGTTCGTGTACGTTTAGCAGACGTAGTTATGTTTTTTTAGTATCGTAACAAAACTGAACATGTGAGTGAATAGCTTGATTGTATATTTGTACACAGTTTCTTAATAAAAAATATATTGTCACTGTCGTTTAGTAGATAAAAAAAGACAATACTTTTATTTCATATTGTTTTTATAAGAGTTTTATTGCAAATGTCTTGTTAAATGTACGTGTTAATAAATCTGAAAGAATAGATTTTCTGGTTATTTTTTGAATGGTTTAAATATGAAAATGGTACTATAAAATTATAAAATTAGAGTAATTTTACCAACTTACTAACATGCGGTTTTCAAAAATGAACTTACAATTATTTTCTGTTTACATGATTATGTTTGCAATAAATAAACCTTAAATTTAGTAAATAACTAAATACTTTAAATAAATGTTTTTAAATAAAACATAGTTACGAATAACTATGTCTTTTAAGTAGTCAATAATTTTATCTAGAACTGTAGAATTAAGTTTAGCCAATAAAATACTAATAATTAAAAAAAAAAAAACAAAATATATATGGAAACATTTGTTTAAGCAATAATTTTCCTACATATCGAATTGAACTGGAGGTATCCTCAATAACCTTCAAAATAATCAAACAAAAATGGTATTACTGTCTGCCTGTCTTCTAAATTATAAACGACTTTATTACTAATTGGTGTTTTCAAAAAAACTTACAGGAAATTTTATAACACCACATGTTTAATCATAAATATTCATTTAATGCAAAGACAATTAATTTATTTATTATTATTGCTTCAAGTAAAATAATATTTGTATACATATACATATGTATGAGCTCTTGGTCCCTTTAAGTAAATAAATTTTTTAGGAGAAAAAAAACTTACGTACCTAAAGCCTTAATTGGAGTTATCAGTGGTTTGTTGAAAAAAAGCCTATATGTAAGAAATCTGCAAAAAAACTAACAGAAAGCTTTTAACTTTGGGATTTTGTTAACAACAGGTAGATTAATTTTGTATTGTTGTTGCTGTTGTAAATTATTAATTATTTTTCAAACCCTGCAGCTTCTTAAAAAGGAGACAGGACGATTTATACATGCAAGAGCAAAAAAGGATTCTTTTTAAATAGCAAAAGTCCTAGTATTTTACTAGCAAAGAAACAAATTCAACTCAAGTTTTCAATTACATATGTGTGTGAATTGAAAAAGGGGAAACTTTGTTGCACTTTACACTTCATTATTAAACTAAAGCTGAAGTACGTAAGATTCATAAGAAACAATTTTGCAAAAACAGAGCAATTAATAGCAGAAAAAAAATATTCTGCCTGGTTTGACGTGAATAACGCTTTTCACAAACAGAGTTTAAGATTCTGAATTTACTTACTTACTTATAGTTTCTACAAATTATTAAATTACACTTTCTAAATATTAGTTTATTAAAACCCAAATATAAGTCTTTCTCTTAAAGCCCTGCTCTTACAAATCGTTACCTTTATATAGAAAAGCCCTAACTTAATTTGAATATTATACATATTTCGATAAATGATTCTCTAATGCACTGCTAAATGATTACAAAAGTTGTAACAGTATTAAATTGCTTAGAGAATTTAATAACACAATGCGTTAATAAAAAATTTGTAACTACAAAACTGTACTTTTTATCAAGTTTTTATCATTTATCTATTAAGAAGGGCAAACGTTAGTTAGGGCCTTTCTATATATTCTATAAGGTAACGAAATGTAAATATTTTCAAATACTTTTTAGTTTAAATGTTTATATTTTATAATTTTTGTAGTAATTTTTTTAATGTAAATGAATCCATATTTTATAATTCAAATATTTAAAAAATATAAATTAAATACAGTTTCGACTGACACCACTAAACAACAATGCATTCACATATTTGTCTTTAATTTGTTAAACGCAAAATTGTATACGAACCGTGATTTTTAAGGAACGTCGTTAGTAGTGAACGTGATTTTAAAATCACTGTTCTTTTAAATAGTTACCGTGATCACTGTTGAACAACTTTTTATTTAAGCATACATGTTTACATACAAAGTATATTATAGATATATTAAATAATTATGCAAACAGTAATCATAACCGAAAGGTATTTTGTATTTCTACGTTTAAAGCAGCTGTAGTTAATTTTGGTCATTAATATAAAATTAGGTAACACTGAATATCGGTTCAAATAAAAATTCACAAATTTTTTTTTTAGTTACATATCTATGTATGTGTAAAGTTTGGAAAAAAGAATAGCTGATATTATGTTATCATAAACGATTTGCTTCTGTTTATCAATTCAAAATGTGCATTCTATAAGGTCATAAAATAACACGCTGCCAAACTTTTGCGAAGAAAATAATAAGTTCCATATTTGAAAATCAACAACAATAACAATTTACCCAAATTACTTACCCAATTTAGAATTGAGTTACAACAAATTAAAAATCAGTCTAACAGAAAGCAGAGACCTATTCAAAACTAAAAAAATAATTTATGTGCATATATTAAAACAAATGTTTATTTTTATTTTTAGATTTATCATCGTACAATACAGTTCCGGGATGTGGAGCCCTCAAAAAGGTCCTACACGACTGTGGGACCTTAGCTTTAGTCTTTTATTTATTTTACAATGTACGGTAAGTTAAGAAATAACTAAATTGCTTAAAATCTTTCGCCAACCGGTTTAATTGTAAGTTCATGTATCTGGAAATAAAAAAAATAGTTTTTTACTGGAAAATCTGTTCAACTAAAACAGAAGAAATTTTTTATCAAGCACCTTCTTATTGAAAAATAATTAATTTAATGGAAAAAGTTTTTACCTGCACATTAGGTGGAGTTTGTAGACAATAAATTACAGCATCTGCAATATCAGAGGGTTCAAGTGCTGGACAATCTTTTATGATTTCTACAGCATTAGCAGGAAAAATATCTGTGCGTACTACGCCCGGGCTAATACTCTTAAAAATAATATTATTTTTAATAGCTAATATATAAAATTTTTAAAATCATTTTTGACTTACAGTTACTTTTATTTTTGTGTTATGCATTAAAAACTCATTCCGATAGACTTCTGCCATGGCTGTTACAGCATGTTTTGAAGGCGAATACATATTGGTAGATATATCCGAAAAATGATATACTCTATGACCGGCAATACTATTGATTATGATAACGTGACCCTGGCTATTATCAGTTTTTGACATTGTCTTGAATGCTTCTCTGGTGCAATAGGCCACACCCATGACATTTGTTTCGAGGATGGCACACAAGTCTTCTGTGTTATTTTCTTTTACCAATTCTGTATCACGTACAATGCCAGCATTATTTATTAACACTGCTATGGCACCATAATCTTTAACAATATTTTCAAATGCTTGAACTACTTCTTTTTCGTTGCGTACATCACATTTAAGGGCATGTAAACGTTTTTGCTTTTCTTTATCTTCCCGCCACAAGTCACGTAATTGCTCTATGCGTTCTTGGCGTCTGGCCAGTCCCACAACTATCATGCCATTTTCAACAAGTGCCTTGCAACAGGCAGCTCCAATTCCAGCACTTGCTCCCGTCACCACTGCTATTTTATTATGCCACTTTTCCATGTTTTTTATAGAAATTTTTAAAATGATAAATTTACGATTTAAGAAAGACAGTTTGATATGTACAATAAGAATTGAATGTTAGTACATACAAATTGTAATTTATGTTCTGAGTATTATGAACACTAGCAACATACTAAATTTTTTAGAATAGAATTTTAATTGGAAACGAAAATATATTTAATTTTTATGACCCTCTTAAGTAAAGAGCGAAAAACGAAGATTTCTTATCATGAAAAAAATTGAAGAGCAATTGCTGTTAAAAATATGCTCTTAAGTACAAAGACCAAACTGAAAATAATCTTCGAAACTCTTTTTATCGTTATGAAACCCAACAGGAAATAAATAGTTATATTTCATTATATTTATAAATAAAGTAAGAAAAACATTGTCATAAGTCAGTACCACAGCTGCCAGAAAAAATCTGGCTCGTATCCCCAAATTGACTCATAATGTTCCCAAAATACTCCAATTTCTAAACCAAAATCCTCAAATTTGTCCCCCAAAAAGAAACAAATTAAAAAAAGCATCTGTAATAAAAAAATTGTAATTTATTATTTTCGTCTATATAATACAGAAATAAAATATATATTTTTTAATTTCTTACAAATTAAAAATGGTACATCCAAAAGTCAAATATTCAAAATTATATTTTTTTGTTTAATTCAGGGAGATACATTTTTGTTTAAAGCATGAAATTGAAATAGAAAATCAAATTTTAAATGTTTTCTTAGTTACCTGATTTTTTATTTTAGTTGACAACATGTGTGTATGAACCAAGTCAAGTCGGTTAACATACCTAAAAAAATGTTTTTATTTTTAATTCGCTTTTCATAATAGTTTTTCTCAATTAAAATTTAATGCTGATAAAAAATATATTTATATAAATGAATATATACGTTGGTCAACTTGGTCAAGTCTTTTTTTCATTGCTTCACGTACTTCAGTAGTTACAATAAATTTAGACTGTAGCTTATTCCAGAGTTTGGTCTTCACAGTATTCATGCACAAATATATTCTTTATAAAACTGCATTACTTACTGGCATAATTAATAGATTGAATGCAGAAGCAGCGATTTCAAGAAAGAAATAGTTTCCAGCTTTTTCTTCGTATGCGTTAACTATTGCCCAAAAACCAAAAATGTTTTGGCGATTTAATTTTTTGAGAGCTACTGCCAATAATAATGCACCATTTTATTCCACTGGCTTTCGTAAACTTTTGAGTCTATGGATATTTTTAAAATTCTATACACGGGATCAATATTTCTTATTAATGGCTTAAATATTCTTACATTGTAAATTTTTTAAGAGTTTGTAGTTTGCAATTCCCATATCTATATCGGGATTTGCTTTTTCAATATCAAATTTAATGAAGAGTTCAAGAAGTAGTTGTACAACTCCTTAACAGGAAATTTGACAGTGTTGGGGATTTATTTTGTCGGTTGTGTGCTGCATAAGTTCAGAGAATGGCAAACGCATTTAATTTACATCCGATGACTCATCAATCAACAGTATTTATAGGCATTCCATTAACATTAAATATTTATTGTTTTAATAAACAAATTTTATTATTGCCTAACATTTTGTTCTATGTATTTTAAGCGTTATGGCATTGATTTTACTTTTGCACACTTTTTGAAAATAATTCTCACAGATGATTAGTTGCTATTAAACTAGAATGTTTAATTTTAAAATATTTGAACCACTATCAAATGTCTTTACATAAAAGTTTATATCGTGATGCTTTTGAAATGTTAACTCGACTAGACAGTAGCACAGGTAGAAAAAACATTCAAAATATAAAATTTTGTGTCTGTAAATTAAACAAGCGTCGATAATAAAAAAAGCTAAAAATGAAAAATTCCCAAATCCCTCATCATAATTTTCTGTTCCAAACTTATGTTGAAATTCCCAATTTGGGGAGAAATCCCCATATCTGGCTACACTGGTCAGTACCAGTTGCTGTTTCATTGCTACAATAACCTTGATTTTTTTTTACAATCTTTTCTTTTTATTCCTAATCGCTTGTTTAAAATTATTTTCTTTACGAAGAAAACATTTTTTATAGTTTATTAGCAAAATATTAAAATGATTCGGTATAAATTTTTATTAACACATAGAGAAGTTATTGATATACAAAAACGCACATTGGGCAAAATGTACTAAGAATTATTTTAAGTTCTAAAAGAAGATTTGAAAATACTTCTTATATTCTTTCGTATATTTGTGTTTTATTTCATCATTTATTAAATATTTAATATGCTTCAATTAAAAATGTTTGCCAGTTTTATAATAAAAATTATGTGATTTTTATAAATATTAACGTAAGTCGCGACAGAGAAATTGTTTTATTTAAGCCCTTTTTAGATGAGCATAAAAGAATAAAAAAACAAATTGACGAATTTTACAAATTTTTTAAAGTGGTTAAAGTTAATTTGTATAAAAAGCACTTAGATGTTTGAATTATTTTTTAAAATAACTTTTATAATTATTAAAATATATTGCAGTACTAATAAAGTATGTAGAGAAATAGTGAGTAGTGGATTATTCTAACAAACTATTTTTATATCACATACATTTTTAATTAACATACAGAGTATTTTATCTAAACCAGTGACGTCTAAAAGTAGAAATGTCGTTGAATTGATGAGCTAAATTAAGTTGCACCTCAGGGAAAAATTGAAGCTAGTAATTTTCGTTAAAAAAGTAACTGTTATATAAAATATAAAACAGTTACTGTTTATTGAATATAAGAAGTTTTTTAAATTAATTTGAAAGAAAAATTAAAAGAACAAATTTTATACATTTAAAAAAAAATTATTAAATTTTCCAAAATTAAATACCGAAAACTAGAAAAAGTGGAAAACAAATAAAATGTTGTCAAAAAGTGATCATAAAAAATCGAATTCAGGTGGGAAATATATCCTATAAAAGTCTGCCGAAGCTTTATTATGGCCATTATTATTGCTGTTAAGGTCACTGCTGACTTCACAATTGTCTTAACTCTAGGACTACAAAAATTAAATTATAATTTTTTAACTTATTAATCTTCAAACTTATATATATATATATATATTTTTTTTTTTGTTTTTTGGTCTTCGGACTTTTCTTTCCCTGTGCTTGTTTTTTGTTCCTTCACGATAAATATACTTATAATGTTTCAAAAATAATTAACATACCTTTTTCATATATGTTCTTTGTAGTTCTCTAATATTTTTAACTATGAGAGGTATGAAAATTTTATTAAAAAGCTTTGCAAATCATCATTATATTTTGTGCAGTGCATCTTAAAAAAAATTTAATACGAACGCCTAACATGTGGTTTAGTAACTGTTACAGTGACAACTTCACTAATTATTTATTTCTTTACTAACTGAACACGTACATATAAAAAATTATTATTTTATTAATTTACTTTAATAAAAAAAGAATCTGAATAATAAATTGTCAAATTATTAATTTTAATTAAAAATTTTTATAGAGCTTAAAATACAAGAGATTTAAATTAGATATACAAAAAGTGCAATTTGTACTTCTCATATTTAATACAATTAAAAAACTAAGTATTTAATATCATAATCAATGAATGCAATTTTTGATAGGCATGTTTGCTTATTTATATTTTAAATTTTAGTTTTTGTTTTTATTTCAATAAAAGTAACGAATAAATTTAATCAGTTCCGTCAGCTATTGTTGCTAATATGATTACCTTTTTTTTTTTTTGTTAATTCATAGAATTGACAAGAAATATATAAAATAAAAAAATCTATAAAACAAAAAAAAAAAAAACAGTGTTGCCAATTTGATATTGAATTTGGAACATTAGAGAAGAATTTAAGTTTGGGGTACTAATTAAAATAAGAGAGTAATACAGTATTTTTTTAATATTAAACAGTGTCAAAAGAAGTACGATCGTAACAACATTTCCATGATTGCAGCTTTTTTTTAATTATTTGTTTTTTCTTAGGATCTTACTATTATCGAACTGTGGGCAGATATTTCAATGAGTTGTATCCACGTGTCTTCCCAACGAAAGGTGCGGAAATTTTTAAACTAATCCTAAAATTTAAAAAAGAACATCTTCACGCTGTTCATTTTTGTTTGTTTTTTTTTTGCTTTTTTTATGAAAATCACAGAACTTATGTTTTATTAATCTTTTTCATATTATTAAATATAAAAGTACAAGTTAATAAAACCAAAAATTTTAGGAGATTTTGGTCTTTCTTTTCTCAAAAGATTATATATTTTTAATATTCTTCTGCAAAAGAAATATAAGTATCTCCATTACTCTGTAACAACTCATATTACAATAAAAAACTCAGATCGTTTTTTTTTACTTCTTAACCGTCTTGTAATTCTTTCAAGTATTTTATCTTAAAATTAAAACATATACAGTTCCACGGGACTTCTGAAAATCCCTTTTTCGTTCGCAAGAGGCATGTGAGTTATTTGTAAAATATTTCGTTTTTGAGCCAATGTAAATCATCATTAATATGAAGGTAAACATATATTTTTTGATCGAGATTTATGTATATGTCATGATATTTTGTTATCGTTATAGAGAACTACATAAAATATACATAAACACTTAATGAATACAGAAAAGTTTTGTATTTTAAATTAAAATTAATTCACAAAGCTTTGTACAACACAGAACGGAGAGTCAATATAATTATTATTTTGAATTATGTTAAGAAGACAACACATTTAATAGATTCATTGATGACGCCATGTGAAATGAATTTCATAGACCACTAAAGAATAGATAAATAAAGGTCAAACGACGCAATGGCCTTACAAAAATTTCTTATCACGATTTTCCAAAAGCTGAATATGTAGTATAAGTATTCCTTTTACGTTGTGTTAAGTAAATAACTCCAATCAAAAAAAAAAAAAAAAAAAAAAAAAAAAAAAAAAAAAACAAATATATTGGGGCGGTAGAGAATTACAAAATAAAAAAACAAGTAAGAATGCTATATTCGGTTATGCCGAATCTTATATACCTTTCACCATATATATAAATCTAGTTTAGTGATCAAACAAATAAAAAATATTGGGGTGACAGAAAATTAAAAAAAAAACATAAAAAATAGTACATATACAACTTAATATAAAATTGTCATCGGCGCTTAATTGGTTAAGAAAAGAAAGATATCTTCAAAGTCTTTAAAATGATACCCATATTCACATGATGCACGATCTTACTTTTCTATGAAAATTAGTGGTGAAAGTATAGCCATTTTATTAGTTATTTTACATCGCCGGCGAATATGCTATGAAGAAGTACCGACGAAGGAGGCTGCATGTTTTAATGTTAATTCTGAATATGTATTTATACCATTAAACAAAAACAAAAAATTTATTTTTTGGTTGTCGCAGGGGTTGAACTTTGCCCAACCAGGTTTGCAGTCAACGTGCTTACTACCCTGACCACAGCAGCCATCTTTCCATTTTCCCTTATTGACAGAAAACAGCTGTCTGTTGCATGGTATGTTCTAGGGAGATACAGGAGCAGTAATCATTTAATGTTATATCTGTCTTTTATCTGTCATTCGGAAATAGCTACACAAAGGCTGCAGAGGTTGAAGTGTAATAATATATATACGAATATATGTTTTTTTTTGTTGGAAATTTAACTCTTTAAATTAAAACTGAATTTGAAACAATCTTCAAGCTTGTTTTATTGACACTGATTAATATCTCAACAATGTGCGTGCGCCAATACGTCTGTGCACCAAATTTTTTTAAATATCAGATATTACTTTACAGATTTTTAAGAGTTCTTTCAGGAGATACTTAAGTTTTTTAATTAACCTGAACCCATTAAGAACCGACGACATTTTAATGTAAAATTATATATCGTACATACGAGTAATTTGATTTTTTTTTTAGTTTTTGTAGTTCTCTGTCACTCAATGTTTTCTTCTTTGATTGGAGTTTCTTCACTAAACTAGATACAAGCTTGTCTTTGTTTCAACTTTTGTTTGTATTCTTATAGGTGGTTGTTGTTTATATTGAAAAATTGGTGAGATTTTACCTGATACCTGATGAAAAGGTTGCTTTCATTTAATAAATTAGGACAACAATTAAAAAAAAAGGAAAGAATTTCTCATGCCGATTTTTATTTAAATTATTCAAGGTATATGTGGTTATACATATATTATTAAGGGTATATAAGATTCAGCATGGCCGAATATAGCACTCTTAACTGTTTTGTTTTATCTTATTTTTTCGTCAAATAATCGAACTATTAAACAAATTTTCACAACTAATAACAAACATTAATCCTATTAAATATCTTTAAATCTTATTGGATATCGAATCCGCTACGTAGGTACTAAATAGAAATTATATCGATTAGTAAACTCAAAAGTATTTATTTTTGAACACATCACATTAGTCTGTGCAAGGTATAGATGCTGCTGAGGTATGAGCAAATTAAAATACTTCTTTTTTGTAATGAAAAAAACAATGTTTGTTAATAATGCTTTATGCATTACTAAAGTATTTTTATTTCTTGAGTATTAATATTCCACTTAACATTACATTATATAGGTATGTTTTTATATGGGCACCCTCTTAATGACTGTAGTTATTTGAAGGGTACTTCCTCTTATGTAATTTTCTTCAAAAATTTTTTCTCAAAACTGTTTATGTTTATTAGTAAAAATTTGAATTTCGTTATCACTAGAATATTTCGTATCTTAAAATATGTTTAAAAATTTGGCGAAATTTTGAAAAAATAAAAGAATTAACAATATTTTTATTTAAAAAAGTGACCTAGTGCTTGAACAATTAGAAAATAAAATAAATTATAAAGGCCAAAAAAAAGTAAAAGTAAAAAAGTATATTTAGTGAGAAGTTCAACAAGTGCGAAAAATAAAATAGTTTTTTTAATAGAGGGAAATTTATTTATTCCAGATAGTTTAGGAATAAAACAATACTTTCCCTGAACCCACACCATCAAGGTTTTGTTTCATTCGTTTCGTTACACATACTGTTTATTAAAACTCATTTAAATTGACAATTTTTTTCTATTAAAATTGAAATTGGTTTCTTGTCAGATAAATAAGAGAAAATATAGACAAGAAATTGTCTTAGTTAACGAAATTCGTAAGATATATAATGACCTTAGGAGCCAAATAACGCTCTACTCTTTAGTAAAGAAAGATTAATTATTACATTGATTCAAGAATTTTAACACATGACACATTTGTTAAAATTTTTCATAATGATTTTCTACTCAGTTCTTTCTTTAAAGGACTTATTCCATCTGATCGCTTCTGTAGATTTAATCTTGGAAAAAAAAATTCAAACATGATAACAACTTTAAATGATTGGTATTTGCTAACAGGTAAATTGTCTACTTCTTTTTACATAAAAGTAGTTGTGATCTTTTTGTTGTTTATGTTTTTTTTATTTAATTTTTTTTTTTCATAATGTGGTTTTGTCATATAAGTAAAAGTAGCCATATTTGTTAGGAAAATGATACAGGAGTTGATGTCGTTGTAGCAGCAAACTACCATTCCAAGTTTTCCTTTCAAGTTATGTTGAGGCAACTGACTGCCAAGAAAGGAACACACGCACACACCCATATGTTACATTAAAAAAGAAACAGATACTTAAACGGACGTTAAAGAATTCTTTAATGATTAACATTAGACTACATGGTGCCATTTTGTCTACAAAAGACGTCAGCTGAAGAAAAGTTCATTATGAATATTTGAATTCAGTTCAGGTTGCGTTTTCTCTGCTTTTCTCTGCTCTTCTACAAATTTGCAAATGTTGTCTTCTAAAGAGGGTATTATGAGTCCAGGTGTTTGTACACGTTATTTGAGTTTGCCTAAGTAAATAATTATGAATTAGTTATTTATGTTGCAATAAATATATAAAATAATAATTATGTACATATATGACTTTCATTAGAAATTAAAAATATTTTTCTATGTTTAAATGTTTTTTATTCTTCTTAAGAGATTCTCAAGGACATTTTATTTTTCGTATCTATTTGTGTGATTGAGCTGAGCATTTAAGTAATTCTGCAAAACAGCATCGCTTAGCAAGTCCTCTTCAACATTTCAGTTTCCTTAAATGCATTCGAATAGGCAGCAATTATTGTCTACATTCCATTAAATACTTATATATTGAATTTTGTATAAGGATTTTTTCATTTTCATAACATTGACATTGTTGCTGTTTTTGTACCTGTTGTTTAGAGAAAAAAAAAAAAAAAAAAAAAATAAAGAAAAATCTATGAAAATCTCTTATAATTTATATGCATTTCACCATTATTATTTGTCAAAGTGGTAATTGCAGCTATTACACATGCACTTGAAGGCAATCGCACATATTTATATGTTGATTACACCTGGAAAATGATATAAATAAATTTGCTTGAATCGTATCGAAAAAACGTTAAATTCTATGACGTTCTCACGAAATATTTATTATGATAAACTATTTCATATGAAATATATTATTTCTTGAAAAGCATATCAGTGTGGCCATTTCGCTAGTGCTCATACAGATCCCCAGCAAAAAATCATAGATCCTCAGTAAAGATAAGCGAGTGTGGAATTAAGCATTTTTAGCGGAAGAACTTTCCAAATAGATTATTAATGATTTTAAGAAGAAATTAGACTTTCATAACAATTACTGAGAAGTAGAATATAATAATAATCATTAGTTTGTATTTTAAGGTACTCTCTTTCAACTTAAGGAACTAGTTCAATTATTACTTCCTTTATTAACAACTAATGTTTGTTGTTTTGTAAGCGAGTAAAAAAATTTGGCAATCAGAATTTTTTTTGTGAATTCTACCAGAATTCAAGATTTTTTATTTCTTCAACTAAACTGATCAAATGAGAATTGCATTAATTTAACAAAACAAAAATTCTATAAATATTAAAATGTTAAAATTTTTGTGTAAGCACTGCGACTATTAATAAACCACTTTTATATTTTCTTAATTTTTCACAAAAAAGTTGCCACTGATAACTACTTACAAAAATTTATTGAAAAATAAGAGCCGTACAAATTTTCAAATTACAATTTTTGTTTATTAACTTTAGTTTGTGAGATAGCAATTATGAATTTCCCATATAAAATTTAGGTAGACTCCAATGATGCTTTCCTCGCAATAATATATTTTATATTTAATAGTTTTCAATAGTGAATATTTTATAAGAATATTATGAAATGTTTATTTTCAAGTTATCAAAAGAAATGACATCAAATAATAAATTTCATATCAATGTTATTGAAAACATTTTATAATTTTAGAGCAATTTGCTTAATGAATTCTTGCATTGTTCTTATTTCACAAAAGACGTCGTTTCAATCGCAGTTTGTTTTATTTTGTTCTCTTTTGTAGTTTGGTGAAGAATTTTATAGAATACTGCAAAAATTTATCAAAGTTTGTGACATCAGCAAACTTATACTTCGTTGGACTTTTAAAAATAAATAAGGGGCCACTAAACAGTGTAATCATCATATCTAAAGGAGCAAGAGCAATCAGCTATAGTTGATTGAGAAGCTTCTAAATTAATAACCTGAAACCACATTTCATTTGAATTAACTCGGTAACTCGATCAGTCATATTCTTAACTAGATTTGGTGCTTTCACATTTTTATATCTATTTTCTCTACGAAATCACTTATTTTTATGAAAAATTTTTCTATATTTGAAATTTTGTTCAAATCTATCTAGTAGTTTTTAAGTGATGCGAACATAGACAGACAGACAGACAAAATATCCAAAAATAAGTGTTTTGTATTCCATATCGATTTCTATCTACACTCATAACAAAACTTTAAAAAAATATTTTATGTACCGAAAAGACCCCATTATAATTTTATTGTATACATTACTGCTCTATGAAAGCTCAAAACAGAGCATAAATTTCATTTTAAGTAACAAAAAAAAAAAAAATAACATAAAACGGAAACTTAAATATAAATATAATTATTAAAAAAATGAAAGTCGCTGAAGCTGTAAGAAATAACGCCTCTAGTTAGTATATTTATGTATGTATGTGTCTAATAAAACTCAAAATATTCAAATACAAATTGTTCGAAATTTATAAAATGTTAAAAACAAGCTAAAATAAAATAGTTTGTTTTTAAAGAAAATTAATCAACAGTTTCTTTAATTATTTGTGTCAGCACTTAATGTAGCACTTTTAACACTTTGTTTAGCAATGTTTGCTCTTCTTTTGTCCATTCTTGTATCCGATTCCTTTCTATCTAATTCGGGTTTCGACTTTTCTTTGGCTATGTTACGCTAATTTTTTTCTTTTTGTTTTACTTCCTGGAATGTTGTACTGAATCATCGCTTAGCAAGCTAACACACTAATCAGCAATGTTGGACATTAAGTTATGCTTTTCCATCATCAAAGTAATGACATATAAGTTTATTTTCCCCCAACGATTTAATTTTTTAGTAATAAATTAATGTAGATATTTTAAAAAGTAATACATTTCCTTTTCTTTTATGTTTTAGTTTTTGTCACATACATATGTACGGGGAAGAGTAGGTAAATTTACACAAACAAAATATACTTTTTTTGTTTAGTGCGTCTACTAGCAATGTATTCGTCTTTATTTCAATCATATCATGTAGAAAAGTTGAGATTTTTTTTAATTTAATTCAATAATAAAGAAGTTGTGATGCGGCAGTTAGGTTTGTTCAAAAAAATGTACCTCACCAGAACAAAGATTTTAGGCCGAACTCGATGTCCGACTGGAGCTTCTATAGGGCCCTTACCAAGAATACGTCTTAAAAAAGTAGTGATATGCTTCTAATTACTGACGAAATTTTCATTATTCTGGTGCTTGAAATGCCAAATTATTTAGATGGGCAGAAAAAACTAACAAAAAATTATTTTAACATTAAAAAAATGTTAAGAGGTGTTTTTTTTTTGGCAGTGGCGTTCCTTGAATGGGATACTTTTCATAAAGTCGCGAACTTTTTACATACTAGACCGGGAAGAGTCCGTGCTGAGATCACTCGTTTTTATCCTTGACTCTTTAACTTCCACAGTTAATTAATCCTCTTGATGTATTTTGCTTTTCAATTGTGTTTCGCTTAAAATCTTTCGGATCTTGCATTCCTTTCTGGTAAAGCATTATCAATGCAAATAGTAGCTTAGAAATCGCTGAATAAAATTAGTTACTCATCCCGACAACTTTAATTTGTTTGGATAACTTTACATGAAGGAGATAGAAACGGTTCAGCAGAATGTTATGCAGTATCGCTACATCTGTCATATTCTTCGCATATATCTAATTTAAGTTGTTCACATTGTAAACATCATCTATTTAACCAACTAAGAAAATGAGAATTAAATAAATTCTAATTTTGTTAATCGAAGTTCTTACGCAATCTAAAGCTTCTTTCGTTGTTCTCTTAATAAATCGTCACATATAAGTACTTTTACTACATCCGCATAGTATTCGAAAAGTTAATTTATTTTCTGTAATGAATAATTTTAGAAATTGATTCCTTAATTCGATCAGTATCTCTGAAAATTAATAAATTTAATTTTTCGGATGTTTGATATCCAAACCTGACCAGGAAAAATGTCAAATATATATGACTGCGACATACATTTTTCAGAAGTATTTCAAATAAAATATCAGTATAAATTTGGTTTAAATTATTTTTGTAACATATGTATTTTTGTAATGTTTGATATCGACACATGTCAGTTTAACGAATATTTGATTAAAAAATCTTTAAAATTTATTTGTGTATTTTTCGAGTGTAACTTATAATTTTCGAATATATTTGCATACACATTCATATGTTTATAATTACATATGTGTCTGTATTGGTGTTCATATGTATGTATAACAGCCACAATATCTATCTTTCGTTTTACTCGCTTTTAGTTTGCAACCACATTCTTTGAATAGCAGATATGAAAATAAATCATGTGTTGCAGCTGCGTTTAAACTACAATTTGTTTGTTAAGAAGTTACCCCTTCTCTTCCTCTATCCACTAAAATTCAGAAAAAAATATTAAACTTGAAATCAGTTCAAGTTTAAAACAGTTAACAAAATCAGTAGAAAAAATTAGTTAATGGTTTTAATACATGCCCGTTTTGCCAGAGATTAGAAATTGTGAACAAGAAAATCTGGTCGAAATAGTAAAAGTTTTGTAGCCGCTTTTTTTTAGTTTTTCATTTTTCTTTTCTTGCTGCAACTTAGCAGCGATTTCTATGGTTAAGTGAAACTTTATTTCAGTTTTTTAATATGAAATCTTAGCACATGCGACGAGTAACTATTGGTTTGTGATATGAATCTGCTTAGAGTTAAGACAACTTAATTGCGATAGGAATTTCTTATAATAAGCAAATTAAGTTTATGGCCAACTACAACAACAACACCAACGACACTTTAAACTTTAATTAAAGGCAATAGAAAAGAACTACTTTGTTTTGTTTGCAAATTATTACATTAATATAAATTCTTTTTGTATGTTATTTTAAGAATGCAAAAAAGAAACGAAACTTTATGTAAAAACAAATTCATATTTATAATAATTTCTATTGTTTAAGAAAACAAAGTAAAGTAAGACAATTTTATTAACAATGTTCACAAATACTTGTTGGGAGTTCTAAGAAATTAAATGGCTTTGTACTCTACATTGTTGGTAGTTAAGTTTGTTACTAACTAATTTTGTCAAAAAATTATATTTTTTTTTTAGAAAGGGATATTTATTTTTATTTTCATATTGAAAACTTATCCCCAAATAGCCAACAAGTTTGTGTATGTAGTGGTAAAGATAAGAAGTCTTGACGAAAATGGCAAAAGGATTACTCTGTATTTCGATTCGTAAAGAAAATCTTTTGAATTAACTTGCTTTTTATTTCGAATCGTAATAGAGAGTAGTTCTTAGCTTTAAAAAAAACTTCAGTAGGAAAAAGTTTGAGGTGTTAATACAGATTCAGCTTAATCATATATTGTGAATGGTAATAAAATTCAGAATATACGTCCAACGAAATTTTAGAATCTCAATTATTGCCTATAAACTCCAAAAATTATTAGATAACTCCGTTTCTTGGGAAAAACAATTTTAGGCATTTTTTCAACGTTCCGGAAACTATATGTTCAAATAAAAGAAATTTAAACTTTATTTTACAGTTTGATTAAGAGCTCTTTTATCGGTAAAATTTTAAAATTTTGTAAGAATATTTTGAGGCGTTTTGATTTTATAACAACATAAATTCTGTATTTTTTGTCAAAAAACCAGAGGTTAAAACTGTTTAAAAATGCAGTACGCAAAAAATCTTTATAATATTATTAATTTAGACGTCATAAGCTTTCTTTTGATACGGCTTACATGTATATCGAGCATAAATTTAAGCGATAGGAGCTTCCTAAACCTTGACTTCTCATGATATTATTTGTAAAAATTAAAAATGTGTTTTGTTAGCTATTTCCGCTTTAAAGCTTGTGGTAGTGTCTAAGCCGTCAAGTTGAGTCGCCCTTCGTTTCTTTAGCCAAGGCATTGCTGAGGTTGGAGAAATTGGAGTTAACTGAGCAGGAAAAAATGACTTTTTTTCAACGCTGCGCTCTTATAGTGCCCACTGCCTTCCGACAGAAACCTAAATTTCTCCATCGCTTCATAACTTTTGTTTCTATTCAGAATACACAGACATTGTATAATAGCAATACTAAACTAAATCTCTTTTTATTAACCATAAACTTCTACACTACTGACGACTTCAATCATTTCTTTCTCGATCTTAAAAACCTACATTGGTGCTGTCGTAAAGGCACGGACAGTTTTGCACAGGCTCAATCAGATTTCAATGGTCCATTTTAATTTTACTGTTAGACAAAATGTGTGTAAAGAAAATAAATTCAGTAAAAAGTGAAAAAATATAATGAAGCGCAAGCAAAAAATATAATTAAAACTTAACAAAACAGTAATACAAATTATTTTTCAATTGAAAAATATAAAATAAATATGTCAAAACAGTAGTAAATTTTTATGGTTAAGGTTGAAAAACAAAATTCATTTTATATCTACGATTATTTTTATGGATATGGCGTTATGGTATGTAACTTATAATCGAATAAAGTGTTTTTTATAAAGTTGTTTAAAATAGCTGTCTTGTATGGTTATATTTATGACAAGTTTAATTTAACATACAAAAAAATAAATAAATCCATTATGCGGCTTAAAAATTAATAAAGAAAAAAAAATATTTGCAAAATTATTACAAACATGAAAGAGCTTATTAAGGGCATTAATATAAATAAGACAACAGTCAAAACATTGAGTTTCACCAGAATGAAGGTAATTTTTGTACGTACACTTTTGCAATTTCAATGAAAAACTTATTAAAAATTTGTAGATACATGTCACTTTGTTTCCTAAAATGGCTGTTAGCGACCTTCTCCTGTTACGAAATTTAAGAAAAGACTCAACGCAAAATGCCTTTAAAATGCTTTCGGAAATTAAACTCTGCTGAGCACTTAAAACAGATTGGAGCTTTCCAAGCTAAGAATTAACTACTTCTATGCTGTTGAAAATATTTGGTGAATTAGAAAATGCTGTACTACGTGTTCTTCATTTGAAAGTAGGGTGTCTCCCAATTAATCTTCACCAGTTAAAGTCTTCCTTAAAATGTGTGTTCTTTCTTTCATTTTTCCCTTAGTTTGTTCCATTTTTGAAAATGTTTTAGCTGGCACAAAGTGAGTGTTTTAAGCAAAGTTATTATTTACAAAGCATTTCCCATAGATTTTAATTATAAATTCCATTTGCTGCACATTTAAGTGGATTCTTCTTTACAAAACGTACATACAAACATTCCTTCTTTCTCAAACTTGTACAAATATTAATTAATGATTTTATTTCTTTTTGTTCTTTCGTTACAGTTTAGTTTAGTTTTAGCTGGTAATGAATTGTGGCCAATGGAGAGGCCAGATGGTATGCCAAACATAGTCTCATTAGAAGTGATGTGCGGTAAGGATCACATGGATGTACATTTAACATTTTCCCATCCATTTGAGGGTATCGTTAGTTCAAAGGGTGCGTATTTTCTACATATTTTAAGTTCGATACAATAAATTTATTTAATTTTTGTTTCTTTTTTTAATTAGGTCAACACAGTGATCCACGTTGTGTTTATGTACCTCCTTCGACGGGAAAAACTTTCTTCTCATTTAGAATATCATACTCAAGATGTGGCACAAAACCAGATTTAAATGGACAATTTTATGAAAACACGGTAAATAAATATAAATTTTGTAATTATGTATGACAAAAACAATACTTTCTACAATATCAAAAAAGTTAAATTTATTCGTACACATGACGAATCTATCAAAGACAAAAAATTTACCATTCAACTCATAAAAAAAACATACTACAGATGAAGAATATAACACACGCTGTTGTTGTTATATAAATGTACTGGTGTTGAACTTAATAAATGTTTTATTTGAATTTAAAATTAAACATGCATTAAAAATTTTTAGTTCTGTTGTAGATTATGTATTTGATATGAGGAATAAAAAAAAGTTCTTCACTTTCATAATATTGGAGGCTAGCGTAGGCACAACTCATTTCACAATAGGCCAGGATAAAAATTATTTGAAAGAAATTTTAACGAAAGGGCCGATCACTTTAAAAACTTACAAATATAAAATTTAACCTTTATTTAGAAACTTCTCGGTCATGACTGCAAACTTAAAGGTTCATCCAAAAAACGCGCCAACATGTTTCTTTGAAATAAAACACAAACTATTTGCAATTTTTTCAAGCTGTTTTGTGATTAAAAGTATGATCCATTACAATTCTTAGTGGAATAGAATATCATTCAAATGTCCACCATGACTGACGCAGTCAGACATCAATCCAAATATCGAAATTTTCAATGACTTTCCGACATGTAGCTGGTGTTATTTCACGATTTGCAACTTGAATGTTGTTTGTGGCTTGTTAGCATACACTCGACTTTTCAAAAAACCCCACAAAAAAAATCTATTGGTGTTAGATCACATGACCTTGGAGGCCAATTGAAATCTGCATTTCGTGAAATTACACGTTGAAAAAATTTTGATCGCAAAAGCGTAATGTTTTCTCGAGTTGTGTCACATGTAGCACCGTCTTGCTAGAAATAGACGTCAGACACATCAATATGATTCAACTGTGTCCATAAGAAGTCTCTCAACATTAAATGGTATCGCTCAGCATTCACAGTAACAGCATTTCCAGCATCATCTTCGAAGAAAAATGGCCCAATGATTCCATTTGCCCAAAATGCACACCAAACATTAACTTTTTGTGGGTGTAGAGATTTTTCATGAATAACACGAGGATTTTCATCACCCCAGATACGACAATTTTGCTTATTGACGAATCCATCCATTCTGAAATAAGCTTCGTCACTAAACAAAATTTTGCTTGAAAACAATGGATCTGTTGTTCGTTGTTCCATAATCCAACTAGCGAAATTGCCTGTCCATGGTTTAAACTGTACTACCTTCTAATAAAACAAAATGGCTTATGTCATTTGAAAAGATGTCACGTGTAAAATTTATATAGTGCTGACATCTAGGCGTCACATTTGGATGACCCTTTATAAAATCTTAAAACGCATTAGATTTTTTTTCTTCAAATTAAAAAAAAAATAATTTATCCGTTTAAGGATATAGGTGATTGATAATCTGTAAACTGAATGTTAATTCCATATATCAAATATGGAAATAACAATCAATTGATTTTCTTTGCTTTTTTTTTTGGTTTTGAATCTAAGAATAGTTGTATTAAATGTTAAAGAAATATGAATTATAGCAAATTTTTTATATATATATTTGGGAAAATAATATTTATGTAAAACTCTTAAAATTTTTAAGAATAAAGCAAAAAGTAAATGTTATGTTATTCTTTTAAATACATACGAGTATATTGAATTAGATGTAAAATAAACCGAACTACAGAAGTTGGTAATTTCCACAACTAACAAGTGTGGCTTGTGTGTGGTAAAATCAGAGATTTTGATACTCTGATATTCTCACTTCTCACACATGACAGAGTGTCTCAATATATATAATTTTTGTTGCTTCTTTTTATAAATGTGTGAGAGTCCAGATAATATTTTGGTTTTTTTATTCATTAGAGGGATGGATTATTTTTTTTTTTCTATTCAAAAGTGAAAAAATGAGAAAATATTTTTTTTTTCAGTCAAGTGCTCATTTATGAGAATTTAAAATGTTGATAATTTTGCATAAGTGAAAGACCGTAGAAAAAATTTTTTCATTAAGCGTTCACTTCTCAATCAATTTTGAGTGCGTACTTTTTAAATTTTAAAGTGGCGCCCTTTGCTGTTCACTAATAAACGTAAAAAATATGTATGTTGTACGGGGACAAACTTTAATTTTTTAAGCGCTAATTCGGGAAAATTTGCTTTAAGGCGTCTAGGCTTTCTTCTTTTCATCTTTGTTCATATTTCATACAGCTTTTTACTAGATTTAGATTTTATTTGTGTGTACCCTTATAAATGATGAAAAAATATTTGCTTTTTGCCTTTTAAATATTTTTCCTTTGCAATATCGTACAATTTTTTTTAACCGCATGAGCAATTTTAAGCGAAAAATAAAAAAAGATGTATGTATAAAATGTAAGTACTTTTTCATATATTAAAAACATATTTCGATGCTATTATCTCCATTCAAATCAATAACGTTTCTTTTTTACAAGTTTTAAATGAAACTTTAGTGCGGCAGCACTTTCTAGAAAATTTACAAATCACTGATTGTTTTAAAAAAGCAATAAATCTTTTCCACACAAATAAACAATTAAGCAGATTTAATCGCTTAAACATACATTGTCCTGCCCAAAAGCCAGAATATTAAAATGGAAAGGACCCTTGAAAATCAAACCGAAAATTAAAATGATCAAAAATAAAATAATAAATGTAAAAATAACAATAAATTCAGAAAGGGGAGTTTTATGACAAAATATTTTGAAAGATTTTTGATACCTACTTTTATTACGATATTTTTTGATTATTCCATGGATACATTTGTATGTGGATGTAGTTGTACCATCAGCAATACAACACGATATTTAACTGAAACCTACAGTTAAGTTGCACTTGTTGTCTCTAAAAGTGTAAAGAACTCTTGTTGTTGCTGTCGCTGATATTGTTGCTATTGTAAAGTATTCACTCGTTTTTATGCACCATTTCTGATATGCTGCCGCAAAATTCTGATTGCAACTTCATGTAATTTTCATTGTTTACATGTGAAATATTTGCTTGTTTTTGTTTGCTTTATTCTTTTGTTTGTTTTTTTTTTTTTCTTCTGTTAAACAAATATTTGTACGTTGTTTTTCATTCATGGATTTACTTTTTTTATCCAGGTGGTCGTGCAATATGACAAAGATCTGTTGGAGGTCTGGGATGAAGCTAAACGCTTACGTTGTGAATGGTTTAATGATTATGAGAAAACAGCTTCGAAGCCACCAATGGTAATTGCTGATCTAGATGTAATACAATTGGATTTTAGAGGTGAGTACTTACATACATAAATATGAGTTCTGTGAAGAAGATTCCAATGGGAACATTTATTATCTTGAAAATTTAAGTTTTCTTGTAAAAGTAATGCGAAAAATATTTGTAAAACAAAAATACTTTTAATTATTTTTACTTGTTGCTGATAATTTAGTTATTTATGAAGTCTTCTGGTATTGTTACTTTGTACAATAAATTAAAATTTTTTCTTTATAGGTGACAACGTCGATTGTTGGATGGAGATACAGCACGGTAAAGGTCCATGGGCTCCACCTGTCAGCGGAATTGTTCCACTAGGTTCTACTCTTACTTTAGTTGTAGCCATCAATGATTATCGTGGTAAGTATTAAAATTGAAAATTTGGAAAAGCATAAATGGCAGCACTGAAAAGAAAGTAAGACTGTAGAGTTTACTTAAGAAACCTTTTTTTATTTTTTTATATATTTATTTTATTACTTGTGCCGAACTACGTGAGGACTTTACAATAAAACCTTACAGATAAAATTAAACCGGTTTTGGTTTGTAAAAATGTTAAGACCATACTTGTCTCGGAATGGGAAGTAGTTTAGATAAAACTAATTCAAAGACGCCACAAAGCACTTCAAAATTAAACCTATACCAGTTGATCCTTTAGATGAAGATATTTTATTAAGTGATTATCAGAAAATTTTTAAGTCCTTCCCAAATTAAGTTTTAGTCAAGTCAGTGAAATTCGCTTGGTTATTGAGTTAACTTTTCTTCATAGTTGTACAATTTAAAAACATTGAAAACACACTTAAAATCAACGACAGGTCGCCAACAATTAAAATCCTGAATTGTGTATAACCGTTAGCTTTTAACAACTTTTTTACACATACATATAATAAAACAGTAACAGCATCATTTTGTACATGAAATATTTTTTGAAAATTTTAATGTTGGCGTATAAAATAATCGATATGGAAGAGAAACGCCTACTTTTGGAATTTTTGTCTGTCTGTCTGTCTATGTTCGCATCACTTCAAAACTGTTTGATGGATTTGAATAAAACTTTGTGTGGAGCTTCCTTGGAACCTTGGATTAAAAAATAATAATAATTAAAAAATAAGTTATTTCGTAGAGAAAATAGAGATACAAATGTGAAGTCACCCTATTTTATCGGTTTAATGGTACTAAAATAATTTATTTTTATAGATTAAAAATCTTTGACAATGTTTTTTAAAATTTAAATTTTAAGAAAATTATAAATGACATGCGATCGAAGTCGTGAGCACTGCTAGTTAAATAATAATATTAATAAAAATAATGGCCCATGTTCATAATTATAAACTAGAGTCGACTCTTGCTAAAGAGTACTCTAAACAAAACAACTCTTATTATCTTTTTTGCTTTCATAGCCAAAAATAAATTATACTTTAATTTAAACTGACCTTAACTGGGTATCAACTACAATTTTATAAACCTTCTAAAAAACATCTACAAGTGGCAAATGTTAACAGCTATTTGTATTTTATTTATTTAACGCAATTGTGTTCTGAAACAAGATAATGGAAAATTTTCAAAAGGTTTATTCGTAAATATATCTCTAAAGAAATAACCGTGCGTTTGACAACGGTAAAAATAGATGAATTTACATGATAGTGATAGAAAAAAAAGTTTATAGAAAATAATATAATTTTAAGCTTCAGTTCATCCTCTACAGCAGCAATACTATAGATACTATAATAGAGTCGACTTTAACGCTTGAAGTATATTTTTATTTGTCTAAATATGAGTTAGAGACTCTAACTTAGAGTCGACTCTTTATGAAAATGTCTTTTGTTGTGTTAAGCCATAAATTATTTGTGACTACGAATGTAGCCGTATATGATTTATAACTCACAATTATAAGTTTAACTATTTTAGTATTAGAGTAAGTGCCTGTAATGTATAAAACCCATTTGTTTTTCGGATACAATTTTCTCTAATTGTCATACAATTAAAACGGAAGTATTATAAAGTGCCATGCTTATAAAAAGTTAGGTTAATAAACTTATAAAAAAATTAGAAATGTGCCATTAAGAGACACAGGGTAATGTTTTATAGCATGAGCCGATCTTATGTTATAGCACACTACATTACTCACTGATGATTTTTTTACTTGACTGTAATTTTTAAAATTTAAAAAAAAAATCAAACTTAAAAGTATTATTCTCCACAAATAAAAAAGGAAACAATTTTAAATGATTTAAAATAATAATAACACTCTAAAGGAGAAATTCTAACGGATTTAAACACAATGCATAACAAAATCACATACACAATGGAAAAAGAGAAAGACGGAACTTTACATTATCTTGAAATAACAATAACACGAGAAATTGACTCATTAAACTTTGACATATACAGAAAACCAACCACAACAGACAAACCTATCCACAGTTCCTCAAACCATCCCACCCAACATAAACTCGCAGCATTTACACATATGATTCACAGACTTAAGACAGTCCCACTTTCTCCAGACAAATATAACAAAGAACTCGACACTATTTACACTATAGCTAAAAATAACGGTTACAACTGCACTACTATCGACAAACTACTAAGACAATACAAAAATAAAAACAAGAAGAAAGAAAACAAGGAGACAATCGATACAACACTACGACATATTTTTACTTATACAGGACCAGAAATATATAGATTAACTAACCTCTTTCAGAAAGAAGGTTTACAGACAGCACTACAGATGAGCAACACTCTACGAAACAATCTCAAGACATCAACAGAAATAACCGATTAATTTAACACCAGCGGAGTATACAGACTTACTTGCACCTGCAACCATACATACATAGGACAAACTGGACGAACATTAAAAACAAGGTTCACAGAACACATACGATCATATAAACGGAAAAGAGAAGACTCTAACTTCGCAATACACCTTAACTCGCATGAACACGTGCCAAGGGAAATAGATGAATGTATGACGTTAATACATCCTAGTAAAAAAGGACAAAGACTGGACATTCTTGAAAACATGGAAATATACAAAGCACGAACGTTTAACGGAGATATTATTAACGAACAGATAAATACAACCTCCGACACAATTTTTACACCACTAAAACTTTTGAAACAAACTTACAAACACAAAACACCCACAGATGGTCACACTTACCTACTCAATAATTTAAGACTGAAATATTAAAATTATATACCTTCAATAAACTTGACAGATATCAACAATCCACCTGCATAATACCATTTAAATAGACACCATCCTAACCGACAAAACTACCTGAACCTACCACTAGGGACAAACACCTTACACTATCTAACCAATACTAATCAAAACGCGGCTTGAAAATTATGTCTTTACATCAAAAGCGCTTGCCAATCGTGCCAAATAAACAGCCAGTGACGACGGCCTTCACCGAAAGGTATGACAACAGCACTCTAAAGGAAATTTAGATGAAGTAGGCTTTGTCATATTTAAAATATTGAACCGTGTGGTGGTAAAAAACCGCTTACTTAGCTTTTTGGAAAACTTTTCACAAATATTTTTAAAAAACTAAAGATTTTTGTATAAACAGTAAAGTAAAGACAGAAATCAAAGTTTAAGCAAAAACAACAATAACCAACATTGATATATTTTTTCTTTATCCACTGTAAATGACTAATCTTTTTTTCGGCTCTTTTATACGGTTTAAAGATTATGAAAGTTTTTAGTTTTCTTCTTATCCTCTGGTATGTATTTTCTAGCCTCTCCTTTCTTTAGCATGTTTATTTTATTGGTAAACAATATCAATTTAGCCTCCTTGTCCGATACCCAATACCCAAAATGGTATTTAAAAAATGATTATTAATCTGAAAACATGCTTAGCTTCTGTATCGGATACATCGGATATTAACTAAACAATTACTAACTTTTTTACTTAGATTACAAAGTGTTATACACCTGTTTTTGCCGCCTCGCCGCCAAACATTTTTAGTTAAAATGACTTTTGGCTTATAATTTTATAGGAATACTGACACAATAACTTTGGTCCCCTTACTTTTTTGCCTTTAGCTTTTGAGAAATAATGCTTCACCACATTACCCGCTAATAATCCTCTCTCCACGAAATAAATAATTTGATTCTTGATGAACTTTGTTCATCTTATATCTTTTTTACTTTAATCTTATAAGTAACAAATACATTTAATGAAGATGTATTTAATTTTTTTCAGGTGAATTCGATATGCGCGTCAAATCCTGTGTAGCTTCCGATGGCTCTGGTCATGTCATCAATCTTTCCGATGAGTTCGGTTGTGTATTGCGGCCAAAAATGATATCACGCTTCCTGAAGGCTAGAGCCCCTGATGAGAGAGCAACAGTCATTACTTATGCATTCTTTCACGCCTTCAAATTTCCGGATGCTTTGAGTGTTCACATCAAGTGCAAAGTGGAAATATGTAGACACGGTTGTTTGGATCACTGCCAGCTGAACGAAAATGCGAACGAGCGTAAAGATATAATGATGAATGACAACATTATTAATCAAAATAATTTGCTGAGTGAAATGAGCAAAGCTGGCTTAGGGGGAGGTAGCGTGGGTGGAGGCGGCCTTGCTGACACTGCCGGATTAGGTGGTGGCTTAGATGCTGGACCACATCACAATAGCATAGAAGGTCAAACTAATCATATGGGAATGTCTAATCCTGAGGCAGGTGTACATGATCATGACATTTTCTATGATGACATCATACACAATCGAAAACAATTATCTCAAATCAATAGTGGCATTACCAATATTTTAGATCAATTCAACAATATCCATGAAAAAAATGCCAATATACCACCCCGGCCTGTTCATGAAGATCCGGAAGAAGCCGATTTGGAAGATATATTTGGCGAGGAAGAGTTAGCAGACTTAGATGAAGCCCAATACATGGAATTACGCAAGAGTGGCAAATTTCCCCATGGCCCAAGGCAGTTGGCACAAAAACGTATGGGTGTACCGATGGCCGGGCCAAGATCATTGGAACATAAAGATAAAGATGAACAGCCGAGACCAGTTTACAAACCTCAAGCTGAAGCCCTAAAACAGATACAAGAAGATCATGTTGACCTAGACAAGCATGTCGGTGAGGAGAATAAAGAATCTGCAAATAAAACTCAAGAAAGAAAACCTCGACGTAGACAACGATCTATAGTAATTTCTGATCGTAAAATACGCAGCGCAGATGTAGGTGTAAGCGGCTTGTACGATGTTATTTCCGAAGCTGATTTAGCCTTCTCTCCCGATG
This sequence comes from Cistogaster globosa, assembly GCA_937654795.1. Taxonomy (NCBI): domain Eukaryota; kingdom Metazoa; phylum Arthropoda; class Insecta; order Diptera; family Tachinidae; genus Cistogaster; species Cistogaster globosa. The sequence goes on from OW569406.1 coordinate 26,468,813, forward strand.
TCAAACAAGAAGCTGTCACAGTTTTCCAGGGTAAAATTACCGAAGAAGTGGTTTATGGAATATGTATGCCAGTACCTGGCTTCAGTATACTCTTCATAGTTGTTATATCGGCCACTATTGTTTCAGCTTTAATAGCTGGATCCTTGCTATATCGCTATCAACTACAAAAAGAGGCTATGGAAAAACAAATACCCATGCCTCTTCAAGGTACTCTGGCCTCGTGGATGACCCTGCGGCTATTCCGCATGCGCGAACAGCAACATCCAACACAAAGTGCTCAAAATGCTGCAGCTGTGGCGGCTGTTCAAAACTCTTTAGCTGCAGCCACTGCTGCCGCCAGCATTACTCACGAATCTATACAATAATTTAGGCTCTTTATTTTAATGATTTTTTACTTTTTTGCAACAAAATTGTTCAGTTTCAAGGAAAATTCTATACGAAAATTTTATATTGAAATCGTTTGGAAAAAGCAAATTGACAAAAGTCTTAATTTTATTGGAATTATAAATATTCGGGCATAATTGCAATTGTTTATTATTTATTTATTTATTATTTCTGTTTAAATGGTTTATTTACTTCTAATTCTATCATTTGGTTTTTCTTAAATTATTGTATTTTAATTTTAATAATAATAAATTTATTGGTGCTTTCTGTGGTGCATTTAGTTAAATCTACACAAATTTCATTTCGCCTTTAAAAATCTTAATACGTTTCTACATAATTTAATACAATTTGTATTTAGTTAATAAATTGGTCACTCTAAACAATTTAATTGGTATTTAAATACATACAAGTATTTTGTATTCAAATTAAACCATTCAAAAATAAATTATTCTAAATTATTTATATATTAAGTATAAGAACTTTCAAACATAAATAAAAATGAAACCTAATTTAATTTTTTTAACAAACTTCTTTTATTTATCTTACGGAAATGTTAATAAAATGATACTGAAAACTGTCAGCTCCGTTGTTTCAGTATCATCATTTTGTAACTTATACAAGTTTTTCGCAATAAATTTTGCAACCACGTCTCTTGTCTGCTAATACTTCGGAATATACCCCAGAAATGTGAAACCTTCACTTTCTGTACTCTAATCACCTTCAAAGGCCTTGAGCTATCGAACTCCATTTTCAAATATATTTCTCAGTACTTAAATAGATTTGCTTAAAATATTGGAAGAATGTTATAAATTAGATAAAAACTAACAAGTACACAGAGCGAAATATTTATAAGTCTGTCATTGCACAAAATTCGTGATCAACATCGCAAAGTATTATGTTTTTCTTTACGTTTTTCCACTTTTTAAACGTTACGGTTTCTTGGTTTCTAATACTAGCGTGTTAACATTTTTTTGTCTCATGTTTCATAATCTGTGGCTCTGTCACTCAATCGCTAAGACTCGAAGATTTAAACAGCAAATCGTTTTCAATCATACAAATTATGCAACTTCGACGGAATCACACACTGTAATGTAAAGGTTACTTTGTGAAATGCAAATTCCCAACATCATTTGTTTATAAAATTATTTATCTGCTGATAATCGTCATTAGTTTCTTTTTCCTTTAGCACGTTGTGGTCTGCACAGAAAAAAGTTTTTGGTCTTATTTAAGGTTTTATTTGTTTTCGAATTAAAATTTTATTAATATTTTACCTTATTATCTTTATCCTTTTGCCATGAATATGTTTTTTTAACCAAACTTATAGTTGAGAAATTAGAAATTTGAATTAAGTTTCAGTGTGAAAAGTAAGTACAAATATTATACGTAAATACGTACATTTATATTGAATCATACGATTCCAAATTGGAATAAAAAATCGCAATGAAGATCTTCCACCGGAATATGTTCTGTGCTATTACCTTGATTTAAGGCCAAGCTGTTTCTGTTTTCCTTATTTCAAATTCGAATTATCTTTTAGGCTTTAGCGGTTCTATTATTTTTTTGCTGTCTTAAGTGTTCAATCACTTGACATCTTGTGTTCTTCGCCAAAGGACACTGCGTTCGGATAGAATATTCACAATATTTTTGCAAAAATCTTTTAATAAATATTCGTAGGAATTTTACATTGATTAGAGTGGAATTCCTGGATTCGCATCTATATACAAATAGATAAGACGAGCCGCAGCTTAGTTTTGGCGTTACTTCCAAGTACTCTAAATGCTCTAAATTGCCATTCCTACGTGATTTGCAATATCGGTATGCGAGCCGCCTGTGGTTTCCTAAGTAACAAAACGATTGCACATCTCCGATTTTAATATTGTTAACTGTGAACCTCAAAAGATTGGTGGTATGGATACCTAAAACTTTGGTTTAATTGCTGTTAACATGAAGGCCCACTTCTAATGCGAGTTGATTACCTCATAATTGAGTCCAGTGCAATGTTGAACAACGGCGGAGATATGAAACAATTCTACCTTACCCTAATGTTCACACCAATCTGGTTGCCTAAGATATTTTCATGTAGTACTCGGCTTGCTAAGTTATCATACAGAGCTCTTAAGGTCGATTAGTTCAATTAGAATTCCCTGGCATAGTCGACAAATGGTGGTGGTTAGTATCGAATGCTTCGGCAAAGTAAATCAATATCAGATATAGGTTGCTCCACTTTAATCCATGGGCTACTCACATATATGATGATCTAAGGCCCTTACGAAAATCTGCTACGAGTAGTTTTGACAGACTGGCAAGAATTATATCAGCTGTTACCTACATTCTGTAAAGACTCCTTTCTTGAGTAGTTAAATTGAAACTCCTTTATTTCGCTTCATGAGTCGAAGAAAGTGGGATGTGAAAAATTTATAAAAAGTCTTGTTCAGGCAACATTTATTGAATCTTTCAGTTTATGACTATTTCTAATAAGTTGCCAAGTAGCGTCTGAAGTTCAAACTTTACGTTCAGGTTGTCGGTGCCCACGATTTTATTCAGCACTCTCTATAAAATGTGTTTTATTGCATTCCATTGTTGTCTGAGGTTTTGTTTTTACCTCGCCTGTTGCGCATACCCATTAGTTTTGAGGAGTAACCAAATCACGTTGTGCACGTTTCTGTGAGAAAAGATAGTCCCACTGACAATAAGATCATTACTTGCTCATATTCCTGTGAAGATTTGCCGTTCTCTTTCAGTTGATCCATTCCATGAGTTCCGCAATGTAGATCCCAAAGTAATGCATTCAGGAACTCCGACTTTACTTGCCTAAGGCGAGTAAAAAATCTTCTTGGCCAAGAACTGAACAACATTTTCTTCATCAAATGAGTTTCGCAGAGGCAGAGGTTACTATAACTTTATTTCGGAGGGCAGTGTTCAAAGTGAAGAACTAAAATGAAAATATAAAGAATTATTTGGCTACTTTATGCGGCAGCTTTGTTTGTTTTTTAATAGCCTCCGCAGTGGCTTTTTAAAGCTTAACTTAAAAATTTCCTCTTGATTGCTTCGAAGATTAGATATAAACGGCGGATGATATATCAGCAGTATCGGTAAACAAATTTGGGGTAAAGTATTTTGAAGTCTTCAACAAATTCATTACCTCTTTTGCTGTAATTATTTGCCCACCCTTCATATCGTCAAATAAGTTACATGTTAAACAGCAATTTTAAATTTATATCTCTTCAAAGTGATTTTAAATACTTTGTGAAAAAGAACTATTATAGAACTAAAGAACTATATTGATGTTATCCCTACTTTTGAATACCAAGTAGACTTTTAAACATGCACCAAAAAATTAGAAGAACGTAAAGGGAGTTTTATAGTTTAGGATCTTCTTTAATGGTTTTTAAATGTTTCCTTCTTAAATTCAAATTTGATTGTACTGCGGTATTTCGTTTGGTCGTTACATAATTTTTGTAAAATGCAAATAAAATCAATATTTGTCAACTGAATTTGGATTATATCTATTATCTATTATCTACTTAATTCCATCATTCATCATTTTTGTATGAATTTTGGGCAATAAGAAATTATTAATTTTGCATGAAAACGTTTAAAATAAAAAAATATTATTTTTAAATGATGTACATGTAATTTTTTCCTTAAGAAAAATCCAGATAAATTAAATTGCTTAAAGAATAGATTAGCTGTTGAACTGTTATTATGTATTTTTTAATACAAATTTACACAAAAACTTAAAATATTAACTTTTTATGAATAAGTCCGTTATGCTTAAATTGTTCAATCTTAGTATATTATTATACAGACTAAAACAATTAATATTTAAAGTTAAATTACAACATTTTTAAAGTTTGCTGTATCTTAAGGTGCGGTCAGATTAGTCAAACATTTGACCAAAACACATAATCACTATTTTTGCATATGTTTATTCAATCTTTACTGACACGAATCATTACGAATGACAATTTATAATAAAGAAATGTGATATCTAACATTTTTATTGAGTAGGATCTTTCATTTCATTATTAATATTTGAGAAGGACAAAAAATTTTATTCCATAGTTTAGTGCTTACGTCTTTTCGGTCAAATATTTGGCTAATTTGACCATACCTTTACAAATCGTGAGACGAGAACTCTTAAAATTTTTTAATATATCGAAAATACCAAAATGACAAACGAAATAACGCCAGCAATGAAAAATCCCTTAAAGGAAAAAGGCTCAAAAATCACGGCAAACTTAATTATTTATTACTTGTTGCTCTTAGAATAAAGTAGAGATGTAACTTACAAGACGTTCACCTTAAGTTCTCTAAAATAACTTTCTACTGGAAGAAATAATTCTGTAGTTCATTAAACTGTTGCAACAAAAAACGACAATTGTTTCAACGATACTTATTTAAAAATCACAATAACTCATTAGCAATTAGGACTAAAAAAAGAATTTAAAAAGAGAAAATACTTCATAAATAAAATATAGAATACTTCTAAATTTTCATTTTGTATAAATAAAAGTATTATTTGGTGTAGTCTGCATAATAATACTGCCATGTATTTGTTGTTGTAGCGCCAAAAGTTTTAATGTTATATAAAATCAATCGATGCGATGCACCTACACGAATAAATGTTAAATGTATGGTTTTTTCATCGACACATCTTCTTTCTTGTCGAACACGTTTTTATGCAACAATCAAATATTAAAACACAACACAGACATATATGTGTGTTCGGCAACTTTCAAAATTTAGAAACACACATAATTGTCATGTAAAAATTTATGTGTATGTTAATTTAAGCTGTGTTTGTTTACATTTATGTACGAGTCTTGCATACACGTTGTGTATTTCTCTGAACTCTGGATAAAACTAATTTTGGATTTCTTTAAAATAAAATTGGTCAAACAAGAGGTAACAAATTTTAGAATAATGCATAAAAAACACGTCGAAATTGCACATAAAATGATATTAAAAAAATCGTCAATTACGTTGTACATTACTTAAATTGTAAACGGTGGCAGCAAGGTTTAAAGCATTTTATTCTAATTGAATATATATCCTTGCATGCTTTAAGGCGTGCTTAGGAAACTAAAATTTTTTATACAAATATATACGTTACATCAAGCATTACTTATCAGCTGCATTTTTTTTTTATTGTTCTCATTTACATAATACCTTTTTTATATTTAGGATTAATCAAATCAAAATTAATACAAGAATAAATAGACAGAAATATTATAAAAATTTCCACATTTTATCACTATATTTTCATGCTTTTATAAACACTTTCTGAATTTTTATCTGGCAATACCATTATAATACCTTGCTCGCTCAATATATGACATTGTGTAGCATAATTTTAGAGCGCTGCACAGTGGCTGAAAATCGTTTTTCGTTGGCCAAAATTCTGTAACTTTTGAACCGATCAAAATAATGAAATAATTTTTTTTTAATGGATAGATATTTAGTTCAGCTTGATTCAGTTTCAATTACATTAAAATTGATTGAGGACTTTTTAAGGAATTCGTTTTCAAATGTGAACATTTTAATTTTTTAACTTTCAGAGTGAAATATGGGTTTTTTCTGTGTGTAACATAGTAAAATATCCCTCTAAGATCCAAAAAAGTATATATATTCTTGATCAGTGATGAAATCTAAGACGATATAGCTATGTCCGTCTGTCCATACGTCTGTCCGTCCATCCGGCCGTCCGTCCATTCGGCTGTCTGTATGAACACGATTCAGTCTAAACGAAAATAGCTAGACCCTTGAATTTTGGTACATATATATCTTGAAGGATAGGGCAGGCTAAGTTCGTAAAAGGGCCAAGTCGGACCAGGGGGAAAAAAATTCCCCTAAGAAGAACTAAACCAACCCCTGAAAAACTACACATTTTTACAAGTTTTTTTGTAAATTTGTTAAGCAAATGAAACATTTTTATGTCAAAGAAGGTTCAAGGTCTTTACCCTGGAGCCAGAAAATCATAAAAATTTATTTTTGGACCCCGCCCCCTTTTTGTGGGCGTTTATATAGCATATTATATGAAAAATAGTGTCAATAATTAACAAATTGTATTACCTATGCCTAGATTGCATAAAAAATTAATTTTTAAGCTTTCATGACGAATGGAAAATGTACTCGGATCTTCTGCGCTACCTTCCCCTCTCCGCCACAAAAAAAAAAATTTTTTTTTTTGGTTAAGCAACAAGAAAGTATAATTTGATCTTCTACGCTACCTTAACCTCACCACCCCCTTACCCATCCATCATCCTATATATTTGGAAGGTATTTAAGATCCGACTCGGTCGAATATAACGTTTTAACTTATTTTTTACTAATACAATGTTTTCCGTACTTAAAGAATAATGAAAGGCAATTATAATTTTTATTCGTTTGACTTAAATATTAATTGCTAATATTCCATATTTTTTTCTGTGCTATTTCTGTTCTTTAGCAGTTTTTTGGCTTCTTCATCTAAATCCCGATGATCCACTTTCCATTGATTTCGAATACTGGATGTGAACGGATCTGACGTTGCCAATAATATATTAAATAGATCTTCATTTATTGAATTCCGTGAAATTTTCCTAGTATTGTGCTCTCTATAAAATATGTAATCCTTGTTCCTTTTTTCCTGAGCCTCCTCTGATAGATCTCCAAGTGGCACCAAATGATATTTAATAACATCTTCACCATGATAAAGGATTTTGTGAACTGTTGCAGACATATTTCTCCATGGGTAGTTAGTTGTATATATTTTTGCAGTTTCCTTAGCATAATCTCCAAATTTTCTACAGTCAATTTCTTCATTGCACGCAAGTACTTCTAGTATTATTTTAAATCTGAAAATAAGGTTAAAATCTACTCCTGTTATTTCAGATGCTATTTCTGGATCTGAAAAGAATCTTCTTGCGGTATTGCCATCATTTGTATTGCCTGACCCTTGTTTTGGCTGATCTATAATCAGTCCACGTTTGCGATATTCATCTTGAACATGTTTCTTTTTTGAACTTCTTAACTCTTTGTTGGTCTCGTTGTTTCTTATTGATCCTGAAGACCCGAAATCCAAATCCTTTGATGGCAAACAGTCCATTTTAGCTGCGGTTATGTGATGATGTGCTGGATATATATTTGAGCCTTTTTCAATCGCACGCTGTCTGAGTTTAATATATTGCTGTTTTGTTAATTTCAAATCCAGAAATAATGCTAATGCCTCCTCATTTGTGTACTGTATTGCATCATTCGGAGTTGGTATACTTTTAAGAATCCGTTTTGTTCTCGGTGGACTAGCTTTAACAACTTTTTCAATGATATCCACTTTTGTAAATTGGTTCTGTGATCGTAATTGATGTAGGAAAGATTCTTTTATATTTGTAGAACCAAAGGCATCGTTAATATCTTTAAGCTTCCGCCTCATAGATCTATCGCTGCAGTTGTTTACTAATGATTTGCGTGGTCTTCCAGCCTTATCTTGCTTTGCTGTTTCTGCAGCGACAGTAAGTTGACCTTCTAACCACTTTGCACTTTTTATATAAAATTTTTGTTTACTGTACATAACTTCTTTGTAGCGTTTTTTTAGTGCTTTGATGAAATTATATAATTGCTCTTGCATTTCGGTGCTACACGAATTTAAGTTTAATTTTATTTTAACGTAACTAAGAACATCAACCTGATTTTTGTTGTTAAAATACACTTCGGCCAGTTCTTTATAACTGAAGCTATCCATTTTCTTCTGAATATTTTTATTTGCGTTTGTTATGTTTTATCCGTACACTTAAAGGATTCAGTTATTACTGAGTAATCCCTTAACGAATCCGTACCTTTATAAATTTTTAGATACATGTTCTTCACACACTGATCTTTAATTTCATACCAGGTAGCGCTTAAATTGAACAAAACTGCACTCATGCGTCAATATGGGGTTGTTTTTTAACTTTAGTGGTTTAATGTCGCAATTATTGTTATAAAATTGTTTATGACTTTGGTTGACCCTAACATTTGATAACAGGTAAATTTAGAAAGAGATCATATGCTCTGTAGATCCCATTGTGATAATTTTATTACTTATTTTTTGCTGGTCAAAACAAAGCCATTAAACCCTTTCGAAGGTATTATATTTATTTTTTTAGTTATACGTAGCCTAAACTAAAAAAAAAATAAACTTTTAGGCAAAAAAATGAAAATTTTATACACCATTGTATATGAATTTTTTTCGAGTAATTTCATTACAATGAAAAAAGTGTTCTACAGGCGGCTCGTGGCGGGTGCAAAAGTATATATAGCCTTAAAGAGGACACTTTCACCTTTCTCGTGGTTGTATACGTTTCTTGTTCCCTTTTGTTCCCTAGAAGTTCTATTCCACTAAAGTTTAAATTTGAGGAAAATATAGTAGTTTTATAAATATTTCATAAAGCCCCTAATATTAAACGCTAGAGCTGTACCTACTTACAACAACTAAAGACAATAATCCTACCAACATTATAAAAAAAACCGCAGACCATTATCGATGATAGCTTGCGAGTAGTAACCATTTAATTTTGGTAAAAAACCAAAGAAAAACACCTTTTTCTGAAATTAAAAAAAAAGTTGAGTTTGACAGCATGCCACGCCCACAATTATCAATATTTTAACATAATTTTTTGGCTACCTTAATTTGGATATATTAACTACAAAATGACGTAAAAATTTTAAAAATCAGTGACAAAAAAATTTACTTTTGGCCAACGAAAAACGATTTTCAGCCACTGTGCGCTGGTTTAACACCGAATTGAAAACTGTATGAAATGTAAGTTCAATGTTAAAATTTTATGTGTTTTGTAATTGATGCTTCAAATTTGAATTATAACCCGTATTGTTAACAACTGTTTATTATAAACAGAAACAAGTAAGAATGCTATATTCGGCTATGCCGAATCTTATGCACCCTTCATTATGGATATAAATCTAGTTTAGTGAAGTAGCTCCTATTAAAAAATAAACAAATATCGCGGTGACAGAGAATTAAAAAATAAGAAACAAATTTTAAGTATAACATAAATATAATTTAACATAAAAATATCACCGGCTCTTAATGAATAAAGCATTATTAAATTTTTTTTAATATTTCCTTAAAGATCTCTTTAAAAGATTAAAAATGATACCCATATTGACTATATTGACAATCGAACTTTTTTATAAAAGTTTCAGAGGGCCATAACTCTGAAAATATTGGCGCTCGCTTCATGTTTTGTCCTATCTTTTATTTCTCTATCGCTCCATATACTTGTTTGTTTTTATTTCAGCCTTTTTCACTTTTTGTGATGAAGGGTATACAAAGTATTGGATTATTTTACTTATTAAAAAAAGACTTTTAACTTTTAGGTTAATCTACATTAATTATGCTTGATTCCTTTAAATATTGTTTTAAAATGCAAAATGAAATGTATTACTGCTGGGAAATTAAAATTGTTTGTAAACACATTTTTTAGCAACTTGGGTTTTTCAGTTTGGCACTAAATGTGTTTCCAGAAATTTGAAACCAGGTGACTGCACTAGCTTTCACAAGGCGACTTGACACACATTTTTATTTTTAGTTTAAATTCAGAAAAATAAAACCATGAGGAGGCGAGGTTTAGAAAGCTTCTGTAGCTTAAATATTTGCTCCATATACATGTATCACAGAGTATCATAGAATAATATTATATTGTTTTTTTTGCGATAAATTTTTTAAATAACTTTTACCTTAAAAACTATAAAAACATGTTAAGATTTTTCACGAAAGAAAGAAAGAAGAACATACAATTTAATTATCCTAATTCAAAATTAAAACGCCTCAAAATATTCTTACAAAATTTTGAAATTATATAGATAAAAGAGATTTTAATCGAATGGTGAAATACAATTAAATTATTTTTTGCTTTTACATATAAATTTCCAGGACGGGAAAAAATGTCCCAAAAAAAATTTTTTTTTACAAAAGAGGATACCTACCTTAACTTTATCAATCTAGGGACCTTCATTTTTTTTTTTTTTTTTGGGTATGTAGCTAACAATATTGGTTTCAAAAACCCGTTTCTGATTTTGTATTCGGTTCGCGTAATTCTACAATTTTTAATAAATTTTCTGTGTTTTGAGAGGTCTGGAGAAATAACTGTTATGATTTTGACCTTATTTTTTCTTTTATTTGCATTTGCTACAGATTGTAAGTAGTAGTAAGTTTAATTTAAAGAATAAAAAACAAATGCCACCTTTTTAGAGAAAATCTTGTAAAAATGTTATATTTTGCGTTTACCCAATTCAGAAGCTTGTAATTTTTTAACAAAAGGCGCATACAAAATAAAACGTGAAACTTGTTTATTCGAAATTTTATTAGGAATATGGCAAAGGTCATAAAGCAGTAAGATGATTATAAAAAAATAAGCGCACTACTCTAAATATTTTACGTAAAGGTCGGCCCAAATAAAAAAAAAACAATTTTCTCCTAAGCTGAAAGAGATAACCTACACAGTGGAGCACGTTTTTATATGTAGATATTTTCAAGCCCTCATTAAATTTAAAAAATCTTAACATTTAAGTTAAAAATTAAAATTATGACATTAAAAAGTATCCAACTTTGGAGGCCTACCCAGAAGCCCTCTCTAAACTAGCAGTCCAACCGCTCTCGGCTCTGCTCAGAAACACATCTGCTATGTGTTTTTCTAAATTAAGATATTTGCAGTGGTTCATGGGATACCGAATATTGTCCAAAATAAATAATTTTCAAACCATTGTGCATCTTCATCTATTTTAAATATAAAATGACATTCAGGTAATAAGAATGATGGTAAAATATCGTTTATCTTTATTTGAATATTGGTCCATAGCTTAGAAAAATTTACATCTTAACACTGTTAGATTAATTATATGCCACCAAGTTTGACTGGTTTATTGTGGCAGTAGACTTGCAACACTTAGAACTTTATTCAGTTGTATTCATTACTTCTCCACATTATTTCTTTTATTTCTTTATTGTACGCGGCATTGCCTTGGTGTACTTCAAGGCGTTTTCTAGGCATTGGTGAAATAAATAGCCATTTATATATTATCTGTAGCTGCAATCTAAACAAAGATGAAATATTTAAGATCTGAGAAACAGCGCTACCTATCGGAACCAACTTATTAGGACTGTGATAAATACAAAATTTAATTAAAATAGTTTTCATCAATATCTTTTAACTTCTTCCTTTGAAATTATTTTAAAATCTGTATAAATAAATCAGACTTCTTTTAATCATAATTACCCCTCATATTCCTAGTTACAAAAAAAAACATGGCGAAAAATACATGGCATTTGAAATTTCATTACAATCAGTTTAGAGATTAAGATATTAACCAAGAAAATTTTCTCACACTGAGACAAAACCATTCCATGCATTTTTTTCTTCAAGATTCACTTGTTGTATGAAATTATCATCTTTTACCAATTTTCGTATTTGGGGGCCAATAAAGATACCTGTTGATTATACACAAATTAGTTGTTATTATACATGCGTTCATAATATATTTTTTACCTTCTTTTAATTTTCCGCTCGTAATTCGGGGAAAAATCTGTTCAAGGTGTTTGAATGCAGGTCCATTTATATCAAGGGCTTTCACGAGTTGCTTTATTAAGCCCAACTTTATGTGCAACGGAGGTAAAATAATGTCTGTTGGATTTACTAACGGGATATTTATACTATTTTTTCACCAATAATAGCTGTTGTACGTGGTTTCCAGTCTCTCTGTATGTAATGCTTAGAAGAATCTCGGCTGTCCCATTCACAAAAATAGCAAGGATACTTTGTGTTACCACCTGGCAAGCCATTCAAAATTGTTAGTACTTTCAAATCAGCCACAATTAGCCACTTGTGCATAGTATAAACAATGGCATTTAGTATTAGAGACACACTATCATACGTTTCTTTGATGATTGTAGCGTAAGCCAACGGTACTGAAGGGAGCTATCCATCGTTATGCAAAAGCACTGCCTTTAAACCTTGAAATAGAAGATAAACATATATAAGTAAAATAAAAGGAACTATATAAAAAGTACTTGTATTACTTTTTGTTGAACCATCAATAAATAATCTCCAATCTTGAGGAACATGACTATATCCAAGTTGTTCAAACAATTTATTCACATCATTGCAGTAAGCCAAATCACCAGATTCATTGCTTTCGTTGAACAGTGATCCAAACAAACTGGTTTCCTCGGTCCTGCGAAATGTAATGTTAACATTTTCTTGCAAATAGTTCCACTGTTTAAGTCTTGAACCTAAAAGTTCGGTTTGTCTTTTCGACAACTCTAAATCCCGAACTAGATCATGGAATTCGCCTTGGGACATAAAGTGTTGGCTTTTAAATTCCCTTTCGGAAGGAGCATATTCTGATTGGGGGCTTACAACATGGCTTGGAGGTGACTTAAACTCAGTTAAATCTGGTGATATTCTTTCTGGAACAACGTCGTTTTTCTGACACGATACAGTCTTAATTACACTATCAACATTTGCGTATTTCATATGTTGTTTTATTTTATTTTTTGTCTTGTTTTCGTTAAACAGAAATAGCAATTATTTGGTCTATGCACACGTAGGGGAAGCCAGCTTACCGGTTCGGGATATGGCAATACAAAAGAGCCATCTGGACAAATTTTCCAGGATTTTAGTGTTGCGTAACAAGACGAACAACAAACCGACGGTATATAACATTTTCCCTGTTCTAAGGGACGACTAAAATATTCTTCATAAAGGGGAATAATATGCTTATTTACCGACACATATATTTTATGTAAACTTTAAAAATAACACTTTGTATTAGTTCACTTATTAAGTATGTTTGCACCAAAATCACTCCGATGGTTATTGTTCACTTACAAAAATTAAACTGTGCCATTTTCGCAACCGCAGTCTTTTATTAACATTTTTTGTAAGTCATAAAAAAAGAAAAGTTTAGAATGTGTGTTTTTTAAGTCGGACCTAAACAGGTAAAATGGCTTAATTAGTATGCTATTTTTACTGTATGAAATACTCTTTTTAAAACACTCCCCTTTCTGTACTCAAACAGGTACAATGGACATTAGTTGGTTAATTAGAATTTGTTTTTAGGCTAAATCTTGTTGTGGTTGGTGGGTTTTCAGAAAAAATGTGCAGGTCAAAATTGCATAAGCCATTTATTTCAAGAAATTTCTAAATAAAAACCAAAAGCTTAAAACACAAAAAATTGCATAAGTCATCCATTTTTTAACCGATTTTATTGTTGTTACCCATTTCTGAAAGCGAATTAATTATCATTTCTCATTATAATAAAAGAATAATAAATCTGAAAATATAAGAATACGCGTTTTTCTCTACATTTACCGTTATAAAACCACTTTTCGAAGTGACCTAAAAAAACAAAGGTATTTTCGTTTTCCATGGACTCCAACAAAACAAAATTGGTGTATGAGAATCCCGAATAATTTTGGTGTTTTACAGTGTAATGGAAGGTTCTGGAAATAAATAACAATCATCATGTATCTAAAATGATAAATGCGTAGTAAAGAAATATTCTACCAACATATGGAGGAAGTTTTGGCATATTCAAGAGCCTTAACATTGGGTTTATAAAAGCAACGGCCATACAGGCTGATTTATTCTTAATGAAAACGTCAACCAGTGAAGATCTTGTGGTAAAACAGATAAAACAGTGGTAAAGTTGCAATCGCGTATTTTTGTGTACAAATCGCGAATAAGTAAATAATTGCCTAAATAAAGTGTAATTTAATTAAAGTAGTAATCGAATTGTGTGTATAAAATTTGCAATAAAATAAACGTTTATAAATTTAAATAAACGTAACAATTGCTGTCAGAAGTGAAATTGCAAATAAATCGCAATGAAATTTGACCAGCTAAAAGTTGAGCAGTTAAAAATGGAGTTGTGTAAATAGGATCTGCCGACAGCGGGCAACAAAGCGGAATTACAAAAGTGGTTGATAGACGAATTCAAGCAGCGAGGTATTGATATTGGGACATACGAGTTTGGAGAAAAAGAAGAGCAAGAAGAGATTGAAGCACGTACCCCAGCAACAAACAGCGTTATGGACTTAAATTCTATGTTTGCATCTATGATGAAGAAAATGGAAGAATATAACCAAAAGCAGAGTGACCAGATGATGAAGAAAATATAAGAAAATTACCAGAAGCAGAGCGACCAGATAATGAAGAAAATAGAAGAAAATAACCAGAAGCAGGACAACCAAATAAAGAATATGGAAGAATACAACCAGAAGCCTTAAGAAGCATTTCAAGACAGCCTCAGAGCAATACAAAAAACCTCTAGTGTCAATGGAGAAAGGCTTTTAGTGGAGATAAATGAGAAATTTCAAGAAACTTCAGAAGTCTTCAGTAAACGAGTGGACGTCGTTGAGCTGAGAGTCAGCAGCCTCAAAAGAAAAGTGAACGAAGAATTGAATGAATTAAAAGTGCAAATGGGCGAACTTCAAATTCGAGAAGGACCAGTGAGAGTTATCTCTGAGCATGCTAGCAAGATAAATAGTCCGAGCTTTGACGGCAGCACACCTTTCAATGTTCTTAAGTTTCAGTTCGAAACATTGGCCAACAAGAATAATTGGGACAATGATGAAAAAGCTATAGAGCTTATTTTTGCCTTAAAGGGAGCAGCAGCAGAAATACTCGAAAGCTTACCAGCCGAATGTAGAAATTATTATGAGGTCATAATGGATGCCTTACATCGTAAGTACGGAGGTAAGCACAAAAGAGATTTCTATAGAATGGAGTTGCGAGGCAGGGCTAAAAAGGCAAACGAAACGTTTAGTGCAGCTAACTTCCTCAGGCGAGCATCATCCGTTTCTCGATCAGTTCAAAATTGAAGCATTTGTGAATGGCATACGAGATCCAGATGTTAAATATGCGGTTTGTGCTATGCTAAAATCAAAGTTTGCATAAACTATCTCGTAAGCGCTAGCACAGGAGACCGCAAAAGTCATCTCGAAGCCGCAGGTGTACAAGGTGCGATATCTTGAGACCGATTATTATAACCAGGGGAAAAAATGAGCGAGATAAAAGAGATGGTAAAACAAATGATGGAGAAGGAAAAGAGTAAGTCCCGTAACAAATGCTTCAACTGCGGTAAAGTCGGCCAATTCCAGTGCAACTGCAGGTCTACAAAGAAAAGATCAAGATCTGTTTCGCCAGTGAGGGACAACAAGCGAGCGAACAACACCAAATCGTTCGAGTCACCGTTAAACTAAATCGAGCTAGCGCTAAGGGGCAAGTGCTAGCTCCCACGACCGATGGCCCCACAATCTCGATTTCTTTTGTGCAACAAAAGAATAGCAACCTAACTGCTTGCGGTCTTATCAACGGAAGAAAGCAAGTCCTCACCATAGACACAGGAGCGTCTCAGTCCATAATAAGGCCTGATTTAGTAAAAGGAGCAGTGGAACCGTTAAATAATGTATGACTGCGTATGGCTTCTGGGGACTTAGCCGCTGTCTACGGAAGAGCCAGGGTAACAATTTGTAAGGTAAGTATTTGTTGTCACCGACATAGTGAATGAAGTTATCATTGGTGCAGACTTCATGACAGCCAACGGTATTAACCTGTACATGGGCGAGCCAATAATGATCTGGCGTAATGTGGAGATACCCCTGAATGTTGGTTATGAAAGCAGGACCAAAGTAAGGAAGCTTTTTGCCGTTAAACGCCAGAAATTACCACCTCAGACGGAAACTATAGTATGGGTACTTTTGGAGGCAGATTGTGTGGCTAACCGGTTGCGGGTGGTAGAACCAACAAAGTAAAAACGATATTTTAACAGCTAAAGCCCTTGTGAAAATCTGCGATGATGGAAGCGTTCTTGTGAGGATACTTAATCTGTCCAATAGCGAAAAGACTATTAACAGAAATTTTGAGATAGGTCGATGTGAGCCAGCTGAAGTCATAATCAATTGTGCGGTGAATACAGTATGCCCCAATTTACCAGCCAGAAAAAGATATTTACTAGCAGTTCAGGTGCAAAAATTGGTGAAAGCACTTACATATTCTGACAGAAACAAAGCAAAGCAGTTGTTGAGAAAACATGCCTCCGTGTACGCCCAAAGTAATAAAAGCCAAGGTGGAACGGCAGTTGTGAAACATTAATTAGTACTGGCGAAGCGAGTCCTATAAAACAAGCACCTAAAGGTGTTCCCCTAGCAAAGCGAAACGAGATCAAGGAACTTGTCAGCGAAATGGACCGGAGTCATTGAGCCATCCTCGAGTCCGTGGAGTTCGCCAGTAGTTTTGGTAAAGAAGAAAGACGGCAGTACTAGGTTTTGCGTTGACTACAGGAAGCTCAATAACGTCACCAAGAAAGCCAGTTATCCATTGCCTAAATTGATGATATCTTAGACACGTTGGCTGGAACAAAATGGTTCTCTACCTTGGACTTACAGAGCGGCCATTGGCAAGTAGAGATAGCCGAGACAGACAAGGAGAAAACTGCCTTTAGCGCAAGTGTTGGTTTATGACAGTTCAAGGTTATGCCATTTGGGCTCTGCAACACTCCAGCTACTTTCGAGCGTTTAATAGAACGTGTGATTAAAGGCCTCAATTGGAAAACGTGCTTAGTGTATCTGGATGACATAATTATGATGGAGAAAACTTTTGACGAACACCTGAAAAACCTGGATGAAATATTTAAGCGTATAACAGCTGCAGCATTAAAATTAAGTATTAAAAAATGTGCTTTGTTTCAAAAGGAGTTCAAATACCTGGGGCATCGTGTAACAGCTGAGGGCATATCAACTGATGAAGACAGAGTACTGGCAGTAAAGAGCTGACCTCGCCCACAAAATCTTCACGAGCTGCGCAGTTTTCTGGGGCTTTGCACATACTACAAAGGATTTGTGCAGAACTTTGCTCAAGTGGCTGCTAGCTTGCATGAGTTGAGCAGAAAGTCGCAACAGTACCACTGGAGGGAAGCAGCGGAATAAGCGTTCCAGAAGCTCAAGAAACTTTTGTGTTCGGCACCAGTCCTCGCTTATTCAATAGCTGGAGAAACATTCATATTCAACACGGGTGCAAGCTGCTATGGAATAGGAGGAGTTCCTTCTCAGCAGATTAATGAAACAGAAAAGGTCATTGGCTACTACAGCAGGGTACTCTCGAAGCTCGAGATAAATTACTGCGTTACACGACGGGCGCTTTTGGCAGTGCTGGAATACCTATATGGTCAACATTTCATCTTAAGGACGGACCACTCCCCACTACGTTGGTTGATGCAATTTAAGAACCCCGAAGGGCAGCACGCACGCTGGGTTGAACGCTTGCAAAGCTAGGCTTTAGTATTGTACATAGAAAAGGCGGTAAACACAACAACGCTGAAGCCCTTTCTAGACGGCCATACAATGCAGAGTGGAAGCACTGCACAAATGTCGAGACATGCGGCATACCCAAAAATGAGGACCCGATTTTGGCAAAAATTATATTGGCTAAGCAAAATAACAGAAGACCGACCATAATGAAATATCGGTAGAAAGCCGCCTAGCAAAATCGTACCTGGCTGAGTGGAATAGCCTGAGGGTGGTATATGGTTGCTTATATCGATCTTGGGAGAGTACAGATGGCAAAACCACAACGGACTTAATTGTCGTGCCAACTTCTAAAAAAGCGAGATAATGAAGCAGTTTCATAATCGTCCCAGCGGTGGTCATATGGGTATAACAAAAACGCTGGAAAAGGTAAAGCAACGATTTTACTGGGTAGGCTGCTGACAATTCGTAGCCGATTGGATAGCAAATTGCGAATAGTGCATTGCGGCTAAGGGTCCTATAAGAAAGAGTCGTGGCAAGCTTTAGCAATACAATGCAGCTGCCCCTTTGAGCGGATAGCTATTGATATTTCAGGTCTATTCCCTGTAAATAATGCTGGAAACCGAAATGTACTAGTGATTATAGATTATTTCAGCCAATGGCCTGAAGTGTACGCCATTCCAAACCAAGAGTCCAAAACAGTAGTGGACGCTCTTGTTAACAACTGGATGTGTCGATATGGTGTTCCACTAGAACTGCATTCAGACCAGGGACGAAATTTTGATTCGGCCATATTCAAGGAGATGTGTGACGTAAATGGTATCAAAAAACGAGAACGACGCTACATCCACAGTCTGATGACATGGTAGAAAGATTTAATCATACCCTAGAGGAATATCTTAGAAAAGTGGTCAGTGCACACCAGAAGGATTGGAATGAGCACATACCAAAGTTCCCCCTAGCTAATCGGTCAGCTGTACATGATTCAACCTCACGTAGTCCAGCAAAAATCTTATTCGGGAAAGAACTAAAACTGCCAGCAGATTTAGAATTTAGTATTAAACCGGGACCTGCAGACGAAGACAATGGACGTGTTCTTCAAGCGCAACAAGACCTGCAAGAGCATCATGAGTTTGTCCGTCACCGCATCAAAATGCCCAGCGATAAAATAAAAGCCAGATATGATCGAGCAGCAAACACGGAGGGATTTACTGAAGGTCAAATGGTTCTACTATATAACCCAGAACGCAAGAAAGGACTGTCTTCTAAGCTGCAAACTCACTGGGAGGGACCATACAAGGTGATTAAGCAATTAAATAATTAAGTTTACCGAATACAGAGATACCATAATCCGAGGTTAAAAATGAAAGATGTTCACCTGGAACGGCTGGCCAAATATGGCAAAGGTAATGTTGAGCCTATTCGGGACTAAAAGGCTTAAGTGGGCGGCAGTGTTGCGAAGATGCTTTATTCAGGTCATAAAAAGAAATAAAAATAATTGTCACCGACAAAGCAAAACGAAGTGACCTATCGTGAAATGACCTACTGTGTCTGTTCTTAAACACAAAACAAAAACAACTAACATAAAGCAATAAAAATAAACGCAACACACAACCACACTAACACCTACATAACAACTAATTAAAATACACAACATGTACAAATAAATTCAAAATAATAATAATGGAAGGTTCTGGAATCAAATAACAATCATCATGTGTCTAAAATGATAAATGCGTAGTAAGGAAATATTCTACCAACATATGGAGGAAGTTCTGGCATATTCAAGAGCCTTAACATTGGGTTTATAAAAGCAACGGCCATACAGGCTGATTCATTCTTAATAAAAACGTCAACCAGTGAAGATCTTGTGGTAAAACAGATAAAACAGTGGTAAAGTTGCCATCGCGTATTTTTGTGTACAAATCGCGAATAAGTAAATAATTGCCTAAATAAAGTGTAATTTAATTAAAGTTGTAATCGAATTGTGTGTATAAAATTTGCAATAAAAGAACTGAATAAAATAAACGTTTATAAATTTAAATAAACGTAAAAATATCATTTGCCTTTTGCTTTCAAAAACATTTTTTGAATAAAAAAAAAAATAAACGGCTAATATCAGTGCTGTGGACTTTTGTTGAATATATAATTTACTCGATTGTAAAGTTTGATTTATATATTTGCAGCAGCCATGGTTTCACAGGGTTCTTTCCTGTAATTTGCTCATGTAAAAGATATAAAAGTCTCCTAGTTATGACTTTATTCTTTAACTCTTAGAATCATAAAAATCCTTCTACACTGATCGACTATGGTTTTAGTGATATGAATCCATCTTTATAAGCATTTAAACATTTAAATTTTTCCCGAAATCAGGTACTTCACTTGATTGTGTATTATGCATTGATTTTAATGACATATTTCAACACCGGTTAGGGCTATCACAATACTTTTTTAGGGTTCCGTACACAAAGATTAAAAATGTGATCCTATTATTTTCGTTACAATGCCTGTTCGCCTGTCTGGCACAGACCTTTATCTCTAGAACCGTAATACGTAGACTCTTAATGTGTTTTCAAAACGATTATTTTTATGGCCGCTATAACAAAAAATACTTAAAATTTAAGAGTGTTTCAAAAATGACGTGATATTCATAAAAATATTGTTATATCTTGAAATGTGTGTATCAGTAAAGTTATGTACACTATATCAACAAGTACAAAACTTAAAGATAAGACAACTATAAAACTGGCATTCCTGTAGTGAAAAGGATTTAAGTATTTTGATCGTAGTGGGTAGACGCTTAGATTTCACTCAGATTATGTACACATACGAATATGGCTCATCTTTTAAGCCATTACAGGGTATGCATTGCTAAGTCGCCAATAAATAAGGTATAAAAAATTAAAATTAAAAGATATCCTAATAGTTACGTCATTTTCATAAGGCATTATTTCAACTTTACACAAGTTAATAAAAATAAAATAAAGTATTTAAGTGTGACGCATACATGGTATGAAAACCTTCATGTGTGAGTCAAACTCAAACTTGCTAAAACTATTTTTATTAGAGAGTTGTATTCGTTTGTTAATTGATAGCCGTTATAAATTAATGGAATATATCCTTAGATAATTTTCTGAAAATTTTATGAAGAAAGTTTCACAATTGGCTACATAACTACAATCCGGGAACAAGATATTACTGCTTCACAATCAAGCCTGACTATCTTAATCTTTGAAGCCAATACTCATTCCACAGTTACAGATCTCATTTGTTGATTTCTCTTATAAACATTATTCTATCGGCAAGAGACAGTTTGTCGATGAGTTGAAGGTTTTAATACGGCTTGTTTTTCCCCATTAAACTCAGAACAATTTTAAAGCAGTTGAACAGATAACCGTGTTCATATAAAGTAATTTTGTTTTGCATCTTCTCATATTCTACCTATTCGAATTTTGAGTTATGATACTAATTTGCCACGTCCATTAAAAATAAATCTGTTCGTGAAAAATATAATTTAAAACCTCTATTTTTGTCTTATTTTTGTATAGGGGATTTCTATTCAATTTTAAATTATTTTTCATTTTTTAAATATTCCTAATTTTCGAAAAGGTATTAAAGAACTTTATATTACATCAAATAGAATGATTTGCTCCATACCACACAGCCAATTATTTATTGAACTTATATTTTTAATAGCCAAAAATATTAAGAAAAACGAAAAAAATCAAAAATCTTGAACAACCTTGAAGTATTGCCAGCTTTCGAGATTTCGGAATCTATATGGAAATTTTCAAAATTCTGAAAACTGGGATATTTAAAAGCCAATCTTAATTAGCATCCTTAATCACAATCTTGCAAAGAAATTTATAATATTTAATTGATGTGAGACGTTAAGTACTTTATAAAATTAAATGATTTTGATACTCACCTCTATCAAATAAAAGATGAAATATTTCTTAAATACTTTATTCTTAAAATTGGTATCTTTATTTAATAAAAATTGGCTTTCGATTAATACAAAATGAAACGTTTATTTAACACGTTCTTCTTTTACGGTTTAAATTAAACCTTATGAAATAAATAAATAAATAAATAAATAAGAGAAATAAACCTAAATAAAGTATAAACATTTCTGTAGAAAAAAAAAAGAATATGTGATAATAATTTCAAACGAAAAAAACTTAAAATTATATTAAAAATTTTTTAATTAAATTGAATTATTATTATTTTGCAGAGATTATTAAATTAATAAGTGAAAATAATCGATGTAAAACTAAAGCAACTTAAAATATTTAATGACTACCATGAAGTGAGAAAATTCATTTAATATATAAATAAATAAATAATAAAAAATAAATTAAATTAAAGTAAAGTTAAAACAAAACAGACTGCTTTTTGTTTGTTTATGTAAAAAGCGAAAAACAAAATCTATGGAAAAGATTTGAACTTTTAAATATGGCTTAGCACCAGTGTGTGTTTGTGTGTTTATGAACATAAATAAATGTATGACAGTTTTTGTTTCTAAATTATTAATATTTATTAATTATAAATGTAGACTTAATTTAATACTTTGCACAGTGTTTAAAAAGATTAAAATCAAAGTAAGAAGAGGAGTACAAAGATATAAAGAGGAAGCGAACAGGTTTTGTAGATCGTAAAAAATGACAACCACCTGAAAAAAGAAAAACTAAAAGTAGACCCATAACTATACTCGTAACTAAAAGTAAAAACCAAAAGTTTTTATAAAATTTAAAATGTTTATAATAAGAAGAACACAAAATATTAAAAAATTTATTTATTAAAGCTTGTAAATTAAATTGAATTGAAAAACAAAATATTAAACGAAAATAAGGTTAGTTTCGGAAGAACGAAAGAACTAAAATGGAAGTTGTAGAAGGGCTTCATGAAAATAAAATGTTTATACTTAAATCAAATTTTGTATCAAAAAGAAGATTTCAAATTAAATAAATTTGCTCACAACAATTGGAAGAATTTTTTTCTTTAAATTTTGCTCAATCAATCTTTATTGGACGAACCATTTATTAAAATATTTGGACTATCGATAGATCATTAAATAGACTAACATATCGAATTCATTTTTTCAGCATTTTTGAAACGAAAGGAGACTAGAATGTGTAAAAACTTAATCTTAGATGTTTAATATCCTCTTAAGAAACCATTTCTCACAACGAAAAATAGTGTACAATGAAAATGTTTAAAGTTAAGAGTTTATAATATATCAACAGCTAAGTCTAAGTCTGTCCATTTGCTCATACAGCTTTTAATACCTCTGCGTCAGATAGTTATTTTTATCATTAGTTTTTGTGCACGAAAAATATTCGAAAAAAAAAAATAATTTTATAGGTCAGCGCTTAAAGAAAACATTTCATCAGTATCGTTTTGGTGCCTTAAAATAATCATCGATATTTACAAAATAACGTCTAGAAGAAATTTAGCGAACTTTTGTCCCATTGCTAGTTTTCACGTAAAGATCTATCCATAACCAAAATTTTACTAAAATCATTTCATTTGCGTTCGTATGGTTGAGAAGCAATAATCCAAACATACGTTTAATTTGAATAATACTGTAGCAAAGGTTCACGCATAATTTATTTAGATTATAGCAACTATTTCTAGCTGCCTTTTAAAGATATTTGCGTGAAAATGCAGATTCAATTTACGTCCTTAATTGTTTAGGATTTTTTAGAACTTAGAACAATAAAGGAAAAATAAAATAATTTTCTTTCAATCTTTAAATTTTTGTCTGAATTAGTATAAACATTTTTCTCATTTTGTTATATTTTTGTCATCAGAAAAACTAATTCCGATATGGGATTTTGGTTTTATTCGAATGCTTTTCTTCCGGGTTTTTCGGTTATTTTTTATTATTACTTTTTTGTATTTTAATTAAACTCTTTTGTTTTTCAATATAAAGTCTCACATTTGTACTGAATCTTTAGTTTATTTATGAATGCGTCCGATTTTTTGTCAGAGTACCATGCCCAGGTGGCGGTGGTATTTGTATGACAGGTAAAGCGCCTGCCAGTTGTGGATTCGTAAAGGCTACAGCTCTTTCTTTTTTCGTTATTGTCGAGAAGGGTCTTAAGCGTACATAGAGAATGGCGGAAATGAGACAAGAAGTTATTAGAATGCCTAAAAGTATAATCAAGGTTATCGCAAAACCGGGTGTAGTCATACATATTAAACCATCCTCCCTAGCGGGAAAGACCATGGTTTGAGCTGCCACATTCGTAGCAGTATTGTTAGCATTCTCGTCAATAGCAAATGTTAAATCACCAGAAGAAACAACTTTGATAATGCGATTAAGACCAACTTCTTCTGGCTTATTTTCTACAGCACGTGTTCTTCGTTGTACGCGGCGTTCGTCACGTCGTTTGCTAATAGAACTACCAACGTGATAGGTATCAACATGTAGCTGAGGTGGAGGAGGACCGTATTGTGATTCAGGTCCCACTTGCAAGTGGTGAACTTCTTGCAAGTTGGGATCTGAACACTGGTCAGGACATTGATAACGACAGATTTGTATTGTGCATTGGAAATGTACTTCCATGGAATCGGGGAATTTGAAGGCTTGAAAATGTGCATAAGACAAAACTGAAGCTGAGGCCCCGAAATTCTTAATTTTAGTAAAGCGCGACATTAACTTGGGTCTCGTAACACATCCTCTTTGATCGACTAATTGTATTGGTGCTCTCTTGCCATCATGGGCCACACAGTTTCTTACTAACATATCGAATTTGGAATCATCGTCTTTTATAGCCAAAACCATGGTCATAGTCTGACCAATCTTAACCAATCCCGAGACTTCAGAAGCCCAAGGTCCTTTTCCGACTTGTATCTGCATCCAGCAACCAACATTGTCACCAGCAAAATCGGCCCTAACAACATCTAGCATATCGACAGGGAACGGTCGGAATGTTACACTTTTTTCGTATTGATCGTGCCATGTGCAACGCAATTTTCTAGCCTGATCCCAAACTTCCTGAACCTGCGGATCGTATTGTATGACAATAATGTTTTCAAAATACGTGCCAGAACCAGATTCATGTCCATATCCGTATAAACCATTCTCAGTATTACCAGATGTACCGCATTCGTGTAGACCAATATCAAATGTGGCCGAAGTACGGCCCAATCCTGAAGGTAAATGAACACAGTTCATATTGCTGTAGTAGCCCTTAGAGAACACAATGCCGTAGAATGGTTTGTCGAATTGGACAAAAACTTTCATACCATTTTTTTCACACTTCACATCGAGCGATATGATTTTGGCCATATCCTGTACCGGAGATGACCAAACCTCATTAGTAGACGACGCCCCTACACTCAAATCGGGCAAGGATTGTGGCACGTGCACTTGTTGTTGGTGTTGCTGAGGTGGTGGCAGCGGTTGTCGTGAAGGCGGCAAAGGTGGTGGCGGTCCTTGGTATGCCAACTGTGATGGTGGGGGTGGCGGACCAAATGGTTGTCCCAAGGCTAAGGGAATACCCTTGTTATTGCCTGTAATGAAATAATTCAAAGATGCTTTTTTAAGACGGTAATATTTGCGATCCATAAATATATTATAAATCAGAAGTTCCGGGATTAACAGAAAATATAACTTACTTCGTGCTGGACTGGGTCCTTGCTGTTGCGGCTGCTGTTGTTGTTGTTGTTGCTGTTGCATATTATGTTGATATAGAACTTTTTGATTTTGTGAGTCGTGTTCACTTTCTAAAGCAACTTGATCTACTTCGTTATCATGATCGGACATTTCCTCGTTACCCTTGACAACTTCGACATCATCAGCTAGCGCGATCTAAAACAATAACAAAATTAAGGATTTTATTACAGGATTTAATAAAAATATCTTTTTTTGAAAATCATAAATATAAAATTAACGTGCTGGCACCCAAATATTTCCAATTAAAATCAAGTTCTTGTTGCTTATGCCCAAACGTAATTGAGTTAACGTCTTGGGTCGTGTGAAAGTTATTTGTTTTTAAAAAGAAGCCTTTTAAATGTGCGTTTAATATTTGCTGCATTCCTCACAATACGGAAAGGAGGTGGACTAGTTAAAAAACAAAAGTAAACATTTAACTTTCATTTTATTTTATTTTCTTTTTTTTCAACAGAATGAGATAAACATGTTTCAATGTCCTAAATTAGTTTCTTTAAGTCATCAAATAAATCAAAAAAGGAGATGTTGAAAATATAAATACGGCTGGAGATGCAATGCACCACAGTCTATGTACACTTGTTAAATACATTGATGTATGTCTGAATGTATTTTATGTATGTAGTTCGTGTGCTATATGTATGCGCTGACAAAAACCAAAACAACTAAATTAAATTCGAATAAAAATATTTTATTTTCAATTCCGGTTCCCACCATATAAAAAATCAATGCAGTCTTTAAATAATTGTGCCAGTTATATGCGAGCAAGTAGAAATCTTAATGGGATGGAAGCATGTATCTTCATAACCAACAACCTAAAGATCTTATGATGCTTTTGCTTCATTTTTAATTAACTGCAAGGAACAGATGAACACATTAGTAAAAACACAAATTCCTAAAGTTTACAAAAGTGATTATTTTTGATTTCGAATAATGATCTGATCTTTAAGTTAAATTACAACGATTTCACCTCACTGAATGAGAAATAAATCAAAAGATTTTTTCTGTTCGTTACTAATATTTGGATTTCAGTATAGAATTTAGTCGATATTGCTTGATTAAACGAAAATTAGTACGTAAGAATTTCTAATAACAATATAAGGCTAAAATTGTATGCGTAAATAAGAGCGTCAACGATGTTTTTTGAACAGTTATGCTATCTCGTTTAATTAAACCCACTGAATATAAATTGAAAATTTTGAGCAAATCGCTATATTGGACTAAAAATTAACACATTGACCTTACTTTATAACAATTACAAAAACAAAGCTAAGAAACAAATAAACAAACAAATAAATAAGCAGCCAATGGCACTACCAAACGCGCTGTCAAAATCGATAAGCGATACCATCGTGTTATTTAGGTTTACTTTATACACGTTTATGAGTCTGAACATTTTGTCAAATAGACGAATCGTTACGTACTGGTTTAGGATTAACTGTTAATTCTTTAAATTGTTCGCACATAAAAAACCTTAAATTATATTTTCAAATATTGAAATTTTGAGTTTTTAAGTTGAAGGCTTCAGTGAATCATCAGAAATGGAACTGATCAAGTTGTTGTTCTACATCGCAGCAGGTCAACATGCTGTTATAAAAAGATCTGCATCAGTAAAACTAATATTTTAAATGTGTGTGTTAAATAAATTGGTTTGAATAAATAAAACTAAAACGAAGGCCACAAATTTTATTAACCTGATGTTGATGCGTTAGTAGATCAGTGGGTCTGCTTGATTATTTAACAGAAATTCATAAGCACAAAAATGATCGTTTTATCAGCGCTTTAGAAAGCTATATGATCGGAATTTTGATGGTTGAATGTTTTTGTCTTTTGACACATCGGACGCACCTTTTGAACAAAATATGACGCCCGTGATGCTGATGGTTTCTAGAAAAAGGTTGTTGTCAATGGCTCATCTCTATCAGATGAGTTATTGCAATTGTCATCACTTAATCGGGAAATGTGTTCTCATTAAAAATTGCATATAAAATTTTATATCGATCTGTTGTCCAGTAGATTGTCCTGCAGTTTGCCTCACAGAAAAACGTGGGCTCTTTTGAAATTGGAATCTCGGCGGTATAATTAATCGCTGAAACCATGTGAAGAAATTCTTTGCAATAGTCACACTATAAGTTATAATTTATTCCACATTTTGTTAGTAATGTCGAATCTGCCTCGGTGTTTTTTGGTGCTATTGCAAATATTCCATTTAATTAAAAAAATTAGAAGTGCAAGTAAACTGCACAATCACAGAGATAATAATAATAAATTTTTATTGGTCTAGTTCGAACAGTTTAGATTAAAGTTGTTTGACTTACTAAAGTGTACAACATTTTAAATAGGGTCACAACTTTTTCAATTGTTGTTGTTGAACATAAGACAACATTGCTTTTTTGCAACAACATTCATTGACAACATACCACAGCATAGCGAATTAATAAAACTTGTATGAGTTTTGCAAATATTATGCATTGGTGTCGCGTGATCTTATTTTTTTATATTTATTTTTTGCTTGTTTTTTTTTTTGTGTTTGTGCCTGATGTGATTGCTCGTTTGTTTGCTAGACAGTTTGTCCCAATGTCGGCATATGTGACTGCTTGCCGGTTTATGTATTGCACTTGATCAACACAACAATTGAATAAATGTGTGGTGTTGTTTTCTTGAGATTTTAACATTGAAATATGGTACTTGATTATGCGGATTTATTTACTTTTTTATTTAAAACAATTTAAATAGAATAAACTTTTACTCTTTTCTTGTTGATGTTTTATTGTGTTTTTTTTTTTCTTTTTCGGTTTTTGGTTTTGGCGGAAGCATTGGAACAAGTACAACCTGTTTTACAATCAACAAAATTTATATGCGAAATTGCTTCTTTGCCTTTAAATGAAGATCAATTTAAAATATTTTAAATACTGCAAGAAGTTACAAGTATCTTTTAGTTTTCACTTTTTCTTTTGCTTAATAATCAGGAGAAATTTTATTTGGCTGGGTAAAATGATCTTCATTTAGGACTCATTTAAAATATAAATTACACATTCTCGAATTTCACTTCCAGCAACGTTAATACAAGGAGAAGATAAAAAAGATTGGGTTGTCATTGAAATAAAAAAGAAATGCAGAATTGAAAGTAACATATGAAATATTACCTTAATCACAGTCAGGTTTAACTAATTATTACTGAAGAAAATTTGTACTCAATAACTATTTTTCTTTTTTTGATCCAAGATACAAATTATATCACAAAAACTTTATATTTTAGGTTATCTTCGACTAAAATATTTTAAGAAAACCAATGGATCCTTTTAAAATAATTGCCTTCCGTAAGCGTTGACCTGCAGTTCGTTCAGCTTACGTTTAACTTCTGAGAAACGGAATTAAATTATTATAAAATTTTTGGTATTGATAAATGCAGTACGAAACTGTTTTTAGGTTGGACACATGTAGCAGTAAATTTTTTTTATGCCGTCTTCGCAAAGTGTTTTTGTTAACGTAATACCAAGTCCAAGAAAAGACAAAGATCACCCTAAGGTTAATAGGAATATATTCCTATTAGCAGTTAATACGCAAATATTATTACAAAGTTTGAGCAAACAATCTAAATGAAAAAGATATGATCCTACATACGAATTTGGAAGCAGAAGGAAACTAAACGCTACCGACCAAACACATCTAATTATAAATTTCGCAAGAAAGCTATTGAGAAAAAAATGTTGATAAGCCTTTTTATCAACATTTCTCTAGCATTTGAGAAGGTGTGTACTCAAGTCTAGTCACTTAAACTGTAAAAAATAAACTTTTTCAGTTTCTAAGTGGTTATTTTTTGTTTATTTATTACCAATTTATATTATTCTATTTAAAAATAAACAAAAGATATAATATATTTTATTCTATGTACAAAGTCCCAAAATTAGGAGCACTCAAGTATAATATACATTTATTATTTCATGATTTCTAATTACATAAGATATACACATATACATTAAACTGATGTAGCTTTAGAAACTTATTTGTAGAAAAAAATGCGAAAAACATACTTTTGTATTTAGAAAAATAAAAGTAATGTCAGGGTTTAAAATCTAAACTAATTACCTGGGAGTCACTAAGTGGTCTTTCAATATATATGTAGGACTTTACACTGCTTTGGGTAAAATTTTTGAATAAAAAATAACGTATAAAAAATTGTTAGCAAAAGGTATTCCCACGTGCACCGTCTAGTGACAAGTATAATTTGAAAAACAATAATATTTGTTTAATTAACGCCTAAACTTAAATTGTTCGTTGTAAGGAGTAATAATAAACATCCTGTTAATCCTCTAAAAGTGCCAAAACATCAAATATAAGAACAAAAAAAACTTTAAATAAAATAAAACAATTCAATAAAAGCTAACAAAATTTGCTAAAAAAATATGTCATAAGTTTCTACACTAATAACTTTATTTTAATCCTACGACATTCAGTAACAATATGAAAAAGTGTTGTAGAAATTATACATAAATAAAAAAATTACGGGTCTAATTCATAAAAAGTTCCTAATATAGGTTGAAAGTTAACAAAAGTTATTGAACAGTTTTCGTTTAATAAACTATTCTTAAAAATTTTTGTAAAAAAAACATACAATAACAGCTCTATAACTAACCTAGACTTTTACGTTTTACCTAGCAAGACCTATTCTCATTTATTACTTAGAACTTAAAAAAAATAAAATTTAATAAACCCGAAAACCGAATGTGGTTTTCTCTTTAAATTAATTTTTTGCTAAACAAGGAACCCTTTTAGTAAAAATATATGTTTTTAGTTACAGCAAAATACCTGATAAATATAATACGCTTCAGTATTCGAATAAATTTATTTTATTTTATTTTTATTTTATGAAAAAAATCTAATTTAGTCCGGTAGCTCGCAAAAAAAAAATTAAAAGCTGTCCGGAGCTCTGAAAAAATTGTAATCTTTTTGTACCAAACATATTTTGCTAGATGTACATAGCTGTGTATGAATTCTGGGATACTTTCTACAATTTGATTTAAGGACTAGTTTTTCATTTTTATTGCTTGAGAGTCTTATTAGTTCATAATGGGTTAGAATTTGTTTCCAATATGCATGACGCTTGATAGGAATTTTGATAGGTTCTCCTATAGTACCCATATTGTCCCATTATGGAGCAAAGTATTACAGATATCACAAAATATTTATAAACACTTTAGCGATACGTAACTTTGAAAGTGTGGGTTACCGAAAAATTGGTCAGTTTACATTTTCTTACAATTACTTTTCAGGACAAATTTTATTAAAAAAATATCTTAATAACAGAATTCATTTTATTTTTGGTTTAAAGTGGGGAAAAGGCTACAAAAAAAAAACTAATTGTGTATTAGACTAGTAAACACTTATGAATACTCTTTTGTCGACTTTTGCTTATTAAAGGTTTATAAACTCTTACAGTCTTATTCATAAAAGTTTTAAAATGCTTAATAAGAGGACAATAAGAAAAAATCGCTAAAGTAGTATTCACAAATGCTTAATAGGGCTATTATTCTGTTATTAATCATTAATAAATTTCAAATATTTAATGTAGCAGTTACCCTTTTTTAAGCCTTTAGTAAGTTGGTATTCGTGTTTTGAAAAGCATTTTTTCTGTTAAATTTGTTACTTAAAATGTGTGAAAAAATATGAATAAAAATACAATGAGTATAATAAATTTAATTTCTACAATAAGTAAGTTTTCAAAATATATGTACTTAAACATAAGTGCAAATATTTCGTAAAATAGAAAACTATTGCAGATACTTTTGTTCAAATGTCATGGATTTTGGGACTTAAGCTGCAGAACATTTCGTTTCTCGCCTTGACATAAACAATTAAAGCACGTTTTCTTTTAACTAACTTTTCCATTTTTTATTTCTTCAAGTTCTTTTAAAAATTCACAAATTTCTATCATAAATGAACAATGTTATATAGAGACGTACAAACAGTAATGCCGAGCTTGGTATTTAAATACTTTTTTGTACTCGTTCAGTAAGTCATTTCATAAAAAAAAATTTTAAATCCATTTTTCTGATAATAAACAATAAATAATGATAATTTAAGTTATTTCAAATAAAACTATTGCTTATTAAATTCTTCTTTTTTAATTATAAAAACATTACTTAAATATTTGGTTTATTTGCATCACTAAACGTAAATTTAAAAATTATTTTTAAAACAGGAATACCAACTTATTAAAGGTTTAAAGAAGGGTAACTGCTGCATTCAATATTTTGAATTTATTATTGTTTAATAACAGCGTAATAATGCTATTAAGCATTTATGAATACTACTTTAGCGATTTTTTCCTATTAACCCCTTAAACTGCTTTTAAAATTTTTATGAATAAGACGGTAAATATATAATTGTGCTTCAATACTCAATAGAGTCTAGCTATTTAATGACTCTAATAACATCTACGTGAATTCGTACAATTAAGTGGGCTCCAATACTAGTACTTAGCATACAATTTAAATTATTCATTAAGCTTTTCTTATGGTAAACTTCCAAAAAAAAAATGTCTTGGAATTTTTTAAACTGTTTATTTTGGTGCATTGTTTTTTTAACTATGTCTTTTATTTTAATAATGTCATAAACGGTGTATATTTTAGCATATTTACAAAATATGAATAAGATAGGTAAAACACAGGTATTCTTAGCTTCGCCACAAATAAATCACTTCCCTAAATTTAAATGAAGAACTTAAATTTTTTGTTTGAAAAATCATATATATTTATTATATATTATTATTATATTTTTAACAAGTTTTAAAAAGAAGAATTTCTGCATACTTATTTCAAAACGGGGTCAATAGAAAAATGATTTTGATGTTCTTTTTTCTTTATTTTTAAAAATTAATTGCCATACGTGATATAGGTAAGAATAATCGAGCAGCCCTCATGTACCATGTTCCTTCAGATGCGCCGCTGTTTCATATTGCTCTCTAAGGTCCCTAATCTGTAAAATGAACTACTCTTAAAACTTATCAGGGCGATCATATTGCATCCCTAAGACTGTTCTACCAGACAGATTTACAAAAGGCTATTCATCCTTTTTGAATGAGGATCAAATGATTTTGAACAATCTAAGACCAACGGTAGGTTGTTTGTTTCAACGACCATTGTCCTAACTTGTCCTTAAATGAAGCCAACGGATCCCGTCCAGTTTTAAATCTTTCGATCAGCCGTGCCCTCATAACCTTGAATCCAAATATCAACAGCAGTCGCCTTCATTATAAGTTCCCCCTGCCGCTAATACTATAGCACTTACTTCGGCCTTTACCAGTCCAGTAGCCTGAGTGAAAGCTAATGTCAAGATCCCCAAAAAGAATACCAGTGTATGCTTTGGAGCTTTCCGTTAAAGTCGAACTACGGACTTATCCTTCGATTCATTACTGCAGCAGAAACATAGTAAGTCTGCCCTTCCAATATATATCTTCCTGAGCAGTGTAGAATGGTATCATGTCCAACACGATAATCCCTTAATGCGCCCGACTTGCTGACCGATAGCGGGCTCAGACCCAGCATTGCCTACAGACTAGCCGTCTGAGGGCTGTTCCCATTGCACCAGTGACTGCAAGAGTCGTTAATATTTGCATTTTCTCAAGAAGAGCTTTCTCTTTTAGACTTTTTTGTCCACCACTTTCCACCCGTCACTTGCCAAGTGGTCCACAGGCAAGAATAGGCCCGATGACCGCATGTACATTCAACAAATAAATAACGGTTTGAAGCTTCTTTTTGTTTAAAAGGTTTTTTTTTTTTGCGTAAAAGATATGTTTGGCATTTTGTATTATGCTTTCAGCAATACTGTTACACGAGAGTTTTGAGTCCGGGATAGAGCATTTATAACAAAGTTCTAAGACGTTTGAAAAAAATCAAAGGGCGCCAAGTTTTAGGTCGCCATTTCTTACAATAATAGGCTATTCTTTCAAACCGTAAGAGGCACACTTTCGAATTTTAAACAAAGTTAATACAAGTTTTACCGTGATAGCCATTTTATGAAAATTTTCACTTTCATAATTGTACCATTAAAATTTTTATTTAAGATTCCATAAAAATCTGTTTGAAGTCGGTTTTTTCTACAAGAAAAAGAAATTCATGTACTACTCCTTAAGACACTATAGATTTATTTTCATTTTTTCCGTCCTTTGGAAACATTGCTTTAATCAAAATTTCTTAAATTTTTTGAAAGTCTTATTTTTATTAATAATTCTGATTAATCAGGTTTTATATTCAAAACTGTTTTTATTTTTATTTTTAATTATTAATTATGTCATGTTTTCTAATTTGCATTTTATTTTTATAATATTAAGCGTGAACAAAACGACCAATTCAAACATTGTCGTAATTTCAATTCAATATTTCAACATTCAATTCAATATTTCAACATTTATAGACTAAGTGATCATTTAAATCATTGTAAGTATATTTCATGCCATAAATAAGAAAAAAGGAACCTCTATGACCAAACGACAATATATGCAAGCTTTCTTTCCACAACGATTCCAAAGTCTAACAAACAACCAACGATACAATTGAAACTAAACCAATTTGGAAAAAAAAAACATTTCAACCAAATAATATATAAACTTGAACAATGCCATTCCAGCACTAACGTGTAGATAAAAGCATAAGACATTTATGTATGATGGATTACAGGTCATAATCTCAAAAGAAAGAATAAAGAAATGCACAACATTGCAGCACCAATGCCACAATGCTTTGTCATATTTAAGTGGAAAATACTTGTAGAGAAATAAATTGTCTGTCTCCATTAAATGCCAAGAGCAGCGCTATAATGGAGAAAATGACAACCGAGATGATGATGAAGTTAAACATGGGGTAAGTAATATGGTTTATTATTTATGATCTAGGAGAACCATGTTTCATTGGTTGAAGTAATCGTTTCTTGTAGTAGATATTTTCTGTGTAGATAACTATGATGACAATTTATATTTAAGTTGTCGTAAGTTTATCCGTATGCGTATCTGCACCACTTACTATTAATGTAAAGTTGAGTTTTTTAAAGTTTTATATTTACACTCAAAACAAAATATTTGTAAAAACAGTCTAATTAAGATTTGCTTCTATTATATTCAACATATTTAATATATATCTTTCATCATTGGTAAAGCTGCTGTGGTCTCGGTGGTAAGCACGTTGACTACAAATCTGGTTGGCCAGATTGTGATTCCTACACTCTGCAATAATAATCTTTTTATTTTAAATGTTCAAGAAAGCACGACAGTTGTCCGATGAAAATTTCGTGTTTATTGTAAGTTAATCTTAGACTTTTAGAAACAAGATAATTTTTGTTTTGTAACAAAAATATTTAAAAATAAAACAATGAAAAAGTCATAGAAATATTTACAAATCAGCAGTGGCGATTGTTAAATATTAGCTAAAACGACGAAAATAATTTTAAGTTGAAAGTCCACTATCGTGCAGGCACAAAAATAAAAAGCATAGAAATTTCCATACATACTTTGAAGGAGATCACTGTACTTAGGAAACTCTATTTAGCAGTGTCTGAATGTAGAATCTTTTTACTTCGTTGTACCATAATTTACTTATTCATCTCTAACTTATTCATCTCTTAATTTAACCGATCTTTTTATTTCGCTTTTTTTTAGAATATCCTATCAAATTTTCACTGGAGTCCGTCCAGTACCTTGGTCAGTAAAGAGGAACTTTTTCTTTTTTAAGTTTCTCACAACTAGAAATCAGAACGTAGAGTTCCAGCCAGTACTTGTATACTCTCATCAACTTAACTCCTTTACCTGCAGGTGATTGCAGATTTTTGTTTCCTACGTTCGCTTTTATACCCTTCACCACAAAAAGTGGAAAAAAGGTATGTCTAAGTTTGTCATTCCGTTTGTAATTTCTACAATATCCAATATACATGCAAGGTCGATTGAACGATCTCCGTCTGTCCGTCCGTGTTAGTGTTGATATCAACCTTGCCAAGGCACTAGAGCTACGAAAAACTGTGTACGCTAATCGATCAGATATAGTTTCAAAAAACGTCACGCCTGCCTCAAATATTTCCATATCATTTGGAACAAATATTTTTTTCCAATACAAATATATATGGGGCGATAGAGAATTAAAAGATGAGAAAAAATCATTAAGTAAAAAGATTTGCGGCCACTCATATTTTCCTAGTTATGGACCTCTGAACTTTTCATAGAAAAGTACGATTGTGCACCATATTTTTTAAGATATCAATATGGGTATCATTTAAAAGATTTCGACGACAGCATTCAGGAAATACTAAAATTTGTTAAAATGCTTAACCCATTAAGAGACGATGGTTTTTTTTAAATAAAATTATTTATAGAACTTACTTTTTTTCTTATTTTTTAATCTTCCTAATATTTATTTTTTTTTTTTTTAATTGAAGTGACTTCTATAAAATAGATTTACACATTTAATAAAAGGTACGTAAGATCCGTTTTGGCCAAATATAGCAGCACTCGTAACTTGGTTTCTTTGTCTTGTATTTAATTATTCCATTTACTTTTAATTTAACCCACACCTGATTTCCCTCTTCACTTTCTATTTTCCACTTTTCCATCTTTCCTTACCATTATTTAACATTTAGAGATAAGCTCTATTCTACTTTCTTTTTTCTTCCATTCCCCATTTCCTTTTTTCCCTTCTTTTTCTTTTTCGTCTACAAAATTTTTCTTTTGTCATTCTCTTTCATATGTGTTCCAAATTGCTTTCTAAAGCCGTTAGCAGTCCGATATCATAAAGAGATAAATAGCACGCTCGATCATGGTTTAATACTGGCTTAATACTGGTTTCAGAATCAATAATTTTTATTTTTAAAGAAAAAACAAAATGCAAAAAAAAAATTAAAAGAAAACATATGTAAAATGAGTTTAGTTTGAGAAAAACTCTCATAGGAGGTTTGGGGATGGGCCTTCTTGGAATTTTAACTTACATTCTCCTGTGTAGAAGTACATGTAAAACCGACCGAAATATTATCTGTTTGTTCTACTGTGCATTATCATTATGACTTACTTTTCAGCAAATACATTCACAGGAATATAAAAATGAAATATAATGCAGTTAATATTTGTTTATTATACTAATAATAATTGTTGTTGTGAAAATATATGTATGTCACTGTTGTAAAGCTTCTTGGTTGTTACTTTAGTTATTTTTCTTTTATTAATGCACTAGATTTGCCATTTATGTATGTTTTAAGCTTCTAAATCTATGTATGTTAGAATATATGTATGAATCTAGGTACGTTTGTATTTTTTCTAATCATAACACAAAAATAGTAGCAATTTTTGTAAAACAATTGTTTACAATAGTAATAAAATAAAATTGCATCTACTGTATTTTAGCCTTGAACTTAATATGATACGGAAATCTTTATTTAGTTTTCTTTGAACTATTTTCGTAAAAAACTTGAGCTTTAACCGGATTATTTTACAGTTTACTTTCTATTTTTTTAAATTGTGTCTCACAAGACTTATATAACTAAATAGGACGAGTTGTTTATTGTCGACAATTGCCATTTTAAATTGTGGTACAATTGACAATTTGTTTTTATGATTTTATTTTATGTTGTATTGTCGTATACCTGAATCAATATAAATATAAATAAAGCACCACATACTAACGTTATTTTTTTTTCTGCAAATAAATAAATATTAATTAATTATTGATGATAATTGTCATTAATAATTTTTTTTTACTTTATATTTATTTTAGAAAGGCAAAATATAATGTTGCTAAAATTAATTAGAAAGTAAAGATCTCAAAACCTCTTTTTATAGAAAAATTTATATATAAATTAATTAATTTTTTATGTTACTTAATATTGACCCCGTCGAGTTTTTTATTTATCCACGTCCAATTAAGAAATTTATGAACACAGTGTAGAGTATGTTTTTGAAAAGTAGGGTACAAATTTTAAATATTAAGCTAAACACTTAAACATATTTGTTAGTTTAAAAAATCTACCTTTTCATCAATTAATTTCACTTTTAGATTTGTGTTTTTTTTTTTTGGTAAACAATTCACTTTAAACAAAAGTGGCCAAGTTCAATGCTCTCTTTTTCCACCACCAATCGTTATTATTTTCGGCATTTAAATTTGGCTTCGTAAATCTTAACCATATTTTGCTTTATACTGATATTCACATTGAACACTATAAAGAAGAATATAGTATCAAGGGAGATGAGGATACTGCATGCAAAGCCTTCATGAAAAATCAGACTCTGTTGCCAAATTTTGGTATAAAATAAGTTCTTTTACAAGTATGTGATTATGTTAAGTAGCATTATCTTTTTTCCGAAATCATTGATCTGCTTCAAAAATACTATCGTCCCAAAAAAAAAAAAAAAAAAAAAAAAAAAAAACACTAGTACGCTATTCACTAACGTGGTCTCTTGCTTTAATGTCCGATATAATATACTTTTTAGCAAATTAAAGCCGATTTTAAGTATTCGAGCAAAGTCTTTTACTTCGCACAATTTCCTGCCCGGTAAAATATCTTTGCGAAAAATAAACACCAATTTCAGCTCCTTCCGTTAAAATAAAAGTATTTTCTTGCCCATTTTTCACTTATGAAATTAATAATGGATTTTCAACAAGAACTTTTTTATCCAAAACAAAATAAAAGAAAAAAATTAAATAAAGTTGATTAAAATTTGTTTGGCAATTATGAGTGGAATATCCACCACGACGACGCTGATAGATATCGATTCTCTCATCAAAGTTTTTAAACACTTTTTGGGAACTTAACACTGTAGTGACCAGTGATTTTTTAATCACCGTAATTATATCACAGGTATTCATTGTTCGAATGTTAATTGCTTCGAATAACTCAAATTCTTTTTCAAACAAATTAGTAAGCTTTTGTTTTGAGACACAATCAAAGTAATTTTTTAAATTGTTATGATTAAAAATTTTCCGTTTCCCGGGAATTTAGCGAAAACTTTCCCCGGAAATTGTGGATAGCTTTTCCCGGAAATTCCCTCCCGATAATTATCGCTTTCCAAGCCCTAGTTCCTATGCATATGGAGATATAATCTGGGTTATTTTGATAGCTTTGGTTTTCATGTTTACTTTCTCCCTCTTTCTCTTTCTTTTTCTGTCTCTCTCTCTTTTTAAATAATGTTTAAAGTTCCACGCATCTTTGAAGTTTAGTGAAATGTAAAAAAGAACAACCACTAAAATGACAAAGTATTTTGTTTACTAATGAAATAAAAAAGGATGATTGCATACATAATCTGTAGTTTCATGTGCGTAGGTATCATTTAAAAGCTTTTAAAGAGATATTTCTGGAAATACTAATATTAAAAAAACGCTCAACTCATTAAGAGCCGGTCACATTTTGTATGAAAAATTATATATCTATAGTAGTAAGTTCTTTTTTTTTGCCTTATTGTTTAATTACCTCTCACACCAATATTCATTTTTTTGATTGGAGTTACTTCACTAAAATATATTTACATTTATCTTAAAGAGTATATAAAATTCTACATAGCGTAATATAGCACACTTACCTGTTTTTAATAAATTTAAATAGTAAAAAAAGCGGAAAGCAGACCACGGGAGATTTGAATCGGATAACATGTAAGCAAGCTTTTTCAAAATTTTTAAACCTTTATACACCACAACTTTCTTTAATCGCCTTATTTAAAGGTCTAAGGAGACTTTTCATAACACTAGCCATATAAAACAGCTGTTCCAACCAACCTTAGGACGAGACCACGCAATGAGCAGTAATAATATTAAACATATGAAAAACTTCTGAAGTGGCAGGCAATGAGCGGTAAGTGAGCTGAATTTTGGGTCGGCTTAATGGCGGCAGTCAAAAAAATAAACATAGCAAAAGTTAATGCGGAGCTTATAATTTCCTCTCTACAAAGCCGACCGCTATTATGACAAGACAGATTACCAAATTATAAAAATATAATCTAAGTTGACTAATCTTGAAGTTCCATATGCAGGATTTTACTCAACTTTTTGAGCAGCAAATCCAAGAATTTCTTAGACGTACAGCAATATTTCCAAAATCTATCTGGAATTTTGCATAGATAATTGGTTAAACTCACCATTACGTCGTCTTACTTACAGGATGAATACCTTATTCTCCTTTTTTCGTAAACGCTTTAAATTCTTATAAACATGAATACGATTTTCGCGTAATGACATTAAACAAACTTTTTAACAAATAGCTACTCAGAAATTACTTAGTAGAAAGCCACTTGCCACTCATTGCCTGGCTTCAGCCCTGTGGAAAAAACTGTATTCGCTTCTGCGTGACAAGTCAAAACGCCATAGCCGTATTCAATCAACATATTCTGTTCTTAAGCCGTTGCATTGTATTTCAGTTTATTTCTAAACAAACGAAACAGAGAGATGCTTTTAGTTATGCCAACAGTAAAGTTTACTTTACTTTAATTTCTAGATTCAAATTGTATACATTATATAGCTGATAGCCCTTTGAAAGTTCTGAAGTGACTGTGTTCTGCGGGCACAAACATTAAACCTCTTTCTTTTTTAAAGTCGGTTAAAAACGAATTTTATTACACCAGTCAAAACCGAAGAAAATTAAATCTACTGCTAAATAGAAAACATACGACATCATTATACTTCTGGGTTACATAAAAAATAAAAATTTAAAGTAAGAAAATTAATTTTTTATAAAAAATGTCCCAAAATTAACATATAGAATGTTTAATATTAATTTTTAGCTGGGTATATTATTGTACTAAATTTAATTGCAAGTTATTTAGTGGCTGTTACTTGATTATAAAGTTACAGTCAAAGAGAATTGCACATGACACATTGAAACCTTTATATTACTGCACGGGACATTTCCTGTTCGTGTTTTCTGTTATTTTAAGCAGATATTAAGACGGAGGAGACTAACATTATATTATGCTTTGCCTTATCCTGTATAATTCGGTAGGGAGATAAGGATAAAGAGAAAAAACTGTATTTTTATGTAATTTAAGCTTCGGAGATTTTCTTTATTTAAGTCTTTTTTATTTCACAACAATTTCAGCCATTATAGTAAAATTTAATGTCATTTAAAGGAAAACGATTTTTTTATTTTTGACTTTGATATATCTTCCGAAGATTGAACGAAAAACGAAATTTTTGGTTGCTGCGTGTAATCTATAGATAAATTACTCTTGTGTCTAACATTTGTTAAAGAAAAATTCTCTGATAATGATTACTCGAGTCCCGACTTGCGTCGTTCCGATTTGCGTCGTTTCGTTTTAAGTCGCTTTTTAAAAAACTAGAAAAATTCGTCGGTTTTACCCCGATTTTCATCCTACTGATTTCGATTTGCGTCGTTTTGTTTCCGATTTGCGACGTTTTAATTACGATTTGCGTCGCAGCCTTGTGGATTATCATTTTACTGCAGCATTGTGGATTAGCATTTTTAGCATTTGTAGTGCCTGATTCAGCATCTTTTGTTTCTTATAGAATTTTTACAACTTCTACAACACTGGCCGTCATCTGTGCGTTTAAAAGTTTTGAAATTGCGTGAAATGAGGAGAATAGCGTATGTATGTTTTTAAGGTTTTTTCTTAATCTATTTTTTCTTATTTCTTTATAATAATTATAAACATTTTTTAAAGTAAATGAAATCAATGAAAATGTATTCATACTTCTCAAAAATAAATTTTTTTTGTTTGTTTTGAATATTTTCCCAAAAAAATTAAATTTCATTGCACTTATATAGAGAAAGGCGATTCAATTTGCGTCGCGTTTCTCCGGTCATTATTAACGACGCAATTTGGGGCTGCAGTGTTTAAAAGATATGTATTATTATTTTTATTTTCAACTTATTTTGAATATAGTTGATTAATTTCGTAATTGAAGCTAAAAATTTTTAAAACTGCAACTGTATAAATCTTAAGTTTCTAACGCCATTAAAACATCAGAATTAAGAGCTTTAAGTACCTGCATAAAAATATATACCCTTCGTTTTCTATAAGTTCCGCTCGGTATCAGTAAAACATAAATTATCGTTGGTTTTAAATGAAGCTATCATATTTGCTGCTTCTCTTTACGTGTAAATGATTTTTTTTTTGCAACTAAGTCGGCCATGGTTTTATATGTATAAATATATTATTTTGAAACCAATTCTTTATATAGTGTAATAAATTTTCCTTTTTTTTTTCTTTCTCGTTTTGTCGAAGGTGTGTAAAAACAACTTATTTTCTAATTAATTTTCTTCGTCGTCTATATCCGTCCCAATAATTGCCAATTTACGATCACTGAGATCCTCGGAAGTACAACGGAAAACTGTAAATTACCATCTGATCTTTACTGATTCTGAATGGATATGTCCACTTACTTATATGGAACGCATGAGAGTAAATAAATCTTAAACCTTCTCTCGATATACTTAACGAATTCATAAATTTTATCTAGCACTCATAAAATTATAAAAAAATTTCAAAAATTTAAAGTATTTGCTTAAGTTTTAAAAAAAAAATTAGTTTTTTATGATAAATTGATTTTGATTAATTAAAAAAAAAGATATGACAGACACATTAATTTTCTACACAAGCAAATTTTAAAATTTATATGCGGTCTTACAGTCACAATCGAGATTCACACTACAACACAATTAAAAACAGCAACAGTAAAACCAGTAAAATATTTTTGTAGACAAGATGACGGCAGGCTATAATGACTAAGAAAATGAATTTTAAACACACAACGTACCTTCGACGACCATAATGCGGAAATTGATAATGAAAAGTGACAAGAAAGAGCCCACAGAATTTAGAGGCAGAAAATGTAAATAGTATCAGACGAAAATACGAGTATGATAATAAACCAAAACTAATCAAATAAAATTCCAAACTTAAACTAAAGAAAGAAATAATGACCTCGAAATGAAAAATAAATATACGAAAAAAAAGAAAAAGAGACTAATACCAAAAATTGCAAAATAATTTTCAGTCAAAATAATTGGCAGTCTCCTTTATTGCCAACCATATTGTGGTGAACACGACGAATATTCTCAGATAGACAAACCAGTCATTTAGCGTTTGAGAGAAAGTAATGACATTAAGAGAACATAATACCATATCTTTGTACCTACCTCATCATCATTATTTTCTATGGCGCTGTTGATGCCTGTGTCTTAGACGCAACTTCAACGAAATCTGCGTAAACAGCGTTTTCGTGTTGTCAGATTTTGTGTAGTTTGTTTTTCTTTAGCGACCTTTAACACAGATGCTGTTGACTGCAATTTTGTTTACTTATTTACTAGTACAATTTAACAACCAGCCAAAACGGCTTTGGTTTATTGGCATGAAATACAGTCTTAATTTTTTTGTTGTTGTTATTTATGTATAAATATGTATAATCAAAGATTCACACGTGTTTTAACTATTTTATGTAGGAATTGTATGAGCTTAAATCCATGATCTGAAAAAGGTGTGTGTACAAATTGGAGCTTTTACCTGTCGTTGATGGTATTCAGAACATCAAACGTGCTAAATATCTTTTTAGCTCTTACAGCATTTTTATTGTTTTGTTTCTGAAAAATAGAATAGCTTTTGGCATAAAATACTAGATTGAAAGAATATCTATAAAAACTAAGAACTATCGAGATATTCAATGGACTAACCGTTACTCGTTTAAAATATTATTTGTGTGCGATTTTCTTAACATCATTCAAATTGGTACATTTTGCTAATTTTTTATAAATGTTAAAAAAAAATACTTTGATATTTAGAAATGTTTTTTAAATTTCAATTTAGAATTTTGGTAATCGATTAAGATATGTGTATATTAATTGAATAAATAGAAAATTTAGTTATTTTTAAATATAATTAATTTTAACTTAATTTTTCTGTAACTTCTATATAAACTATTTACAAACGAAATAATTTCTAATATTGTTACGTGCACGCTCATAAGTATTTCACTTTTAAACATTTCTAATTAGATTTTTAGTTGACTTAGTTTTGTATATATTTGAAAAGTAAAAACGAAATTTTTAAAATAAATTATTAATTAAATCAATTATACGTTTGATAGAGAAAAAATTATTTTCAAGTTAAATATTTTAACCAATTAAAAATTTAACAAAATTTCAATTTAAAAACAAATCAAAATTTTTGTAGAAGCAAAAAATTTTTCTATTAATAAGGCTTTCAGGAGAGAGCTCTACGGTATGTTTTCAACTGATTTAAAGGCTGCATATATAATTTTATGCCAGCTTTAGGCGATCAAAAAAGTTTTTTTTATATATGTTCGTTTACTATGGTAACTTTAGCCATGTTGTTTGTTTCCCTAAAACAAGTTCTTTATTGTCAATCTTTTAAATGCAATTTTTTTTTGTTTTTTCTTTTTGTAAAAATCTTATATTTAAAGAAACTGATGTATAAGCAATCTTATCACTGCCTCACAGTTTTAAACACTTTCTGCAAGCTTAGAAATACCTTAATCAATAATATTTTTTGTATTTGTTTTGTTGAATCAAGGTAAGGCTTCTGCCAAAAACGGCAAATTTTTCTCTTATTTGATTTGGGGCTAAAAGTCAAAGCAACAACAACAACAACAATGCCAAAAAAAATTTTCTACACCTTCAGTCTTAACTGAGAAACGAAGAAAGAAACTTAAATTTGCGAAAAGGAAAAGCAACCTTAATTTGTGTTCATCATTATCGTCATAACGTATCAAAATGTAAAAAGGAAGAGTGTTTTCGTTACTTTTTTTCCTTCTTTTTTTGTCTTATTTTTTGCTGCATGGTAAGACGCCAAAGAAAAGTGAAATTTTCTTAATGATGTTAGGTAAATGCTAGAAGGCAAGTCAAGGTTTGAATAAAATGTTGATAACCCCAGCCAAAAAAAAAAAAATGCAATAACAAAAACATACACTTGCAAATATAAAAGGGAAAATATAAAATTGTGTCATAGAGTAGGTACATACTTAAAAGCTAATGAACTATTTTGAATGATATATGTTGGTAAATAAGTAAATTTAAAATAAGTTGAAAATAAATTCGAGGCTAACAGCGCCAAAATGAATTCTTTTTTAAAGGTCAACAAATGAAAAAGTTACGTCTAAACTATTTTTTACAAAATATTGCCAGATAGGCTCTTAAAGCTCTTAATTATCTTTAGAAACACATGTTAAAGATTTTATCATAACACAGTGGAATATTTCTCAAGAACGATATCTTTAAATTTTTATGGAATCAGAATTTAATGATAATTTAATAAGCTACTGCTATAATAATTTTTGAACGTAATTCTTGCAAAAAAAAAAACCGACTTAAAATAGACAAACTTAAAATCATATTTCTTTAGGACGGTAATTATACATTAATTATATTACATAATATCCAAGAAAGATTGTGTCAGGATTTTTTATACATACATATGTCGTAAAACAAAATATGAATGCAAATTAAACAAGAAATTTAGTAGTTAGGTGGTCACCCTTTATTTTTTATACTTTTTATTGCTGACACAGTAAAACAACATTTTTTTAAATACTAAGCGTAAGTCTATAAGAGTTCAAAAGATTGGCCATACACTTAAAAAATAGGGTACCTTATAATTTCTAATTTTAAATATTTATACCTGTT
This sequence comes from Cistogaster globosa, assembly GCA_937654795.1. NCBI lineage: Eukaryota > Metazoa > Arthropoda > Insecta > Diptera > Tachinidae > Cistogaster > Cistogaster globosa. Next base: position 26,513,776 of record OW569406.1, read on the forward strand.
ATTATACCTGATATAGTAACAGAGATTCTGTCTAATTTTCTATAGTTTGTTTGATGATCGGCCCTATATATATATATATATATATATATATATATATATATATATATATATATATATATATGTATGTATAGGTCAAATTACATAAATAATAGCGGACTAAGCAATAAGGGTTCTGTGCAAATTTGAATCAACTGTCTACAACTGTTCAACAGTTTGGTCATATACATCAAATTACAGCAACTATTGTAATGTTAATATTTATATTTCTTAATATACCAGACAATATAGCGATTTAAATGATAGAACCACATTAGTCAGTTTATTTCAACTATGGGAACATCCTTTAATTTCTAAATTAAAATTTTGTACTGGTTGTTATAGCGGACATAGCAATACAGATTCATTGTAAATTTCAGCTGTGTGTTTCCAACGGTTCAAAAGTTAGCAACTTACATAGCAACTTACATCAACTATTGGAATACCCTTCAATTTTCAAATACATATTTTATACTTGTTATTACAGCGGACCTAGCGGTAAAGATTCTTTGTAAATTTCAATCATCCGGCTATAACAGTTCAAAAGTTTGGCCACATCCGTCAAAATACATTATCTATTGGGACACCCTCTAATATATAATTTTGAATTTTATACTTGTTATTATAGCGGTCGTAGTAATCGACATCTTCTCGAAAATTTTGTTTATAACGGTTCAAAAGATAGGCGCATGTAAGTCAATTTACGTCACCTATGGAGACACCTTTTAATTTTTAGATTTATTTTTGTATAAATTTTTGCTATTTAGAGCTAAAGTAATAAGCATTTTTTTATTAAATAAGTGCGCTTCACGGTTCATAATACACTTAAAGAACATGTATGTCGTATAGGAACACCCTTTAGTTTTTAAGATGATGAACTGCTTTAAAAACGGGTCCTATCTTTGAGAGTAATCTATCAAATTACAAAAAATTGTAAAATCGGTTCACAAATAACAAACATAAAACAGCACCATTCAGTCGAATTGATAACCTCCTTCTTTTTGAAGTCGGTTAAAAATAGTTATAATTAAAATCTAGCAAATTTTTAAAACAATTAGTATAGTATCTCTTTTTTAGAGCTCCATCCAATCTATCATGTAGGCATTAAGCTTTACTATTAAAAATATTTGTTTTAATTCTCAGTATTTTAAATGTTTGATTATAAACATAAGTTAAAAAAGTACGAGTGACAGCTCTTAATTGGTCTAGCATTTTTTTTTAAATCAGTATTTCCTAAACGACCTCTTCAAGAGCTTTAAGTAATACACATATTAACATTTTAGAATATTAATTCGTACTTTTCTATAAAATGCTCGGAAGACCATAACTCAGAAATTTGTGCGAGCGGCAATTTTTTCACTGAATATTTTTTTCATATTTTTTAAATTGGAAATTTCTCTAGTTAAATAGATTTGTGGTATTTTGCCTGCTTTCTCAGAATATATACACTTTATGGGATCGGAAGTGTATATTGCAAGAATTACAGACGGAATAACAAACTAAGAAACACAAAATGTGCCAAAGTGTATAATTAATTTTAAACACTAATCGTTTAATATATTTTTTCTAAATTCTTAGAATAATTTTTTGGTACAGTAAAAATATATATATTTTTTTTTTTTTGCTTAAGTGAAACTAAATTACTTAAGTGCAAATATATATTAATTTTAGCATAGATTTTTACACATCAGTGAGTAAACCATTAAAAAACTGAAAAATTTAAAAAAAATCATAAAGAAAATACAAAAAAACTTACATTTTCATAATAAAAAGCAAACAGCAAAGATTTTAATTTTAACCCACTTGTTCAAATTTTGTTTTCTAACTAACACAGGTGAAAGTCTGTTTTTCGAATTTGATGCAAGATAAAATTAATAGACATTAAAACCTCAGGCCTTGTTCTACCATATAAACTACTCTAATGCAACGTGCGTGATAACAACTGAAAATAAGGAACACATTTTAAGACCTTTGGAATCAGTGCATACTCGTATTAAATTTGGTATAGAAATATGTCGCATTAAAACATGTTATTCATTGTAAAGAAATTAAGTATTGTAAATAAATTTTAAATCTGTTTTCTCTAGGTTTAAAAATATATAACAATAATATGATCAATCGATTGATTAGTGCTTTCAATTGCAGTAATTAATTTCTCAATTCAACCACAGGTTCATTGATCGTATAAATAAATTTAGCATCACTACATTGCGAGGTTTATGAAAACAAATGCAGTTCACTTATTAGAGTTTACAAAATATGGAATAAAGTTTTGGAACTTCTAAATTATTTAACCAATTTTTATGAAATAAACTGCGACATAAGCCTTTCCCCTATAATATTTGGCTGTTTCAGTGCAGGGTAGCACTACAGCGCGCCAAAGTACGCAACCTTGAATATTAAAAATGTTTCAGAGCTTATTACTTTATCAAAAGTAAACCCATTTCAAAAATGTTTAATTCCCAGTAATCTACACAGATAGGTAAAGAAAAAACGAACTTGTAATTTGCATGCTATTTTTCGACTTTTAAATTTAAAATAATAAATTTTTAGCTTGGCATTATTTGTTTTTTAACCCACACCTTTTTTTAGACAGAACTATTTTAAAAAAGATTAAAACAGCTAATGCTATAAGAAGTAACTTGTAAGTTTTTTTTTCTTGACTTCAATAAGTTACGATCATAATTTTTTAATTTGAAAATTCATAAAAAGCAAAAAAAAATGAAATTTTGGTCAAAAATACTTATTGTTTTTAGTAGATTTTGTAACGTTTTTTGTAAATTCATAAAATTTTTAACTTTTTTTCATGATAAAGCATTGCGTAATTCATATAATGCCTTTTTATAGAATTACGGTGAAGCACCCTACAGTCAGTACTGTTCGATTATAGGCAATTTCTTAACAAAAATCTTAATGTTCGAGACTAAACCATTTCTCCTTTTATAACCACCTATTTAACAATAACTAGTTTTTAGTAGTTAGCCAAATTTTATAGAAAAATACAAAAATTATCTGCTCAAAAAGGCCTACGACCTCCATAGTAGGGATGGACAAGAAACATCGATGTTTTAAAAACACTTGATGTATTGTGTCGAAACATCGATATAATCCGATGTTTTTTTTTTTTTTTTTGCTCCTAAACAATCGAAAAACATCGATGGTTTCTTTTGATGCATCGAAATGACAAATTGTGTACAGAATGTGTAGATTGATATATAAACATGTTCATAGAAATTGGAAAAGCAATAAGAGTGAAGAAATATCATCTGATGATATTTCAGTTTATTTGAGGAATCCTGTTGGAAGACTGAACGAAAATCGGTTGAATACTTGGAAAGATTATAAATCGCAGTTTCCCAAGCTTTACAAGATCGCTTTTAAATTCCTTACAATGCCGGGAACATCGGTTCCGTCCAAAAGACTATTTTCAAAAGCGGCGCAGGTTGAGTCATCACCTGCCAAGCAGACTGAGAAGTAAAAGACCTGTATTTCTAAACTGTATTAAAAAAGTATTGGGAGATGTAAAATAAACTTAAGAATTTTCGGAAATATAATAATAAATAAAAAACATCAAAACTTCAGCAATAAATAATTAAAAAAAAAAAATTATCGATGTATAAAAAAAAAAGCATCGATGATTTTTTACAGTGACCATTCCTACTCCATAGGAATATTTTTGCTATAGTTATTAGCAATTTAATCGATCGAAAAACTATCAGCAAAATATGTTCTTAAGGAAGAGATTTCAAATGTTTTTGAGAAACGGACAGCCGTTTGCTTTCTTTTCGATGTTCTAGCAAATAACGAAATTCTTAAATTCGATCATAGTGAAAGCTCAATTTAACATTTACTTCTGAAAACATTTTGTTCAAAAGTCGACGAAAAATATGAAATTGTAAACTGTGGATAAAGAAGGATACAAAATTTTTCTCAATATTAATAAAAGCTAAATTAGCAATTTTAAAATTCATTATTTTAATACAAATTGAATTTAAGATGTAAATGTTGTTAATCCATGCAATTATTGCAAAGAGAGATCTTGAAAAGATGTTTAATTGATTAAGTCCGCATCATAATTGCTATTATTATTTTTGTACACTGTTCGCCACTAATAATTTATAATTTCTTTTTTTCAATTTAAAACTCACCTGAATTATCAAATACTGCACAATTATTAAAATGATTTTGTTAATCCTCATTGTAATTAAAGCTGTATTTTTTAATCTGAAAAATAAAATCAAATAAGAAACATTAAAAAAAAAACCTATAAATATAAAACAAATAAATATTTAAATAAAGTTGCGAATAGTGAAAGTTAAATACGTTTGCTTTTATCTATTTTTATTCATGAATTCGCTGGAGATTTTACTTTTTTGTGGTTTTGATTTCGTTGTTGTTTCAATTTAACACGATTTTGCTATTAATTGGTACAAGTGTCGTTCAAAACATCATCTGTAAGCAATCCAATCAACCATCAAAACGGCCACCACCATCAACATCTAAATTGTCTTTAGGCTAAAATCGTAAAGTTGTTTAATTCATTTGTGCAATTATGTATTTCCGCTTTTAACATTTTGTAGGTGCTTCTGTGATAGTAGTATCAGGGATTCTACATTAAATTTTCTCAGGTTAGATCAATTTAGATGAGAAATATTAAAAAAGTTACAGGAACTTTATAAAACTTTTAAATGATTAGATGTAAAGGGATCTTAAATATAATAATGAATTTTTGTTGCCGATATCTTTAAAATCTTTATTATCTATAGTTCAAATATAACGCTGTATCGTAAATTATCGTAAGACTACCAAAAATAATTTTAAAATTGCATTGACTTAATATTTCAGGTCATTGTAGCTTTACTAAGAAAAATATTAAGAAATATTTTAAAAGCCACAAATAAAAAACTGTATTTAACCTACCGGCCTGTTTTACTGATTTTATAATTGTTAAAATATTTTAGCAATAAAATTGTCGTAGGTATTTTCGTTTGACGAAAAATTTGCAATTTTAAACTTTTTTAAAATATCGTGCTGATTGTCCCGACCTAATTACAACAATCACCGATATTGAGCAATGAGGGTGAAAGAATGTTTCGATGGCCATTTCGCTATCGCTCAATTTTATGTATTCAATGCTTTTAAGTATTTAGCAAATAGACTGTCTATCAACAAAACACAATCGTGTTAAAAATTAACAGATTCTCCATTAAAGAAACCTTTTACTCATAAATTTAAACAATTAAAATTATTATAGGGTATAGGCTGTATAAATACTTTAAGTACTAAGAACAGAAGTAAATTTAAATAATGTCCACACAAAAAATAATTTTATATAGATGCATGAAAATTTCTTTGAAAATTTTAACATTTTTGCCGTTTATTTTCGCAATCACAATTAAAGTACAAGAGAAAATACTTGGAAATACATATGCATGCACCCAAACTGAACAAACCTTCAGTAATAAAATTATTTCTATGAAATACACTTAAATCTTTAAATAAATCTTTTATTAAATAACGCAATTTTATTTTAAAATTTTTATTGTTCTTCTCCTTATTCAGAATAAGAGATTTTAAAGCACTCATTTATTTAACAAGCCTTATTATGCCTTATTGGCATTACTTAACTGTTTATTTTCGCCAACAGAAATAGAAATTATTTTAGTTGAACTAAAGCGATATAATCAGCGTGAACAATTACCTTGAGAAGGTGAGAAGTCAAAATTAGGACCTTAGAAAAAGTCTCCTGGTTGGGCGAATCCATAATCATAAGGTATATTGTTTTCAAGATTTACTTATTGAGACAAAAAAGGAAATACATTCTCGAATCATTAGAAAGCCTATACCAAATCGGTTAGTAAGCTGCCGTACTTTCCTTGTTAAATTTTTTTGATCGATACGCAAAGATTCATAAATTTTAGTGCTCATTCTCGCCATGTGACTTAACTAAATTTTTTCCCAATCAGCTGTTAGAAATTTTGGAAATTCGAACTGGAATAAGTGTAGGATTTTTGATAATATCACAATTTAATCGTGCCCTCTTAAAACTTTTTTCATTCCAATTTACGTACATTTATTTTTTAAATTTAACTTCAAATTGAAATTAGCATTTACCCAAAACATTTTCCCACAAATTATTAAAATCCAAATACTCAAATACAAATATTCATATTGGTAAAAACAGCATACAAACTTCAATTTCTTCTTTCATCTTCATTTTCAATTTCATTATCTACCACTTAAAACTGCCGCACCTCTGTCTGTAAAAGCAGACCAGACAGATGAAGTAAAAACAAACCAAAAGCTACTTGAGCGCATACACTAATAAAAAGTAAAGTCAAATTTTTTTGCCACCAAAAGTTAAACGTGAAACCCACAAAATAAAAAAGAAATTGTTTAGAAACTTAACAATTAAATAAAAAGTTAAATTTAACACAATAACAACAAATAATAACCATAGCACCTGCCCCCAAAGCGTTGACTTATAAAATTATAAAATTAGTATTACAAACTCATATTATTTTCATTCAATTTTTTATTGGAAATTTAAGTTTCATTGCTTTTAGTTTATTGAGTTTTCATTTTCATTCATAAAATCTTTTGTGTTTCACATCATCATTTATGTCATGCAAATATTGTTTAAACCATTTTTTGTAAGATTTTTATTTAATACTAAAGACTTGGAAAACAAGTTTACCATTCGTAAAAGCAACGAACTTGATTTGTTTAACAAACACAATTTAAAAGATTTAAACAACAAACTTTTTCTTTATTGATCTTTTGTTGTCAGTTATATAAAATTTAATTCAATTAGACTTTTTTAATATCATAAAAAAACTTAAGCAGACATAGATTACAAAATAGAGTTTTTGCCATTTTCCAAAATGATTTATTTGTGCAACATTATTTATGGTGAAATAAATCCAAACTGATAGTGTTAAAGAAATCAAAATAGATTTAGAAATAAAAAAATTATTTTTCTATATTTTTTTGAAATTCCGAGTCTCTCATTTTAGGCAGTAGCAAGTATTCCACTACATTCCTTAACGATCTACCAAGATATATTAAACATTTTATCGTTTCTAATGTAAGCAAATGACGTAAAACTATTCCGAATTTACAAAATCGACTTAGGAGATCTAAGTTCCCCGTGAAGTCATAATTAAATGGAATTAAATGCTAGAAATACAAGTAAATTGGTTTCTTACGAAGATGAAGATGCCCGAAAAGTTGTATGTTTTCTTTGATCTAGGAATTTTCCTGAATCGTCAACTTTTATACAACACATTTCTTTTACTACTATTTAAGTGCGTGCAGTCCTTAGGTTTATAAAACACTGGCCAAAGAAATTTAGTAATTGATATTTAACAAAGCAATTATATACTGCCCTTGTAAAAACTGTTATTGAAAACGGTTAATTAATTTGGGATCCAATGTGTTAAATTCTTATCAATACCATTTAACCTCTCCAGAACCAGCTCCTGTTATAATTTTAAATTTAATAATAGTCTGAAATAAATAAATAAATATATAAAACTAAGTAATCAATACTGTGTTTTGTTATGAAACTCTCCAGACATTTGATGATGGTCAATAGCGGGTATACTCGTAAGTCTTTAAAAGTCTTACATTTTTTTTATTTTTTATACCATATTAAATTTCTATGATTTGTTCATCAAAAATAAAGCAAAAATATACTCATGAATGCTTGGATGTACATCCAATATTTTCTAACATAATTATATAGGAAACATTAAAAAAATTATTAAAAACAAAACAGTCATTTTATATTTTGAATTGAGTTAATTGAAAAAACCTTTTCTAAATTTGAGTGGTGAAAGCGAATAAATTTGTTTTCTTAAAATCTTTTATGGACGACATAATAAACCGGCTTAAGAACACCCATTAAGTTTGCGGTCTCGTAGAAGCCTCGGGTTTATTACGTGATGCATTGATTTTTATCCCCAATATGAAATTGAATGTAAAAAAGCAATAGAAAAGCTAGGTGCCATAACAAATGATATTATTATTAAATAAAAATCAACTAATAAGCGATTTACAATTTTCCTATTTTTCGATATTTTAAATGTGGACGCTGTGTAAATTCAATGTAAATAATTACGCAAAACCAAGGTTATCTTCACTTATTACATGCTGAACCGATTCATCAGACTGATTCCGATAAATTTGTCAAGCTTAATAAACTATTTGAATACACCAGACGCTATAAATTAAATTAGCAAAAAAAAAAAAATGATGCACATTAGGCGAAGTTATTGTAGGGAGAACAAATAACAAAAGTACCAAAAGATGCAACGGTGTCACTAATTTAATTTGAAAGCAATTAAAAAAAATTATAGCGAATTGTTATAATAAAAACGCATCATTTTCTCTCATATAAACCCTTCTTTTTTTTACATTTTCTATTAAATTAAAAAAAAATCTTTTTTTTAATGTCGCTCTCCTCCAAGCGCAATCAGCTGTTTCTGTACGATCAGCTTCGTACATTGCTTAAGCAAATGACATTTGACGAAACTTGACGAAAAGTTCTCTCAAGTACATTATAAATTAAAAATTTAAATGTAATGTTGTTCAAAAGAAATTATCACAAATCAATTTCACACCGATTTGTTTTTAATAATCAAGAAATTGAAATATTAAAATCGGCTAAAAATCTTGGAATCATTTTCAATGGTACTTTTTCATGGTCCGATCACGTTAACCATGCTTGCGGTCGCACATTCGGCATGTTAAGATCTATTTTGCCAATTTAATACTGCACAACTTTTAAAATAAGAACTTTACTTGCCAAAACTAAGTTAGCTCTCATTCTACTGTACGTAAAAGTAAAAGGAAATTTAAATTAAAATTTTATAGTATCATACGTTATGTTTATGGTCTAAAACGACACTTTAGAGTGTCGGCATTTTTCCCATTAGTGTTTGGTATCAGTTTTAAAAACTAGCTTATTCCCATCAGCCAGAATTCCTTTGTTTTGCACACAATTGTACGGGCAAAAGAACTAGAACTCTGTCATATAAATCTCTAATGTCACAATGGTTCGTTGACTCACATTAAAATAAAAATAAAAGTGTGCAAAAAATTAATTTTTTTAATTGAAATGTTTGTACGGTAAGAGCAACGTTTTTAAATCGAATGCAACGGCAAAGCAGGTGCAGTATCTACCAAAAAATTACAGACTTACTGAAAAGTGCTTTCCGAGTCTTTAGTTTGAAAACTCTACATTTAGCATGAAAATTGAAAAGAAATTAAAATTCTTTCTGAACTTAATTTATAACATTAAACAATCCAAGTTTGTTACTTGTAAAAAAAAATACTCGATTGCACCTTTTATAAATTTTAGTTTCGATTGGAAAAAGTACCTTAATTTTAATTCGGATGCAGTTTCTTGTATTTTCCATAGTAAAATTCTCTTTATAAAGATAAGCATGGAAATTATTAAAAAATCGCTGGATGAAATGTAGGTCATTTTGAAATAACGTAATTAAAAAATATGTTTTTTATGCTTTTGTAAATACTTGCTGATTTGTCTTTTTATTTTTTTTTCTGTAACATGATGTTAATGAAAATACAAAACTGAAACATTTTAGTATCTTAGTCATGTTACCTTATAATTAAAGAAATAATTTTAAACCAATTTCATTACATTTTTTTCTATTAAATATTTTAATCATTAAATACTCAATAGCAACAACGCAAGTGATGCAGACAATAAATTGTATAAAAGAAAGTGAAAAATAATATAAAAGAAAATTTTGCAGTAATAACTAAGTTTGTTACACTTGTAATTCCTTATGTTTTTTTAACAAGTTTATGTACGTTTTTTGATTATATACTACGCTTTTATTAATTGTTTCATATTTGAAAAATTCCAAAAAATACGCGTTATAAATCAATCAGATTTTTAAAACTAAATTTGATAATTAATCATTACTGGTAATAAATTGTTTATTTAACTAGTTAATGGGAAAGATATTTAATTTATAATACATGAATACAACACCATAGGCCCGTTAATATGCATGTTAATTTTAAAATAAGCCGAAACATCAAACACCCAATAAATAAAGTTAAGTTATTATCATATTGAGTAAGATAAATCAAATTAAAATTTGGATAGTAAAAAATGAAAGTTCATAAAAATGTTAACGATTCCCTCCCACTTGAAAAAACAATTAAACAATCACACTCCTCAGCTCATTTAATATAATGTGCGTTAAAAGTAGTAAAATTATAAAAGTTTTACATCTGCTTAACTAGCAAGAGAGTTGTAAAAGGCCATGCTAAAACCCTTATATCTCGACATTTGTTCGTAAGATAATTTAAATTAATTTAACGTTTTGGAAAATAATTAATAAATTCTTTATTCGAAAAAAGAAAACATAACAACAAACTGCACTGTAGAAGAATATGCGCTGGTTTCTTGAGGTTGGGGAACCGTTTTAACGAATCCAAATTGCTTGTGGAAAAATTATGTATCAGATATAGTTTCACAAACGTTGAAATAAAAAAATAGCAAAATACCTAATTGGCCGTGATATGGCAAAGTACGTCAAGTGACAGAAGTGACACATTCTTATTTTTGCAGTAAACACATTTCAGAAATGCACCTATAAAAAAAGAAAATGGTGAATGGTGTAGATCAAATGAAGCTTAAACAAACGCGTTCAAAGAACAATAAATCTGAACATGAAGTACGTTTTACAGACCAATTAGCTTGTTACCTGTTTTTTTTTTAACATTCGAGAGAATCCTGTTAAAAAGACTACTACCCTACTTAGAAAGTAGAGATATAATTCCGGACCATCAGTTTGGGCTTAGATGTGAACATGGCACTCCGGAACAATGTCATCGGATTGTTCAAGAAATTGCGGATGCCTTGGAAAAGAAGTTATATTGTTCGGCTGTGTTTTGAGACGCCAATCATTCATTCGATAAAGTCTGGCACATTGGTCTTTTGTACAAATTTAAGCATCTCCTTCCAGCTCCTTTTTTCCTACTTTTTTAAATCATACTTGTGTAACAGATCTTTCTATGTTTACGTTTATGGGGATGATTCTCCGTTTGGAATGATTGAATCAGGAATCCCACAAGGAAGTGTGTTTGTGACTTGTTCTTTATACCGTTTGTGATTTGATGATACCGCTATTTTGTCTTCGAACGAAAATCCTGTTGAAGCTTCCACAAAGTTACAAATCCAACTTAATGAGATTGAAAAATGGTTAATAAAATGGAATATTAAAGTTAATACAAAAAAATCTGCACATGTGACTTTGACATTAAGAAAGGGTGATTGCCCTACTCCTTATTTAAATGGAGATCCTATTCCAAAATCGAGTAAAATAAAATATTTGGGTTTTCATCTGGATAAAAGGCTACCATGAAAACTTCATGAAAAAGCTAAAAGAGAACATTTGGACATTAAAACAAAAAAAAAGGCCAAAATCAGAACTCAGCCTAGAGAATAAGCTCATTTTATACAAGACAAAACTTAAACCTGTTTGGACTTATGGTCTTCACCTGTGGGGAACAACTAGTACTTCTAATATAAAAATACTCTAGAGATATCAATCTAAAACACTAAGATAATTAGTTAACGCGCCATGGTATATAAGTAATAAGATAATACATAATAATCTTAAAGTATGCACAATAAAAGGTGAAGTAAATGCTTGTAGTGAGAAATACTTGAACAGAATTAGCAATCATCCAAATTTGTTAGCTATTGCACGAAGTAAAAGGACTTAAAAGATATCATGTTCTTAATCTGCCTTTTAGATGCTATTTTTATCTCTTATTTTCGTTTAATACATATACATACGTATGTATATTTTTATTATTATTAATTTCACTGCAAATTGATAATATAATTTACTGTTAATTAGTTATAAGATTTGCCAAATGTTTCTTGTAAAATAAATTGCAAATAAAAGAATACTAAAAAATTCACAAACAAGCTCGTAATGCGTAACGTATCCTGCGACAGGTTTATTTTTGGTTTTTGTGTAGACATAAGAAAAACATTTTATTGTATTTGATTAAAGTTCGTTTTAATTAAACTACAAATCTTAAAAATATGAAAAATATGTTACTTGTAATTATGACAAAATAATTCATTAGGTACGTACAGCTTGACATTGAAGAGCAAAAGTGTATATATGTATATAAGAAATAATCAACTGTAACTTCACTCTTCATTAAATTAATTTATTAATAACTTTGTCGTCCTAATTGAGTTTCATTCGTCGAATTTACCTAATTTAAAATTTGAAACTAAAAAAATTTGGACAGGGAGTTATAATGTAGGGTCGACGCAGCACAGTGATTAGGTGTCAGTTTTGAAAACCTGCTTGACTGCTCTCTAAATTTGCTATTAATAACCTAATGCACAGTGGGGTAACTGGGAAATACGCCAAGCTTTATTGTAACGATTAACTTAGAAGTGCTCAAATTATTTATCGAAGAATGTTTAAGAGAAAATTAAAAACTAATCAAAAGTCTCAATTTAATAAAAAACTTACGCAAATTTTGAGAAAACATATTATTGACAAAATAGAAACAAATTTTTACGTTATTTGTAATTTGTTAAGTTATTATCTTTCTGAATGTAGAGAGTGTAAGCTTGACATTTAATTTTTAATTCCTGCAATAATGATTGTGACTCAATTAAATGATAAAATCAGGCTAATCGTTGAGAATATAGACAGTAAGCAATTTTCCTCAAATAAACTCGCGCAAAACTACAACTTTTTTTAAATAATGTAACCTCCACTTAAACACAAACGTTTACAACATATAAATTTTATTTATCGACATCCAAAATTTAATAATAATCAAAAATTTGTTAAATATTTACTAAAGAGTCATTTTAACAAATATTTTCAAAATTAACTTAAAAGAAAAAATTAAAAATGCAAAAAAAATATAATTTACTTAAAATATTTTGGATAAGTGGATGTGGTACGACCCCCCTATTAGAGTAGAGAAACGTGCCGGGAAATGCTAGTAATATCAAAGTAATGAATTTTGTTTTTTTTTTTTTAATTTTACCCAAAAATTTATACTTTCCCAAAGATTTTAATTTCAGTCAAAATATTTAAATTTCATTAAAGACAACTAAAAAACGAAAGATTAATCATAGTAAATTTTATCTTAAAATGAATATTTGTAAGAAATTTTCGTCATCCGAAGGAGTAATTGCAAAAAAAAATTGAATATAGGTAGATCCCTTAAGTTAATATCTCATAATTTGAAATTTCGTTTCGTCGTTTAAATTGACTTTGTTGTTATTAAATAACGACTATTCCAAGAGTAAAAGAAGTTCTAACATATGTTTTATGACACATTAAAAGCGAACTTATCATCTCATTCAAAGTAAACCATTCAAATAATAAGGCGAATAATTTTATGATTTAATATAACTATAATTTGTAATTTACATAATTTTTTATATAACATAAATTTAATTCGTTTAAGTATTTAGTGAGCAAATTTCAATGTCTGATACCCCCTATTAACTATAATAAAAACTGTTGATTCGATTATACAAACTAAAATTTTTTTCTGTTGTTATACCTTTCGGTGAAGACCGTCGTCACTGGCTGTTTATTTGGTACGTTTGGTGGCCGCATTCGATGTGAAAACATCATTTTCAAGCCGCGTTTTATTAGTACTCACATCGAAAGCGCTCGCCAAACGTACCAAATAAACAGCCAGTGACGACAGTCTTCACCGAAAGGTATGACCACAGTATAATATTTACTAGCGGAACAAGTCCGATTCACTTTTTGTTGCTTATATTAATTTTCACCTTTCAAAAAAATATAAAAATAGTTTTGCAAATAAAAGATTGAATACATTAGGTACTTGGTGTTTATACAATTTTTGCACGTCATGCCACAGAAGAACAAGACGACATAATCTACTTTAAAGGACGGGATTAAATAAAAACTTTTTATTTAAATGAATTTCAATTATAAAAGTTAAAGTTGCATGGATTAAGAAAGACGATGCAAACCTTTTCACCAATGAGGTCATAAGGATAAAAAGACTCTTTAAAATAATATTTACTGCTCGTAAGACTATTAGGCAAGAAAATAAAGAAGAGCAGATTATAAAATGAGGTGAGTTTTTTTTTTTTTAATTCTAAAGTGTTCACTAGTTCTTGATTATATAAGGTATTTTTAGAGGTTATCAAAAGAAAGAGACAAAAGCATGTAAAGTAGGAGACAAGGTGAATTAATTTTACCAGGTGGCATCGTTGCGGCAGCTGAGAATTTTTTCTTTAATTTTGTAATGTGTAGAATAGTTGACAAAAGTGAATCATTTTATATCACAAAATTTCTTTTTTTATTATTCTTTAAAAAAGAATGGTAAGAAGAGTTTTAAATCAATTTAAAAAACGAATCTTAGTAAAAACGTTATAGAAAAGGGTAAGAAAATAGTGTAGTAATTATGTGTGTTCTAAAGTTTATCATGCACTTAAGTTCCTGTTTTTCTTTTTATTGTTGTATTGTTGTAGCCGCGCTGCCACCTTATGTGAATTCGTCTTGGTAGGAGATTTATCCAAAAATGCCCAGAAAAGTTTTTTTTTAACAAAAAGGGAAGGCTGATTATATTGAAACTTTATATAAATAATGAAGAGGTGTTGTTCAGCTCGATTTTTAAATTTATTAAGTTATGTAACCAAATGAAAAATTTTAAGTAAAGATCAAGTTTATTTTCATTCATTTCTTTATTTTATAACTATTCATGCATTTTGTGTCCATAATATGATAACTTTGCTTTTTCCCCGTATTACATAAATGTTTAAATGAACACGAACCTAAACCTGAATTAAATTTATTTTACGTTTTATTTGTTATATAAATTTAAACTTTAAAATTTTTTGAAAAATGTTTTATTTAATTAAATATTTTTTTTTTATTAATTTATTGCTTTAAGAAAAATCACAAGTAATGGAACAGAGCGGAACAGAAACCATAACAAAAAACAAAAAAAAAGCATTTTTAGTTGCAGAATCAACTGCTTCTTTTGCTTTAATATTCTAATTTGTGTGAAAAATATGTGCATTTTTAAACTTTGTTTAATTCGGAAAAAAGGAAGATACGCCATAATTAATGGGACCATAAGAAAATCCCAAATTAATACTAAACAATATACTTCTCAAATTTTAAATTGTAAATATCTTAAGGTACGGACAGATAAGTCAAATACTTGACTTATTAAGAAACATAACATTCTACTCGATATAATAGGTAAGATATTTCACTTATTATTTTATAGATCGTCAATCGTAATCACACGTGTCAGGTAAGATTGAATAGACATAAGTAAAAAAAGTAGTTATCTTTTGACACTAATAGGTTTTTCGTTTTGATACTTAAGAATTTAGAAACTGCTGTATCAAATACTTAATGCTGTAAATATAAGTCAAATATATCATAAACTGTTAGAGATACCAAATAAATCGTAGAAATTACTAACAGGATCCATAAATCACGATTAATTTTCAAACTAAAATTTAAAGAATCATATCAAAAGAAATTTATGCTGGGTACATAACGAGTTCTTGTAAGCTAAAAAAACAATTAAATATAATCCGATACTTAAAAAAATAAACTTCTCTAAGCAAGAAATTAATACTGAAAACAAAGCGCCTATTTTATATGTAAATAATCAAATTCCTTGCTTTCAAATAATAAAAATAAAAATTAATAAATTATAATAAATAAAATCGTAACCGCTACGTTAACTTTATGTTTACTAAGTAGTCGATACAAATAAATTAAAAACCAAAAATTAAAGATATTTTTGTTTTTTGTTTTTTCCTCCTACAGCTTTTCTACCTGCAAGTGAAGAAAAAACAAAAAATTAAATTCTTTCGAAAACTCTCTTTCGATTAATAAAAGCAAATGAATCTAGTATTTCCAAACGTATAATTTGCCCCTAAAACAATTTTATTATTTTTTTTCAGTATTCTTTAATATGAGCTGAGATATTTATGTTTTGGACTTTGCAAAATTACACATGACGTATTATGCAAAAGTAAGCCGATGATATAAAAAAAATTAATAGAACATTTTAGAAGAATATATTTTATACGCCACATTGATTATAAGTTATTCAAGTTGTTAATTGTAAGGCAACTGCTTAAGGATATAAATTGTAAATCGCTGGTGGCTTATAAATTAAAAATAAAAGTGTCTAACTAATTCCGAAATACCGATTATATTTATGCACGATTTAAGAAAATCAGCCTTTAACGGATTTTAACATTATCTGAAATTATGAAATGTTTAAGAAACAAAGACCTGACATAACTCATTCATATGACAACACTGGTAGTGAAAGCGGCAGGAGAAATTTTTTTATATGCCGGCCACAATTTCTCGAAACATAAATTGGAATTTTACAATGGGACCAAACGGAAGCAAAAATTTAGAAAATTAAAATTCTAAAAATTAAAACTTAAATTAAAAACTGCAACTACTTGATAATTTGATATTAAACTTTGAAATTAAATAACTAATCGAACTTCATACTTTGTACAGCTAATGAATAAGTTTTAAGAAACTTTAAAAGCATTTCTTTTTATTTAACATCACGATGCACCTGATCCACTTTTAACTGTTTTCAGCTTATATTTATGTGATTTTGCTTTAAATTCGTATTTTCTACCGCAATTACCAAAATTTTACTTTCTAATTTTTTCGTTAATATTGAATTTTCATCATAATATTTGGACCATTAAATTGTATTTTTAGTCAAATTTCGAAAATAATTTCGAATTTTCCAACTTTCATGTTTTATGAATATAAGAAAATTTTAGTTTTTTTCCATATAGTTTAAATTCTTTTTAAGATTTTGGAGTAAATCAGATTAATTTTTCTAAAAAGACCTAAAAGCTGTTTTTAGTCTTACCAAATTAAATAAACTTACAGTAGAACTTTTTAACTGCTTATTTTAAATCCAACAGTTATTTAATCCAAAAGAACGGGAGAGGGAAAAGTCCTTGTTTTAAATTTTTTTTATTCTGATTGCTCTTCAATTTTTTTCTTTAAATTGCTTTATTTGATTTTTATTTTTTCAAAAATTATATTAAGAATAATTTGCACTTTTGTTACTTCTTTAATATTGTTTTTTTTATCTTTTATTTAATTATATTCTTAAAATATTTTTGGTATTTCTTGTATATTTTCGAACTGTTAATTGTTTTGTTTATTTAAGATATTTATAATTTTTGAGTAGTTACATTAGTTTTTACTTCTTTTTATTAAATTTTATTTATTGAAAAAAATTATATCGTTTGAATGTGCGCGCGCGCGTCTAGTTTGTGCCATGGGTAACCGCAGAATGGTTAATACACCTGCTTTCTCAAAGCGAATTACTTCGCATGCAGCGTAAAAAAATTTCTTCTTTCTTTTTACAATCAACATCAATAGCAACAACAACTGCTGCCAGTGCTTGTTGCTGGCTCTTCTGCTGATGTCGTTGTTGCTATTGCTACAGCACGACTGTAAGCTATTGAGCCAAAAACAAAACAGTAAACACTCTCACATATCTCAAGTTGTTGGTCGTAAAATACACAATTTAAATTAAATAAAAAAAAATACAAATAATACAACTAGCAGCAAGAGTTACTGCTATTTTTGTTATTGTTGAAATACAAGATTATGGTGTTGTACATCATCATTGTCATTGAAAGAAATATTATTAAGTTGTTTAAGTAGTAGTAGTAGTAGGCGAAAAGGTTTTGTACTTTCTTAATTCACTGACTGTTTAAGATAGATATATTAGTAAGTAATACCAATGTCATTGCTTACAATATTGTAACTGATGATAGTCTTTTAAAGTGCTTGATCCTTATAATGTTATCTTTTCCTTTGATACAAGTTTTAGCATTTGTTTTGCAGGATTTAACCTTTCATATTTAATTATCTTGTCAAAAATCAAAAATTCTTATTTTAAGATTAATTTTCTTTGTTAATTATTTGCTTTCGTTACTGTTTTACAACAAGAAAGATTGTATGTTTAAATGTTTAATGCAAAAACAAATGTCGCTTGCAGCAAAAGCACTTAAAACTTATTTACCACCGCCATCTCAAACACTTGTTGCTGTTTCTAACATCAAAAGTGTGTTAAATCAATAAAACAACACTTCTTTGCAACCTACAACAAACAGTCTGGTTGTATTGGCTCTTCTCCCCTATAAAAGTTCCATATTAATACACTAGAGCCCCGATTTGCGTCGTTAATGGGGTCCAAAGAAACGCGACGCAAATCGAAACGTTGCAAAAAATTTAACCATTCTTAGCGACGCAAATCGAAACGACGCAAATCGGTACGACGCAAGTCGGGGCTCTAGTGAACAATATGAACAAATCTATCTGTCTTCAACTCTTCCTTATTTTGTTAAAGACAATTGCCAGTAAAAGTCTGCTACAAATATGAAATCTAAAAAATATGTTGGTTCGTTTGTTGTAACTTTTAGTAAAAGCTTCTAAAAGCTTATCTTTTTAGCTAATTGTTAAATATTTGGTCAAATCGAATTATAAATAAACCTCAATTGTAAGTTAAGGCCTTCTGTGAAATTTCTTTGGCTGGAGATCAAAACAACATCGTACAACGTCTAACATTATTCGAACTTGTCTTTAATCAAACCTGCTATTGCATTGATTCGGATTTCGTTTAAGCGAAAAGCGACAATTTTTTAAAACCGGTTTCAGATTGGGATTTTAGAAAAATTTAGTTTTATACAAATAAAATAATATTAAAATAGTTTAACCATTTTTAATATCTATGTTAGAACAGAATTTAGTCCATATGTGATGACAAAATAAAGAGCCTTTGATTAAAAAGAAAACACGCTGACGAATCTTATTGAATTCCAACCCTTAATAAATAATAGTAACAATAATAAAAATAATAATAATAATAATAATAATAATAATAATAATAATAATAATAGTTACTTTCGCTCGTTGTTTTAATTTTAAAAATTACAAATTTAATAAACTTTCAAGCGATTTGTTGATTTGCTTATTTTGATAAAGCTATTTTTGAATATAATATAATTACCGTTATGCCAACTCTGGTTACATTATAAGTAACGTTAATTATACATAAGTACACTAGAAAATAAAAGGACCAGCCAGTTGCTATCGACTTCAACCACTTGTCTTACAAATTTAAAATCACAATATTAAGTTAAATAAATCATATATTTTGCTTTAATTAAAAGAAAAATGCATGTTATTAAGAACCGGTTACATCTATCAAACAAGCCGATACTGAAACTAAAAAAAAAATCCGCAAGCATTGTTTAACCAAAGTATAAAGAGAAAGCATTCTGAAAAACTATATTCTGATGCTAAACAAACGTCAACAAACGTATCTACATTTATTTTTCCAAAAAATGTTGGTACGAGTATACTAAACTAAAGTTCGCAAGTTTGTACAAGTCTTACTAAAATTCGATTCGTATCCTGTTTTTTTTTTCTTAATTTTTGTTTTTTATAATTTCTTTTTTTTTATGAACTTTCATGATTCCAAAAGTTTTAACTTAATTAGAATAGACGAACTTATTAAAAATGCATTATAGAAAACAAGTGCAAGAGGAGCAATAAAAACACCCATGATTTTTGAACAACTTAATGTTTTTTTTTTTTGCTGAATATACGAGTAGTTCGTCACATGTCTGTCCGTCTCTTTTTTTTTTTCTCTTGAAATTTTAACGTATTATTATAGCCGCTGCAACAACAAATACTAAAATTAAGAAGATTTTTCGAAAACGACGTGATAATCATAAAAAATTTGTCAATTTTGATCTTCTATAAGCAGAAACCTCAAATTTGACAAGTGTCAGTAAAATTATGTGCGCTGTAGCTACAAGTAGAACAAATAAAGCTTTAAATTTAAGAGTGTTCCACTGTTAACATGATTTTCACTCATATGACTTTAAATATAAAACTAAATCGAAACAATATAAGAAGAAATTAAAAGGTGTTTCCAAAATAATGCGAATGTGACAAATGTGGCATTATCTTAATTCCCTAAAGTTGGACAGACGCTTGAAATTTGAACAGAAGATGTACTGCTATAAGAATAAGAACGAAAAATTAAAATGATGTAATGGGCATCCAGATACTAACGTAATTTTCACATGTATTATCTTATTTTTTGACGCAGGGTTTGTACTGCTAAGACGCTAAAAAAATACAAATTAAAGGGTGACCCAAAAATGGTTCAGAACCGTCCGTATGTGTGTTAAACTAGCACTGGACGGACTTATTTTAATTACATTTTTTGTCTCTTGGTTATTGAAAAAATGCTGCTAAACGCTTATTTTTTTTACTTTTTAAGAATGGGTGTTTACTGCCTATTTTTGACCACAAAAAATTTAAAGCTGTGCCATTTTAACAAATTAAAAATCGTATATTCTACTCCAGTAAAGAAACTATTCTAAATAAGTTTTCTTTTTTATGAAAAGCCAGATGAAAAAAAAAATTATTGAAATTTTGTTTAAGGTGTTACAAAATCTGAATTTTAAGCGCTATTTTCAGGCATATTGGGCGTAGATATTACTTTTAAGCTTTTTTACAAGTACCACTGCTGATACAGTGAACTTTGCAATATAGGTTCTTTGTAAATTTTTACCGTCTATACATATACATCAAATTACGTCAATTACTGTAACATCCTTCAATTTACAATTTTAAATATTTATACTTCTTATTATACCAGACAAAGAATTGGAGATTCTGTCTAATTTTCAAGTCTTCCAATATAACAGTCCAGAACAAAGGCCCATTTAGGTCGAATTACATCAACTATTGGAACACCCTTTATCTTCCTAACCAAAATTGTTTACTTTTATTAAGGCTGCCTTAGCAATTTAAGTTCCTTGCAAATTTTAGCAGCCGGTTCAAAGGTTCGGCCACATGTATTAAATAACATCAACTATTAGGGCACCCTTTAGTTTCCAAATCCAAATTTTTTATTTGTTGTTATAGCGGATTTGGCAATACAGGTTCGTTGTAAATTTTAAACATTTAAATGCAACCGTTCAAAAGTATGACAATATACATCAAATTATGTAAACTGTTGGGGCACCCTTTAATTTATAATTTTGAATATTAAGACTAGTTACTATAACGGTCATAGAAACCGACATTCTGTCTAATTAGCAAGCGTTTGCTTATAACGGAACTATAGTGATAATCCGTTTTTTTTTCATTTTAAGAAACATGTTTGTTGTATGGGGACACCCTTTAATTTTTAAGATTAAGAACTGTTTTTAAAGCGGGATCAATCTGTAAGCATCATCTTTCAAATAAAAAACAATAAAAATCGATTTAGAAGTGACTGAGTTGTGGAGGAACAAATATAAAATAGCAACATTCAGACGAATTGTGAAACTCCTTTCTTGAAGTCGGTTAAAAAGGAAATCAATTAACAGCACTTACACAGCACTGTATAAACAACAAACACACACGAAATTTTAAAGATAGTTAAATGTTAGATAAAGAGAGGAAGAAAAATAAGAGATATACGTTTGGGAGCTTGAGAATTCAATAGAAATCAAAATTTGCAATAAATACAAAATACGTTAAAGATAATACTAATGCAAATTACACCATAGCAATAGTATAATTAAAAAAAACAACTGTGATCTAATAAGATAAAAATAATTTTACTGTGATATATTATTTTTAATTTTATTTTTCATTTATTTATGATAAAAATTAAAAAAATGGTAATCTGACGAGAAAATAATATATGTAAGTAAATTTTTTTTAGCGTTTAGATTATTGTTTTTATATTGTATTTACATTTAATAATTTAAAAAAAAGATGGATAAAATTTTAAAATCATACATTTATATTAATTTTACAAGATTTGATATTAGAGGAGCAGAGTATCTTGTTCAGAATTAAGAATACTGACGAATCCGAGTAAAGTATTTAAAGTAATAGCCGCCTGATGCGGGTTTCAGATAAAGAATCAACCAAATGATTAGAGATTACAGCTCTTCGAAAAACATGATACTTAATCGTCATCTATACATATAATAAAACAGTAACGGAGTCATTTCTATACATGAAATATTTTTTGAAAATTTTGATGTTGGTAAGGTAGTCGATATGAAATACAAAACACCTATTTTTGGAATTTTTGTCTGTCTATCTGTCTGCCTGTCCGTTTTTTTGTAAGCACACAAAAACTACTGGATAAATTTCAATAAAATTTTATGACATGGTCTCCTAGAACCTTGTTTCAAATACAGAATACTTTTTTTTTGTAAAAATAAGTCATTTCGTGGAGAACGTAGGGGTTTTAAATGTGTAACCACTCAACTTTACAGCTGTCAGCACAATTTATTTTTGTAAATGGAAAAATTTAAGAATTCTACAATAAAGGTTTAAAAACGCATTTTCCTAAATTTATATCTTAAGAAAATTAGACGCGATACGCGGAGGAAGTCGTAGGTTCTGCTAGTTTCAATATAAAATCAAAACTTCACTCTGAAATTAAAAATTAATTATAACATTACTTTTCAACTAAAAATAGTATATTTTACCAAAAATAGTAAAATTTACTTAAAGCGAACCAATTATAAAAAGACAAGTAAAAAATAAAAAAATAATTTAAAAATTATCCAAAAAAAAACATCTTCACACAAAAACCTATGAAAATCAGAAGCAAAATTTTAATTCACGACAGATCCAGAACTTTTTCAAAATTCTAAAATTTCGTAATTAAAATTCTTAAAAAAAACTCGCATAACTCTGAAATTCGGAAAAATTTTAATGAAAAATTAAACGATTATTTTATACCTTTATTTGTTACACAGTTAAAAGGTAAAAGTAAAATGAAGTGTAGCCGAACAAAACACTTTTCCTTGTTATTGTTAGGAATTTTAAAATCTTCGTGCAAATTCTCTTTTAAAATAATGAGTGATTAACCATGTAAAATTTTTAGTGATTAGTTTTCAAGCCAAAGAAGGTTTTTAATATAAAATTGTTATCAAGCATTTTTTATATTTCATTGCCGTCGCTGAGTATAATAAATAAATATATTTCAATTTACAAAATTAAAGTAAATTAATATCAAAAAGGTTTTTCATAATTTACTATTAGCATCTTTATGTTTTTAATATATTTTAGCTTTTTTGTTTAAAATGTTAGACTCTATAATCGATATGAAATGTTTTAGACAAAAAAGCTAAAACAGTTCTTTTTTCGCTATTTCATTTTATAATTAAAATGAAATATCATATTTATGTTTTCTACAAGAAATTTTATATTGTTTTGCAAATGAATGCAATTCGGTAGGGTGTATGAGATCAGTTTTTACCGAACATAGCACTCTTACTTGCTAACTAGACAACAGTCTTCTGCATTGTCGCTAAACATGTCTTGTTTAGTATGTCACTAAAGAAAACAACTTTCAGTTGAACAGTTCCGAGAGTAAAATTATATTCATAGTTGACATCTTCTCGTAGCAAAAAAAAATGTAAAAAAGCGACGGAAAAAACACAAATCCCAACACAGCCAATGTCCCTGATCTTAATTTTTTTTCCTTTTTAGATAAATCAGCCAAGTGTTTTTATTGGAAATTCTGCGTAATTTTGCAGTTGTATAGATATGTTGTAGACTATAATTTCTGCAAGCATTTCTTGGTTGTTTTTTTTTTTTTGTTTTTGCAACTTACAAACTTGACAGAAATCGTTCAGTTGTCTGTTTTTGTTTGTTTGATTTTGTTTTTGCAAGTTGATGAATAAAAAAAAGTTTACAATGATCAATTGTTATTTGATTTTAATTGAATGGCAGAATTTTATTCTTATTTTATTTAATGGTTTTTGTTATTTTTATTGTTTATTGTAGCATATCGTATAATTTTACTTTTGTTTGTCAGTATAATTACTTACTTACGATATTTTACATTTTTATGTCTTAATAATTATTTTCTTTTAATTAAGTTATTTGTTATATTTCAATAAAATATATAATGGCATTATAATTTACTCAAGGCTCATCTCTTAAAGTTAATAATTATTTTAGCCCAGACGAAGCTAGAAAACGATTACGGATTATTTTATGGCTGACTTTTTTCTTTCAAGAGAAGACGTATTTTCAATAGGTGTTTATATAATTTGGCAACAATGTCTCCGCGTTTAGCTTAAAGCGAAAGTATTCCTTATTTTAAATCTCCAATGGCTCACCACTTAAATTAGATTGAAGTGCTACTAGCAGAGATAAACTTCAAACTCCAAATGTGTTGCCACAAGTTGTGCAGTCCCAGTTTTTAAATACCTATTCTAAATTTTAAAATACATAACGTAGATGTTTGTTTTCAAAATTATATTTTATTAAGACAGTAAACATTATAAATAATTCAGTGGATATTTACAGTCAGGCTTAAGTGCATAATCTTACCAATTTTCGAAATGCTCTTAATTTCATCTTACAATCTCAAACAGTCTTGATGTATAAAATTAATAAATTTATATTAGTGAATAAAGAGTCGAAGGCGTTAAAGAACATTACGCAAGTACTTTGTTACTGTTTTTATAAGTATAAGATCAAAGTTAGGTTATGACTGGAGATGCCAATAGGGATTGATTTTTTTTACCGAGGAATCCAAAGTTTCGTAAAATCTCCCGAAATTTCAAGATTTTTAATTGATTTTGGATATATGTGTTTTTTAGCAGGCAAACTTTTGGCTTACGGAAAAATAATTTTTAATAAATAATTGACTCTTAGTGCTGCAAGTACTCGATTAAATGTATTAAAAATATATTTCAAATAAGTGAATTATTTTCCATTTTATACATAGCCACATCAAAATTATTATTTGTGTGTCCTTAAAGTAAATTTTGCCACATATTTTTCTAATAACTTGCTGATAGCTTATATTTACTTTTTCTAATAATTTGTGACATTGATCCCAGCTGTGTACTATATTTTCTTGCTACCACAGAATTTAAGTAGAAAATTTATGAGTGATTGCTTGCTTTATTTTTAGAAATACTTTAGCTTTTTTAGATGACTTTTAACCATGGAAAATAACCCTTAATAAAAATATGAAAAAGTCATGAAGTATGAAGAAATTGGGAATAATTAGAAAAACTAAAAAGTAGCTTAAATTTTGAATAAAAAAAATAACACAATTTGAGTTAGACAATTTGGCGCAAATTTTCATGATGTTATCCTAAACAGAAAAGTTCGTGTCATTTTTTACTAACTCTCAAGTATACAATAAAACAGTGTTGGCAGTAGTATTAAGTAGTAAGTTAAAACGCCTGCGAAGATTAAATAAGCATATTTGTAAAAGGAGACATAGTTGGTTCGAGTTTCGCCACAGCCACTGAGAGTAAATGTGTTAAGGCTTACGTCCATAAAGCAAGAGACCGTAAGTACAAAGTTTGAAATAAAATTAAACAAGAAACAATAAAGAGTGGTATTTTCGGCTATTTTGATTCTTAAATACCATTCCACATATATGTAATTTTAGTTTCGTGAAGTAACTCCAATAAAAAAAATATATTTGTACCACATATACAATTTTACATAAAAATCTCACCGGCTCTTAATAGGTTAAACATTAAAAAAAAATCCTGAAAGATGTGTTCACAAGCTTTTAAATGATGCCTATATTCATGTCTTTAAAAATATGGCGCAAAATCGCATTTTTTATATAAAAAGTTCAAATGGCCATAACTCGAAAAATATGGGCGGGAGCCAATTTTTAAAATTCGTGTTTTTTATCGTTATTTTAAAATTCTATATCGCCCCATATATTTGTTTTTTTTTATGGAAGTTACTACATTGTTCCAAGTGATATGGAAATTCTAGAGGCAGCTGTATTTTGTCCGATAATCAATTGGCATATTTAAAATTTCCCTAACTCATCTAGTACCTTGGCAAAGTTACTTCAGCACTAACATGGACGGACAGACGGACATATTGACTAATGATACCGCCGACTCACAAAGCACATCTCTAGCTGTAAGTAAAAAGAAGGTTTTTAGAAATCAAAATAAATGAACTAAAGCCACAATAATTTTCAATTCATTTATAATATCCACAGTTCAAATCCTAATTTAATGAAAATTAAATTATAAAACGCACGCCACAGCGTTTCGTAAATTCATCTTTAACTCATAACAATCAATATGATACTGAAGCAACATCTATAATGTTGTGAATAAATAAGTAAGAATGACAAAAACTTAAATTGCATTCGTGTACGATCGATGATTGGAACAAAGTAAATACAGGATGAAATTCAGAGAGAACGGTGAAGAAATACTTTAGTTTGTGTGTAAATTTCGTCTAACCAAATTAATATTGATATGAATACTACTCGTATTCTTATTTACAAAGTTAGTTGGTTAATTAGATGATGTTTAAAATTACACAACTAAAAAGTAGATAGATGCGAAGAATGCTGATGAAGGACGTAGCGGACCAGAAAGTGCAGCATTTCATTCTGCTGGCGTCTAATTGCTCTTGTTTTCTTTGGAAAGCGTCCGCATACATTTGTAAAACAATTTTTTTTTCTAAAAAAAACGGTTTTTAGAAATTAAAATAAATGAACTAAAGCCAAAATTAATTTTCAATTCATTTATAATATCCACAGATCAAATCCAAATTTAATAAAAATTAAATTTTAATCGTTTCCGGTATTGGCTTATAAACTTTCATCAGTTGCAGTGCAATATTCATTTTTATTCAAGAACCCATCAACCAAAAACCATCAACCATCGCTGAAAAAATTCTTTATGAGAAATTAAAATTAATCTCACTTTTCAATTTCAACAAATTTGCGTTGCTTTGTCACAACAAAATCATCACAAAACTGCTTTCAATGAGTTATAGAACAAAGCAGTGGTGCCAACTCAAAGATGTTAAGATCCATTATTAATTTAGCTGTAGACTAAAGCTTATTTTCCTTTCCGGAAATATTTTGCAAGACTCGCGTAAGGTAATAAATAATTAAAAGTAAAAGCTAATGAGCCGTTAAGCTATAATATTTTATGCTACAATTTAATTTTAACTCACATAAAAGTAAGATTAAATTAAAAAAAATATTGCTACACATAAACCAAAAATAAAATTTTAATTTTAAAATATAAAAGCTGCTCATTATTAATTTCTCGCAACAACAATTATTCTTTAAGTCTATCAAATTACATGAAACCAAAAAAACGAAAGATATAAAATGTTTGTGTTCTTGAAATTAATTTTCAGTTTCTTTCACAAAAACTTCAATTCCCTTTCAGGCACAATCGAAGTGTTTAAAATGAGCCAGCTAAAAAAAATTCTTTATGAGAAATTAAAATTAATCTCACTTTTCAATTTCAACAAATTTGCGTTGCTTTGTCACAACAAAATCATCACAAAACTGCTTTCAATGAGTTATAGAACAAAGCAGTGGTGCCAACTCAAAGACGTTAAGATCCATTATTAATTCAGCTGTAGACTGAAACTTATTTTCTTTTCCGGTAATATTTTGCAAGACTCGCGTAAAGTAATAAATAATTAAAAGTAAAAGCTAATGAGCCGTTAAGCTATAATATTTTATGCTACACCTTAATTTTAACTCACATAAAAGTAAGATTAAATTTAAAAACATATTGCTACACATAAACCAAATTTAAATCTTAATTTTAAAATATAAAAGCTGCTCACTATTAATTTCTCGCAACAACAATTATTCTTTAAGTCTATCAAATTACATGAACGTAAAAGTCAAGAAACCAAAAAAACGAAAGATATAAAATGTTTGTGTTCTTGAAATTAATTTTCACTTTCTTTCACAAAAACTTCAATTCCCTTTCAGGCACAATCGAAGTGTTTAAAATGAGCCAACTTTTTTAAGTTGTTGTTTTCTTAAATTTTATTCAGTCGTACACACAGACGCGAACACAAACAAGCTGACATTTGCAACAAGACAGTCAAGTCATTTGAAATGGACCAACAAATGAGTGATTGAATGGCCACAACAACTAACAATGCTGAGGACGAGGATTGTTTGCCTTAGTAGATGTTTGGACAGATTTGATGGTTGCTAAAAATCAATTCAATTGATGGATTTGATTTGAATTAAACAATCTATCTTTGCCATCTCTCCAAAAACCAAATAAAACAGAAAAAAAGCAGGAAACCCAAACAAAATAAATATAAAAACAGCAGCTAAGTATCGATCATTCATTCACTTATTCATTGTCGGTTAATATCACATTCATTCAATATAAAAACAAACATGCACACATGTTCACACCTATGCATATATGAAGCTTTAATATCTATTGGCTGAATAACAACAACTACAAATAACAAGTTTATATTTCTATCTAAGACGAGCCCATTGATCATCACAAAGTTTGGTGGAACATAGAGTAAGCTGTGATTTTTACGTTTTTGAAATGTCCTACTTTTCCACAAAATTTTTGCAAAACGTTTTTAACCACATTCAGCGACAAACCATGTTAGGTAAGTTGCCGTTTTTTTTTTTTTTGTTCCTTCGTTTGATCGTTTGTCTACCAAATTACACCTAGGACACCTTAATCGGCTTCATATTTTTCAATGTTAAGTCAGTCTAGCTTAAATTACTAGTATAAAATTTTGCAAAATAGGCTGTCTATGCAAAAGTTTGGATTTCAAGAATTCCGAGATTGTTTATGGCATTGGGGAAATAAAATATTCTAACGATTTTTATTTTGCGGATAATTGCTAAGCCGTATACTTTTACCCTAAGGACTTTCTTAGGCGGACTTAAAAAGCAAAATCAGCTGATGTCTGTGTAACCAATGGTTTGTTTTACTCTGCGGTAAAAGTGTTCGATGTACTAAATGATATTAATATGCACTGAGATTATTATTAGAGTTTCGAGTTAGCAACTTGTGATACATAATGCTTAGAATAAAGGTCAGGTTATTTTTTATATTTTTACGATTGGAGTTTGCTAGCAGTAAACAAGCATACAACAGTCGTTTAACTTCCGTGGTACAGCAAGTTTATACAATAAACTCTTATTAAATGTACGACTATAATATAAATTTCATCGAAAGCAGTGAAGACTGTCTAAAAGGTAAAACAAACACAAGGACGGATAATCAAGCAGCCAGACAAGCAGACGGACAGGCGCAGATAGTCAGACTAACGCATGTAATCGCACGAACCAAGAAGTAGACGTTTGTAATAGTTAAAAAAAAAAATAGTCAAGCCATGATTAAGATGATGATGATGATATTTTTGTAAATAAAAAATTGTATTTACGTTTTAATATAAATTGGTATGGTTCGCTTGGGGTAGAAACTCTTAGCTTTAGTTTAAGTTTTAGGATCAAGTTGTATATGCACTGATTTCTTTGCCATTAAAGTTAGCTTTGCACTTTTACGTTGGTTCCTGTTTGATAAAAATGTTTACTCCAAATAAGTGTAAGTGGAAAACAAGTAGAGTTTCTTATGGCAGTCGTTAAAACTTTTAGCACATTGTGTCCTGGTTGCTGTTACTTTTAGTCGTAATTGAAGTAAAATAAAACTAAACTGCAATACACATACACACACTGCTGCAAAAATACGATGTAACTGACTACGAAATGAACACTAGAGTTTGTTGATCAAACTTTCGTCATTATTTCCTTTTTTTATCACAATTTTGTTGAATACATTTTTGGCATTTCTTATATTTGTTTTTAGGTGGCGAAAATGTTTCAAATACAGGTCATGCCAAAATTATATTTTGAAACATCATCTTTACAATTAATCACAATTAATTATGAACGTAAGCCAAACACAAAATAACATTTTATTATAAAATCAAATACTTAATAAACAATCTTATAAGAGTTTATTTTTTAAACTCATTTCTTTAAATTATAAAGGAAAGACGATAAAAGCCTTTTCAATAGTCAAGTCGCTTTTTCATTTCTATGAAAATTAGAAATATATTTTTTTTTTTTTTTTTTGAAATTTTGATTAAGAAAGATTATGCAAAGTCAAGCCTTGAGTTTTTTGCAGCCAAAATAGCACAGAATTATCGCAAAAAACAAAGTTCACACATATCCTCACTAGCTGGTTCCAGCATTATTGAAACGGTGAATACATATAAAAGGTACTTTTTAAAGACTCTTTATGAATGAGCTTTTTCAATAAATAGTTCAGTCATTTGTTCCTGAACACTGTTTCATTAAATGTCTTCTTTTAACAAACAAGGATTTCTAGAAATTCGAACTACTCGTTTTCTTGAGCCGCCTTGTCATCTAGACCAATAATGCCGATCTCTTTAATCAACTTATCCACGACTGCCACATACTACTGCTTGTATTGTCACTTTTCTTTCTACCCGTAATCTATTGTCCGTTAAGTTTTTCTTAGTCATTAGTTTTCCTTTAATTCGCCTTTACTACAACTATATCTTTATAAACATAGCACTAACGGGCTTTGAACTCGTAACTTATAATCTTCTGTTTCATAACAGGCAATCATCACCTGAAAAATACAAACAGGAGACTTGATATTAAGATAAGTTCTTTTTTATCTAACATTTTTTATGCAAAATGTCTCATTTTCGTAACAATATGAAGAATATAATTTTAGACAGATTGATATGTTTGAGTTAGTTGACATTTGAAAACAACAACAACAACAAACATTTAAATTTTACATCAATATCATTAACTCTGAAATAAAAAGCTGAGAGGTGTTCATATATAATTATTCATAAAGTTATTTTTAGAAAAAAAGAAGGGGATAAATCGATTTTGTTATTTTTATTTCCATTAAAAAAGTATTTAAAAATAAATTCAATTAAAATTCCATTGTAAATGTAGATCAGTTTTTTTTAATATTTAGCAGATTTTTTTTAATTTTAGCAAGAAACGAGCAACTATCCTCGTTTGCATATAAAACTATTAGGTAAAGAAAAACACAAAAACAAAATGAATATTGTTACATTTTAATAACACTTGAACGTCAACTTCAACTATATCTTAAAATAAATAGTGTATAATTAAAAAACACAATTTATTATTTTGCAATCAATATGCATTCGCTATTTATAGCAAACACTTTTATATAAATATTGATTATTATGATTGCAATCAACTTAGAAACTTATGTTTTACCTAAGAGAAATGTTTTAAAGTCAAAAACAAATGTATCTTTACTTTTCATCAATTTATCAAAAGATTTTGATTCTAAAAAAACATGGTTTTGAAAACCAACGCATAAAATTTCAACTTTTGTCAAGTCATTTAAAATTCCAAATTCAATTGCATTGGTTCAATGCATAATAATTTAAATTTCAAGAAAGACAGTACCCCATACAAGTTTGTTAATAAAAATTTTTAATTTAATTCAAGTTTGCTTAAAATTATGCAAATTCCAACTCGTTTTTAGTTTTGTCTGCAACATTCATATTTTACAAAAAAGATGAATTTTATTTTCAGTTTTACCAATAAATAAGTGAAATTTAAACTTGAGACAAATTCTAGGAATAATCAATCATCTAGTTTCAAGAATCTAGTCACCCTGAATACCAAAAGCAAAACAAAAAAAATAAAAAATAACAAATCACATACTTGCCAACTTCTTTATCTAAATGTGCAAGTAAAAGCCAACAAGAAAACACACAAATATAAAATTACAAATTCTTAACATGTCCTTTCAATTTCTATTTCTAATAAAGAAACACAAATCAAGTTTCATTATCAGCAGCAACAGCATGCTGAAACTACAGCAACAAAACTCAAGCCAAAGTTAGAAATGAATCTAAAAAATAGAAGAAAAAAATAAAAATTAAAACCAGTTCATACATACATATGTACGTCATAAGTGCCTGAACAGTGGGGCCGATAAAAAATGTTAACATTACTTATCAAATTATTACAAATAACAGCTCAACGATCAGCTTAGACAATCCGTTATTTGTGTTATTTTTTTTTTTGCTGTTGGAGAGAGACTGCATAAGAAGAAACATTTTTTTAACTCTTCAAGCACGCATTATAACAATGCTTAAGAAACTTACGCTGTTCTGTGACTTAAATTGCACAATGAGCATCTCCTGTTCTACCCACTAGGCGTCTTTAACTAATGCAGTCATGACTGTCATACATTGCGAAAGCAATAGCATGAAGTGCACAATAAGGAAACTAATCCTTTTTGGATAGGCTGTGGTATTCGTCATGCATATTTATTTCTTTATCAAAACCCTTGCCTGGACCTATAAGAGAGAAGAACACTCTCCAAATTCCTTGCGCAAGATCCGTCAGACGATATTAGTTTTCTTCTATGTTTCGAGGACAAATTGGATTTTTTAAATACCGATTTCCTTGTTTTTCTTTTCAGGTGCCTTAACACATTATCACTTCTGAGTTCTTAAATAAAAATTAATCATTAAAACTGATCATAATAGAACATCCACTTGCTTTTGATAAAAATGTGTGTCTTGTTACAATTTAGAATCGTGCGACGAAGAAAGCCAGCAATATTATATAGACAAACCGATTTTAATAGCATTTGAAACGTGATGGTTCTATACCTAAATGATGCAATTGCATCTGTCTTCTTTTAAAATTAAGATTCAGAGGATGATTTGGCTCTGTCTATTTAGAAAACTCAGACCCAGAAGAAAAAAAAGGAGAAAAACTAGAAATGTGATTTTTATCTTTACGGGGAAAAATTCATGCTCGATTTCGACACGCAGGTCTATGGTGGAGAAAAAGAGGAAAACAACTACATAGTTTACACTGGTTTCTTAAATTATAATTTGCATTATTGTTGTGTTTAAAGTGAAGTCACTGGGTAAAAAAAGACTATAAAGGGCCGTTTAACAATATTGTAGAAATTTCGGTGACAAAGCGATACTCTTCCTTCGTCGATGGGTTTAAAAATCATTTAGTGAAAATTAAAATCTTTCTAAACACGAAATTTTGAATGGTTTCTAAACTTGAAATAGAAAATAAATAATTAGTTAACTTATTAATTTAACTTAAGTTTAACTGAAGCCTAAAAGCCGTTCTATATAACATATCATTTGAAAAATATTTAACTCTCGAAGTGAAATTTTTCTTACAAAACTAATGACCCAACGAAAAAAAAAACAAGCGAATTTTCTTGTTGTGAACAACGTAATTTTAAAGTTCGTCGTTTGCTAACAAGTCACGCATATTGTGTTATATTGCTGTATAAAACGCACTGAGAAAAAATCAAATATTTAAACAGTCTTGAAGGCAAAATCATTATTCTTAAATTTCCTAGTGAAAAAAAAAATTAAAATTTACTTTAACATTTTATCAATATGTAGAAAAGTTTTGATAACAAAAAATTTATCCAATAATTTTTATAGAAAATTTATAAAAATTATTAAAGCGATAAAACTTTGTCCCTTCTTTACAGTTCTTTCAGCAATTTAAATTTGTTCACCATGGCCTGAAGCATAAAGATAAAAATATAAACATATTTAGATCAGCTTTGCTTTAGAATACAGTAATTGGTTATGATTGCTTTTATAAACACGTTGTTTTTATAAACATGTTGCACCACAGCAGAAAATATATAGAACATACAGCTTCATATTCATTGAAATAACTCCTTCCTTTACAGTAATTAAATATTAAAATATTCTATGGGGATCAAATGACCCACTGTGCATATTTACATACCCAGAGTCTAATTCAGTATGTCCGCCTGAAAAACTATATCTGTGTGAATGTGCAATTATATATTAAGAAGGTAAGAAAGTAAAGCGAACGTAAACATCTTGTTAGAAAGCAAAAATTGATTTTCACAAAAACGCACTACGCATCTTAAAAAGTGTGCGAGTGCAACTGCTAGTGCTCATATATACACACAAAGATTCATATATTTTCTACATCATATTGCTTTTTATTTGTCTGCTGTTTGAATTGCTGTTGCTGCTGCTGCTGCTGATATGGGTACTTATTAATATTAAAAGTATTTCTTTGCGCGTTGAGTATAAAGTATCTTGTTACTTTCACCACCATGATCATCATCATCGTAACGATCGTCATCAAGACGGTCATGAGATTGTAATAATGACGTTAAAGATATTTATTACCGATGATTTTCTTTTAAGCTTTTTACTCACACTTAAATATTTGGATTGCGTTTGAGGTGTTTACGGAATTGTTGTTTGTTTTGATTTACTTCTTCTGTTACGTTTTGGTGTACAGCGATTATTAATCTATTCCTCTTTCCTTGCAATAAGTATTTTGAAAAATTAGATATTAAGTCAGTCAGTCGAACGGCCAGTAGCTAGTTTCTTGCAAAACTTACCGGAACATTTAGGAAACTAACATGAATAAACTAAACGTTAAGCAGCAGTGTAAAAAATTTGCAGCAAAATAAGACATTTCGCAGCATTTGGCGTTAAAAAATAATAAATGCAAAGATAAAACATGATTCAGGTAATCAAAGTTTAAGAATGGAAATCATATTATGATTGAAATTCATGGTTGTATTATTATTAAAAAATAATAGTTAAATAAATAAAAATTTTTATGTTATTCTTTAAATCAATTTTAAAAATAATATTGATAAAAGTATTAAAAAGTAAAATATTTACAATAAAGGTAATATATTTTTATTTATTAAACCCTAATATTATAAATATTAATTTAATAAAAAAAAATCTAATAAAATACAAAAATGATCAAGTTAAAAAAATTGTTAATAAATTTTTCATTTTCAATAAGCACTTAAAGTACTACATTCAGATTTATGTTTTTAATTATTTTTCTTACCTTTTTAGTACCTATTTTCCAACAAGTTTTTCAAGCGTTCACAGAGACTCACTTACAATACAATCACGTATGCAACTCTCAACAAAGAAGGCAAAACACGAAAAGGAATCAATTACCAGATGTTCAAAATTTGTTAAAAGTCGAATCCTTAAATTTATTGTTTTAAACTTCAAAAATGTGCAAAGAAAGTTTATTTTATCTTTTACTTTATTTTAGCTTTACTTCTTTTGTGGTGAATTTCACTGCTAAAACATTGTCATTTATGTTTATATGTTTCTCAGTGATTAATGAAAAATTTAAAGAATTCACATATCAAATATTCTGAGCCAAATTCTAAATTAACACCCTGTTTTAGTCTTAATTGTGTTTCTTGCCGAAAATAAGCTTTCAAGTCTCTAAATTGTTTTAAATCTTCGGCCATAATTTTGTTTTAATCAAACATAATTTGTTTATGTGTTTTAAAATATTAATTTCTTCTTCTAAACTATCATAGCCTTTCTCCATTCACTCAGAGGGCAAATATGAAGAATAAAATTGAATTGCCAAACTCATTATTTATTTTATAAATAATAACAATAATAATACTAACAAGAATAAAAATATAAATCCCATAAACATTAAAATCTTTCCCTATCCCCAAACACTCTGTTTTTACTCCCATTTTTAAGCAATACTTCTTATTTTAAGTATTAATCGCCTAATTTGACAACACTTTTAATTAGTAGCACTTTTAATACTTAAAACAACCATCGTTGTTTATCATTCCGTTTGTAATTTCTGCAATATCCATATTTGACCCCATAAAGTGTATATGTTCTGATTTCTAATGCAAAGCGAAGTCGATTGAACAATGTCCACCTATTACAGACATAGTTTCGAAAACTTTGCTGTTGAAAATCAGCAAGATCGGTCCATGTCTTTAGAGGCAGCGGCAACGTCTGCCTCTTATTTTTTTACATGTTTTTTTTATTTCGTTTGTTTTCCTGCAGGTGGTTTGTTATCTCTATTCATACTTAAAATTGTAAATTTAGCTTAGGGTACTGTCAGATAGTAGTCTTTACAAAATATTAAAGACAACCACCTGCAGGAATACTAAGTATTAAAGACAACCATTATTATTCACCACAACCATAGTGCCTGGCAACAACCCTAAGCAAAACTTAAATAAGACGCTTTTTTAAGCAGAAACACTTAATGGCGGGTTTATGTTCACATGTTGTTATTATTATATAGGTGAAGGGTAGCCCAATATAGCACTATTACTTGTTGC
This sequence comes from Cistogaster globosa, assembly GCA_937654795.1. NCBI lineage: Eukaryota > Metazoa > Arthropoda > Insecta > Diptera > Tachinidae > Cistogaster > Cistogaster globosa. The sequence goes on from OW569406.1 coordinate 26,549,879, forward strand.
TTCTAAGAATTATAGGGAAACAAATTATGCTATTTAAAACTCAATTATTACATATGCAAATATGTATAAGTAACAAAAAATTCAAATTCGAGTTTTTGACTGATTATTATAAATGCCAGTTCAACATGTCTTGACAAAATATATATCTGCGATCAAAAATATATCTTCTATTTAAAAAACACCACACATTTGCACGTTCTTTTTTAACAAAACAAGAAAATGCTCCTGAAATGAACCCATGAATACATCAGATCATATATTTATGTTATACACAAATATATGATCGCTATATTGAGACATAAAAAAAGCACTAACATAATAAAAAAATAAAAATTGTGTTCAAGCCACGAAACGACCAACGAGATATTTGTTTGCCATAAAAATCGAAAAACATTTTACAGTCACAAAAAAAGAATCGAGAAAGAAAACGATATTAAAAATCTAAAACCAGGTTGAATGCCAACTCCGCTTAATGTAAAATGAAATTTCAAGTTGATAATTTCACAAAATATAAAGTTATAAATCATAACTCCGATAATACTCGTAATGTTTGGGATAGAATAAAGAAAAATCTGGTTTCATCGAAACAACAATTGTCTTAAATTATTTAAAAAAAATAGATACACCACATTATTTTCTATACTGATGATTGTTTTTACCAAAATAGAAAAGTGGTTCTGTCTTTGCCTTTGAGTTTAATGCGTTCAAAAAAAACAACACATTAGATTAAAATGGAATCTGATTTGATTGATAGGAGGGAAAATAAAATTTAAATTTACCAGTCCAATTTATTAAACAAATAAAAGCTGCCTGGAAAAAATCTCTAAGTTTTCACAGTGCATCATATAAATTATAATTACTTTCTTAAATACAAGCGACGTTCATCTGACCTGGTAACGATCATTCTAAAAAACTTAAATCCATAATTTTTTCGAAGAATTTTCTAAATTTTAAACTTTTTATATATTTTTAGGTAATCCCACTCTGAATATGATCCATAGTTTAGTATACGATCCACAGGAATCAACTACTTCAAAAGAAATAAAAAAGAAAACTACAAACAGCTTATAAAATGAAAACAGACTTACACCTGTTCCACTTTCCCAATTAAATAAGCAGATAATAAAAACTCAAAAATATATATATCAACAGGATCTTAACTGCAGACTATCATTATTTTAATGACAACATTCATTTTAATTTTGAGGAGGTTCATTTTAAAAAATGAAGCTTTTCAAATCACCTTCAAGCAACAAAGATTTTTATCAAACCTTGGACAACTCAATAATTTCTACCTCTAAATTTCTATTTTAGAAAATTAATAGCTCATCTTTAGTAATTCACTGTTAGCTATAGATTATTACCTTGAACCCTGTTTTTAATTCTATACAAATTCTAAAACAGATTTCGTAAAATCAATAAAGTTATTGTCCTACATGGGTAATAACTGTAACCACAATCTCAAGCAAGCTTTTAACATACTATCCCAATTACACAAAACATAAGAGAGAGATAAAGAAATTTTTCTTTAGATGTAAAAAGTCTTTTAATTACGAAAATAAAACTTTAAGGATACTGGTAGCTGCACAAATTCCCTAAAGCGGCTAAAAAATCTTTTATGATGCCAGCAGCCGTGCATTACTTTATAGGCAACTCTTCATTTCGATGAGCAACTACAAATGTTAATATAAATTCCAAAAGAGCTTGGACGGTAAGAGAAAACAAATGAATAATAAATATTTTTAAGCCGTCATTTGTTGTTTTAGAAACCAAAGTTCCAACAAAATTCAACCCTGTTCGCTGACTAACTATCAAATTAAATTTAGTTGCCATCATTGACAAAAATTTCAAATAAAATTTTGGATAATTCATAAAATGAATGAACTTTTTTGTAGCTTGAATTGTTAAGCAGTTGAAAAATTAACGGCCTTGTGTAAATAACGGCGCATTCTACAATCGATGCTGGTTACAATTTAGAGTGATTTTTTTTCGAGAACGATCTAAAGTTTTCTCTTAAGGGACTATTGTGAGTAAGCTTTAATAAATGATATGAACAAAAAATAATGCTTGTTTTGCAAAATATTGGAAAAATTAGCTGACCTCAATACAATCAGAAAAACAATGAGTGCAATTTAAAATTGTTGATATGTTTTGCGACCGGCTCTTCATATACATAAATCTTTTCAAATTTCACATAACTATGTTTGTAAATCATATTTTATGATTAGCCGTAGATCATCTTTTTTGAATCTGTCAAGGCATTTATTTCGTGGCAAGATGACATAGCGTTAGTTGAAAAATTCTTCATAAAAAAAAAAATCATGAACAACAGCATGTCTTCTAACTTCCCATTTTCTTGGCCATGCACATAATAAACAGACGTTTTTTAAAGTTTACTTTTACATCCTTGTTTAAGCTATACGTTTAAGCGCTTTTATGGCTATTTGTGATGCTTGCTGTGCGTACGCAAGTTTAATTTTCAAATAAAGTTTAACGACAAGAAAAGAAAGAGTAACTACTTTCTAGTAAATAAATCGAAGGTGTGATTGTTGACAAATATAGTAGTGACATTATTAGCACCAAAAGTAGAAAAACGTTTGCCTGTTGTCTGCAAAAACAGACTCTAATAGAGTCGCCTAATGCATGCCCAATTGTAACAAAGGTCAAATAAAAGTGTTTAACAATAAAAGTATTTTAAATATAGTGTCAATCCTAACCATATTAATTCAAATCATTCAAGTTGTTGGTAGTTATTGGCGCCTATGAATTAGTTATTTGTCAAAGTATCGTGGTAAGTTAATCAATTGAGCAGCCTGTTAAAATGATAAAAGTTTATTTATAACGAATGACCGCTAGTTTAAACAGTTTTTTACTAAGATTCACTGAACGGTGAAAATAACGGTTTGTCAGTATAATTAATGCACATGTCTCTTTTACACTAATAATTAATAAACTCCGATTTTTAATTAAATTCATTAGTGTTTTGTTGGCCTATATTTTTGTAGTAAGTTTCTGTGTTCAATCAGAAAACGTCGACTAATATTTTAGGTGAGATGAAATGATTTTCTACTTACATACATGTTTGAAAAGTAATAGTTTAGCTTAAGAAACCAAAACAAAACCCATTCTATTATTGTTTTTAATATTTGGATATAACTGTATTGTTTAAAATAAATCAGCCAAGTGTGAGGTGGACTCACACACACGAAGGGTGGTTATAGTCGACATAGTAAAACATTCCTTGGGCAAACTTAAAATAAGATATTGTCAGAGTAATTTTACTATTAGGACGACTTTTAATTTTAATATTTAATACTTGTTTTTATAGTGAACCTACTATGCTCTGCGCAAAGTTTATAGTCCCAGCCTATTAGAGCTCAGAAAATAAGATAATCAAGTTACTATCGGCACACCCTTGATTTAATCTTATTTCACTTTTCTTTTTTTACTTCTGTATATAGCAAACATAGCTCTGTGAAAATTTCAAGACTTTATCATTAACAGTTTATGCAACAGGCCCATATTCGTCAAAATCACGGCCAATATGGAAACATCTCTTATTATACTTTTATAGCGGACATGCATATACTTTGTTTAAATTCTAAATGTTTTCCTACTACGATTGAAAATATAAAATAATTTTCACTTGAGGAACATCCTTCATGTTTTGGTCTTAATTTTTTTAATGCTGGTTCTAAAAATATTAAAACTAAAAGTGTCTGCAAAAGCGGTTCTTTAAAAAAACCACATACGTGAAAATCTCACAATCTTTTATTTAACGTTTTATTTTTCTAATTGTTGCTGTAGCGTACATAATTTTATTATCACTGTACAAACTTGACGTGTCTGCTAATCACAACTAAAAATTTAACAATCACCCTTATTCTAGTTGTTGTTTTAGTATCAATTTACTTCGTATCAATGTCGGCCTAAATTCAATAAGAATTTTTCATTCTATAACATCCCTGTGACAACGTCGCACACTGGCACATATTTTGAGAAGGCGGCCAAAAATCATTTTTTGTGGTTACCGATCTTAGTGATCTTAGCAAAAATTTAGAACTCTGTTCCAACTATAACACACTGAACAGAGTGATCCAAAATATACTTCCCGAATATTTTGTTAAAATAAAATTTTTTTTAGTAAATTCTATTTTTTAATTTACTATAACTTTTTTGTTTTAAGAGATATCAAATCAAAACAAAGGCTGACTTCCTAAACGCAAGTTGCAATGCATATTTACAATGCATACACTTCGTAAACGCATACACAAACTTTCTGGCAAAGTCCAATGTTCCTAATCGTTTGGCAACTCATTTTCATGAGTATTAGGTATCAAAATCGCGCATCATTTTTATTATGTATGCAAACATTTGAGCTGCAATGGCTGAGTAAGTATTTTCTTGTTTGTTTTTAATAAGTTATTTATAATTAACAGATTTTATTGAAATAATTAAGCACTTTATATTGCAGAGACAAAGAGTGGACCCATCAGCGCAAAAAATTATTTATGTTTATGTATTCACTATACGTTTATACTTACATTAAAGGTGCTTCTTTGCATACGAAAATGTGAATAAGAAATGTCATTATCCATTAATTCAATGCATTCCTCAAAATTTTTATTTTTGATCACTTTTCTTCTCGGGATTTTTATTGTTCTTAACAAAAGTTTTCCCTTCTTTTTTTTTAATGAGTTTCTTGAGCAAATCAATATTTTTGGAGGATTTGGCCTGAGATAATTCCTCAGCACTTCCCAGCAAAATAGATAAATAATTTTTTTGTAACCTCCATTTTTCAAAAAAAAAAAATTAATTCATTTTTATACATGTTTTTAACATCTGTTTTAGGTATGAGTTGCATACCGACGTTCCAAAATGCCGATAAAATACAAAAAATGTCTGTGCAACGCAAGGTTGCGCTTAAGACATGTTTAGCATTGCATACGCATTTTTTTAAATTATGCATTGCAACTGGCCGACTTCCTAGGCCAAATTTTCTTTAAAGTTATTAATACTATCAAAATACAGTCGTTAATTTTTTTGAAGTGTTAAATATTTTGTTTTAAAAAAGATCAAAATGCTTAATAGAGCATAACTCCCTCCCGTCAAACCACGTCTGTGTTATAGCCCAAAACCTCCCCTACACACCTATATCTCATTATATGTGCGCCAGGTTGCGACCTTGTGCACCAGAGCAACATTTCTGACCAAAGGGCAGATATTTTGTACAAAAATTATGAATACATACGAAATTTATCAAAAAAAAAAAAATTCTACAGAGTTATTTTTGAATTATTTTAACTTTTTAACACATAGTTAAAGCCAAATTTTTTTCAAATCTCCTTGAAAGATGGCGTTTAAAACTTTTGCGATGGAATCTTGTAATATACAAATGCACTTTATTGTACCTATGACATTTGCAAAATCTAAATATTTAGCAAATATATCATAAAACAATAAGATCATAAAGAATTATAAATCCAGAATAATGAAATAGTTAAAAAGGAAGTCTTAAATAAAATACATGAATGCACATATTTTTTGGCATTCTCTCGAATGTAAGGTTTATTATCACATAAGTAAGGATATGTAAGCTAATTCCTTGCTTAATTGAATAACACAATTTTGTACACAAAAGATGAAAAGATGTCAGCACACACTACATGGGATGATCTGTACCTCATTATTCTCAGTACCTGTTTATTTTTGCACAAAAACTAAAAACAAGAACAAATTCAAGAAAGATATCTACAGCTAGGCCTTATAATCGACCAACCTAAATAAAGAGAAGGAAATTTAAATGATGAAAATACTGCAAGAAGATTTTTTTTGATCCAAAAACTGCAGCATCTATCACAGGTGTAGATTATGAGTTAATACGACGATTCAAAATCATATTACAACTCTTAGCATGCAGCAGAAAAATAAATGCAAAAAAATTTGGTGATTAAGCCAATAAAACAGCTGTACTTTACAATGAAATATACTCTTGGAGATATATGTCTTCAATGGTTCACAAAATTTTGTATATTGGGGAACAAATCATTCAACATTCAAGAGAGCGCAAGAAAAAAGGAACAAAGACTACAGATTCTTTCGCGAACATAGCACAAGAAAAATGTCTGGATATTGTACTAATGAAGACCTTACCACCATTTTATTGTGTATTACAGATACAAATATTTCCAACATTCGATAAAAATGAAAAACAACTCCAGTCGAATTAGAAGAGGAGGCTAAACAACTATTAGAAGATGAAAATCAATGCTATTTAGAAGAAATTTTTATTAAAATTGCTTAATGTATAGTGGCTCCTTGATTTGAAAGTATACGTATTTATGTAAATTAACTAATATTTTTTTATAAGCTGTTATAAAAAGAGTTAAAAATAAAATAAAACTTTAACTTAAACAAGATTTTTCATTAAAACTTTTCGCTATTAAAAAAGTTTTACCCTTTTTAAAATTTTGAATTAAAAACACCAACCTTTGGCCCTTTTTCTTTTAAGCTTAAAAACATTACGGGAGCCAAAATTTGGTATTTCCTGACATTATTTATTATTATTACAATAATATTTAATAAATATAATTTGTAACAATAAGAATAGGACATACCTATGACAAAAATTTTTTTAATGTTTTAACACTTGGTTTTTATACTCAACTTCAATTAATAATGGTAAAGAATATTAAACCATCCGTAACTTTTTTTATCGGTCAGTTTTTATGCTTTTTATTAAAAATTAAAGGTTAAAATCCCACGTACCAAACAGAAAAAAACGCATATCAAAATTCTGATCCAATCAAAAGTTACGGATTTTTGACCGCCTTCTCGCCAAATGTGCCACTGTGCGTAGACAGTTTATCGATTTTTATGAAATGAAAATGCACATCACTAAGCTTTTTGTTAAACTTTATTTATTTAAAATTTCAAGTTCTTTTTTATGTATTTAATTTTTTTTACTCGCTTTCGTGTATCTCCTCCTCGCTTTGATCTTGAGCTCCATCTATCTCTGCTTTCTCTATCAATAATTGCAGCTTCTTTTCTGCAACCTCCAATAATTTTTTGTCGCTTATCAACATCTGTAAGAGTGAAATTTATTGAGGACATCGAATTTGAAATGTCGGAAAGTAGTTTTGCGTGTTCCTGGCTGCGCTTTTGCAGTAAATCAGTTTGATTATCGCATGGTTTTTTTGCTTTCTGTTTAACTACTTTCGACAGAACAGACTGAGCAAAACTGTTATCATTAGTAGAAGCAGCATTAGACCTGCAAAGGGTTTCCCTTTACTGTTGGTTCACTTTCGTTGGTTCTTCAAAGACAAATTCGACTTTAGCAATTTCCATGTCATTAGAATCGTTTCCCATGTCAACCATTTGAACTCGTTTAACTGCTGCTTCAGAATTCAAAGGCTTCTGAAAGTTTAGAAGGCTTGTCACAGCTGTTTTCAGCGGACTGAGTGAAAATTGTTTAAATATTTCGCCGCCGAACGCTGTACACTCTGCGCTATTAGCAACCATCTATTTCTTACTTTGCATTTTAATTTTTACAAACTTTTTTTATAAATCACTATTCGATTCTTTTTTTTTACCTTTTGCCATTCATCTTCTAATATTTGAGGTGGACCGAGAGAATTTCGAATTTTCTAATTTCTTCCCATTTTTCTTTAAAACGACATGGAGCAGTGCCTCTGCAATTCTTCATATTGATTTGCATTTGTTACCTTCACTTTTTTCCATTTTCAATGCTATGTTTGGTTTAAGTCACTTCCAGTCGTTATGAAAAATGGCGTCAACAAAAAACAGAGTCAATACAATATCGTCGTCACATTTGTTATAGAATACAAAAAATTTTTGAGCAGTATTCGATAACAAGTAGAATAATAAATTGAATGCGTCGACACATATCAACATTGATATGTAACGACGCCGACAACTAGAATAAGGGTGAATATTATGAGTAGCACGTCATTTTCAAATTATAAGCCTTATTTTTATGGTTCTAGTGATACAGCTCTATGTCAAACAGACCAACAGACATTGTAGCTAAAACACACAGTTTATGTTGTGCACCCTGAAACGCCTTTCCCATCAATGTGTAAATGACCGAAAAAATTAAAAACAAGTTCATCGGATACATTTTTGAGGGATATTAGAGGATTTATTCAAGTTCAAGACACAAAACTGAAAAGCAAAAATGTATTTTTATGAGGGATTTATTCACGATAATAAAAACTTAAATTAATTTTCAGAATTCCATTAAAGCGAAAAAATATATATATATATATTTTAGGACTAAGACTATAACTCAAAAAATAAAATGCTTATAATTCTTAACATTTTCGAATAACTATAAAAATAAAGTATTATTAACAAATAGCTCAATGTCAACTTTTATTGTGGACGAAACGCCTAATAGAAGCATTTTATTTTGCTGTCGCACAAAAATGAGCAGTAGACGAGTTCAAACCTTACGGACTCTTAATTAGAAAAAAAATACATTGTAGTGTAGTTCCTGTAGACAATTTGGTGAAGGCGCCTGTATATTTGAATAGAAATTAAGAAGGTGTAGGATCCTGTATATAAGAACAGCAGATGAGATGCTCAAAGACGATGCTTAGTAAAACATGGACATTGGAAAAGAATAGGTGAGTTGATCAATTTGCTCCTATGTGAGATGGTTAAAGCGCCTTTATATTTAAATAAGAAAAAGTTTTAATAGGAGAGGAAAGTAGCAACATGGCCAAACCGAGTTGTAGTTATGGCTGAGTTGTTGAAAAGGCCCTGGAAGTTTTTTGGCAGAGACGACGATGTTGTGTGGCTCAGAAAGCCGCGTTTTTTAAAGTTCCATATCGCCAAAAACTAGCGGTTTTTCCGCTAGATTAAGAATATAATCTTAATTTAATTGGGAAGAAAAAAAAATAAATATTATAATTTTTTTATTTAGGGTAGAATATGAGGATAATAAGGCGTCGAATATGGTCTTACTATGTTAGATATATTTGGATATAAATGATTAGCTGTATTTTGTTTTGTTTCTCCTTTTGACTCCTTTTGTATGAAAATCATGTGTTCCCCGTTAGAACTTTTTGTAAACAAACTAAAATCAAATCAAGAAAAAAGTAAATGTGCAACATTTAATAACAGTTTTCGAATTATTGCGTTGCTTCTTAAGTTTTGATTTGTTATATTCTTCAAAACTTAACTAGTGCGAATTTGCCGTTACAAAGAAAGGTTGCCCCCCACAATTTGCATTGAGCGTCACTTTTTTATAAATCAAGTAATATTCCTAGTTTTCATTTTGCATTTAAATAAAGTAAATAACGTAAGGAAAGTACAAACTTTAATTATTACAAAAGCGAAAAAAAATCTATTAAAAAAAGTGTACATTTGCGTAGTTTTTGTGATCATCACGGTAAGGGCGCAATAATATTTCATGAGCTTCACGCTAATTTTTTTAAGTAAATATATTAAATGTAAAAAATAGAAAGAAAGAACATATATCGTGTACGGGACTCGTGTTGGTATATCGAACACACAATTGGGGTTCGGTACACACGTTTGATTCTATCTATGTTTTAAGTTCGTAATAGGAAAAGAGTATTCATATTATGCTGCAGTCTATGTGTTTAAAGCATGAGTTGACAATGAAAAGCAATAAAAAAAATATTTTGTTTTAAAAAAATCGCAAATTTTACTTACAAGACAAAAAAATCACATGTCTTTTATTAAAACCTGCAAAGAAGAACTAAGTGCAGTGCTTATGGAAACCTTAAACATCATTATAAACTGGTGCACAACGTGGTTTTTGATGATTTGGAGATACTTCTAAAGAGTAATGTGACAAAAAATACAATTACTAAATTGAACATTACTTTAAACAGAGAAAAGTTCTTAAACTGTTGCATTGGACTAGTGTTCAAAAAAAATGCCGTTTTGAATTTTGGACCAAAAGGATTTTTTAACAAATCATAGATTACCACGAAAAAATTTATATTACATTAAACTCAAAAAATATTTTAAATTTCTTAGTGACAGCAGTAAAGAATTAAAAACCATGGCGAGGATGGTGGAAAATAAAATGATTTGCTTAAAAATTGATGTCTTCTGTCGGCAGGACAAGCATATTTTAGGAATAAATATACAATATATACATACGTGATTTTACCGATATATTGGCAAAACTTAAGATTTGCAAAAATATCGTTATAACTGATATTCAACTGTATAAAAATTACTCTACGTAAGTTGTTATATCGGTATCGGCAAAAATACGTATCGCTATATTCCTAGTCCTAATAAGTTTTTGAAAAATTTAATTTAGCGTTTGTGTAACACTTCAATATCATACCGACCTTTAGTAAGTGTATTTAAAAAAAGTTTTTTACATTTTTAGTGATTTTAAGAAAAATAAGCTTTAATGACAATTAGCATATTTATTAGGGATCTCTTAGAGCAATTTTAGTGTTTATAAAGAGTACTTTTTGTTAATATTTTGGTCATTTTTATTAGTAAACAGGAATTTAAAAAATACGTTTGGTACTTATGTATTTCTAAAAATGTTATAAAAAAAATCATCTTTTAATTTGTACTAGCAAAACTCTAACAAGCAATTCAATTTAATTTGAAAATTTGTCGTTTTTATTCTTAAGCCTGTTTTAAGTCGAAGCTATAGTTTCTATGTGTTCTCATTGTAAAAAAACCAAAAAGTAGTTAATCAGTTGTGCTTAATTTGAATAGAAAATATTTTTTTTTAATTATGATAATAAAAAAGAACTCTTTCTCCTGCAATATTAATTCTAGTATTTTATTTTTTTTTTATTTTCATTCAAAATATAAATTTTTTTTTAATTAACATGGCAGCTAGTTGGGAAGTACCTTAAATTTGTTTTCATAAACAATAAGAAAATGCTTTCCATTAAAACTTAACCCATTTGTGCATATTTTGAATACTTTTAAGATTTTTAACATCAGCAATATATAGAATTTATAACTTTAACATTAAAAAAGATTAATTAATTTTTTTATTACAAATTCAAATATAATTTTGTTTACAATTTTCATAATATATAAGACAACTGTAATTATTTAATTTTTATATGTTTCTTAAAGTGCGAAAAATATTCACAAAAAATACTTCTTATGCACACTAAAATTGATCTATAAGATCGCTTAAAATTAAGCTAAAAATCATTGAAAATATCAAAGGTCACCAAAACGTGTACTAAAATTTATTGCAATTACGATCGCAACACTAAAAATACACATAATACACTAAAAAAGTATGATACAGTATAGTACTTTATTCCCAAACATTGGTTTTAACCGCAAACAATTTCCCACATGGATGTAAAACAAATAAATAAAAATACATACAGCTCAAGATTTAAATGAAAAAATAATGAAATGTGTGGAGGAATACAATATCGACATTAACCAAATCTACAGACAATGGTGCCGCATACTATACAACTAGCGGCATACGATGTTGTTAGAAATTTAAAAACGGAAATCAAGGATGTGCGAAATATTCGAAAAAATAAAAGATTCGAACTGTCTTAAGGACGGGTATTAAGGACTAAATGGAATCCTACATACGACATGATTATTTTAATATTAGGTTTCAAAGAGTATGTATATTAACGAGCTCGATGACTCTACAAATATATCGGTCAATTGGATAAATACACAATACATATCTAAAAAGAGCAATATGTTATTGGAGATTTCTTTTGCGACTTGTTAGAATGTGAATGTAATGCAAGTAATTTCGAATGCAGAGGCTTTACATAAACCAATAGTAATACGAAAATGAACACTTCTTAGACACGGCGCCCCTAACGCCGCAATAGTAGGTTGAAATTTAATTTTAAAGTTTCAAATAAAATGCAAATTTTACTTTTTTTCAGGATCACTTAATAAAGCAATACGAAATTATAAATCAACATCGCATTCAACATCTTCGCAAGACGAAAATGACGATACTTTTCGAGTCCAAACCAAACTTATCACATAAAACGGGACTTCTGATTATATGCAAAAAACGAAACTAGTATTAGAAAAAAATTTCTCAACATAATTAAATTAGGTCAGCTTGCCGAACTTGTACTCGCTGTACCTGTGGCATAAGTTTCTGAACAATATGCATTTAGTGCACTAACTTCAATCTTGACCAAATTAAGATCTTAGTTTTCGAAAAAGTCTCTTTCTAAAACATATATTATTTAGAAAATTAAACTTTGACTTGCTTAACAACAGTTTAACTTTAACCACACAAAAAAATTTATAAGTGCCTGTATTTTATTTATGAACTGTTTTTGTTTTTATTTTAATTCTGTATTTAGAACTATTGCTAATGAATTATTGTAAATTTTATTTAATAAACTACAGAATTTTTAATGCCATTAGAAAGTTATTTTAAAGAATTCAAGAGTTTTTTACTTACAGTTTCCAAGATACACATAATTTTAAATATTTTACCGTTTAAGCTTCGTTAACTAATAAAATACACTTTAATTTTTTTATTTTTTTCTTTTTTTGTGTAAATTACAGTGTTATTTGTTATAGTCGGTAAAATAATAATGTTATGTTTTTGTTCTTTTAGCGTGAAAAGTGCTGAACACTTGCTTGTGTAACAACCAAATATTGAAAGCAATACAAACATATGTATATGTGCATTCGGCAAAACAAAAAATTCAGAAACACACATAATTGATATGTAAAAAATTAATCTGAATGTTGCTTTCGAACATTCATGTTGTGTATGATGTGTGTATTTTCTAAACTTTTTATTAAATATTGACATGTTGATAAGTGCTTCCAATCAAAGGAACTACTAAAAATGCAAAAAAAAACGAAACAAAAAGTTTTTTTTTATTTAAACTATTTAAATTCCAGAAGAAATTGGTATTAAAACAATGTAGGTTTCAGAAAAATATCCAGCACCTTAAGTTGGATAAACATTCTTAAAAAGATCAGTCTTTCAGATTTTGATCGAGACAATTTTCTGAATGCATTAAGAATTTAAAAAAATCTGAATTAACTGAGACGAAAATTATGTCACAATTACACCATCGTTAATGAATTGATGAATTTAAATATTTGCGAATATTCACAAATAATTTAGCAAAGTTAGAAATTTAAATCTTATCAAATAATAAAACAAACAATAGAAAAAAAAACATTTATTTAAGAGGTTGTTAGCAGGAGTATCCGCTCCTTACAAATGGAAGCACAAAGCCTATTGTACTCCTTTCTGTGTTAGAGAATTATTAGATGAAGTTCATTATTTCCATAATTTTGTAAAGACTTTTGTCTTCAAGTTAAAAACAAGCAATATATTTCACATTACGAAAGTGAAGCCATTATATCAAAGATAAAGGCTTGAATGAAATTTTTACAATGAAAGCAATTTACCGTCATGGGAAAAGCAATAAATTCCAAGAACTCCAAGATCTTATTATCTCGAAAAGAGCTCCCTTTTTCTGTTAAAATATTAACGATTTGGTGAAATAAGTGGCTCTTACAATGACTGTTTACTGTTGATGTTGTACTAATAACAACAGACAGCAACATCTGTCAGCGGCAGATAAAAGTTCGTTTAACAACAACTTAAGTTGAAAAACATGCTGCAGCATCAAGAAGAAGATGATTAAATGACACAAACAAAGCATAAAACAAACAAAAGAAAAACAAACTATTTGCGTACTTTTCCAGTACAAATATTAGAAATAATAAAAAACATTTTCAACACATTTAAAACTTAGTAACGACCACTAAAATAATAATACAAGCAGCAACAAGTAAAATGGAGAAGATGAAAAAAAAGTTGATCAGCAGCAGCAACGTTGGTTGTTGGTTTCTTTTAAACTATTTGGGTCGACTCTCACAATTTATTATTAGCTTATTTTTCATTACATTGACACTCCATCAAACACGACACAACAGCAAACAGCAGCAGATCACAACACAACTAAACGGCACAGCTGTTGATACAACTCTGATGACAAACGTATGAATGAATGAATGAATAAATGACTCAATGAATATTTTTTTTTGTTTTTTTTTTTGTTTTGAAAGTGTTTAGACGAACTGCGACTTAATGTCAACAACAACTAACAACCTGTATTAATATACAAAAAATTAATTATTGTCGAAAGATAAATCCATAAACAGAGTTGCAGAAAATATCAAATACCAATTGGAAAAATTAGTTTTCGCACATAAATTATTCAAAAAGATTATTCAACTGTGCTTTTTTGTAATTTTATAACACTATTAAGTAGTTTCAGGACTTTAAAGTTAGAAAACCAAATCGTGTTTTTTCGAATGCCATCGAATCTGCGTAAGCTTGTACTTGATTGCAGGCCAGCAGCAAAATAGTGCCAAAGAATCTTTTGAACAGAAAGATTTGGAGATTACATAGAAACAATCAATGTACTCTTTTCTAGGGAACTGCCATGGTGGGAGGACGTGCCGATTCCAAATATAAACTGGCTAATGGAAGCTTATGTTTAGAAGTTTCGTCTGAAATATACTAAGATGGCAGTGTAGAATTGTGACCATCAGCATACTGGACGTGGATGCCAGTTATATACTTAAAATTCTTAGCTATTGTATTTTATTAGTTTGTAAACTATCCTTCTTCCGCTTTTTCTTTTTTTTTTAATTTTTAATAAATTTGAGGGTTCCGACAGCTGTACTGTATGACATTTAACCATTTTTGTTTTTAAATCAATTACAACCAAACGACTGAATATAGTATGAGTTACACAGCTTGGAAAAAAGGATATTTTGTGGCAATAAAAAATAATTCTTACATCCGTTTATTATGATGTTATTGACATTTAATGAAATATTTGTTACATTTTTAAATTACTATAAATACATATGTATGTATTCTACCCTTAGGTTTTTAAAAAAATAGTCCCAAAAACGAGAATTCGGGACTTCAATCAAAACGAGAAAATCTGCCTTAAAGTTGATTTAAAAAAAAAAAAAATTAATACATTTCTTACATTTTTTATTATAACATTTTGAATTAAAACTATTCCAACCGGAATGTGTGACATGCCTGATAGTGTCTACTTCTCCGCACATAAAAACGAATTTTAACTTATTTTCTTTTAACCTTTGACCTACAAGGGATTTTTAAATAGATTTGTTTTCAAAGAAAATAATTATCAGAAAACCAGAAGGTAGGACAATATATAAAACTTTTAATTTTAAAAGTTGAAATCTCTTCAACTATAAAAGATAATACTTATGTTTAGAGATTGAGAAAAGCTATCTCCAGAATGTATAATTTCAAAAATCTGTGGAAATAACAGATTTTAACAACAGTTTCAATTTTTCATATAACTGAAGTGTGTTTTTGTATTCACAATAAACTTAACTTAACTCGACTACACCTCTTCTATAGCTGTGGGAATTTTCAACACAATCGGACTACCCGTTTGACTTTTCTTTTTTCTTTTAATTATAAATTTATATTTTTAACTAATAATTTGTGTTCTTACAACTTTTGTTTTCAATTTTCTTTATAACAAGGTTATGGCACCCAGCGTTAGCTGAATCAAATTTAGAAAAATTTCTAGGCACTGTACAACCGGTAGAAGTCGTTTTTACTGTGGGGCTGCACTCCAAACAGAGGGAAAATAATATTTTGAAATCAAAAGATTAATTTCGGAAGAGGCATCACCTACTAGTTCCAATCTATCGAATCTGTGACCAAAGATACCCAAACATAAAAATTTTGTTGGAATAGATTTATTTGCTAACAAATAGAATAACGATGTCAAGCAAAGTTTAGAATGACCAATTATGTTTGTTGACCCAGATAATAAAATCTTGGGTTACAAATTCTGAATGTGCTATTATGTGATGCAATTATTCTAGTGAACATAAATTTAACGATTTTCCTTCTAGAGGCATCACAGTAACTTTTCCTCTGAAAATAACGAAAAACTAAATCTTTAATATAGCTTTTAAATTACTCAAGCCAATATTGTTCAATAAAGGTAAAAAATAATCTATGTATACATGTGTCGATATTTTATTCAAAAAATAGCTATTAGATAAAATAGCACAATACTTTGGGTAGTTTAAGCTACTTTATAGGCCAAAATCTATTTCTTTCGAAGTTTTGGACCAATATGGCAAAAATTTAGTACTTATGAGCTTAATAGCTGGAAAACGAACGAACGAAAGATTTTTTTTTTAATTTGGCATGATAAAACAACTTAGTTTGTATAATGAAGGAACGTAGTAGCCAATTTTGGTTTTGCTTCAAAAAGTGGTTAATTTTTACATAAGCGTTGTGCCACTTTAACGATAAATTTTTTAAATGTTTTAATCCGATTTCACTGATAATTTGTACCTTACAAACGCCATAACTTTTTTTGTTTTTATTCGTTTTACAAATTCAAACATTAAAAAGTTAATTATATTTCAAGCTGAGGTTGTCTGAAAAAAAGTGGAATAAATTAAAAACCGAAACGAAAAATAAGAACAAATCAATTCAGTATTCTCAACAGTTTTCATCAAGGAAAAAACACGGCAGTTTAGGGCTAATTTTACGAAAAGCATAAGCCAAGTATATATTTATGGAAAATTTATTTCGGTTGTTTTTATATCCTACTATCTTCTCTCTTCTCCATATTAAGCACGATTTCCGTTTTTTTCTAACCTTCGCCACAAAAAGTCGAAAATGAGTACATATATTTAAGTTTTTCAACCATTTTGTAATTTCTACAAAATCCATTTCCGACCCCATAAAGAATGCATATTTTGAGTTCTCATGCATAGCAAAGTCGATTGAGCGATGTCCGTCTGTGTTAGTGTTGGAATCAAGTTTGTCAAGGCACTAGATCAGCTAGAGAAAATTTAAATATGCTAATCGATCAGACATAGTTTCAAAAATTTTGCTATTGAAAATCACCAAGATATGTCCTTCGAGGAAGCGGGCAAACCACCATGCCTGCATCTAATTTTTCCATATCATTTTGAAAAATGAAGTAACTACTACAAGAAACTAAAGCAAACATATGGGGTGATAGAGAATTAAAAAATAAGAAAAACATCAAGGGGAAAAAATGCCGCTCCCCCATATTATTTGAGTTATGGGCCTCTTAACTTTTCATAGAAAAGAATTATTGTACACCATATTTTTTAAGATTTCAATATGGGTATCACTTAAAAGTTTTTGAAGAGGTCTATCTTTTAGGAAATAAAATTTTTTAAATGCTTAACCCTTAAGATCCGATGAAATATTTATGTTAAATTATATATTTTTTGTAAATATTTTCCCAATCAGAATTTGAACCGTAGATATTATTAATAAATTATAAATTACTTTTTCGGCTTTAAATTCATTTATTAGTTTAATTTTTAATTTTTAATTCATTTTTAATTTATTTCTAAAATTATATACCGTTCTTACTTCTTTTATTTTTTTTAATTCTGTCACCCCAAATTTTTTTTTATTGGTGTTACTTTACTAAACTAGATTTAAAAACATGGTGAAGGGTATATAAGATTCTACATAGCCGAATATAGCACTCTTACTTGTTTATTTTTTAACTGATAAAAAAACGTAATAGTATATATTCAATTTAGACTTTTTATGTTGTACTGAGTACGATGCTTGCAAATGACAATTTCGACAGCCAATAAATTAGCTGAAATTTGTGTTTCCCAAAAACCAAATATGCATTTTTTTGCTTCGATATATTCTCAGTCGAACACTATTAACAAAAACATTATTGTCGGTAGCGCAAAAAACTATTTGTTGTCAAGACTTCGGGTCAAATTACCTACCGCGCACAGTTGTAATCGTCAAATCGGTGATTTTTTACGATGAAAAATTTTGCAGTGTTTTATACTTAGATCACTAAAGTCAAACAGCTTTCTATGTACATAAAAACAAAATAGGCAATCTGTTTTTATAAAAATTAATTTCGCACCACCCAGGCCATGGCTGTTATATTAGATAGTGAAAAGGGGAAAATAACTCTAAGATTTTCAAGCACACAATGAGCCAGCCGTTCGTCCACTACTAAAAAGAATAGCTACTAAATGCTTTATATAAAAGCTACTACTATTACAACATTAAAAATAGGCAATAAACCAATTTCTATTTTTGTGCTGTACCTCGGATATAAGCCTGTTCCTCCGTTCTCAGGAAAAACATATTTTTGTTTTCTTGTAAGTAATCAAATCTGCTAGCTGGGGTGTTAAGTGACTTTTGATCTCAGACATAAAGTTTTAAATCAATCTCACTTAAAACTATTAAAATTTTCAAATATAGATCAATCTACAAAAGTGTTTTTTTAGTTTCTGCGATCAATATATTGTATATCATGAAAATAATTATTTTTGATTCAATTATAATTAGTAATTCAATGATTTCATAAAAATTTTCATTTTTGTTATTAAAAACAAATAAAATGAAAGTAAAATCATTAGCATTAAATGGTATTTGAATTTTTTTCTTTGTCATTATTTCAAATAATGCTAATGAAACTTCAATGGTAATGAAAAAATCCCAAGTTGATTACAATAAAGAATAATTTTATATTAAGTTTATTTCTACTGGGGTTTCTTAAAGTCATAAGCGCAACAAGGAAAAAACCCAAAGAAAATAAATAAGATTAAAAAAGTTATAACAACCTTTAAGGCAATGCAAACTTCTAATGAAAAAACTTGCCATAGAAGGAAACATGTAAAAGCCAATTGAAACTAAAGCAATGAAACCGACAATTTTTTGTTTTGTTTTATTTCGCACTTGCAGCATGGCTAATGCAAACATCTCTTGGCAAGACAGCAAAATGTTGAATCGAAGACGACGAATAAATGCATCACAGATACTTATTTGGTTAATTGTATTTCAAAACTGCCAGTTTGACAGCAACAACAACAAAACTACTTAACAATATGTCTTTTTAGTTTTAATTTCTTTTGCTGGGTTTCTTTCTTTTTTAATATTAGTTTTCCTTCATTTATGGCAGAGTGTTTTCTTGAAATTTTCTTTCTAACAACTTAGAGTGCTATGTTCGACTATGCCGAATATTATATACCCTTCACAATATATGTAAATCTATTTTAGTGAAGTAACTCTAATCAGAAAAATGTCATTGGCTCTTAATGGGTAAAGCATTTTCTAAAAGATTTAAGTATTTTCTGAAAGATCTTTTTAATGATACCCATATTGATATCTTTAAAAGTATAGTGCACGATCGTACTTTTCTATGAAAAATTCAGAGGCCCATAACTCATAAAATATTGAAGATTTCTTATTCTTTCACTTGAGTTTTGTCTTATTTTTTAATTCTCTATCGCCCCATATATTCGTTTTTTTTTAATGGAGTATCTTATCAAAACTAGATTTGCTCAAAATGTTATGGAAAAATTAGAGGCAGGCGTGGTGTTTTCCCGCTGTCTCAAGAACATGAACCGATCTTGCAAAATTTTCGAAACTTTGGCTGACTTGGTCATCAAGTGCCTTGGTAAAATTAATTTCAATGCTAACACGGACGGACAGATGGACATCGCTCAATCGACTTCGCTATGCATATGAACTCAGAATATATATATTTTTTATGGGTTCGAAAATAGATATTGTAAAAACTTCAAACGAAGTGACAAACTTAGATATACCGCCTTTCACCTGCGATGAAGGGTATAGAAAAAGGTGGCCAAATGAAACCTACAAAGTTAAACTTGAGCGATTACCACCTGTTGCAATATGGCTTCAAGACAATGAAATGAGCAACAAGTATAAAGTGCCGAAAAAGTAAACGGTAGAGTTTAATGGCTTTTTGTCGTCCATAAAAATTTTTAACTAATTTTTGCAATACAAACTTTTTAAATTGTTCTACTAGTATTTAATTTCAGCATAACAAAAGCTTTTGCTATTTCATCTTTATTTTATAGCTTCATACTTAACAAATATTTTTTTGCAAATCAATTTTTATTACGTAAATAATTTTCTAAATAAAAAACGTAAAAAGCGAATTGGATTAAGAAAATTAACAATTGTGTGTTCAATAGAAAACTCTTTCTATTTTATATTTACTGCCAACAGCATTATAAATCGGCTGACGCAAGCAAATCTAAAAAAAATATGAAGAAAAGTTATTAAATACTTATGTCCGCTTCACTTTTCTTTTAACATGAAAACCTCTGTACAGCAATATTATTATTATTTTCTATTTAAACGGTCTTTAAATCACTTCTAAGCCTTTTAATAATAACTTTTTTCTATTTCTTGCTCTAGTCAAGACTTGTAATAAAATATTTAAAAATCAGGCATGAGTAGACCAGACGAGCCTGTCTATATAAATACCAGCAGTATTTGTATTGATAAATACGTTACAAAGCTGTTGTTGCTTTTAACATTGCACCATAAGCAGTTATTTTCTGGCACAGCTCATTCACAGCTTAAAGCCTTGTTATCACCCATGACTTGCAAGTTTGCGCAAAACAATTATTCAAAATAAAAATATGTTGCTTGCTATCTTAACTGAGTTTAAAAAATTTAATTAAATCAAAATTAAATATCGCAATATATTGTATTGTATTGTATTGTACTGTATTGTGTTATATTGTATTGTATTGTATTGTATTGTATTGTATTGTATTTTATTGTATTGTATTGTATTGTATTGTGTTGTATTGTATTGTATTGTATTGTATTGTATTGTATTGTATTGTATTGTATTGTATTGTATTGTATTGTATTGTATTGTATTGTATTGTATTGTATTGTATTGTATTGTATTGTATTGTATTGTATTGTATTGTATTGTATTGTATTGTATTGTACTGTATTGTATTGTATTGTATTGTATTGTATTGTATTGTATTGTATTGTATTGTATTGTATTGTATTGTATTGTATTGTATTGTATTGTATTGTATTGTATTGTATTGTATTGTATTGTATTGTATTGTATTGTATTGTATTGTATTGTATTGTATTGTATTGTATTGTATTGTATTGTATTGTATTGTATTGTATTGTATTGTATTGTATTGTATTGTATTGTATTGTATTGTATTGTGTTGTATTATATTGTATTGTATTATATTGTATTGTATTGTATTGTATTGTATTGTATTGTATTGTATTGTATTGTATTGTATTGTATTGTATTGTATTGTATTGTATTGTATTGTATTGTATTGTATTATATTGTATTATATTGTATTGTATTGTATTGTATTGTATTGTATTTTATTGTATTGTATTGTATTGTATTGTATTGTATTGTATTGTATTGTATTGTATTGTATTGTATTGTATTGTATTGTATTGTATTGAATTTTATTGCATTGTTTATAAACTTTTATTGGTACAAAAGAATAGTTAGAACAGCAAAACACTTTCTGTAGGGGAAGGATGATTAAGTTACACAATTTTAACAAAACATGCCTAACAATTTGTGTTTTTTTAAGTTTTTTTCTTGAGTATCATGTTTTTTCTCTCAGTGTAAGTAATGATTATATTTAACACAATGATCTCAATGGTGTATATTTTTTAAATCAATTTGAAAAGCTCATTTATGAACATCCGCCATGCTACTGCTTTGTTAACATTTATTTTAAATACGGCAAAATCAATTGCCGTATATAAATTTTAGAAGAAAATAATTTGATCGAAATGAAAAGTTAACTATGATTTAGGAGAATTATCTTGTTTATACCAGAAATACACAAACATAATGTTACCCGTCGGAATACTGCTGCCACGGTGTAATGGCACTTAATGTAAATAAGGTTAAAAATACTAATACATTTATATTTTATGGCGGTAAGGACGCCATGCAAAGGAGTCATGTGAAAATCAAAATGACACATTTCATAAATATAGCAGTTTGTTACACCCTAGCGGTCATTCAGGAATTGCTTTTAAAAGCGATAATAAAAATCGTACCCTATACATGCAAATAGTTATTCGTGCAAGAGTTAACACTACAAAAAAAGTAATTTACATATGTAATTTATGTATGTAATTTACATATATTTAGATACTAGTAGAATGAAATGAACTTTCTGGCTTGCTACAACCTTAAAAATATCTTGAAAACGTGAATCAACAAAAATATATTTGTAAAATCCATGTGTAGCTGTGTTTCTTAAAGGTGTGTTTACATTATGTGTACAAGTCATATGGAATGTCAGATTTTCCATATATAAATCAGCACACATAGTGTAAACCTCATGAAACATAACAATTGTTATTTTCCTATGTGCTATAACATGTATTAGTTTTTTTATTTACAGCACGCTCTATTTGATATGTAAAACCTTTTGACAGCAGATGTTTTCAGTGATGCTAACTTTTACTTTTTTTCATGAATACGACAACCACGTCAGCCAAACTTAGTGCTAAAGTGTATGGTAAAAAATGAATTGAAATTTGGATTATTACCCTTATTACATCCTTTTTGGTATTTTTTCTTAGTGGAATTGTTCTTTAAAAATCATGATCCTTTTGTTTTTTTTTTTTTTTTTTTTGTTAGACGAGCTTTTAAAAACTATTTTTAAGTATTTGTATGTATGTAAAGAAAAACATAATAATTTTAAATTTAAGATGTAAGTATTTTAAACAAATAAAAATAAGGTTTCTTGGATGTAATAGATAAAACTGTTTTAAACAATCCTTTCTTCAATCAAAATTTTTAATGTTTTTCTTTTTTCATTTTATCAATAACACTTGCATACTTATGCATGAACAATGAGCAAGAATTGTATGTTTATTGCTTTATTAAATATTTATTAGTTGATATCACCGTTTTAGTACATAACATATGCAAGTTTGAACATGAAAATTATAAACCGTATGTTAAACACTGATTTTGACATACACACGAAGTTACATATGGATAGCAATTTTGACATTCCGTATGACTTGTACACATAATGTAAACACACCTTAAACAATAACAAATCCCGAAAAAATTCAAGTACTAAAAATACTTTAATGTGGCCGTTAAATGGATTTAAACAAAAAAATCCAGCAAAAATAAATATAATAGTTCTCCTGCAGTAAAAAGCAATAAAACAACTGCAAATAACAAAACAAAAACATCTTCAGAAGCTTGACTTGTGGACATTTTGTCAACATTTTAAATGTGAATGTAAAACGAAAACTTTTAAATCCCAATAAAATTGCTTTTATCTGGTCTGGATTTTCAATGTCAATTTTATGTATTTGTTTTAACCTCTTCTGAGTTCTCAAATAATGAAAACTATTTGTAAGTTCACTATCTTGCCGAAAAGTATTAAATTAAATGAATTTTATTTTATTTTTTATTGAAAGTGTTTGCGCTATTATGCTAAATAAAAATACTATATTGCTTTCCCTTTTTTCCCTAAACTAATTGAACGGAAATTTTAAACCTGGTTAAAGCTGCTTGACTTGAATAAACTCCAACAACATGCAGCCGCGTTTTACTTTTTTATCGTTTTGAAATCATTTGACAACATCAACAGGCAAAGCGTTGAAGGGGCCAGTACTCAATTCCCGCACAGTGATTGCCAAAGAAGAGAAAGTGTCCATGTTCTGATGATCATAAAGAATACATTTTGTATACAATTAATAGCGTTTTCTTTTCTTGGCGTATTTGTATTTGGTAACGTTTCCTGTTATGACGCGGTTACATACAACTTTTTTCTTCTTTACGTTAAAAGTGGTTTGGAGTGCATCAGGAATTTTGCTTTATCAAATACTCGTACTATTTGTTAAAGTTTTTCATTTTATGTGTTTATTTTTCTAAAATTGCTTGTTGTTATTTGTACGTAAGTGCATGTATGCCAGTATTTGTATTCGTATGCATCATGTGAGCATGTGTATGTTTACACTTTCATGCGTGAAAGTAACATTATCCGCTACAGTCACAATAAAAGTAATGACCGCACACACATAGTATGTGCTGTGTGTACTGTTGTTGTTTTCAGGCTAATGCACTATGGGATAGCACATAATAATAATAAAGAAAATTCACGTCTTTAAAAATAAGCAAACGTTAAACTAATGAAATTGAATAACCTGTCGAATTCTGCCATATTTTGCAGAGCTTTATTAAAATCCACGATACAATAATAAGATAATCTAATAAAATTCGGGACAACATACTAAGAAAAATCAAACAAAAAATTTTACTGGAACGCTGACCGTAAGAAAATTTATTATTTGGAATCTTTTTCATATTAATTTACTTTAATTGTGCTTGATTCCTTAAAATATAAATATTTCATGATACTCGTATTCTTATAAAATATTTATTATTTTAAACTGAAAAAAAATGTACACAATTTTATTCAAATCCATTCAGCAGTTTTTACCTGATACGTACACAGCCAAGCAAAAAAGTGACACAGTTTTAAAACAGCATAGAAGATTTATCTAGTTTAAGCTTATGTTCCTAATTTAAGAACTGGCTGTATATTTAGCTTTGTTATCATTAACATTAGTTACTGGCGGAACAAATAAAATAAAACTAATACAAAAAATTTCTGTTAAAAAATTAATAATAGTCAACAGTTGTGTTATTTTTTTAACAAATTTAGAAAAATTAAGTGCAAAATGTAAGCAAATTTCATCATTAAAAAGAGTGGCAGGTCCCTTAATATTTTGCATAAATATAAATTGTTTATTCTACGAATTTTTATTTTACGCCGAGTTTTAAGCGCTCCAATCTGCTCCAGTCCGGCATTTTGGCTTTCTTAAATTTCAATTAATATTTAATTATTAATTAAAAAAAAACAAACGAAACACAAAATAAATAAATCAATTGTGTTTTTTTTTTGTGTTTTCGAACGTTTAAAACCACACCGAAATATTGAAAATCACGTGATTTTCAGAACATCACCAAATCGTTGGCGAGATTTTAAAACTGTTCGTGATTTGAAATCATTTGATTTTCAGGACTGACCTATATGACTTTAAAGCTTTTTCTTCATCTAAAAGAAAAGATGAAATTTTCTAAAAACTGATAATAGACGTCGACCCACAGTGCCTTGTCATATTTAAACTTAATATCCGTATTCGCAATTATTTGTCGATTGGCTACAGTGTGTATTAGTATCTATCTTATCTTGGTCAATGTCGCTGTGGGAGCTGTAATGTACACATTTTTCGTTAATTTATCTACTGGTATTTCTTTCTATCTCTAAAGTTGATACACTTGACGTTAAAGTGCATACACTACAAACGAATAAATAGATAGAATTAATTACGAATAAATAGATTCATACAAATATTGTTCAGGAAGAAGAGTTTATGTTACTTTTTCCGTAGTGCCTATTTTGGTGTTGTTATTTACCCGTATGACCGTCTAAACGTCTATCCGTTTTTTGGTGTCTGGTGTAGTATGCATGTGTGTGATTCTTTGTTGTTTTTTATACACTTAAGCCTGTTTTCATTTTAATTCTGGGAGGTTTGTTGCCATCATATTTGTAGTTGTTGCAGTTTTTGTTTGCTTTTTTTGAAAGTACAAAAATGTTGCCAAACTACAACATTATATGTTACCGTTTATCGTCATTTTGTACGTTGGCAGAATAAGCAGTGAATTCAGATTTTGTTTCTTAATCTTCACTCAAAAAACAAACAAAAAATAGATTTTATTAATGAAATTTTTACTTTTAAAAGCAGTTTAGCAGAAAGCAAATCATTTTGTGGACAGCCTAATATTATTTCAAACTTAGCCACAAAATCTTTATAACACACTTTAGTTTATCTAAAACAAACATAGTCAAGAAGGCAAGGAGCGAAAAGAGATTATGAATTGTCGACCAAGCGATCCAAGCTGAAGGAGCTTCAGAAAAGAGTAACATGAAAATCTTATACAATATATCGGCAGTGTTATGTGGCAACCCTTCTTACACCAACAGCTTCTTATTAAGCAGCAGTAAACCTTTCATTTCAACCCTGATAATCAGCTTGCATGCTGCATGGAACCAACAAGACAAATTGTAAAAAAAACCACTAAAACTCCTCAACTTAACAAGGCCCAATACAATGATAATATTTTAGAAGAGATTCTTCAATATCATGAATATTGCGGTGAAGATAAATTAAATATTAGAAAAAAAATACATGGGATGTATAATTTTACATAAAAATGTCATCGGCTCATAATGGGATAATCATTTTTTTCTTTAACTTTAGTATTTCCTGAAATTTCGGTTCAAAAACTTTTAAATAATACCGTTATTGACAATATTAAAATTGAACTTTTTATGAAAATTTCAGAGGATCATAATTCGGAAAATATGGGCGAGCACTAATTTTTTCACTTGATTTTTTTTTATTTTTTAGTTCTCTATCGCTCCATATATATGTTTGTTTTTTAAAGTTACTTCATTATTTCAAATAATCTGAAAAAAAGTAGAGGCAGGCGTAGTATTTAAGCCATTACGTCGAGATACGTCGATCTTGCTGTTCAATAGCAACTCTTTCGAAACTATGTCTGGTTGATTGTCGGACATCGCTAAATCGAATTCGCTATGCATAAAGACTTTGGATATATGTATATACTTTTTAGATTTACTTAGATTCGCCCTTATTTCACTTTTTGTGGTGAAGGAAATAAAAAACAGCAGCATTGCAGAAAAAGTTGTATGTTTAATATGGAAACAGAAAGCTCTGTTCACCTCTTGAAATATGGATACTCTGTGGACACGCCACAGATGTGAGGGGTTTATATCAATGCGAGATTGGCCCAATGTCGCTGGCCATATATGGATTTGTTTTACATGATATCTTTTTAGTCGATAGCTTCGACGATTTCACTGTTGTATTGTTGTTATCTGCATTGTTAATCACATGATACAGCCCAAATTCTTTTTCCCCGCGTCCTCCAATACATTGTGGCAAGTAGACTCTTTCAGTTGCAAAACCTGAGTGATGAATACGGAATTTCACGAAAAGTTTTTGGTTTTCACGACTGATAATTTTTAGCTCTGTGGTCGTTCATTTTAAAACGCCTTTGACATATCTTTTTTGTTTGTTTTCTCTTTGTTTCTACTTCCTGAAATTTTTTTATTTACAACCTTGTGATCTAATATAACTAATTCTAGATAACATTTTCCTTAATATTTTCCACTCGCAGTCCTGCATTTTAAAAACTTGGAACAGGAATGTTAAATTTAAATTAATTTTATTAAAGCATGCGGAATTACCGTGAAAAAATTTTAATTGACTGATATTGATTATTGAGGTGAAAGCTCGTCAAAGCTTTTTTAGATCTACTGGAAACTTCTTACAAAATTTAAAATAAACTTAAGATTTTCATATCCAATCAAATTTACTAAATTATTCTAATAATGTCAAAAAGTAAAGACAAAAATCAATGTTTGCACAAAACATAAATAATCAACGAATGATTTTAGTTTTCTTTTCTACTTTTCTACTTTTCCAATTTTTCGGCTCTATATGTAGTTAAAAGATAACGATAAATAAAACTTTGTTAATATATAGGTAAAATTAAATCCAAGAGGTCAACTGTTTTAACCTTGCATTTGGAAAAGAGTCTACAAATGCATATATGCAACTTAGCATTTTAAACATTAAAACTTTTGAATTTATATTGTTTACTTTGACGTATTAAAAACTATTTAAAAATCAACATTAAAATGAAAAAACAATACTTTCTTTTGCAGCTTCCTTTTATTTTCCAGATTTTTTTTTATTAGAAGTGTATTTGCTGCCTTTTCCTGCCTTTGTCGATAGTTACGAAAACAAAAGTATCATTTAAGTGAAAAAATATTGCTTTATACTTTTCAGTAACGTTTCTCTTTAATCACTCGAAATGAAGGACTTACATTCAAAACCTGTATTGTGTTATGACGTTATGAAATTCATTGATATATGTTCAAAATTTAGAAGAAATTTAAAGATGGCAAAATAATAATCTTTTGATTTTTATTTAATTATAAGATATTGTGGAAATAAAGAAATAAATAAAAATTTACAACTGATCACTGCAGCCCTCTGGTGTCTAAAAAAAATTAGAACACTCATCAACACTTAAACGTGCAAATGATTTTCAAGTGGAATTTTTTTATATCCTTCACCACAAAAAGTGAAAAAAGGGTATAACCAATTTTTTCATTCATTTTGTAATTTCTACAATATCCATATACAGTTTGTAAACAGAAACGTTTTCAAAACTAAAGAAATTAACAAACTTTAAGATAAACCTTTATTTTATTTACCTGATTGCAGATGTTGCTAAACACATATTAACAGGATAAACAAAATTTATTTAAAAATAATAGTACTCGTAACTAAAAAAAAAACACTTCACTTTGTGCGCTGTAAAATAAATGTTTTCAAAATTGTATTATAATGAAAAAAAGTTTTTAAATGTTTTAAAAAGAGATGTTTTGTTGCTCATATTTTGTGTGCATTTATTTAGCATCAATTACAGCTCCTAATCGATACGCATTGAATGTATCAGCATTGGTTTGTCATATTAATCGTGTATATTTTCCCAATCTTCTTTTATAAACTTTATTAGTTGAGCTTTGTTTTCCGGGTATCTTTTCCCGAATTTTTTCTTCAAATGAACCCACGAATTTTCTATTGCGTTTAGGTTGGGGATTTTTGCTGGGGCATCAATTACTTTTCTGCAATTATATAGCAACCAGGATCAGCAAACGTACGATTTATGTTTTGGATCATTATCTTGTTAAAACTTATATTCTAACTTTGCGGGGTTTTCTGGACCAATAAAGCTGAATTTTCGAGCACAGGCAGTCAACTCGTTTTTTAAAATGTTCAGATAGACTTCCTTCATCATTATATCTTCTTATATCCTTAGTTAGCCAACACCCTTAGAAATTTATATCTTTTTTCAATATTTAATTTGGAGAGCAGAGGTTTTTCCTGACAACTCTTGAAAAGTATTTATGGCTCTACAGCACGTTTCGAACAGTCTGATGGGAGATACTTACATCACATTGACGTTTGATCTCAAGAGCAATTTCTCTAGTGCTGGAATGTGGATGTCGTCAATAATTTAAAAATTTTTTTTTAATGCGCCGATTTACTTTTTTTGGTCTGCCTGGTGTTGGTTCTGGTTCTAGCCTTCCTTCTTTTTCTGCTCGGTTAATAGCACTTCAGGCAATAATGCCTATTTAGTTACTGTCCTTAGATTAGGAGAAAACATTTCTGCAATTTCTTTGTGACACTTTTCTTTGTAATAATTAAAATACACTAGCTGTATGATAGCTTTGCTAAGTCGTTTTCCTGGCATTGTGTAAATTTAACTGTGTGATTACTTGTTGCTTGTAAGGCGTAATTTTATGAAAAAATGCTAAACACAATACTTACTATGGTTAAAAGGAACTTACATGTGCAAAAAATAACGGATCTTCTTTGCTTTTGGGGTTTTTTTAAACATTTTTTACACCCTTCAAAGAAAGTAAAGTTATTTTGTAGCATTGTTGTTGTTATGTTTATTATTATTTCCAAGTGTGGGCTTATAGGAAAACAGTTACATACAAAAACAAAATCAAAGAAAATAATTTTGTTGTTGTTTTACATTGTTTAAATATATATTCCCAAAATTTTTAGTTTTGAAAACATTTTATTTGCAAACTGTATATTCTGACTTTTTATGCATAGCGAAGTCGATGTCCGTCTGTCCGTCTGTGTGTTGAAATCAAGTTTACCGAGACACTAGATCAGCTAGAAAAAAATTTAAATACACATAGACATCAGACATAGTGTCGAAAGAGGTGTTAGTGGAAATCAGCATGATCGAACATGGACTAAAACTACTAAAACGCTGTAAAACGTTTACTGACGGTAGACTATACATATACAGAAACATGAATACAGGACCCCTACACTTAGAGCACAACCCGAAATTCATAAGGAAAATATACCGATCAGACCTTTAGTAAATTACAAACCTGCACCTGCATATAACTTGGATAAGCACCTCACCATATTATTGAAAGAGAAAATAAATTTGCAGAACATATACATGTTGCAGAATACACAAGACCTTATCAATAAACTCAAGGACATCAAAATTACCGAAAATACGAGATTTGTTTCCTACGACATTAAGAATTAATATACATCAATACCCACACAAGAAACGTTAACAATTCTACGTCACATACTTTCCAACTTATACGACAATCAATATATTAACGAAATAATGGATATTGCAAAAACGATGCTAAAACAAAACTACTTTAAAAACTACCTTATGGACTCGGCATGGGAAACCCGACATCCGCAATTTTTACAGAGATTTTTATGCAACATTTAGAACAACTACACATCAAAACCCTAATGGAAAAACATAAAATAATTCATTATTACAGATACGTAGACGACATAATGTGCATCCTAGAAAAGGACAACACAGAAGAAATTCTAACGGATTTAAGCACAATACATAATAAAATCACATACACAATGGAAAAAGAGAAAGACGGAACTTTACATTATCTTGACATAACAATAACACGAGGAATTGACTCATTAAACTTTGACATTTACAGAAAACCAACCACAACAGACAAAACTATCAACAGTTCCTCAAACAATCCGACCCAACATAAACTCGCAGCATTTACACATATTATTCACAGACTTAAGACAGTCCTACTTTCTCCAGACAAATATAACAAAGAACTCGACACAATTTACACTATAGCTAAAAATAACGGTTACAACTACACTACTATCGACAAACTACTTAGACAATACAAAACTAAAAACAAGAAGAAAGAAAACAAGGAGACAATCGATACAATACGACGACACATTTTTACTTACACAGGACCAAAATAAATAGATTAACTAACCTTTTTCAGAAAGAAAGTTTACAGACAGCACTAAGGATGAGCAACACTCTACGAAACAATCTCAAGACATCAACAGAAATAACCGATAAAATCGGTTTCGAAATGAATATTCTATGTCTATTTATTGCAAAAAGACAAAACAATTAAAATTGGAGTTAATTTCATTTTCATATTTTTAAACCAAAATACATTACTTTCACTTGTTTTATAAAAATATGTGTACGATTTTAAAAATATTCAACTCCACATCTTAATTAACAAAAAAAAAAACTTGTTAATTAAAAATATAAATAATTTCCTATTTTATTTTAATTTTGCTTTTTGTTTCTTCTTGCGATTATTTTTTAACAAAAAAAAAAAAAGAATAATAAAAAGACACTTGCCACTCCCAATAATATATCAAAATCACGCATGTTCAACACAAACTTACATCTTACCGCCATACCAGTGTCAATGGTAATCAATCGTAGTTAATTACAATCAATAAAAAAACAATATAAAATTTAAATAAGATGCAAGAAGTAACAGCCCACACAAAATCTATTGAGACTTTTTGGATTTTTTTCTTTTAATTAACTCAGTTAATGTGGTTGAGAGTAATTTAACATTTTAAATTTGATTGATTGTTTATTTTATTAAATTTAGAAACAAAGTGTTGAAGAAATTAACAGTTAAATAATGAAACTTAAATGCTTAAAGATTTTTAAATTTAATTAACATTTCTAGGTTTGTTTTGTCGGCCTTACAAAAAAAACATGCTGACTCAAAACATTTTCGCCTTTAGCATAAAATATAAATAACTTAATAATAATATATATATTTGAATATAACTCTAATATTTTGCCGATTCTGGTTAGACAAAATATGTTTGCATAGTGTTGCTCCTAACGCTTAAAACTCATGACTCTAGCATCCGACCAATATAATAATATCCCTCCAGTTTAGTTGAATTTTGTCACGATCATAGAAGATTTTATTTGTTTTTTAAACTTTTTACACGAGTTGCCCCATATTTAATAGTATCCACTTTAACTTAAGTGAACGTTCGAATTATTTTTATATCCCAGGTGACGACAGAAAATTTTATTATTACGTTTATAGATTTTTTAAATTAAAGTCAGAGAAAAGATTCTCTGTGCAGTATTAATGTCTTATAACGAAATTTTTGCTTATCAAGATTATTCCTTTTCCCTAAGCCAACTTTTCACATAAAATATACGGTTCTGCATATATCGAGATGATGCTAAGCTATGCTTCATTAATTTTGCCATCAAAAGAGACAAAACACAATTGATCAGTTTAGTATACAGGGATCGTATTTCTGCGGCAAGAGGTGATACTTTTGCCTACAATATTAACATGTGAAAGAAACTATATGCGTAACAAAATAAAGTGAAATACATATGTATGTTCACAAATCTTTTGAGATAAAATTTTATTTAATTTATTTTGGTTCCTAATTTCTTTATACAAATTTTTTTATAGAAATAAATTAAGTAAAGTGAGATACGAAATTGCTTCAGTACGTGAAGATTTTTAGTATTTTTGGTGTATTTAACATACTAAGAGTGGGGTAAAAATTACCTTTACAGAGCTCTAAGAAGTCACCGAAAAGTGATTTTTCAATTAGAGCAGGATAAGAGATATGTTTGTATTATTTAGTTGTAAGAAAAACATAGTATTGTTACATTTTGTATTCATACAGTTGGTCTTTAAAGCATTTTATCATCTAGCATAACAGTTACATGGTTAAGTATAAACACAATTATGTTTAAAATGTAAACATATTATAATAAAATATAATAATATTATAAAAATGATAATAACAATAATAATAACAATAATAATAATAATAATAATACTAATAATATAATAATAATATGTTCATCATAATATGGTTGAAAGTGTAATGTAATTTAATCATAATATTATCTTCTAAGGGCAAACATTATCTGAAATAAAAGATTTGGTTGTAAATAGTTTTATTTCTTAATGATTTGTTACAAAAAATTAAAAAAAAAATGATCAATTATTAATTTATTATAGTATTTTATTTGTTTTTTATATAAATGTTTCAATGTTCAAATGATTCAATTCTAAGCATTTTTACATAAATCGATATTAAGCAAAAAAATCATTTTGCCAAATTCTAGAACAAAATATTTTTAAAAGCACAAACTATTCGATTGATATGAGACATATTTTGAATAATAATAAAATATTTTGTTCAACCACATTATATTATTTTTAATAAGTTATTAAAGTTTAGTTGTGGCTCGATTTTTTTTTTTTTTTTGCTAAACCCAACTTTATTGGTTTTTCTGTAATGAATAAATGTTAACAAAAAATGTTTGTCGTGACTGCAGTATTTTTTAAAAGCACTGAATAATGTACAGTTATTACAGATAACATAATATGATTACTGTGACCATATTACGTTTATCGAAGCCGTAAGCGCAAAGCCAGTATGAATACCAATACAAAATCACATATGCGAATAAAAAAGCAGCAGTCTAGAAGCGAAACTGATACAGATGAAATTGAAATCAATGTACAGGCTCCTTTACATAAACTTTATTTCTTTTATCAAAAACACAAGCTTCTACTTTAATGTAACTCTAAGACAAATATGTATTTATTGTGTTAAATTATGGATTAAGCTTTAACTTAAAAATAATATAAAAGTGCTGTGCTATTGGTGTAACTGTTTAACATGCACCAAGCTTGAAGATACAAGACCCGCAGTCTCGAATCTTGGTTATACTTGACTTTAAGGAATCTTTATTTTTGTCCGACATCAGCGACATGAATTGTAAACGATAGCAGAAACTATTTAATACGACATATTTCTAGCATTTGCTAGAAATAACTGTTAGATTAAAAATTTGAACACTTGAATTGTAAATTGAATTAAAGATGCAATAGGTTATTATTTTGTCAGTAAAAAATGAAATTGACTATTTTTTTATTTAATATTTATTAAAAATTTACTACAAGTTACTAAAAGTAATTAAAGTTGTTTATGTAAAATGTAAATAACTAACTAAAGGTCATTTAAACTTTGGAAATTTATTATTACAACTGTCCATTCAAATATTTTCATCTCTATAGCTTTAAAGTAAAGAGCTCGTGCTAAGAAGTCATAAATTACATGAATATTTTTGTGATAAATCTCACTTTCATTTTAATTTTGAGTTTAATTATTTTTCAAAGAATAAGATAAAGCTGCCAACTTTTTAACGTAGTTTTTTGTAGTTAAATTCCGCATTGTATAAACCAAACCTGGGCCGGTTTCTTTTACAATTATTGAATAAAAAAGGTACGTTTTATTAGATGGTTTAATAATTTATTTTAAGGTGTGGGTACTAATTGTACTTAAGCAATAACAGCAACAAAATAAGAAAAGAAAAGGCTAACGAAAGATTTCCACAAGAAAATTTCACTTATTTGCCATTTACCAATTCAGACAACCATTCATCTATACCTCATCAACATCAGCGCCAACTCTAAGCTTCAGTTTAAATTTCATCCGTGATGATGTGAGTAATGGTTTATTCGACATAAGTTTATTATTTACATAATATTTTAACACATTTAGCACACGTACTACAACTATTTATGAATGAATGTATGTACGTATATATCTATGTATTTATGCTAGTGTCGCTCGCATTCACTTTATTTAATTTTAAATTATTCACAGTGGAGATGATCCAAAGCTGAAGATGGAAAAGAAAATCTTTAAAAAAAAATAAAGCAGAAAAAAAACAAATCTTTGAAGTGTAAATAATCATCTAAACAATAATTTCACTTTCTAACACGAAAAAAAATATCTTTAAATATTCAAAAAAAAAAAAATTAAGAAGCTTTAAGAAATAATAATATTATTATAAATTACAAATAAATAAAAATCAAACATATGGAAGTTATATTAAATACACGAAAGCGCCCAAAATAAAAGAAGAGTTTTAAATAAACAATTTCATTGAGTCGGTCAGTGAGCCAGTCAGTTAATCAGTCAGACACGCAATCTTTCTTCTCTTATAACTTAAGTACTGCAATTTGCTCACGTAAAAAAAAAAGGCAACGAACAAAATAAAAACAACCAAAAAAAAAAAAAAACAATTCATCTACCTCTAAGATCTCATGACTATTTTCGATGGTTCAATTGAGACGTGACCAACTGAGTATAAATCATTTACAATTAAGAGGGTATTCCCTGATAGATTGTATTATGCAGTCTAATAATTGATTGGTGACTCCTAACTATTATTGTATTGAGCTAATTTCTAAAATAAAAGCATAGAAACCTGTGATGTTTGCAAAATCATACATCTTTAATCAGCATATCAGACGAAAGGTATGAGTTATCAAAGTAATAACAAGAGTACGGTTCATCGATAAAGTCACTTTTGATCCTTCTTTGGCTTTTTTAGACTCGTTTAGTTTTGCGATCTTTTTTCCGTTTTTTGTAACTTTAGGCTGACTTTGTTTGTGATAATATAAAATGAAATCAAGTGTCACAGAATACAAGTCGGTTGTGCTGATTGTCGGTCTTGCAAACCAAGTTGGTTTTTTTTTTTTATTTTTTTGAATGGAAATAAAATCAATATTCGAATCAGCACTTTTTCATAATAAATTTAGCTTAAGTAATAAATAATGGCATCTTCAGGTATAGTAGTTTTATTATTTGAAAAAGACCGATCAGTGAAAGAAACGAAAAAAACTTTGAGAGATTGCAGCAACCCACTTAAGTTTCCGGAGACTGTGTAAGTAAAATCTTTATAAATTGTGACATCTGACACGTTCTTAAGTTTGGTAAATCTTTCAATTAGCTGTGCCATTACAGTTTTTAGCTAAAGGATCTTGCTAAGATCTGCTAGGAACAATGTATGAAGAATCATTAGATGATGTACTGAGGGTTTTAAAGAGGTGAGTGCAACTTGATGTTGACAGCAACAAAAAAAAACAGATCAAGAAAATACTTTTACATCAAATATAAAATTCCTTCAGTACTTGGTTGCATAGACGGGACACATGTTAAAATTATAAAACTCAGAACCCAGAAACTCGTCTGTATATTATTTTTTTATTGTTTTGTAATGAATAATATTAAAAATTTTGAATTTATTTTATAAATAATATTCAATATTTAAGTGCTTCATTTATTTTCTAAAGTAAACAAGAATTTATTACATTAAAAAATCCAACTTCAATGAAGACGAATTCGCGCGCCAGCAAAATCTGTCAGCGGGTGTCTTATTGGTTCGTTTCCAATAACGAAGCCGGTAACATTGGATCTTATGCCAACACTATAATGTTTATGTTACTTTTAAATCCCATGCCTATAAGATCGGATTCTATGACACCTACGATATTTTTCATTTGGCAGCTGCTTTTACTCAATTTTTGCAGCATTGACATGAAAAAATACTACAACAAACAGTAAAGGAAAAACAAAATAAAACCCTTGATATGTGTTTACAGTCAGAAAAAACCACTGAGCCCGATTCGGTTCGACACAACACTACACGTTTCTTAAAAAGTAATATTTCTCAATATTTGCCTTTTGCATTAACTACTATGTTTTTCTAAAACAACTTTTTTGTTTGACTGTATTGACATAAAATAAAATTACCTTGATCGGCTGTGCTGCATCTTTTGTTATTTAAATCCCCTTACCAGAAGCATTTAATTATTATTTTCTTAAGATGTGGATTTTTTGGCAGAATATTCCTTTGATAATATAAAGATTTTCTTGGTGTACTTCAGTTGTTTCTTTGTCACCTTTTTTTATTAATTCTATTTATTTTTCGGGTTTTATTAAAATTTTTTTTTAATTACAAAAAAATTTTTTTTTAATATTTTTGATATCTTGGTAAATTTCGATCGTTTATGAAATTCCTATTATTTCGCCAATCTAGATTTTTGCTTCAGTTTCGGTTTTCAGTACAACAAAGAAAAAAACAAAAATAATAAAATCAAAAGCAACATTTACAAAACAAAATTGTGTTGGAGCAATGAAAAGGGCCTTCCAAAATGCTATGGAGCATTCAATACCGAAAGTCTCCATAGGAGGTAGAGGGTTAAGGAAGCTACCGCAATACATTCTTCATTTCATCGACGGGAAGAAGCGACTAAGACCAATATTACATAGGTGTGGCGTCCCTGGAAGACGAAACATTTTGAAAGCGGACGTATGAAATGTGGACAAAATTATACAGGAAGCCATTGCGATTTTTGGACGTGACCACTGGACTGACTTTCTTCAGAAAATTCGACTTAATGACAGGACATTTAGAAACATTAAGACAGCTGCAGGACTCTACAATCGACTCGCTATTCGAAATATGGTAGATGATGGCACGAATGTTTCTGACAGTATTGGAATGGCAAATTTGTTAGCTACCCGATTCTTTCAGGTTGGTCTTTCCGGTCCAAGTGGGCATTTGGATCCATTCGGTGCGAATGTGCGGGCAGGACGACACCCTTGACAGTTTTCGGCAGGATTATTACAGCTGACGGAGAACTGATTGACTTAAGCACTAACGTTAATAGATTAGGATTCATTGACTCTACATCTGTAGGCAACTCCTTGAGGCGTAGATCAAATAAAAGTTCCTGTAGTATGGACGGGATACCTGATATTGTGCTGAAAAGTACCAATGTTGTGGCATGGAGATTTATAGCTATAGTTTTCAACCACTGCTATAATATTGGTTATTTTCCGAAAGCGTGGAAATCGGCCCTCGTCGTTCCTATACTGAAATCCAGATCGGATCCTGGTGCATGTGGAAGCTTTAGGCCTGTTTCCCTGTAGTCTGCCTTTTGAAAGCTGTTTGAATTCTTTCTCTTGACAAAGATAAATGACGTTATAACTGACAAGGACATTTTGAAAAATTTCCAATTTGGATTTAGAAGCGGACTTTCTACAACGCACGCACTGACGGTAATGACGGACTTTATTGCCAGGGGACTGAATAGAAGGTGTCCTACAATAGCTGTTAGCCTGGATTTTGCCACGGGTTTTGATACGGTTTGGCATGATGGTCTTGTATTCATGATGATAAGCATGGGATTTGGTGTCGGCATTTACCGTTTAGTGGACAATTTCTTAAGGTACTGATCTTTCAGGGTACTTGTTGCTGATGTAAGGTCTGTCGAGGGCTTGATTTCTGCTGGAGTGCCACAGTGCTCGTTATTGAGAACTGTGCTATACAATATCTTTGTCTCCGACATACCGCTTGATTTCTGCTGGAGTGCCACAGTGCTCGTTATTGAGAACTGTGCTATACAATATCTTTGTCTCCGACATACCGCAACCGCCACGAGAGGATCTTTTACTTATGTATGCCGATGATATTCTGATTGCCTCTTCAGATGCTAGAGCAAGGAATATTAATGAACGACTGAACCGATACTTGACGGTACTGACGGACTATTTTACAAAATGGGGTCTTACTTTAAACATTGCGAAGACCACGGCGTAATGTTTAAGGGAAGGCGAAATATATTTATCTTAATTGTAGACCTTACATACCTTGTTTGACTATCGGACGAGAACTGATTAGGACATCGGACATACCTAGGTGTCACCTTCCACGAGAATTTTGAGAGCTATCGGTATATTAACGATATTCTTGAAAGAGCCAAGCGTATTTACTCTTCATATCAGGGTGTTTTGAGCGTAGGGGAGGTCTCGATAGTAGAGTGTGGTTTTGAAATTTACAATTTATTTATTTTTCTAAAAATTTGTATTTTGTAAATTATTTAAAATTTTGACAACAACGGTTAACACAGACAAAAATCAGCTGGGCTATTAAGACCGCCTGTAATTCGCTTTGATATATATTTATTTTATTTTTATTTTTAACAGAGAAATTGATAAAAAATTTAACCTAGTTTCAACTAATTTCTGAATTAAATAAAAAATAAAATTCCTTAACAGGTTTTAGGAAATTTGGCAACTAAATGAAATTAATAAACAGTTTTTTAATTCAAATCAGATTTTCGCTTTTTCGTTTGAAATGAAAAAAAAATTTTAATTTCTTTTTTATTAGTAACTCTTATCTCAAATTAAGGTGTATAATTTTCTTGGTTATAATAGATTTATCACAAGTTTTCTTTTTTTTTAATAACGAACCGTGATCAGACTTACTATTGAAAAGAACTGTGATTTAAAGATCACGTTCACTAGCAATATCGCTCCACAAAAATCATGCGATGACTAATCTCTATCTAAGCCGAGAATTTATCGACAGTTATATCAGAAACAAAATCAATCCTTAAGAGCTCTAAATTTCATTAAAACGTCAAATCTACACTAAAATCATACCGAAAATCTAGGGAGAAAATCGCTAGAAAGGTAAAACAATTAGTTAAGCTAATGCCAAATTTAAACAAAACAAATCAAACAAACAAAACAAAAAATTTTAACGCAAATCGCCTAATTTTGTCAAAAACATAATATATAAAAAATCAAATAAATCTCGAACTAGACAACAAAAATCAGATGTAGCAATTTTAATTCATTCTTTTCGTAATGACATGTTTATAGGTCTCTTGTACTTAAACGTTACTTTTAAAAGTATATAAAATAATTTCATATGTATTTGTGAAGTAGGATAATTTAAATTTGTTACTTTCAAATATAGTTCCGTTACTTACTTTTGTAGATTTTACAATAGCTTTTTTCATTTAATTGTTTTTACACTTCAAGAACTTGCTTTTACCTATAGATGGACATCGCTCACGTGATTACAGTGAATCTCAAGAATTACGCGTAGTATTGTAATGAACTTAAATTTTTTTCCCTTAATTTAGCTACATTTTTTTAAACTCACACGAGCTAAAAATACAAGGTCGTCAGCGTGCGTTAGTGAACAAGAATCCATCTCAACCTTTAACTGCAGAGTAAATATTTCCTTTTCGTCTGTTCTCAAATATCTAGAAGTTTAATAAATTAAATACACTAATTATTCATTCATTCATTCGTTTGTTAATTTGCTTGCAAACACACAACAAAACGGTATTTTATTCATTAATGCGCTTTCATGCATTGTACTGTATTAGTTTGCGTGAACTTAAACTATTTTCAAAGTGAAACAAAAGAGAAAAGTTTGAGTTTTTCATGCCAGATAGTTAAACATTTCTGTTAACTTATAAACTATTAAGATTTATTGTGTACCTAGAAAAATATTAGCAGTTGTTAAATTAACGACTTAATGCAAAGTGACCAAGAAATATCATCAGTCACATTTTATTTTGCATTCATTTCGGTCTGTTTGTAAGTCATTCAATTTGATTTTGTGCAAATTAATAAAGTTAAAAATTTAAATTCCATTTGTTTTTGTAACACATTTGTTTAACTTTTTTTGTGCTGCTCGCTGTTGTGTCTAATAAACATTCACAGCGATCATGATGTGGATGATTAGAGACTTCATAGGCATTTATTGGACATACAAACACGTAAATTTTTTATCAAATTTACTCGTGGTAATTTAGATAAAAATTATTTGGAGAACGTGTGTATTTGAGTTTACAATTTACAAATTTACGCTAAAAGTAACTCTAAAGAAAATAACTTTCTTTTGCTTTGGAATCTCACAGCTTGCCAAAAAAACTGTCATTTCCTAGTATTGATGCGATGATGATGATTTTGTAAATGACTAAATTTGGTTGCAACTATTTTAATCACCTCAATCAAAATGTTTTCAGTTATTTAAACATTAGAATGAAAAATAATTTAGTTTATATTTTATAAAAAATTTTAAAGAGAAATGTAGACAAACATATCCCCTTTTCCGTCAGTGTTTATCCATTAAATCCATATTTTAAGGAAACAAATTGTAATGGATAAGAAAATTTTATTTTATTATATGCCCAATTTTTTTTACATACTTAACAACAAGAGAACTTTTGTTGCATAAATATTACCGTCTAAAACATTTGTATTAACAGGTAGAATGCTATATTCGACTGTGACGAATCTTATATAACCTTCCCAATATACGTTAATATAGTTTATTGAAGTAACTCGTATAAAAAAAGTAAAAAAAAAACAATTTAACATAAAAATTTAATTGGCTCTTAAGGGTTAAGCATTTTTAAAAATTTTTAAATATTTCCCGAAGAATATAAAGCCTTTAAATAATGCCTTTATTGGTATTTAAAATAATATTAGGCACAATCGTACTTTTCTATGAAAAGTTCAGAGAGAAAAGTCCTTCACTGGATGTTTTTTTTTCTTATCTTTTAATTCTCTATCGCCCCATATATTTGTTTTTTTTTTTACTTCAGTGTTCAAAATGATATCGAAAAATTAAAGGCAATCGTGGTATTTTGCCCGCTGCCTTGAAAAACATAGAGCGATCTTGCTGATTTTCAGTAGCAAAGTTTTTGAAACTGTGTCTGATCGCTTGGTGTATTTAACTTTTTTCTAGCTGATTTTTCTAGTTAATTTCAACACTAACATGGACATCGCTCAATCGAGTTTGCTATGCATAAGAATTCAGAATATATATGATTTATGGTGTCGGAAATTGATATTGTAGAAATTACAAACGGAATGATAAACTTAGATATACCCTTTTTCAACTTTCTGTGAAGAAGGATATATGTATAGCTTATTTTACACTTTTTCATGTAACGTATTTGCAAAAGAACATACTTTTGATTTAAGCGGCTATGACATGCTATCAAACTCGTGTAATCTTCAATAATTTAGTGGTTACGTTTTTTTAGTCAAATATTTGACTAATCTGACCACAACTTAAGTGTGTCATTCCGTTTGTAATTTCTACAACTTTCATTTCCGACCCCATAAAGTATATTTATTCTGAGTCCTTATGCATAACGAAGTCAATTGAACGATGTCCGTCTGTCCGTCCGTGTTAGTGTTGAAATAAACTTTGCCAGGCACTAGATGAGCTAGAGAAAATTGAAAACAAAGCAAAACCATATATTTGAGCGATAAACAATTAAAAAATTAGAAAAAAAACATCAAATGATAATAGTTGCCATCGCCCGAATTATGGGCCTGATTGTATGTCATATTTGAAGAGATCTTTCAGAATATACTTTTTTTTAAATGACTAACCCATTAAGAGCTGATGACATTTTTATGTAAAAAATATTTTTTTAATTTTTTATTTTGTGTCACCTCAATATTTGTTTTTTTGACTTGAGTTACATCACTAAAGTTGATTTGCATACATGGTGAAGGGTATATAAGATTTGGCATAGCCGAATATGGCACTCTTAATTTTTATTTTTATATCAATTGAACAAAAGGTATTCTCATCACAAATGCAGAAGAAAAGTGACAATTGTCCCGTGTCAGTTATAAAATGTTGAGTATTTGTTGTTGTTGTTAGATATATAAACAAAACTAAACATAGTATTTGCGTTTGGCTTAAAAGTGCTGAAAAGAAAATGTTAAAATAAAAGACTGTTTATTATGCACCCTATAAATGGTTATTTAATTTTTTAAATGACATTTGTTGCATTACAACTCTGTTATTATTGAATCGAGTTTAAGTTTTTTTATAGTTTAAAGACAGTCTTATAGATTGAAACTTTTCATTTGATTCGCTTTAGGAACATTTTAACGGAATTAATTTTAACCTCCACTTGTGTTTGCCTGATAATTTGAATATAAGCAAAAGAGCGTGACTTAAAATTGAAAATAGTTGTTGTAAAAATTGCGTGATAAGAAATTTAAAAAAAAATTAGGAACATAAAATATAGAAAACATACACAATGTGTCCCATCAGTTTGGAGCCATTCACTACTCTTTAAGAAGAAACTAATCATGTAATCTGCTAAAGATCCGGGCGATGTAGAGCAGTATATAGGAAGAAAAGATGAATTAACATCTCTTATTATAATTGTGACGTCTCCAAGCAATACCCACTAAATCAAATGGTGGTATTTTGATAGTTGTAAAAACTTTGTCAAGCAAGCAAATTTATTAGTTTAAATTATCTTGCCTGCGCGAGATCGTAGAGAATATGTTTGGGGAGGTCATCACAAGTATAATTTTTATTTTTGCGAGTTTATTGAAACAATGCTAATTGCTCAGGTTCCTTATTTCTAGTTAAGACTGATTATTAAGTTTTATGCCATCACAATAATAAAAATACAAGCCGAATCACCGTGTCTTGCTTAAAGTACATGGGCCGCTGTAACCGACTTTCACAACCTTTATTAAAAAAAACTGTAGGGTGTCTTGCAAGTGCATAAAAATACACGGATTAATTTTTATTAAAAACTCAAAACTTATCCAAACCTTAAGAAATAACATATTGTAACGATTATTCTTTTTTCAAGTGCAAGGCTTATGTAGATTACAAGTGATAGCATATGCGTTTTAATTTTACTATACTTTGGCTTTTTCAAAATTCTCTTTTTCCCCTATTTTTTACCCTGTAGCTCTGCTACGGCCCTTATCTTTCTAAAAATGCAAATTTTTACTCATGCACCCTCGCTACCTAACTGACTCTAGCCTTCGAAACCATCCAGAGTGCTCTCTTATGTACTTCAGCTCTCATATAATGTATTTAAATTAAAACTTCAGGAATTGAATTGCTGTTTTTTATTTAATAGCTTTTTATTTTAAATACTTCAACAACATAGCATGAACTTCGCGATCTTCTGTTTTACTGCAAGCAAACTCCTCTACCAATGCAACCACTACGCGAACAGAATTATTATAAATTAGCATGTAAAGCGCAACGCAATCTACCTAGCACATAGCTTCTGCGCTGAGATGTCATACCTAAATAAGAGCGTTGACTTTGTTTTTTAAACAGTTTTCCTAAAATAAACAAAACTGTCATTACTTTTCAACAACAAAAAAAAAAAACAAACATAAAAGCAGGCAACTTCACTTTCTAACGTACTGTCAAAATCATTTGCTTCATACATTTTGTATGTGCATAAGAATCTTTAACAGATAGATTTCGCTTTACGCGCTAATTTAGGTTTGGCTATTAGCTTTTTTATTATTTAAAATATGAAATGGGTTTCCAAATCTTATTTTCGTAAAAATATCATACAATTTGTTAACATGCTTTACCGTACATTTTATTTGAAAATAAAGCATTTTGGACTACCCTTTCAATAAATTGAAAACACTATATAGAGGGACTTATGAAATAAAGTTCATGGATTAATATAATTATCTAGCAATACCCATTTTTTACCTTATTACACGCACCTGAAGGGTACTTAACAGATTCGTTTTAAGCTTAGAACTAATACAGACTCTCACTTGATTTCAACATAAGAAAAAACAATTTTTTTAACGTGTGCAGTAACAAATATTTAACAGATGTACGATTTGTGTACTTAAGTTAACTAAATAGTCTACTAACTGAAAGGCTATTTGACTAAACAGTCTGTAATGTGTCTGGCTGTTTGGTTGCCATGATGTCTCTGAATGATATGTGTAATAAATCCTCTTCTCTGCTTTCAAATGTATTCGTACCAAAATGTAAATAAAAAAGCAAACAAAGCTGCACTTGTCGTCTATTTGATTTTTTATAGGTTTATTTATTTTTTCTGTTTTTGCCAGTTAAAGGTGAAATTCAATTAGAAATTTAATCAACAACGCAGTAAAAAACTTTGTTTCAATACCAACCGCAGAGCTAAGATGTGTTTATAATTTAATTATTCATAAAAATTTCGTTTTGAAAAGTAAATTTTATTATAAAAATTTTAGGTAATTTTTTTAGCCCTTAGTTGATGATCAGATGTTCAAAATAAAGTAAGTTATCACCTCACAACATTGCGGATGGGCGGTTAATTTAGGGAGTATCGTTCGAGAAAGAGGTTATTCCAGCCCAAAAACTTCTATTCACTCATAGATATTTAAAAAAGATAAGGAGAGTGGATTACAGCAAATTGAGTCACTACGTTCTGTCCG
The DNA here is from genome assembly GCA_937654795.1 of Cistogaster globosa. Lineage (NCBI taxonomy): Eukaryota > Metazoa > Arthropoda > Insecta > Diptera > Tachinidae > Cistogaster > Cistogaster globosa. The sequence goes on from OW569406.1 coordinate 26,594,640, forward strand.
AGTCTCCAGTTATGTTGTGCTACTTTTGTATAGTTAGTTTCAGTTTTATTTGTAGTAGTTGTTACCCTGAAGAAAAAATAAACTTGATGATGACTTAAAGGCAGTGGGACGATATATAGGTTATCAAGCAAATTCCATGAGTAAATCTAATACGAAAGTATATTTTTTATTCAAAAGAAGTAAAAGATTTATACGATGAGATTGTGTTATGTTAATAGTTTAAAGTTGGCAAGGCTTATTCACAATGGCAATGCTTACTACACTTAAAACAGTTTTGTAATTTTATTCAGAAAAAAGAAATTTTTAAATTTACTGAAAGCAGTTTAAATGTAAACAATACACTATCTAATACGATGAAATCCAAGTATGGTGGAGCGATAGATTAATGAAATATAATTTAAAAATAACAAAGATTAGTTGAATTTGCATGCTTTTAATCAAAATCATCCTTAAGATCCGTGTAAAGAAACTAGAATATTAAGTAATAAGAAGAGGGATAGAAAGGGAAGTGCTTGTAGATATTTGCATACTGAAAGTGGCAGGAAAGAAATCCGCAGGGAGTTTATTCCACATACGAACTGTTCGATGCGACTTTCTTGCCAATCGACACCATAGGGATGCGCTCTAGATAAAAAACTTGTTACGCGTATGAAATTACAGTTGTCGTTGTAATAAAGAAAACGGAGTGAAACACATTCCGCATTGCATTAAAGTGCCAATTTTGTCATTGTTATTATTGTTAAGAAATTAACCCTCTTATATTTTTACGTTTGGAATTAAGTTTAGTGCCTTAATTGTCTAGTTTATTTCAAAAGACCAATGACTTCAAATAAACCTACATAGCGTTAAATCACAATTTCTTGTAATAATTTCTTTTCTCGCAATTTTTTAATTATTGCATTTGCTCTTGTTGGAACCAAATACAGTCTAGATAAATTTTTTTCAATTTCGGCCATAAAAAGTTGGTTATCATCGTTCTATACCGCTTTCCAATGGCAGTAACGGCGTCACCAGCTTCATTTCAAAAGAGGTACAAACCACTGATTCCTCCAGACCAAAAACCATATCAAATCGTCAATTTAGGCGAATGTAATGGTTTTTCATGAATAATTTATGTATTTTCTTCGCACCGGAAGCGATAGTTTAAATTATTTACCGCACCATTCAGATAAAAGTGAGCCTCATCGAAAAAGATGATTTTCTTAAAAAATCGTTATCGTTATAAAGTTGTTTCAAAAAGATCACCAAATTCACGACGTTTACGGTGGTCGAATGACTTCAGATCTTGAGGAGAACAATATTATACGAATTCAACTCTAAATCCTTTCTCAAAATCCGGCAGGTTGTGGATTGTGGCAGTCCCAATTGCTGAAAACGTTTTGAAATCGACGATCTTACGATCTTCAGCAAGACTTGCCTGAACGGCAGCATTACGGTTTGCATTACTTCGAGCAGTTCCTTGTCTTTTTGGCACTTGAACATTATAAAAAGAAAATGTAAGCGAGCACAATATGAAATTGTAAATACTACTAAATCTAGTATACTGAAGTAAGTCCAATCAAAAAAACAACTTTTGGGGTGACAGAGAATAAAAAAATAAAAAATGTCATTCGCTCTTAATGGTTTAAGCATTTTTTTAATTAAATATTGCCCGAAAGATCTCTTAAAAAGCTTTAAAATGATAATCATATTGAAATTTGAAAAAAATATGGTGCACAATCGTACTTTTCTATAAAAAGTTCAGAGGCCCATAATTGGGAAAATATGCACGAGCGCCATTTATTCACCCGATGGTTTTTTCTTATATTAAAGTTCTCTATCGCTCCATATATTTGTTTTTTTTTTATTGGAGTTACTTCAAAATTCAAAATGATATGGAAAAATTAGAGAAAGGCGTAGTGTTTTGACTGCTGCCCCGAAGGACATTGACCGATCTTGCTGATTTTCAATAGCAAAATTTTTAAAAATATGTCTGACCGATTGGCGTAAAATTTTCTCTAGCTCATCTAGTGCCTTGGCAAAGTTGATGCACATAAATAATTCCATTACTTGAACTAAATGAACTAGTTCAAATTTTTACGTCTACGCAGTTTAATTTTGAACTAGATTTTTCTGCTTAAGCTAAAATACCTGTATTTGCTTGCTTGTGTACTTTTGCCGGACCTAAAGCTATAAAAGTAAAAAAATTTTTGTTTAGGTTTGAACAAAACATCGAAAAAATTTTTTTTTATAAAATGACACTTGGACATAAAGAGCTTTGAACTAAACAGTGAACTAGTTTGTTTTTGATCTCTGAATTAAATTAACTATATGCACAAGCGTTGCTTTTTATTCATGACTGGTATAATGTCTTGAAAATGTTTATTATCAGGCATGTTCTAACAATCGCAAATCGCCTAAAACTTGCGATGTGAGTTAAAATCGCATGAAAGGTGTTCTGTAGTTAACAATCGCAAGAAATTTGGCGAATTCAAATCGCTTGCACATACTGAAGTGAAAATTTAAATTTCACTTGAAATAAACTTTAAAACAACAATGAAACTACACACAAATAAAAATTAATATGTTTTCTTTTATTTTAACAAAAACTATTTTAATTTTTACACATTTAAAGTGTTAAATAATAAATTTAAAATATCTCCTTTGTTTTATCAATTGATTGTGTTGGTTTTTTCTTGAGTACTGGCGATTTCATAAAAACGGCTGTTCTACTTTTATGTTCGAAAATATATTGGTATTAGTGCGGTTAAAAGTGTAGTCGGTAATCAAATAAAATATGCGGTTATTTTAATTTTAAATTCTTAAAAAAATATTTGGTGCTTGTTAAATGGGCGATTTAAGTGTTAAGGTAACGGAATATATTTAATAAAATTATTTTTAGGACGATCCGCGCCTCGAACGTGTATGTTATAACTAACAAAATAAACAAAAATACTTTTTAAGTACTGATTACTCAAGATGCTTAATACAACATCACTAATAGAAATACCATTTGTGGCCAAAATATTTTTTGCTTTGTGTTATTTGTTTAAATTAATTAAATATTCATTGAATTGAAATATCCATTAGATTAAAATAATCTCTGTTTTATAATTCGTCATTTTTAATTGAATAATTTTTTTTTCTAAGAAATGAAACTAAGCAAGAATGCTGCTTGCATGTTCTTTAATTTTCTTTTGTTTTTTATGTTTTGCACCGTCAAATCATATGTTTTTGTTTTTCGAACATAAGTTTGAAAAAATGCAAACGCAAGCAAAACACGTGAGTTACAGAACATGTTAAACAAAAGTTGGCGTTTTTTAAATCACATGCGATTAAAAACCTGCGAGTTTCAGAACATGCCTGTATGGCTTTATTCAAAAATCAAGTTTTCATTCAATTCCTTCTTTTTTCCTATCGCAGGTTTAACTTATTTTTTTTTTTTGAAAGCCCTCATGCTCAAATGTTATTCACATCTGTTGGATCAGATTGGATTTCCTGACAAATTCAGCCACGGAGCACCAGCATGAATAAAAATCGATATTCCGACGCACAGAATAAAACTTTTTAATATTGATGTTTCCTTATTGGCCTTTTCCTTTTGCAAAAGGTTTAAATGATTCAAATATTTAAAATGTGGAGAGATTTAAGGATTAAAAGTTTTACACTATTTGGCTCTACTCACTTTAAACCATGGTTCTTATAATATAGTTAGGTATTCAGAGTAAATTGTCATGACAGCTAATTTAATTAAACTTTTTAATAAATTCATGCATGTTTTAAAGGTGATTTTTAGGGACAAAATGATCCCAGAAATTGAGGAATAAGAAAGTTTAAATGTTTCACAAACCAATTCCTTGTAGTAATTTAAATACATCGGCTGAGCATATTGTATTATTAATAAGTAGCAGTCGTATGGTTCGTTATGGTGATTAATCATAGGAATGTCTTAACCGGATGCCAGTTTACTCCTCATAAACTTTTAAAACGACAATAGACATTTTTTGTTAATACGTTACCGGAATCGTTTAGTGTCTCGTTTGTACAGTATTTTATTATATTTAACTAATAAAATGAAATTTACTTGTTAGAGGGAAAGCTAGCGTTTTATGAACAGTTTTACTGTTCCTGTAACTCATTGTTGCAATGACGACCATTATGCTATTAATCTCAAAACTTATTTTTTTTTACTTTAAAATTATTGTTTTACCTTTTGATAGCATATTAAAAGAAGAGTTTACAAACAACAGCTGCTGCCTGAAAAAGTTATAAGCAAAAACAATTATATGCTAGAAATAGGAAACTCAAGAAATTTCCTCAACTGAAAGTGAATAAGAAAATAAAATATCAATAAATATACAAATTTAAAACAAAATAAATTTTTTCGTAACAAAATTTCATGGCAGGAGGTACAAGTTGTGGAAAACGTATTTTGTAAATTTGTATGGAAATCACTATCAATAATCCAAACGATTATTTTTCTTGTTTTTAATTTAATGCAAAATAAGAATTTATAATCTTTAAATCTAATTCTTATAATCTTTAAATCTAATTCAAAACATGAATGTTAAGTCGTCGGGTGAAAACTGTGAAGGAGATCAGTAATGACTCTTGCTTTTTGTTGGCTGCGGCAAGCCTTGCAGATGAACGACTGCTGCAAAAGACAGAAACACATTCAAAAGCCAAATTTTTGGACTGTTTTTATTTAGATAAACTAACGCAACCATAACAAAATCAACCAGACAATTGTAAAAAAACATGTCGTTTGCAATATTTTAATATAAGTAAGAATGCGTAATAAAAGCAAATCTAAAAACCGAAAATAACAAAATTTTAAAGAAACTAAATTCCATTTCGAGATTTAAAAGAGGTTTCATTCCAGAGAAATGTTTCGTTTCCTGAAATACCAATGTTTAGAATTTTAACCAGTTCATGAGTCCAAGCTCAACAAACCTATGTCTTTTTGATTTTTAAATGTCATTCAAACTTTACGACAAATTATAACCATCATTTAATGCTAATGACTTTATTTTAATTAAAATGTTTAATAACTTATTTAAGATCAAAGAAAATAATTGTTTTTATTAAAAATAAACTTCAGATAGCAGAACCCTCAAAAGGAACTATGCATTAACTAATGAGAAAAAATCTATGTATATTTTAAAATTCAATAATTTGTCAAGGATATTTGAAACCATTAATCATTTGTTAGTGAAAATTTTTTTTTTTAACTACTTATCTGCAAGACCTTTTTTTTAAAAAGCTTTACCATTAGTAAAAATGATTATAAATAATGCTAAAATATTAATTAGTACTTTTTATCATTTAATGCTAATAAAATTAAAAGTTACTTAATCTGTCCAATTAATTACACCTACGTATGGTCAGTACCTTATTATACCCTTTACCACACAAAGTAGAAAGAGGGTATAACTAAGTTTTTCATTTCGTTTTTAATATCTACAATATCCATTTTCGACCATTCCCATAAAGTATATTTATTCTATGTCCTTATACATAGCGAAGTCAATGAAGCGATGTCCGTCTGTCCGTCCGTGTTAGTGTTGAAATTTACTTTGGCACTAAATTAGCTAGAAAAAATTTAAATACGCCAATAGATCCGAAATAGTATCGAAAGTGCTATTGGAAATCAGCAAGATCGGTCCATGTCTTCCGACGCAGCGGGCAATACACCACGCCTGCCTCTGATTATTTCATTTCATTTCATTTGGAACCTCCAATCAAAAAAAAAAAAAAAAACAAATATATAGGGAGATAGAGAATTAAAATAAAAAGAAAAAACACAAGTGAAAAAATTGCCGCTCGCCCATATTTTCTGAGTTTCGAGCCTCTGAAATTTTCACAATTTTTAAAACATATATGTGGGTATGATAGCCATATCAAAGCTTTTGAAGAGGTCTTTAAGAAAATAATAAATTTTAGAAAAATGCTTAACCCATTAAGAACCGGTGGCATTTTTATGTTTCTTTTTTTAATTTTTTTAATTTTCTGTCACCTCTATATTAGTTTTTTTAATTGGAGTAACTTCACCAGATTAATATAATTGGTGAAGAGTGTATAAAATTCAGCAAAGCCGAATATAGCACTATTAATCGTTTTTTAATAATAATAAGAATTAAAATATTTTATTAGCAGTTAAAGTTTAAACATATCAAACGAGTTTTTACCAACCTAGTTTGCAAAATAAATATAGAAAATTTGATTATACTTTTTTAAATTAAAAATGCAGTATGAACTAGGCGCCTAAATCAATTCAACATCAGAACACAAAACATAAAGTAAATTTTCAGAAGAGTTAAAAAAATGAAGTTAGTTAAAAAAAAACAAATTTAGTCCTTATGGCACGACCTTTCCAGTTCAAGTTATATTAGAACACAATTATCTTGTAGTAGGCTAAACTGAACAACTTCCCTTAAATGAACGCTTCTATGCACATGCTACATTTAACTTTAGGCCACAAGTGCTTCGAAGCCACTTAACATAAGAGTGACTGACATTCAAGCGTTTGGGGAACAACCGTTTTTGGTTTTAAAATAAATTTTATTGCTTCTGTAAAGTGTAAACGATACTGAAGCGTTTCTTCCTCACAAATCTGTTTTGTTTGGAACACTACTTTTCATTGGAATATATAATAAATAAATATTTATCTTTCTTTCTTTAAACTACTCAACATCAATTACTTATAATTTTACTAATTTGTCAGCACTACATATAAAAGTATTAAAATTCCCCATAAAGGAAAGTGTGTAACATTACACGCTTTCTGCGTTTTTTCTTTTCCTTATTCAATAGTACATCGCTAAGTTCCATTAGGTAAAAGGGATTTGAAAACCCAATTTAGGACAAAAACATAGATCTTTTGCCTTAAACCCTAACTTTTAAAATCTCTACATTGTAAAATTTAATTTTTAAATATCTGTAGCACTGTGCAACTTTGATAACGCATGTTCAAATGCGTAGGAAAAGTAAACTTTAATAAAATATATCAATGAAAATTGTTCAATGAAAGCTCTGCATTGCTTACGGGCTAGCAGATAGCATACGATTGTAAGAGCTGTTTCTCGTTCTAATGGTTGCAGACAAAAAAAATACATGTATTACAGGTTTGGCAATCAGCCAGTCAGTTAACCAAACCTCCAGTCACTTAAACAGCAATTAAGCACTTTGTTCAAACAAAACTTTTTACGCATAAAGCCATCATTACCGTTCTTAACAATCTTGTTATTAAAGTATGCCAGTCGTAATGATGTACAGTGTGATTAAAAGTATTTCATACCAAATTAAATGCTTTTGGTTTTAAATGATATTTCTCATTTATTTTATGAAAAACAAATAGTTGGGATGAAAATTATGAAGTGGTTATGTTGTGTTGTTCTGGCTTGTATATTTTAATAAGTTAAGTGTAAATTAAAATCTTCTGGGCGTGAAACCTTGAAACCTTGCTGCTTCATAGGAATTTTTTATAGTAAAACAAGAAATTCTTGTAACAAAATTGACCTCAAAAATGTAAAAAAAAAATCTGCGCCCACGACTTTAATACTAGCTATGTGGATCATATTTTCTTATAGTGATGCCTTCGATCGCGATCTTTTGCATTGAATTGCCAAATTATTCGGTTTCTTCTTGGTTTTAATTGCAAGCGTTTATTTAACTATTCGAAAAGGAAAGTGATTTTTATTTCGAGTTGACCTGTGAATATTAAAAGAACCATAATCAAAAACCATCTAATTTACAGCCTGATATATGATCCCATGCACAGCAGTTTATATTGTGACCCGCGTATATTAGCATGCAGCCCTTTGACGATTTGAAGCCAAAAAACAAATGCTGCAACTTTTTCATGTACTGGTTATACAATAGGACTAGGTTTTTAAAACGCATTCATTATTAGTTGCTAAAAAATTCACTTAAACCGTAACTTTCCGCAATCTATTCAGTATACTGTTAAGATACCTACAGAAAACAGTTAACAGCTGACAGGGTTGGTCATAATATAGCATAATACTAGAGAACTTGTGATACACGTAATTGTCGAAAAACAACTTCATTCATAACTCGTAACTGACGTCAACTTTGTCACACGCTTAACGATGACATCTGCCTTCTTGTACTTACTGACGTCAACAGCAGTAACACATTTCGTTGTTTAAAATTTGGCAATTAAAAAATATTAATTTGCACGATTTTAAAGATCCGACTTTGATCGTATTGTATACAATTTTTATGTTGCATGGTGTAGTTTATGTGTTGCACGCGTTACTGAACTTCTTTTTTTTCTTTGGACGTAAAAGTGCAATCAATGCAAGAAGTCTACTTTTTTGCTGATTTGTTTTTAAAATTCCTAATACACGTACTTCAAGTCGTATGTGCGTATTATTGTAAAAGTAATTACTAGATGTAGACTACCTAGAAATGTCAATGGTATGTAGTGCGCATCACTGATTTGGAAAAGATATTTGTGTCCATGACTGATTTTGAAAATGAAATTTTATTTATAAGTGATTTTTTTTAAAGAACGGAATTTAAATTTATTTTTATATACAAAATTTAAATTTTTAACAAAACTGAGTTCATTTATAAACTTACCAAATTTATTAATAGGAGTAGAGTTAGGAATTTGATAGAGTCTCATGAATTGGGAATATATTGTTAAATTATTAATTATTTTTAATGCTTTGTTTTTCTTTTTGCTTTATTTCTCTAAACGTTTTAAGAACTTAATAGTAGTGATGAACAACCATCCGAATCAAATCTTTTTCGAGTTTTTCTTGAAATTGTGAATAAGTAGCTAGTGCCAATCTAGAAAAAACGATGTTTTTGGGGAAACAATTTAAAAGTATTGATAATGGAACATAGTCTCGATACAAGGCCGTAGTTTTCGTGGCTCTATGAAAGTGGTTTTTAGGGATCCGTTTGATTTTTAGGGGCCGACATCTCAATAAACTTTTATATTTAAAGCCACTGATGATACCATATAAGGACAGGATTAAAATAAAATGAAGGATATTCTGAAAGGAACGTGATTCTCATATATGTATAGCCATATTTTTTACCGAAATTATCCAAACTCTGTATTTCTATGTCGGCAGTAACAAGTTAAAAAGTAAAATTAAGGATTAAAGGGTAACCCAAACATTATACGGAACCCTTGTTGTGTGAATCCAATTTATACTGAATTACAAAAAAATTATTCCGTATTTATTGGCCATGCTTCCTCCGAATAGTCAACGTAGACATTGCAATCCATATATTTGCACTGACGGTTCTATAATTAAGTTTCTGGTGTCAAAAATCACAATGTTATTTTCTTTCTCTGTTTGTGTTCCGGTTGCAATATAGTTTTCAAGAACCCCCAGATGTTGTGCGTACGTATAAATATCGTCAAGTTAAGCTTTTAAGAAGCGAAAAAATTAGGTAAATAATGTTAGCGGAATTATAGCCGAAAAGCTAAGGCGAAAGAGCTCTATTGGTTCAAACAGTTCAATGGACCTTTTGATATTATGTATCCGAGGGGTGGTTTTAATTTCCGACTTGAGCATTCAAATCTGTTCTGAAGCGACCTAATAAAAAAAACGTGACTTCACGTATTCATGAATATGCATTTGAGCTTGGGAACTAAAGCTCTACAAGAAAACTAAAATTTTATCAAAAGAGTGTTCATCAAAACTAGGACTAATCAAATTATTAACAAATAACTTTACAAAAAATTTTAATGTTACTAAAAAAATAAAATAATAAAATTCGTCTCCAAATTATTAGTTAAAGAAAATCGAGAACTTGATACATGTAACCATTTTCATTGCTTGACAAATTCCCATTGTGCCGTGAAGCTTGTTCGAATTAAACAAAATTTCAAACGCAAATAAGCATTCAATCTAAAATATAAGAGGTTGAACTTTTCAGAGTACACGTCGATCATTTCAATTTTTGTTAGGCTTGACAATTTTTCATTATGACTTCACGAATAGTTTTTATTTAAAATTCTGAATGAATGACGAAAAGAAACTTTTTTATGAATATTTTTAAAGCTGTAATCTAAAAATGGAAACTGATTTAAAACAGCTCACATTCATTTACATACTCTCGGTTGCCTGAACCAGACATTTTATTTCACTTGCTTACTTTTATTGATCAAGTTCACACACAAACAAAATTCATTTGAATATTTTAAAGTTTTTAATCCAAAAATATATATGACCTGGACTATGGAAAGATACCTATATGGTCTGAAAACTGAAGTGTTATTTTTTACAATAATTTTATAAAGAATCTCGAACTTATTAGTTAGTAAAATGTTTTTCTAAATTAATTTTTGTCTTTCATATTTATATATTCTGATATATTCTGTGTATCTGTTTAAAGCATCCAAATCTACTAACTCAGAGGAGCTCTAATTCAATAAATTACGCTTTTTCAGCGTTACCGCAATAAAACATGCTCTACTGAAAATTGAAAACTCGTTTACAAAAACCGTATTTTTTACATCTTAGACATTCATCATTAAAAGCTCATCCAGTTGTGGTCGTAAGATTGTGTCACTTGTTAACCAGCCTACCCTATATACCCTCTGTCCCATTACCAATGCGTTGCAATTGTTTATTTTTTTTTTTTTTGTGTGATAAGTAATCAATATGTTAAAAGTATTTTTACCACCTGTTATAATAATCGTTTAAAATGTTTGTAAGAGATTTTTTTAATTTCTTTAAAATTTTACTTTCTTTTTAAAAAAGTGAAACAAATTGATGTGGCATCAAAGCGTTAAAAATCCTTTCAAAAATAACTTTTTTCTAATATGTATTTTTTAATTTTTTAATACTTAAAACTGAAAATAAAATAATTTAAACATTCGTCTTATTAATAGTTTTAAATATCTTTCTAATAAAACTCGCATTTACAGTCAAGTCTTGTAGAGCAAAAAGAAGATATCCGTCACTCATACCGAGTTATTAAGTAGAAGATGAATTAAATAAAATAAAGAAAGTCTAAACTCTACTTACACACATTTGCTAAAAGAAGTAAACAAAGAAATTACGACAAATATGCGAAATGAGTAAAAATTAGAGAAAACTATTTTGAAATTAAATGAGAAGAAAAAAAATCAAAGAAAAATTAATTAGGATTTCATCAGACAAAATGATGGTAAAGACAAAAATAAAAACGAAAGCCGCAACAAAACAAAAAGCTCTGGAAGCAATGACAGTTACAAACAAATGCGATGTTACGGTCAACTGTTAGAGATCAGCCAAGATCAACTTCGTCATAATGATGTTGTTTGCCAATGATGGCGAAGACGTTAAGTAGATTTTTGCGATAAACATTCGACAACATCACAAGACTTCTTATTGTTAATGTTGCTGCCGTGTTGTTTTCATAAGATTATAATCAAATATGACAGTTGATGCAACGACTGCATAGTAAAAATATTTGAAAAATTTTCAATTGCATTTTGAATGACACTCATCATCCTCTTCTTTAGAGTCAACAACGATATGCCATCAAATAAAGAAATAATTGATTTGAAAAGTAAATCTTTTATTTTAGCCTGGTATATCTTTGGGCTTTTGGTATTTCATTGTATGCAAAATCTGTCAGTTCCAATTTTCCACAAAATCAATTATATTTATCTTTATTATTTCAATATAAACCTGGCGATAGTTGTTAGAGAAACATTGTAGCTTTTAGTATTGATGAGTTAAATAAGCACTCGTAGAGCTTTAATAATTAGATTGAGTGTTATTGTCAACCGTTATAATCAGGTCGGAAATAGATATTGTAAAAATCGCAAGCGGAATGACAGTCTGTCCGCTTAAGAGTGCACCATTCAGAGTCCATCAGTTTTCAAATGATTTTTCATCGTTTACACTCATAGTTATCAATAAAATTTAAAGACAGGATTGCAGAGAGATGTCCAATGGCAACTAGAAAGTCAGTGACGTTTGTCCTTTTTCTGCGCCTATGTGTGAAGTATTCTTCGCGTCTATCTACCTAAGTTTGTGTACATTGGTAACATTACCTATTTAATCAACTAACTTTTTAAATAGGAACACGAGGAGTACTCATATCAATATTAATTTGGTTAGACGAAGTCCGCACAAAAACCAATTCAATTCATATATGATATCCACAGTTCAACTCCTAACTTCGTGGAAAATTAACTTTTTGTATTTTTTCAATTAAATATATATTTTGTTCTTACCAAATTGTTGCCGCTTCTTTACCAATTATGAAAATTTATCTCCAATAAAAATTCCCTTTTTGTGATAACAATTTTAAAATGGTATTTAAAACACTTGACGAAATTTTTGGCTTTTTTTGTGATTTTCTTCTTCTATCTGTTTGTGCACATAAATGTTGATTAATTTTTGAATTAACTGTCAAATAGTAAGGGCGTTTAAAAAAGAGGCATGTCCATTTTTGAAGTTTACTAAGGGTTTAAAGGTACAAAATGCTGTCACTCTGTACCTAAAATAAAATTATCTGCATTTCAAGAAGTTTTTAAGAGATTAGAATACTATAATTACGCACTTGGTATTTATGAAACACAGTGGGAAGAACTTTCTCTTATGAACTTGAGTTTAGATGACCGATGACTTTTATGATAACTAAATTAAGATATACATGAATGTAAACAACATAAGTATATTGCAACACAGTCATTCCTGCTTCTTTTTCACGGAAAACATTTTTCCCGAGAAGATATTCCTCCAATTATGAATTCCGTGGGAACAAAATAATATTAATAATAATAATAATAAAATGACAACATTGTTAGTTGTAGAAAGCCATTTACATTTTACTTTTTCCTTCATACTTCATAATAACTCCTTTTTTCTCCCGGAATTAAAGAAGCATATTTATAAAAATGACTTTATAATTGTTGTTACATATTTTTATATATTAGCGATAGTAGACAAACAATTTGGCTGGAAGGCTCGAAAAAAACTGGCAACACTGGTCTAAACATTTGCTTGTAAAATTCATCTTTTACGCATAAAGCTGCACAATTGTTAAGATGCAAAAGCCTTAGCAGTAACCCTTAACTCTTTAAAAAATAATTTGGATTCAAAAATTTATTTTCTTTGAAATACTTAAATGTATTTTTTAGCGTTTTTGCTTCAAAGGAGCCACCCTAAAATCAATCTGCATACAATGAAAATTTGGAAAATACTTTTTAACATAAATCATAAATTGCATTAAACTTTATATGCCTTTCATTACATTTACAGTCATGGTTCTAAATAAACTCTTAAAATATCTTTTAGTATTTTAGTAGTACTAAAAATAAATGGCTTTAAAAAAGAAAAAGAAATAAAATTTTCTAATAAAAAAATAATAAAAAAAACACACTACAAAATAAAAAGGCCTCACTTTCAGTAGATATTAATGTGGTGTGTACCACTTGCAAAAAAACATTAGATAATGAAAAAGTATTATTGCAATGTATTTCTTTACTCCAGCTTATGTTTTGAGTTTTTTTTTTTGCAGTCACATTTTTTTAACTTGCAATTTATTAAATTACGTGATGCTGATTAGACAACGACGGCTGCTGCTTAGACACTCAAGAGCCAACCAGAACAAATAGAAATTTACTTAAAGTAATAAAATAATTTTCGATGATTTTAAACACGCTGTTTTAAATTCGTAATATTTTCTGTAAATTTTTTTTAATGAATGTCCATGTAAGAGTTGGAGTTTATATTAAACAGTAAATAAATTTTAAATAAGAGCAATTTCTTTTAAATCATTTACCACATCACATTTTGTATTCGTGTTTTGCACTACATACAAAGTTCTTAGGGAACGAGAAATTGTAAATTGTGAATGTAAGCATGTACCGAATCTTATATACCCTATGCCGTAATGACGTTAAATATTCCATTACGCTGTCATCATTTCCAAATTTAGAGTAATACACCTTTATTTATGGGTGTATAACCATAACATAAACAAGATTTATTGGACTGCCATGAAAATAATTGAATATACATTTTTTTAAATATATTTTCCTTTGCCGGAATATTTATATCTCTGATATAATGAGGATATTTGGGAAGAATTGAAGTTGTTAACTTGGGATCTGATTTGCTTTCTCCTTCATTCATGAATCTATTGAAATAAAGGCACAAAAAGCAAGGCTCTTTTTAAGCCGCGTTATCGCTAAGAAGAATATTAAGATGTCAGATATTCAATTTTCAGCTTCACTTACACAATTATAATATAAACAAGTAAGAGTGCTATATTCGGCTATGCCGAGTCTGTTATACCCTTCACCATATGTGTATATAAAGTCAGGTGAAGTAACTCAAATAAGAAAAAAAAAGAAAAATATGTTAAATATGATTTCTAATTTTTCATAGAAGTTTATTATATTTGGTGGAAATATAATATTTTGGTGAAATTTTGATACTAATAAAACAAAGCAAAAAATAATCATAATACATCATATATTCATAATATAATACATAATATATTAAAAAAAAGGCGAGTGCCTTTCAGATTCAATTGTGCCTTTTTTTAATATATTTGTAGACCGATTTTGCTAAATTTCAATAGAATCTGTTTTGAAACTATGTCTGAGAGAATGATGTTCATAAATTGTCCGTATCTCACCAGAGGATAAGGTAAAACTGATTTCAACGCGATTATGGACAGACGGACAATGCTATATCGACTCCACTATGAATCAAAAATATACACACTCTATGGGATCGTAAATTAATATTATAGAAATTACAAACGTAATTTAATTTTTTTTTTTTATTTTTTAATTTCCAGTTTTTAATAAAATTTAATTCTAAAGTTTTCTTAAACTGTAAAATATATCTCCACCATTTCACCATTTTCTTGGACATTTGCTAAATTCTCTCCGCATTAGCGGGATATATATAGACCTCCTATAGTGTAGTACATGTTTAAATAGTGTGTTCAAGACAAGAGGTAAAGTCATGTCCTGCTAACTAAATTGCAAAAATTTCTTTATTTATTGTATGGCAGTGTATACAAATTAATTTGTTAGTAGCATGTTCTCATCTAGTTTAAAGACCGCTGTGGTGCATTGTTATGTTAGAGAGGTTAGAGCTTTAACCTGATATTAAAATATATTAAGGTATCATTTTTCTCATTTTTTCTGCTGTAGATTCCAGTTTCGAAATCGGGCATGGTTTATTACACCTCATAGTTAGAATTATATATCTGTGTTCAAAATTGTTATTAAAATCGTTTGGTCTGTATTAATTAAGTAGGAAAAAATCTCATTTTTAAGATTTCTCACTTGCGTCCTATATCAAAGTATTACAGCGCTGTTGTCTTTAGCTCCAAATTCGAAACTTAAATTTAACTTTATTCATATGCCCATAAAATTGGAGCCGCGCTCAGAAGCCCTTTTTTCTCTCTATCATTTACTTCTTGATATTTGCCTTTTATAAAGAATAGAAGTCTAGGATTTTATTTCTTGTTTCTTGTTGGTTGGAAGGTATAACATTCGCCCTTAAATGTTTTTACTTCTTATTTATTTACTTATTTATTTTTTAACCACTTAGAAACTTGTAAAAACAGCATAGTAGGGTTCCAACTAACGACACCTTGAACAAATTTATTTTTATAACGCTCATAAAATACTTTGAAGAATAACTAAAGCTAAATAGTGATATTTATAATCGTTAGTCTTAAGTTTTCCTATCTTAAAACGTATAGGTTAAAATAAAATTTCGTAAGAAACCCAACACCTGGTGGTTCATCTATAAATATTCTTTTTAGGGTGAAAGAATTTATGTCGCTTGAAATTTTCAAACTTCAAATGTAAGTAGTTTGCTTCTATACAAGAAAACTTAACGGTCAGCGGCCTTTAGACTTGTGAGACTTTAAAGCGACATTTGTCGTTTGTAATGAAAGCCGCATTTGAAACTTTTACACATATTTGTATAAACCCTCTTTGATTTCTTTTGTTTTAGCTTACGGATTGCTAAAGATCAAATTTTTTAAGTTTAAATTTATTCTCCTTATGTAAAATTCCACTTCAAAATATCTTGCCTCCTCTTTATGGAATATAAAATCAACTTAATTAAAATAACATCAAATTAAATCGTACTACATATAATTCCGGTATTGATTTGAGAAGATAACAGCCAGTATTGATGGCCATTTCGCTACCATTTCTTTTAGTTCTTCAGGAAACTTCCTACAAATTGTTAAAAAAAAAAATACAATTGTTGTCCAAACAGTAAAGTAAAAACAGAAATCAGAGTTTAAGCAAAAACAATTATAACCATCGAATGATTTTATTTTTTCTTTATATTTCGTTTATATATATTTATATTTTATGCACTATAATTGTTCTTTATTTTTATATTAGTTTAGTTTATTTTTATATTAGTTTATATTACAGATTAAAATTAAAAAAAAATACACTATTTTTTATTTTTTATCAAAGCAAAAACAAAATATTGAAAACAAACACCATAAAAATAATCTGGTGACTACACGCTTGTACATATTTTTTTATCCGTAAATTTATACTAAAAAAGCATCAGCGAGTACATAAATAAAATCTGGAGAATTTTATTTAAAAGAACACAAAACTTTAAACACAAATTTCTTGTAGTTTGCATTTAATATTCTGGGTGACATGACGTTTAATTAGAATAAAAATTAATTAAAATACAAAAATAAAGAACATAATTATAAAATTGAAATCTAAAACGGAAACCGAAAATCACAAAAGAGTTGAAAAAAAATTGAGCCACAAAATTTAGTGTCCAAAATGGACCCAAGAATTTTAACGTTTTTAGTCATTTTATTTATGGCAACATTTTGTTTAGACTTTACGATATCTTGGATGAAATTCAACAGTTTCACGTCGAAAAAACGAACGGATTTGAAGAAAAGATGTCCTAATGTAAGTGCCGTTACCTTAAAACAAAAAGTTAAAAACAGAACAGCACAACTCGATTAGCGATTCAATAAATGTATTGTGAATTAAAAAAATATAATAAAAATGTAAAAAAGCTTGTTGTTGAAAATAGAAAGTGTGTTTGTACTTTAAAGTATTCTCGATTTATGTTTTTTAACTAAACGAAAAATCTTTCTGTAATAAATCAATTCGTAAATATATTACAGACGAACAAAAACTTTCTTTATCTTCATCACGATGACGTTGATCTTCTTTAATCAATTTCAAACCACAAACAAAACAAAAACAAAACATCCATAACCACATTCTAAGCGCCTGTAAAAATATTTAAAAAATACATAAATTTTGTTGATAAAAAAGAAAGAAAATCATAAACTGAAGTACAAATAAATGTGAACGGTTCTATGCGATCGACAATGAACCCTTCCGTTATTAAATTTATTTTGAAATCACTGTGTGGAATAGTGGTAAAACATATCTTATCGATATGATTGATTCGTAAAAACAGAAAAGTATCTTTCATAGAATAAAATTATAATCTCAATTTCTTTTTATCTATGTATACGACCTAGTAAATAGAAATATTTAAAAAAGAACTTAAAATACATAAAAACTATATTATTTTTAACGAGAAATTTTAATATTAAAGCTACTAAGACTTCGACCTTATCCAGGTTACTTTTTTATTTCAATTGTTATTTATCAGTTTTGTTCAATTAAAGCCAGGCAGAAAATTAAGTTTTTGGGAGAGGTAATCACTTTAGAAATTATTTGTCTAACTGGACTTGGTATCTTGTGGTTCACAATTTTTCATGCCATCACCCAGTTACTGGACCGAGTAAGATCATAGAAGAAACTGATATATGAAATGTTATCTGAAAACTATTAAATGTGTTGCTTTCAAATTTAAGTGGAGTTCAACAAGCCAAACCTCTGTCCTAAGTTTTTTTTTTTCATATAACATAATTGACAGATTGAACTCCTTCTTTCTCAAGAAATTTATATAGAGCTCACTGATCCACTGATTAAGCAGGACTTCTAAACGTTTTAGTTTTTTTGGGAATAAACCCATCAGTTAAAATTTCTAGATGTGGTTTTAGTTTTCGTCATACTGTTAACCCACATTTGGGTCATAGATACCTACACGGAGGACAGTGTTTTTCATATTTTTATATTTTACGGGCTCCCGGCTCGATTTCCACTCCACTTTTAAAGCCGAACTCTTGAAGTTCATTGTACGAAAGTATATATTATATTTAATACCTTAACAAAAAGCAAAAAAAAATTTACTTTTATAAACTTTTACAAAAAAAATTAAAAAACTTATTTTCTGTTATGTAATAAAATACTAACATCAAAAAATAACTATAACCAGCTCGTCTAAAAATATAAGTCGCAGTAGCAAGCGTTATGGCCGTTGTCATAAACTAAAGCGTAGAAAATTGCTCTCGTATTATAAATACTCTATTAGATCTAGAACACAGATATTTTTATTTTATGCATAATTATTTTAAACAATTAATTTTTTTATAATTTTTGACATGATTTTAAGACTTGAACTGTGAATATTGTTAAGTTCATTTTCAAAATGCAGCATTACATTCGGCTGGAGTCCAATTTTTTGGAAAACGTCCGAATACATTTGTAAAATTATTTTTCTTTAAAAAAAAAAAAAAGGCTTAAACATTTCATAAAATTTAGAATAGACCAACGAAACGTATCTAAGCCAAAAAAAAAATTTACACTCAGAAATTTCTATAAAACCAAAGAAATGAAAATTTGCTCTATTTATTTTTCAGCCAAATTTTAAAATTAAGTCAAGCCAAAAATAACATTGTCCACCTCATATCGCTTAACTATGATTTTAATGTAATGAAACAAACTGATGTACGTATATAAAGGGTCATCCAAAAAACGCGCCAACATGTTTCCTTGAAATAAAACACAAACTGTTTGCAATTTTTTCAAGCTGTTTTTTTTTTACTAAAAGTATGATCCATTACAATTATAAGTGGAATAGAATATCATTCAAATGTCCACCATGACTGCGTCTGCAGACATCAATCCGAATATCGAAATTTTCAATGACTTTCCGACATGTTGCTGGTGTTAATTCACGAATTGCAACTTAAATGTTGTTCTTTAGATCATTAATTGTTTGTGGCTTGTTAGCATACACTCGACTTTTCAAAAACCCCACAAAAAAATCTAATGGTGTTAGATCACATGACCTTGGAGGCCAATTGAAATCTGCATTTCGTAAAATTACACGTTGAGGAAATTTTATTCGCAAAAGCGTAATGTTTTCTCGAGTTGTGTGACATGTAGCATCGTCAGACACATCAATATGATTCAACTGTGTCCATAAAAAGTCTCTCAACATTGATTGGTATCGATCAGCATTCACAGTAACAGCATTTCCAGCATCATCTTCGAAGAAAAATGGCCCAATGATTCCATTTGCCCAAAATGCACACCAAACATTAACTTTTTGTGGGTGTAGAGATTTTTCATGAATAACACGAGGATTTTCATCACCCCAGATACGACAATTTTGCTTATTGACGAATCCATCCATTCTGAAATGAGCTTCGTCACTAAACAAAATTTTGCTTGTTGTTCGTTGTTCTATAATCCAACTAGCGAACTTACCTGTCCATGGTTTAAACTGTACTACCTTCTAATAAAACAAAATGGCTTATGTCATTTGAAAAGATGTCACGTGTAAAAATTATATAGTGCTGACATCTAGTCCTCACATTTAGATGACCCTTTATAAATATATATTTTTTTTAACAAACTATAATTGAAAAACTTTAAAACAGGCTCAAATAGAAATAGGAAAAATCGCATAAGGAATTTTAAACTGTAGTTATATCCCTTTGGTGCTGCATTATAAATAATACGAGCAAATTCTGGATGAACGTAATAATGAACTTTTTGTTTAATTCTCCTAGCAGTGAGGAATACTATTACCCGTTTATTCCCTATTTATTTTCTGTTCAGTCAATAAACTCCATTGCGTTGACTGTTGTTTTATTTCTGGTGTAAAATGTAAATTTTTATCGGCGGAGACTCTCATCGAAGGGTTAGAAAAAAAGTTTTACATAGGCTACTGGATTTGTCTAACGGCAAATTCGTAGTTACTAATTCGTTAATAATATACAACTTTTTTAAATTCCCTACTGCTTCCGCTAAAAGGCCATAAGAATACATTTATTTGATAAGTCCATGAAAATTCTTAAACTTTTTTAATTCTTTTTCTTTCATGTGATTCAGTCGGAAAAAACAAAAATTTGGTTAAATACACTTACGCATTTCGATTATAATAAATATGACGAATGGAGATCCTAAAATTCTGGGTAGGGTATGCGAGTGAAT
Source organism: Cistogaster globosa (assembly GCA_937654795.1). Classification (NCBI taxonomy): domain Eukaryota; kingdom Metazoa; phylum Arthropoda; class Insecta; order Diptera; family Tachinidae; genus Cistogaster; species Cistogaster globosa. Next base: position 26,614,930 of record OW569406.1, read on the forward strand.
AAAGTCGTATTGAAACCACAGCTTTTCAGAAGAAAAATATATATTTAAATATCCCAGATGGAGAAAAAGAATTTTACTTTATGCTGTTTTTCTAACTACAAGTACAATTCGTTCAAAATATTTTAACAGCTTTGAAAAAAAAAACGTATATTTAATTAAATACGAAATATCACTTCCGCATGCAGTATTTAATGGTCTAGCCACCAGTAGCAGCACCCCATAAAACTCTCATCAATATGCAGCACTTGTGATAAAAACGGCACCACACATTATTCAATGGTAGCTGTGTTTCTAATACTACAACAACAAAGTTGAATGAAAACAACAAAACCAACAGTAGTGTAAGAACATCGCATTAAAACAATAGCGATAAGCAACATTGTACAGTGGGGCCGGTCAAATTTGTTAAAAAGTGGAAATATCAATAACTTTCAGAATATTAACTGTTCGTTGTTAAATCATTTGAGTTTTCAGAATTTGGTATTTAAAAGTAGCATAGTTCAAAGGAATCTAAAAATTTTTATGTAAAAAATTAATTTTTTAAACATTTAAAAACAAAATTTGTCTATTGTCTGTTGACTTTACAAGCTTTTAATTTTTACCTGTTAAATTATAAAAAATACAAATTTGTCATCCTATTTTTCAAATCTAAATAAATAAAACTAAACTTATCTTAAATATTAACAAGCTTACAAATTGTTAATCTTCTTTGAATAGATAACATAAAAAATATTCTAAACAATAAATTTTCATATTGAAACCAACAAAATTTTAGAGTTCTCTATGAAAGTGATAAAATCTTTCAAGAAACTGCTTGAAAAAAAAATATATATGTATGTATGTACAGGCGTGGTACTTATTCCGCAATACACGTTCCGGAAACCAAATCACTAGACACACATATAATTTTATTTATTTAGTTTTTTACTTATTTCAGTTTTTTAAGAATATTTCTTCGGTGCAAATACCGTCGTACAGTTTAAAAGCCATAGGTCAAATAACGGCACTCGATATCGATCGAAATTTCAGTAGAGTTTAAATCTAAATTTCGATCGATAGCGAATTTCATAATTTGCCCACAGTATCCACATTCATAAACACTCGTACGATTTAATCACACAAAAATCTGACAGAATTCAGTCCTACTTTTAAAATCGTTTCAAAATGGCGCCGGTGGTGCCACACTTTTATACAAAAAATATGCGAAAATATATGTTTTTTTTTTAATCTTAAAAAAATCAACTTTGCATAGAGAAAAACATTTGATGAATTATATCAAAATATTTGAAGATCTGTCCAAAAGTCTGCCAAAAAGTCTGTCACATACTTACACTTTTAATCTACACTATCATACTTTTTGAGATCGTATGAATGAGTATAAGAGTGGATCATGGCCTAAACAAATATTTTCAATTATATAGCGAATTTCTTAATTCCCATGTTTTTATAATCAATTTTTTTAAGCCAGTAAGGTATGCATCAAAACCTTGTCTTCAACAATGTTCTTTTTTATTTTCTTTATAAAAATAAAAAAAATTAGTAAAAATACGATTTTTTTAATCTATTTATAAAACAAGTTTCCATACATATGAGTCGTTTAGTGGATAAAGGGAGCGAGTCCAAAAATTTGATGTAGAGACAAACGACAGAACAGTTGACGTTGACTAAAACTGCAAAATTAATTATTAGGGTTTCTTCTACAATTTGTAAATACAGTGAAAACTTCCATAAGCGGACAGCCACCGTCGACCAAAAGACAAAGAAATAATTTTTATTGCTTATTTATATCTTTAACACAAAATGATAAATTAAAATAATAATATCTTACTTATTCAATAAATTCATGGTAAGAGTTGCACTAAAAGGAACATAAATTATACGCATTTGTACTTATTTTGAAATAAAAAAGTCTTTTATAGTTTTTTATTTCATATTTGCTTGCTTTTCTGTCGCTAAACGAGTTTGAAGGTGATATTCTAAATTTTTTACAAATGTAAGAGCTACATAATCAGTTTTTACAAATTCCTTGACGTTATAAGAATATTTCAAGACATCGGTACAATTTATAACTTTATTTGGGAACTGCTATCCAATTTTCTTCATCTAAAAGTTCTTCTGGCTCCACTTCGCTTTCAAAATCCCGTAAACTGTATGCATTTTCATCGAATCCGCCTTCACGGAAGCAGTTTTAAATTGTTTCGGTGGTCACCTTGTTCCACGCAGATGAGATGAAAAACATAGATTAAAGGATATTGATTTTGTTTTGCTACATTTGTATTTTCATCAAAAGCTGTTATCATATCCTTTACTATAAAACTTCGGTAGTAGAATTTAAAACTACGAATGATGCCTTGGTCTAGGGGCTGGCTAATTGATGTTGTGTTTGTAGATAACCAGATAACTTTAATGTTTTCGAGCTCAACATATCGGGGATGAGAAACTGCATTATCCAAAAAAAGAGCTATTTTTCGTTTTTCTTTCCTCATTTTATGGTCCAATTAAAGTAACCATCCATGCGTTTTTATTTGATTTCCAAATAACTGGTCGACCAGCTTTTCCTATAACCAATGGGACTTCCTTTTCGCCTACTATATTCGCACAAATAAGCACAGCCAACCTTTCTTTAGAAAGCTTACCACCGGTACATTTCTGATTTTTAAAAGTGAGCGTTTTGTTTGGTAGAGCTCGAAAAAAGACTATTTTTATTCGCGTTGTACACATTTTTTTGGTTCGTAATCTCGAAGGATCAGTTTCAATCTTTCTTAAACTGGTTAACGTCTTCCTCCGTCACCGCTGCTGCTTCTCCGCAAATGAATTTAAAACTGATATAATGCATCTTTCGCCACTTTTGAAGCAACCCATTTAATGCAACAAATTCGTTACGCCCACTTTTATTGCACATTCTTTTGCCTTCTCTTGAATAACAGGTCCAGATAGAGAGATATTTTGCACACGATCTTTCGAAAACCATTCAAGACACATTTTTTCAAGTTTCAGGTTGTTTGAAAGGACTCTAAACATTTTTTGATTGGAATTACTGCCAGACTGCCATTGGGAAAGCAAATTTTCTTTGTTTTTTTTTTTTAAATGTTTGCTGTTTGTGTTTTGCCGATGTCAAACCTAGAACAAAAGTGTAATGAATTGGTAATCTTTTCTTTAAGCGTTAAACATTTTTTTATGACCTTGCAACCTCGTGTTCTATTGTAAAAAAGTGCAATTGTTAACATTTTGTTTTATGTTGTTATTTTTGTCCTCTTTTCAGAGGTTTTTTGGCCAAATAATGCACAATTTTGCTGTCCGCGTTCGTTCAAGGGAGGGTCCCTTCTTGGGAGGGAAATTTGCTCTGAAAAATCAATTTTGTTCAACGTTATTCAAAAATTGTCCGTATATTGGATGTGTCCGCTTAAGAGAGTGTCCGCTTTTGGGAGTTTTCACGGTATATAATGTTAGTATGTAAGTGCATGTGTTCACAAAACCTGTTAATGTCCGCCAAATTTGTTGTTGTTAAAACCGATAGCGGCTTTGGATTATCATTTCTTGGACGCTGTCTTTCAACCATTTTCGACGCAACGCAACCTCTTACAAAAATATTTTGTTGTGTATGTGACTTTAAGTTAAAAAAGAATGTAAACGCTGCTTTTCTTTGGTCAAAAGTAATTTTAGAATTACAGTTAATTTTTTATTGACAAACTATATACGCAAATGTTTTTGCTGATGCAATAGAGCCTGAGCTATTTATTTGTGTATTGCAAACCGTTGACTCGACGAAACTTTCTTACATTTTTCGCCATTTAATACTATTTCGTCGTCGCTTTTGTTTAACTGAGATCGTTGTCAGTTCATCATCATTTGACGATGAATCCGAGGATATAATTCTTGTCACTCGCCCTTTTGAGACTCATAGAAAGCCAACTGATGAACAATCGAAATCACCATTTTCGAAATTGACCTCATTGTTGTTGTTGTCGTCCATTCTTGGCACTATTTAACTATAAATAGTAAACTTTAATATTAATATTATATAAAAAATACTATTCAATCTTACTTACTTAATATGCGCAGGTCAAATAATAGAAATATTTTTACGAAATCTTTTTCAAATGCTTTTTAGCAGGAAGGTTGTAATCGCTCTGCTCTCACTGCACATACTAAATTAGAAACTCTTCTAACTACAGCGATTATAGAATTCATTTGTAATAAAGCACAAAGTTGGATTACAGTTACGCTTTCGATTGCTGCTCTCATGCAGCAATCAACCAAGTACAACAACAATTTAAAAACACAAAAATTGTTACTGCGGGAAAAGTATATCGATATAGCCAACTCGCTGCTGCTCATATAGCTGCGGATTTTAGCCAAATCTTGTATTCAGAACTTAAAAGCCTTAAATCAAATGCAAAATTGACTATGTAAATAAATCAACAAATCAAAAAGACAATAAGAACTCAACAATACTTCAGTTAGTAGCTTATGTTCAGACTTATGTATAGATAATTAGGAATACTAGGAATACCTGACTCCCTAGTGATTAATAATATTTCCAAATTAGTAAAAGTCTAATGTCTTTTTTTCGACCATAAACAGTATCAGCGATGAGTAATTTGACTTTGATGGCGTTGTTGATAAAAAAGAGTCATCACCACAGCATTTCGTGGTGCGGGTGTATAACTAGACCTTATTTTTTGAATAGGGGGCTTATTACGTAATGGCTTTTGCTGATGATCAATACCGCGGCATAAAAGAAGGCGTTTAAAGCAGACGTTGTTTAGCAAAACAGTAGGTGAAATATTTCCTAATCGTGTTCTCCCATTATCAGCCGGTTACATTTATGAAAAATGTTGCAAACAGTACGTGTAACTTTGAAATCTTTCAATGTTTTTAATATATTTTTACTTTCCTAGGAGATCCAAAGAATTCAAAATATTATTTAAAGTTTTTAATCTCCCTTTAAAAAAAAGAATTTATATTTCAAAACTGAGTGTTTGTTGCAACTAAAATTGAATTGAATGTAATTTCGCCACTACTGTTTTTATAGAATGTTTTTTAGTGTTCGTGATACTTCATCTATCATCGATTCATCGGCGTAACACAGCACTTAACAGTATACAAAGTGTAAAAATGTAACCCAATTGTCTTTTCGCCTCTCCGTTTTCCCAAGCATCTGTAATAGTTAGACTCTAGAAATTTTCACAAAAGATGTACAAATATAGCCGCTATAATAATAAATACTGAAAACTGAATGGTGTCCCGAAAGTGACGTTATATTATTAAAAAAATATTTTTTTGTTAACTGCAACGGATAGACACGTCGCACTTCAGCAAAAATAATTTGTACTACATCACGTAACTGAAATTAAAGCGTGTCCCAGTACTGACATAATTTTTTCAGCCGTAGTAATCAGACGTTTAGAATTCGCACAGAGAAAGTCTATAAAAATAAATTATAAATAATAAACTTATAAATTAAAGGGTTTTCCAAAGGGCCGTGAATTTGACGAATATAACCTTATCGTTTAAGCCGTTGTAGGCAGATTCTTGAAGTTTGGACAGAGAATGTACTACTATTTCTGTTGTATTAAGTGAAAAAATTTAAATTTATTAAAGGGTGTCGGGATAGTACCGTGATTTTTTTTTTTTTTTTTGAACCGTAATTGCCTCAGACTTACAAGTCAAAAATTAAAGGGTGATCTATTTATTTTTAACTATTTCTTTATTTAAATAAAGAACTTTTATTTATAAACTATTTCTTGGTGCCTTTTATTTATGTATATTTTTGAGTTTTACCAGTAAATAGCAAAAAACTGCTAGTGAACTGATCGAAATAAAAGCTTGTTTTTTTATTTTTATTTTTGTTTATTTTTTGCTTAAAAATGGTTTATTAATAACTTTCCAGATAATTTTGGGCACTAGCCACTGATCGAAAGATAAGTTGACGTTTCCTGGTTGCAGTAGGGATAGGTTTTGCTTAATTTTCGAGTCTTCTTCAATATCGCTGTTATGTGTGTTTCAGAAATTATAAAAAATGTAACAACACATTATAATTCAACTATAAAACTTCGGGCGATTATCCCTAACTAACACGTCTCAACATTGCGTTAAGATGATCAAAAGCATTTTCAACTAGACGCCTATCTTTGGAAAACTTATAATTAAACATTTGCAGTTTTAAGGTAGCTAAACTTATAAATGGATAGGTTTAAATATCATCCGATTATAACTACTGCAATTTTAGTACCGCAAATTTCTTCATTCTCGCAAAACAACAAATAGTCAAATCATTATGGTCTGCTCTAAGTCCATCTTTGTTTTTATTGTTTTCTTCACAAATATTAAGATTTTTTAGCTGTTGCTTTTTTTACAGTTGAGTTAATGTTAAATGTAAGATGTTGCGAATGTAAGCAAATGTTTAACATTTTTCTAGGCGTTCCTTGAAATTGTACGCCAATGTAAAAAGTTTATTGGGCAAACTTGAGAAAAAAAAAATTGTGAGAAACCAAAATTAACCGAACAAAGTTGTTTGGTTTATAAAGACTATAAAAAATGTACATTATTACCAACTATTAGCCTACTTTCAAAATCCGAAAACCTTAAATATTTGAAATAACTATTTTCTTAATACTAAAATAAAAAAAATTAAAACATTACGAGACCCATAAATCTTACCTCGTTTTTATACCCTTCAACACAAAAAGTGGAAAAAGGGTATATCTTAGTTTGTCATTTATTTGTAATTTCTACCGTATCCATTTCCGACCCCATAAAGTGTATATATTCTGAGTCTCTATGCAAAGCAAAGTCAATTAAGCGATGTCCGTCTGTTCTTCCGTGTAAGTGTTGAAATCAACTTTGCCACGGCACTAAATGAGCCACAAAAATGTTTAATTCGCCAGTAGATAAGGCATAGTTTCAATTGTTTCTATTGAAAATCAGCAAGTTCGGCCCATGTCCCTCCAGACAATGGGCTAAACACCATGCCTGCCTCTAATTTTTCCATACAAAAAAAATAAGAAAAATTGTGGGCCATGTAAATTAGTGGTTGATGAACAAGATGACGAATTTATCGAATGAGACAAATGTGATAGAACATTTCATGTAATTTGCCGTGGTAATTTGGATAAAAACAAATATAAATACTTGTTAGAGCATGAGAAGGAAGAATTTGCATGTCATCTGTGTGATTGTAGTGCTGATATCAAAACAGAATTAAATGAGATTAAAACAGAACTGAGAAAACTGGATCATCTGGTTAATTTAAGAAACCATGAATTTTATGTCTAAGCAGTACCGTGAAATATTAAAGAGTGTTGCAGAGAACAAGAAAAAAATTGATATGGTACAAAAGGAAAATAAACTTTAAAAAGCAGAAATAAATATTCGCAAAAATTCAGTTAAATTTTCAAGCGATCAAAAAGTGATATATGATTGTTTAATTAGCGGCCTAGAAGTACCAAAAGAATCGTCAGCAGTGGACACAATTCTCAAACTAACAAGTGATGCTGGTGTACAGGTTAATTCTGAATGCATTGATGATGCATATCTTATAAACAAGAAGATAAATGAGAAGAGTATTGTGAAACAGACTGTAGTTTTTAAACTCAACTCAAAAAAAAAAAAAAACGAAACACAAGTTGATGTCTGTAAAAGCAGTACTGAAAGAAAACAAATCTAATGTGTTTGTTAACATAAGTCTTAGTAAAGAGACACTTAGTTTATTTAATTATGCTGAGACCTTAAAGACAGTGGGTTTTCATGCAGTGTATGCAGCTAGTAGTAAGATCTTCGCAAAAAGAAGTAAGCTATCTAAGCCTATATTTATTGCCAATGAAGATGCAGTTGATAAGCTTTTGATTGAGGCAACAACAGCTAAGAATAAATCTTACAGAACACCTCGTTCAAGAAACAATCAACATGGAACAGCTGATGAAGATATTTATTTATCCACCTAATTATTGATTACATAAAAGTAATAACAAATTACTTTTTTATTAATCAATATTTTTAAAATTTAAGATTATTAAATAGTTATGTTAGCAACTTTTCAAGTTCATAAGATACAATAATATATTTAAAAATAAGAAATATTTCCTCTATAGACAAATTTAATAAATTTAATGCGTTGATTTGTAGGCCACCATTTCTACCCACTGTTATCGTTATCAAGAAACTCGGTTTAGTAAAGATCTACTTCAATTTTATAATATTTCTGGTTTTACGAGTTGTAGACATGATGGGTTTGGAGTTACGTCGGTTTTTATTCAGGAGAATATACAATATGATATTTATAATGATGTTATAGTTTTAACATTAAATAATCTAAAAGTTTATGGAAAACCAATGAAAATAGTATCATTTTATAAAACGCAAAAGTGCAATGCAGATAGATTTTTACTGTTTTTAGAAAATTTGCTGGATACTTATGGTCGTAATCCTTTCATTTTTGCCGGAGTTTCAAATATTAATGTATTACAAGAGCATTCGTCAGAAAATTTGTTTAATTAACTAGCGAGTTATGAGTTCCAAAAATGCCACACATTGGTTAATCGTCCTGAAAGTGGAATATCTATAGAGAATATTTATAGTAACTGGCACAAATTTTTGTACATTGCATCTGTTGTATGTAACTTATCAGACCATAACCTAAATTCATGTGGTGTCAGATTTGAAGTGCAAAAGCAAGGATTTACTGATGAATTCCGTGTTCACTGTGACTACAGTCATCTGAAAAATCTTATTTGCAACAATTTACCTTCATTAACCCATAATGGAGACCCGTCTATAGATACATCTGCATTAATATTGTGTGTAGAAAATGCTGTTAAAAACTCTAATAGCATGTTTCCACGGCACCTGCTTCGCTCTTTAATCTTGCTTCACACTCTAATCATGAGCGAATCAACTTGCTTCGCCATATAAAATTATGAGAGCGCAGCTGGTAGATTCATATTGAATCTACTTGCAAAGCTTGAAGAATTTCTGTCTTCTCTAATTTTTATCGCAAGTTTATCTGAACTAGTTGTATAAAATGTAAACAAAAAGAGAAAAACAATGTTAAAAGTGGTGTGTGGATATGTGTAATATAAAAAACAATTAATTACATTAAAATTTTAAATGTATTAAATTTCAAACAAACAAAATTAAAACGAAAAATAAAGTTTTTGAACAAATTATTTGAAAGTTGTTTTAGTCTTTGTGCAGAAGTCCAATCGAAGCATGTGGGATGTGTCGTGTAAACGGCATGCTTTGCAATCATGATTCGAAGAGCGAAGCGAGTGCTTCATTCTGCCGTGGAAACATGCTATAAGTTTAAAAAGAGGCGGAAAAGAATAATAAAAATAGAAATTACACAACGGTTAAATGCTAATTTATTAAAACTTATATTTTTTAAGAAGAACCTTTTAAAACAACGTAGAAAAACCCTGGTAATAATGATATAGAGGCAAGGTTAAAAATTAAGAAAGCAAGCAAAGAATAATCCAAAAAAATTTGGAAGTTTTAAAATGAAACTCTTGGAAGATCTCCGAGCAGACGTATCAATGTAAAGGATGCCTATGGTGAAATAATTACAGATGATTTTTTAAAGCTGAAATTTTAAACGAATATTTTTTAAAATCTGTAAAAAACTTAAGGATAAGATAGGTTAAAGCTAATTTCTCTTTTATCTGTTATTGATGCCGTTTCTGAAAAAATTTTGCACAGTCAAATTTCAAAATATTTGTTAACTCATAACCTATTAAATGACTTCTTATTTAATTTTAGGGAAGGATGTGGTACAGAATAAGCTGTGGTAAATGTACTTTAATATGTTTGCAAAGGCCTAGATGATGGATTTAGTGGAGTGGCAGGCATATTTTATGACTTTACAAAGGCATTTGAACTTGTAGCATTTGATTTTGGTACTTTGTTAGAAAAATTGAAGTTATTGGTATTTGTGGTACAGAAATGTCTCTTCTACGAAGTTATTTAACGATTCGAAAACAATTTGTTCACATAAAAGATCATAAAAGTTCAATTCGTGCCGTTGGATACGGTGTACTTGGTCCATTTTTCATTACCATTTACCTGAATGGCATAAAAATATTAATTTTTCTGAATAACTTTCTTGTAGGCGGACGATATTTGTTATTCGACCCCTACAAACATGAAACTGCCGCAAAGGTTTATATGGAACGTGATGCGTCGTTATTGACAGAATCAACAAACTTGTCTTATATCCAAATAAAACTCAATTAATGAGATTCAAGCCTTATAGTGATTACAGATATTTAGTGTATTTGCGGATGGCAAAGTGATTCATGAAGTTAGTAGCATTAAGTATTTGGGCGTTAATTTACAAAGCAATCTTTCTTTGAGTCAACATATTCGTAGTTAAAAAACAAAAACGGCTCAAACTTTAGGGTTACTTTATAAATTTAAAAATCAATTTGATATACATAAATACAAAATTATTACTTTATAATGCTTTAATTCAAAGTCATTTCAATTATTTGGCCATATCGTACGGATACAAGAAGAGCAATGAACTCAGTAACTTATTCTACAGTGTCATTATATAGTAATATATTTAAAACTATTTTATCTATTCACGGAATTTTCAAAATGCAGATATTAATTTATTATTCAAATGTTTGCACAATATTGGCCATCACACTATAGGTTTTTCGAGAAATGAGTCTTCATTTAACACAAGAAACAATCGAAATTTATTACTTACAAGATGTAGGCTGGAAACAAACAAACAAAGGATAGAACACGTGGGTAGTTGTGCATCAACATTCAAAAAATACAGATAGAATTTCAATTTTAAAGAAAAACGTAAAAGATTATTTATTTCAACATATAGAAGACATCTTATATATATATATATATATATATATATATATATATATATATATATATATATATTTATATATATATATATATATATATATATATATATATATATATATATATATATATATATATATATATATATAAATATATATATATATACATATTCGTCATTAGTTGTAATATTTCTATTGCCAAATCACCTCTACAATGCCTCTAAGGCGCAGAGGCTACACACTTGTAATAAAATCAATGAATGAATAAAAAGTATTGAAAAAAAATTTGGAACAATGAAGTAACTCCAATAAGAAAACAAAGATATGGAGCGATACCGAATTAAAAAATGAGAAAAAATATCAAATGAAAAAATTGGCCCGAGATATTTATTTTTTAATAGAAATATTAGAGGCAATCTTTTTACTCTTAAATTTATCTTTTCTAGTTCATTGAATATTAAACAGAAATGATAATTTCGCTTTATTTTTAATGCAAATTAAAACTTGCATACTGTTTAGCATTTTCTCTAATCCATCGAATTGCCCATTAAATGCGTGGAATATGTTATTCATGCAATTCTTATGAATTAAAATTTTAAATACGATAACAAACTAACAAGTAAATTTCATGCGTAATGCTGTTAAAAATGTATATTAATCATTGCAGGTACGTGCTCTACGTAATTTTGATTTGGAAGCTATGATGGGCTGTTGGTATGTGGTGCAGTATTATGCATCAACGGAAGAATTACCAGAATACGCCTGCATGCGAAGTCACTTTACATTCACCAGCAATGATCAACATGTAAGTATAAATGTATGAATGTATCAATATGATTGACTGAACAAAAGTATGTTTGTGAAAACAAAATAAAGCAGCCAATAATTAAGCCCGACAAAATTGTTCATACATTTAATAACCTATCCTGCTCAGCTACAAGCAATTAAAAACTTCATGGATATACATTTTAAGGAGCTGAAGGCTCCTTTGATTTTATCCCTCAAAGGATAGGGACTAAACCTGGTATAGCGTTTCGATACTGGACGAACTTTGATACTCTATGATAAAAATGGGCTGATATTGGTTGCTGTTTATTAATTAAAAATCGTTATTCGTCTAGAGTTGATTGACAAGAATCACTCAAATAACTTAAAATCACTTTATACATATATGTGCATTGTCAACATATTTTGAGTCAGACAAAATTCCAGCGAACTTTCTATTCTTTTGGTGTTTCAATTCATTTCTTGAGCATGCTTTTGCAATGTATGTGTTTGTTTGTTATTGCAGTTTTTTTTAGTTGAAATTAACTGATTAACTTTGCACTTCTGTTTAGTTCGTTGAACCGTTTACTTTATACACATGTGCAAACTATTTAGTTACCAAAATAATAAAATAATCGGAGCTGACCTAACTCAATTTGGACACAAAGATGAATATTTATTTTGTGCACATGAATTGTATTATTTGTGTTTAAATTAGTGTGTTACATTCACATGTTCACTACACAATAAACTTCTAACAGCAATACATCAAAAAGGCTTGAAAAACTAAGAGGCCATTTCTTGAGGCAAAACATTTTAACGCAATGTAATTATAATTTTTGGCGGAAAATTAAGTGAAAAAACTGTTATCTAAAATATCTACTTAAGAACAAAAAGGAACAGGTTTCCGCCGCGGTCATATGTACATAAGTACATTGATGATAACGTTGATATTAAACACAAGTGAAATTTTTTTACTGTCGTTTATTATCCCAGACACAACACAACTTTCACTTAAAAAAATACCAAAACCCAAAATAAAAATAATAATGAAAAGAAGAGGAAAACAACCTGGTAAAATTAAAAAAAAAGTACTAGAGAAGATGGCTCTTGATGATGGCTTAGACAGAAAACACACAACCAACCAACTTACAAACCAAACATCCAGACGGCCAACCAACTCGCAAAACAACCAAAAACAGTTAAAAAAATTCATTTTTTTAAACAAGGGAGGGAGATTGCTTTAAAAATAAGTGTTTTAGTGGCCATTGGCATTTCTTTTCCAGGAAAGAAAAGGGTCATCTCCAATCTTTTGCTTTTGCTTATGCTTCTTCATTTTCATTTTTTGTTTTTTATCTACATACTTTGCAATTTCATATTTCAGTTTACAACAGCTTGCAATGGAAAGCGATAATGTGTGCTTTACATTGCTGCCTGCCACATAATATTCTGATTATTATTCACAAGTTATATATGCAGCCACAATTTATAAAATAAATGATGGTATGCAGTTGTATGTCCGGTAAATCTTTAGATGGCTAGCGAACTTAACGTGACCACCTGTAAAAAAGGCCACATATTTAAGTAATATTCAAAAAGCTTGAACTGAAATTTAAACATATAACCTGTTGCAGACTCGCAACTTTTTGCTGACTGCGGCATATATTTGATCTATTATTTTGAAAAAGACAGAGAAAAAAATTGTAAATGAACTTAATTTGCTGCCAATGGAATTTTATGGAGTTCACTTGCAACAACTGATAAAATACACTCGCTATAAAATAATATTGTGAATAAAATAAAATTAATATTTTTTATATATACATTTATTTAAAAAATAAATTAATAATAATATGCCTTCAAGTTATATTGTTGTGAAATATATGCAACCTTTGACTTCCAATAATATTGTTAAACTAAAATTCTTGCACATTAAATTTATTATTTGGAATCTTTTTATACCTTTCACCGCGAAAAATGGAAAAAGGGTATAACTAATTTTGTTATTCCGTTTGTAATTTCTACAATAAATATTTTGAGTTCTTATGCATAGCAAAGGCGATTGAGCGATGTCCGTCTGTCCTTCCTTGTAAGTGTTAAAATCAAGTTTGCCGAGACACTAGATCAACTAGAAGAAATTTAAGTACGCAAATCGATCAGACATAGTGTCGAAAAATATGCTATTGAAAATCAGCAAAATCAGTCAACGTCTTTCGACGCAAACGACGAAAAACACCACGCCTACCTCTAATTTTTCTATATCATTTGGAACAATGAAGTAACGATATAGAATTAAAAAATAATAAAAAAAACATCAAGTAAAAGAAATTGACGCTCGTATATATTTTCAAATCTTTTAAAATATCAATATGAGTATCATTAAAAATGCTTAACCCATTAAGAGCTGATGGCGTTTTTATGTTAAATTATAGATATGAAAAACTTGAAATTTTTATTTTCTTATTTTTCGATTCTCTGTCAACCCAATATTTGCTTTTTTGATTGGAGTTCCTTTACTAAACTATATTTTCATAGATGGTGAAGGGTATATACACTCGGCATAGCCGAATATAGCTCTCTGACCTGTTTATGTTAATATACTTCAATTGTGCTTGACTTCTTTTATGAGATCATAAAATATTTATTACTTGAAACTATAAAATGCAATATATTACTGTTTCTGCAAGGAAAGCACATTCATATGATCATTTCGCTACTGCTCATATAGCTAATCCGTGAGTTCTACCCAAATTTTGTATAAAAAACTCAAAATTCTTATATCAAAATTAAATAAAACTACATTGATTCAACAAAACAAAGAGGTACTAAAAACTAAAAAATATTTTATACAGAAATACAGAAATCATTAAATAACCATTTTAATTTTTATTTCGTTTTTCTACATAATGCTTGCCATTGGAAATCATACATGTGTATTTGAAAGATTTAATTAAAAATTAATAATGGTAAAGTAGATTAACATAAAAAAGATTTCAAATAATACATTTTCATATTGATTTGCATATTTGCATGTACACATTTCTTATTTGTAATTTTCGACTCATTCAGCAGACATAGCAGTACATCCTCTGTACAGATTTGAAGCGACTGCCTATAACGGCTTAAAGTGTCTACCTACTACGCTTCCACAGATAGAAGCCTGTAATAGGCGAACGGCCGGACAGACAGACATTTTGGCGGAACCCTAAAAATGAGTCAAGTCTATAGATATATTAAAACAGTAACGGTACCATTTCTGTGCATGAAAAATTTTTATAAAATATTGTTGTTGGTGTAAATAGTAATCGATATGGAATACAAAACACCTGTTTTTGGAATTTATGTCTGTCTGTCTGTTTGAGTTTGCATCATGTTAAAACTGCTGGATGGATTAAAATAAAATTTTGTGAAGAGGTCACTTAGAACCTGGGTTCAAATATAGAAATATGTCATTTCGTAGAGAAACTAGAGATATTAATGTAAAGACACCCAATTTTGACGGTATAATAGAGCAGTTGTCACTACATTTAATTTTTATAGATAGAAAGTTTTTGACACTTTTTACAGAACTCTACAACAAATGTTTGAAAACATATTTTTCTAAATTTTAATTTAATGAAAATTAGAAATGATAAGCCGACGAAGTCGCGGTCACTGCTACTGAATAATAAAAGTTAAATTTTGGTATACGTAATTAAGTTTTAATCACTTCAAGCGCTTTTTTACCTACCTCTTTTCTGTGTGTATTACTATGATCGCTACAAAAACACCAACTTTAGAACAGACAGGTGGACCTAACTCAATCAATGTAGAGGTTATAGTTACACATACTTTCTGCAAATTTCATAATCCTGCCTTTTATAGTTCAAATAAAATCACATATACTTAAAGGGAACACATATTTAACGTTTACTTAGAGACACCCTTTAATTTAATGTAATTATCAATTTATCAAACATAATGATACACAATCTGTTTAATTTTAAGTATTGTCCTACTACAGCTTAAAATAATATCGTATACGCCAAAATCACGCAATCTATTGGACGCCTTTTAATTTAAAATATCAACCATATTTGGCGTTGGATATTTGTCTCTTTACGGTGGGAGCTCAAATTCTTGCAAAACAAGCAAAAAAGAGTTTTAATTTATTCTACAGCAATTAAAGTTAAAACGTGTTAATTGGTATAAGACAACAAACTAATATGCTATTTTGTATTTCCTGTGATCGCACTTTCGTTGTTATTCGTTTGTTTCGCTAACGTCAGATATTTTGTTGAATATTCTGCGGACGGATACTAAAAATTATTGAAATTTAAGTAAAATAAACCAATTTTCCAAATAAAAATATGGCTTTTGTTAAAATTTCATTTTTTATGAAAATTTCGTAAAACGCTCTTTTAAGGCCTTGACAAAACTGATTTAGACTCTTTTCCGAACAGACGGGTTGCCAAAAAGACGGACATCGATAAATCGACATTTCTATGTATATGGATTCATACTTTATACTTTATGCACGCAGAAAAAACATGGTTAAGGTAATCATAATCTTAAAGCAACATATTAGGGTTCTATTATATAATTGTAAACAAAACATATTATTTTTCGTTTAAAAAAAAAAAAAAAAAACTTAACACAAAGGGACCAGTCAATGGACTGTGGCTGCTGCAACACAGCTGCTTATAAGAAGGCTGATAGAGGGAGTAGAGTTTGTGGAAATTCAATTTGAATTTTTATACATTTAAAGTGAAAGGAAAAACTTCTGCAGGATAATGATTCTACATACAAGCTCTTCGTATTGCGATTTATTAGCCAGTCGACCATAAACAGATTATATCATAATTAAAATAATGTATGCAAAAAGGTGCGTATATGGGAAACGAATTCCCTAATCTCATTAGAGCACATTTCAATGTAGTTTTAAAATAACATTGAATAACAGAAGTCCACATTGCGCCGATGTCCAAGAGAGTCAATAGAGTTGGATTCCATACTGTCACCAATGAGCCTCTTCGCCACCAATGAGCACCGGCCCATACATGAGAGCAGAATTCTATTTTTAGCCACACGTAGATGGTATTAGTAGTAAGGACATCAGATGGAGTGTAATATCTTTTACACCGTTTTAAAAACCCAAGCACTTGAAAGCTTCTTTTGAGACTTAAAAAATGTTTAGTCCATCAAAAGTTACCCGTAATTTTCATGCCAAGAACCATTTTCGCTCGAACGTCTCTGCGTAAGTATACAACATTGAGTGTGACGGGCATTAAAATCAACTTTATTTGCCCAGCCCCTATCAAACATTGCTATGAGATTATGATTGAGCGAATTATTTTTAATCTGTCGCTTGTCCCCAACCTCACAAAAAGGCTTGGTCAAATGCTGTTGTATAATAATTTTTATTTTTTTCATATTCTCCAACAATACACAACAATTTCAGTTTTAAGCGTTTTCACATTAACCGAGAGCTAACAAGAAAATCACTAAACTGATAAGGGAGCATTCTGTCAAAATCTAAAACAAAATAATTTTAAGATTGATACTTTTTTCTTTTAATAACACTTTGACTACTTGTAATATCTTATGGTTAAATATATTACAATATTTTTAATAAGTTATTAAACTTTGTTTGTCATTCCAAAAAAAATTTTTAGGTAAATGTAACCTTATTGAATTTGTTGTGCCTAGTAAGCATAATTTGATTAAATGTTAAAAAAAAGTTATTTATCGTGACTGAAGTGTTTTGAACAAAAAACAAAAACTATGATTTTGCTTCATAGGACAGAATATGGTTACTGTGATCATATTACAACCATATCTTTCCTCTGCGTGTGGATCAAATGTCTATAAATATCCGCATTTGAACTGCAAAGTTCAGATATACAGTAAAAAAATTTTTTTGCAGTAGTACTACAAACTTATTACACATTAACACTGTAAAATGATTATTACCAAAATAAAAAAATTTAATGTATGGGGTGTGTTTTTTTATTTATTTTTTTCTTTTAAATTTATGGGATATGAAAATAAGAGTTTATTACCTTAAAACCAATAAAAAAACATCGACAGTATAAATAAAACTAATTTCATTTGTTTTCTTTATACAGAAAAGAAGTATGCATTGTGTTAGTGACTGATGTTCGCTGTAAAGCGTGAATCGCAATATCGGTTCTATGAAATGAAACATCAATCCCAGTGTCTTAAATGTGTATTGATTGAAAAGTGATAGGCATTTTATTGAACATAGCTGTGTTTATGTATTTTCTTTTTTTTTTTTTTTGGAAATTTACACAATTTAATTTTCGCGTACAAAGTAAACACTTATCATTAAAAAAATTTGTAACTATAACAGGCAGTAGATTCTTAAAAATTTGCTATGCTAATTAATGTTCTTCCTTGTGGGCCTGGTATATCCCACACAAAGTTAATAACTGTAATTATGTTCCTAGAGATTTAGAGAATGTTAATTCGTGAAAGTCTTTGCAAGTTACTCCCTATCAATGTGCATGATAGAGATAAAAACTAAGTAAATTAAAAAAGTGGGCATAGTACCTCCTATACAAAGGGAAATATTACTGGAATACTTAAGCATTACAAGTTAATACGAGTAACCTCGTTGTGTATTTGCATTCCTGAGCTAAAAGCTGGCTAGACTTAGAAAGTGGATATAGTATCCTCCATATTAAGTAAACGTTTTTATTTTTCCCCTATAAAGTTATAGGTGACATGTTATATAATCCAAGCATATAATGTTCATGTATATTATGTCGCACCAGAAAGTAACATAATGTCCACCAACGTAGAGTCATAACGTCCATGGATGTTATAAGTATATTTTATGATATTCTATGCAAGAGAGGTTAAACGTTTTGATAATTAGCTCTTTGGTAAGCGAAGTCGGTATTAGTTTTACCATAGAGAAGAAAACCTTTGTGCCCGGCCGAAGGCTGGTAAGCGAAACCGTTGTTTTTTTAAGTGCGAACATTATGAAAATTCCAGAAGTGACCCTTTGTCCATACTTGAAACTACATAATTTCCACAGACACTATGACATTTTACAAAGACACATAATGTCCATGGACACTCTTGAGTGTGACTTAGAACATTATGTCTTTGTACACTATGACATGCCACGAAATTATAACAGGAGCATCCTAGAATTTTGCACAATCTAAATGTCAGTTTCGAATTTTAGAATTTTTACCCTCTTCTGCAGTTTATATTTTATCAAGAATGGTGCGAACAGTGCCCTAGAAATTAAAATCAAAAAAACAACCAAAAAGTTAAAAGCAAAAAATAAAAATGAGAAAAAAGGAAAGACGAAAATATTTTTAGCCAAATATCTTCGAAACTATAACAAATGTTAAAGCGTTACTTCCACAATTTTTCTGGCGAAACTCAGAGCAATTAAAGTTTTGAAATCGGAAAACTTTTAGGATAGTTACAATCCTCGAAACTCATTTTTTGTTTGTTAATATGAGATGGTCGGCTTATTTTGAAAAAATATTTCAACTTTCAGATAAATGTTAGTTAGAGATTATTATGTATAGTCTAGTCTTAAATTAAATACAGAGTACTAAAATTTTGTGCAAGTGACGTGTATACTATACACATGTATTACACGGCATATAACGTCTGTATAGTCGAAAAAAAACTAATGGACATTGCGCCTCTCCTTTAAGATAAACTAATTAAAAAATTATAATGAATAAAGTATTAAGAATTTGAACCAGTAACCCATCATTATGATCATAAGAGAATTCTGAATTTGTATATAGGGAATTGCAATGGCAACACTCCTTTAATTTGATACAAGATATCGCGCTTTTTCAAGTAAGCGGGGTAGACAAAATGGCATCGCTTAAATTTTGATGTTAAAGATGTTTTTACATTTGCTTTGTGTAAGTTCGCTGTTTATGTATTATTTGAAATAACACAAACAACTACAATAACCAATACAAAATGAAAGCAAATTATACAAAATCTTATGTCTGTCTATAACGGCTCAACAGTTTGGCTATAAACATCAAATTACTTCAACTATTGTCATACCCTTTAAATTAAAATTTTTAGCATTTAAACTTCCTGTTATACCAGACAAAGTAGCAGACATTCTGTCTAATTTTTAAGCGTTTGTACTTAATATAGGTCAAATTACATCAATAATGGGAACACCCTTTAATTTCTAAATTCAAATTGTACACTTGTTATTAAAGCGTCTGTCAAGAACTGCTTAAGAACTGTTTCGAATATTTATACTTGTAATTATAACCAGTGTAGCCAGATAAGCAGATTTCTCCAAATTTGTCATTTCAACATAAGTTTGGGGATAGAAATTCGTGTGGAGATTTTTTGGGATTGCTCATTTTTAGCGTTTTTAATTTACAGGCATTAAATGTCATATTTGGAATATTTTTCTACCTGTACTACTGTCTAGTCGAGTAAACATATTAAAAGCATCACGATATAAACTTATATGTATAGACCCTTGATAGTGGTTCAAATATTGTTGTACGCAAATTAAAATTACTTATTGTAGTGTAATACCAACTGATCACATTTATGAATTATTTTCAAAAAGTATGCAAAGTAATAATAATGACATAACGTTACAAATACATAGAAAAAAATGTTAGGCAATAATAAAATTTTAAATTATTTAAATTAATGACATAGTATACTCGTATGTATGTATACGAAAACAATAAATAAAAGTTTTTTTTTTTTCAATTAAGATTTTAAATGTTTCTTTTGGAGACAAAACTGGGGATTTTCGTTTAGAAATTGGGATATTTGGGGACATCACGAGTCAAATTAGGGATAAGAGCCAGAGTTTTTCTGGCAACACTGATTGTAACGGTCATAGTAATCGACATTCTGTTCAGTTTTCAAGCGTTTATATATAAAGGCTTAAAAGATAGGGACACCCTTTAATTTTTTTTTTTTTTTTTTTTTTTTTTTTTTTTTGTTGTTGAGAGGTATAGTGATATAAAGATTTTTTTTAATTTTTAAGTAGTGCACTTTACGGTTATATATATAGAGTGTGGATAACTGTTTTTCAAACTTGACTAATGTGTAAGTATAACCTTTCAAATAAAGAAATCGGTTTAGAAATGTCTAAATTCTGCGGGCACGATATAGATTTTTTGATACAATTCAAATGTTAAGCGACATGTTACAACTTTACATTTATTTAAATGTAAAAGACCTACAAAATTTAATTTTTATGATTTAAAGCTAAAATTATTATGTTAATACAACCACAATTAGTATATTGTTACCAATAAAAATATAGTTATTGCAAAATTTTTTATTTTTATTATGTTTAGATTACCATGAACTTTACATATATATACGCTGAGGATCCATTGCGAGAGAAACTCCAAGGAAATATAACATGGCTGATTCCTGAGTTTGAAACACCTGCACATTGGATGCATACAGAAGATATTTGTGAGTAAAATCAAACCAAATTTAACCTTAAGCCGGTTTATAACTATAAGGGTTGTCACTTAAGGTGTACTTATTTTAATATTTGATAAAAAGAAAGTTGTAAATTAATAGGTGACCCCATAAAAAACATAGCTATTTGGCAAAGTATCTTAGTTTTCATTGAGTGCGTATTGAGATGGCCTCTAATAAAAAAATAATTTAAAAATCGAAAGGTGTTTTCATAGACATTTAACATACACACAGAACATAGAGTAAGCTCAATTAAAAAACCATTTCACTTCAAAAAATCTGTGTATCTATTGAAATACATGTATTTCATATATGTAACTTATTTCGGTAAAACTAAGAAATCAATTTAAAATTTTATGTTGGTAACATAAACATAAACTACATAACTTTAAAAAATAAAAACAAAAGGGTATCCCTTGAAAGACGTAATTTTAAAGAATGTGTTTCAATTTATACTTTGGACAGTTATTAACGGATACTTAAAATTAAAAAGCCATTTAACATAACGAAATTTTTGTTTGTAGGCAAGAGGTTTAGTAAAGCAAGGCTTGAATTTTGAAGGGATATTTTACACTTGCTTTGTGTACGTTCACTGCATACGCTTTTTTGTTTAAGTATTATTTAAAGCAACACAAACAATTACAAGAACGAATATCAAATTAAAAGGTAAATATACGAATTCCGATGACATAAACAATTTCAATGTATAGGGAAGTGATGAAACTCGCTAAAACTTTAAAAGCAAATTTAAAAACCTGGCACGTTGTAAATCTAGAGAGAGAGACTATATGCTTATATATCTGATAAGCAACATTTTTATTAAATAAAAGGTCTTCTCCACAAAAGAAGTGATTTAGACTTATGAGGCCTTATCTTTCAAAACACAATAGACAAAATCTTAACTTTTTACAGCTAAAAGAACTGGAAGAAATCAAAATTTCAACCAGCTGACTGTTTTGCAGTTTATACACAAACACCTACATAAAGAAAAAGTCTGGTCTGTTTTGTGGAAGAAGAAGGTTGTTTTCTCAAAAATAGTACGAGAAAACTTCCCCGAGAGATCGCATTTTTCTGAAAACAATTAAGTTTAAGTTTGCTTTAAAAAATTAATTTTAATAAAAAATTATAATAGTTGAAAGTGTTAACTCAGCAGTTTAGTTTTTTTTCTGAAAACATAAAATGTTTTCAAATTTTCAAAGTTGATTTTGAATTTGTTGCTTTAATTTAATTTGCATTTTAGTCTGCTTTCTGCACACATACAGTCCAGCAAGAAAGTATAAATTCGCCTTGCTTACACTTTGTTTAATCTTTCTTGCTACACAAAAAAAGTAGTTCGATTTAGCAGTTGAATTTTTATACATATATTCAAATTTTGTCGATGGATATAAATGAATATGGTACTCGCAACTATTTTATGATTTATCTAAATAAAAAAATACCACTGCGTCTTCTTTTTGCTACGCCAATTTCTTGCCCTCCTCCTGTTTCCTTTTATTATCCATTCAACACAGAAGTACCAAATATTTATTTGGTCAATGCTTAACAAACGTGTTAAAATTATTTTTACTTACAAATGTCCTTTTTACCTAATTCTTAACACACTTTGTCACACTTTTATGTCAAAAAAATTTTTCTATTTCCAACTAACAATATATGGGTCACAGTATTTATAAGTTTCGCTGGTTCTCTTAATCAACAGAATATATTTTCATAAAAGTATAAATAGATCAGATTAACTTTATTAACAGCTGTTGGGATCAACTTGTTATAGCTGCGTTCCCGCATTTTTCGGGTAAAGTTCGGAAAAATGACCGCAAACCAAAATTATTTATTTATTATTTTCAATTAAAGATAAAAATGCCCAAAAGTATGGTAACACAAAAAACCAAACTTCTATCCCGAAAAAAGTTATCAAACAAATTAAATATTGAGACATAGATATAATAAAAGAAAAGAAAAATTATTAAATGCTTGTGACAACCAATTAATTCTCTATAACGATGTTCTGTACTTAAGTCTAACGAATTGCTTGAAAGTAATAGTTTTGTTTCCATGGGAATGTCAACTCTCTTCCAAATTTCCATTTCAAAATGGGACAATAGAGTGTAAATAAAAGATTTCCGACTTATCCTTAGTTGATATTTATTCTTCTATGTCCTTAATTTTAAATAATTTCATTAATAACGACTTAACAACAGTTATTTCCTTAATATTATTTCCTCTAAGTAGTAAATCTTCAAAAAAAAAAAAGGTAAATAAACAACAAAACCACTACTTTTCCGATCTCTTAAAATTTTAATTTTGTATATAATCGTTTAACTGTTCGTTCCACATTCTTGAAGCCTGTTGAAGAGTATACAAAGCTTTGTTAAGCTTGCATACCTTTCATAAAATATTTTCTCTTAAATTTTCATTTAAAAATACTGTTTTACCATCCATTTAGTAAATATGATAAATTTTTTTATAAGCAACAGCTAGCAAAAGCCTGTCTCTTCAAAATCAAAACCTTTTCGTTAATAAAACCTCTCGCAACAATATGAGCTGTATATTGACCAGGATTCCTGTTTGTATCTTATTTACGCTTAAAAGTCAACTTGCAATTAACAATTGTTTTTCCAGGAGGAAGAGATTCCATGTTTAATTCTTCTTAAGAGTATTTAATTCTTGTTCACTGTCTCATACCAATGCTTTTTATCAGGCCTACCATTTATATCATCCAACGTATGAGTAACATCTTTTTTAGCACTTAGAGAATGACCCGTACTTATGCAATGCATCGTGCCAGAACTAGGAAATTAGGTTGTGGGAAGGGAGGTTGAGGGAGTAGAGCTTGTGGACACTTGATTTGAATTTTTGCGTATTAAAAGTGACAAGAAAGACTTTTGCAGGGAGTTAATTCCACAAAAGAACTATTCGGCTAAAAAAGAAAATTTCTATGTAATGCATAGTGCGATTCGCTGGCCGATGCTCCAGTGAATCAATAAAGCTGGACAACCTACTGTCACCGATGAGCTTCTTAGCTTTCTCCTCCACGCAGTCGAGTAAAACCAAAATAGATTTGTATTCCATTTTCGATCTAATAAGGGTGACATAGATAGTAAGGAAATCAGATGGACTGAAGTAATTCTTACACCGTTTCAGAAAACCTAGGCACTTGAATGCTTCCTTTGTAACATGAAAAATATGCTTGTTCCATCGAACATTGCATTGAATTTTCATGCCAAGAACATCGAGAGCTTCTGATTCTTAAATATATATATGACCCATAATTACAGACGATGTAGCATATTTAGCCGCACGCCTATGTGAAAGCACTCAGCACTGGGTTTTATGGGTGCTAAATTGAACCCTGTTCGCAACGCCCCATTCGGAGATTACCAAAAGGTCGCAATTAAAGGTATCGTCAATGTTTTTTCGCATAGCCCCAATTTCCGAAAGGCTTGGTCTATTGCGAAATGAAAAATAATGGCATATGCTACTGTCATTTGCAAAAGAATAGATTGGGTTGGAAGTCTGACGTAGAAGGGCGTTAAGAAAAATAAAAAATAAGAGAGGAGAAAGGACGGAACCTTTCAGTAACCCTGAATTTACTTTGAACTCATTTGATGAGACCCCATCTATAACAACTCGTATAGTGCGATCCCTGCGAAAGCTCGATATAAGTCGAGAAAAGCTATCACCGACACCAAAAGCAATATTTTAACACAATGCCACACTTTATCAAACGCCTTGGAAATATCTTAAGCCACAACTTTACTTTTGCCGAAATGGTAAATGTATTGATACCATTTTTCCAAAGGGAACGCCAGTAATTCACCCGTGGATTGTCCCCTTTGGAAGCCGTACTGCCGGATAATAAAAAAGCTGTTGGACTCATTTCTTTAGAAAGTGCAAAGCAAATTGCGATTTTCAGGGTTGCTAGCCTCTCCCTTTTTGGGCATTGGTGTTACATTAACAACCTTCCAACATAATAAGAACTCACCATTATCGTGCAAATGCTGAAAAGTTTTGCTTAAGGACACGCTAACGTCGTAGAGCACTGCTTTAAGAGCAGTGCTGGTATTCAATCCAAACCAAGGGATTTGTTTATGTTAAAATCAGCTTAAACCTTTTTAACTACACGTTCTCAAAACAATATATCTGGCATAATTACTGATACTCTTTCAACTCTTTAATCAGTACCTACGTTTTTGTTACACCGTAATGTACTAAATGCTTCCTCCCTGGGTCTGACTGCATTTTTGCATGTCTGGGTAAACCGAGAATTCTTTCCTGGCTTAACGCGGATTTGCTTAGATGGAATGAAGGTTTTCATTCAAGCAAAATAATTAATTGTCCAGAAAACAAAGTTTCCAATTAAAATGCCGTAAAAAATCGTTGAGCTTATTCCAACGAGCCTTTTCGTATATATATTGCGTTTAAGGTTTTGTAGCCATTTTTAAAACGTTGTGAAGTTTCTCGGCATTAAGAGCTATAATATAATTATTAAGTTTTCCTGGTTGATTTTTCTTTTTGTTAGTTCTTCTCAATATTATTTTACTTTTCTCATCACCAGATAGATATTTGATAAGGTTTGCTACTTTTTATATTTTGATCTTCTCCCGTTAAATTTTCGTTATTAGTTTGTTCTTTTTTTCTATTTCATCAAAATCTTGATATTTACTACTCTCTCTACCATTATTTCCGCTTGTGACTTCACTATTTATAAAAATATTAAAAGTACCTCCTTTTTTTAAGAGTATTTTTAAAACATTCTAATTTTTCCATTTCAATTCCTGTAGAAACTGGTCTATTAGAACTAAAATTGTACGATAGTTAAAAAACGATAACCATTTCCAGAATAAGCTACCATAGCCAATTTCCTTGATTTCTTTTTACTTTACTTCGAAGTACTTTTGGTATGTGGGAATATGCATTACATCCAAATATCTTTATGTTACCTACGTTCGGCATCACACCATACAAAATTTCAGCTGAAGTTTTCCTGTCACCAACTGCACTGTTGGTAAGATAATTGGCACACAGAATAGCTTCTGACCACATAGAACGTGCATTTTCCATTAGTGTCTAATTCATGCGTTCTGCAGTGCCTTTTTGCTCTGGTGTAAACTAAACATTGATTTCAGCATTTCTGCAAAATGATTTGAATTCTGATGACGAATATTCTCCACAATTATCAAATCTTAAATTGACTATCTGCCATAGACTCGTATTCTTGCCAATCTATCAAAAATAGTACCGAAAGAGGTGCTATTGGAAATTAGCATGATCGGTCCTTTTCCGTCGATGCAGCGGTCAAAACACCACATCTATCCCTAATTTTTTCATATCATTTTGAACAGTTAAATAACTCCCATGACGCTCGCCCATATTTTCTGAGTTATGGGCCTCTAGTCACGGATAGGGTACTAACGGTTTCAATAAAATTTGCACAACTGATAGGCTATTTTAATTACAAAATGAGTATATATTTAAATTGATCAGAGTTTAAGGATTATTTGCGTTTTTTGGACATGCTAAAAATGTACAAATTAAATAATCTACTTTTTTGCAAATCTTATCAACGACTAAAGCACAATGTTTAAAGATTTAACTTTAAATTATTGCAAAATTGAATCTAATAATCAAATAAAGCAACTATTAATAATACAAATTTAATTTGTGTAAACACTTGTTTAAGGTTTAAAAATATGTGATTCCTTATTCAAGTGGCAGGCAATGTATTAAGCTTGTATAACATTCCGTTGTGCGAGATGGTATCAAAAGCTTTTTCAGTATCGAAAAAATACTTTTGCGATTTCTTTTGTTGTTTTTGATAGCACTAATAACTTTCTTAATTTTATATACAATTTAATAATGTACAAGTTAATAACATTGTTTTGATTTGCGAAACCTACTAATCTATTATGAACTATTTTTTCAAACACCTTATTTATTAAGCCTAGTATGCTTATTAGCCTATAAGCAAAAGCTAAGAAGAGTAGCCAACATTTAATTAATTTACTTAGTATATTTTAAAATAAATCCGCCATATTTTTTAAGAATTATACTATTAGTACCTTCATACTTCGATTAATTATTTTTTAATTCTATAGGAAAAGTCGATGTATCGGTAAGTTAACTACTATTGCATAGATAAGTATTATCATTTATTGCTCTTCATGTTAACGTAAGAACAATTGAATAATTCTTTTTATACCCTTCACCACAAAAAGTGGAAAAGGGTATATCTAAGTTAGCATTTCATTTGTTATTTCTACAATATCCATTTTCGACCCCATAAGGTGTGTATCTTCTGAATTCTCATGCATAGTGAAGTCAATTGAGGGATGTCCGTCTGTCCATCCGTGTTAGTGTTGAAATCAACTTTGCCAAGGCACTAGATGAACTAGATAAAATTTTAAATACACCAATCGATTAGACATAGTTTCTATAAAAAATAAACAAGATCGGTCCGTTTTCCTCCAGGCAGTGGGCTAAACACTATGCCTTCCTCTAATTTTCCCACATTATTTTGGATTCACATACATGGTGATGGGTGTATAAGATTCGGCATTGCCGAACATAACACTCCTTGTTTTTTTGTTATTTTCTGTGACTATTGTAATGTCAGTGGTTTTGGCGTACAAATCAGCAACTGTGAATAAACTGGAAGACGGTATTGTACAAATATTTTCCCAGATCGAACCTAAATTCTTGAAAATGTCAAAAAATATTCACTACATCCGAGTTAGTCACAGTGCCTACATGCCGGAAATCATGTAATCTCTGCATAATCATTCGATAAAAGTCTGTACCACCCCTTAAACAAAATCAAATAATAAATTTAAGTCTACAAAAATATTGTTCTAAGTAGCCAGCAATAAATCAATAAAAATAAGATAAATACATTTCATTTCCAAAACTAATTCACCTTTCAAATATGTCAATCTTTTAAGATGAAGGAATCTACAATACTTATGTCTTGGACACTGATTATACGTCTTGGAGCCTAATTATGCATTGTGCAGAGAAAAAGAAGCATCCACGATACTTGTCTGCGTTATTGCTTTCACGCGAACCAACACTGGGCGAAAATGTTATCAATTTTTTAAGGCAAGTAATTAAAAAACTTTTAAACTTTTTATTATAATAAACATTGTCAAGAGATAGTAAATAATTTATTTTTTAGAGAAAAACTACCACGCTATGATGTAGATCTATCATTTATGTTCTCGATCAATCAAACATCATGCGATAATTTAATGGAGTCATCCCAAGATGATCCTCTGGCTTATATTGTGAACGGTCGAAAAAACGCTAAGCAAATGTTTAAAATTATTCTTAAAAGTTAATACAAATGTTTAATAAAATGTCTATAATAAAATAAGTTTCTTATAAAGAATCTAATGTTTGATTTTGTTATCAATTTTTTAATTTCAACGAACTGTTTTAAGGTAAGAGTTTATTCATTAATCTCTTAATTAATCTTAATATATTAACAAGGCCACGGCAGACCATCTTACATAATTGTGTGATTCCTTCACAAGAAACTTAGCAACTCGAACAGCCCTACCAAAAAATTTGTCAAACACTTCTAAATAGAATTTCTTTGGATATAATTGGGGGTTCATAAAATGATGGCGCCATTTACAAGGTGATTTTTATACCCTTCACCCCAAAAAATGAAAAAGGGTTCATCTAAGTTTGTTATTCCGTTTGAAATTTCTACAATATCCATTTTATACCCCATTATAGCACCGCGCGTGTTAGTGTTGAAATCAGCTTTGCAAAGGCTTTAGATGAGCTGGAGAAAATTTTAATACACTAATCGATCAAACATAGTTTCGAAAATTTTGCTATTGAAAATCAGCAAGCTTGATCCATGCCCTTCAAGACAGCGGGCAAAACACCACATCTGCCGCTAATTTTTACTTATCATTTGGAACAATGAAGTAACTCCAAACAAAGAAACAAATATATGGGATTAAAAAATAAGAGAAAACATCAAGAGAAAAAATTTGCACTCGACCAAACTTTCCGAGTTATGGACCTTCGAACTTTTTACACAAAAATACTATTGTGCGTCATATTTTTAAAAATATCAATTTGGGTATAATTCAAACGGATATGTAAATAAAACCGAAAACAAAAACAGACATGTATATGTTAAAAAATGAACACCAATGTATAGATGTGTAAAACCCAAGGAGAAACAAACAGTACTAAAAATAAAGGGGGAATTAAATAAAAAGGTAGACCTAATGAATTTTAAGATAACAACTGTTGAAAATAGGAAGAACGGTACGTCAATTATACAGAGTGAAAATATTGAAGAACGAGATAAAATTAAGGACTCAATACAGCATGAAATTAGTGATATGAATTTTAAAATGAGTAAGAAAGAAATAATTAAGAAGGCGTAAGAAAATATCAAAATATCAAATAGTTAAGACCATTAATTTAGATGTTTTATTTATTAATGTAAATTATAATTAATTATTTGTTGTATTTATTATTATATTTGATCTGCATTGTAAAATTCTGTTATTTATTTTTATTGCTAACTGCGCAACATAAATTTCATTTCATTAAAAGTACGTTACTTTTTTAATATGAGTGTCGGAACCTCCCGACCGTGGTGGTACATCACCACTTATCTCTTTTGACAGAGATAAAAAGCTAACTACTCTAACACCCGGTGAAAAGATTTTAATTAGGGATGCAACCGATACCGATATATCGGCGATACTTCTGATTTTCCGATGTATCGATAGCGGCGATATTTACTGTCGATACGACGATACTTCCTGTATTTTTCTTTAGAGTTTTTTGAACAAAATATTTAATATACAGCTCTTTTTTTGCATGACAACTATGAGAAATAACGAAGTAAAAACAAAACATAAAATTCAAATAAGTTCTGTCGCACCTGAGAGACTATTTTCCACTGCAGGTCTGCTTCAAACAGATTTGAGAAATCGTCTATCTTCGCAAAATTTGAGAACGCTGTTTTTTAAACAAAAATCCTGTTAATATCAATTATAAATATTAATTTTTTGCAATGTTGTTTTTATAATTTTAATTTTCACATGATCTCAAATTCAATTCGTTGTCTTTTAAATCTTATAAATATCAATTTTAAATCTTGAGTCAATCTGAATTCCATCGTTTAATTTTTAAAATCATAAATATTGCAGACTTTTTGTAGTTTGAAAATTTCAATTTTAAAAACTGAAATGTATTGAAAATTTTGATGATTTGAATGGCTCATTAATAAACACTGTTATTTTGTATAATAGAAGAATTACTCTACTTGAGTTTTGTTAATTTTTACTTGAACTCAATTTCAATATGCGTATCGGTACCGGGATCTGTATCAACGACATTTATTTTTGAGTATCGGTATCGGTATCAAATCGGCGAAATGACGTATCGTTACATTCCTAATTTTAATAATGTATAAAATTGGTAGTAGTGATACCCTAGTTAATGTTTCCCGTTTTTTAATAAAAAAAAAATGGTAAATAGTATAGCTGGTGGAGAAATGAAGCAATGTAAAAAATTATTTAATGATTCTATTTTTATCCAGATAAAGAATTTAACTCAAGCCAACAAACTTATACAGCTTACCTCTTTCTCTTTAGAAATAAAGATTAAAATTAAGGAACATCCTTCTCCTAATTATGCTAAAGAAAATTAAATATTAAATGAATTAAAAATCAAAATGTAACATACTTATGTATGTAAATAAAATATTGAAAAAATGTCAATGGCAGTTAACTGAAACAGGCCTTATCGTATTAACTCTTGCCTCCACTAATCTTATATCTGACATAGCCATTGGCAATGAGTAATGCAAAGTGCGCACCTACATCCCATTGCTCATTAAATGTAAAAACTGTCTTCAGTTCGGTCATCCAGATAAGAACTGCAAAAATAAAAGAGCATGCCCCAACTGCTCAAATGCTTTCCACACCAATGAAGAGAATAAGGAAACTTGCGTAAATCCACTTTCTTAAATTAGTTGTAATTTAAATGTAATGTACAGCTCTTTATTCTACAATAACGGAATCTTCTAAAGTTGACAAACCATCTTCATGCTCAAACATATCTTCATCACAAACTCCAACAACGAAAAGGTAAATCCTATATTTATTAGAAACTACTCAAATATTATCAGCGATATTGACCTATCATCATCCGATATGGATACTGAACAGATTAGTAACTCCAACTGAATACCAAAAGGAAACGAACCAATTATCTTACCTTAAAATGACTCTTGATCTAATCAATCTAATAACTATTTCTTCCTTTTATATTTACGTTTGTTTGAAATTTGCCTTTTTTATAACATTTTTATTGTAAATTTATGTCTTTCCCTGTTTTATTTCCAAGTCTTTTATTAGGGAAGTTCACTTTTTCCACTTAATAGCATTCGATTTTCTTTTGATATACTTTCTGAACATTTTAAGTATTTCGGACGTCATTTAGCGTTATTCTATGGGATAGGAATGTTTACCTTGATAATTTTAACGAGTTGCAATTATTACCAAAAATAATTTGTATCCAAGAAACTCACATTTATTCCCTTTCAAACATATTAATTCCCATAAACTATATCTTGTATGCCAAAAACACATCGCTTACCAGATACGGTGGAGTTGCAGTATAAATTCATAAGTCTTTACAGCATAGACAAATTAATATCACAGGGGATTTGGACACAATTTGTATGGAAATAGAATCTAAAATTAGTTCAATGTATTCAACATATACACACCTTCTCCCCCAAATTTATATACCTGAAACCTAAACAATACTTTTATTTTAGATATAACAGTCCTCATAAAAACTGGAGTGCAAATATTTACTGAAAGCAAATTACCTACCCACTAAAATACTCTTGACACATTTTCGCATATAGATTTAACATTTTGCTCCCCTAGTTTGGCTAAAGCCGAATGGAAAAAAGGAGAAAGTCTTTTTTCCCCTTGATTATTTCCTATTTCCCGTTAATAGTAACGCTAAATTTAACCTTAAATTGGGTAATTAGCGAAAATTTCAAGAATATTATATTAAGTCGGACCAATATATTCTATTATAGTTAAAGAAACTGGAAACATACGTAAAATAATAATGGAGGCAGCCAATATATCCATTTCTCAATCCCACGGCAAGCCAAGTAAAGTGTCCTAGTGGAATAAAGAGATAGATAAGCTAAAAGCGAAAGAAAATAAACATTGGCATATTTTTAAAAGAAATATTAATACTACAAATTTTCTTAATTATAAGAAATCAAATGCTTTATTCAAGAGAAAAATTACTTTTATTTGCGAAAAAGGATTCCATCAAATCTTTGATATTTTCAATTAACACTAATACTCTTTTGGACAAAATATGGGCAAATGTTCATAACTCCGGATTCAAAACAATACATAAAATTCACGGCATAAGAGCACTGACAAATCTTAATGATATAATTATTGATAAAAATAAAATCAGTCAAGATGTAACAGCCGCAGGGACCAATGGGTTTTCCATCCAGTTCATTCAACCCTAATTTCTCCAGCAAGCACCTCTCAGCAGGTTCCAACAATTTGCTTCTAATAAACTTTTGTTTTTTATTAATCATTGATGTACAATATCAAGGCGCATTTAACAGGTGACTGCATCAGATCATGTGTTCGTCATATGTTTTAGGTTTTACATGTGTTTTGTTTTTGTAAAATCTTATTAAGCTTTCAAAAACGTCTAGCAATATGTGTGTATGTAGTTGTGAAAAATCAGAAAGCCACTAACAGTGCAGTGCGGTCGAGTTTTTGTTCAATTCTCTTTCAAAAAATTTACACGTACTGCTTGTCAAAATTTACAAAAATTAAAGGTTGCAACGTAGGCTGCACGCTATTTCAAAGCAAGTTTTTAAGCAAGATGACAAGAAAACACAGACAGCAGAATTTTTAATGCAAATTTGGAGGGAAAAACTTTAATCAGCTGTTTTCTTGAATGTAATTTGAAAGGCTCAATTGAACGAAAACTTGAAAGCAAACTCTCAGCAAGTTTTTTAAGTGTGAGTTTATTGGTTAAAAACGTAGAGAAATTTTAAAACTTGAATGAAAACTTGATCGTCCGACACATTAGTAAAAATATATTGAAATACAAACACACATATTGCCAGACTTTTTTGACAGCTCAAAAGTTTTTACAAAAACAAAATACACGTAAAAGCTAATGCATTCACCTGGTATTATTGCGCCATGTACATACAATATTAACAAAATATATATATTATGCTGCCTTCCCTATTAATTCAGGAAACTATTTCAGGTGCCTATTACTTAAAACCTAACCTAAAGGAGCTCCCTGAGGCTAGTAAAAATTAAAAAAAACCGATTTTCTACAAATATTAATTATTCTCTCTACTTGAACTAACATTTTTTCTTGGCTTTTTGTTATATTTTAACTCTCTCTAACAAAACAAAAAATTATCTGGAAAATGTACTGCCCTCTATGGGGAAATAGAAGCATAACTAAAATAAAAAACAAAAGAAACAAAACTATAACTAGTCTGCCTTTAGGCATTGGTTTTTTTTTATAAATTAACAAAAAAAAATTATATAAAAAATGCGTGTAAACAACAACAAAAATAAATAGAAACAATCATACAACTATATAAATAAATTAATTAATAATCAACTTAATACTACGAATTAAATTTTACAGGCTTTAAAATGTTTAGCTAACTTTTTCTTTTTTCCTTAGAAATTATTTTGTTTTTAATTTTTTTTTTATTTTTATCATCTATCTTTTCGTTTAATAAAATTGATTTTAACTTAAAATGTACCTTTTATCAACTCTTTTTCCTTATGCTGTTTTGGAAGTGTCTTTTTTCTAAGTAATTTAAATAAAAATTGTTACTTGGCTATCTGTGGGCATGTACATAGGTTGTATGATGTTCTCTATGTCCTGACGAAACTTCTGAATATTCCTATTACTCCAGGACATAACACTCACTACCCTACACGAATTTTATAGCCAGCTGAAAATTTTAATAAATTTTAATTTCTACTCAACTTATTTTAACATTCAACTTACGTTTTACTTTGATCAATATTGTATATAAATTCCAATTTTTTGTCACTCGAAAAATTAATCACTTTCTGTTAGGATATTTTTTCAGGATAACTATTAAATATTGATTTATTTTATTTACTTAATTTATAAAAAAATTTGATCCTAGTTATCCTTTACCCGCTTAAAACTCCTGCTTAATTTTTTGTTCGTTTTCACAACCGTAATATAATAAACTATTCGCACAAAGTCACTGCGGATAATTCTTTACACTGAACACTTTGAAAGACAACACACTTCTGAAGTAATGAGACTTTTTAGCTCTCTTATTTTGGTACAGCCTTTTTTAACTTTTCCAAATCGTTCAACTTTTTTCCTAATCCATTCCCGCCTTGTCTATACTTTTTTCACTCTTTCGTTTTTTCGAGAATCTTCTTTCTACCTTGCTTCAACTCGCCTTCTTGCTTTTCTGTGTGGTGTGTGGCCTAACTTTCTTAATTCAATTTCTTTTAGAACATTCGATTTTCCACACAAAAAAAGAATAAAACTAATTTCTTTGCATTTATTCTTTATTTATCCTATTTGGTTGATTTTCTCCTTCTTTACTTTGGCGATCTATACTTAAATATTTGTTTTACTTTCAGATTTTAATCATTCATAAATTCCAATATTTAAAATAAACATTTGCGACTTGATCATTTTATGCGATCATGAATGAAAAAACAACCCTGGTATTGAAGCTGCCAGCATAATTTAAATTTACTACTATTACACCAACAATACCATATGATAACTTTATATGGCGTAATATGTAAACTAAACATAGCTACAGCTGACAAAAACAAAACAAATCAAAACAAAAGAGAAGAGCAGCAGATAAATGAAATAAATAAGCGCGTTTTGAAATGTAAAAAGAAGAAACTTTAAAGAAATAATTTAGTCGAAGTGGTAAGCACGTTGACTACAAAACTGGTTGCCCATGGTTCAACTCCTGCGGCAATCAAAAAATAAAAATTGTTTTTTCTGTTTAATGGTATAAATACGTATTCAGAATTAACATAAAAACTTGCAGTCTCCTTCGTCGGTACTTCTTCATAGCATATTCGCCGGCGAAGTAAAATAACTAACTCTCTATCTCTCTCCTTTCACCACCTGTCTTATCTCTCATCTATCCCTTTCCTAAAGAACGTAGCACGGTTACCAAAATAACTAAATAGGTAATAATGCCTGAAGTGCTACTTCTCTTTATAAAAAAAAAAAAAAAAAAAAAAAAAAAAAAAACGTAATTTAACTGAAAAGAAACAAAAGAAAAATAAACGTACAGACAAAGGTGTGTTGCTGTATGTCTATTATACCCTTAAGCAGGCAACAACAACATAAAAAAGCAGCTACCTATTTATTGGCCAGCTTTTATAATGCAGCACACAAAATTTGATACAAATTTCCACAAAACAAATTTTAAGGTTCTAAAGATCGTGTGTTTTTTATATATAATATAAGATTTATATTGTGCTGTAAATCCTTCTAAGCCGCAACAACGAGTTCAGCCAATTCTGGTCAAATAACTCGTATAACTTATACTTTACACATACTTTTATAACTAATAAATAAAATGCGATAAATAACTATCACGCGAATATCCCTACACCAGAAACTTTAAAAGGTAAATTCCCAGGCTTAGATAGATTTTCTTATCCTATGTAGAAAATGTTGCCATATAAGCTCAAACTCAGGATTCTGGGTTTATTCAACAACATATTCCTAAATCACATTCTGAAACAATCCAAAACCAGTATAGTTATTCGAATACTCAAGCGCCCGGCAAAGACAAAATGGTAATCACTTCTTACCGTCCTATTTTTCTAAACCCCTGTTGAGCCAAAGTTTTAGACACAATAATTGCTAATAGACTATGGTAATTTGTTAGTACTAATAGGCTCTTAACAATCAGCAGTTTGGTTTTAGAAAGGGAAGTTTGACAACTGATAGTCTTCTGTATGTCGACTATCAGATCACTTTTTTCCTCTCTCTACGTAGCCATGTTACAATAATATCGCTGGACTTCGAACGAGCTTTTGGCAAAATATGCATTTATTCAGTTCCTAATCCGCTTAGAGATTTAAAGATAGGTCCAAACATTATGAAATACATGGCAAATTTCATGGGTATTAGAAAAATCATGGAACGCGTAAATAACTTTTATTCTCATTCCCATCCCCTTCACAACGAAATCGTACAGAGGTCTCCATTATCAGAAATTCTCTTCGTAACCGCCCTTAACAAACTTTGTTTAATTATTTCCCTACATAAAGAAATTGACTTTTGTACGTATGCCGACGATTTTCATTTAATAATTAGATATGACAAAAGAAAGAACGCTGCAATTGATTTAGATGATCTCTTCCATGATGTCACTGATTGGTGTAATGGATCTGGTGCTTCACTCTCTGGTAACAAATAAAGTCACTTACGTGTATGTAGTTTTAAAAAGTGCAATCTTCGGCTAAATGTTTCGGGTATTTCTTTAACAAAGGTTAGCTATATAAGGATAGTTGGGATTATAATAAATAATCGTTGCAGATGGTCTGATCCGATAGATTTTCTCCCCTATTCAGTAATGCCACGTTTTAATATCATAAAATGTTTGGCTAGCTCACGATTTAACTTCAACTCCATATCTCTTATTCTTATCACAAAAGCTCTAATTCTCACTAAGATAAACTATAGTTTACCGATTTTTGGTTTCGATCTCAGGTCTCAGCTAAGAAAACTTAATTCTATAATAAGCTCAGCCGTTAGAATCTCTTTAGAAGCATTTTGTACTACGCCCATTTCAAATATGCTATTTAAAACAAACAATAGAACCTTAGATAGTCAGAGGGAAATCTCTTGAACGAAGCTGTTTCGAATTTTTTTGTACAGCCATATTTCAACTAGTGAAAAGATTGAAAAACTCTAAAAAGATACCAAAGTTACCATCAGTCGTATACAGATGTACACAGATTTGTAATAAGCTGAACATATAAAAACTGACACCCACAAATTGAATCAATCCCCTCGAATACGAATTCTTTACAATTCAAGTCCATGTTTGCAATGCTTAGAAACCAAAAACTGACGGCTCAAAAACCGATTTTTCAACATCACAACAGAAAAGAACATAATACAAATTTATAATCTCCCTACACAAAGCTCTATTCACGCTGCAGAGCTTATAGCCATCCACGACACAATATTATTCGTAATGGTAAAAGCTGGTAAATTTGTGATTTGCTTTGATTCCTAGCGTATATACAGATAATAACGATTAACGGGTACTACGTTTCAAACATTAGGAATGCACTCATTGAAAGTTTTCCAGACATAATATTAATTTGTGTACCTGGGCATTGTGGCATAAAGAGATTTTTCCGCAAGGAATGCTACCAATCACCCCTTGCAAACCGCACAACACTTTCTTCGTGCAGATTTAGATTTACTGATTGAGTATGACTTCATTTGACTTCACTTCTTCGTGGTATATTGAATATTGAACACAAAACAATTTCTGAGATCTTGAAAAATAAGATCATATCAATTAATAGACTTGACAGCATTAAACTTGAAAGGCTGCGCTTGGGTCACACTATATTAACCCATGAAACTTTATTGAACTCTACATGCACACATTTTTGCAACTGTGTTACCACATATCTCACATCACCTATCCACTTCCTTTGTGATTGCCCTGAAATCCTCAACACCAGAAAAAGAATTTTTTACAACTCTGATCCCCTAGTTTTACTTTTCTCCCGTCTATTGACAATATTGCATGATTAATAAAACTCTTAAAAGTATCAAATCTGTATAATTTCACTTAAATTAGATCTTTTTATATAAAAAATATGTTACCAATTTTTTAATAATTTTAATTATAAGGTAAATATATGTTAATAAATAAAAAATAAATAGCAAAATAATTAAATAATCAGAAAGATATGTGGAATATGGTAAAAGAACTAGTTTTAAGAAAACCTACAAATGTGATATAATCTTTGATATTTTTCCAAATAGAATACAAAAATAATTTTGAAATAGCTGAAAATTTTAACAAATATTTCATCGATAGCATTAAAGCATTAAAAGTTCGATAGAATATATACAATATGAAAGTCAAATACCAAATAGTTCTTCAATTTCACTACAATAATTTAAACCCACAAAAAAATACCTGTGGCAAGTTATAAATTTAA
Organism: Cistogaster globosa; assembly: GCA_937654795.1. NCBI lineage: Eukaryota > Metazoa > Arthropoda > Insecta > Diptera > Tachinidae > Cistogaster > Cistogaster globosa. Next base: position 26,653,265 of record OW569406.1, read on the forward strand.
GTTTCGTGCAATAAATATGTTAGAATAAAAAAAATATAGCTAAAAACATTAAAAAAAAACCTGACTGTAAAAAAATATCATAACATATGATATTAGATAACTAAAACAAAACCGGAAATATACTTCTTAATACAATAAACAAATTGTTTGAACATGGAACTTTTTCTCAAAACTGAAAAGAATCGATGGTTACACCAGTAGAAAAAGTAAAAATTTTTTTAATTTAATTTTAATTATTATATCACTTTATTGTTTTTTATTATTATTGTAAACTAAATTTTTGTCACCTCAATGCTCAGAGTATGGCCCCAAGAAACAATTCATCAAAATTTGATGAGATGAAAAACATTTTTGATCATTGTAAATATGATGTAATTGGAGTTTCGGAAATATAGGTAAGGATCTATATGTATATCAGATAGATACATATCAATAAACGGCTTTCAACTATCTAGAAATGACATATTTTGGAGGCGAGGTGGTGGAGTGCGTTTATATATTTATTTTTACTATTTTTTTTACCAATTTTTTTACAAATATAATCCACGTGATCTTTAAAATTCATATTTTTATCTATTGTAAAACCGAGGTATTTCATTTTTTCCACTTTTTGTATTATTTTATCATTTATTTTAAAATCTGTATTGTTGTTCATATTTATTTCCATAATTTAAGTTTTATCTTCGTTAAGTTTTAGTTTATTCATTTTTAACCATTTACTTAAGTTTACTATATCACTATTTAATTTAATCTGACATTCTTTATCAGTTTCTGATATATTATATATGATAGCATCATCTGCATATAGTATTATTTCACATTTTTGAAGCACATTGGGCATATCATTAGTTTGTAATATAAACAACAGGGCACCAAGGATTGACCCTTGCGGAACTCTATATTCATTATTTATTGCACTTGATTTTACACTATTAACTCTTGTTATTTGATTTCTATTTGACAGGTATGATCTAAACCAGTTTAATTCTTTATCTCGTATACCATAATTATCTAATTTTTGTATCAAAATGTCTCTATCTATAGTTTCAAATGCCTTTTTAAAATCGAGAAATATTGCCATTATTTTTTCGTTTTTGTTTATATTTTTCCAAATATCGGTAACGTAACTTACAGCCGTTTCACAAGAATATTTTTTTCGAAATCCTGATCGATATTTTGATAGATTATTGTTTAATTCTAGATATTGTTCAAGTTGATTTTTTACCACTTTTTCGAGGATTTTTTCACATAATTTTAACGAATTTATAGGCCGGAATTCTTCGCACTTATTTGTTTTCGATACTTTTTCGATAGGTGTTCCCATAGATGTTTTCCAATTTTCTGGGAATTTACCCGTTTCTAGTGATTTATTTACAATTTTAAGTAATATTTCACAAATTGTATTCCAATTATCTAATATCAAATGAATATTTACGTTATTAAAATCCGGTTTCCTTTTTACATCTTTGCAGATGTTTTTAATTCAAAACTTGTTATTCACATTTATTTGATTAATATATTGCACGTGTTCTATTTTATCTCTAATTTCCTTAATACTATTCACAAGATATTCGTTAAAATGATTTGCTATATCTGAATTAGTTTAATATTCTATACTATCAAATATCACAGTTTTTATTATATTTCTTTTATTTTTTAACACTAAATCTTTAATATTATTCCACATTTGTTTCTGATCTCTTGTGTTGCATATTTTTTTATTAATATAGCTATTTTTTCATGTTCAAGTCGGATTTTATATGAATTCCTAGCTTTTTTATATTCGTTCCATGCTTGATATGTATGTGTTTACATGTTTAGCAGTGTTGTATTTTATAATTTTATCTCTTTTAAGAACTTGTAAGTCTCTATTGAACCATTTATTTTTTATATTTTTCTCATAAATTCTTTTATTTACCGAAAGTTTCTCTATCGTATTCTCAATAACTTCATCAAATAATTTAACATGGTAATTAAGATCCTTTCTTTTTTCATAACTTAATTTTGGATTTATTTCTTTTTGGAATATGTATGTTCCTTCTGTATTTGAAAATTTTTGTTATATTTGTAGTATCGTTTGAAATATTTATATTATTTATTTTAATTTCTATAATTTCATGGTCTGATACTTTATTTGTATTGCTAACTTTTGCACTAATGTTTGCTATATTAGTTATAACGTAGTCTATTATTGTTTCGAATCTTGAGTTACTCTAGTGTAATTATTTGCTATCTGTTTCAGCCCGTTGTCATTAATTATGCATTCTATTTTTTTCTTAATGATGTTGTTAAAAGAGCCTTGGAGGAAAGTGTTCCGCTTAGGAAATCTTTACCTGTAAATAGTGACAAATGAATGAATTCGAAACAATTAGAAATTTCTTAAGTTAATAAAGACTTATCGTGGCGGGCATACTGTGATAGAATTCTATTAGTAATCGCAAAATATATTGCAAATATCGCAACAAAGTAAAGTCAATTATAAGAAGATTAAGAAGATCCTATAGTATTCGTTTTTTAATGAATGTTCTCAATCTGAACTCTGGTTAAATCTAAGATCAAAAGATAACTTTACTAACAACACAGATATTGAAGAATTTAAAAGGTTATCAATACTACCGTCAGTAGGACCAAATAACAAAAGGATTCCTTTGTTGCTTAAAAAAGAAACATGTGTCTGAACATATAATTAGCATAACAGACTTGGACTTTAATAGTTTTGTAAACCAAGGATTGCTTCTTCAATTTTATAAGATAATAAAATTTCTTATGCTTTCATATCTTTTAGAAAAATTTGGAAGATGATTAAGAACTAACACTACTTTATGTCCAAATCACTCAGCTCTTTATATGACTAGATCTTTTGTGGTTAGAGTGACAAGATTATGGAACAACTTTCTTCCTAATGAATAACGACATTTTAATAAAACGATTTAGGAATTTAAAATCATGTTAAAACATTACTTGTAGGAACGAAACCATTTTGCTGTTATTGCTATTATTAACAACATGATTTTATATCAGTTTGGCTTCATTTTTGGGTTCAATTTGAAAAAGAATACTACATTTGGCAAGAAGGCATGATGTATGGATATTTGCTACCTTCCTTGGCTACCATTTTAACAAAATACGTTAAAATGCAGTTAAGAAATAGTAGCGAATATTTAAAAACAATGTCCGCCGAAATGATAGGGTGCATTAAAACACGTTTTGCATCACATAAAAAGCTAGAAAAAACTGTTCATTCAGCAATCGTGGCCTCAGATCTGTGCCCTGCAGTAAAATGCCAGTGAGTAAAGGCTCTAAACCCCGAATACGATACATCGACTGAAGCCAGAATGGTAAATCTAGCAAAAGATGCAGTGGTTGCAATGGCTGGCGAAGCAGAACAACTTACAAGAAGTTCTCCTGAAATCAATATTTCGAGTTATTTCAGTTTTTCTGTTGCTGGTAAGATTTCTAGAGTTGTATAAAAAATTGATTTTTAATTGCTATTTTTTATTTTTAGAAACTTTTCAAGAACAATATATTGACAAAACTACGTTCTCTGACATGGAATATTTGTGGTATTTGGCGGATAAATCAAAATCACTAAGTTCTCCTAATAAATACCCCTTATAAAAAAAAGCGTTTTTAAAGTACAATGCTCCTTTGCCATCGTCAGCTGCCGCAAAAAGATTGTTTTCGTATGCTTCAATGTTAAATGCACCTAAACATGGACCAATTACTGACAAAAACTTGGAAAAACTGCTACTGCTGAGAGTAAATAACGCTTAATAAACCCTAAATTTCTCATACAAATTTTTTTCTTTTAAAAAAAATTTAAATTTTTCATTTATTGTGTTTGAATTTCAATGGGACTAATTTGTAAAATAAATAAAGCACATCTTCTTTGGTTGGTATTAAATATTTATGGTTTTTTTCCTTTGGTAAATAATTAATAACACGTTTTTTTCTACAACGTTTATCATAACCATTGTAGTAACACACTGCGTTTTGTCAATTTTGCTTTTAACTTTTCTATAGCGTTTATCATGGCCGATGTAGTAACACAAACTGCGTAAATTTCAAGTTTTTATCTTTTATAGTTCAAAAGATAACACTATAATCGTCAAAGTTACGTCAATTATGTAACACCCTTTAACTTTTCTATAGCGTTTATCATGAACGATGTAGTTACACACACTGCGTAAATTTCAAGTTTTTTTCTTTTATAGTTCAAAAGATAACACTCTAATCGTAAAAATCACGTCAATTTTGTAACGCCCTTTAACTTTTCTATAGCGTTTATCATGGCCGATGTAAAAACACACACTGCGTAAATTTCAAGTTTTTATCTTTTATAGTTCAAAAGATAACACTATAATCGTCAAAGTCACGTCAATTATGTAACACCCTTTAACTTTTCTATAGCGTTTATCATGGCCGATGTAGTTACACACACTGCGTAAATTTCAAGTTTTTTTGTTTTATAGTTCAAAAGATAACACTCTAATCGTAAAAATCACATCAAAGATAACACTCTGATCGTAAAAATGACGTCAATTTTGCAACACCCTTTAACTTTTCTATTGCGTTTATCATGGCCTATGTAGTTACACACACTGCGTAAATTTCAAGTTTTTTTCTTTTATAGTTCAAAAGATAACACTCTAATCGTAAAAATCATGTCAATTTTGTAACACCCTTTAACTTTTCTATAGCGTTTATCATGGCCTATGTAGTAACATACACTGCCCAATTAGAAGACTTTATTGAAAAATATGCATTGATTTTTATTAAGCAAAGTGATAAATAAATACTTAAAATTTAATAAGCACAATGAATACATATTTAAAAACAAGTCGGAAATAAGATTATTTTTTTAAACGACTCAGACAGAAAGGATCTTTTATAACGGCTATAAATATAGATAATACGATAATTAAACCGCATTTCGAATATGGATAATTTATTGTATACACATGCTGCACAGATCAACAGATAATTAGAATAATTACAAAATAAAGCAATGTGCTCTATTCTTGAATGTAATCAGTATTCATCGGTGACATTTATGTTAGACACTTTGAAGTGGTTAAACCTACAACAAATTCTTGAACTAAACACAATTATCTTTATCCAAAAGATGAAGACGGCTGATGCACTAAGTTGCCTTATGAAACAGTTGATATAGGTAGGACATGCATGATTTCAGGTTGCAAAATACAAATACCATTGCGAATCTTTATTTTATAAAGGACTGAGGTTTTACAACACGATGCCCAATCACAAAAGAAATTAACAAAACAAAAATTAATTTTTATACCAAGTTGTTATTTTCCCAGAGCTTGAAAAAAATATTATTATTTTATATTATTGTAATGTAAATCTTAAAAGTATTAATAATAATACTTTTAATAAATTAAATATTAAATAAAGAGATCTCCCAGAAAATACTAAATTTTTAAAAAAAGGCTTAACCTATTAAGAGCCGATGAAATTTTTATGAAAAATAAGTCTTCTTTAATTTTTAAAATCTCTCTCACCTCAATATTTGTTTTCTTGGTTGAAGTTACTAAACTATTTTTACATGCATGGTAAATTGGCACAGCCGAATACTTATATCACTCTTACTTGTTTTGAATTAGAAAACAACGTGTGAGTTTTTATAAGTGCGAAAAATTAAATTAAAAAAAGCTACTGGGGCAATAGCCCCAAATATAAACTCTCTAAAGAATCCGAATCTGTCCTACCACCAGCAACAACAAATTTCATTTGTTAACCGAGATACATCAACAAAGAGAAAGTTCCACAGATTACAGAGGATTCCACCCATAGTTTTTCAACTGTATTTGGATTAATTAGTAACAATTACATATTTAAAAGAATGTCCATTAGATTAAAAATAATTTCCAACTCGCGAAGAAGCGATTAAAATTCTTAGGGACAAAAAGTTCTGCTTTTACACTTACGAGATAAAGGACGGTAATTTTTTTTTGTCTTCTTCGATTGACAACTGAAATGTTTGGGGATGAATTTGTTAAGAGGCAGAAGATAAAGCCGGTAAGTGTTAAGGAAATAACAACCAAACGATGCGTGGTATTTAATCAAGTTTGACAGACATGTGTCAAAACGTGAAATTATGAAAGTAACATATTTTTGTAACATACTCGTAATACATATCTGTTTATTGGAAAGCAAATAAAGGAGCTACCCAAATTCACGGTGCTAAGAACTATAACCGAGTCACCGTATGCTTGGCGTGTACAGATAATCGCAATCTCTGCTTGCGCATTAAACAAAAGCACACAAAATAGAAGCGTAGTGTACAAATATTATAACTGCACAAAGCTGATGATCCAAAGTACCCCTATCGAAAGAATACTTAGAAATATGCCAGTGTGTAACGGCCAAAACTTGAATGTCTAATAAGCGACCAAATTAACGTAGTTTTGTTGTTTAAGCTTAATAGTTTTCACTTTTCTATTTATTTACAAAAAATAGTAAAAAGTTTTTTAAATAATCGATCATTTGATGTCTGTGTCGATAGGAATTACTTTAGTGAAAAGCAAATACAGCAGGTTTATCACAAGAGTCTGTTCTTTCTCCCACACTTCATTCGTTCGAATATAAATATTGTCAGAAATCAAGAAGCAGCTTCTTATGCTGACGACAGTGCTTTTATACATTGCGGCAAGGTATCAAGCGCAATAGTCAAGAAAATGCAATAGACTCTAAACTCGAGCAAAAAATACATAAATGGAAAATTAAACTTGACGCAAAATCTCCAAAACGAATTTCTTCACAAAACTTGAACTCCCAAGCAAATATTATTTTTATTAGTGAAAATATTAACAGTCCAATTTATAAACATATTTTATAATTGTATAAGCCTTTAATAAGCACAATCCCCAAAGGAGTATTCGTAAACGTTTAAACCTTTATTAACCTTTAATAAATATCAGTTCTTTATGAATTTTGTTATTTAAAAATCTTTTTATTTTTAATAAAAGTTAATCCTTGGGTGAAAAAGGTAATTTTAAGAAGAAAATGTAAATTGACAAAATCGTCGGTAAACCATATTTTCAAAGTTGCGTATCGCTAAAATGTTTATAAATATTTTGAGATATCTCAAACACTTTGTTCAGGACAAATTGGGACAATTGGGTATCATAGAATATCCTATCAAAATTCCTATCAAGCGTCATACATAGCACCAACAAATTTTTCCCCATTATGAACCAATAGGACTCTCAATCATTAAAAATGAAAAACTAGCCTTTAAATCTACATTTAGCAACTACCCCAGAATTCATACATAGCTACATATGTATATTTAACAAACTATTTTTTGTACAAAAGGAGCCGATTTTATTTAAGAAAGTGAAAATATTAACAAATGAGGTTTCGCGGGATTTATCTCTTAATAGTTTCTGCTTAAAATTGCTTTTTCTGAGCCCCTGACACTATTTATTTCATTTAAAGCTACTAGGCTACACTATATTTCTTCCATAAAATAAAAATAAAATAAAATTCATTTGAAGTGGGCAGAGTAAAAGGAAAAAAAAAAACGTAAATATATAGTCATAGAACTCGTTATTCGAATACTTTTCATTTTATCTATTACCAAAATAAACAAAACATATTTATTTATAATTTTTTATTACATTTTTTGTTCAGGTATTTTGCTGTAACCAAAAACATATGTTTTTACTAAAAAGTTTCCTTGTTTTGCAAAAAATGAATATGAAGAGGAAACCACATTCGGCTTTCGGGTTAATTGAAAATTGGTTTTTAAAAGCACTAAGTCATAAATGATAATAGGTATTGCCAGGTAAACGGTAGAAGTGTAAATTAGTAATAAAACTGCTATTGTGTGTTTTTTTATTATTTTTTAAAACTAGTTTATGAAACGAAAAGTGTTCAGTAACTATTGTAAACTTTAAACCTAAAATTAAATTTTTTTATGAATTAGTAAATATTTAGGTATAAATCTGAATAAAAGAGTTATGTTTAAACAACATGTCAAATACATATGTGAAAAGTCAATAAAGGTGTGTTTACATTATATGTAAGAGTCATATGGAATGTCAGATTTTCCATATATAAATCAACACACATAGTGTAAACTTCATGAAACATAACTTATGTTATTTTCCTATGTGTTATATCATGTGTTAGTTTTTTATTTTATGTAAAACTATGGCGCAATAATACCAGGTGAATGCATTAACTTTTACGTGTATTTTGTTTTTGTAAAAACTTTTGAGCTGTCAAAAACGTCTGTAGACGTAGGCAAGGCGCCTTGTATGTAGGGTTATGACAACAGATGTTTTCAGTGACGCTAACTTTTACTTTTAAAATTTCCACTCAAAATACTGAGACGATAAAAGCTAGATTTTTAAAAAAAATATTTTGTAACTTTTGTTGTTATAATCGGTCGTTATAATGTTATAATATGTTATAACATGTGTTAGTTTTTTATTTTATGTTAAACCATGGCACAATAATACCAGGTGAATGCATTAACTTTTACGTGTATTTTGTTTTTGTGAAAACTTTTGAGCTGTCAAAAACGTCTGGCAATATGTGTGTATGTATGTTAATATATTCTTAGTGGCTTTCTTATTTTTCACAACTACATACACACATATTGCCAGACGTTTTTGACAGCTCAATACGATTTTACAAAAACAAATCACGTACAGACATACACATAACGCCAGCAGAACAACGGTAATAATTAATTCATGCTTTTGTATGTGGCGAAAATGTGTTGATGTTCATGTTCTGTTTGAGTATAATTTTCTGTTTGTCGTCAAAGTTGTTTCAATGTTGTTAATAAGAAAGAGAGTTTTCGTATTGTTGGTCAATAGATGTCGTTAATTCGAAATAGAGAAATCATACTAAAAATCATATTTGATGGCAAACATCTTTACTCAGACAAATGTTCGGCAACGATGGTTGCACATGAACGAAACATGATGGCTAGTGGGGACGTAGAGTTATGACAACAGATGTGATGCTAACTATTACTTTTAAAGTTTCCACTCAAAATACTAAGACGATAAAAGCCAGATTACTAACAAAATATTTTTCTAACTTTTGTTGTTATAATCGGCTAAACATTAATATATAGACATTTCCACGAATACGACAACCACGACAGCCAAACTCAGCGCTAAAAAGTATATAGTGAAAAATGAATTTAAATCTGAATTATTGCCCTTATTACCTCCTTTTTAGTATTTTTTTTTCTTAGTGGAAGTGTACTTCAAAAATCCAAGTTCACTTTTTTTGGGTGCGACGAGTATTTTACAATTATTTTTAAGTATTTTTATGTAAAATTTTAAATGCTAATATTTTAATCAAATAAAAAGGTTTCATGGATTTAATAAGCGTTTATTGGTTTTTAATAATAATATGTTGGTTTTTCAGAAGTTTTTAATTTTTAGCGTCCTATGGTTTTTTTATATAACAATTCTTTTCTCAATGGAAATTATTGAAATGCTTTTCTTTTTTACAAGTTATCAATAACACTTGTATACTTATCCATGAACAACGAGCAAGAATTGTATGTTAATTGCTATATTAAGGCAATTAACAATTTCAAATGTGAATATACATTGTTAAGATTTACTTTATACGAACTACCCCACGTACCTGAAAACTTGTAGTTTTGAGCTCGTGCTTTTTAAAACGAACATATCCAAGTACCTAAGTGCAGACCTCTAATATATATTAGAGCAATTTTTATAAGGAAAGACTGTCTTGTGCTTAATCTTAAATTGTAATTAACATAATAATATGCAACCTTCCCCGTAGATTCCTCACTGGCTTACTACATTCAAATTTTGAACATAAAATGATTAGTTTATTTGTTCACTTTTCCTTAGGACTAATTTTACAAACAACTAACCCTGATTCGGTTTAAGTTGAAGTATATTTAAATTTCTTATTTCTAAAGAAAACAGAAACAATAAGATACTAACAGAATTTATAATTTTACTTTCTTGTCGTTAGTAATTTAAAATTTTATTTAAAGAAAATTATTTTTTTTAATTACCTAAAACCTAATAACATTGTAGAATTTTTGTGTTAAAATGAAGATAAAAATATATATGTGTTCACAATATTCTTAATAATCATCATGGGCAAAAATCAACTATTTATTTTAGCTGGTATCTTTAAAGTACAACACTGTTGTTTTTGGACATTTTTCTTTTGTTCATTGCATTCCATTAATTTTATATAACCATCTCACTTTTAACAGCCGTGAGAGAGCGAGAAAAATAAAAATGGCTTCAATTATACGAGCAGTGTAAATTTTAAGGAAAAATAAAATTTATTTGCTAATAAAGATTTAATAATTTTTAATAGAACTCTTGCTACTATACAAAATTTAGTAAAAACAATTGTGTAGTGCATATTACATTAAAGTGAAACATAGAATAAATAAGAAAATTACGCGAAATGTAAAAGTAACACAATCATAAAATCGAAAAGTATGATGATGAAAAGTATCGGAAGAAGAAGAATTGTACGTACTACGTATTGTTCAATGGGAAAAAGATATTTTTCAGCCTTTAAATATTAAAAAAACAATAAGTTCATTAGGGTTCTATACAAAATTTATTGAAATATTAAACAAGTCAAATATGTAATAATAATAAAAAAGTGCGCCAATAAATTTTAAGAAAAATATTTATTTATTTAGAGCTGTATTTGATATGTCTCATACCAACAAATATTAAAAAATCTCAGTTATGAATGAAAGTGTAAGAGGATGAAAGAAATTGTGTCAAGAAAAAATTTGGAGTAAAAAACAAGAAGTTTATAGAAATTATATACATAAAATATGGACTACACGAAAAAATAAAATAAAGTATTTATGTTAATACTAAAATACATTAAACATTTTTAAATCATGTAAATAATTGTCTGGCGAAGTTTTTCTTTTATTTCCTTCTACTTGGTTTCTTATTATCTTTCTTGTCGATGACATAAACGCTAAATGTCTTTAAAATTGACGTTTAAGTGCATTGTTTTGGTTGGAGTTTACCAATTTTTTTTAGAAATTTCCAATAACATTAAAGAATTAAAATATATGATAAAAATTTTTTATATATAAATAAAACTTATTTACGTTGTTCATTCCTAAAGTGTAATGGAAAAATATTATAAGCAAAGATTAAGTAAACAAAGTTAAAACAGTTTCTAAAATTTAAAAATAAAAGCAAATTGAAAATTACAATATGTCACGTTGGACTAAAAATATTGTGGTACCCTTGGACACAACCAAGGAAAGTGATAACCGTCCAACGGTGGCTCGCTCATTGGGTACAATGGGTAAGTGGGGAAAAATGGGATTTACCTCTACTCGTACATATAGTATGTCGGTATTACCTGGTGCAGCAGGACTCTTAGCTGCCGTTGCAGCTAATAGTCCCCAAGAAAGTCCAGCATCCCACAAGGACGATGACCAATCAACGTCTACTCTAGAACCGCCAAAACCACGAAAATTTTTTAAATCCCGCAACACAACACCTCCGGAAGTTATAGCACAAATAATGCAACAAATACCACGTCAGTCGGCTTCACCTATACGGGACGCATCCGCAACGGTATCATCTGTTTTACTAACTCCTGTACGAGAGCCTATTAAAATAAAAATTTCAAAAACAAATTCTGCAGAGCGGAAAAAAAAACCAGCAAAAAAGAAAACACCCAAGAAATCTGTGGATTCCTGCGATGACGATCAAAATGAAACTACTGGTGATCCTAAGACCTCTCCAGAGGTAAAACCTACAAAAAAGAAAAAAACCGAGAAAGAATTAAAACCCGAAGCACCACCTTCACGTGTCCTTGGACGTGCTCGTAAAGCTGTGAACTACTGTGAGGTAGATGACGATGACCGTATGCCGACACCAATAAGAGATATTATATTACCAAAAGATAAAAAGGTAGAAAAATTGCCCCAAGGTCAAGAAACACCTCCGCCAACACCAGCTCACAAAATTGATGACGTTTACGCCGCTTGTGATACTCCGGAACCTCAACAACCCCAACTACCGCCGCCAGCAGCACCACAACAAATACCACTATCAATTGCATCCAGCCAGCATCCAATAATTGTAAATAATGCAGCATCTAAAACGCCGGAGCATCCTCCTATTGTATTAAGGATATCTAAGGTAATTTAAAAATATTAACTGTCATAAAAATGTGAAAAGAACTCGGCTGTTTGCTTAATTTATGTTTTTAATTTCAAATAAAATTTTGAAAACGACCAATTCTTGTGATATCGTGAGACAGTCAGTTAAATTGAGGAAAACTTATTTAGAATCATTTAACATTCATCAAATTTATTGTACTTGATTTCTTAAAAAATGTAATTTAACAAATATTGTCCTGAAAAAACTAAAACTGTGAAATATGTCATTAACAGGAGACAAAAAATTATACAAAAACATTCCTGCAAAATGGCAAACAAATATTTGAAGAGAAAAAAGTATAACAGCGATCATTAGAATATAACATTCTCTTAAAAATTGAAAATGTTTACGCGCCTTTTTCTTTCCCTCATTTTATTTTGTTTTTGTTTTTGGTAGAATTGCCACATTAAAAAAGAATACTTCAAACATTTTTTTAATGTGGCTGCATTCACCTCTAATATTTTAGTTTGTTTTCCGATTTGAATAAATGCTTTTTCAAACATTCATTAAAAACTGTTTATAAAATAAGTTTTAAAACTTATTGCTGCAACTTGTAAAGATACATATGTATATAGTATGTACATAAAATTATTAATTTTTATTTTTCTGTTATAGGGAACATCTCGATTGGTTAGTACAGATAGTGAAGAACAACAACCAAACGCTCCATGTACACCGCCATCACAACACTCTGAGATAACAGCAAATGACACCCAGTCAACACTACCCTCGTCAGAAAAGTCAATAATCACTTCTGAAGGGTATACAAGCCCTACAGTTGTAACAACACCTAAGATTATAGTAAAGCCTCCAAGGCCTCCTTCGCCTAAGTCGACATCACCTGCCAACGAACAGCAAGAAGAAGAAGAAGAGGACGAAGAAGAAAGTGATGAAGAAGAGGAACTAGAGCCGCCAGAAATCAACTATTGCACGGTAAAAATATCCCCTGATAAACCGCCAAAAGAGCGTTTAAAGTTGATTATTAAAACTGATGTTATACGCAATGCTCTAGCTGCTGCCGCTGCTGCAGCTGCAGCCAAAGCAAAGAAAGCAAAGCAAGCAGCTTTAGGAAGCTTAGAGCGCCCAGAAAAGGAGAAGAAGAAAAATAAAAAACACAAACATTTAAAACATGTATCCGTCGAACAATTAGCTGCACCTCCACAAAACGCTGCGGCAGAGTTTAAAACACCTTCACCTCATTTGTCCCTTAGTCATACCAGCACAAACGAATCTTCTCAAGTAGTGCCTCAAATACATCTTCCAGCTACGTCACTTTCATCGGCAGCTAGAACAGTGATATCTCCTCCCACTCTTTCGGAAAAAGATTTCGACTCACAGTCTTCTGTTTTGGGTAGTATATCTTCAAAAGGTAATAGCACACCTCTGGCTGGCATACAGCCTGCAGCGGAAGAAAGTTGTGTGATACACAGTAGGGGATCTAGCGTTATAACTAGTGATCTAGAGACAAGCCAACATTCTTCCCTGGTTGCACCACCCTCAGAAATAGAACTGAGATTAGAATCGATGATGATGGATGGTGAAAGTAGTCAACAACAAAGAGCTTCTAGCATATTTGTTGAAGCAGAACCACTGCAGGAAGACATTTTAGCAGTACTAAGAGGAGAAGAAACGACAGTCATGGAAGAAGAGCAACCAGAAAAAATTAGAGAAAATGGAATTAATACCGACGAAATAATTGAATCGCTTGTTGCAACACCTGTGGAAAAAAATCTGATAGCCGGTCGCACAAATACTTGTAGTACAACGGACAAACGAGTAACACGAGGAAAGACTAAAACTAACTATGTAGAATCTAAAGAATTGGATGAACCTACAGCTGCGGTTGCTCAAATTCCACGAACGAGAGGTAGAAAACCTGTGGCGCCATTACAACAAACTCCCATTGAGGAATCAAATGTACTACCACAAAGACGAATAACTAGAAGAGGTAGGGCCAAAGCAGACGATACAGCGAACCCTGTAGTTATGGATACTGTAGAACAAACACCTAATATGATATTACAAGAATCATCCGCCAATAAGTCTGAAGAAGAAAACAATCCAATACCGGCGACAATTTTGTCCACAGCTAGAAGAGGTAGATCAACGCGCAATAATATAAACAACGGAAGCACCACAAATATCAACAACAATAATATCAACAAAATTGCTGCTAATCTTACAGCAAAGGTAAATCAGCAAGAATTACAAAAGCTTTCCCCTTCGGATTCCACCACATCGCCTTCCACACAACGTAGTTATAGTCGTAAACGAAAAAATCAACAAGTAACACAAGTCTTGCAGCCATCCAGTCTAACGGAAGAATCAGAGGAACTGCAACAACCAACACCCGCCAAACAACCCAATTTAGATTTGCCTTTAAATGAAAACACTGATACTCAAATTGCTCCCCTGCAGCCTTACGATAGTCGCTTAACACCTTCAATCGATCTGCAAGAAAACAACTCTGTAGGTTCTTCTCCATTGCAAAGGCCGGAAAGTAGTTTGGATAATCCCTCATCTTCCTCTCCGCCGCCCAGAAAGGATTATAAAATCAAAGATAAATTTAAGAGAACACTCACTCTGGATACTCAGGTTAATAATGCTGTAGTAATAAAACAGTCAACTACTGACTCCTCGATTGGCAGCAATCCTTCAGCCGCTGTGGCCGAGCCGGTAAAACTTGTGATCTCGAAAAAGAAAGGTAGCATATTTAAAAGCAGGGTGCCGTCAGAGCAAACAGACCAAGCTGGTAAAAGACATCTCTACAAACATAGATGGGATGCCACGGTCAATGGAGATGCTAACAGTGAAGGCTACACACCACCTAGCAATACTCAAAATATGGCTCCAGAAAACAAGACTACAAATTCAACTGTTGAAGCCATTTTCAATGACTTTAATAGTGATGAAACACGTAGCAGTCCTGTACCTGCCCACAAAATGACCAGAGTCATTAAGCCTAATCCTCAGACTTCCGCTTTTGATATGGATGACAATGACAACGGAGGCGACACCGTAACTTCTATACGAATAGATCGTAAAGCCAAGGAGTACTATACTGTAGTACGAAACGTAAAGACCGCTCATCAAATACAAGAAATTGGCGAGTACCAAGAAATGGATGATGACGTTGAATATATCTTGGATGCTCTGCAGCCCCACAATCCTATGTATACACGTTGTCTTTCAGCACTACAATTGGCAACTAAATGTATGGTACCGGCATTTCGTATGCATGTTAGAGCGCATGGTGTTGTAACAAAATTCTTTAAGGCACTCTCAGATGCCAACCGTGATTTGTCGTTGGGTCTTTGCACCACAGCTATTATGTATATTTTATCTCAAGAAGGCCTTAATATGGATTTAGATCGCGATTCATTGGAATTAATGATGAATCTGCTGGAATCTGAACAGACTGTGGCGGCGCCCGCAGATCATGCCAACTATGAAAGGAACAAGCAGAGAGTAAGAGAATTGTGCGAAGAAATAAAGATCCAGGGCAAGGCAACTCATCTCAATGTAGACAGCATTACCGTAGGTACCTTGGCAATGGAGACCCTTCTATCACTTACGTCTAAACGAGCTGGAGACTGGTTTAAAGAGGAGTTGCGAGAGCTTGGGGGCCTGGAGCATATTATCAAAACCATTAACGATTGCTGTAGACCGGTAATCGATAATGTCTACAGTGCAACTGGAATTAACTGGACTCGTCCCTTGCTAGATAACATGCAGACTGTCGAAAGATGTTTACGCGTCTTGGAAAATGTTACACAACTTAACGAAGAAAATCAACGTTATATTTTAACATATAACAACGGCTCTGTTGCAAGCACCCTCTGTTCTCTTTACTCCCTTTGCGACCGTGAACTGATTTTGTATTCTACATCAGAGTTGACATCACGTGATAATCCTGGCATTGTTATACGCGAACTCTTAACACCGTTAATGAAAGTTCTTATAAGTCTAACACATCCTTTTAGTGCCTCCCAAGCCTTGGGGGCGGAATTGGTAGGCCAGAAAGCTGATGTAATTGACACTAGCTTCCATTTGTTATTAAAGGCACCAAATTACATTCCAGACCGCTGTGTTTTTGAATTGAGTATATTAGTAAGTTGGCTATAAATTAAAAGTAATTTGCCTTATTATTATTAATTGTTATTATCTTAGTCACTCTTATTACTTATCAATCTAACAATGTATACAACGGAAAATCGTGCACGTATCATGAAAGCCTATGCTCCTACCGAATTTATTTTGAACCATAATGATAATTCACAGCCACGGCAATCTGCAATATCAGCAGTTATGACCTATTTCTATAAATGCGAAGAACTGGCGAGGTATTACTGTTGCATCAAAATTAAAAAATTGATTATGTTAATAAATTTCTCAATTGAAATATAGATTAGTAGAGAAGAACACTGATGCCTTTTTGGATAATCAAGAGAAAAATAAAAAGAAACAGGAAGAAGTGGACGAAACTGTTAATAACTGTGAGTTAAAATATAGAAATTCTAAACTGAAAAAGAAATTATTATTTCTGTGTGTTTTTTATTTTTATATAAAGTACTTCAAAAAGCTGGTCATCATATGGAACATTCTTTAAAAGGCAGCTATACAGCCATCTTAATAGGTCATCTAATCAACGATAATGAGCAATACGAAGCCATTGTTCGTTCACATTTGAAAGGCAATGGTTTCAAAGAAATCATCAGCGTTTTGGAGAAATACTACAATTTTATGAACTTAACAGCCAGTGTAAGTATTATAAATTATATAATTAGTTAGGAGTGTAGTGCAATTGAAAGAACATAAAAGATTTAAATATCTAGTCGATTTTGTTTATGAATATTTAAATTTTAATCTTCATGCAGTTCGCGTAGAGAGCTTAAGATGCAAAATATATTAAATTGTATAAATGTTTTTTCGTTTTATTAACTATTGAAATTATTCAGATCAGACATTCCAAAACTTATTTCATTGCTCGCTTAGAAGTACAATTCTTACGGTATCAGGGTTTCTAAAATTATATTTTCTTTTGTCTCCATATTAAGCCATCAAATACCCATGTTGTGGCAATAGTGAATTAATTCATTTCAAACTGTTAAGCTGTACTTTTTATTATTATTTTTATTAGATTTTGAGTGAAATGGTTTATTGATTCGTTTCGTTTCAACCTAATTTTTACACGCACTAACAAATTTAAATTTCGCTTAGAAAATGCGCTTTAATATGTGAAAGAACTTATATCAAAGATGTTTTTATATCAGTTCAGTATTCAGCGTGCTTATAACAAAAATGTAATTATACCTTCACCACACAAAGTAAAAAAAGGGTATATCTAAGTTTGTCTTCTTCCGTTTGTAATTTCTACAATATCCATTTCCGACCCCATAAAGAATGCATTTTATACATAGCGAAGTCGATTGAGCGATGTCCAACCGTCCGTTTGCGTTATTGTTGAAATCAACTTTGCCAAAAAACAAATATATGAGACGATATAGAATTTAAAAGTAAGAAAAAACATCATGTAAAAAGATTATTGATCGCCCATATGTTTGGAATTATGAGCCTCTGAACTTTTTGTAGAAAAGTACGATTGTGAACCATATTTGTTACTTCTTGTGATCATAGTAAATTTTTATCAAAACAAAAACACAGCAATCTTAAAAAACTCTTAATTTAATTTTCTTAAAGATAAATAAAAATCTTTAAATTTGTTTTAGAAATTTTTTTACAGTGCATTTCTTACATTTCATGCTAATTTGTGGCACTTTCCAAATCATGAAATCAATCTGGTTTAAATATGTATAAATTACAAAATCTTGATCAGTAATAGATTTACAGATTTTTTATTAATAAAATTAAAAAATAGAAACTTTCATATAAAATAAAAAAAGATGCTTCGAAAATATACAAAAAATATATAACCAAAGAGATGTTAAAAATGATGATAATTATTGAGGAGGGTTTTTCAAAACTTGACTATTTCACTTTTTATGTTTATTCACAATTTAACAAAATAGTTTTTTTTTTTTTTTTTTTTGTTATGAGTTTTAAAGTGGAATAGTCTACCTTTGATGAAATTATGCTTTTCTTTATTTTATAGTGCACAGCGTTTTGGCCTATTTTTTTTTCGCTGAGATTGCAAGTAACCGCTGTCGAACGTGGATTACTCAAGTTTTAAAAAAATATATATTAATTAAATAAATAACTTAGTTGCTAAACATTGATGAATATAAAGAATTATTTTTATCATTCTACTGACTTTTTACGAAAACGAAAAAAATTTCAAATCAAAACTTTAAGTAAAACGGTCAAGGGTGACCGTAACTACAAATGGTAACTGTAATCTATTTTTTACGTGAGAAATCTATACATATAATAAAACTGTAACGGGATCACTACTGACAAAAAATATTTTTGTAAAATTTTGTTGTTGGTGTAGATAGTAACACTTATTTTTTAATTTTTGTCTGTCTGTGTTCGCATCAAGTAAAAACTACTTGAACTACTGAACCTTGGTTCAAAATTAGAACACGTCATTTCATAGAGAAAATAGAGAACAAACGTGAAAGCGCTAAATTTTACAAGTATAATCAGGTATGTGATGGAAATCGATCGACTTCAAAACGATTCGTTTTGGAATAAATTTTAAACAACAATAAAGAAGTTACCCCAAAGTAATTGTAGAAATTGAATGAAAAGATATAGAAAACTATATTGAAGATATTTAATACACGAACATAGTATTCATATCAGCACTATTCTCGATTTATATCGTTCCGATTTTAAAATCGATTTCTATCACTTACCTGATTATGGTATTAAAACATTTGCCACCACATTTAATTTTTATTTAAAAGTATATTTTTCTTAATTTAAATTTAAATAAAACAGACCCACTGATGAAGTCGTGGGTACTGTTAGTAATAAATAAAATAAATCAATTAAAATTTTACTTTTTCGGCTTTGGTTCATTTTTAATTTAACTTTTATTAAGAAAAATTATTTTTCAAATGTACGCGGACGTTTTCCAAAAAAACCAGAAAAATTAGACGCTGGCAGAATGTAATGCTGCATTTTCAGGACCGCCAAATCCATCTTCAGCATTCTTTGCATTCAACACCTTGATTTGCGTATACTGTAAATATCATCCATTTAACCAACTAATCAATGTTAATTTGGTTGGACGAAATTCACACACAACTCAAAGCATTTTTTTGTTGTCTTCTCCACAACACGTCTTGTACATTTGTTGCAATTTTGTACTTCACCGTCGGTATAGTCACGAAATGCAAATTTTATTTTTAATCATTCATACTTGTTTTTCTCACAACATTATAGATGCTGTTCCAGTATCATATCAATTTCATCAACTATGGGAACACCTTTTAATGTCTAAATTCAAATTGTATACATGTTGTTATAGCGGATTTAACAATACAGGTTTCTTGTAATTTTTAGCTGTCCGTCCATAACGGTTCAAAGAATTGGTCACATAGATCAAATATTGGGGCACCCTTTTTTAGATTAAATACATTCCTCACCACAGGTGGAAAACGGGTACATCTAAGGTTGTCATTCCGTTTGTAATTTCTTTAACATCCATTTCCGATGCCATAAAGTAAACATATTCTGAGTTTTTATGAAACGCGAAGTCAATTGAGCTATATTCGTCTGCCCTTCCGTATTCGGGTTGAAATCAAGTTTTTCTAGCTACTAAATGAGCTAGAGAAAATTTAAAAACACTGATCGATAAAATTTAAATTTTGAAAACTTCGCTATTGAAACCAGCAGGACCGGTCCATGTTCTCTAATTTTTCTATGTCATTTGGAACAAATCTAGTTTAGAAAAGTAACTACAATAAAAAAAACTCGATAGAGAATTAAAAATAAGAAGAAAAAAACATTAAGTAAAAGAATTGGCGTTCGCCATTATTTTCCGAGTATCGGCATTTGAACTTTTCATAGAAAATTAGATTGTTCACCATATTTTTTAAGATAAGCTTTTGAAAAGAAAATACTAAACTTTTTATGTTAAATTATATATTGTATTTATTTATTTATTTTTTTCTTATTTTTTAATTCTCTGATTCCAATATTTTTGGGATAGAAGCAACAGAAATTTTTATTAATTTATTGGTATACTAGCAGTGCCCACGACTTTGTCCGCGTATCATTCTTATTTATATTTGAATTTAAAATTCAAATTTATATATTATTGGCTTAACTTATAAAAATTGAAATTTTAAATTGTATTACAAGTTTACACTAGTTATTAAACACATTTTGTTTAGTAAAATATTTCTAAAAGTTCGTATTCAAAATCACACAAAATTAGTCCAATAGCTTATTTAAGCTTTAAATAATTTTTCACTTATATTTAAAGTACAATTTGTAATTAACTAAAAAATCGAATGTGGTTTCCTCATATTTATTTTACGCAAAAGAAATAACCTTTTTAGTAATATCACATGCATATGATTACTGCAAATTCGTGAACATGTTTTAATTATTTTGGTCATAGATAAAGTGAAAATGTTGTAAATAAAACAAGTTCTACATTGATTTGTCCACATTTTGTGTGCTTCAATATTCAAATAAGTTTTTTAATCTAATTATCAAAAATCTCAAATCTTGTTTAGCCCATTAGGTAGAATAGAAATAAGGACTCTAAAGTTATTATATGTTATATAGTTTGCAATATCTCAAATAATTTGTTGCGGTATTAACTATTATAAACTACTTAAATTTTATTTAAATTTTAATGTGAAAAAAATAATTATTTGGAATCTTTTTATATTAATTTACTTTAATTGGGCCTGATTCCTTCAAGCATATACATATGGCAATTTCGCTACTGCTAATAAAATACAGTCAGGCACTAAATTTTAAATACAGCCCAAAAATTGTATGTTTAGAGAAAAGTAAACGTTTCAGAAAAACTTGAAGTATGTAGATTTAGTTTCATAAATAACAAAAAACAATAACAAAAAATATAGACTTCATTAAAAACATAACTGTAATCCTTAAAAATACGATTAAATGCGCTGGACAAAAGCTTAAATACATCTTGGAATGTTAGCACATTTTTTAAATAAATTAAAAAAGTAAAACATTTCAATACATTGTTGGACCGCCATGGCTTTGAAGAACTACCTGTAAGCGGCGTGGCATAGAAAGTAAAAGTTAAAGCTTTCTGTTTTAGAAGGCGATATTTCTGACCATATTTTTTTAAGAGCTCGTTACCGAAGTTAATGGTAATTTTCGCTTCATTAAATCCCAAACGTGTTCAATTGGGTTTAAATCTGGTGACTGGGGTGGGCTATGGAGCACCTGGGAGCATAATACAGCATCCACTCCTTCACAGAAATGGCAGGGTGCTTTAGATCGTTATCCTGTTGGAAGATCCAATGAGGTCCAAGGCCTAAGATGTCGACAGATGCTTGCAAATTTCTTTCCAATATATTCTTGTTTGTATGCTAGTTCATTATGCCATCAATAAACTCCAAATTTCCAACCCCCGCTGCTCAAATAGCTTCTCAAACCATTACATTGCCACCTACATGTTTTACTGTAGGAACCAAATTTTGCTTTTGAAGAACAGTCCATCTCTTTCAAACAAATTAAATTTGAACTCGTATGTAAGTTAACTGTTCTCCAAAACTCAGCGTCTTTGTTTTTATACTTATGTGCAAACTCCAGTCTTAGTTTTTTGTTTTTTCACTAATCAGTGGCTTTTTTCGGGGAACTCGTCTTTTATATCCATTTTTTTCGCAACGCTCTTTGAACAGTTCTTGGGTGAACATGTGTGTTATAGTAATTAGCGATGTCCTCTACAAGTTTTGGGACGCTTATTTGTGGATTTTTCTTCACTTCTCTTACGATGTGGTTAACATCACGATTGGTTAGTATTTTCGGACGACCGCTTCTGGGCATATTTGCTACTGAACTACTTTCTTTATATTTTCTAGTTATATTTTGAACACTTGAAAATGGCAAATTGAATAATTTTTCTATTTCTCTATAGGATTTTCCTTCATTAAAATGTGCTTTTATTAAATAATTGATGTTTGGCTCAATTTCTTTACTTTGCCCATAATTTTCGAATAACAAACCACTAATAATAAGGCAGAAATGCTACTAATAACAAGTGCTGACTTGTAATAAAAGAATTTCTTTGTTTCGTAAGATGTTTTTAAACTTTTGTCTGCTGCATTTTGTAGTTACTGTGACATTTACTGTTGTGTTTTAAATGAAATTAGTATTTTTTGTCATTATGAAACTAAATAAAACTGCATACTTCAAGTATTTCTGAAACGTTTACTTTTCTCTAAACATGAAATTATTGGGGTGTATTTAAACTTTAGTCCCTGACTGTGTTTATATTTAAAGGAATCAAGCATAATTAAATTAAATAAATTTGACTTTTTATTTTTCACTTTTCATATACTGTAAGCGTCAAAAAAAAGTAAACAGTTGGTTTATCTGCATTAAAGCTTTTATTACAGAAAAGATTTAAGTAGAAATTAAAATGTTTAATAATAGTTTAAGAGGCTTATAAAATAAGAGTTTAATTCAGTATTAACCTAAATTAAAAACTAAACAAAAACAAAAATAATTCACTTCATCTTAAAATACTGCTATTTTTATGCGTAAAAAAAAAGTAAACAGAATCTAATAAATAGGCAAGTTAGGAACAGAAACTAAAAATAGCTTAACTTTTAGTATTTGGTTTGTTTTCCATTTGTATCTAGCACCGCTTTTAATCTTCTTGGCATTGATTCCACATGGTTTCTCGTAATGTCTGGACATATTTTGTTCCATTTTTCTGTTAAAGTCTTTTTCAAATCGTCCTTGTTGGAAATGGATCTTTGTCTGATTTTTCTATCAAGGTGCTCCCATAATTGTTCGATAGGGTTAAGGTCTGGAGACTGAGGTGGGTGATATAAGGTCTTAGGCGTTCGGTATAAAAACTATTCCTTAATAATCATCGATGTATGTTTCGGGTCGTTTGTCTTGTTGAAAGACCTAGTTGTTAGGGAGTTCTAATCTTTCAACGCTGGGGGCAACGTTTTCTTTTAAAATGTTTAAGTAATCCATTTTATTCATTGTAGACTCAATAAACACTAGATTGCTGACACCAGATGCCGCCATACAGCCCCAGACCATAACAGAACCTCCACCATGTTTGACTGTAGTTGTAATGCACTTTTCATGCAAAGCTTGATTCTTCGAACGCCACATTTTTGGAGGCTTCTTCATTCCAAATATTTCGAATTTGCTCTCATCGGTATATAATATGTTTTTTCAGATCTCAAAACCCTTGTTTTTGTACTTTTTTGTGAATTCTACGATCTTCTGTTGATTTACTTTAGAAATGTATGGCTTTTTTTGAGGAACTCTGCCGTATAGTCCATTTTTGTGGAGTACAGTTAGTACTGGCACTGACTGATTTTCCAGATGTCTTTGTTATATTTTTTGCTATTTGAACAGCACTTGACACAGGATTTGTATTAACTTCTCGAACTACTGCTCGTACTTTTGTGCCAGTAAGTCGTTTTGGTTGTCCTGGCCGGGGTAAATCTTCTACTGTGTTATGCTTAACATATTTATCTATAATTTTTTTTTTATAGTGCAATGGTTTCTTCTGACAATTTCTCCAATTTCATGCAAGGATTTATTTTTTTTTATGCATACATAATATGATTTTTCTAGTTTCATTGGTCGTTTGCTTAGGCGTTTTTTAAAACTTGTAATGTTTGCTATATTTTTTGACAAAATTAATAGAAAACTTCAAAAATATATTTACTATACCGGCTTACTAGATTAATAACTGCTTTTCAAAGAATTGACGGTTTTTCCCCAAAATATTAAAAAAAGAATCAAACAATATCGCCACTGTTTACTTTTTTTGACGCATAAAAATATCAGTATTTTAAGATGAAGTGAATTATTTTTGTTTAGTTTTTAATTTTGGTTAATACTGAATTAAACTCTTATTTTATAAGCCTCTTAAACTGTTATTAAACATTTTAATTTCTACTTAAATCTTTCCTGTAATAAAAGCTTTAATGCGGATAAGCCAACTGTTTACTTTTTTTTGACGCTGACTGCACATACTTCAACGTTGGACAATTTTTTTTCTTTTTTTGTATAAAAACATTTTATTTGTATGAAGATATATATTCCCCAGGATGCTTGCCAAAGCTAGATTTATGGATTTTTTTCAATATTAAATTTTAAAGGTCTGTAACGTTAAATATATCGATTACAGACAGTATTTATATTTTATATTTTCTCCTTAAAATTATTTTTTCTATCCTAGGCAAAGCTCTCGTTTTTTTTAAACAAAATTCACTTTATGGCTTAAAGAATTATTAATCGTTTATGCTTAGATTTATTTACGTGTTTTAACAGTTTATGAATTAGACTGTAGCAATTATAAAGTAAGTTGAAATGAATATTAGTTGTTAGTGTGTCCGGTTAATTGGTTAATGGAAAAACAGCGATAATTTAATCAACCCCCATTTCTTTCTAACTAAATTTAAAGATTTTACTCTGTTACCTTTAATTTGTTCTTAAAAAAAAACTATGAAATCAATTAATATTTTCTGTTAATTATTGTAGTCACAAAAAATATGCCCACAGCAGTTTTCCGTTTTTTTTAATAATCCACTCCAAAGCAAAATAACTTGCTGATATCAAATACAAAAAATAAGTATATTAAAATAGTACGAAAAAATTAGCCTAAGCTATTCACGCTAATAGTAGGATATTAGCTTTAGGCGTTTTTTACTTTTCGACTGAATGCATAGTTCACGATCAAGTATATTAACCAAAGTTTAAAGCTCTGTCAATGGCTTATATCAATTATTAACACAATAGGCTCCAAAGAAAATAATTTATTTTTTATCTTTTCAGGCTGAAGCGTCGGTTGTGGAACATAAAAAATCAACCAAAAATTTATTAGATTATTTCAAGAAGCGTGATCTACTATATGAAATTAATGCCGATGAAAATACTTTGCCGCTTAATTTAGAAACAACTCCTCACCATCAAACTCATGAAGAACAATTACAAGACCACAACGCCTCAACATCGTCATCAACAAATAGCACGACAACAAACCAAAGGGTTTTCAAGACATATAGTCAAAGATAAGATAAAATTATTCAAGCACCAGAACACGATAATTACGATTTTTAAAATAATATTGTTTATTTTTATTTTTAAATTTTATTTTTGTTTTGTTTTTATTTATTAAAAAACAGGAAATTAACCCAAGTGTAATATTTGTTTTTAAGCTATTTAGCTTGCTATTTAATACAATTGTATAATTAAAGTTAAAAAATTAAATCTAAAATTGCTTTTATTAGTTTTATTTATAATTTACTTTATTAATAACTCACTATTAAAACCAAACACGCTCATACATCATTACCATTACCATCCATTAAATAAATATTTGATAAAAAAAAAAAAAAAACTTAACTACAAAAACAAAATAAACTCTGTAAACAACTTTTAAACAATGTTGAACATTTTTTTTTACTTAACTGCTTTTATTATTTATATTACTCTTTTATAATTAATAGTTTCATGAAATGTCTTACATAAGGAAAATATAGTTAAAGCAATTTTAATTTAAAGCATCAAAGCAATTTTTTGTCGTCATATTTTAGCACGTTAAAATTTTACTTCTTTATTTCCGTCTAAGAGTTTTTTGTTTAGTACTGTGTAAATAGCTAACAATAATAAGTGGTAGAGAAATAAAAGTAATTTTAAACTTACCTATTTTTGTTTTTTGTCTTTTAAAATATTAATAAATGTATTTGTTACACTTCCGTTATTTTTTAAATAAATAAATTATATTTATCCTTTCTTTTATTATTTATAAAGTAGAGTAAAGAAAATAAAAAATATATGCATATACTAAAAAAAATAGAAGCTTAGTTTGTTTTTGCTATCCATATATTTTATAAAACTATATAAAATAATAACAAAAACTCAATTTTTATTTTTTAATATATATGTATGTACATCTGAAGTTAATTTAAGTTATCAATATAAAATAATGGAAAATAAACCTTTTTTAATGAAAAAAATATTTTTGGTATAAAATTGAAGAAAAAAAAAAACAAATTTATAAAACATAGATTTTCGGGAGCAAATTAATTCTATATTTATATTGAAACAAAAATGTGAGAAATTATTAAAAATTGTCATGAACAAATTTGTGTATATGTGAATATTTATATTTAAATATAGTTTTGATTTTCAGTTTTCAGAATTTAATAAAATAATAAATAAAACTGCAAATATTGCGGTTAAATTAAAATGTAATTTAATTAAAGTTTATATATTATTAATTTAAAAATAGAAATATAAAGTTGTTTAAATAAACGTATAAATATGAAAATAATTCCGTGTAAAGTTTTATTTACCCGAAAAATTTGAATGTTGTGTAATAAAATGGAAATAAATCTGTTTCGTTTTAAAAACTTAATATGACTGCAAGTGTTAAAGTTAAGTCTATGCTTTGATTTTTAAGGTTATAGTTTTTAGGAGGGCGGTAGATAATATCCATTAACTTAAAATTTTAGTTCCACAATATTTATTCACAAAGGTGCTACCAAACGAAGTATCACGTTTGTCAGAACTTTTCTGAAATAACAGTGATTTAAATCATTTTAATAAATATTTATAGGGGCTTATGTACATAATTCATTTAGAATAACAAATGCATTTGAAACTAATTTTTGATAGGTATGAAAGTAAAACCAGACTGTAAAATTCTTTCCAGTATGTCACGCGCTGTATGTATTTTCAACTGAAAATACTAAAACCATTAACGCCATGTTATGAAAAGGTTATAATCTTGGTTGCATTCCATTTTCAACATTAACACTAGATGTACCAGACCAGTCAAAATGACTGTTTTCGGTATTTAAATTTAAAATTTCTACTTCGTGTAATATTTTTTTTTTCGTAATGATATCATGACTTTTCTAGTTATAACTAAAGAACCAATTCTAAAGAGTTTATATTACTGCATATAAGTATGTTGTTAGTAAAAATAATTTGCGTTTTTAACACTTATACTAGTACCAGTCAAAATGATAAAATGAACAGCCATATTGACTGGTTTGGTATAAATGGTTGAATAATTGTGCCAACCAAAAACGACCCTCTTTACCGACAATGCCAACAAGCTGTCACGTTATTCCAGCATAATTACTCCAGTGTGAATTAGCTCATTCACCTGTTTTGGATTCGCCTTGGATAATCATATAAAAAAAACGCTATAGATGTTACTTTATTGTAATAGAGCATTTTGTACAATACAGAGTTGTTATTGATTTTGTCACAAAAAAAAAACAGCTGAGAATAACAGTGACATTAGTGATTACAGCATTATAAAATTACAAACTAGTGATTAATATTCCTTCGGCATTTAATTCTCGATTATTATAAACAAAATAACAATTAAAAATGGCAAACAATCCACAAAATACTGAGAATTTAGAATCTATAGATAAGCAACAAATGAAAACGGTAAGTGGGTAAAAACAGAATATACTTCAACATACACATTGTGCAAATAACTTGGGTTTTTTAGTTTACAGATTTTTTAATGTCATACAATAAATTAGCTGAAATATGTTTCACAGACTGTGTTAGAGATTTTACAGCCCGGCAAGTCAAACCCACTGAAGTAAGCAGACATTTAGAATATAATTCCCTTAATAACCCGCTTCTTTTTTAATAGGAAAAATGTTCATTGAATTGCATGGAAAAGTATTTAAAAATGAATCAACGTGTATCGCAGAGATTCCAGGAATTTCAAATGATAGCTAATGAAAATGCTTTAGCCATGGCTCAAAAAACTGGTAGACTTTAGAAATCCTCACAGATGTACAACCTAAATATAATGAAAAAATGAATTTCTTATATTTAAACGATTTCATAGTTTTTTATTTAAATACATTTTTATAACACAAATTCTAATTTAGTAAGTAATTTTTTTGCAGCATATTTAATAAAAATTTTAAACTATCTTGAATTAAAATAGTAATTTTAGCTGTTTAGGACTTAAGCCTCTTTTACCGATATTAAATTCTGTCTTAAAGTAGAACAAAAAAATGCTTTATATAACTTAAGTGTGCGAACTTCGTAAAACTTTGGAATTTAATATTAATTGTATTTACGCTTGCCTATAATTTATTTCTATTCTTTATTTAAACATTATGATTTAAATATGTAACTGAATTATTCAATGAAATGTTAACGACGAACTAAAGGTTTAAATCAATTTCGTGTGTTTTTTCCAAGATCAATGGACAGGAGTTATAGTTTCAGGAAAACCTTCGATTTCACTGATCAGAGCGTATTCCAAAATGACTCGTCCTTCTTTGTATCTACAATTAAAAGTTATTTAATGTTTATATATTATTTTTTGCAATATCAAATGATTACTTTGCATACTTTTAATTTTGCAGTCATATGATACTGCTAAACATATTAAAACTATTACGTTTAATTATTTTCTAAAAGAGTCAAATTTTAGGCGTATGTTTTATTCACATGTTATATA
Source organism: Cistogaster globosa (assembly GCA_937654795.1). Taxonomy (NCBI): domain Eukaryota; kingdom Metazoa; phylum Arthropoda; class Insecta; order Diptera; family Tachinidae; genus Cistogaster; species Cistogaster globosa. Next base: position 26,682,062 of record OW569406.1, read on the forward strand.
AAAATGATTAAGCTCAATTTTATCCAATTAAAAAAAGGAATAAGTAAAATATATTCTAAGTTGAGTAAGTCATAATTAATTTTATTTATACCAAATGCTACATACCAAATTACACTTTCGAATTTGTTTAAAATTCACCATGGCTTTTAAAAATATATCACCAAATAAGTACTTTCCGAGTCGATGCACATTTGTGCTCGGTTAATGGAATTGTGAATGGCTGCTGTAAAACAACTGACACTTCGATTTTTCATTCATTGTTGCTTTAAAGATTTGTGATGAGATTTAAAGAAACAACAAAGTCTATGTAAAAATAACAACCGAAAACTAGTCAAATAGGCAGTAATAAATTAAATAATATTTATAAGTGAAATTCATAGTAGCTCATCACACAGGTGCCTATATCTTGTTTGTTTATTCATATACCCCAATAACCCACTCGTCAAAATTTCTGTGTGACAATCACAGTGCATTGGTTGTTTAAACGTTGTATTTTTTCAACAAAATGTCGAAGGTATACTGTAGGTACATCTTCAAATAATTTTGTCATGAAATCAAAGCTTATTTTTTCATTAATTCGCTAAAACCTTAAAATTGATTCGCCGTGTGTCAATTCAAAACAATTGTTTTTAAATCGATAGATTTTCTCACATACCTGAATACCAAAATTTTGAGAGAAAATTCTCAAGTTCCTTTATTAGAAATATTAATAACTAGCAAAGCGTTGTATATAAAAATTACAGCCTGTTTTTTTTAACAAATAAGCAAACGAAAAAAAAAAACAAATGCAATTTCTATAGGTATTAACCGATTGTTAATAATTTTTACCTTCATTAAAATTGTTCAAAAATTTATATTTTACGCCTTTTAATTGCTTTTTGCACAAATATTTTAAATAATCTTTGTACAGTTTAAAATAATATTGTTGACAAGAAATTGTACTTACTTTTGAGCCTCATCTGTTGCGTACTCATACATCCAGCCTAGTTTGGCACTACAGTTTTTGCACATAACATCGCGTACCATATGACGTCCCGTTAGCATAACACGCTCCTGTATATTGCTAAAGGTTAAATTTACTACACGTTTAAAGAGATAAGCGCGTCCTATTTCATTAAGAACAACAGTCAATTTTTACATCAGCGTAGTAAACGATGTAATACCCCACATGGATTTCAGCAAATGCATACATGTAAATACATATGTATAATAAATTATAAATGAGAAGAATGGCAACGGGCAGTGAATGGAAAGACTGATAAAAACCCCTTTAACTTACCGGTAGCTCCAGTAAAACGAGTACTTATCAGCTGGTTTCGATTAGTTAGGTTTGTTTGGCATTGTGCACAATTAAATAGACGAGTGCCACCTAAATGTTCCAAAAAAACTCGACCCATTACGGAAGAGTTTACACCTTTGTATCTTTTTGTTCTTACAAGCTACTGATGCACATAGAGATGTACAATGACAAAATTAAATATACAACCAATCAGTCGGTTGTTTTAGTTTCTTTTTATACAATTTAATAAAATAAAACTGTCTATATTTTTTCTTTGTTTTCTGACTATTTTTTTTTTGTGACGTTCTTATTTGTAAAAGAAATGTTTGGTATTTACGCATAAAAGTACTTTTTTGCGATTTTATATCTAATTTTAAAGGGGTATAATTATTTAAAATGCAATAACTATAGCAGCTTTTCTGTTTTCCGTACAAAATTATTTTATTTTCTAAACATTTTTTGTAAACTGTCAAATTTTTGGCTGTAGATGTCAGGATTTTATCACAATGTATTACTTTTGAAAACAGTGTTAGAAAACGAATCGAATATAAGTGATAATCAACTTGAAATGATACCTGAAGATATAAAGGCATTAGCTCAGTTCAGTAACTTCACTAGCTTTTAACTCTGGAGGTGAAATTTTGGGATATACCTTCTAACGTGGTGGTAAATTTTACCCCTATTAAATTTTTATACTAAAAAAAAAACTTTTTCTTAATTACATTTGTTTTAAAAAGAAATGGTAATGTTTTCAATACATAAATGGTTTATTGATTCGTTTCGTTTTAATCTAATTTTTACAGGCACTAACAAATTTAAATTTCGCTTAGAAGTTTCGTTTAATATGTCAAAGAACTTCGATTGAATCAAAGAAGTTTTTATATTAGTTCAGTATTCAGCGTGCTTATATCCCAAATAGGATTATACCCTTCGCCACACAAAGTGTTATTCCGTTTGTAATTTCTACAATATCTATTTCCGACTCCATAAGGTATGCATCTTATGAGCTAGAAAAAATTTAAATACGCAAATCGTTTACACATAGTTTCTAAAATTTTGCTATTGAAAATTAACAAGATCGGTCCATGTCCTTCGGGCCAGCGGATAAAACACCCCGCCTGCCCCTAATTTTTCCATGTCATTTTTAACAATGAAGTATCTCTAATAAAAAAATAAATATATAAGGTAATATAGAATTGAAAAGTATGAAAAAAACATCAAGTGAACAGATTGGCGCTCGCCCATATTTTCCGAGTTATGGGCCTCTGAACTTTTCATAGAAAAGTACGATTTTGCACCATATAATTTTAAATATCAATATGGGTCCACTAGGAAGAAGATAAAAAACTTTAAGCAAAAAATGGTAAAACCGTCGGTAAAAACTGAAGCAATGGTTACTTAAATATGAGTAGTTTCTTTACTCAATCAGATTTTGTTATTTGTGATCATAGTATATCTTTACTCAGAACAAAATTACAACAAGCTTAAAAAAGTCTCCAAATAATTCAGTAAGTCGTTTTGGTTGTCCTGGCCGGGGTAAATCTTCTACTGTGTTATGCTTAACATATTTATCTATAATTTTTTTTTTATAGTGCAATGGTTTCTTCTGACAATTTCTCCAATTTCATGCAAGGATTTATTTTTTTTTATGCATACATAATATGATTTTTCTAGTTTCATTGGTCGTTTGCTTAGGCGTTTTTTAAAACTTGTAATGTTTGCTATATTTTTTGACAAAATTAATAGAAAACTTCAAAAATATATTTACTATACCGGCTTACTAGATTAATAACTGCTTTTCAAAGAATTGACGGTTTTTCCCCAAAATATTAAAAAAAGAATCAAACAATATCGCCACTGTTTACTTTTTTTGACGCATAAAAATATCAGTATTTTAAGATGAAGTGAATTATTTTTGTTTAGTTTTTAATTTTGGTTAATACTGAATTAAACTCTTATTTTATAAGCCTCTTAAACTGTTATTAAACATTTTAATTTCTACTTAAATCTTTCCTGTAATAAAAGCTTTAATGCGGATAAGCCAACTGTTTACTTTTTTTTGACGCTGACTGCACATACTTCAACGTTGGACAATTTTTTTTCTTTTTTGTATAAAAACATTTTATTTGTATGAAGATATATATTCCCCAGGATGCTTGCCAAAGCTAGATTTATGGATTTTTTTCAATATTAAATTTTAAAGGTCTGTAACGTTAAATATATCGATTACAGACAGTATTTATATTTTATATTTTCTCCTTAAAATTATTTTTTCTATCCTAGGCAAAGCTCTCGTTTTTTTTAAACAAAATTCACTTTATGGCTTAAAGAATTATTAATCGTTTATGCTTAGATTTATTTACGTGTTTTAACAGTTTATGAATTAGACTGTAGCAATTATAAAGTAAGTTGAAATGAATATTAGTTGTTAGTGTGTCCGGTTAATTGGTTAATGGAAAAACAGCGATAATTTAATCAACCCCCATTTCTTTCTAACTAAATTTAAAGATTTTACTCTGTTACCTTTAATTTGTTCTTAAAAAAAAACTATGAAATCAATTAATATTTTCTGTTAATTATTGTAGTCACAAAAAATATGCCCACAGCAGTTTTCCGTTTTTTTTAATAATCCACTCCAAAGCAAAATAACTTGCTGATATCAAATACAAAAAATAAGTATATTAAAATAGTACGAAAAAATTAGCCTAAGCTATTCACGCTAATAGTAGGATATTAGCTTTAGGCGTTTTTTACTTTTCGACTGAATGCATAGTTCACGATCAAGTATATTAACCAAAGTTTAAAGCTCTGTCAATGGCTTATATCAATTATTAACACAATAGGCTCCAAAGAAAATAATTTATTTTTTATCTTTTCAGGCTGAAGCGTCGGTTGTGGAACATAAAAAATCAACCAAAAATTTATTAGATTATTTCAAGAAGCGTGATCTACTATATGAAATTAATGCCGATGAAAATACTTTGCCGCTTAATTTAGAAACAACTCCTCACCATCAAACTCATGAAGAACAATTACAAGACCACAACGCCTCAACATCGTCATCAACAAATAGCACGACAACAAACCAAAGGGTTTTCAAGACATATAGTCAAAGATAAGATAAAATTATTCAAGCACCAGAACACGATAATTACGATTTTTAAAATAATATTGTTTATTTTTATTTTTAAATTTTATTTTTGTTTTGTTTTTATTTATTAAAAAACAGGAAATTAACCCAAGTGTAATATTTGTTTTTAAGCTATTTAGCTTGCTATTTAATACAATTGTATAATTAAAGTTAAAAAATTAAATCTAAAATTGCTTTTATTAGTTTTATTTATAATTTACTTTATTAATAACTCACTATTAAAACCAAACACGCTCATACATCATTACCATTACCATCCATTAAATAAATATTTGATAAAAAAAAAAAAAAAACTTAACTACAAAAACAAAATAAACTCTGTAAACAACTTTTAAACAATGTTGAACATTTTTTTTTACTTAACTGCTTTTATTATTTATATTACTCTTTTATAATTAATAGTTTCATGAAATGTCTTACATAAGGAAAATATAGTTAAAGCAATTTTAATTTAAAGCATCAAAGCAATTTTTTGTCGTCATATTTTAGCACGTTAAAATTTTACTTCTTTATTTCCGTCTAAGAGTTTTTTGTTTAGTACTGTGTAAATAGCTAACAATAATAAGTGGTAGAGAAATAAAAGTAATTTTAAACTTACCTATTTTTGTTTTTTGTCTTTTAAAATATTAATAAATGTATTTGTTACACTTCCGTTATTTTTTAAATAAATAAATTATATTTATCCTTTCTTTTATTATTTATAAAGTAGAGTAAAGAAAATAAAAAATATATGCATATACTAAAAAAAATAGAAGCTTAGTTTGTTTTTGCTATCCATATATTTTATAAAACTATATAAAATAATAACAAAAACTCAATTTTTATTTTTTAATATATATGTATGTACATCTGAAGTTAATTTAAGTTATCAATATAAAATAATGGAAAATAAACCTTTTTTAATGAAAAAAATATTTTTGGTATAAAATTGAAGAAAAAAAAAAACAAATTTATAAAACATAGATTTTCGGGAGCAAATTAATTCTATATTTATATTGAAACAAAAATGTGAGAAATTATTAAAAATTGTCATGAACAAATTTGTGTATATGTGAATATTTATATTTAAATATAGTTTTGATTTTCAGTTTTCAGAATTTAATAAAATAATAAATAAAACTGCAAATATTGCGGTTAAATTAAAATGTAATTTAATTAAAGTTTATATATTATTAATTTAAAAATAGAAATATAAAGTTGTTTAAATAAACGTATAAATATGAAAATAATTCCGTGTAAAGTTTTATTTACCCGAAAAATTTGAATGTTGTGTAATAAAATGGAAATAAATCTGTTTCGTTTTAAAAACTTAATATGACTGCAAGTGTTAAAGTTAAGTCTATGCTTTGATTTTTAAGGTTATAGTTTTTAGGAGGGCGGTAGATAATATCCATTAACTTAAAATTTTAGTTCCACAATATTTATTCACAAAGGTGCTACCAAACGAAGTATCACGTTTGTCAGAACTTTTCTGAAATAACAGTGATTTAAATCATTTTAATAAATATTTATAGGGGCTTATGTACATAATTCATTTAGAATAACAAATGCATTTGAAACTAATTTTTGATAGGTATGAAAGTAAAACCAGACTGTAAAATTCTTTCCAGTATGTCACGCGCTGTATGTATTTTCAACTGAAAATACTAAAACCATTAACGCCATGTTATGAAAAGGTTATAATCTTGGTTGCATTCCATTTTCAACATTAACACTAGATGTACCAGACCAGTCAAAATGACTGTTTTCGGTATTTAAATTTAAAATTTCTACTTCGTGTAATATTTTTTTTTTTCGTAATGATATCATGACTTTTCTAGTTATAACTAAAGAACCAATTCTAAAGAGTTTATATTACTGCATATAAGTATGTTGTTAGTAAAAATAATTTGCGTTTTTAACACTTATACTAGTACCAGTCAAAATGATAAAATGAACAGCCATATTGACTGGTTTGGTATAAATGGTTGAATAATTGTGCCAACCAAAAACGACCCTCTTTACCGACAATGCCAACAAGCTGTCACGTTATTCCAGCATAATTACTCCAGTGTGAATTAGCTCATTCACCTGTTTTGGATTCGCCTTGGATAATCATATAAAAAAAACGCTATAGATGTTACTTTATTGTAATAGAGCATTTTGTACAATACAGAGTTGTTATTGATTTTGTCACAAAAAAAAAACAGCTGAGAATAACAGTGACATTAGTGATTACAGCATTATAAAATTACAAACTAGTGATTAATATTCCTTCGGCATTTAATTCTCGATTATTATAAACAAAATAACAATTAAAAATGGCAAACAATCCACAAAATACTGAGAATTTAGAATCTATAGATAAGCAACAAATGAAAACGGTAAGTGGGTAAAAACAGAATATACTTCAACATACACATTGTGCAAATAACTTGGGTTTTTTAGTTTACAGATTTTTTAATGTCATACAATAAATTAGCTGAAATATGTTTCACAGACTGTGTTAGAGATTTTACAGCCCGGCAAGTCAAACCCACTGAAGTAAGCAGACATTTAGAATATAATTCCCTTAATAACCCGCTTCTTTTTTAATAGGAAAAATGTTCATTGAATTGCATGGAAAAGTATTTAAAAATGAATCAACGTGTATCGCAGAGATTCCAGGAATTTCAAATGATAGCTAATGAAAATGCTTTAGCCATGGCTCAAAAAACTGGTAGACTTTAGAAATCCTCACAGATGTACAACCTAAATATAATGAAAAAATGAATTTCTTATATTTAAACGATTTCATAGTTTTTTATTTAAATACATTTTTATAACACAAATTCTAATTTAGTAAGTAATTTTTTTGCAGCATATTTAATAAAAATTTTAAACTATCTTGAATTAAAATAGTAATTTTAGCTGTTTAGGACTTAAGCCTCTTTTACCGATATTAAATTCTGTCTTAAAGTAGAACAAAAAAATGCTTTATATAACTTAAGTGTGCGAACTTCGTAAAACTTTGGAATTTAATATTAATTGTATTTACGCTTGCCTATAATTTATTTCTATTCTTTATTTAAACATTATGATTTAAATATGTAACTGAATTATTCAATGAAATGTTAACGACGAACTAAAGGTTTAAATCAATTTCGTGTGTTTTTTCCAAGATCAATGGACAGGAGTTATAGTTTCAGGAAAACCTTCGATTTCACTGATCAGAGCGTATTCCAAAATGACTCGTCCTTCTTTGTATCTACAATTAAAAGTTATTTAATGTTTATATATTATTTTTTGCAATATCAAATGATTACTTTGCATACTTTTAATTTTGCAGTCATATGATACTGCTAAACATATTAAAACTATTACGTTTAATTATTTTCTAAAAGAGTCAAATTTTAGGCGTATGTTTTATTCACATGTTATATAAAAATGATTAAGCTCAATTTTATCCAATTAAAAAAAGGAATAAGTAAAATATATTCTAAGTTGAGTAAGTCATAATTAATTTTATTTATACCAAATGCTACATACCAAATTACACTTTCGAATTTGTTTAAAATTCACCATGGCTTTTAAAAATATATCACCAAATAAGTACTTTCCGAGTCGATGCACATTTGTGCTCGGTTAATGGAATTGTGAATGGCTGCTGTAAAACAACTGACACTTCGATTTTTCATTCATTGTTGCTTTAAAGATTTGTGATGAGATTTAAAGAAACAACAAAGTCTATGTAAAAATAACAACCGAAAACTAGTCAAATAGGCAGTAATAAATTAAATAATATTTATAAGTGAAATTCATAGTAGCTCATCACACAGGTGCCTATATCTTGTTTGTTTATTCATATACCCCAATAACCCACTCGTCAAAATTTCTGTGTGACAATCACAGTGCATTGGTTGTTTAAACGTTGTATTTTTTCAACAAAATGTCGAAGGTATACTGTAGGTACATCTTCAAATAATTTTGTCATGAAATCAAAGCTTATTTTTTCATTAATTCGCTAAAACCTTAAAATTGATTCGCCGTGTGTCAATTCAAAACAATTGTTTTTAAATCGATAGATTTTCTCACATACCTGAATACCAAAATTTTGAGAGAAAATTCTCAAGTTCCTTTATTAGAAATATTAATAACTAGCAAAGCGTTGTATATAAAAATTACAGCCTGTTTTTTTTAACAAATAAGCAAACGAAAAAAAAAAACAAATGCAATTTCTATAGGTATTAACCGATTGTTAATAATTTTTACCTTCATTAAAATTGTTCAAAAATTTATATTTTACGCCTTTTAATTGCTTTTTGCACAAATATTTTAAATAATCTTTGTACAGTTTAAAATAATATTGTTGACAAGAAATTGTACTTACTTTTGAGCCTCATCTGTTGCGTACTCATACATCCAGCCTAGTTTGGCACTACAGTTTTTGCACATAACATCGCGTACCATATGACGTCCCGTTAGCATAACACGCTCCTGTATATTGCTAAAGGTTAAATTTACTACACGTTTAAAGAGATAAGCGCGTCCTATTTCATTAAGAACAACAGTCAATTTTTACATCAGCGTAGTAAACGATGTAATACCCCACATGGATTTCAGCAAATGCATACATGTAAATACATATGTATAATAAATTATAAATGAGAAGAATGGCAACGGGCAGTGGATGGAAAGACTGATAAAAACCCCTTTAACTTACCGGTAGCTCCAGTAAAACGAGTACTTATCAGCTGGTTTCGATTAGTTAGGTTTGTTTGGCATTGTGCACAATTAAATAGACGAGTGCCACCTAAATGTTCCAAAAAAACTCGACCCATTACGGAAGAGTTTACACCTTTGTATCTTTTTGTTCTTACAAGCTACTGATGCACATAGAGATGTACAATGACAAAATTAAATATACAACCAATCAGTCGGTTGTTTTAGTTTCTTTTTATACAATTTAATAAAATAAAACTGTCTATATTTTTTCTTTGTTTTCTGACTATTTTTTTTTTGTGACGTTCTTATTTGTAAAAGAAATGTTTGGTATTTACGCATAAAAGTACTTTTTTGCGATTTTATATCTAATTTTAAAGGGGTATAATTATTTAAAATGCAATAACTATAGCAGCTTTTCTGTTTTCCGTACAAAATTATTTTATTTTCTAAACATTTTTTGTAAACTGTCAAATTTTTGGCTGTAGATGTCAGGATTTTATCACAATGTATTACTTTTGAAAACAGTGTTAGAAAACGAATCGAATATAAGTGATAATCAACTTGAAATGATACCTGAAGATATAAAGGCATTAGCTCAGTTCAGTAACTTCACTAGCTTTTAACTCTGGAGGTGAAATTTTGGGATATACCTTCTAACGTGGTGGTAAATTTTACCCCTATTAAATTTTTATACTAAAAAAAAAACTTTTTCTTAATTACATTTGTTTTAAAAAGAAATGGTAATGTTTTCAATACATAAATGGTTTATTGATTCGTTTCGTTTTAATCTAATTTTTACAGGCACTAACAAATTTAAATTTCGCTTAGAAGTTTCGTTTAATATGTCAAAGAACTTCGATTGAATCAAAGAAGTTTTTATATTAGTTCAGTATTCAGCGTGCTTATATCCCAAATAGGATTATACCCTTCGCCACACAAAGTGTTATTCCGTTTGTAATTTCTACAATATCTATTTCCGACTCCATAAGGTATGCATCTTATGAGCTAGAAAAAATTTAAATACGCAAATCGTTTACACATAGTTTCTAAAATTTTGCTATTGAAAATTAACAAGATCGGTCCATGTCCTTCGGGCCAGCGGATAAAACACCCCGCCTGCCCCTAATTTTTCCATGTCATTTTTAACAATGAAGTATCTCTAATAAAAAAATAAATATATAAGGTAATATAGAATTGAAAAGTATGAAAAAAACATCAAGTGAACAGATTGGCGCTCGCCCATATTTTCCGAGTTATGGGCCTCTGAACTTTTCATAGAAAAGTACGATTTTGCACCATATAATTTTAAATATCAATATGGGTCCACTAGGAAGAAGATAAAAAACTTTAAGCAAAAAATGGTAAAACCGTCGGTAAAAACTGAAGCAATGGTTACTTAAATATGAGTAGTTTCTTTACTCAATCAGATTTTGTTATTTGTGATCATAGTATATCTTTACTCAGAACAAAATTACAACAAGCTTAAAAAAGTCTCCAAATAATTCAGTACTTAAAGAGTTAATTAACATAAAAAATATTCCAAATAAAAAATTTTCATATAGATATAATTTGAATATTTTTAAAACATATCTACATACGTATATACATATAATAAACTGTAAACGATATATTTTTGAAACTGTTTATGGTGGTGCAGATAGTAATCGATATAATATTTTTGAATATTTGCCTGTCTGTATTCGCATCACGTAAAAACTACTGGAAGGATTCAAATTAAATTTTGTGGTTCAAATATAGAATATTTTTTTTCTAAAGAAATTAGATATATAAATATGAAAGAAATAGTTTAAATATCAAAATGAAAATTTATTATTTGCCATTTGTTTAGTAGTAGTAATTTATGAAATATTATTAAAATATACTTTTACAATAACTCAATAAAAATTATAAATTTTACGACACATCTGTTTTTAAGAATTTTATTTTTAAGATTAGATTCAGCTTTGATGTTGTTAGGTGATATATTGTATAATTTTAGTCCTTTATAAAAGAGTAATCACTGCATTCCCATTAGTTGCCCTCTGTACTCTGAAGTACCCAGCATTTCTTAGTTAATACAGTTAAATTTAACTCAATTGCACCATTAGATATTCGGGAGCATTTCCAGTGTAAATATCAACGTATTCATTTTCAGTCTATTTTGTACACTGATCCATTTTAGTCACAAGCATTATATTTATTAACCGCATTTGCTTTATTTTGTAATTGTTGTAGACTGTTTATCAGATTTATTCTGCAGCATGTATATAATATATGTATATAATATTAAATAAAGATTTTTTAATTTTGTCTTTTTGCTTTGTTGATTTAATGTAGTTCTCATTTAATCAATTTGTCATTTTATATACGACTCTTTGCTCATTAGTGAGATGGTCATATGGACTTACTTCAGTAAAGTTGTCTTTAGACGAAATGTTTTTTACATATGACTTGTCAGATTTACCATAAAAAAATACATATGTATCGTATAAACGGTTTAAAACATTTCTTATGTTAAATACATATGTAAAATTCATATGACAAATTTTCATTCAGAGCGTGTTCTATTTTTATATGACAAAGCATATTAGAGCTGTGTGGTTCGTGAACGAACAGGTTAAATTGTACGAATCACTCAAGTGAACGAAATGATCCGGTCATTTAACTGCGGTCTTTTCGTTCAATAGTATACGGGTTAAATTGAACGAATGATTTAAGTGAACGGAATGAGCCAGACATTTAACCGTCTCTTTTCGTTCAATAGTGTACGTATTATAATATGGTGCATGGTTCACTTTCGCTCAGGTGATAGTTCTCGTTTTTTTTGTCTTGTTCTTTTATTTCAGTTGATTTTTTGTGTAGTAAAAGGAGTTGCTGTACATGTTTATAAACGTTTGTTAGTATATATTCCATTTTTGTTTGAAATAACAGAATTTTTTTCAAAAAGTTTAGTTTTTCAGTGTTTTTTTTAATGAAAAAGTTGTAATATTTGAATTAATAAAAAGTGATTATAAATAAACCAATAAAAAAGAACCAAAATTTAATTGCCTTTTATATAGGATGGAGAAAATCCAAATTTTGTAATATTTAGTGTGTTAACACATAAACAATGATAGCGCATTTCTTCCACAGATCACAATTTCTGATTTAAGGACGTTTTCTCTTGCATATGCTGGAATTATCTCTTAAAATCACAGTATATCAATTTTTTTGCAATTTAATAATTAAGTTCCTTAATTTTACGAAAAAGAATTACTTCCTTTGTGGAAAAAAATTTTTAGTGCTTTGTATTTTTTTCATAGTAAAAAGCACTATATTTGAGAACCTACAAAAAATCTGATTATATTGTTTTCTATGTGTCAAGGGCTTCGCTTCTGTTACTTGTGGTTTTGATAAAAGGACAAGAAAATCACATACAATAAGGATTGTTATTCAAATTCGTTCAATAAAGCAAATTAAGCGATTAAACGAATTGAACGAACGGATCAGTCTTTGATAAATGACCGAAAAAGACCGGTCACTGAATCGAACGACCGGCAAAACTCTAAATCATATGACTTCCAGTGGTGCAACTTTTTGTTTCTTCACTTTTACCGTTTTTAAATGATCAAAAAGTACAAAAGCACTGAAATCGTTGGAAGCAGAAGAAGTTGACATCTTTGTTAGCATTAACAGAGCCGCTCACCAAACAACTGTTGTAAACAATGATTTACTTTGTAGGTTATGTCAGAAGTAATTTGCATGTACGTTTAAACGCGCAATTTAAAGCAATATGTAAAAATGACTACTTTGACATACATAAGGATTTTCAAACTGACAAGTCATATGTAAAAAACATTTCGTCTAAAAACACGTCTACGGATTAGAAAATAATAAATTATAAAGTTAAGAAAGATGTTTAAAAGGAAGTTACAATTATCACCAAGCTTATTAGAAGCGGATTTCTATAAACGTTACACAAAGTTTTTAAGCAAGTTAATTGACGACTAAATTGGTTCATTTTCGCGAAGTCTAAGATATACAGGAAAGGAAAGACTAACATTTTGAAATTTAATATAGGTTCTTCGAAAAAAAAACTGTCAGATATTAAAAAAGCAAAAATCCTTGTTTATACGCTTTCTCAGGCTTATAATCTTTTATCGTACTACAGAAATTCATTAGATAGTAACCAATTGGCAGGAAAAACCATATCTATATCAACAATAAAATTCTTCAAACTCACGAAATCCTCTGGATTCGATATTTCAAATCAGTCTTAAAAAACTCTAACTGCCATCCCTAAATTAGCGCGTAAGACTAGACGCAAAATAACGCATGGCTTTTACGCTGAAGGTGCATACCTAAATAAAAGCGCAACGTTTGGTTGTGAACAGTAATGTTAACCTATCACTTTTAATAAAACCCTATAAAATGAAATGCAAAACAGTGATAAAAACGCTATATAAGCCCGAAAAAAGCAAAAATGTCATTACTGCTTTGTAACGTTCTCTAAATATTACAACAAAATATGTAAACAATAGTAGCTTGCAGGCAACTGCATTATCTTACGCGCTGTCAAAATTGGATTTTCCAATTGCTAAGCGTTGACGCCATGCTGTTTCGGGATGCTTCATACATTTTGTATGTACATGAGAAATTTTGACAGATATCTTGCGCTTTACGTCGTAATTTAGGGATGGCAGTAAGAGCTTTAATACCAATTTCAATAGCTGCATGAAACTAATTTATTTTCCAAACTTATTTTAAACAAAAAGAATAATTTCCATACCATAGCTGTAGTCCAATTAACCTTTTAAGCAAAAAATTAATTATATTTGATCAAGTAAATTTGCCCTTGAAAGTTCTATAGTCTCTTAGCATGCCAAAAATACCATGGTGAAATCATGTACCAGGTGGTGGCAGTGGCGAATTTATTCATTTTCGCCGTTGCAGAAAATGCTAAACTTCATATAAGAAAATTTTCGCTGATTTTTTATGTATGGAGTTTGACAATTTCTGCAACGGCAAAATTGAATGAATTCGCCACTGCCACCACCTGGTACATGATTTCATGTCTTTGAAATTTCAAGTTGTGTCGTTTTTTCCCCTATTTGCATCCTTTTGATTTCGATTTGCGTCGTTTTGTTTCTGATTTGAATCGTTTTGATTTCGATTTTTACTGCAGCATTGGGGATTACCATTTTTAGCATTTAAGTGCCTGCTTTAGCATCCTTTTCCTATATTTTTTGGTTTTTTTTCTCTTTTAAAAAAATTCCCAGATATCTTCTACTTTTTATTCTTGAATTAATTCACCATCATTGGCTGATCACTTCTTGTTATATAAGATCTAAAGCGCATGAATTTGGGTTTCTTGGCATTCAGCATTTGTTTGTTAATTCTCATAAACTCAGATAATATTGAAGCATCATATTCGATTTTAGTTCTAAGTAGTTCGTTAATTCTCATAAATTCAGATAATATTGAAGCATCTTATGCGATTTTAGTTCTAAGTACTTCTTCATAATTATAATTATGTAGAAAACAAATGACATCAGCAAACATTAGAAGCTTTCCAAGTGCACTGCCTTGAGAAAGACCACAAGTTACATTTATGTCACAGCTTTTTGATTCCTCGATTTATATTGTTAAGATATCCTTGAAAAACTTTAATACATATATTTCAATTTTTTTATAAGTACGACATGGTCCACCAAGTCAAAAGCTTTTAACAAGTCAAAAAATAGTCCAGCAACTCGAATTTATAACGTTAACTACAGCTTCCTTAGATCCGCAACCTTTTTTAAATACATACTGGCGATCAAACAGATAATTATTTAAAATTAAATAGTCAGCTAACTGTTTATAAATTAATTTCTCCAATATTTTGTCTATAATAGCAAAAACAGATATAGAAAAAAGTCTTCAATTTTATTAGTTCCAACAGCCTTAAGTATAGGAATAATTTTATGTTTTCTTTAGCACATTTGGACAATCTTCATCATCAATCGTTTTATTAAATGCTCTTGTTAATATTTCCAGCATAACTGACTTTTTGACCACTAAAATTTTTGGTGTAATGCAGTCGCAGCCCGGTGTTTTATTACAATCTAAACTATCAAAAACAGACTCTAACTTGGAATTATCTACAGCACATAAATTGAATGCAGTTGAAACAGGAACTAATGTTCTAAAAAAGTTTATGTTGTCATTTTTATTCGGTTGCATACTTTCTCTAAAATTTTGAACGGGAGAGTAGAAATAATGATTAATGATTCATTAGTTACAAGAATTTCAGAATTGGTGCTGAAGTGTTATAGTGTCTCCCACTATTCCCTTAACATTATACACACACATACATATATGTTGTTTTAGCTTCTTGAGAATTATAATTATTTTTATTTTCAATAGGCCTCTTTCAGATTAGGCAAGTTTACTTGCGCAAGTATAATTTTCACTTTTGTTTATTTTCTTTTGAACTTGCTTTTATTTTCACATTCGGCAACTTTGTTGAGCAAGTTTAATTTTCTTATGCTCGAATTTTCTTAATTTGTGGACGTTTTGTTTTTTTTCTGTATTCATTGTAGTTGTGAAAGAAAGCAAAAGCAGAATTGCCAAGTACAAGCAAGTCGCTACTCAAATCTCGGCAAGTCTTTCCCCTTCAAGCCGACCTTTCCTCTCACACCCACAAACACAAGACTTCCGCAAGTAAACTTGCCTAATCTGAAAGGGGCCATACTTTATCCGCTACAAAGAAAGTCTAATTCCAAAGAAATAAAATTTATAACTTTAATTATTGTATTTTTCCAAAGAATTGCCACACTTTGTGAAAGAGCATTTCCACTAATGAAAACGCAGCAATAATATATTTCTTGTATTAATTGTATTTTTTCCAAAGAGTTGTAACAATTTGTTAATTGTAATGCACCAAATAAATTTCTTAATTTAACCAATAATTTTTGTAATTTTATAGCTGCATTTCTAATAATGAAAACGCAGCAATAATGTATTTATTTTATTAATTGTATTTTTCCAAAGAATTGTAATAGTTAACGAAATGTAACAAACAAATTTCTTAAGAATTGTTATGCTTATTTAAACCAATTAATTTCTTATTTTTTACCTGCATTTCCAATAACAAAAATGCAGCAATAAACAAAATAATAATATTTAAGAACGTGGAAAATAAAGAAAGTCGCTTTTTCTTAACAAACTTCAAAATAGTGTTTTATTTTTTCGTTGCTCCTCGTATCGGAGAAAAAAGTCTTAAGCTCTGTACAAACCATTGCCAGATCTTACAATATTGTTAGAAAACGCCTAACAATAGTGTGAACTTACAATTGTTGTCTGACAATATTGTCAGAAAAACCATTGTCAGAAATTTGGCATACTTCTATCTGACAATAATATTATCAGATACCTTACAATTGTGTGAACACTTTTATTTGCATTGTCAGACATTGTCAGTTCAATAAATATTGTAATATGTTGGAAATTTTAATCATCTGACAACAAAAGCATTGTCAGATAAAAGTAAATGAAAAAGCGAAAAACAGCTTCAAAAAACTTTAAATAAAAAAGCCAATTAAAATTAGAACAGAAAAAAGACATTTTAAATTAAAAAGAAAAAAAAATAAATAATAATAGACAACGACGGTATTTCACGGGTCGATTTTGAAGGTGGAAAAGAATTCGGCTGTTTACAAGCACTTTGTAAGTGGCATATAGTGGTTCAGGAACAAAGCTCGGATAGTTGAAACTAGAATACGGAACAAGTATTGTAGTGACCGAAATATTTTATGTAAATTGACCTATAAGGCCCTATCGTTTGAACCATTCTAAAAAAACACTTGAAAATTAGACAAAATGTCCACATTTTTGTATGGTATATTAAGAAATATAAATAGTTAAAACAAAAAATAAAGGGTGTCCCAATAGCTAATTAATGTGGCCAAACTTTTAAACATTCATATACAAACAGCAGAAATCTGTTTTGAGTGGGTTTTTTGCAAGAATTATTCTTCTTGATCCTCGCTAAAAACGGAGGCCATTATAATCGTTGCAATTTTTTCGTTTTGATTAATATCCATTTGTTTTGATAAAAATTTATTGTATAACTTCTATAATTCACATTAAAAAAACAAATGTCTCTTGAATCGTCTTAATTCTGACAATAGAGCTGTAAATTTTTGCAATTCTTACTACCGTGTGAACTAATAATTTTTTGTCTGACAATGTTGTCAAATAAAGTTATTGTCAGATAATTGGCTTACAATTGAATTGCCAGTTTTCTGACAAATGCCTTGCAATCGTGTGAACTGACAATCTACATTGTGGTGATTATTTTTCTTTGCCTTCTCGTTGTCAGCACATTGTTAGGTCTGACAATATTGTAAGATGTGACAACCGTGCTTTACAATATATTTTTTTTCCTTTCTTTTCCTAAAGTATTATGTAAAAATTTATATTGATATATCACCTCTACATTTATCCAAGTGATACAATTAACAATCAGATCTCAACTTATCACCTCAGTACCTTTTAATCTGGGGGCAAATTACGGCATTCGATATCGATCGAAACTTCAATAGAATTTAAATGGAAATTTCGTTCGATATCGAATGCCATAATTTTGCCACTATGTTGGCCGTTTTACACATTGAACAATGGGGCAGAGTCAAAATATTTTGGAAATAACTCATTTGTTAAGGGCTAGGCCAATTGATCCCAAATTTGGCACAAGCATAGCAGAGGAGTATTCGAACTTAAGTTTTGAAGCCGGGTACCATACATTTTCCAGGGACGGCACTATGTGGTATCAACGTTGGGTACCTCGCTCCTGAATTTTTTTCTAACGCAATTTAAAATTGTAGGTTAATATACAGGTATAAAATGTAAAACAAAGTAAATAATTTTTTATTCATAGTACATGTTCATTAGTTTATTAATAAGTTTCTTGTTTACTTTGTATTTTCCAGTTTTTATTATTGTATTCTTCATCAAAAATCATTTAATTTAGTTGCTTATCTTAAATATTGATTTGTATTTTTGTTTTAATAACTTATTTACAATAGTAATTATTAACTTATAGCTTTTAAAATAACTCGTATTTATAAAATAAAAATACCTGTTAAGTTTACTAACTTGTACACAATCTTAATTGATTATTTAAATTTTTGCATTTATATTAATTGTATTTCTGGAATCTTGAAACATGGTGTAAGAGCGTGCGGCGAGTTTTAGCATGGCTTTGTTTGTAGTCATGTAGAAAGGAAGGGTTTTGCAACGAATAATAAGTACAAAAAATGATCGATATAACACCGACCATAAAATACCTGAGGCCACTTTCATTGTCGTCAGTTGTAAAAGATTTTCTAAAATATTGGTGGATATGCTTGTAGGTTTTTGTAGTTGTACTGTTTACTAGTGATCAGCTTAAAATACTTGAATCATTTTCAGTTATTAAAAAACATAATATCAACGCTCAAAAGCAATAACGATTTTTTTTTAAACAGAATGTGATTATGATGAGTAAAAACTAAATACAAGCATACTTTCAGGCGTTAGTAATAAAAGTTTGTATTTTCTCATTTAAAGACTTGACTTTTATTAGTCAAATACGAAACCCAATATACAAACAATATTTTTATTGTTTATTGTGCAAGATATGCCAACCCACTCTACTTCTGACTAAATAATCATCTCCATCAATACATCATACTCCTTTTAACAAAAGAAATAAAAGCGAATATATTTGTTGCATTATTTTTAAAAAAGGCATTTAACTCAAATCTAGATTTTTACATCAGATCTCATATTAATAAGAAAATTGAAGGTTTCAAAGATCTATTGTTATAGTTCTCAAGATAACATTTTTATTTGTGTGGGCGGTACCAACACAGGAAGTTTTTGTGTGATAATGCAGATTAATAAGAAAGTTACTTGCAGTAATTTTAAAACCTCTAACGATAACAACTCTTTAATTCGTATGGAAGTTACCACGCCCAGCGTCTCAATCCAGTCCGTATTTTGCTGAACCATTCACATTGCTTGTATGAATTTCTACGTGTTATAATTTTCTAGGAACAAAATTAAAATTTTTAACTTTGTATGGTTATATGCTCGACTATCTAATTTAATGTAAGCGTTACCTGTAAATAATTTTAGGACGCTGAATGCTATAGCTCTCTCTGCACGTTGATAAGTCAGTTACTTCTATAATATTTTACGACTTTACTTTACAGTTCTCTAGATAAACGGTAAGAGCTTTTCTCTCTCTCTCTCTCTTCCATTTTTTTCGAAGATGAGGCTGCAAATGCGGTAACGTGATTAAATTGATTTAAAACTTTGATGAAAGAGTCGACATCTGTCAGCGTGGTCATGGTGGACATTTTCCTGATATAATTTTTCATTCATAATTGCCGAACTTTTCTCTTCGTAATACAATTTAAATTTTAATCATCTTCATCTAAATGTTTTTGTTTTAGAAAACAAAGTTCTTGTTGAAAACCCCAATATTCATTTTGTAAGAGAGGTGCGTCGACCACTTGAAATATCGACAAAATTAAAGAAAAAAAGCAACTGCAAACAAATTGTAATTCAATTTGTGAAATTAATAAATTGAAAGCAACTTTTAGTAATTATATTTAAAATTTTTAAAAATTACAAAAAATTGCTACATCTGATACCCTTGATGTCATAATTTAACTGTTCACATAAAAAATCTTATTTGCCGGAAACAATGACAAAAGCTTTTATGTGTACAACACACAGTAATACACAATAAATGACAGGATACTCCAGTTAATTGCTGTCATTTAGAACAAAGTATACTTTTAGTAGTTATTTATGTCGCAGTATCGCGTATCCTTCTCAATACTTTAACCTTTTGCACTCTAGTGACACCCATGCGGTGACATACTACATCTAACCACAAATCCATTGACACCTATACGGTGACATAAATAACAAATAAACATCTTTCGGGGATTACCCCATATTATTCAATCAGGGGCAATTTATTTAAATTAGGGGATTACCCGCACATTCTTTTTAAATATGTTTCTGCAATAAGTGACGCAGTTTATTTTAATAATATTAATAATATTTTTTTTTAAACAATCTCTTTTAATTTTTACTGTTTATAAAAAATGCCACGGAGTTGCTGGTGGGTGATATAAAATTTTGTGTGGAGTGCAAAATAGACTTCTGTAGTTCATAAACAAACTAGTTTATTTAAACGATTCTATCGATTGAACTAAGTTAACTAGTTTATACTTTTAAGTACACCTAGTTCATTTTTGAACTATAATTTTTAATTAAACTACCAGACAAGATAAACTAGAATACATAATTGTGTTTCCTTGTTGACTATTTACGACATGAAATTAGTGCTACGACGCGTTTTATTTAACATTCATTACGGCAATACTATGGTGTTGTTGCTATTATATTTTGAAAAGAACTTTTGAACTAAAAGAGCTTTTGAACTAAAGAAAGCGTTTGCACTAAAAGTTGAAAGTGCGTACAATATGTCAACAGAACATTTGAACTAAGAGAGATTTTGAACTAAAGAGAGCCTTTGAAATAAATTTTGAACTAGTTCATTTGCAAACTTTGAACTAAAAAGAGCGATCACTAAATTGAACTATATGGCACAAGTCTAGTGCAAAAGGTTAAAGTTACTTCAACTGTTTGCAATATGTGCAGGTTGCCATCAATATTTTTTAAATACGAAACAAAAGACTGATATGCTTGTGTTGTATTAATTTAATAAATTAAACAAAAAAAGCCTTTTTTAAATATATACTTTAAGCGTTAATTGATTGTCTTGGGGTTTTAACGACTAACATAATTAAAATTGTATCTAAAACGTCTATAGATCATTTTTATGCTAAAAGATCAAAAGTTTTCTGGTATATTCTCTTATTACATGTGGCCTTACGTATAAAATATAGGTATGAAATTAAATTTGTAGAAAATTTTTTGACTAAGAAAATATTTAAAAAAATAGGCATATAAAATACTGACTAGAGTTTATTTATATTTTTTGTGTTACACAGAAACACGGTTTATTTTGCATGATGTTATAACAAGAAAACAATTCTTTGGAAAGATAACACAAAAAAACAAAAAAAAAAAAAAAAGTCAAAATATAAAAATAAAAATGTAAGCATAATAAAGATACAGAAAACTGTGAGTGTCTTAAATATGTTTTACTTATTTTTATCAAATACTTCATTTTATATTTTTTACTTAGTTCAGTTAGTTTTACATATAAAAATATTTGTAAAATTACACAAAAATTAATTTTTACATACATTTATTACTTATTTAATAAATTATTTTGCTGATATTAGGCGGTCTAAATTATATACGTTTTTTTATGTAATTTAAAGGAAAATAAAAAAAAAAAACGACTTAGTGTTGGTTATGCCTTAATATAATTTAATTATATAATTGTGGCATACAAAAATCTCATGGTTTTTTACTAAATTTTTTTGTTAAGTACTGTTACTTGTTGTTTATAACATTTAAACTTAATTTTTTCAGTTTTATTTTGAATAAAAAATTTCATTTAATCAATTTATAATTTAATATTTTCTTAATTACTACAATATTTATTTATAATATACAAAATTAATTTTATTTATATTTTTGTAACTGTGTTATAATTATTATTATTTTGTTTACTTTTTGTTTAAAGCTAATTTCTTATAATTTTTATTCTTATACTTGAACTGTTTTAATAAGATATTTGCTTGTCAAATGTTTCAGAATGAGATAAAACGGGATATTAGAAATTTAAAAATCAAATTTTTCAAATAAATATATTAATGTAAAAGTTCAATTATACAAGCTTAAAGTCTTTATTTTATTTTTTTTAATATTTCGCTACTTCAGGAAATAACAATTATTAATTAAAACTTATGTATTAATTAATAGCCTGATCATTTGAACTTTATATCAATATATTTATTTTTTAACGAATTAAATGTAACTAAATGAACACCCATGACCAACTGCGATATTTGCAGTGCAAATTGAAATCGCATTCAGATCGCATGCAATTTTTATTATAAATTACAAAATATGCTTTTATATTGCAATTCATTCAAACATAGCTTTTTTTGCACTGGCGACTTAATAGAATCTGTTTAGCGATTAACAAATCGAATAAAATTTGACAGTCCTGTACATTTCAAAACATGTGTGCAAGTGTATTTAAGGCCATGATACACTTTGATATTTAGTTGTTAGTCCCAATTCGCACGATGCAAGTATTTAAGCTGAGCTGATTAGGTTGTAGACAACGGGGTGAGGTAAAATTAAATGAGTACAGACTTGCAAGGTTTGCTTCCATATTCGTAATGTCAAAAAACACAGATGTGTGTTGTACTGTGCGAACGCCAATGAAAGTTCAAAGAAGAAAATGAAAATAAGCAGTCTTATTTTCTTGCATCGTGCGAATTGGGACTTAGATCCATCATGAATGGCATATGTGTCCCAAATAGGATAATGCGTGTTCAAATAAAGTGTGTGGCAGTTTTTTGACATGTTTTACAATTTTTCTGTGCGATCACTACAACATTTCGACTTGATCCTTATTGTGTGACAGTGCGGTACATCATCACACTTGTCTCATCAGATTTTCTTGTCAAGGATAGTCAGTCGTGGTCTTAAGCGTCTGTTTTCTTGTCTAAGGGAATTACAATGGAAAATCTGTAGGTTTATCACAACTTGTTATGACAAACCTACATCTATCGTAGGGTATATAAGACAATATAAAAGCAAATTACTTATTAATTTAAAAATAATTTCATTCAAATATTCAAAGCCATCATCAAAGTAATAATTTTAAAATGTCAAATTTCTAAATCTGTCTCAGACTTAATGTTTGTCATTTAATAATGGATAATTGTATTCTAAAGCTCCAAAAAATCTAATTATTCGGCGCTATTCCCTTTGGCCTTGTAGTTGTAGTTGCTTCAATGCCATTCTCGCACAGTGTGGCTACACTTGATATAGGAAGCGGCCAAAAATATAAGGAGTTGTAGTAGAAATATGAAATTCGGTACAGATAATTTTTTCGTTAAAGGAATCATTTTGACCAATTTGGTAAAATTCAATTAGGTACCACGCCTACCGGCCATACAATCAGAAGTGAAAATTGCAATAACTTGTAAATTAATGGTCTGAAAAGAACAAAATTTTGTATGTACTGCCTGCTAATATAAATATTAGGAAAAAATTTAATGAAAATTGCATAAGTGCCACGCCTATCGCCCATGCAATCATAAGTGATAACTCAGGAACTAATGGTTCAAAAAAAGCCTAATTTTTTATACACTGTTTGTTAATAAAAATAAATAAATTTGGACAAAAATTTTATAAAAATTAAACAAGTAACGCTCACACATTCTTAAGTAACAAACGGCAATATCTCGGATGTTTATGGTACGAGAAGTTCAAAACATAAGATAAATGTTACTCGTTGATATTTTATTAAAAAAATAGTCATCATAAATAATTTTATTTTAAAAACAATTTTAAATAAGAAATAAAATTTAGAACACTTAATCTAAAAATACAATTTATTCACTTAAGCTATCATATTTCGTATCACTCTTTTTATACTGACTTTCTACTATATTTTTAACAGCCGAATCATGTTTAACAACAAAACTTTCTATTCCATCATAATCTTGCTTCTTTTTGTAATCTGCTTGTCGAAAAATGTTATATTTGGTTCAGACTGTAAAATCATTCTTTCAATAAGGTCTTTATTTGTAGCTGCACTACTCATAATTTTATGACTTGTTTCAATAGTCTCCTGTGAGAGCTTTCCAAGAGGTACTTTTGACTGTTTTACAAAATCTGCACCTTGGACCAATATTTTATGAACAGTTCTGGCATAGAATACCAGTCATATTTTCTACATACAATCCCAAGTTTCTTTTAGAAGTTTTTCGAAGTTGCAAATGTCGTTTTTATCATCGCTTAGTTTCTAAATTCGTATGCTTGAAATATATTGGAACGAAGAACAGAAGTTATCAAAAACAAAAATTGATAAAGAGTGTTTTTAACGGCGAGTGGAGAATGTTATTTTTAAAGTACAAGTAAAAATGATGTGAGAATGAACATTAATATACATCAGAGGATACTACGACAGAGCGTTACATTCAAATTCTATGTTAGAAACATTTTTTTTATGAAATCATTTGCAAATATGTTTATGTACATTCCAAAATTTTTATTTTCAAGATTTGTGAAAACATTCAGGCATGATAAAACTGTCTTATGAAACGTGTTTAAGCAGATTTTACCAAGACTGAAATGAAACATGCGAATGTCTGTTGTTACGCCAACAAGAAAACTAGCAATCTGTTCGTCGCGAACGAGAGGTCCTAACGGATTTATTTTCCTGCAATTTTGTCTAATGCCCTTTCGAAAACGTTTAGCTTAATAGAGAATATTTTATTTTGGTCGTTTGAGTTTCTAATAATGATGGCGATAGAGAAATAATGTTTTTTTGTCGTTACTTTCTTCGTTTCAAAATCTCGATAACGACAATGGTGATGCCAGATTATCGTATTATTTCGTTTGCAAACTACAACGTCAAAGGGAATATGGCCGATTATAATAACCGGCACTCTTCATGAAGCTTAATTTAAAGCTACGTGTATAGAAGGTGTGTACTGTGGATACATTCCGTTATCGTTTGGTTACAACGATAAAAGTTTACCATTTCGCGATTAACTTACGTTTACGTATATGGATGTTCTGATCTTCATAAAGGGATTGATTTATAGTCTTCTGTGGATCTTTTCCGTTAGTTCTAAATTTGCTCACTTAGACTTCGGCTTATCTATTATAAAATTAATTTTGGCATTTTATGATAACGGACACCAAAAGATTGAGTCGTTATTTTATGAAAACCCGCCTCTTTTTTTTGCTTTTTTCCTAAATAGAATTTTCTTGTAAATGATAATCGTAAGATTGTGTAGTCAGTCATGGCGTTAAACTGCAGTAACAATTCTATAGCCGCCAAAAAAATATTTATGCGAAATTCAATTGTAGTATAATTTTTCCTTGTTACTGAATTTATCAAACCCACTCAATCAAGGATTTACAATCTTAAACTACTATACAGTGTTTCACAACGTGGGGTCTACCCCCCAAGGGGGGGGGGTAATTTAAAAATTAAGAAGCTGTTTTAAAAATAGACACGGCGCGCCTTTAACTTTTTCGATTTGGATTATTCAAATGCAATGCTATATATCGGTGACAAATTTAACAAAAAGGCAAATTCTAAAAAAAAATTCTGGAAATAATTAGTAGTTATTCATTATATGTTTTGAAATTTTACTTACGATGTTGTGATAACAATTTCATAGTGCTTTCTTCCTCAAACTTATCATTTATATTTCTTAAGGGAACATAACAATTTTTAAAGGTTAAAAAATATGAATGGGGGGCATACAAATATTAAAAATGTTATTTGAAGTAGGACTTGGGAAACCTATCCACAATTTCCCGGGAAAATTTTGACTAAATTTCCTGGAAACGAGCAATTTAAAATCATTAGCACTTTAAAGAAATCACTGACGGTTTTAAGCATTTTAGTGGTGACATTTAAAAATTTTCAAATATCTATACATGAAATAATTTTTGAAAATTTGACTTGGTGTAGAAAGTAGTAGATATGAAATACAAAACACTATTTTTAGGATTTTTTCTGCGTCCGTCTGGATTTAAATAAAATTTTGTGAGGAGGTCCCTTAAAACATTTGTTCAAATATAGAAACCTTTTTATTTCATAAAAATATGTAATTTCGTAAAGAAACTTAAGATACCAATGTAAAGTCACCCAATTTTATCGGTATAAAAGTACAAGAATATTTGTCAGTATGTACATTTGATTTTTGTAGATGGATAAATTTTAAAGCTGTTTAAGGGCGGTTTACATGGTCACAGAAGTTTAAAGACATGTCAAATTTTTGTGCAGAATATTACCAGTGGGATCGTCTAAACCAAATATTAAAATTTAACAGTTGTATGGCTCTCTATGTTTTTTGAAAATTTTCAAAAGACAATTACGAATCATTGGATCAGGAATGCATTTTTCTGCAAACCGCCCAAACACCTATGTATACTAATAGTGTAAACGCGAAAAAATTTGTCGTAAAGTTTTTACTCTCATTTTTAAAATACGGATAGAGTTTCATATTATTTTCTCTTAGATTATATGTACGTAGTCGTTCCGTCCAAACCTCCCTTTACAGAACTCTTCGTGGGTACTTCTTCATATCATATTCGCTAGCGAAGTAAAATAACTAACTATGAACCTTTAAGCCATGGCGAAATAATTAACCAGGTGGTGGCAGTGGCGAATTTATTCATTTTCGCAGTTGCAGAAAACGTCAAACTCCATATATAAAAAAACAGCGAAAATTTTTTTTATATGAAGTTTGAAATTTTCTGCAACAGCAATGAATGAAATTCGCCACTGCCACCACCTGGTAAATTATTTCGCCATGCTTTAAGCAATAGGAAAACATTTTAAGGAATTTAGCTGCTTGCCGCTGTTGCCATAAGATTTGCTTCAACTCATAGAAACTTCAATTAAAGAAGTTCAACTGTATGTAAAAAAATAATTAATAAAATATTTTTTCAGTATTTTTGTCTTTGTTATCTCTCGTTATGTAGTACATATTTTAGTCTTGTCACCTGAATTGTTTTAAGTTTTATAAACTCAAGGCCAAGGCGAATAAATTACCAGGTGGCAGCGCAGGCGAATTCAGTATTTTTTGCTGGTATACACTACTGTCAAACTCCATATATAAAAAATGTATACAAATTTTTTTATATATGGAGTTTGACAGTGGTGTACGCCAGCAAAAAATACTGAATTCGCCTACGCTGCCACCTGGTAATCAATTCGCCTTGCTCAAGGCGAATAAATATACAGTGGAAAATGATGGCGAATTCTTTAATTTTTGCCGTTAGCCTGGATGTCAAACTACGCATAAAAATATAGTATACAGATTTTTTATATATGGAGTTTACAGTTAGGCTACCGGCGAAACTCGATGAATTCGCCATCGCTCCCACCGTATATTATTTCGCCATGTATAAACTCTTAAAACTATTATTTAACAATTACTTTAATTGTTTGTTTATGTTTTAATTAAAGTATGCATTTTTTAATATTATTTCATTAAATAACCATGTTTTCATCAAGATTTGCTTTTTTTCCGGGAAATCCCAAACCCTTATTTGAAATTATAACCCCATATTTTAAGCTTATATCAATTTTTCTGACCAATCCTCCATGTTCACTTAATTCGCAATTATTTTATATGTTTATCTATGAAATTAAATAAATACCCACAAATTTCGGCCCTAATTTTTTACATAATTTTCTTTTAGTTGAAACACTTGTTTTAGTTTTTATCGCACGCAATTTAAAATTATTAGTGGACGCGATTGTAATAAAACAAATAAAAAGAAACAAGTTGCCCGGTAAAATATCTGTGTCAATTTTTAAATTATATGAATAAAAAATCGCATATCAGCGTTTTAACGGAAGCACGTACAGTAAAGTAATAAAAATTGCGTGAATAAAATTGCTAATCCGCACCCAGGCTAAATGTATTCAATGTAGCTCCATGATTTGCGTTTATTAAGAAAGCAAAATTATGGATGGATAAAAAAACCCTAAAGCTCTGGTTAAAGTATCCATATGTGAGACTCTAAGTATCTAATCCAGTTGGATTCATCTAGTTATTTGTGTGAACAATTGTAACATATTAAGCTCTTATGGTGACAAGTAACCACTTATGTACATGTATGTGTTCCGTATGGTGGTAAGTAAGAATAAAAACTTGAAATTTTCTAATCCTTTATTAATATTGTAACCCTATAGATCTAACTTTTAAATTAACTTTTTTAAGGCTATTGTCAGTTTCGCAAAATTAAGTTTAAGCAATTTTAAAAGCGAGTTACATTTTTGTAGATAAGAAAAACCCCCAATGACGTTAATAAACATCGGGGAGGAAAACTCGGAATTGTTAAAATACAACAATATAAGGATGTATATAAATTTGTCGTTCCATAAAGTACTATGTATGTATATTCCTGATCTTTATTCATAGGGGAGTCGATTTTTTTCGATCGGGTTGAAATCAGTTTTGCCACGTCTCCAAATGAGCTGCAGACAATTTATGACGTGAATGGTCACTTAGGCATAGTTTAGAAAGGACGATACCCTTAATCGCGACCATTTGGTAGTTTCCGAATGGGGCCTGACGAACAGGGTTCAGGAGTACTGCTAAACATGCTACCTCATTTGTAATTATGGGTGATATACATATATATATATACTAAGAAATCAGAAGCTTTCGATGTTCTTGTCATGAAAAAAAGCATATTTTTAATTTCGCAAAAGAAGCATTCAAGTGCCTAGGTTTTCTGAAACGGTGTAAGAAAAACTTCACTCCATTTAATCTCTTTACTATCTATATCACTATCTGGGCCGGTGCTTTAAAATCTATTTTGGAGTTACTCGACCGCGTACAGGAGAGAGCGAAGAAGCTCATCGGTGCAGTAGAGTATCCAGCTCTATTGACTCACTTGAGCATCGACGCAATGTGAGGTGTGTTTCACTGTTTTATCGTTACTACAACGGAATAAGCTCTTATGAAATCAGGGAACTCGTTCCTGAAAACCGTAATTTCATACGCGCAACGCGCTCTGCATCAAGAACGCATTCCTTTGTGGTCGATTGACCAGTGAATCGCACTACGCTTTACAAAGAACAATCGTTTTTTAGTCGAACAGTTCATATGTGGAATAAACTCC
The DNA here is from genome assembly GCA_937654795.1 of Cistogaster globosa. Lineage (NCBI taxonomy): Eukaryota > Metazoa > Arthropoda > Insecta > Diptera > Tachinidae > Cistogaster > Cistogaster globosa. Next base: position 26,711,014 of record OW569406.1, read on the forward strand.
CTGCAGAGGTCTTTCCTGCCACTTTCAATGTTCACAGATTCAAATTAAATGTCCACAAGCACTACTCACTCTATCCCCCTTCCCACAACCTAATTTCCTAGTTCTGGCACAATGCATTGCATAAGTAAGGGTCATCTCCTGGGTGCTGGTCTAAATTAAAAAAAAAAAAAAAACAACAACATCGGTTCATAAATGGTGGATATGTGTTGAAAAAACGCGATCGCTTTTATTTTACTTACGTTTTTCAGATTATACTGTGCTTTTTGTTGGTATTTGTTGTTGTTTTATTGAAAATCGGAATTTCGAAATTCATAATATTACATTTTCAGCTAACTTATTAACCTTTCGTAAAAAAATTGTGTTTGCAAGAAAAAATTTTAAATTTCGTTATAAAACCGAAATTTCAAATAAAAAACTCGAGATTAGAAAAAATAGTAGAATTTCACTTCAAAAATATACTTTGAAAAATTTGCAGGTGCGAGGTACCCAACTTTGTAACCACATAGCACCACCCCTGGAAAGTGGATGGTATCCAACTTAAAAGCTTAAGCTCAGATACTCCTCTGCTATGCTAGTGTCAAATTTTTGAATCAATCGGTCTAGCCCCTTACAAATGGCTGTTATTTCAAACACATTTTGATTCTGCCCTACTGTACTGTGTTCAATTTTATTAAAAGGGATCGCCAAAGAGGCTTTTCAATGGAGATTGCTGAACTGTTATGCGAGCATTGCGGAAAAATACCACTCGGTAAGCTGCTGTTCATCAAGAATTAATTGTACGAAGTTCTTTAAAAATCGCTCGAGGCCTGAAAAGAGCTAATTAGCTAATGCCAACCAGACAGAAAGGCATCGTCCTAAATTGAAATTTCACATAGTGGGAAGTTGGTTCCTTGGATAGAATAAGTAGATTAAGTAGAGCTTAAGATCTTACATCTTAATCTTTTAATTACAAAGTTGCTTTATTCAGTGGCAAATTAACCATTTTCAAGCAAGACGGAGAGCAGAAGCATGCTACACAAATTGTCACATACTTATTGCAAAATTAAACGTTTTTCACTTTTAAATAGCCAGCATGAAGTCCTGACCTTAATCCAATAGAAAACTTATGGGAATTTAATAAGCGTTAGTTAGCTAACTACAAAAGTTCATCTTCTTACATAAAAAATTGTAACATTTAGTACATTTTATTGAAAACTTACTAGTAGAAAGCATGACAAGACGTGTAAAGTGTTATCAAATGTAATGATTAATGGATGAATAGTAGTAGTAAGTGTAGGCTACATCCAGGAAGGTTAACATAGTATTGCTTTTGTTATAGCAGTGTTGTAGGGCTTGTTCGTACATGGATCTCTGCACTGCATAATATGATTATCCTGCACTGCCACTGCTAATCAGATGTTGCGTATGCTTTTCTTTGCTCATTTTAGTGTGCATTTACGAACGAAGAAATACCGTCAAAATGAAACAATTAATAATTAACTCGATTTGTGAACTACATGATACAAAAAAATAATAAAAATTTGTGTGAAAATAATAAAAATAAAAGAAAAAATACTAAACAAAAAGAAAGGAATAATAATAACTTAACAAAATTTATACTCACACGTTCATTGCATCAGCCATTTTTATGATTAGTCTTTTGCTTTTATTTGAGCATAATATATTTAAGTGATGCATTTACGAACGTACTACGTATCACGAACAGGCCCATAGTTTTAGTTTTCATTATCATGCTGTGAACTTAATTTCGATAAAAAGTGTTTTCAATTCCCCAAAATGGTTTTTTAGACATAAAAAGAAGACTTTTTTGGAATGAAAATGATATTGAACTCTAAAGTGAAATTGATTTTCTTTAAAATTTTATTTTTTGCTGTTTTTATACCTGTTTGCCATTCCATTTGTAATTTCCACAATATACATTTTTGACCCCATAAAGTACACGTATTCTGAGTCCTTACGCATAGCGAAGTCGATTGAGCGATGTCCGTCTGTCCGTTCGTGTTATGGTTAAAATCAACTTTGCCAAGGCAACAGATGAGCTAGAGAAAATTTAAATACGCCAATCGACCAGACGTAGTTTCGAAAGAGTTGCTATTGAAAATCAGCAAAATCAGTCCATGTTCCTCGAGGCAGTGAGCCAAACACTATTCCTGCCTCTAATTTTTCCATATTATTTGGACAGTGAGAACTTTCTCGTTTATAAATTCAAAATGGGGTCTGAAGCCTGGATAATCATAGGTGAAATTTTGTGTTGCCATTAAAACATATTAAATTTTCACTTAATTTCAAATTGTTTTTTTTCATATAAGTTCAATACTTTGTTGTCACCATTGTGCAACACTAGATTAAAAGTTCACGTAGGTCTCCTTCATCAAATCTCAAATTTACCTAATAAAATTTTTTAATGTAACATTACTAATTGGTAGCTAACATGTCAACAGATGAGAAGTATATTTTTTTCAATTAGATAATTAGAAACTTAAAACATAAAAAGCCACTCCAAATAACAAGTTAACGTTGCATTTGTTAACAACAACAAAAATACCAAATGAACATTTCTGCTGACTTCATGTCTACAAAATTTAAGCATGTTGTGGGAACATCCGCTAGCTGCAAAACAACTGATCCAGTTACCTGAAATTCCAGGAAATAAATCAGGTGATGTTTGGTGATGGGAAAATAATAATTTTAATATAATGAACATTATTGTTAATTTTAAGTCAGTTCTATTTCTGCATTCATTAAATAAAGGAGCATAGCTCCCAAAAAAAATATTTTTTTAACATTAAAAAACTCATAGAGTTTTAATTGGCGCCCGAGCAGGGACCCGAAGGATAACGCGAACGTTAAAGGCACATATGAATGCCTCAATTAGCCGCACGTATAAATAGTGTGTCAAATTATCCTTTTCGGTCGCCCAAGTGTCCGCGCGGTCGGAACTCCCGCGATAGTTGTGAAGAACGAGGCCCCCAAGTATCCTGTGTAGAAAAAGGGACGGTGTTGCACACCAGCCGCTTCACTGGACACAATAGTGATATAAGTTTTGTAAGAACCCGAAATTATTAGAAACACATCTATTCGGTTGTTTATTTAAAATGAAAGTAATTATTTTATTCATTTCATTTTCTATATCTCTTTGACATTTCGTCACCGCCTACTTAGAACTTTTATCCGTGTTTAAACTTTTACAACTATTTATCATGGTTGCTTGAACAGGTTTGCCACAAGTTTAATAATAAGTGAAAGTTAAATACAAAAGGAAGAAATTTCTTAAGTGACGTAAAAAATAAAAAAAAAAATCCTAAAAATAAAAAACATTCAAAATATAACATAAGTCAAACTAATAAAAAGAAGGAAAATAAAGTTAAATAATAGAATATATAAGCTTCCAAGGTGAAATATAATAGAAATAAACTAAAAGAAAAGAAAAAGTTTCTAATACCTTTTAAAATAAAAAGTCATAGACTTAATTAAATAGTGACCATAAGAAACAATTATAAAAATTCGTATAAAATAGGACATAAAAAATTTATTGTTTATCCTTTTGTATAGAATTAAAAAACGGTAATAAATAGCTCACTTAAAGACCAAACAATTTTTTCTCCTTTTGTGTCGGAACTAAAAGTTGTAAATAAAATCTTTGGTGCAGAAACTAGAAATAATAAAGCGATAACAAAAAAATCCTTTCGAAAGAACTAAAAATTATAAATATATATAAAACAATCTTTTGGTGCAAAAAATGAAAAATAATCTTTTGGTGTAAAAGATAAGAACAATATTGCTTCACATAAAAAGAGCTGCTGAAACCTTTCTGATTCTACAAGGATTAATCTCCACTACTCACATCATCTTTCAACAAACAAATGTCAGCCACCAACATGTGGAACATCATAGTAATGTAAGAAACTAGTCATTTAAGTTATATATATATTTCATTATTGAAAATATATTATTAAAAATATATATATACATACATATATAGATTATTAAAAACTTAAAAAGGAAATTATCAAAGTTTTTCAAATCCTGTAATAAAGTAACAATTTCAGTATTTTAAATTTCGTTTCGTCAATAATTTCAACAATTAAATTTTTTACCTTGTTTGTTGCCTAAAGTCCACTAACACATCATATAAAAAAAAGGGACAAAGATTAGAAATAAATGTGTTTCTCATAAAAAAGGAAAATTTACAATAAAAGATAGTGCCGTAAGAAATCTCTTAAAATTATTTTATTTGCAAAATAATTTAATAATTTGACAATTCTTTCACTTTAACAAATTTTTGCAATCTAACTGGACAGGACACAAATAACTGTAGGCATATTCTTATAGGGAATTTCGTGCCAATATAAATTAATTTAATTTTTAATCGCATAAAAGAAAAAATGTCGAACCCTAATAACTTGATTAGACCACCGGTGCTACCAGCTGCGCCTCCGCAGGAAAACCAGGTCGCATTTAATATGAGAGATTTGGAAAACCAAATTAGAAGAATAGTTACAGAAGCGATTCAGGATATTAATAGAAATCAGCAAATTGAACAAGATCAGGCAATTGATCCTCGACATGCAGGGCAGTTGAACGATTTGGATAGGATTCCAGATGTAGTTAGGTGCTTAAGAGAGTTCGCCGGTCAACCAGGCGAATATAGTTCGTGGAGAAAATCTGTTGAGCGAATTTTAGACATTTATAAGCATTTAAGAGGGACACCCAAATACTTTGGAATTCTTAGTATAGTACGAAACAAAATTGTCGGCAACGCAGATGCCGTACTTGAGTCATACAATACGCCCTTGAACTGGGAAAGCATAGCTCGCTGTCTGACCTTGCACTATGCTGACAAGAGAGATGTTAGCACTCTCGAATACCAGTTAACTTCACTCGTTCAAGGATCGGAAACTATTTAGGAGTTTTACCAGAAAGTCTATAATCACTTGTCATTAATATTAAACAAAATTAGCTCTATTGACATAGGACAGGAGGCATTGAATCTCTTGGCCCAGATCTATAGGGATAAAGCACTTGATACCTTCATAAGAGGGTTGAAAGGAGATCTGCCTAGACTTTTGGCCATGAAGAGCCAACAGACCTACCAAAAGCATTGCACTTGTGTCTTAAACTGGAGAACCAAAGTTCTAGAACCAGTTATGCGCATAATAGAAAATTCATGCCTATTCCTTCACGGAACCAAGCTACATTTATTCCTGAGTTAGCGCATATACCACCACCACCGCGACCAAGAAAACCAACTGCAAATTTCCAAAGGCAGCAACCTCCCCAAGGATTTAACTATTATCAAAATCAAGGTGCCATCCCAAAATACATTCAATACAACCAGCACAACCATGCCAATTATGTACCCCAAAGACCGTTTGCCGCGAAACCACAACCAAGGCCTGAGCCTATGGATGTGGATCAGAGTATGAAGACCAGGAATATAAACTATATGAATAGACCCGTGAACAATGGCTTTTTTGGAAAAAGACCGCCTCCAGCGCACCCAGAAGCGCGTAAACAAACCAGAAATTTTCATCTAAACCTGGAGTCAGGCAAGGGTTCAAATAAACTGGAGACAGGGGAAGCTGATGAAATTAACGACTATTTGCAGACAACAGAAACAGAAATTGGCGGACAGACTTTAGACGAGTACATTGATAACCAGGCTGACTACGTTAAAGACTATGACTCCTTCAATGAAATACATTTTTTAGATTGAACTCGTCCACCCTACCATACTTCGAATGTAGGATGGACAACGGACAGATTATAAAGATTTTAATTGACACCGGCTCCAACAAAAATTATATAGCTCCAAACCTAGTTGAAAAACCTATTCCAAATAAGGAAAATTTTTACGCAAATTCCATAGGAGGAAAAGTACAAATTCGTTTTCATACAAATACATATCTCTTTGGACAAACAAACATTCCAGTAAAATTTTACTTACTACCGGAACTAAAAACTTTCCACGGAATCGTCGGTAATGACACTCTTAAAGACCTAAACGCCATTATTCATACTAGATATAATTACATGACGCTAGGAAACGGGAAGAAGGTTCTCCTTAAACAGCTTGAAGCGGACAATATTAACATGACATCACTTAGGACAAGCCACATGACTAGAGAACAAAAACAGAAATTAGGCAAAATTGTTTCAAATCATACAAATCTTTTTTCCGAACCAGATATGAAATTAACTTATACCACAAAGGTTATAGGGGAAATTCGAACAAAGATTGATACGCCAGTATATACTCGATATTACCCCTACCCCATGGCTTTAAAAGCTGAGGTGGAAAAACAAATCCAAGCAATTCTTAATGATGGCATCATAAGGCCATCATGTTCTCCTTACAACTCCCCGGTATGGATTGTTCCAAAAAAACCGGATTCAGCCGGAAATAAACAATTATAGAAAACTCAACGCGATCACCATAGCAGACAGATATCCAATTCCGGATATCAATGACGTTCTTGCGCAATTGGGGAATAATAATTTTTTTTCAGTACTCGATTTGAAGAGCGGATTTCATCAGATTCCGTTAAAAGAATCTGATATAGAAAAAACAGCTTTTTCCATTAACAATGGAAAATATGAGTACACAAGATTACCTTTTGGCTTGAAAAATGCCCCTTCTATTTTCCAAAGAGCGCTTGATGACATATTACGCGAATGTATCGGAGTGTGCTGTTTCGTTTATATCGATGATATAATTGTTTTCAGTCGAAATGAGGACGATCACATCCGTGATTTAGAAAAAGTTTTCAAGATTCTTGAAAGTGCAAACATGAAAGTCCAGTTGGACAAATGTCATTTTTTTGAAAAATCAGTTGAGTTTCAAGGTTTTATTATTTCTTCTGAAGGAATTTCTGCGAATCCAAAAACAACAGAAGCTATTTCTAAAATTCCACCACCCAAAACGCTAAAAGAGTTAAGATCATTTTTAGGCCTGTCAGGGTATTATCGTCGTTTTGTTCAAGATTACGCGAAACTTGCCAAACCTCTGACATCCCTTTTAAGAGGGGAGGAAGGACATGTGTCCAAAAATCAATCCTCAAAAGTTAAAATTAATTTAGATTTAGAAGCTATTTCGGCTTTCAATAAAATAAAGTCAACTCTCGTTTTCGGAGATGTAATGTTGTCATATCCAAATTTTAATAAAGAATTCGAATTAACTACTGACGCATCAAATTTTTCCCTGGGTGCAGTACTTTCTCAGAACGATAAACCAATTATTTTCATTTCTAGAACTTTGAGCAAAACTGAAGAAAACTATGCCGCTAACGAGAAAGAGATGTTAGCGATAATTTGGGCATTGAATTGTTTAAGAAATTATTTATACGGTACTACTAAGGTTAATATTTATACCGACCATCAGCCGCTTACGTACGCGTTAAGCAATAAGAATAATAATACAAAAATGAAACGCTGGAAGGCAATTTTAGAAGAGTACAATTACCAATTGCACTATAAACCAGGGAAAGCGAATGTTGTCGCTGATGCCTTGTCAAGAATTCCACCTGAAATAAATACACTAACGTCTAGTGAACACAGCGATGAAAGTTCTTCACATAATTTGATATATTCCGTAGCGGTACCCATTAACGTATTCAAAAATCAAATTTTTCTTAATCAAGGTCAAAATCAGTCATATCAATTTAAAATAGTTTTTCCAACATACCACAGGCACATAGTTACGGAACAATATTATGAATCAGAAAATCAGAAATACGAATTTTGAAACGATGTTTAAATCCATCTGTCGTTAACTGCATTAAAACTGATGAGCGCATTATGGGAAAAATCCAAGAGGTATATTCTTTCCACTTTAGCAGGTACAAGATAAGATTTACACAATTACAAGTCGAAGACGTCATTAGCGAACAAGAACAGGAAAATTTAATTTTGCGTATACACAATCGAGCACACAGAAATGCCCGTGAAAATAAAATTCAAATTATCGAGAAATATTATTTTCCGTCCATGAACAATAAAATTAGTAGGATAATAAAGAATTGTTTGGTATGTAAAGAAAATAAGTACGATCGCCATCCTGCCAAACCAGATATTCAGCCAACCCCCATTCCACAATTCCCTGGACAAATTGTCCAGATAAGCATTCGGTTTTGACAGCCATAGATAAATTTTCTAAGTTTGCGGTAGCAAAGGTACTTAAATCCAGAGCCGCAGAGGATATTAGACAACCTTTGAGGGACATACTATTTTTTCTTATTCTGAAACTATAATTTTTGATAACGAAAAATCTTTTAACTCAATTTCCATAAACCATATGATAGAAAATGAATTAGGCATTAACATTTATCGCACACCACCGTACACAAGTTGCTCGAACGGACAAGTGGAACGTTTCCACTCGACACTTCAAGAGATCATGCGATGTCTCAAGACTGAGAGAGCTCACAGTACCTTTGAGGAATTACTAGAGAGGTCGGTTAAGGAATATAATTTGTCAGTTCATTCCACAACTAATAAGAAACCTGTCGAAGTTTTATTTGGCAGAAATGTCAGTAGCGACTCAGATCAACTCGAAAATGCTCGAAATGAAATTATGCATAGGATAAAGGAAAAACAAATATCAGACCTCAGTTACCATAATAAAAAGAAAGAACCACTGAAAACATACTCAGATGGAGATGTTATATATGTCAGAATTAATAAACGACACGGTAATAAACTTACTGCAAGATACAAAAAGGAAGTAGTAGCTAGTAACGGAAATTCTACAGTTAAAACAAGATCTGGAAGGACTGTTCATAAAAGACTTATAAAAACATAAAATTTCAATACTTTTTCTTTTTCAGGTCAATTTTAACAATTTGTAGAGCGGAATTTCAGATAGTCGACTACACGTCCGCTCATGTAGTAATCATTAATGACGGAAGAAGTAAAGTACAAGACGGAACGTTTAGAATTATCCACCCAATTGACATGAGGCAATATGAAACTTTCGTAAAAGATACCCGAAAATTTGTTGAACGGAATATCCTTAAAACCAATCTTTTTTATCCCATCTTGAACGATGAAATAACGCAAGCTTTAGACTTAATCCAAAGTATTGTTCCACATAACAATGATAATAATGAAAGTTATATTAATAGTAATAACATTAAAAGTAATAACACTGAAAATAATAGTAATAAAAATAAAAATGAAAAGAGTAGTTATTTAAGACATAAAAGATCATTTAATATAATTGGCACTGCATGGAAGTACATCGCTGGCACTCCAGACCACGATGACTTTGAAATATTAAAATTTAACATAAATGAATTAAATGAAAACAATAATAAACAAGTTATTATTAATGATATGATAAATGACAGATTAAATAATGTAACAAAAATAATTAATGAGATAACAAATGCCAAGGCCAGAATAATTATTTGAATAACGACATAGCTTTAATTTTGCAAAGTCGAATAAGACTCATAAAAGAGCAATTAGTAAATATACACTATGCCATTCAATGGGCCAAAAGTGGAGTAATAAACTCTATAATTTTAGATAAGTTGGAAATTAAACTAGCATTAGAAGAATTAAATAAAGAAAAGATGCCATTTGCATCAAATGAAGAGGCGATGGAATACGCCGAAGTAAATGTAATGTATAAAAATTCAATTATATTATATGTTATAAAAATTCCATTGACAAATGAAGAAATATATGAAAATTTATTATTATATCCTGTTAAGAAAAATGGAAAAATTGTAAAATTGTCTTTTAATAAAATTGTAAAGAATTCAAGAGAAATTTATGGATTAAAAAATAATTGTCTAAAATATAATTCTGTTAATATTTGTAAGAACGATCAATTAATAAATTTAAGCAATAATACATGTATAACGAACATCATAAGCAGTTTACCATCATATTGCACCTATACCAACAGCCAACATATCCCATCAGTCGAAAACATACTTCCTGGAGTGATCCTGCTAAACGATTACAACGATACAATATTCATCGATGAAGTTAAACACCATTTGTCCGGCACTTTCTTGGTCAAATTCACAAACACTACAATAAAGGCAGCAGAAAAAATATATCGTAACCTGGAGGCACCCCGAATAGAAGCTATTCCTGCTGTATTGCAACCTGCACCATCAGAGAAAAATTTAGAGCATATCCTGACTCTCGAAAGCCTGAATGAATTGCACCTCAATAATACTCGCAGCATTGCAACAATAAGAATGGGAACTACTATAAGTGGAGTTTCAACTGTGGTTTATTTACTAATTCTTTTTGTTATTGCCTCCTTGATTCTTCATCTGTACAAAATTACTCAAAGGGTAAATGTGGTCCATTTAAAGACAGAAACTGCATGTTCACCGTCGAACCAAGGAATTATCCTAACAAATATCCAACCTACAAACGATTTGACGTCATCAAATTCTCGAATAAGTAGCATCCCGTATTTCTAGTAAAACAATTGAGTGCAATTGTTCTTAAGAGGGGAGGAGTTAACGTTGCATTTGTTAACAACAACAAAAATACCAAATAAACATTTCTGCTGACTTCATGTCTACAAAATTTAAGCATGTTGTGGGAACATCCGCTAGCTGCAAAACAACTGATCCAGTTACCTGAAATTCCAGGAAATAAATCAGGTGATGTTTGGTGATGGGAAAATAATAATTTTAATATAATGAACATTATTGTTAATTTTAAGTCAGTTCTATTTCTGCATTCATTAAATAAAGGAGCATAGCTCCCAAAAAAAATATTTTTTTAACATTAAAAAACTCATAGAGTTTTAATTAACACAACGTCAAAAAGATATGCAACTATGAAGATAAAATTTATGCTTAGTTATTTATTTACGTTATTATTCTGTGTTTAACAAAAAGATTTTATTATTGCACATATAATAAAACGAAAATACCCAAGTAGAAATGCAATGTAGACAATTGGCAACAATATGCATTTGAGGGTTAACGAATGAATGTACGAATCAATATCGCTATCGATAAGGTCATGTGCAAAACGTCGTGGTGTAACCTGTTTAAAATTTACTTACTTATCAATGTTAGCGTCGGGCCTACAAAAAAACTAATTGGACTTTACTAAATGATAATTTTTAACATTAATGTGAGCTTCAATAGCTTTTGATAACAGAGGAAAATTTGGTACAATCCATTTGTTGTCAATTATTGTTGTTGACTCTCGCCTTCTTTATTGTAGATATCCATCATCACTATCAAATGGCCCAAATAAGATTTTATTTTGGTTCTGACCCATGTAAGAGTATGAACATGAGGAAATCCTCTCTGCTGTCGTTCAATCGAAAACATCGGGCGTCATGTTTCCACAAAAATATTAATGATTAAGATCATCATTAATGAGTTTTTGCTTGCATATTCGTACAGTCAAATCATGCCGACAGGACATTTACTCTCATTTATTTCATCAAATGCTTACTTTGTAAAATTATTACTTTACGCTGTTTTTTGATGAAGATTTCTGCATAACGTGCGACGATCATAGAAAATATATATCTCGAGACATACGAAGATTTTTTTAAATTAACTTTGTATGTGCATAATCACAGCCATTATTTCAATTAAGTAAATTTATTATTAATTCTTCGCTTATTAACATTTAAAAAGACAGAAGTCGCACAAAATTTCAGTTAAATAATAGTTTTCTGGCTGTCATACATAGGTGATAGTTATTTTATTTGTGTGATACGTGTTATCTTAACTTGAAAAATCAAACGGTTTTAAATGACCCGAAGTAAAAGCATAAGTAAAGTAAAAACATAAGTTGCCATTCAAAAATTCTAAATTCGTCATTTGCAGATGTTATGTTATAGAGGTTACACTTTTTAGTAAACTCTTATTTATCTAAAAAAAAAAACGATTTCTTTTTCAAATTATATTAAATTTGTATTTCATATTTAAAAGAATCTGATGAATACGTCATTAGGATCACCATGATCAATAACGACGTTCCTAAAAAAAAACTCTCTATCACTTTTTAGCGAATAAATAGCTGAAGGAACGATCAATCGTTGTCCTTAAATTTCAGTGCCTTTCATTTTGGCTAACGGTACATAAATATTAATTTTTCTTGAAATTCTTTTTTCAACACCAGCAAAGCTATTAATACAACAACAGTAACCGCATTGGACTATTTAATATGTATTCACCTTTAAACCGCTTTTGTCAAAAGTATATAAACAAATAAGAATGATAAAAGTAGAGCGATGTATCTTAACTATAAAAAAATTAATTGTGTTAATTCTTTTATAATAACGAGCAACAAGGATCGTTTTCTAAGTTCTGATTTATTTTTATTACACAAATTTAAAAATAAATAAATATAAGGGAATTCTTAAGCATCCCTTTTTCCTAAAACACTGGGAGTATAATTTAATTTTTTTTTGTTTTCTTTACTGAATATAAGTTCAATTAAAATAAAACTGAATTTTTTGAAATGGATGGACTTAAATTGCATTTAGTATTGTTTTTTTTTTTTATCAAAAAAGAAATAATAATGAAATAAAAAAATAATTTACTTATAATAACTTTTAGGAAAATAGATAAATATTTACTTAGTTTAAAAATTAAGTTTATATGTAAATTTAAAAAGAATTATTGTTTTCTTTTTTTTTTTTTTGTTAATCATTACAAAAACTTAAATTAAAAAAAAACTCAATTGTTTAAAATAAAATTGTGTTTAACGGTTGAAATTACTTATCATTAAATTGATTAGAAGTAAATTTATAATTTAAGTTTCTAAAATACAAGAAATAAAAATAAGATAAAAAACAATAAACACACATTACTTATAATTGTTTAACTTTAAGAAATATATGTAAAAAATAATTAATTAACTTAAAACAAACGTGCATGGAAGTGAGTAGAAGTATTAACACAATTGCAATGACAAATATAAAAGTATATTTAGTATCGTAAATTTATAGCAATCCCCAGATTTATTAAATATTAAGAAACATTTAATATTATAATTTCTAGTCTTTCATGTGAAAAGTAATTTATTGCGGTCATGTTAAATACTTTAAATTTCGCAACATAGCTTTCTTTTTCCTTTATTTTGAAATTGTTTTTTAGTTTTGCTTGTTACTAAATTTAAAAATGTAAAAATTGTTTAATTTTATTGCCTAATTTTATATTTCATTTTTTCGTAACTAGGTTGCATCTGTTTATGCAAAAAAAAAATTTGTTTGGGGTATTTTGTCAAACTTTTTATGCTAATTCTTAAGTACATATCCAGCGTTTACTGAAGTTTTTGTTAATATAGATTTCATGTTATTTTTTTGTTAAAAGAAATATTTAGTTTTTAGTGTTTTTTACAAATTTAATGGTAGTTTCTTCTCCCGAAAAGTCGTTTTTAAGCTGACTAGAATAAAAACAAGTATTTAAATAAAGTGCGTATTTGCGTTTCCACAATAAAATTCGAACTTTAGCAAAACATTAATAATAGAAGCAGCTTAAATAAAAGTTGTCTTCAAGGGTTACAAGCATGCATTCTTAATAACTTTTTATATATTTCTAATTAAGAACTAGTTTAAAAATGAATATATTTTATTTTAATGTGATTTAATATACATCACTCTAAAGGCCATTATCAGATTTAATTCTTCCGCCAGTTTTATTAATTTACCCGATTTGTATTTTTTTTTTTAATTTTTGTATAAAAAACTTATCTGCGCTACTAATTTATTTTTCAGAAGCAAGTAATAAGGGAACAGCACAGGGTTATATTTTTGATGTTGTTTAAAAGAAAAACCAAAATAGTTGCTCTATGTCTTTATAAACGAATATACTTTTTTTTTAATGCAAATTAGATAATAATCAGCCATGTGTTGAAAAACGAAAAATGTTAAAAATTTGCTTACCGATTTAAAATAGTCACAATGTGTGCCAGAGATGGCAGTCGCAAGAAATTTCGAGATTTCGAATCGCAAGCTTTTGGCAAGTTATCGCTAGTTAAACTTGTGTATTGCCCTTAATAAATATTTGACAGCAAAAAGTTTAATATTTTGAAACTTTAATAAGAAAATCATATAAAAAAAAAATAAATAATGATTCTTGATTTATTTGAAATTTGTGCAAAAATATAATTTTTTTTAAATTGACTTTTAAAAACGCAAAGTTGTGATATTAGACAGAAATATAAGTGATATCCAGCATAAGCAAATAAATGGTTTTTGCATTATTTTCACATGACAGTATGACACCGTAAGCACACATTGTTGCAATTTCTTTCGAGAGTAAAAGAATTATATAGAATTCTTATTTATCTGATTGAATAGTATGATTATGTCTATGGCCTTAAATCAATTAGGTTAAAATACAAAAATATATATAAATTCAAAAACTGATTTATTTGCTTCAAATACCTGTTTTTAATATATATATTTCAGTTTGCTTGCAAGGAGAAGTGTCACAAAAAATCGAGCCGAAAACTTAAAAATTAAATAAACTACATGCAAATAACACGGATATTAAAAACAAAATAAAAAATTGTTAAGCATTAATTCAAACATATTTTTTATTGCGTACATGTTAAAATCCACACGAAAGCCGTACGATCTAAGAACAAAATCTTTTGATTTAATTAATATGAAAAAAAAAATTAATTAATATGAGAGTTATTTTTTTATGAATACTGCGTTTGCATTAGGACTGCTGACTTAATTTAATACACCTTATATTTGCCATTGCTTTAATAAAAGATATTTTTCTAGATTAGAATAGTGTGATTTTGTATCGTAAAATAATTCACAAAAGCAGGCGAAAGTAAATAACAAAGAAAATATGTATAAGGAAAATAGAAGGAAAAACTTGTACAAAGCGGGCGGAAAGAAAATAAATTAAAATACTTGTATTTAGGAGTTTTATAAATAATTTGTGATAATTTTGACAAAATATACGTTTTTGTAAATATGTTTAAGTAGATATATATTTATATGTACATAATAATGATTTTTAAAGAGAGGAGATTTTGTTTATGCATGAGTATGAATGTGAGAGTAGGATTAAGGGGCAGCGAGAGAGGGATAGAGTGAGAGAGAAAGAAAGTGTGTGTTATACTATAAAGGACTTAAGACAATTTAATTAATATATTTATATAGTCGTATTTTTTACGTATTTACATTTTGGTTGAAGTTACAGACTTTTGAAAAGAGTTTTGGTTTTTCAAGAGCAGTTAAGTTTAATGAGTGAGAATGTTTCTAATGTTTTATAGTACTTTTGGATTTTATTCTACTAAAAGAAAGTGGAAAATTTACTTTTATTTGGTTGTCTTACATTATTGCTACTATTGCCATGTGTAGAGTTGGCATTAACCACAGCCACTGAAGCATAGGCAGCCGGCTCTGCAGGGGCGGTAGCTGCTGCTATAGCAGCGGCAACACCAACGCCAACACCAACAATAACTCTATTACTGCCACTGCCACCACTACTACATGTATTTACGCCACTGCTGTAATTGCTATTGCAGCCAATAATACTGCCATTGCTGATGCTGTAGTGCTGCTGAAGATGATGTTGATGAAGGTTTGTAATAGTTTTTGTTTTGCTCATCGTATAACCACCTGTCATAGCCAGGCTACTGCTAGCGCCACTGCTGCTGCTACAGCTGATATTGGACGCCATTAGTTTTTTATTTCCATAAGCGTTGTGATGAAGTGCCGTTGCAGAGGCGGTGGCAGGTGCTACAACGACAGGTACCAGCACGGGTTATACAGAAATTTCATAGTTCATATCATAAACGCTGGCACGGTCAGGAGTGGGTGTGGCGGTATTAGTGCGGGCAGCACCCATTATATGACCCGCTGCTCCTTGACCTGTTGTTATGACACCGTTAATACGGTTTTGCTGCTGTTGTTGCTGCTGTTGCAGATGTGATTGTGGCTGCTGATGTTGATGGTGTTGTTGTTGCTGTTGCTGCTGCTCAAGCGTTTGCATTTCCATCGAATCAGTCATTTCAAGTGCTCTTACAAATGACATGGGTCGTGTAGGAGTTTGTTTGCGTTTGATTTGTGGTGATGGTTGGGTATTGGAGGAATTAATGTTCTGGGGATTTTGGGGAAATACAGGCACACCGCCATGTATTTTAGGTTGATAACCTTGTGATGTTGAGACCACAGATTGTGTCAAATTTCCGCTTACACTTCCACTACCTATCGATTGACTAAAGCTAGAAGATTGCGGGTGCGATGAGGAAACCGATGACGCATTACCATAACGCATTATGTATGACGAAACCGGTGGTGCCTGTGATGCAGAAGGTAATGTTGTGGGACTAGTTGGATTGGAACGATGGAACACCGAATGTTGCTGCTGCTGCTGTTGTTGTTGATAATCATGTATTCCTGGCTGCGTTTGATGCATTCGTGAATGAGTCATTATTAAGGGATGACCCGTTTGTGCTCCTCCGCTTACAGTAATATATTGAGGACCCCCGGTACTGTGATGTTGCATACTTGATGGCATAGTGCCCGCACTACTGCCGATGCCTCCCATCGAAGATGGCGGAAGCATCATGCCACTAACACTACCGCCACCTGAACTGCCCTGAAAACCGGGTGATGTATCTTTCCACATGTAAACTCCCCTTTGAGGACTACCAGCTAACTCGCGAATATTATCTACAGTATTATTGGAACGCGCATAGGATAAGTCACTACCTGCGGCCCCACATGACCCAGTACCCTGGCGTACTAGTTCACCTTCAGAAAGAAAACGACGCTGTGGGCTGCCGCAATATGGTTGTTGGGCTAAAACTGCAGCATGTTGCTGTTGAATATTAATGATACCTGAAATGCAAATATACACAAGTACATATTAATTAATTAAATAGAAAGCAATAATATTTTCAAATGTTTTCACATCCACTAGCCATGTATACTAACTGGTATTAATAAATATATATGTAAGTACATATGTGTATTGAATTTAAAATGTTATATTAAGAAAAACTATTTAAATTTATTGAATTGTTTTTTATTTTTTATATAAAGTTTTATGTGTTATATGTTAAAAGGTAATAAAATATAACGAAGAAATGGCGTTTTATATTCCGAAAACAGTTTGCATTTGTTAAACACTTTGTAAGCCTTGTTCTAAGAAAAATTTTGTAAATCAAATATACATTTGTTTTTTCGGAAATGTGTCAAACAAACATGTTACATATTGTACTCTTAGTTTTATGTTGTGTAAGGGTAAGAAGATTGCTGCACTTTTTTAATTATTACTGCAGATAAGACACATATCGCACTGGATCAACAAGAGGGTATTAACTCAAAATTTTAAAACTTTTAGTAGAGGTGAAAAACTGTTTGTGGTTACGTTTTAAGAGAATGTAAAAAGCGAAATACATCATAGTGTGCAAATTCCATTAGAAAATATATTTACATTGTTTTTTTCTTTTAAATCTGTGCAATACTGCAAGAAATCTATTTTTGGAGTTAATACCATTTTTCAGAAATTTGTTGATCATACAGTGAAACAAATTTTAACGACAAAACAATATTAACTCATAATAAAACCAAATTAAAATGAAACAATTTGATTATTTTCATTAAAAAAGGGCTCAAATCAAAATAATACCTAAACTTTTGTATTAATTCAAAATAAAACCTTTTTGTTGATTTGAAGGTAGTCACTATAACATCACAAACAATTTTTTAAATCTTGTTTTATAGATGAACGAGTTATCGGAATGCGTTGAGATTTTTACAGTAGATAGATATGTACTGATGTTAGTGGATTTCTTGTTGATCAAGGGCGATATGTATGTATGTATACCATTTCTTAGACAGTTAATTATGTTAAATAATTTTTGAGCAACAATATAAGAATAGAAATAATATTTATTGTTTTTTTTTTTCAATCAGGAGCAATTTAAAGAAATATTTATTTCTCAATATAACCTGTTTTGGTTCAATACATTCAACATTTTCAACATTTGAATTAAATATTGTTACAATGAATTCAATTTCATTCGAATATCGTATTAAAAAATTAAAATAAACTACGAAAATTCATTCAGGAACAACCCGCTGATTTTTCTAAAAAACAAAATAAAAATTCATTTTTTCTAATAGCCCATTTTTACTTGTTGATGCATTTAAGATTCTGGAAATCCACGAGTGATTATTGAGAATCCTTTGCATGCTCAACGTGTCACTGTATGGTACGCTATGTGGTCTAGAAACGAGATTGGTTCGTTTCTTTTTTTGAAGTTGCAAAAAGTGATCAAAAACTTTGTGAAAGAATTGACATCTTTCAACGTGGTAGTGGTCATTTTAAATAACGGTTGTCGAAAACGACATTCAAGAAGAGTCGTACTCATTAGTTACTTTTTTTGGTGTTATGTAATATATTCGACAGTAAAATTTTTGCATAAATCAATTAAAGTTTTCTTGGTTCATTTTTTAATTTACTTTTTACAAAGAATAATTATTTTTCATATGTATGCGGATGTTTTGTAATAGATCAAAAAGTAAAATGTTAATTTTTTTGCCGTAGCTTTCTATGTGATAAATTAACAGTTAAAAATAATAATAAAAAAGAAAGTGACTAGCTCTTAATTTGATTTGAAAACTTATGTATAAAATATAAAAAAAAAAATACATAAAAGTAAGAAAAAACTTTAAATAACATAGTAAAATAAAATGCACTTTAATTACTAGTAGACACTGCCTTTCAGTTCTTCTAATTCAATTTTACGATTTTTGTTCGAGTATCGGATGTAAGCTTTAGAAAATGTTTTCTATGATTTTCTTGAATTAATTTTTCTTCCTTTGATATGTAGTATTTTCTATTAAACCTTTAAATTTCTTATAACGACTTAAAACTTTGGTGTACAGTTCTTGTTAAATGTTTAATTTTTTTTTTTTTTTTGGTATTTTTCACTTTTCTTTAGCGTCAATTTTATTGACATTGAAACTGAAGCCTCTAGGATAAGTGTAAATGTTAAAATGGCGAACAGAATCCAAAGAATAAATTTAAATGAGCATTACGTAAAAGTTTGAAAGCAAACTTTCTCTTGTTAGCGTTTATTTTAAAAGTTTACAAAAAAACCATTTGTCGTGTACATAAATTTCAACGACAATATTTGAAAAGATTGCTACATACATAATATCGATTTTTGTAATAGATTTATCGACGTGCGTAATGCCATTTTAAAAAACCTACGATTTTCGACACGACAACGAAAACCGTAATAAGGCTGAATGTAAATTGTTTGTTTTATTTTTTTGGAAAACAAATTTCTTGTTCCTGAATTTATTTTATTTGGTATTTGCAAAAAGGCCATCTTATTCCGATTAAAAATCAGTTCTTTTCAGTTGTTACATCACACTAATAACTTTTTATTGTGTAAATATTTATTTAAAACGCAATGTAACCGCTCAGTTAAGATCCAGACGGGCTGATCCATTTTATTTATTAGTTTTATTCTCCGATCCATGTTATTTACCAAAGATTTTCGATGTGAAGAATTACTTTTAGAGATCTAAACGTAATTATTATCTTTACTAGAAAAATATGTTTTCTTAATAACTAAATTTAATCTTTCAAGTAGAAATATACGAAGTTGTTAACTATGAAATACAGACTAAATTACAAAACTATTACAGGTCATTAAACATATGGTGACATAGAGAACTACAAGAAAAGGAACATTGCTAAATTGGTTTTAACACTTTTTTCATAGAAGTGTAGATGTCAATAAGAGCGGATATGAAAATTCGCTTAACTTTAAAGACTCCTGCTTTGTAAGTTAATTTTAATAACGAAGTTTTTTTGTTCTATTTTTCGATGTCTTCCATTTCTAAACGTGTTTGTATTTATAATTAAGAAACTAAGAATGCAATGTAAGCTTTAAGTTCCGTGTCTACAGTTTTTAAATAATAAGAATGTATGTATAACAAATGAGGCAGGGTATCAGCGAGTAATTATCTATAATTTGGAGCTAAGCTTCATTATGAAATAAAGTTGTGACTCCTAACTATTTTCTATTGCAAAGACTTGTTTCGCTACTCATCCATCGTAATAGTATGTTTTTATTATAACAATAGATGTATGTATTAAAAAAGTGTATATATTAACACGTTCGCAGACGTGAATGCTATATTATTCATTTTCATACGGATGCATTCAAATTTTAAAATTAATTTTTATTAATTATTTTATCTTTAATCCGTGTATTTACATATTTCTTTAAGCAGACTACATTGAAAAATAACTATTTCGTCGTGGATTTTATAACGGTTTAAAAACGATGTTCTAACTAATCTCATAATATGCGTAATTACATTTCGGATATTACACCCAGCTTTTAAAATAATTGCATGTATATTTTTGCAGCTCCCTGAAATTTTAAACGTCCGCGAACGTGTTAAGTTTCGTTAGATAATAGAAAAGTGTAACGCCTTTTGACACTATCCGGTGTAATTTTATACTGTGATTTTTTACCATAAAAACTAAAACCTATTGTTATCCTAATTATCTATAGATTATTTTTAAAATTGAGTAGCCCGAAAAACCTTCAAAATCTGAGAGCCTTATTCTAATAAACAAACAAGCATTTCAAAGTTATCACGACTAAAAATGCAAAATAAAGTGCTCTCGATTCGAAGAGTAATTTACGCTAAATATGGTAGCGATGCATATTTTAAGCTTAAGTAAAATTATAAATTACCTTGCTGCTGTTGTTGCATTATGGCACGTTGTTGCATGAGCATTTGCTGATGCTGTTGTTGTATAATAGGTAACTGTGGATGTTGTGGTGGTAAACCAGTCGTTGAAGTTGGTGCCATATTTCCTGTATATTCATAATAGGATTGTGTCGGATTTTGTTGATTTTGTAGTTGCTGTTGTTGCTGTTGACTGAGACCAATAAAATCGGGTCTTCTAGGTTGCGTGGGTGTGCCAGGGTTTGATCTAAATTTGAAATATATTTTTATTTATATTATCACACCATGCGAAAAACTATGTAAAATATTGTTGTTGGGTTAAAACAATATGGAAAAGAAGACACTTTAAAACTGATATTATGATGAAGCATTTAAAAAATAAAAAGAACGAAATGTTTGGCAAGGGATGTTAGTAAAACAAAGCGAAAATAATAATAATAAATTCTTATAAAAATATGAATTTTAAGCACTTCACACACAGTTAGGTTTTGTTTACATAAATTAAAATGAACAAGCTATTGATATGTATTCAGCTGTACCGAATGTTCTTTCACCAAAGTACAAAAAAATACAGTATGAAAAAAAAATCCTGCTGTAACTCAAAGAAAAAGTTCTTTAAAATTATTGACTTTATGTTGTTTTCAGAACTGCGATCTTTTATTTAGCTAAAGCGATATTTCTAACTTTGATTGTTGTTTTTCATTTTTTCATTTAATTGTAGTGCAATATTTATCTTGGAGAAGCAAACGTTATAAATAGTTAAAACATACATTTTAAATATTTGAGTTTGTGCAATAAAAGAAATTAAACAACAAACTGGTAATCCATTATTAATTATGTATTATATTATATTATATTTATATTTATATTTCAATTTATATTTATATTTATACTATATTATATTATATTATGTAACATAATCAAAAGTACTATTATATTTAAGGTAACTCTGTGTATTATAGAGTTACCTTAAATATAATAGTACAACAAGACTAGATATTAAGCAATTCACTTTGATATTCATTTCTGTTTTAAAATAAATTTTCGTATTAAAATATGACACAATGGCCTGATAAATCTTTTGAAACGAATTAATAAATCTCTTGTTTTTCCGCAGTAACCAATGCTGCTGTAATAATTTTTACACTGTTTAATTTTATTCGTGAACACTTTTATTAGGTACTGCCGCTCAAACTGATATTTTTCGGGAGTTTAAAATCTTTATCCGATTTAATTAAAACAAAGGAATATCGTAGAAGTTTTTCTTCGCTGATATGCTGAAAGACTATAGGCTGAATGGCGTTCTACTTAAAGTACACTGCACGACAAGTTAATCAATTTACCTTTATTTAATCAAATCTCAAATCTTTTAAGTTATCCAACATGCAAAACAAAGATTATAAAAACATTATGGACAAATATTTTTTTAAATGTATTAATATATTTTTTAAATTTAAATAAATACAAATAACTGCAATTGCCTTGCAAATGAAAAACATTTCGAAATTCACTACTTGTTCAACGAGTAGTTTTTTTTAAAGAGTACAATAAGAAATTAAATAACAAATAAATAAAAATATTAATAAAAAAATAAATTCATGGTGTAAATATTTCATAAAAGTGAGTTCGACATAATCATTGCTAAAAACTATATCACTAGCCAACTAACGCAAGCCAAATTTATAAGGTATATGCAACGGCATACACTGGGTATTTTTGTATGGAGGTGTTAAAAAAAATATATTTGTCTAAAAATGTAGTGATTTCATCACAAATTTAGTTTTATTTATATAGTTATACACAAAAGTAATCAAAATAAAGAAAGCTAGAAAAATGTATATCGTTACCTACAATGTAAAAAGCCCTAACAAAAAAAATTTTAATGATTTTTTTGATTTTTAATTTATTATTTTAAATCTGTTTTATTTATTATTTTAAAAGAGCCTTAACTTCGTCGCTTAAAACAACACGTTTTTTTCTGGCTAAATGAAGAAGTCAAATGTGAGATCATGGGATCTAATGTTACCATCATCATTCCTTGGCAATTTGACTGCATTTTCTGGAGTGTCTAAGGCGATATTTTTTAAAGTCTTTGTTACAACTTTCCTGAGCCTCTTTGGATAGTAAGCCTACAGGAAAAATACACTTTTCGATTATATCTTTTTCATGAATCAGAATTTTGTAAAGTGTAGGTGGCATATTGTACCACTCGTACAGTGCAACAAACTCTTTTGCTGCCTCCAGGCAAAAATCACCAAATTTTTTTGGATCTTCCACCTCGGTAATTGCTATAGCTTTGAGAATTATTGAAAAACCTCTTGATTATGTTTTCATTGAAACTCATGATTTCGGTAATCAAAGCAGGATTAGCAAAGAATCTTTCTGACGTATTTCCTGAATTTGTCTTATCAAAGCCTTGCTTAACAGTATCAACATGTATTTCAATTTTCTCTTTAAGTTCATACTTTATAAAACATTTTCGGGCTTCTTTAATCGGACGAGTATTTGAGTCGACTCTCCCACGTTTAAATTCAATATTATAAGCTACATGCAAAAGAAACTCTATCAGCTTAATACGCGCATGAAGGTGACATACCAAATTGCAGTGCTTGTTCATTTACGGGCATAGCTTGAACTTCTGTGATTTTATTTATCGTGGATGTTGTGGTTCGGCAAATAAAACAAGAGAATGCTGCTGGTGTTTCTGTTACTGATTATGCTGTCTGGCCGTCAACCATTAAAAAATATAATTAATGTTTAACTTTAAAGTTACGATTATTTACTGTTAGCTCAAATCTTTTAGTTGGGTATCTCCTCATCGACTCTTCTCTCGTATAACTTGAGGTGTCACTTAAACGTATGCAAACTGTAGTGTTCTACAATACTGTGTGGAAGAAGGTTTATTGTTGTTCCATATTAATTTATTTATGTCATCACTTAATGATAATTTAAGTGGTGATGTCATATATAAATGAGAGTCAAAATTTGATCATCTGAAAACCTCTGTTGATATTTGCTTTGACTAGACGCCACATCACATCCCCATTTCGTTTTCAATTTTATTTATTTCCTTTACTGACTTGGTCTTAGAACTCTTTTAGCAGTTTGATCAAAAAGATTTTGCAGAGATACACTGCCGGAACTTTCATTAATAGAAATTCCTTGAGGATAACTGTTAGTTTTCTATTTCGTGAGTTCTTTGTATGGTACGCGTATTTTGTACCCTTTATTTTCCAACCAATGCATTAGATACTCGTTTTTTTTCTTTTGTAAGTTAAAGCTTTGTAAACATCCACAAAGTTTTTAATGTACAAATTTTGTGGTTATTTTTTTAAATACTAGAAGTAAAATCAATTACTTCTTGAGGAAGCAGGGCACGTACTTTATCCTTTTTGTATCGTCTGGCGCGATCGCAGCACTCCTCAAACGATTTACGTAGCCTACCAAGTGCAGAACTGGTAGAACATTTAGATTCAGTAAACTTAATTGTAAATGTGCGTTCAAGCCAACTTGCATTCTTTTTTTTTTCAAATCGAGACTTTGTACTATAAGATTCCTGCCATCTTTATTTGAAAAGTAAAAGCCTGTATATATTGTATCCAAAATTTCACATGTTGCAAGAACTGTTTTTGTTCTGACTTTGTCAAACTCCAGAAGCTACGAACATAAAACCCCATGTGAATGAGAAAAACTTTCCATTGTCGTAAAACTCTCGGGCCTTAGTTTCAGTTATAATTAAAAAACCAGTATAAAATTAATTAAATTAAGTTGGTTCGGTAAAACATGCCAGTACTGAGTTTGATACGGCTATAAAAAAAACAAGCAGTCAGATCGGAGTAATTCTTTTTGATATGATTGTACCATTTAGTTTAAAATTTCAAAATATCACTGCATATTGCATGA
This sequence comes from Cistogaster globosa, assembly GCA_937654795.1. Lineage (NCBI taxonomy): Eukaryota > Metazoa > Arthropoda > Insecta > Diptera > Tachinidae > Cistogaster > Cistogaster globosa. Next base: position 26,735,612 of record OW569406.1, read on the forward strand.
AGAATATGTTGACAATTTGACTTCTTGCCGCGGCATGGTGAAGTATGTTCAGTTCGCCGTGACTGTTAAAATTTAAAATCTAATTTTTTAAAGCAACTACATTATTATCTTGGTATTTTAATAAAATGATGAAAAGATATAAAAAAATAATTTGAGAAGGTTTACATGTTAATTGTTTAATAATAAAAAAGGTTAAAAATACGTGGATATTAATGTGCTGTTTCTATACCCTTCCCCACAGGTGAAAAGGGTATATCTAAGTTTGTCATTCCGTTTGTAATCTCTATAATATCTATTAACGACTCCTTAAAGTATATACATTCTGAATAGCGGAGTCAATTGAGCGATGTTTATCCGTGTTAGTGTTGAAATCAACTTTGCTAAGGCAGTAGATGAGCTAGAGATTTTTCTAGCCGACATTTCGATTTGAGAAAAAACACTATGTGTAAGCCAGTCAGATTCGAATAATTTTCTTTTTAAATAGAAAGTACAGGGTACCTTTTGTGGCATTACACTTTCTCTTTTTATCGCCATATTAACGTTCTGACGTTTGCGGGAATTATGAAAATTCGTGCTACCATATAAATTACTAAAATCCTCTTTTTCTGTCGTTTTTAGTTAAAAGAAAAAACTTTTTCTTGGCATTGCTGAAATGCTAAGAATTAAAAAAATTGCTTTGAAATATAGTTTGCATAATGTACTAATAATTATTAATCAATTACGTAAAAATAAAAACCCACTTCTTACTCTACAATTGTATTTTTTTGGAAGTTATATATAATGGGTTTTAAGCGTCAAAGGGTTTATTTTTGTGTTTTTTTATATTTGTGGCAAAATGCATTTGAATTTTACTTATATATAAATTTACTTTATAAATTACACATATATTATTAAATATTCCCAAAAAATTTTTTTTCCTATTTATATCTGTGGCAACGCAAATTTATTTGTTTAAAAAAAATACATATATTTCAAATAATTCCTGCAGACGTCAAAAATTTTTGAAGTGGAACTACCTTCTATTATTATATCATGGAATTGACTTTACGAAATCTGTTCTATAATTTAACGTTTGAAATGTTTTTTGCAAAATATTTTTTGCAAGCATTCCATCCATAAATGGTCTGCCTTGCTGAGCGATTTCCAAGCTTATCTGGCTTGAAATCTTCATTTTTAATTTTGCAAAATTAAATTTTTGAAATTATATCAAAGCTGAAAAAACAATAAAGCTGAAAAAAAGCAATAAGCATCCGCACATGCGCACTCGTTAACACTCAATTAACAACTGAAAACAAACTGAAATAGAAGAAAACAAGCGTCGGTGTTTTATTTATTGTTTTTGTAGCACAATTGTGCTCATAAAATGAAGATTTGGATTACACTGGTTAACATCACTTATAGTTCCCACAGAAAGAAAAAAGTCCTGCTCAATTTAAGTTTTTTAAATCAAGGTATTCAAAAAATTCATCAGCACTGCCAACATTAAGGGTGAATGAGGTTAAACTACGAGAGTGACCAGAAATTGAAAGACAATATACTTAAAATGAAGAAATAACCAACCAAGGATTATTTACTAGAAAATATTCAAAATGTGTAGGGAAAGAGTTATGGGCTAGGGAGAGTCTGCACTTCATACAGAATTAACGAACATAAGCAGGCTTGGAAAGCCAAACCAAATTACAATTGAATTTACCAAACTCAAAGATATTTGTAAACCTATTAAATAAATCATAATGAAGATTTTCAAATAAATTCAAAGAACTATGCGTTAAATAAACATAGCCGTAAAGAATCGTAACCTGGCTTGGAAAGAAAAATGCAAACTCCACTGCCCCTAGAGAGTCTGTCATTCCAATAAATCGAATACCCAGGTAAACTAACAGCACTGTCCAACTGCTGCTAACACATTTAAGAAATCCAAACACACGACGGACTTAAATTTACCAAGTTCAATTGAGTTGGCTCTTGGCCCTTAACTGCGGCAATTAAGCTGGCTAATTTTAAGTTGATTGCCAAACGATGATAGCAAGTTAATCCGTAACAGTTGGACCAAGATTTTTACTACAAGAAATCAAAGTGTAAAAATGCGGCAATACCAATGAAATAAGGGATATAAATGACGACATAAAATTAAAACAATACTAACTTTAATTATAAGAATAATAAGTAAACAAAATATAAGGTAATAATCAATCATATCAAAAATAAGCAACAGCTATTAGAATTAAAAAAAGCAAAAAACAGTTAAAATTTCAACAGCATTATGATAGATTATAATGCAGCATCAGTTCCCAGGAGAGAAGCACAACCAGCAGTATCCAGAACAACAATATTCTTATTGGGCATAGTTAATTTAGATTGGGATTTTCAGATTCAAGTAAACGAAACTTCTTAATTCGTTTATTATTTAGCAGTTATCTGCATACAGCATTAGGCTTAGAGGATGATGGTGAAAAGTGGTTTTTCAGAAAGACTCTTTTGTGAATGCTTAAGTTATTTATATTGCCATCCACATTCTAGTATTTTACCACATTAGAGACGATAAGCGAACAAGATTTTATGGAATTAAAGTATGCTTTCATTAATAAGTCCCGAATTGAAACGTTAACTTTGCTAGCACTAATTGTCTATTGTGCAGGTAACATACACGGTTAATATGAAGACGGTCTAATGGTACATTTAGAGATATGGATAGTTCAGTAAGCACCGCTGTTAGATCAGTGAGCCACGCCAGTAAGCCACGAATGATATCTGCGCGGTTGAGTTTTCTCCATTGTTTTCGGCCAGAAGCAACGGTATATTTTTACACACAGATTCAACATGATTCAAGCGTTTGGCATACAGGCATGTTCTGACACTCGCACGTTTTTGAAATCGCATGTGATTTCAAAAACGCCAATTTTTATTTTACATGTTCTGAAACTCACGCGTTTTGCTTGCGATTTGCTTTTTTTTCAAACTTATGTTCGAAAAACAAAAACATATGATTTGACGGTGCAAAACATAAAAATCAAAAGAAAATTTAAAAAATGGCAGCAGCCTTCTTGCTTAGTTTAATTTCTTCATATAAACATTAATTTAAAAAAAGAAGAAATTAAAAAACGGATGCTTAGAGATAATTTCAATTTATTGGATATTCCAATCCATTAAATATTTATTAATTTAAAAATTTTATACAAAGCAAGAAACAATTTGGCGACAAATGAAATTTCTATTAGTGATGTTGCATTTAGCAACTTTGAAGAAAAAGATTCCTCAGGTCGTGAGTAATCAGTACTTAAAAATTATTTTTGCTTATTTTGTTAGTTATAACATACACGTTCAAAACGCAGATCGTTCAAAAAAAAATTGAGATATATTTATTAACGTACATTAACACTTTAATCGCCCATTTAATAAGCACCGAATATTTGTTTAAGATTTTAAAATGTGAATAACCGCATTTTTATTTGACTACCGACTACACATTTAATCGCACTAATACTAATATATTTTCGAACATCAATAAGAACAGCTGTTTTTATGAAATCGCAAGTACTCAAGAAAAAACCAACACAAACAATTAATAAAACAAAGGGCATATTTTAAATTTATTATTTAACACTTTAATTGTGTAAAAATAAAAATAAATTTTGATAAAAGTAAAAGAAAACATATTAATTTTTATTTGTGTATAGTTTTATTGTTGTTTTAAAGCTTATTTTAAGTGAAATTTATAACTTCACTTCAGTCTGTGCTTGCGATTTCAAGTCGCCAAATTTCTTGCGATTGTGAACTACAGAACACCTTTCATGTGATTTCAACTCACATCGCAAGTTTTAGGCGATTTGCGATTGTCAGAACATGCCTGATAGTCTGCCACATCTAATTTTAGGCGGGAAATGCAGGCGGAAACTTTTGTTCTGAATTCAGAATATAACAAATAAAAAAAATTTAAGTACTGATTACTTACGACGTAAGTAATCTTTTCCTGCAATCTCACAAATAGAAAGTCCATTTGTCGCAAAAATCTTTCTTGCTGTTACTTGCCGAAAGCCAAGAGAAAAACAGAATCAAATAATTTTTAAAGCAATTTATTTTATACTTTGCTGTTTTCGCGAAAAGAACATGTTCTTTCTAAATTATTCGCATCAAAAAAACCAAAATTTATAATCCGAAACAAAATAAAAGATCAATTCCTAAGGAAATTAGAAAAATCCTAAAAATGCTTAAGATTTATTAATAACATTTTTGTAAAAATTTGACTAAATTTGTTGGAGCTGTAGTCAACAAAACTTGCACTACGAAATTTAAAGTACAAAGTAAATTATGTATAATACAACAAAGCAATATCATTGGCAACAGAAGTAATTTCGAACGCACTTGTAAACGACTGGTATCATCAAAGTTAAGAAATTTCCATACAGAATTGGTGCACATGAGATTATTGCGTAACTGAAGATTTTGCATAATAACCCAATTTATGTATAAATTTAAAAATTTCAAGATTTTGCACACAATCAAGCCAGTCAGAAAACCAATGAGCACAACAACATTCATATTTAATTGATTACTACGAGGTAAGACCTCCCTTGAAAGGCTATAATCTTCCAACAATGAAGATGATTTTTTTGGTGAGCTGATTAGTCCATCATCCTCTAAACTTTCTTGATTATATGAATCTAAAAAGCACGATGTTTTAGAGAGGATTGCATCACTGCCAAAAGAATATTTTGACTTCTGCAGTGAATCGCTAATAGCATGTGGTGTGCTCGAATTGAATTGTTCAGTTTCATTTTCATCGCTTTCAGTAGTTGTAATTTTTCGAATTTTCGGACTGAAATTAGTTTCACTTGTAAATAAACTTCGAAACTCCTTTAAAGATTGCTTTGGTCCAATCTCTTCTTTAAAGCATTGACTTCGGTTGTTTGATCTGATGCAAACGCCACGGCCTGTTTGTACACCGTTAACCAAATTGTTAGATTTCGCACGTAAAACTAAATTGCGTAACTGATTATCTTGTTTAAGTTTTACCGCCTCTATGCTTTCTTTCATAGCTTCAAAAGTGGTATTTAATGGAGAATCCATCTCTAGCAAGTTTTTTCCCCTTATAATTGATTTGCTAATTCCTGAACTCAAAGTTTCTTAAAAATTGTATTTATTTGAAAATTATTTTTAATTTAATTGATGTATAAACCAAAGTTAGACAGAAAAATATTAAAATCAAAACAATAAAAATTTATACCCGGGATCAAGGCGAATTAATAACAGGTGGCCTTAACAGCTCAGGTGACTTTGTGATTTTTCCTTCTTCGAATGTCAAAGGTTATAATCTCCTATTGTACTTCTTTTTTTTACAGCCGAAGACGATTTTTACAAAAACAAAAATGTACATATTTCGTTTGCAGTGTTGTATTCATGTCCGCCGTGAGTATATCTCATGGCGAAATAATACTATGTGATCTCGATAGCGAATTTAAAGATTTTCGGCGAAAATTTTTTTTTATATATAGAGTTTGACATTTCAGTTTTTGGCGAAAATTATTGAATTCGCCATTGCGACCACCTAGTATTGATACAGATATTCAAAAAAATTCTAAATTTGCTAACTTCAAGGAGAATTAATTACCAGGTGGCAGCGTAGGCGAATTCATTGATGGTATACACTACTGTCAAACTTCATATATCTATATATCCCCATAGGTGACGTAAATTGACCAATATGGGTTTTTATTTTGAATCGTTATAGATAAACGCTTGCATATTGAATAGAATGCCTTTTGCTATGTCAAGTAAGAAGCGATAATATTTAAAATTATAAATTAAGGGTGCCCCAATAGTTCATTTATTTTGATGTATATGGCCATAGTTTTGAATAGTTGTAGACAGACGCTTAAAATTTACAACGAATCTATAAATTTAAGGGTATACCAACAGTTGATGTAATTTTATATATGAAGCTGAACTTTTAACCCGTTACAGACAGAACGCTAAAACGTAAAAAAGATCTTTATTGATAAATCCGCTATAGCAACTGGATTATAATTTGAATTTAGAAATTAAACGGTGTTCCCAAAATTTATGTAACTTGACCTGTATGGCCGTATCTTTTAAACCGTCATATACAAACACTTAAAAATTAGATAGAATATAGAATGTCCATTTGTTTGGTATAACGTGAAGTATAAATATCTTAAATTATAAATTAAAGTGATTTACAATAGTTAATGATATCTGATGCATATGGCCAAACTGTTTAACCGAAATAAACAGACAGTTGAAATTTACAAAGAACCTGATTGATAAGTCTAGTTTAACAGCAAGTATGTATATAATTAGAATTTATGTATGTGTCCATACTCTTGAAACGTTATGGACAGACAGATGAAATCTGTTTTGAAGTCTGTTTTTCTTTGCAAGAATTATTTACTTCCTAAAATTTTAGTTTTGCTCAGCTAGTAGTATTATTGGAATGGAAAATGTCTGGGGTTGGCTTGCAAGAAAAGATGCCAAACCGCATTTTTTGGGTTATTTCTCAAAAGGTGGCAGTACTCATTGTTAATTGAACGCAAGAAGATAACATTATTTTTATAATCCAAAATTTGAAAATAAATTACAGTTTGCTTAGTTTTAAAATATTCCCTATCAAAAGTTTTAGTTTTGGAGAATAAATTGTAATTCCAAATTTAAGTAACCACAATAACGCATTTTGTGTTTTTCAATCAAAATATTTTAATGAATTAGTAAATTATTTAAATTAAAAAGTAGCTGTGTTTTTCAACAAAAACATTGAGCAGAGTTGAGTTGAAGTAAGTATATTATCCCGAACAATTCACGATGTTTTAAAGACAGAACTACTTCGAAAAAAAAATTTTGATATATGTTGTTTTTACAGCAGTACCAGTTTGAATCTATCCACAAGAGCTCTTTCTTCCTTTTTTCACAGGTAACACAAAGAGATCGATGTGCTGTATGCACCCACATTTAGACTTCTTGTACTTAACTTAATTTTAACTTTGATGTCATCAATAAAGGAAAAATTAAAAAACAAGTTTTTAAAAGGTTTAAAGATTAAAAAAAAAAAATAATAAATATTCATATTTTACAAAATTACTTATTTGTGTGCTATATTACCTTACAAGTTCCAAGAATTACATCTGCAACAACTTTGCTATTCTTGTCACACATAAAAATCAAGGCGAATCAATTACCAGGTGATAGCAACGGGGAATTCATTCATTTTCGTCGTTACTGAAACAATTATACACACAAAATTTGTTTATACACTAGAGCCCCGACATGCGCATTGAATGCGGACCAGAGAAACGTGACCCAAACCGAAACGACGCAAATCGAATCAAAAATATTTAAAACAAAGCAAAAAAATTGTATTTTTGACAAGTATGAAAACATTTTTATTTATTTTATTTACTTAAAAAAAATAAATATAATAATGATAAAGAAATAACAAAACAATAGCAAAAACATAAAAATATGGGGAATTCCCCTTATTTTACGCAGTTTTAAAACTTTTTGACCTACATGTGACGATCAGTGTTGCTAGAAGTTGTAAAATTTCTATAAGACAGAAAATATGCTAAATCAGGCACTACAAATACTAAAAGTGGTAAACTAGAATGCTGCAGTAAAAAAACTTGACCGTTTTTAACGACGCAAATCGGAAACAAAACGACGCAAATCAAAATCAAAAGGATGCAAATCGGGGTAAAAACGATGCAACTTGAAATTGCAATGACGCGAATGGAATTTTTTCACTTTGTAAAAAGCGACGCAAATCGAAAAGCCGCAAATCGGGGATCTAGTGTATATAGAAAAAACAAGTTATTGTCGTCTGCAAAAAATTCGCACTACAAAAAATTCACTTTAAAAATAGACAACGGCGCGATAAAAATGTCTACAAGTTTTATTTTAAACAAGTTTTACAATGATAATTTTTAAGAGTGAAGTGAATTACTATCAAATTAATTAAATAAAATACATTTTAAGTATTTAAATAAAACATTAATGTGAAGCGATGACCAACTCGTTTGAAAATTTGTATTAAAAGCGCTCGGTTTTTTTTTAGTTATTTCTATACATACATACAAATTGTATCATTTAAAAAGCAGAAAAATGCCCGTGTTATTGGGATATAAACATTAAATAAAAACTTTAAACTATATTCGTTAATATAGAGAGTCCACACCTGATAAGTTTATATCTTAAAGAAAGTCAAATTTATATCATGATGAAAATTCAACCTGTAGAGGCTTGATTTATTAATATTATATCATAACGATCTTTATTATACAACAAAAATTTGTAAAATAGTTTAATTGTAGTTATGTATGGGCTTGTTCGAAAATGCATCACTGCGCTGCATCTGATGCGTAGTAGATATTTATGATGCGCAAACAAACGTCAAACACGCATCACAAAAATTGGTAATGCGATAGATGAGTAAGTATTTTTTATTTTTTTTTATTTTGTTAAATTACATTTGTTTATGAATTTGTAGAAATGAATTAGACATAAAATTGTTAAAGCTTTTGATAAGAGGCCATTAGTGAGATTTATTTATCTATTTTTAAGGCTTAAGCGTATGAAATTAAAAAAAAAATAATTTCTTTTTGCCTGCGCATCAAGTATCAGCATCAGCTGTCTTGCATCAGTGACAACGCAAACTAATCACACATGCCCATCAGATGCAGCGCTGTGATGCAATTCCGAACATGTGATGCATGTTATGTTTGAGAAGTTATTGCATACTTTTAGGCAATATACATTTTTTACAACCGTAACCAAACAAAGACTATTATTAAATATTGAATGAAATGACTTAAATTTTAAATAGTAGCGATAAAAAGAAAAACGAAAAAACAAATTCAGTTGAATGAAAGAATTGAACAAAAAATCCAGATAAACGACTTACAATTTTGTGATTTTTAGCAAAAATTTTTTAGCTAAATATGTAACAATTAAAAAAAAATTACAAACGCACTTTTAAAATGTGAATAATAAGCTAAATGTTTTTCGTTAGAAGATAATAAAACAAAGAAAATTATAAAAAAAACTCACCTCATGGTTTGGGTGAAAAATAAATTTTATTTAGATTTTAAGAAGTTGTAGAGGTAGTTAAGTTGGTAGCGGTTAAAATTCAGATGATAGAAGATAACAATGGACGAAATATTTTAATAACAAAATTATAATCAAATGTTGTTTTTATAAACTTAAGGCAGTTGTTTAACTGGGAAGGGGGAACAATAAACGGATTGATACATTGGTGGAGAATTCATAAACGTGTGTGCGCGCACTCTGTTTTTTCGCACTCTCTCTCTCTCTCTCTCTTTTTCACAGTCGTATATAAAATGTTTTATTTGTTCTTATTAAACGATATATTTTACATATTTGGTTGTTCATTTAGGGCTTAAAAAATAAAACAGGAATAAAGTTCGCTTTAATATTTAAATTGTAAATTAAATAAAAGTAGAAAGAGATGTTGTGATAAGAATTAAATTGTGATGTGACACGCAAATAACCTAAAAGTATGCCTTATTTTACAAAATATAAGATGTAATTATTCAGCTTGGTAAAATACAAAGATAATTAAATTTTCACAGTGATTAATCATATATGTATTCAAAAGACTTTTAGATACAAACTTTAAAAACGTTAACCAGTTTTATTATTTTTGGGTGTTTTTGTCGTTAAAAATGAATTTGTAGTTTTGACATTTTTTTGAGCTAGAGGCCATATTTACGCATTGGATGTCATCATCAGGAAATATCGGAAATAAAAACTAAAAATTAATGACTTAAAACTCAAAAAATTATTTTTAAAATATGAGAAAAAAGGTCAAAAATTTGTTAAAAATAGTAATTTTGAAAAGTTTTGAATGAGATATAAACTTTTACCATTAAGTATGTTTTAAATGTTAAAAGCATGATATTTGAAAGCATTGTTTTCTTAGATAATACATACAATCGTACACTAAATTATATCACAATCTTTCCGAGGAACAAAATACCGTTTTTATAAAAGTGGTTGTAATTTATGATCAAATTGTGTTTCGAACATAGCGGCATTTTTATCCCCGTTAGCTGGTTTATAAAAAAATGATTTTGATAAAATTTGAGTTGTGATAATTTATGATTTAGTGTGCAATAATATGAACATTCTACAATGCCCCATTTTTAAATAAAAAATGAACAGATTTAAAAGGTAGCTCAACTCCTGACTGTTTAGCAAGCTGTCAAAACGTAGAGATTTTTTCTGTTGTTTTAGATTATCGTAGCCTATAGGTTCATTTAACCATCTGCAACTAGCCTCTATCTATTTTTATCTCTGGAAGGACTAGCTTAATCTTACTTTTTAACAGTTGAAGGTAAACATTTTAAATTTACAAAAAGTATGCAGCACTATATCAAAGGATGTTCCGTTAGAAACATAATTCAACGTATGTATAAGTCCTTATCATCTTTTATATATGGATAGACATTCGAAGCTTACCTAGGAAGTATAAGAAATAAAGATTAAAGGGGTTCCCTTTAGAGACGTTTAACAACATTTTTTTAATAATTAGTTAAAAATGTAATAGAAATTTTAAGAGCTGTTCAAAATAAAATTAAAGTGGCTTAAGCCATAGAAAGAAACCCTTCTTGTTTGGCAAGCGTGTTTTATTGAGAAGTAAATAATACACTCAAATGAATCTAGTTAAACCAGCTTTATAAAGTTTGAAGTTGTACATGTATTGGTATTGTCGGAGTATTACGATTTATTCCTTCAGAGGAACTGCATACATTCAAACATATTTCGACTATGTTTTCTATCGTAAGAGTCACAGAACTGAGATAAGCCTGGTTTTTAAATAATGAACTGGATACAAGCATCCTGAAAGAATGATTTGGGTTGTGTGTGAACTTAGTCTAACCACTTTAATTTTGATTTATTATGGATATTTCTTGTATTCTTAGTTACAAAACAACTTTGGGAAGATAAATGCAAAGAAAACTAATGACGGTTGAAGCGATCCAGAAAACGCTGAATTACATTCTGCTGGTTTGTAAATAATTTTTCTTTCTTAATTAAAAAATTTTAGAAATCAAAGTAAAAAATGATAATATGTCGAATAATATTTATAACACAACCAACAAGTGCTACATGTTTCTTATAACCTTATTTTATAGAACGCAATGCAACGCTAAAACTACATGGAGTGCAAAAACAAATTTGAAAATATTTAAAAAAATTTGTTATTGTTTTTTATACAAATGTTTAAGTTTGCAAACAATGCAAAGGCGTTAATTTCCGTTTTAAATTTATGAAAAACAAATACAAATTCTTAAAACATTTTAAATTTTATTTTTGTACTCCATATAATTTTAGCGATGCGTTGGGGATTATTAAATACTGACATCAAATTAAAAATTTCTGAGTAAATTTGTTAAATTTGCTTTACACCTTCGAACATTTTGTAGAAAAGTACGTTACCTAAGCTATTTACCTCAACAAATGTCAAGTTCAATACCAGAGATAAATTTCAGCTAAAGCTGAAGAATTTTCGAAGGTGGATAAAGATATATAATTCAGCGGCGGCGAATTAGTGAATTTTCAAAGATGATAATATGAGAAAAGATACAAAAACTGCAATACTTCTAAACAGAATAACAGTAATATGGAACTTAAGATCCTAAACTCGTTTTTATTTTATTTATTTTCTTTTTTTTTTTTAGTACTCCAAAAAATGTAAAGGAAATTCAAAGTTATAAAAAATAAAAATTAGCAATCTCGCTAGAATTTGAACAAGTAGCAAAAAATAGCCGCAATAAGTGGCGGCGAAAAGCCGGTTTCAGCCGATCGGCTTTCTTTTTTGGTGCTAAAGATGAATAAAAAATAATGAAATGGGTTTGGACAAAACTGACGTCAATCATCAGAAAATCTAATAGAACTAGAAGAAGTTAATACTAAGACTGGTTTGCGTTTTTACATTTTAATTGAAAAAACAATCGTTAATAAACATACATACATACATAACTATGCCCACAATTTGAAAACAAATTATACACATACCTACTAAGAAATACCGCTCACTTCAACAGTTTGAATCAAAAAAGTTTTTTTTTACACTTCTTTTCTGTTTAACATAATTTTGCCAGTAATGACACAAAAGCTATCGGGAGACGTTAACATTTTTGCAAATTGATGATAGATGTTGATCAATGTAAAAGGGCTATTACATCTAACACCCTTGATCATAAACTATTTAACTTATTTTTTTCCAGTTCAGATACCTTAAAACGGGATGCATATAAACAAAACTTAATATTCAAGAAAGAGAACAGCCAAACAAACAAAATAATGTTTAACTATCGGCTAAAATGTTGCAACCTTAAGACAATAATAATTAAAGCTATTTTTTCATCAATATTTAACTCCTAAATTAGTTAGTTTATGAATATGAAGTTTTGTTTCTATTCATCTGGTTTGTTAAATAATCCTTCGAGTGATGCACATATCAATTAAAATTAATTTTGGGTTTAATAGAAATATTAGTAGCCAATTTATAATTTTTCTAGCTACAATCAAAAAACATGAACTTAAAATTAAATTAACAACTACAACGAACAATTGAAAATTTACAAAAAAAAAAAAACACGAAACTGCAAGGCATATTTAAGAGCAGGTGCAATATTTCTCAAAAAATAGAGGCTTTGGTTTTGTGTTAAACCCGTTAAAACACACACATAAAATAAATCCATCAACTAAAATTTTAAATTTATTTACCGATTATTTTGGCACAAAGTGAATGTAGGAAAGTCCAGCTATGTCCATCTTTTATTTAATTTTTTTTTTTGGTTTCAAACGAAAAGCATTAAATTATGCGAGGTAAAAAGGGTGTAAACAGTTTTTAGGATTTAAATTTTGTTTTAAGATAAATTTTGTTTAAAGTATAACAAATAAAATATGTTTGCAAGAGAAAGTCAAATAAAAAAATTAAAATTAAATTTATAAAGCAAAATATTTACATAAAAAAGTACAAACAATCAAGTGTTATATAAACTTATAAATAGTAAATAGACATATACATATCTTTTCAACGACAAAATGTTTAAAAGTACATGAATTCCAAAAAGGAATGATGTTAGTGATAGGAAATAAATCATACCTTCTCACAGGACTAGCCATAACCAGAGGGGTTGCTACACCTAAGGGCTTAATACGTTGCTGCATAGTGGGCGTTGCGGTTGTCCCACTACGATTTTGTGCTTGTTGTTGTTGTTGCATATGGCTTGGATGGTCAGGTGACATGGCTTCATTAAAGCCACGCTGGGGTTCCAAACCTCTGTTATTGTCGTTATGAATAATAAATAAAAAAATTTCATTTGGTTTAATAAAATAAAAGAAAATCATACTTGCCTTTGTCTGGCTAAAGGACTATGTCGCGGATGATACATGCGCATATGACGTGGAGAATCACCGCCACCACTGTTGCCTTGTGCACCGTTTACATTATTACCCTGCCCTGAGGCTATTGTACCATTATCTAGTTGTGGCAAATAGAAGTTAGTGGAATTATGTCTTTGCAAAGGTGGCGTTGGTTCACAATCTTGGCTCTGTGATGCCTGTGGTTCCATATCGGTGTCTGAACACTCCCTACCCGGCGAGAGCTATTTTTGAAAGGAAAAAAAATAAAAATGTTTCTTTTTAAAATGGAAGTAGCTCATTTAATTAACCAAAAATTAATAATTATGAATATGTAAAAAATACAAAAAAATATCTTTTATGTTTTAGACATGAAAAACGAAATTTTTTATATCGAAAAGTATCTATAAAAAAATGCTTGAAAAAAAGTTGAGTGAAATCGATTTTTAATATAAAATAGAGTATTTGTTTATCTTATGTAGCTACATAAAAAAAGAGTTTTTATGTAGAGTAAACTGCAAACATAAATAAAATAAAAATACTGAAAATGGCGGTGTGGGTCAATTCCACCATTGGAAAAACTAACAAAAAAAATGTTTGGTTATATAATTAACATCAAATGGTTTTTCAATTTAAACAACCTATTTAACATCACTTTCCTTATGAGAAAACTTAAAGTAGAAATGCTAGTTGTTGCAGTAGCGTGACCTGTGAGACCAGAGGAATCTAGGTTGTAGATGGATCTCAGTTGCCTTGCAATAGAAGAGGAAGGGGATATAATATGGATCTATTATACATGTACGTCATTGATTGGAAATAGTGTTGCTGCTTCTGGACCAGTATAAGTTAACACAGGTGCATCATTCCGATCGGAGTTGTGCTAAAACTACTTCGGTTGTTGTGTAATCGCGAACCTTTTTTTGAAATAAATCGGAGGAGAGAGGTCCAAATGTCCTTAATGTCATAAAGCTTCTTGCAATTTGTATCACTGACTTTCGAAGTCCACACTTGCTTCGCGTAATGGACCAGCTTGACTTCTAATTTTCTACTAATAGATAACAGTAGCAAGAGCTCTGGTTAACAAAGATAAAATGTGATTCCAAGAATGTTGGAAGAAATTTACCTTCAGATGTTGGGAATTTTTATAGTCACCATTAGGATCTAGAAATGTAGTAGTTAAACCGGAATAACAAAAGAACTTTAACTCGGTCTATTCGCTATTTGATTCTTTATGTTTGTTTCTAAACCACACGAAATTACTGCCTTCTGCACAGAGTGACCAGATATCACAAAGCCTCTAATACGAGTGGCGTCACTTACCGTATCACTGACTTTTATGAGGTGGAGAGTAGAAGCCTTCTTTCACATGGCCGACTTTATAAGACCGTGGCTTATTTTTGTAATAATTGTTTGCGGAATACATGCCGATTTTCCGTTAGATGAGAGTTGGAAATGTAATAAGTTCCGAAAGTAATAATTTTTAAAGGATCTTGGCAACTGGTGGCAGCAGGAAAATTTGCCTGGAAGGGAAAAATCCTTCCCGTTATCTTAATCCCGAGTACAATCGTGATGGATATCAATATACTCCTGGCTCACTTATTTAAATGTTCTTCATGAAAAAATGTTTACTGATTTTTGTGATAACGTTAAAAATAAGGTATACGGATCAAATATGAGTTATACACAAGTTTGTGGGTGATTGTACATCCGCATAGTTCAGTACGTTTTGTTGAAGTAGTTACTTTGAAAATAACCGATAAAGGTAAGAGTGATTAGCATTTAAAAATGTGTAAACTAGTTGAGTGCACGGAAATACCATTTAAAGTTTAAGTGGAAATTTGGTTATAAATACGCTATCAGTAGATAAGATAATAAAACCATCAGTTTTTACAGGGGTGTTGGTATTATAAAATAGACAAAAGGCTTGAATCCTTGCTATTTGTAATGACAGGAAGATTCAGAATCGATTTCTGCAACATACGTGCGTTGAGAGCGAATTTCTTCTCCGTGTATGCACACAGTTGCCTTCATCGGTCTGATATTTTCGCCTTATGTGAGACCCAGGTATCTAAGGATGCTGATCCACAGGATTTTTATTTGCCTGGGTACTTTCTTCTACCTTTTTTAGTCTACATCGGGGCCTTGCGATGTACATTCGAAATGAAGTCGTGCACCAGTGCCAGCAATCATTAGGCACTAATGATTCTGAATTTAACTGTCTTTGGGTTAAATTCAAAATCTGGTCACTTTTCTTACATTTTGGGTTTTTATACAGAAGCCCAAAGGAGGGAAGGGATAAATCTATTTCCGGCTTTGATGCTCTTTCCGATTCCATATCGGGAATCCTAGAAAGCTGTTTGAACAGTGAAATTGTTGTTGCTGGCGATTTTAATGTCCACAACTCGTCTTGGATTTGCCATTCGAACCGTACAACTCAAGAGGGCCAATATGTTGAGCTATTCGCCGTGCACAACCACCTCGGGCAATTAATTAACGAGCCAACACATATTTCGTGTGTTGAAGGGCAGCAATACAATACCCTCGACCTATTCCTTACCTCACACCCTGATAAGTATGAGGTAAGTATTCTTGCGCCTCTCGGTAACTCCGATCACTGCACCATTTCCGTATTTTTTCGGTCGCTGATCTTCACAACGTTTCAAAAATGGCCACGAAACGTTTAAAATATATGTACGAAAAGGCTCGTTGGGACGAGCTAAACGAATTTTTTACGCATTTTAATTGAAAACTTTGTTTTCTGGACAATAAAGTCGATGCCATGGCGGAAATGGTTGTAAACATTATTTTGCTTGGAATGAACGCCTTCATTCCATCGAAGTAAATCCGCGTTAAATCAAGAAAGAATTCTTGGCTTAATCAGACGTGCAAAAATGCAGTCAGATCCAGAGAGGAAGCATTCAGTATATGGCGGTGTAACAAAAACGCCGTAACTGATTTGCTACGCAAAAAGGCGTGATCTTCGTGTGCGAAAGTACTTAGGCGCGAAAAAACTTTATACGAGCAGCGCCTTCGAGCTAAAGCTCTTACTACTCCTCGGGGTGGCAGTAGACCAAGCCTTCGGGAAATTGAGGCTTTGAGAAAGCACATGGACGATAACCTTGATCGCGACCTTTTGGTAATTTCCGAATGGGGCCTGACGAAAAGGGTTCAGTTTAACACTCATTAAACCCAATGCTGTGTGCTTTCGCACAGGCGTACTGCTGAACATGCTACCTCATTTGTAATTATGGGTGATATTTATATTAAGGAATCAAAAGCTCTCGATGGTCTTGGCATGAAAATTCAATGCGGTGTTCGTTGGAACAAGCATATTTTTCATGTTGCAAAAGAAGCATTCAAGAGTCTAGGTTTTCTAAAACGGTGTAAGAAATACTTCAATACTATCTATGTCACCTTTATGACACCGAAAATGGAATACAACTCTTATGTATGGGCCGGTGCTTCAAAGTTTATTTTGGAGTTACTCGACCGCGTGCATGAGAGTGCGAAGAAGCTCATCGGTGACAGTAGGGTATCCAGCTCTATTGACTCACTGGAGAATCGGCACAATGTGGGGTGTATTTTACTGTTTTATCGTTACTACAACGGAATGTGCTCTTATAAAATCAGGGAACTCGTACCTAAAAACCGTATTTTCATGCGCCCAACGCGCTCTGCATCAAGAGCGCATTCCTTTGTGGTCGATTGGCCAGTGAATCGCACTACGCATTACAGAGAATTTTTTTTTTTTTTAGCCGAACAGTTCGTATGTGGAATAAACTCTCTGCAGAGGACTTTCCAGCCACTTTCAATGTGCAAAGATTCAAATCAAATGTCCACAAGCACTACTCCCTCTATCCCCCTTACCACAACCTAATTTCCTAGTGCTGGTCCTAATTAGAAAAAAGAACGCGCAATGTATTCGCTAGGTTAGGAAAAATTTTTTTTGAAGTGATCTTTATTGCAGGAATAAATAAAGCCTTTGAAATATTAATGCGAAAACATTTATTCATCGAAAGGAAACTGCTCTTGTAAACACATAGAGTGCTAAACATTGCTGGTAGAGTGTAAACATTTTTGCAAAAGTTCTTCCACCTTTCCTATGTCAATATTATTTTAAGAAGAAAAGTCAAAATTTAATTTAGAAGTTATAAGCCAAAAATGCAAATAAAAGACGCATAAAATGCAAAATCTCGAAAATTTGTTACAAATGAATAAAGCTTTTTCTTTGTCTTTTCAAATTTGCTGCTTTAATGTTATAATGGCGACATGATTTTCATTATGTGCTCCTTATTTGTATTTATGTGCATTCAAAGTACCAAGTTATATACTTAGAGTTATTTGTTTTAACATCGACCATGCAATGCTTTATCCACTAAAAAACCGGAAACAAAATAAGCAAATATTAAGACCAATTAAGAAGAGAATAAGTAAAAACAAATATAATTTTCGGATACAAATGCATAAAGATTCGATGGAAAAATACACGAGTTGGAATAGTAATTTTAGTTACATTCAAACTTTTTTGCCGATTGGACTCGCTACAAAAAAAAGGGTATTAAGGTAGAACAAGAAGATTAGCTCTGTAACAGAAGCTAATTTTGCAAATCTTCTATCTATCAATTCTATATCTGCTTAAGAAGATTTGTATAAACCTAAAAAAGTTTGGAGTGCAATTTAGTGTCGATGTCATAGTCTTGCGAGTCTTGAAAGAAGTTATATTTCATATTGAACCAATTACAAAATAAATTGCTCTCAGAAACTTTCTTAAACACGGGTAAATCATAATCATTTGGCCCAAATTTTGGCAGCTTTTTTCTTTGTGACTACAGTTGGGGTTAAAAATTTAGCCAAAAACGTTGTCATTTAATTTCAATGGATTGTCAATTCAAGGAAATCTGTCAAACTAATTTGAGGCAAAGTTGATTCTAAACAATTTGAAATTAAAAAAAAATGACCAAAGTAATTTTTAATAAAAATTGAAAAAATATTTTTTTTTAATGAATGTATAAATAATAAATCGAAAACTATTTTAAGATTAAAAAAACGTATGTATTCTGAAAATACTAATAATAATTTCGAATGCTATTAAGTACAGTTATTAAGACAAATATTAATTAATGTATGAAAAACATTGTTTAAATGATGAAAAAATTTTAAATAATATTTAATAAAAACAGTTTTACCTTATTGTTTTTGCATTTCGGTGCTTTCATTGAAGGTGTAGAGTTTTGTATTGACCAATTTTTAATTTATTTTAAATATACAAAATACAATTATATGCTGGCAAAAAAAATTACCAAACTAAATCACCAAATAAAAAATTGATATATAATACTATTTGAATAAAAAGACAAAAATATACAAGACATGCAAAAACTAGTGACAGGTGCTGTTGAAACAGAAAAATTTAACTCAAAATCAACAAAGTGCATTCAAATTTGTTACAAGTTTAAAGTATTTTAAAATTCATTTTAAAGTTCAACTAAAAGATTTTTAACAAAACTCAAGTTGAAAATGTTTAATTTAAAGTTAAGCTAATATTTTAAACTCAAATATGAAACGAGATATTGAGTAAAGAAATAACTTGCCAGCTTCGAATATGAGTGAACCTGGCCAATTTTGGGAAACTACTTTTTTTCTTAGCTCTAGAATTGTTTTTTGAACTTCTACCAAAAACTAAAGGTTAGATTAGTCAAATATTTGACCAAAAAAGCGTAACCAATATTTTTACATATGTGTATACATTTTTGCTGACACGTATCTTTATAAAAGACATTGTAAAATATAATAAATATAATATTTTATCTTTCTTATTGACGGGAATCATATTTTTCTTAATAAGTCTTTGAGAACGAAAAAAATATTTTCCATTATTAAGTGGTTAGGGATTTTTGGTCAAGCATTTGACAAATCTGACCGTAACTAATGAGTAACTTAAAAATTCAACGGAATATAATTATACAATAATTTTTCTTTGCATGCCACTAAAAAAATCAAAAATGATGTTTATAACATTCCTTCTTTTATTTCTAAATTTGTTAAAAAAAACAAAAATTGTTTAGGGTTATTGAGGTACATGATCAATAATTACTGCAATCAAAAAGTTTTTCTCAACTAACACACAGTGATTTGAAAAGTTAAGGTCCGCCAAAATTAAAAAAATACATCCAATTTTTTACCAAGCTCAAAGAGATAAGTAGTTTGTAGATATTTATCAGATTTTAAAAATCTTATCATTTTATAAGACACTTCTAATAACCCACCTAACTTTGGAAGTCTATCAAGAAGCCCCCCATTACCCTAGGAGGCCGACCGTTTGCAGCTTTACCCAAGAGCACATCTGATTTACCTCTGTGCGATTTCATTAAGTAGTTCATGAGATACCGAATTATATCCAAAGTGAATCGTTTTCAAACGACCATCCATTATTAATGTCATGCAATTTATTATTATCAATTTTTTTTTCATAAAATTGCAAATTACTTATAAAACAATAAAATAACTGGACTGACCTAAAAATAGCTGAATTGTTATTAATTTTTATAAAAAGCAAAATGAACTCTAAAAAACAAATGCTAGAGCAGCCAACTTCACTACCCAACATTCTATCTAGTGTAAACGCCGCTGTTTGCATTTGCTTCATATATTTCATATGAAAACAGTATTTATAACAAATTTGTAACGTTTGATGAGTTAATTTAGGTTTAGTTATGAGTTTTAAAATTTTTGTAAAAATTTTTTCTCGATAAATGGTAAGATTCGGAAAACCAATGGCAAATTTGTAGGGAAATCTAAAATCTCTATCAATTCTAATACTTAAAAAAAAAAAACGAGTGCACTCCGTATAGTTCAGTGGTTAAATTTTGCATTATAAATTGATTGCGAAAAAGGTATCGAAAAAATTTATGACTAGTTCAGAAGTAGGCTTTAAGAATGTCCCGATTTTTTTTTTTTTTTGTTTTCCCTTTTAAAAAAACATTGATCGACTACTTTATATTATAAATCAAAGAATTGAAAGGACGATTATGTCCTTAGTTTGGAATTATCGATGTTGGCTACGTCGAAACAAGAAAGATAATAAAATAATTTATCTAGATAGTGCTTGAGTGCCACTTATGTATATTTTCAGGTCAGACCTTTTTCCAAAAAGATTAAAGGGGAATGACTGAAGGGGATTTATCTATGCTACAATGTTAAATTTCAATAACCTTTTACTTGCAGAGCACTTACAAATTTAGAGAATTGCTTATTGAAGTGAATTGACTTGAATTAAATAGGAGTAACGCAGTCCTTGAAACAGTGACAACTCTTATCTCCAGCTGAGTATAAAAGAAATCACACGAAAGACACTGTCAAGCTTATTGTCGGGGGGTGTAAGTGCTAGATTGAGTGGCATCTTCGAAGAACTTTGGTATTTGACGCGAAAAAAACTTCGCGCTTAGCAGAGTTGTAAATTAATCAATCATTATTTAATTATTTCGCGAATCATTCATGCACTGAATAACCAAACTTTAAGTTAATTCTTTTCACACCAAAAAATGAATTAAATGAAATTTGTGACAATTCAAATGAATGTGATAAAAATTAATTGCAATTTTTTACAGTTTAAATGAATTCGTAAAATTTGCAGTCGTTTCTAATTCAATTGAATTTGTCAATACCAACTTATTTGAATTAAGTTTTAAATTGATTTTGTAGGTAAATGTGCAGTAAGCATCACTGTCTTTTGTTACTCAATAATTTTTATGTTAAAGACAGCAAGCGTTACTCTCGTTTTGTATATCACCTGGTATAATCCAAAGACAAAAGTAGTTAACATTTGAAATTCCCTCGATTTCTCAGGTAGCGGCAGAATAGAAATTTAATTTTTAGGTATCGAAACTACATACATTGACATTTTTCCTAATTTTTGTTTATTTGTGAAAGTTAGTTCTATTTTTTTCTTTTTTTAATAAATATTACAATCAAGTTTATCGCAAAATTTTAAAACTTATTAATCGCTTTTTATACCCTTCACCACAAAAAGCGAAAAATGCGTATATCTAAGTTTGTCGTTCTAATTGTAATTTCTAAAATATCCATTTTCGACCCAATAAACTATATATATTCGGAAATCTTATGCATAGCGAAGTCGATTGAGCGATGTCCGTCTGTCTGTCCGTGTTAGTGAAATCAACTTTGCTAAGACACTAGATAAGCTAGAGAAAATTTAAATACGCCAATCGATCAGACATTGTTCCGAAAAAAAACCACCAAGTGAAAAAATTGGCGCTCGCCCATTATTTCCGAGTTATGGGCCTCTGAACTTTTCATAGAAAAGTACGATTGTGCACCATGTTTTTTAAGATATCAATATGGGTATCATTTAAAAGCTATTGAAGAGATCTTTCAGGAAATACTAAAATTTTTAAAGAATGCTTAACCCATTAAGAGCCGGTGACATTTTTATGTAATATTATGTATAGTACTTAATTTTTTACATAGATGGTGAAGGGTATGTAAGATTCGGCATAGCCGACTATAAGACTCTTATTTTTTAAATATTAAATGTCTGGTGAAATTTATTTAACCTAGATCTAGATCTGATCTCCAATTTTATTGCAACTCATGTTTGATTTTATTAGTTTGAACTGCAATTCACTGTTTTAATTATATTCAAATCAATTCAATTTGAACCAATTAAAAATGACTTGTCATTTAGCTTAACAAATTCCTTTAAATTTAAACGAATTGCAATTCATTCTGCAAATTCATTTGAACTGGAAACGAATTGAAAATCATTTCTGTCTAATTCGTTATAATTTATTCAAATTTCATTTCATTTCATTTTTTTCTTGTTGTGAAAGCAATTAATTCAAATTTTAGCTAATTCGTAACGAATTAAAATCAAAAAAGAATGATTTATTTACAACTTTAATGTTTAGTAGATGGTTCTAGGTGCAATTTTTTTTACCAGAACCCTTCGTTGATCTAACAAATAGCACTGTACTACCAACAAATTTTTATACTTCCTTAAGAAATAGGACAAATATGAATGGTTTAATGAGCTTAAAACTGCTAGTAGTTTTTTATACCACGCAGATTTTTGAAAGGGGCGTGCATAACAAAACATAATAAAACGAAATTTAACCAAAAATTCAATAATGGCTTGTTCGATTTATTTTATCTTATTTAAAGAAGGATTTCTATGAAGAACAATTCAGTTGTGCAGAAGAAGAGAATGGTTCCTGGCTTTCGTCTAGTAGAAAAGCATTTACTGCGCTATTCCAAAAATCGTTCCTCAGGCTGCACATTTCGATCTTAGATACTATTAATTTAAACTTAAAAACATTGCGATCAGGCAATTTAGATTTTGTGAACTGCAAGACGAGACTTCTAGGCACCCACTCCGTAATCTTGTAGAATGTAATTCTAGGTAGTTTTTCAAAAGATATAAATTATCTCTCACAAAATAGAGTGGTTAGCTTTATTCGCAGCCTTCTCCTTTGCTTAAACTAGGTTATGCACGGGCTTTAAGCCTTAGTGCGTAGAACCTGTTGCTTAAGATGGCCATAGTTATTAAATTGTAGACTTGTGTAGATCATAAACGAACTAATTTATTTAAACGATTCCATCGATTGAACTAAGTTAACTAGTTCATACTTTCAAGTACACCTAGTTCATTATTGAACTATAATTTGTGATTAAACTACCAGACAAGATAAACTAGAATACATGACTGTGTTTCCTTGTTGACTATTTACGACATGAAATTAGTGCTACCACGCGTTTTATTTAACATTCACTACGGCAATGCTATGGTATTGTTGCCATTATATTTTGAAAATAACTTTTGAACTAAAAGAGCTTTTGAACTAAAGAAAGCGTTTGAACTAAAAGTTGAAAGTGCGAACAATATGTCAGCAGAACATTTGAACTAAGAAAGATTTTGAACTAAAGAGAGCCTTTGAACTAAATTTTGAACTACTTAATTTTCAAACTTTGAACTAAAAAAAAAAAAGATCACTAAATTGAACTATATGGCACAAGTCTATTAAATTGCATATGCGTCAGAAAAAAAGAACATTAATACCATGTATAAAAAATTGTAACGAAAAAAATCATTGAAAAGTAAAACGATTCGAATTTAGTTTCTCTTCGATTCGAAGATGTACAGGATTTAACATATTTAAAGATCTAAAATAAATTCTAATATAGAATTTAGCACGTCTTTAAGTCAGTAGAATTTCTGCATAAGACATTGTTAATAAAATGCTACTAAACAATTTTTGCTATAAATATAAAATAAAAAAATATATCAATAAAATTTCCTTGATCATTTAAAAATAAATTAAAAAAATATCTTAGAAATAGTATCAAATGTTTTTTCGTTAACATCTAAGAAAAACACAAAAATAATATAAATGATTTTGTAAACACATTCATAAGTAAATATCCATAACATATTAAAAGCTTTATTTACTTGTTTGGCGGCTAGGACACATAAGCTTCAGCGGTTTTTGGGCCATTGAACAAACATACTCTTTTTATATATAATCAAATTGTTAAAGACATCAAAGGGTTCTACAAGTGTTTTGGATATGAGTGCGACATATTTTAGTAGTGAAAAGCATAGAAAAATTACATACATATGCTACATAGATATTTTCCTAAAACTGTGCATTTTTGTTTATTTTAATAACTGTAAATCCAAAGCCAAGAAACATTAAACTAAATTTTACAACAACAAAACTTTAATTTAAAAAGAAGAAAATTAAAAAACATAAGTAAAAAATTAATCAAATGTGAGAAAAATGTTATTTTTATTTGATACTGCATAAAATCTTTAAATTAGAAAGTACATAATTCTAAAACTTTGTACAGTTGAGCAGATTCTTTTACTTGGCATTAAGGTCATAATCCTAGATACGTTAAGTTTTATGTTTAATATTTCGTTTATAACTAAACGAAATCAGTACTGTTCCAATAAACAGAGATGGGCTCTTTTAAAATTATGAAAAAGCTTAAAGTTCTAAATTAAACTTTCTAAGAGTGATATTCTTGTATAAGTCCGGACTTTACTGGGCTGTTTTAAAAATCCTGGACAGTGTCATCATTTTCCGTAATAATTATTTTATTGTAGTTAGCTACAATGACATATAAAACGCCCATCTGGCTTATACTCATTTGCAGATTTAAAAACAGCATCAATTTATATTAAGCATAACATCCCATCAAAAAATTTCAAAAAACGTTATAGAGTGTGGAATTAAGCATTTTTGGTAGAAGGACTTCCCAACTGGATTACCAACCTAATGATTTTAACAAGGCATGCCACTTGGCAATCACAAAAGTAAGTCATTATGTAGCAAGTAATTTTTAAGGTAATGTCTAATTTTTTGCTGGAATGTGGAGTAGTCAATCTTGGCTCATGTTAGAACTAATGGTAACGATCCTGAAATTTGATTTTCACATAACTTTTTAAACCAGTAGAAAGAACTGTTATCTGCCCGATCTCTTTGCAAATTGTATGTGGGTTATAAACGAAAGAAACGCTACAGTTTGCCTCAGGTAGTTTTTGAAGAATGTGACCAGGCCAGCAAAAATTGGTTAAAAATATTCAAATATTTAGGTCGTAAAGAGCTGCTGTTGCAACTGAGGCAGTTATCTCGGAATTCATCGACTAGATTAAGTCAATGTTATGGAAAAACTATTCGTTAGCTTCTTAACAGATTTTCGGTCAGTTAAAAAAACACTGCATTCGTGACTTTATACCTGAAGTAACACAACAAATAGGTTAGATTTGATAAGAATGGGAGGGGTGGTGCTAGATGTTCTAGACTCCTTCATACGGAAACCGATTTTATTGAGAAAACCACAAATTAATTTTTCTCCTGAAATTTTTCGCGCTCGCTAAAGCAAAACAAACCGCACCGCGCGTGCCACCCCGCGATTTCTTATACGACAATTAGACTAATTTTTATTTTTACTTTCAATAGGTTTTTCCAGTATTTTTTATTTTGACGAATAAAAAGTCAGCAAAATGCTATGCCCATTTATTTAATTACATCAATTCAAATGTATTAAACTTAAAAAGTGCGACCTATATCACCGATTATGAAGCGAGTCTAAGAAGGGCTATTAAAACTTAATTTTTGGATACTAAAATCTATGGCTGTTGGTACCACTTTTGCCAGGCAGTACGACGACAAATAACTACAAAACATAAACAATTATCTTAATTGATTCGACAAAACAATAAGGCGTCGTTGGAATATCATAAACTATTATCGCTTCCACTGTTGCCTGCCATGCACATACTGGGTGCATTTGGGCAAATAAAGAAAGACAAAGAAACGCTCGAGCGTCATTTCGAATTTTCGAACTTTTTGGAATACTTCAAAAAGCAATAGTTACAGAAGGTAAATACGTTTAAACAACACTAGTATAAATTATCTTGCACATAATTTCTTATTTGTTTTTTTTTTCTTGTTTTTTATTGGTCTGCAACCTAGATTGGTCCAGACGCACTGTCTGTTTTTGAAACAACGACTTGAACGACTTCCGCTGTCGAAGGATATAATGGAGTGCTGGGCAAAATGATTTCCAAACAGGGAAATTTTTTTAAGTTTGTTAAAGTTTTACAAACAGAAGAGTTCAACAAGTCCCGAAATTTTGAATTGCTGACTAATAGCGGTGGAACTTTGGGAACAACTAAAAAAAGGAGAAAATTTATCGAAAAAGCGGAACTGATAGAAAAAGCCAATGACGAGTTACGTTCTGGATCTATAATTGCGACAGCATTCATAAATTGGTTGGTTTTCCCGAAAATTAAAATTGTTTATGAAATGGAGCCAGATAAAAATCTCTTTGAGGAACACTCGTACCTTGAGGATTATACTGTATCGGAGCCACTAACACTACCGCGCTCCCAAATTCTGTGCGTGGTTTGCTTGGAGGTTGAGCCCAATATTCTATTAATTCCTTGCAAACACATAAAAACGTGCAATTCTTGCGTCCTAAAACTACAAGCTGCAAGTATTGCAAATGGACTCGAAACATTCAATTGCCCTGTTTGTCGTGCAGAAGTTAACGATGGGGGTTTTTTTGTAAATGAATGTTTAATTTTTTTTGATAATTTTTATTATCAAATTATGTATAATATACATAATTTTATACTTATAATTATAATTACTATTAATTATATGCTTACATATAATTATGAAATAAAAAGCGTTCTGTAAAAGGAAACCAAAAAAAAGTTGGGAGTTAATTCATTTTTGTTGGGGTTTATTTCATTGGGAGTTAGTTCATTTTTATTGGGTTTTATTTTTACATTTTGAAATAAGTCCCAAAAATCGGGACTTATTTCATTTTTGTCTTTGGCAGTTATTTCATTTTTTCAGTTGGGTGTCATTTCATTTTTCATGGGACTTACTTCATTGGGAGTAATTTCATTGGGACTTATTTCATTTGGGAGTTATTTCACTGTACCGAAATAAGTCTTTTGATTTTATTTGCTGCGCTTCTGCTACAAAGTCCTCAACAGGATATATATGCAGAATAAAGTAAAA
This sequence comes from Cistogaster globosa, assembly GCA_937654795.1. NCBI lineage: Eukaryota > Metazoa > Arthropoda > Insecta > Diptera > Tachinidae > Cistogaster > Cistogaster globosa. Next base: position 26,762,569 of record OW569406.1, read on the forward strand.
GGCTCCATAAAACACGAAGCAGCGGTTAAAAGGTCAAAGGAAACACATCGATAAAGCCTATCGATTATATTATATATATATATATATATATATATATATATATATATATATATATATATATATATATATATATATATATTAACTGTATTATAGTATTATTTATCGCAAATAACTAACAACATAAAGACAATTCCTCTCCTTGCGGAGTCGCCTTCAAGCAGTATTCCTCTGGACGTCAGGATTCTCCAGTGACTTAATTATCGCCTTCATTGTTTAAAAGTAACCGCCAAATTAGATTCTCTTTACAGCAAAAGAAAAAAAAAATCAGTTATTGCGCAATACGATCTTTGCTGCAAAACGACCTGGGTCTCAATTTGCGAAATATTGTCAACTCAGCAACAGCTATATCAACCGCAAGTGTTTTTCGGGAATAAACTTCCGACGTAGAGAGCTGCAATGAAAATAACAGTAATGCGTGTTCTCATGGCAATCGAAGCTAAACGCCGAAATGACGTAGAGTTGACCGAACAACGACTGTCAAATCAGCAATACAAAAAACAAAAAAAAAAAAATATTGTACTCGAATGCAGACTTCTTTTGGGGATATTTTGAATATGTTGATTAGTACTGAGCTGATTTTTCCTCGTATATTTGGGATAATCATATGGAATCACACTTAATTAAACTATGAAGCTAATACGAAATTCAAATCTTGTACGAATAGAAACTTTCATGTATATTTCGTTACAAGATATTTAGTGAACAATTTTCAAAAATAGATGTGGTACTTCAGGCAGCAACGCCTATTTAATTAGTGTAACCGTGTTACATTCTTTAGGAAAGGGATAGGGGAGAGAAAAGAACAGGTGGTAAGAGTATAGCCATTTTATTAGTTATTTTACTTCGCCAGCGGATGTGCTATGTAAGAAGTACAGACGAAGGAGGCTGCGTGCTGTATTGTTAAATTCTGAGTATGTATTTATACCATTAAACAGAAAAAACATATTTTAATTTATTGGTTTTCGCAGGGGTTGAACCCTGGCCAACCCAATTTGTAGTCAACTTGCTTACTACCATGACTACAGCAGCCTTTGTTTAGTTTGTAAGAAATTACAGGTAATACAAACAATTTTGAGAAATTTGGGTTGATAGACCATTTGAATTGTGCAGCATCAAAAAAAAAAAAAAAAATATATATTGTTTCAAATCTAAAATAAAACAGAGACAATCGCTTTGGTTGTTTTCAATTCAACATCAGAATACAAATATTATCTTGAAAAAAGGAAAGAAAAAAAGCAACCTTTAATTTACAAAATTAGAAAAAAATACTTTATTTTAAGTTAAATCAGTACAAATGTATACATTATGAAAAGAAGATGTAAAGAAAAGCACATGAAAACGGGAAACTAATGAAAATATATTGCAGTTCAAATCTAAAACTAAACAAAAGAAATAAAAAAAAAAAATACAAAAAAGAATAAAAGATTCTTATACAAAAGAAAACATCACATCACCAACTAAATAGTAAAACTATCCAATCAGCCACATAATTTACAGCTAAAAACACACTAAAGTTGTATAGAAACAATAGATGGGCATTACAAACTAGTGATTAAGCTAATATCTAATAATTAAACTGAGAAGTTTTATTTTATTTTATCTTTTGTTTTAGCTCCACAATAAGCAGCTAAGAACTACGAAAAACTTATTTTGCTCTTTGCCTATATATAAAAAATTGTTGCGATTTAATTTTTAGGGTTTGTTCGTATGGTCGTGTAAATGGTTTATTTAAAGTTTGCACGAAATCGGTTGAGGCGTTCGTAACAACATGTCATTTTGTTTATGTATAAAAACAAGTAAGAGTGCTATATTCTGCTATGCCGAATCTTATACACCCTTCACTATCTATGTAAATATAGTTAAGTAAAGTTACTCCAATCAAAAAAGCAAATATTGGGGTGACAGAGAATTAGAAATAAAAAATTTGGTACTACATATATATAATTTTACATAAAAGTGACATCGGCTCTTAGTGGGATAAGCATTTTAAGCAAATTTTAGTATTTTTTTGATGATCTCTTTAATATTTTATTTTTATTTTTTAATTCTCTATCGACCCATACATTTATTTTTTTGATTGGAGTTACTTTATTGTTCCAAATGATATGAAAAAATTAGAGGTAGGCGTGGTGATTTGCCTGCTGCCTCGATGGTCATGGCCCGATAATGCTGATTTTCAATAGCACCTCATTCGACACTATGTCTGATCGATTAACGTATTTATTTATTTATTTTTTTTTTTTTTTGTGAAATCAAGTTTGCCTCGGCAAATCGATATTTGCAATATAGATAAGTTCAACCTATAAGGACCAATAGGCATATTAATGTGCATAATCAAATTAAAAACTGGCTTGGAAGAGTGTTCGTGGTGCGATAATTATAATTAGGATAGAGAAGAGCGCCGGGAATAGCTAGTGTATGTATATAATTACTTGGATACATATGAATTATATTATTTGGTGGACTAAAATTTATTTTATTTGTGCTTCAGAACGATTTTAAGTCTAAATCCGCATTTTAAATAAAACTTCCCATAATTTAAGAATTTTAATAATCTACTTATACAAATGCAAAACAGAACATAATAAAAATTTAAAAAATTATATACGATAGTATAAAACAAGCAAGAGTGCTATACTCGGCTATGCCGAATCTTAGATACCCCTCACCATGTATGCAATTCTAGTTTAGTGAAGTTACCCTAATAAAAAAAAATATTGGGGTAATAGAGAATTAAAAAATAAGAAAAAAATAAGTACATAAAAATGTCACTGGCTTTTAATGGGTTAAGCATTTAAAAAAAATTCTAAAATTTCTCTTTAAAAGCTTTTAAATGATATTTACATTGATGTCCTAAAAAATATTCATATATAAATCATGCTCCCTATTAATAGTTCAGAGGCCCATAACGCGAAAATATGGGCGAGTGCCAATTTTTTCTTCTTATTTTTTAACTCTCTTTCGTCCCATATATTTGTTATTTTTTTATTTTATTGGAGTTACTTTATTGTTCAAAATGATATGGAAAAATTAGAGACAGACGTGGTGTTTTACCCGCTGCCCCAAAGGACATGAATCGACCTTGTTGAATTTCAATAGCAAAATTTTCGAAACTATTTCTGATCGATTAGCGCATTTAAATTAACTCTATTCCATATAGCGCCTTGGCTAAGTTGATTTCAGCACTAACACGGACGGACAGACGGATAGACCGTCATCGCTATGCATGAAAACTTAAAATGTATATACTTTATGTGGTCGGAAATGGATTTTGGAGAAATTACAAACGGACTGACAAACTTAGATATACCCTTTTTCTAGTTTTGTGGTGAAGGGTATAACAATTAGACTTGTTGCAATACATTATTTAAAAAATAAAAAGATAGTTTCTATTAAAGTATACAGAATAAGAGAATGCATTTTGGTTTGCAAAATTTACTTGATTAATTACACAATTTACCCACCTTACTATAAAGCGTTGTACTGCCCGACCGCTGATTAAAACCATTGCCCTGGTCCGTATAAGTCTTTACCTGTGTATGACGCTGGTCCCGTTCATAGTAATTGCGTGACATTCCATGCGGCGAATGTTGAGCATTACCCGTTGAAATGACACCAGATTTTACCGCAACACCTGCGCCACCACTAGCTCCGCGTATACTACCAGAATTCGATTGATTGTTAACATCACGTTCTGTCGTTATCGTACTAATGCCTTGATTTTCTTTATGAGACCGACGAACTGCATATTTTTCTGGCTTAAGAAGACTATGCATAAAACGGAATGGAATTTGTACATAACATTTATTTGAAATTTATTTTATTGTCTCAACAACACCACCTACCTTGGATATTGTGGACCAAACTGTGTGTAGCAACAGTTATGCCAACAGCCACGAGAGAAAGGATTATAGCCGCCTTTGAATTTACCTGTAACTTGTTCGTTTGTTGTACGTCCCCGCGATACTAAAACCATATGAAAACCCGTCAACCCAAATATGGGTATAGCTAATATTGTTACAATACCCATTAATACCATGCTGAAAAAAGATATTTTATTATTACTATTAAGGTAAACTTTCTTTAGAGTTCAAATTATTATGTACGTATATCGGGTGATTTTTTAAAGTGCGGATATTTTTAATTAAAATTTTAACAAGAGGTTTTAATATCCAAGAAGTTAATTTATTCTAAGGCTAAATTGAATCTAATACGTTTTGTCGGTTTCTGAATTAATACTAATAAATATTTAATATGAAAGGAAATTACCACGCCCATTTAAAGATTTACATTTCAAATGGAGGTATTGACACAAATAATGACAACTTATGGTCCAAGATATATAATTTTTATTGTTATTAGCATAGGAGGTGCCACACCCATTTTTTCAAATCCTACCATTTCTACCTAATGTGCTTTTCAAGTTATACGATCTTCAGTATTTACTTTGTATGGGACGTTCCAAGGTGCTGTTGCTGTGCACTCTTGTTGTCACTTTTTGTTTCGATGAGAAATCGATCGTTTGTCAACAAATATTTTAAAAGAGCAGCCAAAAAATTAGCAATCATTTCTATCATGTATCAATGATTAAATGGCTATTTATCGCAAGAGAATGTTTTACATCGCAAAGTTTTATTTCAAAAAAATTTTTAATTATTGTAGGACATCAGGACGAGATTTTACTCATTGGTGTCATAAATAACACCATAAATTGTTTAGTGTACGCTCTGCACCACGTTTAAAATAAATTTAAGCCTCATATATAAAAACATTGGTCTGTCCTGGACACTGGTCACTGGCAAACCAATCTAACCCAAAAACTATTAAATTATGTGTCACAAAAAGTACAGTTGTTAGTGTCAAGTTCTCCGTATCCAAAGAAAAACACCCGATACTTTAAATAGAAAAAAAAAATAAGACAAAACACTTACGATACTATCGGTGATGTTTGCCTTATATTCGGCATAGTTTTTAATACATAAAATAAGCATAAAGAAAATATGCTCAACATGTGTATGGATAGAGAAACCAAAAAGAAAAAGAAAAATCTATAATTACGTCGTCCAATGCAATTATTAACCCAAGGACAATGATGATCGAATGTCTGGAGTTAAAAAGAGAAAAACAATATACATGTATAGAATATAAAATAAATAATAAAATAATCATTGCATCATAAAAATAGTTAAATAGAAAACCTACTTTTTTATCCTAGATTATGTAAATTATTTTTTGTTTAACTTACTTCTATACAATGATTGCACACAGAACAGTGTGAACATCTTGGCGGTCGATAAAATTTACACGTCACACACCATTTCATTTTCACTGTTATGCCATTTATTTCAGCATTTTTATATAGTGGTGCTCGAAATTCTTCTTCTCGATCTTCGTCAGGAGAAGCTTAAATGTTAAGAAAATTCATAACTTTTTTCGTGGATGATTAAATGTATTAGTTCGAAATTTACCTTTGGGTATTACACCTGGATCCATAAATGTGGCCAAGGTAAAATTGGCTAGCACAAAAAATGTTATAACACCTTGATATGCTGGTACCCATGGATGACTTTTTAAGTAATATTGGCAGCTAAAAATAAAAGAGTAAAATAAAGATTTAATAACTAGTTTAGTGGTAAAACAAAGCGGATATATAAAGACTACATTTTAATAAACGGGATACTTCTCAATAAAATAGAAAAATAAATGATAAAAATAAAATAAGAAATAATGCAATAATGCAATAGTGAATCGATACCCCCTTTAAGCCTTTATCCACATTAAACACGGCAGAAACAAAAATTATTCTCGAAGAGTTATTATAGCGATAACACTTTTATTAAAATCTTTTATTAAATCAGTTTTATGCATTATTTCTTCTTAATATTCCTTTTCACCCCTGAGTTTTGTTGTTAGAAAGGAAGTTGCTGAACCTGCGGACCGGAAAACCGATACTTCATTCTTGAGACGCTAATGCATCCACAGAAAGTGACGGTTTGGTGTAGATTTTATAATAGTGGCAACTTTACCCCTCTTTTATTTATCTATTTATTTTTTGAAAATTGGTGCCAAAATGCGGCTTTAGCCAACAGCTACTGATATAGCGCTTTGATTACAGACTTTTAATGCTTTGAAAAGATGACATGCACTTGAACAATCTTTGGTTTCACCCCGTTGACGCACCAGGCCACAAAGTTTATTAAAAAAAGTTCGGAAATCGTGTTATTAACACTATTGGCGGTGCCAAATTGCCGCCTTGGATCTGCCATTTGATAGCTTTAGGATTTTTCTAGTGGGATGCCATTAAGGACTGATACCATGCGAATAATACTTAACGATCCACATGCTTAAGGTTAAGATGGTCCAAGCCATTAGTGAGATGCATTAAACAACCATCAGTAATTTCTTAGAAAATTTGGCAAACAATATAAGCTACTGCAAAGCCAGCCGCGATATTCACATGAATGAAATCGTTTACCACAAATAACGTATATATGTTTTATTCCTAATAAAACCATAATAATCCAAGAGAAACTAAATATAATTCATTTTATTTAAAAAAAAAAGGAACTTATATTTGGATCACCTGTTATATACATTTTATAAGTAGAGTTAGATTTACTAACTCGTTATGTTATTCTTTACTTACATACTAATATAATTGACAATATTTCGCACAGTGTAGATGTTTGTTACTCAGAATAATATATTCAAGTCAAGAAATTTTTTGTGAATATCTTATTATTTCCGATAATTTTGCTAAATTAAACAATAAAAAACGAGTATTTTGTAATTAAATAGTCATTTAAAGGTTGAAATACTTTTGGCAATAATAAATACTCCTTAGTTGATGTGTCATTAACTTGTTAAGTTTTTTCTATATTAAACGTCCACATGAACATATGATATCAACTTTTTAATTTCAATTTGAAACAAATGAATGTCTGCTGTTAATTTATTTTACATTTTTGACTCACTTTGACACTTTTCTATCGATTCACAAAAGCCCCCAGAAGATTGAAGCATATACAACTCGCTGGCCCTCAAAAACCGACTAGACTTAGAAGTAAGCATATTGATTTCTTGATTAAGCCCCAGAGAGAGATGATAAAAAAGATTTAACCAAATGTTCAAAAATCAATTTCCTAGGTAAAAGTAACAATATACTGGCTCATTTGGCATTAAAGTTATATGCAACTTAGCAAAAGAAATACACATGTTAAAGGCTGGCAAGAGACATACCTAGTTCCTAAACACCAAAAAATGGGGGGGTTAAATCAACTTAAGTTTATTGCATAAAAAGAGACACTTAACCCCTGTACGAATTGTAATTGGCAGGATGTTTAACGGTCAATAGCAGTATTAACAGTTTAGTTGCACGTAGACTTGGGCTTTCCCATAACATTTATTCTATCAACTGCAGAGATTAAAAGAGGAGTAAACACTTTATATCTAAGTATCGTGCTTTACAAATTTTTGATGTTGAAGTAAATGACATGTTTCACTTAAAGATGGACACCGCTTACGTGATTAGTGTGACCCATGAATGATTGATTAAATTTTTGTCTTACTTAAGTGAGCGTGCATGTACGTTTGTCAAAAAATAAGGTCCAGCGTGATTAAAAATGTTTTTTACGTGAAAAATTACGAGAAATCACGATTCCATCTCTAGTTTCAATGCAACAGCTGCGGTCCATTAATCCTATAAATGATAATATTTCGGCCACGATAAGGTAAATTTGTTGTTTTGTTATTGTTACTGTCGCATGGACCCTGATTGATGGCGTATAGCGTGCACGTTATCTAATCTATTTTTCGCAACAAGAGGGCCGAAACTTTAATGATGAAGTAGTAAAAATTAACAATATAAATTTAAAGAAGTTAAAAAAAGAAAAACGAAATTTTAAAAATCTTGTATAAATTTTGGGTAACTTTTAAAAGTTCAATGTAATATTATTTTCGGACATGATTGTTGAATAAATAAATCTGATGCTGCAACAATTTAAATAAAGAGCAAACTCATGCAACTAGTTAAGCAAATTCAGTGAACGGTTTTTGTGTTAATTGTTAAAATTATAAAAAACAGCATCAAAATTTAATAAAATTAAAATTAAAGAAAAAATATGTATATTTTTTATAACGTAAACAATACTCTTCAAAAATAAACAACAATAACCAAAAACAAAAGAAAGACAAACAGACAGAGGATGATTTTAGAACTTGTAGATAATTGACGTTTCCATAACAATAACAATTTTAATATAAAAAAATCAATAAGACATTGACCAATATTTGCAAACAAATATTATCCATATAAATGTGTTTTTTTTTAGAAGTTGGGTACACGGTTCATTGATTGCAATTAATAGAAAATTAAGCAAAAAGATTATCATAACGATGACAATATGGTGGATTAATTTTGAATATAAAATTATAAAATTTGTAAAAAATTGCAAACACGTCTGATAGCTAATATTATTAAAACAAAAAACAAAAAATAAAAAAAAAACGAATCTGCTTTTACGCGCTAACAATCATTTACACTTTAAAAATTAATATTTGGCAGCCCATAATTTCATATTCTTAATCAGTTGATTCAAATCTATATTAGAACAGAACAAAAAGCCATTAAAATTGTTATTATTTTATAGGAAATTACTGTTTCTGCATTTCAGACGATCAACTCGTCTGGAAAATTTGTGTAGAAATAATTCAAAAAACCGATTATTTTTCATACAAATTTTTCAGACGAATTGATCGCCTGTAATACGGAATCAGCACATAAATCAGAAACGGGTTCGAAAAACTGTCGTGCGTATGAAGATAATTATGTCAAGTTATATATACATATATATAGTTATATATATATATATATATATATACATATATATATATATATATATATATATATATATATATATATATATATAGTTATATATATATATATATATAGTTATATATATATATATATATAGTTATATATATATATATATATATATATATATATATATATATAGTTATATATATATATATATATAGTTATATATATATATATATATATATATATATATATATATATATATATATATATATATGGTTTACCATCACTACCAAACACGTTAAATTTGGACTCGTCGCTCCAAACCACCAATTCCCAAAATTTTACGTTTTTCCACAAATGCTCTTTAGCAAACGTCATTCTTCGCTTGATATTTTGTTTCGATACATTCGGTTTTTTTTAGCTATTCTTCCGTTCAAAGACATTTCCTGCAAACGGCGACGTACGGTTTGGGCAGATATTTTAATGCCATTGTATCTTTCTAATTGCGCCCTAATTTCGCTGGAGGTGAGGGAAGGATAAGACTTGCTTAATATCACCTTTCTCTTAAGTTGATGATTTGTATTTTTTTTCATTGTGATTTCGACCACAAATGTTCTTAAAATTAACTTAAATTTATTGAATTTATATATACCTAGGATATGTAAATATACCTTGCAGAAATAAAGTGACTTAATTGTGTGAGCACACGTACAATGGCATTATCAAATATAATCAACTATAATCGCGTTAAGAACGTTCTTTTTAACAAATAAATAATAAATGCAAATGCTATATTAACGGTACTTTCCAGTAAAAATTTATCACAGTTGATGAAAATGTACATAAGATTCCTTTAAAGAATATCCAAAAATACATACTTGTGACTTAACTATATGAGCACAAGTGTATATATGTTTGAAGTAACAACTTACGTAAATATATATGTTTTAAGTTTAAACGTAGTACACAGAAAACACACAAATTTATAGCATTTAAAAATATATTTTTTAACTAATAACGAATTTAAAGCAACTCCAAAAGCTTCTGCAATAAGTGTGGAAAAATTTAGATACTTTTATTAATAGACAGTTAAACTAATTTTTTTCTCTTAGATATTTTAACCGATATGGCCCGATATGAAGACGTGACATGCATTTGTGCATGTGACTTCAGAACACACATGAATATTAAAATTCCAAGTCGTTTTCATATTCATTCAGACATTTCAACCAAATAATACACGAAACTCGAAATAAAATTCGAAAAAACATTAAACGCAATAGAATCTTTGATGTTCGACCCAATAAACTTCTGGTTCCATATGTTGTACTCTGCAACCTTTGGTATTGCTTTTAATTTTGGCCAAATAATGATCTTACTTGAACTGCATGGCACTATAACAATGTCGGCATGCTAATAAACTATTTAAATAAAAACTGACAACATTTAAATTTAATACAAATTTCAATCTTGTAAACTACGAACCGACTCTAGTGCAACTTGTATGATCCACACCCTTTATACGGGTTATAAGCGTTTTTATTATGCAACGAGACTGTGTATACGAAGATCTTTTGCAAAAGCCGCAATTTCACAACTCAAAACCTGGACCTCTTATAAAAAGGTCCGAATACAAGCCTCGAAGACAGCTGATTGGCGCTGAAGGACTTTACACTACGAAATCTCAAGCCAGAACGTTTAAAAAGTTTAAAATGGGAGACTGATTTTAAATCATTCCGTAAGTACTTTTAAATTTAATTGCACTAATAGTGTAGTAAAAATAAAATTAATTTACTCGGGGACCATCTATTGCCATGGAATATGCCTAAAAAGTCTCTTGATCCTACAAATTCACGTTTAGCGTCTCTGTTGGCAAGACATGGTTATCTACATGTTATTCGCGGCCAGCCACCCACCACAATATTAATATGTTTTTTGTCCCAAATTCCTTAAAAGATTTTACACGATCAATGACTATCATAGGCCTTTTATCAAATAAGTTAAGAGCCATCAATGCTGATTTGCTCTCCGAAGTAAAATAAACAACTCTCTAGCGAATTAGTTGATAGCGTAGAGTGCAGTGAGGCCAAAAATTCTAGCTGCAGTTTCGTGTATTTGGTTTTCGCCCATAAAACAAAGACAGAACGCTTTTACAAAGAGCCTTTAATAGACATTGTAATCCCTTATGATAATATAGGGAATATGTTTACGACTCAAGGATATTTGACAACATCATGAACTCACTCAATCGCTGAATGAACAAGAAGATATTTAATATCAGGGTCCACAGAAGAGGCGATAAAAGGCCACCCACATGTACCGCACAGGACAAACTTAACAACTCTGTATGCCAGCCTTTCCATCACCCGGTTGCTAATAAGTACTTGGGTCGTCTAAGGATTTATTGTTAAAGGCCTACAAGGGTTAACGAAGGCATGCAGGCTTATTTGGTTTAAATTAAAAGTTTTCCGGCTAGGAAGCGAACTGAAGATCGTTACGGACTTACATATAGAATAAATTTTTTTACACCAAATAGGCCCGTTACAAACTAAATCCAAGCACACTTTCAGGGATTACAAATAAAATTATTTTACATATAGAAGTAAATTTATTTATTTTCTTTATACTGAAAACTTTCCAAAAAAATTTGCACAATTCTTTTTAAGACTTTGCACGTACCCATAAGTCAAATACTTATAAATAGTAACAATATTATAACTTTCCTGAAGGAAACATGGGAACAATGGCGAGTTGTTCAGAAAGAAATTCGGCGGCTACTCTCAGACTGTTCTATACAATGCTTATATATACAAAATATACGTCAGATTTTAAAAATTTATTCAAATAATAAATATAATTGGTAAATTATGTTTCAAAATAACTAAAACAATAAAGTTGGGCAAAATAAATTCTAAACGACAGATAAAAAAAGCAATCGATCTTGTGTAAAAATAGAAGTGAAAACAAAACAATTTTAATTGAAAGTGGTAACTGTGAAAATTGTGTAGATTTTGTTGAGGATTTTGTGGGATTAGAGACAGAATTGCCAAACATCAAATTGAGTTTGCTTGAGAAGTTTAAAACTTGATACATTGAAACAACGCCTCTTGCTATATTACAGGAGAAAGACGTAGATGTATCGCTCTAAGCAGCAGCTCTGTTTGGTAAAAGGCAAGAAGTTTTGATAAGAAAAAAAGTACCTCCTGGAAATTACTGCCATATAGAAGTTAAAAACTAACTTTAAAAAATCGAATTAAATTTTAAAAAAATTATGACGAAATTGAATGATATAAATATAGATGGATTCTCATTATTTACAAGTTCGTGAATCCAATTATGGCCAATTCTTTTAAGAATCGTTAATTTGGAGAAAATAGTAAAACCTTTCTCTGTAGAAAACTATTCGCAGACCATGCTAAACCAATGAGTGTTAAAGAATTTTGCAAAGATTTTATTGATGAAATGCTACCGCATAAATATAGATTTTTTTGGAAATGCTGATTCTTTAAGAAAGTATAAAAAAAAAGAATGAAAAATCTCGCCTTGAAGAAATTGGTATTTATATGATAACGCAAGATCCTTTAGATATTATGCATTTTATTGATCTTGGAGTTATAAACAAGATGATTGTTCGAATTATTAAAAAAAAGAACTGAAAAAAGAACTTCTAAAAAAAATTTAGTAAACATATCTTATGAGCTCGGTAAACTAAAAAAAAATAACAGTTTGTCGAAAGATTAGTAGATTAGATTAGTAGATAAAATACATAATTGGAAAGCCTCTGACTTTCATTAGTTCCTCGCTTATACAGGTTCAATTGTTCTCTAAAACAACGTTTATCAAGATATTTATTACAAGTTTTTGACTTTACATTGCGCTTATACTTAGTACTTCAAGGCATGTTTGTAGTAACGTAAGAGTTGCAAACGATCTGCTTGAGTTGTTTTTTGAAAAGTTTTCTATTGTTGCTGGTCAATGTACTCTTTAAATGTACTCAATTTGTTGCTTGTATAGCCTTGTGCAGAAAAGTATGGGTCTCTAACGTCTATTGCGTGTTATGATTTTGAAATAAACTCCAAATTTAGAAAAAGCTTATTCAAAAATCAACCTCGATTATTAAGCAAAATTGTTAAAAAAAAAAAAGAACAACACGAAGTATATAATTACAAAGAAGATGTCACTGTTCAAGTCTTAATTTCTTTCAATGAATCAAGTTGAAGAAGTAATAACAGAAGATGATGTATACATTCAGGGAAGACGTTTGTTAGATTTATAAAAAAATTTTAAGAACCTCTCAATTCTTGTGAAATAGTCATTTACACTACAAATTTAGTTTTTTCAATCAGGTGATTTATTACTTTCGATCTGTTGTAATAAGTGTTTTATTTAATAACTTTTTTTCACTTAATGTTCTGGTTGAAAAGAACTTTTTAACCAATTTCTTTTATACAAAGATCTATTCTTAAAATCACATAATATAATAAAAAACAGACTTTAAAATGCTGTTGAAACAGTATTGATATTTTTTAAATCTTGGGAAGGTAATCCTTCAGATGGTAGTGAAATGGGGTAAGAGAACAGAAAAAGGCTCTGACTGAGTGAATATATGCGCCTTAGGCAGAAACGATAGCAATTACGACAAAAAACCAGTAGAAGGCGTGACAAAACTAGCCAGAACGTTCGTGAAATTAAAATCTGGTCAAGCTAAGGAACCGATATTGAATTCGTTTGTCTTGTATTCTGGCAGATATTCGGAAAATTGTATCAAGCAGAAGGCAACACAGCTATTACTGTTTAAGCTTGCAGATTCTCGACTCTAGGGGTTACATTATGCTTAGGTTTCATAAATTTGAGATGACAGAAAAAAACTTCATGCAGGCCGGCTTCAAGTGGTTTCGGAGGAAGCAGAAATGTACAGCTCAAAATTACTGTGAGTATTACAAGCAGTACTATATTGGATATAAACACCATGAAGCAAATGTGGGTAATTACGGGGATCTCTACAATAAAAAAGGGAGTATTATTTCGGGAGTAATATTCTTCGCTTATAATTGAGAATCGCTAGGGGAAAGGATCGAAATAGGTAGAGGTTTGCTTCAATATTCACCCCACAATGCTAGTGTTCTCTACCACTACAACATGTAAAAGTATTTAAAAATTAATTGAGTTTTTATTTTAATTTAAAGTGTCCTGATCGTAAATCGAAATTCTGACGATGTCACTCCTAGCACAATTTGATATGATGTGTAAACTTATATTCCCCTCTAGAAGTGAGAGATGTATTATAGGATTCCATGTCTTCAAAATATGTCAAGATGGCTGTAGGATAGGCTGTGGTGTCAGAACTGATGTCTTCTCAGTCAGGCTGATTTTCTGCATTACCGTTCAATATAAATAAGACATCACTCGCAATTTCGCTAGGGACTGTTAAAAGCACTATCTTTAAAGGGCTAAAAACAGTCGGCATAATCTGGACACATGTAGAAATTATCGTTGCCTCTTTTAATGATAAACGAAGCGACCCTGTTTGACTGCTATGCAGTACCCAACCATGTAAAAAGTAAATAAACTTTAAAATTTATTTGGTTGAGTCCCATTCCTTCTCTTTATGTTACGCTAAATTAAGGATTTATTAAAATAGCAAAGAAAAACTTTTAAAAAATGACATTCTTTCATACAAAAATTAATATTGTGCAAACAAAAGTATAAAAAGAAAAGCAGTAAATATAAAAAGTTAAGCAAAAAAACTTTAAAGCTTAATATGACCCAATTTATTTTGTACACACAAGAAAGTTGTATTGTATCCTTTTACTTAAACAGAAAATGTAAAAAAAATGAAAAATGTCTTTAAATATACTTTAAGTTCTTTGACTATAAAATTAAGCCTTGTTTTATTTACAGTCATTCCTTTTCATTGTATCACTTATACGAGTATCTATAGCAACGATGTATGTATTGTAGTATTTTATTCTGTAGATTATCCTTTAAGCTTTATTAGACTGATGCTGTTGCTCCTTGCGTTTAAAAAAAGAAGAAGAAAATATCCTTAAGCAAATCTTGAACAAAAACCATCATTTTAACTCTTAAAGAATGATATTGTTATAGTCTTTACAGACATTTAACATACTTTAAATGAATGGTATTTTAAAGACAAAAACATGAATACATTGTAAGAGCCGCCTGTCTATTTCATACCAAAAAGAATAAGTTTTTTTGAAGAATATTCAAGTAGGATAGTAAAAAATAAGTGATTAAAATATAAAATGCAGCCGTAATGAAATACAAATATAATTTGAGTGTAAAATGTATTTAAACATTTTTGCAAAAATTTAATTTTTTCTTTAGCAGATACGCTTCCTGCACAATATTGCTTTAAGTACAAAATGTATGATTTGCATCCATTAGTTAACACTATTTACGTTAGTAAATGATGATGACATATGGATATGCTTTTACCACAGTTATATATTTTACTATTTGTTTTTCATGATGCATATTTTTTTTTTTTTTTTTTTTTGGTAACATCAAGGTCTGTTGTTAGAAAACATTGTTTTGTTTGCGTTAATACTGCAAAATTAAAAAAAAAAAATCAAATCGACTGGTAAAAAATTGCAATGCTGTCTTTGAAACGCCAAGAAAAAATTAATTAAGTGTTGTCAGCAAATAGTTCTATTTTTTCGTTGCATGAGTTGATAACGTTAAGACAAAATGGACGGGCGGGTGGTTTAGTTGTGGAAATATCAGCGGGATCTTTTCCCCCCAAAAGAACTTTCGAAAATAACACACCCGTTACAATAATATCATCTAATATGAATTATAAATTAGACCACGTTCATGAACCTCTTTCGAAAAGCAGAGTTTCAACGGTAATTTTTGAAATCATCGAGAAAGTTTGAATCGAAAAAAGCAAGCATTTATAAGAATGATTCAGAAGCTTGATTTTGGCAAATTTTTTTTTTTTGCTAAACGTGATAAAATAACACTAAAAATTAAAAATAAAATAACAGTTAACGAATGCTGCACCTTTTTGTAAAGAATACTTAGGAAATAGAAAATGGAATGGTGCACTACTGAACAACAAGCTAAAAAAAAAAAGAAAATTTTATTTTATGTTGTTTGAAGGCAACAAGAATATCTCCGTTCTTTTCAATATAAAGACTGGGCCTTCGAAGGTAACAATTATGCGCAACCTTCCTTCAATTTAAAACGCAACAAACGGCAAATATTGTCAGATTCATGCAAGATAATAACAGAAAAATCTAAAATCATCAACAGGGATTGTTTCTATAATCAATTCTACGAATTATATATCAACTGATGTACCCTTATAAATTAAAGCTGGTTCTGAATCTAATACCCACGGATTACCAACGATAAATAATTTTTTTTAATATTATTCTTTGATACACAATGGAAAATTATTGTTATTTATCACAGGTCATTTTACCTCACAGTTTAAGTCGAATATCATCCGAACGTATTATTCGTCCATAAGTTTTAGAGGATAAAATCGGTAATACAGTTACCATCGATTCTATGGAGAATCACCCACAGCTTAGGTTTCATGAGAACGTAACTAATAATATGTTTAAGATTTGTGTGAATCCGCACCAGACAGACCAAGCTCGCAGCGTTATTAACACCGCATAGATTTAATGAGCTTCTTATCACTTCTACGCCGAAAGGGAAAAACCAATTAGAAACCATGCTTTTTTATGTAACATCTCTCCTGGTAAGAAGCGGATCCTGTTTAAAAACTCCTACAGATCTATGGGTCATAGTATCCGGTCGCAAAGCAAAGACACTTTGATCTTGCAGTATATTTACGATTTGAGTCTAAGTCACAACCGTTACGTTGCTATACGATTGGCTGCACCATTAACAGTGTGGGGCAAAACTTTTAGGACATCCGACATTCGTGTTACGAAAAACAAGTATCTACTCAAACTTAATAGCTAAGGTAACTACCAGTTGGGACTTAAAATCGCTCAGGACTAGTGACCTATTAAGAATAAGTCAAGCACAAGAACCTGAGGTCTTAAGTCAAGTCGGATTTTAATGCTCATAAATATTCTTCTTTGAAAATTCGTGCAATAGATAGCGAAATCTTACAAAAACATGATACACGTCTTTAAAAAGAGCGCGACTATGCAGAGCTGATGTTATTTTTAACGTTTTAATTAATCAATTTCCTATTTAGGAAGTGCATAAAATAAAAAATAAACTAACGAAAAAACAAAATGATTTTCTGTGTTGCTTCCATACAAGAAAAGTGACCTTCATTTGATCCATCAAATGACAATCACTGATGATGGAAATATCCATCACTGCTTAGAACAAAGTTTCTATCACATTCTTAAAGGCAAAATGAAAAACTTGATGTAAGCATTTGTATACGTGTGATGTCTGTAGCAAACAGCGTTACCAGTGACTTTTTTTACAAAGAATATAATGAACATTTTGCTTGATTTTTGAAACAGATTTAATTACAAAACTTTTTATAAGCTATATTTTGAAATTTGCTAATCAAGTTTGAGTAAAATTTTAGATTTAATTAACAAACAAAAATTCATTTAAATTTAATACGAAAAGCCGTACAACGGCAACGCTGTTTCAGTTTAAAATTATTGCAAATGTGTTAGAAGATAATTGTGTATGTATAAGTTTCCCTCACTCATTTCTTGCTGGGATTTATAATGCAATACTTAGGTAGTTTTATAAAATGCAATATTTAGGTATTTATGTATATGGGGAATGCATAAAATTTGAAAACCAGCCATACTTTAGGCTTTAAACCTAACAGAAAAGTTTAAAATTATTTTGTAAAGTGGGAAACAATCACAATAACCTCAAACATTTTATTATAAAATTTAAAAATAAATTTGCAAAAAAAAAAAAATAAGGAATTCTGAACTTTGAAAGTAGCACAGAAAATAAGATAAAAATAAATGACTTTAAACATAATAAATTTTAAAAACTACATATTTTAGACTTTAACAGATTGTACAAGATAATAAAGTAAGTAAAAAAATAAAAGAAGGTTATATAAGTTCACCATCCCTATTTCTATCTCCTACATTTTTAAACAAAAAAAATCAAACAACCCACTCTATAGCTGCTAAGTGTGTTTGTTGAGTACATAAAATGAAAAAAAAAACCTGGCGAAAAACTATAATAAAAGGATTAAAAGAAAAAACAAAAAAAAAAAAAACAAGAAAAACCAATGAGCCCCAGAAATCAAGACATAGTACAAAGGACTTGCACACCAAAAACATAATTTTGTTGTTATTTCATCTTAAATAAAGTTGTTGTCGATGTCGTTATTATAATTGCTGTAGTTGTTATTGTTGTTGGTTCACTGGCTGTGGAAATATGTTGCCTAGATTTAAAAGTCTACTAAATGATATGAAAAACAAGCATAAAAAAGTACGACGGAATATTAAAATGGTGCAGATTGAAAGAGTAAAAGTGAACTAGTATTTAGTAATTAAATATTTTCAGGCTTTTTAAAATGCGTAAAATTTCTGGAGCCTTTATATCTTTAGACACATATGTTTCGCTGGCAAATTACAATTCCTTTACTGAGCAGAATATACAGTGTGTGGCAAAATTAAGCTAAAAATGTAAATGAGTATAAGTGAGAATTAAAAACAGTACTCTTATCACCGCATAAAGAATTCATTTTAGAATAAATAACTAAAAACTTGATTTCTCGATATCGAATGTTTTCAACCTAAATTATGATATTTTTTGTTCAATATCGAGTGCCATGACATCAAAATGAAAAATTAAGAAGACCCCTGTGGTCTAATCACCTCACTCGATATCGAGTAAACTATCGTATCGAAGAATGTAATAATGTAATGTAATGTAATGTAATGTAATAGATTTTTAGCATATGTTTAATGTAAAAGATTAGTAATAAGAAAAGGAACTTTAATAAAATTTTATGCCAATAAATATCTTAATTCAATTTAAGTGAAAAAATAACGAATTGATTAATGTTTTTTATTTATCCTCATCAGACCCGGAGAAAAAGTGATCCTTGTTTATTGCCGGCAGCTATTGTAAGTCATATTTTCTTATTCTTTATAAGTTCTTTATTTAATAAGTGAACACCTTCACTTCTGCCAGCACTGGCTGGAATTAGTAATAGCACTTTAATTTTAAGATTTGATTACTTATTGTAAATTCAATTATTGAAATTCAATAAATAACAATAATTGGAAAAAAAAGTTCTTTATTTTGGGATTTAGGAAGAAGGCGTTTAGCTGCAACTTGTGGCCACACTTTCACTTTTGGCGAATGGAATTTTCAGCACAGCGTGGGAAATAACAATAACGTAGGGTTTGAGACAGAGCACAGTTTCCAAAATTAATTCCAAATACGTTGGAGCAGCACATGGCTTATTTGTCTGGAGGCAGTCTGCGGAAAAAAGTTGTTACATATCAACAATAAAAAGAAATTTAAAAATGCTTGGCTTTTAGGTAAGTTGAGCAAATATGTGTAATTAGTTTGTTGTTTGAAAATTTAAATTAATTAAATTTTTTATTAAAAAGGGTATTTTGGGAACACTCTTGTATGGATCAATGGAGGAGTGCTTTAATGACATTTATTCTAAAACCTGATGTATAGTAGAGAGGTCTATTGGCATACTCAAAGCAAGATGGAACTTTAAGCAAAGAAAAAATTAGCAGATACACTTCGGAAAAAATGGCAAGTTTGTAAATGTGAATGAATTGTGTATTATTAGCTTTATTCCCGTCCTTTTTGGGTAAAGTTCGGTAAAATAAAAGTAAATATTCTCATTTAAAGACAAAAATGCCCAAAAGTAAGGGAACACAAAAAACCAAACTTCTATACTTAAACAAGATGTCAACCATAATAAACATGGGGGTGTTCATAAAAAACATAAAAACTCATTTATATTTTGTATGTTCTAAAATTTATTTTAATATTTTTTGGGAAAAAAATGTAAATAACATTTTTGGAAGACATTTGCGTGTATGACACATAGAATTTTTGTGTTTTGTACTGTTTACTTTTCAACAAGCTGATTGTTTTTCAGTTTTCACAATCCACCCAAAAAAAGTCTGGGCGGTTCTATGCCAAAAGAATAATAACTTTATTCTCTCAAAAGCTCCCTCTTCTACTTAGAATTGTAGTTCGGGAACAGTTTTCGGTAAAATCTAGTACGGAAACGCACATAATTTTTAAATTATCCGTGGTTTCATTTTATTAGCGATCACTTCTTAATTGCATGTATATATATAAATGCAAATATTACTCTATTTTACAAAAAATACAAACAAAATACAACAAAAGTAATTTAAATTAATTTGTATTTTCTTTTTTCTTGTTTTTATTTAATATAAAACAAAATGTAAAATAATTTCTTTTATTTGCATACGATTGTCACTGACTTATCGAATAACAGCTCAAGAGCAGTAACTTGTTTAGTTACTAGATATCAAATGATTTAATCTCAAATCACGATACTTTTTTTTTCGATATCGAGTGCCATGATATCAAAATTACGATAGATTTCACGCGATATCAAATGCCGTGTTTAGGCCCCAGTGTTTTGGTATTGTGGAAAAATTTATTAAGTTTTTAATTCTTGCAAAAAAAAAATTATTTCAAAACAGATTTCATCTGTCTGTCTATAACGGTTAAAATGTATGGCCACAGACATCAAATTACATTAACTATGAGGCCATCCCTGTATTCCATCTACAAACTTTATAAAACTGTTCAACAGTTTGAAGATGTACATCAACTATAGGGGCACCCTTTAATTTTTAGGTTTATACTTACTGTTGTGCAGACTTCGTAATCAGGTCTTTTAAAAATTTCAACCGTCTGTTTATGACATTATAAGAGTTTAGCCATATACATAAAATAACATCAACTATTGTATCATCCTTAAATATATAAATTTAAATATTCATACTTCTTATTATGGCACTGAGGCAAAAATATAATTATTTGTTAAAACTAGAGAAATGAAATAAAAATCTTTTATTACCAAAAAAGAAAAAAAAAAAATAACGATTCAACAGATACGGCCACATAGGTCGAATACAATTGCTCAAAAGTATGACGATATACATCAAATTAAATGAACTATTGGGGGCACCCATAAATTTATAACTTTAAATATTCAGTTTTGTTATTACAACGGTCACAGCAATCGACATTTTGTCCAACTTTCAAGCGTCTGTCTATAACGGTTCAAGGATATTGGTCAGTTAACGTCACCTATGGGGACACCCTTTAATTTTTAAATTTATTTTTACATTACTTTTTGTCATTGGGTGCCTTTCAAATAAAAAAAATTTCAAAATCGGTTGATTAAAAAGCTCTTAAAGCGTTCAGGTAGTACTTACAAAGACCATATGACACCAGAAACCATACACAGCGAAGAGACACACAAAACAGTGATGGTACGGATTTGGTCACTCAACCATACTTCAGAAATGAGACTGTTGAGCCAATTACTCCTGTTGAAAATCAATACCAGAAGACATATTTTATCATAATTTCCTAGTATTCATTTTAAATCAGTTTGGAGATAGCAAAAGTTATTTTATGCTTGAAGGTTTAAATAAAATATAAAAAAAATTGTTTTAAGGTGAAAACTAAAAATTTTTTTAGTAATATTCAGCCCCTGGCTATACATACATGTATACACTGGTCCTGTGTTCTAAATTAGCTGTTAGTGAGTTATTAGTGTTGTATTTTTTATGAATATTATTATTTTCAATTGGAATTAAAAAACTTCTATAAAAAATACGAAAACCAGGGTATGATAATAAACAAAACGAAACGTAAGCAAAACAAAAGCAAAACAATGAAAAGGATTTTGTTATTTAGTTTTTTTTATTTCTTTTGCTCGTGAGCACAAAATGAGTTATAAAATAAACGTATGGTCGCAGCCAGGAGAAAAACTATCGAGAACAAAATTTTAACGGTAATAAATTTTAATCGATTGTGGAGCTTACCTCCCAGCAAAAAGTAAAGAGAAAAATTAATTTAGTACTTAAAAAATACACCTACTGCACATATATGATTAGAGCAAGAAAGACTTAAGTACTTCAGCCACAAAAGGGAAACATTTAATTCAATGTTCCGCACAGGAGTAATTTGAAGTTGAAGATGATAAAAATGTTTATGCTGCATGGTTGAAATAGTAGAGAAAGAAGTATTGAAAATTCCACACTTGTGTTGCACTATTAGAAAACTATAAATTAAAAAAAAGAATACAAAGAAAAAAAAATATATGGAAAGAAAGAAAGAAAGAAAAAATAAAAACAAAAAAAGATACTTTATCGTAGGAATGGTTTTTAAAACACTTTTGCCAGCCATTAACTTTATTATTTTTAAAATTTTCAGCATGTAAAATGTAGACGACTTGTGTTAACGTCATCACCAACAAAGCAGTAGTACTAACCAACCAACTGTTATATAAAAAAGGGTAAATGTCCTTTTTGTATGGCAGTGTGTTTGTGCCTGCAGCAGAGATTCTTAAATGAATAACTGTAAGAGTGTTTTTGCTTTTACAAAAAATTAGGCTTAAAATCCACATTTACACCACTGGTTTAACTTTTCTTTCGCATCTCTCTTGTACTTGAAGAAAAGAATGCCATTTTTACTTTTGTAAGCATTATGAGCCGCTCGCTATCAATTTAATGGAATTTGACAGCCAAAATTATTTTATATTTGACACAACAAGTTTGCACAAGAGCTGATCGAATCCAAAACCTATTGCGTACAAAGCGCCCATTGTAAGTTAAAGTGCAAAAAATTGTGAAATTGCTAGAAAGTATAAATGACGATCAAGTTTTAATACTTTTACACTTTTTATCAATACATTCACAATTTAAAAAGTTGAAACGAACTTGAACGAATTGAACAGTTTCTCTTTCAAGTTAAGGTTACGTTAAAAAAACAGCTGATTACAATTCTTTTGAACTGTTTTACGTTTATATTTCTGCCGTTATAAAATTTTTCCTTATTAAAAAAAATTGCTTTTAAGTTGCGTATCGCCTACGTCACAGTTCTCACCTTAAAATAATTTTAACAAGCAGTATGTGTGAAAAAGTTGATCGTGTGGCTGCAGGGTTTAGGAGAAAAACCGCTACGTTGACTTTTAGTTTGAAGGTTAATTACAATTTTTACTTTTAATTTATCTGTTCTACAATGGGCTTAAAATCGGTAAAACTCAGACTTTCTGTAGCGGCCGAAAGCAATGTACGTCTTATAACTTGGTTACCCAAAATACGGTTTCTTTCATAATGTATAGGAACACAATTCTTGTGCTGGAGACCGTCTGTAAGCTGTCTCTCTTAAAACTGGAGGATTATAACTTTTAAGGTTTGACCAGTTCATGTTACCACGAGAACTGTTAATCCACGTTCATGATGAAATATACTAAAAATATCTAAAATTATAAAAAAAATGTCTAAAATTATTTAATGATCAATGCACAGGTGGAGAAATGGCCGTTTTGGCGGAGATTTAAAGAAATTTTTACTTTAAGAATCCCGTGACAACTAATAATTCAATAGATTTTTGGTTTTCTTTATTTTGTTTGCCAATTGTGGAAAAAGAAAATGCCTTTTGGGTAAAGGATATATAACATAATCTTTTGTGAAATAAAAGTTGACCGGAATCCACAAGTGGAAAACTTTAAAACTACCCACTATGATAAACTTAATACACACTAAATTGTTTCTTTTGGATCTTTAGTAACACCAAAATCTAAAATAATTTCCAGTAGTCTCAGAATAAATTCAAATATATGATGATGATTATTTATGACAGAAGTGAGTTATTTGAGTTCCGATAGCTATGACTCGTAACAATTTGCTAAGCGTTTTCTTATGCAGCACGGTAAAAAATTACCTTAAAGTATCCCGAGATGAAATACTTTTTACATATTTATATAAAACACTATTAAATAAAAAAAATAAATAAATAAACAAACAAAAAAACAAAAAAAAAATGAAAAAAATAAAGAAAATTACTTAAGAAAAAAAAGTTATTAACAAATTGTCGTCATATTAGCCATTTCCCCCATTCACTCATTCTCTTATCATGTGTGCACTTGATGTATGAGAACAATAGAAGTGAGTTATATATCAAAAACATTGCACTAATGTTTAGGCTCTCAAGTGCTATGTTAATTCAGTAGATGTCAAGAACGCAAATATATTTTTTTTCGATTTAACAAGTAATTCGATTTTTCGACTTTATTTTAATTTTTTTATGCATAAGCTTTACTTGCGAGTATTTAAAAAACAACCTTGAATTTCAAAAATTGATGAATTTTGAATGTTTTTAAAGAGTCTTGCGGCCACCGAGTTTGAGTTCAATTTAATGACACAAAGTTATAGCCGTTTTAAAATGGACTTGGACTGATTTGCATAAACTTTCTTTGTTTCATAAGTGAGTTAGGGATATGCGACAAAACAATTCCTAATATTGTTGCTTGATACAATTAATTTTACAATTAACGGTATCGATGTCACACCCCTTAAGGCTGCTACTTTAATTATTATTAATACCAAAAACCACCTGCCTAAAAAGTGAAGGTTATCTTATTTTGAAATTATGACAAGGTCACAGCAAAACCGATTACTTTTAGTAAGAGAAGTCGCGTGTGTTTTTCTGACAAGCAAAATCTTTACACAAATTCAGAGCTATCGTGATATACAAAGTAGACCACATGAATTTGAAGCTTTTAAGGAGCTCTCTTTTGCCGCTTGATTTTTTTTTTACAAAAACATTTTCCAGCTCGATTATGTTAAAATTTCATCGGAAATATGAGGACTCTAAGTAAATAAATCTTAAGTTAAAATTTAAAGCTAAAATTATCAAAGTATCTACTTGTAACTGTTAGATAAAATCCTACCTTCATAGTAAACTATGAAAACATAAAGATGTTGGAGTCCCTGGTTACAAGTGACAATAGAAAAAATGTAAGTCATTTTATTTTTCTTATTTTTTATGTGTCATTTTCACTTATTTGTAAAGTTATAACAGTAAAGTGGAGTATTATACTTTATTTGTTTTCTGTATTTGCTTGGTGTGCAGTTTCATCTATATATATATATATATATATATATATATATATATATATATATATATATATATATATATATATTTCTATTGGAATGAACGTCAGCTTTTTATTTGCCCTTACGTCTACCTCTCTATCACAGTGCTGGTTTTAAAAATTGTTGGTTCATTACTCCTGCACTTTCTTACGGATACTTTATTTTTGTTTTTCTCTTTTTTTATTTTTTTTCACGTCATTAGAGTGCACTTTGTAGAAGTTTTTATTGGATGGCCACCATCAACAAAAAGAAAGGAATTTAAATATGAATATTATAACTTTATTTGGATAGAGAAAATTGTATTTATATCTCAAAAAAAATATTTAATGTTTTGCATAAAACATTGTATTTTCTTAAAAAAAATACCAATTTTTTTAAGAGATGCAAAATAATGTTGTTAATGGTGAAAGTATATAAAAAATAATTTCTTTTATAATTTTCGTAATTAAAACAAATAGTTTAAGAAATCAAAATTATAATCATGAATGCAATAGAAAATGTTTTGCAAAATTTACCACTGCATTGTGGGAACTTTTGCAAACTAAATAGTAATAAATCTGGAACTGACAAACTGGTTATTGGATTTATTTGATACTTGGAACATATCTAGAGGAGAATTGTAGTTTTTTAAAACATGTTAGTCACCTTGTAGCTTGAAATTTGTTACCGAATCCTTCACAGTTTAAAAAAAATGTATGGCTTTAAAAATTATTTTTGCCTTAAATTTCTGAGTTTTTTATTTTATACTTCGTTTTTAATGCTTATTTTTGAATCTGCGTTCTTTAAGTCTAAAAAAAGGGTAAAATTCTTAATGTTGGAACAGTTATGAATTTCCATAAAAAAACATGTTTCAAATTTTGCAAAATACATATCCTTGTTCGCATATCGTGAAAGACAATCCACAAATGATGTGTCTAACATAAATTATTTGTATTTTTGTAATACACCATACATTTGAAATGCAGAAAGTCTTTCTATGCAGATTTTTTGACAAGAGTCAAAATCTAAAAAAAAAAATAAATAATTTGCTACATAAAAAATTTAAAAGGATAATTCAGAATGCTTTTCCTTGCTTTTGGCAACCCTGTGGCAACAAAAATTTTGTCCTTAGAAATGTTTGATTGTATTTTAGATAAATTTCACCACTAACGAAAGTAACAAAGTGAGATGTGTATGAATAAAAGAGCAAGAGGCCGTAAGTTCAACTCCCATCGGTGAAAAAAAAAGTGATGGAAGTAAAAATATAACAACAGCGTGTGTTACTATGGGCCCAGTTTGTTAAAACAGCCTGATTGGTTAATAGAAAAGGAGTTTCTGTCTGTTTGAATCTTTGTGGGAACAATAGCTAAGTTATTTTAATTGATAATTTGTTTAAAATATTTTTTTTATTATATACTTATAAGTTTTATTTTGAAACGCAAAAAAAATAAATAAATAAACGACAACAATATTGGTTAATAACCCTTATTGAAGGATGAATGAGCTAAGAAACTTGACGAAATCGAAAGAAACTTTAAGGCCCTTTAGGATGGTACCCATTTTTAATACTTTGATGAACAATTTTTACATATCGTAAATTTATGATGGCAGAGATCACTTCAGTACGCTATGATAGTGTACTGTTTTTTCTCAAACTCTGGTCTTGACAAAAAAAATTCTGCTCGTTCTCAATTTCAAAGAAGGATGCTTAAAAGACCATTGAAAGTCTACTGCTTAGAAGGCTCAGAAGCAACTTGAAAGTTATTTTTATATTTTATAAAATTTTATTGACTTGCCATCATATAAGAACTAAATACTTAAATTTTTTTTGCCTTATTTCTTTACAGCAACTTTTCTCCATAAACTAAGCAATTAATGATTACTCTTTTTCTTCATTAAGAAATTCATTTAATTTATAAAGCGCATACACTTTGCTTGGTTGAAAATTTCTATTAAAAAATTGTAAAATCCATAAGTTTTAATTGATAAACCACCTACACTTTAACAATTTCTTTAAAGAATTGTACATTTCTTTAACATTTTAATTTTCATTTCACCTCAGAAGCAAAAAGTAAAAAATCTGTAACGTGCATTTAACGAAAAGTAAAACAAAACTTTAAGTTCATTAAAAAAAATGAAAAAATAACAGTAAAAGAAGTGAGTGAAGATAAATATGCCGAGTTAAATATGTTTTGACGTAACAACTTACGTCAAAACATATTTGCAAATATGTTTTTAATATTTGTGACATATTTACAAATATGTTTTCGTATTTAGGACAAATATGTAAATATGTTTTCGTATTTGGGACATATTTAAATACTTTAAATATTCGTATAAAAGAGTATGAAGAGGGGTTTTTGAAGTTGTTGACAAACTAAGATAGATTACGGGATGGGACCTACCACATTTTAAAGCTAATAAATCATAGATATGTAATCTATTTAGACATTTTTGGAAAAGTATTTAGGATATATGAAAAAAATCATTGAACAATTTTTATGACCCCACATCGTTTCTCTGAGGGATTTTGGTAATTGTGGACAAACTAAGATAGATTACGGGATGGGACCTACCACATTTTAAAGCTAATAAATCATAGATATGTAATCTATTTAGACATTTTTGGAAAAGTATTTAGGATATATGAAAAAAATCATTGAAAAATTTTTATGACCCCACATCGTTTCTCTGAGGGATTTTGGTAATTGTGGACAAACTAAGATAGATTACGGGATGGGACCTACCACATTTTAAAGCTAATAAATCATAGATATGTAATCTATTTAGACATTTTTGGAAAAGTATTTAGGATATATGAAAAAAATCATTGAAAAATTTTTATGACCCCACATCGTTTCTCTGAGGGATTTTGGTAATTGTGGACAAACTAAGATAGATTACGGGATGGGAACTACCACATTTTAAAGCTAATAAATCATAGATATGTAATCTATTTAGACATTTTTGGAAAAGTATTTAGGATATATGAAAAAAATCATTGAACAATTTTTATGACCCCACATCGTTTCTCTGAGGGATTTTGGTAATTGTGGACAAACTAAGATAGATTACGGGATGGGAACTACCACATTTTAAAGCTAATAAATCATAGATATGTAATCTATTTAGACATTTTTGGAAAAGTATTTAGGATATATGAAAAAAATCATTGAAAAATTTTTATGACCCCACATCGTTTCTCTGAGGGATTTTGGTAATTGTGGACAAGCTAAGATAGATTACGGGATGGGACCTACCACATTTTAAAGCTAATAAATCATAGATATGTAATCTATTTAGACATTTTTGGAAAAGTATTTAGGATATATGAAAAAAATCATTGAAAAATTTTTATGACCCCACATCGTTTCTCTGAGGGATTTTGGTAATTGTGGACAAGCTAAGATAGATTACGGGATGGGACCTACCACATTTTAAAGCTAATAAATCATAGATATGTAATCTATTTAGACATTTTTGGAAAAGTATTTAGGATATATGAAAAAAATCATTGAAAAATTTTTATGACCCCACATCGTTTCTCTGAGGGATTTTGGTAATTGTGGACAAACTAAGATAGATTACGGGATGGGACCTACCACATTTTAAAGCTAATAAATCATAGATATGTAATCTATTTAGACATTTTTGGAAAAGTATTTAGGATATATGAAAAAAATCATTGAAAAATTTTTATGACCCCACATCGTTTCTCTGAGGGATTTTGGTAATTGTGGACAAACTAAGATAGATTACGGGATGGGACCTACCACATTTTAAAGCTAATAAATCATAGATATGTAATCTATTTAGACATTTTTGGAAAAGTATTTAGGATATATGAAAAAAATCATTGAAAAATTTTTATGACCCCACATCGTTTCTCTGAGGGATTTTGGTAATTGTGGACAAACTAAGATAGATTACGGGATGGGACCTACCACATTTTAAAGCTAATAAATCATAGATATGTAATCTATTTAGACATTTTTGGAAAAGTATTTAGGATATATGAAAAAAATCATTGAAAAATTTTTATGACCCCACATCGTTTCTCTGAGGGATTTTGGTAATTGTGGACAAACTAAGATAGATTACGGGATGGGACCTACCACATTTTAAAGCTAATAAATCATAGATATGTAATCTATTTAGACATTTTTGGAAAAGTATTTAGGATATATGAAAAAAATCATTGAAAAATTTTTATGACCCCACATCGTTTCTCTGAGGGATTTTGGTAATTGTGGACAAACTAAGATAGATTACGGGATGGGACCTACCACATTTTAAAGCTAATAAATCATAGATATGTAATCTATTTAGACATTTTTGGAAAAGTATTTAGGATATATGAAAAAAATCATTGAAAAATTTTTATGACCCCACATCGTTTCTCTGAGGGATTTTGGTAATTGTGGACAAACTAAGATAGATTACGGGATGGGACCTACCACATTTTAAAGCTAATAAATCATAGATATGTAATCTATTTAGACATTTTTGGAAAAGTATTTAGGATATATGAAAAAAATCATTGAAAAATTTTTATGACCCCACATCGTTTCTCTGAGGGATTTTGGTAATTGTGGACAAACTAAGATAGATTACGGGATGGGACCTACCACATTTTAAAGCTAATAAATCATAGATATGTAATCTATTTAGACATTTTTGGAAAAGTATTTAGGATATATGAAAAAAATCATTGAAAAATTTTTATGACCCCACATCGTTTCTCTGAGGGATTTTGGTAATTGTGGACAAACTAAGATAGATTACGGGATGGGACCTACCACATTTTAAAGCTAATAAATCATAGATATGTAATCTATTTAGACATTTTTGGAAAAGTATTTAGGATATATGAAAAAAATCATTGAACAATTTTTATGACCCCACATCGTTTCTCTGAGGGATTTTGGTAATTGTGGACAAACTAAGATAGATTACGGGATGGGACCTACCACATTTTAAAGCTAATAAATCATAGATATGTAATCTATTTAGACATTTTTGGAAAAGTATTTAGGATATATGAAAAAAATCATTGAAAAATTTTTATGACCCCACATCGTTTCTCTGAGGGATTTTGGTAATTGTGGACAAACTAAGATAGATTACGGGATGGGACCTACCACATTTTAAAGCTAATAAATCATAGATATGTAATCTATTTAGACATTTTTGGAAAAGTATTTAGGATATATGAAAAAAATCATTGAAAAATTTTTATGACCCCACATCGTTTCTCTGAGGGATTTTGGTAATTGTGGACAAACTAAGATAGATTACGGGATGGGACCTACCACATTTTAAAGCTAATAAATCATAGATATGTAATCTATTTAGACATTTTTGGAAAAGTATTTAGGATATATGAAAAAAATCATTGAACAATTTTTATGACCCCACATCGTTTCTCTGAGGGATTTTGGTAATTGTGGACAAGCTAAGATAGATTACGGGATGGGACCTACCACATTTTAAAGCTAATAAATCATAGATATGTAATCTATTTAGACATTTTTGGAAAAGTATTTAGGATATATGAAAAAAATCATTGAAAAATTTTTATGACCCCACATCGTTTCTCTGAGGGATTTTGGTAATTGTGGACAAACTAAGATAGATTACGGGATGGGACCTACCACATTTTAAAGCTAATAAATCATAGATATGTAATCTATTTAGACATTTTTGGAAAAGTATTTAGGATATATGAAAAAAATCATTGAAAAATTTTTATGACCCCACATCGTTTCTCTGAGGGATTTTGGTAATTGTGGACAAACTAAGATAGATTACGGGATGGGACCTACCACATTTTAAAGCTAATAAATCATAGATATGTAATCTATTTAGACATTTTTGGAAAAGTATTTAGGATATATGAAAAAAATCATTGAAAAATTTTTATGACCCCACATCGTTTCTCTGAGGGATTTTGGTAATTGTGGACAAACTAAGATAGATTACGGGATGGGACCTACCACATTTTAAAGCTAATAAATCATAGATATGTAATCTATTTAGACATTTTTGGAAAAGTATTTAGGATATATGAAAAAAATCATTGAAAAATTTTTATGACCCCACATCGTTTCTCTGAGGGATTTTGGTAATTGTGGACAAACTAAGATAGATTACGGGATGGGACCTACCACATTTTAAAGCTAATAAATCATAGATATGTAATCTATTTAGACATTTTTGGAAAAGTATTTAGGATATATGAAAAAAATCATTGAACAATTTTTATGACCCCACATCGTTTCTCTGAGGGATTTTGGTAATTGTGGACAAGCTAAGATAGATTACGGGATGGGACCTACCACATTTTAAAGCTAATAAATCATAGATATGTAATCTATTTAGACATTTTTGGAAAAGTATTTAGGATATATGAAAAAAATCATTGAAAAATTTTTATGACCCCACATCGTTTCTCTGAGGGATTTTGGTAATTGTGGACAAACTAAGATAGATTACGGGATGGGACCTACCACATTTTAAAGCTAATAAATCATAGATATGTAATCTATTTAGACATTTTTGGAAAAGTATTTAGGATATATGAAAAAAATCATTGAACAATTTTTATGACCCCACATCGTTTCTCTGAGGGATTTTGGTAATTGTGGACAAGCTAAGATAGATTACGGGATGGGACCTACCACATTTTAAAGCTAATAAATCATAGATATGTAATCTATTTAGACATTTTTGGAAAAGTATTTAGGATATATGAAAAAAATCATTGAAAAATTTTTATGACCCCACATCGTTTCTCTGAGGGATTTTGGTAATTGTGGACAAACTAAGATAGATTACGGGATGGGACCTACCACATTTTAAAGCTAATAAATCATAGATATGTAATCTATTTAGACATTTTTGGAAAAGTATTTAGGATATATGATAAAAATCATTGAACAATTTTTATGACCCCACATCGTTTCTCTGAGGGATTTTGGTAATTGTGGACAAGCTAAGATAGATTACGGGATGGGACCTACCACATTTTAAAGCTAATAAATCATAGATATGTAATCTATTTAGACATTTTTGGAAAAGTATTTAGGATATATGAAAAAAATCATTGAAAAATTTTTATGACCCCACATCGTTTCTCTGAGGGATTTTGGTAATTGTGGACAAACTAAGATAGATTACGGGATGGGACCTACCACATTTTAAAGCTAATAAATCATAGATATGTAATCTATTTAGACATTTTTGGAAAAGTATTTAGGATATATGAAAAAAATCATTGAACAATTTTTATGACCCCACATCGTTTCTCTGAGGGATTTTGGTAATTGTGGACAAACTAAGATAGATTACGGGATGGGAACTACCACATTTTAAAGCTAATAAATCATAGATATGTAATCTATTTAGACATTTTTGGAAAAGTATTTAGGATATATGAAAAAAATCATTGAAAAATTTTTATGACCCCACATCGTTTCTCTGAGGGATTTTGGTAATTGTGGACAAACTAAGATAGATTACGGGATGGGACCTACCACATTTTAAAGCTAATAAATCATAGATATGTAATCTATTTAGACATTTTTGGAAAAGTATTTAGGATATATGAAAAAAATCATTGAAAAATTTTTATGACCCCACATCGTTTCTCTGAGGGATTTTGGTAATTGTGGACAAACTAAGATAGATTACGGGATGGGACCTACCACATTTTAAAGCTAATAAATCATAGATATGTAATCTATTTAGACATTTTTGGAAAAGTATTTAGGATATATGAAAAAAATCATTGAAAAATTTTTATGACCCCACATCGTTTCTCTGAGGGATTTTGGTAATTGTGGACAAACTAAGATAGATTACGGGATGGGACCTACCACATTTTAAAGCTAATAAATCATAGATATGTAATCTATTTAGACATTTTTGGAAAAGTATTTAGGATATATGAAAAAAATCATTGAACAATTTTTATGACCCCACATCGTT
This sequence comes from Cistogaster globosa, assembly GCA_937654795.1. Lineage (NCBI taxonomy): Eukaryota > Metazoa > Arthropoda > Insecta > Diptera > Tachinidae > Cistogaster > Cistogaster globosa. Next base: position 26,795,536 of record OW569406.1, read on the forward strand.
TCTCTGAGGGATTTTGGTAATTGTGGACAAACTAAGATAGATTACGGGATGGGAACTACCACATTTTAAAGCTAATAAATCATAGATATGTAATCTATTTAGACATTTTTGGAAAAGTATTTAGGATATATGAAAAAAATCATTGAAAAATTTTTATGACCCCACATCGTTTCTCTGAGGGATTTTGGTAATTGTGGACAAACTAAGATAGATTACGGGATGGGACCTACCACATTTTAAAGCTAATAAATCATAGATATGTAATCTATTTAGACATTTTTGGAAAAGTATTTAGGATATATGAAAAAAATCATTGAAAAATTTTTATGACCCCACATCGTTTCTCTGAGGGATTTTGGTAATTGTGGACAAACTAAGATAGATTACGGGATGGGACCTACCACATTTTAAAGCTAATAAATCATAGATATGTAATCTATTTAGACATTTTTGGAAAAGTATTTAGGATATATGAAAAAAATCATTGAAAAATTTTTATGACCCCACATCGTTTCTCTGAGGGATTTTGGTAATTGTGGACAAACTAAGATAGATTACGGGATGGGACCTACCACATTTTAAAGCTAATAAATCATAGATATGTAATCTATTTAGACATTTTTGGAAAAGTATTTAGGATATATGATAAAAATCATTGAACAATTTTTATGACCCCACATCGTTTCTCTGAGGGATTTTGGTAATTGTGGACAAGCTAAGATAGATTACGGGATGGGACCTACCACATTTTAAAGCTAATAAATCATAGATATGTAATCTATTTAGACATTTTTGGAAAAGTATTTAGGATATATGAAAAAAATCATTGAAAAATTTTTATGACCCCACATCGTTTCTCTGAGGGATTTTGGTAATTGTGGACAAACTAAGATAGATTACGGGATGGGACCTACCACATTTTAAAGCTAATAAATCATAGATATGTAATCTATTTAGACATTTTTGGAAAAGTATTTAGGATATATGAAAAAAATCATTGAACAATTTTTATGACCCCACATCGTTTCTCTGAGGGATTTTGGTAATTGTGGACAAACTAAGATAGATTACGGGATGGGAACTACCACATTTTAAAGCTAATAAATCATAGATATGTAATCTATTTAGACATTTTTGGAAAAGTATTTAGGATATATGAAAAAAATCATTGAAAAATTTTTATGACCCCACATCGTTTCTCTGAGGGATTTTGGTAATTGTGGACAAACTAAGATAGATTACGGGATGGGACCTACCACATTTTAAAGCTAATAAATCATAGATATGTAATCTATTTAGACATTTTTGGAAAAGTATTTAGGATATATGAAAAAAATCATTGAAAAATTTTTATGACCCCACATCGTTTCTCTGAGGGATTTTGGTAATTGTGGACAAACTAAGATAGATTACGGGATGGGACCTACCACATTTTAAAGCTAATAAATCATAGATATGTAATCTATTTAGACATTTTTGGAAAAGTATTTAGGATATATGAAAAAAATCATTGAAAAATTTTTATGACCCCACATCGTTTCTCTGAGGGATTTTGGTAATTGTGGACAAACTAAGATAGATTACGGGATGGGACCTACCACATTTTAAAGCTAATAAATCATAGATATGTAATCTATTTAGACATTTTTGGAAAAGTATTTAGGATATATGAAAAAAATCATTGAAAAATTTTTATGACCCCACATCGTTTCTCTGAGGGATTTTGGTAATTGTGGACAAACTAAGATAGATTACGGGATGGGACCTACCACATTTTAAAGCTAATAAATCATAGATATGTAATCTATTTAGACATTTTTGGAAAAGTATTTAGGATATATGAAAAAAATCATTGAAAAATTTGTATGACCACACATCGTTTCTCTGAGGGATTTTGGTAATTGTGGACAAACTAAGATAGATTACGGGATGGGACCTACCACATTTTAAAGCTAATAAATCATAGATATGTAATCTATTTAGACATTTTTGGAAAAGTATTTAGGATATATGAAAAAAATCATTGAAAAATTTGTATGACCCCACATCGTTTCTCTGAGGGATTTTGGTAATTGTGGACAAACTAAGATAGATTACGGGATGGGACCTACCACATTTTAAAGCTAATAAATCATAGATATGTAATCTATTTAGACATTTTTGGAAAAGTATTTAGGATATATGAAAAAAATCATTGAAAAATTTTTATGACCCCACATCGTTTCTCTGAGGGATTTTGGTAATTGTGGACAAACTAAGATAGATTACGGGATGGGACCTACCACATTTTAAAGCTAATAAATCATAGATATGTAATCTATTTAGACATTTTTGGAAAAGTATTTAGGATATATGAAAAAAATCATTGAAAAATTTTTATGACCCCACATCGTTTCTCTGAGGGATTTTGGTAATTGTGGACAAACTAAGATAGATTACGGGATGGGACCTACCACATTTTAAAGCTAATAAATCATAGATATGTAATCTATTTAGACATTTTTGGAAAAGTATTTAGGATATATGAAAAAAATCATTGAAAAATTTTTATGACCCCACATCGTTTCTCTGAGGGATTTTGGTAATTGTGGACAAACTAAGATAGATTACGGGATGGGACCTACCACATTTTAAAGCTAATAAATCATAGATATGTAATCTATTTAGACATTTTTGGAAAAGTATTTAGGATATATGAAAAAAATCATTGAAAAATTTTTATGACCCCACATCGTTTCTCTGAGGGATTTTGGTAATTGTGGACAAACTAAGATAGATTACGGGATGGGACCTACCACATTTTAAAGCTAATAAATCATAGATATGTAATCTATTTAGACATTTTTGGAAAAGTATTTAGGATATATGAAAAAAATCATTGAACAATTTTTATGACCCCACATCGTTTCTCTGAGGGATTTTGGTAATTGTGGACAAACTAAGATAGATTACGGGATGGGACCTACCACATTTTAAAGCTAATAAATCATAGATATGTAATCTATTTAGACATTTTTGGAAAAGTATTTAGGATATATGAAAAAAATCATTGAAAAATTTTTATGACCCCACATCGTTTCTCTGAGGGATTTTGGTAATTGTGGACAAACTAAGATAGATTACGGGATGGGACCTACCACATTTTAAAGCTAATAAATCATAGATATGTAATCTATTTAGACATTTTTGGAAAAGTATTTAGGATATATGAAAAAAATCATTGAAAAATTTTTATGACCCCACATCGTTTCTCTGAGGGATTTTGGTAATTGTGGACAAACTAAGATAGATTACGGGATGGGACCTACCACATTTTAAAGCTAATAAATCATAGATATGTAATCTATTTAGACATTTTTGGAAAAGTATTTAGGATATATGAAAAAAATCATTGAAAAATTTTTATGACCCCACATCGTTTCTCTGAGGGATTTTGGTAATTGTGGACAAACTAAGATAGATTACGGGATGGGACCTACCACATTTTAAAGCTAATAAATCATAGATATGTAATCTATTTAGACATTTTTGGAAAAGTATTTAGGATATATGAAAAAAATCATTGAAAAATTTTTATGACCCCACATCGTTTCTCTGAGGGATTTTGGTAATTGTGGACAAACTAAGATAGATTACGGGATGGGACCTACCACATTTTAAAGCTAATAAATCATAGATATGTAATCTATTTAGACATTTTTGGAAAAGTATTTAGGATATATGAAAAAAATCATTGAAAAATTTGTATGACCCCACATCGTTTCTCTGAGGGATTTTGGTAATTGTGGACAAACTAAGATAGATTACGGGATGGGACCTACCACATTTTAAAGCTAATAAATCATAGATATGTAATCTATTTAGACATTTTTGGAAAAGTATTTAGGATATATGAAAAAAATCATTGAAAAATTTTTATGACCCCACATCGTTTCTCTGAGGGATTTTGGTAATTGTGGACAAACTAAGATAGATTACGGGATGGGACCTACCACATTTTAAAGCTAATAAATCATAGATATGTAATCTATTTAGACATTTTTGGAAAAGTATTTAGGATATATGAAAAAAATCATTGAAAAATTTTTATGACCCCACATCGTTTCTCTGAGGGATTTTGGTAATTGTGGACAAACTAAGATAGATTACGGGATGGGACCTACCACATTTTAAAGCTAATAAATCATAGATATGTAATCTATTTAGACATTTTTGGAAAAGTATTTAGGATATATGAAAAAAATCATTGAAAAATTTTTATGACCCCACATCGTTTCTCTGAGGGATTTTGGTAATTGTGGACAAACTAAGATAGATTACGGGATGGGACCTACCACATTTTAAAGCTAATAAATCATAGATATGTAATCTATTTAGACATTTTTGGAAAAGTATTTAGGATATATGAAAAAAATCATTGAAAAATTTTTATGACCCCACATCGTTTCTCTGAGGGATTTTGGTAATTGTGGACAAACTAAGATAGATTACGGGATGGGACCTACCACATTTTAAAGCTAATAAATCATAGATATGTAATCTATTTAGACATTTTTGGAAAAGTATTTAGGATATATGAAAAAAATCATTGAACAATTTTTATGACCCCACATCGTTTCTCTGAGGGATTTTGGTAATTGTGGACAAACTAAGATAGATTACGGGATGGGACCTACCACATTTTAAAGCTAATAAATCATAGATATGTAATCTATTTAGACATTTTTGGAAAAGTATTTAGGATATATGAAAAAAATCATTGAAAAATTTTTATGACCCCACATCGTTTCTCTGAGGGATTTTGGTAATTGTGGACAAACTAAGATAGATTACGGGATGGGACCTACCACATTTTAAAGCTAATAAATCATAGATATGTAATCTATTTAGACATTTTTGGAAAAGTATTTAGGATATATGAAAAAATCATTGAAAAATTTTTATGACCCCACATCGTTTCTCTGAGGGATTTTGGTAATTGTGGACAAACTAAGATAGATTACGGGATGGGACCTACCACATTTTAAATAG